>CM035841.1:294960792-297543292 GCA_020510985.1 Pholidichthys leucotaenia | reverse complement strand
GATATGTGTGGACCTTGCAAATTCCAAGCTGGTGAATGTATATTATGTATTCTAATGTAATAGATTACCTAAACAGAGGAACATTGTTGACTTGTTTTTGTTAATGGTTTCTGTTTTTTAACCTTTTTTTGTCATTTTATTGTTTAGTTTTTAAATTACTTTTGTGTTAGTGTCTGACTGTGTGTGCCGTTTGTAAAAAAAAAAAAAAAAAAAGGTTCAATAAAAATATTGTGGGAAAAAAAATTGCTCTGATCTGCATGAAAATCCTGGACTGTTGAGACATCATGGACGTACCTGCTTCAGCTGCACTGAGTCTGAGATGTTGTCATAGCAAAAAATGATCAGCTGACACAACTCGATCGCCAGGTTAATAACTATATTAGCCACAAAATGTATATTCAAAAGTAAACATTACTGAGTTCGGTATAATAAGATGTATTTGACAGTTATGATGCATTTTAGGCCAAAACAAACTTGATCTAGCATTAAAAGCAATTAAAATAATGCAGTCACAAGGTTACATGGAAAATGCTTGATTTACTCGATACATATACTGTAGAAATATATATTCTCTGCATCAACAATGTACTATACATGCATTCATGTAGTATTGCACTGACAAACCTCTGAAGTTTTTGCAGATGTCTCTTTTTTATATGTGAAGGTTACCACCATGTGACATAAATGTCTTAAAAATGAGTCATTATTTTCAAGGTCACCCATTAATGGTTTGTACTATTGACTCTTTTCCCACCAGTGTATTAAAGACAAAAATAGAAATCATGATGCAAACACATAAGTCACTAAATTGTTTATTACAATCAGCAGCAAATTCCAGATTATTCAGAATGTGCAAAACTCAAAACTGTAAGACTGGGTCACTCAGCAGCTGGGATGTGCAGCTCACATTGGTCTCAGATCAGCAGATCTTAGGCCTGCATCTCTGTAAATAGTGACACAAGGTCCAGTTTGGGGTGGATCGATCGTTTCCCTCTTGCCTAGACAAAAGACAGAAATGTGTGGAGGTTAAATAAATGAAGTTTAAAACATATTTGGGAAATACACTTGTTACTAAAAGCCAGTGGTGGAATGTGAATGAATGAATCTTTATTTTTGATAGATTTAAAGAAAATACAATAATATAACAAAGGGGGAAAAAAATTTAATAAGGTCGAATTAAACAATAACTCCTCTGATTACACAGTTCAACATAGGTTATCTGAAATGGGTGATGGCTGAAGCTGCAGCTTATATTGCCCACCCATATTCCATCCAAGAATTCAAAAGAAAAACCAAACAGCAGCGATTCCGATTCCAATGTGACAATAAAGTACTTCGTTGTTGTATTTAACCACAATTTTCATATAGCTGCACTGATGTAAAGTCGATTTTACAAGGGCTGGGTTGCATTTAAAATCATCTGCTTTTACTGTGCCTCAGCAATCAGAATGAATTATACATTCAGTGGAATGGAATCTAGTACTTTAACTGAAGGTGTGCATCACAGATTATAGAGTCGCTCAGTCAAAATATAGAGTTTTTATCAATAAAAGTTTGTCTGGAATGTAAAAGTGTCTCTTCTTGCACTGGCTTCAAGTGTGGGTGGTGTTTTGTACTTGCATTGCTAAAATATAAAAGGAAGCACTACAATGGGTCTTAAATATTTGTAATGTGTCTGTTACTGCATGACTTTATTGATGATAGAGTATAAACTACACATATAAACTAAACTATATTGATGACTGAACAACTGCCATTCCCCAAAAGATAGTTATGAACATAACTCAAAGGATCACACAAGTGATCTGACAAATAAATACATTAACAAGTGGTTTATTTTACAGTTGATGCGCCAGTCTTTTTCAGTTATTCTGTAATTAATACTCACACAATCAAATAAATCTCAGTTCAGTCCCTTTTACATTAAGTGGAAATTGTTGCTTAATTTGATTCTTGACACTTACCTATAAAAGCAAAGGATTTCAGTACTTTCCACAGTGGCGACGTCCGTTGGTTGAACGGCCCGATTCACTCCTGCCTAGACCGAACAACAGAAATGGATGGTGTTTAGTTTTTCAAGCAAGTTCAACACTATGACAGGCACATCTCAAAAAATTAGAATATCATGAAAAAGTTCAATATTTTTGTCACATCATTTCAGAAAGTGAAACCCATATATAGATTCATTACAGGGACAGTGATATATTGAAAGTGTTTATATTAATATTGATGATTATGGCTACAGCCATATTAACCAACACCTCAGCAGCCCACATTTCTTATTTTAAAACTATTTTTTAGTTTATGTAATATTCTAATTTTTTGCCAAATGGAATTTGGGGTTTTCAGGGGCTATAAGCCATAAATCACCCAAGATTAAAATAAATAAATGCTTGAAATATATCATGGTCTGTGTAATGAATGATATAAATATATGGATTTCTCTTTCTGACGCTTTAGAAAATTATATGAATGACTTTATAAATCACTGGTGTGAAAAAGCCATTTATATTGTTGAGATTTCGGCTCCTGTGGTCTCACCAGTATCCACTATAAACAGGAAGCTAACCCCTGGCATGTGGAAAACACATTCTAGCATTAATTGCACACAATTTAATGCAAAACAAAAACCAGGACTATATCCAGGGAGATTGATATATTTCATCGTATTTGCTCTCACAAGCAAATGTTTAGGAGAAAACAAGCGTGAATCAACAGTGGGTAATATCTAGCTACTAGCCAAACTCGTTAGCTAAAACGAGTTAGCCAGCAAAAACGGCATTAAATTGCACACAATTTAATGCGCCAGCACCAAGTGCAATACAAAACAAAAAACCAGGACTATAACCAGGATTGATATATTTCATCGTTTGCTCTCACAAGCGAATATTTTAAGAGAAAAACATGCGCGAATCAACAGTTGGTATTATCTAGCTACTAGCCAAAATTCGTTAGACTAAAACGAGTGTAGCCAGCACTGAAAGGGGCTGTATGGCTCAAAAGTGAGCTTACCACCAACAGGATAAATAAGAAAACAGATGCACAATATTACAAATCACTCACCATGGATGGTTTCTTCTCAACTTCGTATTCAGCTTGTCAGTAGTACGGTTCTATTCTGCGCAGTCACTGTTAGGGTCCGGATCACTCTTTCAGACTGTGTATCTGCCAGCAAGCAGAGAAACCCCGCACCTCTTCGTTGGACCACGGTGTAGATTTCCGCAAAACCTAACCTACAACGCTGTCTCTATTAATATCGTATTCACTCCTGTGACCGATTGCAAATGGCGGACGTAAAGATTTCGAAAACGGGCGATTTCTTGACGTTACGCGCTGACCAATCTGCGGCTAGCAGTCGATTGACGTCAAATCACACCTCGATTTTTCTTGCTTGTCCCCATGCCCCTAAACTGGCACGAAAATCGTATCGGTTAAAGCGAGTAGGGTACTGTGGAAAGAGCGAGAAAGTGAGTAAAGTAAAGCGAAGTAAAGCTAAGGTGATACTTGTGGAAAAGTGCCTTAAGTGCAGCTATGTCACATTGTACCTGTTCATTTCCAGGGCCACAAGCGCGGTCTGTCTTTCTGGGTGCTGTGATATTGTTCTGTCCAACAAAGTGCGTACAATCCATTCTGCTACACACAAGGCTGCTGTTTTCCTCTTCTTTTGTCTTCCTGCTCCTAGCTTACTTTTCACTGCCTGTCGGAGTGTGAACAGATCAGCGTGGACCTTGTAAGCCCGGGCGACGTCCGAACCGGTATGAGTTGCTTTCTGATTGACCATTTCATGAAACTGCTTGCAAAGTATTTGAGGTACTGCTAGCTTTTTGCTGGACTAGCAGCACATTCTTGGCAGATAAGGTATTATCAGTGGCAAGGACAAGCCGAGACAAACTGACTCCAGTATCTGTTGCAGTGACTGACCAGATGATAGGTTTGTTTATCTCTGCTCTTTGTGTAGTGCATGTCACAATGCACCGACTGGCACAGTCCACCACAGACCTTGCGACAGATGTGTTTATCTGCCAGATGTCCAGTCTCCACCCTGTTTAACTGGGAGTGGTCCACCACAGACCTGTGGCAGATGATGTTTTTTAGTTCTGCCAGGATGCCCTGTTTCACCCTCCACGCCCTCGGAAGGATGGGTATGCCGGTTGAGTCGCCTACGGCCCAACCCATGAGGACAGGTAGTACCGGTTTTCATGGTTATCCGGTCGCAAGCAAGCCAATGCCTGACCAAGCTTAGGGTGTCCATATCTGCGCTTGGCACAAGGACACCCTAGGTCGCAGGTTGATGATCGATTTTGTTATCGTGTCATCAGACCTGCAGCCGATGTCCTGGACACTCGGGTAAAGAGAGGTGCAGAGCTGTCAAACGATCACCACCTGGTGTTGGATCCGATGGCAGGGGAGGATGCCATTCAGACCTGGTAGACCCAAACGTATAGTGAGGGTGTGCTGAGAACGTCTGGCTGGCCACATTCCTAGGGAGTCTGGAGACATGGAGTCTGAATGGGCCATGTTCTCCACCTCTATTGTTGAAGCGGCGGCCCAGAGCTGCGGCCGCAGGTGGTCGGTGCATCTCGTGGTGGCAACCCCCCGAACCAAGTGGTGGACACCAGTGGTGAGGGGGGCCATTAAGCTGAAGAAGGAGTCCTCATCAGGCTTGGTTGGCTTGTGGGATGCCCGAAGCAGCTGAGGTGTACCAGCAGGTCAAGCGGAGTGCAGCTCGGCGTGGTTGCTCGAAGCAAAAACCCGGGTATGGGAGGAGTTCGGTGAGGCCATGGAAACAAGACTTTTGGTCGGCCTCGAAGAGATTCTGGCAAACTGTCCCGGCGGCTCAGGAGGGGGAAGCAGCTCCCTGTCCACACTGTGTATGGTGCGGATGGGGAGCTGTTGACTTCGACTGGGGATATCGTTGGGCGGTGGAAGGAATACTTTGAGGATCTCCTCAATCCCACTGATACGCCTTCCACCAGAGGAAGCAGGGCTTGTGGACGAGGAGGATGACTTGCCTTTCACAGGGCTGAGGTCGCCAAGGTGGTTTAAAAATCTCCTTGGTGGCCAGGCCCCAAGGGTGGACGAGATTCGCCCCGAGTACCTCAAGGCCCTGGATGTTGTAGGGCTGTCATGGTTGACACGCCTCTGCAACATTGCGTGGAGGTCGGGGGCAGTGCCTTTGGCATGGCAAACCGGGGTGGTGGTTTCTTTCTTCAAAAAAGGGGGCCGGAGGGTGTGCTCCAACTTTAGAGGGATCACACTCCTCAGCCTCCCTGGGAAGGTCTATGCCAAGGCACTGGAGAGGACAGTCCGGCCGTTGGTCGAACCTCGGATTCAGGAGGAGCAATGTGGTTTTCGTCCTGGCCGTGGCACATCGGACCAGCTCTTGACCCTCTCGAGAATTCTTGAGGGTTCGTGGGAGTTTGCCCAACCAGTTTACATGTGTTTTGTGGACTTGGAGAAGGCATTCAACCACGTCCCTCGTGGTTTTTTGTGGGGGGTGGTTCGGGAGTATGGGGTATCGGGCTTGTTGTTATGAGCTATTCGGTCTCTGTACGACCGTTGTGAGAGTTTGGTTCGTACTGCCAACACTCGGTCGGACTCATTCCCAGTGAGAGTTGGACTTCGTTAGGGCTGCCCTTTGTCACCGATCCTGTTCATAATTTTTATGGACAGGATTTCTAGGTGCAGCCAGGGAATGGAGGGTGTCATGCTTGGTGACCACAGGATCTCATCTCTGTTGTTTGCAGATGATGTTGTCCTGTTGGCTTCATCCAGCAATGACCTACAGCTCTTGCTGGGATGGTTTGCCGCTGAGTGTGAAGCGGCTGGGATGAGAATCAGCACCTCCAAGTCCGAGTCCATGGTCCTCAGCCGGAAAAAAGTGGATTGTCCTCTCTGGGTTGGGGACAGGCTCCTGCCCCAAGTGGAGGAGTTTAAGTATCTTGGGGTCTTATTCACGCGTGAGGGGAGAATGGAGCAAGAGGCTGACAGATGGATCGGAGCAGTATCTGCAGTGATGCGGACGTTGTACCGGTCTGTTGTGGTGAAGATGGAGGTGAGTTCTAAGGCAAAGCTGTCGATTTACCAGTCAATCTATGTTCCTACTCTCACCTATGGTCACGAGCTTTGGGTAATGACCAAAAGAACAACATCGCGGATACAAACAGCTGAAATGAGCTTTCTCCATAGGATTGCTGGACTCACCCTCAGAGATAGGGTGAGGAGCTCGGTCATCCGGGAGAGGCTCAGAGTAGAACCGCTGCTCCTCCACACTGAAAGGAGTCAGTTGAGGTGGTATGGGCATCTGATTAGGATGCCTCCCACTTGAGGTGTTTCAGGCATGTCCCACTGGGAGGAGACCCTGGGGGACACCCAGGACTCACCGGAGAGACCATGTCTCCCAGCTGGTCTGGGAATGCCTTGGTATCCTCTCTGAAGAGCTGGAGCAGGTGGCTGGGGAGAGGGAAGTCTGGGCTTCTCTGCTTGAACTGCTGCCTCCATGACCCGGACCTCCGGAAAAGTGGTAGAAGATGGATGGATGGATGGTCATTAACATCTGTTTGTTCTCTCCCATAGATTGAGTCCCCATCGTGCTGTTTGCTCTCTACATGTCTGTTCTTTTCATCTTCTCTATCCCCTCACTCCCCAGCCAGTCGCAGCAGATGACTGCCCCTCCCTGAGCCTGGTTCTGCTGGAGGTTTCTTCCTGTTAAAAGGGAGTTTTTCCTCTCCACCATCACCAAGCACTTGCTCACAGGGGATCGCCTGATTGCTGGGGTTTTTCTGCAACTGTGGGGGCTTCCCCTACAGTTGAAAGTGCTATGACTGTTGTTGTGAAATGGCGCTATATAAATAAAGTTGAACTGAATTGAATCATCAAGTTGCTACTTTTTTTCTTGTGAATTTATACTATTTTCTCCTAAATTTGTACATTTTTTTTCTGGTAAATTTGGTAAAGGTAAATTTATTATTTACCTTTTATGAGGGGAAGGGGGCAAATACCTGAATCCTAAATTTGAAAACTGAATGCTATTGTAAAAAAATTAAATGTCAAGGTAATGAATCCAGAGTTAAGTTTTTAATACCAGGATGATTTTGACACAAATTTCACAGATTTATTATCACTTAATCAGTGAAACATAACACACCTATGGTGTGGCGTGCTATGTTCATAATGCCTCTGCAGGCAGGATAACTGTTACTTACACTACCGTTCAAAAGTTTGGGGTCACCCAGACAATTATTTTGTGTTTTCCATGAAAAGTCACACTTATTTACCACCAGGAGTTGTAAAATGAATAGAAAATATAGTCAAGACATTGACAATGTTAGAAATAATGATTTGTATTTGAAATAATAATTTTTTCCTTCAAACTTTGCTTTTGTCAAAGAATCCTCCATTTGCAGCAATTACAGCATTGCAGACCTAACATGATTGCACAAGGGTTTTCTAATCATCCATTAGCCTTCTGACACTATGAGCAAACACATTGTACCATTAGAACACTGGAGTGACAGTTGCTGGAAATGGGTCTCTATACACCTATGTAGATATTGCACCAAAAACCAGACATTTGCAGCTAGAATAGTCATTTACCACATTAGCAATGTATAGAGTGTATTTCTGATTAGTTTAAAGTTATCTTCATTGAAAAAAAGAGCTTTTCTTTCAAAAGTAAGAAAATTTCTAAGTGACCCCAAACTTTTGAACGGTAGTGTATGTCATAGTCTCGCTGACTAAATCACACATAATGTCCTTAGTTCATCTACTTGGTAAAAAATAGCTACAGAGTGGTAAGCCTCAACCACATTCTGCAGCTGCATTAACCTCAGTTCTGTGGCTAAAATGATGATCATGGTATTAAAATAAACTAGACGACCTAATGCACCTGCTGATAGCACTGTTAAGATGCTATTAAGAGGGAAGACGGAGGAAAAACATTTTACATCTTTCCAAGTTTTGTGTGTGGGAAATTCTTGCATGAATTACATCTTCCAAAATTGTCAGTGAAGTACCTCTCTTAAATCATTTGAACATTAATTGAGCTTATTTTACAGTCATGTGAAAAAATTTGGACACCCCTTTAAATATTCATTTCTTTATTAAGAAATGTTCACATATCTATGTCTAGCTTTCTTTTTGTTTTTATTGGCATTTTTTTATTATTTATTTCAGCCATTGTAAGTGGGAATGAATGTGGGGGTGTCCTAATTTATTCCTCACTATTTGTTTAGAATTACATTTTACAGAAAATTTGAAAAAAGTCTTTAATTCATTTTTAATTGTTTAGTTGTATTACGTGAATCTCCCAGTATTTTTTAACATTGATATTAAATATCCATATGCCCAAATATGTAAAAAAAAAAACCCACCCACACAGGCTTATAATAATAATAATAATAATAACAATACATTTTATTTAAGGCGCCTTTCAAGGCACTCAAGGATGCCGTACAAGAATAAAACAATAAATAAAACACTTTTAAAAACACATCACAAGTTCAAGAATCACAGAGAATAGGCCTTAGTGAACAGAAAAGTCTTGAGGTGGGATTTGAAGGTAGAAAGTGAGTTTAAGTTCCTGAGGTCCGGTGGGAGGGAATTCCAGAGGCGGGGGGGCGGTGCAACTGAATGATCGGAGGCCCATGGTGGTCATGCGTGCAGGAGGGACAATGAGACTGATGGTAATTGATGATCTGAGAGTTCTGGATGGTGTATGGACGGAGAGAAGTGCAGCCAGGTATGGGGGGGCAAGGCCATGGAGGGCTTTGTAGGTGAGGAGGATGATTTTATAGTCAATGTGGTGTTTGATGGGGAGCCAATGGAGGTGCTGCAGAACCGGGGTGATATGATGGGTGGATGGAGTTCTGGAAATGATCCGGGCAGCAGCGTTCTGGACCAGTTGAAGTTTTTTAAGAGATTTGAGGGGGAGACCAGAAAGGAGGGAATTACAATAATCCAGGCGGGAGGTAACGAGAGAATGGACCAGGATGGCAGTGCTGGCAGGGGTGAGGGAGGGACGGAGACGGCTGATGTTACGTAGGCGGAAAAATGCTGACCGGGTGACATTATTGATGTGGGATTTGTAGGAAAGGGTGCTGTCCAATATTACCCCAATGTTTTTGACTTGAGGGGAAGGGGAAACAGTAGTGTTGTCAATGGCGATGGTGATACTGTTTGACTTTGAAAAGGTGGATTTTGAACCGATTAAGAGGACTTCTGTTTTATCACTGTTAAGTTTAAGAAAGTTAGAAGAAAATCAGGAAGTGAGTTCATGGAGGCAGTCACAGAGGGAGGTGGGAGGGAGGTTGGAGGTAGGTCTGGAGGAAAGATACAGCTGGGTGTCATCAGCGTACCAGTGGAATTGGATATTAAATTTACGGAAAATATGACCAATGGGGAGAAGATAGATGATGAACAGAACTGGACCAAGGATTGAACCTTGGGGGACACCAGAAGAGATGGACGATGGCTGGGATGTGTATGATTTTAACTGAATGAATTGGGAGCGGTCAGAGAGATAGGATGTAAACCAGTTCAAAACAGTACCAGAAAAACCAAGAGATGCCAGTCTATGGAGGAGGATGGGATGAGAAATGGTATCAAAGGCTGCGGTCAGGTCGAGGAGGATGAGGATGGAGAGGAGTCCAGAGTCTGCTGACATTAACAGGTCATTTGTGATTTTAAGGAGGGCCGTTTCTGTGCTGTGGTGGGGACGGACACCAGACTGGAACTCTTTATAAATGTTATTAGTAGAGAGGTGGGAGTGGACTTGGGCTGCTACTGATAGCAGGGCTGATAGGGCTGATACTGATATCTTCTTATAGAGGGTGTCCTAATTTTTTTCACATGACTGTATGTCAGGAGCAAGAATGTGAAAGTGATAGCAGCAGGGATAATAAAGAGGGAGAGAGGGAGGAGAGAGGTGGCCCAGGTGACCAGAGGGAGAGTGAGGCAGCACAGGAAGCACAAGTGACCAGGTAACAATAAAAAATGAACTTTGCGCCTGAGAGAACAGACTGCTGACTAGATCAACATAAAAATGTTCTGTTGGACAAACTAACGAATTTTAGACTTGCCCTCATGATTGACATTTTCTTTTTTTCATGTGATTTCCTCACAGAGAGACACACAGGGTGAGGGCAGCAGTCAGGCAAATCCATTCTGTTATTACCAATGTGTAGTGATTTAGTTAACTGTCAGGATAAGATTAATCCTAGTGACATGTCTGTCAGTGCAGGGGTCAATGCTATGAAAAATCAGTGCTTTTCACGTCACTAAAAAGTAACTGTGTTTAGTGATGTGGGATGATGGGAGTTGTTGTCTACTAGTCGTTTAAACAAAAACTAAATATTATTCTGTTATTATATGACAGCCGACAACTTCAATTATATGGAAAGTTATCTTTTAAATTGACAAACATCATATGGGTAACTCGTTGCAAAATTTGACTGGGATCTAAAGATAATGTTGCTCTTGCAATTCATTTCAATAGAGATTTTTTTTTTTTTCCATTTAAGGTCCAATATGCTGAACTGGAAAGGGCGTAACTTAGGCTCTCTATACGGGCAGAGATCTCAGCCCCCCCCCCCCCCCCCCAATGTTTGAAACAAAGTTACGCCCTTGGATATATCCTTTACATCATTTCACATTTGATTTAATTTGCAGTCACTTAAACTAAAATAATGTTTTATGACATTGCACTGTTGTAAATGGTGACAAGGACATTTGTTTTACATTGTTTTGTCATTAATTTATACAAGTTGCATTAATTATATTTTTTTCTATTTTGAGTTACTTGCTGGTTCACTCCTTCCTGTCTGGTGTCAAACAGGAGGCTAAGGGTGAAGCTGGTTAAAATGCAGAGGCCAATAAAGTGGACTGAACCATCTGCCGTGACGGCATGGGGGGAAATGGAGCTACTTTGTATTGCATTCCACTATTATTTCTGTAGTTTCTACCTTTTAATTTAAGATGGTTTATTCTGCTGATATATAGGTTGAGTTTTTCCTCATTTACTCTGGTGAATTTGTTGAGTTCACGTCTTGCCATGTTGAGCCTTATTTTTTGAGTACAGTTCTGTTTAGTTGGCCTCTTTTAACCTCTTGCACTACGGGATACCGCGGGCGGTCACGTCTCTGCGTCCTAGTGCGCCCTAGTGCGCACTGAAAAAAAAAAAAAAAAAAGCTGCATTTCCATTCTTCCACTACAGACACAGCCGCGAACAGAAAGCCAAAGGAGTGCTTTGATTGGTTTAGATTTGATTGACCTCTCATTCGACTAATAAGAGCCTTGAATTGGGTTTCTGAAACCTTGAAGAACCAATGACTGAAAACCTAGCAAGAAGGACCCGCCTACCAACGACTGCGAATACAGCGAGCCAATTGGAGCAGAGAAGTTCCACGATTGAAAGCGTGCGTCCCGTGCGTAAAATCTGTTTTGTGTAAGCCGCTGTGTGTGACGGTAGCGTTCGCCAGTGTTTTTTTCTTACTACTGTTCTTATTTGTTTTGAAAAATCATTCGCCAAAACCGCAATCATGGAAGCACAAAACCGCAATAATGGAATCATGGTTTGACTGGGTCGCGTGACCAGAACCATGAGTCGTAACAAGCGGACCAGTGTCATGTTCGTCTGACAATGAGGAAGAGATGTTCACCAGCGACACTGCTGTTGTGGACAGGTAAGTGTTATAAGCTAAATTATTCTTTATCCCTGAAAATTGTTATCAAAATTACGTTTGACCGATCGGTAAATTACAACTGTGCGTCATTGCCACATGACGGACGGGACGAGAACCCCCCCCCCCCCCCGCTACTCCTCTGTAGCGGATTGCAGATATATTGCAGATATTTTAGTACAACTATGTGTAGTAGACCCGTGCGCCGCGGTCTGTCATGTGGCGATGGACGATGTCCATCCTCTGTAGCGGGGGGGGGGGGGGTTGTTATCCTCTACATTACAGATATTTTAGTATAATTTTTATTGCTCTGTAGGTTATTTTTTTCTTGTAAAAAAAAAAAAAGCCACATTTTTTATGTGGCAGGCTTCTTTGTGTGTGGGGGGCTTGTTTGTTCATTCATTCATTCATGAATGAATAAACAACCCCCCCACCCACCCACACACACACACACACACACACAGCCCCTGAGTGTCACCTTTCATTAGAGCCCAAGATCAAGCTTCTATATTGAATCATTCAAAAGTTACAGACGTTTTTCCAAACTGTGCCATTTGGCATAATTTGGCACAGTTCAAAAACGCCTGGGAACAACCTGACAAAAAAGCTGTGTAGTATATTCATTTTTTGTGGTATTGTTACAAAATTTTAACCTCAGCTGGATAACACTTGGTTCTACATTTCTGTTGCATTTTCCAGCCCGGATCTGACAGCTGTGTGTTATTTGCAAGCATTTGTATCCAAAAAAACACCCAGGCGAACTTTATTTTCTTCAAGTTCAGTATGTTTAGATGACCGTTACTCAGTGGCAGGAGCACTTAGAGAGATTATGACTGTTTTGCCAAAAAAATTCAAATTGTTTTCTTTTAAATGAGACCAACCCCTGAAGATGCTGCAAAGGGTTGAAGAACAGCTTTTGATTTACTTTGGGTACGTTATTTTTAGGCGTTTTTAGGGAAACTGACCAGAGTGCAAGGGGTTAAACAAATGCACTATTTTTATGATGTGTTTTTGAGCTTTCTATTCACTGGGGTATAACAAAACCCAGATTTTGAGAATTATACCTGTGTCGGTATATCTTTTGACTGCTTGTTCCCTCACACAGTCTCTGTCTTCATATTATCAGTTTTACTTTCCATGGGTAATCCCTTTGTCTATTATGCTGTGTGTGTTTCTGTTATTTGATTGTCTACTGTCATGCTGCTGTTACACTGTAATTTCCCAGTTTGGGGTCAATACAGTACATCTATCTATCCATCTAATATAATGTAGCCTTTTGTAAAAACTTCCCATAGCTACTGTAAATAAAATAATGACCCATCAAACATGAGTTGAAAACTTGAACTTTATAGTTTAATCAGAAGTGTTTGTAGCAACACAATTAAATAATAAATATTAAAGTGTAAAAACTCAAATAGCAGCTCTGCTGCTCCATAAAGGCTGTTGTAACTGCATGTTAAAAACAAACTGGAGTAATATTCAACTTCATTAAAGTAAAAAAAGAAAATAACAAGCTAGTCCATCATGTTTGAAACCTTGCTGGGTCTAGAACTTTAAAAGTTTAATTATGCTTCAGATGAAAATGAAAAGCATTTCTTCCAGTCCAAAATAAATTAAAAAAACACTTTAAATATCAGTGCAGGAATGTGAGCCTTCACTACGCATACAGTAAAATATTTAAGCCATTTTAAATTTATTGGTGATGATTAGCGCGGTGGTGGAGTGGTTAGCACTGCGGCAGCACAGTAACTCACCCTTGGCCGGAGGATCCTGGGTTCGATCCCAGCCCCCGCCCAACAGTGATCTGTGTGGAGTTTGCATGTTCTCCCCGTGTCTGCGTGGGTTTACTCTAGGATTTCTCCGGTTTCCTCCCACATGCCAAAAACATGCAAGTTAGGTTAATTGGCATCAAACTGGGGATTCTAAATTGTCCTTAGGTATGACTGTGAGAGTGAATGTTGTCTGTCTCTCTGTGTTGGCCCTGCGATGGACTGGCGATCTGTCCAGGGTGTACCCTGCCTCTCGCCCAAAGATGCTGGGATAGGCTCCAGCTCCCCCGCGACCCGAAAAGGATTAAGCGGTAGAAGATGAATGAATGAATGAATGAATGGTGATGATTATGGTTATCAATCAACCTTTATTGTCATGATGCTATGCATACAACTGTAGTGCAAGCAAGATGAAATAGCGTTTCTCTAGGCATCCATATTGTAAAAAGAACATAATTTAAAAACACACTCACACCGCCCCTCAACCCCCACCCCGACAGCCATTCACATATCCCTGAGACACATTTGGATATTACAGTAATGTTAACTTATTACAGTTGCAGTTAAAATGCAGTTTTATATATATATAAAACAAATAAAA
This sequence comes from Pholidichthys leucotaenia, assembly GCA_020510985.1. NCBI lineage: Eukaryota > Metazoa > Chordata > Actinopteri > Cichliformes > Pholidichthyidae > Pholidichthys > Pholidichthys leucotaenia. The sequence goes on along the minus strand of CM035841.1, from coordinate 297,529,244 downwards.
TGGCTAAGTGAATCTAAGTAGCTATGAGAAATAAATACTTAAAACTGACTAAAACTACAATATACAGTACATATAATATACACAATGTCCATAAAGTGCAGTAATATGTGTAAAGGATTCCGGATCAACTGTTCAGCATCCTAACAGCTTGTGGAAGGAAGCTGTTGATCAGTCTGGTGGTTCTGCCTCTGATGCTGCGGAATCGTTTGCCAGGTGGCAGCAGTTCAAAGTGTTTATGCAGAGGGTGAGAGTGGTCCTTAACAATGTTCAGTGCCCTGGTCCTACAACGGCTCTGAAAAAGTTCTTGAACAGAGGGGAGGGAAACTCCAATTACCTTCTCAGCTCCCTTAACTATCCTCTGAAGAGCTTTTTGTCTGATATACTGCAACTGGAGTACCATGTTGCAATGCAGTACTTCAGAACACTCTCCACCACACCTCTGTAGAAGGTCCTGAGGATGCAGATGGGGAGAGAGGCCTGTTTGAGTTTCCTCAAGAAGTGCAGTCTCTGCTGGGCCCACTTCCTGATCCCCAAGGAATTCTTGCTCCACGTCAGGTCCTGCGAGATCTGCACTCCGAGGAACTTGATGTTCTCCACTCTCTCCCCCGAACGGCCGCTGACGCAGAGAGGCGCGTGTTCAGGCCGTGACCGCCGGAAGTCGATAATCATCTCCTTCGTTTTGTCCACGTTATCTTTTTGTAATTAAATTACAATCATGATATTCAATTTTACCGAGCTGCACTAATGTTCAGAATGAAGGTTGATATTATGGTGACAATAATAGAGAATATGAAAAAGAGTAAGCTGCTCCTGTAATTCACCCATTTACTGCAGTGAACATATTAGCCAGCATAACGGAAGCAGCTCAGCTGTCAGCAACCATCGTCAAAGACAGCTTATTGTCTGACAGCAGGTAATCCGTTTAAACAGCATGTACTAATGGTACATGCATGTCAGTTTTCTAAAGCTGAGAGTCTCTGATTGAAATAAGAAGCGCTAACGTTACTTGCTAACCTTACTGGTGCAGTCCGCTGACAGGTAGCCAGAGATGGAGGAATGGAGAGGCTGAGGGAATGGATGCATCACTGTAGTGCAGCTGTGATATGACAAACTGCTGTACAGTCTGCATCTAACTTGTTTCCATCCATCCATCTTCTTCCACTTAATCCTTTTCGGGTCGCAGGGGAGCTGGAGCCTATCCTAGTATCTTTGGGCGAGAGAATCCTCCTATGAAAACTTTTGGCCTTCTCCGTGATTTTCTCTCCATGTCACCATGATGCATTTCTCTTCTTCGCTGAAACAATTAAACTGAACATTTTTGAGGCATAGGCATGCATATAAACTTTAAAATTAAATGATCTGTCGACAATAAAAATCTGTTTCTACAAATTTTTACGAATGATGTTATCAACAATGTCGACTAATTATTTCAGCCCTACTGGACAGCTGATGGTACACACAACAGTCAAAGGGGAAAAACATGGCAAGGAGGGCAAAATAGCGATTTGGATCTGCATAATATCCTGTAGCTTGAAAATGTTGCACTTAAGTTGGCTCGGACATGTCCCTGACAGGTCCCACTACATGAACAAGTACGTGTGTTTCTCTCTCTTTCTCTCTCTCTGTATCTGTCTCTGTGTGTGTGTGCTGCAGGCAGCACCTGAGCTGATCAGAACAGAGAGCAGGTGGATCAAGTCAGCTCTTAATTAGTAATAATATCCTGTAGCTTGAAAGTGCTACACTTAAGTTGGCTCGGACAGTCCCCGACAAGTTCCGTTAGTGTTGTTTAAATTCCGCCTAAGTGTATATTCATGTGTTTAATGTCTGTATATGATGCTGCGCACAAACTACAGTCACCACAGCCTTCTGAAGATAAGGAATATGACCAAACACTATATCTTGGACCAGAGCGTTGCAGAGGAACTCCGTGGCCTAGGTCTTCTCCACCAGACCTCCACATCCCCAGACTCGACTGCTATGTCACATCCCAAATGGAGACGCCGTAGACTGTGTGAGCGGCGACAAAAGAGAGGTAAATGGGGAGGTATCCAAACGAAGCTAGCCGCTAGCCCACACAGATTCCCGATTCCTTCCCTCATTCTGGCCAATGTACACTCACTCAACAACAAAACAGAACACATACAGCTCCTGAGAACTACGCAACACGATGTGCAGAACTGCTGTGTTTTTATCTTTATGGAAATGTGGTTAAACGACAATATCCCGGACTCTGCCATTCAGTTAGCAGGGCTAACATGCTATCATGCTGATACGGTGTTCATGGAAGGAGGGAAGACCTGTAGGGGAGGCGTGTGTGTTTACATCAGTGATGCTTGGTGCCGAGATGTGACTGTTGTGCATAAACACTGTTCTCCATTGGTGGAGTTTATGTTAATCAAGTGCTGTCCCTTTTACATACCAAAAGAATTTACATCTGTCCTGCTAGTCGCATTATATGTCCTGCCCACCCCCATCTGCGAGAGGAGTAAAGCACTAAAGGAACTCTATCAGGCTATAAGTGAGACACAAACAGCACATCCAGATGGATTCCTCATTACAGCGGGAGACTTCAACCATGCAGATTTAAAGGCCCTCCTATGAAAATTACACCAACAGGTGGACTTTCCAACAAGAGGAGACAATTTGCTGGACCTGGTGTACACAACTCACAAGAGAGCATACAGAGCCTCCCCCCTTCCCCACCTGGGTCTCTGTGATCACATCACCATCTTGTTAAGGCCTGCATACAGACTCAGAGTGAAAACAGTCAGATCAACAAAAAAGCAAGTATGTGTGTGGCCAGAGGGGGCCTCTGATGCTCTGGAAGATTGCTTCAGCACTACAGACTGGGACACTTTCAAGCATGCAGCCACTCACAATGGACACACAAGCATAGAGAAGTACACTGAGGTTGTTGTAGCATACATACCTAAATGCACTGATAATGTCACTCACTGCAAAACCATCACTGTTCATGCTAACCAAAAGCCATGGATGACAGCAGAAGTCCACAGGCTCATGAGGGCTCGGGACACAGCCTTCAGGTCCGGCGACACTGCAGGACTAACAACAGGTAGGGCCAACCTGTCCAGTGGCATCAAGGAGGCAAAACGACAGTACAGCAAGAAAATACCTGGATACTTCAGCAACACCAGAGATGCACGTTCCCGCTGGCGTGCATACAGACCTCACCAACTACAAACCTCCACCTCAGACCTGTGGAAGTGACATCACACTGCTTAACAACCTTGACTTCTTTGGCTGCTTTGAAATACAAAACAGACACAGACCAAGTGATGATTTAGAGTGAAGTACGTGGCAGTAATGCACCTGTAAGCTGGTTGCCAACTGCCAATCAAATCTAAAAGAAGAAGAAGAAACACAAAACAGCACATCAGCACAGAAGACCACTTCTCCTCCAGATGAGCAGGCCATAAGTCTGGATCCGGCAAGCATGAAGAGGACCCTCTCCAGGATCAACCTATGCAAGGCAGCTGGACCAGACAACATATCAGGTTGCGTTCTGAAGGACTGTACGGAGGCGCTCAAGAATTTCCTGGCCAACATCTTCAACATCTCCCTGAGTCAAGCTATTGTCTCCGCATGTTTCAAAACTGCTACCATAATACCAGTCCCAAAGAAGCCCATCCCATCCAGCTACAATGAGTACCGGCCCATAGCAAATGGCCCATTTTTTAAATTTCCCAGAAGGAGTCATCCCAAAGGGATTAATAAAGTTAAGTCTAAGTCTAAGTCTAGCACTGACCCCCATCATAATGAAGTGCTTTGAGCAGCTGGTCATGCAGAACATCAAGTTCACCCTCCCTCCCTTCCACGACCCATCTCAGTTTGCATACAGGTCAAACAGATTCACAGAAGACACCATACCATCTCTGCTGCCCTCCATCCAGCCCTCACTCACCTAGACTCAAAGAACTCCTATGTGCGAATGGTGTTCTTGGACTTCAGTTCAGTAGGGCAGCACGGTGGGCAGCACGGTGGTGCAGTGGTTAGTACTGTTGCCTTACAGCTAGAAGGTTCCTGGTTCGAATCCCCAGGCTGGCAGGGGTTGGAACCTTTCTGTGTGGAGTTTGCATGTTCTCCCTGTGCTGCGTGGGTTTACTCCGGGGGCTCTGGTTTCCTCCCACAATCCAAAGACATGCATGTTAGGTTAATTGGCTGTTCTAAATTGTCCCTAGATATCCGTTTCCTATAGGCCCTTAGAATAGAGGGTTAGTACTATTGAAAGCGCTTTGAGTGGTCTTTGTGATTAGAAAAGCGCTATATAAGTGCAAGTTAGTTAGTTAGTTAGTTCAGTATTCAACACAATCATCCCCCAGCACCTAATATAAATACTCAGACACTTGGGACTCAAAACCTCTCTCTGTAACAGGATGCTGGACTTTCTCACAGGGAGACCACAGAACGTGGAGATTAGCAGCAACACCTCCAAGACCATCACACTGAGCACAGGGGCCCCACAAGGGTACATGCTCCTCCCACTGCTCTTCACCCTGCTGACCCATGACTGTGTACCAGCCTACAGCACCAACCACATCATCAAGTTTACAAATGACATGACGGTGGTGGGCCTCATCACCAACAATGAAGAGGCCAACTACAGAAACGAGGTGAGCCAATTGGTCCAGTGGTGTAAAAACAATAATCTCTTCCTGAATGTGGGGAAAAACCAAGGAGATTGTGGTCAACTTCAGGAGGGGACACACACACACACACACACACACACACACACACACACACACACACACACACACACACACACACACACACACACACACACACACACACAGCATCCCCCTCTGATCATCGATGGAGCAGCTGTGGAGAGAGTGAGCAGCCCCAAGTTCCTGGGGGTGCACATCTCTGAGGACCTCTCCTGGTCCTACAACATCACATCACTGGCCAAGAAGGCTCAAACTCACCTCCACTTCCTCCACAAACTGAGGAGAGCATGAGTCCCACTCCCCATCATGTGCTTATTCTACCGGGGTACCATTGAGAGCATCCTCACCAGCTGCATCACGGTGTGGTATGGAAGCTGCACCGCCTCCTGCAACAAGACACTACAACGCACAGTGAAAGCAGCCAGCAAGATCAGTGCCGCCCCCCCCCCCCGGACATCTACCTCACCTGTCGAGCCATCAACATTGCAGGCAACACCTCCCACCCCTCACACTCCCTCTTCAGCCCCCTTCCCTCAAGGAAAAGGTACAGGAGCCTACAGGCACGCTCCACAAAACTGCTGAACAGCTGTGTACATCAGGCCATCAGGACCCTGAACTCTGTCCACCCCCGCCCCCAAGGACCGTAACGCACTCACCCGCACAATAACTACCTCAGCTGTCGGCAGAGAAAGACTGGCACACCGCAAATCATGACATTTTAATTTATTGAGATACATCAGCACATGGTACACACTACAGTTTGTGAAATCACAAAAAATGGCATTGTAGTAAAAAACACAAATGGTACAATAAATCATTGAGGAATATGATGCGCATGTTTTATTCAGTATATCAAAACCAGAAATTGGCTTTTTATGTTATAGATAGAAAGACCATATTGATACAAGGGAAATTCAGATTCTCAGGAAAATTACAGCTTATCAATCAATTGTTAATCAATAAGAATCAACTAATGACTAATGAATTAACTGATAACTTACATCTCTAGTGTACAAAAGCTGCTAGGTGTATCCAGCTTCATTTTGGTACACCCCCCCCATTAAAAAAAAAAAAAACTTGGGAGGATAACACGATTAGATTATCAGATTTAATTACTTTGCATCAATATTTTTTTTTTTAGTCCATTAAAAGGCTGCGTGATGTGTCTAGTGCGTTATAGAAGTGTATATTTCTGTCCCGCCGCTAGCTAGCCTGCTGTTTTACAGCAAGCGAAAAGGGAGCCGAGTGCGTAAGTCTCCTCTGCTAGTACATAGCCTCTCCACAGCAAGCCCCATGCGTACCTCCTTGTGGTAATGGATGGAAACACAGCCCAAAAAATTATTGGTTGCCCTCTCCTCAGCCTTGAAGAACTGCACCACGCCCGTTGCCTTAAAAAGGCACAAAAAATCCTGAAGGACCCCTTCCATCCCGGTCACTCTCTCTTCCAACTACTACCATCAGGAAGGCGGTTTAGAACAATCAAAACAAGGACAAACAGATTCAAAAACAGTTTTTATCCGACCGCAATTACCTGTCTGAATTCTAGTAGAACATGAGGTTTGAAACTGTGAAATTGAGTGTGTGTGATATTTAAAATTAGTAATTTATATAATTTTTTTAAGCTTCTTTTTACTCCTCATTCACTGATTGGTTTGCATTTTAATTTCGTTGTACTTGTTATAACGACAAATAAAGTCTATTCTATTCTATTCTAAACTGGGTACCGTGAGGCCCCAGGCTAAAATGCAGGGACTCGGCGGAGGTTTGGCCCCCAGACTTGCGGTACTCACGGCCCACCGGCGTGTGGACATGCCCTGATACCCGTTAACCAAATCTCCAACTATGGGTTAAATAGTGTACAGACTACATAGTCCGTTAGGAAAGTCCCCAACAGCGAGTAGTCTACTACTTTGGCGGATGAGGGCAGTGCCTGGCGGGCAGGTGCTAGAGAGGCGGGCCTTGATAAACAAAGCACCCGGCAGCCCGTTGCAGCCAACTTCATGAAAATCGCACGTTTCAGCCTGCCGAACCATGTTGGACATGCTGATGGCCAAGAGCGTGTGCGTGGCCCTCGCGCAGCCACGACCACCATTAGCAAATTCACAAGCGATTGGCCTTCGTCTTCAACTCGGACGATCCCTTCAAGTCTCAGGTTTGGTATGACTGGAAGCCTCTTGCTCGTAGCCACCCATTGGCGGCGGATCTAAGATGATCGCCTTCCAATGAACTCTGCGGTGACATTGGATTTTGGTAGCTGGATCCGCGACTGGGCTGGCCTATCAATATTTTTAAGCCATATGGCACTGACCATTTCTGATTGAATATGGGTGTGTAGAGGGTGTAATATGAAGCTATTTCCAGTTTTTTTGTTTTAAATATGCACACCAAGTATGGATCCTATGAAGTGTTTTATAAATGAGGGCTGTGATGGCCCCCTCCATGGGTAATTGGTCAGTGGCGCAGGTCCTGACACCATAGAGTACACCTCCATTACTAGCCAAGTGCTAGTGAGGAATTCCTCTTTGGATCAGTGGTAGAGCAGGAGGGGTTGGAATCCTGGTGTCATGAGTTCAATTCCCAGCCTGGGACATGAGGTGTATGTGAAGGTCTACCTTGCCTAGAAAAAGGGTGAAAGTGACTAGGTTCGTACACCTTGGCATAGGGGCCGAGACGGACCTAAATGATCCCAGGCTGAACTAGGCAGTTCTGGCCTTGGCCCAGAAAGTGGGTTGAAACAGAAATAGGCTATTCTGGCCTTGGCCCAGAAAATGGGTCATAACAGAAAAGGGGGGCTCGTCCGGGATTGAACAGCTGTACCATTTCCTTAACAGGGAGGTGTGACGATCCCCTCCATGGGAAATTAGTCAGTGGTGCAGGTCATGACACCATTAGGGTATACCTCCACTCCTAGCCAAGCTGCTAGGGAGGAATTCCTCTTTGGCTCAGTGGTAGAGCAGGAGGGGTTGGGATCCTGGTGTCATGAGTTCAATTCCCAGCCTGGGACATGAGGTGTAGGTCTGCCTTGCTGTGAGCAGAAGAGACCAGGTGAATGTCTACCTTGCCTAAGAAAAAGGGTGAAAGTGACTAGGTTCGTACACCTTGGCATAGGGGCTGAGACGGATGATCCCAGCCTGAACTAGGCAGTTCTGCCCTTGGCCCAGAAAATGGGTCGCAACAAGGGCACTGAGGTATTTGAAAGGGCAGTCCACAAAGAACAATATATCAAACACTATTAAACCCATCTCTTAAAACTGACACACTAAAACATATTTTTAGCTCAGAGAATGGTATGCAAACAAGTGAAGTCATTTAATTCAGGGTAAATTGTGTGTAAGAGCAAGACATTTATTTACACAGAAAAAAAGGAACTCCTTGAGATTCATAACATCCCACAAATTTCCCCATCTAAATGTAAATCTATGCAGTGAGGTACTCCAAAAGCTAATGCACCATGATTACATAATATAAGAAACCTTCTCTACAGTGGAGAGTTCACCCAATACGGTGAAAATAAGTCTGTCACTTCTGCAGCCCTTCTGTTAAGACAAGAAAAACATACAAGTACCTGCTGGTGTATTTGCTGCTGCAGCTACGTCAGAACTGGCAATATTATCGGACACATTCAGCCATATTCAGTTTTATAAATGTAGTTGGTTAGATAAAAAGATCATAATGCAAACACACACACATACAAACATGCACAAAATGACTGCAAATCAAGGACCTGAACAGCTACAGATCAGTGGCCCTCACATCACACCTAATGAAGACCCTGGAGAGGCTGCTCCTCACCCACCTCCGCCCCCTAGTGGGACCAGCAATGGATCTATTTCAGTTTGCCTACTGGCATGGCTTTGGGGTGGAGGATGCAGTGATCTTCCTCTTACATCATTCCCTGTCCGACCTGGAGAAGCCTGGGAGCACTGTGAGGATCATGTTCTTCGATTTCTCCAGTGCTTTCGACACCATCCAACCAGTGATTCTGAGGGACAAGCTGCTGTGTGCAGGGGTGGACTAGCACCTGTCATCGTGGATCTTGGGACTACCTCACAGAGTGGCCACAGTTTGTGAGAACCCAGGACCTTGTGTCTGACACCACCATCTGCAGTACGGGGGACCCCTGGGGAACAGTTCTAGCTCCCTTCCCGTTTACCCTCTACACTGCTGACTTTTCACACAACACACCACACTGCCATCTACAGAAGTTCTCTGACGACTCTGCAATTGTCAGCCTCATCTCTGATGGAGATGATGCAGAGTACAGAGGACTTATCTAGCACTTTGTGTCATGGTCCGAGCACCGATTCCGTCCGCGCTCGGGCCATACATCATCCCCGCCGGGTTTGACAGCAGTGTTTACCTTCTGGCTCCCCAAGCTCTTATTGTGACAGCGCTCGGAGGGGCTTCCTGCTGTCAAAGCCTAACAGCTGTGCTACATTTGCGGCTCATCAGCAGCCATGTACTTAAGCGGGTGCTGGGAGCAGTATGATGCAGCAGTCTCGTCATTATTCCTCTATAATTCCACAGCAACGGATCGTCAACGCTCATCCCCTGTTCGTGGTCAGGATTGTAAGTGAGCTTCGTGTCAGCCTTACGATCTCCTGTGTTTAGTGTTGTGTGTTTTAGCCCACCGTGGCTCATTACTTTCTGTTACGTTGTGTGTTCTTGTCTTTGTGAATAAAACACCTATGCAAACCTCACCGGCAACTCTTGGCGTCTTATGGTGGCTCGCGAGGGCCACCGCATGACACTTTGTGGATTGGTGCCTGCGGAATTACCTCCAGATCAATGCGAGGAAATCCAAGGAACTGGTGGTGGACTGCCGCAGGCGAGGACAACCCCCCCCACAGCACCGGTAAACATCCAGGGAACAGACATTGAGATGGTGACATCTTACAAGTACCTGGGTATTCACCTGAACAATAAAATGACTGGTCACACAACATCAACACGCTCTACAAGAAGGGGTAGCGCAGGCTGTTCCTCCTGAGGAGACTCAAGTCTTTTGGAGTGCAAGGGGCACTCCTGAAGACCTTCTATGATTCTGTGGTGACATCAGCCATCACATTTGGAGTGGTCTGCTAGGGCAGCGACATCACGGCAGCTGTCAGGAAGAGACTGAACAGGCTGATCAAAAAAGCTAGCTCTGTTCTGGAACGACGACTCGACCCAGTGGAGGAGATAGGAGAGAAGAGGATGGTGGCTAAGCCATCATCTCTATTGGAGTCCGAGTCCCACCCCATACAGGACACACTGAATGCACTGAGGAGTTCATTTAGCGGTAGGCTGTGCCATCCTAAGTGCACGAGGGAGAGGTTCCGCAGGTCCTTCCTACTTACGGCTGTCAGACTTCATAACCTAACCGGTGCTTCTGATAGGGGTTGTATTAAATGTACTAAATGTAACAACTTTGCTCAATAGAGATCGTCCCCTCCAGTACACAACTAAGACAACTACAATTATTATTGAGGGTGGCAACAACACTGTTGATTCAAACGCGAAATATACTGTCTGGGTACATATTTATATTCTGCAGGTAATTTAACAAATCGTAATGCTGTTGATACCATCTAGCTGCAACGCTCCTGCACTGTGTATATAACTGTGTACATATGTATATTTATTTACTGCTTTGTCTAACCAGTTCTTATCTTATTTACTATCGCTCTGAGCGCTGCTACCCCTTTTGCTGCTGCAATCCTGGAATTTCCCCATTGTGGGACTAATAAAGGCTTATATTATCTTATCTTAAAATTTGGCAATAACTCTAAATGTTGTGTTCCTAACCTTGTCTTTGTGTAAAATTATATTTTCAAGGTCAATGAAGTTCTTTATCTACAGTACACACAGCGCACACAGTTAATTGACCATTAACAATCACAAGGCCTTACCAGAATCTCAGTACATCTTTGGTGCTGGGGTTAGGGTGGTGCTGTACGTAGTGGAAGAGACAAAGGAAATTCTCCAGACTCTGAAGGCTGACCTGATAACAGACAAAGATACACACACAAGACAACAAGAGTGATAACATCAATCAAACCCAGAATATTACCACAACAAAACAAAGATAAAGTGATACAAAGAATGAACTACACACTATCAATTTTTTTTTTCCTTTTAGATTTTGGAAAATTTTCAAATGAGGCTAGAAGTCAGTCACAGTAGGATGTAAAGGTGGATTTCCTTGTCAGTGTCATTGTTGAGAAGCTATTGTTTGAAAATTGATTTTTCAGGTCAGCGCAGAATATTTTGTTTCTTCTCCATTTGCTTCCACTATAAATGCAAATTAATTTTCAAGCTGCCAGTTATATTTTAACTTCTTTTTATACTGAAATGTAGTTTTGCAATAAAACCTCACAGTGTAGAGACAATATACAGATATACTTCTTTATTAGTATTTTGGACAGTTTTCTCATTCATATTTGTTCTAACTCTCCAAACTGAGGAATAATGTCAAGTTACATTAAGAACAGTAGTTAGCAGCAGACTACAGCACTGTGAGATTTATCATAAGAAAGAGCACTAAAAGATGTGGTAATAATGGTGCTGAAAAATTACATGACACTGAAAAAGAAATTATAGTGTTGTGGTCAGTCTGACTAAGGAGCTGACAAGGCAACAAGCCTCTCTTAACAGTGACAGAATTCACCTGACCATTTTTAACTGCATTACTTTTTCCAGGGTAGTAAGTTAATACCTTCCCAGCAGATGTGTGAGCCACTAAGCCACTGTACGGTTGCCCTTTACACCACACAGGAGCTAGCTTTACTCCTACACTAATCTGACACCACCGACTTGTTTCATTCAGGCAACACTGATCCCTGATTGATGCAGCTGCCCTCACTGTCTGGGTCATAAAGCCAAAGAACAGACAACCCCATACTACCGCTGACATTACACTCAGCTCAACAAGGCCAAAAATGGAGCAGGTGTATCCATGAAATTCACATAAACCTGCAGGACATACCTTTTTTTTAATTATGGAGGATGTTTGTAATGATATTTTAACAGTTCTTGAATTTCTCTAGTTAATCTTTTAAAGGTACTTCATGGAAACATTTAAATAATTCTTTTTAGACAAAGGTTAAGATACTACAAATATTTTCACCCTTCCCTGTGACAAGTACCCATCGACCTGTTGTATTTTTTTAATCATTGCCATGCCATAGTCTTATCATAAGCAATTTTTTATATCCCACAATCACAGTATACATGCAAAACAGTAGATTTTTATTTGGAAAATAATTTGGGGGCTAAATTCATTTCTTAATTTAGTAAAAGTGGATGGAAGTCCACAGTCTAGAATGTAGACTATACAAGTAATATGCACACTTTATTATCATCACAATATTAACCAATGTTACGGCAGAATAACACCCTGTTCTCAGTCTATGCCTTTAATATAACATTTTATAAGAAGGTCACCATAGCTAAATAAAATTATAATGACCCATTAAACATGAGTTTGAAACTTGAACTTGATGGCTCAGTCAAAAGTGTTTGTAGCAGCACAACTGTCAGACATTATAAAACCATATTTTAACTCATAATGCACAAACAAGAAAAACAACGATTTTTGATGCCTTAGAGCCTGAAACGTGGAAAAGGGTACACAGGTGATTAGTCGACTATCAAATTAACTGTCGATTAATTTTCTGACGAACAGCTAGTCGATTAGTCGACTAATCATAGGAACACTAGTTGATATCATGTATGCACATGATACATTTGCCTGTAAGAAAGCAAATGAGGATGCAAGCAACATAGGATTTTCAGAACACTAGTCATATGAATGTATAATGAGGAATGAATCACATTCACCAGACAATGCAAGGACACACAGAGACACCCAATGTTGGTGAGGAAAAATAGCCATTTCTTTTTAAATAATAAATGCCACCTTTAAAGGCCAAATGTCACATAACAGGGTACTTTAAATATCTTGAAACTAGATATAAAAGGGAACCGATCCGTTCGGGTCTTGGTGCATATGCTTCAGTAACAACGGAATATTCGTTAATTTAAAACTGCCGCGCTTGGCCTGACATGGCCCCTGGAATCGCCTGGGGAAGAAGGCGGAAGTGACGAAATAGATTGTACCCTAGTTTGATGCTTGGGGTATTTCAATTGATTGTTTATATGGAGACTGGAAGGTTGAAGTGAGCAACAAGAAAGAAAAAATTGGATATTTCACCCATACCTTAAAACGGGACTATCAGGGACAGCTGGGTAATAAGGGACACTTCTCTGGGAAATGTTTTCATACCTGTCAAGTGAGACGTTTTCGCCGTACTTCAACACCGTAAAAAGCGGCTATAAGGGACGGCGGAGCAACAAGGGACACCTCTCTGGGAAATGCCCCAAATGCAACTCGTGTTGTTATTGTCAAATATTTTAAGGATTCATGGATATTTGACAATAACAACACAACTCAGCGTCCGGCGCAAAATAAAAAAAAAAAAGCAGAATTCTGTATTTGTAAGGCGATCTCTCTGTTCCGCAACCGCTGCACAGCTGAACGTGTTAAACCATTGTCCTAATGACTTCTCATTGTAGTGAGAATAGCTCACGCTGAGCGATCAGCCCGCCCAGACAATCAGACTAATGATTGACTCCACACTTCTCATTGTAGTGATAATAGCTCCCGCTGAGCGATCTGCCAGCACCAGCTGTGGGGGATCACACACAGGACGTGTTCCTCAACACACTCAATTTTTTTTCCCGTATATTTTTCTTTTGGGCGTACAGAAATGGCAATACGCCCGTTTTTGCTAAAATTGCATTTTCCCCGTATTTTCCTTAAAATATTTGACAATAACAACACGAACTACATTTAAAACATTTCCCAGAAAAGTGTCCCCCACCACTCCGCCGTCCCCCACAGCCGCGCTTGGCACCAAAATACGGCGAAAACGTCTCACTTGACAGGTATGCGCCTCCATTTTCATATTGATCTGGTCAATTTCTTGACAGCAGCGGCTCTCCTCCACTGTAATAATAATGGCTTCCGAAAAATCAATATTTATGGGGCGCCCTCGACAGACCCCCTTCGGCTTCGCAATTCTGGAGGCGGTTAATGTCCAGTTCAATGACATTTTCCACTGGTTCTGCTCTCTGGTCATCGTTGGAACTGTTGTCATCAGACAAAGCATCTGATTCCGTCTCGGACGGCTCGAACCTGTAAGGTTCAATGCCTCTGTCACTGTCTGAACCACTGACAAAAAAAAAGACAAAAAAAAAAAAGACAAAACTAAACTAATTTTGAGACTTCCGGTCTGGACGCCATGGCGACTGCAGCTTAACACTGAAGTTCTCAGACCCAATCCAGGATAACACCTTGAAAATCAAACTTAACGGATTTTTGGAGGAGTGAAAATCAAAAGACAAAATCATCATGTCTAAAGGAAAACAGAAGAAACTGAAATTCTCCAGGCCAGGACACGTATCGGCCGGAGAATCCGAACTGGAAGATCTCCGTTCAGAAGACGAGGAACTGGTGATAGCTAACAAAAGGGTTAGCCTGAAATCACTATTTGAGGAGCTACGACGATTTCGCCGAGATGTTACGGCCGAATTTCGGGAATTCAGAGAAGAATTGAAAAGGACAAACAGCAGAGTGGACCAGGCCGAGAACCGAATCTTGGAAACAGAGGATCGAATAAAAGTGCTCGAAGATTCTGTGCTAGACCTACGCAAAAGACAAGCAGCTATAGAGGCTAAGCTAACCGACCAAGAAGGAAAACAAAGAAGAGACAACATAAGAATTCATGGTCTGATAGAAGGAACCGAAAATGGTTTTAACTCAATGGCAGAATGCGTGGAATCCTTACTAAGAGAGAAATTGGATATTCCACAAACCACCGACTTGAAGATAGAAAAGGCACATCGTTCATTAGCCGCTAGGCCGGCGGCGGAAGCGCCCCCACGTTCGGTGTTGGTAAGATTTTCCAATTTCAAAATAAAACAAGAGGTTGTAAGACTGGCCTGGCAGAAAAAAGGATTTATGCACCAGGAGAGAAAAGTCTACGTGGAACACGATTACGCCCCGGAGGTCCTTAAAAAGCGCAGGGAATACAATGACGCGAAAAAGGTGTTAAGAGAGAAGAAATTGCGCTTTCAGACACCATTTCCTGCGAAGTTAAGGGTCTTCTACGGCGATGAAACGTGTCTCTATAATTCGGCGGAAGAAGCAACAGCTGACATGGCGAAAAGAGGCCTCCCGGTAACGGTATTTAAACCCCCAGCAGACCCGAGTGAGAAGATCAAAACGCAAACATGGACAACACAAAGACCTTCAAAATCCACGGACCAGCAGCGGGAAACCCAGCACCAGAGCGTCGCGGATAAACTATCCGTTTTCAGGTTGGAATAGCGACCTTTTTTTTTTTTTTTTTTTTTTTTTTCCCCTCTTGAATCAATCCGCACATCCAACCCCCCTCATACAAGGTAACAAACATTAAAGGAGATGCATATTCAGCATGTGGTAAAACATTTCATGGAACAATCATATTATTTGAAACAAATAAGTCTTTGTAATAAAAAAAAAAAAACTTGTTAAAATAGAAATGTGACAATAATCCACATCAGAATCAGAATCAGAATCAGAATCAGCTTTATTGCCAAGTATATTTACAAGTAAACACACGAGGAATTTGACTTGACATTGGACGCGCACGTTAGGCGCATCCAATGACGCGTCGCCATACAAGGCGCCTGTCAACAGTGGAGGTAAAGAGGGGAGGGGAGGGGGAGGAAAACACAATAGGAGAGAGAAAAAACATAGTAATCAGAATAAACGCTCGTATATGAGCCAAATTTTGACTACACAGAAAAAAACCCTCATGCACAATTAACAGGCAGACAATAGATCACACAAACAAGAGTTGAGAGAGGCAGTGTATATATGAGTCAGTATATGTGTGTCAGTTCGTGTAATGTTGTGTGCATTTGTGTAGTGTAGGTGTGACAGTTGCTAGTGAACAGCAGAGGGCGCCTCCAGGCAGTAGATAGATGTTAAAGTCATGTGACTTATAAACAAGTCCGGAGTCTGTCTCTTCGCTTGCAGATAAAGGCACATGGACTGTCCCTGAGAAGTTCATCCGCTGAAAACAGCAGCTGTCTGTCGAATGCTTGGGTTAAGAGCCGCTCCTATCACTTATCTTGCAGGAGGAATGTAAATACCGGGCACCAAAGAAGGTCAAATCTGCACAGCACTCAGAGAATAGAATTCCTCACCCGAGCAATTCTGTGCTTCAGAATTTCCATGTGCAGGCTTAAACATTAACATACTCTGAAGAGCACTAGCGACTTCAAGATGTATTCCACCATCTGAATCTCCATTCAGTTCGCCATGCCGCCTCGTGCCTTCCCAACTAGTCGAATTGGTGAAGGAGCTCGCTTGGATCCGCATTTGAACAGCTCCCATCTTCAATTTTGAAACAAACACCAGGAAACTCCAGAGCCAAAAATAGAATCCTGTGTCGTAGCCAATAGATGTCTTCTGCATCTCCAGTCGAATCATACACTCAGCAGGTTCCAATTCTTGGGCTCCCCCTTGGCCCGATTCTTGTTGAAAAAATAGTGACAATAGCCCGTTTAAGCCGCTACCAAATCCATAATTTTCGTTTAAATTAAGATTCAGCAGACAAGAGCGACTAAACACAGACAAAAAACGCAACATTGCAAGCTGGGATCAGAAGGGAAAAGAGAGGATTAGAAAAGGCGTCTGCTCTCTCTCGAAGCCGGAAGTAAGGCACATGTTCTCCTCATACTAACAAATACTGTTTTTTGCGTGAATGTTTGATGTGATGGGGGTGGGAGGGTGCACACAATTTCACAGGGTTTAGGCATAAAAGGAAAAAAAAAAAAAATCATTACAAGTTTGGATTGGGTTCTGAAACTCACGTTAAAAGCATGGGACTACTTTCAGTGGTAAGAGAGGGCCCTCAACACGTAACAGAGTTTGAGGAATTTCCCTCAGAGCCTTCACTCCATCAAGGCTCTTACAGGGTCTTTAAAAAGACCTCAGCTCAGGAAGTTCTTTTGACAGCTTTTTGTTTTAAAGTTTTTTACACTATGTTCTTAATGTTTTTCTTGTTTTTAATGTTCTTTCAGTTTCTGAGTAGCACAAAAGAGGGCCACCACACAGTTATACTAAACAAAACAACACAATGGAGAAACAGGGTGTAACCAAAATAATTTCATATAATGTAAAAGGAATCCTGAATCCAGTTAAAAGATCCAAGATTCTAGGCAAAATGAAAAAAGACAAAGCAGGAATAATACTTTTACAAGAAACCCACCTAACAGACGTGGAACACAATAAACTCAGCAGACAAGGGTTTAAAATGATCTCTTCATCTTCATATAAATCAGGGAGGAGGAGGGGAGTAGCGACATTGATATCAACCAAAATTACATTTGAAAAAAAATCAGAACACAAAGATAAAGAAGGGAGATACAGTTTGGTAACTGGGCGGCTAGAGGGAGAAGATATCACCCTGCTGAATGTGTATGCTCCCCCAGGGGCTAACTGGAAATTTTATAAAAATGTATTCGACCTAATGATAACTAAAGCTCAAGGTTTAGTGATATGTGGTGGGGACTTCAATCTTAGACTGAATCCATACTGGGATGCTTCTGGTAATTCCCCACATCAAAATAACACCCAAAACAGGAAGACTCGGATGCTACTAAAAGAATTGGGAATCTGTGACGTGTGGAGGGAACTCAACCCCAGTGTAAAAGACTATACATTTTACTCAACTCCACATTCATCTTACTCAAGGATTGACTATTTTTTATGTTTAATAGAGACATTGGAAGAGTAAAAACATGTAAAATAGGACTGATGGATCTCTCCGACCACAGTCCGATCTACATGGACTTAAATATCCAAAAATACACAAATAATACATTTTCTTGGAGGTTAAATTCAACTGTCCTGAAAGGACCACTGAAAGATGAATTGGAATCAGATATTCTCAGATATTTGGAAGATAACGATAATGGAGAAGTATCCCCTTTAATACTGTGGGATGCATGTAAAGCGGTAATAAGAGGAAAGATTATTGCAAAACTGGCAACCCAAAAGAAACTAAGACAAGAAAAACTATCCACATTAGAGTCAGAACTTAGGAACCTAGAAAAAGAACACAAAGGCAACACTCATTCTACTGACTCGCTCAAGATTAAGGAAATTAAAAACCAAATAAATGAGATCTACACAATAGAAATCCAGAAGAAACTTACATTTCTGAAACAAAAATACTATGAAGCAGGCAGTAAATCGGCAAAATTGCTAGCCTATAAATTGAGGAAACATCAAACAGAAAGAGCAATCTACAAAATCAGAGACCCAGTATCAAAGGAAATAAAATTCAGAATTCAGGATATTCTTAAAAACTTCGAGAATTACTATAAGAACTTATACTCCCACAAAAAACATAAAAACGCATCCGAGGCATTCCTAAACACATTAAACCTTCCCCAACTTACGGAGTCACAAAATAAAACACTACTGTCAGAAATACATCCTAATGAATTGGAAAAAGCAATTATGAAACTTAAAGCTAACAAATCCCCAGGAGCTGATGGCTATACAGCAGAGTGGTACAAAACCTTTAAACAGCAACTATCTCCTCTCCTCCTGAAAACATTTAATTATGTCCTCCACACAGGGGAAATCCCCCCCTCCTGGAGAGAAGGGGTCATTGCAGTTATACCTAAACCTGAAAAGGATAAACTAGAGTGCTCCAACTACAGACCAATCAGTGTACTAAATCAGGACTATAAGCTTTTTACCATTATCCTTGCCAAAAGGTTAGAAAATATACTGACAGACCTAATTCATTTAGACCAAACAGGTTTTATAAGACAAAGACAGACACAAGACAACATTCGACGCACTTTACACATAATTCATCATATAAAAAAATATAACTTAAATGCAGTCATATTGGGATTAGATGCTGAAAAAGCATTCGATTCGGTTGACTGGTCTTTTCTATATAGAATCTTATCCAGTTTCAATTTTCATAACAACTTCATTAGAACTATACAGGCATTATATAAAAAACCAACAGCTAAAATAAGGATTAACGGTAATTTATCATCATCTTTTGAACTGGAAAGAGGATGTCGTCAGGGCTGCCCCCTGTCTCCACTGCTCTTTGCAATCTTCATAGAACCTCTGAGCCAATGGATAAGACAAAACCAAAAATTCAAGGTATTACACTTGGTCAGAAGGAACATAAAATAGCACTCTTTGCTGATGACATTTTAATATACCTAGGGCAGCCGGACACTTCTTTACCAGAACTAACCTCAGTTTTTTCAGAGTATGGAGATTTATCGGGGTACAAATTAAATATGCATAAAACCCAAGTTTTAACATTCAACTATGACCCAAATCATTATTCACTAAGCAAACTCAAAACTAACTGGGAGTCGGAATCTATGAAATATCTGGGGGTCAATATCCCGAAACAACTCAACAAAATTATATCACTAAACTATGATCCACTGGTGACAAAAATAAAATCTGACCTAGCAAGATGGAATATGATACCATTCTTGGGTACTGCACAAAGAATTGAAGCAGTCAAAATGAATATACTTCCACGTCTTCTATACCTTTTCCAAACAATACCGGTAGAACCTCCCAAAAAAACATGGCAGGAGCTGGACAGAAGGATCTCAAGATTCATATGGCAGGGCAAGAGACCTAGAATCAGATATAGAACCCTACAGCTAAACAAAGACAAAGGTGGGCTCGCGCTGCCAAATATCAGGGACTACTTTAAAGCCGCACAAATTAAAACTTTAGTAGAGATATGTAACCCAGTCTACACTGCACAATGGAAGGAGATCGAATGCCAAATAACAAGTGACATCCCCCTACAGGCGATAATAGGGAACAATGTCTTACCTAAGCTTTTGAATAACACTAACCCGTGGATAGAGACCCCGCTAAAAATTTGGTTTAAGATAGTCAGAGAGAATCAAACTAAAGAGCCCTATCGACTTCTGCAATGGATCGCCTATGATCAGGACTTTACTCCTAATAAAACAGACACCAGATTTAAAAAGTGGAAGGAGAAAGGGCTGATAAAATATTACGATTTTTTTAAAGGGCAAATCTTAAGAAGTTTTGAAGATTTGAAAAAACAAGGCCTAATAAATCAAGACCTTTACAGGTTCTTCCAGCTTAGACACCACATAAACAATATACTTAAAAAGGAGGTTTTGGAAAGGGCCCAGTCAGGTGTTCTGAAGGTCTTCTTAATGGCATATAAAGGGATCCCAGGGATCAGATACATTTCTAAAATATACCAAGGTCTTCAAGACTTAAAAGGAGACAACACATCTTATATAAAAGAGAGATGGGAAAAAGAGGGGAATTTCACTTTACAACTGGAAATATGGGAAAAGCTAAATAAACAGCAATGGAAAAGTACCTCATCCCTGCAGTGGAGAGAATTTGGATGGAAAAACTTGGCAAGATTTTTCAGAACACCTGCACAAAACAAATTTACCCATAAGGGATTGAACTGTTGGCGCTTGTGTGGTGAAAAGACTGCAAATCATTTTCATGTGTTTTGGTCATGCCCAGTTATCCACCAATATTGGACCAAGGTACAGACAATATTGGGGAAAATATTCAAAATTACAGTTCCCTTTTCTTTTGTAACTTTGTATTTGGGTTTACTACCGGTCTCACTGGAAAGACAAGGAGAAAAATACTTATTCAATGTTTTAATATTGGCAAGCAAAAAAGCTCTAACTAAAAAATGGATGTTGAAGGACTGTCCTACACCTGAAGATTGGACTAACGTGATCCAAGACATTTACTCGATGGAAAAGTTGACATTCGCACTGAGACAGGACATGGATGTGTTCATGAACTTTTGGCAACCCTGGACCGCATATGTGTCTTCCATTAGATCTAATCTTTGACAAATACCATTTCAATAATGGTTCCGCTCTTTGTTCCAATGCTACTCAGATGCTCTTTTATCTTTATTTACTTACTTTTTCTTTTTGTTTGTTTTTTACTGGTTTGTTTGTTTGTTTTTTGTTATTTGTTTGTTTTTTTTTCTCTTTAATTTCACTTTTTCTTTCACTTTAAAAAAAAAAAGAAAAAAAAGGGGTGTTGTAAGAATTAATCTTCCAATGTTGTCAGATATCAGAAAATAAGGGAACATGTGATGAAAATGTAAACACTGCATTGCTGTAACGACCTGTATACCCTTTACAAAAACTTAAATAAAAAAAAAAAAAAAAAAAACTAAACTAATTTGTTCACAATCGCTGTCACTTTCCGTCATGATTGTCCAATGTTGATAAGTGTGAATGTGGATAGGCAGGGCAGCCAGGGTACAACTGGTGATGTCAAAAACATGGGCGTGGTCTGGACTGGCTGTCACAAGCCAGCAAGCAAGGTGGGGCCTTCACCTGGTGTATTTTGTGCAATTATGTAAATACAGGTGGGTGATATGGTCTCCGGTATGAATATTTGGTTTAAGCTATGTGTATTTTATCTAAATTCGCTGTCATTTAGAAAAAAAAATTCCGTGACATTTGGCCTTTAATGTTCCATTCCATTTATGTCCAATTACCTTCAAATAAATAGAACTGACTTCTGCTGAATTTGTCAGAGCTATGAAAATAACTATACAGTGTTAGAACAAATTTATTAACCAGTGATAACAACAAATCATCTGCTCTAATATAGTCATCTGTTGAGAACATTAGCCTTCCACACACATGTTGGCGTACAGCGGGCTAAAACTCAAAGTGAGTAGGTAAGTGAAGCAGCAGGTAAAGATGCTGTCATTAGTTTTATTCTTTTCCACTTCAATTTAAATCAACTCAACTTTATACTGTACATACAATTCCTAATCACAACAAAAGGTCATCACAAGGCGCTAGATAGATGGGGTATGAATCACATGATTAAGTAAAATAATTTTCTGAAACGCCACGGTAGGCCGTTTATGTTGGTGCTTGGGTATGGTACATTTTGATTTTTGATGGTAACTCTTTCCGTGACAGCAGGGACTGAGGCTGAGTTTTCTCAATAATTGCTCAGAACAGTTAGGCAGTGAGTCAACTTCCTTCCTGTGTTCAAACACAGGAACCAGAGAAGGTTTTGTTTTCAAGTTATTTACTCCCTCAATGCCTGAATGGTATTAAAAGATTTTTACTTAGTCTCATTTTATGCACTCTGACATGCAAGAATGACCATGTTTACATGGTCACAAGTAAACTGATTACTAGAGTAAACCGATAAAGGTAATAAACAGCTTATGGTGTTTACATGCACTGAGTAAACGGTTTACTGGGAAAATAAACTAGGTGTGTTAATCTGTTTTCTCATAAACCGTTAATGAGCCTTTGACCCTGTTTACATGGTCATGAGTAAACCGATTACTGGAGTAAACTGTTAAAGATAATCGCATTAGTCTGTTTACATGACAGTTTGAATAATGAGGTAACTCCAGAAAGCTGACTGTAATCAGTTTACTCGTGACCATGTAAACAGGGTCAGTGATGGAGGTGTAAAGTCAGCCACACTCACCGAGGTCAGGAAAGGACAGAGAGGGAGACACTTCAACAGCTGAGGCAACAACCCACCCAAGAAGTGATGTAATGGGTGGGCAGGTGGGTGTGGGTCACTGCACATCGGGGGGGCTGGACAACATCATACACAGAAGACGAGAAAGGAAGATAAGAGAAATGCATGGATCATGAGCGAGACAGGAGAGGGCAGGAAAAAACATGAAAGCAGACAGGCACATAAAGTTGAAAGAAATAAAAGCAGCAGCAGATGAGAGCAAAGATAAATAGAGGAAGTGATTGGCCACAGATCAAAGCTTCAAGCTTGCCAAAAGCGTTATTGGTTTAATAAATAAGCTCTCAAGCGCAGCTCCTGCAGTGCAACCAGACTATTAGTCTCCCAAAATGAGCATCTAAAATGATTGGTGTGAATGCAGCCTTAGACTGTTCTTGTCTTATCTGTGTACCTGTGTTTTGGTCGTATTCCTCATTTGGTAAAGCAAAACTAAATGGCTCAAGATAACGCACAATTTCCCAGCAATGGTTTGTTATTTCCTCTGAGGCTCTGAGCCAATATTTCAATGCACTCTGCACCAATGAGCCAGGCTGATTTGATAATGGAGAGGCTGCCAATACCGATTAATACACCTTGGGAGGGAAATCATCAGGTCACAAAGCTCACTGAATACATCTCTATAAACAAAAAAGAAAAATGTTGACCTTTCTTCTGCACTGATGAACTTCGCTATCCACTCATCTGAAATGTAGGTTGGCTGGGTGAGTTGAATTAAATCATAGAATTTCAACTAGTCAATAAGTTTTGTTTTTCCTCAAGCCATTTGGTGCCTTGTACCAGGTAAAGTCAATATTCATTCATCTTCTTCCGCTTAATCCTTTTCGGGTCACGGGGTTGCTGGAGCCTATCCCAGCATCTTTGGGCGAGAGGCAGGGTACACCCTAGACAGATCGCCAGTCCATCGCAGGGCCAACACAGAGAGACAGACAACCATTCACTCTCACAGTCACACCTAAGGACAATTTAGAATCCCCAGTTTGATGCCAATTAACTGGTAAAGTCAATATTTTTTTTTTTCCACAATATCTTTATTGAACCTTTTTTTTTTTTTTAACAAACATGATACAAACAATCAAACACTAACGCTAAAGTACTACAAAAAAAAAAAAATGCACTAAAAACACCAACAACCACCAACAAAATCAAGTCTTCAACAATGCTCCTCTGTTTAGTCTAGACAATCCAATACATAAGTATACATATTATGTTCACCAGTTTGGAATTTACAAGGTCCACACACATCATTCACCTTCTTCTTCAAGAGTTATGTTTAAATTTTTTACATAATCAATAAAAGGTCTCCATATATTCTCAAACACAATTTCCTTTGATTTCAGTATATATGTTATTCTTTCTAATGGAAGGTTTGTTAACATCTGTCTTAACCACTGAGTCACATCTGGTCTATGAGTCTTTTTCCATAATAGTGCAATACATTTTTTGGCATTAAGCAAACTGAGGTCTATGAATGTTCTTTCACTTTTATTAAAATTATGCTTTTCTGGGTACAGACCCAACAAAAACAGTTTAGGATTCAGTATGATTTGTTTTGAGATTATTTTTTCAATTGTTACCCTCACCTCTTCCCAAAACATTCTTATTAATCTACATTCCCATAAACAATGAAATAGGGTTCCTTTACTTTCCATGCATTTTGTGCATGTATCTGGTATATTTTTGTTATATCTATTTAACTCCTCCGGTGTAACATACATCCGCATTAACCATTTGAAATGTATCAATTTAAGGCGTGCATTTATTGATTTGGTTTGAGCTTCTGTACAAGCCAATTCCCATTGTTCCTCCGAAATTTCAATTTGCAGATCTTCTTTCCAGTAGTTTAATCTTTTCAGTGAATTTTCACTTGAAGATAGTGTCAATGAGTTATAAAACTCTGAAATAATATCCTTTCTTTTACTATCTTTCATCATCATTTTTTCCAAGGATGAATAAATAGGTCGAGTGAGAGCTTTATTTTGATTTGATCGAATAAAGTTTCTAAGTTGAAGATATTTAAAAAAATGTGTTCTATTGAGATTAAATTTGATCCTCAGCTCTTCAAAAGACATTATGTTGTCTGCACATGGCAAATATAAATCCTGAATCTTTTGTATCCCTTTTAAATTCCATACTTTAAATACAGCGTCCGCTCTCCCTGGTTTAAAATATTGATTACCCCATATTGGACTAAATTGTGACAATAACTGTGGTTCTTTTAAATAGTTTTTAGCTTCACACCATATTTTGGTAAAGTCAATATTTTAAATGGGAAATATTATGCCCTTTTCCCCCCATGTTGACACAGTTCCCAGAGGTGTTAATAAAATGTCTGTGGCAAGGTTCATATAACACAGCACAGTTTACAACCCAGATTAAACACCCTTCTTCACAGTGATTTGATTCAGTGAGTGAGTGAGTGTCCAAGTTTATTGCTAAGTCAGCATCTATAACTATTTCATGGCAAAACAGAATAAAAACCAGCACAAAACCTGATTTAAAAATATTATATACAGGTCGATACCTAGCTAACAATAAAATAATACAAATTAATAAATTAATTAAACAAGATGCTTCAAATGCACGTGTTAAAACCAACCTAAGATTTTCATTGGTGGTGCCTTATTAAAAATATCTTTCAATGATTTGAGTATAAAAATGCTGTCTTCTTGTGTTAAGCGCAGGACAGTCAAGTAAAATGTGTTTTATTGATAAAACCCCCACAGAACTAACAAGATGGTGACCCAATTCAGTACAGCGCAGTGATTCTTCTCTAAATACCAATGAGCTCCGGTTAACCAGACCCTCTTTCGTCAGGTCTAAGAGCCCTGATGATGCTAATATTAGTTGTTAGCTCCAGTTATCACACTGCCTGAGCAAACTAACATAAAACTAGCTGAATTTGAGTGGGTAAAAGTCCAAATAAAGCATCACTGGGGATAAGGAAATGTCAAGGTTTCTCCTGGTAACATTTCTGCATGGCGGCCCACCACATCAAAAACTGAGCCGCCATGGCAAGAAAAATTTAGTCCTATAATTTTTTAAAGAGAGACGCACAGGAACCAATTTTAAAAAAAGAGAAGAGCTGTAAAGGAAATGTCAAAGAGCCACACGTGGGTCAAGAGCAGCAGGTTTGCCACCCCTGACATATATGACAACGCACACACACCTCACAAAAAGTTAGGAATATTTGGCTTTCGGGTGAAATTTATGGAAAATGTAAGAAATTCACGCTACAGTGATATAATATCATGAAAGTAGGGCATTTAAGTGAGTGAGTGAGTGTGTGAGTGTTCTTGTTTAGTGCCATGTCAGCATCTATGGCTATTTCATGGCAAAAATAGAACCAATAAGAAAATTGAGTTAAAAACTATATAGAGATAGGATAATAAATGAAAGAATAAATAAATAGAGTGAGATATATACTGTATGTAGATACAATAAAATAGAAAAATTAAATAAGATGCTTCAGATGCACATGTGCTAAAAACCCTAAAATTTTCTTTAGTTAGTTAGTTAATTCCCTTCACACCATGTTGGTGTATGGGGCGGCGCCTATCTCCGTTTCTCTGACCCTAGGCCACACAGCTACTGTAAGTAGTGAAAGCTACAGTGGGGGGTCAGTCAGTCAGTAAAATTTTCTTTGGTGGTGCCTTATTAAAAATATCCTTCAGTGACTTTTGAGTATAAAAACGTTGTCTTGTTATCATGAGAGCAGGACAGTCAAGTAAAATATGCTTTAGTGATAAAAAAAAAAACAACCCTCCACAAAACTGACAAGATGGTGGAGCTTCACCTTTTAATAAAAAGCTGTGCATGAGCTTTGAGTGGCCAATAATGCATCTAGTGTACACTACCTCATCATGTCGGTTTTGAAAGTGATGCAAGTGTCTATGGCTTATGGCAGGTTTAATATCATGCAGTTTATTTGCGGTACGTGTGTCCCATTCAGTCTGCCACTTCTTTAAAATATAGGAGGTTATTAGAGGCCTGAGGTCTGAGGCTGGGATCTGGCACTGAGTGACTTCTTGGGTAACGGCTCTCTTGGCAGCATTGTCTGCCTGCTCGTTACCTGACAGGCCAACATGGCTGGGGATTCAACAGAAGATGATATTAAAATTATGTTTCTGTAAAAAAACTAATTTTTCTAAAATCCAGATAATAATGGGGTGATCAGTCTTTAAAAACCCAAGCGCCTGAGGACAGGATCTGGAGTCAGTAAAAATTAAGGAGCTCTGTTGTTTGGTTCCTTCAATGTGTTCCAATGCTAGAAGCAAAGCACAAGCCTCTGCTGTAAAAATTGAACATTGTTTGGAATCCGCAAACCATGCTGATTGTGTGCCCGGTGACAACTGCAGCCGAGACTGGGCCATCTACTTTAGATCCATCCGAGTATATGGAAATGGTGAGGAAAACTACATTTTATGTCCAAGATCTGCTGCTGGTACACATTTGGGTGAGTGTCTTTTTGTTTTGGCTCAGATCCAGATTGATGTTGGGTTTCCTCAAACTCCATGGAGGAATGGGACAAAACTGTCTGTGTTACGTTGCTCATATCAGGGTTTAATTTAACCAGGTGAGGTTCTATACGGAGTCCAAAAGGAGTGATGCTCTTAGGTCTGACCTTATACATCTACAAAAATCGAGGGTGAAAAACTGCAGAGTAGGCTGGATTTCTATGGTCTGCTTTAAGTTTAACCATATACTGGAGAGCCAATTTCCGGCACCTGTTTTGAAGTGAAGGCTCGTTTGCTTCAACATACAAACTTTTAACAGGAGAGGTTCTGGAAGCCCCCAAGGCAAGCCTTAGCCTTTAGTGATGAACAGTTTCCAGCGTCCTGATGTATGTTTTCCTTGCCGATCCATAAACTATGCTCCCATACTCTAACCGAGATCTTACAAATCCTCTATAGAGATGCAGAAGCACAGTTGAGTCCGCATCCCATTTAGTTTTTGCCAAAACTTTAATAATATCAAGGGCTTAAAAAAATCTGATTTGTAAAAATTTTATATGTGGAATAAAAGACAGATTATTATTAAAAATAAGTCCAAGGAATTTGGTTTCTTTTACCACCTTGACAGCTTTGCCATCGATGAAAAGCTCAGGGTTGAGGTGAAGAGACTGCAGCAGGCAAAAGTACATGCAGACAGTTTTTGCTTTTGAAAATTTAAAACCATTGCTGACTGACCACAAATTAATCTTGTTTATGCACAGCTATAGTTGCTTTTCGATTGTGCTCATGTCTTTCCCCCTGTAGCAAATACAGAGGTCATCTACGTTAAGACTACAAAAGGTATTTGGTCTAAGAGCACCAACTACACTATTAATCTTAATGCTAAAAAGAGTAACCGAAAGGATGCTTGGGTATTTAAGTAGAAGCATGCAATGGTGATTTACTCATCTCAAAAAATTTATTGAAACAAAAGCCAGTAACAGTGGTGGGTATACCATGAAAAAAAAATGTCAATAGCCATGTTTACATGGACACAAGTAACCGGATTAAAAGCCTGATCAGAATAAAAATGCTTCATGTAAACACGCCAATCTGAATATTCTGACCCGATCACACTCATTCGGATCAAAATTTCCTTCCGATTGAGACAGGTGGGTTATGCCGATTGTTAATCCGATTGGTGCGCATATACACACTTATTCTGAAGTTTGGGTAGAAAATATGTTCACTGCGCATGTATGTACGTCAGCCACACGTCGACATGACGTATTTCCGCCTTTGCAGCAGCTAGCGGAAGACATGGCGGGAGTAAAATAAAACTGGTCTGTATCGTCCTGCTGTCTCCCTCTGTTCATCATATGCAGAAGTATGTACTTGGAGCTTAATTACAGAGACCAGCAGAAGCAAAAGTACAGTCTGAATAACACAATACAGGTCCATTTCAAAAAGAGAAACACACGAAGCGGGGTTTGTTTACATCGGAAGTTGCTTCTTCTTCTACCATTTCGGATAATTGTGTGCATGCCAAAATGATTTAGTCCATTCAAACGTGTGACACATGGAAACGCACATCCTAATCGGATCAACTTTTCAGGATCCATGTAAACAGTAAAGTTCTGATCTGAACTGTAATCAGATTGAAGAAATTTTGCACATGTAACCGTAGCTACTATCCCGATAACCTGCCATATGCCCTTGAGCATCAATTACAGCTTGACAACGATGTCTCATGCTGTTCACAAGTCAACATTGTCTGCTGAAGCATGGCATTCCACTCTTCTTGAAGGACAGCCCTCAAGTCATTGAGGTTGTGGGGTGCAGGGTTATGAAACCTCTACATGGCGACTCAACTGACACCATAGGTTTTCTATGGGATTCAGGTCTGGAGAAAGTGCAGGCCACTCCATTTGAGGTACCCCAGGCTCCACCAGCCATTCCCCAATGACGTAACCTCGCTGAGCTGGAGCATTGTCGTCCATGAAGATGAAATTAGGCCCGTGTTGTTCATGCAGGGGCACAATGACTGGACTAATGATGTTACTCAGGTAGTATCGGTTTGTCACTGTACCATTCACAAGGTGTAGGGCAGTTCTGTATTGACTAGACACACTTGCACAGAGCGTAACACCACCACCACCAAAGGTTCAACAGTGGCTGATGCATAGTGCTGTCTTTGACGTCTCCAACATTGTTGGTGACCATCGTTTCTGCTCAACGTGAATCGACTTAGAGAACAGAACTGAGGCCCACTGGTCCCTTGTCCAGCGTAAATGCTACTTTGCCCATGCAAGACGATGGCGCCTGTGCCTGGTGGTGTAGTCAGGTACCCTTGCAGGTCATCTAGCACGCAGACCACGCTGATGTAAACAGTTTTGAATGGTCTGATGTGACACTTGGGTGCCTCTTTCCTCTCTTAAATGTGCCTGGAGTTGAGCTGCATCCATCATCCGGTTCCACAGGACACTGTTCACAATGAAGTGGTCATCAGCGTGGGATGAGGCCGAAGGACGTCCACTTCTATGCCTTTGTGACTCTTCCAGTCTCTCTGTACTTCTGTTGTAACCTGCTGATGACATTCTGTGACACTAAGCTCAGTGGCCACTTCCCTCTCAGAACATCCTGTTTGAAGCATCGCAATGGCAAGGTACTGTTGATCAATTGTTAGGTGTCGTCTTGGTCTCATGATGTCAAAATGTGAACAGCATGAAGAAGAGGACTGTTTAAACACCAATTTTAATTGAACCAGAAAATTTATTGGTCGATTCATGGATCAAACACCTGTTATGAATTTTACCATTAAGCACCTTGTTAGAGAACAGCAAGTTATGCAAAAAGTACTGAAACACTGGACAGTTGGACATGAGCATTCAAAAGGTTAGAGAAAGTCAAAATAAGTTCACCTGTAAAAGTTATCGTCATTTCAGGTGCATCCTGAAATTTCCCCCGAAAGCTGAATATCCCTAACTTTTTGTGAGTAGTGTGTGTGTGTGTATAATATATATAAGAAATAGAAAATAAATGAAGGGATGTCACTCCACAAGCAAACAATGTACGTCAAAAACAAGTCACTCACGGCATCGGAATTTCGGGAGCATGCCGCCCTCGTGACAATTCCTACAGCCAGGCAAGCATATCGCTGATACACTTGGCTGTTCAACAGACAAAACTGAATCCGCAGTGTTTCCACTACCATTATATTATGGCGATATGTCGTGTCAACCACCTAAAAAGTAGACAAAAATGTCTGGGGTTTTTTAACACTCCAGGGTGGTGAAGATAACACCAGTCGCTCTCCTGCTCCTGGTCAGTGCGGCTGTGGCGCAGGTGTAATGTGGCCGACTACTGATCTGACGGTCAGGGGTTCGATTTCCGCTCCGTCTGCAGTCTGCATGTCAAAGTGTCCTTGAGCAAGACACTGAACCCCCAGTTGCTCCTGGTGGGTTAGGCCAGTGTCTGTGTATGGCGGCTCTGCCGCCATCAGTGTGTGAATGTGTAATGTGTGTGTGTGAATGGATGGATAGCAGGAAATGTAAAGCGCTTTGGTCATCCAGAGATGAGAAAAAGTGCTATACAAGTGAACGCCTTTTTTTTTTTTTTTAAATACATGAACACAATGATTAGCTAATAGCTATACACTCTATGTGCAACACATCAGATTGATTGTCTTTGATTAATTGTCTATGTTTATTGCACTGTCCCTGTCAAATAAACTAATCTACTACTACTACTATTGCTTTGATGCTGGCCACTACTGATAAGACAAGTCACTGGCATTTTTTACAAGTATTTTAATTTGTCACTCTGTCAAACTCAGAGCAAACCAGTGGTTGATTGGAATACACTGATCTATAGTTCAATAGTTCCTGCTCTTGTCCTCCACTTTCACAAACTGGGTTCCAAAATGCACCCAACATAATAAGTCCACCATAGTTTTTCATCTCAGCACTCAATAGCTTTATATTAAAACTTTACACTGGATTCCTGTCTGTCAAAGAATATATTTCAAAATACTGCTGTTGGTTTATAAAGCTCTGAATGGTTTAGGGCCAAAATACATTTCAGATCTGCTAGTCCATTATGAACCACCCAGAACCCTTAGGTCATCAGGGTCAGGCCTAATATCTGTGCCCAGAGTTAGAACCAAACATGGTGAGGCAGCGTTTACTTTTTATGCCTCTCACATATGGAACAAATGCCCAGAAAGCATCAGGGCTGCTGAAACTCTCAGCTGCTTTAAATCGAGGTTAAAAAAACTCCTATTTGCAGCAGCCTTTCAGTAGCCTAAAATGTACTGTAACTTTTATTTCTGTTGTATTCCATCTTAGCTTCTTGTCGTTTCTCTTTGATTTACTTTTTAGTTTGCTTTTAAATTCTTGTTTGTTTCTCTTCAATTTACTTTATAGTTTGCTTTTAAATTCTTATATATTCCTTCTGCAACTTGCTGTAATGCTTTAATGTTTTTATGTAAAGCACTTTGAACTGTCTTGTACATGAAATGTGTGACACAAATAAACTTGCCTTGCCTTAAAAGAAGAGTGCAGTGTGTATGTTAAGCTTTGTTTTTGGAGGGAGACGTTACGGACAAAAACAGGAACAGAGGTGCCCGTTAATGGAAGGTGAACTGGGATGTAGAAACGAGCACAGAGCGAAGCTGAACAAGTACTGTGCTGAACCATTGTCTCCAGCAGCTGAGACTGTTGGAGCACTGCAGACTCCATGTGAGAGTGAGTAAAAGAGTGCTCTTTTCTCACTCTGACACTCCGATATTTTTGCAATTGTGAGACACACTTGTCTGCTGCAGCTTCAAGATTAATCTAATTTGGCAGATTCATTTGCACTCTGTCACTCTACTGCGACTGTAGTCTCTTCATCAACCACTACAATATTAACTAATATGTTCATTATTATGTATCTGGCAAGTTATAATGACCAAAATTCACAGTCAGTGACTTAAACCCGTTAACAGCCTTCAGACAAACTAAACCTGTCAACATTTACATTTCAAAATATGGGAGGTTTTTCCTGTTGTCTGGTTGACGAGTGTTCTAAAAAATTGTTAATATATAGAAATATTACAACAAGTCATTTTTTTTTTCCACAATATCTTTATTGAACCTTTTTTTTTTTTTTAACAAACATGATACAAACAATCAAACACTAACACTAAAGTACTACAAAAAAAAAAAAAAATGCACTAAAAACACCAACAACCACCAACAAAATCAAGTCTTCAACAATGCTCCTCTGTTTAGTCTAGACAATCCAATACATAAGTATACATATTATGTTCACCAGTTTGGAATTTACAAGGTCCACACACATCATTCACCTTCTTCTTCAAGAGTTATGTTTAAATTTTTTACATAATCAATAAAAGGTCTCCATATATTCTCAAACACAATTTCCTTTGATTTTAGTATATATGTTATTCTTTCTAATGGAAGGTTTGTTAACATCTGTCTTAACCACTGAGTCACATCTGGTCTATGAGTCTTTTTCCATAATAGTGCAATACATTTTTTGGCATTAAGCAAACTGAGGTCTATGAATGTTCTTTCACTTTTATTAAAATTATGCTTTTCTGGGTACAGACCCAACAAAAACAGTTTAGGATTCAATATGATTTGTTTTGAGATTATTTTTTCAATTGTTACCCTCACCTCTTCCCAAAACATTCTTATTAATCTACATTCCCATAAACAATGAAATAGGGTTCCTTTACTTTCCATGCATTTTGTGCATGTATCTGGTATATTTTTGTTATATCTATTTAACTCCTCCGGTGTAACATACATCCGCATTAACCATTTGAAATGTATCAATTTAAGGCGTGCATTTATTGATTTGGTTTGAGCTTCTGTACAAGCCAATTCCCATTGTTCCTCTGAAATTTCAGTTTGCAGATCTTCTTTCCAGTAGTTTAATCTTTTCAGTGAATTTTCACTTGAAGACAGTGTCAGTGAGTTATAAAACTCTGAAATAATACCCTTTCTTTTACTATCTTTCATCATCATTTTTTCCAAGGATGAATAAATAGGTCGAGTGAGAGCTTTATTTTGATTTGATCGAATAAAGTTTCTAAGTTGAAGATATTTAAAAAAATGTGTTCTATTGAGATTAAATTTGATCCTCAGCTCTTCAAAAGACATTATGTTGTCTGCACATGGCAAATATAAATCCTGAATCTTTTGTATCCCTTTTAAATTCCATACTTTAAATACAGCGTCCGCTCTCCCTGGTTTAAAATATTGATTACCCCATATTGGACTAAATTGTGACAATAACTGTGGTTCTTTTAAATAGTTTTTAGCTTCACACCATATTTTGATCATATGCTTTACAAATGGATTTTTAACTTGTTTTTGTAATTTTTTTGCCGAATCTGAGTATATGAATATGGGAAGAGGTAAAGGTAAATTGTATGATTCCATTTCAGTCCAGTGAGGGAGATCATTTGATGAAAAATAATATGTCATAGACCTCAGTTGTGCCGACCAATAATACAACATAAAATTTGGACATTTCAGACCTCCACGATCAAATGGTAAATATAATAAAGACAAACGTAATCTAGCCCTCCTGTTGTTCCATATAAATTCCACTAACTTTTTTTTTATTCTTGAGAATAGATCTAAAGGTGGTGATAAGGGAATGTATTGAAATAAATAAAGTATTTTAGGTAAAATATTACTTTTAAGTATATTGATTCTCCCGATCATCGACATTGGTAGTGACATCCATCTCTGAGTTAACTCATTGATATCTGACATTAAGGCTTCATAGTTGACACTGGCGACTGATTCTAGCTTAGGCATAATTTGGATTCCTAAATATTTAAACTGATTTACAACATTGAATTGATTTACCTCAGGGGCTGGGTAATTTCTCTGGGTCTCATTTAGCATTAATATTGAAGATTTAGTTTTATTTATTTTATATCCTGATATTTCCCCAAAATTCTTTATTAAATTCAACAAGGTTGGAATTGATTTTTTTAGATTCGACATAAACAAAATTATGTCATCGGCGTACAGGGAGATTTTATGTTCTGTTGGTCCAACTTTAATTCCATATATTTGTGAATGTAAACGTATCGCTATCGCTAAAGGTTCAATTGCCATAGTAAACAGTAAAGGTGAAAGTGGACAGCCTTGTCGACATCCTCTATTGATTTTTATTGGTTTTGAAATATTGTTATTTGTTAGGATTTCTGCTGTAGCATTATTGTATATTATTTGAACCCATTTTATGAAATTATTTCCAAGTCCAAACCTTTGTAGGACTTCAAAAAGAAAGGGCCATTCAACTCTATCAAAGGCCTTTTCGGCGTCCAATGATAGGAGAGCTGTATCCGGTGCTTCTTTATTAAAATAAATAATATTAAATAGTCTTCTTACATTATGGAAGCCTTGTCTACCCTTTATAAAGCCATTCTGATCTCGATTAATAATATTTGGTAAAATTTCTTGTATTCGTCTTGCTAAAATTTTACAGATTATCTTAAGGTCGGCGTTTAATAGGCTTATTGGTCTCATATTTTCACATTTATTAGAGGGCTTACCTGGTTTTGGCAGCAGTATAATTAAGGCATTATTTATGTATGATGGTAAATTATTATTTTGAAATGCTTCTAAAACCATTTCCAAAAAAGGTTTTATTAATTTATTCTTAAATTTTTTATAAAGGTCAACTGGAAGACCATCTGGTCCTGCACTTTTTCCTGATTTCATATTATCAATGGCTAGCCCAACTTCTTCTTGACTAATTTTAGAATCCAATATCTCCCTGTTTTCATTTGGAATACACGGTATAGATAGTTCGTTCAAAAACCCATTTAGTTTTGTTAAATCAGGTTCATTTTTGGTATCATATAATTTTTCATAGTAATCTCTAAAGGCTCTATTAATTTCTAAAGGATCTATAACTACCTGTCCCTTACTTATAATACTGGTAATTGGTGTTTTAATTTCCAATTGTTTAATCTGCCATGCTAATAATTTTCCCGATTTTTCACCTTGTTCATAAAAAGATTGTTTCAATCTTAGAAGACTCGAGGCAGCTCTATTCGCTGATTTTTTGTCGTATTCAGCTCTCAAAATCAGTAATTCATTCTCCAACCTTGGGTCACTTCCTGCATACACTTTTTCCTGAAGATTTTTTATTTTATGTTCCAATTTAGCTCTCTCCTCTCGAGTCTTCTTAGATTTTGATCCTGTATAACTAATAATATGTCCCCTAATAAAAGCTTTGAAAGCCTCCCACTTTACACATGCTGATGTTTGTGTAGTATTGATGTCAAAGAACTCGTCTATCTGTTTTTCTATATACTTGACAAATTCCTCATCCTGAAGCCATTTATGCTGAAATTGCCATCTACCTGATTCCTTTGTCAATTTTTTATCTACATATATTAGACAACAGGGTGCATGATCAGAGATCACGATGTTATCATAAAAGCAGTTTTGAATCTTGGACCTTAATTCTGTGGAAATCAAAAAATAATCAATACGTGAGAATGTCTTGTAGGTACTGGAATAACAAGAATAGGCTTTAACTTGTGGTTTCATTTCTCTCCATATATCTAACAATCTCAATTCTTTCATAAAATGATTAATAGTCATCCTACATCCAATGTGCGTACAATCCAGTCCTGTTGATCTATCCACACCTGGATTCAATGTACAATTAAAATCCCCTGCTATTATATGTTGCCCTGTAAGTGATGATAAGATGAGAAATAAATTAGCAAAGAACTTCTGATCATCTATATTGGGACCATATAAGTTCACAAGATTTATATTTTCTAATAGCAAAGAACCTTGAATGATTACATATCTTCCAAATTTGTCTCCAATTACATTTTTCACTTGAAAAGGAACTGATTTATGTATGAGAGTCATAACTCCCCTGGCTCGGGATGAAAATGAAGAGGTGAATACACTTCCCTGCCATCTACTCCTAATTCTTTTAACATCCTCCTCTATCAGATGAGTTTCTTGTAAAAACACAATTCTTGAACCCATGTCCTTTATTTTATTCATAACTTGTTTAAGTTTTTTTAAATTTTGTAGACCTCTGCAATTCCATGAAGTTAAATTAAGGTTAACACTTTGGTCCATGATCAATAGAGAGTTTGGGATTACCTTGCAGTGTAAACATGCTCATACAGAGAAGCAAAAACATGAGTGGTTGAACATTCATCCTACAAACTACACACAAACAAATTTCACCTTCCCACACTTGTGGCAAACCCCCCAAAATCAAAAGAAAAATTCTGTCTCCCGATATAGCCATCGACCGTTCCACACCCACGGGGAACAGCCTAAGCCACTCCTTCTTCATCCTCCCAATCACCCTAACTCTACTGCTTTTAATGACGTAACATTAACTCTCCTCTGTAGTTTTCCAACTTAACTCCAAAATTTTTAACAACTTTGTACATCATAGTTTTTTTTGTTTGTTTGTTTTGTTTTGTTTTTTTTAATATATAATACAATCTATATTTTGTAAACTTACTATTTACTTCAAGTCAGTCAGATGCCTGTGCAAATGCTTAATTATTCTACCTTATATTTTGTTCATGCTTAGCTCCCACCAGTCTCTTCTTCTTCTTTGATCTTCTTGATGAACTCCTGCGCCTCCTCTGGGGTCTTGAAGATGTGGGTTCTGCCCTCATACGTGGTCAGCAGTCTCGCAGGATAGATTACACCATGACGAATCCCAAGGTTGCGCAGCTCCTTACGTACGGGATCAAACTGCTTCCTCAATTGCTGGATTCCTGTGGCCAAATCTGGGTAGAACCGCACCTGCTGGTCCTGGTGTTTAATCTCTCCTTTAGCACGTGCAGCGTTGAAGATCTTCATCCTGTCTCTGTTGTTAAGAAACTTCATAATTAAGGTCCTCGGTGGTCCCTTATCTCTCCGTGGGCCAATACGATGTGCTTTTTCCAGAATCACTGCTGATTGCAACTCCTCGCTGCCCAGCACCTCCGGAATCCACTTTTCCAGAAAGGAACATACGTCCCGACCTTCTGATTCCTCTGGAAGACCCACCAGCCTCAAATTATTCTGTCTCGACCGAGATTCCAAATCCAAAATATTATCTTCCAGAGATTTATTTTTTTTTTCCAAAGTGCGCACCTTTAATTGAAGACGGGTGACGTCATCTTCAGCACTAGCGAGACGGAGCTCCATCTGCGCCGTTCGTTCTACACAGTCACCCAATTCCTTTCTTATTCCTTCCAACGCTGTCATAATCCCATCAAATCTAGAGGAAAAGTCCGCTCTCATTGAACTCATGGCAGCCATCAGCGCATCTGCGCCATTCCCCGCAGAAATCGCACCGCCGCCAGCCTCCTCCGCCATATATGGAGCCTTGTTTGCTGCGTCACAGACCTGAAAGTCCGTTAATTTGGACTGTTTCGGCGGCTCGCTTTTTCCTTTTCCTGGTTTTCCAGCCTTAGGCTTCGCCGACATATCCTCGCCCAAATGCTGGGATACGTTCTGTCCCAAATGAGAGAGTTATTTGCCGATTTTTTTTCTCCAGGAGCAGAGCAGAGCAAGACACGTCCGTCCTACGTGGCAGCCATAACCGGAAGTCACAACAAGTCATTTTAGTTAATTTTATTTCATGAAATATAATTGTATTAATACTTTTATATTTCTTTGAAATCAAAATTGAAATTATTGTTCTATTCTGGCTGTGCAAAATTATGATCAAAAGTTTAAATTATAAGAAAACATAAAATTTTACCACAAACTTTCAGATTTATTAGAAATTTATTATTTATTCATTTCATTATAAAAATAGACAATTAGCCATTAAATATTATCATTAATTTGTGGATTAAAGTCTTAAATAAGAAGAGTCATAATTTTACAACAGGAAATTACAAGTTTATGATGAAAATAGTGGCAAATTTAGGTAAAACAAATTTACAGAGGGGAAAAAAGTAGAAAACTACAAGAAAATGATAAATTTAGGAGAAAAACTTCAAACTCTTATGACTAAGATATTCCTCAACTATTTTAAGTGGGTGCTTTAGTTCTAGGGGTGGGACAAAAGATCGATTCAGCGATGGATCGCGTTACTTGACACTAACGATGATCCACCGATCCCTAAATGCATGGATCAATCTTTTATTAATTATGTATATTCATGTCAACATTGCATACTCTCTTGGGTATTCAACCAATTGCATTTTCAGTCCACTAGATGGCGCAAAGCAAGCACCCAGTCAAGTGAAGTCATAGGTTGTCTCTTGAGATTTGCCGCCAGCTTTGAAAGTCAGGAAGCAGCTAGTTCAAATGTCAGGCTTTTTTTGGACTTTATAACAAAGATGGACAACCTTGACATGACACACAACCCACAAGAAGTGCTGCACATAAAAAAAAAAACAAAAAAAAAACATGTGGGCCAGCACACGTCTCGGAGTAGCATTAGCAATGGCTAAGCCAAAAAAAAAAACATACAGGCATGGAGCTTGCGAAAAGTGCTGGAGAAAAAGTAATGTTCATAAGCAAGGAGCTTGCGAGAAGCACTCGGAGAAAAAGTAAGTGATGTTCATTTATGAAGCGCTTTTCAGAGACATACAGGGGTGTGGAAAAAGTGTTTGCCCCTTCCCGATTTCTCATTTTTTTTATGTTTGTCAAACTTAAATGTTTCAGATCATCAAACAAATTTACAAATTTAAATGTTAGACAAAGATAACACAAGTAAACACAAAATGCAGTTTTTAAATGGTGTTTATTATTAAGGGTAAAAAAAAAAAATCCAAACCTACATGGCCTTATGTGAAAAAGTGATTGCCCCTCTGGTTAAAACAAATCAACTGTGGCTTATCACATCTTGGGAAAGCTGAGTTCAATTTCTCTAGCCACACCTGGGCCTGATTACTGCCACACCTGTTCTCAGTCAAGAAATCACTTAAATAGGACCTGCCTGACAAAGTGAAGTAGACCCAAAGATCCTCAAAAGCTAGACATCATGCTGTGATCCAAAGAAATTCAGGAGCAAATGAGTCTGGAAAAGGTTATAAAGCCATTTCTAAAGCTTTGGGACTCCAGCGAACCGCAGTGAGAGTCATTATCCACAAATGGCGAAAACATGGAACAGTGGTGAACATTCCCAGGTGTGGTTGGCCAACCAAAATTACTCCAAGAGTGCAGCGATGACTCATCCAAGAGGTCACAAAAGACCCCACAACAACATCCAGTGAACTGTAGGCCTCACCTACCTCAGTTAAGGTCAGTGTTCATGACTCCACCATAAGAAAGAGACTGGGCAAAAATGGCCTGCATGGCAGAGTTCCAAGATGAAAACCACTGCTGAGCAAAAAGAACATAAAGGCTCGTCTCAGTTTTGCCAGAAAACATCTTGACGATCCCCAAGACTTTTGGGAAAATACTTTGTGGATTGACGAGACAAAAGCTGAACTTTTTGAAAGGTGTGTGTCCCATTACATCTAGCGTAAAAGTAACAGCATTTCAGAAAAAGAACATCAGTAAAATATGATGGTGGTCGTGTGGTGGTCTGAGGCTGTTTTGCTGCTTCAGGACCTGGAAGACGGAACCACAAATTCTGCTGTCTACCAGAAAATCCTGAAGGAGAATGTCCGGCCATCTGTTCGTGACCTCAAGCTGAAGCGCACTTGGGTTCTGCAGCAGGACAATGATCCAAAACACACCAGCAAGTCCATCTCTGAATGGCTTAAGAAAAACAAAATGAAGACTTTGGAGTGGCCTAGTCAGAGTCCTGACCTGAATCCGAGTGAGACTGTAACCCAGCTGAGAAAATTACCCTTTTTTTCTCAGATGTCAATTGTATTAATACAATTGTGTGATTTTATTTTGAAAACCGACCATCTTGGGGAAGAGGAAGTGCAATCCTCGTCATCCAACTTTCAAATTTCCGTTTCATGGTCACGTTGGGTGATCTGGGTCTTTCCATTCGTTAAGAGCGATATTAGCCCCGCCTTCCGAGCAAAGTGCTGAGGCGCTCTGCTGGAAATTGGTTTTTCACGATATGAGCGCGGACGAGAGAGGTTGTGAAGCGGTCTGGTTCACACAGATACCTCTTCTTGGTGAGTTTCATTCAGAAAGATGCTATAAATGGATCTAAACACCCTCCAAACGCTAATTTGCAACCTTTATTACCCTAAGTTGACGGGAGCACGAGCTTGAGAGGCCGTGAAGCGGTGACTTCTGCGGTGTTCACACTGAGACCTCATCTTGGTGAGTCAGATACATGCTAATGTTAGCGCTATGCTAATGCTAATTGCGAGTGGATTTTTTTCCTGTTTAAAAGCAATGGAAAAGGCTGTGTTTGTGTCTATATGGTTTTCCTAAATGTGATTTCAGTTCCCAACAGTATGCTGAAGTACTTTTAGTTCTTATGCACTATTTCTGTCAAATGAAATGTGTAGTTTGATGCTAAAAGCACATGGTCTTGGTCTCCTATGTAAAAGCCTAAGTTATGCTAAACCCAGTAGATCAGACCGGGTTTTACGGATTTTAAAAAAGGGATATTGGAGGTAATGGGACAGTATATTCCCTGGTTATGTGATAAATTAATTGTAATTCATGAAATGAATTACAAAGACAAAGTTAGAAAGGATTAATCATAATTTCATGGTTAAATGATGTAGATATGAGCAGAGGAATTCATTTAATTGGTTACATGAAAAAAAGGGTATTTCATGTGCTACCAGAGAGATTGTGAGAAAAAGAACACATGCATGTAAGATGTAAGATGTGAAATGTAAGATATTACTATATTGCTGGATTGTGATAATAGTAATATGAGAGAAGAATTTAAACACTAAGCTATGGTGTTATATAAGAAGGGATTGGAAAACGATTTACTCTAGCTGTAAACAATAATATTATTATTGTTGTGCAGGCTAGGTTTTTTTGGTTGCCGATCAAGAACCTTCTGGATCCTGGATTCTCTCCGAATGGAGATGGCGAGCGTGACCCAAGACTGAACCGAGATTGATCTGAGATCCAACCAAGATCTCGATTGAAGAGCACCCTTCCTCTCTCCAGTGCCCAGGATTCAAAGTGGTAACAACCCAAGTCGCCGCTTTAAAAGAGGAAAAGAAACCTGAGTCTGGAGATACAAGATATCTTCCGACTGGTCAAACAACTAACCCGAAAGGACAAACAAACACTGAGCTCAGTAGGACATCTTTGGGGTTTTATTTCATACCGGCCGTTGTATATTTGTATAGTGGTAAACTGTCTGTATATATTGCTCACTTTTTCCCTATAAATAACAACCATTATTGCTCATTTCTTGCCTCCAGCTATTTCATTCCACACTCACTTTAATTCCCTATTGTAACCCTTACGAACCTAGCAACTGGTCTACACTTAATTATTTCCCTTACCTAATTAACATAAGGCAAGGGTTACAATATGCTGTGGCATGACCTTAAAAAGGCGGTTCATGCTTGAAAACCCTCCAATGTGGCTGAATTACAACAATTCTGCGAAGGTGAGTTGGCCAAAATTCCTCCACAGTGCTGTAAAAGACTCATTGCCAGCTATTGCAAATGCTTGATTGCAGTTGTTTCTGCTAAGGGTGGCCCAACCAGTTATTAGGTTTAGAGGGCAATCACTTTTTCACACAGGGCCATGTAGGTTTGAATTTTTTGTCCCTTAATAATAAACACTTTCATTTAAAAACTGCATTTTGTGTTTACTTGTGTTATCTTTGTCTAATATTTTAATTTGTTTGATGATCTGAAACATTTAAGTCTGACAAACATACAAAAAAAATGAGAAATCAGGAAGGTAGCAAACACTTTTTCACACCACTGTAGATCTTTTTAACAAACTCTTACATTGCCTAATTGCTCAGATACAGTCACCATGACCTACATCTTTATTCAACTGACTATCATGGGAGACCTCATCATGGGAGTCTGATGGGTGAGTCACCCACCATGCTGGCACAGACTTTCAAGCTCCGTTTTTAAATTGGTTGAACTACAACTTGGCAGAAGAAGTGACAGCAATGTGATCCTTTCCTCATGAGGGACTGCACTGGGTGTTAGTTATGCAACAACTGTGATGTTTTTCCAGTTTGAGCTCCCAACTGATCCAATTTGACATTTAAGTGATGAGCATCATGAGGAGCTCCTAACGTCCCACATTTCCCTCTACAAACTGTAACTCACTGAGCAGAACTGCTTCACACAGTGTAACAAATATAAGATAATGGAGTGCTTCTATTGCCAGTGAGATGCACACAGATGTTGGGAGGCAAACATCAGACAGCATGTTTGTGCTTTTGCCAGTATCGACGTCACACTGTCACAAGCAATGACCTTTAGTCAAGCCTAGCTGCTGTGCAGGAAATGAAAATGTGTTACCCTCTGCATTGCTGCGTTTTTTATTACAAGGAGATAGTGTGTAAGCTGATATTGGACAACATTACAACAGAAACACCCTGATCTGGCCCCTCTCCATTGGCTTGGGAGATTTTTTTTTAATGGAAAAATGTGACTTAACACACCACTGGGTGGAAAAAAGTTGCGGCACAGCAATGGCAGAGAGCTGCCTGAACCCAAACAAAGAGAGATGAATAATTCATCCATTCAGTCAATCATCTGGAACAGCCCTGGAGATTAGAGCATCTAGGAGTTAGGTTGAAACCAGGGAAGGAACCATAAAAAATTGATCTGAAACGGGTCCTGTGGTCAACCATAGGTCTGAGAAAGTTACTTCACTATAGACATTTAGGCAAATAGTGAACTGGGAACAAAACATAAGCCAACAAAGTCACACCCCATATTCTATATACAACAGTCTATGTGGAAAGTCAGTGTAATCCTCATGAGACAGAATGGCTGGATGATTTGTATGTCTTAACTATTATTACACTTAAATTTTGCTGCAAGTACAAATAGTAGTCATGGTGAATTCATCAAAGGGTACTGGTGAAGTACAATCCCAATTCTGGTGAAGTTGAGGATGCTGTGTAAAAAGTAAAAAACAAAATACATTGATTTAAAAATTCTTTTCAACTTATATTCATTTGAATACACTACTAAGACAAGATATTTAATGTTCGAACTGATAAACTTTGTTTTTTGCAAATATTCACTCATTTTGAATTTAAGGGCTGCAACAGCAACAAAAAGACCTGGGACAGAGACATGTTTACCACTGTGTTACATCAACTTTCCTTTTAACAAGACTCAAGCACTTAGTTACTGAGGACACTAATTGTTGCAGCTTTGTATGTGGAATTCTTTCCCATTCTTGCTTGATGTATGACTTCAGTTGCTCAACAGGCTGGGGTCTCCATTGCCGTATTTTGCACTTCATAATGTGTCACACATTTTCAAATGGAGACAGGTCTAGAAAGCAGGCAGGCCAGTCTAGCACCTGTGCAGAATGTGGCTTGTCATTGTCTTGCTGAAATAAGCAGGGACTTCCCTGAAAAAGACATTGCTTGGATGTTGCTCCAAAACCTGTGTATACCTTTCAGCATTAATGGTGCCTTCACAGATGTACAAGTTACCCATGCCAGGGCACTAACATCCCCACACCTGTTCCTCTTTAGCCTGGAGGACACAACATCCATGAGTTCCAAAAACAATTTGAAATATGGACTCGTTAGACCACAGCACATTTTCCCACTTTG
Source organism: Pholidichthys leucotaenia (assembly GCA_020510985.1). Lineage (NCBI taxonomy): Eukaryota > Metazoa > Chordata > Actinopteri > Cichliformes > Pholidichthyidae > Pholidichthys > Pholidichthys leucotaenia. The sequence goes on along the minus strand of CM035841.1, from coordinate 297,485,820 downwards.
CTTTCTGGGCGTTGTTGATATACAGCTTTCGCTTGGCATGGTAGAGTTTTAACTTGCACTTGTGGATATAGCGATGAATTGTGTTAAATGACAACGGTTTTCCAAAGTGTTCCTGAGCCCTTGTCGTAATATCATTTATAGAATGATGTCCTTTTTTTAAAGCAGTGCTACCTGAGGGATCGAAGGTCCTGGCATTCAATGCTGGTTTTTGGCCTTGTCGCTTACATGCAGAAATTTCTCCAGATTCTCTGAATTTTTTGATGATACTTTTGATGACATTATGGATTGTAAATGAAATACCTAAATTCCTTGCAACTGTACATCAGAAACGTTCTTAAACTGTTGGACTATTTGCCAATGCAGTTGTTCACAAAGTGGTTGATGGAAAAATTCTATGTTATACTGAGTTATATGAATTTTTATGAATATGGATTTTTCCTTATAAAGCTTAATATGTATACCTAGGAAATCCTGTTGCCATATTTGGAGTTGTTGAGTAGTGGGAAAAAACAGATTGAAGGATGCTGATGTAAGTGTGAATGTTCAGTTCTATCACTGACTGTTCAGCTTATCACTAGTGTTTTCTGCATGGATTCAGCAAATACAATCTTAATTATGAATGAAATATCAAGAGGCTCAGCAAACTTTATCACACCAAGTCATGAATGAATTCATCAAGAAGAGACCCCACCCCAATGGTCCCTTGGATATACATTAGCCAGAAACACTGTTAGTTAAGCCAATGCACTGCAGTAGTCTGTGACAGCTGTACTCTGTATTGTCTTCTGCTGATCAGTGCATATTAAATTTGCTGAAACTTTGATCCTGCCTGATTTTTGATAAGGAAATTTTCCAACAGTGGTGAACCTTGCGCCATCCTTGCTTGTGAATGACTGAGCCTTTCGGGGATGCTCCTTTTAAATCCAATCATGACATTCACCTGTTTCCAATTAACCCATTCACCTGTGGAATGTCCCAAAAAGATGTTTTTTAAGCATTCATCAACTTTCTCAGTCTTTTGCTGCCCCTGTCCCAGCTTTTTTGGAACATGCTGCAGGCATCAAATTTAAAATGAGTGAATATTTGGGAAAAAAAAACAAAAACAGTTCGTCAGTTTGAACATTAAATATCTTGTCTTTGTAGTGTATTCAATTGAATACTGGTTGGAAAGGATTTTAAATCATTGTATTTGCTTTTATTTACATTTTACACAACGTCCCATCATCAGAATTGGGGTTGTAAATCAACGAGGAAGGGAAAAAAAAAAAAAAAGATTCACTACATTGGGGCTGTGCGATATAACGATATAAATTGGTGACGTGATAAAAAAAGTCTACCATTTCATATAAAACTGTATTGTGTGTATCAGGATTTAAAAGATACATACCCTGTTTCTACTTGCCACCACCGTGCCTCTCCCCCGCAGTGCAACAGCTGTGTGCAATAGTGGGTTCCGGTGATTAGCACAGCAGCTAACTGCAAGCTAATGTTTTGGTCATATAGCTGCTACTTCTGTTTGCCAGGGATGTGAGACTTTTTCCCCACTGTGCTGCATCAGAGAAGATAGTCCCCTGACCTCGTTTTAATTGGAGGCAAGTAACGTTAACAACATCTCTAATTCTAAAAACAGCAGATGCTAAGTTGTCACTAATAGGAAACATTATAGTGTATCAGACCATCGCTTCTTTGGTTTAAATTACTTCTGAGTTTCTTAATTTTGTCTGAAAAAAAAAAATACAATGTGACAGCGGCTGCATACACACTAAATAAATAATAAATTAATTAAAGCGTGGGCAGCACGGTGGCGCAGTGGTTAGCACAGTGGCAGCACAGCAAGAAGGTCATGGGATCGATTCCACCCTTGACCATCGTGGGTTTGATCCCACCCCCAGACCATCGGTGACCCTTCTGTGTGGAGTTTGCATGTTCTCCCCGTGTCTGCGTGGGTTTACTCCGGGCACTCCGGTTTCCTCCCACATGCCAAAAACATGCAAGTTAGGTTAATTGGCATCAAAACTGGGGATTCTAAATTGTCCTTAGGTATGGATGTGAGAGTGAATGGTTGTCTGTCTCTCTGTGTTGGCCCTGCGATGGACTGGCGATCTGTCCAGGGTGTACCCTGCCTCTCGCCCAAAAGATGCTGGGATAGGCTCCAGCCCCCCCGCGACCCGAAAGGATTAAGCGGTAGAAGATGGATGGATGGATGGATGGATAAATTAAAGCGTGTCAGAGGAACAAACTGGCTCTTAATGTAACTTGATTTCTAATAATTTTTAATTAGTCAAGTAGCAATAATGAATAAAGTTGAAGTCATGTCACATGCACATTAAAAAAAGCAATTTTATAACAACACTGCAAAATTGAGAAGAGAAAAAGGTGCATAAAATTAATGACATGAATTTGTACTATTGATTTTTTCCCTATGTAATTTAAAATGTAGAAAAAGCTGTTCCTTTTTTATTGGTTATATATAAACTATATAATTTACAGAAAATGCATATCATGATATACTGTATATCGTTATTGTCAAATAAGATTACTTATATCGTGATATGAAATTTTGGTCATATCGCACAGCCCTCCACAGCCTATTAAAGTGTTGCCAGATTATATTACATTTGTTAATCTATAATCACCATTAATTTGGGTCTTCCTAACTTTCCTAACTTTCTTGTTAAAAGTTGAAACATCTATACAATCTCTAAAAACAAGCCTTATCTACAGATAAGCTATGTAGGCATCATTTTAAATATAATGTTTTTTTGTTTTCAGTGATTTGCAGTGTAAAAAATACATCATATAATCACTGGCCCAATTGGATTAAAAATGCTTAAAAGTTTTCTTAATCCAAAATTAGGTTTTTCACACTGCTGATTTACAACATAAAAAGTCTAAACACTTCAGATCCTTCTGGTACTTATTAAGAATGGGTGCGTGATGTCACCAGACGTAAAAACCACAAGGAATTGTGGGAAAAGGTTTCTGCCTGTCTGGGTTTAGTAGTGAGCAACCAATGCAGTTAAGCTGAAGTTTTTGAGAGGGTTTGTTCAGTCTTATTATTCCTCCGAATACCATACAACGTTAGAATGGGGAAGTTTGGCAGCATTATCATATGCAACAACTGCTCCCATGATAGGGGTTGAAAAAGACTGATAACAGCGTATGCTTTTTTTAACTTCCCGACTTGGAAGAAAAGTGGAGAGAATCGGGTCTCCAAGCTAGCAAAGAGGCATCGGATGGAATGGACTGCAACGGTCAGAGGGAAAAACATCAGCTTCAACAATATTCCTGCACCCATGGTTGTGTGTTCATGACATTTTCACAAAGGTAAGTTGTGATTTAAAAAAATAATAAAGATGATACGCACATCACACAGTCCACCTGGTCGGGTGCTGGATCTCAAAAAAAAAACAAAGAAACATCAGAAAAATCAAAGACAATCCACACACCGAAAAGCTCCCATTATTATCCCATATTATTTATCAGTAACGTTTCGGGCCACCTGCCCTTCCTCAGGCCAGTTGGACTAAACCTCGAACAGGACCAAATGGACCAAACGGGAACCCCAGGACCCCAACCCCCTAGAAAACATCCAAATAATGAATGAAATTTTTTTTATGGAACGCCAAAAGCCTACCAAATGCCCCAAAAATCAATCAAATCATTTTTATTTGAATATTTAATGATAAGGGGCCATTCTTGTAGTAACTAATGTTACACAAAATGCCCAAATAGCACATTACATTATATCTAATGGGACCGAGTGACATCAAGTCAACAAATGGGTCAGGTTTACAAATATTCGAGACCTATTGTAATATATACCTTGAAATTTAATTTAAAAATCTTGCCATTTTGTGTCCCGTTTGGACACATTCGTTGTTTAATCCAAATACTAACCAAACATTTAAAAAGCCATCATTACATCTCAGTCATGAAGTGGGGAAAGAAAAAAAAAAAAAAAAACACACACTGAGCAGTCAGATATGATTGAAGCTGCACCACCAGTTGTTGCCAAGCAGTGCTCACAGGTACATAAAGCAATGCTGCAAATTCTTCTGTGCTTACCAAAATGTAAAATCTTACATTTGAAAATATGTCATTAACCATATAGGTGTAGAAGTTATTTGTTTGCGTCTTTTGTCTAACTTATTTATTTCTCATTAAATAAAATTGTCTTACTATATCAACAGATAATTTCTCCTGTATCAAGTCATTTTCTCCTTAAAGTGTTCATTTATTGTGTTTTGGCTGATCATTTTTGCAGTGTGCACGACCAGATGAGGTTGCTCTGTGGTCACAGGAGGATGCTTTCCCCACCAGATGCACAGGGGTTACAGGTGGATGATGCTGCTCCACTGGACAACACTGAACAGCAGAAATGCAGTTTATGTAGCAGCAGTCTGGTCTTGTACATGTTTATTGTACCCCACGTTTCACAAAAATAAAATGAAGACACTGACTGCAGTTCTCAATCTCTTTATTTGTGTTATAGTAATGTAACATTTTCCATTGTACAGGTATAGAATGTAATGCAGTACAATGACATTATAAATAAAATAAAAAAATATAATATAAAATATAGCTCTGTGAGGTGTGATACAATGTAAACAATATATGCATGTGCAGTGTGCGGACTTCACTTGGCCGCTGGAGCCGAGGACCACCCATGGCTTGAGGGGAATTTCATTTAGCCGTTGAGAGTGCAACACCTAGGAAATACATGACATTTCATTTAGTTTAAGATCTATAACTTAAATAAGCAAATAAATAAAAACATAACAATAAAAGCCAATAAATGACAACATTATATGGTGAAAGGATTTGATTTGAAACAATGTCATAATTTGATTGTATTAGCTCATGTTTCATAACAGGCCAGATATGGGACATGAAAATGAGCGGTGTCTGAATGTGGAAAGAAATATGTCTGATAAAACTAAAACAAAAAACCTCGACACAAACTGCTGCAGCACTGGGATTCCCCTTCTGTGCGCACTGGAAGGGAATTCCCAGAGCGCACATTGCTTTTATTATGCATGGATTTAAAATCAGCTGGAGATTGAAGTCCATAGAATGTTTGGTATCATTAAATTCAGCAGAATCTCCTCTTTCAGGCAATTATAAAAATGTCACTGTCCTGATTTAGTATATTTTTATAGCGGCTAATTATACTGGTAATTTTTTTCTGTGCGCCAGCACGAGCGTTGGACTTATCACATTGCTGGATTAGTTTCATGTCCTGCTGGTAATAATATGCATATACTTATCAAGTATCATATGACAAATTTGAACATAAATCCAAAATTTCACCATTGGGACTTAGAAATCTGGAGCAGTAATTTTTTCTTTTTTTTGTTTGTTTTTAATGGAAGCTTTTCGGTGTGCTGATTTTCTTTGATTTTTCCGAAGTTGTGATTATTTGTTGCCTTCATTACGCATGGATTTAATATCAGGTGGGGGCTGAAGTCCATAGAATGTTTGGTATTCTTAAATTAAGCAGATTCTCCTCTTTCAGGTGACTATAAAAACGTCACTGTCCTGATTTATTATGTTTTGATAGTGGCTAATTATACCAGTTATCTTTTCCGCGCCAGCGTCAAGCTTATCACATTGCTGGAGTGATATTTCATGTCCCGTTGGAAATAATGTTTATGTACTTATCAAGCATAATATGACAAATCTGAACATAAATCCAACATTTCACCACTGAGACTTAGAAATGCCTGTAGTTGCAGAGACACATGCTAATGCAGAAAGCTGTAGAAACAATGATTACTTACCTTTGTGCAAATGATGGTTTTCTGGTCATTCACCCGGATGATTTGAAGCAGCTGGACCCATCCATTGGTGTAATGAACATGAGCCTCTAATAATTTATAGTTTTTAAATTGCTCATAGGTGTAGGCGCTCACCCCACCAACCAGGTAGGCAAACATCTGACAGCGTGACTCGAGGCACTTGGTTAAGATCCGTGGTCCATTTCTTGTGCTCGTATGGACCGACCCCGTTTAACTTTTTAGAGGTATAATGCATCCGGAAAGTATTCTCAGTGCTTCACTTTTTCCACATTTTGTTCTGTTACAGCCTTATTCCAAAATAGATTAAATTCATTTTTCCCCTCAAGATTCTACACACAATACCCCATAATGACAATGTGAAACAAGTTGTTTTGAGATTTTTGCAAATTTATTAAAAATAAAAAACGAAGAAATCACATGTACATAAGTATTCACAGCCTTTGCTCAATACTTTGTTGATGCACCTTTGGCAACGATTACAGCCTCTTTTTGAATATGATGCTACAAGCTTGAGACACCCATCTTTGGGCAGTTTTGCCCATTCCTCTTTGCAGCACCTCTCAAGCTCCATCAGGTTGGATGGGAAGCATCGGTGCACAGCCATTTTCAGATCTCTCCAGAGGTGTTCAACTGGATTCAAGTCTGGGTTCTGGCTGGGCCACTCAGGGACATACACAAAGTTGTCCTGAAGCCACTCCTTTGATATCTTGAACCGTCGCCCCAGTCTGAGGTCAAGAGTGCTCTGGAGCATGTTTTCATCCAGAATGTCTCTGTACATTGCTGCATTCATCTTTCCCTCTATCCCAACTAGTCTCCCAGTTCCTGCTGCTGAAAAATAGCCCCACAGCATGATGCTGCCACCACCATGCTTCACTGTAGGGATGGCATTAGCCTGGTGATGAGTAGTGCCTCATTTCCTCCAAACATGACGCCTGGCATTCACACTAAAGAGTGAATGCCAGAATTTTGTTTCTCATGGTCTGGGAGTCCTTCAGGCAAACTCCAGTCGGGCTGCCATGTGCCTTTTACTAAGGAATGGCTTCCGTCTGGTCACTCTACCATACAGGCCTGATTGGTGGATTGCCCCAGAGATGGTTGTCCTTCTGGAAGGTTCTCCTCTCTCCACAGAAGAATGTTGGAGCTCTGACAGAGTGACCATTGGGTTCTTGGTCACCTCCCTGACTAAAGGTGTGTTCAGACCAAATGCTAACAAGCAAATTTTTCGCGCAGTGTGATTACATTATGACTCAGTGTAAATACGCGAACAGACATGAATTCACAGTCTGAGTGAGGTGCAGACAGGCGAAGTTGCCTTTATAACTTCTGCAGCAATGTTCAACCTACTATGGAAATCCCCAAAATAATGTCATGCTTTAGGTTTACATTATCCGTTGGGGAGCTTACCTGAAAAAGTTGTCCCTGTCTCCAAAACTTTACAAGATGATGAGTGTTTCCGTTGCTAGCTTGCTAGCCTTGTTAGCACGTCCGTGGCAGGAATCCGTAGGTTCACTCTGTACAGATTTGCGCAGCCCATTTGCGTTTGATCTGAACGCACCTTAAGGCCTTTCTCCCCGATCGCTCAGTTTAGATGGCCGGCCAGCTCTAGAAAAAGACCTGGTGGTTCCGAACTTCTGCCATTTATGGATGATGAAGGCCACTGTGCTCATTGGGATCTTCAAAGGGGCAGAAATTTTTCTGTACCCTTCTCCAGATTTGTGCCTCAAGACAATCCTGTCTTGGAGGTCTGCAGACAATTCCTTTGACTTCATGCTTGGTTTGTGCTCTGACATGCACTGTCAACTGTGGGACCTTATATAGACAGGTGTGTGCCTTTCCAAATCATGTCCAAATCAACTGAATTTGTCACAGGTGGACTCAAATTAAGCTGTAGAAACATCTCAAGGATGATCAGTGGAAACAGGATGCCCCCGAGTTCAATTTTGAGCTTCATGGCAAAAGCTGTGAAAGTTATGTCAGGGTTTCCTCTGGTAACATTTATGGGTGGCGGCTCACCACGCCTGAAAGATTTCTGCCACTCTATGAGGATATATAAATTTAAGAAAAATATATGAAGCAATGACGGTCCACAAGTGCACACACAAACAACGCGTGTGACTGTCATTCGCGCGGAGTTCAGAAGCGCCCCACCCATGTGTTCCAGTCAGCAAGCAGAGTGTCTTGCTATGAACGTTGCTGTCCAAGAGAAACACGAGCTTATTACAGTACTTTAAATGCAGAAAAAAATCAGAAGTATGTAAGCAGTGAAGGCATTTATCATGGTTTTAACCTGCTGGTAATGGGAGCAATAATGGAAGAGTCACTTAGCTAACAGGCATTGTTAGTATTCATTGCAGGGCAAGGCAAAAGTGACTGATTAATTGCTGAGGATTTACTTCACTTAACTAATGTATGTTCATTAATATGTACCGTGAAGGTTGAAGGTTTCATAGGTGTCTTCTGTGAACTCTGATCTTCAGTTTATTCCATAAATTTTCAATTGGATTCAAGTCAGGTGACTGACTGGGCCATTCCAGCAGCTTTAGGCTGCGCATCCACCAAATGCGTTTTTTTGTCACCCAACCATCATGAACGTCTTTTTTTTCAGCGCTTGTACCCTGTGCTCTGGGAAAAAAGTCTGTGCCCTGTATTCCAGCAACAGGTTTGTCACTCACAGCTCAGCACTTACGCTTTTCCTATGGTCAGACTTTCTACTTATTTTTTAATAGCAGTCTCTACATAACAATGGACAGGAAACATATTCTTGCACTGGTAGCAACTCTGGATGCAAAATATGATGACACGGAAAACAGGAGTCCAAGTACAGACTGCACCGGCGTCCTGTGTCCCACCCTTTATTCCGATTGGTTGCTTAGAAAGGTCTGACACTGACAAGCTCAGCTGTAGTCTGAAAAGTTGAAATTTTTTCAGCTCTGAGCGCCATGACAAAAAGTGGTCACTGCCGAGAGCATTTCAGTGCAGAGGGCGCTCAGTGCTGTACTACACAGAAAAATAGAAAATAGTCGTCTACAGCGGAAAAAACACGTTTGGTGGACACGCAGCCATTTTCCTTCTCTGGAGCCAGTTGAGAGTTTCCTTGGCTGTGTGTTTGGGATCACTGTCTTGCTGATATGTCCTCCCTCATTTCATCTTCAGCATCTTGGCAGATGGCAACAGGTTCTTATCAAGGACGTCTCTGTACATTTGTCCATTCATCTTTCCTTCAATTATATGAAGTCTGTCTGTACCATGTGCTGAAAAACACCCCCACACCATGATGCTCCCACCTCCAAACTTCACTGTTGGTATGGTGTTTTTGGGCTGATGTGCAGTGCCATTCCTACTTCAAACATGCTGTTGTGACATCCAAAAAGTTCAATTTTGGTCTCATCTGACCAGACTATATTCTCCCAGTATTTTACTGGCTTGCCCAAATGTTGTGTAGCAAACATTAAACAAGCTTCAACATGCTTTTTCTTCACCAATGGAATCTTGCGAGGTGAGCGGGCATACAGCCCATGTCAGCTGAGTGCATTACTTATTGTTTTCTTTGAAACAGCAGTACCTGCTAATTCCAGGTCTTTCTGGAGCTCTCCGCAAGTGGTCTTTGGCTCTTGGATAATTCTTCTGATAATTCTTTTGACTCCTCTGTCAGAAATCTTGTGAGAAGCTCCTGGTCGTGGCCAGTTTATGGTAAAATGATGTTCTTTCCACTTCCGAATGATGGCTCCAACAGTGCTCACTGGAACATTCAGTAGTTTAGAAATGTGCCTGTAACCAATGCCATCATTATGTTTTGCAACAATAAGGTGGTCTAGAGAAAGGTCTTTGCTTCTACCCATCATGAGTTCTTTGTGGTGTGACAATCTGATATTCACAGCACTTTTCAAAGATTATCAGTCAGGACTTAACCAGCTAAAATTAATTTGCATTGATGAGGGATGGGATAGCTTCCTAAATTCTGATGAATTTCAGCTGGTTTCTTGGCTTTCTATGCCTTTTTGCACCTCTTTTTCATGTGTTCAATACTTATTCCCTGTGTCATTCCACTTTATTAAATATAAGTTGTTTTGTGAACACAGTTGCCTTGATTTTTTTGTATGTATGGATTATTGTGGTTATTACTGATATCTAGTGAAAATCTAAGGCCAATAGTTCCACCCGATATATGTTTAATGAGAAAAATGTTGATGTGTTCAATATTTATTTTCCCCGCTATAGCTTAGAATTTACACTTTTTCATGCACGAGTTTTTGGAAAAGAGCTGCATAAAGCTCCAGAGCTGCAGATTGCAGACCCCTGCTCTAGATCAATCCCATACACCAACTTCACACAAGGGTTCCAATTGTGTTTTAAAGTACTTACTCAGGACTGGGAGCTACAAACGTGATATTTATAGAAGTGAGGGGTTTTAGGATGAATCCCATTTATGTGAGGTTAGATCAGTGTTTTTCAACTAGAGTTCCCTGGAACATTCAGGTTTCTGTGGGATATGTTCTAATTTCACTTCTTAACGCTTCCAAAAAATTGAAAATAATTTGACACTGTTGTGCATGGGTGCCTAAAGAATCCATTTCGACAAGTTGCAAATTTACAAGAAAAAGTCAAATTTGAAGAATAATGTTGCAAATTTATGACAGACACAGATTTAAGTGAAAAAAGTTTTAAAAAAGTAAAAATTTTTGAGACAAAAGCAGCAAATTTACAAGAAAAAAATTAGCAAATTTCAGTAAATTAATTTCACTAAAGTGAAATGGAAAAACTAAAAGGACATACAAGAGTAAAACACTATATCATGACTGAAGAAAAAAACGATAGATTAAGTAAATGAGATGAATGTAAATTATGTGTTTAAAGCCTACATGCTATTATCAGCCCATGGTGCATTTTACTTGCAATAAACGTAATATTTATTACGTGCAATAAAAAAACTTATAAGATAAGATAAGACTATTAGTCCCACAATGGGGAAATTCCGGGATTGCAACAGCACAGGGATAGCAACACTCAGAGCAATAATTAAGCAGATACGGCAGATATAAATAAGAGCAGTGGATATACATACATACCCATAAATATATAAATATATACAGTATACAAAGTGTGGAGCATTGTAGCAAGATGGAATAAACAGCATAACCGTCTACTTAGTTATCCTACATAGTATGAATATGTACCCATACATATTGTCACCCTCCGTAGCGACCGATACTGTCCTAGTTGTATATACTGGAGGGGACCATTGTGTAAGTCTATTGCGTCTTTTGCATTCAATACTATTAGGTCGTCACGTTTTGGGGTTTTTTTGCCATCTCTGCGAGCAGCCCTGCTTAGGTTATACGGTCTGACAGCCGTAGGTAGGAAGGACCTGCGAAACCTCTCGGCTGCGCACCTAGGATGATGTAGTCTGCTGCTAAATGAGCTCCTCAGTGCGTTCAGTATGTCCTGCATAGGGTGGGACTCTGACTCCAGCAGAGATGACAGTTTAGCCACCATCCTTCTCTCTCCTATCTCCTCTACTGGTCAGGGCGCTGCCCCAGGACAGAGCTAGCTTTCTTGATCAGTTTGTTCAGTCTCTTCCTATCGGCTGCAGTAATGCCACTGCCCCAGCAGACCACTCCAAAAGTGATGGCTGATGCCACCACCGTGTCATAGAATGTCTTCAGCAGCGCCCCTTGCACACCAAAAGACCTAAGTCTCCTCAGTAGGAACAGCCTGCGCTGTCCCTTCTTATAGAGTGCGTCGGTATTGTGTGACCAGTCTAGTTTATTGTTCAGATGAACACCCAGGTACTTGTAGGATGTCACCATCTCGATGTCTGTTCCCTGTATGTTTACTGGTGCTGTGAGGGGTTGTCCTTGCCTGCGGCAGTTCACCACCAGCTCCTTAGTTTTCCTCGTGTTGATCTGGGGGCAGTTCCTATGGCACCAGTCCACGAAGTCCTGGATAAGTCCTCTGTACTCAGCTTCATCTCCGTTGGAGATGAGGCCGACGATCGCAGAGTTGTCAGAGAACTTCTGTAGATGGCAGTGTGTTGTGTTGTGTGAGAAGTCCGCAGTATAAAGGGTGAACAGGAAGGGAGCCAAAACCGTTCCCTGGGGGGCTCCCGTGCTACCGATGATCGTGTCGGACACACAGTCCCGGGTTCTCACAAACTGTGGCCAGTTAGTGAGATAGTCCAGGATCCATGATGAAAGGTGCTGGTCCACCCCTGTGCACAGCAGCTTGTCCTTCAGGATCATCGGTTGGATGGTGTTGAAAGCACTGGAGAAGTTAAAGAACATGATCCTCACCGCATTCCTAGGCTTCTCCAGGTGGGACAGAGAACAGTGAAGGAGGAAGATCACTGCATCCTCCACCCCAATGCCATGCTGGTAGGCGAACTGGAGTGGATCCATCGCTGGTCCCACCAGGGGGCGGAAGTGAGCAAGGAGCAGTCTCTCCAGGGTCTTCATCATGTGGGACGTCAGGGCCACTGATCTGTAGCTGTTCAGGTCTTTGGGGTGGGAGGTCTTTGGTACAGGTACCACACAAGATGTTTTCCACAACTGTGGTACCCTCCCCAGCTTCAGGCTCAGGTTGAAGATGAGCTCCACAATCCCACACAGCTGATCTGCACAGGACTTGAGGAGCTTTGCGCTGATGCCGTCCAGTCCCGACGCCTTCCTCGCCTTGATCTTTCTCAGCTCCGTCCTCACCTGAGTCTTAGTGAGGGTCATGTTGGGGGGCTGTGTGTTGGGAGTGGGGGGTTGTTGGTGGAGTGGGGTGTGGGCAGCAGGACTCGATGTCTTTAGAGGCAGCAGTGGTTGTTGTGCAGTCGGGGGGGAGGGCGGTTGGTCAAACCTATTAAAAAACAGGTTCAGATTGTTCGCCCACTCCCTGCCCCCCATGGCCTGGGAGGAGGTATTCTGGAGCCCAGAGATGGTTTTAAGGTTTCTCCAGACCCCACCAATGTCGCTCTGTTGCAGCTTGTCCTCCATCTTCTTCCTGAAGCTGTCCTTGCCTTCTCTGATCTTCCTCCTCAGCTCCCTCTGTACGGACTTCAGCATCTCCCTGTTCCCCGACCTGAAGATCCTCTTCTTCTCTCTTAGAAGTGTTTTTATCTCAGGGTTGATCCAGGGTTTGTTGTTCGAGCAACACCGTATGGTCTTGGTGGGTACGGTGTTGTCCACACAGAAGCTGATGTAGTCCGTGATGGTGTGAGTGAGGCCATCGATGTCCTCACCATGTGGATCGCAGAGCTGCTCCCAGGCAGTGGTTTCAAAGCAGTCCTTTAGAGCGTCCATTGCCTCCTCAGACCATAACTTCACTGTGCACTTGGCCGGAGGTTGTCTGTGCACTAGGGGTTTGTACATCAGCAGGAGATGAACCAAGTTGTGATCCGATCTCCCGAGTGGGGGGAGTTGTGATGGGGTGTACGCCTCCTTAGTGTTTGCGTAGAATAAGTCCAGTGTTTTATTGTCTCTAGTGTGGCATGTGACATACTAGGTGAATGTGGGTAGAATGGGAGACAGTGAAATATGGTTGAAATCGCCTGAGATGAGGAGAAGAGCATCTGGGTGTTCTGTCTGCAGCCTGCCAGTTACTGAGTGGATGACGTCACGCACTGTCCCAGCGTTCGCCGTCGGATTTGCATAAATAACAATGCAGATCACGTGTGAGTATTCCCTCGGGACATATGTAGGCCGCATGCTAACAGCTAGCAACTCAATGTCTTTGCTACAGTGCTGTTCCTTAACCGTGATATGTCCCGGTCTGTACCAGTTGTTATTGACGTACATCATCACCCCACCGCCCCGTGCCTTTCCACTGTCTGGTGTTCGGTCTACCCGTATTGCGTGGAAACCCTCCAGTTCAATGTTAGCATCTGCTGCTAGCCCTGTTAGCCACGTCTCTGAGAACAGGAACAGGCTACACTCCCAATATATGCTATTGTAGCGGGAGATAGCCGCTAGTTCATCTGTCTTTCCGAGTATCGATCGTACATTCCCCATAATGACAGATGGGAGGGCGGGTCTGTACCTTATATTCCTTGCCCGCCGTCTTACACCAGCACGACACCCACGTCGTTTTCGTCTTAATTCTCCCGGTATGTCGAGTTTTTTCGTTAGCATCATGGGCCGGTTGAGTGCTAACAGTTGGTCCCTGTTATACTGCCTCCTGCCAGAAACAGTGGCTCCGTCCGCTGACTCAGGAGACATTTGGTCGATCTACGTGTTCGGCTGGAATAAAGGTGACGCTCTATCATAAAGATTGGCAAGAGAGCCAGATAGTAACAGAAATAGGCAGAAATTGATCCACTGTTGCAAAAAGCAGCCTACTCGTGTGGCGCCGGAAGTCAAAGCAAATGAAAAATGAATTAATGTTAAATGCTTTACATACCCTTGAGAACATAGAAATACTGCAGCAATAACCCTCCTTGAATGGCACACAATAACAGTGCATTACCGATATTTGGAAACATCAGCTTTTTAAATCGTGCTGCCAACCTCTAGCTCTATAAATACTACAAACGATGCTCCTCTGTAATGCCAACATCTTTGCACATAGGGTGTTGTCAGGGAAAGGGACCAATTACATGGAATGCAATTATATGAATTATATATTCAAACATTGCTGCAATGTGTAGTTACATTTCTGGAGTAGGCTTGTAATGATGACAGCTAAATGATTACTCATACAACAAGAAAAAAATGATCACAATAAGTTTTCTGGCCATGATAAGTCACCATTTCTGTGTTGTTGGGTTTTTTTTTTTTAACATAATCTGCCAGCATTTTGGCCAGTCGTGCTGCTTCTGTCCCTCAGTACCCTCTCTGTGGGAGGAGGGGCTCATGCTCACACACAGCGAGGACAGCCAAAAAAGTAAAGCAAAGAGCTGAAGGGTACACTCATAATATAAAGTTGGTCTTGACTGAGCCTACAAGTAAGCTCCTATTTAACAACATGATTGCTTTGTGCTGCAAAGACCTCAGTTTTTGCCTGACTGGAGAGACCGGCTTCAACTCTGGCTAGGTTACTCATGTAACACACATGTTTATGCTGCATTCATATGATCGGTGTGACTGTTCTTACCATCATTTTGTAACATAGAGGCTGTATTTGTGACCACTACCAGAAAAAAAAACACAACTCAAAATAGATGGTGAGGTTGATGAAATTGAAGTGTCCAAGTATATAGTTCTATACTGTGCTATCTTTGAGAGCTGCATATTATAAACAAACAAATGGTGCTTACCGATCAAGTAAAGCTGTATGTCTCAGTCGTCCTTGGCAACATGTAAACAGTAGTAGCCAAAACAATTTTATTTATCATTATTGGTTTATTTATATTTTATTCATTTCATATATATTAAATATTTTTTCAGCATTCCAACTCCATTGTTAAATATTGCTCATAAATAAAAGATCAAAGCTCTTTGAAAAGTTGTACATGGGACTGTTATGATTATATCACTAGATCGGGGCATAAAATGGTCTTAATGGCATCAGTGATAACATCGTTCATCACGATAACTTTGGGAAAAATTTAGCATCCATCAAAATTTGTATCGTTACAGGCCTATTCTGGAGAGAGGTACGTCACATCATAAGCTATATATTCATTAGGGGTGGGAGAAATAATAATTTTTACGATGTATCTTGATGCGGACAAGAACAATTCTGAATCGATGCACAGATGTTAAGATTCTGATTATTAAATAGTATTAATGTAATTAATTTGGCCAGAACAAAAAAGTCGGCGGCCGGAACGAAAAAGTGGCACCCGTACCTGCCTGGACTCTTTATGGCGTGACACAAAAGAAACAAAATGACAGAGCGGAGTACACGGTCAGCGCCACAGAGATTAAAAGCAAACTTATAGTAGTACTTCAGCTTTTATGAAGTCGAAGGGAAAAAAGACTTGGAGAAGACCGTATGTAAGCTCCGTCAGACTAAGCTAAAATATTTTGGAAACACAACAAACATGCAAAACCATGTCACATGTTTCTAGCCAGCAGCCGGAGACCAGGACCAGGACCACTGAGTAAGCAATATCAAAACTTCCACACAACTCAAAAAGGGCAAAGCCAATTACAAAATATATTGCCACTTTCATTGCCAAGGATTTACACCCATATTCTGTCATCAAAAATCAGGGCTTTCATGCCATGATGCACACTGTAGAACCAATGTACCCTACAACATTGTAATATTTTGTGTAAAGCTGTTGGAAAGACTTTTTGTGGTCACCAACAAGTGTAATATATATAAGATGACAACTAAGCTGACCTAGAGAAGGTTTTGGCTCCCGTTTCTGCTTTCAAAAGACTTTTCTTCACCACCTACGAGGCTTCAAAGGGTGAGTAGCCCGTGGCAACAGAGGTGGTGGTGTTGTTGGCATACTCTGTCCAGGGGAGTTGGGAGCTCCATGAAGAGGGGAGGGAGGCTATGATGCAGCGCAGGTCACGTCCAACGCCTGGTTGGCCCATTGACACCGTCTATTTGACTGGGGTTGGTAGCCAGAGGCAAGGCTGACGGTTGCCACCAACAGCACTGCAAAAGGTGCGCCAGACCTTGGAGCAAAATTGGGGGCCTCGGTCGGAGACGATGTCAGTAGGTATGCCATGCAGCCTTACCACGTGCACGGTTAACAGGTCCACCATCTCCTTAGTCGATGGCAACTTCTGAAGTGGGCAGCTTTGAAGAACCTATCGATGGTCAAAATGGCAGTGTGACCGCTGGACAGGGAAAGACCAGTGATGAAGTCCATGGCTATGTTGGACCAAGAACGACCAGGAGTTGGGAGGGGTTGGAACAGCCCAGCAGGGGTGGTGGTGGTGGGGTGTGGGGGGGGGTAGCTGACTTCCAAGTGCAGCACTGGGTACATGCCTTGATGTATTCCCGAACATCTTTGGCCCATGGCTGGCCCCAAAAAGGTGCGTTTGAGGTGGGCCAGGGTTCTAGTCACCCCTGGGTGGCAGGTGAACCAGAACGTGTGCAACCAGTCAATAGTCTCTCCCCTGAGTGTAAGAGGCACGAACAAATGGCCCTCTGGGCACCCCCCACCCCCCACCCCATGGGGTCGGGCTGGGTCTTGAGAGCCTCCTGAACCTTCTGCTCCACCTCCCATGCAAGCACCCCAACAACATATTTAGCCAGAATGATGAGGCCTTCCGTGGGTCTGGTGGAGAACTGCCTGGAGAGGGCATCAGGTTTGGTGTTTCGAGAACTGGGCCGATGGGCGATTGTGAATTGGAAGCGATCGAAGAACAGGAACCATCTGGCTTGCCGAGAGTTGAGGCGTCTGGCAGTCCTGAGGTACTCCACAAATTCTTGTGGTCAGTCCATACCAAGAAGGGTAAGGTGGAGCCCTCGAACCCGTGGTGCCAGTCTTCCAAAGTCAGCTTCACAGCCAGTAGTTCCCGGTCCCAGACGTAGTAGTTCCGCTCGGCAGGGCTCAGTCGCCAAGAGAAATGGGCACAGGGGTGGAGCTTGCCGTCGGCAGCCGACCTCTGGGACAGGACTGCCCCCACCCCCAAATCTGAAGCGTCGACCTCCAAAATGAATTGACGGTCAGGGTCGACCTGCTCCAGGATGGGTGCATCGGAGAACTTGGCCATGAGGAGGGAGAATGCCTCTTCAGCTTCCCTGGACGAACGAAAGGGGGTCTTGGTGGAAGTAAGGTTGGTGAGGGGGAGGGCTAAGGAGGTGTAGTTACATACAAAGCGGTGGTAGAAGTTGGTAAAACCCAAGAACTGTTGTGTTTGCAGGAGAATGGTGTAGTCCAGTTGAGAATGGCTCTCACCTTCCAGTAGGATCTGCCTTTCAGCAATGATGAACCCCAGGAACATGGTGGTGGTGGTGGTGGTGGGGGGGGGGACTTCACACTTCTCCACTTTGATGTACAACTGGTTTTCCAGCAGGCATTGGGAGGACAGTGTGAATATGGATCTGGTATTCAGCTAGAGAACAAGAGAAGATCAGGATATCATTAAGATAAACAAAAACAAAGTCTCTGAGTACATCGTCGATAAGTTGTTGAAAAACTGTTGGGGCGTTGGTCAGGCCAAACAGCATTACCAAGTACTCAAAGTGCCCAATGGCGGTGTGGAATCCCAGTTTCCACTCGTCTCCTTCACATATCCTGATCAGATGGTAGGCGTTCCTGAGGTCCAACTTGGTGAAGATGGTGGGGCCCTGGAGCCGATCGAAGGTAGAGTTAATGAGTGGAAGGGCATGCCTATCCTTGATGGTGATATCGTTGAGCTGCCGATAGTCGATGCAAGGGTGGAGAGAGCCATCCTTCTTCTTGACAAAAAAAACCCCAGCCCCCAAGGTGGAGGAGGAGGGTCGAATGAGGTTGGCATTGAGGGATTCCTTGATATACTTGTCCATGGCCTCCCTCTCCGGCCTGGAAAGGCTGTAAAGCCTGCTGATGGAAAGGTGCGCCCCCTGCAGGAGCTCAATGGAGCAGTTGTATGACCTGTGGGGAGGGAGGGAGAGAGCCCTAACCTTGCTAAAGACAGGGGCTAAATCATGGTATTCAGGGAGTACCCTGGTTAGATCAGGTGACTCAGCTGTTGGAGAAGATAGCGTGACTGAAGGGGAGCAGGCGGCAGACCGTAAGACAGGTACAGTAGCAGAGGGTGCCCCAGGATGAGTTAGCGTTCCTCTGCCAGTTGATGGTGGGGTTATGCAGGCGGAGCCAGGGGTACCCAAGGACAATCTGTGGGCTAGATGCGGGGAGAATGAGGAATGAAATCCTCTCTCTGTGATTACCTGAAACCAATAGGAACAAAGGGGCAGTAGAGTGAGTGACAGTGAGCAGTGGGCTGCCTGATAATGTTAACACCCTAATGGGAGTTGGAAGCAAACATCAGGGTATCCCTAACCGGGTTGCCAGACCCCTGGACATAAAATTTTGCTCCGCCCCTGAATCAATTAAGGCGTGATTGGCATGTTCGCATGAAGATAACAGAAGGATGGGGAGGATGAATTTGGTTTGAGGATGTTTAGAAGAATGGCCCACTAGCCCCCCTACTGCGGCGGATGGGCCGACCTTTTTGGTTTAATGGGGCATAACTCTACAAAGTGACTGTCCCCCGCGCAATGCAGGAAAAGCAACCCCCTCGGAACGATGACGCCACTCCATGGCCGAAATCCGAGATCGACCCAACATCATGGGCTCAGGAGCATCAGGGGAGGGCAGGGAGAGCAGGGATGCACGTGGCCGTTGAGGAAGAGGAGGGGGTGGGTGCACGCACATTACATTGGCGTTCACATGCACATTCTTTAAGTCAAGGCGAATGACCAGAGTGATTAGCGCATCCAGAGACTCGGGCTCATCCCAGCAGGCGGGCTTGTCCCAAAGCTGGGAACTAAAGCTACAGATAAACGTAGTATTGTCCCAACACCCCTCGGCCATGAGCACCCGGAAGTTGACTGAGTGCTCAGCAGCTGACCGGTTGCCCTGGTGAGGGTTCGTAAGCCGAGCCGACGCACTTCCTTCTCGGTCAGAGTGATCAAAAATCCTGAGAAACTTGGTTGTGAAATGGTCAAAGGAGTAAGTGGAATAATTGGGACTAATCAACACTGTACATGCCCACGCGAGTGCTCGCCCATCCAGCAGATTTACCGTGCAGCTAATTTTGCCGTGTTCAGAGGGGAAATCCTCCGGTACACGCTGAAAAACCAAGCTACACTGTAGGATAACTCCCCCACCCCCTCACCCAGTTTCCTACTGTAGCAAGAGGGGGTGGAAACGGCCACCGAGAAGCCCGGACAAGTTGGTGCAATAGTGCTCATGGCAAGTGATAACTGTTCCATTTTATCTGTAACATCTGCTAGCACTGATTTTGTAACACTAAGTGATCAACTTGCTGTTCAAGTAGTGCTAACCGGCCCACCCCAGTTCCATCTGCAGCTGCTGGGTCTCCTATAGGAGATCGTTCTGTTACGGTTCAATAGTGCTGACCCAAAAGCAGACAACAGAGGGACCAGATAGCGAGTTAACAATGATTGTATTCAAAATTGTCCAAGAGGTGAGCTGTGGCAAGAAGTCTGACAACCCTGTTAAAAGAGAAGGGGAACCAACAGTAAGTGTAATGGCAATGGGAATAATTTGCAATGCTAATGATGGTTTGTTTGCTTACAGGTGCTGTAGGAAAGCAGAGTGGTGAAGGAAGGGCTGACACCTTCTGTGTCGCAGCGGAACAGGTGAGTGTAGATGGGGAAGAATGAAGAGCTGGGGGGGGGGGGCAGGTTAGGGAACATTGGTAAGTGCACTTCTGGGTGAACAGGTTGAGAGGGTCCAGGGACGCCTCCACAGAGCGGGGGGTCCAATACGCCAGGGTGGGGGTCTAATCCGCCTGAGGAAATATTGAAGGGGGAAGAAAAGGAGGCAAAAGCAGAGTAATATACCTTCCTCTTGCTTAGATGCATTGGAGGAGAGGAATTTGCTGCACACGTGTCTGATGGCAAGGCTGAAGTCCACAATGATCTCCTGATGAGTGGAGGACCCTGGGGCTATTTAAAGAGTCTGGTGATTGCCTGCAGATGGTGAGTACAGCTGAGGGAAATTAGGTTAATTAACGAGAGAGAGAGCAGTGTGCAGCTAAACCATGACAAAAGGACTCAGTTACTTATTGCACATAGCAGGAGAACTTTCATTGAAGTTTAACATTTCTTTTAGAAATAAGAGTATTTTTGACTGAAGGATCAGTTACTTGTTGCACATAATAGAACGTTTGTTTTAAGTCTCATTTGTTAAAATTCAGCATACCGTGAAGTATGTTTTATAGCAGCAAATATACTCCTACAGTTGCACTTTTCATGATGGTTTGTTGAAACATTGAAAGATATTGGAAGTAAATTCATGGGTCATTGCAAATGCTTTAAAATTAAGAAGTAGTCATACAGTGGGAGGAAAAATATCCTGAACAGAAAAAAAGGATGCACTGAGATGCATCGAGAATTGTCATTGGTTCGAATTGTTGGGTGCCTAAAGATTCCCACCCCTAATAGTCATTGCAGGCCATCTAAGCTCTGGGAAGGGCAGAGGTTGTTCAGTGGGTCCTTGATATCACTGCTGTAGTATCATCAGAATTAAACACTGCATGTCATGTTCATAAGGTATAGATGCTAGTCCAAATATAAACCTGGCATGCAGCCCAATGAAGTGTCTTTTTCAATAGAAAAAAAAGTTCATATTCAAGTCCTTTTAGATGTCCGTTAACCTTGCAGGTTAACCCCTCAATAGATGTATGTCAAAAATCAAAGTACATCCAAGATACTGAGTAAAAGCTTTTGTATAAATCTTAAAGTGAGGTAGTCGGATCCGGGAAAAAAAAAATTTTTTGCGTGCATGGATAGACACATATAGCGCGATTGTCTGCGAGTGTGAATGACCTGTTCCACGAGCAAATGTACGTTTTTTGGTCCGTGGCTGTTTACATCGGCCAGGATACTTTGTGTGCCGATGGGCTGTAGGGATCCCGTATTTTACACCTGGAAAAAAAAAAGTGAAACGAGAACAGCAGGAAGAGCCATAGTATCGTCGTCTAATCATTTTATAACACATTTCACAACTAATAATAGTAACATTTCCACAAAAAATGTGCTATATTAACCCTGGAGAACCCAAGAACCCTTTTCTTTTTTGGAAAATTATGAACTATGCATTAAATGACTGCTATAATTTCACTGAACACCAAAATATCCACTTATTCAATTTTAACCCTTTATTCCCTAATTTAGGATTAGAAAAAATTCCAAAATCTTGACAAATATTAAACTACTTTCTAAACCCACCATGTACACATAGGTTATCTTACTGCCGTCAATAAAAACAAAACTCTCATATTATAGATAACTACAGGGCACTCTGACACCACATACCTCCACCAAGGCTCTGTCCTTCCCTCCTTTGTCCATCCATATTGCCATCCATCTGAATATTGCAAGATAGGCCCTTGGTGGAGGTATGCACTCACAGATCACCTCCAACATCTAATGAGTTCATCTTTGGGCCAAGGGCCACCTCTGGTGAAAATTTCATCCAAATCCATCCAGTAGTTTTGGAATATTGTTGCTAACACTCTGAGAAGATAAGAGCCTTGGCAGAGGAATGCATTTTGAGATCATCACCAAACTCTAATCATGTGTTCAGTGTGCCATTATACAACTTTCCTGAAAATATGAATGAAAGGCGCTATATAAATGCAATCCATTATTATTATTATTATTATTATTAAACAGAGAAATGACAGCAAAAACAATATGACTACATAATAATAATAATAATAATAATAATAATAACAGGACTGTCATAATTGTATTGATCATACAATGGGGCTGGGCAATTCCACCTTAAATCAACACCATGGTTTATTGAATCTTTCAGGTCGGTTTTTGTTTTTTCCTCCTCTCTTCTCCATTACAGTTTACTGGCAAGGTTCATAATTATTAAGGAATACTACACAACAGTGCAGTATCACACCATTTTTTTACAGTTATCAACTACAAATTCACACTGTTTGATGCAGCAAAGTTCAGCCTCCACCTCTTCCACCGTCACCTCCCGTTCTCGTCTTCCTGTTCCGGCGTCCTATGGCCTGCCCTTCCTTAATTCTGACTGGCTGCTTAGAAAGGTCTGACATTGATGAGCGCAGCTGTACAGTAGTCTGACAAGTTGAACTTTTTTCAGCCCTGAACACCACGACAAAAAGTAGCCACTGCTCAAAGTGTTTCAGCACTGAGGGCGCTCAGCGCTGTAAATGCTGGACTACATAGAGAATGAATAGAAAATAGTCACCCACAGCAGGAAAAACGAGTTTGGTGGACATGCCCTCTAATACTTTTTCTGTAGGCATGCAGAAAAATTTCTATGGCATGACCATGCACGTAACTGAGCAGACATGTCTTAAAGGGGCAGTACGTGCCATCACACACCTTTCCTGAAAGTTTCATCAAAATCTGTTCATAACTTTGAGTTATGTTGCTAACAGGCAAACCAACCAACCAACAGACACACCAAAGCCACTAAAAAAACATTACCTCTGTGCCCCCTTGGCAGAGGTAAATATGCAATAAGGCACATTGCACTGCAGATATCGATCTTTCAATAACAGTTGTTAAGAACCACTGAGTGCAATACTGCCTCAAAACTGACAAGGAACTAAAATAAATGTTATTCCATTTTTCTAGTGTTGATGGAAATGAAAAAGACAGCAATTAATCAAGCATTTTTTTCCCACGTCAATATGTTCAGTTACTCAGATGTAAAATGTCATTAAATTTTATTAATTGGTTTAAACATTTTAGAGATAATAAACAATGTCTCATGAAAATAATGTATACAGCACAGCCTTAAAGCAAAACATCCCAGAAAAAAAGAATAGAACAATTTGGTCTCATTGCTCAGACCAGACAAACAAAAGCACTGAATATGAATGTGAAACAGCATTGCCATCTTTATTCCTTCTTTAGTATTCATGGCATTTTGCCTTATGCTTTGCTCGACAACTTTAATCTTCTTTAGACAAGGATTTGGGGCTTTACCACAGAAGGAATGTGAACACAGAGCATTGTGTGGAAAGATAATGGCAAGTAATAAGTGTGTGGACAGTGTGACCAGCAAAAAATATCACAACGCTACATTGTTTTTACTCTTAAGCATTAAAAATTGAGTTATTCTGTATAGTTCACATTATTTCCATTAATGCCCCGTATGACTGCAAACTGTCAGAATCATTACTTACGTTATTGTAGCAAAAGGATTATACTTACAGGAAGAGAAGCAGAAAAAGACTTCTTATCCAGTTTTATGCATACAGTAATTATCCAACTATACTTAACATTAGTCCAAGGCTGTAATGCATTCAATGACATTTTACGTGCTATAGGAGTACAAACAGAGGCTGCAAAGCACTTAGCTGGAGCACTCTGGTACTGAAAGACAGAAGTGAAGTGCTTCAAATACCTCATGTTTTTGAAACATCCTGTGAGCTCATAATGAAACAGTGTGATCTACAAGCAGCAGAGGCTCATCACTTAGATGGCTCCTGGCCAGGCAACCATTCTACTAAATTGATTCAGCTGGACTTCCGGTTATGGCTGCCACGTAGGACGGACGTGTCTCGCTCTGCTCTGCTCCTGGAGAAAAAAAATCGGCAAATAACTCTCTCATTTGGGACAGAACGTATCCCAGCGTTTGGGCGAGGATATGTCGGCGAAGCCTAAGGCTGGAAAACCAGGAAAAGGAAAAAGCGAGCCGCCGAAACAGTCCAAATTAACGGACTTTCAGGTCTGTGACGCAGCAAACAGGGCTCCATATATGGCGGAGGAGGCTGGCAACGCTGCGATTTCTGCGGGGAATGGCGCAGATGCGCTGATGGCTGCCATGAGTTCAATGAGAGCGGACTTTTCCTCTAGATTTGATGGGATTATGACAGCGTTGGAAGGAATAAGAAAGGAATTGGGTGACTGTGTAGAACGAACGGCGCAGATGGAGCTCCGTCTCGCTAGTGCTGAAGATGACGTCACCCGTCTTCAATTAAAGGTGCGCACTTTGGAAAAAAAAAATAAATCTCTGGAAGATAATATTTTGGATTTGGAATCTCGGTCGAGACAGAATAATTTGAGGCTGGTGGGTCTTCCAGAGGAATCAGAAGGTCGGGACGTATGTTCCTTTCTGGAAAAGTGGATTCCGGAGGTGCTGGGCAGCGAGGAGTTGCAATCAGCAGTGGTTCTGGAAAAAGCACATCGCATTGGCCCACGGAGAGATAAGGGACCGCCGAGGACCTTAATTATGAAGTTTCTTAACAACAGAGACAGGATGAAGATCTTCAACGCTGCACGAGCTAAAAAAGGAGAGATTAAACACCAGGACCAGCAGGTGCGGTTCTACCCAGATTTGGCCACAGGAATCCAGCAATTGAGGAAGCAGTTTGATCCCGTACGTAAGGAGCTGCGCAACCTTGGGATTCGTCATGGTGTAATCTATCCTGCGAGACTGCTGACCACGTATGAGGGCAGAACCCACATCTTCAAGACCCCAGAGGAGGCGCAGGAGTTCATCAAGAAGATCAAAGAAGAAGAAGAGACTGGTGGGAGCTAAGCATGAACAAAATATAAGGTAGAATAATTAAGCATTTGCACAGGCATCTGACTGACTTGAAGTAAATAGTAAGTTTACAAAATATAGATTGTATTCTATATTTAAAAAAAAACAAAACAAAAACAAAACAAACAAAAAAAAAAAAACTATGATGTACAAAGTTGTTAAAAATTTTGGAGTTAAGTTGGAAAACTACAGAGGAGAGTTAATGTTACGTCATTAAAAGCAGTAGAGTTAGGGTGATTGGGAGGATGAAGAAGGAGTGGCTTAGGCTGTTCCCCGTGGGTGTGGAACGGTCGATGGCTATATCGGGAGACAGAATTTTTCTTTTGATTTTGGGGGGTTTGCCACAAGTGTGGGAAGGGGAAATTTGTTTGTGTGTAGTTTGTAGGATGAATGTTCAACCACTCATGTTTTTGCTTCTCTGTATGAGCATGTTTACACTGCAAGGTAATCCCAAACTCTCTATTGATCATGGACCAAAGTGTTAATCTTAATTTAACTTCATGGAATTGCAGAGGTCTACAAAATTTAAAAAAACTTAAACAAGTTATGAATAAAATAAAGGACATGGGTTCAAGAATTGTGTTTTTACAAGAAACTCATCTGATAGAGGAGGATGTTAAAAGAATTAGGAGTAGATGGCAGGGAAGTGTATTCACCTCTTCATTTTCATCCCGAGCCAGGGGAGTTATGACTCTCATACATAAATCAGTTCCTTTTCAAGTGAAAAATGTAATTGGAGACAAATTTGGAAGATATGTAATCATTCAAGGTTCTTTGCTATTAGAAAATATAAATCTTGTGAACTTATATGGTCCCAATATAGATGATCAGAAGTTCTTTGCTAATTTATTTCTCATCTTATCATCACTTACAGGGCAACATATAATAGCAGGGGATTTTAATTGTACATTGAATCCAGGTGTGGATAGATCAACAGGACTGGATTGTACGCACATTGGATGTAGGATGACTATTAATCATTTTATGAAAGAATTGAGATTGTTAGATATATGGAGAGAAATGAAACCACAAGTTAAAGCCTATTCTTGTTATTCCAGTACCTACAAGACATTCTCACGTATTGATTATTTTTTGATTTCCACAGAATTAAGGTCCAAGATTCAAAACTGCTTTTATGATAACATCGTGATCTCTGATCATGCACCCTGTTGTCTAATATATGTAGATAAAAAATTGACAAAGGAATCAGGTAGATGGCAATTTCAGCATAAATGGCTTCAGGATGAGGAATTTGTCAAGTATATAGAAAAACAGATAGACGAGTTCTTTGACATCAATACTACACAAACATCAGCATGTGTAAAGTGGGAGGCTTTCAAAGCTTTTATTAGGGGGCATATTATTAGTTATACAGGATCAAAATCTAAGAAGACTCGAGAGGAGAGAGCTAAATTGGAACATAAAATAAAAAATCTTCAGGAAAAAGTGTATGCAGGAAGTGACCCAAGGTTGGAGAATGAATTACTGATTTTGAGAGCTGAATACGACAAAAAATCAGCGAATAGAGCTGCCTCGAGTCTTCTAAGATTGAAACAATCTTTTTATGAACAAGGTGAAAAATCAGGAAAATTATTAGCATGGCAGATTAAACAATTGGAAATTAAAACACCAATTACCAGTATTATAAGTAACGGACAGGTAGTTATAGATCCTTTAGAAATTAATAGAGCCTTTAGAGATTACTATGAAAAATTATATGATACCAAAAATGAACCTGATTTAACAAAACTAAATGGGTTTTTGAACGAACTATCTATACCGTGTATTCCAAATGAAAACAGGGAGATATTGGAGTCTAAAATTAGTCAAGAAGAAGTTGGGCTAGCCATTGATAATATGAAATCAGGAAAAAGTGCAGGACCAGATGGTCTTCCAGTTGACCTTTATAAAAAATTTAAGAATAAATTAATAAAACCTTTTTTGGAAATGGTTTTAGAAGCATTTCAAAATAATAATTTACCATCATACATAAATAATGCCTTAATTATACTGCTGCCAAAACCAGGTAAGCCCTCTAATAAATGCGAAAATATGAGACCAATAAGCCTATTAAACGCCGACCTTAAGATAATCTGTAAAATTTTAGCAAGACGAATACAAGAAATTTTACCAAATATTATTAATCGAGATCAGAATGGCTTTATAAAGGGTAGACAAGGCTTCCATAATGTAAGAAGACTATTTAATATTATCTATTTTAATAAAGAAGCACCGGATACAGCTCTCCTATCATTGGACGCCGAAAAGGCCTTTGATAGAGTTGAATGGCCCTTTCTTTTTGAAGTCCTACAAAGGTTTGGACTTGGAAATAATTTCATAAAATGGGTTCAAATAATATACAATAATGCTACAGCAGAAATCCTAACAAATAACAATATTTCAAAACCAATAAAAATCAATAGAGGATGTCGACAAGGCTGTCCACTCTCACCTTTACTGTTTACTATGGCAATTGAACCTTTAGCGATAGCGATACGTTTACATTCACAAATATATGGAATTAAAGTTGGACCAACAGAACATAAAATCTCCCTGTACGCCGATGATATAATTTTGTTTATGTCGAATCTAAAAAAATCAATTCCAACCTTGTTGAATTTAATAAAGAATTTTGGGGAAATATCAGGATATAAAATAAATAAAACTAAATCTTCAATATTAATGCTAAATGAGACCCAGAGAAATTACCCAGCCCCTGAGGTAAATCAATTCAATGTTGTAAATCAGTTTAAATATTTAGGAATCCAAATTATGCCTAAGCTAGAATCAGTCGCCAGTGTCAACTATGAAGCCTTAATGTCAGATATCAGTGAGTTAACTCAGAGATGGATGTCACTACCAATGTCGATGATCGGGAGAATCAATATACTTAAAAGTAATATTTTACCTAAAATACTTTATTTATTTCAATACATTCCCTTATCACCACCTTTAGATCTATTCTCAAGAATAAAAAAAAGTTAGTGGAATTTATATGGAACAACAGGAGGGCTAGATTACGTCTGTCTTTATTATATTTACCATTTGATCGTGGAGGTCTGAAATGTCCAAATTTTATGTTGTATTATTGGTCGGCACAACTGAGGTCTATGACATATTATTTTTCATCAAATGATCTCCCTCACTGGACTGAAATGGAATCATACAATTTACCTTTACCTCTTCCCATATTCATATACTCAGATTCGGCAAAAAAATTACAAAAACAAGTTAAAAATCCATTTGTAAAGCATATGATCAAAATATGGTGTGAAGCTAAAAACTATTTAAAAGAACCACAGTTATTGTCACAGTTTAGTCCAATATGGGGTAATCAATATTTTAAACCAGGGAGAGCGGACGCTGTATTTAAAGTATGGAATTTAAAAGGGATACAAAAGATTCAGGATTTATATTTGCCATGTGCAGACAACATAATGTCTTTTGAAGAGCTGAGGATCAAATTTAATCTCAATAGAACACATTTTTTTAAATATCTTCAACTTAGAAACTTTATTCGATCAAATCAAAATAAAGCTCTCACTCGACCTATTTATTCATCCTTGGAAAAAATGATGATGAAAGATAGTAAAAGAAAGGGTATTATTTCAGAGTTTTATAACTCATTGACACTATCTTCAAGTGAAAATTCACTGAAAAGATTAAACTACTGGAAAGAAGATCTGCAAATTGAAATTTCAGAGGAACAATGGGAATTGGCTTGTACAGAAGCTCAAACCAAATCAATAAATGCACGCCTTAAATTGATACATTTCAAATGGTTAATGCGGATGTATGTTACACCGGAGGAGTTAAATAGATATAACAAAAATATACCAGATACATGCACAAAATGCATGGAAAGTAAAGGAACCCTATTTCATTGTTTATGGGAATGTAGATTAATAAGAATGTTTTGGGAAGAGGTGAGGGTAACAATTGAAAAAATAATCTCAAAACAAATCGTATTGAATCCTAAACTGGTTTTGTTGGGTCTGTACCCAGAAAAGCATAATTTCAATAAAAGTGAAAGAACATTCATAGACCTCAGTTTGCTTAATGCCAAAAAATGTATTGCACTATTATGGAAAAAGACTCATAGACCAGATGTGACTCAGTGGTTAAGACAGATGTTAACAAACCTTCCATTAGAAAGAATAACATATATACTGAAATCAAAGGAAATTGTGTTTGAGAATATATGGAGACCTTTTATTGATTATGTAAAAAATTTAAACATAACTCTTGAAGAAGAAGGTGAATGATGTGTGTGGACCTTGTAAATTCCAAACTGGTGAACATAATATGTATACTTATGTATTGGATTGTCTAGACTAAACAGAGGAGCATTGTTGAAGACTTGATTTTGTTGGTGGTTGTTGGTGTTTTTAGTGCATTTTTTTTTTTTTTGTAGTACTTTAGTGTTAGTGTTTGATTGTTTGTATCATGTTTGTTAAAAAAAAAAAAAAAGGTTCAATAAAGATATTGTGGAAAAAAAAATTGATTCAGCTCATCAAGATTCAGAGTGATTGTACAGAATGGAAAGTGTGCTCACAGATACTTTTAAAATACCCTGCACAGCAATACAACAGTTCAGTGACTCTATAAAGGAGGAAAAAAGAAAAGGACTGACACAGGCTTAATGCTAGTAATCCCGTTATCCTGAAGCTATAATAAAAAAAAATACACTTCCATAGAGTGCAGCTGATTATGTTAATTTAGGGGACAGTCGTTCAGTTCTTCTATTGACTGAAACAAGCACTTTTAGATTTTCTACCTTAAAAGCTAATAGAACTGCAACTATTAATCTGTTGCCTATTGAAACAATTGTATTTGATTATGAAGCACACAGCGCTGAACTAACATATACAGTATATATATATATGTATACAGTATATATATATATATATATATATATATATATATATATATACACACGCGCACACACACACACACACATACATATACGCACGTGGACAAAATTGTTGGTATCCCTCTGTTAACTAGAAAAGCACTCGGAGAGCGCAGACCTCCACCAAGCGCCACAGTTCCCCCCCATACAGTGTTTGTGTGTACTGAAAGGGTTAATGTATAGTTAGTGCCAGAATAATAATTCTGTAGGTGATCTCCCATTATGCTCTACACATATTCCATACAAATTCTGTTTGCAGGCTTATGAACAAGTATGTTATGGTATATTGATAACAGGAATGAGACAAAGGTATAGAGCCCTCTCTGTCTTTTCTCTCTCTCTTTTAAGTCAGGTCTTTAACATTAGATACACACCCAAACCCAACACCCACGCACACTGTTGATAGCACATTCTAGAATGAAGAGGCATGTTCAGTGGATGGCCTGTTCCCGCCATAGGTAGATTAGCCAATCAGATAGTCGCGTACAAGCCCATCCCATTGTACTGGCTCGCCCAACCCGAGGGGATAATTGTAACCTGCACCCGGAAGTCGGGGTTCAGTCTGACCAGCTCCAGAGGGAGCTGCGTCACGCTGCACCCAGCGCTGCTTGCTTTACATGTGACTTCTAAATAAATGTACCATCCTTTAAACTGAAGAAATCTCCGGTTTGTTCTTGGACCTTTCAATCAAAGAATCGGGTATTTTTCTAACAATTGGTGCCGGTGACCCGGATTGAATCACGTATTCCGAGACGAGCCTGAAAAAACTACATCGGAAGGACCCTTTTTAGTCGACTGTGGCGACGCCTGAATGAAACAAAAAGGTAAGCAGAAAGCCTTTTTACGCAAATTTCTGCAGTTTGGCCATTCTAAATTTACAGTCGTCTGATTAAGGGGTATATCCGATCTCGAAATTTATCATTTGGTTGGGAGTCACATGTAAAGTTTAAACAATAGTTTGAAAAGTTAAAGAGAGTGCACGTGTTCTATGTTCAGTCTGAGATAGAACGGCCGCGGCCCTGGACATGTATGACGGGTGCATGGTCCGCCAAATTTTAAAACGTTTTGGATTCAGTCTGAGCCAAAATGACGAGACTTAGGATGCCAGGGTGACTAATAATCACCCAGGTTCGTCTCCCAAATGAAAAGAGCCAGGTTTTAGCAACCTGATGCCGGGGGGAGCCATTGAAGCGTTCGACCCGATGCCACTCTGGGAGTGAAGCCGCGATCATTTAATTTGCTAAACACAAGACACCGCTTGTTCTCGTAGTCGAAAAGAGGCCACGAGAGAAAGTGTCCGCTGTGATTAGAGTTAATCACGCTACCGCTCGTACAAGGGGACTTGCCGAAGCCTTTGTGAAAGTAGCCTCTGTTTAACAAAAGATTAAATGGATCGGCGAGGTTCTGGGTTGCAGTCTGTACCCAGAATTAATAAGACAATAGGAGGCAACGGCCGTGCCTGTCTTCCAAATTGATCTCCAGGGTTAAGCCTGATGCCGGGGGGGTTAAAGAATCGACCCGATGCCGTTAAAAGGAACGATGCCACGTAGGTGAAGTATTTCGGAGCAGTCTGTTGCGAAATAAATACGAGACTTAGGGAATAGCGGGATCACCTGCATTCGTCTCCCAAATTGATCTCCAGGGTTAAGCCTGATGCCGGGGGGGTTAAAGAATCGACCCGATGCCGTTAAAAGGAACGATGCCACGTAGGTGAAGTATTTCGGAGCAGTCTGTTGCGAAATAAATAAGAGACTTAGAGAACTGCGGGATCAGCTGCATTTGTCTCCCAAATTAAAGGCAAATTTCAGTTACAGTCTGTGCTGGAATAAGAGACTTAGACGTCTCCCAAATTAACCATCCAGGGTTAGCCTGATTTCGGTTACAGTAGTGAGCATGTATAAAGGTACTCTTAATACGTTATAAGAATCTCAGACTACAGTATGAGTGAGTAACGTAACAAGCAGCCACAAGAATCATTTTTCCACTTTTAGTGAGGGTCTGCTCATAAGTATAAAATAATAGCTTACAGAATTGCATAAGATTCTTTTATTCCAACAATAGTGAATGCATTCATAAGAATAGAACTGATTTTTGTAAAATTTTGTGTCCTTAGGGGATAAACGTGTGGGTTGGGAAATACCGGGAGCTGAGAATATTTAGTAAAATTTTTTCCCACAATGATTTAACTAATGGCGGGCTCCGGACCGCATGGTCAGAACAAAGGAATGGACCCACCACCGAGTGGAGGTGAAATTGGTAAAACAGGTTACTGAGGATTATTTGAGGTAACGGCATTAAAATGAAGCGCTAAATTAAAGTTGTAAAGCTGTGGTAGTGTGTGTATAGCTGGGATTAAGGAGGCAGTGCTCCATTTTTCTTAAACTTAAAAAAAAAAAAAAAAAAAGCACATGGTTTGTGAACAATAGGCTCAGGGGCCATTTTGCACGTGTCCCATTTACTGCGCATGCGAGGGCGCCATTTTGAATCACCTTCAAGCTGTGGCACAGTGCCTCCATCGTGTGGCCAAATATAGGAAGTGCACTATTTCACAAAATTACTGCCAACAAAACTTAAAACCTTAAGAATAAATCTGGAACTTTATCTCTCTGGTTGAAAGGAAGGCTTTAAAAATTCCATGCATGGTGAAAAAACAAAAGACCTCAGGGACCTGCTAAAATGCAGGTTTGCCCATAATGAGGCAAAGCATACCCGTTCGGCTTGGAGAGATGAAAGGTTCAATTTTAAATTAGGCAGAAGGAGGTTTACAATAAAACTGGAGAATAAGGAGATTTATTTCTCAACAAAACTAGGAAATCCTAGGTGGACACTATAAAGGTGAGAGAATTTAAATGAAAAATTGCAGGTTGGTGCAGATAAGTAAAAATATAAATGAATTAAATTATAAATACAAAATAATTGAATAAATACAATAAACTAAAATGAATGAATGAAGTAAATAGGAGTTATTGTTGTGGAGATGAGAGTGGGCAGAATATGGAAAAGGAAATTTGTTTTTGAAGAAAATTGAAAACTGATGAAATGTTAAAGTTTTGTGCAGGATGCAAGACAAAAAATTATGGAGAAACGATTGGAGGAAGAAAAAATGTAAGAATGAGAGACTTATGCTGCAACGGTGAGAACAAATGCAAAATAATCAATAAACACGATATAACAGAAAAGGACAAAAACACGCTGTTTAATAGCTTGTTTCTCTCCATTAAATTTGAGACAGTGTTGGCTGTGGACGACCCCTCCCCCAGCAGCTGCCTCCTCCTTCACGCCATCAGTGACCCCCCTCCTCCTTCCACTTCGCTGTCCCACTCCAGCAGTCAAGAAAGCAACACAATGGATCAAAAGAGGAACAATTGAGCACACCAGCAGAGTGAGTCCTCACACATCTGATATTGTATAGTATTCCTGTGTAACCAGTTGACACTGATTAACACCTATATGAAATGTCTCTAGCCTGTAAGCCCGGCTCCCTGGGTTCGGCACTATCCTAGACAAGGGCTAGATGGTTGACAAAGGTCCCAATCACAGATCAAAAGAAAGGAAGGGAGAAATTTGCCAGATGGGTCAAACAAATGCAGGACAGAGGAATGTTCGCAGGATGTGAAAACAGCCCCCCCACCAGGGAGACCTAGCTATACAGTATTGTTGCCTTCCATATCAGAGATGTGCCAAGACCACATACTGAGCAGACACAATACATGACCAATCTTCAAAAAAGCCATACCCATGCCCCATCTAAGTTGACCTGTCAGTATCGGCTGCATGACCACAGGAGGTCAGAATAGTCAGAGGCCCCCGTGGGACTAATACTTCCTATGTTAAGCAATTTGGCCACTGAGCTCAAACACCCACAAGGGCCCCCAAGGGGTCCCCCAAAATTTGCAACACAACAGGTATCCTTCCCTACAGGATGTTGAAAAAGAACCGGCTTTGATATTAAGCCGTTCTGTTTCAAGGGGGGAGAGGTCAAGATGAGAGGTCAAGACAGGAACAGATAGAAAAGTTACTAGTCCACTAAGCTTTGAAGGCTCCATTAAAGGAATAGAACAATGTATCAAGGAAGAGGAATCCAACGGGGTCAAATTAAACAATGGCTCCTCTGATTGCACAATTCAACATAAGTTATCCAAAAAGCGTGATGGCTGAAGCTGCAGCTTATATTGCCCACCCATTCTCCATCTAAGAAACATCTAATAAAACAAAGGCTAGCAACTAAGACCAAAATCTGAAAATTTCTTGACCCTTGAAAGGTCATTATTCCACAGAATATCAGGCAGTGGGAACTTTTGCTACAAGAAAACTAGCCACCTAGTGACCAAGAGAAATGAGGCAGGTTTAGGGCTCCTTAATATTTAAGGGCCAATACATATTTGGAGGTTCCCAGACCTTCCTAACTGTATTTTTTGCACATCTCTACAAATCTGGTGAAATCTAATAACATTGTTAAAGACTTGCAATAGACATTTTAACTTAACATAAGATTTGAGCATGGAGGTGCAAAATATGATAAAAATGCTGATTTACAATCACAAGTTAAGACGAGGGTTGAAAATTTATGCAAAAAGGTATAAGGGTAAAGCTGCAAGGTTTGGAGGAAATTGCACAATTGAGGAAATTTGCCAAATATTACAAAATGTCACAAATTCCTGAAAAGGAACTTGCAAATTTACAAGGAAAAGATCTAAAATTTGTTAGGAGAAAATAACTATTAAGAGAAAAGGTTGCAAAGTTAGAAGGGAAGTGTTTAAATTTGAGAAAAGCTGTAAGCTTACATGAAAGCCACATTAAAATAAGCTGAGCCTTTATTGGTCCCACAATGGGGGAGATTCTAGGATTGCAATGGCACAGGGATAACAACACTTAGAGCAATAATTTAAAAGATAAGAAAATAAGAGCAGTGAATATACATATGTACACATAAATATAAATACACGGTGCGGAGCATTACAGATTTCCTTACACTTTGTATGGAGATGGGGGATGGCAGCGTAACAAGGGTTATGGTTTTGGATCATCCAGAGATGAGTAAAAAGCATTATGGAAGACGATGAATTAAAACAAACACAACCAGAGTAGACTACAGAAACAAGAAGATAATTTGGGGTAAAAAACAGCAAACACTCGGCCGAATAGACTCAAGAATGAAGCATATACATACATATAGCTGTGTGCACACCAGCCCTATCCAAGGGATCATCATAGAGCACGCACAGAGCGGAGGTGGAGCATGAACAAGGCTTTAATGTCCTGTGCACATAGATCTGCAGCTCTGGCACACACAAGACAACCAGTGTAGCTTGACAAACAAACCAGCGGTTCACACCCGCATGGTTTGTGTGTCACATGGTTAAGTCCTGATTTAAATGTTATTTAGAATTGTTTTTGGAGGCTAATGAAAGCTCTATATTTTTGTATCTAAAATTGTTATAGTTTTGTAGGCATAGTGTTAGTTCATCTGGAGGTTATCTGTTCAGAAGAAAAAAGACAGAAGACTCCACCACACCAAGATACAGATGACTCTGTTAAACTTAAGTTTTCATAATAATCAGCAGACGTCTTAGTGTAATACATTCCTTGAAAGGCAGATGTTCAGACCCAGCGACATTATTTAATTCCAAAACAAATTCAAAAGGTCAGTAATTAAAAGGCATCCAAGGCCAGGGTATAAATCAAGAGATGAGTGTTGTCACAAAACAGAATTTTGAATTGAGCCATGTTGGTTTATTTATAAAGCTGACTTTTCAGAATGAAACAATCACTTTTATGTGCAGGATCTTGCATGGAGCATTAGCTGTGGACAGTAGTCAGTAGTATGAACGACGGGACAGTGAACAGAAGGAAGTTCCAATACTGAAAGAGATTATAGATGTGAGACGTTTCATCAGCTAGTCCAGGGAAAGGTGAAGTCTTGTACACAGATGGATAGTGGTTGGAAAAGAATTGAGTGTTTCTGATGGGAAAAAGTACTTGGGGGAAGAGAAGAAGAACGGTGGATTTAGCAAGTGTAGAAAATATTTCTGATGTTGAGATGGAAATGGAAAAAGAAATTAAAGCAGAGCATGTCTAACCAAAGAAAATAAAGATCCACGTAAGATTTGCAGCTGTAGCTTTAAAAACCAACCAAACAGAAAACCAACAATAAATAAATTAAATTTTTGGCTAAGAGTGTCAGGAAGAAGGCACAAATGCAGGCAACCATCTTAGATGTTTCCAAGTACTTAAAGCAGCAATGAGACATTAGGTGTCCATTCTTTCAGTGCATTTCCTTAATTGTGAATATTAACATTAGTTATGTTCCTCCCCAACAGAGGGTATGCATTTGATGTTACTCACCACATAATGGTGTGATATGTGATATATGATACATCATATTTCAGGAATATGACAGTAATGAGGAATGTGATTTTTCCTGATTCGGCGGTAGCCAAGCTGGGTCAGGGTAAACTACATTCACTCCACACTTTACCAAGGAATATATAAAATGAGGCATTCAAGAAAATTTAAATCAAATTCTAATTAGGCAAAACGTCCACCTTTCGCTTGACTGAAAGTGTGACACAACTTTTAATCATTTATTTAAATTCAACTGGACAAACTGATCTTATTTATCAATGCTGAAGCATATCAAAATGCACAGGGGGTTATTTTGTTTTTCTTAAATGAAATTTGTAAACTAGTTAAGCTGTGACTATTGAAACCTTATTGAACAGAACTCTTGGAAGACAAAGGTCCGCAAGGTTCAATTACAGTAGTGCAGATAGTATCTGTTGGCATGGTGAAGAGTTAATCTTATTATCCCATCTTGTATTAATTAGGAAAATTAAATGAAGACTTTGAAGCAGTTCCTTTCTTGACTCAATGTTGGAAATCTAGATAAGAAGGGAAAAGAAAATTTGGAGAAAAACTGAACTTATTTATGGAATGGCTGACACAAGGGGAGCCTGAGGCTCCCCATGAATCTGTTTCTCTTATAAAAGGAGGCCAAGAGGACAAGGGGGGAGGACAGCGAGGAGGAGGAGAGAGCACGCCCCACAATGGCCGCTGCTGGCAGGAGAGGGGTCCACGTCCACCACTGAAAACTGGACTGCATACTTAAAGACTAGAACAGATAAGTGGACTCACTTCTACACGTATGCAGAAAATTAGCAAAAATTAAATTATTGCATGTAAAGTAAGAATTCTGGGTAATGACATACAGGACTCTGAGTCAGAAAAATAACGATCAAATTCTGCAAATGACAAGCTACCAGTAGAACACCTATCAACATCTGTAAAATTAGCATTGTACCCAATGTACTATAGGCAATTGAATGGATCTGATCCAAATTGTGAACTACCATCATTTGTAAATCCATCCTCTAGATTGGTCATAAAATTAGACTGATAAACAAGGAAATGTGTGGAAGCATCCATTGTCCTAATTGAAGAGGATAAGAGGCATTTCAACCAATGGGGGGTTCCACACATCCCGCTGGTTAGACCCAAACACATGGATTGGAAAATGTTGGACATATTGTAATCTCTAGTGCAGAATAGAGCCATCCATGGAAAACCAATACCTGACCTTAACATAGAATATTCTCCCAAAATAAAACCATAAGCATCAGCACAAAAGGCGGCACAAAGATGCCCAGAAATCTCCTATATGACCAATCTTAACATTAACAAATGAGGGGATGAGGAAAATTTGAATCAAATTCCAAATTGGTTATGGTAAAGGGATAACCAAATGCAGATCTAATAAAAGGAGCAGAGTACGACACTATAGGCCATATATTCAGAAGCCCAGAAGGGCGTTAACAAATGCAATTTTCCACAGTGGGAGTCGTCAGCAAGTCTTAGACCAGCTGCTGGGTCAAGAGGAAGAGCTGAGGACCCCAAGACGAAAGATGATGACGAGGAAGACCATTCTGCCATCACAGATTATTTATAAACACAGTGTGCTAATGATAATACATAAATCATACATAGCTCACCACACGGATGTAGGGGTGTGAGACTTATAGGGTTCTTGCGTTATTTATCTCCATCATGCTAATTACGGTTAGGTAATCTGAATAAGGGAGAAGGTTAGAAGCTCTGAATACAACAATGCATGGATATGGATGTCTCCTAACGTTGAATAATATTGTTTACTACCTACCCACTGAACATATAGGCCCCATCACCCAACACACACACCACAACACAAACACCACATGCAGATTTCATATAGTCAACAATCACACACTCAAGGTTACTGGGAGATAACTTACAACAACACATAGATAACTACAGTTGTAGTGAATAAGGATAAAACTTTACAAGCTCCATGCATTGTGATGGCAACCCCTCAGACCATTATTGGTCCTGCCCCAGCTGAGCCCTTTGTGTCGACACTTGACCAAAGGTGTAGGGTAGAGGGAAAATGCACGCCGGAGAGCACCAGACCATCACGACGTGTGCCCGTGACATTGAAAAGGTCGTAGGGCGAGTGACTGTATGACTTCAGTCCCCAGAAGAAGAATGGACTGGTACCCGAGCGCATCCACCGCACCTCCAGCATCCAGGGTGGAGCCAGGAGCTCGAGCCTTACCAACACCAGCGTGTCCACCTCTTTCCAGCGACAGGGGGGTGACATCCCTGGGACAGCATCACTGAGCTGTTCACTGGCTGGACTGGATGTTACATACCCTCTGCTGCACCCACCAGACTGTCCTGTAGACCTCATGGGATGAGGTGTGCCTCTGAGAGCGGGGACACAGTTGTTTCGTTCCTGTGTCACCAAGATGGAACTGTGCTCCACAGCTGCAGATACGGGAAGCAGACACAGAGGAAGGTCAAACCTCTGTCGCAACCGTGTGATGAGTGCAGCTGAATGATGTGAGCCCTGGCAAGGGTCAACTGGTGGACAAGGGTTTTGTGGACCGATTCTATTCGACCCTGTGACCCCTACATGGTCCACTCCACTGGACAAAGAACAATGATCATTAGGAGACCTCGAGGAGGGTATAGGACCTGGTGACAGTTCACCTCTTAGACATCGCTGCACCGTGCTAAGGTGTCCACAAGGGGGGAGGCACGGGTAGCAGAACCAATGGTGCAAGCCTCTTGGGTTGACACACAATGCAGGGACCTGCCTTATTCACCATCTGTTAATTGCTAGAGTCTCTCACACCATAAATGGTTGACATGATAAAATCATGTCAAAGGGGGGATTGAAAGGGTTAATGTATAGTTAGTGCCAGAATAATAATTCTGTAGGTGATCTCCCATTATGCTCTACACATATTCCATACAAATTCTGTTTGCAGGCTTATGAACAAGTATGTTATGGTATATTGATAACAGGAATGAGACAAAGGTATAGAGCCCTCTCTGTCTTTTCTCTCTCTCTTTTAAGTCAGGTCTTTAACATTAGATACACACCCAAACCCAACACCCACGCACACTGTTGATAGCACATTCTAGAATGAAGAGGCGTGTTCAGTGGATGGCCTGTTCCCGCCATAGGTAGATTAGCCAATCAGATAGTCGCGTACAAGCCCATCCCATTGTACTGGCTCGCCCAACCCGAGGGGATAATTGTAACCTGCACCCGGAAGTCGGGGTTCAGTCTGACCAGCTCCAGAGGGAGCTGCGTCACGCTGCACCCAGCGCTGCTTGCTTTACATGTGACTTCTAAATAAATGTACCATCCTTTAAACTGAAGAAATCTCCGGTTTGTTCTTGGACCTTTCAATCAAAGAATCGGGTATTTTTCTAACAGTACGTTTTCAGATTCCTTGACCATGAAAACATATGACTAGCAATTGGATTCACAATGACAGGATTAGTGGTTCAGTAATAAAAGCATTACCTCCTTGGTGGAGGTAATAAACTGAAGTGTTGGTGTTGTGACCATCTCCTCCACTGAAAGCAGCACTCAGGGCTTCACTGACGGATGCAAATTGGGTAGACAGGTTGCCGTGGGTTTTATATTGGGGTTGCGCTCCGCGGCAAAAGAGGATTTGGAAGCTTCCCCGGCAGAGAGCTTGTTTTTGCGCAGCCCCTATGGCTGCCCGGAGAATTTCTGCCAAATAATCCGGTGCCGGACAGCTGCCCGTCTCAGGTTTTGCAGCGTAGCGCAAACACAGGCACGCTGCCGGGCCCTGCCCACCACTGTTTTCCGCGTGCTTTTGTGCCTAAAACTTTGAAGAACGCGGAGTTTCTGTTCGTCAGACACGACGACCAGCGCCCTCCATTGTGCCTGTGCACATGTTGAAAATGGCCGTATCTCACAATGTTAAAGAATCCTTTAAAAAATTCCTGTATCCAGATGGTGATCCGGATCATCCCCAAAATTTAATCAGTTCTTCCTTGTACCATTTCCAACAACGCCTGAAAGTTTCATCGAAATCCGTCGAAAGCTTTTTGAGTTATCTTGCTAACCAACAGACAAACAGACAAACGCTGAGACAAACAGACAAATGCTGGCAAAAACATAACCTCCTCCTGGCCTCCAGCCTGGCGGAGGTAATGAAAGAAAAACCCACAATGGTTACAGAAATAACTTGAATCTGACAAAAGTGGTAATAAATAAAAATTCTATGAAAATTAACCAACGAAAATCAAGACAATGCTTTTGAATTGTGGTTCAACAGAATTATTTTTTAAAAAAAAACAAACTCACAAAACAAGCCTGGACAAAAATGATGGTACCCTGAACTTAATATTTTGTTGCACAACCTTTTGAAGGCAATCACTGCAATCAAACCATTTCTGTAACTGTCAATGAGACTTCTGCACCTCTCAGCAGGTATTTTGGCCCACTCCTCATGAGCAATCTGCTCCAGTTGTCTCAGGTTTGAAGGGTGCCTTCTCCAGACGGCATGTTTCAGCTCCTTCCACAGATGTTCAATAGGATTTAGATCAGGGCTCATAGAAAGCCACTTTAGAATAGTCCAATGTTTTGCTCTTAGCCATTCTTGGGTGTTTTTAGCTGTGTGTTTTGGGTCATTATCCTGTTGCAAGACCCATGACCTGCGGCTGAGACCAAGCTGTCTGACACTGGGCAGCACATTTCTCTCTAGAATACCTTGATAGTCTTGAGATTTCATTGTACCCTGCACAGATTCAAGACACCCTGTGCCAGATGCAGCAAAGCAGCCCCAGAACATAACAGAACCTCCTCCATGTTTCACAGTAGGGACAGTGTTCTTCTCTTGGTATGCTTCATTTTTGCGTCTGTGAACATAGAGCTGATGTGCCTTGCCAAAAAGTTCCAGTTTTGTCTCGTCTGTCCATAGGACATTCTCCCAGAAGCTTTGTGGCTTGTCAACATGCAGTATGACAAATTCCAGTCTGGCTTTTTTATCATTTGTTTTCAACAGTGGTGTCCTCCTTGGTCGTCTCCCATGAAGTCCACTTTGGCTCAAACAACAACGGATGGTGCGATCTGACACTGATATACCTTGACCTTGGAATTCACCATGAATGTGTTTAGAGGTTGTTCTGGGCTCTTTTGTTACCATTCGTATTATCCGTCTCTTCCATTTTTCATCAAGTTTCCTCCTGCGGCCACGTCCAGGGAGGTTGGTTACAGTCCCGTGGATCTTAAATTTCTGAATAATATGTGCAACTGTAGTGTATGGCGCAGTGGTTAGCACAGTGGCAGCACAGCAAGAAGGTCATGGGATCGATTCCACCCTTGACCATCGTGGGTTCGATCCCACCCCCAGACCATCGGTGACCCTTCTGTGTGGAGTTTGCATGTTCTCCCCGTGTCTGCGTGGGTTTACTCCGGGCACTCCGGTTTCCTCCCACATGCCAAAAACATGCAAGTTAGGTTAATTGGCATCAAAACTGGGGATTCTAAATTGTCCTTAGGTATGGATGTGAGAGTGAATGGTTGTCTGTCTCTCTGTGTTGGCCCTGCGATGGACTGGCGATCTGTCCAGGGTGTACCCTGCCTCTCGCCCAAAGATGCTGGGATAGGCTCCAGCTCCCCTGCGACCCGAAAGGATTAAGCGGTAGAAGATGGATGGATGGATGGATGTGCAACTGTAGTCACAGGAACATCAAGCTGCTTGGAGATGGTCTTATAGCTTTTACCTTTAACATGCTTGTCTATAATTTTCTTTCTAATCTCCTGAGACAACTCTCGCCTTTGCTTCCTCTGGTCCATGTTTAGTGTGGTACACACCATATCACCAAACAGCACAGTGACTACTTGTCACCCTTTAAATAAGCCGACTGACTGATTACAGTAGACACCTGTGATGTTTATTAGAAGACACATCTTGGTTGAACATGTCCCTGTGGTCACATTATTTTCAATCTTTTCTAGGGGTTCCATCATTTTTGTCCAGACTTGTTTCATGAGTTTGTTTTTTCAAGTAATTCTGTTGAACCCACAATTCAAAAGCATTGTCTGATTTTCATTGGTTAATTTTCATAGAATTTTTATTTATTACCACTTTTGTCAGATTCAAGTTATTTCTGTGACCATTGTGGGTTTTTCTTTCATTAACAGAGGGGTACCAACAATTTTGTCCACGGCTGTATACGTGTGTGTGTGTGTGTGTGTACACATATTATACTTCCGGCGCCACACGAGTAGGCTGCCTTTTTGCAACAGCGGATCAATTTCATCCCATTTCTATTTACTATCTTGCTTCTCTTGCTAAACTTTCTGATCTGGCGACACCTTATACATCAGATGGACACACGGATCGCCCAAATGTCTCCTGAGACGGCAGACGGAGCCACTGTTTTTAGACAATGCTCCACACTTGTGTATATATATATGTGTGTGTGTGTGTGTGTGTGTGTGTGTGTGTGTGTGTGTGTGTGTGTGTGTGTGTGTGTACATATGCATATTCACTGCTCTTATTTTCTTATCTTCTAAATCATTGCTCTGAGTGTTGCTATCCCTGTGCTGTTGCGATCCTGGAATTTCCCCATTGTGGGACTAATAAAGGTTTATCTTATCTTATCTTATACATACGTACATACAGGTATCCATTATTTTAGTCAAACAATTATAAGTAACAGCAATAAAACCAAAAACACACACTAGCTTTTCTTTAATAAACAAGTGTAAAAAAGTGGGGAAAAAGAACTGGTGTGAACATTTCTGAGGGTGAAGGGTTGCAAATCTGGAAGACTTGTCTACATCTTCCTCACACGTTTGAAGGTAACATTATTGGAAGAACATTATTAGATTTTTTGTTACATCAAAAATCAACAGTAAACAACTTGTCTACGCCACAGCCATGTTGGAGACGATGTGGGGCTATGAATGTAGACCATTCTCATGTATTCTGACTCTGTCCTGGAATTGTTCACTTTTGAAGAGATGTACATTCAGTGATTGTCAAAATTGTGGGTTATGAGATATCAAGATCATGTAAAGTATTGTATTTTGATATTATGCGTGGAGACCATGTGTGGGCAGATGACAGATACCTACTGAAAATCTTACTAGCAGCCTGTAAAAAAGCAATCACAAAGAAATAGGGCAGGACAGAAACACCAGGGGTTCTGTTGGTAACATTTCTGCGTGACGGGCCACCACGCCATAAACTGAACCCCCACACCAAGAAAAATTAAGGCCTGCAATTTTTAAATAAAAAAGAGCCGCACAGGAACCAATTTTGAAAAAAGAGAAAAGAGCCGTAAAAGAGACATCAAAGAGACACACGTGGCTCAAGAACAGGAGGTTTGCCACCCCTGGCACATACTGTATATATTTTTTTGCCAAGAAATAAATTAAGGGTTGTCACTCTGCAAGCAAACAATGCACGTCAAAGTCACTCATGGCATCGGGAGTTCAGGAGCATGCCACCTAAAAAGCAGACAAAAATGTCTATTTTTT
The DNA here is from genome assembly GCA_020510985.1 of Pholidichthys leucotaenia. Lineage (NCBI taxonomy): Eukaryota > Metazoa > Chordata > Actinopteri > Cichliformes > Pholidichthyidae > Pholidichthys > Pholidichthys leucotaenia. The sequence goes on along the minus strand of CM035841.1, from coordinate 297,442,156 downwards.
TTTTTTTTAAACACTCCCAGGTGGTTAAGATAGCAACAGTAGTTCTCCTACTCCGGGTCCGAGTAAGTAAATGTAGGAACACAATGATTGCTTTGATGCTGGTCGTTACTGATAAAACGACAAGTATTTTAATTTTGTCGCCCCCATGTCAAACTTGGCGCAGATCAGTGGTTGGCTGGAATACACTGATCTCTAGTTCAGTGGTTGCTGCTCTTATCCTCCATTTTCAAGAACTGGGTTGCAAAATGCACCCGACATAATTAGTCTACTGTATTTTTTCATGTCAGCATTCAACAGTTAATATTTAAAAGAGTGCCGTGTGTGTTGGTTTGTTTTGGGGTTTTTTTGGAGGGAGCTGTCACGTACAAAAAGAGTTGCGCGTTAATGTGAGGTGAACTGGGAACTGGCATGTAGAAATGAGCACAGAGCGGAGCTAAACAAGGAGGACCATGCCGAACCGTTGTCTCCAGCAGAGGGTCAGAGCGCTGCAGACTCTGCACGAGAGTGAGTAAAAAAGTGCTCTTTTTCTTCTTTTTCTTCTTGCTCTACGATGCTCCGATATTTTTACTAATTGTGACATACATGTTTGGCTGCTGCAGCTTCAAAATTCATCTAATTTGGCAGATTCACTTCCACTCTGTCGCTGTGCTGCAACTGCAGTCTCTTCATGAACCACTACAATATTAAGCAATTTATGTTCCTTTTTTTTTTCATTTTTATGTACAATGACACAAATTCATGAAGTCAGTGCCTTAAATCCGTTAACATCCTCCAGCCTGAAGACAAAGTAAACCTGCCAACATTTAGATTTCAAAATATGGGTGGTTTTTCTTGTTGTCTGGTTGGTGAGGAGTATTTAAAAAAAAAAAACTGAATATATACAAATAAGGTCATTTTATTTAATTTTATTTCACTAAATATAATTATATTAATACTTTTATATTTCCTTGAAATCAGAGTTGAAATTATTGTTCTATTTGGGCTCTGCAAAATTATGATCAAAAGTTTCCAAAAAATTGTTTCAACTCCCCTTCAGTAGTCTGTCAGAGGAATTCATAGTTTCCCGGGCAAGAGAAGTGACTCTAGTGACATCAAAGTCTCATTGGCTGGTATTCAGGTGAAGACGGGCAGGAAATTCAAAGCCCATGAAGCCATTGAACAGGCTGAAGCACGGCTGCAGTTTAAATAGTTGGTGGGGACAGGACGCAGCACATGGCGGGCAGGCCTTGGGAGTAGCCCAAGACCTCAGTGCAGCAAGGTTTAGGAAAAGGAAAGACGTCAGTTGGTTCAGGATGAAATCAGAGTGGGAGTCGAGGAAGCACGAGCCAGCAGGATAGTTGGAATGCGCCAGCAGGGATATGGACCAGGTAGGAGGAGGCAATGGAATGTAAAGTCTCCTGGTCAGAGCTCTGGAGAGCGGAGCCACACCGGATCAAATTCTTGATCCAGTCGGTGTACGATGTCCTTCCAAGCCCAACCAACCTCTTCTCCTGGGGCCTGATAGAAGCCCCTTCATGCTCTCTATGCAAGCAAAGAGGTTCCCTGGAACACATCCTAAGTAGCTGCCCGAGAGCCCTCAGTGAGGGGCGCCATTGGTGGAGGCATGACCAGGTACTGAAGGCTGTAGCAGAGTCCATCAGTGCAGGGATCTCTTTCAGCAAGCAGCAACACCCAGCAAAGCATGCCAGACCCTTCATCAAAGCTGGTGACAAGCCACAGCATTGCACAAACCCATTGGGGCGGGGGGGGGGGGGGGGTTTCTGGCAACTGCACGTCGACCTGGGAAGACAGCTGAGATTCCCTGACACATCATAAAGACCACACTTAGACCAAAAATGGTTCTTGTGTCATAATCTTCCAAGCAGGTGGTCTTGTTGGAACTGACTGTGTCCTGGGAAGACCGGATGGAAGAGGCCTTTGAAAGGAAGAAGGCCAAGTATGGGGAACTTGTCGGTGATTTCCATAGTAGGGGATGGAAGACCTGGCTCTACCCTATAGAGGTTGGCTGTCGAGGTTTTGTCAGTCAGTCACTCTGCAGGGCCCTCAAGCAGTTGGGGATCAGGGGGAGACTCAACAAGAAAGCCATCAAGAACATCACTGATGCCGATGAAAGAGCATCATGATGGCTGTGGATCAAAAGGGGTGATCCATGGACGTCTCGAGCCACCTAGACACAAGTCGGGGTTTGATCAACCCTGGCTGGGTCGCCTGTGAGAGGATGTATGATGTACAATGACCCGAAACACCCGATGACTGCAGGTTGCATCACTGATGATGCGTCTAGGCAGCACCGTAAGGTGTGTGTTAGAATCAATTATGAAAAAAAAATTAAATTTTACCATAAACTTTAAAATTTGTTAGAAAAACAATAATTTCATTTTAAAAATAGACAAAAACTAGCCATAAAATAATCTACAAAATAATGATAATAAAGGGGGAATAAGAGATAAGGACCTATACTTATATACTGTTTTTTCTAGTCACAAAGACCACTCAAAGCGCTTCACTAGTACTAACCATCTATTCTAAGGGCCTATAGGAGACAGATATCTAGGGACAATTTAGAACAACCAATTAACCTAACATGCACGTCTTTGGTTTGTGGGAGGAAACCGGAGCCCCCGGAGTAAACCCACGCAGCACAGGGAGAACATGCAAACTCCACACAGAAAGGTTCCTACCCCTGTCAGCCTGGGGATTCAAACCTGGGACCTTCTAGCTGTTAGGCAACAGTGCTAACCACTGCACCACCATGCTGCCCAGTCGCAAATGTACAGCTGTGGACAAAATTGTTGGTACCCCTCTGGTAATGAAAGAAAAACCCACAATGGTCACAGAAATAACTTGAATCTGACAAAAGTGGTAATAAATAAAAATTCTATGAAAATTAACCAATGAAAAATCAGACAATGCTTTTGAATTGTGGTTCAACAGAATTACTTTAAAAAACAAACTCATGAAACAGGCCTGGACAAAAATGATGGTATCCCTAGAAAAGATTGAAAATAATGTGACCATAGGGACATGTTCAACCAAGATATGTCCTCTATTTAACATCACAGGTGTCTACAAACTTTTAATCAGTCAGTCGGCCTATTTAAAGGGTGACAAGTAGTCACTGTGCTGTTTGGTGGCATGATGTGTATCACACTAAACATGGACCAGAGGAAGCAAAGGAGAGAGTTGTCTCAGGAGATTAGAAAGAAAATTATAGACAAGCATGTTAAAGGTAAAGGCTATAAGACCATCTCCAAGCAGCTTGATGTTCCTGTGACTACAGTTGCACATATTATTCAGAAATTTAAGATCCACGGGACTGTAGCCAACCTCCCTGGACGTGGCCGCAGGAGGAAACTTGATGAAAAATGGAAGAGACGGATAATACGAATGGTAACAAAAGAGCCCAGAACAACCTCTAAACACATACATGGTGAATTCCAAGGTCAAGGTACATCAGTGTCAGATCGCACCATCCATTGTTGTTTGAGCCAAAGTGGACTTCATGGGAGACGACCAAGGAGGACACCACTGTTGAAAACAAATGATAAAAAAGCCAGACTGGAATTTGCCATACTGCATGTTGACAAGCCACAAAGCTTCTGGGAGAATGTCCTATGGACAGACGAGACAAAACTGGAACTTTTTGGCAAGGCACATCAGCTCTATGTTCACAGACACAAAAATGAAGCATACCAAGAGAAGAACACTGTCCCTACTGTGAAACATGGAGGAGGTTCTGTTATGTTCTGGGGCTGCTTTGCTGCATCTGGCACAGGGTGTCTTGAATCTGTGCAGGGTACAATGAAATCTCAAGACTATCAAGGTATTCTAGAGAGAAATGTGCTGCCCAGTGTCAGACAGCTTAGTCTCAGTCGCAGGTCATGGGTCTTGCAACAGGATAATAACCCAAAACACACAGCTAAAAACACCCAAGAATGGCTAAGAGCAAAACATTGGACTATTCTAAAGTGGCTTTCTATGAGCCCTGATCTAAATCCTATTGAACATCTGTGGAAGGAGCTGAAACATGCCGTCTGGAGAAGGCACCCTTCAAACCTGAGACAACTGGAGCAGATTGCTCATGAGGAGTGGGCCAAAATACCTGCTGAGAGGTGCAGAAGTCTCATTGACAGTTACAGAAATGGTTTGATTGCAGTGATTGCCTCAAAAGGTTGTGCAACAAAATGTTAAGTTAAGGGTACCATCATTTTTGTCCAGGCCTGTTTCATGAGTTTGTTTTTTAAAATAATTCTGTTGAACCACAATTCAAAAGCATTGTCTTGATTTTCACTGGTTTATTTTCATAGAATTTTTATTTATTACCACTTTTGTCAGGTTCAAGTTATTTCTGTGACCATTGTGGGTTTTTCTTTCATTAACAGAGGGGTACCATGGCGTGGGGTACCACGCACCATGAACAGCGACACGAGTGAACCAAAGGAAACAGCCGGAACAGGGAAAATCATTGACACCGTCTGCGTTGATTTCCACTAAGCTCCCCGACCCTGACTCACTCCGGACAGCGGACCTCCCGCGCACAGAAGCCCCGCACACACACCGCAGGATTACGAGGACAGTGCAACTTCCAGCTATGTGGTCACTGCGCCAAGCGCGCGCCACATACAGGGACAAACCAGCTCCACAGACTGATACAGCGTCCTCCGCCACTGCACATGCCCGAGAAACACGGCCGATCGCCATCCTCGGAACCTTCAGGGCTGCTCACGCACCTGAAGCAGACATGCAGCCTGCACACAGGACTCCGTATGGGTTTCTCAGCCACGGCGCACAACGGGAGTTTAGCCGATTGCTGTCCCCGATGGCTTTTGGGCTGTGTCTGCACCTAAAGCCAAACCGCCAAGTCCTTCACACAGCTGCAGTTGTTTCACAGCCGCTTTGGCCGTTCGCCTTCCCCACATCCTCGCTGGACCGAGCCGCGAGAGGAGTCAGAGACTTTATTTTTTTCACAGCCGCTGCGGATCACTGCCAGGTTGACCGGGAAAGTCCCTAACCATCGCGGATCCACACGCAATTTTTGCACGGCCCAGACATCTTTGACGTCCCGGGCCGGTACTCACTTACTCCCACCCCCCTCCCCCTCCTCCTCCACAGCACTCTTCCTGCACCTCACTCCCTAAAGCCGGCCAATCGCCAGTTGGTTCCATTACGCAAGATGCGCACCGTTCCGTGCGCCCATGATCCACGGCTGTTCAACGTGCTGGGACCCGGAACAGAACACACCGTCTTTTCCACCCCTCCCCCGTCCTCCCCACGGATTGACATGCCCTCAGACACTCCTCTACAGCAGGACAGTTCTACCAGAGCTGGAGCCCAAACAACTTGGGGGGGGGGGGGTCACAGCCCCTTCTGAGTGTTCTGGGGGGAGCCGTGGTGACCCACCACACTCTACATGGACATTTCTCACACTCAGCAGGTCTGGAGGAAGCAGAGGACAATTTACATACAGAGGACAATTCATATATGGACAGAGAGCCCCTGGGGGCAACCAGAACAATGGACTGTTGTTTATACATCCCTGGATGAGGGAGAAGACATCCAGGCGCCAGTTGGTCACGCTAATGATATGTATTGACTGATATGTATATCACTATGCTAATGTCCTATGCATTCTCTCTCTGTCTGTATAACATGTATAAAAGAGCTTGCTATACATGCCTCAGCAGCACAGTAGCTCACTTAGCTACAATGTGTGTCTCATTATGTTGGAGGAAATAAAACCCTGCAACCTTCCAGCTCGTTGCATCTCACCTGATCGTTTACCTCCACAACATCATCTTTGTCTTCCTCTTTTTATATCGTGTTGGTGAAGTGGGACGATTCTATTCACCTCCACCCCAACAATGTTTACTTCAGCTCAGCAGCATGACCCACAGCCTGAGATGTATGCCAACAATTAGTGCCCATATTATGGATGTCCCATTTCTTTCAATCATTCATTTTCTTAACCCTTTCAAATGTGGGGGGGGTGGGGGTGGGGGGTGACGCTGGGATCTATCTCAGCTTCGTTGAGCAAAAGCCAGTGTATACCCCTGGACAGCTCGCCAGCTCAGGGCCTACACAAAGAGACAGACAATAATTCACCCTCTCATTCATACCTATACAGTGTTTCCTCTGGCTTAAAGACCTTGGCACGGTGGAAACATATTTTTCGGGGGGGGGCACAAAACACATGACACTATTGTAACCGGAATACGTTAATTTTATATTATTTATTTCTTTTTTTTTTGACATTTTGCACAGTAACTTTGCATATGGAACTTACCATCTGAAGTACTGCACAACCAAGGCTTGAATCTTGGAATATTGGGCCAGTTGGGGTCCCACCCAGACGTCCTGTGTTTGGACTTTTTACTAGTGACGTCTTTCCCTCCTTTCTCTGCTATTACCTCTTCTGGACCCTCTGTCTGAACACTTTCCTCTCCTTGGTTCATCTTCTTGGTCTCATCTTTTCCTCTCTGAACCCTGTCTAATTCAGGTTCTCTCTCTGTCTATGGTGGTAAACAAACAGGTTAGAAAATACCTAGTGTCACGTTTTGTCTTGCAGAATTATTTTTTTTTGTCATGGTTTACATAAATGAAAAAATATGTGTATTTTTTTGTATTTTTATTCAAGTGTTTCTTTTTTTTTCCCCATTAAGAAAGAGTAGGAAAGAGAAGGGGGGAAAAAACATTCATAATAACAATTTACTCATGCATACTTAAAATTATATGATCAGAGGTGGGTATTGTAGCCAGAAATTTTACTCATGTAAAAGCAGTGCTTTGAAATTAATAATTAAAAGTAGACAACCAAAGATTTCTAGTTAAGGGTACAAAGAGCACCCACTTTAAAACTTGAGTAATGACTTCAGTCTTGAAGGTTTGAGGTTTTTCTCCAAAATTTATAAGTTTTCTTATAGTTTTCTACTTTGTAAATTTATCTAAATTTGCAACCATTTTCCTCATTTGTAATTTTTTCTTGTAAAATTATGACTCTTGTGTATTTGAGACTTTATTATAAACTTGTGGATTATTTTACAGCTATTTTTTGTCCATTTTGTAAGTAATTACCAGGGTTTGTTTTAATTAATTTGAAAAAGATTGTGGTAAATTTTTGACTTTTGTTCCTTATACAATTTACACTTTTGACCATAATTTTGCAGAGCCAGAACAGAACAATAATTTAACTCTGATTTCAACATCATCACCACCCTGGAAGCATAGAGATTTGGTCTGGAGGAGAAAAGAGATAAACTTCCTTACACAAAGAACAAGCGGGTAAACAAGATCCACCAACTCAGGCAGGAACTGAAGAGCCTGAAGCGACAGTTCAAACAGGTGAGGTTGGAGGAGAAGGAACCTCTGATAGAACTGTGCAACATACTCCGCAAGAGGCTCATGGCCTTGACGAGGGCCGAGTGGCACAGGAGATTGAGGTAAGAAAGGGCAAGGAAGCGAATCACCTTTCTGAGCAACCCATTTGGATTCACAAAACAACTGCTGGGAGAACAGTGTAGCGGCAAGCTCACTTGTTCTAAAGATGACAGTTCTCGGTACCTTAGTGCTACCTTCAGTGATGCATCCAGTGAGCAAGAGCTGGGCCACTGTCAGTCCTTGATTGAGCCACCCACACCAATACTAGACTTCGACAATAGGGAGCCCAGTTAGAAGGAGATCCAGGAGGTGGTCAACAAAGCAAGAGCAAGCTCTCAGCCCCAGTGCGGTACCTTATAAGGTATATAAAAACTGCCCAAAGTTACTTCACAGACTCTGGCAGATTCTGAAGGCAATATGGAGGAGGGGAAAAGTGGCCCAACAGTGGTGGTTCACAGAAGGGGTATGGGTTCCAAAGGAGAAGGAGTTGGAAAACATCAATCAGTTTAGAATCATCTCCCTACTCAAGTGTTGAAGGGAAGATATTCTTCAGCATTGTTGCCAGGCGCCTGACAGACTACCTATTGAAGAACTCATACATCGATACAATGGTCCAGAAAGGAGGAATCCCCAAGGTACTGGAGTGTTTGGAGCACACGGGAGCAGTCACACAGCTGATCAGGGAAGCCAGAGAGAACAAATGTGACCTGGTCATGCTGTGGTCAGACCTGTCGAATGCATATGGGTCCATACTCCACAAGCTTGTGGAAGAGGCACCGCGCCAGCACCATATCCCAGGGAAGATCAGAGACCTCCTTCTCGACTACTACAATGGATTCAGTCAGAGTCTCAGCTGGGCCAACAAACTCTAGTTGGCAAAAGCTGGAGAAGGGGATTATTACTGGGTGTACCATCTCAGTGATTCTGCTCACATTAGCCATGAACATGATGGTGAAACCCGCTGAGATCCAGTGCAGAGGGCCCCTCACCAAGTCCTATGTCTGATAGCCACCTATTAGGGCCTACATGGACGACTTGACTGTAACAACACCACACGTCCCAGGGTGTTGTTGGATCCTAAAGGGCCTGGAGGAGCTGTTTAGTGGGGTCCAAATGAGCTTCACACCAGCAAAATCCAGATCCCTCGTGTTGAAGAAAGGGAAGGTGACCAACAAGTTCCACTTCACACTTGGAAGCACCCGGATACCTTCTATCACTGAGAAGCTAGTGAAGAGCCTGGGTGAAATCTTCGACTGCAGCCTGAGAGATACAGCATCTATCCGCTCAACCAACCAAGAGCTAGAGGACTGGCTGACAGAGTAGACAGATCGGGCCTGCCGGGCAAGTTTAAGGCCTGGATAAACCAACATGGGATACTCCCAAAGATCCTCTGACCCCTCTTGGTCTATGAAGTTCCGATTTCCACAGTCGAGGGCTTTGAGAGGAGAATCAGTAGGTTCTTAAGGAAGTGGCTGGGTCTGCCTCAGAGTCTGAGCAGTATAGCCCTGTATAGGAACAACAACATGTTGAAGCTCCCCATCAGCAGTCTGAGTGAGGAATTCAAGGTTAGCCGTGCTAGGGAGGTGCTGCAATACCAAGAGTCAGATGACCCAAAAGTTTCTCAGGCTGGGGTCGAGGTCAGGACAGGTCGGAAATGAAGGGCAGTTGAGGCTGTAGATGTGGCTGTGTCAAGGCTAAGGCACAGGGAGCTTATGGGGACAGTAACCCGGGGAAGAGAGGGCCTGGGTAGCATTGCAACACCTCGCTACAGCAGTGCAAAGGGGAAGGACAGGAGGCCACTTATCCAGAATGAAGTGCGAGCATCAGTAGGGGAGGAGAGAGCCAGAAGGTCAGTTGGGATATGACAGCAGGGAGCTTGGACAAAATGGGAACAAGCAGTGGAGCACAAAGTCTCATGGACTCAGCTGTGGAAAGCCGAGCCTCAGCATATAAGTTTCTTGATCCAGGCTGTCTACGACGTGCTACCAAACCCATCCAACCTGTTCTGCTGGGGGAAGGTGGAGTCACCAGTTTGTGCTTTGTGCCAAGGAAGAAGGGACTCTGGAACATATCCTGAGTTGCTGTTCAAAAGCCCTTGTTGAGGGGCGCTACCGCTGGCGTCATGACCGAGTGTTGAAAGTAGTAGCAAATACCATCTGCAGTGGAAAATTGAGCACTGCAAGAGCCTCCTCCCAATGAAAAAGACCATCACTTTCGTCAGGGCCGGAGAAAAATCATTAACTGTTGCCAGGTCCACTTCCTCTGGCCTGCTTGCGTCAGCAAAAGACTGGGACCTAAAGGTAGACCTTGGGAAACAACTAAAGTTCCCTGAACAGGTAGCTGTAACAACACTCAGGCCAGATCTGGTTCTGATTTCAACAACCTCTAAGCAGGTTGTTCTCTTGGAGCTCACTGTCCTCTGGGAGGACCAGATTGAGAAGGCCAATGAGAGGAAGAGAGCCAAATATGCTGAGCTGGTGGACCAATGCCGACACAATGAGTGGCGCACAAGATGTGAGCCCATTGAGGTGGGCTGCAGGGGGTTCGCAGGCCAGTTCCTCTGCAGGGTCTATAACATGCTGGGCATCACAGGGGCCAGGAGGCAGAGGGCCATCAGAGGCCACAGAGGTAGCAGAAGTTGCCTCACGGTGACTATGGATAAAAAAAAAAAAAAAAAAAAAAGGAGATTCATGGGTAGGGTAGCGATACCTGGACACAAGCAGGGGCTTGATCACCCCCTGCTGGGTTGCCTGGGTGAGAGTGTACGATGTTTGAAAAACTCGAAACGCTCGAGGACAGCAGGTAACATCACTGATGATGTGTCCAGGTTGCATCACTACGTGATGTACTGTATGTTATTAGCAAAGAAAAAAATATTAATAAAATTGTATTTAATTATTTTTTTTTTTAATTTACACTTATATAGTGCTTTTTCTAATCTCTAAATGACCAAAGCGCTTTACAGATCCTGCTATCCACACATTCACACACTGATGGCGGCGGAGCTGCCATGCACAGGCACTAGCCTGACTCACCAGGAGCAACTGGGGATTCACTGTCTTGCTCAAGGACACTTCAACACACAGACTGCAGACAGAGCGGGAATCGAACCCCTGACCCTCCGATCAGTAGTCAGTCACATTACACCTGCACCACAGCTGCCCCCAATAATTAACTTAAATTACCAAAGATTCTGTTATTTCTCTTATATTTCTACAGTGGGGCAAAAAAGTATTTAGTCAGCCACCAATTGTGCAAGTTCTCCCACTTAAAAGATGAGAGAGGTCTCCAATTTTCATCATAGGTATACCTCAACTATGAAACAAAATGAGAAAAAAAAATATCCAGAAAATCACATTGAAGGATTTTTAAAGAATTTATTTGCAAATTATGGTGAAAAATAAGTATTTGGTCACCTACAAACAAGCAAGATTTCTGGCTCTCACAGACCTGTAACTTCTTCTTTAAGAGGCTCCTCTGTCCTCCACTCGTTACCTGTATTAATGGCACCTGTTTGAACTCGTTATCAGTATAAAAGACACCTGTCCACAACCTCAAAACAGTCAGACTCCAAACTCCACTATGGCCAAGACCAAAGAGCTGTCAAAGGACACCAGAAACAAAACTGTAGACCTGCACCAGGCTGGGAAGACTGAATCTGCAATAGGTAAGCAGCTTGGTGTGAAGAAATCAACTGTGGGAGCAATTATTAGAAAATGAAAGGCATACAAGACCACTGATCTCCCTCGATCTGGAGCTCCACGCAAGATCTCACCCTGTGGGGTCAAAATGATCCCGAGAACGGTGAGCAAAAATCCCAGAACCACACGGGGGGACCTAGTGAATGACCTGCAGAGAGCTGGGACCAAAGTAACAAAGGCTACCATCAGTAACACACTACGCCGCCAGGGACTCAAATCCTGCAGTGCCAGACGTGTCCCCTTGCTTAAGCCAGTACATGTCCAGGCCCGTCTGAAGTTTGCTAGAGAGCATTTGGATGATCCAGAAGAGGATTGGGAGAATGTCATATGGTCAGATCAAACCAAAATAAGACTTTTTGGTAAAAACTCAACTTGTCGTGTTTGGAGGAGAAAGAACACCATACCTACTGTGAAGCATGGGGTTAGAAACATCATACTTTGGGGCTGTTTTTCTGCAAAGGGACCAGGACGACTGATCCGTGTAAAGGAAAGAATGAATGGGGCCATGTATCGTGAGATTTTGAGTGAAAACCTCCTTCCATCAGCAAGGGCATTGAAGATGAAATGTGGCTGGGTCTTTCAGCATGACAATGATCCCAAACACACTGCCTGGGCAATGAAGGAGTGGCTTCGTAAGAAGCATTTCAAGGTCTTGGAGTGGCCTAGCCAGTCTCCAGATCTCAACCCCATAGAAAATCTTTGGAGGGAGTTGAAAGTCCATGTTGCCCAGCGACAGCCTCAAAACATCACTGCTCTAGAGGAGATCTGCATGGAGGAATGGGCCAAAATACCAGCAACAGTGTGTGAAAACCTTGTGAAGACTTACAGAAAACATCTGACCTCTGTCATTGCCAACAAAGGGTATATAACAAAGTATTGAGATGAACTTTTGTTATTGACCAAATACTTATTTTCCACCATAATTTGCAAATAAATTCTTTAAAAAGCAGACAATGTGATTTTCTGGATTTTTTTTTTTCTCATTTTGTCTCTCATAGTTGAGATATACCTATGATGAAAATTGGAGACCTCTCTCATCTTTTAAGTGGGAGAACTTGCACAATTGGTGGCTGACTAAATACTTTTTTACCCCACTGTTTATATTTATAGTTTTATTAGAAATCTCCTCACCAATCATACAGCAGGAAAAACCTCCCTTATTTTGAAATCCAAATTTTGGCACGTTTAGTTTGTCTGAAGGCTGCTGACGGATTAAAGTCACTGACTTCATGAATTCAAGTCATCTTAACTTGCCAGATACATAACAATGAATATAAATTAGTTAATATTGTAGGGGCTGGTGAAGTAAATCCTCAGAGATTCAGTCACCCTTGCCTTTCCCTGAATATGAAGCCTAATCATACCCGTTAGCTAAGCGGCTCTTCATTACTGTTCCCATTACCAGCCAGTTAAAACTACCATAAATGCTTCCACTGCTTACATACCTCTTCTGCTTTTTTCCCACGTTTAAAGTACTTTAACAAGATTATGCTTCTCTTGGACAGGAACGCTAGAGAGACACTCTGTCTGCAGACTAGAATGGTCACGTGGGTGGCAACGCTTCCAAACGCCGACGCGTGGATAACTGTCGCGCATCGTTTGTGTGCGCGCTTGCAGAGCGTCATTCCATTATTTTTTTTTTTTTCTTAAATTTACATTTCCTCTTAGCATAGCAGCATAACTTCAAGGGTGGTGGCCCGCCATGCAGAAATGTTACCAGAGGAAACCCTGCTATGGGCAATTTAGCATTCCCAGTTAATGCCAATTAATATAATGTGCATGTCCTTGGACTGTGGAAGAGAAGTCAAAGTACAGTGGGGCAAAAAAGTATTTAGTCAGCCACCAATTGTGCAAGTTCTCCCATTTAAAAGATAAGAGAGGTCTCCAATTTTCATCATAGGTATACCTCAACTATGAGAGACAAAATGAGAAAAAAAAAATCCATAAAATCACATTGTCTGATTTTTAAAGAATTTATTTGCAAATTATGGTGGGAAATAAGTACTTGGTCAATAACAAAAGTTCATCTCAATACTTTGTTATATACCCTTTGTTGGCAATGACAGAGGTCAAACGTGTTCTGTAAGTTTTCACAAGGTTTTCACACACTGTTGCTGGTATTTTGGCCCATTCCTCCATGCAGATCTCCTCTACAGCAGTGATGTTTTGGGGCTGTCGCTGGGCAACACGGACTTTCAACTCCCTCCAAAGATTTTCTATGGGGTTGAGATCTGGAGACTGGCTAGGCCACTCCAGGACCTTGAAATGCTTCTTACGAAGCCACTCCTTCGTTGCCCGGGCGGTGTGTTTGGGATCAATGTCATGCTGAAAGACCCAGCCACATTTCATCTCCAATGCCCTTGCTGATGGAAGGAGGTTTTCACTCAAAATCTCATGATACATGGCCCCATTCATTCTTTCCTTTACATGGATCAGTCGTCCTGGTCCCTTTGCAGAAAAACAGCCCCAAAGCATGATGTTTCCACCCCCATGCTTCACAGTAGGTATGGTGTTCTTTGGATGCAGCTCAGCATTCTTTCTCCTCCAAACACGACAAGTTGAGTTTTTACCAGAAAGTTCTATTTTGGTTTCATCTGACCGTATGACATTCTCCCAATCCTCTTCTGGATCATCCAAATGCTCTCTAGCAAACTTCAGACGGGCCTGGACATGTACTGGCTTAAGCAGGGGGACACGTCTGGCACTGCAGGATTTGAGTCCCTGGCGGCGTAGTGTGTTACTGATGGTAGCCTTTGTTACTTTGGCCCCAGCTCTCTGCAGGTCATTCACTAGGTCCCCCCATGTGGTTCTGGGATTTTTGCTCACCGTTCTCGTGATCATTTTGACCCCACGGGGTGAGATCTTGCATGGAGCCCCAGATCGAGGGAGATTATCAGTGGTCTTGTATGTCTTCCATTTTATAATAATTGCTCCCACAGTTGATTTCTTCACACCAAGCTGCTTACCTATTGCAGATTCAGTCTTCCCAGCCTGGTGCAGGTCTAAAATTTTGTTTCTGGTGTCCTTTGACAGCTCTTTGGTCTTGGCCATAGTGGAGTTTGGAGTCTTACTGTTTGAGGTTGTGGACAGGGGTCTTTTATACTGATAACGAGTTCAAACAGGTGCCATTAATACAGTCTGAGTGAGATGCAAACAGGTGAAGTTGCCTTTATAACTTCTGCAGCTGTGTTCAACCTGCTGTGGAAATCCCCAAAATAACAAGGTTTACATTATCCGACGGGGCTCACCTGAAAAAGTTGTCCCAGCCTCTAAAACTTCAAAAGATGGGCGTTTCCGTTGGTAACTTGCTAGCCTTGTTAGCACGTCCATGGCAGGAATCCGTGGGTAAATAACTCTGACATCCTGATTCAGCTGAAGAACTCCTGGCCCTTTTGTCTCCAGGTGAGTGGCAGCCTCATTTTCAAACTAGTTTACTCTCCAATGTTGATATTTTTACTCAGCTGATGGCGCTATCCCTGGGATGTGAACGCGCAAATGTGTGATTTTGCATGTGCTTGACTCTTTCCATTTACTTTGTATGGATTCACGCCACTCATTCAGTCTGAACGCACCTTTAGACCCAAGACCTTTTTTTGCGGGAGGCAACAGCAATAACCACTGCATTGCCTCTGTACATAGTTAAAATTCTAAAAGTAGAAAAAATGTTTATATCAGTCCAACATTTGACTTGTGAGAAAAATTTAAATCTATTATCATATACATTTACAATACTGACATGCAAAAACGCAGAAGAGGCCCACAACGGAAGTGCTCTGGGCACTATAACATTTTTAAATGAATAATTACAACCTTATAATATTTCAGAGCCTATCTTCGAAACGAAACGAGAAAGGAGGGAAACGAGAGCAGAGCGGAGCGGCCTGCCATTCAGCTAGCTAAACAGCTGTTCATCAGTAGTCAACATACATCATCCGGGATCATGGGTCCTAAGAAAGCTTAGCAGACTGAGGAGGTGGACGATATTAAAAGATCACTCAACTTCTTGACTGAAGAGATTTCTGCCGTTAAGCTGCAGCAAAAAAACATCCTGGGCTTGCTCGAGGATGTGAAAGCACTGCGGATCCAGAATGCCGAGAAGGATAAGAGGCTGGCGTATCTGGAGAGCAGAGTGTCGGACCTGGAGCAGTACACCCGGGTGAACGACGTGATCATCACAGGGCTCCACATTAAAGCCCGATCATATGCTCAAGCGGTGGCCACGGACAGCGGAGGGAGGCTCGATGCGATGGAACAAAAGAAAAAAGAAGAACAAAAGAAAATGCAGAAATAGCCAGAAAAGCAAGATACATGAGAAAGCAGAAAAAGATTCAAAACACCTGGACATCAAACTGTAAAATATACATCAAATTAAATGGATCACCTGAAGAAGCCAAGGTCATTAACAGCCGTAATATATTATGGAACTGGACAAATATCAATGAATATTATGAACTGGAGTCGACAGCAACAAGAGACAACTGTAGGACACTGAAGGATTACACTCATCTGCAACAGGACATTTAACTACATGAAACAAAAGATCAACAAACAGGAACAACAGGAACTGAAAGTTTTTGACTATACAGATCACAACCCACAGGACGTACAATATAACAGACCCTGATAATAATTTATTTAGCTCCATCAATAATAACTGTAGTTACTACACAGATGAACAGTTTAACACAATGGTCACATCTGATTTCAATATTTCTATGATCCACTTCAACAGCAGAAGTCTCTATGCCAACTTCAATAACATTAAAGATTATTTACTTCAGTTTAAAGAGCCATTCAATATTGTGGCAATATCAAAGACGTGGCTCAGTGAAGAGAAAGGAGTGGATTTTACCACGGATGGCTATGAATTAAATTATATAAACAGAAAAGTGAAAAAAGGAGGAGTAGTTGCAATCTATGTTGACAAGAGCTTGCAATACAAGATTGTTGAAAATTTGTCAGTAACTGTGGATGATTTATTTGAATGTATTACAATAGAAATCTGTCTGGACAACGTGAAGAATACGGTCGTGAGCTGTGTATATAGAACACCTGGATCAAACATTGACTTACATATTTAAGGTCTGGATGGAAAAAATGTATGCAAAACTAACTCAAAGTTATGTTCATCTTTGGGGATTTCAATATAGATCTTATGAATTCAAAACAACATAGTTTGACAGAAGAATTTATCAACACAATGTACAGTATGGGCTTGCATCCAACAATTACCAGACCTAGCAGAATCACGTCACACAGTGCTACACTAATAGATAACATATTCACAAACATTATGGAAAACAATATCATGAGTGGGCTTTTATTGAATGATATGAGTGACCACCTGCCGATCTTTGTTGTCTATCAATGTGATTATAGGAAGAAAAAGTATACCAAAAATATTAAATATAAAAGAATAAGAACTGAATAATCTATGTATTTACTAGTAAAGGAATTATTAATGCAAGATTGGAAGAGTTTGTGATGAAAATGATATAAATAAAGTATATGATAAATTTTTACAAATATTTCAATCATTGTACAATAAAAATTATCCTATAAAACAATACAGTGACAGACAACAAAACAAAAATATTCCATGGGTCACCAAGGGGTTACTAAATGCATGTAAAAAGAAGAACACATTATATAAACAATTCATTAAGTGCAGAACAGTTGAGGCTGAGATCAAATATAAAAGATATAAAAACAAGCTAACTAATACAATAAGGACCTGTAAGAAAGAATACTACAACAGAATATTAGAGGATAATAAAAATAACTTAAGAGGAATATGGCAAGTACTCAAAGGGATTATTAGTAACCAATCTAAGAATGCTAATTATCCAGAATATTTTATTGAAAATGACAATTTGATAAATAATATGGAGGATGTGGTTAGTGGTTTCAATAAATTTTTTGTAAACGCTGGTCCTGAATTAGCAAAATCAATAGTGACACCAGAAACAAACAAAAGTGGTTCTGTAAATGAAATAGAAGATAGAAATCCAAACACAATCTTTTGGGGTGCAGCTACTGGAAAGGAAATTATCGAGACTGTGAGTAAATTTAAGAACAAAAAATCAACTGACTGGAATGAAATTGACATGACAATAGTGAAAAAAGTAATTGAAGGAATTGTTAAACCATTCACCCACATCTGTAACCTGTCATTTCAAACTGGTAAATTTCCAAACAAAATGAAAATAGCAAAAGTAATACCACTTTTTTTTTTTTTCTCTCTCTCTCTCTCGGCGCCACACGAGTAGGCTGCCTTTTGCAACAGCAGCTCGATTCCGAGTCCTTTTCCCTTCCTCTCTCTTTTGATCCGTCTTTTTTTTTTCACCCCACTTATATCACGGACACACAGATCGTCCCAAATGTCTCCTGAGCCGGTGGACGGAGCCACTGTTTATAGCAGGATACGATACAGCAGGGAAGAGCTGCTAGCATTCAACCGCCACCCGGTCCCATTGGAAAAACTCGACATACCGAGAGAACTGAGGCGAAAACGCCGCGGCTGCCGGGCTGGAGTAAGGCGGAGGACAAAAAATATAAGGTACAGACCCTCCCTTCCATCTGTTGTCATGGGAAATGTACGGTCGATACTGGGAAAGTTAGATGAGCTAGCTGCTATCTCCCGTTATGATAGCACATACCGGGAGTGCTCTCTCCTTTTGTTTACTGAGACGTGGCTAACTGAACTAGCAGCAGATGCTAACATTGAGCTGGAGGGTTTTCACATGATATGAGCTGACCGAACACCAGACAGTGGCAAAGCAAGGGGCGGTGGAGTGATAATGTATGTTAACAACAACTGGTGCAGACCGGGACATATCACTGTTAAACAACGACACTGCAGCAAAGACATTGAGTTGCTAGCTGTTAGCATGAGGCCTACATATCTCCCGAGAGAACACTCACACGTGATCTGCATTGTTGTTTATGCAAATCCGACG
This sequence comes from Pholidichthys leucotaenia, assembly GCA_020510985.1. NCBI lineage: Eukaryota > Metazoa > Chordata > Actinopteri > Cichliformes > Pholidichthyidae > Pholidichthys > Pholidichthys leucotaenia. The sequence continues at coordinate 297,424,122 of CM035841.1, read as the reverse complement.
GCGAACGCTGGGACAGCGCGTGACGTCATCCATTCAGTAACCAGCAGGCTGCAGACAGAACACCCAGATGCACTTCTCCTCATCTCAGGCGATTTCAACCATGTTTCACTATCTCCCATTCTACCCACGTTCACCCAGTATGTCACATGCCACACTAGAGACAATAAAACACTGGATTTATTCTACGCAAACACTAAGGAGGCGTACACCTCATCACAACTCCCCCCACTCGGGAGATCGGATCACAACTTGGTTCATCTCCGGCCGGTGTACAAACCCCTAGTGCACAGACAACCTCCGGCCATGCACACTGTGGAGTTATGGTCTGAGGAGACAATGGACACTCTAAAGGACTGTTTTGAAGCCACCGCCTGGAAGCAGCTCTGCGATCTACATGGTGAGGACATCGATGGCCTCATTCACACCTTCACGGGCTACCTCAGCTTCTGTGTGGACAAATCCGTTCCCACCAAGACCATACGGCGTCACTCAAACAACAAACCCTGGATCAACCCTGAGATAAAAACACTTCTGAGAGAGAAGAAGAGGATCTTCAGGTCGGGGAACAGGGAGATGCTGAAGTCCGTACAGAGGGAGCTGAGGAGAAAGATCAGAGAAGGCAAGGACAGCTTCAGGAAGAAGATGGAGGACAAGCTGCAACAGAGCGACATCAGCGGGGTCTGGAGAAACCTCAAAACCATCTCGGGGCTCCAGAATACCTCCCCCAGGCCATGGGGGGCAGGGAGTGGGCGAACAACCTGAATCTGTTTTTCAATAGATTTGACCAACCGCCCTCCCCCCTGTCTGCACAACAACCACTGCTGCCTCTAAAGAATCAAGTCCTGCTGCCCACTCCCCACTCCACCAACACCCCCCCACTCCCAACACACAGCCCCCCATCCTGACCCTGACCAAGACCCAGGTGAGGACGGAGCTGAGGAAGATCAAAGCGAGGAAGGCGCCGGGACCGGACAGCATCAGCGCAAAGCTCCTCAAGTCCTGTGCAGACCAGCTATGTGGGATTGTGACGTATATCTTCAACATGAGCCTGAAACTGGGGAGGGCACCACAGCTGTGGAAAACATCTTGTGTGGTACCTGTACCAAAAACTTCCCACCCCAAAGACCTGAACAGCTACAGACCGGTGGCCTTGACGTCCCACTTGATGAAGACCCTGGAGAGACTGCTCCTTGCTCACCTCCGCCCCCTGGTGGAACCAGCGATGGATCCACTCCAGTTCGCCTACCAGCATGGCATTGGGGTGGAGGATGCGGTGATCTTCCTCCTTCACCGTTCTCTGTCGCACCTGGAGAAGCCCGGGAATATGGTGAGGATCATGTTCTTTGACTTCTCCAGTGCTTTCAACACCATCCAACCGATGATCCTGAAGGACAAGCTGCTGCGCGCAGGGGTCGACCAGCACCTGTCATCATGGATCCTGGACTACCTCACGAACCGGCCTCAGTTTGTGAGAACCCGGGACTGTGTGTCCGACACGATCATCAGTAGCACGGGGGCCCCCCCAGGGAACGGTGCTGGCTCCCTTCCTGTTCACTCTTTATACTGCGGACTTCTCACACAACACAACACACTGCCATCTACAGAAGTTCTCTGATGACTCTGCGATCGTTGGCCTCATCTCCAATGGAGATGAAGCTGAGTACAGAGGGCTTATCCAGGACTTCGTGGACTGGTGCCATCGGAACTGCCTCCAGATCAACGCGAGGAAAACTAAGGAGCTGGTGGTGGACTGCCGCAGGCATGGGCAGCCCCTCACAGCACCAGTAAATATACAGGGAACAGACATCGAGATGGTGACATCCTATAAGTACCTGGGTGTTCATCTGAACAATAAACTAGACTGGTCACACAATACTGACGCACTCTACAAGAAGGGACAGCGCAGGCTGTTCCTGCTGAGGAGACTCAGGTCTTTTGGTGTACAAGGGGTGCTGCTGAAGTCATTCTATGACACGGTGGTGGCATCAGCCATCACTTTTGGAGTGGTCTGCTGGGGCAGTGGCATTACTGCAGCCGATAGGAAGAGACTGAACAAACTGATTAAGAAAGCTAGCTCTGTCCTGGGGCAGCGCCTTGATCCGATGGAGGAGATAGGAGAGAGAAGGACGGTGGCTAAACTGTCATCTCTGCTGGAGTCCGAGTTCCACCCTATGCAGGACATACTGGATGCACTGAGGAGCTCATTTAGCAGCAGACTACATCATCCCAGGTGCACAACCGAGAGGTTTCGTAGGTCCTTCCTACCAACGGCTGTCAGACTGTACAACCTAAGCAGGGCTGCTCGCAGAGATAGCAAAAAGACGTAACAAACTAATAGTTTTTTGAATGCAAAAGATGCAATAGACTTACACAATGGTCCCCTCCGGCATACAACTAGGAACATACCGGTCGCTATGGAGGGTGAGAATATGTATGGGCACATAATCATACCATGTAGGATAACTAAGTAGACGGTTATGCTGTTTCATCCCATCTAGCAACAATGCTCTGCACTGTGTGTGTTTATATATTTACATATTTATTCCATCTAGCTACAATGCTCAGCACTGGGTGTGTTTATATTTATATATCTATATATTTATTCCATCTAGCTACAATGCTCCGCACTGTGTTTTTATATATCTACATATTATTCCATCTAGCTACATTGCTCCGCACTGTGTGTGTTTATATACTTGCATATTTATTCCACCTAGCTGCAATGCTCCGTACTGTGGGTGTTTATATATTTACATATTTATTCCATCTAGCTACAATGCTCTGCACTGTGTGTTCATATATTCATATATTTATTCCATCCAGCTACAATGCTCTGCACTGTGTGTCTGTGTGTGTGTGTGTGTGTGTGTATATATACAGTATATTTTATAGTAATATGTACATATGTATATTAGCTGCTCTTGCTTGCTTGTTTTTTTTCTTCCCTTCTGATTGTTGCTCTGAGTGTTGCTATCCCTGTGCTGTTGCAATCCTGGAATTTCCCTGTTGTGGGACTAATAAAGGCTTATCTTATCTTATCTTATACAAAACAGGAGACAGTCATTATTTCACAAATTACAGGCCAGTCTCTTTACTCTCACAATTCTCCAAAATACTTGAAAAAATCTTCACTAAGAGACTGGATGATTTCATTGAAAAACATAACCTCCTTACAGACAGCCAGTATGGTTTTAGAGCAGATAAATCTACATCTTTGGCACTGATCGAACTTATAGAAGAAATTACTAGTTGTATAGATAAAAAAAAAGTTTGCTTGTAGGAGTATTTATAGATTTAAAGAAAGCTTTTGACACCACTGACCACAGAATTCTACTGAGGAAATTGGAAAGGTATGGGATAAGAGGGGTCGGACTGAGTTGAATGGAAAGTTATTCAAGTAATAGACAACAATTTGTACAAATTGGTGCATAAATCACCCTTCATGGACATCATTTGTGGTGTGCCCCAGGGGTCAGTTTTGGGATCCAAACTCTTTATCTTATATATAAATGACATACGCCAAATATCAAAAATTCTGAAATTTATTTTGTTTGCGGATGACACAAATATCCTTTGCACTGGTGAGAATTTGCAGCAGGTTTTAGAGGTGGTCACAACTGAAATGGAAAGGTTAACGCAGTGGTTCAACAAAAATAAATTATCTCTAAATCTGAAAAAAAACAAAAAACCAAAGATTACGTTGTTTGGAAATTATAAAATAAATCATGAAATAATGGTAACAATAGATGATGCCAGAATAGAAACAGTACAGGAAAATAAGTTTCTGGGGGTGACGCTAGACAATAAAATCTGCTGGAAACCTCACATCAGTCACATCTGGGCCAAGTTGGCAAAATGTATAGGCATACTGGGGAAGACAAGACACATCTTGGACTATAAATCATTGTTCTTACTGTACAATTCACTGTTTCCACCTTAACTACTGTGTAGAGGTCTGGGGAAACACCTACAAGACCAACCTACAGCCAATATGCACATTACAAAAAAAAGCTATAAGGATAATAAATAATGTAGGATATAGAGACCATACCAATTTGTTGTTTTTAAAGTCACATGTCATAAAGTTCATCGATTTAGTTAAATTTAAGACAGCACAAGTAATGTACAGGGCAATTAATAATCAACTCCCAACTAATAAACAAAAAATATTCAAAAAAAGAGACAATGATTATAATTTGAGAGGAGACTTAAACTTTACAAAACCTAAGATACGAACAACTAAGAAAAGTATGTGCATATCTGTCTGTGGGGTGGATTTGTGGAACAGTCTGGAGCTGGAACTGAAACTATGTACAAACAGAAATCAATTCAAAAATAGGTACAAACATTATTTGCTGAAAGAATATATGTTAGAAGGGTAGTATTTATGTGTACGATTCACTATGCTCACTCTGGGACACTATGGAATGGTGGGTGGGACAGTACTGTGTATACAGTATCTGTGTTGTTTGGGGCTGGGTTTTGATGTATGGACTGTCTGTATGTTGGGATGGATGGGTGTTAATGTTGATATGTACAAAATATAGTTAATTGTTTACTTGGGGTCTTAAATGTGGTAATTTGTATATACTTCACTTGGGTTGTATTTATTTATGGAAAAGAGGAGTTGGAGTTAATAAGTGTTCACTTCTTCCTTCTCCCTTTCGAGCACTGTATACTGTCACTGTATCGCACTTGTCATTTGTTTTGGTTTTTTTACTTTTTGTTTGAAATAAAGTATGTATCTATCTATCTTACAATGCACAATGGCAAAATGAGACTGGACATTTATGAAATTTGCTCTTACATCATACTTTTCCCTCCAAACTGGCCCAGGACAAACAGACATCTTGTAATACACACTGCCACAAGACCACTGCCCAAGAACTTCAGTACTACTCCTGCTATGGCCGTTTTAGAGGGACAGCCATCTTGGATGCCTTTAATGCAGAGGCTACACTCGACTTTTTTGTTACCTGTAATTTTGGCAGACATGCTTGTAAAAATTCTGTCATAATCTATTATTATCTGTAATTTTAATTGACTAATTAGATCGCCCTCAGTATAATCTGTCAAATGACAGAGAGCTTTCAGAGTTTTCAGTCACTGCTGAAAAACATTTGTCAATGAAGGACAATTTTTAGTTAACGTAACCTCTGCTTTAATGTAAATTTTATTCAAAAGTGAAGACAATAACATTGTAACAGTGAATATACCAAAACAGGTATGGCAGGTGGTAAACCGTTTCTTTAAACACTGCTAGACAAATCCAGTTAAGCAGTCTACTCCACCCACTTGAGAGTACTTTGGACTAAAAAAAAAAATCCTTCAACCAGATAAAGATAAGATGGGCAATTCAATTTAATTATTTTTGATAAAAAAGCAAGGCATATGTTTAGCCCTTTACATAACTTTACCCCAAGCAAAGAGTCTTAAGTGTATAAATAACTGATTGTTGAGGATGTTTTGTGACGACATCATAACAAATATTTCATTTTAGTATGTTGAATCCATGTTTAAATCTTTCTGATTTACGGTCTGTACAGTCTTTTGAATATGACAACAATAAAAACACACTGCTTTTTTTTTTCTTCAAAAAATCTGCTGACGATGCCACACAAGAAAAAAAAAGAAGAGCACTTGAGGTCACTGCTATCACACCAACAATAACTATCGTGCTTATGAGTGCAAATATAATTTACGAGGACTAAATCAAAATGAAAAGTGAAAAAGAAGGATAAAAAGATGAGGAGGCCAGCGAGAGGCACAGCTCCAGAATTTTCCCCACTTTGTCTTATTGATTGCAGCAAGAGAAGGCAAGGTGTTCAATCTCTCAACGTGTCTGTAAAGTGTGATCACACTACTTGAAACAAAACCACAGTATAGAAGTGCAGTAGCCTATTATTTTACATGATCACTTTGTCATATTGTATATACTTAAGTTAATACTGTCCCTTGGGATGAAATAACAGGAGTCAGTATAAAGTTGTGCACTGAATGAGCTGATGAACATGCAGTAGCCATGTGAGTGGTAGCAGCTGTCACTGTGTTCACTTCAGGTTCAGTCAGAAGTGAAAGCTACAGTGTCAATGCTCTGGAGAGTGCATCTGTGCTCGCTTCCCCATCCTCCTACATTTCACACACAGCAACGTAAGCACAACACATTCATCATGGCAAAACTGACAGGTGGAGACGGAAAAGCAGCCGTCCCGGAGGAATCGTCCCAACAAAAGTGACAAATTTACCAGCACCAGGAAGGCAGAGTCTGCTTGGTGCCGCCCAAGTCTACCACTGACAACTTAGAAAAGGGTAGAAGCAAGTCTACAGCTAATAGAGACCAACGTGATTAACAAAGCAGTGAAGCGTTGCACACCACCATCGGCATGATGACTGTAGAGGAAATCATTAGTTCTAAGAAAGAACAGACCCTAAAGGCATTCCCAACAGTAATTAGTTTTAAAAATGACAGTAGGTTGGCCTTTAAAGAACAACTCACACATGATAAATCAAAGGTAATAGAGTAACATAATGGTTAAATCAGCTAACCCTGTTCGAGTGTAAAAGAGTGTGTGGGGGGATGGGGGGGGGGGCAGATCACCAATAGGTCTGCAGTCTGATCCTAACCCACGTCTCATGATTTAGCTGCGGTTCACTCCCCGACAGAAGGAGGGGGATGAAAGAGCTGCAGAGGTCTGACTGACACTTTTAGAACCACAGCCACACAACTCTGATGCAGAAACAGCAGTGCACTTATGCAACACTGATACAGAAGAATACTGGTTTTACACCTGCCTCCACTCATTACTGGGCCAGTTAAACTTGTGTTTCAATTTCTGAGTTGGTGAGAAGCATCTGTGGGGACATTTAAGGTCTTGTCTCAAAAACATGACAAGTCCTTTTATTCAGATCTCCATCAGATTTGTGCGGAAAACCCAGTGAGTGCTTGTGAGAGGCTGAAACTTTTAAAGGCGTATGGACAAAACTCAAGCTCCCGTACAGAACACCGATGGATTTGGAAGAACAGAACATGTTGCCCATTTAAAGTTTAAGGATTTGAGCTCAGTTTTAACAGCAGGAGTGAATGACTTCTGTATGATTTAATTAACTACTGCATATTTCTATAAGTCTGATCACAAGGATCATATGTTTCATCAGGACCAATGCATTGTGGTCCAGTAAAAGTAAATATCCCCAACACCCAGAGACAGTCCTTTAAGCTGAGTTTGTGGGCGTCACACAGGCAGCACATTACCTGCAGGTCCGCTCCTTGCAGTCTGCAGTCCATGTATTTTTCCCATGCATAGGACAGATCTGTATGTTGTATACTGGCCATGACGTTCACAGATGCAGGTACACCACCAGCCTGAGCGTTGAGGAAGTCAGACCACAAAATCCTCCTTCACGGCTCTTTCCTAAACATCCAGGAGGCTGGACGTGTGCCGGGCATTCCACACGAAGCCCCAAATGTTGCCCCGAGTCTCTCATAGTATATTCATCTTTCACTGCGCTGCGCTATCACTTCTGAAAGGGGCTTCTGCAGGAAAAAAATAAATATCATGTCAAGGGGTTAGCAATAACCAGATAAGCTAGAATAGCAAATTCCCCATTTATCAACGTACTCAGACGTACAGCCAGTTAAATATGAAACATCCGAACCTCACTTGAACCAGAAACTTCGTCCAGGCGACCCCAGTTCTCTTTAACATCACCAAAACATCATGAGTCTAGCTAGCTGGCTACTAGTCTTCTGACACAAGCTGCGGCAAGCGATCAAAGCAGGCTGAAGAAATACACTTCCGCTACGGCATTCTGATTTCAAAATAAAAGCACCCCGTTTGGAGAGTGGGCGCAGACACATTTTAGTTTGGCACTCGCTGTATTTTGACTGACAGATACCATACACCTGAAGAAAAATGTATTTCAAAAGTATATTCTTATTTTGATGGTTGTTTAATCTTTTGAATACTGTGCTAAAATAAAACATCACAATAACTACTAGTAAATCAAATTGTACACGAGTATGACCATAGAAATAGGCACAGGCTTAAATACGTTATATGACTTCTTGTACACAGATATTCATTGTACATTGTTCCTTCCTAAAGTGTCAGACTAAAGCATTTTAACACTGATTTATCCTTTGGTTTAAAAATTGACAAATTCCAATAAAATCAAATTAAAACATTTTCACATATTCCAATTTTTTTTTGAATAATGTAAAAATCAGCAGAATAATTAACCATTTTAAAATGATTACAACAACAAAATGCTTTCATGTGACTTGAGTGTGATTTTCTTTGTATCATACTTCTAAATCTATGCAAAAATATTTCATACCTTTAAGAATTAATCATTTAATCATAGTCATAGGGCAGGGGTGTCCAATCATGTGCCATGGAGGGCCAAGACCCTGCAGGTTTTCTCTTCTACCTAGTCTCTTCAGCAGGTGTTTTCACTGATCAGCAATCAGTGGGAAGAAATTCAGTGAAATCTGCTGCTGAAGACAACTAGTTGGTGGTAAAGCCTGCAGGGTCTTGGCCCTCCATGGCACGTGACTGGACACCCCTGTTATAGGGTATTGGACAAATAGCGATGCTAATATGTTGTCCAAGTTATGTTCTGTTCCCAGTATTTGTCCAGGTTGCTTTTGAAGACATTCAGTGATGGGGTTGTGACTATTTCTGCTGGCAGCTTGTGCCATTCCTTGACTATTCGCTGGGAAAAAAAGTTTTTTCTGACTTGTAATCTGGAAAAGTATTGGTACAGTTTCGTCCCGTAGCCTCTCGGGTGGTGTGATGTAGTCTTTGGAAAGGAGTCTAATTGTACTATATCAACATTATTTAGAATCTTCCAAGCTTCAATTAGGTCTCCTGCAAGTCTTCTTCTCTCCAGTGTTGTGATGTTCAACTTTTTCAGTCTCTATGCATAGGGTAAAGGTCTAATGCTAGGTACTAATTTAGTGGAACGTCTCTGGATGTTCTCCAAAATATGGATATCTTTCTGATAGAATGGGTTCAAAACTTGCACAGCATATTCTAGATGTGATCTAACAAAATTTGGTGATGGCGGCGCACATGGACGCAGCCACCCCTCTTGGCATCAGCGAGTGTGAGAGTTTTGAGTGTTTTGATCATCCCAGACGCACATTCTGTAAAACTTACAACCGTGAGACCTTATTAAACATCAAGGTACTGCACGCTGCAAGAACTGCGGCGCTCGGTTGTGACTTGGACATTCTACGCCAGCATGGAATTCTGTCGGAGTTTCCGCTGGAGGCTACCCGGGAAAGGAGGAGGCATAAGCGGAGCGAACGCAAGCAAAAGCAAGGAAAAAGGGCCGGGATTCATGCTAGGCTAAAGGCTAACCCCTCCAGACCAGCAGTACCGTCGCTCTTTCTCTCTAATGTCCGCTCCCTCGACAACAAGCTGGACGAGCTACGTCTGCTGAGAGAAACCCGGCGAGAGTGGAGGGACTGCTGTGTGCTTGCATTCACAGAGACATGGCTCCACAACAACTTCCCTGACGAGGCCATTCAACTGGAAGATACAACAACGTTCCGGGCGGACAGAGTAACTGTGAGCTCCGGTAAGAGCCATGGGGGGGGGAGCGGCTATGCATCTATGTTAACAAGAACTGGTGCGTTAACGCCACGTTAGTATCTAAACACTGCTCTCCGTTGGCGGAGTTCCTTATTGTAAATTGTCGGCCATTTTAATCTGCCGAGGGAATTCACCAACGTGTTTGTAGCTGCTGTTTACATAGCGCTGAGCACTAATGCTAAAGCTAATGCTAAAGAGGCACTCAGAGAGCTGCACGATGCTATTAGTGAAATTCAAACTTCACACCCGGACAGTTTTGTGGTGGTTGCGGGGGATTTTAACCACACCAGTTTAAAGACTGTGTTCCCCAAGTTTAAACAATGTGTAGACTTTAAGACCAGAGGAGAGAATACTGTATGTTGGACTTGGTGTACACAAACACAGATGCTTATAAGGCAACACCTCGTCCCCACCTCGGCCTTTCTGACCACCTATCCGTGATGCTGGTGCCTGCCTACAAACCTTTACTGAAGCGCAGCAGGCCAGTAGTGAAACAAATAAGGATTTGGCCAGAGACTGCAACCTCAGTACTGAAAGACTGTTTTCTGCACGCAGACTGGGAGGTCTTCAAAATAGCAGCCTCCCAGGAAAACAAGACAGATCTGGAGGAGTATGCCGAAATGGTCACCAGCTACATCGCGAAGTCCACAGAGGATGTCACTATAGTGAAGACTATCACTGTACGGGGCAACTAAAAGCCCTGGATGACTGCAGAGGTGCACTCGCTGCTCACAGCCAGAGATGCAGCCTTCAGAGCGAAGGACAGGATCGCCCTCCGCTCAGCCATGTCTGCGCTCTCAAAGGGAATTAAGACGGCGAAGCGCGCCTATGCGGAGAAAATCCAGGGACACCTCTGTGACACTAGGAACACCAAGCGGATGTGGCAGGGAGTTCGGACGCTGATGGACTATAAGTCTAGGCAGGGGGTCGATGATGATGACGCTTCGCTTCCAGACAGGCTCAACAACTTCTTTGCACGTTTTGAAGCATCAAACCCGACAATCAGAGGGAGGGCTGGCCCATCTCCACCATCGGTTGGGCCAGCTATCACCATCAACACAGCGGACACACGGAGGACCCTAACCAGGGTCAACCCACGTAAAGCTGCAGGTCCGGACAACATCCCGGGATGTGTGCTCCGAGACTGCGCGAGCAAGTTGGCAGATGTCCTGACTGACATTTATAACATCTCCCTGAGTCAGGCCATCGTTCCCAGATGCTTTAAGACCTCTACCATAGTACCGGTGGCAAAGAAACCAGTTGTGTCCTGTCTGAATGACTATCGTCCTGTTGCACTGACACCAATTGTGATGAAGTGTTTTGAACGGCTTGTCAAACCACACATCACAGCCTGCCTCCCTGCATCACATGACCCGCTCCAGTTTGCATATCGTTCAAACCGCTCCACGGAGGATGCTATAGTCACCACCCTGCACTCTGTCATCACCCACCTGGATCAGAAAGACACCTACGCCAGACTCCTGTACATTGATTTCAGTTCAGCATTCAACACCATTATTCCCCAGAGACTGATTGAGAAATTACTCCTTCTTGGTCTGAACACCGCCACATGTCTCTGGATCCTGGATTTCCTGACTGACAGACTTCAGTCTGTCCGGGTTGGAAATAACATCTCCAACTCTATCACGCTGAGCACTGGATCCTCTCAAGGCTGCATACTCAGTCCACTGTTGTTTACACTTCTAACACATGACTGTGTATCCAGACACGAGGGGAACCAGATTATTAAGTTTGCAGACGACACCACGGTGGTGGGACTTATTCAGAGGGATGAGGAATCAATGTACAGGGAAGAAGTGAGAGACCTGGAGGGCTGGTGCAGGGAGAACAATCTGGTGCTCAACGTGGACAAAACGAAGGAGATGATTATCGACTTCCGGCGGTCAAAGCCTGAACACGTCCCTCTCAGCATCGGCGGCTGTTTAGTGGAGAGAGTGGGGAACATCAAGTTCCTCGGCGTGCAGATCTCGCAGGACCTGACCTGGAGCAAGAATTCCTTGGGGATCAGGAAGCGGGCCCAGCAGAGACTGCATTTCTTGAAGAAACTCAAACAGGTCTCTCTCCCCATCTGCATCCTCAGGACCTTCTACAGAGGTGTGGTGGACAGTGTTCTGACGTACTGCATTGCAACATGGTACTCCAGCTGCAGTATGTCAGACAAAAAAGCCCTGCAGAGGATAGTTAAGGGAGCTGAGAGGGTAATTGGAGTCTCCCTCCCCTCTGTCCAAGAACTTTTTCAGAACCGTTGTAGGAGCAGGGCACTGAACATTGTCAAGGACCGTTCTCACCCTCTGCATAAACACTTTGAACTTCTGCCATCTGGCAAACGATTCCGGAGCATCAGAGGCAGAACCACCAGACTGATTAACAGCTTCCTTCCACAAGCTGTTTGGATGCTGAACAGTTGATCCGGAATCTCTCATACATACTACTGCACCTATGGACATTATGTATATTATTTGTACATTATAGTTCTGGTTAGTTTTAAAGTATGTCTCAGGGAAGTGTGAACGGCTGTGTTGGGGTGGGGGGTGAGGGTGTGTGTGAGTGTGTCTTAAATTATGTTCTTTTTACTTATATGGATGCCGAGAGAAATGGAATTTCATCTTGCCTGCACTACAGTTGTATGTACAGCAATATGACAATAAAGGTTGATTTGATTTGATTTTGAAATGTCCTGTACAGGGTTATAAAGCTATTCTCATCCAAAGCTTCAGAATTTCTTTTAATCATCCTGAGGATCTTCATGCTTTTCTCAGCCAATTTGGCACAATGCAGGGACGGCGTTAAGTCATTTGATACCCAGATGCCTAGGTTATTTTCAGCTGATGTCTCTTCTAATACTCTTCTGATCCCACTATTGTCTTCTAGAGTATAGCTGAATTTAGAATTTCTGTGCCCCAATTCCATTGTCTTACATTTCTCAATGTTAAAGGAGAGTAACCACGTTTTTGACCATTTATTTGCTCTGTCTAGATCGGCTTGTAGTATTTGTTGGTTGTTCTCGGTTTTAATAATGCGGTAGATTTTACTGTCATCAACGAACAGTTTAAAGGGTGAGTTGAAATCGCTGCCAAAGTCATTCACAAAGATCAAAAATAGAAGGGGAGCTATCACTGAGACCTGCGGCACGCCACTGATGACTTCTGCTTCTGCTAAGCTACTACAGCCTATAGACACCTGCATCGTTCTCTCAGAAAATCTTCCAGCCATTTATACAAATTTCCAGCAATCCCATAGCACCGCAACTTCAGTAATAGACGACTGTGGAACTCCAAGTCAAAGGCCTTCATATAATCAAGATAGAATGAATCAATTCCACACCCTTGGTCGAGTGCATGGGTCCAATCTTTAAGAGTTTCTAGCAAATTAGTCAAACATGATTTGCCTTTGGTGAAACCATGCTGATCAGGGTTCATCAAGTTGTTCTCTTCTAGATGTTTTAGTAGGCACTCATGAACTAGGGATTCTATTATCTTACAAGCAATACAAGTCAGACTTATTGGGTGATAGTTTTCCACTTTACTCCTTGATCCCTTCTTATAAATGGGAGATATCTTAGTCCTTTTCCAATGAAGTGGTAACTTAGCCTCACTCAAGGATCGCTTGAATATGATGCACAAAGCTTGGTGGTGCAGTGGTTAGCACTGTGGCAGCACAGTAAGAAGGTCACAGGATCAATTTCACCCCTAACCATCGTGGGTTCTATCCCACTCCCTGACCACTGGTGACCCTTTTATGTGGAGTTTACATGTTCTCCCCATGTCTGCGTGGGTTTACCCCAGGTACTCCAGTTTCCTCCCACAGGCCAAAAACATGCAAGTTAGTTTAATTGGAGACTCTAAAGTGGCCCTAGGTGTGAATGGTGAAGGGACTGGTGCTGCACCGTGGCTGTCTCATCCATCCAATAGGATGCCATGTAATTTCCCTCTGGGATTAATAAAGTATACAAAAAAAGGTAAGCATAGCTTTTCTGCACATTCCTTTAGAAGTTTGGAGTGTATGTTATCAAGACCTTGACATTTATCTTCCTTGAGAGTTTGGAGTCTCTTTTTTACAGCTTCATACATGATGTTGATATTGCTGGCACTCGCATCCAAGTTTAGTGTGAAGTTTGGTAGGGAACTCTCATTGTCTCTCACAAAAACACTTTTGTAAAATCTATATGATTCGTCTGCCGTTTCCATGTCTGACACCGTCTTCGATCCGTCTTTAGTACTTGGGTTAGAAGAAGCAGCCAACTTTTGTCATTCAGTCCATGCAGCCAATCATGTACAGTAGAACGAAATTACATCTCTCCTATCTACAATGTTAATCACATCTAGAATCAGAGGGGTCGCTGCCATGCAAGGCGCCACCACAAACAACTTCTTCTTCCCCCATTCTACTGCGCTGAGCACCAAGCTAGAAGGTGGGAAGTACCATTTTTAGTTTTTTGTTTTTCTTGTTAAAGACAAAAATATAAAGGAGATGTTTTTACCTTTACATGTTTCAACTGTCCACTGCAGTCCACTGCAGGAAGACTGCGGGTATGATTCATGTACGTACAGTGGGGAAAAAAAGTATTTAGTCAGCCACCAATTGTGCAAGTTCTCCCACTTAAAAGATGAGAGAGGTCTCCAATTTTTATCATAGGTATACCTCAACTATGAGAGACAAAATGAGAAAAAAAAAATCCAGAAAATCACATTGAAGGATTTTTAATGAATTAATTGGTAAATTCCTTGGTAAAATAAGTATTTGGTCAATAACAAAAGTTCATCTCAGTACTTTGTTATATACCCTTTGTTGGCAATGACAGAGGTCAAACGTTTTCTGTAAGTTTTCACAAGGTTTTCACACACTGTTGCTGGTATTTTGGCCCATTCCTCCATGCAGATCTCCTCTAGAGCAGTGATGTTTTGGGGCTGTTGCTGGGCAACACAGACTTTCAACTCCCTCCAAAGATTTTCTATGGGGCTGAGATCTGGAGACTGGCTAGGCCACTCCAGGACCTTGAAATGCTTCTTACGAAGCCACTCCTTCGTTCCCCGGGCGGTGTGTTTGGGATCATTGCCATGCTGAAAGATCCAGCCACGTTTCATCTTCAATGCCCTTGCTGATGGAAGGAGGTTTTCACTCAAAATCTCACGATACATGGCCCCATTCATTCTTTCCTTTACACGGATCAGTCGTCCTGGTCCCTTTGCAGAAAAACAGCCCCAAAATATGATGTTTTCACCCCCATGCTTCACAGTAGGTACGGTGTTCTTTCTCCTCCAAACACGACAAGTTGAGTTTTTACCAGAAAGTTCTATTTTAGTTTCATCTGACCATATGACATTCTCCCAATCCTCTTCTGGATCATCCAAATGCTCTCTAGCAAACTTCAGACGGGCCTGGACATGTACTGGCTTAAGCAGGGGGACACGTCTGGCACTGCAGGATTTGAGTCCCTGGCAGCGTAGTGTGTTACTGATGTAGCCTTTGTTACTTTGGTCCCAGCTCTCTGCAGGTCATTCACTAGGTCCCCCCGTGTGGTTCTGGGATTTTTGCTCACCGTTCTCGTGATCATTTTGACCTCACGGGGTGAGATCTTGCGTGGAGCCCCAGATCGAGGGAGATTATCAGTGGTCTTGTATGTCTTCCATTTTATAATAATTGCTCCCACAGTTGATTTCCTCACACCAAGCTGCTTACCTATTGCATATTCAGTCTTCCCAGCCTGGTGCAGGTCTACAATTTTGTTTCTGGTGTCCTTTGACAGCTCTTTGGTCTTGGCCATAGTGGAGTTTGGAGTCTGACTGTTTGAGGTTGTGGACAGGTGTCTTTTATACTGATAACGAGTTCAAACAGGTGCCATTAACACAGGTAACGAGTGGAGGACAGAGGAGCCTCTGAAAGAAGAAGTTACAGGTCTGTGAGAGCCAGAAATCTTGCTTGTTTGTAGGTGACCAAATACTTATTTTACCAAGGAATTTACCAATTAATTCATTAAAAATCCTTCAATTTGATTTTCTGGATTTTTTTTTCTCATTTTGTCTCTCATAGTTGAGGTATACCTATGATGAAAATTGGAGACCTCTCTCATCTTTTAAGTGGGAGAACTTGCACAATTGGTGGCTGACTAAATACTTTTTTTCCCCACTGTATATGGGTCACCATCTATTCATCTATGATGTAGTATATAAGTTTTTAGCAGTTTTATTTTCCATGGGTAATCCCTTTGTCTATTATGCTGTGTGTGTTTCTGTCGTTTTAGTCATCTACTGTCATGCTGCTGTTACACTGTAATTTCCCAGTTTGGGATCAATAAAGTACATCTATTTTTATTCTTGTCTTTAATAACAAAAACAAAAAATCTAATAATTAAAAAGAAGACAAAATGAACCTACTCGAGCTAAGTACCATTTTTATATGGTCTTTGGTATGACCTGGCCCCAGCCCAAGCCTTGAACCCCCAGCTTCCCGGCTGTGGGGTGGATACTCTCTCAACAAGGCCACCACTTCAGTTACTGTGGTCTTCACGTTCTGCTGACTCCAACATACTTCTATAACAGCTTAGGCTGACTTTTAACATTTCTGACAGTCTTTTTTTTTCAGTCTCCATTTTTGTTCTTCTTATATCTGTACAGAGTTCATTTTTAACATCAGCATAGGCTCTGTATTTGATTCATCTGCCAGTAGCTACATACTTCTTCCATAGGTCCTGTTTTTTCTTGAGCTTCTTCTTGATACTATTGGTCAGCCATGCTGGCCCCTTTTTTATATTCTTCTTCTTGATCCTTGGTACATGAATCACTACCTGGGCCATAATATGATGTTTAAAGATGCCCCATGCTTCATTTATCTCGCTTGCCTGAAGCAAGGTTTCCCCAATCGTGTCCGTGGATACCCGTGCATGCCCGTAGAAACCAAGTATAAGCAAGTATTTCTGCATGCCCGTAGAAAGCAGGCGTAAGTGAGCACATCACGACTTGTTCAGTGATGCCTGCCTTTGATGTTGGATGCCATAGAGAGTCCTATGATAGTGGATGATGCCATAGTGAGTTCTATGATCTTTGATGTCATGCGATCTTATGATCTTTTAGCGAGTCCTATGATCATGACATACACACAGACATTTCTTGAATTATATATAGAGTGATGATGATGATGATAGTTACTGCCTTCTGTGTCTCCCCGGTTTGTGTTATTTCATGTCCTCACCCTCAGTTATATTTTCTGTTTCCCTGTCTCAGCTTTAGTTTGGCTCGTGAGTGATGCCTGTGGCTTTGTTGATGTCATAGCGAGTGCTATGATGGTGAGCAATGCCTGCCTTTGTTACATCGGAACATCACAGGACATTTCACACATAAGGAGTCGTTATACAAAGGAACATCATAGGACATCATGCAGAGATCATAGGAACATCTATGGTCGTGACAGTGTCTATACGATGTCATATAGACACCATGTAGAGATCATTGGAACATCAGTCCTATCAGTCCTATGGTTTATATGACGTCATATGGACGTCATGTAGATATCATAGGAACATCATAGGGGGTCCTATGATTGTGTAGTGAGTCCTATGGTCTATATGACGTCACACAGACATCATCCTGTGATCGCTGACATCATAGGAACATCATAGGACAGCATGCAGACATCATAGGAACATCATAGGCATCCTATGATCGTGACACACAGACACACACACTGACAGAGATTTCTTGAATTTATAGAGAGAAGAGGAGTGATAGAGTGATTCTTCTTCTTGATCCTTGGTACGAGTCGCCACCTGGGCCATAATATGATGTTTAAAGATGCCCCATGCTTCATTTACCTCCCTTGCCTGAAGAAAGGTTTCCCAATCTAATTCTCTGAAGTTTTGCCTCATCTATCATAGTCTGCTCTCCAACAGTTTTGGTCTAGCTACCGCTTACCTCTCATGCAGCTGTTCTGGAGAACAAAGGTGAATCTATTTAAACCTTATTTAGTTAAACAATTTTAGGAAACCAGTGTGTTCCAGTGCTTGGCATCTATACGTTTTCCATATAACTTGACAGGAAATAATATTTATGATTAGGTATTTTGTCAGTTAATTAGTGGACGATTCGCCATAAATATCCTGATCATTTCCGGACTTTTATTATGAAAGTTCCCGATGAGCGTGTCTATTTTTGCAGCTAGCTTAACCCACACGGAGCAAGCAAGCTGGCTCAATATTTGAACAATACTCCCGAAAAATGTCATAACATCCTCACAGGTTCGCTACTAAATTATTTCCATGCAATATTTAAACGAGCAATATAATTGTACGGTCATTTTTTCATCTCTGCATGAGGCAATCATAACCCTTAGCTGTTCCGCATCGTAACGAATACAGCTGTGAAACTGTATCAGACAGAAATGAACAATAAAACAGTCAAACGGTGAAACAGCTACGTCTCACTGCCATCCAAGAGATTCAGCTGGAATTTTTCATACATACCTTTGAGCTAGCTAACAGTAATACTAGCCAGCCCCCGATTGACTGAGATGGGTTTGTTAAGCCCTTAGCTTTGACTGAAGGATTTAGAGTCTTCTAGTACTGCCGGTACATTTTGTGTCACTTCAGTCCTTTTTAAAAATTAGCTTCTTCACCAAAGAAATCGTTATGGAACTACAAAACATACTGGAAGTAGCCTCCACTGACAAAATTAAAACTAAAGAGTCAAGTTTAAGCCCAATAAATTTGAAACTTTTGTCTTCAGTCTCAAATAATTTGATCATTTTTGTTTTCACAAAGTAGTGATATTTTTTTCTGAAAGAAAACTGCAATGGTATAAATTTACAGACCTAATTATATAACTTTATAACACCATTGGTATAAAATTACATGTTTAGTCTTACATGTGCATTTTTTCCTCTTAACATTGAGTTTGTGGTGAACACTCAATGGACCTGTTGGACCGGTTCTGTGACTCGCATTTCAGGTCAGAACAAAGGCAGGAAGCTTAGCCTTGTTATGCAAGGCTGGAGACTGGGGGGGGGGGGGGGGGGGGAGGGGTCAATTAAAGGATGCCTGGGAGACAGTGGAAGTGATATCATGGAGGGAAATGCATTGTGACTGTCTTTATTATGCCAGGTGGTGAAATGCATTGTGACTGTCTTTATTTTGCAAGGTGGTCTGTGGGACATGTGATCTATGAGGTGTGAAGTCCCTGATATTTAAGGACGAGAGTTACTGTTTCATTCTCTCTTTTTTCTGCTGTTGAAATGATGGAGATGTGAATAAAGCTGACTCTGAGAAAGAACGCTGCCTCGTCATTTTCACATCTTCCACACTGGTGACCCTGAGACGTATCATGGAAGAAAGAAATTCCCCCAGGCCAGCCGCGTCAGGAGCCCCCAGCCAAGCGAACGCCGCTACAGTCCAGCTACCGGAATTCTGGCAGAACAATCCGCGCTCCTGGTTCAACGCAGTTGAGGCGCAGTTCAACCTCCGGGGGATATCGGTAGATGTCACGAAATTCTACCACGTAGTCGCAAAGCTGGATAACAACACGGCCCAGCATGTGGAGAGCCTGATCGACCAGCCGCCGGAGAGCGACAAATACGGCGCGTTGAAGGCTGCACTCATCCAGCAATTCACCCCCCTTGGCGGAGGAGCGAGCAGAGAGGCTCCTGGCGCTGACGGAGGGGGAAAACGACATGCCCGCGAGCCTGATGGAGAAGTTGTTGAGGTTGAAAGACTCTGACGATGATCATTTCATTTTCACCCACTTCTTCTTCAGGACTCTACCGTCAGCAGCGAGAACTGCTCTGGCCAGTTCGCCACTGTTGGCCCTACGGGACTACCGCGCGCTGGGCCGAGAGGCGCAGCGGATTGTCAACGCCACCAAGCGGCGCGCAGCCACGTCCGCTGCAGCGGAACTCGGCGTGACGACCACAGACAACAGGAGGCCAGAGACAGCGGTGCCAGACTCACCGACGACGGCGGCGGCAAGGGCCAGGGAGCGTGGACCGGACGTCTTTTGTTTCTACCATCGCCGCTTCGTATAGAGGGCATGCAAGTGTGTACCGCCGTGCCAGTTCGGGCGTTCGGGAAACGCCAAGACCGGGGGTCGGTAGCAGCCGTGGCCCTCGGGGAAAAGAACAAGCTGCTCTACTTGTCAGACGCACGCTCCGGGAGGCAGTTCCTCGTCAACACAGGCTCCCAGTTGAGTTTCATCACGCCTTCCTACACGGACAGACTGGTGGGTTCCGGAGGTCCCCTGGTGACAGCGGCGAACGGCTCGGAGATTAAGACCTTTGGTGAGAAGACTCTGCTTCTGTCTCTACACGGCCGTGCATATGAGTGGACTTTTGTTGTAGCAACAGTAAATTTCAATATGCTGGGGGCTGATTTTTTGTGCTCACATGGGTTGTTGGTTGATCTCGCTAACAGGCGCCTGGTTAATGCATTTTCTTTTGATTCTGTCCCCTGTGCAGCGCGAGTGGCCCCACCTACAGCGCAAGCCAACGTCACAACAGCAGGCGGTAAGTTCCACACACTGCTCACTCAGTTCCCAGCACTCACGGTCCCCACATTTTCGGCAACAGTCGCTAAGCACGGGGTGGAGCATTTTATTACCACTACCGGACCGCCCGTTTTTGCAAAAGCTCGGCGCTTGGACGCAGTTAAGCTGGCCATAGCGCGTGAGGAGTTCGCTAACCTGGAGAAGTTGGGCATTATCCGACGTTCAAACAGCCTGTGGGCTTCCCCCCTACATATGGTTCCGAAAGCTGACGGATCATGGCGCCCTTGCGGGGATTTTCGCAGGTTAAACAACGCTACAGCGCACGACCGCTACCCAATCCCACATATCCAAGATTTATCGGTTCATTTGGCAGGGGCGCGCATTTTTTCTAAAATAGACTTGGTCCGCGGTTACCACCAAGTCCCAGTGCGCGCTGAGGACATACCCAAAACAGCGGTAATAACTCCGTTTGGTTTATTTGAGTTTTTACGCATGCCATTCGGACTTAAAGGGGCTGCTCAGACGTTCCAACGCATGATGGACGCGGTGCTTCGCGATCTCCCTTTCGTGTTCGTCTACCTGGACGATATTTTAGTAGCCAGCGCGTCCGAAGATGAACACGAAAAACACCTGGCCACAGTTTTCCGAAGGTTGGGAGATCACGGGTTAATAATCAACCCAGCGAAGTGTCAGTTCGGGGTGGCGCAGATCGATTTTTTAGGACACCGCGTCTCCCCCGAAGGAGCAGTTCCGCTGCCTGACAAAGTGCGCGCTGTGGCAGATTTTCCCCGGCCGCAGACAGTCAGGGCGTTGCAGGAGTTTTTGGGAATGGTAAATTTTTTTAACCGTTTCCTCCCCCGCGCGGCGCAGCTCATGCAGCCGCTGTATGCCGCGCTCAAAAAAAAGAAACCCACGGATAAGATCGAGTGGTCCCCGGAGCGGGACCAAGCGTTCTCGGAGGTGAAAGCAGCCTTGGCAAAGGCTGCGTTGTTGGCACATCCAGACCCAACGGCCCGCATAGTGCTCACCACTGACGCGTCAGATGTGGCCATAGGGGCGGTTGTGGAGCAACATGTAGCCGGGGTTTGGCAGCCCCTCGCATTTTTCAGCAGGACCTTGCGCGATAGCGAACGTAAATACAGCGCGTTCGACAGGAAGCTGCTCGCTCTCCATTTGGCCATCCGCCACTTTCAGTTCTGGCTGGAAGGACGCGCTTTCACCGTGTTCGTTGATCACAAACCGCTAACATTCGCGATGGCCAAGGTCTCGGCCGCCATATCAGAGTTTACCACTGATATTCAGCATGTGGCGGGCAAACTCAATGTAGTGGCAGATTGCCTCTCACGCGCTGTGGCGGCCCCAGTCAGCGTAGGGTTAGATTATGCAGCCATGGCCGCAGAGCAGGTTAATGACGCGGACATGCGCGCGCTCCAGTCTGGACCAACAGGGTTAAGGCTGGAGAGCAGGGTGCTGCAAGACGGTATGCCCCCACTAATCTGCGATGTCTCCACTGGACGGCCTCGTCCAGTAGTACCGGCCGCGTGGCGCCGCCACGTTTTTGACTCGGTTCATTCTTTGGCGCACCCTGGAGTGCGCGCGTCGGTCAAAATGGTGGGAGAGAAATTTGTTTGGCCGAGCCTCCTCAAACAGGTCAAAGAGTGGGCAGCAGCCTGCACAGCGTGTCAACGAGCCAAAGTACACAGGCACACGAGAGCTCCTTTGGAACCGTTTCACATTCCGGCCAAGAGGTTCGATCACGTTCATGTGGACCTCGTTGGACCCCTCCCGCTGTCACAGGGGTGCACACATCTTCTGACAATGGTGGACCGCACCACGCGCTGGCCTGAAGTGGTCCCGCTGGCATCAACCACGGCCGAGGAAGTGGCGCGCGCGTTTTTAACAGCTTGGGTGGCGCGCTTCGGCGTTCCGTCGGACATTACGTCCGACAGAGGCCCTCAATTTGTTTCCGAGCTTTGGTCGACAACGGCCCGCAGCCTGGGTGTCACAATTCACCGCACAACCGCATACAATCCGCAGGCTAACGGGTTATGTGAACGTTTTCATAGGTCATTGAAAGCGGCTCTCAGAGCGTCACTGACGGATACAAATTGGGTTGACAAGTTACCATGGGTGTTATTGGGGTTGCGTTCTGCACCTAAAGAGGATCTAGAAGCCTCCCCAGCGGAGCTCGTGTTTGCGCAGCCACTCCGGCTGCCTGGGGAGTTTCTCCCAGGTAACCCTGCGCCAAACGCCTCCCCGTCTCAGCTGTTGCGGAGTAACATAGAATCAAGCACGCTGCCTGGCCCCGCGCACCACAGTTTTCCGCACGTTTTTGTGCCTAAAACTTTGAAGAACGCAGAGTTTGTTTTTGTTAGACACGATGCGCATAGAACCCCGCTGTGACGGCCTTATGACGGACCATTCAGAGTGCTAGAAACAGGGGACAAGCAGTTTTTGCTAGATTTGGGGGGTAGGATAGAGAAAATTGGCATAGATAGACTTAAACCCGCTTTTGTGGTGGCAGAGGAGGAAGTGCTGTTGGCAGAGGCCCCGCGGCGAGGTAGACCACCAAGGAGGGTTTCACACAGTAATGTTTCCCAAAGTAATGTTTCCCCAGAACACCCGCAGAGACTGACAAAGGGTTTCCGCCCCCAGACGGCAAATCCCCAGCAGGACAGCGCCGCAGAGACGGTGAACCCCAGCTACAGCAGATTCGGCAGGAGGCTGAAGCCTATCCAGCATGTGGACTGATGTGTATTGATGCTATCATGGCATGCATGTGGTTATTTTCTTGTTGTTCTGTTTTTCTAAAATGCTGGGGGGGCTTGTGTGGTGAACACTCAATGGACCTGTTGGACTGGTTCTGTGACTCGCATTTCAGGTCAGAACAAAGGCAGGAAGCTTAGCCTTGTTATGCAAGGCTGGAGACTGTGGGGGGTCGATTAAAGGATGCCTGGGAGACAGTGGAAGTGATATCATGAAGGGAAATGCATTGTGACTGTCTTTATTATGCCAGGTGGTGAAATGCATTGTGACTGTCTTTATTATGCAAGGTGGTCTGTGGGACATGTGATCTATGAGGTGTGAAGTACCTGATATTTAAGGACGAGAGTTACTGTTTCATTCTCTCTTTTTTCTGCTGCTGAAATGATGGAGATGTGAATAAAGCTGACTGAGAAAGAACGCTGCCTCGTTATTTTCACATCTTCCACTAGTTTAATCTCTGAAATGTTAGTTTAATCATAAATTTGTGGGGATTTATTTTCTTTTAAATTTGGCAAATTTTCTCGTATTATTACATCTTTTAAGTCTCATGTATCTGCATATTTCTTACAGCTAAAACTTTGAGTTTTTGGCTCAAGATTAGCATTACTGCATTAACATTTTTGCAATCTACAACCACTGAGATTCAGCAGATTTAAGAAGATAAATGGTAACTTTTATGTGTTCTTTTCTATTCTCAGAAACACGTGGTGCCTGGGAATGATGGCAGAAGAGATGCATGAGAGATGCAGAGCTGCAAGAGAAAATATGTCAACATGACATAAGTCATGTTGACATATTTTGACATATTTTGACTCATATGTTGACATATGAGTCAAATCATCAACCACTATGGCTCAGCATATCTACAGTATGATATTTAGAAATATTTGGTTCTTAATTTTTACATTAAAAAATAGTACCATTTTGGTTAAATTGTTGTTGTTGTTGTTGTTGTATTGGCTATTCCTGGCAGACGAATCGGAGGATTAATTCGCACATAAGCTTCAACCGCCGGTAACCCGGCCACTGACTCCTGTCCTGCTTCCCTTTGGGTCACACTCAAATCACTTACCACATTAAAAAAGACACAACGTGAGTTTGATGAGAACCTAGCTAGTAATATAACATCAGGTCCAAAATCGTTAACCATTATGTCACATCGAAGCAGTGAACTAAGGAAGCTGTGGGACCACTGAAGGATGGGAGTGGCGGACTAGCGGACGACAGCAAGGAGATGTCTGAACTCTGAAATGACTGTTTTGTGTCAGTGTTCACCAAGGAAGATACGGGAAATATGCCAAAACCAACAGACCGCTTCCGAGGCACTGATCTAGAAAGGCTCAGCAACATTGACTTCTCACCAGGGGATGTGGAGAAATGTCTGTTGAAACCAAGGGGTAACTTTGTTTCAAACATTGGGGGGGGGGGGGGCTGAGATCTCTGCCCCTATAGACAGCCTCAGTCACGCCCCCTCTACTTCTGCATATTGGACCTTAAATCGAAAAAAAATTCTCTGTTGAAATGAATGGCAAGAGCAACATTATCTTTTGATCCCGATCAAATTTTGAAACAAGTTACACATATGATGTTTGTCAATTTAAAAGATAACTTTCCATATAATTAAAGTTGTTGGCTGTCATATAATAACAGAGTAATATTTAGTTTTTGTTTAAACGGCTAGCGGACAACAACTCCCATCATCCCACATCACTAAACACAGTTACTTTTTAGTGATGTGAAAAGCGCTGATTTCTCATAGCATTGACCCCTGCACTGACAGACAAGTCACTAGGATTAATCTTAGCCTGACTCGTAGCTAAATCACTACACATTGGTAATAACAGAATGGATTTGCCTGACCGCTGCCCTCACCCTGTGTCTCTCTGTGAGGAAATCACATGAAAAAAAGAAAATGTCAATCATGGGGGCAAGTCTAAAATTCATTAGTTTGTCCAGCAGAACATTATTATGACAATCTAGCCAGCAGTCTGTTCTCTAAGGCGCAAAGTTCGTTTTTCGTTGTTACCTGGTCACTTGTGCCTCCTGTGCTGCCTCACTCTGCCTCTGGTCACCTGGGCCACCTCTCTCCTCCCTCTCTCCCTCTTTGTTATCCCTGCTGCTATCACTTTCACATTCTTGCTCCTGACATAAAATAAGCTCAATTAATGTTCAACTGGTTTAAGAGAGGGACTTCATTGACAGTTTTGGAAGATGTAATTCATGCAAGAATTTCCCATGCAAAAAACTCGGAAAGATGTAAAATGCCACCCCCCCCACCCCAAATAGCATCTTAACAGTACAAATGTACAAATTTAGGATACAGTAGTGTAAATTCACAAGAAAAAAGTAGCAACTTGATGACAGTCAAAAAATTATTTCAAAAAATCTGAAATTTAAATTATTTTGCAAATATCTAAGGAAAAAGGCTTATTTTCCATGACAAATTTAAGACAAATGCTACATTTTTGTGAGAAACTGAATTTAGGGGTGTCAGGAATCTCTGAAAACACTCAGAATGTGATCGTATATTAGTTCGTTACCTCAATAAAGATTCGAGACACAAGAATATTCTTTTAAGAGTTTTTACTTGTATAAATTATATACAAGGAGCACGAACCTCAGGTTGCAGGAGGTCAGTACCGAAGGCTGCCTTCAGTGAGCAAGCTTATATACAAGGAGCAGTTGCAACATACAAACGGAAGCAGGACAAAGCGGTTTCAGCTGAATACCTCACGGACAAAAGAGTGTAACAGGTTTGGCACATCATTAACAGCTTGAAAGGACGAAGCAACCTGTTCCTTCTCTCGCTATGCAGGGGGTATGTCAGTATCAGTACATTTCCGCCAGAACTGGCCCCCTGCATGCAACCTCAGTATTCTTCCAGTATTCTTCCAGTAGAACTCGCTCCCCGAGTGTTGCTTCAGTGTTTTTCCAATAGAGCTCACTTCTACGCTTGCATAAGGCATAGACATATAAAATGATAACATTGTATATTTTCATAGACATATAAAACAATAACATTGTGCATTTTTCTGACAATTCCCTCCTGTTTATCATTTTATCATTGTTGTATTCACATGCAAACATCAGTACAATGTATCTTCTCATGATTTTCTACATTGTCATCATTGAGCATCACTTCCAAATCTAAACAGTGGTTCTGTCATCACAATCACCATCACTTCGTTGTCTCAAGGCAGTATATGGTACAGGAACTTCCCTTTGGAGCATAACAGATTGTAACATGAAAGTGTGTTGAGCAAGAGCTCCACTTATCATGGACCTAATAGTACACAAGATAGAATCAATGCAACTGTTACTGAGATTAACCACTTCAACAGAACTTGCCGCCATTGACCAGAAAGGAACCAAGAGGACAGGTCCCAATTTTGTGGCACATCCTTCAAGCCATTCAAGTGTTGTTGCAGTCCTCTCAGCCAATCGATTATGCCTCCTTTCTCTCAGTGAGGTCCTCCAAGGCCCAAAATACATCATTCATTCTGTGACTCAAATAGGCCACTCCAAATGAGGGGAATGCTGTCATAGGCTGTCGTCTCCCTCTTGGTTATCAAGTTGGCGTCGGGGGAAGTGATCCATATTATTCCTGCAAACACACCTGTCACACCAGCAGCAAGTAGCAGTGCCTTCATTTTTACTTCCACCTGAGAGAGTACCCCTCCGGGCCTCTGTCTTCACCAGGTTTGAGACGGCCGTGTCCTTAAAAGGACACGCCCCCTTTGTAACTGGACTTACTCAGGGAAGCAGGTTAGTTCACATGTAGGCACTTTTAGTCTCTTCACGTGTGAAAGGTGGATCCAGGATGGTCGTTCAGCGACCCTCACTGAGTCCCAATGCTGCCGGTGATGATTTTTCACGAAGATAAAGTCACCAGGCTGCAGTGGGTTGATCACTTCCTCCTGTGGAGTGGAGAGAGCTTCGACAGAGTCAATGTATTTCTTGGTGTTCACTAAGAGCCTTATGTTTGTGTGGTATTAGTAATGACAGACCCGGAAGTCCATAAGGGCAGTGAAAAGCACAGTCCCGTTTTCTTATCTGGGATGGTATTAATTGTTTAGTTTCACTATCTTAAGAGCTTCAGGCCACGTAATGGCCTTACCATGCATGGTTTTTGCCAGCATTTGTCTGATTGTCTGCATAAATGATCTCTGGTATTCCAAAAGTTGGGAATATACTATTTTGCAAAAACTTTACAGAAAAACTTTTGCATCTGCCTTAGCAGTAGGATGTATTTCTGTCCATTTTGTGAATGTGTCAATGAGAACAAGGCAGTATTGGAGTTGACCCACTTTTGATAATTCTATAAAATCCATGCACCATTGAGAAAAGGGTGCTTTTGGTAGTGGAAAACTCCTCTGTCTAGTTCTCATTGTACCTTGGGCATTATTTTGACTGCAAACTTTTTCATTTCTTTTAGAATTCCTGGACAGAAGAAGTGTTTTTCAGCTATCTTAATCGTATACTTCTTTAGTTTCAGCTATCTTAATCGTATACTTCTTCAGCTATCTTAATCATATCCCTCCTGTTGGCACATCGTGCCATCCAGCGGTGCAGTGAGGGAGGGAGAACAATTTTGTCATTGGCAGTGCAGTAAAGTTTGTTGGCATTTAAGTATGTGTGAATATTTGGTAGCATGGCCGTTGAAATTATTAGTGTTTTATTAGTTAGAAAATTATTTCTGTGTACCGTGTAATTGCATTTTTTAAAATAATTTATTATTTCACTTATGGGTAAAGTGTTTTTTATATTATTTGCAGGATCTGCGTTCCATAAGTGAACAACATAGTTGCTTTCTTTTATATAATTGCGACTCTAAGGTAAACATTTTTTTTTCTTCTTCTTCTTTTTGAACTGCTGTTATGACCTTTACACTAATTTGTTTGTATTTCTTGCAGAAGGAAAATATATCTTGAACTGTTTCAATAAGTTTGCTTAACAATTAAATATACCAGAAAGACGCTTAATCACATGAACGCTGTTGGGGTGGCATAGTCACGTTTTTCTGCTCATACTTAGCATGCAAATTTCCTTGTGGGCCCTGAAGTAGTGCGTACAGTGGAGCCGTGTGTTGTGAGAGGTTTGGCAACCACTGACAGAAGTAGTTCAGGGTACCTAATAGTGCCTTTTTTGTTGTAAAGTTGCCACTTTTTCACATGAATTTGCTACTTATTTTCATAAATCTGCAACTTTTTTCTCATAAATTTTATTTTGTCTTGTAAACATGTAACTTTTCTCCTCATAAATTAACACATTTTTTCATCATAAATCTACAACTTTTTGTTGTAAATTTATGACTTTTTTCTTTTAAATTTGCTGATTAAGTTTGCTTTTTGTCTGTGGCAAAGGTAAGTTTTGAATGGTCTTTATTCTATCTGGTTCCAATGTTTTCCCGTTGGCAATGAGCCTATGGCCAAGGAATTTTAACCTCAGGTTGACAAAACTGCAGTTTTTTTTTGCCACATTCTAGTCCATGTTCACACAGGAAGTGCAGCAGGGCCAAAGAGTCCTGTCGACATTGTTCCTCAGTGGGGGAGGCAACCAAAATGTCATCCACATATAACATAATTTTTGAACCGGCTGGTGGGCTAAATTTGGCCATTAGAGCAGTCATTTCCTGTGAGAAAATGGTCGGACTTTCACAATAACCTTGAGGTAATCTGGTGTATGCGTATCTTTTTCCCTCAAACGTAAATGCAAACTTAAACTGGCTTTCTTCATGCATGCCGCTGGTGTGACAGGTGTGTTTGCAGGAATAATATGGATCACTTCCCCCGACGCCAACTTGATAACCAAGAGGGAGACGACAGCCTATGACAGCATTCCCCTCATTTGGAGTGGCCTATTTGAGTCACAGAATGAATGATGTATTTTGGGCCTTGGAGGACCTCACTGAGAGAAAGGAGGCATAATCGATTGGCTGAGAGGACTGCAACAACACTTGAATGGCTTGAAGGATGTGCCACAAAATTGGGACCTGTCCTCTTGGTTCCTTTCTGGTCAATGGCGGCAAGTTCTGTTGAAGTGGTTAATCCCAGTAACAGTTGCATTGATTCTATCTTGTGTACTATTAGGTCCATGATAAGTGGAGCTCTTGCTCAACACACTTTCATGTTACAATCTGTTATGCTCCAAAGGGAAGTTCCTGTACCATATACTGCCTTGCGACAACGAAGTGATGGTGATTGTGATGACAGAACCACTGTTTAGATTTGGAAGTGATGCTCAATGATGACAATGTAGAAAATCATGAGAAGATACATTGTACTGATGTTTGCATGTGAATACAGGGATCCCTCACTTATCGCGGTTAATGGGTTCCAGAACCGACCGCGAAAAGTGAAAAACCGCGAAGTAGCGTCACCCCCTAATGACGTCATCCATAAACAAAACGTACGTTCATTCTCTCACTCTCTCTCTCTCATATGATACGTGTGTGTGTGTACGTGTACATACATACGTAGATGTAAACAAAGTGTACATAAATATGTTTTTAGAACTCTTTTATTCTTATAACAAGATACGTAACTCAAGATGAAAATGATTTACTGCACAGGTTAATGACAGCTTTACTGCTCCTCAGGTGACGCCTCATCGTGAGGTGCTGGAGGCGCAGGATCATCGAGGGCAGCTTCTGATAGAGCTGAAGCTGCAGGAGGCGGCGTAGTGGCTCGACGGGAAGACTATTTCGCACAAAATGGCACAAGAGAACAGCAAAAAGTTCCACGCGGCGAGACTAAGTAACACGAGCGATAAAAAGCAATGAATGCGGTCTTCCTTCCCTTCATGGGTGCTCGGCAGGGAGAGGAGGTGGGTGAAACGTCTCGGCCAATCAGCTTGCGGGGTGAAACGTCTCGGCCAATCAGCTTGCGAGATTTCCGAGCTGAGCCAACACGAGAACAGCGAACAGAGAGTTGTGCGGCTCTCCGTGTTGACACCTGATGGTCTAATGTAGTCTCCCTGCCTTCTGCTAGCGCCCGCCCATTATTTCTCAATTTTGAATTTTTGATGAATATTTTTGAAAAATCCGCGATGCACTGAGGGCGCGAAAGGTGAAGCGCGAAGTAGCGAGGGATCACTGTACAACAATGATAAAATGATAAACAGGAGGGACTTGTCAGAAAAATGCACAATGTTATTGTTTTATATGTCTATGAAAATGTACAATGTTATCATTTTCTATATTCCTTGGTAAATTGTGGAGTGAATGTAGTTTACCCTGACCCAGCTTGGTCACCGCCGAATCAGGAAAAAACACATTCCTCATTACTGTCATATTCCTGAAATATGACGTATCATATATCACATATCACACCATTATGTGGTGAGTAACATCAATTGCATACCCTCTGTTGGGGAGGAACATAACTGGGGTGTTAAGATTGATTTTAAATAACCGAGTATATAGTAAGGCTATAATCTTCGCTGTGAGTGTTTGCTCATTACTAAATAAATGTTAATATTCACAATTAAGGAAATGCACTGAAAGAATGGACACCTAATGCCTCATTGCTGCTTTAAGTATTTGGAAACATTTAAGACGGCTGCCTGCATTTGTGCCTTCTTCCTGGCACTCTTAGCCAAAAATTTAATTTATTTATTGTTGGTTTTCTGTTTGTTTGGTTTTTAATGCTACAGCTTCAAATCTTACGTGGATCTTTATTTTTCTTTGGTTACACATGCTCTGCTTTCATTTCTTTTTCCATTTCCATCTCAACATCAGAAATATTTTCTACACTTGCTAAACCCACCGTTCTTCTTCTCTTCCCCACGTACTTTTTCCATCAGAAACACTCACTCAATTTGTTTCCATCCACTATCCATCTGTGTACAAGGCTTCACCTTTCCCTGGACTAGCTGATGAAACATCTCACATCTATAATCTCTTTCAGTATTAAAATTTCCTTCATCCATCTGGTCTCCGTCCTCTTCAGCCTTCATCAACATTCTGTTACCACCTGCTTGTCTTATTCATGATTCACTGTCCCGTCGTTCATACTACTAACTACTGTCCACAGCAAATGCTCCATGCCAGATCCTGAACATAAAAGTGATCGGTTTCATTCTGGAAAGCCAGCTTTATACCAAACCAACATGGCTCAATTCAAAATTCTGTTTTGTGACAAAACTCATCTCTTGATTTCTACCCTGGCATTGGGTGCCTGACCTTTTGAATTTGTTTTGGAATTAAATAATGCCTCTGGGTCTGAACATCTGCCTTTCAAGGAATGTATTAAAATAAGACATCTGCTGGTTGCTCTGAAAATTAAAGTTAACAGAGTCATCTGTATTTTGGTGTGGTGGAGTCTTGTCTTTTTCTCCTGAACAGATAACTCCATATGAGCTAACACCATGCCTACAAGACTATAACCTGGTGAGAAGAGTACAGTAGCACTTTCTGGAAATTCCTTAATTTTCTCACTACCTTCAGGCTCCCCCTTAGCTGTTTGTGACGGCCCGTTTTTAATCACCATCAGGGGGGCCAGTTTTCACATCCTGCAAACATTCCTCTGTCCTGCATTTGTTTGACCCATCTGGCAAATCTCTTCCTTCCTTTCTTTTGATCTATGACTGGGACCTTTGTCTGATAATCCATAGCCTCTGGCAGATCATATGCACAGACACATTAATTATCAATCTCTTTTGAACCTCTGTGCTCTAAATCTCACATTGTCACACGTCAGTCCTTCCTATAAAGTGCACTGTCATGCTTCAGTCAAAGAAAAAGGTCAGTTACAGCACTTCAAAACCTGCTCCTTCCGCCTCTGAGGCAAAAGGGGACACACACAGAGAGAGAGAGAGAGAGAGAGAGAGAGAGAGAGAGAGAGAGAGAGAGAGAGAGAGAGAGAGAGAGAGCTGCTCCTTCAGCAGCCCCTCCTTTCATATTTACTGTTCATGCTTCTATTTTTTACAGAGCAAGCCTGTCGCTCGCCTCTCTGATCATTCTGAAATCTTCTTCTACCTCTACTTGGTATCCTGCCTCCAAATCCACCTCTTTGGCCAAACCTGCAATCACGGGCCCAGTGACCAGGCTTGCCACAGTTAAAACAAACATCCCAATTTCCATCATTCACTTGCATTGACCTGCCTGTCTTGGGTCTAACCCCACAGAGTTATTGAAAAAATAAAAACCCAAAACCTTGTAAAAGTACCCATATTTAGACCACTTTTTTCACACAGATCAACCATACGCACACAAACAGAGAGCAGAGGAGTTTTGTTCTCTCTGGACTGCCGCTGCCTCTATCTAAGGCTCACACACAAAGAATAGATAAAATAACTGTTTCTCATTGTCCACTTTAACGTTATCCGGTTCTGTTGCCATTTAATCCGTCTGTCTTTAAATATTATGGTCTAATTATTATGATTTTATTTACTTCCTCCTTTTCCCAACCTCTTGGGCTTCTTTTAATAATTTGCTGTATGGACCCTCCTTAGGATCGCGGCATTGGTAAGTTGGGGGAGGATTATCTTTTTCATTTAATAATGGTTCGATGCTCGGTTGGTTTTGATATTTATCTCTTTTTGTTGTAAGTTTTTCCGTCGACGTCAGACTGTGCATTCATCCACATCTAGTGTGGGTTTAAAGGAATAATCTTTTTCCCCATTTGTTTAAATATTTTTCAGGATCCTTTATCTGATCTTTTTCTTTTAACCGGTTATTGTAATTTTTTACCGTTCGGCGCGCAGTTTCCTCTTTTTTCTTTTGCTTATTTTTCACTTTATTTGTTTTTCCTGTACAGTTACCCATTTTTTTTTTGTTTTTGTTTATATAGTCAGGAACGTTGTCAGTACGCCCACTGCAACACTATTACTGCCCAATAGGTGCGCTCACCTTTCGATGGAACTAGATGCTCACGCAGCTTTTAAAATGCGCTCACCTTTCGCTGGAACTAGATGCTCACGCTTTTTTTTTTCTTTTTTTAGAATGTGCTCACCTTTCGATGGACCTAGATCAGAATCAGATTTCAGAATCAGATTTATTGCCATTGTTTATGTAGTACACAAACTAGGAATTTGTCTCAGTGCCATGCTGCAACATTAAAAACATGATGAGATAAAGAGATAAACTAAAAAAACTAAAAGACTAAAAACATGCAATAAGTGTAGAATAATAAGTAATAATAATAATAATAATAATAATAATAATAATAATAATGAGTAATACTAGTCAAGGCAGATTTAAATAAATAAATAAATAAATTAGCAAGTAGCAGATAATATGGGGTACCACAGTGCAGTCGATAATGCAACAGAAAAACAGTGATGAATGACATGAGCTGCTGTATATAGTGCACGAGAGTCAATAAGTCACTTAATGTTCAGCAGTCTGATGGCAGAGGGGAAAAAGCTGTTCATGTGCCGGGAGGTTTTAGTCTGAATGGACCGAAGTCTTCTACCTGAGGGGAGGGGGGCAAACAGTACGTGACCAGGGTGTGAAGGATCGGCTATGATCCGGCCTGCACGCCTCCGGGTCCTGGAGATGTACAGGTCCTGGAGAGATGGGAGCTTGCAGCCGATCACCTTCTCAGCAGTGCGCACGACGCGCTGCAGCCTTAGTCTGTCCCTGGCAGTGGCTCCTGCGTACCACACGGTTATGGAGGAGGTGAGGATGGACTCGATGATGGCCGTGTAGAACTGCACTAACATCTTGGTGGGTAGCTTGAGCTTCCTCAGCTGCCGCAGAAAGAACATCCTCTGCTGGGCCTTTTTGATGAGGGAGCTGATGGTTGGCTCCCATTTGAGGTCCCGGGTGATGGTGGTGCCCAAGAAGCGGAAGGAATCTGCAATGGTGATGGGAGAGCCTGTGATGGTGAGGGGGGGCAGGGGGGTTGTGACTTTCCTGAAGTCCACAATCATCTCCGCTGTCTTCAGAGCGTTCAGCTGCAGGTTGTTGTGGCTGCACCAGGACACCAGCTGGGCCACCTCTTTCCTGTAGACGGACTTGTCGCCGTTGGAGATGAGCCCGATGAGGGTGGTGTCGTCCGCAAACTTGATCAGCTTAACAGACTGGTGGGAAGAGGTGCAGGAGTTGGTATAAAGGGAGAAGAGTAGGGGGGAAAGTACACAGCCCTGGGGTGATCCGATGCTGATGCTAACAGAGTCCGAGACAGACTTCCCCAGCCGCACATGCTGCCTCCGGTCCGTCAGGAAGTCGGTGATCCACCTGCAGAGGGAGTCAGGCACGCTGAGCAGGGACAGCTTGTCCCGGAGCAGAGCGGGGCGGATGGTGTTGAATGCAGAGCTGAAGTCCACAAACAGGATCCTGGCGTAGGTTCCCGGGGAGTCCAGGTGCTGCAGGATGGAGTGGAGGGCCAGGTTGACTGCGTCGTCCACAGACCTGTTGGCACGGTAGGCAAACTGCAGCGGGTCCAGGAGGGGAGTGGTGATGGACTTGAGGTGAGACAGGACCAGGCGCTCAAAGGACTTCATGACTACAGAGGTGAGCGCTACAGGTCTGTAGTCGTTAAGTCCAGTAATCCGTGGCTTCTTGGGGACAGGGATGATGGTGGAGGATTTGAGGCAGGTCGGCACGTGGCATAGCTTAAGGGAGGTGTTAAAAATGTCTGTGAAGACAGGAGCCAGCTCTTTCGCACAGTGTCTCAGGGTGGAGGGAGACACATCGTCCGGCCCGGGGGCCTTGCTCATGCTTCTAGGATGCGCTCACCTTTCGATGGAACTAGATGCTCACGCAACCTGTATTAGGACTCCTGTAATTTCTTACAGGATTATTACCTGGTATGATCAGATAGAAAAAATATATAGGACGCCGCCTTATATTACCATTACTTAGCTAAAGCTTGACCTATCAGTCAATACACAGCACCTTTTACTTTTCTTTTACTTTTTGAAACCTGACTCTTCGGCCGGAAAACAACACAATCGGGACTTTAACCCGGACAAAACCTTTTTTCTTTTTTTTTAGAATGCGCTCACCTTTCGATGGAACTAGATGCTCACGCTTTTTTTTTCTCGTTGCAACTACTCGTCCGCGCTCTTCACTCTCTTATCGCGTTAGTCACTCATGGTTGGATTTAAGAGGATCTTGTAACGTATTTAGGAGTGCATCCTATTTTACATTAGTAATATGTTGGAGCGGCCTATTTCACATTAGTAATATTTTTAGGAGCGCATCCAATTTTACATATTGGAGCGGCCTATTTCACATTAGTAACATATTTAGGAGCGCATCCCATTTTACAATAGTAACATATTGGAGCGGCCTATTTTACGTTACTCACTCAAGGCTGGATTTGGGAGGATCTTCTAACGCATATAGTATATACTATATCCTTTTTCTTTAATAATAAAAAGACGTCAGTTACTTTATGACCCTGCTAGTGAGGATGACCGTCACTTAGACAGAGTCAGGAGCCAGTCTCCTCCCCGGCATTCCCTGAAGGCGGGTTTCCAAAACTGACCATTGGTCAGACCATGCATGGGTTTGAAGACCGGGGAAGGCTTGGTTGTCCTGGCTCGTCTAGGGTATTGGTCATCCGGGTCACAGCACCACGTATGTCAGGAATCTCTGAAAACACTCAGAATGTGATCGTATATTAGTTCGTTACCTCAATAAAGATTCGAGACACAAGAATATTCTTTTAAGAGATTTTACTTGTATAAATTATATACAAGGAGCACGAACCTCAGGTTGCAGGAGGTCAGTACCGAAGGCTGCCTTCAGTGAGCAAGCTTATATACAAGGAGCAGTTGCAACATATAAACGGAAGCAGGACAAAGCGGTTTCAGCTGAATACCTCACGGACAAAAGAGTGTAACAGGTTTGGCACATCATTAACAGCTTGAAAGGACAAAGCAACCTGTTCCTTCTCTCGCTATGCAGGGTATGTCAGTATCAGTACATTTCCGCCAGAACTGGCCCCCTGCATGCAACCTCAGTATTCTTCCAGTATTCTTCCAGTAGAACTCGCTCCCCGAGTGTTGCTTCAGTGTTTTTCCAGTAGAGCTCACTTCTACGCTTGCATAAGGCATAGACATATAAAATGATAACATTGTACATTTTCATAGACATATAAAACAATAACATTGTACATTTTTCTGACAAGGGGAAAAACAACATGGGGGAAATACTGCATATTTATACAAAAAGTAGGCAAATTTACAAGAAAAAAATGTCTCTGATTTACAAGAAAAGCTGTAAAACTATGACAAAAAAGTTGCACACACGAAAAAGTGGCATTAGAAACGGCACAGTGCTACAGAAAACACTGATGAAGTTTACTAAGGGAGAAAATAGATTGGACAGAATATTTGGAGCCCCAAAAGTTGGTAGTGAGGACAGTTCTAACTTTAAATGGGTTTATAATATGCTTTCTCTAGGTGCAGCACAGCGTTCTGCAGAGACCCCTACTTGACAGGAAAAGCAACAGGCTGGAGGAGGTGACAAATGCTGCAAAAAATGCTGAAAGAAGCATTGCAACTTTTTAGTTATCAATTTATTTATTTTTTTAGTGCTCCGTTTATTGCAAATGGACCTTTAAACACCAACAAACTCAAAAGATACAGTGTTAAGGTGATGAATTATACTAGGAGCTAAAGCACTATACAGTGGTGATAATAAGCCATCAATATCTCAGTGTTTGGTCACTGCCTAATTTGTGTAATGCTGTCTCGTGATTGAATAAAATGGGAACAGAAAACTAGAAATGTGATCATAAGCTCAGTAACTAAATAAATAAATCAATCAGTGATGCTGTAGTGTAGTGCTTTTGAACTCATTTCAACACATGTAAAAAAATTATAAAAAGTTTAGGAATATGAAGTGCATCTATTCTTTCATTCATCTATTTGGTGTTTATTTCTTATATATTTGTGCAGATCCTCTGTTGTACAGTTGTATTTCAACAGAGGATAGAAAATCTGAAAATGATCTGTAGGGAAAATAATCAATTTATTTTAATGTGGATATTTAAGAACAGCCTTCAGAGTGACTTAGTCTGTAATAAAAAGTGGTAAAATTTACTTTTTAATTGAATTTTGTAGTTATCAAAATCATGGCATTTTAAAAAATACAGAACAGTTTAAGGCTAACTTGAATTTCGTGGGGGTGACAGCTGTGGGGAGCGGGAATAAAGAGAGTGAATTGCGTTTAAGTCAGATTTATTCAAGCATCCATCCCCAGCCTTCTCTCTCCAAAAAGCAGGAAGAAAGAGGCTGAGCTACATCCAAGCTTCACATTTTATATCATTTCCTATACAGGCTTGTCACACACAGGAGGGATCACATATCCCCGTCAAAACCCCTTATTGACATTTCTCCCCCCCTCCAGCCTTCAGTCTTCCACCTGCCTCCTGAAGGTTGGGAAGTCCTTTGTTCGCACCCCCGTCCTCTTCGTTGTCCCCCGCAGGTGGTCCAGACTTATTGTCCTCTTCGTCGTGAGGTCAATCTACATATGTTACCTCAGCATCCCTTTCATGCTTACACATATGCATGCACAAATACACCGCTACATACATCCCTTTAATGCTTAAACATATGTATGCACAAATCCACAGCCATATAACCCCCCCCAAACGATGAAGAATGGGCAATACATTAAGATTCTGTGAACATGTTACTATCAACAGTACAGCCAACATCAACACTCAGTCTGTGTGCCGCCTGGGCTTCAACCGTCTCCCGAATCTGCTGTAAGCGGGCCCAGCCTTGCCTGCTGCGCCCTTCTGCCCAGGCTCTGTTGACTGAGGAAGAGAATGGTTATTTGATCCCTGCGGGGGCTCCGAGACGCTCCCCCTGGGGGGTCTGCCGCGTCGAGGTGCCCTCGCTACTGGTACAGACTCGTCATTCATCACAAAAGCAGGTTTTAGTCTGTCAATACTAACTGTCTCTTTTCTGTCTCCCAAATCTAGCACAAAATGCTTATCACCTGTCTCCAGCACTCTATATGGCCCGTCGTACGGGGGTCTGAGGGTTGATCTTAGAGCCTCGTGCCTAACAAAAACGAACTCAGCATTTTTTAAAGCTTTGGGAACAAAAACGCGCTGAAAAGCGTGATGAATGGGGCCCGGGAGCACGTCCGCTCCCGTGCCGACTAGCGGCCCAAGAGCCGGGAGGGGGGCCGGTTCCGGGTGCTCTGGTAAAAACTCACCTGGCAGCCTGAGAGGTTGTGCGAACACCAGCTCCGCTGGGGAGGCATCTAAATCCTCCTTGGGAGCAGAACGCAACCCTAATAAAACCCGTGGTAGTTTGTTTACTCAATCTGCATCCGTGAGTGACGCTCTGAGTGCTGCCTTCAAAGACCTATGAAAGCGCTCGCATAAACCATTAGCCTGAGGGTGATAAGCAGTAGTGCGGTGAATTTTTGCTCCTAATCCGTTGGCCATCGCTGACCAAAGCTCAGAGATGAATTGAGGCCCTCTATCGGACGTAATATCCGACGGAACGCCAAAACGCGCTACCCAAGCCGTTAAAAAACGCGAGCCACCTCCGTGGCCGTGATCGTCGCCAGTGGGACCACTTCCGGCCAACGCGTGGTTCGGTCCACCATTGTCAAAAGATGTGTGAACCCCTGTGACGCCGGTAGGGGGCCCACGAGGTCGACATGCACGTGGTCGAACCTTCTGGCCGGAATGCGAAAGGGTTCTAAAGGGGCTCTTGTGTGCTTGTGGATTTTGGCCCATTGACAGGACATGCAGGCCTTTGCCCACTCCTTCACGTGCTTGCGCAGGCCCGGCCAAACAAACTTTTCCGCTACCATTTTCACCGAAGCGCGCACTCCCGGGTGCGCCAGCAAGTGGACTGAGTCAAAAACGCAGCGGCGCCATGCGGCTGGAACCACTGGGCGTGGGCGCCCGGTCGACACATCGCAGATTGGGGGGGTGTACCGGTTTGTAAACACTTGCTCTCCAGCCTTAACCCTGTTGGTCCAGACTGGAGTGCGCGCACGTCTGCATCTGCACCCTGCTCTGCCGCCATGGCTTCGTAATCTATACCCACGTGAACTGGGGCTGCGTGCGCTCCCGCGCTGCTACTCCGCTGCACGGTCGCGGTGGCATGGTCCGCCTCTGCGCGTGCCGGTGCCGTGACCACGCGTGAGAGGCAGTCTGCCACCACGTTGAGTTTACCCGCTACGTGCCGAATGTCAGTGGTAAATTCCGAAATTGTGGCCAGCTGCCTCTGCTGCCTGCCTGACCATGGGTCTGAAATTTTGGACATGGCGTATGTGAGCGGCTTGTGGTCCAAGCGGTGAAACGCCGTCCTTCCAGCCAGAACTGGAAATGACGAATCGCCAAATGCAGTGCCAACAGCTCCCTGTCAAACGCGCTGTATTTTTGCTCGGCCTTGCTCAAGGATTTGCTGAAAAAAGCCAGCGGCTGCCAAACTCCGGCAACCTGCTGCTCTATCACGGCCCCTATGGCCACATCTGATGCGTCTGTTGTTAGCGCGATGTGTGCCGCTGGGTCCGGGTGAGCTAGGAGCGCAGCGTCAGCCAAGGCTTTTTTTACCTCCATGAACGCGTGCTCCCGCTCTGGGGACCATTCAACAGCATTGGATGGTTTTTGTTTCTTGAGCGCGGCATATAACGGCTGCATGAGTTGTGCTGCGTGGGGCAGGAAGCGGTTATAAAAATTCACCATCCCTAAAAATTCCAGCAATGACTTGACCGTTTGTGGTCGTGGAAAATCTGCCACTGCGCGCACTTTATCCGGTAACGGAACTGCCCCTTCTGGGGAAACACAGTGGCCCAAAAAATCAATCTGCGCGACGCCAAACTGGCACTTGGCCTGGTTAATTATTAAGCCGTGCTCTCCCAACCTCCTAAAAACCACGGCGAGGTGTTTTTCGTGTTCTTCCTCTGAAATACTGGCGACCAAAATGTCGTCGAGGTACACAAACA
This sequence comes from Pholidichthys leucotaenia, assembly GCA_020510985.1. Taxonomy (NCBI): domain Eukaryota; kingdom Metazoa; phylum Chordata; class Actinopteri; order Cichliformes; family Pholidichthyidae; genus Pholidichthys; species Pholidichthys leucotaenia. The sequence goes on along the minus strand of CM035841.1, from coordinate 297,384,397 downwards.
CAAAAGGGAGATCGCGTAACACGGCGTCCATCATCCGTTGGAACGTCTGCGCCGCCCCTTTAAGACCAAACGGCATGCGTAGAAACTCAAAAAGTCCGAACGGTGTTACTACCGCTGTTTTAGGAATGTCCTCCGGCCGGACCGGAACTTGATGGTAGCCGCGAACCAGGTCTATTTTGGAAAAAATGCGCGCCCCCGCTAGGTGTACTGAAAAATCCTGGATGTGTGGGATGGGGTAACGATCGTGTGCTGTGGCGTTGTTCAGCTTGCGGTAATCGCCGCACGGTCTCCAGGAGCCATCAGCTTTCGGGACCATATGCAGCGGCGAAGCCCATGGGCTTTTCGAACAGCGAATGATGCCCAGCCTCTCTAGGCTGGTGAACTCTTCGCGCGCTATGGAGAGCTTGGCAGCATCTAAGCGCCGAGCCTTCGCAAAGACGGGGGGGCCAGATGTAGTGATAAAATGCTCCACCCCGTGTTTTGCGACCGTCGCTGAAAAAGTGGGTACCGTGAGTACTGGAAACTGGGTGAGGAGTGTGTGGAACTTACCACCTGCTGCGGCAACGTTGGTCTGTACTGGTGGCGGGGACACTCGAGCTGAACAGGGAAGAGAGTAAAAAGAGAGTGCATTTACCAGCCGCCTATTGGCAAGATCAACTAACAGACCATGTGAGCACAGAAAATCAGCGCCTAACATGTTGAAACTCACCGCCGCTATGACAAAAGTCCATTCATATGTGCGGCCATGTAAGTGTAAAGACAAAGTTCTTTTCCCGTAAGTGTTGATGCTCGAGCCGTTGGCCGCAGTCGCTCCGCTACCACAGGGTCCAGCCAACCGGTCAACATAAGTAGGGGTGATGAAACTCACTTGGGCTCCGGTGTCTATGAGGAAATCTCGTCCGGAGCTCGCATCTGTGATGTAGAGCAGCTTGCTGTTTTCACCGAGAGTCGAAGCTGCTAACGACCCTCGGTCCTGCCGTTTCCCGAACTCCTGAAGCTGCAGGGCGGCACACACCTGCGTGCCCTCTTGGCGAACCTCCGATGATAAAAACAGAGGTCATCTCCACCTCTGCGTCGGGGCAGCGCCTCTGCCACTGAACCCTCACGATCACCGCGTCGAGGCCGCGCCGCTGCCGTTGTCGGTAGGGTTGGGTCTTCTGCCTCTGGCTCTCCGCTGCTTTGGGCCGCCGCTGCGGTCGTCTGCTCGCCGCAGGCGTCCAGGATCCTCTCTGCCTCCTGGGCCAGCTCCCGGAAATCCTCCTGGGTCTCACAACGTACGCTGGCCAGCGTCCCTCTCATGTGCGCCGGGAGGTTAGTTAGGAAGATATACTGGAAAAGGAAGTCATCGTTGTCTGACCCCCTCAGCTGTAGCATGTCTTCCATCAGGGCGCTTGGCCTATGTCCTCCCTGGTTGAGCAAAGCCAGGAGCCTCCTAGCCCTCACTTCGGCTGAGGGCATGAAAAACTTGATGAAGGTAGCTTTCAACCTGCCGTATCTGTCGGTGGCGGGTGGCTGCTGTACCAAGCTCTGCACGCACCGAGCCGTGCGGTTGTCCAGCTTAGCGATGACATGGTGGAACTTAGTGTCATCCGCCAATACCCCTGCGAGCGCAAACTGTGACTCCGCTTGCTTGAGTCCGGAACCCGGAGATTCTCTCCAGGCATTCTCTACGTCGATGGGTCACCAATGTGGGGAGCAGGAATAAAGAGAGTGAATTGCATTTAAGTCAGATTTATTCAAGCATCCATCCCCAGCCTGCTCTCTCCAAAAAGCAGGAAGAAAGAGGCTGAGCTACATCCAAGCTTCACATTTTATACCATTTCCTATACAGGCTTGTCACACACAGGAGGGATCACATATCCCCGTCAAAACCCCTTATTGACATTTCTCCCCCCCTCCAGCCTTCAGTCTTCCACCTGCCTCCTGAAGGTTGGGAAGTCCTTTGTTCGCACCCCCGTCCTCTTCGTTGTCCCCCGCAGGTGGTCCAGACTTATTGTCCTCTTCGTCGTGAGGTCAATCTACATATGTTACCTCAGCATCCCTTTCATGCTTACACATATGCATGCACAAATACACCGCTACATACATCCCTTTAATGCTTAAACATATGTATGCACAAATCCACAGCCATAACAGCAATATTTAAACCCATTTATGTCATGAACCCCTGTGCGCCATTACACGGCGTATGAGGGAGAGAATGAAAAACCCATTCACAGGACTAGAGAGTGCTGTGTTTATTGAAGTTCACCAAAGTGACAAATCCATCCATCCATCCATCTTCTTCCGCTTAATCCTTTTCGGGTCGCGGGGGGACTGGAGCCTATCCGGCTCGGTGGGCTGCACGGGCTGCACGGTGGCGCAGTGGTTAGCACTGCGGCAGCACAGTTTACCCTTGGCCGGGGGATCGTGTTATCGTGGTTCGATCCCAGCCCCCGACCAACAGTGATCTGTGTGGAGTTTGCATGTTCTCCCCGTGTATGCGTGGGTTTACCTCGGGATTTCTCCGGTTTCCTCCCACATGCCAAAAACATGCAGGTTAGATTAATTGGAGACTCTAAAGTGGCCCTAGGTGTGAATGTGTGTGTGAATGGTTAAGGGATAGCGCCGTATCGTGGCTGCTTCATCCATCCAGGTGGTGGATGACCCTCAATTTCCCTTCTGGGGATCAATAAAGTATACTAAATCTAAAAAAAAAAAAAAAATCCCAGCATCTTTGGGCGAGAGGCAGGGTACACCCTGGACAGATCACCAGTCCATCACAGGGCCAACACAGAGAGACAGACAACCATTCACTCTCACATTCATACCTAAGGACAATTTAGAATCCCCAGTTTGAGGCCAATTAACCTAACTTGCTTGTTTTTCAACTTTCACCAAATACAGTTCAGTCAGCCACACAGTATATGGAGAGGTGTAATGACAGAGTTGGCCACCAAGGATACAGGGCGCCTGCCGATTGCTCAACAGCCTGGTGAATATAGAGCCTGGTGCTACAGGGCTGCGTAATGCACGAAACAGGAAAGGCGAGCAGCCTAATGCTGTAGGCCTGCTAGCACAGGAGAAAAGGCTAAGAACACTTACAGGTCTGGAGCTAATTCAGGGCGTGCCGTGCAGTCAGGAGGCAGAGGCAGAGAAGCGGACCAGCCGAAACACCAAGGTATGGATCATCTTGAAATTTCAGGCTGGGTAGACGCTGGGAGTGAATGACCATACGTAGAGAGAAACAGTGCCACGTATGAAGGGGAATGTCCCGACAATCCCCTTCTTCAGCGGTGGCAAACAAATACTCCAAGCGCTAACGAGGAAAGAGATTTCCGGTGTGAATGCGTGGGCAGAACAGATTGGGAACAGGTGTTTTTGAAAGCGCACGTGAATGAGAGAGAATGGAGCATGTGTGTGTGTGTGTGTGTGTGTGTGTGTGTGTGTGTGTGTGTGTGTGAGCTCCAGTGACAGTGCAGCTGACGGAGCTTGACAGGAGGAGAGGGCGTGCCAGAGCTGTCAGAGGGAAAACTAGGACAAATCATAACAACGAGTCAGAACGATTCACGACACATTTATATTTAAGGACCGGTGGTTGGAGTAGATTTTGTTTGTACTTGATAAATGTTCGGAGCTGCTAACATTTTGATGAGTGAGTACTGAAACACATAAATTTCACTCTAACAGCTGACGAACAAATCCATTCTGATCACATTTCTGTTATGTCTATAACTCATATGCTGAATAATCAGGCTGGAGGTGCAGTGAACGTAACTTTATTAAATCAAACAGCAACGATAACAGGTGCTCCGTACAGGCCAAGGGGTCGACGACGAAAGAGGAAGGAGGAAGAGCTCTTCTGCGTCTGCCCTTTTAACCCCTGGTGACGGCGGAACCGGAAAGGCGGGGCTGTCACCCCCACTACACCCAGGGTATACAGGATGCCATATTGGTACACCACATTTTTCCCCCTCGTAGAAAAATGCCAAACACTCCAGTGAGGCCCTCCCAAATTTAAACCCGATTCATGCACTAGTAAAAATGACATTTATGTACACACACACACACACACACACACACACACACACACACACACACAAAAAATAAATATATATATATGTATATATATATATATATACAGGCCTATCCAATCACACAACATAAACTACAGGGGGCCAGGTAGACTGCCGACCCACCTCAACATGGCTAGACGGGTTATTCTGCTGTATTTGAAATGACCAAGTCCATAAAACAAAATGGCCGTGTTCCTAAAACTAAAACATCCCCTAAACACAATCAGATTTTCATAACCAAACACAAACAGTCAATATGTACACCTATAACATGTTGCCAGCCCCCACCCCAACACACCCACCCCACAACTTGGGCATTTCAACTTATCAAACATAATACAGACAGTGTTAGGGTTTTGGTTTTTTTTTTTAAACAACAACACAGGGCAAAAAATGCAACCAGTACATATTAGCTACGTGACTTAGGGTTACCTGGCATATTAGCAACACCACCACACCATGTTAATAGCCCCCTTCCCCCACAGTCATCTTACAGTCCCAGTGGGAGACCCACCCCTAGGATTTCCGTCTGGCGGATCCCTCCCAGAGTACCTTTGCCTCTTCATCTCTGTGGACGAGCCACGTCGGTGTTTCCTCTCGTCCACTCACTGTAGCTCGTTAGGGTGTCTCCATGATTCATCGGACAGTCTCAGGTAGCCGTCCTCCTGGGCAGCCATCACCCGCAGTCACCCCCGATCGTCTCGTCGTTTTCTTTTGTCATGCACGCCCTTAATTGGGCTTCTACCCTGGGCCGGACCTCTTCACCGATGCGCAGAGGAGCTCGATTGGGCTTCTGATGACCACCATGTTGTAACTGGGCTCCCGCCCTGGGTCGAACCTCACCACCGACCCTGTCCGGAGTCCTCCTTGATCTCCGGTGTCGTTGTTTGGTGCGTCGTAGAATCACACCTGCTGGTCCTGCCCCGCTCTCTTTCAGACAGCCCCTGCAGCTCCTCGCTTCATGGTATCACTCGGACAAACTCCGGAAGTTGAGGGAGCTAGCGTCTTGGCTTCATCAGATGTCCTGGGCATTCTGCTGTGCCGTCCAGTTCCCACTTCCAGGGCAACTTGGACACTGGCATTAGAACCTGCCCAAGATGGCACTCCACATTGCTGATCTTGCACTCCTCCCACAATACCAGGCCATTCAATGTCCCAAACCGCATCGTCCTCCATGTGCAGAGCAGGTCAGTCCCACAAACCGCAGCCTGACCACTCCTCTCTGACGCCGCGGGTGATTGCAAATCCCAGGCCGTAGAACATGTCACATCCCATGATGTTTGACCCACCAGCGGTTACCACGAACTGGACGTTAGACATCATTGCTGAGTTGTACCTCGGTGTCAATTTCAACAAACCCACGATGGAAAGTCTTCTTCCTCCATAGCCGAAGCACGGCATCGACAGGTTTCTCACACAGTAATGCGGGAACAGACTCCTCACAGTGGGCCAGTTCAACAGGGAAATTGATCCTGTGTCTGCCAACAACGGCACTTCCACGCCGTCCGGCTTAACGTCACAGTAAATCCACCCATCTGTGCTCAGGGAGACGGTATGAACAACCGTAGGAGTCGCTTGCCACAAGACCGCACTTGCCACAGCATTTGCCCTTGGCCAGACAACTCTCTTGCCTTGTGCCGGTGCCTGGCGGAACCGCAGCCATAACATCTTGGTATACCCGGGGCAGACTTAATTTTCACAGCGGCAGCATGTTCCTCTTCAGTTACACTGTCTTCGCTGTCCGAGTCCACAGCCAGCACCTTCAAACATGGTTTGTTTTGCCCCAATGTGCTTCTCTCACCGAGGTCTTTTGATATCTTCTCTGCTGCTTCAAACTGCTGCACTATATCAATAGCCGTGGCTAACGTCAGTTCACCCAGGTAGGTCAGGAGCCTTGATCGAACAAAGAGTGTGCTCCGCTAGTTGATCACGGACCATCTCTTCCTCCAAGGCTCCAAATTGGCACTCCCCCGCCAGCTGACGTAGGTCTGCAACATAGTGCTGTACCAACTCTCTTGTCTGCTGGCAGCGCTGCCGAAACTGAACTCTTGAGACTATGACGTTTACCGAGGCGCGAAAGTAGTGCCCCATTAGCCCAACCACGTCTTCAAAAGTATCGGCCCCTTCTAATGTGCTGAGGATTCTTTGACCCTCCATACCAAGATTATGGACCAGAATAGCTCTCGCACACAGTTTCTCGAGCTCACCAAGGTTAAAAGCCACCAGATAGTTCTGGAAAACCGCGTACCACTGAGCCCAGGGGACCGGCGGCTCACCCGTTCTGGAACCTCCAAAAATGGCCAAAAAATGGAAACAGCTCGCTCCATACTTTTTTTCTCGTTGCCAAATTTATGTCCATAACTCGTATGCTGAATAACCAGGCTGGAGGTGCAGTGAACGTAACTTTATTAAATCAAACAACAACGATAACAGGTGCTCCGTACAGGCCAAGGGGTCGACGACGAAAGAGGAAGAGCTCTTCAGCATCTGCCCTTTTTACCCCTGGTGACGGTGGAACCGGAAAGGCGGGGCCGTCACACCCACTACACCCAGGGTATACAGGATGCCATATTAGTTAGTTAGTTAATCCCTTCACACCATGAAGGTGTATATGGGCGGCGCCTATCTCCGTTTCTTTGACCCTAGGCCACACAGCTACTGTAAGTAGTGAAAGCTACAGTGGGGGGTCAGTCCTCTGGTAGCTCTGTGTGTAACTTTACTTTCCCCATTCCATTATGCGGAGCACCACGCTAGAAGGCAGAAAGCACCATTTTTATATGGTCTTTGGTATGACCCGACCGGGATTTGAACCCCTGCCTCCCGGGTGTGGGGCGGATGATCTACCAACTGAGCCACCACTCCGGTCCAGGACGCCATATTGGTACACCACAATTTCATGAATGATTAATACAATGTAAAGACCAAATTTGCATGAGAAAAGCTAATCATTTCTCAGATCAGCTAAATCCTACCAGGTAGCATAGTTATTCAGTGGTGTAACTCCTATTGGCAAACTAGCAACCAGCTAACTTCACACAACAATTCACAAGCTAAATCAATAATATGATATTTGGGACTTCCGGTTATGGCGGCCGCCTAGAAGGACACGTATCACTCTGCTCTGCCCCTGGAAATAAAAATTCGGCAAATAACTCTCTCATTTGGAACAGAACTTTTCCCAGCGTTTGGGTGAGGATATGCCGGTGAAGACTAAGGCTGGGAAATCAGGAGGGGGAAAAATTGAATCGCCGAAGCAGTCCAAATTAACGGACTTTAAAGTTTGTGGCGCAGTAGAAAAAGCTGCGGATATGGCGGATGAAACTAGCGGTGGTGCGGTAACTGCTGCTGCTGACGATGGCGGCACAGGTGCAGTGCTGGCTGCCATTAGCTCAATGAGAGCAGACTTTTCCGCTAAACTTGATGGGATTATGGCAGCGTTGGATGCAATGAGAAAGGAGCTGGGTGACTGCGTGGAGCGAGTGACGCAGGCGGAGCTTCGTGTTTCAAGTGCGGAGGATGAAATCAGCGGACTTCAAATAAAGGTGCGCACTTTGGAAAAAAAAAATAAAGATCTGGAAAATAGCGTTCTGGACTTGGAATCTCGGTCCAGAAGGAACAACCTGAGGCTGGTGGGTTTACCGGAGGGAGCCGAAGGTCGTGATTCATGCTCCTTTTTGGAGGGGTGGACCCCGGAGGCGCTGAACAACGCGGAGCTAAAATCATCAGTCGTCTTGGAAAGCTCCCACCGAATTGGCCCACCGAGAGGTAACAAGGCAGCACCGAGGACGCTAATTATGAAGTTTCTCAGCTACAGAGACAGGATGACGATCTCCAACGCGGTGCGGGCCAAAGGAGAAATTAAATACCAAGATCAGCAGGTGCGGTTCTACCCAGATCTGGCCTCAGGAATCCAACAATTAAGGAAGCAGTTTGACCCCATCCGCAAAGAACTGCGCAACCTTGAGATTCGTCATGGAGTGATTCACCCTGCAAGACTTCTGGTCACATATGAGGACAGAACACGCATCTTCAAGACCCCCGAGGAGGCGCAGGAGCTCATCAAGAAGATCCAGGAAGAGACTGGTGGGAGCTAAGCATGAACAGAATATAGGGTAGAATATTTGAGCATTTAACTGATTAGAAGCATATAACAAGATTACAAAATATAGAATGTATTACATATTAAAAAAAAAAAAGTACAAAATTGCTAAAAAAAATTTGGAGTTAAATTGGAAAATTACAGAAGAGAGTTAATGTTACGTTATTAAAAGCAGTAGAGTTAGGGTGATTGGGAGGATGAAGAAGGAGTGGCTTTGGCTGTTCCTCGTGGGTGTGGAACGGTCGATGGCTATATCGGGAGACGGAATTTTTCTTTTGTTTTTGGGGGGATTGCCACAAATGTGGGAAGGGGGAATTTGTTTGTGTGTAGTTTGTAGGGTGAATGTTCAACCACTCATTTTTTTGCTTTTCTGTTTGAGCATGTTTACACTGCAAGGTAATCCCAAACTCCCTATTGATTATAAATCAAAGCGTTAATCTTAATTTAACTTCATGGAATTGCAGAGGTCTACAAAATTTAAAAAAACTTAAACAAGTTATGAATAAAATAAAAGACATGGGTTCAAAAATTGTGTTTTTACAAGAAACTCATCTAATAGAGCAAGATGTAAAAAGAATTAGGAGTAGATGGCAAGGAAATGTTTTCACCTCATCATTTTCATCCCGAGCCAGGGGAGTTATGACTCTCATACATAAATCAGTCCCATTTCAAGTGAAAAATGTAATTGGAGACAAATTTGGAAGATATGTAATCATTCAAGGATCTTTGCTATTAGAAAACATAAATTTGGTGAACTTATATGGTCCCAATATAGATGATCAAAAGTTCTTTGCCAATTTATTTCTTATCTTATCATCACTTACAGGGCAACATATAATAGCAGGGGATTTTAATTGTACATTGAATCCCAGTATAGATAGATCAACAGGACTGGACTGTACGCACAATGGATGTAGGATGACCATTAATCATTTTATGAAAGAATTGAAATTGATAGATATATGGAGAGAAATGAAACCACAAGTTAAAGCATACTCTTGTTATTCCAATACCTACAAGACATTCTCACGTATAGATTATTTTTTGATCTCCACAGAATTAAGGTCCAAGATTCAAAACTGTTTTTATGATAACATCGTGATCTCTGATCATACACCCTGCTGTCTAATGTATGTAGATAAGAAATTGACAAAGGAACCAGGTAGATGGCAATTTCAGCATAAATGGCTTCAGGATGAGGAATTTGTTAAGTATATAGAAAAACAGATAGATGAGTTCTTTGATATCAATACTACACAAACATCAGCATGTGTAAAGTGGGAGGCTTTCAAAGCTTTTATTAGGGGACATATTATTAGTTATACAGGTTCAAAATCTAAGAAGACTCGAGAGGAGAGAGTCCAATTGGAACATAAAATAAAAATTCTTCAAGAAAGAGTATATGCAGGAAGAGATCCAAGGTTGGAGAACGAATTACTGATTTTGAGAGCTGAATATGACAAAAAATCAGCGAATAGAGCTGCCTCGAGTCTTCTAAGATTGAAACAATCTTTTTATGAACAAGGTGAAAAATCAGGAAAGTTATTGGCATGGCAGATTAAACAATTAGAATCTAAAACACCAATTACCAGTATTATAAGTAATGGACAGGTAGTTATAGATCCTTCAGAAATTAATAGAGCCTTTAGAGATTACTATGAAAAATTATATGATACCAAAAATGAATCTGACTTAACAAAACTACATGGGTTTTTGAATGAACTATTTATACCGTGTATTCCAAATGAAAATAGGGAGATACTGGAGTCTAAAATTAGTCAAGAAGAAGTTGGACTAGCCATTGATAATATGAAATCAGGAAAAAGTGCAGGACCAGATGGCCTTCCAGTTGACCTTTATAAAAAATTTAAGAATAAATTAACAAAACCTTTTTTGGAAATGGTTTTAGAAGCATTTCAAAATAGTAATTTACCATCATATATGAATAATGCCTTAATTATACTGTTGCCAAAACCAGGTAAGCCCTCTAATAAATGTGAAAATATGAGACCAATAAGCCTATTAAATGCCGACCTTAAGATAATTTGTAAAATTTTAGCAAGACGAATACAAGAAATTTTACCAAATATTATTAATCGAGATCAGAATGGCTTTATATAAAGGGAAGACAAGGCTTCCATAATGTAAGAAGACTATTTAATATTATTTATTCTAATAAAGAAGCACCGGATACAGCTCTCTTATCACTGGATGCCGAAAAAGCCTTTGATAGAGTTGAATGGCCCTTTCTTTTTGAAGTCCTACAAAGGTTTGGACTTGGAAATAATTTCATAAACAGACGGATTGGAGCAGCATCTGCAGTGATGCGGACGTTGTACCGGTCTGTTGTGGTGAAGAGGGAGCTTAGTTCTAAGGCAAAGCTGTCGATTTACCAGTCAATCTACGTTCCTACTCTCACCTATGGTCACGAGCTTTGGGTAATGACCGAAAGAACGAGATCGCGGATACAAGCGGCTGAAATGAGCTTTCTCCGTAGGATTGCTGGACTCACCCTCAGAGATAGGGTGAGGAGCTCAGTCATCCGGGAGAGGCTCAGAGTAGAACCGCTGCTCCTCCACATTGAAAGGAGTCAGTTGAGGTGGTATGGGCATCTGATTAGGATGCCTCCTGGACGCCTCCCACTTGAGGTGTTTCAGGCACGTCCCACTGGGAGGAGACCCCGGGGCAGACCCAGGACTCGGTGGAGAGACTATGTCTCCCAGCTAGTCTGGGAACGCCTTGGTATCCCCTCTGAAGAGCTGGAGCAGGTGGCTGGGGAGAGGGAAGTCTGGGCTTCTCTGCTTGAACTGCTGCCTCCGCGACCCGGACCTCCGGAAAAGCGGTAGAAGATGGATGGATGGATGGTTCAGATAATATATAATAATGCTACTGCAGAAATTCTAACAAATAACAATATTTCAAAATCAATAAAAATCAATAGAGGATGTCGACAAGGCTGTCCACTTTCACCTTTACTGTTTACTATGGCAATTGAACCTTTAGCGATGGCGATACGTCTACAGTCACAAATACTGTATATGGAATTAAAGTTGGACCAACAGAACATAAAATCTCCCTGTATGCCGATGACATAATTTTGTTTATGTCGAATCTTAAAAAATCAATTCCGACCTTGTTGAATTTAATAAAGAATTTCGGGGAAATATCAGGATATAAAATAAATAAAACTAAATCTTCAATATTAATGCTAAATGAGACCCAGAGAAATTACCCAGCCCCTGAGGTAAATCAATTCAATGTTGTAAATCAGTTCAAATATTTAGGAATCCAAATTGTGCCTAAGCTAGAATCAGTCGCCAGTGTCAATTATGAAGCCTTAATGACAGATATTGATGAGTTACTTCAGAGATGGATGTCACTACCAATGTCGATGATCGGGAGAATTAATATACTTAAAAGTAATATCTTACCTAAAATACTTTATTTATTTCAATACATTCCCTTACCACCACCTTTAGATTTATTCTCAAGAATTAAAAAAAAGTTAGTGGAATTTATATGGAACAACAGGAGGGCTAGATTACATCTGTCTTTATTATATTTACCATTTGATCGTGGAGGTCTGAAATGTCCAAATTTTATGTTGTATTATTGGTCGGCACAACTGAGGTCTATGACATATTATTTTTCATCAAATGATCTCCCTCACTGGACTGAAATGGAATCATACAATTTACCTTTACCTCTTCCCATATTCATATACTCAGATTCGGCAAAAAAATTACAAAAACAAGTTAAAAATCCATTTGTAAAGCATATGATCAAAATATGGTGTGAAGCTAAAAACTATTTAAAAGAACCACAGTTATTGTCACAATTTAGTCCAATATGGGGTAATCAATATTTTAAACCAGGGAGAGCGGACGCTGTATTTAAAGTATGGAATTTAAAAGGGATACAAAAGATTCAGGATTTATATTTGCCATGTGCAGAAAACATAATGTCTTTTGAAGAGTTGAGGATCAAATTTAATCTCAATAGAACACATTTTTTTAAATATCTTCAACTTAGAAACTTTATTCGATCAAATCAAAATAAAGCTCTCACTCGACCTATCTATTCATCCTTGGAAAAAATGTTGATGAAAGATAGTAAAAGAAAGGGTATTATTTCAGAGTTTTATAACTCATTGACACTATTTTCAAGTGAAAATTCACTGAAAAGATTAAACTACTGGAAAGAAGATCTGCAAACTGAAATTTCAGAGGAACAATGGGAATTGGCTTGTACAGAAGCTCAAACCAAATCAATAAATGTACGCCTTAAATTGATACATTTCAAATGGTTAATGCGGATGTATGTTACACCGGAGGAGTTAAATAGATATAACAAAAATATACCAGATACGTGCACAAAATGTATGGAAAGTAAAGGAACTCTATTTCATTGTGTATGGGAATGTAGATTAATAAGAATGTTTTGGGAAGAGGTGAGGGTAACAATTGAAAAAATAGTCTCAAAACAAATCATATTGAATCCTAAACTGTTTTTGTTGGGTCTGTACCCAGAAAAGCATAATTTTAATAAAAGTGAAAGAACATTCATAGACCTCAGTTTGCTTAATGCCAAAAAATGTATTGCACTATTATGGAAAAAGACTCATAGACCAGATGTGACTCAGTGGTTAAGACAGATGTTAACAAACCTTCCATTAGAAAGAATAACATATATACTGAAATCAAAGGAAATTGTGTTTGAGAATATATGGAGACCTTTTATTGATTATGTAAAAAATTTAAACATAACTCTTGAAGAAGAAGGTGAATGATATGTGTGGACCTTGTAAATTCCAAACTGGTGAACATAATATGTATACTTATGTATTGGATTGTCTAGACTAAACAGAGGAGCATTGTTGAAGACTTGATTTTGTTGGTGGTTGTTGGTGTTTTTTAGTGCATTTTTTTTTTTTTGTAGTACTTTAGTGTTAGTGCTTGATTGTTTGTATCATGTTTGTTTAAAAAAAAAAAGGTTCAATAAAGATATTGTGGAAAAAAAATAATATGATATTTACCTCGTTTTGGACAGAGGGGTTTGGTCCTTTTGTTTGACAAGTTCAACCAATTTAAAATGGTTTGTTGCCCTTGTGGAGCTCATTTCATGTTCTCTCACTGAGCTGAAAGTATTCCAGACCAGCATCCCCACCTGCCGCCTTTACAACTGACTCCAACTCAGTGTAGGTGCAAGTACCTGTTGGGCAATACCAAGTCTGCAACAGGGGGGATACATTGTATGATTATTAGAAATGTTTCTTTTTGTTGCTTGCAAATGAAAAAATGACAACTTCTTCATACCTGGTTGAGTTGCAGACAAGGGCGTAACTTTGTTTCAAACATTTTTTTTTGGGGGGGGGTGGCTGAGATCTCTGCCCGTATAGGGAGCCTAAGTTATACCCCTTGTGGCGGGTTGGTGTAACCCCCACAACAGACTGGACAGACACAGCGCTCGGCTAGAGCAATTAACAGAACAGTGAAATGTGTGTATTAATGTCTACAGGCAGCCCCGCTTCTTCTGGCTCACTACTGGGATGTTAATGTGCCTTTCATGCATTGTGTTCATGCGTCCTGTCCTTACTGTGACCTAGAGACTGAGATCAATATGTAGATGTGCCTTGTAACCTCTTTGTCTTGCAGCTGGAGCAGAGGCCAGCAATCTGCCTATTGTGATGTATGTCTCTCAAATGCAAATGTCTCATGCCTGTTCTGTAATCTCTTTGATCATACCAACTGCTGGGGAATGCTCTTTTATGTATTGTTGTAGTTGGGTATATATACTGCACTGTAATCCATGCTCATTCTCTCATTCACTCACTCTTCAGCTGCTGCTGCAGACACACACTTGTGTCTCCTCCTCTGAGAGCCTGAGGATCCCGCTCCGGTCTGCTCACACTTGCACCGGAATGGGGATCCTGTGAAGGCGGTATGATTTAATAAACTCTGCTTAAAACCAACATTAACGCCGCTTTATTTCATGCCGCTTCACCCCTTCCAGTTCTGCATATTGGACCTTAAATTGAAAAAAAAAAAATTCTTTATTGAAATGAATGGCAAGAGCAACATTATCTTTAGATCCCGATCAAATTTTGCAACGAGTTACCCATATGATGTTTATCAATTTAAAAGATAACTTTCCATATAATTAAAGTTGCCGGCTGTCATACAATAACAGAGTAATATTTAGTTTTTGTTTATACCACTAGTGGACAGCAACTCCCATCCCCCCACATCACTAAACACAGTTACATTTTAGTGATCTGAAAAGCACTGATTTCTCATAGCATTGACCCCTGCACTGACAGACAAGTCACTAGGATTAATCTTAGCCTAACTCTTGGCTAAATCACTATACATTGGTAATAACAGAATGGATTTGCCTGACTGCTGCCCTCACTCTGTGTCTCTCTGTGAGGAAATCACATGAACAAAAAGAAAATGTCGATTACTTATCAGGACAAGTCTAAAATTCATTAGTTTGTCCAACAGAACATCATTATGACGATCTAGTCAGCAGTCTGTTCTCTAAGGCGCAAAGTTCATTTTTTTTATTGTTACCTGGTCACTTGTGCTTCCTGTGCTGCATCACTCTCACTGATCCTTTTTGCTGCCTCACTCTCACTCTGGTCACCTGGGCCACCTCTCCTCCCTCTCTTCCTCTTTGTTATCCCTGCTACTGTCGCTTTCAAATTCTTGCTCCTGACACGCTACTGGATGTAAATGGTCTTCTGGCCTCTATGAAGCCCTCTTCAAGCCCCTTAGATATCCTCCCAACATCACTACTTTTCAAAATATTTGACTCTATCGGGCCTTTAATTGTAAAATCATTAATTGGTTACTTTTATCAGGGACTGTCCACTGTTCTTTTAAACAAGCAGCGGTTGAACCCAAATTAAAGAAACAAATCTTAGACCCTACAGAACTGAACAATTACAGGCCAATTTCAAAGCTTCCCTTCTTATCCAAATTGCTTGAGAAAGTAGTAGCCGAGCAATTAACTACATTCATAGAGAGAAATAAAATTTTAGACACCTTCCAGTCTGGTTTCCGCAAAATGCACTCCACCGAGACAGCGCTAATTAAAGTCTCCAGTGACATCATGATGGCAGCAGATTCTGGTCAGTACTGGGTCCTGGTGTTGTTGGATCTCACCACTGCTTTTGACATGGTGGACCACAATATATTGAAAAATATGATGAAGGACACGTTTGGTATTTCAGGATTAGTTCTGAAATGGTTCTCATCTTATTTAACTGACAGAGGGTTTTGTGATTTATTTACTCCTGGTGGTCCCTCGGACCAAGTTCAGAACCCCTGGAGATCAATCTTTCCAGGCCGCTGCACCATGGCTTTGGAACGCACTTCCCCTGTCCTTGTACTGCCTTGAGTCTGTTGACTCTTTTAAGAAAGAGTTAAAAACTCATTTGTTTAGACAGTCTTTTAGCTCTCATTGAATGGCTTTTATTTCTTCACTGTTTTCTCTTTTCATCCCTATTAATATGTGTATATTGTATCTTATTTCTATTGATTTTAATTTCTGGGTATTTGTAAATTTTAACTTGCTGTGAAGTAAGTTAAAAGTAAAAGCCAGATGAGAACAGATTGTAGACCACAAGCAGGAACCGGCTGTTCAGGGGTGCTGTATGTAGTTCGCCGCAGATGTCCAAATGAATGTGCTTCCAAGGGCCCTCCGAGTACAACACCGGTCTGGGGTGGGGGGGTAGTCCACCGGTCTTCCCGCTGTCCAAGCACGGAACAGTTTTTTTTTACCATAGCTTCAATGTCCTTATCAAGACTCGGCCACCAAGCTGAATCCCTGCAGCGCTGCTTTACCCTGACCATGCCCAGGTGACCCTTGTGGAGCATCGCTAGGACACGTGATCTCAGAGACACCAGGATTAGTGTGCAGTGTCCCCTCACCACACACACATCATTCCAACAGCTCAGTTCATCTTTAAACTGGTGGAAGGGTGCCAGCTTGCCCTGCACCTTTGCGGGCCAACCCTCCCTAATCACCGAGCACAGTTATGACAACACAGGGTCCTGTTCCGACTCCGCCTGAAGTTCATGGAGGGATATCATATCCCAGAGGGGCCCATGCAGCATGTTGACAAGATCCGCCTCCGTGGGATTGTTGTTGTCGTCATCTGGTTGTACGGTGTTGGCTGTGACACGGGACAGGAGATCCGCCACTATGTTCTCCTTACCAGGAGTGAACTGGGTAGAAAAATTGTAGGCCCTCAGCCACTCCGTCCACCTGTGGACGAAGGTCTGTGTCCTGAACCCGACGTCTCCAGTAGTGTTGTCAGTGCTCGGTGGTCTGTCCGCAGAGTGAAATGGCGCCCATAGAGATAGATGTGCCACCGTTCACACGCTCAGACGCAGGTGAGCGCTTCCTTCTCACCCATGGCATATTTTTGTTCAGCTGCTGAGAGGGACCTCGATGTGAACTCCACTGGACGCTCAGTACCACCTTGTACCTGGGACATAACCGCCACCACCCCCGAGCCAGACGTGCCACAGGTCACAAATGTTGGCCACTTTGGATCAAAATGGGCCAACACTGGAGGGGAGGGGAGTTGAGCCTTCAGCTTAGCAACCGCCGCTGAACAGGCTGGGGTCCATTGTCACAGTGCAACCTGTTTCAAAAGGGCCCAGAGCGGTCCGATTGTTTCTGAGTAATGGTGAATAAAATGTCCGTAAAAGTTCACCATGCCCAGAAACAAGGAAATCTGTGCCGGTGTTGATGGATCTGGGAGGCGCGGGATTGCCTCCACATTCAACTGCAGGGGCCTCAGACCCCCTGCTGTCAACCGGAATCCCACAAACTCGATGGAGTCCGCCGCAAAGATGCACTTTTCCTCATTCAAGGTGACTCCGTGTTCCTGTAGTATCGTCAGCACCAGCCCCAAACGATCATCGTGTTCCTCCCGTCCTGTCATCTAGGTATGCCACCACACCCTTGAGGCCAGCCAGAATCGTGGACATTATTTTTTGAAAGCAGCTGGGTGCTGAGCTCAGACCAAAAGGCATGCGGGTGTACCTGAATACACCCATGTGGGTCATGTGCGCTGTCAGGTTCCTGCTAGCTGGGTGGAGGGGCACCTGCAGGTAACCCTGGCGAAGATCCAGCTTCGTGAACACCTTTAAACCGCTAAACGTCGCGGTGAGTTCTTCCATTGTGGGAAGTGGGTACTTGTCCGGAACGATCACCTTATTCACCATCCTAAGGTCGATACACAGTCGGATGCCACCTGATTTTTTCTTGACCACCACGATATTTGATATCCAGGGTGAAGCATCCACCCTCTTGATGATGCCTGCTTCAAGCAGTTTGTTCAGCTCCACTGTGACATCGTCCCACAGAGCGAGGGGAAGCTGCCGTAGTGGTTGAGTTTTGGGAGTCATACTTGGATTGATGAACAGGTGGTGGTTGAACGTGTTGATGCATCCCAGGCATCTGAACAGCCCTGGTCACCGGACATGCCATTCGGGGTAAACTGTCAGTACCGTTGAGCCCTCTGGGTCCTTGATGGAGAATCCCAGTTCACCCAGCAAATCTATCCCTAGCAAATCCGCCTCCTGGCGTGAAATTTGGAAAGTGAATGTGACAACTGCCTTCAACCCACATTTCACTGAAAAGTCAACCGTGCCCGCCATTTCAATTTCGACATGGCCATACCAAAACATTTTCACTGCTCCAGCATTGATGGTTTTATTTGGAAAAAGTCTTTTCAAAGTAGCCATATTTACTATGGACTTACCGTCTCCTGAGTCCACCATAAGCAGTACGTCGACTCTGTTGAGTTTTAGGACGTACCACTTTAACGGTCCCTTCTTCGTGCATGCTACACACACTCGTGTCGTGTTCTTGGACTCCGCCACCGATGGTTCAGCAGTGATACTGTAGGCCCTGTCCCGCACTACAGTTGCTGGAAGTCCACCCCGAAGAATTAGCTATGTTGCTAACAGCCGTGCTCGGAGGGAGAACTTGGGTAGCTACACTCCCTTTAGCCACTACCAGCAAACCCAGCTGGACTGTGGCCTCAATCTGCCTAACCAGTTCAAACACCTTTTCCAGCGTGAGAGTGTCCATAGTTAGCTTTAGCTTGCTCTTCAGCCATACGTTGTTAGTACCGTGGGCTAGCTTGTCCCGGACCAGCTCCTCCTCGATAGGCCCGAAGGCACACTCTCTTGCTAGGCTACAGAGCTCCGTACTAAAGGACTGAGTGGACTCACCAGCTCACTGTTGGCGGTCAAAAAATTCATATCTCCCTGCTGTGATGGTGAAATGGTCTCTGAAGACATAATACATTAATTCCAAACCTTCTCTCAGTGAGCCGCTGCCACACAGCCCAAAAAATATTTGCTGGCCCTCCTCACCGAGGTAATGGACAAGTAGGCTCCTCCGTCTCTCTTTGTCGACGCCGCTCAGGCCAGCTGCAGCCACATACACATCAAACCTCTCCCACCAGCGGCCCCATGGTATGGCTGGCGTGCCCAGAGACTGTAAAAATGGAGGTGGTGGAGGTTTATGTTTCTGAGGTAGGACAAGTTGTTGCCTCTTTTCAGTTTGCCTGTACAAGAGCCATCCTCCAAATAGAGTTTATTCCACTCATGCAAAAGCTTCCTGGTGAGCTTATTTGCTGCTCTTCTGTCCCCCTCCATCAGAGCAGTGCCCATCCTCTTAAGCCTCACCACTTCTCAAATGGCTGAATCCTCTAATTGGGCTTGGACAAGTTCATTGTGACTTATTGTTGGAAAGTGTGGTTGTGGCTGTGGGGTTGTCTCCAAAGAATATGTGCAATACTGCAATCCAGGCCACATCCTTTTGATGCGCCGCTTCGTTTCCCTCCCAAGTTGCATAATCTTAGAGGACAGTTCTTCAGTGCATGCTGCCATGTATCTGCTGATATCAAGTGGGAGACAAGACAATGTGTCAGCATTCTATATTGATTTTCCCAGGCCGATACTTCACATCAAAGTGGAAATCAGAAAGCTCTCCTACCCAGCAATGCCCAACTACATTTAACTTTGCAGAGCTCATGATGTATGTCAGAGGGTTGTTGTCTGTATAGACAGTGAAGCGTGGGGCATAGTACAGGTAATCCCTGAATTTATCAGACACAGCCCACTTAAGGGCCAGAAACTCCAGCTTCTCACTATGAAGGTTGTAGTTTCTTTCTTCAGGTGTTAAAGTCCTGGACCCATGTGCAATGACACTTAACTTTCCCTCTTGCATCTGGTAAAGGATGGCCCCCAAGACCCCACTCTGATACATCGATATGTAACACAAAGGGTAGGTTGAAGTCTGGATAAGCCAGAACGGTGGGTTCATGAGCATGTCCACCAGTTGCTCGAGTGTATCTTGATGTTCTTAGACCACACCACAGGGGTCTTAGAGGGCAGCTGTGGTCTCTTGGACTTATGCTTGTGAGCTGTTAATTGTGATGTCCCACCTTTCACTTGCAGCAGCTCATACAGGGGCCTTGCAATTTGTGAGAAATCCTGGATATAGGATCGGTAATAAGTCAGAAAACCAAGGAGCTGTCTTACATCACCCACTGTCACAGGAGTCTTGTTTTTTAAGTGTGCCACAGCCTCCAGGTCACTAGGGTCAACCCTAACACCCTCAGCAGAGACCAGTCTTCCTACATACCGAACCTCACGCTGAAAGAGTTCACACTTTTTTGGCCTTACTTTTACCCCATGGTGCTGAAGGGCCTGTAGGACTTTGCGCACATGTTCCTCAACAAAATGTTCACCAAAATGGTGAACCAGGTGTTAACTCCATGAGTGTCCATCAGGTCTTGGATTCTGGGTAGTGGGTGTTGATCAGGAACTGTCTTTTGATTTAACAGACATTCCATCCTTCTTCCTAACACACACTACTGGGGCAAAGTACGGAGATTTGGACTTGACTATCCATCTCTTCGTTAGAAGGTCCTTGATATACTCCTTTACTTCTCTGAGTAGTGGCTTTGGAACAGTGGCGTATGCGCGCTGGACAGGGATGTTGTCTTTGTTGGAATATAGCCAATGTCATTGCTGTCTCGTGAAAAAACTGCTGACTCCTCATACAGCATTCTTTCAACTTTTTCTTGCTATTCCTCTTCAAGATGGCCAAGGTTAACAGGTGGGTGCCACAGTGATGTGGTCTCCCCAGCAGCTGAAGTGGTAGCACTGTTAACTGTCACATTGCGAGTTAAGGGGCCTGTTTGTTACTTGTGAAGTGAGTAGGTTTCAACTACTTTTGCAATTGTCTGAATGTTTCTGAGGGCTGTTTTCCGTGGCAGAGTGATATCATGTTTGGTATTATTCCCTACAGGTATACGGTCAAGCAGGAATGTTTCTGGTTTAGAATTTCAAACAAGCCCTCACCTGCATCCAGCTGTTCTAGTGGCACACTTTCTTCATCAGGCTCAAACAAGACAAGGTGGTCAGATGGATCTATGGTGGGTGGAACTCTGCATTTTATCCATGTGATCTGGCCCGCAGGAAGAACAATATTATGTTGACCTATTCTTAGGTGTCCAGGCTGCATATTTGGCTTTGCGGTGGATATACAATTTACCACAGCCTCAGCTTTAACTGGTGAGATTGAAATCGCCCCACAGAGTAGAGTAATTAGTGTTGGAATGAGTCTGTCCGGTTGCCCTAGGATGAATTCCTCCATGACATTGAAGCTGAGTAATGGTCTCTCTATGGGCTCACTGCTCACTAGAAAGGGGACATTGATTTGCAAGTTGGGGTCTTCATTCCCAGGTAGGTTAACAGGTATTGCAACCAAACCATCAAAAGGGAGAATATCTCCATTTACTGCATACACTTCAAGTCCATCATCATTTCCACTCAGTTCAGTGAGTGGCTGGGTGAGTGGCTGGATTTCAACATGAGGTAAGTGTTTGTTTTCTCCAAGTCTGATCAGTCATACTGACTTGTGCCCAGTGTTCTCTCTAAGCTGCGTGCTTGCGCAATCGCGCACTGCTCCCGCGTTCTTCGTGCACAGAAAATCTATGCAGCGCATAAAATAAAATCCAACCTGAGCTGTAAATAAAATAAACACATTGTAGTGAACACTGAACAATAGACAGCGTGTGGGCACTCTCTCACACCCAGAAGCAGCAAGAGGAGGGAGAGAATAATTGCCTGACAGAGGAAGTGTCTCTGGGAGGTATCAAGTGAGTGATAGACACCTCCTGGGGAGAGGAAGAGCCAACCAGACAAAGGATTTTGCCCCTGCTGCACAAGCTGGCATGTGGTAAATATATTGTTGTGGCGGGTTGGTGTAACCCCCACAACAGACTGGACAGACACAGCGCTCGCTAGAGCAATTAACAGAACTGTCACGCCGCGCCGCTCATCAGCGGTGCCACCTGCACGCACACCTGCACATCATCAGCGGCGAGGGATATAAGCCGCCTCGCCCTGAGCTTCGGCCTGAAGCCGTCAGACTTCCCCATGCATCGCTGTGAGTTCCTTCACCCTCAGCTGATCTCTCTGGTAAGAAGACCTTACCTCCTTTTCCTTCCTAGTCTGCTCCCCTGTGCACAGGTGGATTCCCCGGCGGCGGACAACGCCTCTCCATCGCCTGTTCCTCGCTGCTGCACCGGGCTCTCCAGGTGGCTGTCTACCGGACCTCGTCCCTTGTTGTGCCAGTCATCTGTCCTCTCCAAGTAAGCTCCTCTCTCGCTCTTATATCTCCTGTGTTGGTGTGTGCCCGTCACCCTTCTCCTTGTGCTTTTCCCATAGGGTTGTCCGGCTGCACGGCCTCCTGCCTCTGTGCCCGAAGCAGACGCCGCCATCAACACATTTACATCCCGCAGACACACATTCATTCACTCCTGTTGTTAATAAACTATTTGAACTACTCTGAGCCTGTGTGTGTGCGTCTCCTGAGCCGTGCGTTATGTCAAGAACAGTGAAATGTGTGTATTAATGTCTACAGGCAGCCTCGCTTCTTCTGGCTCACTACTGTGATGTTAATGTGCCTTTCATGCATTGTGTTCATGCGTCCTGTCCTTACTGTGACCTAGAGACTGAGATCAATATGTAGATGTGCCTTGTAACCTCTTTGTCTTGCAGCTGGAGCAGAGGCCAGCAATCTGCCTATTGTGATGTATGTCTCTCAAATGCAAATGTCTCATGCCTGTTCTGCAATCTCTTTGATCATACCAACTGCTGGGGAATGCTCTTTTATGTATTGTTGTAATTGGGTATATATACTGCACTGTAATCCACTCTCACTCTCTCTTCAGCTGCTGCTGCTGGACACACTCTGTGTCCCCTCATCTGAGAGCCTGAGGATCCCGCTCCGGTCTGCTCACACTTGCACCGGAGCGGGGATCCTGTGAAGGTGGTATGATTCAATAAACTCTACTTAAAACCTTCACCAATGCTGCTTTATTTCATGCCGCTTCATTGTGATTTACGCAACAAGTGTTATGATAATTGCACCACACATTCTCTTTGTCCAAGCAATATAAATAATGTCAGAGCCTCGGTCGTTATGCATGAGATTGACTGAGATGACTAACACTGTCCAGCCAATGATATGATGCGGTTCACACGTATTTACTTACGCAGCCAATCATTGTCATTGATAGGGCCTTATGTGTATGTGCCAATGCGTGCCGGTGTTTTGCAGGTTAGCAAGCTAACAGTGCTGCAGAGTTAAGAGACGCAAATGCTTATTATGGTAAAATGAACGGGCAGTGGCACATCCACTCACCAAACCAAAATAAAAAAGAAATGCGGTTCTTTTAAGATGGAATGGCTGTCGGAGCGTGCAAATAGAAGAACAAGCGGTGAAACTGGGTGAGATTTTTTCTTTTTCGAATGAGAAAGGTCTGCTCTGCAAAATGTGCTGCAAAGCCAAAATAGCAAGTGAGTTTTCAGATGGAAAAGTGTGGACTGAATGGAAGTTGGACTACCTCAAGCGTCACATTCAGCAGAAAAGTCATTTGAATGCTGTTGGAATTGTACGAAGATGCAAGATGGGAAAGGGGATCAGTATATTATTGCGGGAGAGTGCAAAAGATTGAGAGAAGAGGAACAAGCTGTCACACAAAAAGAACTCCGACCCTGAGCAAGTTAAAGTTCTCACTGATAATATTCTACTCGCCATCAAAATGAATGCATCGATGCTGTCGGTTCAACAAATCCATGATCACATGGAAAAGTATGTGAGTATACCAGAAAGCTGGCGAAGCAAAAATTATGCCTTTGAATTTGTGAACTCAATCAATGAGAGAGTGCAGAATGAGACAATGTGCAATGTTAAAAATGCACCCTGGCATACCCTGACAGTAGATGAGAGCACAGCCATAACAGTGCACAAAATGCTAGTCATATATATATATATTAAATAGAGGGGGAAAAATATGACATCAACTATAAAACTGTGTTCGCCAGCATCATCCAGCTGACAGCATGCACTGCTCAGGATATTGTGCAGGCGATAACTCAGTTTTACTCCAAGCATGGACTAGACATGCAGAGAATGGTGATGCCGACCGCCGATGGCGCCTCAGCAATGCTAGGAAAGCACAATGAATATGTTGAATTTAAGTACATAACGAAGCAAAAACTTAAACAAGGGTCAATCAGCACATTCTCAGATATGGTGGCTGCAGCACTTAGATGTGAGGAGCTAAAGGAGATCTCACAGCTTGTGGATATTTGTGCTACATTTCAAGCATCCAGTGCAGATTGTGGAAGAGGCTTTAGTTTAATGAATCAATTCAAAACAGCATCTAGAAATAGTCTTGAAGTGGCACATTTGGACCAGCTGATGCACATAAAGTCAAAGCAAGAAGCAGATGGGGCCATCAACCTGGACAAAGTGTACAACCATTGGAGAAGTGAGGACAATGGGAAAAATAAGGTGAAATTTAAGTCCCCAATCAGATTTGTGCTTATTCTAGTGTCATTTATTAAGAATTTTCATTTATGAATATAATCATTAAATGCTGTTACTAGATTATGAGTAGTAGAAATGCTAATAAAATCTGTCTAATTATATATTTTACAGACAAAGAGTTACAGGAATTTACACTGTATCACATGCTTGTGCTACAGCACACATGTCATTGTGCAAAATGTGAATGTTTTAATGTGAACAAAATTTTATCTCTGAAAGGTGTACATGTCTCAATTCTTCCAGAGCAGCTACAGGACCCCCACCCAGACCACAGCAGGACCCTGACACTGACATACAACACATTACACAGCTCATGAACAACAAGATTTGTCTTTTTCATTCTAAGTGGGCCAAATCACTTATATTAAAAGTAATCTAACAGAAATCCATCCATCTTCTTCCGCTTAATCCTTTTCAGGTCGCGGGCGGAAATTACTGCTGTAATTTGATTCTTTTAATAAGCCACGCAACTTGCTATGATCTCAGGTTTTGGACAGGTGTGATACTGGTGTGGCCGCAGAGTGCACGTCTGATGTTGCTCACAGTGGTCCAAGGAGTTCTCAGGGAGTTTGTGTGTATGCTCAGACACATGAAAAATTAGAGGGAACATTGCTTGTGCCCCTGTATCTAATAAAGCACTGACAGCTAGCCCATTTAGGTAACATTGAATAAGGGCTTTTCTCCCAATTAGTCTTGCAATTTGTTCAGTTTGGGAGGTTGGTGGGTGGGGTGAGAACTCAGCAGGGGTCTGTTTTGGTAAATGTTTCTCTCCTGCAGTAGCCGTTACTGAGGGGACATATAATAAAGCATTTCCCATAATCTAAGCAATCCCTGTATTGGTCTGGTTCTCACTGCCGTGGTTTGGCTGGGGCAACTAAGACCTGATCACTGAGCGCCCCCTTGCAGTGACCGACTCCATTTTCCCTGACGCTTGGACCACTGTAGACAACCCGCAGCCCTGTGACCCTCCTCACAGCAGATAAAGCAGTGGTTACAGTTGGGCAAGCCTTGCTCCACACATTTAGGACAGTCACTCATCCTTTCTTTTCTTGCAGTGTTTCAATTTTTGTGAGGAGCGCTGACACATTTGCTCTGACTGTCTTGGCTGAGTGGGCTGCTTCACTGAATCCACAATTTTGGTAAGCGCCTCAACTTTTTCAGTGAACTGTTGTATGATTTGAATGGTGGGCAACTGCGCAGTGATTTCCTTGTTTGTGCTGTGTTCCTGTATGATGCTTGCTCCAATCTGTGCACTGCGGACACTGGTTTGGCTTTGGCAAGGTGTGAAACCCAACCTGCGTTGCTTTTCATGCTCCTCACTTGTTATCCTCATCACATATCTAACAATTGCCTCATCCTTCACCTCAGGGTTGGACAGGAGCGGTTTGAGCTCCCTACGGATATCAATGTGTCTGTGTTCCAGTCCCTGGTAAATTGTGTGTAAGAAAACATCTTGAATTGTAGCTCTGTTATAATACTTGATACTTGCATCAGGAAGGTTGGATATAAATAGAATTCTCTGCTTGAGCCCAATCACCCTGTAGAGGAATTGCTGTGACGTCTCGTTTTCATTTTGTTTAGTGCACGTCAACTCTTGAAACAGTTCGGTGCCATTCTTTTCCCTCAGGTGTGACTGTAAGAATCCTTTCAGTTCCGCCACAGTCATATCATCTTTATTCATAAACATGACCAACAGTGATCTGTGTGGAGTTTGCATGTTCTCCCCGTGTCTGCGTGGGTTTACTCTGGGATTTCTCCGGTTTCCTCCCACATGCCAAAAACATGCAAGTTAGGTTAACTGGCATCGAACTGGGGATTCTAAATTGTCCTTAGGTATGACTGTGAGAGTGAATGGTTGTCTGTCTCTCTGTGTTGGCCCTGTAATGGACTGGCAATCTGTCCAGGGTGTACCCTGCCTCTCGCCCAAAGATGCTGGGATAGGCTCCAGCCCCCCACAACTCGAAAAGGATTAAGCGGAAGAAGATGGATGAATGGATGGATGTCTTTAAATTTCCCAGGTTTGATTATCCTGAACACAGCTCTGACAATTTCTGAGTCAGTGAAGTCCTCTTGGATCGCTTCATCAGTCTGCCTGCACACATTACTGTAGGTGATGTCTGATGTGTTGTCTCCTATCTGACCTCCCTGAATTTTTAAGTCTCTGCGGTGGAGGTATGAGAGCTCCCTGATGGAAATCAGTTTGTCATGTGGCTGGTGAGTGTTAAGCCTCAGTTGGCTGTCACTAGCGACCGAATCCCTGCCTTGTGGAGGTGACGGGGTCCCTGAAGGCTGGGTAGACTTTGGTCTCGTAGTGGGTGTGGCAATACACTGCATAAGTTGCTTACTAAGGTCCTCATAGCTTGTCAAAATTCTCTGCAGCTCACTCTCATGTGTGTCCCCTCCAAATTACCCATAGTAGTACTGGTGTCTCCAACTACTGAAATGGTTCGTGGTTGGGGACCTGGTGAACTAGATGTGGCTCCATGTGTCATAACACTGGAATGAGCCACAGGTTGTGTTGTACTTGGCTCATTGTGAACATCAAAATCATTAGTTGTCTCATGTGCTGTACCCCTCTGTGCTTCGATAACAGTGTCAATAGTGTCCTTTAAAATCAGTAATTCCACCATTCCTCTGTCATCAGACTCAAGCAGATGTTTGCTGTACATAAAAGCATTGATGTGCTCAAAACAATTCTTGTGATCTCCATCCTCCAGCGTAGGCTGCTCGTTTCCTGGCACTGGACCTACAGTCATGTGAAAAAATTAGGATACCCTGTATAAGCCTGTGTGTGTGTTTTTTTTAACATATTTGGACAAATGGATATTTAATATCAGTTGTGGCGTAACCCCCACAACAGACTGGGACAGGTACAGCACTCGGCTAGAGCAATTAACAGAACAGTGAAATGTGTGTATTAATGTCAACAGGCAGCCCTGCTTCTTCTGGCTTTTTCCAGCTCAGTACTGTGATGTTAATGTGCCATTCATGCATTGTGTTCATGCTTCCTGCCCTTACTGTGTCTATACACTGATAACAATATGTAGATGTGCCTTGTAACCTCTTTTGTCCTGCAGCTCCGGAGCAGAGGCGAATTCCGGCCAGCAATCTCCTTATTGTTATGTGTGTCTCTCAAATGCAAATGCCCATACCTACTGCTGTGAATGCCTTTCATGTATTGTCTGTAGTTGGGTATATAAGCTGCATTACTCTGTAACTCATGCTCTCACTCTCACTCTGACGACTGCTTCTACCACTACTGCTGAGAGCCTGAGGACACACCCCAGCCCGCCTGCACAGGGCTGGGGTGAGTCCTATGATGGAGGTATGATTTAATAAACCTACTTAAAACCCTCACTTCGCTGCCTTATTTTATTATCCGCCTCATTGGTGATCCCGAGAATGCACACGCTTTGTGCAACGCAACCTTCTGGTCTGGACGACCCGACGACAACGAACGCAGCACCCGGCGGTGATTCTCCGACGACAAGTGAATGCAGCAGCCTGATGCAAATTATCTGCCCTCCCTTCTGCTTCAGGGAGACTTCGACGCAGAGTTACCAGGCGAAACTCTCCGGAGACCACCCACGACTGGGACAGCTGCGGAAAACTTCATGGTGAGATCTGCATATCTAGATCGGCACATCCAAGCTGGACCGGCCGCTCTCACAGCTTCTGACACACGATTCTGTGTCTCCACAAGAGAACGCACGCACCTCGTCCTCTCTCCACGACGGCGACCTCCATGGCCGACTGAGAACGCAGCGCGTGGACCTGAACGCACCATGACCCATCTACAACAACTACAACAGGGATGATTAAGCTCCCTGACCCTGACTCTCCCTCTCCAGCAGGCCCACCCACGCACGGAACCCCGGCACACGCACCGGGGAGTTACGAGGACGGCGCACCACGCACGGGACACATACGGCTCCACAGACCGCCATCCTCCTTCGCCGCTGCACACAGAGCCTTCAGGCTTGCTTGTACACCTGAGGCACGCACGCAGCTTGCTCACTGGATTTTCTAACTGTCTTAGCCATGGCGCACAACGGGAATTCAGCAGTCTGCGGTCCCCGAAGGCTTTAAGGTTGTGCCCGCACCTAAAGTCAACACGCCAAGTCCCTTTGCTTTTTTTTTTTCTTACAGCCGCCCCTGTTGTTCTTCATGGCCGCTGTTAATCCTCGCCGCTCCTTTTTTCTTCACGGCCGCTATTAATCCTTGCAGGACTTAATCGCGAGAGGAGTCAGTGACTAATTTTTCTTCTTGTGGATCTCCGCACGTTCAACGGGACAGCCCCTCAACATCGCGGACCCACAAGCAATTTTTGCGCGGCTCAGACAATTTCACCGTCCCCGGCCGGCATTTACTACCCCCCACCCCCCTCCACCTCCGCCTGCACAGAGCTTTCCCTGCTCGCTGCCAAAGCCGGACTATCGAGGCCTCGGCCGCCTGCTGAGCCCTCTGGGGGGGAGCATGTGGCGTAACCCCCACAACAGACTGGGACAGGCACAGCGCTCGGCTAGAGCAATTAACATAACAGTGAAATGTGTGTATTAATGTCAACAGGCAGCCCTGCTTCTTCTGGCTTTTTCCGGCTCAGTACTGTGATGTTAATGTGCCATTCATGCATTGTGTTCATGCTTCCTGCCCTTACTGTGTCTATACACTGATAACAATATGTTATGATATGTTATTATAGATGTGCCTTGTAACCTCTTTTGTCCTGCAGCTCTGGAGCAGAGGCGAATTCCGGCCAGCAATCTCCTTATTGTTATGTGTGTCTCTCAAATGCAAATGCCCATACCTACTGCTGTGAATGCCTTTCATATATTGTCTGTAGTTGGGTATATAAGCTGCATTACTCTGTAACTCATGCTCTCACTCTCACTCTGACGACTGCTTCTACCACTGCTGCTGAGAGCCTGAGGACACACACCAGCCCGCCTGCACAGGGCTGGGGTGAGTCCTATGATGGCGGTATGATTTAATAAACCTACTTAAAACCCTCACTTCGCTGCCTTATTTTATCATCTGCCTCATCAGTGTTTAAAATACTGGGAAATTCATGTAATACAACTAAACAATTAAAAATTAAAGACTTTTCAGATTTTCAGTAAAATATAATTCTAAACAAATAGTGAGGAATAAATTAGGATACCCCCCATCTTTTTTAGGACACCCCCTCATTCATTCACACTTAAAATGGCTAAAATAAATGTTAAAAAATGCAAATAAAAACAAAAACAAGGTTAGACACAGATATGTCAACATTTCTTAATAAAGAACTGAATATTTAATGGGGTATCCTAATTTTTTCACATGACTGTACAGTCTTAGCAATATGAAAGAGTTCACTGGCCGATAAGCTGAGTAGGCTCTTTTGAATGCCCCAAACTAGACTCTTCCTCTCACTGTCAGACACTGTAGCGCTTTCTCTTCCAGCTGTATGGCCACACAATCCAGGAACTTAGTGTAGCCTCCACTTCTCTCCAATTGTCAGCTCACATCAGCTTCTTCACAGTACTGAAGGACTTCTGTTCACCTGCTCCGGTCTGGTTGACATAACGTTCGGCTCAGGAGACGCACACACACAGGCTCAAAGTAGTTCAAATAGTTTATTGGCAACAGGAGTGAATGAATGAGTGTCTGTGAAATGTTAATGTGTTGGTGGCGGCGTCTGCTTCAGGCACAGAGGCAGGAGACCGTACAGCCAGCAACCCTATGGGAGAGAACACAGAGACACAGGGTGATGGGCACACACCAACACAGGAGGAGAATAGGCGAGGGAGAAGCTTACTTGCTAGGAACAGATGACTGGCACAACAAGGACGGAACCCGGGAGACAGCCACCTGCAGGGCTCGGTGCAGCAGCGAGGAACGACGAGGGAACGGGATTGTCCGCCGCCGAGGAATCCACCTGTGCACAGGGGAGCAGACTGGAAAGGATGAGGTAAGGGTTTCTTACCACACAGCGTCGTGCTGAAGAGTAGATAGCTTCACGTTGAAGGGGAATGAAGTCTGACGGCTTCAGGCCGAAGCTCAGGGCGAGGCGGCTTATATCCCTCGCCGCTGACGATGAACAGGTGTGCGAGCAGGTGGCGCCGCTGATGAGCGGCGCGGCGTGACAGTACTCCCCCCTCTAGCAGCGCCTCCTGGCGATGGCTTCTCTGGGTGCGCTCGGTGGAAGTCCGCGATGAGCGATGGGTCCAACACGAACGACGAGGGTACCCACTGCCGATGCTCGGGCCCATAGCCCTCCCAGTCCACCAAGTACTGCAACCCACGACCCCAGCGCCGGGAGTCCAGGATGGAGGCGACGGACCAGGCCGGATGGCCACCAATCATCCGGGGCGCGGGTTGCGCAGCAGGAGGAGGGCAAAGGGGGTCGGTGACTGCCAGCTTCACCTTAGACACGTGGAAGGTGGGATGGATGCGGAGGGAGGGGGGAATAGCCACGCGCACAGCCACCGGGTTGATGATCCGGGTGATGGGGTAGGGACCCATGAATCGCTGTGCCAGCTTCCTCCTCTCGCCTTTTAAGGTTACGTCCTGGGTTGACACGTAGACACGTTGCCCAACTCTGTACGCCGGGGCAGGTCTTCGGTGCCGGTCCGCCACAGTTCTGTTGCGCTCCGCTGTGCGTAAAAGCGCATTGCGCGCAGCAGCCCAGATGGAGCGGACCTGCCTGAGATGCGCCCTAACCGAGGGGACAGTTACCTCACTCTCCTGCACCGGGAACAGCGGGGGGTCATAACCCAGGGACGCCTTGAAGGGGGACATCCCTGTAGCAGAAGAGCGAGCGGTGTTGTGGGCGTATTCAACCCAGGCAAGATGGTTACTCCAGGACGTGGGTTTAGATGCTGTTACACAGCGGAGCGCAGCCTCCAGCTCCTGATTGGTCCGCTCACACTGCCCGTTGGATTGGGGGTGATGGCCGGAGGAGAGGCTCACCTTGGCTCCGATGGCGTTACAGAACGATCTCCAAACCTCAGAAGAAAATTGGGGCCCCCGGTCCGAGACCACGTCCACTGGAATCCCGTGCAGCCTGAC
Organism: Pholidichthys leucotaenia; assembly: GCA_020510985.1. Classification (NCBI taxonomy): domain Eukaryota; kingdom Metazoa; phylum Chordata; class Actinopteri; order Cichliformes; family Pholidichthyidae; genus Pholidichthys; species Pholidichthys leucotaenia. The sequence goes on along the minus strand of CM035841.1, from coordinate 297,353,254 downwards.
CACGTGTTGGACGAGGAGATCCACCATCTCCAGGGCAGTTGGAAGACCTCGCAGGGGAACGAAGTGCACAGCCTTGGAGAAGCGGTCCCCGATGGTCAGGATGGTGTCATAGGAATTGGAGGCTGGGAGTCCGGTGACGAAATCCAAAACGATGTGTGACCAGGGCCTGCCAGGGACGGGCAGGGGCTGGAGCAGACCCGCTGGGGGGGGCGTTTCCCGACTTGTTGGTGGCACAAATTGGACAAGCCCGGGCGTAGCGGGCTGCGTCCCTCCGCAGGCCCGGCCACCAAAAAGACCGCTGGAGGAGGTCTATCATCCGGGAGGAGCCAGGGTGACAGGTGAGCTTGGAGGTGTGCAGCCAGTGGATGACCTCTCCACGAACTGCGGATGGCACGAACAGCCTCCCCTCCGGTCCGCCGCCAGGGTCAGGTTCCACTTCCTGCGCCTTCCGGATCTTGCCCTCTATGTCCCAGGAGATGGCTCCCACGACGCACGACCTGGGCAGGATGGTGTGGAGCGACTCCTCCGACTCCTCGGGGGTGAACTGCCTAGAGAGGGCGTCAGGCAGGCCGTTCTTGGAGCCAGGCCTGAAGGTGATGGAGAACTGGAACCTGGCGAAGAACAAGGACCAGCGCGCCTGGTGGGCGTTCAGACGCTTGGCAGATCGAAGATATTCCAAGTTCTTGTGGTCCGTAAGGACCACGAACGGCAGGTCCGCCCCCTCTAGCCAGTGGCGCCATTCTTGCAGCGCAAGCTTGATGGCCAGTAGCTCTCTGTCCCCCACATCGTAGTTCCTCTCCGCCGGGGACAAGCGCCGGGAGAAGAAGGCGCAGGGCCGTTTGGCGCCATCGTCAGGTGACCGCTGAGATAGCACCGCCCCCACTCCTGTGTCCGAGGCGTCCACCTCCACGATGCACTGCAGCGCGGGGTCGACCTGGCGAAGGACCCGGGAGGAGGAGAACTCCGCCTTCAGCGCCTGGAAGGCAGCAGCGGCCTCTTCGGTCCACTGGAACGGGACCTTAGGGGACGTGAGGCGGGTCAGTGGTCTGACGATGGAGCTGAAATTGGGGACAAAGCGGCGGTAGAAATTTGCAAATCCAATGAACTGTTGCACCTGCTTCCGTGACGCAGGTGTAGGCCACTCTACCACCGCCTTTACCTTCTCTGGGTCTGGGAGCACCTGGTCCTGAGAGATGACGAAACCCAGGAAGGACGTCGTTCTGGCGTAAAATTCACACTTTTCAGCCTTCACGTATAGCCGGTTCTCCAGCAGTCTTTGGAGGACCCGCCTCACATGGACCTGGTGCTCGTCCCTGGACTTGGAGAAGATGAGAATATCGTCCAGGTAGACGAACACGAAGAGGCCGATGAAGTCCCGGAGGACGTCATTGATGAGGCGCCGAAAGACGGCAGGAGCGTTGGTCAACCCGAACGGCATTACCAGGTATTCAAAGTGGCCGTTCGGGGTACGGAAGGCTGTCTTCCACTCATCTCCCTCCCGGATCCGGACGAGGTGGTATGCGCTGCGTAGATCCAGCTTGGTGAACCAGGTCGCCCCCTGGAGGGAGTGGAAGGCGGTGTCCATGAGGGGCAGGGTGTAACGGTCCTTCTCAGTGATGTCGTTGAGAGCCCGGTAATCTATGCAAGGGCGGAGGGATCCGTCCTTTTTCCCAACGAAGAAGAACCCTGCCCCCACGGGAGATGACGATGGGCGAATTATCCCAGCGCTCAGTGATTCTTTCAGGTAGGCGTTCATCGTCTCCTTCTCCGGCGCTGACAGGCTGTAGAGCCGACCAGAAGGTAAGGGAGCCCCCTGGCGGAGGTTGATGGCGCAGTCATAGGGCCGATGAGGGGGGAGAGACGTAGCTTTAGTCTTACTAAACACCATACCCAGGTCGTGAAATTCCGGAGGCACCAGAGACAGGTCCGGGGGTGCAGCGTCCGTAGCAGGGGGAGAAGCGGATGAAGAGCAGGCAGCGGACTGAAGGCAGGTGCCCATGCAGAACGTGCTCCATGCTGATACCCCAGCTGACTTCCAATCCAGGACCGGGTTGTGGAGGCGTAGCCAGGGATACCCCAGGATGACGGGCGACACAGAGTTGGGCAGGACGAGAAAGGTTATCTCCTCCCGGTGGTTTCCAGAGATGATCATCGGGACCGGGATGGTCTGGTGGGTGACTCTCCCAAGGGAAGCACGGGAGAGGTTGACCAGGGAGATGGGGTCCTTGAGCGCCTGGCAGCGGATGCCCAATCGGGTTGCCAGGCTTTGAGAAATGAAGCTGCCCTCTGCGCCCGAATCCACCAGTGCGTGGGTGAGGTGCCCAGTGGGGTTGTGGCAGAAACGGATGGGCAGCTTTAATTGAGTGAGGGGACTTAACCGATTGACGTCCGCGAGGCCCCCTACAGTGACTCGCGGACCCCCCCCCCGTTTGGCTTCTGTGGGCAAAGCTGTACCGTGTGTTGATCATCTCCGCAATACATGCAGAGATTCAACGCACGGCGGTGTTGTCTCTCCGCCGGGGAGAGCTTTGTCCAGCCCGTCACCATCGGCTCCGACTCCTCGGGGTGCGATGGCGGCGGCGTCACCAGGGGGCGAGCTTGGGGCAAGTGCGACGAGGCTCCGCGAGGGCGAGAAGATGACGACTTCCGCCCCGAGGAGCGCTCGCGCAGCCTGTTATCCAAGCTGATGGCAAGGGAAGACAGCTCCGCTAGCGTCTCAGGGAGGTCCCGCCCAGCCAGTTCATCCCTCAGATCATCATTGAGGCTGCGGAGGAAAAGGCCGCAGAGGGAGCGTTCCTCCCAGCCCACTTCCTCCGCTGCTACCCGGAAGTCGACTGCATAGTCCGCGGCCAACCGGCTTCCCTGCTGGAGAGCGAGAAGCCGGTCGACCTGGACCGTCTCGGTTCGGGAGTGGTCAAAGACCTCCAGGAAGCGCCTCACGAACTGGTCATAAGTGAGGGTGGCGTAACTGGGCCTCGCCATAACGGCGTAGGTCCAAGTCAACGCGCGCCCCTCCAGGAGATTCCCGATATAACCAATCCGGCTGTGATCCGAGGGAAAGTCTCCGGGAACGCGGTGGAATATGGACTCACACTGCATAATGAACCCCCGCGCTCCGCCGAGCTTTCCGCTAAAGCGGGCGGGGATCGGAGTGGGTGTGAGCCGCGCCGGTGCTACCGGAGCCTGCTGGACGGCCACTGGAGCGGCAGGAGCCGCGCCACCCTGATGAGCCGGGGGGAACGGCTGCTGGGGGTCCAGGCGGTCCAATCGGTTATTAATGAGGATCAACTGATTTAGGATCACCTGTTGCTGATAAGCCATTTGATCCACCCGAGCCTCGAGGTTGGTAAGCCGGTGCGCGAGCCCGCCGTCTGCCGAGCCGCTCTGCTGAAGCCGTACTGACATAACGTTCGGCTCAGGAGACGCACACACACAGGCTCAAAGTAGTTCAAATAGTTTATTGGCAACAGGAGTGAATGAATGAGTGTCTGCGAAATGTTAATGTGTTGGTGGCGGCGTCTGCTTCAGGCACAGAGGCAGGAGACCGTACAGCCGGCAACCCTATGGGAGAGAACACAGAGACACAGGGTGATGGGCACACACCAACACAGGAGGAGAATAGGCGAGGGAGAAGCTTACTTGCTAGGAACAGATGACTGGCACAACAAGGACGGAACCCGGGAGACAGCCACCTGCAGGGCTCGGTGCAGCAGCGAGGAACGACGAGGGAACGGGATTGTCCGCCGCCGAGGAATCCACCTGTGCACAGGGGAGCAGACTGGAAAGGATGAGGTAAGGGTTTCTTACCACACAGCGTCGTGCTGAAGAGTAGATAGCTTCACGTTGAAGGGGAATGAAGTCTGACGGCTTCAGGCCGAAGCTCAGGGCGAGGCGGCTTATATCCCTCGCCGCTGACGATGAACAGGTGTGTGAGCAGGTGGCGCCGCTGATGAGCGGCGCGGCGTGACACTGGTCCCCGGTGTCATCTATCACTGGATCAGCTTCCCGTCAGTAGATGGAGATGATCCTGGCCGACGAGCCCCCAAGAATCTGTTACAGGTATCACGGTTGCTGCCAAGTAACAGATTTCTGAAAACCAGGATAAAAATGATGAGACAGGGGAGACTTAACTGCTGTCTGAAAATTGTTCTGGTTAACTGTCTTTTTATTCAACATTTTCCAAATAACATGATGTCTTGTCTTTCAAAATAATATAATCACTTTGATCAATGCCTTATTGTGTCTCAAAAAGAGCTTTCACATTAGTGTGCAGGAACATAATCACCAACTTAAAGACTTTTAAAAGAAAGTAACATTGCTTAATACATTTACACTGCAATATCACATTCTCTTGGTCAAAATATTTACACTGTCTCATTTTACAATGCTTATAAAACTAGATGCACCATAAAGTGCTCACAGAAAGACAATTATTTGTTATTTGATATTTATGATAAATCAAATTACTGTAAACAGTCACACACTTAGATTTAAACCAGAACTTACTGGAACAATATTTTTTGGAAAGATAAAATGTGCAGGAGTGTGATAATTCAGCACAACATATTTGGGGAGGATTACACAATAATTGTTACTCATAGAAACTCATCAGTCATCACAACATTTCCTAAAATAAAACAGATAATCAGAAAATTGATAAAAATATCTAAACAAAAATAAATATTTATGCTATTCAAGTAAAGTGTAAGGCAATTTAAATTCTTTTATGATAATTACTAACTTGAAAACCAGGATAAAAATGATGAGACAGGGGAGACTTAACTGCTGTCTGATAATTCTTCTGGTTAACTGTTGCTCCAACTGACAGCACATGCAAACCAGAATTCCAACTTAGAACAGCAGTTCCTTGTCGCCCTTGCAGTCCAAAACTAGGCACTGCACCGGCACTTCCCTTACCACATTCTGAGATACCTCAAAAACAACTGATTATCTACATCAATAGAATAAAGAAATCACATATAAAATATCAACTTTATACTGTCACCATACAAATAAATTTATGTGCATGTCACATATTTATGGAAAATGTAACTAAGTGGAAAAAATGTAGATAATGAAGAGAAGGGGTCTCAGGACAGAGCCCTGGGGAACACCTGCAGAAATGGGGAATGGACTCAAGGTGTGCGATTTGGATGAACTGAGTGTGGCCGGAGAGATAAGAAGTGAACAAAGTGAGGGGAGTGTGGGTGATACCAATGAAAGCCAGTCTATTTAGGAGGGTGCTATGAGAAATGGTGTCAGAGGCGGCGGTGAGATCTAGGAGAATGAGTATGGCAAGGAAGCCAGAGTCTGCAGCCATCAGGAGGTCGTTAATGATTTTGATCAATGCTGTTTCTGTACTACTGAGGGAGCAGAAACCAGACTGAAATTGTTCATAGAGCTTATTATTACTGAGGTGAGTGTGGAGCTGAGAGGCAACAACTTTTTCAAGAATCTTGGGGATGAAGGGGACATTAGAGATTGGTCGGAAGTTATTAAATCAGATGAGTCTGCGCTGGGCTTTTTTAAGTGAAGGTGTAACAGCAGCTGTTTTGAGTGGTGCTGGAACAATTCCAGTATTGAGGGAAGAGTGAATAATGGTGGTAAACAAAGAAGCCAGTGAAGGAAGACAGGTTAATGGGTTAATCCTTGGCCCAACTGCTACCTCTGATGTTAATGTCATCAAATCTCATTCAATAGATTGTGTACAACAAACAGCCAGGCAAACAGTATCATTACATTACTTCCTTGGGGAGCTACAAATAGTCAGACAGGAATTAGAAATTGATTAAGTAGGCTAATCTGTTGGTGCAAGATGTGTGCCAGTGTTTTACACTAAAGAAAACAAAGCATAATTTCTGCATTCCTCAGTTATCCTTGTTATGAAAACAAAACATATACTGTATAAGTCTTTATTAGTCCCACAATGGGGAAATTCCAGGATTGCAGCAGCAAAGGCATAACAGCATTCAGTGCAATAGTAAATAAGATAAGAACTGGTTAGCCAAAGCAGGAAATAAATATGCATACAGTGCATCCGGAAAGTATTCACAGTGCTTCACTTTTTCCACATTTTGTTACGTTACAGCCTTATTCCAAAAGGGATTAAATTCATTTTTCCCTCAAAATTCTACACACAATACCCCATAATGACAATGTGAATTTTTTTTTTTTTTTTTGGAGATTTTTGCAAATTTCCATCCATCCATCCAGCCATCTTCGTCCACTTAATCCTTTTCGGGTCGCGGGGGTGCTGGAACCTATCCCAGCATCTTTGAGCGAGAGGCAGGGTACACCCTGGACAAATCGCCAGTCCATTGCAGGGCCAACACAGAGAGCCAGACAACCATTCACTCTCACAGTCATACCGAAGGACAATTTAGAATCCCCAGTTTGATGCCAGTTAACCTAACTTGCATGTTTTTGGCATGTGGGAGCAAACCAGAGAAATCCTGGAGTAAACCCACGCAGACACGGGGAGAACATGCAAACTCCACACAGATCACTGTTGGTTGGGGGCTGGGATCGAACCCAGGATCCCCTGGCCAAGGGTGAGTTGCTGTGCTGCCGCAGTACTAACCACTCCGCCACTGCGCTGCCCCCTTTTGCAAATGTATTAAAAATAAAAAACTAAGAAATCACATGTACATAAGTAGTCACAGCTTTTGCAATCAAGCTCAGAATTGAGCTCAAGTGCATCCTGTTTCCATTGATCATCCTTGAGATGTTTCTACAGCTTAATTGGAATCCACCTGTGGTAAACTATCTAAACGTCTAAACTGAGCGATCGGGGAAGAAGGGCCTTAGTCAGGGAGGTGACCAAAAACCTGATGGTCACTCTGTCAGAGCTCCAGTGTTTCTCTGCGGAGAGAGGAGAACCTTCCAGAAGGACAACCATCTCTGCAGCAATCCACCAATCAGGCCTGTATGGTAGAGAGGCCAGACGGAAGCCACTCCTTAGTAAAAGGCACATGGCAGCCTGCCTAGAGTTTGTCAAAAGACGCCTGAAGGACTCTCAGACCATGAGAAACAAAATTCTCTGGTCTGATGAGACAAAAATTGAACTCTTTGGAGTGAATGCCAGGCGTCATGTTTGGAGGAAACCAGGCACCGCTCGCTCATAACCATGCCAATGGTGGTGGCAGCATCATGCTGTGGGAATGTTTTTCAGCGGCAGGAACTGGGAGACTAGTCAGGACAGAGGGAAAGATGAATGCAGCAATGTACAGAGACATCCTGGATGAAAACCTACTCCAGAGCATTCTTGACCTCAGACTGGGGCGACGGTTCATCTTTCAGCAGGACAACAACCCTAAGCACACAGCCAAGATATCAAAGGAGTGGCTTCAGGACAACTCTGTGAATGTCCTTGAGTGGCCCAGCCAGAGCCCAGACTTGAATCCAACTGAACATCACTGGAACGATCTGGAAATGAACCAACGCTTCCCATCCAACCTGATGGAGCTTGAGAGGTCCTGCAAAGAGGAATAGACAAAACTGCCCAAAGATAGGTGTGACAAGCTTGTGGCAAATACATTTGCAAAAATCTCAAAAAACTTTTTTCACATTGTCATTATGGGGTATTGTGTGTAAAATTTTGAGGAAAAAATGAATTTAATCCCTTTTGGAAGCTGTAACACAACAAAATGTGGAAAAAACATGTAGGTTTAGGGCGCTCGTGCACGCAGCGACCAGCAGCCGGTGGCTTGTCACCAGACTGCAAACCAAGTCTACCTACGGGTACAAATAAGTAACAAAAAAAAAAAAAAAAAAAAAGTGAAGCGCTGTGAATACTTTCCGGATGCACTGTATGTACACAGTTATATACACAGTGCAGGAGCATTGCAGCTAAATGGTATCAACATCACTAGTTTGCTAAATTACCCAGCAGAATATAAATATGTACACAGACAGTATGTTTTGCATTTGAATCAACAGTGTCGTTGCCACCCTCAATGATAATTGTAATTGTCATAGTTGTGTATTGGAGGGGACGATCTCTATTGTGCAAAGTTGTTACGTTTAGTACATTTGATACGACCTAAACGAGCAGCACCAGTTAAGTTATAAAGTCTGACAGCCGTAGGTAGGAAGGACCTGTGGAACCTCTCTCTTGAGCACTTCGGAGGATACAGCCTACCACTAAATGAGCTCCTCAGTGCTTTCAGCGTGTCCTGCATGGGGTGGGATTCGGACTCCAGCAGAGATGACAGCTTAGCTACCATCCTCCTCTCACCTAACTCCTTCACTGGGTCGAGGCGTCGCCCCAGAACAGAGCTAGCTTTTTTGATCAGCCTGTTCAGTCTCTTCCTGTCGGCTGCTGTGATGCCACTGCCCCAGCAGACCACTCCAAATGTGATGGCTGATGCCACCACCGAATCGTAGAAGGTCTTCAGGAGTGCCCCTTGCACTCCTGAAGACCTGAGTCTCCTCAGGAGGAACAGCCTGCACTGCCCCTTCTTGTAGAGCCCGTTGGTGTTGTGTGACCAGTCCAGTCCAGTTTATTGTTCAGGTGAACACCCAGGTACTCGTAAGATGTCGCCATGTCAATGTCTATTCTCTGGATGTTTACCGGTGCTGTGGGGGGTTGTCCTCACCTGCGGCAGTCCACCACCAGTTCCTTGATTTTCCTCGCATTGATCTGGAGGCAGTTCCGCAGGCACCAGTCCCCTTTATAATTAGTTTGACATCAGTTCAGCTAAAAGGTGGACTATGTAGAAACTGCAGGTGATTACTGGCAACACCAAGTGGCAGTAATGAACCTTCATCCACTAGGCTGAAGCAAATTTGGATTTTTTTTTTTTTTTTTTAACTGATGACCCATGATGACTTCTTCAAGTTTGTCTACTTCAAGTGAACCGGTAATTAACTGGTATCATTACATGTTCTGCCCTACTCTAGAAATTAATGTATTTAAATTACAAGAAGGACAGGATTTTTTTTCACTCTGAGCTGATAACTTGCTTATACTCTCCCTGCTGTTGTAACTGGTATTTATCACTTTATCAGCCCCGCAAACATAAATTAATTCATAGCTCTGCAATATTATAAATTATCATATTTTGCATGATGGCAAAGATATGTTTCTTTACATTATAATTACATTTTTAGGTATTTCTGGGGTATCTGGAAGTAGAAAATACTGCACATTCTACCATTAAGGGCAGGATTCATGCATTTAGCTTGAAATTCACGTGAAAAATCCTTGCATTTCACTTATCTAACACACGATGTCGCCATAGTTCCACAAACGCCGCAGCCCATCATTTTTTTTAAATTAAAAAAAAATCGTTTATTCCTTTACTTCCAACAATTGTCAACTCACCCCATCAAACTTTGCACCTTGTTCCACAGTAACGCTTCCAGAGTCAAATGACACAAATAACACAACTGGCATGAGACAATGTCATGTATTTCTGTGATGATTTTCACATTTAATTAAATGTAACCCTTGAGATTTACTCTTTATGTGCATTCAGGAGCAAATGGTCAAAATGGTAGTGTTTACATTTTGGAATTTTCAAAGAATTTTCTAACCTTATAAGTGGGGAAAATGTAAGACATGTAGCAATAAAAAAGGCACAGTAAGTTCATCCCCTGTTTTCAGTGGCATTTTCAACAGTTACAATTTATATTGCTGAGTGGCTCCTAAAATTGTGGTCGTATATCCAAACAGTGTGGACTTGTTTCGTCTTCAGCTCTCCACGCAGCCCACCCCCGCTGCATTGTCAGGACACTTGCAGGAGCGGCCAGTTGGTGTTGCTAAACACAGATGAGTGCAGCCGCCGTTGTTCCCCACACAGTAGTTTTGGCCTGGCACAAGGGGAAAGAAAACATGAGGCACTTGTATAAATCATAAACCTGCCAAGAGGAGCTGCAGGAAAAGACTCTTCATTTTTTGTTATTAATTTGCTAAACATATCTGGAGGAAACACAGAGCAGACTCCAGATGTTGGAGGCCCTCTCTCGACGCCACATTCCCTGGCTTGATGCATGCATGCTTATCTGACAGGGAGGATTTGACCTTTTGTCACTCCTTCTAGCTGCAAAATTCCCCTCGTTGCTCTCAGCTCAAGGATTAAACCTGAGATTTTTCTTGCTTGCAGTGTGCACTCAGAATTTTAACACAGAGGTCACAAACCTGGCTGTTGGCTTCTGGAGTGTAATGGTAAGGGAATATAAGCTTGGTTCAAAGATATCCTACAAATGTTCAAGGGTCAGGTTATTTCTATAAATGCCTCTTTAGTGGGGAAGCGCACTGGTGCTGCATGCAGGAAGTAAAGAAGGAGTATATTCTGAGCATTTTTAAGACTTCAAAAGCAGAACTTTTTAGGGATTATACTGTATACCCACAACTTGTTTTGTACCTGCTGAACACTGGGCATAGGCTGTGGCGATCCCATACAGCTTGGTCCGCTTCTGAGGCTGGAACTCATCTGTCTCCTTGCCAGCATAGCGGTCCACTGCAACCACAGCATCCCTGTTGTAAACACAGTGAGCAGACAAATTTAGCAATCTGGGACTATCTCAGCTTGAGAAATCCTCCTGCCTCCTTTGGTTTTGTGTAAAGTTTGTCGAGATGAGTAAGGGTTAGGCTTGGTTTCCCAGCCATAACTGACACACTTTGGTGTACTGAAGGGTTTGCCCCCCCCCTTCCCCCACCACCACTACCTTTCAACCTTATAAGGCCTCAGCCCTGGATTGATCACACGGAGGCCCTGTGGCAGGTCACTCACAGACGTCTGGGTGGAGAAATTGCAAGCAGCTGTCACTTTTTTGGATTCCTCCTCACCACATGTATATACCCCACCCCCTGTCCTTTTTTGTAGTGGCAAAGGAGTAACTAATGCACAAAGTCAGCCACATGGGGACACAGTTCCAGAGATTCAGGGAGGGAGTGACTGAGCCTGGAAATGCTTGAAATGTGGAGAGCTGTCTGGCCTTTGACCTAGCCTCTAATTCCTCTGCTTTGACAGATCAGTGCAGTAGACCATGGCTTCTTTAACTTCTGTGCTGTCTTTAAAAAAAAAATTAGACCCCTTAAAAGATTTTGAGAGCAGAAATCCAACCTCCGCCAGTCAGTGTAGTAGATGTTCTTTCCAAAAGCTGTAATCCCAAAAGGGTACTGAATTCCCTCCAAAACTGTACTGCGATCACCACGGCCAGGGTGCATGCACTCCATTTTATGTGTGCCTGCAGGCGAGAAATTACAATTATTGCTGATCACACAGTAGACATCACTTCACACGAGTCGTCTGTCTGAAGTGTACCTGCGTCTGCCCAACAAAGGACAGAACTCTGAGCATCGTAAGTTAAACCATTCGGCAGGCCGAGGTTGTCTTTAACTAGCACCCGCCGGTTGGATCCATCCATGTAAGAGGTCTCAATCTTGGGGGCATCACGGTTCCAGTCAGCCCAGTACAGGTAACTGTTGGAAGGAAAGAAGTGGAGTAAGCTCACAAGTATAGTAAGCAATTTTTTTTAAATAATCTAAATTAGTGGTTAATATTATTCTATGTATCTGTTTTTCATAAAGTCTTCCACTATAATATTTGGTGATAAATATACTGTATATACAGCCTAGTCACCTCTATGATGGAAAGAATCATTTTGAGTCATTTTTAACAAAAAAAAAAAAAATCAACCTAGAGCCACCAAATAATATCTTTTAAACCTTGATATTGGGATAACACTGCTGAGTAATATGTTTAATCTGTATTTTTTTTTCTTGTAAGTTTACAACTTTACTAAAATTTGCAACGTTTTTCTTAAGGATTTTTTTTTCTTTGTAAATTTGAATCTTTTTTCATATCTTAAAGTTTTTCTTGCAAAGGTTCAAAGTTATCATGCATAAAGACAATTTTCTGATGAGTTTATGACCTCAAGTGGTGGTCTAACATCTCATTTTTTTTTTCTTCTTTTGGTGAATCCCTTTAAGGGTCACCACAGTGGATCATCTGCCTCCATCTCACCTGAACCCTTACTTATATATTAAATAATTTGATACACATTCATAACTTTGTCTGATGAATATAAGATACTCTTACAGAGAACCATGGGACAGGTAATTCCCTTTTGTTTTCACCTCCAGAAGATCATGTTTTGCATTTGTTTAACTGTCTTGTCTGATAAACATCTGAAGAAGTGTTAGCTGCGAGCTGTTAGCCACCAGCAGTTGATGCTGCTAAAGCTGGCTGACAAGTAGGTCGGGGGCTCACAGCTAACTGGGGAGCTATGGAGAGCCGAGGATACATGAACTGTTCCCCCTCATGGTGAGTGGCTGCAGTGTGCATGGAAGGCATGCCGAGGGCATATGGAACATGAGGTGAGTCTGCCCTTTTATACAGCTCTAGACAACAGCTAGGGCTGGCCGATATAGCTAAAAAAATACCTTGATATAATTTCTCTATATCGCAATACATGATATATATTGAGATATGTGTGGCGTGACCCCCACAACAGACTGAGACAGACACAGCGCTCGGCTGCTCGGCTAGAGCAAATAACAGAACAGTGAAATGTGTGTATTAATGTCTACAGGCAGCCCCGCTCCTTCTGGCTTGTTTCGGCTCAGTATTGTGATGTTAATGTCCCATTCATGCATTGTGTTCATGCTTCCTGTTCTCACTGTGTCTCTCAAATGCAAATGCCATACCCACTGCTGTGAATGCCCTTTCATGCATTGTCTGTAACTGGTATAAATACCGCACATATTCTGTAACTCATTCTCTCTTTGACTGCTGCTGCTGACACACACATCTTGTGTCTCTTTGCTAGAGAGCCTGAGGACCCCGCTCCAGTCTGCTCACACTGGGCTGGAGCGGAGTTCCTATGATGGCGGTGTGATTTAATAAACCTGCTTAAAACCTCTCATCACTGCCTTTATTTTATCTGCTGCCATATTGGAACTCCGCTCCAGCCCAGTGTGAGCAGACTGGAGCGGGGTCCTCAGGCTCTCTAGCAAAGAGACACAAGATGTGTGTGTCAGCAGCAGCAGTCAAAGAGAGAATGAGTTGCAGAATATGTGCGGTATTTATACCAGTTACAGACAATGCATGAAAGGGCATTCACAGCAGTGGGTATGGCATTTGCATTTGAGAGACACAGTGAGAACAGGAAGCATGAACACAATGCATGAATGGGACACTAACATCACAATACTGAGCCGAAACAAGCCAGAAGGAGCGGGGCTGCCTGTAGACATTAATACACACATTTCACTGTTCTGTTATTTGCTCTAGCCGAGCAGCCGAGCGCTGTGTCTGTCTCAGTCTGTTGTGGGGGTCACGCCACATATGTATTTTATGTACTGAATCAGTCCCTCCAGAATTTCGAGATGTTGCGATCGTGTCAATTCATGCAAAATCACTGATTGGCTGCATCTTTTGCGTGACCCTTCAACTTTGTCCGTCACTGCAACTTCCCCTCAATTTTGGCCAATCCTCATCAACTTCTGTCAATTTCGCCAATCAAATTTGTCCCTGAGTAGCGCTCAAACACTCAGTCTAACCCAGCGGTTTCCACCCTGGGGCTCCTGGAACGTTCAGGTTTCTGTGAGAAATTTTCTAATTTCACTTCTTAATTGGTCCAAAGATTTGCAAATAATTTGCTGTTGTTGTGCAAGGGTGAATACAGAACACATGCACAACAGTGACCCCGTGCACAACAGTGACCCCGTGGGAAGGAGCCTGAGCTGTACGAGGTTGAGAGATACCGGCTAGATATAGTTGGCCTCACCTCAACACACAGCTCCGGTTCCGGAACCAGTCTGCTGAAGAGGGGCTGGAGCTTGGCCTTTTCTGGAGTTTCCCCAGGCGAGAGGCAATGAGCAGGTGTGGATATTTTTGTATCCCCCCACCTTGCTGCCTCTATATTGAAGTTTTCCCCGGTGGACAAAAGAGTTGCTTCCTTGCGCCTTCGGGTTGGGAAACGGGTCCTGACCATCATTTGTGCCTATGCACCAAATGATGTTTCAGAGTACCCACCCTTTTTGGAGTCTCTGACTGGGGTGCTGGAGGGTGCTCCTCTTGGAGACTCCATTGTCCTACTGGGGGACTTCAATGAGCACGTGGGCAACGACAGTGAAACCTGGAGGGGGGTGATTGGGAGGAACGGCCTGCCCGATCTGAACCCGAGTGGTGTTCAGTTATTGGACTTCTGTGCTAACCACAGTTTGTCCATAACAAACACCATGTTCAAGCATAAGGGTGTCCATATGTGCACCTGGCACCAGGACACCCTAGGTCGCAGGTCGGTGATCGATTTTATTATTGTGTCATTAGACCTGCGACCGTATGTCTTGGACACTCGGATAAAGAGAGGTGCAGAGCTGTCAACTGATCACCACCTGGTGGTGAGTTGGATCCGATGGCAGGGGAGGATGCCATTCAGACCTGGTAGACCCAAACGTATAGTGAGGGTGTGCTGAGAACGCCTGGCTGAGGCCCCTGTCTGGGAGGTCTTCAACTCCCACCTCCGGAAGAACTTTGACCACATTCCGAGGGAGTCTGGAGACATGGAGTCTGAATGGGCCATGTTCTCCACCTCTATTGTTGAAGTGGCAGCCCAGAGCTGCGGCCGCAAGGTGGTCGACGCATCTCGTGGTGGCAACCCCCAAACCAAGTGGTGGACACCAGTGGTGAGGGGGGCCATTAAGCTGAAGAAGGAGTCCTATCAGGCTTGGTTGGCTTGTGGGACTCCCGAAGCAGCTGAGGTGTACCGGCAGGCCAAGCGGAATGCAGCTCGGGTGGTTGCTAAAGCAAAAACCCGGGTATGGGAGGAGTTCGGTGAGGCCATGGAACAAGACTTTCGGTTGGCCTCGAAGAGATTCTGGCAAACTGTCCGGCGGCTCAGAAGGGGGAAGCAGCTCCCTGTCCACACTGTGTATGGTGCGGATGGGGCACTGCTGATATCGTTGGGCGGTGGAAGGAATACTTCGAGGATCTCCTCAATCCCACTGATACGCCTTCCACAGAGGAAGCAGGGCTTGTGGACGAGGGGGATGACTCGCCTATCACAGGGGCTGAGGTCGCCAAGGTGGTTAAAAATCTCCTTGGTGGCTGGGCCCCGGGGGTGGACGAGATTCGCCCTGAGTACCTCAAGGCCCTGGATGTTGCAGGGCTGTCATGGTTGACACGCCTCTGCAACATTGCATAGAGGTCGGGGGCAGTGCCTTTGGCATGGCAAACCGGGGTGGTGGTTCCTCTCTTCAAAAAAGGGGACCGGAGGGTGTGCTCCAACTTTAGAGGGATCACACTCAGCCTCCCTGGGAAGGTCTATGCCAAGGTACTGGAGAGGAGAGTCCGGCCGTTGGTCGAACCTCGGATTCAGGAGGAGCAATGTGGTTTTTGTCCTGGCCGTGGCACATCGGACCAGCTCTTTACCCTCTCGAGAATTCTCGAGGGTTTGTGGGAGTTTGCCCAACCAGTTTACATGTGCATTGTGGACTTGGAGAAGGCATTCGACCGCATCCCTCGTGGTTTTTTGTGGGGGGTGCTTCGGGAGTATGGGGTATCGGGCTTGTTGTTACGAGCTATTCGGTCTCTGTACGACGGTTGTGAGAGTTTGCTTCGTATTGCCAACACTCGGTCGGACTCATTCCCAGTGAGAGTTGGACTCCGCCAAGGCTGCCCTTTGTCACCGATCCTGTTCATAATTTTTATGGACAGGATTTCTAGGCGCAGCCAGGGAATGGAGGGTGTCATGCTTGGTGACCACAGGATCTCATCTCTGTTGTTTGCAGATGATGTTGTCCTGTTGGCTTCATCCAGCAATGACCTACAGTTCTTGCTGGGATGGTTTGCCGCTGAGAGTGAAGCAGCTGGGATGAGAATCAGCACCTCCAAGTTCGAGTCCATGGTCCTCAGCCGGAAAAAGGTGGATTGTCCTCTCTGGGTTGGGGACAGGCTCCTGCTCCAAGTGGAGGAGTTTAAGTATCTTGGGGTCTTATTCACGAGTGAGGGGAGAATGGAGCGAGAGATTGACAGATGGATCGGAGCAGCATCTGCAGTGATGCGGACATTGTACCGGTCTGTTGTGGTGAAGAGGGAGCTGAGTTCTAAGGCAAAGCTGTCGATTTACCAGTCAATCTACGTTCCTACTCTCACCTATGGTCATGAGCTTTGGGTAATGACCGAAAGAATGAGATCGCGGATACAAGCGGCTGAAATGAGCGTTCTCCGTAGGATTGCTGGACTCACCTTCAGAGATAGGGTGAGGAGCTCAGTCATCCAGGAGAGGCTCACAATAGAACCGCTGCTCCTCCACATTGAAAGGAGTCAGTTGAGGTGGTATGGGCATCTGATTAGGATGCCTCCTGGACGCCTCCCACTTGAGGTGTTTCGGGCACGTCCCACTGGGAGGAGACCCCGGGGCAGACCCAGGACTCGGTGGAGAGACTATGTCTCCCAGCTGGTCTGGGAACGTCTTGGTATCCTCTCTGAAGAGCTGGAGCAGGTGGCTGGGGAGAGGGAAGTCTGGGCTTCTCTGCTTGAACTGCTGCCTCCGCGACCCGGACCTCCGGAAAAGCAGCAGAAGATGGATGGATGGATGGATAATGGATATTGTGTTAAAGTCTATATTTGCTGTTGCACAAAAGAGTTTTTTGTATAGCAGAAGTTTCTGCTTAATTTACAAATCACTAATTAATAGGAAATTTTTGCAAATCCTGTGCTTTTCTTGTGGTGTTATATACTGTGGTGCGAAAAAGTGTTTGCCCCCTTCCCGATTTCTCACTTTATTGTGTTTGTCACACTTAATTGTTTCAGATCATCAAACAAATTAAAATATTAGACAAAGATAACACAAGTAAACACAAAATGCAGTTTTTAAATGAAGGTGTTTATTATTAAGGAGAAAAAATCCAAACCTACAGTACATGGCCCTGCGTGAAAAAGTGATTGCCCCCTAAACCTATGTGGAAGAATTTTGGCCCACTCATCTTTGCCATTTAAGGCCATTTTTGCCCAGTCTCTTTCTTATGGTGGAGTCATGAACACTGACCTTAACTGAGGCAAGTGAGGCCTGCAGTTCTTTGGATGTTGTTGTGGGGTCTTTTGTGACCTCTTGGATGAGCCGTCGCTGCGCTCTTGGGGTAATTTTGGTCGGCTGGCCACTCCTGGGAAGGTTCACCACTGTTCCATGTTTTTACCATTTGTGGATAATGGCTCTCACTGTGGGCCACTGGGGTCCCAAAGCTTTAGAAATGGCTTTATAACCTTTTCCAGCCTTGATAGAGCTCAATTATTTTGTTTCTCATTTGTTCTGAATTTCTCTGGATCACAGCATGATGTGTAGCTTTTGAGGATCTTTTGGTCTACTTCACTTTGTCAGGCAGGTCCTATTTAAGTGATTTCTTGATTGAGAACAGGTGTGGCAGTAATCAGGCCTGGGTGTGGCTAGAGAAATTGAACTCAGCTTTCCAAAGATGTGATAAACCACAGTTAATTTATGTTTTAATGGGGGGGGGGGCAATCACTTTTTCACACAGGGCCATACAGGTTTGGATTTTTTTTTACCCTTAATAATCACCTTTATTTAAAAACTGCATTTTGTGTTTACTTGTGTTATCCTTGTCTAATATTTAAATTTGTTTGATGATCTGAAACATTTAAGTGTGACAAACACAAAAAAAAGAGAAATCAGGAAGGGGGCAAACACTTTTTCACACCACTGTAGAATGTCATTGCAGTAAACAATGGAAAAAAGCATCTGCTTTAAAATTTGTAATTCTTCCCATAACTTTTGGTGCAAAAAACCTCTCAAAACATGGCATTTTTAATCACAACTTTTTAAACTAGAAAAGCACTCGGAGAGCGCAGACCTCCGCCAAGCGCCACAGTTTCCCCCATACAGTCTTCAGATTCCTTGACCATGAAAACATATGACAAGCAGTGGTTCAGTAGTTATTCACGAAAATGGCATTTTCCGTAATGGCGGCCACAGTTCCCCCCATACAGTGTTTGTGTGTACGCTTTCAGATTCCTTGACCATGAAAACATATGACAAGCAATTGGATTCACAATGATAGGATTAGTGGTTCAGTAGTTATTGACGAAAATGGCATTTTCCGTAATGGCGGTTTAGCGCCACAGTTCCCCCCATACAGTGTTTGTGTGTACGTTTTCAGATTCCTTGACCATGAAAACATATGACTAGCAATTGGATTCACAACAATTGGATTGACAATGATAGGATTAGTGGTTTAGTAGTTATTCACAAAAATGGCATTTTGCGTAATGGCGGTTTTCTTGTGGACGGTAATCCGGATCACCACCAAAATCTAAACATCTGTAGGATACCCCATTTCTGACAATCTGTATAAATTTCATGCAAATCCGTCCATAACTTTTTGAGTTATCTTGCTAACAAACAGACAAACAAACAAACAGACAAACCAACGCCGATGATCACATAACCTCCCCCTTTGGCGGAGGTAAAAAGCTCCCACGAATTCAGGCTTTCTGGGCCACAACAATCATATAAACATCCCACGACAACTTGGAGGGACTGACTGAATGTCCTTTAAAATTTGATTTTACTTACATTTTTATTAGAAATACACACACACACACACACACACACACACACACACACACACACACACACTCACTCTTCGCTTGTGAAAAAGCTGAATAATAAAATGAAAACTTATTTCAGAGAAAATTCTTTGCAACAATATATAACTGCAAAGTGTCTTTTTTCCTTTGCTTAACAGAAATCTGTCCAGGGTGTACCCTGCCTCTCGCCCAAAGATGCTGGGATAGGCTCCAGCCCCCCCGCGACCCGAAAAGGATTAAGCGGAAGAAGATGAATGAATGAATGAATGAATTAACAGAACTCACATTATCAAGTAATCAAGTTTATCCACATGGGTAGAAATGTTTCAGTTTACCACACATAGTTAATACTGGGCGGTCTAATAAGTGACAGAAGTATGTGTCTACATTTTATCAGTTCTTTATTTGCCGATCCACTTGCTGTTATTTTAATGGGTTGCAAGACCGGATAGGAGCTCTTATTTTGAAAGTCTGTTCACTAAGTGAGCAGTTATCTGCAGAGTTCAGACTCTAATGTTTATCTTCTCCTGGCTCCGCCCGTTTCCTGTGCGAAAGGTGAGCCTACGTTTATTCTCTCATCTCTGTTCGCTACAGCTTGCTGTTTCGCAGCGGCAGCTCATATTAACGTGACAAATTTTTGAATATATGCAATACAACTATCTTATGGACTGATACAATGAATATATTTGGTATATCGCCCAGCCCTAGCAACAGCCAAATAAAGTAGTTCTTAAAATATGAACAACACCATGCATCGGTACCCCTAGACTGCAAGCAGATAGGTATAAATGCTATGTGTGGTCTGGTGTCATGAAATTGATAACAATTTTGTATTTTACGATCTACATTTGACTCCAGTTGTATAACAAAACAGGTTAAATGTGGGTGATGTATTACTTGTGATTGACAAGTTCCAAGCCTATGAGCGTGCACTTTGCCATTCATTGCTAATCCCACCTGGTTTGGAAAGCAAAATGAAAATATCAGAAATACTGAACTCAGCTAGATATTGCAACATTATAAGCCAGTAGGTTTAATGGAAACTATGTTCATCTCTGATAAGCAATCTATAGTATGTTTTACTCTGCCTTTCACTAGAGAATAAGTTTATTTCTGGAATTGGCGAGCTGGAAGGTGTCAGGCTAAAGAAAAAACTTAAAACTGATTAATTCAGTTTTAACAAATTTTCCAAAAAACTAAATTATACATATTTTCTATAATGCACTACACACCCATTGGGAGGGTCAGCGATGATAGCACGGGGGTTGATGAGATCAGAGTCAATAAGGACACGCCGCTGAGAACCATCCAGAGATGCCACCTCAATTCGATCCTTCATAGAATCAGTCCAGAACATTGTTCTTCCCAGGTGGTCAATGGCAATACCCTCTGGGCTCCCCAAATCTTTAAAAGAAGATATATTTAACATCTCCAATGCCCCAGAAAAGCAGATCCATGAAAGATAAAAACATAAGAAAACCAGTGAAGCAAACACCAGGAGTTGTGATACCTGAACTAAGAACAGTAGTGGGTTCTCCTCCCTGGAGGCTGGCCTTGCTGATTGAGGGAGATGTGATTTCTGTCCAGTACACCATTTTCTCTACACAGTCATAGGCCACCCCGATGACTACCTTTTCCTAAGGAGGGATCAGCAAACAGCAAGCTTTAAAGTGCACTTTCTTTACACAACAGTGGCCGGGGGGGGGGGGGGGGGAAACATGAACCAAGATAGAACGTGTGGGTTTTTTTTTATTTTTATTTTTACATTATCGTCTAGACTTTAATCTACACATGCTGAGCCACACACAGTAATGCAACCAGACTGCAGGCCAGCTGGTCTGGAAGTCAGCGTAACAAGAAAGTCAGACTGCAAATCCAAAGATGTTGGACTGATGCTAGTAATTAGTGTGAATGTCACCATGTGCCTCCAATAAAGTGCAAGCCTTGAATGCATTAGGCAGAAGGGAAAATCACAGAAGCAGAGCAAGTTTTCATATACTGTAAGCACAGGGACAGACTGAAGTTACATGCAGAGTTGATAGCCTGTGGTTGTTTTCGTTGGTTTCTCCTAGTACAATCTTAACAATACCATCCCAGCTGGATATTGTGCCTGTTAAACTTCAAGAGTAAATCCTCTTAAACATTCCTTCCCAAAGAGAAACTTACTGGGAGATGGAGAACAGCCTTTGCATCATTCTTCTTCATATCATAACCATGGAGGGGGACATGCTCTATCCTGCCAGTCTGGGCAAACAACAGGTGACTACCCGCTGGCACAGGATCAACGTCAGGTCGAGGCCTGGGTCCAACAGTTGGGGGCACACCACCGTGGTCGATGCCTAATGGAGACCAGAGAATATAACTTTAAAAAGCACCAAGTGGTACTGGGGTTTCTTTCCACGTACATGTGATCTACCCACACATTGGCCTGTTGCCAGGTCTGGAGCGAGTTCCAGGGATCTCTTGCCCATTTCTGTCCACACACCAGCAGTGCCCCGTGCTGCCGTGACACTGCATGGGTTCATAGGCACCATTTTCATCACAGGTGGGGATGTACTGGCCCACAGCAGGCCGGGGACCCCGCGGACTAGTTAGGACACTCTCTCTGTGGCTCTCACATTGCGTTGGTGGCCTCCCTAAGCAGACACATGTGGAATAAAATCTCAAAAAACAAAGACAGCGCAACACAGTCTAGTTGCCACTTTTTGGCTTCAATTTAAGCAACAAAAACTTCTTTTGTTACCCAGAACAAAAATGAGAAACAGGCAACAGCTGGGATCAGTTGGCTCAAGTTTTGTTTCTAAAAGCTGTTGTAATTCCCAAATGAGTACAAGAGTGTGAATAATTATTATACATTTTCCAATTTCAATCTTGTTGAGTCTGCGACATCAAAGCAATATTAATAAAAGTCTGAACTCCCACAGTAGAAACCCAGCAGAGCGAAGATGAAAACAAGCTGCCTAGGATGCACTGTTTGAATAAGCACTTTGTGTTTGCCTGTCAGAAATTCCTCCTACCTGAAAAGCACTGGAAGCCGTCACCGCTGTAGCCCGGCCTGCACTGGCAGGTAAATGATCCCTGGGTGTTATAACACACAGCATCCTGATGACACCTGCCTGGCTGGCATTCATCTATGTCTTCAGGCAGAAAATACAACACTGAGTTAGGATGAAGAAGTTAGAGAAACGCACTTCATAATATAACTACCCTTCTATGGTCACAGATCTGCTATTTAAACTGGGTCAAGCCAAGCCTGCAGCGGTCCTCACAGTGGGCATCAAGTAAGGGTGTGGAAAGAATGGAAACTTTGAGTAAGTACCAGTCAAAAAAGGCACATTCCCATCTGCTTTCAATGTTTCACTCCTCGATCACTGCACATGTATTATGTAACCACCCTGACCTCCCACCTTCCTGAGCACAAAGTTTGACAGTTAATGCTTTGGGAAATTCATATGATTTTGGATTGGAGTGCACCTCATGCCAGTAATTTATCATATTTGAAATTGACTGTTTGACAATAAAAAAAATACAATTTACTCACCGGATTTACTTTATAAATAGCCCAAGCAGTAATTAAATTATTGGAAATAACTGCAGTGACTATTACATTTCAGGCATGTATGCTTTGTAACTTAAAAATCTGAAGCAACCTGTTCAGAGTCTCTCTCTGCAGTACCTTGGCAGATTCTTCCATCTCCTGAGAATCCCGGGAGGCAGGAACAGATGTAGGATGAGCCTCCTGTGTAGCTGCACTGAGCGCGCTCAGGAATATCACATGTATGGGTGCCATCTTCACAGGGGTCCCGGGGACGATCAACCTCTATGGAGAAGATGACGAAAAGCAGGAAAATCAGTTGATCAGTCAAAAAGCTTTATTTATATAGCACATTTAAAACACTGAGACTAATGAAGGGCTTCACAAATAGCAGCGATAAGCAATGCTTTATCTAAGCAATAGGAGGAAAATTTTAAAAGATTAAATAAGACTTTCAGGGAAGCAGAACATTCTCATCATCATCACTTTTCCCTATTATGGAGTGAAAACTCCTCATGGTGCATCTGTCAGGGAATTGCCCAGCAGTTGCTCAGTCTTTTTTTTATTCTTCATAGTCCTCTAGAGTTGCTGGGCGTCCATTCCCAGCAATCTCTCGTACTCAGTCCAATTGTTTGTTCTTGACTCAAATGAGCCATTTCTGAAGCTCCATTCAACAAATGTAACCCAGGTATTTCAACTGCTCCTCAAAGCAGAACAATTTTATGGGTAGTGTCTTGGTGTTTTTCCTGCATTTTCGCATTTGAAAACTAAAAGCACCAATCTGCCTCTCCATTGACAAGAGTACTACAGTAATGTTTATCCTTGTCAGGGGCATGCTGTCTTTTATACCCTCCCTTAACCATCTTCAAATGAAACCATAATATGCTGTTACAATCCTTTCAATGTCACTGGCATTCAGCTCCCACGTTTGCACAATGCGTAGCAGATGAGAGTGAATGCAGGCCGTCAATAAACTTCACTCTTGTTGGTAAGAGGATCTAATCATCTGTGAAGATGTGTTCCAGCTCAATCCATGTCTGAAATGCCGTTCTGATCCTTGAATGCTTTATTAGCTTTAAAGGAAAAGCTAAAAAAAACGCTATCAAAATTTGAATTCAGATAATTATCAAATCCAGGCAACTGTTTTCCTTGTTTTTATCCAAGTTAAGCTGATAGCCTCATTTACCAGTAATTATATGGTGTGCTATTGAATTGGGGATGGTGGTATTCATCCAATTTTTTTTCCCCATCTTGATGTTTTTATTTTATTATCACCTAACACTGAACCTCTGTCTCACACACTGACATAACTATACTCTGACACCACTCACCAACACAAGTCTGGCCATCACCATCGAAGTGATACCCATCTTCACATTCACAGCGGAAAGTCCCGGGCTGATTGTTGCAGATAGCATTGGCGCCGCAGATCAGAGGGTTCTCCCTGCACTCATCAATGTCTGATAAAGAGAACAGGCTGTTATCATATGCTATCATATGCTAATAATGCCCACATTAGGGTGAAATCAGGTTTTGAAGTCCTGATTTGACCAATCACCATCGTTTGGACAATCAAAGAAGGAAGCTTGACTAAATGTGTTAATTGTTTTAAGATTGCATCTGTCTGAGATCCTTCCTTCCTGTTTTAACTGTGTGTGCACCTCTTCCTGTTTTGCCTCCCATCTCATGCTTGTATAGAACATGTGGTGGGAACAAGTAACACACTGCTTATGTCAACCTGGTTTAGGAGTATTGAATTTTGTTTATTGGACTTCCCCGGCTAATTGGCAACATTGTACAGTTCCGCAGCCAGGAAGGAAGGCTTTTCAAAGACTGTGTTAAAAATAATGATGGTCTACAACAGATATGAAATCTGAGTTACTTGAAAACAGAAAACATATTCTACAGCCTCCAACAATAGAACCAAAGGGTCTTACCGTAACATATGCGGCCATCACCACTGAAACCAGCAGCACACTGACAGATGAACTGAGATCCTTCTCCAGGTCGACAAACAGCATTGGTGTCACAGCTGTGTCTTCCAGTAAAACACGGGTTTTCCTCAGGCTCCCCTCCTAACAAGAAAAGATGCACTCCTTTAGGGGCTGTCACAATATCAGATTTTCAATACATGATGAGGGTGGTTGTGGTTTGTAATATCACAATATTGTAATATCTGCAGAAAATGCCCAACTAGCATGCCCATGTGGGCCCCACTATACTGTGGATATAAAAAGCCTACACACCACTGTTCAAATACCAGGTTTTTGTGATGAAAAAAAGAGACCAAGATAAATAATTTCAAAACTTTTTCCACCATTAATGTGACCTATAACCTAAAAACAAACGGAAATCTTTTAAGAGGAAAAATAAAAAACTTACAATAATCCGGCTGCATAAATATGCACGCCCTTAAGGTGCCTTCATACAAAATGTGAACGGGCAGCGCAAATCCATACAAAGTCAATGGAAAGAGCTGAGCACATGCTAAATTGCGCGTTCACATCCAAGGCATGACACTAGCGATGAGATTCTGCCGTCACCGAAGTAAAAGTATCAACATTGGAGAGTAAACTAGTTTAAAAATGAGATTGCCACTCACCCGGAGACAGAAGGACCGGGAGCTCTTCAGATGAATCAGGATGATGGAGTTATTTACCCACAGATTCCTGCCACGGACGTGCTAACAAGCCTAGCAAGCTAGCAATGTAAACACCATCAAGTTTTTGAGGCAAGGACAACTTTTTCAGGTGAGCCCCCTTCGGATAATGTAAACCTAAGCATGACATTATTTTGGGGATTTCCACAGCAGGTTGGACACTGTTGCAGAAGTTATAAAGGCAACTTCACCTGTCTGCATCTCACCCAAGCAGTGAATTCAGGTCTATTTGTGGGTTTACATTGAGTTATAATGCAATCGTGCTGTGCGAAAAATTTGCCTGTTTGCATTTGGTGTGAAGGCACCTTTAAACTAATACTTTGTTTGCCTTTGGCTTTTATTCCAGCACTCAGTTTTTTGGGGTAGGAGTCTATCAGCGTGGCACATCTTGATGTCGCAATATTTGCCCACTCTTCTATGTAAAAATGCTCCAAATCGGTCACATTGTGAGGGCATCTGCTGTGCACATCCCTCTTCAGATCACCCCACAAATCTTCGATCGGATTCAGGTCTGGACTCTGGCAAGGCCATTCCAAAACCTTAATCTTCTTCTGGTGAAGCCATTCTTTTGTTGATTTGGATGTCTGCTTTGGGTCGTTGTTGTGCTGAAAGATAAAGTTCCTCTTAATCTTCAGCTTTCTAGCAGAAGCCTGAAGGTTTTGTGTCAACACTGATTGGTATTTGGAACTGTTCATAATTCCCTTCACCTTGATTAAGGCCCCAGTTCCAGCTGAAGAAAAACAGCCCCAAAGCATGATGCTGCCACCACCATGCTTCACTGTAGGTATGGTGTTCTTTTGGTGATGAGCAGTGTTGTGTTTGCGCCAAATATACCTTTTGGAATGATGGCCAAAAAGTTCAACCTTGGTTTCATCGTACCATAACACATTTTCCCACATGCGTTTGGGAGATTTCAAATGTGTTTTTGCAAAATGTAGCCGGGCTTGAATGTTTTTCTTCGTAAGATAAGGCTTCCGTCTTGCCACCTTACCCCATAGCCCAGACATATGAAGAAGACGGGAGATTGTTGTCACATGTACTAAACAGCCAGTACTTGCCAGAAATTCCTACAGTTCCTTCAATGTTGCTGTCGGCCTCTTGGCAGCCTCCCTGACCAGTTTTCTTCTCGTCTTTTCATCAATTTTGAAGGGACGTCCAGTTCTTGGTAATGTCACTGTTGTGCCATATTTTCTCCACTTGATGATGACTGTCTTCACTGTGTTCCATGGTATATTTAATGTCTTGGAAATTCTTTTGTACCCTTCTCTTAACTGATACCTTTGAACAATGAGATCCCTCTGATGCTTTGGAAGCTCTCTGTGGACCATGCCTTGTGCTATAAGATGTGACTACAAAAATGCCAAGAAAAGCCTACTGGAATAGTTGAACTTTATTTGGCTGCACTTTAAATGGTGGCAGGTGTGTGCTGATTCCCATTTAACATGAGTTTGAACGTGACTGGTTAATTCTGAACACAGCCACATCCCCAGTTACAACAGGGTGTGCATATTTATGCCATCAGGTTATTGTAAGTTTTTTATTTTTCCCCTTAAAAGATTTCAGTTTGTTTTTCAATTGGGTTGTACAGGTTATACTGCAGGTCACATTAATGGTGGCAAAAGTTTTGAAATGATTTATCTTGGTCTCATTTTTTTTTACATCACAAAACCTGGCATTTGAACAGGGGTGTGTAGACTTTTTATATCCACTGTAGGTCAAATCCAGGCTGTCATATGGGTCCCATGTGGGTTTGTCCACTTGTTCTATGTTAGTCCTATTTGTGTTTACCCACATGATCTTTACCTGTGCCCAGGTAAACAAATAATCTGCTTTACCCTTTTTAACCCCAACTGGGCCCCACATGGGTTTAATGCAGGTAAGCAGGTTTCAGTACAATAGCACCATAGGTAACGTTCATATGGGCAAATGGGGCCATGGAATCTGTGGACAAACCCACACGGGACCCATACAGCAGCCCAGATTTAACCTGTAGTGGGGCCTACACAGACATGTTGGCTAGGTGTGAAAACAAATAACCCTATTAATCAAAGTAATGCTCAACTTTATTATGTGGGGTTGTTTGAAAATACTGTACAAAAGTGTACAAAGAGAACAAGTATTCTTAATGGATCCGTTATTGCAAATTTAAATATTGTGGTTGTTGACAGTATTGTGATACTGACACACCCCTAACTAACTAACTAACTAACCTGGACTTATATAGCGCTTTTCTAGTCACAAAGACCACTCAAAGCGCTTTCATTAATACTAACCCTCTATTCTAAGGGCCTATAGGAAACAGATATCTAGGGACAATTTAGAACAGCCAATTAACCTAACATGCATGTTTTTGGCATGTGGGAGGAAACCGGAGAAATCCCGGAGTAAACCCACGCAACACGGGGAGAACATGCAAACTCCACACAGATCACTGTTGGTCGGGGGCTGGGATCGAACCCACGATCCCACGATCCCCACAATCCCCCGGCCAAGGGTAAACTGTGCTGCCGCAGTGCTAACCACTGCGCCACCGTGCAGCCCATGATAACTGCAATGATATTAATATACATTTTGATGTGCAATACCATTATTAATCACTAGAAGATGGGATTCTACAGGATGAAGGATGTGTGACAAGATATGACATTCCAGGAGAAAATGTTTGATAAGTTAGCACTGATAAAAGAGCACTTCTCCCTCACCAAAACAATCCATTCACCTGACAATTGTCACATATCAAGAGGCTGATTAAACATCATGACTCCCTAACACACAACGACCAGTTCACTGTTATTATATAGGATTAAACCAAACAGTAGACCTAAAAGAAAAAAGATTTCTTGGTTGGGCTGTTGTATTTTCTCATACTAGATGAAGAAAGTGAGGTTAGACCAAAACAGGACATCATAATCTCCTTACCGTTAACGTCCCCGATCTTGTTGGCCATTGCAAACCGTATGATTTGGTTATTAGCATCGTACATGACAAAGATGTTGCTGACGCTCAGCCTCTGTGTCGGTTTTATATCCCTCATGGGCTCGCTGTGCTGGCAACTCTGGAACGTTATAGTCTGACGCCACTGATACATCCTGGTTTCACTGGATCCATCAGGCAGGCTGACTGTGTAGTCCCGAGTGGAAGATGAGGTAACCACTTAAAGACAGCACAGATATGTAGAATAATGACTTTACTCTGTTTGATTTAACCCAATAAAGGCTGTGTAAAGACTGAATTTGTGTTTCTTCTTTGTGTGCGGTGAATCTTACGGTTGTTGCTGTATTGATAGATCTCAGAGTAGGGTTTGATCTCCACTGTGGAGCCAAGAGGAACTTCGGGGACCCGGCCATCCAGAGTGGTGCTAATGATCAGGTGGTCGTGCTCATCGATGCCTTTGAACTCCTGCCTGATGATCAGCTTCTCATTCCCTGGCAAAAAGGTCACCTCGGTCTGCCGGATGAACTCCCCTCCTTCAGGGCACAGAGAAGAGCATGTTAACTTCAAGTCCTCAGATGACTTTTGGCACACCGCCTTCACTCACAGCTGAGGTAATGTGATGGGAATTCACATGCACAGTGAGTAATACCACAGCTGTATGGCAAACTGAGCTTTTGTTTACACACATTCATGCTTCCAAAATCTTCACTTTTTTAACCAAGTGGACACATAAGCAGCTGCAGAAGGTCTCTACAGTATACCTCTAGTGTGGCTTTTCCCTCACCAATGATACTGAAGCCATTCTTGAAGCCGGGATGCTCCAGAGCAAATGCCCAGCCAATCACGCCACCGATGGTTGACAGGGGCTGCATCGACGGCCCAACAGTCTGAGGGATGTCACTGATGGCGACGTAGGCTCTCCCCGCATTTACCACAACGTATGAGTGGAGATCATTGCTGCTGAACTCCACAGGGGAAGGAGCGTTACCAACAAATACTCTCCCATGAACTTTACCATTCATCCTCTGTGGTTTTCCTGCCAAAATAAACCAAAAGTAATCTGAGAAAAGTAGAAACTGACATTATTCCTGAGTCCATTTCCACTTAAAGGTACAGTGTGTAAACAAAAATAAAGGCCCCTGCAAAAAAAAATAACACAAGAGCACTCTGAGGCGAGTGCAATATCCCCACCTCTGTTTTCTTTGAAGATCCCAACACTTACAGACAAAGAGGAGTTTTCAACTTTTCAGTATAATTACTATGGCAGAACCAAATTGTAATGAACCCATCATCCATTAATATACAACAAAGTATACAACCTATAGTTGTAGGGCAGGATCCCAAGGTGAAACTGTGTAGCAAGTTTGGTGACCCTAGAGAGCTTTACACATTCTATAGTGAGAGAACATAGGCAGTGCCAACCTTGACCTTTGACGTCAAACCTGTAGTCAGAGGTCATGGGCTCAGAGTGGATCCATGTACCAAGTTTGGTGACCCTAGCTTTACTTGTTGTGCAGTAATAAGGCATAGAGAATGTTAATCTTAACCTTTGACCTTTTTTGACCCACAGTCTGAGGTCAGGATCCCAAGGTGAACCTGTGTACCAGGTTTAGTGGCCCTAACTGTACTCATTTTATAGTAACTAGTAGATACCCGTGCATACCCGTCCATGCCTGTATAAACCAAGTATAAGCAAGTATTTCTGCATGTCCGTTGCTGAAGGGTCTCCTCCTGTCTCAGACAGCTGTGTTGTTCACAGTCATGCCTGCGGTGTACTGCTGGAACCTGAGGTGTTTCATGTTCACGGCATCTTTTCTGACGTGCAGAAGTTCTCCTCATTCTATTGCTCTCCATCTGGTGGGTCTTCTTCTTCTTCTTTCAGACCGCTGGTTGAGGGATAGGTGCGTCCTAATTCTAGTTCATGGGCAGGATCATGAGAATTGATCTGAGCAAAAAGTGGCTTTCGACCGTGTTCAGGAAGGCCTGTGCGTGCCCGTAGAAACAAAGAAACCGGAGCACCCAGAGAAAATCAGCACTTTGCTTGGCATTTTACACATTTGTAGTGTAGACTGGCATTCTTCAAGGCTACACATTTTTACTGTGTCAGCACCTCTTTAACCCTTTAACTGCCCAGATTAAATGGATGGGTCACGCGCCCCCAGTGGCACAGCGCAGCAACTGCACGTGTCAACTTTTTGACGTCCCCTGGCTATATTGAGAATTTGTACTAATCTCTATTGATCTGAGAGTTTAGAAGGTGGCAGACACGCGCCAAAGGAATCATGGCTGACATGGAATATAGCAAAGAAGGAGAAATCCTCATTTTTCTTCTTCCTTTTTCTGCTTTGAGCTCACACACCAATGTGGATGCTGCCGTGTTTGGTCATCGTGACAGCGATGATGACGGAAACTGCATGAAACAGGAAAAATAGCCACGTAATACAAACGAAATTCATGTGGGATAATCATAAGAGTTTGAAGATGTGGTACATGGGTGTAAAATACTAAGTTAACGTGTTACATCGAGGTCGATGTAACGAAAAACTGAGCTCCCAGTACCAAGATGGCGGCGCCCACGGGCAGCATGGATTCCCACAGGAATAATGGACCAAACAGAAAATACAGCCACGTAATAAAAACGAAATTCACGTGAGGTAATCATAAGAGTTTGTAGATGTGGTACACGGTGTAAATGGCTGAGCAAACACACAAACATCGGCTACGATGGACAAAAACGGACTGGTCACGTGGGCGGGCGAGCCCCCCCCCCCCAGTAACAGGTAAGAGAGAAATATGTTTTTTTGACATTTTATTGATTTTCTGGTTCATATAATTTGAAGATTAGATAAAAAACATACCCCGTAGACAAATCGGCGTCAAAAAAACAGGGCCATTCTTTATGGAAATGTATCAAAAGTCCACTTTTGACTGAGTTATGTAATTTATATAGCTGCCGTGACATTATGCAAATTAGATGTGTAAGTTTATTCCTATCTGAAACTTTGGATCATAGTCTACATCTTTCTAATTGACAGTAAGCCATTATCTCTTGTAACTTTCAAGTTATAGCCTTGGAAATCTTAACTATTTTATTGACAAAATTTTTTACCACTCTTGACCACTAGGGGGGCCTTGAGTTGCCTTGCGTTGCTCCAGGTGCCATATGGCGAATCTGGCAGTTAAAGGGTTAAAAACAACATTGTTGAGAAAGTGACGCTTTTGCTTAGTTTCTTCATCTTGAGCAACAACACGAAGACTGCTTGATCTGGCAACTCTGCTCGTGGCAACGTAGAATTGGCCATGGCTGCAGAAACCTGTTGTGCAGAAAACACGAATGCACTGTAAAGACTGGCCATGTGACTTACTCACCTTGCCAATTTTGAGCCATATGACAACATAAAGCCACATTGGTCTAGGCATCGTGAGTGATGGTCTATATGACATCATAAAGACACATTTGTCTACGTGCCGTCATATAGATATCATATCTTTATGACGGCATCGCAAATCCTATGATGCCTGAGTTCATAGGACGTCCTATGATGATCAAGCAGAGATCATAGGCCGTCCTATGATGTCCTATAGACACACACAGAGATTTCTTGCTTTAATAGAGTGATAGTGCAAATGGAATGCTAACGTTGACCTCTGACCTTTTGACGCCAAACCCATATTCAGAGGTCATGATCTCAAAGTGAACCTGTGTACCAGGTTTGGTGGCCCTAGCTTTCTTTATTGTTTAGATAGAGTTTATAAGCCATTTCAATGATGAACTTTGACCTTGCGATCCCAAAACCAGTCACACTTCAGGGTCACATGGTGAATTTGTGTACCAAGCTTGGTGGCCCTAGCTTTACTCATTTTAAAGTAACAGTAAATTTAGCATTTACCATAGTGCAAATGAAATGCTACCTTTGATCTTTGACCCCAAATCCATAGTCAGATGTGGGTGTAAGTCATCTAAGATGCGTCTTAGACACAACTACTGTATCGATCTGAAAAACCTACATCATTCCTTTCAGTAATTACTGCATTTTGAAGATTTAGGGAAAATATGACCTTTGACCTCAAGGTCATCCAGTGAGGGTCAAATTGCAATATGCGCATCATCAGAGTTATCAAACCCTGGTACCAAGTTTCAAAACAATCAGAACAAAACTGTAGGGGGAGTTGATTTCACAAAAGTCGGACAGATGGATGGACAGACTGACCAATAAAATACCAGAACCACCGGTCGACGCCCAAAGGGGTCGAAGAGTTTTTTAATAATATTACAAAACTATTACTATCCAAATCGTCCATATTTGCTCAGCCTTCTTACTACGGTAGCTCTGAAAGGACAAACAGCCCTTGTATGCTTAGTGAGAGCCCTCAGATTTCAGTGCTGCAGAAAAAATACACATACAGCGATGAAAGATTCACCCATAGTGCAGTCATTGCCAGAGGGAAGGTTACTGGATATTTGAAAAAATTCTGGAACCTGATGGGCAGATAATACATCCACAATTGGTGTTGGAGGGGAAGGGGTGACTGGAGGGTATTTGAGATTGTTGCCACCTTCGCCTTTACCATTACATGTCAGTAATTGTTAAACACTATAGTACCTTTAATCCTCCACATTTGTACATCTACAGCTACTTGAAAAAATAACATATATAGACCGAACACCAGACAGTGGAAAGGCAAGGGGCGGTGGGGTGATGATGTACGTCAATAACAACTGGTGCAGACCGGGACATATCACGGTTAAGGAACAGCACTGTAGCAAAGACATCGAGTTGCTAGCTGTTAGCATGCGGCCTACCTATCTCCCGAGGGAATACTCGCGTGTGATCTGCATTGTTATTTATGCAAATCCGACGGCGAACGCTGGGGCAGCGCGTGACGTCATCCACTCAGTAACTGGCAGGCTGCAGACAGAACACCCAGATGCTCTTCTCCTCATCTCAGACGATTTCAACCATATTTCACTGTCTCCCATTCTACCCACGTTCACCCAGTATGTCACATGCCACACTAGAGACAATAAAACACTGGACTTATTCTACGCAAACACTAAGGAGGTGTACACCTCATCACAACTTCCCCCATTCAGGAGATCGGATCACAACTTGGTTCATCTCCTGCCGGTGTACAAACCCCTAGTGCACAGACAACCTCCGGTCAAGCGCACAGTGAAGTTATGGTCTGAGGAGGCAATGGATGCTCTAAAGGACTGCTTTGAAACCACTGCCTGGGAGCAGCTCTGTGATCCACATGGTGAGGACATCGATGGCCTCACTCACACCATCATGGACTACATCAGCTTCTGTGTGGACAACACCGTACCCACCAAGACCATACAGTGTTGCTTGAACAACAAACCCTGGATCAACCCTGAGATAAAAACACTTCTGAGAGAGAAGAAGAGGATCTTCAGGTCGGGGAACAGGGAGATGCTGAAGTCCGTACAGAGGGAGCTGAGGAGGAAGATCAGAGAAGGCAAGGAAAGCTTCAGGAAGAAGATGGCGGACAAGCTGCAACAGAGCGACATCGGTGGGGTCTGGAGAAACCTTAAAACCATCTCTGGGCTCCAGAGTACCTCCTCCCAGGCCATGGGGGGCAGGGAGTGGGCGAACAATCTGAACCTGTTCTTTAATAGGTTTGACCAACCGCCCTCCCCCCCTGACTGCACAACAATCACTGCTGCCTCTAAAGACATCGAGTCCTGCTGCTCACACCCCACTCCACCAACACCCCCCCACTCCCAACACACAGCCCCCCAACATGACCCTCACTAAGACCCAGGTGAGGACGGAGCTGAGAAAGATCAAGGAGAGGAGGGCATCAGGACCGGACGGCATCAGCGCAAAGCTCCTCAAGTCCTGTGCAGATCAGCTGTGTGGGATTGTGGAGCTCGTCTTCAACCTGAGCCTGAAGCTGGGGAGGGTACCACAGTTGTGGAAAACATCTTGTGTGGTACTTGTACCAAAGACCTCCCGCCCCAAAGACCTGAACAGCTACAGACCAGTGGCCCTGATGTCCCACATGATGAAGACCCTGGAGAGACTGCTCCTTGCTCACCTCCGCCCCCTGGTGGGACCAGCGATGGATCCACTCCAGTTCGCCTACCAGTATGGCATTGGGGTGGAGGATGCAGTGATCTTCCTCCTTCACCGTTCTCTGTCCCACCTGGAGAAGCCCAGGAATGCGGTGAGGATCATGTTCTTTGACTTCTCCAGTGCTTTCAACACCATCCAACCGATGATCCTGAAGGACAAGCTGCGGTGCGCAGGAGTGGACCAGCACCTGTCATCATGGATCCTGGACTACCTCACTAACCGGCCACAGTTTGTGAGAACCCGGGACTGTGTGTCCGACACAATCATCGGTAGCACGGGGGCCCCCCAGGGAACGGTTTTGGCTCCCTTCCTGTTCACTCTTTATACTGCGGACTTCTCACACAACACTACACACTGCCATCTACAGAAGTTCTCTGACGACTCTGCGATTGTCAGCCTCATCTCCAACGGAGGTGAAGCTGAGTACAGAGAACTTATCCAGGACTTCGTGGACTGGTGCCATAGGAACTGCCTCCAGATCAACGCGAGGAAAACTAAGGAGCTGGTGGTGGACTGCCACAGGCAAGGACAACCCCTCACAGCACCAGTAAACATACAGGGAACAGACATCGAGATGGTGACATCCTACAAGTACCTGGGTGTTCATCTGAACAATAAACTAGACTGGTCACACAATACTGACGCACTCTACAAGAAGGGACAGCGCAGGCTGTTCCTACTGAGGAGACTCAGGTCTTTTGGTGTACAAGGGGTGCTGCTGAAGACATTCTACGACACGGTAGTGGCATCAGCCATCACTTTTGGAGTGGTCTGCTGGGGCAGTGGCATTACAGCAGCCGATAGGAAGAGACTGAACAAACTGATCAAGAAACCTAGCTCTGTCCTGGGGCAGCGCCCTGACCCAGTGGAGGAGATAGGAGAGAGAAGGATGGTGGCTAAACTGTCATCTCTGCTGGAGTCCGAGTCCCACCCTATGCAGGACATACTGAACGCATTGAGGAGCTCATTTAGCAGCAGACTACATCATCCTAGGTGCACAACCGAGAGGTTCCACAGGTCCTTCCTACCTACGGCTGTCAGACTGTATAACCTAAGCAGGGCTGCTCGCAGAGATAGCAAAAAAAACGTGACGACCTAATAGTATTGAATGCAAAAGACGCAATAGACTTACACAATGGTCCCCTCCAGTATATACAACTAGGACAGTATTGGTTGCTACGGAGGGTGACAATATGTATGGGTACATATTGTGCCCCGATGGGATCACCACCTTATCGTGGTGGGGCACTTTGAGCGTCTCCATGACCCCTAGAGCTATGTCAGCCAGATTCTCGTACTCCTGGCAGGGTCACCCAAGCCGAACAGGTCGAAGGGTAGAGGCCGGACTAAGAGTGATCCCGAAGACGAAGATGAAGACCTCAACGGTAGAGCAGGCAGAAGCTGGTAGTAACGATAAACACCACAATGGCTGTAATAGCGGACGAAGGCTAAGGGAGCACACCCTGACAAAAAGCAAGCTGGTGGTGGCACGCTTTGAGGCGGTTCCCCAACAATCTGGATTTCGGCAGCCTTCTGCAGTTGTGAGAAGATGCCGGTCGTTTAGGGTCTCCCTTGCCACTGGAACCATCTTCTGTACAATCAAGGTAGTGGCATCGGGAAAAGCGCACCCCCCATGCCACTCTAAAACTCATCACTGCGCAGGTATCTTCTTTACCTGAGTTTCCGACCTCTAAAGTCTGGGGGCGATGGAGCATCCAGTAACGGGGGCAGGTTTGAATGAGCTGGAAGCTCCTAGCTGGAACTCTGCACGTCAGCGGCACAAGACAACGGTCGTTAGCAGTTGGGATTGAGTGGCAGCTGCTTCCGGCAGACTCCTGTGCGTCTGAGCAGCCCTATTTAGGGACCGCACTGCTCACCCCAACTGGGGAAAAGCCTAGAAATGGTGGCCTAAACATTGCCCACTCAGCACAGCACCCGGATAGGAAACCGCACCTGTCGGGACATTCCACTATGCAGTCGAAAAATAAAAACAATACCATTTAGAATTGCAGCATGGAACATAAGGACACTCCTGGATGCCAGTCCGGACAGACCACAGCGCAGAACAGCACTCGTTGCCAGCGAGCTGAAGCGTTACAATGTAGATGTGGCAGCACTCAGTGAGACACGACTCCTCGAAGAAGGCTCACTCAATGAAGTAGGAGAGGGTTATACATTCTTTTAGAAAGGATACCCCATTGGTGGTCAACTCCTTCATGGAGTTGGTTTTGCAATCAAGAACAGCCTCCTGCACAAGCTCACAGAATCACCAGTGGGTGTCAGTGAAAGGCTCATGACTCTTCGCATCCCCCTTGCAAAATGCAGGTATGTCACTTTGGTAAGTGCCTATGCACCAACTCTGTCATCGAACGCTGAAGAGAAGGACCACTTCTACCAGGCACTCGATAACATCCTCAGTCACATCCCGAAGGGTGACAAAATCATGCTGCTTGGTGATTTCAATGCAAGAGTCGGAAAGAACTTGCAAAACTGGAATGGTGTGATCGGTGCCCATGGCATTGGAAAAGTCAACCCCAATGGCATGAGACTTCTTAGTCTCTGTGCGGAACATGATCTTACCATCACTAACACAATCTTCCAGCAAAAGAACAAATATAAGGCATCCTGGATGCATCCCAGGTCCAAACATTGGCACCTGATCGACTATGTGATCGTGAGGAGGGCTGACCTCAAGGACGTGCTCATCACAAGAGCTATGCGAGGGGCAGACTGCTGGACTGACCACCGCATGATTCTGTCAAAGGTCAGAATGCATGTTCGGCCCCTAGTTTGCCACGGTGGCCCAAAGAGGAAAACACTCCACTGTGCCAGACTCTCCAGCAGCGACATCTGTGACAACTTCCGTCGCTCCCTAGCTGAGAGGCTGGCAGGTATTGAACAACTGATCATCTCAGAGTCTGGGATGGATGAGAAGTGGACCGCTCTATCTACCATTCTCTTTGACACTGCAGCCCAAGCCATCGGTTTCAAAACCAAGAAACATCAGGACTGGTTTGACCAGAATGCTGGAGAGATCTCCACCCTCCTGGACAGAATGCACAGGGCACACAGAGCCACCTTGAACAACCCACAGTCCCAATTCCATAAGAAGCAATGGCAAGCCCTTCATTCTGAGGTCCAAACAACTCTCAGGAAACTGCAAGATGAGTGGTGGATCTCAAAAGCCAACGAAATCCAGACTTATGCTGATAGAAACGATATGCACAGTTTCTATGATGCAGTCAAAACCATCTACGGCCCCAGAAACTGCTCCCTTGCACCTGTGAGATCTGTTGATGGTTCTTCTTTAATCAAGGATCAGGCCCTGATAGTGGAGCGGTGGGCTGAGCATTTTAACACCGTGCTTAACCAGCCCACCTCAGTGGACCCAACTGTCCTTGCAGAGCTCCCTGAACATCCTACCTTGCCAGATACCTGACCTTCCCCCAACCTTCAAAGAAATCCTGCATGCAGTAAAAACCCTGAAAAACAATAAATCCCCTGGACCTGACGGCATCCCAGCTAAACTTCTCAAGGAAGGAGGCTACCTCTGTACTCGGATTCTGTATCTCTATATCTCAGAAGTGTGGAGACGAGAGTGTGTCCCACAACAGTGGAAAGACGGCAACATTGTGACCATCTACAAGAACAAAGGAGGCAAAGCCGTCTGCTCCAATAGTAGGGGTATCTCTCTGTTGGCTACTGCTGGAAAGGTCCTTGCCAAGGTCATGCTCCGCAGACTCATCTCTGCAATATCAGAGCGGGTCACCCCAGAGTCACAGTGTGGTTTTCGGAAGGACAGGGGGACAGTTGACATGATCTTTGTGATGCGTCAGCTCCAAGAGAAATGTTGGGAGCAGCATAAGGACCTGTTCATTGCCTTTGTCGACCTGTCAAAGGCATTTGACACAGTGAACAGGGAACTACTGTGACAAGTCCTAAAGAGATTTGGTTGTCCACCCAAGTTTCTCACCATCCTTGCGGAGTTCCATTCTGGGATGATGGCCCGAGTGGTAGTGGGAAGGCACAGCTCAGAACCTTTTGGAGTGCAAACCGGAATGAGGCAAGGCTGTGTGCTGGCCCCAGTTCTCTTCAACATCTTCCTTGTCTGTGTAACAACTCTGCTATGTAGGAGGGTGGAGAAACAAGCTGGAGTTACCATTGACTTCAGGCTTGATGGTAACCTGTTCAACATCAGGAGGCTACAGGCAACTTCCAAGCTGACATCAGAGACCATCATTGAGCTACAGTACGCCGATGACTGTGCCCTGGTTGCTCATACACCAGACACTCTACAAAACATCCTCTCAGCAGCTGTAACTGCATACACCAGAATGGGACTAACAATTAACACCCAGAAGACAGAGGTACTCTGTCAGTTCAGTACCGACCCCCCACAAAACCCAATAACCCTCACAGCAGCAGGGCAACAGCTGCTCACAGTGCCCACATTCAAATACCTGGGGAGCATAATGTCTGACACCTGCTCAGTGGATGACGAGATCCACAACCGCCTCAAGCAAGCATCAGCATCTTTTGGTCATGTAAGGAGAAGGGTTCTTCAGAACAGCAATCTCAAACTCCACACCAAAGTGCTGGTCTACAGAGCTGTATGTATCACCACCTTACTATATGGATGTGAGGCATGGACTATTTACAGCCGCCATCTGAGGAGCTTGGAGACCTTCCATGTAAGATGTCTCCAGAAGATCCTTGGCATCACTTGGAAGGACAGAGTGCCGCACACAGAAGTGCTGGAGAGAGCTGGCAGCTGCAGAGTGGAGTCCATCATGGCCCAGCATCAACTCAGGTGGTTGGGGCATGTCATCTGGATGCCCAGCCACAGACTCCCACGCAGAATCCTGTATGGTCAGTTACACCGTGGCCAATGCAGCGCTGATGGGCAGAAGAAACGCTTCAAAGACCAAATGAAGTCCATCCTGAAGAGATGTCAGATCAACTCCTCGTCACTGGAGGAACTCGCTTCCTGCCGAGACATCTGGCGCTTCCACTCCTCACAGGGAGTGGATTATATGGAGGAACAGCGCACACAACACCGGACAGCAAAGCGTGCAAAGAGGCATGCTCGCCAAGTCCCCCCTGCTCCCCCCAGCACCTCCTTCACATGCCCGGTCTGTAACCGAATCTGCAGATCCAGGATCGGACTATTCAAACACCAGCAGACTCACAAATAAAGAAGATGGTCATCATCAAATCAATGGACTACCAGAGAGACAGAGACAACTAGGACAGTATTGGTCGCTACGGAGGGTGACAATATGTATGGGTACATATTCATACTATGTAGGATAACTAAGTAGACGGTTATGCTGTTTATCCCATCTTGCTACAATGCTCCACACTTTGTATATATATTTATGGGTATGTATGTATATTCACTGCTCTTATTTATATCTGCCGTATCTTCTTAATTATTGCTCTGAGTGTTGCTATCCCTGTGCTGTTGCAATCCTGGAATTTCCCCATTGTGGGACTAATAAAGGCTTATCTTATCTTATCTTATATTTAGGTTTTTGTTAGCCTGCACATAGAAAATTGATACACAGCACCAACACAGACATTAAAATGATTAAAATAATTACCCGAAAAAGGTTTTACCTAAAAGATGGATTTAAAATAAGTACTGTACCTTCTGCCACACACTGTATCCCATTGCCATAGAATCCAGGTCTGCAGTGGCAGCAGTATCCACTGGAGTAGTCCCTGCAGTCGGCAAACTGGGAGCACTTATTTCTGTTCGCACATGTCTCAAAGTTATATGAGAACACTGGAACGTGAGAAAAATAAAAACAGGAATATCACTGGAGCAGCTTAGTGTCAAAATGTCAAAGCTCTCTGTCAAAATACAATTGTTGTGTCAAAAGCCTATGAGAAAATGACAGTGTTTACATGCACACGAATAAACCGGTTATGATTGGATTTCTGGAGTTATCTGATTATCCATGTGGCTATGTAAACAAAATAATCTGATAAAGGCCATGTAACCAGGATTATTAACTCAAGTGGTTACCCTCCAATAATCCGTTTATTCAGTGCATGTAAACACGACAAAACTGATTACTGTCATTATCAGTTTATTCCCAGTAATTGGTTTATTGTGACCATGTAAACGGGGTCAATGACAGGCAAAAATCTGAAATATACGGACAAACAATGCAGCATGAACTTCTCTGCTATGGACCCACCATCTACATTTATATCTGCGTCGTCTACCACCACCACTTCTGGGTTCTCAGGCTGGTACTGGACCTGCCGGACTTCGATCTGTCCCGCATCTGGGTCATAAGGCGGGTACACTTCCACTTGTCCATCAGTATACCCAGTCCTCGGCGTAGCACTGCCCTCAGCCACACCAAGTGATGTCTCCTCAGGGGGAAGCTCTGTCACCTCACCAGGAGCCACGTTGGTAAAATAGGGCGAGGTTCCAATATCATACACCCAAACACCCCGCAGGCCAGAGTTGGTCTCCCTGTTAGGGAAAAGTTTCAGTTTACATCTTTCTAAATGTTAGTCTGTAATCTGCATAATGGGTAGGGGTAAGGAAACTTGACTATGGAAGGAGAGAAAAAAACAAAAAATAGGAGCATAGCCACAAAACACATTTGAACCTTAAAATTAATTTTTTTCCTATCACATATCCAATTTTTTCTATTAAAATTGATTTTTTTTCCTCAAACTACAGCTTTTTTGTGAACTTGTGACTTTTCATGTAAAATTGCCCTTTTATAAATTTCATATTTTTTGTAATTTTGTAAAAATCTTCTCTTAAACCTGCATCTTTTAATAAATGTAAGACTTTTTTGATAATTTTTTTCTTGTAGATTTGTGACTTTTCTGCTAATTTGCGATTTTTTCTTTAAAATTTCCTTTATTGTAAATTTGTGAAGTTGATTTTTTTTAAAGGGGACATACAATGCACTTTTGACACCATTTCTAGAGGTCTTAATGTAATGTCTGTGACATGCCATGGTCAAAATATATGAGCCTTTAATTATTTCAGCATAATTTTCAACCATTTTAACTAGCTTTCTTCAAAACTTGTTTAACACGTGTTTTTTTAAAAGTTCATGGGCCCCAGTTCACCCCACCCTCCCATTTTTGTCACCTGGAAAAGTTTGGTTAAGTTGATGTAGGTACCATTTTGAGGCTAATGTTAGTTTGTTAGCTGTTACATCAGGATGGGACAGACCTGTCTAACTAACATGTCTGTAAAAGTCTCAAAAAAGCATTATTAGGAACCTGTGTTGGGCGTGCTACATTAAAAAGTAGGCTAAAGCATTGCTGTACAGTCATTACCTTTGCAGTCATTTCTGTGTAACAAAATTACTTTTCAAATTAAGTAACACTGTTACAATTACTGAAAGGCTTGTTACTCATTATATTTAGTTCACATAACACAGACAAATGCACAAATGCAGACACCCAGCTGTCACTCAACGTGAACTGTTGCAAAGGACGTGAATCAGTTTGGCAGTGACTAACAGACAAGATGCAGCGAGTTTCTTCTCATGAGAATATATACTTTTTGTCATGGATAGCCCTCACGAGCCATCAATGAGATGCTGCAGGCCAGCCGATGAGTTTGCATAATTTATTAACAAAGGATAAATGACAAAATAACGAGCCATGGGGGGCAAAAACACAACTAGGGTTCAAATCAGATACAGGAATACAGACACTTAGGAAATACACTTACAGGAACGGATGGTAGAAGAACGAATCTTCAACGAGGTCGCAGCCCCGAGCAAACGGAGCTGGTCCCTTAAATAGCGTTTGACAGATTGATCAGCTGAGATCTGGTTCTCAGTCACACCCAGACAAAATCAAAACCGCTCATTTAGAGAGAGGTACTGAGACAAAGGCTGGCCCTAATGAAGGGAAAAGGTTGTGTTTTTATGCCTTGGTGGAACAGAGGCATACAGTAATCGGTTAGTCCGCCTGTTTGTGGTTGTGTGTATCTGTCTGTCCACCTCTGTTTCAGCTCACCCGGTTAAAATTAAGTAGACTAAAGGCTTGTATCATTGTATCATCATATTTTCTCAACTTTTAATTTGCCAGAATCTCGAAATAACACTTTATCTTTGAAATAAACACAAATTTAACTCACCATTTCTATCAATGCTGCAGCGAAAAAAGGTATTTTAATAACTATCCTGGGCCAGTAGAGGTCAGAATACCACTTTTTACACCCACCCATGCTACCATGCCACAGGCACCGACGCACAGCACCTTGGTGCTTTCATTTTTTTTTTAAACTAGTAGCCACTTCAGATACCCATATAGATAAACAAAAGCACTAAATGGGTTAAGTTTTCATCATGTCCCTTTTATATTTATGCCTTGGTGAAACAGAGAGGAATACGGTAATCACTCAATGCATCTGTGGTTGTATTTGTCTGTCCACCTGTCTATTTCAGCTTGCCCGGTCAAAATTAACTAAAGTCTTGTATCATTGTATTGCCGTTTTTTCTCGACTTTTTTTTTTTCCACAATATCTTTATTTAACCTTTTTTTTTTTTTAACAAACATGATACAAACAATCAAACACTAACGCTAAAGTACTACAAAAAAAAAAAAATGCACTAAAAACACCAACAACCACCAACAAAATCAAGTCTTCAACAATGCTCCTCTGTTTAGTCTAGACAATCCAATACATAAGTATACATATTATGTTCACCAGTTTGGAATTTACAAGGTCCACACACATCATTCACCTTCTTCTTCAAGAGTTATGTTTAAATTTTTTACATAATCAATAAAAGGTCTCC
This sequence comes from Pholidichthys leucotaenia, assembly GCA_020510985.1. Classification (NCBI taxonomy): domain Eukaryota; kingdom Metazoa; phylum Chordata; class Actinopteri; order Cichliformes; family Pholidichthyidae; genus Pholidichthys; species Pholidichthys leucotaenia. The sequence continues at coordinate 297,310,676 of CM035841.1, read as the reverse complement.
ATATATTCTCAAACACAATTTCCTTTGATTTCAGTATATATGTTATTCTTTCTAATGGAAGGTTTGTTAACATCTGTCTTAACCACTGAGTCACATCTGGTCTATGAGTCTTTTTCCATAATAGTGCAATACATTTTTTGGCATTAAGCAAACTGAGGTCTATGAATGTTCTTTCACTTTTATTAAAATTATGCTTTTCTGGGTACAGACCCAACAAAAACAGTTTAGGATTCAGTATGATTTGTTTTGAGATTATTTTTTCAATTGTTACCCTCACCTCTTCCCAAAACATTCTTATTAATCTACATTCCCATAAACAATGAAATAGGGTTCCTTTACTTTCCATGCATTTTGTGCATGTATCTGGTATATTTTTGTTATATCTATTTAACTCCTCCGGTGTAACATACATCCGCATTAACCATTTGAAATGTATCAATTTAAGGCGTGCATTTATTGATTTGGTTTGAGCTTCTGTACAAGCCAATTCCCATTGTTCCTCCGAAATTTCAATTTGCAGATCTTCTTTCCAGTAGTTTAATCTTTTCAGTGAATTTTCACTTGAAGATAGTGTCAATGAGTTATAAAACTCTGAAATAATACCCTTTCTTTTACTATCTTTCATCATCATTTTTTCCAAGGATGAATAAATAGGTCGAGTGAGAGCTTTATTTTGATTTGATCGAATAAAGTTTCTAAGTTGAAGATATTTAAAAAAATGTGTTCTATTGAGATTAAATTTGATCCTCAGCTCTTCAAAAGACATTATGTTATCTGCACATGGCAAATATAAATCCTGAATCTTTTGTATCCCTTTTAAATTCCATACTTTAAATACAGCGTCCGCTCTCCCTGGTTTAAAATATTGATTACCCCATATTGGACTAAATTGTGACAATAACTGTGGTTCTTTTAAATAGTTTTTAGCTTCACATCATATTTTGATCATATGCTTTACAAATGGATTTTTAACTTGTTTTTGTAATTTTTTTGCCGAATCTGAGTATATGAATATGGGAAGAGGTAAAGGTAAATTGTATGATTCCATTTCAGTCCAGTGAGGGAGATCATTTGATGAAAAATAATATGTCATAGACCTCAGTTGTGCCGACCAATAATACAACATAAAATTTGGACATTTCAGACCTCCACGATCAAATGGTAAATATAATAAAGACAGACGTAATCTAGCCCTCCTGTTGTTCCATATAAATTCCACTAACTTTTTTTTTATTCTTGAGAATAGATCTAAAGGTGGTGATAAGGGAATGTATTGAAATAAATAAAGTATTTTAGGTAAAATATTACTTTTAAGTATATTGATTCTCCCGATCATCGACATTGGTAGTGACATCCATCTCTGAGTTAACTCATTGATATCTGACATTAAGGCTTCATAGTTGACGCTGGCGACTGATTCTAGCTTAGGCATAATTTGGATTCCTAAATATTTAAACTGATTTACAACATTGAATTGATTTGCCTCAGGGGCTGGGTAATTTCTCTGGGTCTCATTTAGCATTAATATTGAAGATTTAGTTTTATTTATTTTATATCCTGATATTTCCCCAAAATTCTTTATTAAATTCAACAAGGTTGGAATTGATTTTTTTAGATTCGACATAAACAAAATTATATCATCGGCGTACAGGGAGATTTTATGTTCTGTTGGTCCAACTTTAATTCCATATATTTGTGAATGTAAACGTATCGCTATCGCTAAAGGTTCAATTGCCATAGTAAACAGTAAAGGTGAAAGTGGACAGCCTTGTCGACATCCTCTATTGATTTTTATTGGTTTTGAAATATTGTTATTTGTTAGGATTTCTGCTGTAGCATTATTGTATATTATTTGAACCCATTTTATGAAATTATTTCCAAGTCCAAACCTTTGTAGGACTTCAAAAAGAAAGGGCCATTCAACTCTATCAAAGGCCTTTTCGGCGTCCAATGATAGGAGAGCTGTATCCGGTGCTTCTTTATTAAAATAAATAATATTAAATAGTCTTCTTACATTATGGAAGCCTTGTCTACCCTTTATAAAGCCATTCTGATCTCGATTAATAATATTTGGTAAAATTTCTTGTATTCGTCTTGCTAAAATTTTACAGATTATCTTAAGGTCGGCGTTTAATAGGCTTATTGGTCTCATATTTTCACATTTATTAGAGGGCTTACCTGGTTTTGGCAGCAGTATAATTAAGGCATTATTTATGTATGATGGTAAATTATTATTTTGAAATGCTTCTAAAACCATTTCCAAAAAAGGTTTTATTAATTTATTCTTAAATTTTTTATAAAGGTCAACTGGAAGACCATCTGGTCCTGCACTTTTTCCTGATTTCATATTATCAATGGCTAGCCCAACTTCTTCTTGACTAATTTTAGACTCCAATATCTCCCTGTTTTCATTTGGAATACACGGTATAGATAGTTCGTTCAAAAACCCATTTAGTTTTGTTAAATCAGGTTCATTTTTGGTATCATATAATTTTTCATAGTAATCTCTAAAGGCTCTATTAATTTCTAAAGGATCTATAACTACCTGTCCATTACTTATAATACTGGTAATTGGTGTTTTAATTTCCAATTGTTTAATCTGCCATGCTAATAATTTTCCTGATTTTTCACCTTGTTCATAAAAAGATTGTTTCAATCTTAGAAGACTCGAGGCAGCTCTATTCGCTGATTTTTTGTCGTATTCAGCTCTCAAAATCAGTAATTCATTCTCCAACCTTGGGTCACTTCCTGCATACACTTTTTCCTGAAGACTTTTTATTTTATGTTCCAATTTAGCTCTCTCCTCTCGAGTCTTCTTAGATTTTGATCCTGTATAACTAATAATATGTCCCCTAATAAAAGCTTTGAAAGCCTCCCACTTTACACATGCTGATGTTTGTGTAGTATTGATGTCAAAGAACTCGTCTATCTGTTTTTCTATATACTTGACAAATTCCTCATCCTGAAGCCATTTATGCTGAAATTGCCATCTACCTGATTCCTTTGTCAATTTTTTATCTACATATATTAGACAACAGGGTGCATGATCAGAGATCACGATGTTATCATAAAAGCAGTTTTGAATCTTGGACCTTAATTCTGTGGAAATCAAAAAATAATCAATACGTGAGAATGTCTTGTAGGTACTGGAATAACAAGAATAGGCTTTAACTTGTGGTTTCATTTCTCTCCATATATCTAACAATCTCAATTCTTTCATAAAATGATTAATAGTCATCCTACATCCAATGTGCGTACAATCCAGTCCTGTTGATCTATCCACACCTGGATTCAATGTACAATTAAAATCCCCTGCTATTATATGTTGCCCTGTAAGTGATGATAAGATGAGAAATAAATTAGCAAAGAACTTCTGATCATCTATATTGGGACCATATAAGTTCACAAGATTTATATTTTCTAATAGCAAAGAACCTTGAATGATTACATATCTTCCAAATTTGTCTCCAATTACATTTTTCACTTGAAAAGGAACTGATTTATGTATGAGAGTCATAACTCCCCTGGCTCGGGATGAAAATGAAGAGGTGAATACACTTCCCTGCCATCTACTCCTAATTCTTTTAACATCCTCCTCTATCAGATGAGTTTCTTGTAAAAACACAATTCTTGAACCCATGTCCTTTATTTTATTCATAACTTGTTTAAGTTTTTTTAAATTTTGTAGACCTCTGCAATTCCATGAAGTTAAATTAAGATTAACACTTTGGTCCATGATCAATAGAGAGTTTGGGATTACCTTGCAGTGTAAACATGCTCATACAGAGAAGCAAAAACATGAGTGGTTGAACATTCATCCTACAAACTACACACAAACAAATTTCCCCTTCCCACACTTGTGGCAAACCCCCCAAAATCAAAAGAAAAATTCTGTCTCCCGATATAGCCATCGACCATTCCACACCCACGGGGAACAGCCTAAGCCACTCCTTCTTCATCCTCCCAATCACCCTAACTCTACTGCTTTTAATGACGTAACATTAACTCTCCTCTGTAGTTTTCCAACTTAACTCCAAAATTTTTAACAACTTTGTACATCATAGGTTTTTTTTGTTTGTTTGTTTTGTTTTTGTTTTGTTTTTTTAATATATAATACAATCTATATTTTGTAAACTTACTATTTACTTCAAGTCAGTCAGATGCCTGTGCAAATGCTTAATTATTCTACCTTATATTTTGTTCATGCTTAGCTCCCACCAGTCTCTTCTTCTTCTTTGATCTTCTTGATGAACTCCTGCGCCTCCTCTGGGGTCTTGAAGATGTGGGTTCTGCCCTCATACGTGGTCAGCAGTCTCGCAGGATAGATTACACCATGACGAATCCCAAGGTTGCGCAGCTCCTTACGTACGGGATCAAACTGCTTCCTCAATTGCTGGATTCCTGTGGCCAAATCTGGGTAGAACCGCACCTGCTGGTCCTGGTGTTTAATCTCTCCTTTTTTAGCTCGTGCAGCGTTGAAGATCTTCATCCTGTCTCTGTTGCTAAGAAACTTCATAATTAAGGTCCTCGGCGGTCCCTTATCTCTCCGTGGGCCAATACGATGTGCTTTTTCCAGAACCACTGCTGATTGCAACTCCTCGCTGCCCAGCACCTCCGGAATCCACTTTTCCAGAAAGGAACATACGTCCCGACCTTCTGATTCCTCTGGAAGACCCACCAGCCTCAAATTATTCTGTCTCGACCGAGATTCCAAATCCAAAATATTATCTTCCAGAGATTTATTTTTTTTTTCCAAAGTGCGCACCTTTAATTGAAGACGGGTGACGTCATCTTCAGCACTAGCGAGACGGAGCTCCATCTGCGCCGTTCGTTCTACACAGTCACCCAATTCCTTTCTTATTCCTTCCAACGCTGTCATAATCCCATCAAATCTAGAGGAAAAGTCCGCTCTCATTGAACTCATGGCAGCCATCAGCGCATCTGCGCCATTCCCCGCAGATATCGCAGCGTTGCCAGCCTCCTCCGCCATATATGGAGTTTTGTTTACTGCGTCACAGACCTGAAAGTCCGTTAATTTGGACTGTTTCGGCGGCTCGCTTTTTCCTTTTCCTGGTTTTCCAGCCTTAGGCTTCGCCGACATATCTTCGCCCAAATGCTGGGATACGTTCTGTCCCAAATGAGAGAGTTATTTGCCGATTTTTTTTTTTCCAGGAGCAGAGCAGAGCGAGACACGTCCGTCCTACGTGGCAGCCATAACCGGAAGTCTTTTTCTCGACTTTTAATTTGCGAGAATTTTGAAATAATGCTTTGTTTGTGAAATAAACAAAAAAGTAGCTCACCTTTATCATCAATGCAGCTGAAACGTCATTGTAATACCTATGCCGGCCCAGTAGAGGTGGCAGTGCACCTATATTACAACCCCACTGAGCACTGACTGTCAACAATCAATCTCCTGCTGAACTTTTAAAATAGCAGTTATTTCTGCAAACTAAGCACATATTCATGAATATGAATTACACCAAGGGTGTCCAATCATGTGCCATGGAGGGCCAAGACCCTGCAGGTTTTTGCTTCTACCCAGTCTCTTCAGCAGGTGTTTTCACTGATCAGCAATCAGTGGGAAGAAATTCAGTGGAATCTGCTGTTGAAGACGCTGGTTGGAGGGAAAGCCTGCAGGGTCTTGGCCCTCTATGGCACATGATTGGACACCCCTGAATTACACCATTTATTCAACACATTGTTTCTTTTCAGACATGTTTTGCTGTTTAGTTTTGAAGATAAAGGACAACACATATTCTTCCTGTAGTTTACAGCTCATCGGTAAGGGAGAGAGAGAGAGAGAGGTGGGGCATTAGTTTTTTTTGGTGTTGATTGTTTGGCTCCTTTTTGTTTTTGCGTAGTCACGGCCTACAGTGGCCCATCCTGTTAGGAAATAAAGGTGTTAAATTGACAACCTCTTCTTGGTTTTTTACAATGCGTCTGGCAGACGCTACCCTGGTGGCAGAAGTAAAACCCAGGCATTTCACCAGCTATTCCTACTAGCCACAGCTAACCCAAACACAGCTAATCGGCCTTAGAAGCATGCAGACAAGATAGCAGAACGGAGAAACAAGACCAACGCTTCCAGGAGGATTAAGGAGGAAGAGGAGAATAGCGTTTTTGCCGATGAGGTGGGACATGAAAGGGCCACGGAACATATGGCTCACCTGAGACATGCAACCAGAAAACTAGCTGCCGATGCTGGTTTTGGATCGAGGGCCGCAAAAATGTATACAAGTGTGGGAGTGCCTGCCAATAGTGATAAGGATGTAAACAAAGATGGCGGCGCCCAGGGTGTCCAACTTCAAGTGAAAACGCCAAAATACTCCGGTAAGGCAGACTGGGAGGCTTTCCATTCCCAATTTGAACTGTTAGCACGGGCTGCACATTAGTCAGAAGACAACAAAGCACTTCAGCTGTCCCCGTGTCTCACAGATGATGCCTTAGCATGCTTGCTGCTACTTAGCCCAGTAGAGAGAGAGGACTATGGGACCTTAGTGGGGGCTCTGCAGCAGCGTTTTGGACAATGCAATCACGCCAGTGTTCTACGCTCAGAGCTGTCAAACAGGCAGAGACAGCCCGGAGAACCACTCCGTATTCTGGCTAGTGACACTGAGACACTGGCAAGAAGAGCGTACACCTGCATGCTCCCTGAAGCACAAAGTGAGCTGGCCAGAAATCAGCTCTTCAGAGCCATAACCCCAAGACAGCTGCACATACAGACCCAACTGGCGCACCCTCGTACCTTGCAGGAGGCGCTGGAGCTAGCTGTGGAAAGGGAGGCTGTTGGAGAGATAACCGGGAGTGCTTACGTTGGGAACAACCCCATGGTGAGAGCAGTGGGACAAGAGGGACCAAGTCAAGAGAAGCAGGCATGGGTGGCTGAACTGACTGAATTGCTCCGAGCTGCATCACTACAACCACCACGTGACAGCAGATGTGCTCGCCGAAGCCCTCCTCTATGCTGGACATGTGGCCAGGCTGGCCATATCAGCGTGCGATGGCTGAAGCATACTGGTGCCCAGGGAAACAACCAAGGGTCTGTGTAAATGCGACGAAGCAGACCCACTTCCCCGAGTCCCACCCTGAATTGTTTCCAGTGGATGGAGCTCAACTGCACAGATGGGGGAGCGGGGCTGCACTCCCCCCAGAAGCAGATGACACCGCCGAGTCCGTGAGGGTGGTCGGTTAGACCCATGTAGGAGGCTTTTGCCACAACCCCATTACCCTGGCAGGAGCTTCCTGCATTGCCTCGTCGACACTGGCTCCACAGCAACCTTGATGAGCCCCAACGTGGTCCCAGCCAGAACGCAGTTGGACCTTACTGCAGTGAAACTAAAGACAGTGATGGGTGAGATAGCTCCCATGCTTGGAAGAGGGGTAATGACTATTTGGGTGGGGGTGTGGTTGATCTGTGGATTTTAAGGTGTGGGTTGCTGCGGTGCAGGACCCTTGCATATTGGGTATGGACTTCCTACGGGCTGCCCGCTGCATGTTAGACTTGGGAAAGAGCACTCTAGCCTTTCCAGGGGGCCCCAAAGTTGAAATGGTGCACCCCAAAGTTGAAATGGTGCACCCCACGGAGGCCCCAAGACCACACCTAGCAGCCGTGGGAGCGGTGGAGATGCATCATGAATCAGGCCTTATGCCCCACACTCCGGACAATGTGCAACCCCCCACTTTGGACCAGCTGCCCACAGCGAGGGGGATGGACAGACCAACAGCAGTACCAGAGGTATGGAGATGCAACTGCGACAGCTTGGATCCCAGGCAGCAGAAGGAGCTGTGGCGGGTGTTGTGGGACTTCAAGGACAATTTCACACTGTCAGAGGAAGAAACGGGCCTTACATACTTGGTGCAACATGAGATTGACACCGGAGACGCATTGTCCATCAGGACGCACCCCCCGCTGGCCCCTTGCACATCAGGCAGCGGCTGTCACTGCGATCAATGAGATGCTGATGGCTGGCATTATTGAACCCTCGGACAGCCCCTGGGCATCGGGGGTTGTGATGGTCAAAATGAAGAAGAGCCAGAAGATGAAGTTCTGTGTTGACTATAGACCCTTGAACAGTGTAACCAAGAAGGACTTGTACCCGCTGCCCTGCATCGATGAGTGGCTGGACTTGGTAGCTGGCTCATCTTGGTTCTCCTCCCTCGACCTGCGCAGCGGGTATTGGCAAGTACCCCTCAGCCCAGAAGCCAGACCAAAGATGGCCTTCTGCATAGGTAGGGGGTTGTGGCAGTTTCAGGTTCTTCCCTTTGGCCTGTGCAATGCCCCAGTGACATTTGAGCGACTAATGGAAAGGGTGTTGGCTGACATTGACAGACAGGAGTGCCTGGTCTACCTCGACGACATCCTGGTCCATGGGAGCTCCTTCTGGGCAGGTTTGGGGGTCCTGCGGCCGGTTCTACAGTAAATAGAGGCAGCTGGTTTGAAGCTCCACCCCGACAAGTGCTGCTTCATGAGGAAAGAGCTGTAGTTTTTGGGACACCGAGTGGGGGGAGATGGCAACTTAGAGGAGAAGGAGCAAGAAGTGAAGGACTGGCCGACCCCTACTAACCTACAAGAGCTAAAGAGCTTCATATGACTAACATCTTACTACTGGAGGTTCATGCATAGCTTTTTTGCATAGCTGCACCCCGTTCTGCCTCCAGCAGAAAGAATGCGACTTTGTTTGGACTTCTAAGTGCGAACAAGCCTTCAGCTTGTTGAAGAAGGCCTTGACAGAGTCTCCCATCCTCATACCGCCTGACCCTGACCTGCCCTTCATCCTGGACACTGACGCCAGCGATGTCGGGATGGGGGCAGTGTTGAGTCAGGTAGGGCCAGAAGGGGAGAAAGTGATCACTTATTTCAGTAAGACCTTCAACAAAGCTGAGCACCGGTGTTGTGTGACACACCGAAAGCTCCTCGCTATTGGGAGAGTGATAAGTCATTTCAGACACTACCTGTATGGGCCACCCTTCACTGTCCGAACTGACCACTCAGCTCTCTAGTGGTTGATGTCCTTCAAAGAGCCAGAAGGGCAAATTGCACAGTGGGTGGAAGAGCTAGCGCCATACACCTTTGGGGTGGAGTACAGAGCTGGAGCTTGCCATGCTAACGCTGATGCCATGTCCCGACGTCCCTGCGCGATTGATGGCTGCCAGTACTGCGACAGGAGGGATGCCCATGAAGCGGAGCTCTGTATGGGGGAAGAGCACAGTCCCAGGAAGAACAGAGAGGGGCCAATCTGCAGAGAGACACAGCTTATCGACCCACCTGAATGGAGAAGGCAGCAAGAGGAAGACAAGGACCTGCAACCGGTGCTGCAGTGGGTGGAGTAAGGCCATATGCCACCCTGGGACGAAGTAGCAGGGTGCTCACCTGCCACCAAAGAACTGCTTGCAAAATTTGAGCCTCTAAGGGTGAAGGACGGAGTGCTTCAGTGAGCGTAAAAAGAGCCAGCTACAGGAGAGGAGAGGTGGCAGGTGGTGGTCCCTAAGGCGTTAAGGGAGACAGTGCTATCAGCTGTCCATGGAACTACCAGGGCGGGGTACTTCGGGGTCTCAAAAACCCTCCGTCAGCTCCGTCAAGGGTTCTATTGGGGCGAGCAGAGGAGAGATGCTGAGGACTTTTGTCACCGCTACGACCCTTGCACAGCACACAAGGGCCCTCCAGACCAGTCACATGCCCAACTCCAGCAGCTGGCAGTGGGAGCCCCAATGGAGAGAGTGGCAGTGGACATAATGGGCCCATTTTCTCGCACAGACAATGGAAACCGTTTTATTCTAGTTGTGATGGATTACCTTACAAAATGGCCGAAGGCGTACGCCATACCCGACCAGGACTCAGAGACTGTTGCAAATGAGCTAGTGGAGGGCATGTTCGCCAGGTTTGGGGCAGCTGAGGTCATCCACAGAGACCAAGGGCGCAACTTTGAGTCGGGGGTGTTCTCAGCAATGTGTGAACGACTGGACATACGAAAGACTCGCTCTACCCCTTTACTTCCCCAGAGTGATGATGGACTGGTTGAGAGGTTCAACAGAACCCTGGCGACACAACTGGCCATTCTCACTGTGGAACACCAACAAGACTGGGATATGCACCTCCCTCTCATCTTGATGGCCTACAGGTCGGACGTGCAAGATTCCACGTCATGCACACCAGCCCTGCTCATGTTGGGACGAGAGCTGAGGACACCGGTGGAAATGGCATTTGGAAAGCCTCCAGACACACCAGCAGTACCCCCAGGACCAGAATATGCACAGAGGCTTCAAGACCGGATGGAGTCGGCTCATACCTTCACTCGCAACCAGCTGCAAAAAGTGGGGGTGAGGCAGCAAAGAAATTATGACTCAAGGGACAGAGGGAGGGATTTCAAAGTGGGGGACTTGGTGTGGGTGTACAGCCCAAAGAAAAAGAAGGGACGGTGCCCAAAACTGGATTGCCATTGGGTAGGTCCCTGCGAGGTGTTGGAGAGACTGAGAGAGGTGGTATACAGGGTCCAGCTTCCGCCTAGGGGTAGGCGGGTAGCCCTCCACAGGGACAGGTTGGCGCCATATAGGGGTGATGCATGCCCCCAGCCATGTGTGAGACCTCAGGCACCGCCCTACATGGATGTGTCGGCAACACCTCAGGGCTCACTGACTGTTGATCCATCTGCTTCTCCAATTGCACCCCTGCTTCATCAGTGGGCCGGGTCCAGGCTACAGGTGCAGCAGGGGACACACGCCTCAAGGTGGTCTTGGATGCAGAGGAAGCCCCAGGTGCACCTTAATGAGTTTTTGTTGTGATCCCTAGGGGCAAGGGATTCAGTGGGGGGGGGGGGGGGGGGGCAGCGCAATGTTCGGATTCTCTTTCTGTTCTGTGGGAGGTTGTGTGGTTGAGCTGTGTGGAGAGAGAGAGAGAGAGCATGAGGAGGAGCAGTGTGCAGTGTGTGTGTGTGTGTGTGAGTGAGTGAGTGAGTGAGTGAGTGAGAGAGAGAGAGAGAGAGAGAGAGAGAGACCTTTGACCTTTTAAAATAAGCCTTTATTGCACACTTCAAAAAAATGTGAGCGCACTAACATCATTCCACCAAGTGTGTCACATTGGAAAAAGTGCAAACTGAAATGTTCCCCCCCACACACCACACAGAACATTCCTTGCAGCCCACCTAGTCAAAGATGCAGTCCTGTGACAGTCAATTACAGTCAATTAAATGTCATATACAAGTCTGTTCAAACAATATCCCAAAAATGCGTGAAACAGGCAGAGGAACGACCGCCATTCATTCCTCCTGTCGGGCGCGCTTGACCGGCGTTCCCCCTGCTGCTTTACGCAGGGCTGTCAGGTGTTTCTTGAGGCGATAACGTTTCCTTTCATCCAGGAGGTCCAGACCAACCTGCCTTCTTAGCACATCAGCAGACTTAATGAACTTGTCAGTGTCACTGAAGTAGTCGGTGACCCTAATGGCTTTGTTATAGGTTTCATCCAGAAAAGCATTGATTTCTTCCAGTGAGTACAAACTCGTGTTTGTACTGCATTTTGCCTCAATAGACCCAGTATTAGACACAGCGTCGTTTTCAGATTCCATTTCCTTGGCAGCACAACTCAGCTGACCGCTTGGTTCTCCCGGGTCAGTGGATCCATCATAGGCCACATTTTCCTGGACGCCACCCTCAGCAGCTGACTGTCGCTGTTCCATCCCCCGCTGTGTAACGGTAGCAGCCTCCGGAAGCACAGCCGCTGATGTCACACAGCGAGATTCTGACGCACCATCAGGTCGGTGCTCCGTCTTCTCCTCCGAAGCGGCAGCAGCTGGCGGAGGCACAGCCGCTGACGTCACACAGCGAGACAATTGTGACACACCATCAGGTCGGCGCTCCATCCCCTCCTCCGAAGCGGGAGCAGCTGGCGGTGGCCCAGCTGTTGACGTCACACAGCGAGATGATTGTGACGCACCATCAGTGACCCTTGTGGCGCCATCGCCATCAACGCTCCCGGCTGCAAGCTGGGCCGCGGACGGCACAGCTGGGCCATCCACAGACACAGCGGCAGGCTCCGGAGCAGGGGTATCGGGAGAGAGAGAGAGAGAGAGAGAGAGAGAGAGATGGGGCAGAAGGGTTTTTTTGTTGTTTTTGCTTGTTCGGCTCCTTTTTATTTTGGTGTGGTCACAGCCTACAGTGGCCCATCCTGTTATGAAATAAAGGTGTTAAATTGGCAACCTCTTCATGGTTTTTTTACAACCCATGTGGCGGACGCTACACTACAATTCCCATATTGCTCAAGTGCAACCCACTACTTACAGCAGAGCTTCCTCTGAAGTCAAAGAAACTGGCAGATAACATCAGAATAGAAGAGCAGGAGAAAAAAAAAACATTTTACAAGTAAGTTTTGCCCTTGAATTATGCAGCACTTTCATTGTTAACACATTAACACCTCCTAACACGCCAATATTTGTGTCGTGTTTGCCCCTTTCAGGGCATAAATGAGGCACCAAATGCCGACAGTGAGTTTGCTTGTTTATTAACAAAAAACACAAAATAATGAGCCACATGGGGCAAAACACACACACTAAACGTGAAACAAATAAAGAGCACAAACACTTACATAAGAGAGTAGTGAGGGCGAAACCTGACGCTATAGAATAAACACTTACAAATAATGTAGCGAGGGCGAAACCTGACACTGAAGTGAGACTGAAGCCGGACATAGGGACTCCAGTCTAAGGTTGACGAGATCGCAGCCCCAACTACATCTAGCTGGCGATCTTAAATAGGGAATAGAACTCAAACTACAAAAAGGCTGCACGGTGGCGCAGTGGTTTAGCACTGTGGCAGCACAGTTTTACCCTCGGCCGGGGGATCGCGGGGATCATGAGATCGTGGGTTCGATCCCAGCCCCCGACCAACAGTGAGCTGTGTGGAGTTTGCATGTTCTCCCCGTGTTGCGCGGGTTTACTCCGGGATTTCTCCGGTTTCCTCCCGCACACCAAAAACATGTAGGTTTAGGGCGCTCGCGCACGCAGCGACCAGCAGCCGGTGGCTTGTCACCAGACTGCAAACCAAGTCTACCTACGGGTACAAATAAGTAACAAAAAAAAAAAAAGGTGTAGAGTAGACATAATTACAAAGTGCAGACAGCCATGACAGGTTATGAACAGATCTGACAGCAGGAAGTCCTGCCATGGTGCTCTCAAAATAAAAGCACAGACATAATAACGAAAACGTAATTAGATACACATATGGAAGAAAGGGAAATAAACAGGAGACCCGAGCCCGGTACGGAACCGAACTCGGGATCACCACAGTACCCCTCCCTCAAGGAGTGGATCCCCAGACACCCATGGTTAACATCAAAAAAGAGAAGAGAACACCCCCACCCTCCCAAACGGCAACAACTACAAAAACTGACCCCGGGGGACGGTGGGGGAATCCAGGCCCGGAGGGAGAGACACAAAACACCACACAAAACCCAATAACCAACATCAAAGACAACATAAAGGAAAGTGGGTCATAAATAATAACAGAGAAATAGTTCTGGTGGCCTCCCAGCATCCTGGCTCCACTCAACCGACCAGTGAAAAAGGCCGGGCGGCCAACCAACACCCCAGAGACCCCAACTACCAGAAAAGAGTTTGGGGGGCCGACCGAAATCCGAGACATGCCAAACAGTCTGATGAAATGAGTTGGGTGGTCTGCCTGAGAATCGAGACCACCTGACCGGGCAGCCCAGTCTTTCAGGTGGCCGGCCAACGTTCTTCAGCCACCAGGACTGGAGGGGTAAACTGGGAGGTGGCTTACCCATCGGGAGGCTCACTGACAGGAAGCCGGGCCGGGGGTGAGGACCCCCAATGGCTTCTGGTGGTGAAGAGAGGAGGGGGACCACGACAGCGTCAGGCCGGGGCCTAGCAGCACCCGTGGTGGAGCCCGGCTGGGTCAATGTATCATCCACGGTGGCTCCAGGCTGGAGCTCAGAAGGACCCACGACGGACCCCGACCAGGCCAGCGCTGAACCCACGATGGACCCACCCCAGGCCAACGCTGCACCCACGGTGGACCCAACCCAGGTCAACGCTGCACCCATGGTGGACCCAACCCAAGGAGGGATCCAAACGACGGCCTCAGGCAGGGAAGAAGCAGTGACCTGAACGACCTCCAGCGACGAACCTGGACCCTCGGGGACATCCAACGAAGCTGGAACATCTCCAGTGACCCTGGAAGAAGGCTCGAGCACAGTAGAGAAACAAAAGGGGTCAGGGTCACTGGCAGTGGCAGAGCCCAGCGAGGGGAGCTCGAATGCAGCGGGCGGCTGCACCCGGCTCTCCTCCCCAAAAGACAGGCAAGATTGCTCCAATATAGAAAAGAGAAAGACAAAATAGAGCACTTGCCTGATCTCAAGCTCAGCCACCGTCCAGGACTCCGGTGATCCAGGCGATAAAGTAGACATGGGCTCGGTCATCAGGCGGTCGATAGCAGGTTCCCACTCGGCTGCAGGGTCCACTGCAGCCGGCATGATGGTCTCAGCAGTCCTGGAACCCCCTGATCCAGTAATCCACACTGATGGCTCCGTCGGTGCGGTGGCAGGAGGTCCGTCATTTGCTAGGGCTGAGTTCTGCTCACCGGAGACCCGGGGACGCTTCACCGTCAGCACAGGCTCCAAATGGCTGGCAGCCCTCCTCCTCTCTCCATGTTGTTGCTGCGGGGCTGGGACCTGGCTCACCAGGGCCTCAGGCTCCTCCCTCGTCTGGCGGTCTAATCCAGGCACTGGCGGACACTCAGGGGGTAAAGGAGAAGACACAGAGGTAGTGAGATCAGTTTTAATGGCTGCAGCAGGTGGTGGGGGCTCAGTGGACTGCATAACCTCAGCCCCCCCTCAGGAATCAGAAAAGGTAATTCATCATATTGTGGACCAGAATGAAAAAACACTTGCCTGTTTTCCTGGGGTTCAATGGTTCCTGCTGCAGCAGGTTCAGTTCTTTCCTCTCCCACAGAAATGGTGATGGTGGACCCCTCGGGAAGAAAAGGAGGAGACGCCCCAACAGGATCGGTGATGGGCGGAGCCAGACAAGGAACCACCACGCTCGCAGCAGCTGAAGAAGGCGCCGAGGAGGAGGGAGGAGCAGCCGAGGCAGTCCAGGGTAGGGGAGCTGGCGAAACAGCAGAAAAAAATGACCCGGAGGCTGAGGCTGCTGTCTTCATTCTCTGCCACGGCGAGGGAGAAACAGCTGGCTGGGAGACAAGAGAGTTCTTCTGGCGGCCCATAGCAGAATCCAGACGGGAGCCCCGCGGAGGATTGCCCCAGTCAGGAAGTTCCCTCTCCTTCGGAACAATTGTGTTCCGGGGAGGAGATGGAGTACGAGCAGGGCGGCGACGTCTTCTAGCTAGAGGCGAGGCTAAATTTAAATTAGGAAAGTGCCACTGCTGTGCTGAAACTGAAGCCAGCAGCTTGGCAAACTCAAGAAAATTGTTAAGCCCAGGATTAGCCTCCACCAGTCTGACAGCAGCCACCATGCTTTTAAGAATTTTGCTGGGATGGAAGGCAGAGTGTGCTTCAGCCACACGGCCCCTGATGAGTTCAGCCGCCCACTGTTCCTCTTCACTGGGACCCCTAGCTGCCCTCCTCCTCCGCTGCGTAGGAAGACTGTCTGTCTGCGGCGCAGAAACTGGAGCTGGAACCAAGGTAGAAACCTCATAGATACACACGTGGACAAAATTGTTGGTACCACTCTGTTAATGAAAGAAAAACCCACAATGGTCACAGAAATAACTTGAATCTGACAAAAGTGGTAATAAATAAAAATTCTATGAAAATTAACCAATGAAAATCAGACAATGCTTTTGAATTGTGGTTCAACAGAATTATTTTAAAAAACAAACTCATGAAACAGGCCTGGACAAAAATGATGGTACCCTTAACTTAATATTTTGTAGCACAACCTTTTGAGGCAATCACTGCAATCAAACAATTTCTGTAACTGTCAATGAGGCTTCCGCACCTCTCAGCAGGTATTTTGGCCCACTCCTCATGAGCAAACTGCTCCAGTTGTCTCAGGTTTGAAGGGTGCCTTCTCCAGATGGCATGTTTCAGCTCCTTCCACAGATGTTCAATAGGATTTAGATCAGGGCTCATAGAAGGCCACTTTAGAATAGTCCAATGTTTCGCTCTTAGCCATTCTTGGGTGTTTTTAGCTGTGTGTTTTGGGTCATTATCCTGTTGCAAGACCCATGACCTGCGACTGAGACCAAGCTGTCTGACACTGGGCAGCACATTTCTCTCTAGAATACCTTGATAGTCTTGAGATTTCATTGTACCCTGCACAGATTCAAGACACCCTGTGCCAGATGCAACAAAGCAGCCCCAGAACGTAACAGAACCTCCTCCATGTTTCACAGTAGGGACAGTGTTCTCTTCTTGGTATTCTTCAGTTTTGCATCTGTGAACATAGAGCTGATGTGCCTTGCCAAAAAGTTGCAGTTTTGTCTCGTCTGTCCATAGGACATTCTCCCAGAAGCTTTGTGGCTTGTCAACATGCAGTTTGGTAAATTCCAGTCTGGCTTTTTTATGATTTGTTTTCAACAGTGGTGTCCTCCTTGGTCGTCTCCCATGAAGTCCACTTTGGCTCAAACAACAACAGATGGTGCGATCTGACACTGATGTACCTTGACCTTGGAGTTCACCTTGAATGTGTTTAGAGGTTGTTCTGGGCTCTTTTGTTACCTTTCGTATTATCCGTCTCCTCCTGGGGCCACGTCCAGGGAGGTTGGCTACAGTCCCGTGGATCTTAAATTTCTGAATATGTGCAACTGTAGTCACAGGAACATCAAGCTGCTTGAAGATGGTCTTATAGCCTTTACCTTTAACATGCTTGTCTATAATTTTCTTTCTAATCTCCTGAGACAACTCTCTCCTTTGCTTCCTCTGGTTCATGTTTAGTGTGGTACACACCGTGTCAACGAACAGCACAGTGACTACTTGTCACCCTTTAAATAGGCCGACTGACTGATTACAAGTTTGTGGACACCTGTGATGTTAATTAGAGGACACATCTTGGTTGAACATGTCCCTATGGTCACATTATTTTCAGTCTTTTCTAGGGGTACCATCATTTTTGTCCAGGCCTGTTTCATGAGTTTGTTTTTTCAAGTAATTCTGTTGAACCACAATTCAAAAGCATTGTCTGATTTTCATTGGTTAATTTTCATAGAATTTTTATTTATTACCACTTTTGTCAGATTCAAGTTATTTCTGTGACCATTGTGGGTTTTTCTTTCATTAACAGAGGGGTACCAACAATTTTGTCCACGGCTGTAGCCGAGGAGTGAGAGTGCTTTCCCGTGGGCCCCCTCTTGGACTTCCTGGAGGGTTTCTTGTCCAACTCCCGGTTCTTCTGGAGAAGCGCCGATACTTCAGCCATCCTCTCCCTGCCCTCAGCGTGATCAGCAAGGCAAGGATGGCGTTTGACAGCCGTCTCCACGAGGCCCAGGTACCACAAAGCGCCTTCGGGAAGCGTTGGCGAGCAATGCATAGGAGGTCATCAATCTCCATTAGAGCCTGGATGAGCTCAAAGCACAGGCTCATAGGATAACATGTTCTGAATGATGCCATAACTTCCTCCCAAAAAAGAAACGCAGGCACCCGATAAAAGGGAAAAAAACAGAGCCAAAAACAAAACTCACTGTGGCTGGCACCTGGTTTGGCTGCGATCTACTGTCGTGTTTGCCCCTTTCAGGGCATAAATGAGGCACCAAATGCCGACAGTGAGTTTGCTTGTTTATTAACAGAAAACACAAAATAATGAGCCACGTGGGGCAAAACACATACACTAAACGTGAAACACAAATAAAGAGCACAAACACCTGCATAAGAGAGTAACGAGGGCGAAACCTGATGCTATAGAATAAACACTTACAAATGATGTAGGGAGGGCGAAACCTGACGCTGAAGCAAGACTGAAGCCAGACGTAGGGACTCCAGTCTAAGGTTGACGAGATCGCAGCCCCGACTACGTCTAGCTGGTGATCTTAAATAGGAAAGAGAACTCAAACTACAAACAGGTGTGGCGTAGACGTAGTTACAAAGTGCAGACAACCGTGACAGGTCATGAACAGATCTGACAGCAGGAAGTCCTGCCACGGCGCTGTCAAAATTAAAGCACAGACATAATAACGAAAACGTAATTAGATACACATACGGAAGAAAGGGAAATAAGCAGGAGACCCGAGCCTGGTGCAGAACTGAACTCGGGCTCACCACAATTTGATTCTTAAAGCTTGTGTTTTGTCACATTATTTTTTCCGATGTGCTCCACTACTGGTGGCTCCGTGGTTACATGATTCATACGTTAATAACTTAAAATTAAATTGGTTTCTCTAAAGTTCAAATAATTTTTTCAACTCTTAATACTAATGTCAGTAATATAAAAACACCACGGTGTTGAATCATTTCCTTTAAAATAACTTTTGCAGTCCCATCATTTCTTTATTGATTTATTTACTCAATTAAAGCTGATGTGAGGTGTGAAATATAAAAATCACTTGGTTATTTTTACAGAAAACCAAATAATTTCTTAAGTTGAGTAGGAACATAACATCTGTAATAGAATTTATTTGATATACATTGATTTTACAAATGTTTTATCATATCTGTAATAATAATCACATTTTCATTATTTTTTTCCTTCTCGTTTCTCTCTCTGAGGTCCACAGTGGTGAACCTGAGGGTGAGCAGTCAGAGCAGTTGTGAACAGAACAGGCTGGAAGCTACATAACAATATTGCATGTTCTCTTTATAGAAAAACTGCATTTCAATAATTTTTTTTGCAAGATTATTCAAGAACCGCTCTCAATACTCATTACGCACAGTGAAATATTTCAACCAATTCCGATTTAATGTTGGTGGTTAGGGTGACAGTTTTTTTAGGTTTTGATATTTTTACCTGCTATTGCATGCCGTAGTGTAAATATACATGTATTAAATTAATAAAGTCTGTTAATCCAGCATGTTTCTTTCTGCTCCTAATTTTATTCTTGTGCTTCTATATTTTTTCTTTTATGTGCTCCTTGACAAAAATGCCAGCATACAGCCCTGAAATCACATACACCTCATGTGTATTGTGTCAGTGACATCAGAGTCATACCTGCATAAACAAATACCAAGCATTTCAAACCCACGCATGTATGGCATGATACAATACCCATGCTACCATACCACAAGCACCAAGGCATCAGCACCTTGGTGCTTTCATTGAAATAGTTTTCTCATAAATTTTGACTTTTTTCCTATAAATTTGATATTTCTCCTAAAGTTGTAACCTTTTTGTGTAAATGTACTACTATTCTTATAAATTGGCTTTTTTGTCGGCATTGTAAATAGCTGAGGTTTTTCCTCTCAAATATGCAACTTTTTCCTGTAAATTTTCTATTGTTTTTACTATTTTCTTTTGTAAATCTGATAAGATTTTTTTTTAAATTTGCAACTTTTTTCCTCAATAGTTTGTCAGCATCTATATTTTTTTCTTTGTCAAACCCACAAGGAGCCAGTGCTTATGGGACAAAGCCCTGTGATAATGGGTGATACCTGCAAATGACTTACTCTGCTAAAGCCCTCACTGATCCCTCATCATCTGTGGTGGTGCGGTAGTATGGTCCCTGAGAGGAAAACAGGAACCCCTGAACCAAACCCTTACTGAAGCCAGCGTGCATGACCATGGTAGTATCATGTACAGGAGTGGAGGAAAACTGTATCCCATCCCTCACATAGAGAACAATAGCATAAGAAGTTGTGTCCAGGGATGCAATAACCAGCTGGAAGGTGTTTCTCTGAGTAAGGAAACATAAGAGAACATTTAAAAGGCCAGTTCTTCAACAGATGACTTGTATAGCCATGTGATGCCTACCTTCTTGTCAATGCCATCCCCTCTGGTCTGAGGTCCATGGAAGGTGACATCAACCCAGGTGATCACCACCGCATGGGTGGGATCCACTTCATCACCCTTGGGGAAGGCTCGGTTAATGTGCTCAGCTGCCCGATTCAGAACTGCGGGGCTGGAGTCCTGACGGAAGAAAACTTTCCCCACCCCATCACTGGTGTCCAGGTCTCCTTGCAGAGCTGCAATCATGCCAAAACTTGGTGGCATTTTGCCAAGATATGTGGTCTCGCTTATCGGCCGTGCTGTGGCAACAAAACCATTGGTGTTGATCTGAAATGAAAAGCTCAAGTTAGTAATTTAGATGATGAAAAAATGAGAAGATAGCAGCACTGTGTAGCTTTCTTTGTGACACCACTAGAAGAGTTTCACAGCGGAGAGCCCAGTTCAGTTTGACCCACTTTGATCTTCATTAGACTAATGATGTGAGTCAGCTGCTCTGTCCTACCACAGTGCTAATGAACAAACAAGACGCCATTTAACAGAGACTTTACACACTTTTTATGGTTTAACTTGGACACATGCACATCTTGTAAAAAAGAAAAGGAAGAAAACCTGGGCTCATGTCAAAAACACTGCTGACACACATGGGGCTCCTTAACTTCCTGACCAAAGGAAAACAAAAACACTATTCCTGGCCTGGCCGTGCTGTTTCCTGTTCTTGCCCCTGACAAGCAGCCCCAGAGAGTGCACACTAATCGTCATTACAGAAACTTCCTGCCAAAAATGGGGGACATATCTGGGAAAAAGATCAGTGATTGTGATCTCACTGCAGAAAAAGTTATTTATTAAGCACAAAAATAGACAATAAAATATAAATCACCACCAGAAGAAGATGGTAAGTCTTCTTGAATCATTAGACAATTTTTTTTTTATATACGTAGCCATGTTTGGAGTGAAAAGTTTATCCCCCCACAGGGCACAGTGTCATGATCTAGCACAGGGGGATTCCGCCGTGCTCTGTCTCTTTGTCTTTTTCCTATATTTGTATTGGATTGTATTTTTGAGTTCTTTTCCTGTTATTTTATCTTTGGTTTATTTTCACATATTCTGTATTGTTTCTTAGTATGATTTATTTTCCTGGTTGCCTTCATTGTCGTGTTATTATTTATACGTTTTGTTTTTTTTTGTCTTTATTTTTTATCATTATATTTTTGCTGTGTCTCCTCTCTTCTTGGGGCTGCAGCTATCAGTGGCACTTTGGGTTTTTTTTGCTTTGCTGTGGGTGGTGCTCCTGTCAGCTCTCAGTCCCGTCTCTCCCTCTCATTGCTCCCAGCTGATCCATGTTATAATCACTGTCACCTCCTGCCCACTCATGGTATCCACACCTGCCATCATTTGTTTCATTTGTTTCTGGCTTTATTTAAAGGTTGTTATTTTCCTCCCTCGTTGCCAGAGTCTCAGCTGTCAGCTCCACCAGAATCCTGGCCCTGTTCTGGTGTGCTGTGAGTTTGCCTTGTATATCAGTTTGGATTTTCTGTTGATGCACTGTTTGGGACTTTGTATTTTTGCTAATAAATATAACAAACTGCAGTCCAGCACATGGATCTTTCCTCTCTGCTCCAAAGGGCGATTCATGACACACAGACAGTTCAGTGGAGACTTATGTATGAGGAAAGGAGTCGGAGTCTCTTCATGCAGGGAACCAACAACTCTTTATTATAGAGAACAGAACTATATATACAAGTGGCCATGCCCGCCTGACGTCACATTGTGGGTGGGTACGGCAGCACACACACACACTACACAACATTCCCCTCCCCCTTACAAAAGTGTGAGACCACACACTCAATCGAGACCCTCCCCAATTTAGGACCCGAATCACACGCTAAGGAACACCAGGGAATAATGAACCCTAATAAAACAACCTACTGCATTCGCACAAAAACAACTAAAATAGGAGGAAATAGGATAGTAAAGTAAGTAAAATAATCCCATAACATACATACTCACCAGCAGAGTATTTTTTTTGTTTTTTTTTGTTACTTATTTGTACCCGTAGGTAGATTCGGTTTGCAGTCTGGTGACAAGCCACTGGCTGCTGGTCGCTGCGTGCGCGAGCGCCCTAAACCTACATGTTTTTGGTGTGCGGGAGGAAACCGGAGAAATCCCGGAGTAAACCCGCGCAACACGGGGAGAACATGCAAACTCCACACAGCTCACTGTTGGTCGGGGGCTGGGATCGAACCCACGATCTCATGATGCCCGCGATCCCCCGGCCGAGGGTAAAACTGTGCTGCCACAGTGCTAAACCACTGCGCCACCGTGCAGCCACATATATACATATTTACATCCAGAATATTTAAGTCACACCTATGTCCATCGGCAGCCCAAGGTAACACCGACCTGGGGGACCAGGGCAGCCCCAAATCATGCACGCCCCTGACCGCCGAAGATAAGACCAGCTCAGAGGTCCCAGGCAGCCCCAGGGCATGAACGCCCCTGGC
Organism: Pholidichthys leucotaenia; assembly: GCA_020510985.1. Classification (NCBI taxonomy): domain Eukaryota; kingdom Metazoa; phylum Chordata; class Actinopteri; order Cichliformes; family Pholidichthyidae; genus Pholidichthys; species Pholidichthys leucotaenia. Next base: position 297,288,337 of record CM035841.1, on the reverse strand, counting down.
CGCCATCTGCCTCCGGGATCAAAACCAACCTCTCCTGCAAAAATGTCACTCTTCACCACCGACTGCCTCACTCCTCGGAACCTGCCATGCTGCTGTTTGGCACACCGTCCCTCCGTGCTTGTTGGTCCGCTCCCGACTGCTTTCAACACCACTGCAGCTACCATCGTTGCCCCGAACACTCCGGTCCCCTGTGGCCACACTCTGGGGATAACCGAAGCTCACTCTTCGATGCCGCTTGCTGTCTCGGTTGCTTCACCATAACGCCCAGCACCCTCATCCAGGGCGCACTGGGCTCCGGCACTGAGACCCTGCCTGACCTCTACAGCGCCCAGCACCTGTTGCTCACTCCTGGAGTTCACAGCATCGCTTTCGCCAGCGTCGTCTGCCGACTCAGGCACCTCGCCGCTGCTCCCAGCACCCTCGTCACAGGCGCTCTGCTGTGCTGTCTCCGTGCCCGGTCATAGCTGCTCTCTCCCGGGGCTCTCAGCTTCGCTCTCGTCGGCGTCACTCTCCAACCCAGGTGCTTCAACGCTGCTCTCAGCACCTTCATCCCAGGTGCTCTGCTGCGTCGTCTCCATGCCCAGCTGCAGCTGCTCTCCCCCGGGGCTCTCAGCTTGCATGTTCCTGCTCTCCTGCTGCCCAGCCTCCAGCTGCGGGGATGACTCCTGTCGCTGCTCTCCCTCTCTGTTGTTGTCACACACCGCGCTGTCAAACTCACCAGCGCTACGGTCCTGTACCATGCTGCGCTCCTTGGCTGGCCTGCCATGTGCAGTGACCGGGAACTCCACCATTCGCGCCCCCGGTCCCACCTCGATGCCTATCTGGTAGCCTGGAACTTGCTTTTGGCGTGCAGTTAGCTTTGTGACTAACTTGCCCATAGACAATGAGTGGGCCGTTAGCTTCTCCGAGCTGACTAGCCTCGCTCTATTTGGCACCAACACTCCCGCCACCCACAGCTTCATGATCCTTGTCTGCTTGGCGAAGTGCTTGGCCAGCCGCTCAACAGCATCCTCATAGCACTCTGTTTCTCCCAACGTACCGAGAATTCTTCGGCCTTCCGCGCCAAAATGGTGGGCCAGAAGTGCTTGTCGTTGTCTCCTGTCGAGTCTACTTAAGCCAAGCGCCATGATATAATCCTCGAACATGGCCCACCACTTCGGCCACAGGATCACTGGCTCTCCCGTGTACTCCAGAAACAATAGTAGCGACGGAGGGAGCCCATACGCTCCCATAATTTTCTTCTCGTCACCAAATGCTATGTATAAGGAAAGGAGTTGGAGTCTCTTCATGCAGGGAACCAACAACTCTTAATTATAGAGAACAGAACTATATATACAAGTGGGTGCCCGCCTGATGTCACATTGTGGGCGGGTACGGCAGCACACACATACACTACACAACAGAGACTGGCTCATGAGTGAGAAGCAGAAATATGTTTGTGGTGAGTGATGCATAGATTGCTTGAGGATACCCAGAAAATGGGAAACAAAATGTTCTCTTTGTACATGCTCCTCAAACGGCAGGGATAAATATTAGTGTTAAGCTCAATTTATTTTGGAACAGAAGAAAGATGTCTACATGAGAACATGAAGTTAAGCACACATCACCATTATTTATGTACTAGCACACATTTGGCAAACCTTAAATCCCTGCCTTTCACTGTAATTACTCCCTTATCACATATTTTCCACATGCAGCACAAGTGAAATAGAGATGTAAAGTCTCTAAAGCCAGAGTTATTGGGAATAAAAGGCTGTTTGTCTAATACAATGATGAAGATTCACTTCTTTAGACCTAACGGGAATAAGAAATAAAGACTGAAACTCTAATGAACAAGCAAGTCTTATATATTCATGAATTGTCCTTTGTTTTAAGTGTGTGGCAAAAGAAGGTCTGCTAGTTCTTTGGTCTTTATGTCACTGTAAGTAAGATGATAACCTCATGGGAAACTGTTGAATCCGCAAACGCACGCATTCCGCAACGGTCCTCTGATAAGCAAGTCAGTGTTAACTATTACAAATATTCCACACCGACTAGAAAGTTTTACGCAGACGGAGCAATATTTTGCAACTTCAGGAATTGTCTAAAGTTGCAGCTGCTGACTCCCTTTCAGTTTCTGGGGAATGCGCAATTGCGCAAGACCGATGGACTGACCACCATAACCACTAAATCAAACGTGTTTAAATAGTTCTTACTGTGTAATAAGAAGAATATACAAAGCCGTGGGTTGACTTACAAAGATGCTTTGGAAAGAGCCATCATAAAACAGCACCGGTTTGCTCAGCTGAAGTTCGTGCGTCTGGTCAGTTCCTGGCTCCAGTAATTGGTCTCCAGCGCTCGGACCAAAAGGAAGGAGTTCGTCTCGCCTTATGCTCTCCACCAAGGCGACAACTCCCAAAACACTCACACAGACCAGCCACCCGTGTTCCCTGCAACCCATGGTCCGTCTTTCAGGTCAGCTAAAGAAGGAGCGACTGCTACACAGCCCTGTGGTGGTGGGGAGCAGCGGTGGGCGGAGCGCAGAGCCCACTCACCCTGGAAGTCAGGAGTCTCTAGTTTTCTTTTCATCATGCTGCTGCAACCAGTGATGTGGGGCCGTTTACAGACGGGTTACGGTGTGGGCCAGGGCCGGTTACATTTACTATAACAAGTATGGGGAAAGAGACAGTTCCATGTGCATCTGTAGCGCTTTCTCTTTAATCTGCCACCTTTCTTGTAAATTCGCAGTTTTTTCTCACGAGGTTGGAGCTTTTTTCCTTGTAAATTTGAATCTTAAGTCTTGTAAATTTTCGCCTTTCGGCAACTATTTGTGAGCTTGTTCTGTGAAATTCGTGGCTTTTCACAGACTTTTCTGCTAATTTTTAACTTTTATTTTTTAAATTAATTTTATTGTTTTTACCTTCATACTATTTGTGGGGCTGACTGAAGTGGCAACTATAGACAACAGGGGGCTACAGGGCATTTTAGTGAAGCAGCTCAGTTGGCTTTACATTTTGCTGAGTTTCCCTTACCTTTACACATTTCAATATCAACATGTTGGCGCTCAGAGGAGTGGAAAAAGGCATTACAGTTCTCTGTGTAGCAGGTCAGTCTTATAAATCCCGACACACAGACGTTAAGACTGATTAAACACTACAGCACACAGCCAATCACACACTCACTAAATAGGGGGGGGGGGCTGAAAAGTTCATAGTGGTGAAATTTGATCAAATATGGTTTATTTTTCCACCACAGGGATCCAGCCACTGCAACTCCGATGAAGAAGTGGGTGGACCGGAGGGGAGACTACGTTGAAAAGTAAACCACATTTGGTCAGATTTGACCACTATGAACTTTTCAGCCTCCTCCCCACTACTGCATCTCATCATTAACTTTGAATATCATGAACTTCAAAAACTATAACAATAATTATCAAAATTAAATAAAAAGCTTGAGATATTTTCCCTGTGCACCTAATCAATATTATTTATATTACTTTTTAGCTTTTAGAATTATACAGAAAAAATTATTCTGATTTACTGAGATGCACTAGTGTAGTTTAGTGACATCTGATTATTACTGTAGATGTCATAAATAAGAAGACCATGCGTTCACAAGAATAGCTCTCATCTCTATTTTTACAAGAGCACTCTGAGACGAATGCAGTATCCCCTGCCTCCGTTTTCTTTGAAGATCCCAGTACTTACTGACAGAAAGCAGTTTTCAACTTTTCAGTGTAATTACTGTGGCAGAACCAAATTATGATAAACCCATCATTCACGAAACTACAACAAAGTATACAACCAATAGTTGCAGGACAGGATCCCAAGGTGAATCTGTGTAGCAAGTTTGGTGACCCTAAAGAGCTTTACATGTTCTATAGTAAGAGAGCATAGGAAGTGTCAACTTTGGCCTTTAACCTTTTGACCCCAAACCTGTAATCAGAGGTTATGGTCTCAAAGTGAACCTGTGTACCAGGTTTGGTAACCCTAGCTTTCTTTGTTGTTGAGATATATTTTATAAGCCATTTTGATGTTGACCTTTGACCTTGTGATCCCAATACCACAGTCACACTTCAGGGTCACAGGGTGAACCTGTGTACCAAGTTTGGTGACCCTAACTTTACTAATTGTACAGTAATAAGGCATAAGAAATGCTAACATTGACCTTTGACCTTTTGACCCCAAACCCATAGTCAGAGGTCAGGATCCCAAGATGAACCTGTATACCAGATTTGGTGGATCTAGCTTTTCTTGTTTCAGAAAGATAGATGTACTTAGATAGATGTACTTTATTGATCCCAAACTGGGAAATTACAGTAAATAGTAAATTAGATAAGTAAATAGTAAATAGTAAAACAAATAGTAAATGTAGCGTTTACCATAGTGCAACTGCAATGTTAACTTTGACCTTTGACCCCTTGACCCCAAACCCATAGTTAAGTCAGGGTGTAAGAAGTCCAAGATGTGTATTAGATACAACTACTGTATCGATTTGAAAAGCCTACATCATTTCTTTTAGTAGTTATTGTGTTTAGAAGATTTAGGGAAAAATCTGACCTCTGACCTTCAACCTCAAGGTCATCCAATGAGAGTGAAATTGCAATATGCACATCAGAGTATATTAAACCATAGTGCCAAGTTTTAAAACAATTGAAACAAAACTGTTGGAGGAGTTGATTTCAGAAGACAGGTACTGTCTATGAAATAAGGTGAAGCAGGAGGTCAAAGGTCAGGGGCTACAATTCCCCCCAAAATCATCCGATCAGAACTAAATTGCAATATGCACATTCTTAGTGTATATCAAACCATGGTACAAAGTTTCAAAACAATCGGACCAAAAGTGTAGGAGGAGCTGATTTCACAAAAGTGGGACAGACGGACAGATGGATGAATGGATGGACAGACGGACAGACTGACCCATAACATAATCCTCCTTTGGCCTTCGCCCAAAGGGCTCTTCGACCTCTTTGGGGTTCTTCCGGCGAGTGATAAAAATGAACTGCAACTGGTAAATCATTTAATTGTAAGCTGCATGCAGTGCCTTGATGTACTAGTCACTTTTCTCTGTCACTCTTTCGCTGACGACTGATTGTAACTCTCTCCATCTATATAATTTTGTGCGTAATACTAAATTGTATTGCTATATTATTGTAAAGATAGAAAAGCAGAACAAAATGACAAAAAGCAACAACTTTGAAATTGGTTGCATGGTATAAAGGGACACTGTATATTGCAAAATTCAATTATATTTACTGTATTTTAAAAAATGAATTTCTGCATCAGTATGACGACTGAAATCATGTGATATGAATATTTCATTTGATTATGGTTGGTAATTAAATGAGCTTTTTTCTTTACAGGTATAATGCTGAAGTTCATCCCTCCTCCATGTGACAGCACAGGCTTCTTCTGCACCTCCTTAGCAACCTACAGCAGGTCCATCACTGAGATGCAGAGAATTTTTTTTGTTGAGGAAGTTGTTTCCTGAAATTAGAATAAATGTTTTTGAGGAAAATCCTGCATCTGTTGCACTTGTGGACATACACAGAGAAGCCTCACTATTTATCTTTTACTACTGCATCTCAATTTACGTCTTCTTTTGGCTGCTCCTGTTAGGGTGCCTGGGGTTCTCCCCTTTGGAGCCATGCTGATTCCTATGAGCAGAAGCCAGGCCAATAGGCAGGGAACTATGGGCCTTTTTTTTTTTTTCATGGGAATCTATGTGACTGCTTTTAGTCTGACCTTTCACCCCAGAGCAGTTTTCCATGGATAATCCTACCAGGGACAAATTGTCCCCAGCAACATAGCTACTAGGATTGGTATGGTACTCAAACCCCTCCACCATGATAAGGTGGCAGTCCACGGGGGGATGTTTTTGAGCTGTTTTTGTATTTCAGCCCTCTTTGGAAGTCATACAACTGCACTTTAAAGAATTCATTCTGTTTCAGAATTTCTGTCACCATTTCTGAAATCTTAGATTCCAGGTTTTCTTTGGCTTTAATTAAGGAATTGTTGCTTTCCTGGATGGTACTGTTGTCATCCCATAGTCTCATAATCTTGCTTTAACTAAATAATTTCACCGATCACCTCTTCAGGAGCCTGTTACACACGCCGAAACCTGGAATCGAAAACCTGGAATCTAAGATTTCAGAAATGGTGACAGAAATTCTGAAACAGAATGAATTCTTTAAAATTCTGTTCTTTCTGAGTCTCCTCAGAAAGAACAGTCTGCTCTGTCCCTTCCTGAAGAGGGCATCCGTGTTGTCAGACAAGACCAATTTACTGTTAATATAGACCCCAAGGTAAATGTAGGAGTCCACCCTCACCACTTCCTTGCTCTGGATGGTGACTGGGGTGGTGGGGGCTTCTGTTCCACCAGTAGTCCACCATCACCTCCTTAGTCTTGTTGATATTGAGCTTTGAGTGGTTGCTGTTGCACCATGAGATGAAGCTCTTGATCAGTCCTCTGGATTCTTCATTACCTGTCAAGACATGGGCTGGGTTGATTTATAGTTTTTAATAGATAGATAGATAGATAGATAGATAGATAGATAGATAGATAGATAGTACTTTATTGATCCCAAACTGAGAAGTTACAGTGTAACAGCAGCATGACACAGACCACCCAACCAACAGAACTACACACAGCATAATAGAAAAAGGAGCTACCTAGGGAAGTAAAGTAAAAATGCTTAGATAAATTTATATTGTGGCAGACCAAAAAGTGTACCTCTCACCCAGTGGGACTTGGGGTTGGGGGGCGTGGTTTGTGTTTCCCGGTTTTGGAGTCCGCAAGTGTTTACAATCAGTTGTTTGGTGGCAGTTGAAGAGTAAAGATAAAAACTCACCTTCGGCTCCTGTGTGTTCTTCCTCTTGCCACATTGGTGACCCCGATTCGAGCATGTCCGACACAGAAGAAAACTGCGTTTCCTTGTCAGCCATGTCACCCCGACCCTCACAGCCGGCTGTGAAGCTTCCGGAGTTTTCGCAGAGTGACCCGGCTTCGTGGTTCCAGCATATCAGAGCGCTGTTTCACCTGCAAGGAATCACTGCAGATGAACCCAGGTATTACCTGGTCGTCGCTGCTCTGGATCAGCAGTCCACACGGCATGTCATACTGTTACTTTGTGCGCCCCCACAGCACGGTAAATACGCTCCATCAAACAGTTCCTGCTCTGGAGATATAGTCTATCAGCCGCGAAAAAAGTGGATAGAATCCTTTCCCTATCAGGCTTGGGTGACGGAACAGCTGTGGATCTTATGGAGAGAATGGTATCGCTGCTTGGAGCGGACGAAGGTGGTCCCCTGTTTCCATACATTTTCCTGCGCCAGCTCCTGCCGCCTGTGTGCGCGGTTTTGGCTAACTCCCCGCATTTGGCAACCGGTGACTACCGAGCTTTAGCCGAGGAAGCTGACCAGGTCCTGCTGGCTACCAGGCAGTTTGCTGTGCAAAGTGTTTCATTGGATATTCCGCAACCCATGGTGGAGGATGTGAACCCAGCGGCGGTAGCCGGAGTGGTGGCCCGGAGATGACGCGGGAAAGGTCTGTGTTTCTTCCACCTGCGGTTTGGCAGCAAGGCTAAGTGCTGCGTTCCTCCATGCACGTTTGTGATGACAGGAAACTCCAGAGCCAGCGCTCAGTAGCAGCTGTGGCAGATGAGGCGAGCTGCTCTTCATTAAAGACTCGCTGTCAGGAAGACATTCCCTAGTGGACCTATTCCCGCCAGCTAGCGCGGACAGGCCGGTGGCAGGCAACAGCCCATGTTTGAGTGCAGCTAATGGTTCTTCCATTGAGACATTTGGCACAAGGTCTGTGACTGTTTGTTTCCAGGGACACAGTTTTGAGTGGGACTTTGTAATCGCTTCCATTATAGTACCTATTGTTTGCGTGGATTTTCTGTGTGCAAATGGTTTGGTTGTTGATGTCGCTAACCACTGTTTGATTGATGCTGTGTCTTTTGCCACCTTTCCATGTGAGGCTAGGGAGTTGGGCTATTGTCACATGCTAACTTTTTAGCGTCAGATAATGTTTTTCTTCATTTGCTGACAAATTTTCCGTCGCTTACAATGCCTGCTTTTTCCACTGCAGCTACTAAGCACGGGGTGGAACACTTCATCCCCACCGCGGGACCACTGATTTTTGTGCGTGTGCGACGCCTCGACGCAGTTAATTTGGCCATAGCGAAAGAGGTGTTTGCCACTATGGAGCGTTTGGGTATAGTGAGTGCATTCCAACAGCCCATGGGCCTCGCTTTAATAAAATTATTCCTGTCATTATCTTCAGTTCTGGTCTAACCTTTGTGTTGATAGTATCATGTTTATTTACGGGTTTTTTTACAGTGTCATCCTTGGTTTGTGTCTTGTTATGTTCTTGATTGTTCACGGCTGTTTGTGTTCTAGTTAATTAGTTCTGTCCTTATTTAAGGGATGCAGCTCGTTAGGCCAGTGCTGCATCCTCGTCATAATTTGCGTGACCAACACATTTCTGTCTGTCAAGGCTGTTACCTAGCCTTGCCTTAGGCTTGTGTTTTGCTGCCGTGCATTTTGTTTTTACCTTCCAACCCACAAGCTGTGTTTAATTTCTGTTCTTTAATAAAATGACAGACTCTCGCCACGCATCTGAGTCCTACTATCTGCCCAGCCCGGGCATCAACCGTGACATTACCAGCCCTGATCCAGCCAACAATGGAGGACTCATCGGAAAACTTCTTGAGATGGCAGGAACCAGAGTCGAACTGAAAGTCAGATGTGTACAGAGCAGAGGTTGCGTTAGACTTTTTGTTATCTATCATTTTGACAGACAGGCTTGTAAAAATTCTTTCATAATCTACTATTATCTGTCATTTAATTTACTTTAATTAGAACACCCTCAGTATATTCTATCAAATGACAGACAGCTTTCAGAATTTTCAGTAATTGCTGAAAAAAATCTGTCAATGAAGAACAATTTTCATTTAATGCAACATCTGGTACAGAATGAAGCAGAGTGGTGCCAGAATAGTTCCTTTGGGTGTTCAGGTGTTGCTTGTCACCACGTCAGAGACGTAGCCGTCCACGCTGACATATTGCAGGTGTCTAGTGAGGTAGTCAATAATCCAGGCTGTGGTCACAGGGTGCAGCTGCATCCCCAGCAGTTTATCCCTCAGGAGTCAAGGCTGGATGCTGTTAAAAGAACGGGAGAAGTCGAAAAACATGGCTTTCATGGTGCTGCCCTTTTCTCCAGGGCCCTGTGAGTCAGGAAGATGATGGCATCCTACACACCTATGAGATGCTGCTATGCAAATTACAGGAGATCCTAGAAAGCAGTGAGCAGTATCCTCAGGTGTTGAAGAACTTTCCTATTGAATGTCTTTTATTAGGAGGACCTTAGAGCCGATGTTATCCTGCCCACTGGCTTTGTTAACACAATATTAGACACATGGGGCAGTGGTGGCCTAATGGTTAGGGATGTGGACTGGTGAGTAGAGGGTTGCAATCCCTGGCCAGGCAGGATAAGATGTGGGTGGGACAAATAATGCAGCAGTGTTTGCTCCACCTTCCTAAACCCCACTGTGGTGCCCTTGAGCAAGACCTTTAATCCTAACTGCTCTAGTGAGATGCTCAGTGGCCTCAGGTCAATCTGTGGTTGTACTGGACAGCTTTCAGGTGTGAATGTGAACAGGGCGTCCTTGAAAAAGAGAAGTTGTCTCTCAGTGGAATTTCCCTGTGTAAATAAATAAATAAATAAATAAAATAATCTTCATGTCACTTCCGGTTATGGCTGCCACGTAGGACGGACGTGTCTCGCTCTGCTCTGCTCCTGGAGAAAAAAAATCGGCAAATAACTCTCTCATTTGGGACAGAACGTATCCCAGCATTTGGGCGAGGATATGTCGGCGAAGCCTAAGGCTGGAAAACCAGGAAAAGGAAAAAGCGAGCCGCCGAAACAGTCCAAATTAACGGACTTTCAGGTCTGTGACGCAGCAAACAAAACTCCATATATGGCGGAGGAGGCTGGCAAAGGTGCGATATATGCGGGGAATGGCGCAGATGCGCTGATGGCTGCCATGAGTTCAATGAGAGCGGACTTTTCCTCTAGATTTGATGGGATTATGACAGCGTTGGAAGGAATAAGAAAGGAATTGGGTGACTGTGCAGAACGAACGGCGCAGATGGAGCTCCGTCTCGCTAGTGCTGAAGATGACGTCACCCGTCTTCAATTAAAGGTGCGCACTTTGGAAAAAAAAAAAAAATCTCTGGAAGATAATATTTTGGATTTGGAATCTCGGTCGAGACAGAATAATTTGAGGCTGGTGGGTTTTCCAGAGGAATCAGAAGGTCGGGACGTATGCTCCTTTCTGGAAAAGTGGATTCCGGAGGTGCTGGGCAGCGAGGAGTTGCAATCAGCAGTGGTTCTGGAAAAAGCACATCGTATTGGCCCACGGAGAGATAAGGGACCGCCGAGGACCTTAATTATGAAGTTTCTTAGCAACAGAGACAGGATGAAGATCTTCAACGCTGCACGTGCTAAAGGAGAGATTAAACACCAGGACCAGCAGGTGCGGTTCTACCCAGATTTGGCCACAGGAATCCAGCAATTGAGGAAGCAGTTTGATCCTGTACGTAAGGAGCTGCGCAACCTTGGGATTCGTCATGGTGTAATCTATCCTGCGAGACTGCTGACCACGTATGAGGGCAGAACCCACATCTTCAAGACCCCAGAGGAGGCGCAGGAGTTCATCAAGAAGATCAAAGAAGAAGAAGAGACTGGTGGAAGCTAAGCATGAACAAAATATAAGGTAGAATAATTAAGCATTTGCACAGGCATCTGACTGACTTGAAGTAAATAGTAAGTTTACAAAATATAGATTGTATTATATATTAAAAAAACAAAAAAACAAAACAAACAAAAAAAAAAAACTATGATGTACAAAGTTGTTAAAAATTTTGGAGTTAAGTTGGAAAACTACAGAGGAGAGTTAATGTTACGTCATTAAAAGCAGTAGAGTTAGGGTGATTGGGAGGATGAAGAAGGAGTGACTTAGGCTGTTCCCCGTGGGTGTGGAACGGTCGATGGCTATATCGGGAGACAGAATTTTTCTTTTGATTTTGGGGGGTTTGCCACAAGTGTGGGAAGGGGAAATTTGTTTGTGTGTAGTTTGTAGGATGAATGTTCAACCACTCATGTTTTTGCTTCTCTGTATGAGCATGTTTACACTGCAAGGTAATCCTAAACTCTCTATTGATCATGGACCAAAGTGTTAATCTTAATTTAACTTCATGGAATTGCAGAGGTCTACAAAATTTAAAAAAACTTAAACAAGTTATGAATAAAATAAAGGACATGGGTTCAAGAATTGTGTTTTTACAAGAAACTCATCTGATAGAGGAGGATGTTAAAAGAATTAGGAGTAGATGGCAGGGAAGTGTATTCACCTCTTCATTTTCATCCCGAGCCAGGGGAGTTATGACTCTCATACATAAATCAGTTCCTTTTCAAGTGAAAAATGTAATTGGAGACAAATTTGGAAGATATGTAATCATTCAAGGTTCTTTGCTATTAGAAAATATAAATCTTGTGAACTTATATGGTCCCAATATAGATGATCAGAAGTTCTTTGCTAATTTATTTCTCATCTTATCATCACTTACAGGGCAACATATAATAGCAGGGGATTTTAATTGTACATTGAATCCAGGTGTGGATAGATCAACAGGACTGGATTGTACGCACATTGGATGCAGGATGACTATTAACCATTTTATGAAAGAATTGAGATTGTTAGATATATGGAGAGAAATGAAACCACAAGTTAAAGCCTATTCTTGTTATTCCAGTACCTACAAGACATTCTCACGTATTGATTATTTTTTGATTTCCACAGAATTAAGGTCCAAGATTCAAAACTGCTTTTATGATAACATCGTGATCTCTGATCATGCACCCTGTTGTCTAATATATGTAGATAAAAAATTGACAAAGGAATCAGGTAGATGGCAATTTCAGCATAAATGGCTTCAGGATGAGGAATTTGTCAAGTATATAGAAAAACAGATAGACGAGTTCTTTGACATCAATACTACACAAACATCAGCATGTGTAAAGTGGGAGGCTTTCAAAGCTTTTATTAGGGGACATATTATTAGTTATACAGGATCAAAATCTAAGAAGACTCGAGAGGAGAGAGCTAAATTGGAACATAAAATAAAAAGTCTTCAGGAAAAAGTGTATGCAGGAAGTGACCCAAGGTTGGAGAATGAATTACTGATTTTGAGAGCTGAATACGACAAAAAATCAGCGAATAGAGCTGCCTCGAGTCTTCTAAGATTGAAACAATCTTTTTATGAACAAGGTGAAAAATCAGGAAAATTATTAGCATGGCAGATTAAACAATTGGAAATTAAAACACCAATTACCAGTATTATAAGTAACGGACAGGTAGTTATAGATCCTTTAGAAATTAATAGAGCCTTTAGAGATTACTATGAAAAATTATATGATACCAAAAATGAACCTGATTTAACAAAACTAAATGGGTTTTTGAACGAACTATCTATACCGTGTATTCCAAATGAAAATAGGGAGATATTGGAGTCTAAAATTAGTCAAGAAGAAGTTGGGCTAGCCATTGATAATATGAAATCAGGAAAAAGTGCAGGACCAGATGGTCTTCCAGTTGACCTTTATAAAAAATTTAAGAATAAATTAATAAAACCTTTTTTGGAAATGGTTTTAGAAGCATTTCAAAATAATAATTTACCATCATACATAAATAATGCCTTAATTATACTGCTGCCAAAACCAGGTAAGCCCTCTAATAAATGTGAAAATATGAGACCAATAAGCCTATTAAACGCCGACCTTAAGATAATCTGTAAAATTTTAGCAAGACGAATACAAGAAATTTTACCAAATATTATTAATCGAGATCAGAATGGCTTTATAAAGGGTAGACAAGGCTTCCATAATGTAAGAAGACTATTTAATATTATTTATTTTAATAAAGAAGCACCGGATACAGCTCTCCTATCATTGGACGCCGAAAAGGCCTTTGATAGAGTTGAATGGCCCTTTCTTTTTGAAGTCCTACAAAGGTTTGGACTTGGAAATAATTTCATAAAATGGGTTCAAATAATATACAATAATGCTACAGCAGAAATCCTAACAAATAACAATATTTCAAAACCAATAAAAATCAATAGAGGATGTCGACAAGGCTGTCCACTTTCACCTTTACTGTTTACTATGGCAATTGAACCTTTAACGATAGCGATACGTTTACATTCACAAATATATGGAATTAAAGTTGGACCAACAGAACATAAAATCTCCCTGTACGCCGATGACATAATTTTGTTTATGTCGAATCTAAAAAAATCAATTCCAACCTTGTTGAATTTAATAAAGAATTTTGGGGAAATATCAGGATATAAAATAAATAAAACTAAATCTTCAATATTAATGCTAAATGAGACCCAGAGAAATTACCCAGCCCCTGAGGTAAATCAATTCAATGTTGTAAATCAGTTTAAATATTTAGGAATCCAAATTATGCCCAAGCTAGAATCAGTCGCCAGTGTCAACTATGAAGCCTTAATGTCAGATATCAATGAGTTAACTCAGAGATGGATGTCACTACCAATGTCGATGATCGGGAGAATCAATATACTTAAAAGTAATATTTTACCTAAAATACTTTATTTATTTCAATACATTCCCTTATCACCACCTTTAGATCTATTCTCAAGAATAAAAAAAAAGTTAGTGGAATTTATATGGAACAACAGGAGGGCTAGATTACGTTTGTCTTTATTATATTTACCATTTGATCGTGGAGGTCTGAAATGTCCAAATTTTATGTTGTATTATTGGTCGGCACAACTGAGGTCTATGACATATTATTTTTCATCAAATGATCTCCCTCACTGGACTGAAATGGAATCATACAATTTACCTTTACCTCTTCCCATATTCATATACTCAGATTCGGCAAAAAAATTACAAAAACAAGTTAAAAATATGATCAAAATATGGTGTGAAGCTAAAAACTATTTAAAAGAACCACAGTTATTGTCACAATTTAGTCCAATATGGGGTAATCAATATTTTAAACCAGGGAGAGCGGACGCTGTATTTAAAGTATGGAATTTAAAAGGGGTACAAAAGATTCAGGATTTATATTTGCCATGTGCAGACAACATAATGTCTTTTGAAGAGCTGAGGATCAAATTTAATCTCAATAGAACACATTTTTTTAAATATCTTCAATTTAGAAACTTTATTCGATCAAATCAAAATAAAGCTCTCACTCGACCTATTTATTCATCCTTGGAAAAAATGATGATGAAAGATAGTAAAAGAAAGGGTATTATTTCAGAGTTTTATAACTCATTGACACTATCTTCAAGTGAAAATTCACTGAAAAGATTAAACTACTGGAAAGAAGATCTGCAAATTGAAATTTCAGAGGAACAATGGGAATTGGCTTGTACAGAAGCTCAAACCAAATCAATAAATGTACGCCTTAAATTGATACATTTCAAATGGCTAATGCGGATGTATGTTACACCGGAGGAGTTAAATAGATATAACAAAAATATACCAGATACATGCACAAAATGCATGGAAAGTAAAGGAACCCTATTTCATTGTTTATGGGAATGTAGATTAATAAGAATGTTTTGGGAAGAGGTGAGGGTAACAATTGAAAAAATAATCTCAAAACAAATCATATTGAATCCTAAACTGTTTTTGTTGGGTCTGTACCCAGAAAAGCATAATTTTAATAAAAGTGAAAGAACATTCATAGACCTCAGTTTGCTTAATGCCAAAAAATGTATTGCACTATTATGGAAAAAGACTCATAGACCAGATGTGACTCAGTGGTTAAGACAGATGTTAACAAACCTTCCATTAGAAAGAATAACATATATACTGAAATCAAAGGAAATTGTGTTTGAGAATATATGGAGACCTTTTATTGATTATGTAAAAAATTTAAACATAACTCTTGAAGAAGAAGGTGAATGATGTGTGTGGACCTTGTAAATTCCAAACTGGTGAACATAATATGTATACTTATGTATTGGATTGTCTAGACTAAACAGAGGAGCATTGTTGAAGACTTGATTTTGTTGGTGGTTGTTGGTGTTTTTAGTGCATTTTTTTTTTTGTAGTACTTTAGTGTTAGTGTTTGATTGTTTGTATTATGTTTGTTAAAAAAAAAAAGGTTCAATAAAGATATTGTGGAAAAAAAAAAAAAATCTTCATGTCATGTTGGTGCCACAGGTCTGTATTATTGAGAGCACTAGTACAGCTTTTCTTCAGTAATGGGACGATACAAGAGGTCTTCCACAAGTCCAGCACCAACATCAACCTCAGGTAGAGGTTGAAAAGGTGCTGAAAAACTCCTGCAAGCTGTCGAGCACACACACTGAGGACCTTAGAGCTGAGGTCATCTGGCCCACTGGCTTTGTTAACACGATATTAGACACATGACATAAAGGTCTAGGACAGAAAAGATTATTTTTTTATCTCTTCTTTTGAACTTGTAAAACTTATTGCTTCACTGTTATGAATACAGTAGAAAACATGCACCTGTTTAAAGTAGTGAAACACAGGGGCCCTGTGTATATGGTCACCAAAGGGACAACACAGGAGCTGTATTAGCCAGACCGGATGCAGGCCAGAGGGCCATCAGAGCATGGAGCAGTCACAGGCAACAGAGCCCCATGACTGGTTTGATTAAAGCATTATGGAGAGGACAATATCACAAAGCACTGCACCATACACTAATGATATGAGGCATGACTGCAGGCAGACTAGATGGGATAATGAGGGGCTTGCTGATAGCAGAGCATTTTAATGCACATTTTTTTATGCCTCCTGGTTTTTATATGACCTTGTTTTGTGGAAGTGTAAATAAACACCAGTCTTAAAAACATTTAGCAAAATAGTGAAATTAGGCCAGCCACATAAAGATATTGTTCCCATGGTATTATGTAATACATATGCCTCTGAAACTTTGAGGACAGACATATCAGCTCAATGACATGGGTGGTAAACAATGCCATGGTTCCTGATGGAACCACTAGAGGGTAGGAGAGACAAAAGGATCAGAATTTGTTCAGCGTGGGTCCCATGTTCAGTTCTGTGGGCCACAGTAACTGCTTTTTTTTTCTTTGGAGTTTTACAGAGTTTCCACATGCTTGATGTAAAACTGCAGGTCCTGTTGTCCGCTGTCTGTTGAAAGGCTAATCTTTGCACAAACTGATTTAAAAAATGCTGCTGTATTAATTACTCAAGCCATGAAATTTTAGTCTAATAAGATGTTGCTTTGATTAAAATAGGATCCAATTAACTTTTGTTCTTCAAACTAAAGGTGGTCATTGTATTGCCCATATACTGTACATGTTATTTATTTATAAGGAGTTTTTGTTTTTCTTTAATTACATTTTAAGGTTTCTTAAAATTTTCCAAAATTATTTTTAATTGATTAAGAAATTGACATGATTGCTGAGATGTTTAGTTTTATCATTATTCAGGCACAGTTGGTCAAGTAAAAATCCCACCATGCCTGAACAGTTGTGGGAGTTAGAATCAGCTGGGTTAATGAATGGACCAAGAAAATGCGGGGTTAGATTTTTACTCCGAGCCAAGACTTCCACCTCTGGATAGCAGATACTTAGGGTGGCCCTGAAGTGTCAGTCATGCCAGCAAATTACTAAACAACATAACAAAATAGAAATCACAACAACAAAACAAAAATTCCAACAGCAAAAAACAAAATACCACAACAAAACAAAAAATCATAACAACAAATAACTAAACAACACAATGAAAGAGAAATCACCACAACAAAACAGAAATCACAACAAAAAACAAAACACAACAACAAAAACTAAACACAACAACAAAACAAAAATCACAACAACAAATGACTAAACGCCACAACCAAAGAAAAATCACAATAGAGAGCTTAAGTCACCCCCCTCTACTTCTGCAATGGGACCTTAAATCGAAAAAATTCTCCATTGAAATGAATGGCAAGAGTGAAATTATCCTTTGATCCCGATCAAATTTTGCCAAGAGTTACACATATGATGTTTGTTAATTTAAAAGTTAATTTTCCATGTAATTAAAATTGCCGGCTGTTGTATAATAACAGTAATATTTAGTTTTTGTTTAAACAACTAGCGGACAACAACTCCCACCATCCCACATCACTAAAACAGTTTAGTACTACCGCAGCCAGTACCTCCGGGGGCACACCCACCGCGGGCTCGACTGAGGCCCCTGAAGGTGAACTGTTGAGAATGACTCTGGTTTGTACTGTTTAACAGAGCACAACTGTTTCAGTAGTGATGCAATAATCCACACAGTCGTGCAGGGTTAACCGGCAGTACCCGGTGGCCCAGGTTCTGTTTCTCTGCCTCATGTAAAAAAAAAAAAAAAAAAAAAAAAAAGGGCTGTTGTGAATGTTAAACTGCTGTGAGTTGAAAGTCGATAATGTTTTGGGCTTTTCCAAGGGGGAAGTAGATGTTGGATATAAACATGTTGGCAATGGGCAGCACAGACGTGACGTCGGACACACTTGTGACATCAGTACACCATGCCTGTTTAAGGGGACTGTTGGTGGGAGCCTGTTGGCGCTCCGCCTCCATACAGCAACAGCCTGTATAGAGTGGTATATGGAAAAGGGGCACTTTATTGTGAAGTGCGGTGTGGTGACATGCACCTCCTGTCACGTCACCGCACTGCCCTATATAGTGGGTGGCCACCATGTTACGGCCTCTTATGCCGGATGCCCCCGCTATGTGCCATGCTGTGCACTGCTCTGTACATAGTTCAATAAAACTGAGTTCAACACAGCCATCATCTTGCCTCATTCATCACCAGGTATTTTCCATATACAGTGGTGTGAAAAAGTGTTTGCCCCCTTCCTGATTTCTCATTTTTTTTGTATGTTTGTCACACTTAAATGTTTCAGATCATCAAACAAATTTAAATATTAGACAAAGATAACACAAGTGAACACAAAATGCAGTTTTCAAATGAAGGTGTTTATTATTAAAAGTTAAAAAAAATCCATACCTACATGGCCCTGTGTGAAAAAGTGATTGCCCCCCTCTGTTAAAACATAATTTAACTGTGGCTTATCACATCTGTGGAAAGCTGAGTTCAATTTCTTTAGCCACACCCAGGCCTGATTAGTGCCACACCTGTTCTCAATCAAGAAATCACTTAAATAGGACCTGCATGACAAAGTGAAGTAGACCAAAAGATCCTCAAAAGCTAGACAATATGCTGTGATCCAAAGAAATTCAGGAACAATCGAGAAACAAAGTAATTGAGATTTATCAGGCTGAAAAAGGCTATAAAACCATTTCTAAAGCTTTGGGACTCCAGCAAACCACAGTGAGAGCCATTATCTTCAAATGGCGAAAACATGGAACAGTGGTGAACCTTCCCAGGAGTGGCCGGCCGACCAAAATTATCCCAAGAGCGCAGCGACAACTCATCCAAGAGGTCACAAAAGACCCCACAACAACATCCTCACAACTGCAGACCTCACTTGCCTCAGTTGTGGTCAGTGTTCATGACTCCACCATACGAAAGAGACTGGGCAAAAATGGCCTGCATAGCAGAGTTACAAGATGAAAACCACTGCTAAGCAAAAAGAACATAAAGGCTTGTCTCAGTTTTGCCAGAAAACATCTTGATGATCCCCAAGACTTTTGGGAAAAATACTCTGTGGACTGATGAGACAAAAGTTGAACTTTTTGGAAGGTGTGTGTCCCATTACATCTGGCGTAAAAGTAACACAGCATTTCAGAAAAGGAACGTCATACCACCAGTAAAATATGGTGGTGGTAGGGTGATGGCCTGGGGCTGTTTTGCTGCTTCAGGACCTGGAAGACTTGCTGTGGTAAACAGAACCATGAATTCTGCTGTCTATCAAAAAATCCTGAAAGAGAATGTCCGGCCATCTGTTCGTCACCACAAGCTGAAGCGCACTTGGGTTCTGCAGCAGGACAATGATCCAAAACACACCAGCAATTCCACCTCTGAATGGCTTAAGAAAAACAAAATGAAGACTTTGGAGTGGCCTAGTCAAAGTCCTGACCTGAATCCGACTGAGATACTGTGATATGACCTTGAAAAGGTGGTTTATGCTCGAAAACCCTCCAGTGTGGCTGCATTACAACAATTCTGCAAAAATTATGTCATGATCAGGTGAGATGCCTCCTCCCTGCCTTCCTGTTTCTCTTTTTCCGGCTCCGGAGCTCATCAGCGCACCTGTGTGATTGCACACCTGATTCACCAGCATATTTAAGGGCCAGTGTGTGAAGAGCTCTCCGCTGGATCGTTGGATTTGTGCTGCCACACAATTATACTTCTTATTGTGTGGTAAAATTAATCATTTCCCAAAATGTTGTCTTACCTCTCTTCTCTTCTCCTCTCAGGTTTGCTGCCGCCTTCAGTGGTGCGTCTCCGGAGCTGTGTGTGTACGCTCGCCTCAACCATCTCACCTCAAAGACAACGGCTTCTCCACCCAGGTCTCTCAGCCCATCCTCTTCCTACCCTCCAGTCTCCAGATCCCTTTCATCTTTCCTACGCTGGAGTTCAGTGCCGGGCTCTCTGCCAGTGTCATAAGATCCATATCCTCTATAGCTATTTTTCTCTATGCCACATCCATTACACTGGTCAACACCAAATTTATTGTCTAATTTTTTTTTAGCTGATTTAGGACAATTTTGATGTGCTGAATCCAAAAATCACATTGGTTTTGCTCAATCAGGTCAACTTTTTGAATTATGGCCACATGTTGTTTTATACGTTTTTGTTTACATATATGGCTATTTTCGCTTTATATGATGCAAAATTCTTTTTTATGTCTTGAAATTCTCTGAATTTTGAACAATCATGATGTAACATTAAATTTACACGTACTTACCTTTATATAAAGGTAAGTACATGCACAGTACTAAGTACTAAGTAAGTACAGGTTTTTACTTAGCACCTGATCGAGAGAAACGGATGTCATTTTCGGATTCAGCGGTGCAAAATTGTCTTAAATCAGTTGAAAAAACACAAACAACTTACAAAAAAATTATTTTTGTAACCCTGTGTTATTAATCCCTCCTCCTCTCTTTCCCTCCTAGGCAGCATGTGACTCCAGCGTGCAACTATTTTCTTGTATATACAGCATCTCACAAAAGTGAGTACACCCCTCACATTTTTGTAAATATTTTATTATATATTTTCATGGGACAACACTGAAGATATGACACTTTGATACAATGTAAAGTAGTCAGTGTATAGCTTGTATAACAGTGTAAGTTTGCTGTCCCCTCAAAATAACTCAACACACAGCCATTAATGTCTAAACCGCTGGCAACAAAAGTAAGTACACCCCTAAGTGAAAATGTCCAAATTGTGCCCAAAGTGTCAATATTTTGTGTGGCCACCATTATTTTCCAGCACTGCCTTAACTCTCTTGGGCATGGAGTTCACTAGAGCTTCAAAGGTTGCCACTGGAATCCTCCTCCACTCCTCCATGATGACATCACCGAGCTGGTGGATGTTAGAGACCTTGCACTCCTCCACCTTCCATTTGAGGGTGCTCCACAGATGCTCGATGGGGTTTAAGTTTGGAGACATGCTTGGCCAGTCTATCACCTTTACCCTCAGTTTCTTTAGCAAGGCAGTGGTCGTCTTGTAGGTGTGTTTGGGGTCATTATCATGTTGGAATACTGCCCTGCGGCCCACTTTCCAAAGGGAGGGGATCATGCTCTGCTTCAGTATGTCACAGTGTTGGCATTCTTGGTTCCCTCAATGAACTGTAGCTCCCCAGTGATGGGAGCACTCATGCAGCCCAAAACCATGACACTCCCACCACCATGCTTGACTGTAGGCAAGACACATTTGTCTTTGTACTCCTCACCTGGTTGCCGCCACACATGCTTGACACCATCTGAACCAAATAAGTTTATCTTGGTCTCATCAGACTACAGGACATGGTTCCAGTAATCCATGAACTTAGTCTGTTTGTCTTCAGCAAACTGTGGGCTTTCTTGTGCATCATGTTTAACTCTTTAGCTGCCCCAGGCGCCGTATGGTGACAGGAACACTTAAAGGGTGGTGAAAGCCCCCCCAGTGGTCAAGAGTGGTAAAAAAAATTTTGTCAATCAAATAGTTCAGATTTCCAAGGCTATAACTTGAAAGCTGCAAGAGATAATGGTTCACTGTCAATTAGAAAGATGTAGAATATGATCCACAGTTTCAGATAGGAATAACTTTACGCATCTAATTTGCATAATGTCGCGGCAGCTATATAAATTACATTACTCAGTCAAAAGTGGACTTTGGACACATTTACACAAAAAATGGTCCTTTTTTGACACTGATTTGTCTACAGGGGTATGTTTTTATCTAATCTTCAAAGTATATGAACCAGAAAATCAATAAAATGCCAAAAAACATATAGTTCTCTTACCTGTTGCCGGGTGGGGGGGCTCACTCGCCCAAGTGACCGGTCCGTTTTCATCCATCGTTGCCAATGTTTCGCGTTTACTTAGTAATTTACACCCGCTTCCACATCTACAAACCCTTATGATTATCCCATGTGAATTTCGTTTGTATTACACAGCTACTTTTCCTGTAAAATGCAGTTTTCCTGTGAGAATGCATGACTATCGCGGGCGCTGCCATCTTAGTGCTGGTAGCTCAGTTTTTCGTCCATCGTGGTCAATGTATCACGTTTACTTAGTAAATTACACCTGCTTCCATATCTACAAACTCTTGAATTTGTGCTCGTGAATTTTGTTTGTATTACGCAGCTACTTTCCTCATTTTATGTAGTTTCAGTCATCATCCCTGCCGCGTTGACCAATCATAAAAGCATCCACATTGGTGCTGTGAGCTCAAAGTGGAAAAAGGAAGAATAATAATGAGGATTTCTTCTTCTTTGCTGTACTCCATGTCAGCCATGATTCCTTTGGCGCATGTCAACCTTGTAAACTGTCAGATCAATAGAGATTAGTACAAATTCTCAGTATAGCCGGGGGACGTCAATAAGTTGACCGGGGCAGTTGCTGCGCTGTGCCACTGGGGGCGCATGATCCGTCCATTTAATCTGGGCTGTTAAAGGGTTAAATGGGGCTTCATTGTGGAATGGCAGCCATGCTGACCAATTTGATGCAGTGTGCGGCATATAGTCTGAGCACTGACAGGCTGTCTCCCCACCCCCACCCCTTCAACCTCTGCAGCAATGCTGGCAGCACTCATACATCTATTTTCAAAAGACAACCTCTGGATATGACGCTGAGCACATGCACTCAGCTTCTTTGGTCGACCATGGCGAGGCCTGTTCTGAGTTTAACCTGTCCTGTTAAACTGCTGTATGGTCTTGGCTACCGTGCTGCAGCTCAGTTTCAGGGTGTTGGCAATCTTCTTATAGCATAGGCCATCTTTATGTAGAGCAACAAGTCTTTTTTCAGATCCTAAGAAAGCTCTTTGCCATGAGGTGACATGTTGAACTTCCAGTGACCAGTTTGAAAAAGTGTGAGAGCAATAACACCAAATTTCAGAATCAGAATCAGAATCAGAATCAGAATCAGGTTTATTGCCATTGTTCATGTAGTACACAAACTAGGAATTTGTCTCGGTACAATGCTGCAACATTAAACATGATAAGATAAGAGAAATAAACTATACATGTAATAAAGTGTAGGATAAGATTAAGTGATACTGGTCAACAGTTAAAATATATATTAGCCAGCAGCAGATACTGTGGAGAACTATATAGTGCAGTCGGTAATGCAGGAAGAAAACAGTGATGATTGACATGAGTCTGGTTGAGCTGCTGTACATGGTGCACGAGAGTCAATAAGTCACTTAGTGTTCAGCAGTCTAATGGCAGAGGGGAAGAAGCTGTTCATGTGACGGGAGGTTTTAGTCTGGATGGACCGAAGTCTTCTACCAGAGGGGAGGGGGGGCAAACAGTACGTGACCAGGGTGTGAGGGATCGGCTATGATCCGGCCAGCACGCCTCCGGGTCCTGGAGATGTACAGATCCTGGAGAGATGGGAGCTTGCAGCCGATCACCTTCTCAGCAGTGCGCACGACGCGCTGCAGCCTTAGTCTGTCCCTGGCAGTGGCTCCTGCGTACCACACGGTTATGGAGGTGGTGAGGATGGACTCGATGATGGCTGTGTAGAACTGCACTAACATCTTGGTGGGTAGCTTGAGCTTCCTCAGCTGCCGCAGGAAGAACATCCTCTGCTGGGCTTTTTTGATGAGTGAGCTGATGGTCAGCTCCCATTTGAGGTCCCTGGTGATGGTAGTGCCTAGGAAGCGGAAGGAATCAGCAGTGGTGATGGGAGAGCCTGAGAGGGTGAGGGGGGGCAGAGGAGTAGTGACTTTCCTGAAGTCTACAATCATCTCCACTGTCTTCAGAGCGTTCAGCTGCAGGTTGTTATTGCTGCACCAGGACGCCAGCTGGGCCACCTCTCTCCTGTAGGCGGACTCGTCGCCGTTGGAGATGAGCCCGATGAGGGTGGTGTCGTCCGCAAACTTGATCAACTTGACAGACTGGTGGCTGGAGGTGCAGGAGTTGGTGTAAAGGGAGAAGAGTAGGGGGGAAAGTACACAGCCCTGGGGTGATCCGGTGCTGATGCTAGTATAGTCTGAGACAGTCTTTCCCAGCCGCACATGCTGCCTCCGGTCCGTCAGGAAGTCGATGATCCACCTGCAGAGGGAGTCAGGCACGTTGAGCAGGGACAGCTTGTCCCGGAGCAGAGCGGGGCGGATGGTGTTGAATGCGGAGCTGAAGTCCACAAACAGGATCCTGGCGTAGGTTCCCGGGGAGTCCAGGTGCTGCAGGATGGAGTGGAGGGCCAGGTTGACTGCATCGTCTACAGACCTGTTGGCTCGGTAGGCAAACTGCAGCGGGTCCAGGAGAGGGGTGGTGATGGACTTGAGGTGGGACAGGACCAGGCGCTCAAAGGACTTCATGACTACAGAGGTGAGCGCTACAGGTCTGTAGTCATTAAGTCCAGTGATCCGTGGCTTCTTGGGGACAGGGATGATGGTGGAGGATTTGAGGCAGGACGGCACGTGGCATAACTTAAGGGAGGTGTTAAAAATGTCTGTGAATACAGGAGCCAGCTGTTTCGCACAGAGTCTCAGGGTGGAGGGAGACACGCCGTCTGGGCCGGGGGCCTTGCGCGGGTTCAGTCTGGAGAACTGTTTGAGCACATCCTGCTCACTGATGATAAGGGGAGGGGGGGAGGAGGGGGGGGTGCCTTAAATGAAGTAGCGAATGTGGAGGCTGTGGAGCTGGAGGGAGGGGGGGAGTTGGACACAGATGACGAGGTGTCAAAACGGGCATAGTGTTGGGACAGTCTTTGACAAAGGGCTTTGTCATCCTGACCTTTAGGAGCCTTAGGTCGATAGTTGGTGATTTGCCTCAGTCCTCTCCACACGGAAGCCGAATCATTAGCAGTGAACTGCTGCTGGAGTCTCTCTGAGTATAGAGATTTAGCCCTCTTCAGCTCTCTGTTAAACCGGTATTTAACCTCCCTGTAGCAGTCCCTGTCTCCACTTTTCAGCGCTGCTTCCTTCTCCTTCCTGATCTGTCTGAGCTTAGCTGTGAACCAGGGTTTGTCATTAGAGTAACTCACCCTGGTGCGTGATGGAAGAATGTTCTCTTCACAAAAGTGGATATATGAGTTCACAGTGTCCGTGTACTCATCCAGATCATGCGTGGCTCCTTTAAGCATGCCCCAGTCAGATATTTCCATGCACGTTTCCAGCTTCTCCTCAGCATCACTGGTCCGTATCTTCGTAGTGCTCACAACAGGTTTAGTGAGCTTCAATCTCTGTCTGTATGTGGGAATGAGGTGAACCATCACGTGATCAGATAATCCCAGCGCAGCTCGAGGGACAGCGCGATATGCGTCTTTCACTGTGGTGTAACAGTGATCCAGTGTGTTTAATCCTCTGGTGGGGCATTTAATAAACTGTTTGTAGCGGGGGAGATCGTGGCTCAGATTGCACTGATTAAAGTCGCCAGCCACAATAATCAGCGAGTCTGGAAAACTCCGCTCTGTGTGTTGAATGTGATCCGCGAGCACGCGCTGAGCTTCGCGCGTGTCCGCGTCGGGAGGGGCGTACACAGCGATCATTATGAAAGAAGCAAACTCCCGCGGGGAATAGAAGGGCTTGCAATTGATAACAAGAAATTCCAAGGCAGGAGAACAGTGTTTGGAAATTACCGTTACATCAGAGCACCAGCTGCAGTTGATGTAGAAGCAGACACCGCCTCCTGTGGTCTTGCCGGAAAGCTCTGTGTCACGATCAGCACGGAAGAGCTGAAAGCCGTCGAGGCGCAGCGCGCTGTCCGGTATATTTTCCCGGAGCCAGGTCTCAGTAAAGCAGAGGACAGCTGAGGAGGCGAGGTCCTTAAAACGCATCAGCAGTCTCAGTTCATCTACCTTGTTAGAGAGAGAGTTGGTATTGGACAGAAATATGCCAGGCAGCGCCGTTCGCGAGCCTCTCCTGCGAAGTCGTACGAGAGCGCCCGCTCGTCTTCCTCTCTTCCGCCGTCTCACTTTCCGAGCCAAACAATAAACCAGATCGGCGGCAGGGGCTAGAAAAACTGGGAGGAGGTCCGTGGGGGTCAAAGTCCTGATATTTAGAAGTTCTTCACGGGTATAAGTGCAAGCAGACACACAATTGACAAACAAAAACAAACAAAGAGCGCAGCGAAGCACCATGTCGACCGCTGTGGGCGCCATCTTGGATACTCTTTGACACACCTGCTCCCCATTCACACCTGAGACCTTGTAACACTAACGAGTCACATAACACCGGGGAGGGAAAATGGCTAATTGAGCACAATTTGGATATTTTTATTTCGGGGTGTACTCACTTTTGTTGCCAGCAGTTTAGACATTAATGGCTGTGTGTTGAATTATTTTGAGGGGTCAGCAAATTTACACTGATACAAGCTGTACTCTGACTACTTTACATTGTATTAAAGTGTCATACCTTCAGTGTTGTCCCATGAAAAGTTATAATAAAATATTTACAAAAATGTGTGTGTGGGTGGTGTACTCACTTTTGTAAGATACTGTAGTTTGGCTTCTTTCTTGCGGGTTTTGGTGACACATGGGGAGTGCATAATTGTATAGCATCTTAGACAAGAACAAAGAGCAGAGTTTCCCTGGGAGATAACAGGGAGGTGTGAAGGTTGAATGCAGTGTGATCTTTTGTGTGTTAGAAACTTCTAGAAGGATGTTAAAGGATTAAGGAAGTGAATGCAATGTGACCTTTTGTGTGTTAGAAGCTTCTAGAAGAATGCCATGCTTTTTAAGAGGAGAGTCTCTGCTGAGTATTCATTCTGTCTATGCTTCTCGTGTGAGACGTGTAATAAAATGTCTGAGTCAAATCCGCCTCGTTATTTACACGCTCCACACTGGTGACCCAAGACGAATCATGGAACACAACAAAGGACCCCCGGAGCCAGCCTCGATGGGAACCCCCAGCCACGCATGTGCTGTTGCGATCAAGCTACCGGATTTTTGGCAGCACAATCCGCGCTCCTGGTTCCACCTAGTCGAGGCGCAGTTCGCCCTCCGGGGAATATCGGCGGATGACACAAAATTCCACTATGTGGTCGCAGCGCTCGACGCCCGCACAGCTCAGCACGTAGAGAGCCTGCTCGATCAGCCACCAACTGACGACAAGTACGGCGCGCTGAAGGCTGCACTCATCCAGCACTTCACACTCTCGGATGGTGAGAGAGCAGAGAGACTCCTGACTCGGACTGGGTTGGGAGATGGGTCGGCCATAGACCTGGTGGAGAAGATGCTGAGGTTAAAGGGCACAGACGACGACCATTTCATTTTTACCCACCTCTTCCTCCGGAACCTTCCGTCAGTGGCAAGAGCGACCCTGACCAATTCGCCGTTGCTGGCCAAGCGTGACTATCGTGCGCTAGCCCGTGAAGTGAACCGGATCATCGTCACCAGCAGGGAGTTCACGACCATTGCAGCAGCGACGGAGCTCGGCGCGACGCCCGGAGGAGGCGAGGAGCCATCGACGGCAGCAGCAGAGCCACCGACAGCAGCAGCAGCGGGGGCCAAGGAACGTGGGGGAGACACGCTTTGCTTCTACCACCGTCGCTTCGCAGAGAGGGCACGCAAATGTATACCACCGTGCCAATTCAAGCGACTCGGGAAACGCCAAGACCGGGGGTCGGTAGCAGCCACGACCCTCGGGGAGGATATAATAAGCTGCTCTACTTGACGAACGCACACTCGGGGAGGCATTTCCTCGTGGACACCGGCGCCCAGAAGAGTTTCATCCTGCCGACCTACGCTGACCGGCTGGCAGGAGCTAGCGGCCCCGAGATGGCAGCAGCAAACGGCTCGGAGATTAAGACCTTTGGTGAGAGGACTCTACTCCTGTCTCTACACGGCCGTACATTTGAGTGGACTTTTGTCATGGCAGCATTGAATTTCAATATACTGGGGGCTGATTTTTTGTGCACACATGGTTTGTTGGTTGATGTCGCTAACAAGCGCCTAGTTAATGCACTGTCCTTTGATTCTATCCCCTGTATAGCTCGAGCGTCCCGGCCAACAGCACAACGTCACAGCTGCATGCGATAAGTTCCACACACTGCTCACTCAGTTCCCAGCACTCACTGTCCCGACATTTTCGGCAGCCATCGCTAAACATGGGGTGGAGCATTTTATCACCACCACCGGGCCGCCTGTTTTTGCAAAACCTCGGCGCTTGGACGCAGCTAAACTGGCCATAGCGCGCGAGGAATTCGCCAACGTGGAAAGGTTGGGCATCATCAGGCGTTCAAACAGCCCATGGGCTTCCCCGCTACACATGGTCCCTAAAGCTGAGGGTTCGTGGCGACCTTGTGGGGATTTCTGCAGGTTGAACAACGCCACAGCGCACGACCGCTACCCAATTCCTCACAATCAGGATTTTTCTGTTCACCTGGCAGGAGCACGCGTTTTTTCTAAAATAGACCTGGTCCGCGGTTACCACCAAGTCCCAGTGCGCGCGGAGGACATACCCAAAACAGCAGTAATAAATCCGTTCGGGTTATTCGAGTTTTTGCGCATGCCTTTTGGGCTTAAAGGGGCTGCACAGACATTCCAACGCATGATGGATGCAGTGCTGCGCGATCTCCCTTTCGTGTTCGTTTACCTGGACGATATCTTAGTAGCCAGCGCGTCCAAAGACGAACACGAAACCCACCTCACGATGGTTTTCTGGAGGTTGGAAGAGCACGGGTTAATAATTAACCCAGCGAAATGTCAGTTCGGGGTGACGGGGATTGATTTTTTGGGGCACCACGTCTCTCCCGAAGGAACAGTCCCGCTGTCTGACAAAGTGCGCGCAGTAGCAGATTTTCCCCGGCCGCAAACGGTCAGGGCACTACAAGAATTTTTGGGAATGGTGAATTTTTATAACCGTTTCCTTCCCCGTGCAGCGCAGCTCATGCAACCACTGTACGCCGCGCTCAGAAAACAGAAACCCGTGGATAAGGTCGAATGGACCCCGGAGCGAGAGCGGGCGTTCTCGGAAGTCAAAGCAGCCCTGGCAAACGCCGCATTGCTGGCACATCCAGACCCAACGGCCCGCATAGCGCTCACCACTGACGCTTCAGATGTGGCCATAGGGGCGGTCGTGGAGCAGCATGTAGCCGGGGCTTGGCAGCCGCTCGCCTTTTTCAGCAGGACTTTGCGCGACAGTGAACGTAAATACAACGCGTTCGACAGGGAGTTGCTGGCTCTCCACCTGGCCATTCGCCACTTCCAGTTCTGGCTGGAAGGGCGCAGTTTCACCGCGTTCGTTGACCACAAGCCACTAACATTCGCGATGGCCAAGGTTTCAGAACCGTGGTCGGGCCGGCAGCAGAGACAGCTGGCCGTGATCTCAGAGTTTACTACCAATATTCAGCACGTCTCAGGTAAACTGAATGTAGTGGCAGACTGCCTCTCGCGCGCCGTGGCGGCCCCAGTCTGCGTGGGGATAGATTACGCAGCCATGGCCGCGGAGCAGGTTAGTGACGCGGACATGCGCGCGCTCCAGTCTGGACCAACAGGGTTAAGGCTGGAGAGCAGGGTGCTGCAAGATGGCATGCCCACCCTAATCTGCGATGTCTCCACGGGGCGCCCGCATGTTTGACTCAATTCATACTTTGGCGCACCCGGGAGTGCACGCGTCGGTCAAAATGGTAGGAGAGAAATTCGTGTGGCCGAGCCTTTGCAAACAAGTGAAAGAGTGGGCGGCAGCCTGTATGGCGTGCCAACGAGCCAAAGTACACAGACACACGAAGGCTCCTTTGGAGCCGTTTCGCATCCCGGCTAAGAGGTTCGACCATGTTCACGTGGACCTCATGGGCCCCCTCCCGCCATCACAGGGGTGCACGCACCTTCTGACAATGGTGGACCGCACCACGCGCTGGCCGGAAGTGGTTCCACTGGCGGCAACCACAGCCGAGGAGGTGGCGTGCGTGTTTTTAACAGCATGGGTGGCGCGTTTTGGAGTCCCGTCGGATATTACGTCCGACAGAGGCCCTCAATTTGTTTCTGAACTCTGGTCAACAATGGCCCGCAGCCTGGGTGTCACAATTCACCGCACAACCGCGTACAATCCACAGGCTAATGGGTTATGCGAACGTTTTCATAGGTCATTGAAAGTGGCTCTCAGGGCGTCACTGACGGATGCAAATTGGGTAGACAAGCTACCGTGGGTTTTATTGGGGTTGCGTTCTGCGCCTAAAGAGGATCTGGAAGCTTCCCCAGCTGAACTCGTTTTTGCGCAGCCACTTCGGCTGCCCGGGGAGTTTCTTCCAGATAATCCCGCACTGGGCAGCTCCCCGTCTCAGCTGTTGCAGCATAGCATAGACACAAGCACGCTGTCGGACCCTGCTCACCACAGTTTTCCGCGCGTTTTTGTGCCTAAAACTTTGAAAAACGCGGAGTTCGTTTTTGTCAGACACGATGCCCATCGCCCTCCACTGCGCCCACCTTATGATGGACCGTTCAGAGTGCTGGAAACAGGGGACAAGCATTTTTTGCTAGATTTGGGGGGTAGGAAGGAAAAGATTGGCATAGACAGACTCAAACCCGCTTTTGTGGTGGCGGACGAGCAAGTGCTGTTGGCGAGGGCCCCTCGGCGTGGAAGATCCCCACGGGGAGCTTCCCAGAGAAAAGATTCCCCAGAGCACCCACACGGACAGACTTTTACCCCTCAAACATCAGCCCCCCAGCATGACAGCGCCGTGGAGGCGGTGAATCCTGGTTACAGCAGATACGGGAGAAGACTCAAGCCCAAGCAGCATGTGGATTGATGTTTAATGATTCTACCACAGCATATGGACTGTCATTCTATTGTTCTATCCAAGACGCTCGGGGGGGGGGGGTCGTTTGGTGACACATGGGGAGTGCATAATTGTATAGCATCTTAGACAAGAACAAAGAGCAGAGTTTCCCTGGGAGATAACAGGGAGGTGTGAAGGTTGAATGCAGTGTGATCTTTTGTGTGTTAGAAACTTCTAGAAGGATGTTAAAGGATTAAGGAAGTGAATGCAATGTGACCTTTTGTGTGTTAGAAGCTTCTAGAAGAATGCCATGCTTTTTAAGAGGAGAGTCTCTGCTGAGTATTCATTCTGTCTATGCTTCTCGTGTGAGACGTGTAATAAAATGTCTGAGTCAAATCCGCCTCGTTATTGACACGCTCCACAGGGTTTCATTAATTTTGGTGTGTGTATATACATATTCATTCAGTTAGCGTGTTTTGTATAGGGATTGGATTTTCATTTACGTGGTGTAAGTTTTCTTCTGCGTCTGTGTGCTCTTCTGAAGTTTTTGCCTTACACTTCAGCCTCCTCAAGATCTCAAATCATGACAGATGAGTGGGTCAAAATTCCTCCACAGCGCTGTAAAAGACTCATTGCCAGTTATCGCAAACGCTTGATTGCAGTTGTTGCTGCTAAGGGTGACCCAACCTGTTCTTAGGTTTAGGAGGCAATCACTTTTTCACACAGGGCCATGTAGGTTTGGATTTTTTTTACCCTTAATAATGAACACCTTCATTTAAAAACTGCATTTTGTGCTTACTTGTGTTACCTTTGTCTGATATTTAAATTTGTTTGATCTGACATATTTAAGTGTGACAAACATACAAAAAAGAGAAATCAGGAAGGGGCAAACACTTTTTCACACCACTGTATAACATTTGACGACTGAGAATTAGCGTATGGAGGCGTGCATTACACCACCCCGTCCCTTCCTCGAGCTCCCAGGCGAGCCACTGGTTACATGGCCGCATTGATTGGAGGCCTATCTAATGTATATTACAGCGCTGGACCTCGGGAAGCTCGATAAGGTGAAGGCATGGTTGCTTCTCATTCACAACCCGGGTATTGAGGGCTGGAGGGTCCTACGGATGCTCGGCGTGGTGGACTCGTATGAGGATGTTGTGGAGCTGCTAGCTAAACGTTTCTCCACCCCAGACAGCGTGACTGTTCGGAGACTTCGTTTTCGCCAGAGACGCCAGTGTGTAGGTGAGCCTGCCAGTATGTCATTGACTTGAAGCAGATAGTTAGTGTCGTTTTGGACCGCTTGAAGAGGAGATGATACGCGACCAACTAGCAGAGCACACGTGCAACGCTGAACTGCGTGCTAGGCTATTAGTGGCATCTAATGACTTGACATTAGCTAAAGCAGTTGAGCTAGCGCTCCAGTTGGAAGCCGTTGATAAGTTAGCTGTGAGCTAAATTGGCACCAGCCACAGAAGCCGCCAGAGCCGCCCGCCTCAGCTAATATTGCAGACCCTGATAGTGAGGATAGCTTGTATGTTGGTCCGTGACGCACCGCCATAAAATGAAGGAATGCCCAGCAAGAGGAAAACGTTGTAATAGATGTGGACACTTGAATCACTACACCAGGGTGTGCCGTTTGTCTTACCCGGGAAACCCACAGGAGAAATCACCCTGCCCGCCTCTGACAGACACTGGGAGCGAATGGTACAAGGAGCTAACGGACATGCTCGCTTTCAAGTCAGCCAGTTCTCGCTCAGTGTCGGTACCCATGCCAATGAGCGACACCATGCTAGCCCCAGATGCTTCTGGTACTTGGCCACAGTTGGGTGGGGGGTCTGCAGCTACGACGAGGAACACTACAACGTTTATAGAAGAGGACGGGGCCAGACTGATGAGCATGGAGTTACTGCATGCTCAGCAGCAGCACATCGGGCCAAGCAAAATTCCATTTTGGGTTATGGACTTGGTTTGGGTTCGGGGTGATGAACGACCATGGCGAAGATGGGTCAAACGACAGCCAGCTAAACATCAAGCACATCTGCGGACAGTGGCAAAGTTGGGAGTGGCATGCTTCCAGTTGTCTGACGGCTCGATGTGGCATGCCAACCAGCTGCGGAATGTCCAGGAAGACGCTTCAGGTGGCGAGGCTGGACAGGAGCCGGTGATGGTGGTGTAGGATCCGGGCTCTGTTGTCCAGAAGATCATTCATTGCTCTGGGGGCCTGCTGCCTCCAGTGGCGGGCCTGCTGAGGGGCTGCCCTGGGCCCCCTCCAATGCTGGTTTCATCTTTCCCACCAAAGTGACTATGCGGTAGCACTTTATTTATAGTTCTTGTGTGCATGTTATGTTATGGGGTTGTGTATATATATATTTGTGTTTTAGTTTAGGAGCACGGCTGTGATTTTAGTTTATTAAAGGACTTTTTGGTTTATTTGGTTGCACAATCACCCACCATGCCATGCGGGCTGTGTGGCAGTCCATCCACCAGTCCTATTTTAGGTGGTTTTGTGTGAGTGTGTTAGGCCAATTTAGTACAGCTACACTGTGACACATGTACACCTTATTGTGTTTGTAATAAAGTTCAGGTTCAGTACAGCTCCTGCCTCCGCAGTCCTGCTTTCCAGACATAACATATCTCACGTCAATGAGGAAAAGGCTGGATGAAATGCGACATGACCATTCAGATTGAGGTCGCTTTGGAAAATATCAGACACGTACGTATCAGAATTAGGAACACATATGAAAGTGGCCTGGGTCTGGTGTGAAAAAATCAGATGTGTGCTGTTCAGACTGTCATTAAAAAAATCAGATATGGGTCACGTGTGCAAAAAAATCGGAATTGAGCATTAAAACCTGTGGTGTGACCGTAGCCTTAGGCTCTCTATTACATTAACACAAACCGGAAAAGGCAGGTACCTGACGTTGACAAGGCTCGTTGCTGATTGGATGGGCTACCTGTCTATCTTTTAAACAGGAAACACTAGATCTGCATGTAAACATTTACTGAAGATTCAACTCTTGTAATTGGTGGGGTGGGATTACATCAAGATCGCCTCTGAGCCCCTTCTTGTTTGCCCTGTACACAGGTGCATGTAGTCTGTTTCTGATGTTCTTTTAGCCAAAGCCCCAAAGCCGCTGTCTCCTCCTCCTCCAAAACCTCCACTGATGACAGCTCCTCTTGCCGGGTGTAGTGGTGCGTGCCTGTAATCCCAGTTACTGGGTGGACTATATAGATAGATAGATAGATAGATGTACTTTATTGATCCCAAACTGGGAAATTACAGTGTAACAGCAGCATGGCACAAACAACCCAACCAACAGAAATACACACAGCATAATAGAAAAGGAGTTACCCAGGGAAGTAAAGTAAAAATGCTTACATAACTTTATATACAACATATGCTACTACTAGGTTAAATAGATGATGATCCTTATGAGTCTATGGATAGTACTGACTGTATAGAGAAGGATTATAAGGCACAACGTGAAATACGAGGTACCAATTATACTGTAAGGTGCAGTATGGCAGCATTGTTATGAACAAAATTCAACATTAGTGTCATGAACTTGGGTTTGACGTTTCGAACCCAGTTCTATGACACTGTGGCTATTTGGTCTCTGTGCTTTTTTGCTGTCCATTTTCCATTAGGCGCTCTCAGGGAGCCTCTGGGGTCCGCCCGGCTCCCTGACAGCTCAGCCACACCTCTCTCCTGTCAGTGGTATCAGCGGTGTCTCATTAGTGGGTTTTCACTCGCACACACACACCCATTCATTATTACTCACACCAGCAATCTCTTTCCTGATTAGGGGTGGCACTATTTAGGTCTGCCGCTGCTGAAAGAGATTGTCAGAGCATTAGCTACTGTATGTGTTAGGAGCTACACCGTCGCTGTTCCCCTTGGTGTATGTTGTCCGCCTCCCATGTCTAGATGCCCTGCCTACGCCTTGGTACCACATTGCACTGGGAGGCGTGATTATCCGTATTTGTTGTTTGCGTTCACCGGACTACTTGGATTTACTCGGACTGCTCCAGCCAGGTGAGTATTAACTGTGTGCACTTCCCCGTTGCAGTTAGTCTGCCACGCTTTGGAACACTTTCCCGGTTGTACTCGTCCAAGACTGTAGAGCGTCTTGGAGGACTTCTTAGTTATCCTGAACAGTTGTGTTATTTTGAACTGTTTGTTTGTCTGCCTTTCGTTAATAAAACACACAACTATCTCCAGCGAGTGGGTTTTAATTCCTTCCTCCGTGCGCTGCGTAAAAGCGCACGGGGAATCATAACAGAATGCTCCGACCAGAATAAAAAAAAAAACAGCGGAGTAGTTGTGTGTATTTTTTTCTTTCTTTTTTCACTTTTTTTGCTCTGTCCGTCCATCCGAGTTATGCCATGAAGGTCTGGACGGACGAGAAGCTGAGAGCCCAGGAGCTCTTGGAAGACGCTCTCTTTTCTGCTCAGTGGCCGCGGTCTCCAGACGATGTTCGTCTGGCTCGGATCACCACTGAAGAGATAATGTGGCGACATCCCGGCCCCAGGTCAATCATGAGGGTGGACAACATCCTCTCCGCCATCTCCTCCTAGCCATATGCGGAGCTGGAGAGGGACTCCCTGCCTCCAGAACCATCACAACCTCGGAAGAGGCACTTGTGGCAGAGGACGCCACCCTCCTCCCGCGGCTCTCCTGCTCCTGCTTCATCTCCTGAACCTGGGTCCGCTCAACCCACGTATGTGATGAAAGAGGAAGAGAGACTGGCATGGTTGGCACAGATTGACGGCCAAATGGAGGAGGAGCGCCGTGAGAAGGAGGAACAGAGACGAGCCTTTCTGCCTGACATAGACTGTCTCATGGAGGAGGAGAGGAACTCAACTGGGCTGTTTTTGAAGCTACCCTCCTCCCGCGGCTCTCCTGCTCCCGCTTCATCTCCCGAGCCTGGGTCCGCTCAACCCACATATGTGATGACAGAGGAGGACAGACTGGTGTGGTTAGTGCAGATCGACCGCCAAATGGAGGAGGAGCGCCGTGTGAAGGAGGAACAGGGACGAGCTTTTTTGGCAAAGATGGACTGTCTCGTGGAGGAGGAGAGAAACTCAGCTAGGCCATTCTTCCCTCCTGCAGCTGCCTCCCCCTCAGCTTTTACATCCGCCAAGGGTGAGGAGGCAGTTTTCCTTACAGAATCCTCTCCCTCTGCGCCCGGTTGGGGTTTCCCCAGTAACTGTTGAGGAGCCCAGGCACGAGTCGGATGCAGACCAGGAAGAGAAAGCACCAGACGCCACTGGAGACGTCGAGAATCAGGAGACCAGGTAAGTTCATTCTTAGTTGGGCTTTTCTTTTGATGAATTTTGCCTGTTCCCTGGCCAAGAGACTCAGGGTTTGGAGTCCCGAGTTTTCTGATCCAGCAGCATGTCATAGTCCCTCACCTGTTCTCTCCATTTTCTCTCTGGGCCCATCTGAGGGGTTTGCTAACTCCGGAACCTAGTCACCCAAAGGGGGAGGAATTTGAGTCCCTGGTGAATACTATCCCAGGGTCAGCGGTGAGGCAGCCCTCAGACGTCATGCCAGATGAGCCATCAGCTACGGAGAAGGCGCCTGGGAACCTCGAGACTGCAACCACCATCACGCCTGCTGCGGGGCCTACCACAGCAGAGTCACCCAGTGAGCCGGACCTCTAGCA
The DNA here is from genome assembly GCA_020510985.1 of Pholidichthys leucotaenia. Taxonomy (NCBI): domain Eukaryota; kingdom Metazoa; phylum Chordata; class Actinopteri; order Cichliformes; family Pholidichthyidae; genus Pholidichthys; species Pholidichthys leucotaenia. The sequence goes on along the minus strand of CM035841.1, from coordinate 297,252,346 downwards.
GACTGGGTCCAAGACAGCGTTGTCAGGATCGACGGAGTCCTGGACGGCGGTGGAGCTCGAGTACAGGCAAGTAATCTCTCTTGTGTTTCCCATGTCAGTTGTAGAAAGATCTTGCCGGGCTCTTGGGGAGGAGAGTCAGGGGCAGCCCTCAGCTGCATCTGAACTCCCCTTGCTGGGCTCCGCCACTGCTGACGACACTAACCGCTTTCTCTCTCCCGTCATCTCTGAGCTCCTTCCTAGGGTCGCCAGAGAGGATCCACTGCTACCAGGGGGTCCCGCGGATGATGACGACGAGGGTCCAGTCTCCCCAGTGGAGGCCGCCGTGGGTGCAGCACCTCCTGAGCCTACTGAACCATTGCATCCTAGATCGCCGGAGTCCTGGACGGCTGTGGAGCCCGAGTTCAGGCAAGTGTGCTCCATTATGTCCCGTTTGCCCATGTTGAAGTCACACTGCCCGACTCTTGGTGAGGAGGGCCAGGGGCAGTTTGCCACTGCTCCCAGGCTCACTTCACCAGGCTCTGCCACTGCCAGCTGCTGCCAGCGACCCTGACTCGATCTCTCTCTCTCTCTCTCTCTCTCTCTCTCTTGGGTCTCGGAGTCCTCTGCCAGGGTTGCCGCTAAGGATCCAGGTTCGTGGTCTGAGTTCGCTGCGGAGGCCGCCATGGACATTGCTGGGTCCCAGCAGCTCCAGCCGGAGTCCACCGCGGGTGCAGCAGCGCTCTAGCCAGGGTCCGACGAGTCTCCGCCTTGTTCTGGACTGGGACCACCGCGGGTGCAACTGTCTCCCAGCTTGGGGCAATGGGGGTCGGGGGGTCTTCCTTCTCATCACTGTTTAAGGATGCCGGGGCTCCCCTTTCTTGGTCCCCCCTTTCTGAGCTGGTACTTCCCGTGGGGAGACCGCCTCCCAGGCCGCCGCTCCTGCGCTGGTGGCTCAAAGACCCAGGTCGTCCGTCCAATGAACTGTGCCGTGGGGTTAGGTGGTCCTGTTTCCCTAGCCAGCCACCTGACCCGCTCTCTCGGGCGGTCTGACTGGTCTGGTCTGGATCTGGACAGACCACCTGATTGGCCTCCCTTCGTCGTCCCTCAGGCCTGGGACTCTGGTAGGCCCCCTGAACTTTTGGACTCCTGAGCTTGGGGGGGGAGGGGTATTGTTCTAGGTTTGGGGTAGCAGGGAGGTTCACTGTTTCCTTGTATATTTCTCCTATGTTATTTTTTTGTTTGTTGGTTCCCTCCGAACCTGTTTTCCCCCACCGCCCACCCTGGTTTGTTTGGTTGTTTCTCCGGGGGGGGGGGGGGGTCCTTTTTTTTTTCTTCTGGTGTTACTAGGGTGTCTGGTACCCACCCCTTGAGGGGGAGGCTCTGTCATGACTTGGGTTTGATGTTTTGAACCCAGTTCTATGATGCTGTGGCTATTTGGTCTCTGTGCTTTTTTGCTGTCCATTTTCCATCAGGCGCTCTCAGGGAGCCTCTGGGGTCCGCCTAGCTCCCTGACAGCTCAGCCACACCTCTCTCTCCTGTCAGTGGTATCAGCAGTGTCTCATTAGATGGTTTTTACTTGCACACACATACCCATTCATTATTACTCACACAGGCAATCTCTTTCCTGATTAGGGGTGGCACTATTTAGGTCTGCCACTGCTGAAAGAGATTGTCAGAGCATTAGCTACTGTATGTGTTAGGAGCTACACCGTCGCTGTTCCCCTTGGTGAATGTTGTCCGCCTCCCATGTCTAGATGCCCTGCCTACGCCTTGGTACCGTATCGCACTGGGAGGTGTGATTATCCGTATTTGTTGTTTGTGTTCACCGGACAACTTGGATTTACTCGGACCGCTCCAGCAGCATGAGTATTAACTGTGTGCACTTCCCCGTTGCAGTTAGTCTGCCATGCTTTGGAACACTTTCCCGGTTGTACTCATCCAAGACTGTAGCGTGTCCTGGAGGACCTCCTAGTTAACCTGAACAGTTGTGTTATTTTGAACTGTTTGTCTGTCTGCCTTTAGTTAATAAAACACACAACTATCTCCAGCGAGTGGGTTTTAATTCCTTCCTCCGTGCGCTGCATAAAAGCGCACGGGGAATCATAACAATTCGAGTGAGTTATTGTACAGTAAAATGGCATGTGGCAGGAAAGATTTCCTGTACCCGACTGTTTGGCAGCGAAGCTGTAGCAGTCTGCTGGAGAAACTGCTCCGCTGTCTGTCTAGTGTGTGGTGGAGGGGGTGATCAGGATTGTTCATGATGGATTGCAGTTTGTTCAGTGTCCTCTCCACCACAGATTCAAGGGTCTCCAGACTGAGACCAATTACAGAGCCAGCCTTCTTGATAATCTTGTCAAGTCTATTGGTGTCACTGGCTGTGATACTGCTACCCCAATAGACAGCAGCAAAGAAGATGGCACTGGCAACAACGGCCTGGTAGAAAAGCTCCAGCATCTTGTTGCACATGTTGAAAGATCTCATCTTCCTCAGAAAGTAGAGTCTGCTCATCACCTTCTTGTATGCAGCATCAGTGTTAGATTTTCAGTCCAGTCCACTGCTGATCATGACACCCAGGTATTTGTAGTCCTCCACTACCTCCACACCCTCCCCCCTAATCTGCAATGGCTGTGAAGGTGTCCTCTTCTTCCTGAAGTCAATCACCATCTGTCTGGTCTTGCTGACATTCAGTCTCAGGTGATGCTGCTCGGTCCAGTCCACAAATCTGTCTACCAGTGTCCTGTACTCCCCCTCCTCTCCCCCTCTTATACACACAACAACAGCCGAGTCATCAGAGAATTTCTGCAGGTGACATGACTTGGTGTTATACTGAAAGTCAGTGGTGTATAAAGTGAAGAGAAAAGGAGAAAACAGTTCCCTGTGGAGCTCCCATATCACTAACCACCACATCAGACAAAACACTGCCCAGCCAGACAAACTGTGGCCTGCCATCAGGTAGTCAGTAATCCAGGAGATCACAAAGCTGTCAACCCCCATCACCCGCAGCTTCTCACCCAGCAGCAGTGGCTGAATGGTGTTAAATGCACTGGAGAAATCAAATAATGTGATTCTCACAGTGCCTCCTCCTCCATCCAGGTGCAAATGGGCTCATTGCAGCAGGTAGATGACAGCGCCTTCAACTCCTAAATGGGGCTGATATGCAAACTGCAGAGGGTTCAGCCACGTCTTCACCTGCGGCCTCAGGTGGGCTAAAAGAAGTCTCTCCAGGACCTTCATCACATGTGATGTGAGGGCAACTGGTTGATAGTCGTTCAGGTCCAATGGAGATGATTTTTTGGGGGCAGAAAGTAGGCAGGATGTCTTCCACAGCACTGGTACTCTCTCCAGACTCAGGCTCAGGTTATATAGGTGCTTCAGTACTGGAGCGAGCTGGTTGACACAGGTCCTCAGGATCCAAGTGGAGGTGCCATCAGGGCCCGTAGCCTTCCGCTGGTGAAGTCTCTCCAGCTGTTTCCTCACCTGGCCTGTAGTCACAGAGATGTGGGAAGTGGTGCTAATGTCTTCAGTGAACAGAAGGGGGGCTGAGGGGAGAGAGAGGTGCTGCACAGGGAAGTGAGGGGGGAGGGGTGTGTGGGGGTCTGGCTGTGTTGTGGGGGTAACAGACGGTGAGTTGAACCTATTAAAAACAGATTCAGCTCATTAGCTCTCTCATGGCTCCCTGTTGCCTGTCTGTCTCTCCCCTTACACCCAGTGACATTTTTCATTCCAGACCACCATAGTTATCATTACATCTCCTCAGCATCTCTCTCAGTTCACGCTGCATTCTCCTCAGTTCCTCCCTGTCTCCAGACCTATAAGCCCTCTTCTTCTTGTTCAGAAGTGCTTTCAGGTCACTGGTGATCCACGGTTTGTTTTTGGGGAAACAGCACGTGGTCTGGGCTGGCATGGCTGTGTTTTCACAGAATCTGATGTATTCTGTGATGCAGTCAGTCATATTGCTTATGTCCTCCCCATGTGGCCCACAGAATACATCCCAGTCTGTTTTCTTGAAACAGTCCTGTAGTGCATAAGCAGCCTCCTGTGTTCAACTCCTCACAGTCCGTGTATGAGCAGGCTGCCTTTGCACAAGAGGAATGTACTTGGGTGATAACAGAACCAGGTTGTGATCAGATCTGCCTAAATCGGGTAGAGCTGTGGCACTGAATGCATCTCTGACATTGGCATACAGGAGATCCAACGGGATCGGGTGTCCACACTAAGTTTGGCATTGATATGGTGTTTCTGGGGGAGCCCGGGACCACCGAGTCATCTAAGGAGCGGTGCACCGGTCCAGGTCAGAAACAGAGCAGGTCAAAGCCCTCATGCCGCTCATTAGTGGGATCCCGCCTGTGAATAGACGCTGTAGTGCAGCCTGAGTAATACAGCGGGACCCAGACTTTTTATACTCTCGGTCCACTAAAACAAAATACTGAGACAACACACACACACACACACACTAATATAATGATCTTATATGAAACAACAGATTCACCACTAATTTATATCAACTATTTTTCAATAAAATCAGTTGTTTATTGGTTCTATGGCGACTCCATCTGGAGAAAGACGGCAATGACAGCAGGCACAGCTGTTACTGAAGGATAACATGAACCTGCCCCCTTCTCCCCCTGTGCGTGCATGAGTGTGTGTTCAATCCAAATTGGGGCATGGCCAACCAGTAGCCTACTTCTGGGCCATTAGTTGTTTTTTTTTTCTTCACTTCTAGGCATTCAGAGTCTCCCACACTTGGTCAAGAAGGACTGTTGAATGCAATTAAAACATTATAAATACTTCTTCTCATATTCTCACCACAGATCAAGATGTCATCTGCGAGCATCACAGTCCAGAGACTCTTGCCTAATCTCACCTGTTAGCCAGTAATTTTCCTGTCCCAGTAGAAACGCTGAAAAGACAACTCTCACATTTTATAGCTTGAGTTTCATGAATCAGTCCATAGTTAGCATCACATAGCCACCAACTATCAAAGCACCCTGAGACTGACTTTTGGAGCTCAGGTTGAAAAATGTGCCAGTTGTAGTATTTTCAAAATTTTTACTGGGACATGAAAGTTGCAGGCTGGCAGATGAAGTCAGGCAGGAGTCTGTGTTGACGATGATGTTCGCAGGCAACATACAGTATTAATCTGCCGTGAGAGTATGGAACAAGTGGAAGAGAATCTGGAGTGGTGGAGGTATGCACTGCAAAAAAAAAAAAAAATGAAAGTCAGTAGAAACAAGACAGAATACATGTGTGTGAACGAGAGAGAGGTTTTAACAGTGAAAATGGAAGGAGCAGAGGTATTGAAGGTGGATGAGTTTCAAGACCTGGGATCAATTGTCCAAAGCAATGGACAGTATATGAGAAAGGTGAAGAAGATAATGCAGGCATGGTGGATAGACTAAGACGAGTGTCAGGGCTGATGTGACAGAAAGATAGCAGAAGGATAGGAAGTTCTTAAGGAATGCCATAAAGTGAAAAAAAATCAGAATCAGAATCAGAATCAGAAAAAGATTTATTGCCAAGTACATTAACAGATCACTGATAACATACGAGAGAATTTGACTTGACACAGTAATGAACCTGCATTTCCGTGCCGCGGCGCATCTGCAACGCGCCTGTCAGCAGGAGGGTACAGGTCGCATAAAGATGATACAATAGGAAGGAGCAAAAAAATCATTGATTCAAAATACTGGTTACATACTTAATCAATATTAAGAATTCAAGGAAAAAAAAAGCTCAATGCACATATATTCGCTACACACAGAATTCACAGGACACAAGAGAGCAGTGTTATCTTTATTCAGTTCATGGATCAATGTGTGTGCGGTGTTGAGCAGTGTTGATGATAATAAGAGAGACCCAAGGACCCTTGGCAGAAGATGTTTTGTCTGTCTGGCGCCAGTCTTATCTGGCGCTGCAGCTGGCTGTCCAAGGCCTTGTGCTCATGATTTTGAAAAAACACAGTCTGCAGACAGCCAGGAGGAATTTTCATGGGGAATAATAATGCCAAATAGGACTGATCACAGAGAAGACTTGTATTTCTTCTGTAGATTCAGTACATTAATCCTTCATTGCGCAGCTTTGAATTCGTCGTGGAAAGACCTGAGCGAACCCATGATGTAATCCACCTTACGAGACAGTTCTCCAGTAGTCGCTATCAGGGTCTTCTCCAGTTTTTCAATTTGATGGATGCACCTCGCCTGGTCAGCATTTTGATAGGTTGAATCCATCTTCAGCAATTTGCAGTAAACCAGGACGATTCCAGTCCCAATCAGAAAAATCCCGATCACCAATATTACGAAGATAAACAAATCTTCAATATCTTCGATAGAGAGATTAGAGAGACACAGCATTTTCCAATTACCTGTGTCACGTAAATAGCCCGCTGGAGCCGTTCCAGCGGGGCAGACAGCTTCCCCCGGAGCACTTTTCCTTGTTGAAAAAATAGTGTCAATTGTGTTCAAAGCCCAGCTTATTAACTCCATAATTTCTTTTCGGCGGTCGCAGTTGGACGCAGACAGACAACAGCAAGCTGGGATCCAGTAGTTAGGAGGGGAGGAAAAAGTCAGAGCAGGAGAGAAGAAAAAAGCGTCTACTCTCTTGGGAGGGCGGAAGTGAAACTTCCGCCTAATGGCCTAATGCCTAATGGCCCAGACTTAGGGGTTGGGCATGCTCCAATTTGGGTTGCTCTGAAGTCAAGGAACATACCTACATACTGTTACAGTCTAACCGAGGATATTTGACTGAAGTGGAAAATGGGGTGCTCCTGCAATGTAAAAAAAAAAAGGCTTTTAAGCTATGCTAAATTAATTTGTATGTCATTGTAAAATGGGCTATGAAGTTTAGGTGAACTGAACTCATTTAAAGCAACAACATGTCCTCACACACTCTTGCATGCATGCACACAGACAGAGATCGAGATACAAGACCAGGGTAATAAAGGTTCAGGTTATCCTTCAGTGACAGCTGTGCCTGCTGTCATTGCTGTCTTTCTCCAGATGGATTTGCCATAGGACCAACAAACATAACTGGTTTTATTGGAAAATAGCAGATATGAATCAATGGTGAGTCTCTTGTTTCATATAAAATCATTAAATTAGCATATGTTGTCTCGGTATTTTGTTTTAGCAGACTGAGAGTACAAAACGTCTGGGTCCCACTGTATTACTCAGGCTGCACTACAGCATCTATTCACAGGCGCGATCCCACTACTGAGCGACACGAGGACTTTGACCTGCTCCGTTTTTGACCTGGACCGGTGCACCCCTCCTTAGACGACCTGGTGGTCCTGGGCTCCCCCAGGAACACCATATCGATGTCGAACTTAGTGTGGACACCCGATCAACATAGTCCACTGGGGCTCAGAGCTCCTGAACTCAAACGATCTTCCAGACTCAGCCTCCCGGTAACTGGGATTACAGGCACGTGCCACCATACCTGGCGAAAGGAGCCTTCATCAGAAGAGGTTTTGGAGGAGGCTTTGGGATTTTGGTTAAAGGAGCATCAGAAACAGGCTACATGTGCCTGTGGTGAAAATTAAACAAAAATAACAATAATTTTCACAATTGTGAATTCAAATCATTTCAACTTATTGTGCCCTACCTGATTTTCCAAGGTAAATTTAGTTTAGGCCTACATGTTCACTGCATAACAAAATTTTAGGATTTAAAATCTAATTAATGATCTTGTCACTTTATTGACACATTATTTGGGCAACACTGCTCAAATTTTTAACAGTAGGCCCTTTAGATAACTGCTACATTTATGTTTAGTAAACAAAGCAAATACATTTTGCATACATTTTAGGGGTCTCTGCTGGGTTCTATAAATTTCAGAGTGTGGCCTAAACCCACCTTTTTTGTAAAGTGCCTTGAGATGATCTGTGTTGTGATTTGGTGCTATATAAATAAAATTGAATTGAATAGGCTCTCTTGTTTTTCCAAATTTTGAATTTGATACAGAAGTGCTATCTGCTACAACAGTACTGATCCTGATAGAATAAAATTGAATTAAATGAGAGTGAGTCAAAAATTCAATAGGCGGATTCTGAGTTATGAGCCATTTATTTCCTCTGGCCAGGAGAAAAAGTACATTCAACCGTCCACAGAGTCGTTCATGCACCTTTTCGGACCATACATTCCGAACTTGGTATTTTTATAGCTCTAAGGATAGATAAACAAAGAGGGAGACGTCCTTGTTGCATCTTTGGAGACAGGCAAAGTGTCTATAAATCTAATCTTCATAAACTGGGAGATTACATCCCTCGGTCACAGAAACTTAGCAGAGCAGGTCAATAAAACAAAGAAATTATCAGTGTAGCCTAGGTCATCCCTTACGTCTCTGCTGACCTGCCCTCACATGCATGCACATCCATTCGCACGCACATCCACCCAGACTCTGGAACATGAAAGTCAAATAGAGAATAATGGCTCATACAACGCACCAAAAATATATTAGACATAAAATGTGAAAGAATAATATAGAGGAACATGAAATTATTCTTTCATCCCCCCCCCCCTTGATGCTTTAAAAAAAAGCGTCAGAGATTAAACATCATGTCCTAGAAAACCTCATTTGGCAGCTTGCTAAGTTCTGGTGCATTTTATGCAAGAAGCATTTTATTGCAAAAGATCCTAACTCGCTTTTTAATGAGGGAAGTCGGCCATCGACCGCGCTGCTTCTCCCGAGCGCCGCTTGAGTGTTTCATTTCCTGGGGCGCATGGAACAATAAAGCCTTTTGTTCAGTAAAAGAAATCAATAATCAAACAAAATCATAATAAAGAAAAGTAAAGTCAGTAATGATGATCAATTGCAAAATGATATGTGTGATGTGTGTATGTAAGTATCTATTTGTTGTTATGTGTGTTAGCAGATTAGCAGCAATTTAATGAGGTAAGTTATTGTATAAATGTATAATGATAAGTGTAAAAACTAGCAAAATCACAGTAAAGAACAATAAAATGATTATATAACAAAAGAATATGAATTTGAGTATATATGTGTATATATGTGTGTGATGAGGATATATGTGTATTAGCAGCTTAAATCTATGAATGTTAGTGTCTTAATGTGTAAAAGTGTAATTAGGCAATCAGGAAACAAAACAACAATCATAACAATAAAACTACATAATGAGTAAATAGTGATTAACAATGTGGTGATTACAAATATACTGTGATTAAAAACAAAGTGAAATGGAAAAACCTCCAAACAATAATGAAAGGCAATATCTCAGAACTTCAAATATGTCTTTGTAAATAGTACATTTCAAATTCACATCATGAGCATGCATCTCCTCTTGTTTTCTGCATGTCAGTCATACTTTTCCTCTGTACTCATGAAAAGACATTTTAAGTTGGTGTTGTTTCCCCATCATCCCCAGCTGTGGCCTCATGATACATCACCAAGTTCACACGAACAAGTCTCATCATCATACTGTGGATACAGCGAATGACACATGAAAAAACTCAAAACTATCACCACAAACACCACCACCAGGTTTATAATGAGACTCCTCCAGGAGGAAAACAACCAATTCATCCAATGCTGTGTATCAGTAACATTATCCTTAGCCCCAGCAGCTTGTAAAGCTGTAAGACTGTGTGTGGCTGAAGCAATAACATGTCCATCTGCATCATTCGCCGGAATAAAAGTACAACAGTATTGACCCACAATAGCGCACACGCCCCCATGGGCGGCAGTCAACAGATCAAGTACCATTCTATTTTGTGTCACCATAAGTCTCATGGCTGTCATCTCTCCAAGCAGCTAAGGAAAAATTCACAAAAGACTGTAGTCTGTAATTAAGGGTTTCAATCCACAAAGTGTTCTTTGCCACTCCCACCCAGGGGAACAATGACTGAAGAACCTTTTGTCCTGTGGTCTGTATCTTGAACTGCTCTGGCACATCTGTACCCCAGATAGAGTCATGTGGTGCAAAAGCGGCATCCTGTGGTAGGTAAGCATCTCTTTTCACCCTGCCCGCCTGGCCTGCTGACATAATGAGGGTGTGATCAATCACAAGGACAGGGGCACAAACTCCTGCCCAACCCATAGGCAAATGAGAATATGCCCTATGACCACACAGTCACCAACCGCCTGTCACCATGTGTGTGCCATATATATGAAAATTGCAGATAGCAACGCTGCAGAGCTCTTGCAGGGTGACAGGTCCGTAATGACAACGATAAATTTGCAGGCACCACCTGCCCATTTTGTTGGTCAGGGTGTTGGCAGTACAGGGGCAAAATACACTGTACACCGCTGCATACTGAGAAAAGGGTAAGTTGCCCAGAGAGTTATTGCCACTTCCTTTTAAACAGAAGGAGAAGTTCTCTGATGAAACTAACCTCGCCCTTACAGAGTAAGGGGTGTCATAGCTTCCCTGATCAGTGGAGTGATGAAAGTTCTTACAAGTGCGATTCAGAATAATCTTTCTTGTGTAATCTTTGTATATGGCCTTCTGTAAGAAGCAGACAGCTTGTGATGGCTCCATTGCTCTAGCCGTAACAGAAGTCTGCCGAGTTGATAGTGGCACCAAGGAACAAACATAACAGAGCGATTAGCTGACCTAGCTGTGTAGCTAGCATAGCTCCACCAGATATTGGCAGCATAATCGTGGTCCTGATGCCCTTGAATTTCCAGCCAGTCATGTTGGGTGTGTGTAATATCTCTAGCCCTACGGTGTATGGCTTGTGGAGCAGCAAAAAGAAACCAAAGCAAAAACATCACCACAAGGATGATGATGCTAAGGAAACAACAACAACAATGACACCATTTGATTATTGACCGTCTTTCTCCTGCTTCTTGTCTCTCCATGATAAACAAACACTTGTTTCGCTATCTTAAACCATTGCTGGACGCTGGGAACGCCGTCAGCCAACACTTGTATAGAGAAACAGTTAAACAGTCAACTTGCTGAAGGTCTTTAATGAGATAAAGTTTGTAGTATATATTAAACAGTCTCTGGCTGTGAGTTCTGAGTGGGGTAAAGTTTGCAATGTGTTAAATGCACCCAAAAGTCCCGTCCTTCAACTGTCACGGCTGTTGGCGTTGACAAGACAACTCTATGTGGTCCTTGCCAGGGCGAATCAGTCCAATTCTTCTTTTTGATGACCTTGATAAGGATGAGGTCCCCTGGCTTGGCCAAGATTGGTGCAGCTTCCTCATGAACCCTCCTGGAGAGAGTAGCAGCAATAACATTTCTGTTAGTCAGCATCCTTCTCATGTAATCAGCTAAACACACCTCCTCATCACTTGAGTTGAATGGTCTTAAAGGTGGGAGCAAGTATGGTTTGCCATACATGAGTTCAGATGGAGACAACCCCCCTTTGGTGGGAATTATCCTCATGTAGAACAAAACTAATGGGAGGCAATATATCCAATTTTGCCCTGTTTCTGCCATTGCTTTTCTAAGCCTTTCTTTAATGGTTCTGTTTGTGCATTCCACCAATCCTGCAGATTGTGGATAGGCAGAATGATTTTTTAAATTAATGTTGAGTACTGTGCCTAAGTGTGATATGATTTGATTTACAAAGTGTGTACCATTATCTGAGTAAATTTTCTCAGGTATTCCAAACCTAGGTACAATTTCGGCCAGCAATTTCTTTGCCACTGTGATTGCATTTGGATGGGTACAGGGAAAAGCCTCTGTCCATTTGGAAAACATATCACAAATGACCAAACAATATTTATTGCCTTCACACTTATTTAACGCAATGAAGTCCATGCAAATGTTCTGAAATGGATAAGTGGAGGCTGGAAAAGTGCCTCTTTCAGGTCTGAAATTTCCTTGTGCATTGTTTTCTGCACAAATCAGACATTTTTTTTTACAGAATTGAGTGGCAAACTGGCTAAACCCATAGGCAGTAAAGGTTTTGTTTAATGTTGAAACCATCCCCCCCCCCCTTTGCTACATGTGAGACGCCATACAGCAAAGTAGAGACTTGATGGAACAGTTTGTGTGGCAGAATGGGCTTGTTTTTGTTACATTTGTAGAACTTTGAGGTGTCATCAAAAGTGGCTCCCTTTTTTATCCACCTGGAGATTTCAGCTTGTGGTGCTGCTTTTTGTGCCTCAATGAGAATGTCATGTGATAACTCCTCCAGACCTGTTGCCCTGACCTCTGTGGTCATGAAATCCTTGGAGAGATTGGTGCTGAACCACCTGAAGGTCATCACAGGCCCCCTGATGGACCCACTGCAGTTTGCCTACCGGTCAAACAGGTCAGTGGATGATGCAGTGAATATGGGACTACATTACATCCTGCAACACCTCGACTCCCCAGGAACGTACGCCAGGATCCTGTTTATCGACTTCAGCTCAGCGTTCAGCACCATCATCCCAGGCATTCTTCATCAGAAACTCCTCCAGCTCAAGGTGCCCCCCTCCACCTGCCAGTGGATCTCCAGCTTTCTGACTGACAGGTGGCAACAGGTGAAGCTAGGGAGATTTACATCCAGCTCCCGAAAAATTAGTACTGGCGCCCCCCAAGGATGTGTCCTTTCCCCACTGCTCTTCTCCCTCTACTCCAACGACTGCACCTCAGAGGACCCTTCGGTGAAGCTCCTGAAGTTTGCGGACGACACCACAGTCATCGATTTGATCCGGGATGATGATGAGTCTGCATACAGGCGGGAGGTGGAGCAGCTGATCCTCTGGTGCAGCCAGAACCATCTTGAACTTAACCCAGCCAAAACGGTGGAGATGACTGTGGATTTCAGGCGACACCCCCCTTCATTCCCCCCACTCACCATCCTCAACAGCACAGTGTCCACTGTGGACTCCTTCAAGTTTCTGGGCACCACAATCTCCCGGAACCTGAAGTGGTCCTCCCATATAGACACTGTCCGGAAAAAGGCCCAGCAGAGGTTGTTTTTTCTGCGTCAGCTCAAGAAGTTTGATTTGCCTCAGGAGCTGCTGGTTGTCTTCTACACCGCCATCATCCAATCTGTCCTCTGCTTTTCCATCACTGTCTGGTTTGGATCTGCCACTAAACAGGACAAGACCAGACTGCAGCGGATCATTAAGTCTGCGGAGAGGATCATTGGTACCGACCTACCCTCCATTGAGAACTTATATCGGTCCATAACCAGGAAACGGGCGGGAAACATCTGTGCTGACCCATCACACCCCGGCCACAAACTGTTTGAACTTCTATCTTCTGGTCGTCGTTACAGATCACTGAAGGTCAAAACCACCTGTCACAGGAACAGTTTCTTTCTTCAAGCCATCACTCTGATGAACTCCTAACATTCACCTAGTCCTACCTGTTGCTGTACTCATGACTTTTCATCCATTATTACATTGCACATAACTCTCACACTGCTTTTTACTTCATTCACATTATATCACTGAATCTGAGTTCACATTGAAATACTGTGTGACTGTATATTTTTTCATATATTTCTGCAAAGTGTGGTTAGTCTGAGTAAATAACTGCATATATTCTGTCACGCCGCGCCATTCATCAGCGGCGCCACCTGCTCACGCACCTGACAATCATCAGCGGCGAGGGATAAAGGCCGTCTCGCCCGGAGGCTCGGCCTGAAGCCGTCAGACTTCGTCCCTCACCGTTGTGAGCTAACTTCTTTCTTCAGCAACATTATTTGGGTAAGAACCCTTACCTCTCTTTTCCAGTCTGCTCCCCTGTGCACAGGTGGATTCCTCGGCGGCGGACATCTCCACTCCATCGCCCATTCCTCGCTGCTGTACGGAGCTCTCCAGGTGGCTGTCTTCCGGGCTTCGCCCCCTTGTTGTGCCAGCTATCCTGACAATCCAAGTAAGTTCTTCTCTCGCCATAAATCCCTCCTGTGTTGGTGTATGCCCGTCACCCTCTCCCTGTGCTCTCTCCATAGGGTTGCTCGGCTGAACGGTCACCTGCCTCTGTGCCTGAAGCGGACGCCACCACCAACACATTTACACCCCGCAGACACGCACTCATTCACGCCTGCTGTTAATAAACTCTTTGAACTACTCTAAGCCTGTGTGTGTGCGTCTCCTGAGCCGTGCGTTATGTCAGTACGGCTTCAGCAGAGCGGCTCGGCGGACGGCGGGCTCGCACACCGGCTTACCACTCTCGAGGCTAGAGTGGATCAAATAGCTTATCAACAGCAGGTTATCCTGAATCAATTGTTAACTATCACTGGCCGATTGGACCGCCTGGACCCCCAGCAGCCGTTCCCCCCGGCTCCTCAGGGTGGCGCAGCTCCTGCTGTTCCGGTGGCCATCCAGCCAGCTCCGGTGGCACCGGCCCGACTCACACCGATTCTGACCCCCGCTCGCTTTAGCGGAAAGCTCGGCGGAGCGCGGGGGTTTGTGATGCAGTGCGAGTCCGTGTTTGACCGTGTGCCCAGAGACTTCCCCTCAGATCACAGCCGAATCGGCTACATAGGGAATCTCCTGGAGGGGCGCGCTTTAACTTGGGCCTACGCTATTATGGCGAGACCCAGTTATGCCACCCTCACCTATGCCGAGTTCGTGAGGCGCTTCCTGGAGGTGTTTGATCACTCTCGTTCCGAGGCGGTCCAGGTCGATCGGCTTCTCGCTCTCCAGCAGGGAAACCGGTCGGCCGCGGATTATGCCATCGAATACCGGGTAGCGGCGGAGGAATTGGGCTGGGAGGAGCGCTCCCTCTGCGGCCTGTTCCTCCGCAGCCTCAATAGTGATCTGAGGGATGAACTGGCGGGACGGGATATCCCCGGAACGTTAGCGGAGCTAACCTCACTGGCAATCAGCTTGGACAACAGGCTGCGCGAGCGCTCCTCAGGACGGAAGCCGTCTGCTTCTCGCCCTCGGGGAGCCCCGCTACGCCTGCCCCAAGCTCACCCCCTGGCGACGCCGCCACCATCGTGCCCCGAGGAGTCGGAGCCGATGGTGACGGGTTGGGCAAAGCTCTCCCCGGCAGAGAAACAACGCCGCCGTGAGTTGGGTCTCTGCATGTATTGCGGAGACAGTCAACACACGGTAGAGCTGTGCCCACAAAAGCCAAACGGCGGGGTCCGCGAGTCACTGTAGGGGGCCTCGCGGACGTCAATCGGCAAAGTCCCCTCACCCAATTAAAGCTGCCCATCCGTTTCTGCCACAATCCCACTGGGCACCTCACCCAAGCACTGGTGGATTCGGGCGCAGAGGGCAGCTTCATTTCACAAGGCCTGGCAACCCGATTGGGCATCCGCTGTCAGGCATTAAAACACCCCATCTCCCTGGTCCATCTCTCCCGTGCCTCCCTTGGGAGAGTTTCTCACCAAACCATGCCTGTCCCAGTCATCATCTCAGGGAACCACCGGGAGGAGATGGTATTTTCCGTCCTGCCCAACTCTGTGTCGCCCGTCATCCTGGGGTATCCCTGGCTACGCCTCCACAACCCTGTCCTGGACTGGAGGTCAGCTGGGGTATCGGCGTGGAGTACCTTCTGTATGGGCACCTGCCTTCAGTCCGCTGCCTGCTCCCCGTCCGTGGCTCCCCCTGTGGCGGATACAGCACCTCCGGACCTGTCGCTGGTGCCTCCAGAATTTCACGACCTGGGTATGGTATTTAGTAAATCGAAAGCTATGTCTCTTCCCCTGCATCGACCCTATGACTGTGCTATCAACCTCCGCCAGGGGGCTCCCCTGCCTTCTGGTCGGCTCTACAGCCTGTCGGCGCCGGAGAAGGAGACCATGAATACTTACCTGAAGGAATCACTGAGCGCTGGGATTATTCGCCCATCGTCGTCACCCGTGGGGGCAGGGTTTTTCTTTGTCGGGAAAAAGGACGGATCCCTCCGCCCCTGCATAGACTACCGAGCGCTAAATGACATCACTGAGAGGGACCGTTACACCCTGCCCCTCATGGACACTGCCTTCCACTCCCTCCAGGGGGCGACCTGGTTTACCAAGCTGGATTTACGCAGCGCTTACCACCTCGTCCGGATCCGGGAGGGAGATGAATGGAAAACAGCCTTCCGTACCCCGAACGGCATGACAAGATACTCAAAGTGGCCGTTCGGGTTGACCAACGCTCCTGCCGTCTTTCAGTGCCTCATTAATGACGTCCTCCGGGATTTCATCGGCCTCTTCGTGTTCGTCTACCTGGACGACATTCTTATCTTCTCCAGGTCCAGGGACGAGCACCAGGTCCATGTGAGGCGGGTCCTCCAAAGACTACTGGAGAATCGTCTGTACGTGAAGGCTGAGAAATGCGAATTCTACGCTAGGACCACATCCTTCCTGGGATTCATCATCGCTCAAGACCAGGTGCTCCCAGACCCAGAGAAGGTGAAGGCGGTGGTGGAGTGGCCTACTCCCGCATCCCGGAAGCAGGTGCAACAATTTGTTGGCTTCGCCAATTTTTACCGCCGCTTAGTCCCAAATTTCAGCTCGATCGTCGGACCGCTGACCCGCCTCACGTCTCCGAAGGTCCCGTTCCGGTGGACTGAAGAGGTCGCTGCTGCCTTTAAGGCGCTGAAGGCGGAGTTCTCCTCCTCCCGGGTCCTTCGCCAGGTCGACCCCGCGCTGCAGTGCATTGTGGAGGTGGACGCATCGGACACGGGAGTGGGAGCAGTATTATCCCAGCGGTCACCTGACGATGGCGCCAAACGACCTTGCGCCTTCTTCTCCCGGCGCCTGTCCCCGGCGGAGAGGAACTACGATGTGGGGGACAGAGAGCTCCTGGCCATCAAACTCGCCTTACAGGAGTGGCGCCACTGGATAGAGGGGGCGGACCTGCCGTTTGTGGTCCTGACGGACCATAAGAACTTAGAATACCTACGATCTGCCAAGCGCCTGAATGCCCGCCAGGCGCGCTGGTCTTTGTTCTTCGCCAGGTTCCGCTTTTCAATCACCTTCAGGCCAGGCTCCAAGAACGGCCTGCCTGATGCCCTCTCTAGGCAGTTCACCCCCGTGGAGGCTGAGGAGACGCCCCACACTATCCTGCCCAGGTCGTGCGTCGTGGGAGCCATCTCTTGGGACATTGAAGACAAGATCCGGAAGGCGCAGGAGGTGGAACCTGATCCTGGCGGCGGACCAGAGGGAAGACTGTTCGTCCCATCTGCGGTCCGAGGAGAGGTCATCCACTGGCTCCACACCTCCCGGCTCACCTGTCATCCCGGCACCTCTCGGATGATCAGCCTCCTCCAACGGTCCTTTTGGTGGCCAGGCCTGCGGAGGGATGCAGCCCGCTACGCCCGGGCTTGCCCAATCTGTGCCACCAGCAAGTCGGGAAATGCCCCTCCAGCGGGTCTGCTCCAGCCTCTGCCCGTCCCCGGCAGGCCCTGGTCGCACATCGCACTGGATTTTGTCACCGGACTCCCCGTTTCCAACTCCTTTGACACCGTCCTGACCATCGTGGACTGTTTCTCCAAGGCGGCACACTTCGTCCCCCTGCGAGGTCTCCCTACCGCCCTGGAGATGGCGGGCCTCCTCGTCCAACACGTGGTCAGGCTGCACAGGATTCCGGTGGACGTGGTCTCAGACCGGGGCCCCCAATTTTCATCCGAGGTTTGGAAATCCTTTTGTAACGCCATCGGAGCCAAGGTGAGCCTCTCCTCCGGCCATCACCCCCAGTCTAACGGGCAGTGTGAGAGGACCAATCAGGAGCTGGAGGCTGCGCTCCACTGTGTTACCAGATCCAAGCCGACGTCCTGGAGCAACCATCTCGCCTGGGTGGAGTATGCCCACAACACCGCCCGCTCTTCTGCAACGGGGATGTCCCCCTTCAGGGCGTCCCTGGGTTACGACCCCCCGCTGTTTCCGGCGCAGGAGAGCGAGGTAACTGTCCCCTCTATTAGGGCGCACCTTAGGCAGTTCCGCTCCACCTGGGCTGCCGCGCGTCATGCGCTTTTACGCACAGCGGAGTGCAACAGGACCGTGGCGGACCGGCACAGACGACCTGCCCCGGCGTACAGAGTTGGGCAACTCGTGTATGTGTCTACCCAGGACATCACATTAAAAGGCGAGAGGAGGAAGCTGGCACAGCGGTTCATGGGTCCCTTTCCCATCACCCGGATCATCAAACCGGTGGCTGTGCGCGTGGCTATTCCCCCCTCCCTCCGCATCCATCCCACTTTCCACGTGTCGAAGGTGAAACTGGCAGTCACCGACCCCCTTTGCCCTCCTCCTGCAGCGCAACCCGTGCCCCGGATGATTGGTGGCCATCCGGCCTGGTCTGTCTCCTCCATCCTGGACTCCCAGCGCCGAGGTCGTGGGTTGCAATACTTGGTGGACTGGGAGGGCTATGGGCCTGAGCATCGACAATGGGTGCCCCCGTCGTTTGTGTTGGACCCATCGCTCATCGCGGACTTCCACCGAGCGCACCCGGATAAGCCATCGCCAGGAGGCGCTGCTAGAGGGGGGGGTACTGTCACGCCGCGCCATTCATCAGCGGCGCCACCTGCTCACGCACCTGACAATCATCAGCGGTGAGGGATAAAGGCCGTCTTGCCCGGAGGCTCGGCCTGAAGCCGTCAGACTTCGTCCCTCACCGTTGTGAGCTAACTTCTTTCTTCAGCAACATTATTTGGGTAAGAACCCTTACCTCTCTTTTCCAGTCTGCTCCCCTGTGCACAGGTGGATTCCTCGGCGGCGGACATCTCCACTCCATCGCCCATTCCTCGCTGCTGTACGGAGCTCTCCAGGTGGCTGTCTTCCGGGCTTCGCCCCCTTGTTGTGCCAGCTATCCTGACAATCCAAGTAAGTCCTTCTCTCGCCATAAATCCCTCCTGTGTTGGTGTATGCCCGTCACCCTCTCCCTGTGCTCTCTCCATAGGGTTGCTCGGCTGAACGGTCACCTGCCTCTGTGCCTGAAGCGGACGCCACCACCAACACATTTACACCCCGCAGACACGCACTCATTCACGCCTGCTGTTAATAAACTCTTTGAACTACTCTAAGCCTGTGTGTGTGCGTCTCCTGAGCTGTGCGTTATGTCATATTCCTGTATATATTTGCATCCTTTTATAGAAACGTGGACAGACTGTAATTTACTGTACATACTCTGTTGTCATTGAATCCTTATTTAAATCCTCCACCTGAACAACGAGAGCAAGTTTTTAGCCAAAGTCAAACTCCTTGTATGTGTTGTGCATACTTGGCCAATAAAGCTGATTCTGATTCTGATTCTGATTCTGATTCTCTGTCAGTGTCAGAATGGAATCAGATTTGTTTTGTCTTGGTTTTAAGCTTTGTGCAACAGCTTTTTCCGCTTGATCTGCAAAGTAATTGCCTTGAGAAACTGGATCAGTGCCATTTGTGTGTGCTACACATTTGCATATAGCCAGTTGTGATGTAAGTTTGACACTTTCGAGCAGCTCCAAAATAAGATGTTTATGCTGAATTGGCTTTCCTGTTGATGTGATCATGCCTCTGTTTTTTCACTGCTGTACAAAGTGATGAATGGTTGAAAATGCATACTGGCTATCAGTGTAAACAGTGAGTTTTTTATTTTGGCCTAATTTGCATGCTTCAGTCAGAGCAATCAGCTCTGCTGCTTGTGCTGAGTAATGTGATGGAAGTTTTTGGGCTTTCAAAACCGTGTCATGAGTGACAACTGCATAGCCAGACAGATTTGATCCATCACAGTCACGTTTTGATGATCCATCTACAAAAAGTGTGAGATCTGAATCATCCAAAGGCGTGTCCTGTAAATCAGGACATGGTAGTGTCTCATTTTCAATTTCTGCCAAACAATCATGAGGTTCACCCTCTGTGGAAATTGGTAAGAAGCTTGCTGGATTTGTTACTGTGCAACGCTCAATAGCTAAATGTGGCTGTGACAGCAACACTGTCATGCATGCAAGGTGTCTGGATGGGGAGAGAACTGATATTTTGCTCTGGGACAAAATGACTGACACTGCATGTGTGACCTTTAGAGTCAAGGGATGGAAAAGAAAAATCTCTGCTGATGCTTGAACTGCATGGACGCAGCTATTACAGCCTGCACACATGGAGGCAGGGCCCTCGCAACAGGGTCAAGCCTCGTGGAGTAGTAGGCGACTGGACGCATTTTTGTACTGCTTGGCTGAAGGAGCACTGACGTCATGTGTCCCTCCCTACAATCTGCCATTTGAATAAATGGCTTCTTGTAGTCAGGGAGTGCCAAAACAGTGGTGCTGACCAAAAGTTTTTTCATCCTGACAAATGCCTCTTCTGCCTCAGCTGTCCACTCAATTTTGTCCACCTGTGCCATGGACTTTTTGTAAATGAGGTCAGACAATGGTTGCACTTCAAATGAATAATTTGCAATCCAGGAGTGACAGTAATTTAGAATTCCCAAAAATGACATCATGTCTCTCTTTGTGATTGGTTTTGGCGCTGCCAAAATAGCCTCTTTGCGAGTGGGATCAACATGTTTAACTTCTGCTGACAAAATGTGGCCTAGGTACTTGATTTGACTTAATTGCAATTTAGATTTGTTTACCTTGTGACCTTGCTCAGCTAGAAATTTCAGTAAGGCAATGGTGTCCTTTTTGCACATGTTTTTATCAGGAGATGCCAGCAAAATGTCGTCAACATATAGGAGCAACTGACTCCCATGAGGAGGAACAAACTGTGCCAAGTTTGCTGACATTACCTGTGAAAAAATGGTTGGTGATTCACAATACCCTTGTGGCAACCTGGTGAATGTGTACCTTTTATTTTCAAATGTGAATGCAAACCAAAACTGATGATTTGGATGAATGAGAATGCTGAAAAAGGCACTGCTGATGTCAATCACTGTGAAAATTTTCATTTGTGGTTGTAGATCATTTAACAAAGTGTGAGGATCTGGGACTGTAACAGCTCTAGGAATAACAGCTTTATTCACTGCTTGGAGGTCTTGGACCATCCTCCAGCCGGAAGATGGTGCAGCCTTCTTCACAGCGAACAAAGATGTGTTACATGGTGATTTTGGGCATGGTACAATGACCCCTGCTTTTATCAGTTCCTCTATGACAGGTTTAATGCCTTCCCGGGCTTCCAGGCATAGAGGATACTGCCTTTGATAAGGCCTAAAGTGAGATTTTGCATTTATTGTTACCAATTCTGCATTTTTCATTAAGCCTACGTCTACCTTTCCTGTTGACCACAAGGAATTTGGAATTTCTGAGAGTGCATTTTCCTCTCCCTCTGTCAGGGGAAATAGTCATATTGGTGATTCTGGGACATCAATGTTGACATCTTTTTGGACTTGTGCCACCCAGTTCAAAGGCAGACGGTAAGTTTCAAGCTTTGGGCAGTGTTGAACTCTTAGGTCAGGTGTGTTTTTCCAAGATTGATCACATTGTTCTGCTGTGTTTACAAATCAGCCCATATCCTTCCAGTGCATGTGTTTGGCCTTAATCAGTGCAATGTATGGTGACTCCCAGTGTTTAAAATGTCTGCTGTCTTCATCAGACAATCTCACAGAAGCCCCTGCTTAACCCTTTGGTGACCAGTATAGATTTTTAATGACTATCCTGGAGGATGGGTTTGCAAAGAATGTTTTCTCAAATTTGTCATCTGGGCCACTCAGATGTCTGTCAAACATGTTGCAATGGAATTGATTTGTGGCCTGCTTTGTTGTAGGAATCTGTGTTTTAAAATGGTGCACAGTTTCTGCTGCCAAGTTCTCTGTCATCCTGGTTGGTCCGGCTGGTACGAAGCGGCGTGAGTATGAGTACCTTGGCATAGCAAAACCCTGCAGCACATTAGCTTCTGTCACATGTGGAAAGTGTGATGCTGTCATACCGCCCTCTGTCGGAATTATGGCGATATTGACAGTTGTAAGAAAATCTCTGCCTAGTAGGTTAACGGGACATGCTTGTGATAAAATGAATGAACCTTCTGCAATGTCCCCTGTGACAGGATCTTGTACTTTTACAATTTTGGAGAGATATTCTGTTTTCAGTTTACCATTTGCTGATTTAACAATTACTGTGTGTTCTGATTTTTTAGAACCACTCAACATCCAGCCCTGAAATGACTGATCTGCAAGCACCTGTGTCACAAAGAAACCTCAATGGAGTCCCCTGAACATCCAATGTAATCTCTGGTAAACACTCTGATGTCATTATTAGGTCAAAGTCAGGCAAATGAAAAATGTCAGCTGTGGCATTGTCACTGTCATCTGTTGTACTTAGCTTTGGTTCGGCTAGTCACATGTTGGGATGTCTTGGTTCTTGTCTTGGTGGCTGGGCGGCACTCCCTCCCCTCCTCCCAGTTCAGCGGGCGCATAAGGCAGTCCTTTTTGCAGTGTCCACGCTGTCCACAACGCTGACAGACATCACGGTCCCACCGTCGCGGGTAGGCAGCCCCAGCCCTGCGGCCCCTCCTCCCTCCTCCACGTGGTGGACCCTGAAAAAATAAGGAGGTGGGGAAAGCTAAGGCCTCCCCCAAAGGGTCAGCTATTACATAAACTGGAGTTGGTTTTAACTTTCTTTTCCTCTCTCTGCAGCCGGTCCTCCTCCAACCTTTCTGCATGTTTGGCATAAGTCAGCACATCTGCAAATGCACATGTGCGGTATGTCACCAGGTGTCTGTGTATGTATTGTGACAATGTGGGTGTATGTTCTGCAGAAACACACTTTTCAAATGTTGCCAGTAGGGTTCTGATCCTGTATCTCCGTCAGGTTTACTCAAACCGGAATGTTGTCCTAAGCGCTTGACACCGCTTAGGACAACATTTTACCCTCAGGGACTCTCTCTCATCTAAGAGAACAAACACAACTTTTATCCCCCCCCCCCCCCGGTACTCACACCCCAGGGTCAAACAATAAATAAATGTACTCACGCTCAAGCCACCTTTTGAGTTCTCGATGACCCATCAACCAGCAAAGCAGCTCCCAACGTCTTCAGACCTCGAGGGGATCGCGTCCTTGTCTGCCCCAAAACCAGGTCTCGTCCCTCAGACCGTGCACAGTCCCAGGGCTGAAGCCGCCGGAAGACACCTGCAGTCTTATCTGGGTCCCCTGTTCAGATGCGCCAAATGATAGAATAAAATTGAATTAAATGAGACTGAGTCAAAAATTCAATAGGCGGATTCTGAGTTATGAGCCATTTATTTTCTCTGGCTAGGAGAAAAAGTACAGTCAACCATCCACAGAGTTGTTCATGCACCTTTTCTGACAATGCATTCCAAGCTTGGTATTTTTTATAGCTCTAAGGATAGCTCTAAGGATAGATAAACAAAGAGAGAGACGTCCTTATGGCATCTTTGTAGACAGGCAAAGTGTCTATAAATCTAATCTTCATAAACTGGGAGATTACATCCCTTGGTCACAGAAACTTAGCAGAGCAGGTCAATAAAACAAAGAGATTATCAGTGTAGCCTAGGTCATCCCTTACGTTTCTGCTGACCTGCCCTCACATGCATGCACATCCATTCGTACGCACATCCACTCAGACTCTGGGTCATGAAAGTCACATAGAGAATAATGGCTCATACAACGCACCAAAAATATATCAGATATAAAATATGAAAGAATAATATAGAGGAACATAAAATTATTCTTTCAGATCCCAACAAAGTTAAGGTTATATTTATGTAGATTAAATATTGTCATGTAATCACATTGTGACGTTTCAAGGGTTCACACAATAATGAGAGAGGATATGGAATGTAGCAGGCATTTATTTCAACTCTGATTACACAGAACAAAGGGGAGGTTATCCACACACACACTCACTTCACTCAGGGTGACACAGACACCGTAATCTTTCACACTCAGAGAAAACAACACTATCACAACCAGACTTATAACACTACAACAATAACGCTCAGAACACAAGAATTATAACTACGAATCCCCCACAGCATAGAGCATGTTGGGAGAATCCCCTGCCTCTTATTACAGCCCCAACATTACACTATCCCCCCCCCCCCCCCCCCCGGACTGGTTTCTGTTCCCAGAACAATAAGTCCAACTCAAAAGTCCAATACGAACCCATGAAGGCATTGTGGCGCCTGCTGTCTGTGGCTGCTGGCATGCACAGGCCCGTTAGTGTTCATTCAAGCCTCGACTGGGGTCTTCGGTCGGGATGGGGCCTCTGGCTCGGCCACCCGCAGGGCAGCTGACTGGTACGGGGCTAGGCGGTCGCAGTTTGGTGACAGTCCCTTTTTCCTGCTCCGGAGCTGTTTTCTGCTCTGGGCAGAAAACACAGACTTGATCCCCGGATGCAAAGTCTCTCCCCTGGCAGCGGGAGTCGTACACTCGCTTCTGTTGACTCTCCTCCGCTACCAGGGCCACCCGAGCCAGTTTGTGTACCATGTGAAGACGTTCTCTCAAGCAAAACAAATAATCCAACCCCGGTTTGACCTCCACCTCCGACTCCGGGGGAGGGCAGAACACCAAGTCCACTGGAGTGTCCAGCTCGCGTCCAAACATCAGCGCTGCCGGGGTGCACCGGGTGGATTCTTGACCTGCTGTCCGGTAGGCCCACAGGACCAGGGGCAGGTGCAGGTCCCAGTCTTGCTGTCGTTGGTCCACTAGGATGGTGAGCTGGGTGATCAGGGTCCGGTTAAAGCGTTCGACCAGACCATCAATCTGTGGGTGCAGTGGGGTGGTCCAGGTTTTCCAGATGCCCAGCTGCCTGCAGACCTCCCTGAAGACCTCTGCCTTGAAGTTCCATCCCTGGTCGCTGTACAGCTCCTCCAGGGCGCCGAACCGACAAAACATCTCGTCCACCAGCTTTGATGCTGTGGTGGCGGCATTCTGATCAGGGACCGCGTACTCCTCTGGCCACTTGGTGAAGTAATCCATTGCAACCAGAACATAATGGTTCCCCCGATCCATGGTCAGAAAAGGGCCCAGAATGTCCACCCCCACATGCTCCATGGGTGCCCCTACCTGATACTGCTACAAGGGGGTGTGGGAGCACTGAGTCAGCCCTTTCTAAGCCGTGCAGGTGTCACAGCGGGGAACATGGAGCTCTACATCCTGATGACACCACAGCTCTGCTGATGAGTGCCAAGCAGAGCTGAGAAAAAGCAGCAGCACAGTCCTTGCTCCACTCAAACGTGCAGCCCTTTTGTGTCAGTTGATGCAGTGGACTGGTGATGATGGCAAAATCCTTCACAAACCTCCTATAATAGCTGGCCAGTCCAAGAAAGCTTCACAGTTCTCCTATGTCTCACGGGACCACCCAGTTTCTCACCATTGCCACCTTCTCTGGGTCGGTGGCAACTCCCGCAGTGTATACGACGTGGCCCAGGAAGGTGGTTTCTCACCAAAACAGGTGGCATTTCCATGGGTGGAGCCATAGCCTGGCCTGGCGGACAGCGTCCAACACCTCCTGGAGGTTGCAGAGGACGCCACCAAAATCAGCTGCGTGAACCAGCAGGTCATCCAGATAAACCGGAGTGGTGGCTCAGTTGGTACAGCATCCGCCCCACACCCGGGAGGCAGAGGTTCAAATCCTGGCCGGGTCATGCCGAAGACCATATAAAAGTGGAACTTCCTGCCGTCCAGCTTGGTGCTCAGCAATAATGGAATGGAGGAGGGAAATTTGTGGTGGTGCCTTGCATGGCAGCGGCCCTCTGATTCTGCACTTGGGGTGTGTGTGATTAACACAGTAGATAGGTAAAACACAATCTTGTTCTACTGTACATGATTGGTTGTACAGTTGAATGACAATAAGGGTGATTTATTTTAATTTAATTTAATTTAATTTAAACGATGCAGCGGCTCCAGGGAGCTGAGCCAGCACTCACTCCATCAGGTGTTCAAAGGTGGCTGGGGTATTGTAAAATCCAAATGGCATCACCTTGAACTCCCACAGTCCCTGCCCGATGGAGAAGGCTGTTTTCTGGTGGGCTTCTAGTGACAGCTCCACCTGCCAGTAGCTGCTGTGGAGGTCGAGCAAGCTGAACCAGCTGGAACCGGTGATGTAATCTAGTGCATCATCAATGCGGGGCAGAGGGTAGGGGTCTTTACGCGTGATGTTATTCAGGCATTGGTAGTCCACACAGAACCACCACAAACTGTCCTTCTTCTTGACCAGAACCACCGGAGCCACCTTGTGGCTGCTGGAGGGTTCAATGATATCTTCCTCCAGCATCTCCTGAATCTTTTGCTCTGCCACCGCCCACCTTGAAAAAGCAGATGGCGGAGGTGGAGCCGGATCAGCCTGGTCTCACCAGTGTCGATCTGGTGCTGCACTAAGCTGGTTCGGGTGCACTCCTCATCCCTAGTGGCGAAGATGTCGACGTAGCATTCAAACAGCTCCCACAGTTGGCGCCTCTGCCCTGACTCTAAGTCCCTGCAGCTCTGCTGAAACAGCTCCTCGAACGCCTGCTGGGTTTTTGATGACATGGTGACTTGTTCTGCTGGTGAACCCCTCGCTGCTGTCTCTGATGGCAATGACGATCCCTCCGCTCACGTTGATGGTGCTGCTGCGGTCGGCTCTAGCGGCAATTTCCTCGGCTTGGCCTGCACTGACGGCCCCTCAATCGTGCGGGTCCCCTGGTTCCCCGTCTGGCTCTTGCCACATGATGGTCTTGGCCCCCAGAAGGAGAGAAGAGCTGGCAGTGTCCATCTTTGCACCCCATACTGCGAGCAGATCTAGTCCTATGATGCAGAGGTCTTGGATGTCAGCCAGCCAGGTGGTTCGTGTTCTGACCAGCCGCTCCCCCCACAAGGACTTGTCGCCCTCCCAATCTAGCGTGCTCACCGGTGGCTGTGGTGACAGTGCCTGGTCGGTTCCCACCCCTGCGGTCTGAGCTCAACTGTACCGGGCAGCGCCCTGGGTCGGACAAGGGAAATGGTGGAACCAGTGTCAATCAGGGCCTGGACTGGAGTGCTGTCCAGGCTGCACTGCAGGTACAGCTCTGGCGAGTGTCGGAGTTGGCCCAGACGTGGCGAGAGTTCATTGGGGAAAATGTCCGTGAGAGGCGGCAGGTCCCCTTCTGTGCCACCTCGCTGTAGTTTAAAGCCAGTGAGGGGGCTGGTTGTTGCGGGGTAGGTGCAGGGCAGTGACGGACAACATGGCCTGGTTCTTTGCAGTGGAAGCATCCCTCTCGCGCCACCATCGTACTCTCGCCGGCCGTGCAGCTGTGGCCTGGCACCTACTCGTTCTCACTCTCAGTCATGGCCTGGAAAGCTCTCTGCCTTTGTGATGAAACGTTAGCTGTGTGCTCCAGCATCGGCTCCACCTGCTCCGCCTCTGCCACGGCTGTCTCTCAGCTGCTTGCGGCGTGAATTCGAACATGTTCTTGGAGCCAAGTCGGGCGGAGCCCTCGGATGAAACTCTGGAAGGCAAGCTTCTTCACCGCCTCGGGCTCAAAGTCCGGGTAGCCACGCTATGTCAACAGCCAGACATCTGCTGCATAAGCCCCCAGGCTCTCTCGGTTGTCTTGCTGGTGGCTGGCTAGCTGTTCCCGGCCGTGGTCAGTGTGGGTCGCCCTCCCGGACTGCCTCCGAAGTGCTCCCTGTAGCGTTGGCCAGCTATGTTGTTCCTCAGGCCGGCGATCAAACAGCATGCAGAGAGCACCGCCTTTCAAAGCCAGTGCAACCTGCACAGCTGTCTCTTCGGGTGTCCAGCTGTTGAGTATGGCTGCCAATTCAACCTGGATGAGGTAGTCGCCAAGTGAGGTTTCGCCACCAAAGCGGGAAAGCTTGGATGGTTGGCAAGTCGGCAGTACTGGGGTTGGGACAGTCGCCTCCGTGCTGATTACTGGCTTGTAGTTTCCCCACTGGCACTCCCCGTCTTGCCTTGAAAAAGGCTGGGACACGGGACGCACTTTCTCTATCCGGCCCGCTTTTCCATTCCTTGCGGCAAGCAGCTCTGAGGACTGGTGAGTCTGCTCTGCTGTCCATCTCCATCTGGGTGATGAGCTGTTCAAGCTGTCAAATCTCTGCCTTGATCCTCGCTTCTATCTCTTAATACCCCACTCTTGACACCAGTGTGACGTTTCAAGGGTTCACCCAATAATGAGAGAGGATTTAGAACGTAGCAGGCATTTATTTCAACTCTTTGATTTCGCACAACAAAGGGGAGGACATCCACACACACGCTCACTTCATTCAGGGTGACACAGACACGTAATCTCTCACACACAAGGAAAACAACACTATCACAACCAGACTTATAACACTATAACAATAACACTCAGAACACAACAATTATAACTGTCTATGAATCCCCCGCAGTGCAAAGCATGCCGGGAGAATCCCCTGCCCCTTATCATAGCCCCAACATTACAATATGCAGATTAAAAACACAACTTTTGAAGTGATTACTTTCGTCTAAATATTAGAACACCTGTCATAAACATCAAACACTATTCTGTCTGCTCACGTGGTTGAAGAAACAGACTCACAGAGACAGTAACATCCTAGCTAATGACAATACAGGCTAATGTCCCATCAGCCACTGGAAATCACTTTCAGTAATGCTAAACCACAGCGAGTTTATCCTCTCCCACACCCAATATTTCAAAAATTGGATGATTAATTAACAATCTGATGTATAAATTATCATACCATACTGCCTGTATCAACTGAAGTTAGTCTCTATCTGGTCTATGAGGATGCATTATACTATACCACAATGTAAAGTATTCAAAATGACCAAAAGGTGGCAATTTTTAATTGGTTAAAAACACAAAGGCTTTCAGCAAAGTTGTCCTGAAGGCACACATTTTGTGTTTGTATTTCTGTTTGAATCTTCCAAGTTGTGAGGTAGCTCCCAAAGCCTACAGACAAAAATTTAGACATTTGAAAAATTCTTTAGCAAATTAAAGTTGTGTTTGCTGAGAAAAAAATTAAGTGTCCTTTGTAGTTGGCAGTTAAATTTGTACCCTATGAGACTCAGGCTGTAAAAAGTACCAGTCCAGTTGTCGTCTTTTTCAGAGTTCTGACTAGGAACTGGAAAGTTACATAGAGCTGTTGCAGATGATGCAGCCCACTTGGGCTATGTGGAAGTCATATTCACACAAGGTTTGATGTACAATAAAATCATTTTTCCAGGTGAAAATCGTATATCTTCTCTTTCTTCTTTCGGCTACTTCCTTTAGGGGTCACCACAGAGGATCATCTCCCTCCATCTCACCCTATGCTGTGCATTCTCTTCTCTCACACTAACCCTCTCCATGTTTTCCTTCACTACATCCATGAATCTTCCCTGTTTCTTCCTCTTTTCCTCCTGCCAGGCAACTCTATTTTCAACATCCTTTGCCCAATAGATCCACTATCCCTCCTCTGCACATGTCCAAACCATCTCAGCCTTGCCTGTCTTTGTCTCCAAACTGCTCAACCTGAGCTGTCCCTCTGATATTCTCATTTCTAATCCTGTCCCATATGTCCAATGAGAATCTTAGTATCTTCAACTCTGTCACCTCCATCTCTCTTTCCTGGCTTTTTGCCGGTGCCACATCTACAAATTATGCATCATAGCAAGCCTCACTCATGTATTCTGTCTTGCTTCCACTAACTTTCATTCCTCTTCTCTCCAGTGCATACCTCCACCTCTCCAGGTTCTCTTCCAACTACTCCTTACTCTCACTACAGATCACAATGTCGTCTATGAACGTCCTGGTCCACACAGAATCCTGCCTGACCTCGTCTGTCAGCTTGTCCATCACCATATAGCAAACAAGAAGGGGCTCCGAGCCGATCCCCAATGTAATCCCACCCCCACCTTGAATCTCTTCTATAGCACACCTCACCACTATCTCGCTGTCCTCATACATGTCCTGCACCACCCTCACATACTTCTCTGCCACTCCTGACTTCTTCATACAGTACCACACTTCCTCTCTTGGTACCCGATCATACACTTTCTCTGGATCTACAAGACACAGTGCAACTCCTTCTGACTTTGCTATGCTTCTCCATCAACACTCTTTAAAAAACATTCTCCAAACACACTTCCCCTGTCTTTCTCCGTGATCTTCAACTAACAATAGCTCAATTTCCACTGGCACCCTATCGGTTAACAGCACTGGTGGCGGCTGTTGTTGACCCGGGCCTCAACCGATCTGGTCTGCAAGTTTCATTCAGCATCATCCACATATTTGATTTGGCAAAGATTTTATGCTGAATGCCATTCTTGATGCAACCCTCCCCATTTACCCAGGCTTGGGACAGGCACAAGGATTGCACTGGCTTATGCTTCCCCCTGTGGCTGGGTTACTCTAGCAACTTTGGCAATATTGCTAAAATGATTAAAAAAAAATCAGTCTTAGTCACATTCCGAACATGTTGCTCAAAATTAAGATCTTGATCAAAGATAACTCCCAGATTTTTTACTATACTGGAGGGATTTAAGATAAGATAAGATAAGACAAGCCTTTATTAGTCCCACAATGGGGAAATTCCAGGATTGCAACAGCAAAGGGATAGCAACACTCAGAGCAACGATCAGAAGACAAGAAAAAACAAGAGCAGCGACATACATATGTACATATAAATATATAGACACAGTGCGGAGCATTGTAGATAGATGGAATAAATATATAAAAATATAAACACACACAGTGCGGAGCATTGTAGCTAGCAATAATGGAATGGAGGAGGGAAATTTGTGGCGGCGCCTTTCATTGGCAGCGGCCCTCTGATTCTACACTTGGGGTGTGTGTGATTAACACAGTAGATAGGTAAAACACAATCTCGTTCAACTGTACATGATTGGTTGTACAGTTGAATGACAATAAAGGGTGATTTAATTTAATTTTTAATTTAATTTAATTTAATTTAATTTTAATTTAATTTAGATGGAATGAAACAGCATAACCGTCTACTTAGTTATCCTACATGGTATGATTATGTACCCATACATATTGTCGCCCTCCGTAGCGACCGGTATTTTCCTAGTTGTATACCGGAGGGGACCATTGTGTAAGTCTATTGCGTCTTTTGCACTCAATACTATTAGGTCGTCACGTCTTTTTGCTATCTCTGCGAGCAGCCCTGCTTAGGTTGTACAGTCTGACAGCTGTAGGTAGGAAGGACCTGTGAAACCTCTCGGTTGTGCACCTAGGATGATGTAGTCTGCTGCTAAATGAGCTCCTCAGTGCATTCAGTATGTCCTGCATAGGGTGGAACTCGGACTCCAGCAGAGATGACAGTTTAGCCACCGTCCTTCTCTCTCCCATCTCCTCCACTGGGTCAAGGCGCTGCCCCAGGACAGAGCTAGCTTTCTTGATCAGTTTGTTCAGTCTCTTCCTATCGGCTGCTGTAATGCCACTGCCCCAGCAGACCACTCCAAAAGTGATGGCTGATGCCACCACCGTGTCGTAGAATGACTTCAGCAGCGCTCCTTGTACACCAAAAGACCTGAGCCTCCTCAGTAGGAACAGCCTGTGCTGTCCCTTCTTGTAGAGTGCGTCAGTATTGTGTGACCAGTCTAGTTTATTGTTCAGATGAACACCCAGGTACTTGTAGGATGTCACCATCTTGATGTCAGTTCCCTGTATATTTACTGGTGCTGTGAGGGGTTGTCCTTGCCTGCGGCAGTCCACCACCAGCTCCTTAGTTTTCCTCGCGTTGATCTGGAGGCAGTTCCAATGGCACCAGTCCACAAAGTCCTGGATAATGACAGTTTTTCTCTCTGAGCATCAACAACTAAAACCTCTGTCTTGTCCTCATTGAGCTGTAAAAAAAATCTGTCATCCATTGTTTTGTGTCTAAAATATAGTTTAAAAAGGAATCAAACGCCCTGGGATCATCAGAAGACACAGCCATGTAAAACTGGGTGTCTTCAACATGCAAGTATGGAAATTAATGAAATGCATTCTGATGACAAGTTCTGTTGCTCACCATAATTAAAGCTTTTCCAATCACAATGTAATGAAACTGGCTCAGAAAAAATATTAGACTGGCTATACACAGCCCAATTTTCAATGGCAATTTTTGGGTTAAATATGATCTATATTAGATGGTCTATATTAGATTGACTGGATGCATATAGCCCCAAAAAACATTGGTTAAATCTCCTCTTCTGACACAGAGGTCACTGCTCTCTAATTTTGCTCAGTTTTTTTTTTTTTTTTTTTTACAAAATAAATGTTTCTGTTGAAGTGCCTTGGTTATTAAAAAAAAAAAAACATGCTACAGCCGTGATATAGCCACAGCTGATATTCTGTCAAATTCTGAACAATGAAGAATAACAATATTTCAGAATAAATCAAGTATTAATACAATTGTTCCCTAATTTTGATCTCCATGTATGTACAGTATATTAAGGCTTGGACCTACGACCTGATTTAGCCCAAAACACAATGTCTAAATTACAGCCTGGCCTGGGGCGATATTTTAATTTCTGTTTGTTAATTATCCAACAAAAAGGTCCTTAATTTCTTTCTTTTCATATTGGGTGTGGGAGAAGATGCTCCCTGTGGTTTAACACATGTACTGAAACTGACTCCAGTGGCTGATGGGACATTAGCCTGCTGTCATTACCTGAGATGTTACCGTCTCTGTGGAATCAGGCTACTGTTTGACACTTAGGACAGGACAGGTGTTCTAATATTTAGACGGAAGTGTTGCTTCATGACCACTTCAAAAGTCACGTTTTTAATCTGCATATGATTATATGAAAAATATTTAATCTATATAAATGTAACCTTAAATTTGTTGGGATCATCGGCCCCTCTGTATCAAATTAAAAAGTTGGAAAAACAAGCGAGCCTACGCAAAAATGTATGTGCTTTGTTTACCAAACACACCTGTAACAAACAATCGTCTAAAGGGTCTAATGTTAAAAATTTGAACAGAGTTGCCGAAAGAATGTGTCAGTAAATTGTCAGGATATCATTAAGATTTTAAATCCTAAAATGTTGTGACACAGTGAACGTGTAGGATTAAACTGAATTTACCTTGTAAAATCAGGTAGGGCACAATAAGTCGAATCGATTTGAATTCCCAATCGTTAAAGTTCTTCAGTTATTTTTGTTGAATTTTCACCACAGCCTGTATCTGATGCTCCTTTAGCCAAACCCCCAAAGCCTCCTCCAAAACCTCCTCTGATGAAGGCTCCTCTCGCCGGGTGCGGTGGCGCGTGCCTGTAATCCCAGTTTCCGGGAGGCTGAGTCTGGAGGATCGTTTGAGCTCAGGAGCTCTGAGCCACAGTGGACTATGTTGATCGGGTGTCCACACTAAGTTCGGCATCGATATGGTGTTGCTGGGGGAGCCCGGGACCACCAGGTTGTCTAAGGAGGGGTGCACCGGTCCAGGTCGGAAACGGAGCAGGTCAAAGCCCTTGTGTCGCTCAGTAGTGGGATCGCGCCTGTGAATAGACGCTGTAGTGCAGCCTGAGTGATACAGCGGGACCCAGACTTTTTCTACTCTCGGTCCGCTAAAACAAAAATACCGAGACAACATGCACACGCTAATATAATGATTTTATGAGACAACAGACTCACCATCGATTCATATCTGCTATTTTCCAGTAAAATCAGTTCTGTTTGTTGGTCCTATGGCGACTCCATCTGGAGAAAGACGGCAATGACAGCAGGCACAGCTGTTACTGAAGGATAACATGAACCTGCCGCCTTCTCCCCTTGCGCGTGCATGAGTGTGTGTTCAACCCAAAGTGGGGCATGGCTAACCAGTAGCCTACTTCTGGGCCATTAGTTTTTATTTATTTATTTTTTGCACTCCTCGCCATTCAGTGTCTCCCATACTCGGTCAAGGAGGACTGTCAAATGCAATTAAAACATTGTAAATATTTCTCATACTCTCACCACAGATCAAGATGTCATCCGCGAGCATCACAGTCCAGAGACTCTTGCCTAATCTCACCTGTTAGCCAGTAATTTTCCTGTCCCAGTAGAAACGCTGAAAAGACAACTCTCACATTTTATAGCTTGAGTTTCATGAATCAGTCCATAGTTAGCACAACCTACCCACTAACTACCAAAGCACCCTGCGATTGACTTTTGGAGGTCAGGTTGAAAAATGTGCCAATTGTAGTATTTTCAAAATTTTTACTGGGACATGAAAGTTGCAGGCTGACAGATGAAGTCAGGCAGGAGTCTGTGTTGACGATGATGTTCGCAGACAACATACAGTATTAATCTGTATTGAGTATGGAGCAAGTGGAAGAGAACCTGGAGTGGTGGAGGTATGCACTGCAAAAAAAAAAAAAAAATGAAAGTCAGTAGAAGCAAGACAGAATACATGTGTGTGAATGAGAGAGAGGTTTTAACAGTGAAAATGGAAGGAGCAGAGGTATTGAAGGTGGATGAGTTTCAAGACCTGGGATCAATTGTCCAAAGCAATGGACAGTATATGAGAAAGGTGAAGAGGATAATACAGGCATGGTGGATAGACTGAGACGAGTGTCAGGGCTTATGTGACAGAAAGATAGCAGAAGGATAGGAGGTTCTTACTTAAGGAATGCCGTTGTTATGTCTGGAAACCTGGAATGACCAGTGGAGGAGAGAGTTGTGCTGAAATTCAAACTTTATTACATGATGCAGTGATAATACAATACAGGTTATCAGGTTCACTGTATACTGAGCCTTAGGTGGCTATGAATCCAGAGAGGCCTAAGATGGCTGACTCCCCTCTTATATAGGTCGGCATGATGACAGTACCAGCCGGCTATGTCATCACACCACTCTGTTATAAAACCCATTTTAATATCCCCCCCCCCCGGAAAAAACACAGAAAACTTTAATAATTATAACCCTACCCAGTTTGGCATAAACAATATTCCCAACAGTGCTAACTAGGGTTAGCAAGTGGACTGCCACAGCTGAGCGGATTATTTTCCCACTCGTTTTGGCAGCCATGCATCTGACTAAACAGTCCTCTGTGGCGATGAAATAACCAGACCGAACTTTCCGAGCAGATAAACTTTATTTCACTCTCACATCTTCCAGAATCAGAACATTAAACTCGTGTAGCAGGGACTCTCTCTTTTATATCTCAAAACTCACACCTCCCTGCTACCTGAGGTCCTGCATTCACCATTCACTCTCCCCAGACAATTCCCCTTACCCCCCAGCACTTTGATCTCTATGCTCTCTCAGTCTGAGAGGAAAACTACTGAACTCTACAGCATGGGTCCCCCATACCGCCCCCCCCCCCCCCAGAGTCTCAGACTGGGTGTTAACTCTCACGTCCTTGTGGCTTCAGTCTCCGTCCATAGCCGCTGTAACGGGGGGGGGGGGGGGGGGGGGGTCTTCAGCTCCACGATGCTGCTGTGCCGGTGGGGGGTTCCTGGGGGTGTGTCCATCTGTGGGGGGACAATGGAGGGGGGGGAGAAACATTCAGCATGCTTGTGTGACTGCTGTGATGAATCATTTACCTGGGGAGCTCTCAGTGGGGGTCTTTCTCGCCAAGGAGCTCGGGCCAAAACCAGCTGCTCATCTGCCACAACAAAGGCGGGCTTAAGCCTGTCTATACAGACTCTCTCCCGGTGACCCCCCCAGGTCTAACACAAAATGTTTGTCCCCGGTTTCTAGCACTCTGAACGAGCCATCGTAGGGTGGGCGCAATGGGGTCCGGTGGGCATCGTGCCTGACAAACATGAACGCCGCGTCCTTCAAGGTTTTTGGCATAAACGCGGGGGGAAAACAGTGGTAGGCCGGGCCAGTAGTGTCCCTGCGTCTGTGCTATGCTGCGAACGCGGGGACGGATGGGTGTTCGGCGTGGGGTTATCTGGTAAAAACTCCCCGGGGAGCCGCAGGGGCTGCATAAAAACCAGCTCTGCTGAGGAAGCTGCTAAATCCTCCTTCGGTGCGGAATGCAACCCTAATAGAACCCACAGCAACCGGTACACCCAATTTGCATCCGTAAGCAAAGCTCTGAGTGCTGCTTTCAGTGACCTATGGAAACGCTCGCATAACCCATTGGCCTGAGGGTTGTATGCGGTCGTGCGATGAATTGAGATGCCCAGGCTCCGGGCCATCGTGGACCAGAGGTCGGTAACAAACTGCGGGCCCCGATCGGACGTGATGTCTGAAGGGGTGCCAAAACGTGCCACTCATGTTGTCAAAAAGGCACGTTCCACGTCTGCGGACGCGGTGGAAGCTAGTGGGACTGCTTCGGGCGATCGCGTGGTGCGGTCCACCACTGTCAGGAGGTGCGTGAACCCTGCAATGGCGGGAGGGGGCCGACAAGGTCCATGTGAACGTGGTCAAACCTCTTAGTCGGGATATGGAACGGCTCAAGGGGGGCCTTTGTGTGCCTGTGCACTTTGGCTCATTGGAACGCTACACAGGCTGCAGCCCACTCTTTCACCTGTTTGCGCAGGCTCGGCCAGACAAACTTTGCTGCCACCATTTTGACTGACGTGCGTACGCCTGGGTGCTCCAGGGAGTGAACTGACTCAAAAACGCGGTGTCGCCAAGCACGTTGGACCACCGAGCGCGAGTGGCCTGTGGAGACGTCGCAGATTAGGGGGGTCCCCCGTCTTGCATAACTCTGCTCTCCAGCCTTAACCCTGTTGGTCCAGAGTGGAGCGCGCAAACGTCGGCATTGCCAATCTGCTCTGCGGCCATGGCCATGTAATCTATCCCCACGTAGACTGGGGCCACTAAGGTGTGCGAGAGACAGTCAGCCACCACGTTGAGTTTACTGGCCACATGAAGAATGTTGGTCGTAAACTCCGAGATCGCGGCCAGCTTTCTCTGCTGCCAGCCCAACCATGGTTCTGAAACCCTGGCCATCGCGTACGTTAGCGGCTTGTGGTCCACGAACGCAGTGAAGGCGCGACCTTCCAGCCAGAACTGGAAGTGGCGTATGGCCAGGTGGAGAGCCAGCAACTCCCTGTTGAACGCGCTGTATTTACGCTCATTTTTGCGCAAAGACCTGCTAAAAAAGGTGAGCAGCTGCCAAGAACCGGCGACACACTGCTCCACGACGGCCCCTATGGCCATGTCTGATGCGTCTGTAGTGAGCGCAATCTGAGCCGCCGGGTCCGGCTGCGCCAGCAGTGCAGCGTTCGCCAGAGCTGTTTTAACCTTGGAAAACGCTTGTTCCTGCTCAGGAGTCCAGTCAACTCTGTCCGCCAGCTTCCGTTTCTTAAGCGCGGCGTACAACAGCTGCATGAGCTGGGCTGCGTGGGGGAGGAAACGATTGTAGAAGTTCACCATCCCCAAACCCTCCTGCAGGCCCCTGACCGTCTGAGGCTGGGGAAAATTCGCCACTGCGCGCATCTTGTCCAGCAAGGGTATCGCTCCCTCCGGTGAGA
Organism: Pholidichthys leucotaenia; assembly: GCA_020510985.1. Lineage (NCBI taxonomy): Eukaryota > Metazoa > Chordata > Actinopteri > Cichliformes > Pholidichthyidae > Pholidichthys > Pholidichthys leucotaenia. Next base: position 297,215,297 of record CM035841.1, on the reverse strand, counting down.
TGCGGTGTCCCAAAAGATCGATCCCTGTCACGCCGAACTGGCATTTCGCCAGGTTGATAATTAACCCGTGCTCCTCCAACCTCCGGAAAACCGTCCTGAGGTGAGCTACGTGTTCATCCTCGGACACGCTGGCCACCAGGATGTCATCCAGGTAGACAAACACAAACGGCAGATCTCGCAACACCGCATCCATCATGCGTTGGAATGTCTGTGCCGCACCTTTTAACCCAAAAGGCATGCGTAAAAACTCAAACAGACCAAACGGGGTTATTACTGCCGTTTTAGGTATGTCCTCTGCGCACACCGGGACCTGGTGGTAAGGATGATCCGATCTGCCTCCTGGGCTAGCGCACGGTAGTCACGTGCGGCCAGCAGCGGCGAGTTGGCAAGGACCGCTCTGGCAGCCGTTGGGAGGTTCCGGAGGAAAAGGTGGGCAAATAGAAAATGCCCGTTGTCCGTGTCTGTGTGGTGTCCTAAAAATGACGTGGGCTACATTGACAATTGGAGCTCTTTTTGGGGAAAACCTGGTCTTATGAGACGAGACAGCATTCATCCCACTTTGGATGGTGCTTCTCATTTATCTAACAATCTGGCATCTTTTTTATCCAAATTTCCAAAACCCTGACTACTCAGAGTTGGGACCAGGAAGCAGAGTTGCAGTCTTACACACCTCTCTGCAGCTCCTCTTCATCCGCTACCCCTCAACTTAGCCCCTGTCCTCCCCATCAGAGAATCGTTGTCTGCTCCCTCCAAAGTAAATAAAAATATAATGCATAAGCATCCCAAAGTGATAAAGCAAAATATTGGTAAAACTCAAATTAAACAAAGCCTCTAAATTGAATGATTTGGCCTCTGTTCCTCCTCATAATTTAAAAATTAAATGTGGTTTATTAAATATTAGGTCTCTAACTCCCAAGTCTCTGTTAGTCCATGATCTGTTAATTGATCATCAGATTGATTTAATTTCCCTTACAGAGACTTGGTTAGGGCAAGAGGATTATGTTGGTTTAAATGAATCAACTCCCTCTGGTTATTTAAACTGTCAAAATCCCAGAAGTTCTGGTCGTGGAGGAGGAGTAGCAACAATTTACCATTCCAAATTACTAGTTAATGTAAAGCAAAAAACATGTTATAATTCCTTTGAGGGCCTGGTCCTCAGTATTGGGCACTTTAGCAATTTTAGGTTAAACCCAATTTTATTTGCCATAGTTTATCGTCCCCCATCAACCTACTCAGAATTTTTATCCGAATTTGCTGATTTCTTAGCTGATTTAGTGCTGAAATCTGATAGAATAATTATAGTAGGGGACTTTAATATACATGTGGATGTAGATAGTGACTGCCTTAATGTGGCTTTTAATTCAATATTAGACTCGATTGGGTTTTCTCAGAAAGTAGGAAATTCTACTCATTACCTCCACCATACATTGGACCTTGTTCTGACATATGGCATAGAAATAGAAAATCTTGTAGTGTCTCCTCATAACCCTGTACTGTCAGACCATTGTCTGTTAACCTTTGATTTTACTATTTCTGACTATTTGGCTCCTAAAGAAAAATATTATTACAGTAGATGCCTCTCAGATGATGCTGTTTCCAAATTTATGCAGATTGTTTCCTCTATGCCATGTGTCAACACAACGGAAATAAGCTATAGACAGCTTGCTCCTTCTGTAATTGATAACATGGTGGATAGTGTTGCAGCTTCTCTGCATCAGACTCTAGACTTGGTGGCCCCCTTAAAAAAGAAAAAGTCTAATCAGAGATTTCTAACTCCTTGGTTCAACACAGAAACTTGTAGCTTAAAACAGAAGACTCGTCAATTAGAAAGAAAATGGCGCTCTACTAATTTAGATGAAATCTATTTAGCTTGGAGAAATCATCTTTTAATTTATAAAAAATCTCTTAGAAAAGCTAGAACGAGTTATTACTCTGCATTAATAGAAGAGAACAAGAATAATCCCAGGTTTCTTTTCAGTACTGTAGCCAGGTTGGCAAAGAGTCAGGACTCTGTCAATCCTAGCATTCCCTTAGAGCTTACTAGTCAGGACTTTATGAACTTTTTCAATAATAAAATTTCATCCATCAGAGATAAAATCAATCAGATTCTTCCCACAGTTAACTTAAATACTGTAACTACTACAACTCCTTCTATTGATGTCTGTCTTGATGAGTTTACTCCAATCGACCTTTGTGAGTTAGACAAAATAGATTCCTCATCCAAACCTTCAACTTGTCTTTTAGACTCTATTCCTACCAGGTTATTTAAAGAAGTCTTCCCACTTATTGGTAGCTTTATTCTTCATATAATCAATTCTTCATTAACTTTAGGCCATGTACCGCAGGCTTTTAAAACGGCTGTAATTAAACCCTTACTCAAAAAGCCAACGCTAGATCCAGGAGCTTTAGCTAACTATAGACCAATCTCTAATCTCCCTTTCATTTCAAAAATCTTAGAAAGAGTTGTTGCTAAGCAATTATTTGACCACCTGCAGGGAAATGGTTTACTTGAAGAGTTTCAATCTGGGTTTAGAATCCATCATAGTTCTGAAACAGCCTTAGCGAAGGTCACTAACGACCTCCTCATTGCATCTGATAATGGACTAATTTCTGTACTTGTCCTTTTAGACCTTAGTGCAGCTTTTGATACTATCGATCATAATATTCTACTTGATAGATTAGAACACTATGTTGGACTTAATGGAACTTCGTTGCAATGGTTTAGATCTTATTTATCTGATAGGTTCCAGTTTGTTCATGTAAATAATGAGTTTTCTTTCAACTCAAAGCTCAGTCATGGAGTTCCACAGGGATCTGTGCTAGGCCCTACTCTTTTTAGTTTATATATGCTTCCGTTAGGCAACATTATTAGAAAGCACTGTATACATTTTCATTGTTATGCAGATGACACACAATTATACCTGTCAATGAAGCCAGATGATAGTAATCAATTAGCCAAGTTAGAAGCCTGTCTTAAGGAAATCAAAGCTTGGATGACTTGTAATTTTCTGCTATTAAATTCAAATAAGACTGAAGTCATTCTTGTTGGTCCAAAAAACCTTAGAAATTCCTTTCCAAATCAAACTTTCAGTTTGGATGCAGTTACTCTTTCTCTTAATAGCTATGTGAGGAACCTGGGAGTTATTTTTGATCAGGATTTGTCCTTCAATTCACATATTAAATTTGTTTCTAAGACTGCCTTCTATCATTTGCGTAATATTGCCAAGATTAGGAGCATCTTGTCTCAGAGTGATGCTGAGAAGCTGATCCACGCTTTTGTTAGCTCGAGATTAGATTATTGTAATTCTTTATTATCAGGCTGTCCTAAAACATCTTTAAAAAGTCTTCAGCTGATCCAAAATGCTGCAGCAAGAGTTTTAACAGGTACTAGAAAGAGAGATCATATCTCTCCGGTTCTGGCCTCCCTTCATTGGCTTCCCATAGAGTTTAGAATTAAGTTTAAAATCCTTCTTCTTACTTACAAAGCTCTAAACAATCAGGCTCCTTTTTATTTAAAAGATCTGATACTACCGTATTATCGTAACAGAGCACTACGCTCCCAAAATGCAGGATTACTTGTAATACCTAGAATCTCCAAAAGTACAATGGGAGGCAGAGCCTTCAGTTATCAAGCTCCTCTCCTGTGGAATCAGCTACCAATCTGGATTCGGGAGTCAGACTCGATCTCTGTTTTTAAGAATAGGGCTAAAACCTACCTTTTTGATATAGCCTACAATTAGGGAGGGATCATGTGTTTCTGAACCCTCCCTTAGTTATGCTGCTAATAGGTTTAGTCAGCCGGGGGACCTCCAGTAATGCACTGGGCCTCACTCCTTTCCTCACTCTCTATGAAATATTTTTTTTGCTGGTCATTAACATTTGTTTGTTCTCTCCCATAGATTGAGTCCCCATCGTGCTGTTTGCTCTCTACATGTCTGTTCTTTTCTTCTTCTCTATCCCCTCACCCCCCAGCCAGTCGCAGCAGATGACTGCCCCTCCCTGAGCCTGGTTCTGCTGGAGGTTTCTTCCTGTTAAAACGGAGTTTTTCCTCTCCACCGTCGCCAAGTGCTTGCTCACAGGGGATCGCCTGATTGCTGGGGTCTTTCTGCAACTGTGGGGGTTCCCCCCTACAGTTGATAGTGCTATGAGATGACTGTTGTTGTGAAATGGCGCTATATAAATAAAGTTGAATTGAATTGAATTGAATTGAATCAACGCCAACATCTTCTCCATCCTTTCGACTGCCGACCCGTCTCCCAACTCGGAGCGCTTCAGGAGCCTCTCCGCTCTCTCGCAGTCCGAGAGCGTGTAGCGCCGGGTCAGCGCGGCTTTGAGAGCCCCATATTTGTCGTGGGCTGGGGGCTGTTGGAGCAGACTCGCTACTTGCTGAGTCGTGTGAGCGTCCAGCGCCGCGACCACGTAGTAATACTTGGTGTCATCTGCCATTATTCCCCGGAGCGCAAACTGGGCCTCGGTGTGGAGGAACCAAGACTTCGGGTCGTGCAGCCAAAAGTCCGGTGTCACCACGGGTTGAGATGCCATCTCGGCACTCAGCCCATGTTTTCCCTTTTCCCTGCTTCCCATTGAGCAGCGTCTCAGCAGGCTCCCAGCTGGCAGCATTACGGACGGCTGGGGCCAATTAGTCCTCATCAGCTGGGGCGCTGCCAATGAGGATAAATAGGAGCAGCCTCGATGACTCGGGGCTGCGACATAAACACATTGCTAAGCTGAAGCCCCTTCGTCTGGTGTCAGCTTCTACTCCTCTTGCAGCATTCCTGTGTTTGTATCCCGCTGTGAGTATGTACGTCTTGTTACCCCCACGTCCGGTACGAGCTGCTTACCTCTGCGCTGTGCAACCTGTGAGTGTACCTCTGCATGAGTATCTGTGCTCTCCTCATCCCTTATCCCTTACCCAAAATAAACCATCACGACTCACTGGCTTGTCCCTGGCTCTGATTGCCCGGCTCCCTAGAGCCGGATATGACAGTATGTCGCAGCCAGAAGAGTTGCCGGCGGCCGTGAGTCGCTGTGGAAATGTACCTTTCTGTCCGGGTGTCAGCGCTGCTAGCATGCCGTTTCCCAGGAGTCACTTCCGGCGCCAGGGCGACGAGCTGAGGTCCATCTCGGAGGCTGTCGACGGGACGTTCTTCACCCTGCACGACGCCTCCAACGCGAGACGCTGGCATCCGGGCCGTGCTGAGGAACTCCTGGACTGTCACCCTCACTCTCTGTACCATCTGGAGGACAGTGCCAGGATAGACGCTGCAGGTACACAGCGAGAGAAGCTCCACGGGGTGGATGGAAATCCCGGCAGGGAGTCGAAGTGGGCGACGTCTTTCCCCGCTTCGGAGTCCCGTTCCTGCCGCTATTCCAGTCCGGGAGTTCGCGCCAACCAGAGGACTTCCCCCGACCTGCGCCACGTCACTCGGGATTCCCTTCAAGGAGCCGCAGCTGACAGCAGTTATGTCTGGGGTCGAGTGGCTGTCGCGAGCTCCACTGTGTTTCCTGTCACCACCTTCAGGCATGTGACGGCGGCAGTGAGGTTGATGGAGAGGACTTCAGGGCTACGAAGCTTTCCCGTGCTCGGCGCCTTCCTCGCCTCGATCTCCAATCTGGAGCGGCGAATCCTGGGTTTCCCCCTCGCTTCGTTCCCCGGGAATAGCCGCCATCACATCGCCGAGTCACCTCTGCACGAACCTCGTCCGGATCCAGTTCTGGACCATCGTCAGGACAGTTCCTCCCACGCAGCTGTCACCTCTTCGCCTCGTCTGTGTGGAGATTCTACAGCCCCGTTCCCTGAGCCTCATTTCCCCGCTGTCATTCCTGGACATTCGGGCTGGCTCACCCCGGCTGTTTCCCCCTCCTCCTCGACGCGCTTCCTGACCGCTGTGTGTGCCTGGAATTCCGGTCTGGTGAGCTCTCTGCTGGAGACAACGCGAGCGATCCTCAGACGAACTCCCGGGGGGTCCTCCGTTATCGCCGGGCGGGGAGAGGAAGAAGCAGAATCCACTACAGCAGGCGATACTCAACCTCCAGGGGGCAGGCAAGTCATTGTTTTTTTCACACCTGCTTAATGATTTGCTCTGTCACATCCCTGGAGGAGAAGTTCAGGGTTCGCAGCTCCCTGAACTCTCCCCACCTGCTGTAACCTGTATTCCTAATCCCGCATCCTCTGTGTCTCTCTCCGCCGAGCGGTCCCCGGCTCCGGGTCAACGTGGTGGGATATGGAGAGGGCCTGTGGTTCCGCAGCTACATTGCGGACGGAGGAGGGGGACTGACTGCTGCGTGGAGTCTACGCCGACGATTGAGCGTCCCCGGGTCTCCACGGAGGAGCGGTTCGGTCCGGCGGGACGAGATTCTTCTGGCTTCACGCCGAGTGGATCGTCGGCGGGGTCACCGGAGCTGGAGGGATCTCAAGCTGCGCTGACCATCGTGCTGGCTGCGGGGCCCGACGCGGCTAGATGGGAGCCTGACAACGACCTCCTGACGACGGATCCTGGATCTTCGCAGTCCTGGACGGCGTCAGAACCCGAGATCAGGCGAGTGCTCTCCTTTCTTTTCTCTCTTTTTATCTTTGAGCACTTCAGCCTATCTCCAGGGGAGATGAGCAGGGTGCAGCCGCCCGCTGCGTCTGAGCTCGTCTCACCGGGTTCTGGCGCTGCCGGTGATCCTGATCCCGGTTCTGTTTTCTCTTCTGAGCCTTCTTCCAGGGTCACCGGCGAGGAGTTGCTGTTCCTCGTGGTGCTGGAGGGTCCGGGTTCAACGTTGGAGGTCGGTTCTGGTGCAGTGTCCAACGTGGGTTCGCCTGAGGCCCGATCGGGGTCCGACGTGGGTGCTGCCCCAGTATTGTCCAGGTCCGGTGAGGAGGTGGCCGTTTCCCTGCGGCCTGACGCCCGCCGCCCTCGTCATCGGCTCTCCCCAGAGCCTCTTCCACCGGGATCCGCTCTGATCCTTCGCCCGTCTCAACGGTCCTGGTGGTTGAGTGATGCGGGTCGACGACCCGACCCACAGAACTTTCGGTTCGGTGATCTGGTTCCCCCCACTGGTCTGTGTTTCCCTCTGGGCAGCCTGGTTCGGCTGCCGGTGGACTGGATTCCTGGGATCTGGGTCCGGAGTTCGCCGTCCGAACACTTCTCTTTCCCTGATTCGCCAACGGGACGATGGGCGGGGAGATCTCCGGAGCCATCTCGGCTATTTGTGGACTCTGCCTGCCATTCACCTCGGGTGTCACTTTTTCTTTTATCTTTGTGAAGGTCACTCGGGTGTAATATTTTGTCCTGTTGGTGGATTCGTTTTTATATTGCTGTGTTTTCCATCGCTCATGCTCAGCATTTTACTTTTTGTGCCATGTTTTTAGCCTCGTTTTTTCATTGTAGAGTTATGTTTTGTTTCCTTTCAGACCATGCTCTGCAGTTATCCATTTATTCCAGTCACTTTCATTTCTTTAGGTGACTGTGGGTATTTATATATTCGTGTGTGTGTGGGTTTTTCTTTGCCTGCACTCAATATTTCTTTTTTATGTCCTGTTTGTTCATTATAGTCATGTGCCTTGTTTTCCGTAACACCATGCTCTGTAATTGTCCATTTGTTCCAGTCACCTTCACTTTTCTTGGTGACTGTGTATGTACTTATATTGGTGCTGTGTATTGTGTTTCCCCTTTTTTGACCATACTCAGCATTTTTGCCCTGTACCTTTTTGGTGGTTTTTTTCCTTGCTCTGGGTCACGCATTGTTGGTACTCTCTGAGTAGTGTGTAACCGGCGTGCTGACCCAGTTCTTCTCCCCATCTGAACCTGGGTTGATTATTCCCTGTTTTGTTCAGTATTGTATTTGGTTTTTTTTCCCTGCCACCCTACATTGCCCCATTGGTGTTGTCCTTCCCTTGGCCTCTTCCCCTCCAATCCTGCCTCCCTTCCTCCCACCCTAGGGGTGGGGGGGGCTGGGATGTTCCTGGTCGTTCAGGAGCCCGACCTTGAGGGGGGGGGGGGCTCTGTCACCACGGGTTGAGATGCCATCTCGGCACTCAGCCCATGTTTTCCCATTGAGCAGCGTCTCAGCAGGCTCCCAGCTGGCAGCATTACGGACGGCTGGGGCCAATTAGTCCTCATCAGCTGGGGCGCTGCCAATGAGGATAAATAGGAGCAGCCTCGATGACTCGGGGCTGCGACATAAACGCATTGCTAAGCTGAAGCCCCTTCGTCTGGTGTCAGCTTATACTCCTCTTGCAGCATTCCTGTGTTTGTATCCCGCTGTGAGTATGTACGTCTTGTTACCCCCACGTCCGGTACGAGCTGCTTACCTCTGCGCTGTGCAACCTGTGAGTGTACCTCTGCATGAGTATCTGTGCTCTCCTTATCCCTTACCCAAAATAAATCATCACGACTCACTGGCTTGTCCCTGGCTCTGATTGCCCAGCTCCCTAGAGCCGGATATGACATCCGGTAGTTTGACTGAAACAGTGCACGCATTGCTGGGGTTTCCCGTCCGGGTCATCTCCGGGGTGTTCGCCTCGTGTTCCATTCTGCGTCAAGGGTCACCAGTGTGGAGATGAAATATCCAGACCGAACTTTCTGAGCAGATGAACTTTATTTCACTCTCACATCTTCCAGAATCAGAACATTAAACTCGTGTAGCAGGGACTCTCTTTTATATCCCAAAACTCACACCTCCCTGCTACCTGAGGTCCTGCATTCACCATTCACTCTCCCCAGACAATTCCCTTTACCCCCCCAGCAATTTGATCTCCATGCTCTCTGTCTGAAAGGAAAACTACTGAACTCTACAGCATGGGTCCCCCACACCTCTTTTTTTTTTTAGTCTTCCAGGGAAAAAGCGGTTCTGCTGGAAGGGCCTCGTAGTGGGCCCGCGGTGGACGCGCCCCTGGAGATGCTGGGTTCCCTGTGTGGTGTAGTGAGTGTGGCGTGTGTGTGTGTGCTGCCGTACCCAACCCTGGCGTGACATCAGGCGGGCACGGCCCTTGTGTATAAATAGTTTGGTTCTCTATAATAAAGGGTTGTTGTTGTTGGCTGCATGAAGATTGACTCTGATTCTCTCATTATTCATACATAACATTTTTGCAATGAGAAGAAAACTATGGAAGTGTATGGACTACCTCAACCCCTGATACCGTTCCTTGAGTACATGGGAGAGCTGGTGATCCTGTGGCCACAGTGGCGGGCAATGTTTGAGGGTTACATTGGGGCACTGGGCCTAAGCAGACTCGGGAAATGACAAAGAGCGCTTTTGGCTCACCATCTCGTCACAGAGGGCTGAAGAATTCTCGATACATTGGGTGTGGTGGAGTTGTGTGAGGATGTTGTCGAGTGGCTGGCCGAATTCTTTGCCAGGCAGACGAGGACCACAAAGCTGTGGGTGGCGGTAGTATTGGCACCAAGTGAAAGGCTAATTAGCTTGGAGAAGCTAACGGCCCATTCGGTGCCTATGGGCAGGTTAGCCACAAAGTTAACTGCACGCCAAAAGAGAGCTCCAAGCTGCCAGCTAGACTTCGTGGTGGGACCGGGACTGTGAAAGAGAGTCCCCGGTCACTGAAGACAGCGGGCCAGCTGCGAAGCACAGGAAGGTGGAGGACCAGAGCGCTAATGAGTTGGATGGTGCGGTGTGCGATGACAGCGGAGAGTGAGAGCAGCAGGAGTCATCTCCGCAGCTGGAGGCTAGGCAGCAAGTGAGCGGGACTATGGAGGCTGAGAGCGCCGGGGAAGAGCTGTGATAGCTGGGCTTGGAGATGACACAGCGGAGCATCTGGGATGAGGGTGCTGGGAGCAGTGACGAGATGCCTCTGTCGGAGAGTGATGCTGAGAGCCTGGGGGGAGAGCAGTTGCAGCCGGACATAGAGTCAACGAAGCATGGTGCCTGGAGCAAGGGTGCTGGGAGCAGTGGTGAGGTGCCTGAGTCGAGAAATGATGCCGGCAAAAGCGATGCTGTGAGCCCCGGGAGAGAACAGCTACGACTGGGCACAGAGACAGCACAGCGGAGCGCCTGGGACGAGGGTGCTGAGAGCAGCGGCAAAGTGCCCAGGTCGGCGAGCAGCACTGACGAGCAGGCTTTGGGTTTCCCCGGAGTTCAGCCACAGGGGGCCAGAGTAGCTGGAGCCATGATGGCGTTGTTGAAGGTGGTTGGGCGCGGACCGACGAGCATGGAGGGACGGCGCCCCGGACAGCAGCACTGCAGGTCCCGGAAAAAGGGGCAGGTGATGGTGAAGAGGGACACTCTCGCAGGAGAGATTGTTTTTGATCCCGGGGGCAGACCGCGGCCAGGGGCACACACGTCGTGGGGCTGCCCGGAGCCTCCGAGCCTGGCTTATCTTCAGTGGCCAACGAAGTGGATAGTTTGGAGCTGTCCTGGGCCCCCGGGCCGGTTTTATCCCTGGCTGCCAATGGACATCGGTATAACCTAAATGTTAGAATGTAAATATGTACATATACAGTATATTGCTGGTGTGTATGAGAGTATGTATGTGGTGTTATGGGATTATTTTTTTATGTTTTAAGAGACTTGGCCTAATTTTGTTATTCTTTTGGATGAGTGTGTTAGGATATTTTATTACAGTTCATGATTTCCTGGTGTTTTTAGTGCCTGATTTGGGTCCTAAATTGGGGAGGGTCTCGATTGTGTGTGTGGTTTGCATTTTTGTAAGGGGGAGGGGAATTGTAGTGTAGTGAGTGTGGGGTGTGTGTGTGTGTGTGTGCTGCTGTATCCGCCCCTGGCATGACGTCAGGCGGGCACAGCCCTTGTGTATAAATAGTTCAGTCCTCTATAATAAAGGGTTGTTGTTGTTGTTGTTGGCTGAAGATCAACTCTGACTCTCTCATTATTCATACATAACACCCTGGACTGTGACCAATCTTCATAATGCTGCGGCCTGGGTCCTGTGCTGCACTAGCTGACTCCTGTGAAGCCTTGCAGTCTGGAGCAGCCACTCGAATGCACCGGAGACTGCACAGGCCCAGTCGCTCATTCGTGCATACTCGCACCCGGTCCATCACCTGAAGAGGCGCTTTGCTCGGTCTCACATGCCATTGAGATCGCGGTGATGCTACGTTTACTTCCGTCATTATCGTGTTGGTCAAGGACTCTTCACCCAACGCCCCCTGCAGCAGTCCCTGGAGGAAAAGTTGGTCGTGGGCTGTGAAGGTGTCCAGCGTCTCTCCTGTGTCGCTTACTGTTAAAGATTCCTCAGCCGTGGCTCCCGTAGACTGGTGCTGAGCGAGGATACTGAAGTGGTCCGGTTCCTCTTCTCCCTTGCCTGATGTATGCGGTTGTGCTGTGTCACCATCATTGCGAATAACAGCCGTACCGAATCGTGTTTTGGGGTTCTCTGTGTGCGTGGCCTCTCTCTACTGCATTGTAAAATGGGCTATGAAGTTTAAGATAAGATAAGATAAGCCTTTATTAGTCCCACAACGGGGAAATTCCAGGATTGCAACAGCACAGGGATAGCAACACTCAGAGCAACAATCAGAAGGCAAGAAAAAAAAAAAAAAACAAGCAAGCAAGAGCAGCTAATATACATATGTACATATTACTATAAAATATATATATACACACACACAGACACACAGTGCAGAGCATTGTAGCTGGATGGAATAAATATATGAATATGTAAACACACAGTACGGAGCATTGTAGCTAGATGGAATAAATATGTAAATATATAAACACCCACAGTATGGAGCAATGTAGCTAGATGGAATAATATGTAGATATATAAACACACAGTGCGGAGCATTGTAGCTAGATGGAATAAATATATAGATATATAAATATAAACACACCCAGTGCGGAGCATTGTAGCTAGATGGAATAAATATGTAAATATATAAACACACACAGTGCAGAGCATTGTTGCTAGATGGGATGAAACAGCACAACCGTCTACTTAGTTATCCTACATGGTATGATTATGTGCCCATACATATTCTCACTCTCCATAGCGACCGGTATTTTCCTAGTTGTATGCCGGAGGGGACCATTGTGCAAGTCTATTGCATCTTTGCATTCAAAAAACTATTAGTTTGTTACGTGTTTTTGCTATCTCTGCGAGCAGCTCTGCTTAGGTTGTACAGTCTGACAGCCGTTGGTAGGAAGGACCTGCGAAACCTCTCGGTTGTGCACCTGGGATGATGTAGTCTGCTGCTAAATGAGCTCCTCAGTGCATTCAGTATGTCCTGCATAGGGTGGAACTCGGACTCCAGCAGAGATGACAGTTTAGCCACCATCCTTCTCTCTCCTATCTCCTCCATCGGATCAAGGCGTTGCCCCAGGACAGAGCTAGCTTTCTTGATCAGTTTGTTCAGTCTCTTCCTATCGGCTGCAGTAATGCCACTGCCCCAGCAGACCACTCCAAAAGTGATGGCTGATGCCACCACCGTGTCATAGAATGTCTTCAGCAGCGCGCCTTGTACACCAAAAGACCTGAGTCTCCTCAGCAGGAACAGCCTGCGCTGTCCCTTCTTGTAGAGTGCGTCAGTATTGTGTGACCAGTCTAGTTTATTGTTCAGATGAACACCCAGGTACTTATAGGCTGTCACCATCTCGATGTCTGTTCCCTGTATATTTACTGGTGCTGTGAGGGGTTGTCCTTGCCTGCGACAGTCCACCACCAACTCCTTAGTTTTCCTCGCGTTGATCTGGAGGCAGTTCCGATGGCACCAGTCCACGAAGTCCTGGATAAGCCCTCTGTACTCAGCTTCATCTCCATTGGAGATGAGGCCAACGATCACAGAGTCATCAGAGAACTTCTGTAGATGGCAGTGTGTTGTGTTGTGTGAGAAGTCCGCAGTATAAAGAGTGAACAGGAAGGGAGCCAACACCGTTCCCTGGGGGGCCCCCGTGCTACTGATGATCGTGTCGGACACACAGTCCCGGGTTCTCACAAACTGAGACCGGTTCGTGAGGTAGTCCAGGATCCATGATGACAGGTGCTGGTCCACCCCTGCGCGCAGCAGCTTGTCCTTCAGGATCATCGGTTGGATGGTGTTGAAAGCACTGGAGAAGTCAAAGAACATGATCCTCACCATATTCCCGGGCTTCTCTAGGTGGGACAGAAAGTGGTGAAGGAGGAAGATCACCGCATCCTCCACCCCAATGCCATGCTAGTAGGCGAACTGGAGTGGATCCATTGCTGGTTCCACCAGGGGGCGGAGGTGAGCAAGGAGCAGTCTCTCCAGAGTCTTCATCAAGTGGGACGTCAAGGCCACCGGTCTGTAGCTGAACAGACCGGTGAACTGTGTTAGGTGAACTGAACTCATTTAAAACAACAACATGTCCTCACACCCTCTTGCATGCATGCACACAAAGAGATAAAAATAAAAGACCAGGGTAATAAAGGTTCATGTTATCCTTCAGTGACAGCTGTGCCTGCTGCCATTGCTGTCTTTTTCCAGATGGAGTCGCCATAGGATCAACAAACAGAACTGATTTTATTGGAAAATAGCAGATATGAATCAAAGGTGAGTCTGTTGTTTCATGTAAGATCATTACATTAGCATGTGCATGTTGTCTCAGTATTTTGTTTAAGCGGACTGAGAGTAGTCTGGGTCCCGCTGTATTACTCAGGCTGCACTACAGCGTCTATTCACAGGCGCGATCCCACTACTGAGCAACACAACAGCTTTGACCTGCTCTGTTTCCGACCTGGACTGGTGCACCCCTCCTTAGACGACCTGGTGGTCCCGGGCTCCCCCAGCAACACCATATCGATGCCGAACTTAGTGTGGACACCCGATCAACATAGTCCTCTGTGCCTCAGAGCTCCTGAGCTCAAACGATCCTCCAGACTCAGCCTCCCGGTAACTGGGATTACAGGCATGTGCCACCGCACCTGGCGAGAGGAGCCTTCATCAGAGGAGGTTTTGGAGGAGGCTTTGGGGTTTTGGCTAAAGCATTAGAAACAGGCTGTGGTGAAAATTCAACAAAAATAACTGAAGAACTTTAAAGACTGTGAATTCAAATCATTTTATCTTATTGTCCCCAACCTGATTTTACAAGGTAAATTTAGTTTAGGCCTATATTTTCACTGTCTAAACAATTTTAGGAGTTAAAATCTACTTAATGATATCCTATGTCACTTTACTGACACATTCTTTAGGTAACCCTGCTCACATATTTAAGAGTTGGCCCTTCAGATAAAACATTGTTTGTTACAGGTATGATTAATCAACAAAGCAAATATATTTTTGCATAGGCTCTGTTTTCCACATTTGGAATTTGATAAAGCGGGGCCATATGCTACAACAGTACTGATCCAAACAAACTTAAGTGTAGTGATCCCGAGCGCGGGTCTGTCCCGTGTTCCAGTCACTTATTATTTTTCCCATCTTCTATCTGTTTAACCTAGTTTATTATGAGGATTATTTGTGCTTTTATTTTGACAGCGCCGCGGCAGGATTTCCGTCTGTCAACCCTGCTCACTACCTGCCACACCTGTGTGTAGTTACTGTCTCTCCACACCTGTTGGTGGTTTGAGTTGGTTCTCTATTTAAGATCGCTAGTGAGGGTTATTCCTTGCTGCAACCTCGCCCAACCAAGGCTGGAGTCCCCAACCCTGACTCCAGTCTCTTTTCAGCGTCAGGTTTCGACCTTGTTACACATATGTAAGTGACTGTTTTAGTTTGTGGAGGAACAAAATAAGTTAAGGCGTGACACGGCGAGCTGAAGGTTTAAGAGTTTTATTCCTCCATCATCATGAGACACACTGCAGCGCTGTGTGCTCTGTGTGCGCTCTTGTCTGAGTGCGCTCGTGAGGCATGTAAAGTCAGCTCTTTTATACAGTGATACAGACAGAGAATGCATGATACATTAGCATATCAATTGTCATCTAATACACATCGGTCAATACACATGATTAGCATGACATTGGCTGGCTTGAGGACGCATGCATACAGTCCAGTCTGACTGCTTCCTGTGGTTCCCTGTCCGCATGTAAATTGTCCTCTGCTTCTACCAGCCCTGCTGCTGGGTGTGAAGAAAGCTCCAGAAGAATGTCCCAGAGGAATGTCTCCCTGCTGTGTTTAGTGTCACCACACCAGCCCCCCCCCCCCCCCCATAGTTTGGCTCCAGCTCCGGTAGAACTGTCGGAGGGCATGTCAGTCCGTGGGGGGACAGGGGAGGGGTGGAAAGGGCAGTGTTCGCCACTCAGAGTTCCAGCACGTTGACTGGCCATGGATCATGGGTGCACGGGCCGGTGTGTTTCGTGCGTAATGGAACCAGACGGCGATTGGTCGGCTTAGGGAGTGAGGTGCGGGAAAAGTTCTGTGCAGGAAGAGAGGGAAGGGGGTGGGAGTAAGCGAGTGCTGGCCTGGGACTTCAAAGGTGCCCGGGCCACGCAAAAATTGAGTGTGGATCCGCGATGGTGAGGGACTTTCCCGTTAAACGTGGTGGAGATCCACAGCGGCTGTGAAAAAATTATATCATATCTCTGGCTTCTCTCGTGTTTTGGTCCAGCGAGGATGTGGGGAAGGCGAGCGGCCAAATTCCCCGAGGATGCGTAGCGGCTGTGATAAACTGAAGCTGTGTCAGGGACTCGGCAGCTTGGCTTTAGGTGCGGGAAACAGCCCTAAAGTCATCGGGGAAAGCAATTGGCTAAATTCCAGTTGTGCGCCGTGGCTGGAAAACTCATACAAAGTCCTGTGTGCTGGCTGCACGTCAGCTCCAGGTGCGCAAGCAGCCCTGAAGGTTCCGAGGGTGGCGATCGGCTGTTTAACTTGAGCATGTGCAGCGGTGGAGGACGCTGTATCAGTCTGTGGAGCCGGTTTGTCCCTGGTGCGTGGCGCGCGCCTGGCGCGGTGACCACATAGCTGGCAGCTGCGCTGTCCTCGTAACCCCGTGTTGTGCGCGCGTGGCGTCTGTGCCCGGAAGGTCCATTGCCGAGAGGTGAGTCAGGGTCAGGGAGCTTGATGGAAATCAACGCAGTCAGCACCGATGGTCTTCCCTGTTCAGGCTATTTCTGCGCGTTGCTCGTGTCTCTGATCAGAAGGTTGCGTGCGTCTCGGTCCCAGCGCTGCGCTCTTGGCCCTGGAGGTCGCCATCGTGGAAAGAGGACAAGGCGCGTGCTCCCGTGTGGATGCGAAGGATGCAGGCGATCCCCGGTCTCTGGAATCCACAGCGTGGTGAAAGGGAGAGATTAGGCGAGGGACGCCCCGTGACGCGTTCTGAGGCTTCCCGTCCGGGTCATCTCCGGGGTGTTCGCCTGGTGTTCCATTCTCTGTCCAGGGTCACCAATGTGGAGGAACAAAATAAGTTCAGGCGTGACACGGCGAGCTGAAGGTTTAAGAGTTTTATTCCTCCATCATCATGAGACACACTGCAGCGCTGTGTGCTCTGTGTGCGCTCTTGTCTGAGTGTGCTCGTGAGGCATGTAAAGTCAGCTCTTTTATACAGTGATACAGACAGAGAATGCATGACACATTAGCTTATCAATTGTCATCTAATACACATCGGTCAATACACATGATTAGCATGACATTGGTTGGCTCGAGGACCCATGCATACAGTCCCATCTGACTGCTTCCTGTGGTTCTCTGCCCGCATGTAAATTGTCCTCTGCTTCTTCCAGCCCTGCTGCTGGGTGTGAAGAAAGCTCCAGAAGAATGCCCCAGAGGAATGTCTCCCTGCTGTGTTTAGTGTCACCACAAGTTCTTTATTTTCCCCTTGTATGTCTCACGTTATCTCCCTGCGAGGTCGTGTATATAGTTGTTTGTATTTCGCCCCCCTTGGTGCATTTCTTTGTTCTTTTTCATTAATAAATAAGCAAAGTCACTGCTGGCATTTGGTGTCTCATTTATGCCCTGAAAGGGGCATTCATAACATTAAAGTTATATTTATGTAGATTAAATATTCTTTTATAATCATATGCAGACTAAAAATACGGCTTCTTAAAGGGTTATAAAACAGCACTGCCATCTAAACATGAGAACATCTGTCCTGTCATAAACATCAAACACTAGTCTGTTCATTCGGTTGGAGAAACACTCAGAGACAGTTAACATCCTAGCAAATGACAATACAGGTTAATGTCCCATCAGCCACTGGAAGTCACTTTCAGTGATGCTAAACCACAGGGAGTTTATCCTCTCCCACACCCAGTGTTTAAAAAAATGGATGATTAATAAACAGTCTGGTGTAGAAATTATCATGCCATACTGCCTGTATCAACTGAAATCAGTCTCTCTCTGTTCTAAACCACAAACCTAAAGTGCTCAAAATTACCAAAAGGTGGCAATTTTCAATTGGTTAAGAACACAAAGACTTTTGGCAAAGTTGTCCTGAAGCAACCTTTTGTGTTTGTATAGCCCAGGGTTGGCAAACCCGCGGCCCTTCAGCCCCGTGCTGCAGCTCCCTGCAGTTATATTTCAAAACACATGGAAATTAATGAGGTTTATTTTATTTTTTAAACTATACATACATTTATATTATGCATAGATTGTGGAGTGTGTGAAATAAGAGGCTGATTCATGGCAGACTGTTTATTACACACTTCACATCTCTCAAGCACAGAACAGAATGACACATTTCAGCAGGCACTCTTCTTTTACCCAAATCACTCCTCACAAGTTTCATGGCATTTCTCCACACACAACATGACATTTGCATTACACTGCATTCAACCCCCTACGTCCTTGACTCCTTCCTGCTATCTCGCCAGGAACCTCCTGAGCATTGTTTCTCCCATGCTTAGCCACTGTCTCTTGTCTGAGATGCTAAATAATCTGACTCCCCCAAGGTGCTACACTGCCCCCCCCCCAGCATCTTAGATAGAACAATAGAACATCAGTCCATACGCCGTTTGGGCTTCCAT
Source organism: Pholidichthys leucotaenia (assembly GCA_020510985.1). Lineage (NCBI taxonomy): Eukaryota > Metazoa > Chordata > Actinopteri > Cichliformes > Pholidichthyidae > Pholidichthys > Pholidichthys leucotaenia. Next base: position 297,197,482 of record CM035841.1, on the reverse strand, counting down.
CTCCTCCCATATCTGCTGTAACTGTGTTTTACTGCCTCCGTGGCGCTGCTGTGCCGGTGGGGGGCTGCTGGGAGTGTGTCTGACTGCAGGTGGGCCGTAACGGGGCGGGGGGGTACTTCGGTCTGTCCGTGTGCCTGCTCTGGTGAATTGTTTCCCTGGGGAGCCCTCCGTGGGGGTCTTCCACGCCGAGGGGCCCTAGCCAACAGCACTTGCTCGTCCGCCACAACGAAAGCGGGTTTTAGTCTGTCTATGCCAATTTTTTCCCGCCTACCCCCCAAGTCTAGCAAAAAATGCTTATCCCCTGTTTCCAACACTCTGAACAGTCCATCATAGGGTGGGCGCAATGGAGGGCGGTGGGCGTCGTGTCTGACGAACACGAACTCCGCGCTCTTCAAAGTTTTAGGCACGAAAACACGTGGTGGGCAGGGCCCAGCAGCGTGCCTGTGTTTGCGCTACGCTGCGAAAGCTGAGATGGGCAGCTGTCCGGCTTGGGATTATCTGGCAGAAATTCCCCGGGCAGCCGTAGGGGCTGCGCAAAAACCAGCTCTGCTGGGGAAGCTTCCAAATCCTCTTTTGGTGCGGAGCACAACCCCAATAAAGCCCATGGCAGCCTGTCTACCCAATTTGCATCCGTCAGTGAAGCCCTGAGTGCTGCTTTCAGTGATCTATGAAAACGCTCGCATAAACCATTGGCCTGTGGGTTGTATGCGGTTGTGCGGTGAATTGTAACACCCAGGCTGCAGGCCATCGCGGACCAGAGTTCGGAAACAAATTGAGGGCCCCTGTCGGACGTAATGTCCGACGGGACTCCAAAACGCGCCACCCATGCTGTTAAAAAAGCGCGTGCTACGTCCGCGGACGTGGTTGCCGCCAGCGGGACTGCTTCTGGCCAGCGCGTGGTGCGGTCCACCACTGTCAGGAGGTTCGTGCACCCCTGTGATGGCGGGAGGGGGCCCACGAGGTCCACGTGAACATGGCCGGACCTCTTAGCCGGTACCCGAAACGGCTCCAAGGGAGCCTTCGTGTGTCTGTGTACCTTGGCTCGTTGGCACGCCACGCAGGCTGCAGCCCACTCTTTTACTTGTTTGCGTAGGCTCGGCCACACAAACTTCTCTCCCACCATTTTGACCGACGCGCGCATTCCTGGGTGCGCCAGAGTGTGAACTGACTCAAACACGCGGCGGCACCACGCGACCGGGACCACTGGACGCGGGCGTCCCGTGGACACATTGCAGATTAGGGGGGGGGCCGCCATCTTGCAGCACCCTGCTCTCCAGCCTTAACCCTGTTGGTCCAGACTGGAGCGCGCGCACGTCTGCATTGCTAATCTGCTCCACGGCCATGGCTGCGTAATCTATCCCCACGAAGACCAGGGCCACCACGGCGCGCGAGAGGCAGTCCGCCACCACATTCAGTTTACCCGACACATGCTGAATATTGGTAGTAAACTCTGAGATTGCGGCCAGCTGTCTCTGCTGCCGGCCCGACCACGGTTCTGAAACCTTGGCCATCGCGAATGTTAGCGGCTTGTGGTCCACGAACGCGGTGAAACTGTGCCCTTCCAGCCAGAACTGGAAGTGGCGTATGGCCAGGTGGAGAGCCAGCAACTCCCTGTCAAACGCGCTGTATTTACATTCGCTGTCGTGCAAAGTTCTGCTGAAAAAGGCGAGCGGCTGCCAAGCCCCGGCGATGCGCTGCTCTACGACAGCCCCTATGGCCACGTCTGAAGCGTCGGTGGTGAGCACTATCCGGGCCGCCGGGTCCGGATGCGCCAGCAGTGCGGCGTTTGCCAGGGCTGCTTTAACCTCCGAGAACGCCAGCTCTCGCTCCGGAGTCCATTCGACCCTATCCGCGGGTTTCTGTTTCTTGAGTGTGGCATACAATGGTTGCATGAGCTGCACTGCGCGGGGAAAGAAACGGTTATAAAAGTTCACCATCCTCAAAAATTCCTGCAGTGCCCTGACCGTCTGAGGCCGGGGAAAATCCGCCACAGAGCGCACTTTGTCGGGCAGCGGGATCGCTCCTTCCGGAGAGACGCGGTGCCCCAAAATATCAATCTCCGTCACACCGAACTGGCATTTCGCCGGGTTGATTATTAACCCGTGCTCCTCCAACCTCTGGAAAACCGTCGTGAGGTGGGTTTCGTGTTCATCTTCGGACGCACTGGCTACCAGGATATCGTCCAGGTAGACGAACACGAACGGGAGATCGTGCAGCACTGCATCCATCATGCGCTGGAATGTCTGTGCCGCTCCTTTTAATTCGAATGGCATGCGCAGGAACTCGAATAGACCGAACGGAGTTATTACCGCTGATTTGGGTACGTCCTCCGCGCGCACTAGGACTTGGTGGTAACCACGGACCAGGTCTATTTTGGAAAAAACGTGCGCTCCGGCGAGGTGAACGGAAAAATCCTGTATTGGGGAATTGGGTAGCGGTCGTGCGCTGTGGTGTTGTTCAACCTGCGGAAATCACTGCATGGTCGCCACGATCCCTCAGCCTTAGGGACCATGTGTAGCGTGGATGCCCATGGGCTGTTCAAACGCCTGATGATGCCCAACCTTTCCAGGTTGGCGAACTCCTCGCGCGCTATGGCCAGTTTAGCTGCGTCCAAGCGCCGAGGTCTTGCAAAAACGGGCGGCCCGGTGGTGGTGATAAAGTACTCCACCCCGTGTTTAGCGATGGCTGCCGAAAACATTGGGACTGTGAGTGCTGGAAACTGAGTGAGCACCTTGAGCTGTGACGTTGGCCTGTGCTGTTGGCTGGGTCACTCGAGCTATACAGGGGAGAGAGTCAAAGGACAGTGCATTAACCAGGCGCCTGTTAGCAACATCAACCAGTAAACCATGTGCACACAGAAAATCAGCCCCCAGGATATGGTAATTCAGTGCTGCTACGACAAAAGTCCACTCGTATGTACGGCCGTGTAGAGATAAGATCAGTGTCCTCTCACCAAAGGTCTTAATTTCTGAGCTGTTTGCTGCCAACATCTCGAGGCCGCTAGGTCCTGCCAGCCGGTCGGCGTAGGTCGGCAGGATGAAGCTCTTCTGGGCTCTGGCGTCCACGAGGAAATGCCTCCCCGAGCGCATGTCCGTCAGGTAGAGCAGCTTGTTCTCTTCACTGAGGGTTGCAGCTGCTACTGACCGCCGGCCTCAGCATTTTCCCGAGTGCTTAAATTGGCATGGTGGCGCACATCTGCGTGCGATCTCTCCGAAGCGGCGGTGGTAGAAACAGAGCGTGTCTCTCTGGTGCCCCTTAGCCCCCACTGCTGCTACCGTCGGTGGCTCCTCGCTTCCTCTGGTCGTCTCGCTGGGCTCTGCCGCTGCAGCGTTGACAGTGATCGCCCTGGTGGTGAGGATGATCCGGTCTGCCTCCTGGGCTAGCGCACGGTAGTCACGCGTGGCCAGCAACAGCGAATTGGCCAGAACCGCTCTTGCCACTGTTGGAAGGTTCCGGAGGAAGAGGTGGGCAAACAGAAAGTTCCCGTCGTCCGTGCCCATTAACGCCAGCATCTTCTCCATCAGGTCTACGGCCGAACCATCTCCTAACTCGGCCCGCATCAGGAGCTTCTCTGCTCTCTCACAGTCCGAGAGCGTGTAGTGCCGGGTCAGCGCAGCCTTGAGCGCCTTGTATTTGTTGCTGGCTGGAGGCTGATCGAGCAGGCTCGCTACCTGCTGAGCTGTGCGGGCGTCCAGCACTCCGACCACATGGTAGAATCTGGTGTCGTCTGCCGTTACTCCCCGGAGGGCGAACTGGGCCTCGGTGTGGTGGAACCAAGTGCGCAGGTTGTGCTGCCAGAAATCCGGCAGCTTGACTGAAACCGCACACGCGTGGCTGGGGGTTCCAGTCCAGGCTGTCTGTGGGATGGCTGCCACCTCGCTGGAGCTTCCCGACCGGGCCGGCTCCGGGGTTCTTGCCTCGTGTTCCATAATACGTCTTGGGTCACCAGTGTGGAGTGTGTGAAATAAGAGGCTGATTCATGGCAGACGGTTTATTACACACTTCACATCTCTCAAGCACAGAACAGAACGACACATTTCAGCAGGCACTCTTCTTTTACCCAAATCACTCCTCACAAGTTTCATGGCATTTCTCCACACACAACATGACATTTGCATTACACTGCATTCAACCCCCTACGTCTTTGACTCCTTCCTGCTATCTTGCCAGGAACCTCCTGAGCATTGCTCTCCCATGCTTATCCACTGTCTCTTGTCTGAGATGCTAAATAATCTGACTCCTCCAAGGTGCTACAAGATATATAATAGTGTAAAATTGTTATCGCCGTCACAACTCAATACATCCTGTTATTAACAGTAAAAGCCCTCTACAGCGATTCAGTTTTCAGAATGGTTGTTTTATGTGCTTTTATTATGAAACACCTTCAACCGGATATACTTGTCTGAAATCAGCAACATACAGCCGACCGATAGTAAAAGGGGTTCAAATGAGTGAAAAGAGAGAAGAGATTCTGTGACAGTGTGGAGATGTGTGGAAAGGACGAGGCTGAGTTTATTCCTCAGGTTCAGCTTTATTCACAATCACATTCTCCAACATTTAAAAGCAGAAAAAGAGGAGGAATATTTCCACATCTGTCCTTCTTATACCCAGGACATCAAACATACAGTCACATGGTACTAAATCAAACATACAGTCACATGGTACTTAATCCCAGTCACAATGTAACTTCCTCCGATCTTAATATCATCCACCCCCTAGTCTCCGGTGGTCAAGAAATCCCTCAAGGCCATCTCCCTGAAACAAAAGGCCAGATCTCATACCTCCTTGTTACCCCTAGGAGGCTCAGTCCCTTTGTTCCCCTGAGACGTGAAGCAAACAATAAGCATACTGCAATATATCTGTGAAGCATATGAAGCCAACATATGTGCCCCACAACAGCTAGTTTGTTACCTGATGCTTTAATGTGGTTTTGAACATTGAATTATAAATGCAGACTCTCTACCAATGCCACACATTTCTTTTAAATTATAACCAACGTTTAGCTCAGCGGAAGAAAGTATTTTTAAAACTTTTTTCCCACTCTGATGTAATGATTTCTAATTGGCTTAATTTGCATCAAATAATTTTTAGTTATATATTATTTAGAAAGTTGTTTAGAATCCTTTTTGTTTTATTCTAAAATAAAAAAGAATATCAGACAACCAATCCACTAGATGTCAAATTGAGAGTCTGGAAAAGAAACAACAAGAACAGAAAAGTAAAGCTGTAATACCCCTAGTTGCAAGTTCAGTGTGGTAGTGTAGGTGCAGACAGTGACAGATAGGATTGCACATGATCAGTATTGTAATGACAGACAGCAGCAGATATGGCATTTGTGGAAATAGTTGCAGTAAAGTGCAGAGACATACAGCAGCAAATGTATTACTGTTGGTGTGCCAGTCTTTCTGTGCCAACAGCTGAGGTAGTTATTGGGCGGGTGAGTGTGTTACGGTCCGGGGGGGGTGGACAGAGTTCAGGGTCCTGATGGCCTGATGAACAAAGCTGTTTAACAATCTTGTGGAGCGGGCCTGGAGGCTCTGGTACCTTTTCCCCAAGGGCAGGGGGCTGAAGAGGAAGTGTGAGGGGTGGGAGGTGTCGCCTGCAATGTTGATGGCTCTGCGGGTGAGGTAAATATCCGAGAGGGGAGGCACCGATGATCTTGCTGGCTGCTTTCACTGTGCGTTGTAGTGTCTTCCGGCAGGAGGCGGTGCAGCTTCCATACCACACCGTGATGCAGCTGGTGAGGATGCTCTCGATGGTGCCCCAGTAGAATGAGCACATGATGGGGGGTAGGACTCGTGCTCTCCTCAGTTTGTGGAGGAAATGGAGGCGAGTTTGAGCCTTCTTGGCCAGTGATGTAGTGTTGTTGGACCAGGAGAGGTCCTCAGACGTGCACCCCCTGGAACTTGGTGCTGCTCACCCGTTCCACATCTGCACCATCGATGATCAAAGGGGGGTGCTGTATGTGTCCTCTCCTGAAGTCGACCTCAATCTCCTTGGTTTTTCCTACGTTCATGAAGAGGTTATTGTCTTTACACCATTGGACCAGTTGGCTCACCTCATTTCTGTAGTTGGCCTCCTCATTGTTGGGGATGAGGCCTACCACCGTCGTGTCATGCACAAACTTGATGATGTGGTTGGTGTTGTAGGCTGGTACACAGTCATGGGTCAGCAGGGTGAAGAGCATGCACGCTTGTGGGGCCCCTGTGCTCAGTGTGATGGTAACCTGGACATTCTGTGGCCTCCCTGTGAGAAAGTTTAGCATCAAGTTACAAAGAGAAGTTTTGAGTCCCAAGTGTCTGAGTTTTTGTATTAGGTGTTAGGGGATGATTGTGTTGAAGGCTGAACTGAAGTCAAAGAACAGCATTCGCACATAGGAGTTCTATGAGTCCAGGTGGGTGAGGGCTGGATGGAGAGCAGCAGTGATGGCATCTTCTGTGGATCTGTTTGACCTGTATGCAAACTGAGGTGGGTCGTGGGAGGGAGAGAAGATGGACTTCATGTTCTGCATGACCAGCCGCTTGAAGCACTTCATTATAATGGGGGTCAGTGTTACAGGCTGGTAATCATTGTAGCTGGATGGAATGGGCTTCTTTGGGACTTCAACAATTTATGAATGTGCTGATAATTAAAAAAACTATGCAAAATATTATGGTCAGATATTCAGGAATTTATTTTTCAGCACAAAACAATTTGTAATATACAGTATTTCTAACACTTTTATTTCATCAGTGAAATTATATATAAAGCTTGACAGTTTGTTCCATGGTTGTAGTAGGAATTCATTAATGCCACTTAATATTCAGAGCTATGTACAGTATATAAAAACTTTATAAGCAGCATAATCTTTATTTTAAAGGTCAAACTGCTGTTGCGGCCCTCAGCCACTTCTATTTTAGTCAGAGACGGGCAAAACGGTTCTTTGGCTGGCAAAGGTTGCAGACCCCTGCCTTACACCAACGTCAGCTCCAGCTCTACCCCAGACAGCTCCAGCTGTCCCTGAGGGGCGCGCCACAGCTCCAGCTTTCTTCATGGTGCACACATCAGCTCCCGCTCCACCGTGTTCGCCTGAGCAGTCCGCTCCACCTGTTTGGCCTGAGCAGTCCGCTACACCTTCGCTTTCTGAGGCCATTGTTCCTGCAGCCTATCCTGAGGCAGTCACCCCAGCAGCAGTGGACCAGGAGCTAAGGCAAGTTCTTTTCTTTACATTTATAGCATCTATATTCCAAAAGACTTTTTTTTAATCTTTTGTTCATATAAAAGACTTTTATATGAACAAATTTGTCTTTTATATGAACAAAAGATAAATAATTAAAAGAAGACAAAATGAACCTATTTGACGTATTACGTCGAAAAGACTTGCCTTGCACCAGGTAATCTCAGTGTCACATCACTGTCCCTGCCTTTCTCCCTCATCCAAGGTGGCTGCAGCGGGGGTGGTTCTCCAGACATCTGGGCCGGACACTTCTGCACCTCAGCTGCCGTCTCTGGAAGTCAGCGCACCCATGTCATCAGTATCTGAGGTTAGCGCGTATCAACCATCTGTTCCTGAGATCAGCGTGCTTCAACCATCAGCTCCTGAAGTCAGCATGCTCCAACCACCAACTCCAGAAGTCGACACAATCCTGTCATCTGTCTTCGAGGCTAGCGCTTGCCTGTTATCATGGGTTAGGGAGCTGAAGGCTCTCCTGGTGCAGTCTTCCAAGTTGGAAGATTTGCTGGTGCAGCCTCCACAGCTAGAAGCCCCTCAGTCATTTGCTGTCGAGGCCGATGCGCCTCCGTCGTGTGTTCCTGAGGCCGGTGCGCCTCCGTCGTGTGTTCCAGAGGCCGGTGCGCCTCCATCGTGTGTTCCAGAGGCCAGTGTGCCTTCGTCGTGTGTTCCAGAGGTTGGTGCACCTCCACCATCTGTTCCCGAGGCTGGCCCGCCTCGGTCACCAGCCCCGGTGGTCAGCACGCTTCTACCATCAGCTTCAGAGGGTGGCGCACTTCCGCTGTTTGTTCCAGGGGCTGGTGCGCCTTTGCCGTTTGTTCCAGAGACCAATGTGCCTCCGCCGTTTGTTCCAGAGGCCGGCGCGCTCCTGGCATCTACTCCTGAAATCAGCGTGCCACAGTCGTCAGCTCTGGAGGTTGGTGCACCTCCACCATCTGTTCCTGAGGTCAGTACTCCCTTGTTGTTTTCTCCAGAACAGAGAGCTCCTATATTGTTACCTCAAGAGCTAGAAGCTCTTCTGCTATTATCTGCTGAAGCTCCCATGCCGCTGCCTCCTGAGTTTAAAGAGCCCCTACAGTCATCTCTGGACACATCCTGCTATCTAGTCCGGTGGCTCAGGGACTCTGGGAGGCCGCTCAACATGCTTTGTTTTGTGGTCTGGAGGCCCATGATCTGGGATGGGCCCTTCGATCCACCTAGCTCTCTTGTCCAGTGGTCCAAGGACTTTGGTAGGCCCCCGGACCCCATTGTCCTGTGATCTGGTAGCCTAGGGACATAGGTTGACCACCTGATCCACCTTGTTTTTTTTGGGGGGGGGGGGGGGCGGGGCTCTGTTTGGCCCTCTCACATTTGGTTTTATGTTGAACTTTGTGGGGGGAGGAGGGATTGTTTCAACCCGCCTGGCCTTATGCCCCTTCCACCCACTCTGGGAAGGTAATTCTTTGTTTTATGAGGGTCGTCAGGAAGCACTCCCTTAAGAGAGGGGTAATGTCAGGTCATGGGTTGAGCCCATATCCTCATCTTGTTTTGTAGTTTATCATTTCTTGTCACCGGGACATGAGCTCAGCCCACAGCTTCACCTTGAGTTTGATATTTTGGGGTTCTCTGTGTTCCATGTCATCACGTCTTGGTTTAGGTGCTTTATTATTTATTCCCTGCTTTGTCCTTTGTCCTGCATGTTTATCATTGTCGTGGTCCCGTGGTCATGTCTCATGAGTTCCTGTTTACCCTTTTGTCTCAGTCCCTCATGTTTCCTGTACCTGTAGCCACTTCCCTGCTGTCTCCAGTTGGCCATGATTGGTCCCGCTTGTTCTGTGTTCATTGATTACCTGTTGTGTATTTATGCCAGTGTGAGTCTTTGTCTTGTGCGGTGCCCTTGTCTTAGTTGGTGTGATTACACACTTCTGTTTTGCTGTGTATCCTGCCCTAGCCTATAGTTTGAACCTTGCCTAGCTGTGTTTTTGTTTCAGCCCACGAGCTGCATTATTTTCTGTTGTCTATTTTTACCACAATAAATGGTTTATGAAATTCGCCTCACATTTGGGTGCTCTTTCTTGCCCCAGAAGGATAATCCTGACACATCCATCTTACTCAAGAATTCTTTTCTCTTCTACCTGACATCCATCTTCTGGGGATATGCGCTAATAACATTCCACATCCAATGCTCCTGGCCTTGCTTCCCTTTCGTCTGGTTTCTTGCACACACAGTACATCTACCTTTCTTCTCTCCATAATATTAGCCAACTCTCTCCCTTTACCAATCATAGTCCTTATAGAAGAGCTGGAAATGATGAGGCGGTTTTGTATTAAAAACAGAGTCTTTAATGAACAACTCTTCTATCTTGTCTCATCTGGTGCAGAGCTTGGCAGAAGGCAAAAGAGAGAGATTTCTGCCCAGCTCGCTGGTTAAATACAGGCACACATCAAAGACATGCAAAACACAAGCCGACATCCCCCGTATCTTAATCCCCCCATTGTCCTGTTAACTCCTCCCTTCGTCTTGGGAGGTGATGGGAAAACCTCTCCTCGCCTTAGGGGGTGAAGGTGTCAAGTCTGTCGCCGCCGCGTCCTGTGACGTCATTGGTCTTCACACGGCGGTGAGATTCCTTTGTCCTTTCGGGGGTGTGAAGTTCCTTTGCATATGTTGCCCCAAACATTTCCACATGCTCTAACATATGCAGGTATGGAATATATGAGTAATATATACCACAGGCCCCCCAAACAACTAGGAAAGGACACAGAAAGATTCACAGTCTAGGGTAATTGCTAAGACATACTACGTGTTACAGCTGTTGCCACAGAAGAAACTTTCAAGCAGCCATGCTCCTAAGAGAGTTCAGTGAAAACATAACAGCATAGTATATCATAAGTCAGTCCTAAACTGTTGCAGCACAATTAGCGAAAAATTGCAGAGTGGTGTAATCAGTCCCTGTGCAGTCTGGGTTTTAATCTTCTCCCAAAGCTGCTGTAGGTTGGTTTAGGCGTCCTGCTGGGACCTTGTTGTGAGGAATCTGCAGTGTGGGAAGGAGAGAGATTATTTGTTCCCTGCCTGGGGGCTGAGACTTTTCCCTTGGGGGGTCTGCCTCGCCGAGGTGCTCGCGCCAACTGTGCAGGTTCATCTCTCAACAAGAAGGCAGGTTTGAGTCTGTCAATGCTGACCGTTTCATTTCTATCCCCATAATCAAGCACAAAGTGTTTGTCACCATTTTCCAGCACTCTGAACGGGCCATCGTATACTGGGCGTAACGTTGGTTTTAGGGCTTCATGCTTAACAAAAACAAGCTCGGCGTTTTTTAAAGTTTGAGGAACAAAAACTCGTGGAAAGGAGTGATGAGCTGGACCATGGAGAGAGTCCGGTCCGCTACTGCCTAAAAACCTTGGGACTGGGAGGTGCCCTGGTTCCGGGTTTTCTGGTAAAAATTCACCTGGTAGTCTGATAGGCTGAGCAAAGACTAATTCTGCAGGGGAAGCGTCTAAATCCTCTTTAGGTGCCGCACGCAACCCCAATAAAACCCAGGGAAGTTTATTTACCCAATTTGTGTCCGTTAATGAGGCTCTGAGGGCGGCCTTTAAGGACCTGTGAAAACGCTCGCATAACCCATTAGCCTGAGGGTGATAAGCGGTGGTACGGTGAATTGTTGCCCCTAAACTGTTGGACATGGCTGACCAGAGCTCTGAGACAAATTGAGGCCCCCTATCTGACGTGATGTCTGATGGGACGCCGAAACGTGCCACCCAATTTGTTAGAAAAACGCGAGCGACTTCCTCCGCTGTAGTTGCCGCTAGAGGGACTGCCTCTGGCCAGCGCGTGGTGCGGTCTATCATTGTTAGCAGGTGTGTGAAACCCTGGGAGGAAGGCAGTGGCCCCACGAGGTCGACATGAATGTGGTCGAACCTTCTAGCAGGGATGGGAAAAGGCTCCAGAGGGGCTTTTGTGTGTCTGTGTACTTTGGCGCGTTGACAAGGAATGCAAGTTTTTGCCCATTCTTTTACGTTTTTGCACAGGCCTGGCCACACAAACTTTTCGGCAACCATTTTGACCGAGACGCGCGAGGGAGTGAATTGCGTCGAAAATACGGCGGCGCCAAGCAGCTGGTACTAACGGGCGAGGTCGGCCGGTTGAAACATCGCATATTAGGGGGGGGCACGCCGTCGCGCAACCCTTTTTTCTCCAGCCTTAACCCTGTTGGTCCAGACAGGAGCGCGCGCACGTCCGCATCACTGCCTTGTTCTTCTGCCATGGCTGCATAATCTATCCCTTCATGGATAGGTGCTGCATATGTGTTTGCGTTAGAGAAAAGCTCGGCTGCTGAGGCAGTGTAATCTGTCTCCTCGTGCTCTGGTGGTGCCACAGCGCGAGAGAGACAGTCCACTACTACGTTAAGTTTGCCCGCTACGTGTCGAATGTCTGTGGTGAACTCTGAAATCGCAGCTAGCTGTCTTTGTTGTCTGCCCGACCAAGGTTCTGAAATTTTAGCCATAGCAAAAGTGAGCGGTTTATGGTCCACAAAAGCCGTGAAACTCCGCCTTTCTAACCAAAACTGGAAGTGGCGGATGGACAAATGGAGTGCCAGCAGCTCCCTGTCAAAAGTGCTGTATTTGCGTTCCGTCGGGTTTAGCGATTTGCTAAAGAATGCTAAAGGTTGCCAGACCCCCTTGACAAGTTGTTCTACAACTGCCCCTATGGCCAAGTCTGAAGCATCTGTGGTTAGAGCAATGCGGGCCGAGGGATCTGGGTGGACTAACATTGTGGCATTAGCTAGGGCGTTTTTAACTTCCGCAAAAGCGCGTTCGCGTTCCGGGGTCCATTCGACCGCGTTGGAAGCTTTCTTTTTTTTGAGCGCGTCATACAGGGGCTGCATGAGCTGAGCTGCATGAGGGAGGAAACGGTTGTAAAAATTAACCATCCCCAAAAATTCCTGTAGCGATTTGACCGTTTGGGGCCGTGGAAAACCTTCTATCGCATGAATTTTGTCTGGAAGCGGAACTGCCCCTTTCAGGGAGACTCTATGTCCTAAAAAATCAATTTGCGATACGCCGAATTTGCATTTGGCTGGATTAATTATTAATCCGTGCTCTTCTAGCCTCTGAAAAACGGTAGTGAGGTGCTGCTCGTGTTCCTCTTCAGACGAGCTGGCTACCAGCATGTCGTCGAGGTAGACGAAAACAAAGGGGAGGTCGCGTAAGACTGCATCCATCATACGTTGAAAAGTCTGAGCAGCGCCTTTGAGGCCGAAAGGCATTCGCAGGAATTCAAAAAGGCCGAAAGGGGTTATAACCGCTGTTTTAGGAATGTCTTCAGCTCGGACTGGGACTTGGTTCCTTCTGCCGGAGGGGACAGCTGTCTGTCTGCTCCTTCGTCTGCGTCGTTGCTGGCGTATGTCAGAGTCGCCACGGATGAGTCGCTTGAAGAATGCCTCCTTACGGCAGTGAGATTCCTTTGTCCTTTTGGAGGTGTGAAGTTCCTTTGCATATGTTGCCCCAAACATTTCCACATGCTCTAACATATGCAGGTATGGAATATATGAGTAATATATACCACAGTCCTTACATTTAAAGTCCCTACTCTCATCTCCACACTTCTACCTTTCCTTTTCTCTTTCTGCCTCCTTAACACACCTTTCCCTTCTGCTCCTCCTTGATCTTTGACCAACAGTAGCCTGATTTCCCCCAATCACCAGTGGTGATAATTGTTAACACGGGCCTCAATCTTCTTCTTCTTTTAGATTTGATTGGCAGTTGGCAACCAGCTTACAGGTGCATTACCGCCACTGACTTGATTATCATCACTCTATATCTTTGTATAAGGAGTTCTGAACAACTCCTTATGTGTGAAAAAATTATCCGTCCTTGGACTGTGTCCTAGGTGTAGCTCCTTGGCAAGCCTCAGTCGATCTGGTATGGAAGTCTCATTTGTGCTCATATGCATGTTTGAACTGGCAAAGATTTTATGCCGGATGCCCTTCCTGACACAACCCTCCCCATTTACTCGGGCTTGGGACCAGCACTAATAATAACAATACTTTCAAGTGCAGGATTTGAAGTTAAAACCCAACCTGATCTTATGTATTCACCATCTTTGATACAAATCAAAATTTTGTTAATAGTACAGTCCATTTAATGTGAGGTACATGTTGTAAATGGTCAAGTTAAGGGGAATCTATTGGGAACCTTAGAATTCTTTTAAATTTTTTTTGGTAATATCTGTCCAGAGTGTACCCTGCCTCTCGCCCAAAGATGCTGGGATAGGCTCCAGCCCCCCCCCCCACCTCCCCCGCGACCCGAAAAGGATTAAGCGGAAGAAGATGGATGGATGGATGGATGTGCAACACTAAACTGTGCTTTAGCATGGCTAGAATTAGAGAGGATAAAATACAGCACCATAATGTGCTTCCTGGCCAAAAGACCGTGTGTTGAAACTTCAATCTTCCAAATATTGCATGTTCTTATTAATTGCTCTGATCTGGTGAAACCAAAATATCCTAATGTGGTAAGTCAACCACTTTAGGTAGTTTGTGAATGGGTGTCTAAAGAATAGAGAGGTGTTAATGCTGAGAACTGAGCCACCGTCACATAGATGAGAGATTGGGGTTTTGTGCTTGAGGCCACAGAGCTAAAAGTGCTAAATATTGATCGTAGTAGCTAAATAAATGGTGATCCAGAGTAAAAATTTAAGCCCACATTTTCTTGGTCCAACAATGAGCATAACTTTTCTCACCTCTTCATTAATGAAGTGACCTGCACAAATTTCTTAGCTCTAATAATAAAGTCATTATCGGCCATATTAATTATGACCTTTTGTGACCCTGTGACCCTGACCTTTGTCCCTGTGACCCCCAAAATGTAGCAACACATGCTGAGCCTGAGGTTCACCAGTATATCAAGTTTGGTGACCCTAGTTTCATTCTTTCTCAAGTTACAGTGCAGAAAGCCCGCTCTACTCATGCCTCAACTCTGTGAGTAGGGCGTGAGTAATACATACAGTGGGGCAAAAAAATATTTAGTCAGCCACCAATTGTGCAAGTTCTCCCACTTAAAAGATGAGAGAGGTCTCCAATTTTCATCATAGGTATACCTCAACTATGAGAGACAAAATGAGAAAAAAAAAATCCAGAAAATCACACTGAATGATTTTTAATGAATTAATTGGTAAATTCCTTGGTAAAATAAGTATTTGGTCAATAACAAAAGTTCATCTCAATACTTTGTTATATACCCTTCGTTGGTAATGACAGAGGTCAAACGTTTTCTGTAAGTCTTCACAAGGTTTTCACACACTGTTGCTGGTATTTTGGCCCATTCCTCCATGCAGATCTCCTCTAGAGCAGTGATGTTTTGGGGCTGTCGCTGGGCAACACGGACTTTCAACTCCCTCCAAAGATTTTCTATGGGGTTGAGATCTGGAGACTGGCTAGGCCACTCCAGGACCTTGAAATGCTTCTTACGAAGCCACTCCTTCGTTGCCCGGGTGGTGTGTTTGGGATCATTGTCATGCTGAAAGATCCAGCCACGTTTCATCTTCACTGCCCTTGCTGATGGAAGGAGGTTTTCACTCAAAATCTCACGATACATGGCCCCATTCATTCTTTCCTTTACACGGATCAGTCATCCTGGTCCCTTTGCAGAAAAACAGCCCCAAAACATGATGTTTCCACCCCTATGCTTCACAGTAGGTATAGTGTTCTTTTTCCCCCAAACACGACAAGTTGAGTTTTTACCAAAAAGTTCTATTTTGGTTTCATCTGACCATATGACATTCTCCCAATCCTCTTCTGGATCATCCAAATGCTCTCTAGCAAACTTCAGATGGGCCTGGACATGTACTGGCTTAAGCAGGGGGACACGTCTGGCACTGCAGGATTTGAGTCCCTGGCGGCGTAGTGTGTTACTGATGTAGCCTTTGTTACTTTGGTCCCAGCTCTCTGCAGGTCATTCACTAGGTCCCCCCATGTGGTTCTGGGATTTTTGCTCACCGTTCTCGTGATCATTTTGACCCCACGGGTGAGATCTTGCGTGGAGCCCCAGATCGAGGGAGATTATCAGTGGTCTTGTATGTCTTCCATTTTCTAATAATTGCTCCCACAGTTGATTTCTTCACACCAAGCTGCTTACCTATTGCAGATTCAGTCTTCCCAGCCTGGTGCAGGTCTACAATTTTGTTTCTGGTGTCCTTTGACAGCTCTTTGGTCTTGGCCATAGTGGAGTTTGGAGTCTGACTGTTTGAGGTTGTGGACAGGTGTCTTTTATACTGATAACGAGTTCAAACAGGTGCCATTAATACAGGTAACAAGTGGAGGACAGAGGAGCCTCTTAAAGAAGAAGTTACAGGTCTGTGAGAGCCAGAAATCTTGCTTGTTTGTAGGTGACCAAATACTTATTTTTTTTCCACAATATTTTAATTGAACCTTTTTTACAAACATAACACAAACAATCAGACACTAACACTAAAGTAATAAAAAAAACAAAAACAAAAACAAAAACTAAAAAAACCCACCAACAACCACTAACAAGAACAGGTCTTCAACAATGCTCCTCTGTTTAGTCTAGGCAATCCATTACATAAGTATACATATTATACATTCACCAGTTTGGAATTTACAAGGTCCACACACATCATTCACCTTCTTCTTCAAAAGTTATGTTTAAATTCTTGACATAATCAATGAAAGGTCTCCATATATTCTCAAACACAATTTCCTTTGATTTCAGTATATATGTTATTCTTTCTAGTGGAAGGTTTGTTAACATCTGTTTTAACCACTGAGACACAACTGGTCTATGAGTCTTTTTCCACAATAGTGCAATACATTTTTTGGCGTTAAGCAAACTGAGGTCTATGAATGCGCTTTCACTTTTATTAAAATTATGCTTTTCTGGATACAGACCCAACAAAAACAATTTAGGATTCAATATGATTTGTTTTAAAATTATTTTTTCAATTGTTACCCCCACCTCTTCCCAAAACATTCTAATTTTCCTACATTCCCATACACAATGAAATAAGGGTCCTTTATTTTCCATACATTTTGTGCACGTATCTGGTATGTTTTTGTTATATCTATTTAATTCCACCGGTGTAACATACATCCGCATTAACCATTTAAAATGTATCAATTTAAGATGTACATTTATTGATTTGGTTTGAGCTTCTGTACAAGCCAATTCCCATTGTTCCTCTGAAATTTCAATTTGCAGGTCTTCTTTCCAATAATTCAATCTTTTCTGTGAGTTTTCACTTGAAGATAGTGTCAATGAATTATAAAACTCTGAAATAGTACCCTTTCTCTTACTATCTTTCGTCAAAATTTTTTCCAAGGATGAATAAATAGGTCCAGTGAGAGCATTGTTTTGATTTGATCGAATGAAGTTCCTAAGCTGAAGATATTTAAAAAAATGTGTTCTATTAAGATTAAATTTGATCCTCAGCTCTTCAAAAGACATTATGTTATCTGAACATGACAGATATAAATCTTGAATCTTTTGAATCCCTTTTTAATTCCATACTTTAAATACAGCATCCGCTCTCCCTGGTTTAAAATATTGATTACCCCATATTGGGCTAAATTGTGACAGTAAATGTTGTTCTTTTAAATATTTTTTAGTTTCACACCATATTTTGATCATATGCTTTACAAATGGATTTTTAACTTGTTTCTGTGATTTTTTTGCCGAGTCTGAGTATATGAATATGGGAAGAGGTAAAGGTAAATTGTATGATTCCATTTCAGTCCAGTGAGGGAGATCATTTGATGAAAAATAATATGTCATAGACCTCAGTTGTGCTGACCAGTAATACAACATAAAGTTTGGACATTTCAGACCTCCACGATCAAATGGTAAATATAGTAAGGACAGTCGTAATCTAGCCTTCCTGCTGTTCCATATAAATTCCACTAACTTTTTTTTAATTCTTGAGAATAGATCTGAAGGTGGTGGTAAAGGAATGTACTGAAATAAATAAAGTATTTTAGGTAAGATATTACTTTTAAGTATATTGATTCTCCCTATCATCGACATTGGTAGTGACATCCATCTCTGAATTAACACATTAATGTCTGTCATTAAGGCTTCATAGTTGGCACTGGCGACTAATTCTAGCTTAGGCACAATTTGAATTCCTAAATATTTAAACTGATTTACAACATTGAATTGATTTACCTCAGGAGCTGGGTGATTTCTCTGGGTCTCATTTAGCATTAATATTGAAGATTTAGTTTTATTTATTTTATATCCTGATATTTCCTCAAAATTCTTTATTAAATTCAACAAGGTCGGAATTGATTTTTTAAGATTCGACATAAACAAAATTATGTCATCGGCATACAGGGAGATTTTATGTTTTGTTGGTCCTACTTTAATTCCATATATTTGTGGATGTAAACGTACTGCCATCGCTAAAGGTTCAATTGCCATAGTAAACAATAAAGGTGAAAGTGGACAGCCTTGTCGACATCCTCTATTGATCTTTATTGATTTTGAGATATTGCTGTTTGTTAGGATTTCTGCTGTAGCATTATTATATATTATCTGAATCCATTTTATGAAATTATTTCCAAGTCCAAACCTTTGTAAGACTTCAAAAAGAAAGGGCCATTCGACCCTATCAAAGGCCTTTTCGGCATCCAATGATAGGAGAGCTGTATCCGGTGCTTCTTTATTAGAATAAATAATATTAAATAGTCTTCTTACATTATGGAAGCCTTGTCTTCCCTTTATAAAGCCATTCTGATCTTGGTTAATAATATTTGGTAATATTTCTTGTATTCGTCTTGCTAAAATTTTACAGATTATCTTAAGGTCAGCATTTAATAGACTTATTGGTCTCATATTTTCACATTTATTAGAGGGTTTACCTGGTTTTGGCTACAGTATAATTAAGGCATTATTCATGTATGGTGGTAAATTACTATTTTGAAATGCTTCTAAAACCATTTCCAAAAAAAGTTTTATTAATTTATTCTTAAATTTTTTATAAAGGTCAACTGGAAGACCATCTGATCCTGCACTTTTTCCTGATTTCATATTATCAATGGCTAGCCCAACTTCTTCTTGACTAATTTTAGACTCCAGTATCTCCCTCTTTTCATTTGGAATACACGGTATAGATAATCCGTCCAAAAACCCATTTAGTTTTGTTAAGTCAGTTTCATTTTTTGTATCATATAATTTTTCATAGTAATCTCTAAAGGCTCTATTAATTTCTAAAGGATCTACAACTACATGTCCGTTACTTATAATACTGGTAACTGGTGTTTTAAATTCTAATTGTTTAATCTGCCATGCCAATAATTTTCCTGATTTTTCACCTTGTTCATAAAAAGATTGCTTCAATCTTAGAAGACTCGAGGCAGCTCTATTCGCTGATTTTTTGTCATATTCAGCTCTCAGAATCAGTAATTCATTCTCTAACTTTGGGTCACTTCCTGCATACACTTTTTCTTGAAGAATTTTTAGTTTATGTTCCAATTGGACTCTCTCCTCACGAGTCTTCTTAGATTTTGAACCTGTATAACTAATAATATGTCCCCTAGTAAAAGCTTTGAAAGCCTCCCACTTTATACATGCTGATGTTTGTGTAGTATTGATATCAAAGAACTCATCTATCTGTTTTTCTATGTACTTAACAAATTCCTCATCCTGAAGCCATTTATGCTGAAATTGCCACCTACCTGGTTCCTTTGTCAATTTCTTATCTACATACCGTAAAACGGGGCTATAAGGGACGGCGGGGTAATAAGGGACACTTTTCTGCGAAATGTTTTGAATGTAATTCTGCTTTTTTTTATTTTGAGCAGGACGCTGAGTTGTGTTGTTATTGTCTTTCCTGTAGATAGATATTAGTTTTAAGAAATTTGTCGCCGTTATATTTAAGGAAAATTCAAAAAAAAAAAGTGTCCCTTATTACCCCGCCGTCCCTTATAGCCCCGTTTTACGGTATATGAGACAACAGGGTGCATGATCAGAGATCACAATATTATCATAAAAGCAGTTTTGAATCTTGGACCTTAATTCTGTGGAGATCAAAAAATAGTCAATACGTGAGAATGTCTTGTAAGTATTAGAATAACAAGAGTAGGCTTTAACTTGTGGTTTCATTTCTCTCCATATATCTAGCAATCTCAGTTCTTTCATAAAATGCTTAATGATCATCCTGCATCCATTGTGTGTACAGTCCAGTCCTGTTGCTCTATCTATACCGGGGTTCAATGTACAATTAAAATCCCCTGCTATTATATGTTGCCCTGTAAGTGATGATAAGATAAGAAATAAATTAGCAAAGAACTTTTGATCATCTATATTGGGACCGTATAAGTTCACCAGATTTATATTTTCTAATAGCAAAGATCCTTGAATAATTAGATACCTTCCAAATTTGTCTCCAATTACATTTTTCACTTGAAATGGGACTGATTTATGTATGAGAGTCATAACTCCCCTGGCTCGGGATGAAAATGATGAGGTGAATACACTTCCTTGCCATCTACTCCTAATTCTTTTTACATCCTCCTCTATTAGATGAGTTTCTTGTAAAAACACAATTTTTGAACCTATGTCTTTTATTTTATTCATAACTTGTTTAAGTTTTTTTTAAATTTTGTAGACCTCTGCAATTCCATGAAGTTAAATTAAGATTAACGCTTTGGTCTATGATCAATAGGGAGTTTGGGATTACCTCGCAATATAAACATGCTCATACAGAGAAGCAAAAACAGGAGTGGTTGAACATTCATCCTACAAACTACACACAAACAAATTCCCCCAAATACTTATTTTACAGAGGAATTTACCAATTAATTCATTAAAAATCCTTCAATGTGATTTTCTGGATTTTTTTGCCCCACTGTGGGGCAAAAAAGTATTTAGTCAGCCACCAATTGTGCAAGTTCTCCCACTTAAAAGATGAGAGAGGGCTCCAATTTTCATCATAGGTATACCTCAACTATGACAGACAAAATGAAAAAAAAAAAATCCAGAAAATCACACTGAATGATTTTTAATGAATTAATTGGTAAATTCCTTTGTAAAATAAGTATTTGGTCACCTACAAACAAGCAAGATTTCTGGCTCTCACAGACCTGTAACTTCTTCTTTAAGAGGCTCTTCTGTCCTCCACTCATTACCTGTATTAATGGCACCTGTTTGAACTCATTATCAGTATAAAAGACACCTGTCCACAACCTCAAACAGTCAGACTCCAAACTGCACTATGGGCAAGACCAAAGAGCTGTCAAAGGACACCAGAAACAAAATTGTAGACCTGCACCAAGCTGGGAAGACTGAATCTGCAATAGGTAAGCAGCTTGGTGTGAAGAAATCAACTGTGGGAGCAATTATTAGAAAATGGAAGATATACAAGACCGCTGATAATCTCCCTCGATCTGGGGCTCCACGCAAGATCTCACCCCGCGAGGTCAAAATGATCACGAGAACGGTGAGCAAAAATCCCAGAACCACATGGGGGGACCTAGTGAATGACCTGCAGAGAGCTGGGACCAAAGTAACAAAGGCTACATCAGTCACACACTATGCCGCCAGGGACTCAAATCCTGCAGTGCCAGACGTGTCCCCCTGCTTAAGCCAGTACATGTCCAGGCCCATCTGAAGTTTGCTAGAGAGCATTTGGATGATCCAGAAGAGGATTGGGAGAATGTCATATGGTCAGATGAAACCAAAATAGAACTTTTTGGTAAAAACTCAACTTGTCGTGTTTGGAGGAGAAAGAACACCATACCTACTGTAAAGCATGGGGGTGAAAACATCATACTTTGGGGCTTTTATTCTGCAAAGGGACCAGGACAACTGATCCGTGTAAAGGAAAGAATAAATGGGGCCATGTATCGTGAGATTTTGAGTGAAAACCTTCTTCCATCAGCAAGGGCATTGAAGATGAAACGTGGCTGGGTCTTTCAGCATGACAATGATCCCAAACACACCGCCCAGGCAACGAAGGAGTGGCTTCATAAGAAGCATTTCAAGGTCCTGGAGTGGCCTAGCCAGTCTCCAGATCTAAACCCCATAGAAAATCTTTGGAGGGAGTTGAAAGTCCGTGTTGCCCAGAGACAGCCCCAAAACATCACTGCTCTAGAGGAGATCTGCATGGAGGAATGGGCCAAAATACAAGCAACAGTGTGTGAAAACCTTGTGAAGACTTACAGAAAATGTTTGACCTCTGTCATTGCCAACAAAGGGTATATAACAAAGTATTGAGATGAACTTTTGTTATTGACCAAATACTTATTTTACTGAGGAATTTGCCAATTAATTCATTAAAAATCATTCAATGTGATTTTCTGGATTTTTTTTTTCTCATTTTGTCTCTCATAGTTGAAGTATACCTATGATGAAAATTGGAGACCTCTCTCATCTTTTAAGTGGGAGAACTTGCACAATTGGTGGCTGACTAAATACTTTTTTGCCCCACTGTATATCAGTACTGTCAAATTCAGTTGACTGTAACTACAAACAGACAATCTTTTTATGTAAAACTTAGAATTATTCATTTAATAAATATCAATTAACTCTAACTCTTTGGATGATGACTAACAGAATAGAAAGTACTGTGTCTCAGCATGGTGTGCGTCTGTGTGTTATAAAAGATTAATGTATCCCAACAGTCAAAGGTGATATAAAGTAGCCTCCATCCTTGTCCTCTCTGATGTTCACACGCTCCAGTTCTGTGAAACCTAAACTCTACCACCAACCATAACAAACTTCAGGGATTTGAGTGCTGATCCGAAATTTTACTTCTTTGTTTTGGAGTAATAAAAGAAATTATTTGTAGACCTGAAGTTGATTGATTCAATGATACATTTGAAATGAATGTGACATTTTTTGGAAAAAGATGAGTGAATATAGAATATAGTCTGGCATAGCATCTTAGAGTCAAAACTGTCAAGTTTGAAGCAAACAAATTAATTAATTAATGGGTCATTGTCATGCTGAAAAATGAAGGTCATCTTCAGCTTTCTAGCAGAGGCCTGAAGGTTTTGTGCCAACATTGGTATATGAAACTGTTCATAATTCCATCCACCTTGACTAAGGCCCCAGTTCCAGCTGAAGAAAAACAGCCCCAAAGCATGATGCTGCCACCACCATGCTTCACTGTAGGTATGGTGTTCTTTTGGTGATGAGCAGTGTTGTTTGTGCCAAATATACATTTTGGAATTATGGCTAAAAAGTTCAACTGTCACAGTTGCCCTTCAGGGCAAGATAAAAGGCACTACGCGCTGGCTATGAGTTTGCAAATTTAGTAAAGAAAACACAAAACTACAGAACTAGAGAACAAGGAAAATGCAGGCAAGCAAAACAGCAAACAGCTAAGGCGAGGGATATCACTGGCTAAACCTGGGGAACAAGGCTAAGAATACACATTAGGAATACATAAAGAAAAACAGGAGAGTTATGAGGAACTTACTTCCTGTAGGAGCGAGTTGAAAGTAGGGTGCTGCCCCGGACAAAAGTGTGCAGCCCCTTAAATAAGGCTAGACTCAAAATAAAGTAAGTGGTAAAAGATGTGGTAAACCTGAGCAGGTAGGAGAAAACAAAGAAGCAATTTAGATCAGCTGGGAATAATGAAAAAGGAGGGAGCAATCGGAGCTGACAGCTGACAGGACCATGCCCACGCAGAACGAAACCCCCAGAAAGCCACTGACAGCTGTCAACTCCGAGAAAGAACACAACAGAATACCAATATAATAATAGGGCAGAGAATAAAGACCTGTAACCTCAAAAAATGTAACAAACAAACTGCAATGAACATAGACAGGAAAATAAATCATACAGTGAAACAATATAGAATAAATGACAACTCAAAATGACAACACAGTACAAATATGAGAAAAAAAAAGACAGACAATCAGAGCCTGGTGGAATCCACATGTGCTCAGAATATGACAGCCTCCCCCCCCCCCAAAAAAATGGTGGATCCTAGACACCCCAGGGTAACATCAAAAGAAAAGAACCCACACACACATAAATCCTACCCCAACAAGAAAACAACTCCACCCCAGGTGGGAGGAGGGGGACCCAGGCACGGAGGGACAGATCCAAACCAAAAGGAACAAGAAAAAACCCTCAGGATAGCTTCCCAGCAAGGCCCATGCTGAAGGGAAACAAAACAAAACCCGCTCAGGACCCACACAGAGCTGGGCACCTAGCCCCCCTAGACCAAAGAACAAGCAATTCAAGTGGTCGGCCGAAGTCCTAGGCCTGACAGATGGCGAGGTGGTAAGAGTCGGGTGGTGTGCCGGAGAATGCAAACCACCCAACCCAATGGCAAAGCCTGTCAGGCACCCAACCGAGATGACCAGAGGAGAGGAAGGACGAAGAGTAGAGGGAGCCTCGATGACGTCAGGCAGAGAACAAGGCACTACAGCGACAACTGGCAGGGGAAGGGGAACCATGACGGTGTCTAGCAGAGGAGGGGGAAACAGGACGGCACCAGGCAGAGGATGGGGAACTACGGTGGTGTCTAGCAGAGGCAGGGGAACTATGACGGCGTCTGGCAGAGGATGGGGGACCACGATGATGTCTGGTAGAGGATGGGGGACCACAACGGCGCCTGGCGGAAAATGGGGGACCACGACGGCGCCTGGCAGCAGAGGGGGAACCACGACGCCCTTGGACTGGCCAGCAGCACCCACAGTGGCCCTGGACAGGGACATAGCAGCACCCGTGGTGGCTCCAGGCTGGGCCAAGGCTGCACCCTCGGTGAGCCCGGACTGGGCCAAGGCTGCACCCTCGGTGAGCCCGGACTGGGCCAAGGCTGCACCCTCGGAGGACCCAGGCTGGGACGGAGCGCCCGCAACGACCTCTATCGGAGGGGGAACCACGACGACCTTGGACTGGCCAGCAGCACCCACGGAGGCTCCGGACTGAAGTGAAGCAGCACCCACGGTGGTCCCGGACTGGGACATAGCTGCATCCTCGGCGGGAGGAGCTGGACTCATGATACCTTTGGGCGGCGAGCCCGGACCCACGGAGACATCTGGCTGATCTGGAAATACCTTGGCAACCCTGGGGGAGAGCTCAGACAAAACAAGTGGAGAAACAGGGTCAGGGTCACCGGCAGCGGCAGAGCCCAGCAAGGTGAGCTCAGGTGCAGCTAACGGCTGTGCCCGACTCTTCTCACCAAGAGCCAGGCATAATTTCTCCAAAACAGACACAAGAAAAACGAAGGAGAGCACTTGCCTGAGCTCGAGCTCCATCGCCATCTAGGACTCCATCAGTCCAAGTGATGGTGTCTCGGGCCCAGCTCCCTGGTTATCCAGCCCCAAGCCCCAAGCTCCAGGCGGCTCCTGCAGCAGGCATGGTGGTCAGTGCAGTCCTGGGACCCGTCAGCGATGTGGCCCACGCAGGTGGCTCGCCCTGCGTGGCGACGGGAGGTCAGCTCCATGCTGGTGCTGTTTCCTGCTTAGCTGAAGCCCAGGAACTCTCCATAGTTGGCGCAGGCATCAGCTTGGGTTCAGTGCTCCTCGTCCATCCATAGCATGGCTGTGGGGCTGGAATCAGGACCTCCAGAGCCGCAGGCTCCTCCATCGTCCGGCAGCTCAGTTCCGGGGCCAGCGGACACTCGGGGATAATCGGAGAAGACACAAAGAGGGCAAACGAGAATTTATTAACTGCAACAGGCGGTGAGGACTCAGGGAACTGCAAACCCCAAGTCTCACTACCGGGAATCAGACAAGGCGTATCATCATAAAATAAAGTGGAATTAAATGACACTTGCCTGTTTTCCCAGGGTTCGATGTTGCCTGTTGCAGCAGGTGTAATGTCATCCCTCTCCGTGGCTACAGTGGAGATAGGCCCCTCAGAGGATTGTGGGGGAGCAGCTCCAGTGGACGTGGAGGCAGATGGAGCCGGGGGAAGCACAGTCAACCTCTCGACAGCGGAAGAGAGCGCCAGGGAGAAGCAGGGAACAGCAGCTGCGGAGAGGGGAGGAGCTGACAATTTAGCCAGAGGCGAAAAGCACAAAGTATGCACTGCTGAGGAAGGCTTCTGCCTCAGCGAGGGGGAATTTGCTGTCCGAGAGGCGGGAGTATTCCTCCAGTGATCCGGAGCTGGACGACACAGGCGTTGTGGAGTTGAAGCAGTGGGAGCAGGAACGGGCACACTGGAGATGAGGCAGGGCGTCTTCTGTGACGCGCGTCTCCGTGCACGCTCCAGATTTCCTGGAGGTGGCCCCACACCAGCCCGGGGAAGAACTGTTGTAGCACAGAGAGCGTGGCCAACAAGTCAGCGAACTGGGCGTGCCTCCATAACCCAGGATGTGCTTTGACAATGGTGGTTGCCAAATTCACCTTCTCCCAGATCTTTTTAGGACTCCGGGAGGCGAGAACTTCATCTATGAAGCTCTGGATGAATTCCACGGCCCACTCTTCCTCCATGCTCGGGGAACTCGCTGTCAGTCTTCCCTTGGTCACCGGACACCGGCGAGCTGGGGACATGTCGAACTCCACAAAAATAGGTGAGTGAGAAAAAAAAGACAAAACTCACAGCTGCTGGTGCCCACACTGGCAGCACCCTTCTGTCATAAGTGCCCTTCAGGGCAGGATAAAAGCCACCACGCACCGGCTGTGAGTTTGCAAATTTACTAGAGAAAACACAAAACTACAGAATTAGAGAACAAGGAAAATGCAGACAAGAAAAAATAGCAAACAGCTAAGGCGAGAGAAATCACCAGCTAAACCTGGGGAACAAGGCTAAGAATACACATTAGGAGTACATAAAGAAAAACAGGAGAGTTGTGAGGAACTTACTTCCTGTAGGAGTGAGTTGAAAATAGGGTGCTGCGCCAGACAAAAGTGCGCAGCCCCTTAAATAAGGCTAGATGCAAAACAAAGTAGGTAAAGTCCCACAGGGTTCAGTTTTGGGACCATTATTATTCAATATGTATATAAATGATATATGTAAAGTTTCAGAAAAAATGGACTTAATATTGTTTGCTGATGACACTAACCTGCTATGCAGTGGAAACAACTTGGAACAACTTCTGGATACACTCGGAAAGGAATTAGGAAAGCTGAAACTGTGGTTTGATTCAAACAAATTAACGCTCAATTTAAGCAAGACAAAATTTATAGTCTTTAACAACCATCACAACTACCCAGTACCCAAACTCAGTGTAAATGGTGTAGAGATTGAAAGGGTATCCGAAACTAAATTCCTTGGAGTAATAATTGATAACAAACTGTGTTGGAAGCCACATATTAATTATATAAAAGGTAAAGTATCCAAATCAATTGCAATATTACACAGAGTGAAAAATTTGCTGAATCAACCCACACTATACACCTTGTATCATTCATTAATACTCCCATACATGACATATTGTAATGAAGTATGGGGAAATACATATAAAACAAACATATATCCACTCTTTATGCTTCAAAAGAGAGCTATTAGAATAATCAACAAAGCAGCTTACAGGGAACCAACAAACCCACTTTTTCTTAAACAAAAAACTCTCAAGTTGAAAGATCTGATCGACTTTAAAACCGCAATAATAATGTTCAAAGTGAAGAATCTATCACTGCCCGCAAATATCCAAAAGTTGTTCCAAACAAGGGAGAAACGATATCACTTCAGAGGAACATGTATATTTCAAAAGCCTACAGTGAGAACAACTACCAAGCAACACTGTATTTCAGTGCAAGGTGTCAGATTATGGAACGATTTTGGACCTGAATTAAAATCATGTACAAAGCTTGGACAATTTAAACAAAAACTAAAGGAAGAAATACTCCAAACATATTTACAAGACGACATGTAAACTCACATAAGGATTGACATTTCCAGCCTGTGTTGTGTTATAGCTTAGTTTTTCTTTTTTCTCTGTGACACTATGTCTTAGATTTGTTTTTGAATAGTAACTGCTTAACTTAGACTAGCTCAGTTTTCTTTTTCTCTCAGTCATATTTTGTCTTAGCCTTGTTTTAAATTGTAATCGCTCTTGTCTTGTTTTCTCTTTTTTCTCCTTTGAATTCTTGGATGGAATATGGGTGGGCAATATAAGCTGCGGCTTCAGCCATCACCCCTTTCGGATAACTCACGTGGAATTGTATAGTAGAAGGAGTCTTTGTCTAATTTGACCTTGTTGTTATATTATACAGTTTCTTTTAACCTGTAATGTACTATCCGAAATAAATAAATTCATTCATTCAAAAAAAAAAAAGTAAGTGGTAACAGGTGTGGTAAACCTGAGCAGGTAGGAGAAAACAAAGAGGCAATTTAGATCAGCTGGGAATGATGAGAAAAGAGGGAGCAATCAGAGCTGACAGCTGACCGGACCATGCCCACGCAGAACGAAACCCCCAGAAAGCCACTGACAACTGTCAACCCCGAGAGAGAGAACACAACAGAATACCAATATAATAATATGGCAGAGAATAAAGACCTGTAACCTCAAAAAATATAACAAACTGCAATGAACACAGACAGGAAAATAAATCATACAGAGAAACAATATAGAATAAATGACAACTCAAAATGACAACACAGTACAAATATGAGAAAAAAAAGGCAGACAATCAGAGCCCAGTAGAATCCCCCCGCGCTCAGAACGTGACATCAACCTTGGTTTCATTGGACCATAACACATTTTCCCACATGTGCCTGGAACATTCCAAATGTGTTTTTGCAAAATGTAGCCAGGCTTAGAAGTTTTTCTTTGTAAGATAAGGCTTCCGTCTTGCCACCCTACCCCATAGCCCAGACATATGAAGAAGACGGAAGATTGTTGTCACATGTACTAAATAGTCAGTACTTGCCAGAAATTCCTGCAGCTCCTTCAGTGTTGCCGGTGGCCTCTTGGCAGCCTCCCTGACCAGTTTTCTTCTTGTCTTTTTATTATTATTATTATTTTCATTTTTATGTTTATTTTTCTTATCTTCTTAATTATTGCTCTGAGTGTTGCTATCCCTGTGCTCTTGCAATCCTGGAATTTCCCCATTGTGGGACTAATAAAGGCTTATCTTATCTTATCTTAATACAACAGATTTAGACCCAAAGTAAGGACACAACACACACAGACAAATAGCTGAGGCAAGAAAATGAAATTTTATTTAACAGCTTTCATAAAAGCTGCCCATGGCGTGGGGGAAGAGTCACCTGCAGGAGAGACAGAGAGAGCACGATGAGTGGCCACAATAGTAGGTAAGGACTCTGTTATGTCTGGAAACAGGACAGCAGAGGCAAGAGCTGTACTGAACAATAACTTTATTACAGGACATGGTTAGTAACACGTGTTACAGCAAGTGGCAACAAGTTAACCTCAAGCTAGTACAGGCTCTGGTCGGTTTGGAGGCGGAGTGCCAAAGAGGCCGTCTCCCGCCAACAGTTCCCTATGTAGGCATGGCGTGATGACCTCACCTGTGTATCCAAAGTCACGTCCGCACAGTCTTTTGTAAGCTGCAGCATCACAACATTCATCCCCTCCCCTGGGAAAGCCAAAAAATATTATTAACTCTTTAAATTCACAGCAGCTTTTATGTTCACAACCGCTCTCTCTCTTTTTTTTTTTTTACAAAGAGACTCAAACGGAACCTGGGTCACCGGGTAGTCTGCCGCTAGACTCTGCATGAATGACTGGGTTATTCTGCCACTGAAATCAACTGTTCTGTCTAAACATTGCAAAACAGAGTCACTGTTGCAGTTCAACTTCGGGGGCCTCAGTTGAGCCCACAGGGGGCACGCCCCTGGAGGCACAGGCTGCAGCAGACCTGGGTGCCATCTTGCTGGAGTCATGGCTCGCTCGTCAGTAATGACCCAGC
Organism: Pholidichthys leucotaenia; assembly: GCA_020510985.1. Classification (NCBI taxonomy): domain Eukaryota; kingdom Metazoa; phylum Chordata; class Actinopteri; order Cichliformes; family Pholidichthyidae; genus Pholidichthys; species Pholidichthys leucotaenia. The sequence continues at coordinate 297,168,502 of CM035841.1, read as the reverse complement.
CCGGGTCCCACAGTAGCTGGGTCGGCTCCAGCGTTGCGTCTTGACCTGAGGCAGCTGCTCTTACCTCTCACAAATGGCTGGCGTGCCATCTCGAACCATCAGCCATCTGGACGGTGTCTGGCCTCGGTTGTGTGATGATTCTCATCTGCGATGAGGGGACCAGCTGTGGGTCCAGGCAGTCGGATTGTTGGACCCGAACACAATCAAGTAGTGTGAGCAGCGATCTGTTCAGCCGCACTCTGTGTTGCTGCTCTCTCATCCCTGATGCTGGTTGCTGCTGTGGCGGCGTGCCATCCACGCCGACGGCAGGACATGCCCTCGGTTGGGTTGGGTCCTGCTGGGCCACGAACTCTCCATTCTGCTGTGCTGCGGCTGCTCCCTGAGGATCATGCTGGGTGAGGATACAAGATGAGTCCAGTCTCTGCTCCCTCTCTCCTGGGGCTTATTGTGGTCACAGTGATGTGTCACTGTTGCTGGTGCCAGGACACGTGCAGGGTTGTTGTCATTCAAACTGTTTACTGCTGAGTTGTTGTGCTGTGGTGCCCTGCTGTCCTGCAGTGTCTACCTTGGGGCCCTCCCGAGAAGGCGTGGGGTCAGCGGGCTCAGCAACCGGGGCAACCGTCTGTACCAGCGGCATTGACTGTGGGGGCGCGGGCAGGGGCCCATTAGCCGCGATACCACCTGGGCCATTATCACCAGCTAGGACACTAATTCCCTTCCCTCTGTCTCCGATAGGAGGTGCAGCGCCCCCAACACCGCCTCCTGTAGCCTTTTCACCTTGTCTGCCACTGTCTGGTCATCTGGCTCCTCTTGCAACAGGTACTGTATCGACGGATCCGCGGCATATCACTTCAACCATGACTGTATCAACCTGTTCTCTATGTATTGGAACTCACACCTGCTAGCCAAACAACGAAGGGGGGCTACGCACTGTAGGAACGACTCGTCTGGTCAAGATGGCACCTTCACTGTAGGTTTCTGCAGGGCCCAGTGCATCCAACACATGCTGCCCCTTAACACCAAGGCAATAAACTAGCACAGCAGGTAGATGACGCTCGCTCGCGTTAGCTAGGCCCCTAGCCGACACAAATGTCTGAAGCGACTCAAACCAACAAGGCCACGGGATGGGCGGCTCACCTGGTGTCGAGAGGAACAGTGTCAGTGGTGCCAGACATGGTTCCATCTTCAGGAAAATAATTAGTTTTTCTCCAGAAGGCCAATTTTTCTCCTTGTCGCCACATTATTTCTGGAAACAGGAGAGTGGAGGCAGGAGCTGTACTGAATGATAACTATTACAAGAAATGGTTAGTAACACATGTTACAGCAAATAGCAACAAGCTAACCTCAAGCTAGTACAGGCTCTGGTTGGTTTGGAGGCGGAGTGCCAAAGAGGCCATCTCCCGCCAACAGTCCCCTTACGTAGGCACGGCGTGATGACGTCACCCGTGCGTCTGACGTCATGTCCGTACATTTTGTTGTAAGCTGCGGCTTCACAACAGACTCTGTTTGAGTTATTATGCAAGGTGGGCATACTTGTTCACTGTTGAGGGCAGTGGTAAAAGAGTGGTGGAGGACAAAGAAGATCTTCAACCTGACAGTCACGGGCCACAGTGGAACTAGAGTAACAGGTGAGTTGGGAATGCGTTTTACAGATGTGGACAAAATTGTTGGTACCCCTCTGTTGATGAAAGAAAAACCCACAATGGTCACAGAAATAACTTGAATGTGACAAAAGTGGTAATAAATAAAAATTCTATGAAAATTAACCAATGAAAATCAGACAATGCTTTTGAATTGTGGTTCAACAGAATTACTTTAAAAAACAAACTCATGAAACAGGCCTGGACAAAAATGATGGTACCCCTAGAAAAGATTGAAAATAACGTGACCATAGGGACATGATCAACCAAGATGTGTCCTCTAATTAACATTACAGTTGTCCACAAACTTGTAATCAGTCAGTCGGCTTATTTAAAGGGTGACAAGTAGTCACTGTGCTGTTTGTTGACATGGTGTGTACCACACTAAACATGGACCAGAGGAAGCAAAGGAGAGAGTTGTCTCAGGAGATTAGAAAGAAAATTATAGACAAGCATGTTAAAGGTAAAGGCTATAAGACCATCTCCAAGCAGCTTGATGTTCCTGTGACTACAGTTGCACATATTATTCAGAAATTTAAGATCCACAGGACTGTAGCCAACCTCCCTGGATGTGGCCTCAGGAGGAGACGGATAATACGAATGGTAACAAAAGAGCCCAGAACAACCTCTAAACACATTCAAGGTGAACTCCAAGGTCAAGGTACATCAGTGTCAGATCGCACCATCTGTCGTTGTTTGAGTCAAAGTGGACTTCATGGGAGGCGACCAAGGAGGACACCACTGTTGAAAACAAATGATAAAAAAGCCAGACTGGAATTTGCCAAACTGCATGTTGACAAGCCACAAAGCTTCTGGGAGAATGTCCTATGGACAGACAAGACAAAACTGGAAGTTTTTGGCAAGGCGCATCAGCTCTATGTTCACTGATGCAAAAATGAAGCATACTAAGAAAAGAATACTGTCCCTACTGTGAAACATGGAGGAGGTTGTGTTATGTTCTGGGGCTGCTTTGTTGCATCTGGCACAGGGTGTCTTGAATGTGTGCAGGGTACAATGAAATCTCAAGACTATCAAGGTATTCTAGAGAGAAATGTGCTGCCCAGTGTCAGACAGCTTGGTCTCAGTCGCAGGTCATGGGTCTTGCAACAGGATAATGACCCAAAACACACAGCTAAAAACACTCAAGAATGGCTAAGAGCGAAACATTGGACTATTCTAAAGTGGCCTTCTATGAGCCCTGATCTAAATCCTATTGAACATCTGTGGAAGAAGCTGAAACATGCCGTCTGGAGAAGGCACCCTTCAAACCTGAGACAACTGGAGCAGTTTGCTCATGAGGAGTGGACCAAAATACCTGCTGAGAGGTGCAGAAGTCTCATTGACAGCTACAGAAATCGTTTGATTGCAGTGATTGCCTCAAAAGGTTGTGCAACATAATATTAAGTTAAGGGTACCATCATTTTTGTCCAGGCCTGTTTCATGAGTTTGTTTTTTAAAATAATTCTGTTGAACCACAATTCAAAAGCATTGTCTGATTTTCATTGGTTAATTTTCATAGATTTTTTATTTATTACCACTTTTGTCAGATTCAAGTTATTTCTGTGACCATTGTGGGTTTTTCTTTCATTAACAGAGCAGTATCAACAATTTTGTCAACGTCTGTAACTGCACTGTCAGCTTGGAGGATTGCATGGTGACTTGGACAGCTATACTAACTGAAGGTCGGCGCAGAAAGAACTAGATGGCTCCAGATTCACAAAGAGAGGAACATGGAGCCAGAGGATTGCTGAGACAGAGCGGTTAGTGTAATACTATTGAGAATGTTTAGGGCTTACTTGGAGCTTCTCCTGAAGCAGAGGTCCAACCAGAGAGGATCCAGAGAAAAGGAGCACAAGGCGACCAGAGGTCCAACCAGATGGGATCCAAAGAGAGGGAGCACGAGGAGAACTGAAGTTCCAAGGAGCATAGTGTTAGTGTTGGTAATAATGTTTTATGGCTCCCTTGATGGGAAGACAGCAGCAAGCAGTTCCACAGAGAGCTTGGGAGAGAGCTCGGCAGAAGACGATGTCTGGTTAAGTGCAAGGAAGCCAGAGAAGAACTTTGTGGCAGGGTGGCAGGCAGCTGGAGTAACCTGATTGTCACAGAGTAACAGTGTTGAGTAAGGAGAGCAGGGGTCAGACAGTTTGGTTACAATCGCTCATTGAGAAAATCCATAGTCACGCAGAGGAGGCTCATGAACGTGATGATCCCACATGAAGCTGTCAACTGATTGTACCTAATAAAGACACCACCCAGAAATCAGCTGAACATGGGTAAACCAGCAGCTACATCTGATCACCTGCTGAGGTGGTTGCACAACAGCCAAAGAGCTGAACGTGCCAAGATAATAAGGCATACACCCAAAATCATAACAGAATGACCTGCCTATGGCATGGCATCAGTCATAGGCAACAGGTGGCATGAGCAGAGCTGCTCTGTATGGTACTACTAACATCTTACAGAACAGTGACTTCACTGCTCACATAATAGCCCAATTTCCACCGGAACCCTGTCGGTTAATAGCACCAGTGGTGGTCGTTGTTAACCCGGGCTTCAACTGATCTGGTATGGAAGTCTCATTTATCATGATCCACATGTTTGATTTTGCAGAGGTTTTACATCAGATGCTGTTCCTGTCACACCCCTCCTCATTTACCAGGGCTTGGGACCGGGGGAGCACACTGGCTTGTGCACCCCCTGTAGCTGGGTTAGCATGTGTATGAGGCCAATGAAAAAAATTGTGCAAAGTACCTGGAAATGGGGAAGAATTGCCCAAGAAAGGGGTGGTGGGTCTGATTTATAAGCCAGCTTTATTGTCATTCAGTCCATTATGTACAGTAGAATGAAACTGTGTTTCTCCTATCTACAATGTTAATCACATCTAGAATCAGAGGGGCCGCTGCCATGCAATGCTCCGCCACAAACAACTCTTCTTCCCCCCATTCTATTATGCTGAGCACCAAGCTAGAAGGTGGGAAGTACCATTTTTTTAATATGGTCTCTGGTATGACCTGGCCAGGGATTGAACCCATGACCTTCCAGATGTGGGGCGGATGCTCTACCGAGTGATCGCCAAAACTGGTGGATGTTGGTTGCTAATGTTTGCTTGGCATTCATTGTGCAGGACATTTACAATCTGAGGCGTCACAGGGCAGGTGCAGAGGAGAGCCATCAAAGCTGCAGCAAAAGCACCAGAGAAAACCACGAGATGGTTTTGGTTTAAGAGGGTGGCTCTGTGGACAAATACTTCTGGGATGCAAGGCGGGGTCTGATCAACACCCGCCATATTGCCTGGACAAGGGTGTCAATGTTGAAGGACCTGAAACACTCGATAACCCCAGGTTACATTGGTGATGCATTCCAGATCTATATTTTATCCTTAAATGCCACAGATGATCCATTGGAGAAACTTACTTAGGCCAGTTTCTTAAGGAAAAAAAAAAACTCACAAGAAGCAGTATATGGTGAAAGTGCAACTAAAACAAAAGTGTGTGAAAACAGTAGAGGAAAGATCATGAGTTTATTGAACATGAGAATAATTGTGAACTCGTGATCTTTATTGGGAAAAGGGAGGTGAAGCAGAGAAAAACAAGAACCAACATTTAAAATAAATCAGGAAGTAACTGTACAGGTCAAAAACAGAACAAGCACTAAACATCTAAACACATCCTCATCATCTATGGCCCAATCTAAAGCGTGCATTTGCGCCAAGCTTCCCATTTTGTGGATTTGTTAGTGTAAGAGGTAATTTTGGAAAACAAACAGTTCATTTGAGAAGTCATTTTCATGATTATTCAAACTGATTAGTTTAAATGTTATACTTAAACATTCTAATGAATAATTTAATTTTTTTTTATCCTGTTTTTGCTCTTTTGTGGTGTTAATCTGGCAAGAGAAAGTACACAGAATGGAAAAGGCTTTTATTATGAAGGAAGAGTGACGGAAGTCAAGTGAGGGAATGTATGTAAATAGAATGTTGGGTGCAGCTATGGCTGGATATTAAAGTTATGGGAAGAGCTCAAATGGTCTCGTTCTTGTGGCAGAAGTAATAACCTTCAACTATCACCCACGCAAGCTTACATTAGTTTCTGTCAGCGCATAGTCTGTTTTTCATGCTTTGTGTCATGATATCCAAGTACTTGTAGACTGTGTGGCCCCTTTAAGTGGCAAGAAGGGGACTCATTTGACAGGTGGAATCGGCACAAGCTCAGCACATTGCTATTTGGATGCATTATCTTCCAATGTGCTTTTGATCAGCAAAAACCAGGTCTATTGTCAGAAGCACATTGTTAATGCAATTTCAGCACATGTTTTGAAATTGTGGGTGCACTCCTATTGACAGGGACACATGAGGAAATATTCAGAGCTTGCACTGGGATTTTAATGGACAGAGTTGTAATGGATATAATCTAATCAAACTATTATTCTTCAGCCCAGCTGTTCAGTCATGTTGTCCTCTTCCTTCCATAATAACTAACTAGGCATCAATTGTAATTAATACGTGGCTTAATGCCAAGCACCGTTACTATAGCACATATTTTCTCTTCACTCATGCACATGCCCTTTGGCCAGCGCAAAACCCGTCTTCCAAACAAGCCACCATGATCACAGTTCGTCTTAGATCATGCACCTCTGTGTATTAAAGGGAAGGGCAGGAAAGCTTAGAATTGGATTATTATTTGTTACACCCAAAACACACCTCTGATTATTCAGACCAGCACCCTTTGTGTTATGTCTGGAAACCTGGGAATGAGCAACGGAGAGTGGTGTTGCTTGGAACACGAACTTCATTACAACAGGATTATATATATCTTACAGTAGTACAGGTGTCTGTTACAGGAGGCTGCCATTAGAGAGGAGAGAGTCAAGAGACCTAGGATGGCCGACTCTCCCTTTATATCGGCTCGGCGTGATGATGTCACCAAACGGCTGTGTCATCATGCCAGTGCCACTGAACCCTGTGATTTCTTATACCACCCCCACCCCCCCCACCCCGGAAAAAAACAGAACAACATGCCAGACCAACTCAACCCTCTCCAATCTGCTGGCATCACAAAACCCCAAACTAGCTAGGGCTGGCGGGTAGACCACCGCATAGCCCAGCACAGCTGAGTGGGTTATTCTGCCACTATTCGTAAGCAGCCATGCTCCTAGCTAAACAGTTCTCCTTCTTTTTTCTTCTTTTCCATGAAGAAGGCAGTCCGGTCAGAGGGGCCTTGTAGCGAGCCTGTAGTGGACACACCCCTGGGGATGCGGGGGCCCACGGATCGGGATCGTCTTTCACGAAACCCCAGTCCAGGTCCCACACCGTGTGAGTGGCCTCACATGAAGCCCTGTCATCCAGGGTTGCTGTTCGAACCCGACGGAGACAGTTGGTGTGCCACACCGAACCATCTGCCAGTTTGAAGGTTGCTGGGCCCAGCTGTGCGATGATCCTGATGGGTGTCAGTGGTGGTGGGGATGGTATTGAGGCTGACTGTGGGCCTGGCCGCTTGGTTCTGTGGACCTGAACCCAGTTCATCACTGCAAGCAGCATTTTGTTTGGATGTACATGGTGTTGAGGCTGTGATGGTGTAGCTCTTATGTCTGTTGCGGGGCATCCACCAGGCTGTGGTGGTTCTGCTGTGTCCTGTTGGGTCATGGACTCAACAGAACAACTTTGCATCCTGTGCCTCCTTAGCTTGCTGCTCCTGGGCACAGAGTTATGTAGGCAATTCCTTGCAGGGCGGGTCTGAGACTACTCCCTTCGGGCAGTACACCCGGGAGGCAGTAACTGCGATGAACAGGCCTCCTTGTTGGTCGCAGGCTAAGTTCCTGCAAGGGCCTGAGGTTCCAGCGGTATATCTGGTAGGGGAGGAGCTGGAGCCCCCTAGAGGTGCGCTGTGCTGGTCCCATGGTGCATGGATAAATCCCGACAGCCACCAACTCCGCCCCACTGCCTTGTGGGTAAGCCTCTTTAGGCAAGGCTAAGGGAGTAAACCCTGATAGAAAATCATGCTTCGGGAAGGACAGTCTCGGGAGCCTTGGACAGCATCTGCCCTAGGACCTCGGCCTATAACCAGGAATTGTCTCAGTCGCCACGCTGAGACAGTCCCCAACCAATGACCGGGCTCTGGCATGGCATTGCAGCTTGTCGGTGTTGCCAGTCGTCTTGGATCTCTCCTTGCCACTGGGCTTCAGCGCCGGCGGGTCAAGATGGTGGTGTTGGTGGATTGCACAGCCCCCTCGTCACCTTAATCCCTTCACCGCGCAGGATCCCTCTCTCCATTTCTTACCCTCTCTTTCAAAGTCCAGCGGCGACTGGTAGGCCGGTGACAGGGGCAGGCTTTTGGATGAAGCTGGAAGCCCCTAGCCTGCCTCCAGCACGTTTGGCGGTGCAGGCAAGATGGCCGTTGTGGTAGTGGATTGAAGCGGCACTCACTTCGTGTCCTACCTGCACGACTGGACAGTCGTCTTTAGGATTCGCACTGCCCACCTCAATCCGAGGAAGGGCCTAGAAAAGGTGGCCCAAACATTGCCCGCTTCATCCCACCCTGAGTGGGTAGGTGCGCCCACTAAGGCATCCCTTTTTGCCGTCGAAATTACAGAAAGTCTATGAAATTCAGAGCCCTGAAGGTCGCTACATGGAATGTCCGGACCCTGTTGGATTCCAAGACCAACACCAATAGTGATCGCCCACGTTGTCGCACCACCCTCATCGCGTCTGAGCTCAGCAGTTATGACATTGACATCGCCGCACTCAGTGAAACACGTCTCCATGGTGAGGACTCGCTCCAAGAGGTTGGCGTGGGCTACACTTCCTTCTAGGGAGGCTTGCCAGAGGACTCCGATAGGAGTCATGGCGTGGGCTTTGCCATCAAATCCTCGCTTCTCTGTCAGTGTCCTGAGTCCCCAACCGGTATCAGCGAGCAACTTATGACGCTGCGCATCCCGCTGGCCTCCAAAAGGTACGTAACCATCATCAGGGCCTACGCCCCCACCGCTCCCCTCAGCACCCAACATGAAGGATGCTTTCTATGATGTGCTCACCCGCTGCATCAGTTCTATTCCCCGTGCTGACAAGATCCTTCTGCTGGGTGACTTCAATGCGAGGGTTGGCAACAATCGCCATCTGGGGCGGTATCATCGGGAAGCACGGTGTCGGGAATGCCAATGAGAACGGCCCCCACCTCCTCAATTTCTGCACGGAACACGACCTCATCATCACTAACACCATGTTCCAGTTGCCTGACAAACTCAAGACCTCGTGGACGCATCCGCAGTCAAAGCACTGGCTCTTAACTGACTACGTCATCACCAGGAAAGAAGATTGTCAAGACGTCATCATCACCAGAGCCCTCAGGGGTGCCAAATGCTGGACTGACCACCGCCTAATTCGGTCCCTCCTGCGCATAAGAGTACATCCCCCGGTCCGCAAATGTCCAAGTGCGAAGCACATCAATCACACCCCCTTTGCGGATCCGCAAAAGCTGTCTGAGCTTTGCGGTGCTCTTGCTGCTGCACTTGACGCCACTCCGGACAACCCCGACGACACTTCTCGTGAAGCCATCACTGAGGAGTGGAACTCCATCGACACTGCCCTCCTCGAGACCACCACTAGTGTGTTCGGTGTCTCCAGTCGAAAACACCAAGACTGGTTTGACGACAATGCTCATATGATCTGCGAACTAATTAAGCAGAAGAACAACGCGCACAAAGCGGCGATCGGCAATCCATGCTGCCCCGTCCTGCATGAGAGGTTCTCACGCCTCCGTTCCACCGTCCAGGCAACTCTTCGTCGGATGGAGAACCACTGGTGGCTGAAGAAGGCTGCCGAAATCCAGGGCTTCACTGACATGCACAATTTACACCAGTTTTATAACACCATCAAGACCACCTATGGTCCACCCCGCAGCTCCAACGTGCCCCTCCATTCCTCCAATGGCTTCTTGCTCATCAAGGAGGCTCAGGGCATTCTTGCTCGATGGGTTGAATATCGCAGCGAGCTGCTCAACCGGATCAACCCATTTGATACTACCTTCATAGACGGTCTCCCTACTCTTCCCCCGATGCTCGAGCTCGACAATTCCTCATCGTTTGTCGAAGTCCATAAAGCCTGCAGAAGCCTCAAGAACAACAAGGCTTCCGGCCCGGACGCTCTCCCGGGGGAGATATTCAAGTACGGAGGGTACTGTGTGACACGTTGTCTCCACCGCTTTATCAGCAAAGTCTGGCTCACCGAGACCCTGCCCCAGCAGTGGAAAGACGCCAACATCATTACCGTCTACAAAAGGAAAAGAGATAAAGCAGCATGCGGCAACTACCGCGGCATCTCGCTTCTTGCAGTTGCTGGTAAGGTCCTTGCTCGTGTCCTCCTTGCCAGACTCCTTAATTCTGTCGCGGAAGTCATTCTCCTTGAATCGCAGTGTGGCTTCCGGAAGGATCATAGTACCACTGACATGATCTTTGCCGCTCGTCTTCTCCAGGAGAAGTGCAGGGAACAACACCAGGACCTCTTCATGGCCTTTGTCGATCTCACCAAGGCCTTCAACACCGTGAACAGAGATCTTCTCTGGGTCATTCTAACCAAGTGTGGCTGTCCCCCCAAGTTCACTGCCATCCTGAGAGACTTCCACACGAATATGTTTGGACGTGCTGTAGCTGGTGGTCTGGTCTCTGAGCCCTTTGCCATCAATGTAGGAGTCAAGCAAGGATGCGTCCTGGCACCTGTCATCTTTAACATCTACCTGGCAGCCGTTACCCTCCTCTCTTGACACAGGCTCGACTTAGCCGATGGTATCTCTATTAGATACCGGTTGGATGTCAGCATGTTCAACCTCCGTAGGCTACTCACTAAGACCAAGACCAGTACTACCACAGTATTCGATCTCCAGTATGCAGATGATGCTGCCTTTCTTTCACTAACTGCGCAGGGCCTGCAACGTACCCTTAACATCATGGATGCGTCGTATAGCAATGTCGGCCTAGTCATCAATGCATGAAAGACCGAGGTCCTTTGCCAACCTTCATCAAGTGCACCTCAGACCAAGCGTAACTTCCTGGTTGGAGAAGAGCCCATCCTGAAGGTGGATCACTTCACTTACCTGGGCAGCATCCTGTCCTCCTCATGCTCACTCAGTGATGAGATTCAGAGCCGCATTCAGCAGGCCACCTTGGTGTTTGGCAGGCTCAGTGCTAGGGTATTCCTGAATAGGAATCTCTACCTGAGAACTAAGATCGCGGTTTACTCGGCTGTCTGCATCTCCGTCCTGCTTTATGGCAGTGAGGCCTGGACCCTGTACAGGGCAGACGTCCAGAGCCTTGAGGCATTCCACATCAGATGTCTCCAGCGGATCCTTGGCGTCACGTGGAAGGACCGCGTACCACATGTCCAGATCCTGCAGAGAGTTAACCTCCATAGTATCGAGGCACTTGTGGTGCAACGCCAGCTTCGCTATGTTGGCCATGTTATTCAGATGCCGGAAAATCGCCTCCCCCGCCAGATCCTCTATGGCGAGCTCGCCGCCGGACGGCACGCTCAAGGAGGGCAGAAGAAACGGTTCAAGGACCACCTCCATGCTGTCCTGAAGAAGTGCAATGTCCGACCTTCCAATCTGGAGACCGTTGCCGCCTCCAGGACACTTTGGCGCACAACTTGCCACCAGGCTGTCGACATTTTTGAAAGTGACTGTACCCACGCCCGTGAGGAGCGCCGCCAGTGCAGGCGCGAGTGTCAGGAGTGTCAACCTACCCCACCTGGTGACTGCATTCCTTGCCCCACTTGTGGATGGAGGTGTGCCTCCGAATTCGGCCTTCGCTCCCATCTGCAAAGTCATAGGCGGCGCAACACCACTTCATAGTTTTTATCTTTACCCTAGGAGAGATGGGTGTCATCATCGACCACCGATGGACTTCGATAACAACAACATGGACTCTTCATCCAGTGGCTCAGTGGCGGCTCCTGTAGGCTGGTGCTGTGCGTGGATTCGGAAGTCGTCTAGCCCCTTCTCCCCCTCACCTGGGGAGTCCGGTCATGGTGATATATTGCTGTTGCCATTGGTAGAACCTTCGCCAGGTTGTTGTGTCCCGGGATTCCTGATAGACGTGGGCTCCCTCTTCTGCAATTCCACAGTGGCTCCTGGAGGCTCATGCTGGGCAAGGATCTGAGGCGAGTCCACTATACATATACAGCACCGCTGTTTTTTTTCTGATCGGGTGGCTGGGAAAGAACTTCTTCACCGTGGCCCAGTTTAACACTGATCTCAATGCAGCAGTGTCGAGCAGGAGCAGCAAGTTGACATAGTCCAGCCTGACAATGCAGAATGCGTATGCCGTACCTTCAGACCTCACCGTGTGAATGGTCGTTGCGGGCAAGTGACTTGAGTTGGCCAGCGGGTCCGGTGATAGTGCTCACCGGCAAACCTTGGTGAAGTGGTTGATTTTTCCATATCTTTTATATCGTTGCCCCCTTGCTGGGCAGAAGCGTGCTCTCTCTCAGTGCATTGGGGAACCACGGTTGCCGCATGAGAAGTGCCCGTGGCGTTCTGATTCGCTGTGTTTACCTTGGCTTCTTTTGCCTTGTCACCGGGTTCTTCTATGCTTACCGTATATGCAAGCGGTGTGTGGCTCAGCTGTCATTCTTGCTGCACACCTAGCTGTGATGCTAGCCTGTCGGCAGACTCCAACTAAAATGCTAGCTCGATGGTGTTACCTATCGTCATGTTGTTTGGCACCGTGAGCGTCTCCGTCCGCAGCTGCAGGTTGCTAGTGTGGTCGGCCAACTGGTCCCGCACCATTTCGTCCTCCAACAGACCAAATCTGCACATACTAGCTAGGTTGTGAAGGTCCGCGATGAATTGTTGTGTCTCTCCAAGCTTTTGTCGTCGTTGGCGAGACCTAATGCGCTGTGCCAACACATTGTCGGGTATAGCAAAATAGTTAGCTATCATCTCGACTGAATTAGTAAATGACTCCATTGGTCCTAGCATGTGGAAAATACGTTGGCCTTCTATGCCCAGATTGTGAATCAGTAGAGTTCGCTTCTGTACCTTGTTCAGCTTGTCCAACGCTGACTTGTAGGTGGTGAAAGCATCGAACCAGCACAGCCACGGTACGGGGGCTCACCGGGGTTTTCCAGAAACAGCTGTGGTGGCCTCACGCACGCTTCCATTGTTTAACTTTCATCACCAAATGTTATGTATGTCTGGAAACCTGGGAATGACCAACGAAGAGTGGTGTTGCTTGGAACACAAACTTTATTACAACAGGATTATATATACCTTACAGTAGTACAGGTGTCTGTTATGAGAGGCTGCCATCAGAGAAAAGAGAGCCAAAAGACCTAAGATGGCCGACTCTTTCCTTATATCTGCTCGGTGTGATGACATCACCAAATGGCTGCGTCATCACGCCGGTGCCATTTAGCCCTGTGGTTTCTTATACCAGACTATGCACTTGTCATACTATGCAGAGACCATTTTCCTGCAGTCATGATAACAAAATGGACTTTGATATGCCCACAAATGTGCTCTGTGCCTTAGGGTAGAGTTATGTTTGGGAATGGTGTAAGGAACTGACAGGGCGTCTTGCTGGGGACATGAACTTTATTACACAAAGCCTAAGTGGTGGTACAGAGTAATGTCGGTTGGGAGACCGAGTGCCAAAGGACTGGCAGAAAGAGACTGTAAAATGGCTGTCCCTTGCATTTATATGTTCAGCGTGATAATGTCACCGAGCGGCCATGTCATCAGGCTGACACTGGCCAGACCTGTGGTTTTAGAACACCACATTCAACGCCCCCCCCCCCTTGGAAAAGCAGAAAAACACTATCAATTTACTCTCCCCAATTTTGTAATTGTAAAACCCCAGAACTAGCTAAAGCCAGTGGGAGAACTACCGCATGGCCCAGTGCGGCTGAGTGGTTTATCATGCCACTTCTGTTGGCAGCTGCACCCCTAGCTAAACACAGTCCTTTTTTTATTTTACATTGAGGAAGGCAGTTCAGCTCAAGGGGCCTTGAAGCGAGCCTGTGGTGGACGCGCCCCTGGAGGCGCCGGCTGCAGCAGACCTGGGCACCATCCCACTGGAGCCATGGCTCGCTCATCAGCAATATCCCAGCCAGGATCCCACACCAGCTGGGTCGGCTCCAACACTGCGTCTTGATCCGCGGCAGCTGTTCTTACCTTCCGCAGACGGCTGGCTTGCCATTTTGAACCATCAGCCATTTGGACGGTGGCTGGTTATAGCTATTTGGCGATCTTCATAGGTGTCAGTGGTGGTGATGATGTTGAGGCCGACTGCGGGTCCAGGCATTCGGATCTGTGGGCCCAAACCTGGTCCATTACTGAGTGGCGCTCTGTTTGGCTGCACTTGGTGTCGTGGTTGTAATGGTGTGGCTCTCATGTCTGCTGTGGGGTGTTTACCAGGTTGTGATGATTCTGCTGCATCCTGTTGGGTCACGGACTCTTCATTCTGCAGCTCAGCGGCAGCTCCTGGAGGCTGATGCCAGACGTAGATTCAAAAGCAGTCCGGTGGCTCTACTGCATTTTGTTGGGTCGCGGACTCTTCATCCTGCAGCTCAGCAGTGGCTCCTGGAGACTGATGCCAGGTGTGGATTCGGAGGGTATCCGGTGGCTCTGCTGTGTTTTGTTGGGTCGCGGACTCTTCATCCTGCAGCTCAGCAGCGGCTCCTGGAGGCTGGTGCTGGGCGTGGATTTGGAAAGAGTCAGGTCTCTTTTCCCCCTTTCCTGGCAAGTCTGGTTGTGGCGATGTGTTGCTGTCGGTGTTGATAGAACTTGTACCGGATTGTTGTTTCCCGGGGTTCCTGATAGACGCAGGCTCCCTCTCCTGCAGCTCTGCAGTGGCTCCCTGAGGCTTATGCTGGATGAGGATCTGAGGCAAGTCTGGTGGCTGCCCCTTCTCCAGGTAGGAATGTGCTCGGGATTAGTGTTGCCCTACTGGGCTCCGAACTCTCTATCCTGTGGGACTGCAGCGGCTCCTGTTGGCATTACTGCCCCCTGGCCGGGCAGGAGCGCGCTCTTTCTCCGTGCATCAGGAAGCCACAGTTGCCACATGGGAAGTGCCTCATAGCGTTCTTCCAATCTGCGGTGTTTACCTCAGCCTCTTCTGCTGTATCACCAGGCCCTTCTGTGGTTACCGTGTGTGCTAGCGGTGTCTGGCTTGGCTGCATGGCTAACTGGTCCCGCACCATCTCGACCTCCAACAAACTGAATTTGCGCATGCTAGGTAGGTGGCGAAGGTCCATGACGAATTGTTGTGTCGCTAGTACTAGCTCTTCTCTTAGCCATTTGTTGTCTGTGCCTTCTGCGAGCTTGTCATGGATTAGCTCGTCTTCTAAGGGCCTGAAGGTGCACATGCTTGGTAAGACTCAAAGCTCCATGGCATAACGATGAGTTGACTCACCCCCATGTTGTTTGTGGCGGAAGAAAATGATTCTTCGGGCTGTAACGTTAGTCGTGTCGTTGTAATATTCCTTTGTCAGTAAGGGCTTTATCCTCGGTTTTGCGTGGGTCATCCACGTCGCCATTTGTTATGTCTGGGAATGGTGTAAGGAACCGACAGAGAGCGTCTTGCTGGGAACACGAACTTTATTACACAAAAGCCTTAGTGGTGGTACAGAGTAACGTCGGTTGGGAGGCCGAGCGCCGAAGGAAGGTCAGAAAGAGACTGTAAAATGGTCGTCCCTACAGTCCCTGTAGGACGTCCCTACCCCCCACAGTCCCTTGCATTTATATGTTCAGCGTGATGACGTCATCGAGCGGTTGCGTCATCATGCCGACACTGACCACACCTGTGGTTTTAGAACACCACAGGTAGTATTTCACTGGGCTGAGACTGCTCACAACTAGTTGGAGATTAAAAAAAATGTGAGACAAACCCAAGAGTTTGCAATAATTTTCACTTGGAATCACACTGTGTCACAAATGTTGCACAAACTCCCAATGTGTTTTTGGCTAAGGCTCTCCGGATGTTTGCATATACAGTATGTCATGCAAGTATTGCAGGACATTCTTGAAACATGCGCAAGAGAAAATCTGGGGGGTTTTCACACTCACAACAATCAATGGGCAGACAATGGCTGCCCAACACTCGAGATAAGGTCGAAACAGGTTTGAGACACCTGCAATGACTCTGAGACTTTGAGCAAAAGCTGTCACACAAATTTTTTTGAACATATTCAAAATTTCTGTGAGACGAGTGCAAGACCCTGTGACTCAGGAGGGGAAAATGAGAACCACTGAGAATGTTTGGAGACATTATAGAAACTCACTCGAGACAGCTCACAATGGAATTCTTGAGGGAGTTTCCAAAATGCCTCTATACATTCTCAGCAGTTTGCATGCTAGTCGTTAAGTTTGGGGGATCAGGCATCCATTCAAATGGATGGTAGTGTCCACATTACAGTAGTGTGGACACTGCCATCCACTTCAGTTAGACCAATTTTTAAAACTATAATTTTATAGTTAGTTGTCTTTATAGTGCTTGGTGTGAACAGCCCTTTATTCCTTGACATAACGTTCGGCTCAGGAGACGCACACACACAGGCTCAAAGTAGTTCAAATAGTTTATTGGCAACAGGGGTGAATGGATGTGTGTCTGCGAAATGTTAATGTGTTGGTGGCGGCGTCTGCTTCAGGCACAGAGGCAGGAGACCGTACAGCCGGCAACCCTATGGGAGAGAACACAGAGACACAGGGTGACGGGCACACACCAACACAGGAGGAGAATAGGCGAGGGAGAAGCTTACTTGCTAGGAACAGATGACTGGCACAACAAGGACGGAACCCGGGAGACAGCCACCTGCAGGGCTCGGTGCAGCAGCGAGGAACGACGAGGGAACGGGATTGTCCGCCGCCGAGGAATCCACCTGTGCACAGGGGAGCAGACTGGAAAAGATGAGGTAAGGACTTCTTACCACACAGCGTCGTGCTGAAGAGTAGGTTGCTTCACGTTGAAGGGGAATGAAGTCTGACGGCTTCAGGCCGAAGCTCAGGGCGAGGCGGCTTATATCCCTCGCCGCTGATGATGAACAGGTGTGCGAGCAGGTGGCGCCGCTGATGAGCGGCGCGGCGTGACAGTACTCCCCCCTCTAGCAGCGCCTCCTGGCGATGGCTTCTCTGGGTGCGCTCGGTGGAAGTCCGCGATGAGCGATGGGTCCAACACGAATGACGAGGGCACCCACTGTCGATGCTCGGGCCCATAGCCCTCCCAGTCCACCAAGTACTGCAACCCACGACCCCGGCGCCGGGAGTCCAGGATGGAGGCGACGGACCAGGCCGGATGGCCACCAATCATCCGGGGCGCGGGTTGCGCAGCAGGAGGAGGGCAAAGGGGATCGGTGACTGCCAGCTTCACCTTAGACACGTGGAAGGTGGGATGGATGCGGAGGGAGGGGGGAATAGCCACGCGCACAGCCACCGGGTTGATGATCCGGGTGATGGGGTAGGGACCCATGAATCGCTGTGCCAGCTTCCTCCTCTCGCCTTTTAAGGTTACATCCTGGGTTGACACGTAGACACGTTGCCCAACTCTGTACGCCGGGGCAGGTCTTCTGTGCCGGTCCGCCACAGTTCTGTTGCACTCCGCTGTGCGTAAAAGCGCATTGCGTGTGGCAGCCCAGATGGAGCGGAACTGCCTGAGATGCGCCCTAACCGAGGGGACAGTTACCTCACTCTCCTGCACCGGGAACAGCGGGGGGTCATAACCCAGGGACGCCTTGAAGGGGGACATCCCTGTAGCAGAAGAGCGAGCGGTGTTGTGGGCGTATTCAACCCAGGCAAGATGGTTACTCCAGGACATGGGTTTAGATGCTGTTACACAGCGGAGCGCAGCCTCCAGCTCCTGATTGGTCCGCTCACACTGCCCGTTGGATTGGGGGTGATGGCCGGAGGAGAGGCTCACCTTGGCTCTGATGGCGTTACAGAACGATCTCCAAACCTCAGAAGAAAATTGGGGCCCCCGGTCCGAGACCACGTCCACCGGAATCCCGTGCAGCCTGACCACGTGTTGGACGAGGAGGTCCGCCGTCTCCAGGGCAGTTGGAAGACCTCGCAGGGGGACGAAGTGCACAGCCTTGGAGAAGCGGTCCACGATGGTCAGGATGGTGTCATAGGAATTGGAGGCTGGGAGTCCGGTGACGAAATCCAAAGCGATGTGTGACCAGGGCCTGCCAGGGACGGGCAGGGGCTGGAGCAGACCCGCTGGGGGGGCGTTTCCCGACTTGTTGGTGGCACAAATTGGACAAGCCTGGGCGTAGCGGGCTGCGTCCCTCCGCAGGCCTGGCCACCAAAAGGACCGCTGGAGGAGGTCTATCATCCGGGAGGAGCCAGGGTGACAGGTGAGCTTGGAGGTGTGCAGCCAGTGGATGACCTCTCCACGAACCGCGGATGGCACGAACAGCCTCCCCTCTGGTCCGCCGCCAGGGTCAGGTTCCACTTCCTGCGCCTTCCGGATCTTGCCCTCTATGTCCCAGGAGATGGCTCCCATGACGCACGACCTGGGCAGGATGGTGTGGAGCGTCTCCTCCGACTCCTCGGGGGTGAACTGCCTAGAGAGGGTGTCAGGCAGGCCGTTCTTGGAGCCAGGCCTGAAGGTGATGGAAAACTGGAACCTGGCGAAGAACAAGGACCAGCGCGCCTGGCGGGCGTTCAGACGCTTGGCAGATCGAAGATATTCCAAGTTCTTGTGGTCCGTAAGGACCACGAACGGCAGGTCCGCCCCCTCTAGCCAGTGGCGCCATTCTTGCAGCGCGAGCTTGATGGCCAGTAGCTCTCTGTCCCCCACATCGTAGTTCCTCTCCGCCGGGGACAAGCGCCGGGAGAAGAAGGCGCAGGGTCGTTTGGCGCCGTCGTCAGGCGACCGCTGAGATAGCACCCCCCCCACTCCTGTGTCCGAGGCGTCCACCTCCACGATGCACTGCAGCGCGGGGTCGACCTGGCGAAGGACCCGGGAGGAGGAGAACTCCGCCTTCAGCGCCTGGAAGGCAGCAGCGGCCTCTTCGGTCCACCGGAACGGGACCTTAGGGGACGTGAGACGGGTCAGTGGTCCGACGATGGAGCTGAAATTGGGGACAAAGCGGCGGTAGAAATTTGCAAATCCAACGAACTGTTGCACCTGCTTCCGTGATGCAGGTGTAGGCCATTCTACCACCGCCTTTACCTTCTCTGGGTCTGGGAGCACCTGGTCCTGAGAGATGACGAAACCCAGGAAGGACGTTGTTCTGGCGTAAAATTCACACTTTTCAGCCTTCACGTATAGCCGGTTCTCCAGCAGTCTTTGGAGGACCCGCCTCACATGGACCTGGTGCTCGTCCCTGGACTTGGAGAAGATGAGAATATCGTCCAGGTAGACGAACACGAAGAGGCCGATGAAGTCCCAGAGGACGTCATTAATGAGGCGCTGAAAGACGGCAGGAGCGTTGGTCAACCCGAACGGCATTACCAGGTATTCAAAGTGGCCGTTCGGGGTACGGAAGGCCGTCTTCCACTCATCTCCCTCCCGGATCCGGACGAGGTGGTATGCGCTGCGTAGATCCAGCTTGGTGAACCAGGTCGCCCCCTGGAGGGAGTGGAAGGCAGTGTCCATGAGGGGCAGGGTGTAACGGTCCTTCTCAGTGATGTCGTTGAGAGCCCGGTAGTCTATGCAAGGGCGGAGGGATCCGTCCTTTTTCCCAACGAAGAAGAACCCTGCCCCCACGGGTGATGACGATGGGCGAATTATCCCAGCGCTCAGTGATTCTTTTAGATAGGCGTTCATCGTCTCCTTCTCCGGCGCTGACAGGCTGTAGAGCCGACCAGAAGGTAAGGGACCCCCCTGGCGGAGGTTGATGGCGCAGTCATAGGGCCGATGAGGGGGGAGAGACGTAGCTTTAGTCTTGCTAAACACCATACCCAGGTCGTGAAATTCCGGAGGCACCAGAGACAGGTCCGGGGGTGCAGCGTCCGTAGCAGGGGGAGAAGCGGACGAAGAGCAGGCAGCGGACTGAAGGCAGGTGCCCATGCAGAATGTGCTCCATGCCGATACCCCAGCTGACTTCCAATCCAGGACCGGGTTGTGGAGGCGTAGCCAGGGATACCCCAGGATGACGGGCGACACAGAGTTGGGCAGGACGAGAAAGGTTATCTCCTCCCGGTGGTTTCCAGAGATGATCACCGGGACCGGGATGGTCTGGTGGGTGACTCTCCCAAGGGAAGCACGGGAGAGGTTGACCAGGGAGATGGGGTCCTTGAGCGCCTGGCAGCGGATGCCCAACCGGGTTGCCAGGCTTTGAGAAATGAAGCTGCCCTCTGCGCCCGAATCCACCAGTGCGTGGGTGAGGTGCCCAGTGGGGTTGTGGCAGAAACGGATGGGCAGCTTTAATTGAGTGAGGGGACTTAACCGATTGACGTCCGCGAGGCCCCCTACAGTGACTCGCGGACCCTCCCGTTTGACTTCTGTGGGCAAAGCTCTACCGTGTGTTGATTATCTCCGCAATACATGCAGAGATTCAACGCACGGCGGCGTTGTCTCTCCGCCGGGGAGAGCTTTGTCCAGCCCGTCACCATCGGCTCCGACTCCTCGGGGTGCGATGGCGGCGGCGTCACCAGGGGGCGAGCTTGGGGCTGGCGCGACGAGGCTCCGCGAGGGCGAGAAGATGACGACTTCCGCCCCGAGGAGCACTCGCGCAGCCTGTTATCCAAGCTGATGGCAAGGGAAGACAGCTCCGCTAGCGTCTCAGGGAGGTCCCGCCCAGCCAGTTCATCCCTCAGATCGTCATTGAGGCTGTGGAGGAAAAGACCGCAGAGGGAGCGTTCCTCCCAGCCTACTTCCTCCGCTGCTACCCGGAAGTCAACCGCATAGTCCGCGGCCAACCGGCTTCCCTGCTGGAGAGCGAGAAGCCGGTCGACCTGGACCGTCTCGGTTCGAGAGTGGTCAAAGACCTCCAGGAAGCGCCTCACGAACTGGTCATAAGTGAGGGTGGCGTAACTGGGCCTTGCCATAACGGCGTAGGTCCAAGTCAACGCACGCCCCTCCAGGAGATTCCCGATATAACCAATCCGGCTGTGATCTGAGGGAAAGTCTCCGGGCACGCGGTGGAATACGGACTCACACTGCATGATGAACCCCCGCGCTCCGCCGAGCTTTCCGCTAAAGCGGGCGGGGGTCGGAATGGGTGTGAGCCGCGCCGGTGCTACCGGAGCCTGCTGGACGGCCACTGGAGCGGCAGGAGCCGTGCCACCCTGATAAGCCGGGGGGAACGGCTGCTGGGGGTCCAGGCGGTCCAATCAGTTATTAATGAGGACCAATTGATTTAGGATCACCTGTTGCTGATAAGCTATTTGATCCACCCGAGCCTCGAGGTTGGTAAGCCGGTGCGCGAGCCCGCCGTCTGCCGAGCCGCTCTGCTGAAGCCGTACTGACATAACGTTCGGCTCAGGAGACGCACACACACAGGCTCAAAGTAGTTCAAATAGTTTATTGGCAACAGGGGTGAATGGATGTGTGTCTGCGAAATGTTAATGTGTTGGTGGCGGCGTCTGCTTCAGGCACAGAGGCAGGAGACCGTACAGCCGGCAACCCTATGGGAGAGAACACAGAGACACAGGGTGACGGGCACACACCAACACAGGAGGAGAATAGGCGAGGGAGAAGCTTACTTGCTAGGAACAGATGACTGGCACAACAAGGACGGAACCCGGGAGACAGCCACCTGCAGGGCTCGGTGCAGCAGCGAGGAACGACGAGGGAACGGGATTGTCCGCCGCCGAGGAATCCACCTGTGCACAGGGGAGCAGACTGGAAAAGATGAGGTAAGGACTTCTTACCACACAGCGTCGTGCTGAAGAGTAGGTTGCTTCACGTTGAAGGGGAATGAAGTCTGACGGCTTCAGGCCGAAGCTCAGGGCGAGGCGGCTTATATCCCTCGCCGCTGATGATGAACAGGTGTGCGAGCAGGTGGCGCCGCTGATGAGCGGCGCGGCATGACATTCCTGGTCTTTTTCCTGTATCAGAGCCAGAGTAGGCAAGCAGTTACAGTGGTGTGAAAAAGTATTTGTTCTCTTCCTGATTTCTCATTTTTTTGTATGTTTGTCACACTTAAATCTTTCAGATTATCAAACAAATTTAAATATTAGACAAAGATAACACAAGTAAACACAAAATGCAGTTTTTAAATGAAGGGGTTTATTATTATTAAGGGGAAAAAAATCCAAACCTACATGGTCCTGTGTGAAAAAGTAATTTTCCCCTAAACCTAATAACTGGTTGGGCCACCCTGAGCAGCAACAACTGCAATCAAGCGTTTGCAATAACTGGCAATGAGTCTTTTACAGCGCTGTGGAGGAATTTTGGCCCACTCATCTTTGCAGAATTTTTGTCATTCAGCCACATTGGAGGGTTTTCAAGCATGAACTTCCTTTTTAAGGTCATTCCACAGCATCTCAATCAGATTCAGGTCAGGACTTTGACTAGGCCGCTCCAAAGTCTTTATTTTGTTATTCTTAAGCTATTCAGAGGTGGACTTGCTGGTGTGTTTTGGATCACTGTCCTGCTGCAGAACCCAAGTGTGACATAACGTTCGGCTCAGGAGACGCACACACACAGGCTCAGAGTAGTTCAAACTGTTTATTAACAACAGGGATGTTTGGGTGCGTGTCTGCGGAATGTTAATGTGTTGGTGGTGGCGTCCGCTTCGGACCCAGAGGCAGGAGACCGTTCAGCCGGCAACCCTATGGGAGAAATCAGACACAGGGTGATGAGCACACACCAACACGGGAGGAGAATAGGCGAGGGAGAGAAGCTTACTTGTTTGGGCAGATGACTGGCGCTTCAAGGATGGAAGCCCGGGAGACAGCCACCTGCAGGGCTCGGTGCAGCAGCGAGGAGAGACGAGGGACGGGATTGTCCGCCGCCGAGGAATCCACCTGTGCACAGGGGAGCAGACTGGAGAGATGAGGTAAGTGAACTTCTTACCGGAGATGAGGATGCTGAAGAGAATGTGGTAGAAGTCCATACAAAGGAAATGAAGTCTACGGCTTCAGGCCGACGCTCAGGGCGAGGCGGCTTTTATCCTTCGCCGCTGACGAGTAGCAGGTGCGTGAGCAGGTGGCGCCGCTGATGAATGGCGCGGCGTGACAGTACTCCCCCCTCTAGCAGCGCCTCCTGGCGATGGCTTATCCGGGTGCGCTCGGTGGAAGTCCGCGATGAGCGATGGGTCCAACACAAACGACGGGGGCACCCACTGTCGATGCTCGGGCCCATAGCCCTCCCAGTCCACCAAGTATTGCAACCCACGACCCCGGCGCCGGGAGTCCAGGATGGAGGAGGCGGACCAGGCCGGATGGCCACCAATCATCCGGGGCGCGGGTTGCGCTGCAGGAGGAGGGCAAAGGGGGTCAGTAACCGCCAGTTTCACCTTCGACACGTGGAAAGTAGGATGAATGCGGAGGGAGGGGGGAATAGCCACGCGCACAGCCACCGGGTTGATGATCCGGGTGATGGGGTAGGGACCCATGAAGCGCTGTGCCAGCTTTCTCCTCTCGCCTTTTAGAGTGACGTCCTGGGTGGAAATGTAAACAAGCTGCCCAACTCTGTACGCCGGGGCAGGTCTCCTACGCCGGTCCGCCACAGTCCTGTTGCGCTCCGCTGTGCGCAATAGCGCATGGCGCGCGGCAGCCCAGGTGGAGCGGAACTGCCTGAGATGGGCCCTAACTGACGGGACAGTTACCTCACTCTCCTGCTCCGGAAACAGCGGGGGGTCGTAACCCAGGGACGCTTTGAAGGGGGACATCCCTGTAGCAGAAGAGCGAGTGGTGTTGTGGGCATATTCAACCCAGGCAAGATGGTTGCTCCAGGACGCGGGTTTGGATCTGGACACACAGCGGAGCGCAGCCTCCAGCTCCTGGTTGGTCCTCTCACACTGCCCGTTGGATTGGGGGTGATGGCCAGAGGAGAGGCTCACCTTGGCTCCGATGGCGTTGCAGAAAGACCTCCAAACCT
This sequence comes from Pholidichthys leucotaenia, assembly GCA_020510985.1. Classification (NCBI taxonomy): domain Eukaryota; kingdom Metazoa; phylum Chordata; class Actinopteri; order Cichliformes; family Pholidichthyidae; genus Pholidichthys; species Pholidichthys leucotaenia. The sequence continues at coordinate 297,144,887 of CM035841.1, read as the reverse complement.
CAGATGAAAACTGGGGGCCCCGGTCCGAGACCACGTCCACCGGAATCCCATGCAGCCTGACCACGTGTTGGACGAGGAGGTCCGCCGTCTCCAGGGCAGTAGGGAGGCCTCGCAGGGGGACGAAGTGCACGGCCTTGGAGAAGCGGTCCACGATGGTCAGGATGGTGTCATAGGAGTTGGAGATGGGGAGTCCGGTGACGAAATCCAGAGCGATGTGCGACCAGGGCCTGCCAGGGACGGGCAGGGGCTGGAGCAGACCCGCTGGAGGGGCATTTCCCGACTTGCAGGTGGCACAGATTGGGCAAGCCCGGGCGTAGCGGGCTGCATCCCTCCGCAGGCCTGGCCACCAAAAGGACCGTTGGAGGAGATCTATCATCCGGGAGGTGCCAGGGTGACAGGTGAGCTTGGAGGTGTGGAGCCAGTGGATGACCTCTCCTCGGACCGCGGATGGCACGAACAGCCTCCCCTCCGGTCCGCCGCCAGGGTCAGGTTCCACCTCCTGTGCCTTCCGGATCTTGCTCTCAATGTCCCACGAGATGGCTCCCACGACGCACGACCTGGGCAGGATGGAGTGGGGCGCCTCCTCCGACTCCACGGGGGCGAACTGCCTGGAGAGGGCGTCAGGCAGGACGTTCTTAGAGCCAGGCCTGAAGGTGATGGAAAATTGGAACCTGGCGAAGAACAGGGACCAGCGCGCCTGGCGGGCGTTCAGGCGCTTGGCAGACCGTAAGTATTCCAGGTTCTTGTGGTCCGTGAGGACCACAAACGGCAGGCTTGCCCCCTCCAACCAGTGGCGCCACTCCTGCAGGGCGAGCTTGATGGCCAAGAGCTCTCTGTCCCCCACATCGTAGTTTCTCTCTGCCGGGGACAAGCGCCGGGAGAAGAAGGCGCACGGTCGCTTGGCGCCATCGTCCGGTGACCGCTGGGACAGCACTGCTCCCACTCCCGTGTCCGAGGCGTCTACCTCTACAATGCACTGCAGCGCGGGGTCGACCTGGCGAAGGACCCGGGAGGAGGAGAATTCCGCCTTCAGCGCCTCAAAGGCGGCAGCGACCTCTTCGGTCCACCGGAACGGGACCTTCGGGGACGTGAGGCGGGTCAGTGGTCCCACGATGGCACTGAAGTTGGGGACAAAGCGGCGGTAGAAATTGGCGAAGCCAACAAATTGCTGCACCTGTTTCCGAGATGCAGGTGTGGGCCATTCCACCACCGCCTTTACCTTCTCTGGGTCGGGGAGCACCTTATCGTGGGTGATGATGAACCCCAGGAAGGACGTACTCCTGGCGTAAAATTCACACTTTTCCGCCTTAACGTACAGACGATTCTCCAGCAGCCTTTGGAGGACCCGCCTCACGTGGACCTGGTGCTCATCCCTGGACTTGGAGAAGATGAGAATATCGTCCAGGTAGACGAACACGAAAAGGCCAATGAAGTCCCGGAGGACGTCATTAATGAGGCGCTGGAAGACTGCAGGAGCGTTGGTCAACCCGAACGGCATCACCAGATATTCAAAGTGGCCGTTCGGGGTACGGAAGGCCGTTTTCCACTCATCTCCCTCCCGGATCCGGACGAGGTGGTAAGCGCTGCGTAGGTCCAGCTTGGTGAACCAGGTCGCCCCCTGGAGGGAGTGGAAGGCAGTGTCCATGAGAGGCAGGGTGTAACGGTCCCTCTCCGTGATATTGTTGAGGGCCCGGTAGTCGATACAAGGGCGGAGGGACCCATCCTTTTTCCCCACGAAGAAGAACCCTGCCCCCACGGGTGACGATGATGGGCGGATAATCCCAGCACTTAATGATTCCTTCAGGTAGGCGTTCATCGTCTCCTTCTCCGGCGCAGACAGGCTGTAAAGGCGACCAGAAGGTAAGGGAGCCCCCTGGCGGAGGTTGATGGCGCAGTCATAGGGCCGATGAGGGGGAAGAGACATAGCTTTCGCTTTGCTGAACACTATACCCAGGTCGTGAAATTCTGGGGGCACCAGAGACAGGTCCGGGGGTGCAGCGTCCGTAGCAGGGGGAGGAGCGGACGGAGAGCAGGCAGCGGACTGAAGGCAGGTGCCCATACAGAACGTACTCCATGCCGAGATCCCAGCTGATTTCCAATCCAGGACCGGATTGTGAAGGCGGAGCCAGGGATACCCCAGGATGACGGGCGACACAGAGTTGGGAAGGACGTAAAAGGTCATTTCCTCCCGGTGGTTTCCCGAGATGATGACCGGTAGGGGAACAGTTTGATGTGTCACTCTCCCGAGGGTGGCACGGGAGAGGTGGATTAGGGAGATGGGAGTGTTGAGTGCCTGGCAGCGGATGCCCAATCGGGTTGCCAGGCTTTGTGAAATGAAGCTGCCTTCTGCGCCCGAATCCACCAGTGCGTGGGTGAGGTGCCCAGTAGGGTTATGGCAGAAACGGATGGGCAGCTTCAATTGAGAAGGTGATCCTAACCGATTGACATCCGCGAGGCTTCCAACAGTGACTCGCGGACCCCACCGACTGGCTTTCCGTGGACAACGCTCCACGGTGTGTTGGTCGCCTCCGCAATACATGCAGAGGCCCAACTCACGGCGGCGTTGTTTCTCCACAGGGGAAAGTTTAGTCCAGCCCGTCACCATCGGCTCCGACTCCTCGGGGCGCGATGCTGGCGGCGCCGCCAGGGGGCGAGCTTGGAACAGGTGCAGCGAGGCTCCACGAGGGCGAGAAGAAGAAGACCTCCGCCCCGAGGAGCGCTCGCGCAGCCTGTTATCCAAACTTATCGCTAAGGATGTCAGCTCCGCTAGCGTCCCAGGGATATCCCGACCAGCCAGTTCATCCCTCAGATCACTATTGAGGCTGCGGAGGAACAGGCCACAGAGGGAGCGTTCCTCCCAGCCCAATTCCTCCGCCGCTACCCGGAAGTCGACCGAGTGGTCCGCTGCCGACCGGCTTCCCTGCTGGAGAGCGAGAAGCCGATCGACCTGGACCGTTTCGGTTTGTGAGTGGTCAAAGACCTCCAGAAAGCGCCTCACGAATTGGTCATAGGTGAGGGTGGCATAACTGGGCCTCGCCATTACGGCGTAGGTCCAGGTTAACGCACGCCCCTCCAGAAGATTCCCTATGTAACCAATTCGGCTGTGATCCGAGGGAAAATCTCCGGGCACACGGTGGAACACGGACTCACACTGCATAATAAACCCCCGCGCTCCGCCGAGCTTACCGCTAAAGCGGGCGGGGGTCGGAATCGGCGTGAGCCGAACCGGTGCCACTGGAGCCGGCTGGACGGCCGCTGGAACAGCAGGAGCCGCGCCACCCTGGTGAGTCGGGAGGAACGGCTGTTGGGGGTCCAAGCGGTTCAATCGGTTAGTCAGTTCTAATAATTGATGAAGAACCACCTGTTGCTGATAAACAATCTGATCCACCCGAGCCTCGAGGATGGTAAACCGGTGTGCGAGCCCGCCGTCCGCCGAGCCGCTCTGCTGAAGCCGTACTGACATAACGTTCGGCTCAGGAGACGCACACACACAGGCTCAGAGTAGTTCAAACTGTTTATTAACAACAGGGATGTTTGGGTGCGTGTCTGCGGAATGTTAATGTGTTGGTGGTGGCGTCCGCTTCGGACCCAGAGGCAGGAGACCGTTCAGCCGGCAACCCTATGGGAGAAATCAGACACAGGGTGATGAGCACACACCAACACGGGAGGAGAATAGGCGAGGGAGAGAAGCTTACTTGTTTGGGCAGATGACTGGCGCTTCAAGGATGGAAGCCCGGGAGACAGCCACCTGCAGGGCTCGGTGCAGCAGCGAGGAGAGACGAGGGACGGGATTGTCCGCCGCCGAGGAATCCACCTGTGCACAGGGGAGCAGACTGGAGAGATGAGGTAAGTGAACTTCTTACCGGAGATGAGGATGCTGAAGAGAATGTGGTAGAAGTCCATACAAAGGAAATGAAGTCTACGGCTTCAGGCCGACGCTCAGGGCGAGGCGGCTTTTATCCTTCGCCGCTGACGAGTAGCAGGTGCGTGAGCAGGTGGCGCCGCTGATGAATGGCGCGGCGTGACAAAGTGTGCTTCAGCTTGAGGTCATGAACAGATGGCCGGATATTCTCCTTCAGGATTTTTTGGTAGATGGCAGAATTCATGGTTCCATTTACCACAGCAAGTCTTCCAAGTCCTGAAGCAGCAAAACAGCCCCAGACCATCACACTACCACCACCATATTTTACTGTTGGTATGATGTTCCTTTTCTGAAATGCTGTTTCTTTTACACTAGATATAATGGGACACACATCTTCCAAAAAGTTCAGCTTTTGTCTCATCAGTCCACAGAGTATTTTCCCAAAAGTCTTGGGGATCGTCAAGATGTTTTCTGGCAAAACTGAGACGAGTCTCTGTTCTTTTTGCTTAGCAGTGGTTTTTGTCTTGGAACTCTGCCATGCAGGCCATTTTTGCCCAGTCTTTTTCTTATGGTGGAGTCATGAACACTAACCTTAACTGAGGCAAGTGAGGCCTGCAGTTCTTTGGATGTAGTTGTGGGATCTTTTGTGACCTCTTGGATGAATTGTCATTGTGCTCTTGGGGTAATTTTGGTTGGCCGGCCACTCCTGGGAAGGTTCACCACTGTTCCATGTTTTCACCATTTGTGGATAATGGCTTTCGTTGTGATTTGCTGGAGTCCCAAAGCTTTAGAAAAGGCTTTATAACCTTTTCCAGACTGATAGATCTCAGTTACTTTGTTTCTCATTTGTTCTTGAATTTCTTTGGATCGCAGCATGATGTCTAGATTTTGAGGCTCTTTTGGTCTACTTCACTTTGTCAGGCAGGTCCTATTTAAGTGATTTCTTGATTGAGAACAGGTGTGGCAGTAATCCTGCCTGGGTGTGACTGGAGAAATTGAACTCAGCTTTCCAAAGATGTGATAAACCACAGTTAATTTATGATTTAATGGGGGGGGGGGGTCACTTTTTTCACACAGGGCCATGCAGGTTTTGAATTTTTTTTACCCTTGATAAACACCTTCATTTAAAAATTGCATTTTGTGTTTACTTGTTATCTTTGTCTTGTATATGCTGGGATAATCATCTCAGACTGGATGCAGAGTGTAAACAGATGAGGACAATAGATATTGAGATGGGAGAGATTATGGTGATGTAGCAGGAAGGAGGAGCCGGGGGACAGTGGGGGGAGAATGGTTGAATGTATTGTGATGCGAGATTTCATGCAGATGGGAGAGGGAGGGATGATATAAAAGGAGAGACCCTGGTGTTTTGGGAGAGATGCTTTTCTGTGTATGACTGAAGTGAGAGTGAATAAAGTCATCTGTGCGCAAGTCTGGTTCCGTTATTTGCACTCTCCACACTGGTGACCCTTGACGAATTATGGAACATGAGGTAAGAACCCCAGAGTCGGCCCGGACGGGAAGCCCCAGCAATGCGGCAAGCATCCAAGAGACGGCCCGGATGGAAAGCCCCAGCAACGCTGTTTCGGTCAAACTACCAGACTTTTGGCTGCACGACCCGCGGCCTTGGTTCCACCACACCGAGGCTCAGTTCGCCCTCCGGGGAATAACGGCAGACGACACCAGATATTACTATATCGTTGCAGCGCTGGACGCTCGCACGTCTCAGCAAGTAGCGAGCCTGCTCCAACAGCCTCCAGCCCATGATAAATACGGGGCTCTCAAGGCCGCGCTGACCCGGCGCTACATGCTCTCGGACTGTGAGAGAGCAGAGAGGCTCCTGAGGTGTTCCGAGTTAGGAGATGGGTCGGCGGTCGAACTGATGGAGAAGATGTTGGCATTGACGGGCACGGACGACGGGCATTTTCTGTTTGCCCACCTTTTCCTCTGGAACCTCCCAACAGAGGCAAGAGCGGTACTGGCCAACTCGCCGTTGCTGGCCGCGCGTGACTATCGGGCGCTAGCCCAGGAGGCAGATCGGATCATCCTCACCACCAGAGGCCTCACAGTGAACGCGACGGCGTCGGAACCCAGCGAGACGACCAGCGGAGGTGAGGAGCTGGCGACGGTAGCGGCAGTGGGGGCCAGGAAGCACCAGAGAGACATGCTCTGCTTCTACCACCGCTGCTTTGGAGAGAACGCACGCAGATGCGTGCCACCGTGCCAATTCAAGCGGTCGGGAAATGCCAAGGCCGGCAGTCAGTAGCAGCTGCGACCGCCGCTGAAGAGAACAAGCTGCTCTACATGACGGACTCGTGCTCGGGGAGATGGTTCCTCGTAGACACCGGCTCCCAAAAGAGCCTCATCCTGCCATCCTACGCTGACCAGCTAGCGGGAGCTAGCGGCCCCGAGCTGGTAACCGTAAATGGCTCGGACATTAGGACTTTTGGTGAGAGAACACTGACTTTATCCCTACATGGCCGTATGTACGAGTGGACTTTTGTCATAGTGGCACTGAGTTTCCCAATCTTGGGAGCTGATTTTCTGTGTGCACACGGGTTGCTAGTCGATGTTGCTAACAGACGCCTGGTTAATGCAATGTCTTTTGATTCTCTCCCCTGTACAGCTCGAGGGGCCAGGCCAATAACACTAGCCAACGTCACAGCTCCAGGCGGTAAGTACCACACACTGCTCACTCAGTTCCCAGCACTCACAGTCCCGACGTTTTCGGCGGCCATCACTAAACACGGGGTGGAACACTTTATCACCACCACTGGGCCGCCCATTTTCGCACGACCTCGGCACCTGGACACAGCTAAACTGGCCATAGCGCGCGAGGAGTTTGCCAACTTGGAAAGGCTGGGCATCATCAGGCGCTCAAACAGCCCATGGGCATCCCCGCTACACATGGTCCCTAAAGCCGAGGGATTGTGACGACCGTGCGGAGATTTCCGCAGATTGAATAACGCCACAGCGCACGACCGCTACCTGATTCCCCATATTCAGGATTTTTCCGTTCACCTCGCCGGGGCACGCATTTTTTCTAAAATAGACCTGGTCCGTGGTTACCACCAGGTCCCGGTGTGCGTGGAGAACATACCCAAAACAGCGGTAATAACTCCGTTTGGCTTGTTTGAATTTTTACGCAGGTCCTTCGGATTAAAAGGCGCGGCACAGACATTCCAACGCATGATGGATGCGGTGTTGCGCGATCTGCCGTTTGTGTTTGTCTACCTGGATGATATCCTGGTGGCCAGCGCGTCCGAGGACAAACACGTAACCTACCTCAGGACGGTTTTCCAGAGGTTGGAAGAGCATAGGTTAATAATCAACCCGGCGAAATGCCAGTTCGGCGTGACGGGGATTGACTTTTTGGGGCACCGCGTCTCACTGGAGGGAGCAATACCTTTGCCCTACAAAGTGCGTGCCGTGGCGAATTTTCCCCGGCCTGAGACGGTCAGGGCACTGCAAGAGTTTTGGGGGATGGTTAACTTTTATAACCGATTCCTCCCCTGCGCAGCTCAGCTCATGCAGTCATTGTACGCCGCGCTCAAAAAACGGAAACCGGCGGACAGAGTCGAATGGACTCCGGAGCGGGAGCAGGCATTCTCTGAGGTTAAAACAGCCCTGGCAAACGCCGCACTGTTGGCGCACCCGGACCCGGCGGCCCGGATAGTGCTCACTACCGATGCCTCGGACGTCACTATAGGGGCTGTCGTGGAGCAACGTGTTGCCGGTTCTTGGCAGCCGCTTGCTTTTTTCAGCAGGGCTTTGTGCGACAGTGAGCGTAAATACAACGCGTTCGATAGAGAGTTGCTGGCTCTCCACCTGGCCATACGCCACTTCCACTTCTGGCTGGAGGGGCGCAGCTTCACTGTGTTCGTGGACCACAAGCCGCTAACGTTCACGATGGCCAAGGTTTCGGAACCATGGTTGGGCCGGCAGCAGAGACAGCTGGCTGCGATCTTGGAGTTTACGACCAATATTCAGCATGTGTCGGGTAAACTGAATGTGGTGGCGGACTGCCTCTCACGCGCAGTAGTGGCCCCAGTCTGCGTAGGGATAGATTATACAGCTATGGCCGCAGAGCAGATTGGCGATGCGGACGTGTGCGCACTCCAGTCTGGACCAAAAGGGTTAAGGCTGGACAGCAGAGTACTGCAAGACACCAGCCCCCCCCAATCTGCGACATCTCCACGGGACGCCCGCGCCTGGTGGCCCCAGTTGCTTGGTGCCACCGAGTGTTTGAGTCAGTTCACACTCTGGCGCACCCAGGAGTTCGCGCGTCAGTCAAAATGGTGGGAGCGCAGTTCGTTTGGCCAGGCCTGCACAAACAAGTGAAAGAGTGGGCTGCAGCCTGCGTAGCATGCAAACGAGCCAAAGTACACAGACACACGAAGGCCCCTTTGGAGCCGTTTCGTATACCGGCTAAGAGGTTTGACCATGTTCACATGGACCTCATGGGCCCCCTCCCGCCATTGCAGGGGTGCACGCACCTTCTGACAGTGGTGGACCGCACCACACGCTAGCCAGAAGCAGTCCCGCTGGCGGCAACCGCATCCGCGGACGTGGCGTGCGCTTTTTTGACAACATGGGTGGCACGTTTTGGCATCCCGTCGGACATCACGTCTGATAGGGGCCCTCAGTTTGTTTCCGACCTCTGGTCCGCGATGGCCCGTAGCCTGGGTGTTGCAATTCATCGCACAACCGCGTACAACCCACAGGCCAATGGGTTATGTGAGCGTTTCCATAGGTCACTGAAAGCAGCGCTCAGGGCTTCGCTGACGGATGCAAATTGGGTAGACCGGTTGCCGTGGGCTTTGTTAGGGTTGCGTTCTGCACCAAAAGAGGATTTTGAGGCTTCCCCGCTGGAGCTTGTTTTTTCTCAGCCACTGCGGCTCCCCGGGGAATTTTTACCAGATAATCCCACGCCGGACAACTGTCCATCTCAACGTTTGCAGCATAGCGCAGATACAGGCACGCTGCCGGGCCCGGCCCACCACTGTTTTCCACGCGCTTTTGTGCCAAAAACTTTGAAGAATGCGGCGTTTGTGTTTGTCAGGCATGATGCCCACCGCCCCCCATTGCGCCCACCCTACGATGGCCCGTTCAGAGTGCCGGAACCAGGGGACAAACATTTTTTGTTAGACTTGGGGGGGTCGTCGGGAGAAAATATGTATAGACAGACTTAAGCCCGCCTTTGTGGTGGTGGACGAGCAAGTGATGTTGGCTCGGGCCCCTTGGCATGGAAGACCCACACGGAGAACTCCCCAGGTAAACGATTCATCAGAGCAGCCACATGGGCAAGTCGAATGTTCCTCCCCCTCACCATTACCCACCCGCAGACAGACACACCCACAGGAGCCCCCCACCGGCACAGCAGCGCTGCGGAGGTGGAGAACCCCTGTTACAGCAGATACAGGAGGAGGCTGAAGCCAAAAGGACGTGAGGATTGAAACTCAGTCTGAGATTCTGGGAGGGCGGTGTAGACGCTGGGATAATCATCTCAGACTGGATGCAGAGGGTAAACAGATGAGGACAATAGATATTGAGATGGGAGAGATTATGATGATGCAGGAGGAAGGAGTAGCTGGGGGGCAGTGGGGGGAGAATGGTTGAATGTATTGTGATGCGAGATTTCATGCAGATGGGAGATGAAGGGATGATATAAAAGGAGAGACCCTGGTGTATTGGGAGAGATGCTTTTCTGTGTATGACTGAAGTGAGAGTGAATAAAGTCGTCTGTTGCGCAAGTCTAGTTCCGTTATTTGCACTCTCCACAATCTAATATTTAAATTTATTTGGTGATCTGAAACATTTAAGTGTGACAAACATACAAAAAATGAGAAATCAGGAAGGGGCAAACACTTTTTCACACCACTGTATAAGGTAGTGATTGCACGATTGGCATGGATATCTGTTGTGTCAGTGTTGGGCAGCCACTGAAGGATTGTCATGAGTGCAAAAAAAACCCTAAATTTTATCTCACGCATGTTGCCAGAATGTCCTGCAACACTTGCATGACATGTATGCAAACACCCGAAGAACTTTGGCCAAAAATTCACTGGGAGTTTGTGCAATATAATTGCAACATACATGTCCTAAGTTGCAAGTTCAGTGTGATTCCAAATGAAAATTTTCACAAATTCTTAGATTTGTCTTTTTTTAATTTTTTTTAAATCTCCAACTACTGTACGTAGTTGCGAGCTGTCTCAGCCCAGTGAACTACTACCCTTAGACAATAGACTGTAGGGTAGATTGCTGTAAAATGGCCCTTAGTCCTCCATATTAAACTAGTAATTGAAATTACAATGAATGAATAAAAAACGAAACTATGACAGAAAATATGAAATGTCGACAAGTAGAAATGTCACTTCAGTTTTGACAACAAAACAGGAAAACAAAAGCTTTTTCACTTAATGGAACTTCTGAAGAAGTTGCTGGTGGTTGATAAAAATGCTTGAATAAATCCCCTTAAATTACCTGTTCGTCGCCATGCGGGAGAACATGGGAAGAAGCCAAAACAGTGATTCTAAAGACCTGATGGGTGACAATGAGCTGAAGGAGGCTAAGATAGTCTCCCTCATATAAGAAGAGCCCAGATTCCTGACCATAACTTCCCAGACCATGACAACAAACCAGGAAACACCATCTCCTCAAAAAGAAAAAGAGGGGTCTGCAAAGGTTAACGATGAGAAGAAGAAAGTCACTCACATCTATAGGTTCAAATATATCATATCTACAAAAGGGGGTCCCTGCAGGAAAAAAGTTTGGGAGACACCAAGTCATAAAGAACCCTGCAGGTACCACCTATGAGTATTTCAATGCCTAAAATATTGTCAGATGAGAAGACATGACCATGACTTCTGAAGAGGAAACAGCTTTTTCTTCTTCAGTAAAAAAAAACAAGTTTTTGCTGTGATGGAGGATGAGTGAAATAAAACTTCCTGTGTCTGTTGGTCACATGTCTTAAGCTCTTACATCATATATATAGTTTATGGCCAGGATTTGATGACAGTATTCTATCATTTTCTTTAGGGCTTGTTGAAGCACCAGCTGTGACCTACAGAAAAAGAGGAAAATATATTTTTATACTTTAATCTCTACAGTATGTCTAGATACTGTATATCAGCTTATGAAAGCAAGAAAGATCAGATTTAAAAAGACTTGAGAATGTGATATGAGTGATTTTCACAGACAGATCAGTTCATTTCTCAGCAGATATGTTATTCAGTAACAACTACTATCTATCTCAGAATGTGGAGGAGGTTTCTAAAGTGAGAGATAATAATCCTGTCGATATCATCAGAGCCACCAGGCATTAATAATGGAAAATCTGCACTACAAAATACATCTGTGAAGTTGTGAAGGCGTGGGTGTCTTCTAGGCAGAGGCTCCAGTGAATGAATGATCCACATTATGAACGCAGTTGGATCTAGTATTTTAGGCCTCTGACTCATAACAGGAAATTAAACCCAGGGTATGATGGCTTCAGAGGGGTTGTTTGGACTGCTATTGACTACCTAAAAATCTGTCTTTTTGCAGTGGTTCATTACACCAGCACAGGGAACTCATGCTGCTTTTATTCCATGAGAATTTGATTTAGAATTGTTTTAGAACAAGGAGTGAAAGAAAAAAATAGAGAAAAAAGAAATGCATTGGGCCACAAAACATATTTGAGCCTTAAAATGAATAAATGGTTCAGTTAGAAGTGAACATTACAAATTAAACATGGAAGTTTTCAATAATAATTTGCAATTTTTCTTGTAAATGCAACTTTCTAGTAAATGTACTACCATTTTTCCTTAAGAACTTTGCTGTTTTCCTTGTAAATTTATATTTTTTTCTTGTAAGTTTGCAGTTTTTCTTTTAACCTTGCAATTTTTTTGGTAACCTTTTTATACTGTAAATATGGTGTAAGTACATCATAATAACCATATAACTACAATGCCTGTGCAGGAAGTGCAGAGCTACATCCTTCTTTTGATCAGAGGTAATTACAGTACAATACAAGATAATTATATTATGATTATATAATTAATAATTATATTAGAATTATTAGAATGTAATTAAATTCTACTTACACACCATTATGAGTATGCTTTGTAGCTATGCCAACTATGTGTATTTACATTACATTATTATTACTAAACTATAATTTATTACCAGTGTCACAAACTGGCTCCTCCAGGGAAGGAATGAACACCCAGGCGCTGAACTGTGAGTTGCTGGTGAATTTAATTAACACAAAATAACATACACAACAACAACTTGGTAGGCAGGATATAAAGGAGATAACAACATGCGGATACACTGAGGAAGGAGGGGCTCATGTCAAGGGAAAAATTGGAGAACAGCCTGGAAGGAGCCAGACTGAGGCATACAGGAACGCCAGGGGAAAAAAACAGCAAAAGAAAGCACAGTAAATACAGAGGATAAGTGACACGAGACTTGCGTTTGACTGAAGGGCAGGGCACAGCAACCAGTGGCATTGCAATGCCCTATAAATAAGGCACAGAAGAATTGACTCTGTAGAGACTTGGGTGAGTCATCTCAGACAGAGTCTCAGTCAGGATGCAGAGGGTAAACAGAGGAGGACAATAGTCAGGGAGATCATGGGGAGTTGGCAGGAAGGAGTCTGGGGGGGTTTAATGGTGAATGTATTGTGATGTTAAATGTCATGCAATGTGATGTGTAATGTCATGCAGATGTGAGATGAGCGGTTGGGATAAAAAGAGAAACCGTACTTGGTTGTATCATGCTTTTCTGTGTATGACTGATGAGAGAGTGTAATAAACGTCGTCTGTTTGTAAACCTGCCTCATTATTCACGCTCTCCACACTGGTGACCCTGGACGAATTATGGAAAACGAGGCAAGAATCAGAATCAGAATCAGAATCAGAATCAGATTTATTGCCATTGTTCATGTAGTACACAAACTAGGAATTTGTCTCGGTGCAATGCTGCAACATTAAAACATGATAAGATAAAGAGATAAACTAAAAAAAAAACAAACAAGAAAAAAGCTTAAAGACTAAGACCATGCAATAAGTGTAGAATAATAAGTAATAATAATAATAATAATAATAATAATAATAATAATGAGTAATACTAGTCACAGCAGTTTTAAATAAATTAGCAAGTAGCAGATGATGTGCAGTCGATAATGCAACAGAAAAACAGTGATGAATGACATGAGTCTGGTTGAGCTGCTGTATATAGTGCACGAGAGTCAATAAGTCACTTAATGTTCAGCAGTCTGATGGCAGAGGGGAAAAAGCTGTTCATGTGCCGGGAGGTTTTAGTCTGAATGGACCGAAGTCTTCTACCTGAGGGGAGGGTGGCAAACAGTACGTGACCAGGGTGTGAAGGATCGGCCATGATCCGGCCTGCACGCCTCCGGGTCCTGGAGATGTACAGATCCTGGAGAGATGGGAGCTTGCAGCCGATCACCTTCTCAGCAGTGCGCACGACGCGCTGCAGCCTTAGTTTGTCCCTGGCAGTAGCTCCTGCGTACCACACGGTTATGGAGGAGGTGAGGATGGACTCAATGATGGCCGTGTAGAACTGCACTAACATCTTGGTGGGTAGCTTGAGCTTCCTCAGCTGCCGCAGAAAGAACATCCTCTGCTGGACCTTTTTGATGAAGAAGAACCCCGGAGTCCGCCCGGATGGGAACCCCCAGCAACGCGTGCGCTGTTTCAGTCAAACTACCGGACTTTTGGCAGCACAACCCGCGCTCTTGGTTCCACCACACCGAGGCTCAGTTCGCCCTCCGAGGAATAATGGCAGACGACACCAAGTATTACTTTGTGGTTGCAGCGCTGGATGTTCTTACAGCTCAGCAGGTAGCGAGCCTGCTTGATCAGCCCCCAGCCCACAACAGATACAAGGCTCTCAAGGCTGTGCTGACCCGGCACTACACGCTCTCGGACTGTGAGAGAGCAGAGAGGCTCCTGAGGCGTTCTGAGTTAGGAGATGGTTCGGCCGTCGATCTGATGGAGAAGATGTTGGCATTAATGGGCATGGACGACGGGCATTTTCTGTTTGCCCACCTTTTCCTCCGGAACCTCCCAACAGAGGCGAGAGCGGTTCTTGCCAATTCACTGTTGCTGGCCACGCGTGACTACCGTGCGCTAGCCCAGGAGGCAGATCGAATCATTCTCACCACCAGAGCCCTCACAGTCAATGCGGCGGCATCGGAACCCAGCGAGACGACCAGCGGAGGTGAGGAGCCACTGATGGTAGCAGCAGCGGGGGCCAGGGAGTGCCAGAGAGACACGCTTTGCTTCTACTACCGCCGCTTCGGAGAGAACGCACGCAGATGTGTGTCACCGTGCCAATTCAAGCGCTCGGGAAATGCCAAGGCCGGCAGTCGGTAGCAGCTGCGACCGCCGGCGAAGAGAACAAGTTGCTGTACGTGACGGACTCGCGCTCAGGGAGGCGTTTCCTCGTAGACACCGGAGCCCAGAAGAGCATCATCCTGCCAACCTACGCCGACCGGCTGGTAGGACCTAGTGGCCCCGGGCTGGTAGCAGTAAACAGCTCGGACATTAAGACCTTTGGTGAGAGAACACTGGCTTTATCTCTACACAGCCGTACGTACGAGTGGACTTTTGTCATAGCAGCACTGAGTTTCCCAATCCTGAGAGCTGATTTTCTGTGTGCACATTGTTTACTAGTTGATGTTGCTAACAGACGCCTGGTTAATGCACTGTCCTTTGACTCTCTCCCCTGTACAGCTCGAGGGGCCGGGCCAGTAACACTAGCCAACGTCACAGCTCCAGGCGGTAAGTTCCACGCACTGCTCACTCAGTTCCCAGCACTCACGGTCCTGACGTTTTAGGCGGCCATCGCTAAACACAGGGTGGAGCACTTTATAACCACCACCGGGCCGCCCGTTTTTGCACGACCTCAGCGCTTGGACGCAACTAAACTGGCCATAGCGCGCGAGGAGTTTGCCAACCTGGAAAGGCTGGGCATCATCAGGCGCTCAAACAGCCCATGGGCATCCCCACTACACATGGTCCCTAAGGCTGAGGGATCGTGGCGACCGTGTGGTGATTTCCACAGACTGAATAACGCCACAGCACACGACCGCTACCCAATTCCCCACATTCAGGATTTTTCCGTTCACCTCGCCAGAGCACGCATTTTTTCTAAAATAGACCTGGTCCGCGGTTACCACCAGGTCCCAGTGCGCGCGGAGGATGTACCCAAAACAGCGGTAATAACTCCGTTCGGCTTGTTCGAGTTTCTGCACATGCCATTCGGATTAAAAGGAGCGGCACAGACATTCCAGCGCATGATGGATGCGGTGCTGCGCGATCTCCCGTTCATGTTCGTCTATCTGGATGATATCCTGGTAGCCAGTGCGTCCGAAGACGAACACGTAACCCACCTCAGGACGGTTTTCCAGAGGTTGGAGGAGCACAGGTTAATAATCAACCCGGCGAAGTGCCAGTTCGGCGTGACGGGGATAGATTTTTTGGGGCACCGTGTCTCACCGGAGGGAGCGATACCCTTGCCCTACAAAGTGCGCGCCGTGGCGAACTTTCCCCGGCCTCAGACGGTCAGGGCGCTGCAAGAATTTTTGGGGATGGTTAACTTTTATAACCGATTCTTCCCCCACGCAGTTCAACTCATGCAGCCATTGTACGTTGCGCTCAAGAGACGGAAACCCGCGGATGGAGTCGAATGGACTCCGGAGCGAGAGCAGGCGTTCTCGAAAGTTAAAACAGCCCTGGCAAACGCCGCACTGTTGGCGCACCCAGACCCGGCGGCCCGGATAGCGCTCACTACCGACGTCTCGGACGTGACCATAGGGGCCGTCATGGAGCAACGTGTCGCCGGTTCTTGGCAGCCGCTCGCTTTTTTCAGCAGGGCTTTGTGCGACAGTGAGCGTAAATACAGTGCGTTCGACAGAGAGTTGCTGGCTCTCCACCTGGCCATACGCCACTTCCAGTTCTGGCTGGAGGGGCGCAGCTTCACTGCGTTCGTGGACCACAAGCCGCTGACGTTCGCGATGGCCAAGGTTTCGGAACCATGGTCGGACAGGCAGCAGAGACAGCTGGCTGCGATCTCGGAGTTTACGACCGATATTCACCATGTGTCGGGTAACCTGAATGTGGTGGCGGACTGCCTCTCGCGCGCGGTAGTGGCCCCGGTCTGCGTGGGGATAGATTATACAGCCATGGCCGCAGAGCAGATTGGCGATTCGGACGTGCGCGGACTCCAGTCTGGACCAACAGGGTTAAGGCTGGAAAGCAGAGTACTGCAAGACGGCAAGCCCCCCCTAATCTGCAACGTCTCCACGGGACGCCCGCGCCCGGTGGTCCCAGTCGCATGGCGCTGCCGCGTGTTTGAGTCGGTTCACGCTTTGGCGCACCCAGGAGTGCGCTCATCAGTCAAAATGGTGGGAGCGAAGTTTGTGTGGCCAGGTCTGTGCAAACAAGTAAAAGAGTGGGCTGCAGCCTGCGTAGCGTGCCAACGAGCCAAAGTGCACAGACACACGAAGGCTCCTTTGGAGCCGTTTAGTATACCAGCTAAAAGATTTGACCATGTTCACGTAGACCTCGTGGGCCCCCTCCCGCCATCGCAGGGGTGCATGCACCTTCTGACAGTGGTGGACCGCACCACACGCTGGCCAGAAGCAGTCCCGCTGGCGGCAACCACGTCCACGGATGTGGAGTGCACCTTTTTTGACAACATGGGTGGTGCGTTTTGGAATCCCGTCGGACATCACGTCCGATAGGGGCCCTCAGTTTGTTTCCGACTTTTGGTCCGCGATGGCCCGCAGCCTGGGTGTTGCAATTCATCGCACAACCACGTACAACCCACAGGCCAATGGGTTATGCGAGCATTTTCACAGGTCACTGAAAGCAGCACTCAGGGCTTCGCTGACGGATGCAAATTGGGTAGACCGGTTGCCGTGGGTTTTATTGGGGTTGCGTCCCGCACCAAACGAGGATTTGGAGGCTTCCCCGGCAGAGCTGGTTTTTTCTCAGCCACTGCGGCTGCCCGGGGAATTTTTGCCAGATAATCCCGCGAGTGGTGGACTCCACCAGGGCTGCCCTTTGTCACCGATCCTGTTCATAATTTTTATGGACAGGATTTCTAGGCGCAGCCAGGGAATGGAGGGTGTCATGCTTGGTGACCACAGGATCTCATCTCTGTTGTTTGCAGATGATGTTGTCCTGTTGGCTTCATCCAGCGATGACCTACAGCTCTTGCTGGGACGGTTTGCTGCTGAGTGTGAAGCGGCTGGGATGAGAATCAGCACCTCCAAGTCCGAGTCCATGGTCCTCAGCCGGAAAAAGGTGGATTGTCCTCTCCGGGTTGGGGGCAGGCTCCTGCCCCAAGTGGAGGAGTTTAAGTATCTTGGGGTCTTGTTCACGAGTGAGGGGAGAATGGAGCGAGAGATCGACAGACGGATTGGAGCAGCATCTGCAGTGATGCGGACGTTGTACCGGTCTGTTGTGGTGAAGAGGGAGCTTAGTTCTAAGGCAAAGCTGTCGATTTACCAGTCAATCTACGTTCCTACTCTCACCTATGGTCACGAGCTTTGGGTAATGACCGAAAGAACGAGATCGCGGATACAAGCGGCTGAAATGAGCTTTCTCCGTAGGATTGCTGGACTCACCCTCAGAGATAGGGTGAGGAGCTCAGTCATCCGGGAGAGGCTCAGAGTAGAACCGTTGCTCCTCCACATTGAAAGGAGTCAGTTGAGGTGGTACGGGCATCTGATTAGGATGCCTCCTGGACGCCTCCCACTTGAGGTGTTTCAGGCACGTCCCACTGGGAGGAGACCCCGGGGCAGACCCAGGACTCGGTGGAGAGACTATGTCTCCCAGCTGGTCTGGGAACGCCTTGGTATCCCCTCTGAAGAGCTGGAGCAGGTGGCTGGGGAGAGGGAAGTCTGGGCTTCTCTGCTTGAACTGCTGCCTTCGTGACCTGGACCTCCGGAAAAGCGGTAGAAGATGGATGGATGGATGGATGGATAATCCCGCGCCGGACAACTGCCTGTCTCAGCATTTGCAGCATAGTGCAGACACAGGCACACTGCCCGGCCCAGCCCACCAACTGTTTTCCACGTGCTTTCGTGCCAAAAACTTGGAAGAACGCGGAGTTCGTGTTCGTGTTCGTGCAGGCATGATGCCCACCGCCCTCCATTGCGCCCACCCTATGATGGCCCGTTCAGAGTGCTGGAAACAGGGGACAAGCATTTTTTGTTAGACTTGGGGGGTCGTCGGGAGAAAATATGCATAGACAGACTTAAGCCCGCCTTTGTAGTGGCGGACGAGCAAGTGCTGCTGGCTGGGGCCCCTCGGCCTGGAAGACCCCCACTGAGAACTCCCCAGGCAAACAATTCACCAGGACAGCCACACGGGCAAAGCGGAGTTTCCCCCCCCCCCTCGCCATGGCCCACCCGCAGTCAGACACACTCCCAGCAGCCCCCCGCCGGCACAGAAACCCCCGTTACAGCAGATATGGGAGGAGACTGAAGCCCAAAAGGCGTGAGGACTGAACTCTGTCTGGGGGGGGGGGGGGGTGTAAGGACTTGGGTGAGTCATCTCAGACAGTGTCTCAGTCAGGATGCAGAGGGTAAACAGAGGAGGACAATAGTCAGGGAGATCATGGGGAGCTGGCAGGAAGAAGGAGTCGGGGGTTTAAGGGTGAATGTATTGTGATGTTAAATGTCATGCAATGTGATGTGTAATGTCATGCAGATGTGAGATGAGCGGTTGGGATAAAAGGAGAAACTGTGCTTGGTTGTATCATGCTTTTCTGTGTATGACTGATGAGAGAGTGTAATAAATGTCGTCTGTTCGTAAACCTGCCTCATTATTCACACTCTCCACAACTCAAATGATTACCGGTGCGGGTACAGAGCGAGGATAATCAGACTAACAGCGACAGCTGAGATGAACCGCGAACTTGAGCTAGTAACAGAAGTAAACAATGAGCACTGTCAAAGTAAAAGCACAACAGGATAGGACAACAGGTCACGGACTGCAAATATAGAAAGATTACAACATAAGACACACCAGAGAATATAACCAACAAAGTGAGGACAAGATACAGCCGTGGACAAAATTGTTGGTACCCCTCTGTTAATGAAAGAAAAACCCACAATGGTCACAGAAATAACTTGAATCTGACAAAAGTGGTAATAAATAAAAATTCTATGAAAATTAACCAATGAAAATTAGACAATGCTTTTGAACTGTGGTTCAACAGAATTATTTAAAAAAAAAACAAACTCATGAAACAGGCCTGGACAAAAATGATGGTACTCTTAACTTAATATCTTGTTGCACAACCTTTTGAGGCAATCACTGCAATCAAACGATTTCTGTAACTGTCAGTGAGACTTCTGCACCTCTCAGCAGGTATTTTGGCCCACTCCTCATGAGCAAACTGCTCCAGTTGTCTCAGGTTTGAAGGGTGCCTTCTCCAGACGGCATGTTTCAGCTCCTTCTACAGATGTTCAATAGGATTTAGATCAGGGCTCATAGAAGGCCACTTTAGAATAGTCCAATGTTTCGCTCTTAGCCATTCTTGGGTGTTTTTAGCTGTGTGTTTTGGGTCATTATCCTGTTGCAAGACCCATCACCTGCGACTGAGACCAAGCTGTCTGACACTGGGCAGCACATTTCTCTCTAGAATACCTTGATAGTCTTGAGATTTCATTGTACCCTGCACAGATTCAAGACACCCTGTGCCAGATGCAGCAAAGCAGCCCCAGAACATAACAGAACCTCCTCCATGTTTCACAGTAGGGACAGTGTTCTTTTCTTGGTATGCTTCATTTTTGCGTCTGTGAACATAGAGCTGATGTGCCTTGCCAAAAAGTTGCAGTTTTGTCTCGTCTGTCCATAGGACATTCTCCCAGAAGCTTTGTGGCTTGTCAACATGAAATTTGGCAAATTCCAGTCTGGCTTTTTTATGATTTGTTTTCAACAGTGGTGTCCTCCTTGGTCGTCTCCCATGAAGTCCACTTTGGCTCAAACAACGACGGATGGTGCGATCTGACACTGATGTACCTTGACCTTGGAGTTCACCATGAATGTGTTTAGAGGTTGTTCTGGGCTCTTTTGTTACCATTCGTATTACCCGTCTCCTCCTGCAGCCACGTCCAGGGAGGTTGGCTACAGTGCCGTGGATCTTAAATTTCTGAATAATATGTGCAACTGTAGTCACAGGAACATCAAGCTGCTTGGAGATGGTCTTATAGCCTTTACCTTTAACATGCTTGTCTATAATTTTCTTTCTAATCTCCTGAGACAACTCTCTCCTTTGCTTCCTCTGGTCCATGTTTAGTGTGGTAAACACCATGTCACCAAACAGCACAGTGACTACTTGTCACCCTTTAAATAGACCGACTGACTGATTACAAGTTTGTAGACTTAATTAGAGGACACATCTTGGTTGAACATGTCCCTGTGGTCACATTATTTTCAATCTTTTCTAGGGGTACCATCATTTTTGTCCAGGCCTGTGTCATGAGTTTGTTTTTTTTAAAATAATTCTGTTGAACCACAATTCAAAAGCATTGTCTGATTTTCAATGGTTAATTTTCATAGAATTTTTATTTATTACCACTTTTGTCAGATTCAAGTTATTTCTGTGACCATTGTGGGTTTTTCTTTCATTAACAGAGGGGTACCAACAATTTTGTCTGTAAATACAAAACCCAAGAGATGCAAACGCTGGAAGCTAATATCAATATACACAAGGTGGACTGGAGGAAAAGGTGAGGGGCTCATGTCTAACGGGTAGATAATATTTATACTATGAAACTAGACGGTCAAGGACACCTAATGTAACTAACAGAATAATAATAACACGACTAAGACGGACCTACAGAAACAAGTGTCAAACTCAAAACACATCATCCAAAACCAAACATGAAGTTCAATAATAACACTGAGATGAGGAAGAACGGGAAATATTCAGAAATAAACTGAAAGCATGAGCACGGTGAGCACACCGCGCTCAGCATCATGACAACTGGTTATAAAGTGCTACCTTTTTTGTACAGTTCTAAGTCACCCCCCCCCCCCAAAAAAAAAAAAAAAAAAAAATGCAGGAAGGCACTGACTCCAGGCAAAAAAGCTGCATAGGGCCACAGCCCTATGCAGCCCTCTGTGGGCTGCAACCCCTATGCAGCCCTCTGTGTCCCCAGAGCCACAGCTTGCGGCTCTGGGGACACAGGAACCATATATTCTTTAAATCAATTTCAAAATATGAGCTTGATAGGCATATGAAAATTAAAGGTCCATAAATGGTTTGCATCCATGTTAAACTGTTGTAAGCAATATACTGCATAGTGCCTACGAGCAGTTTATGTTTATAGTGCTACATTAAGTGCAGAGGCGTGTGGCATGACTAATGGATGTTGATCTGTTTGTATGAATCTCAGTAAAATAAAGCCAAACGTAAAGCTGCCCTCCTGGGACCCGCCGGTGGTGGGAAACGCCATCTCTTGGGTTAAAAGGTACAGCGGCGTGCGTCAGCTGATGCGTAACGTCACGTGACGAGGAGGCGGAGGTGATGGAGGAGGAGGCTGGTTCTCTCCTCTCCCGGAGCTCCTAGCTGCCTGCTACCCTCAGCAGCTTCCTGCCCGGCGCCGCTCCTGTCACTCGGCTCTCCTCATCCCTGACCATGAACCCGTCTCTCCGGCCGTGTCTGGCTCCTCTCTGGGAACGCGGGCGTGTGTTTTATCCTCCGCGGCTGTTCTTCCCGCTCCATTCTTGACAGCCCAAACCACAGCCTTTTTCTACGCCCCCCACCCCCCGCATCTTTCCTGGGTGCTGCTGCGGTCACCACCTGCCGGGTGCCGCTACTCTCCCTCCTCCTGGTCATGGAGGCCCTCCCGGAGGATCGGGACCAGTCCCCGGTGGACAGGTCGCTGCCGCTGCCCACGCTGACCCCGGCCGTGCCGCCCTTTGTCACGTTAGGGCTGACGGTGGTCTACACCGTCTGCTACTCCATCCTCTTCATCTTCATCTATGTTCAGCTCTGGCTGGTCCTGCGGTACCGACACAAACGCTTCAGCTACCAGACCGTGTTCCTGTTCCTGTGCCTGCTGTGGGCGGCCCTGCGCACCGTCCTCTTCTCCTTCTACTTCAAGAACTTTGTGTCGGCCAACACTCTGGGGCCCTTTCCCTTCTGGCTGCTCTACTGTTTCCCAGTCTGCCTGCAGTTCTTCACCCTCAGTCTCCTGAACCTTTACTTTGCACAGGTGAGTCACAGGGTTACACTGCTGTCATATGGAAAATACACTTGGCTTTACCTCACTGTTCAATCACCCCAAGATAAGTTTCACCTTCACTGTGTACTCCGAGGAGCAGGGGTGTAGCACCATAATTTAGCTCCAGGTACAGTTGTGTGTGTGTGTGTGTGTGTGTGTGTGTGTGTGTGTGTGTGTGTGTGTGTGTGTGTGTGTGTGTTGGGGGGGGGGGGTGCAGAGGTGGGTAGAGTAGCCAGAAGCTGTAGCCTACTCAAGCAAAAGTAGAGTTACCTTATCGGATGAATTACTCAGTTATGAGTGACCTGAAAAGGATTAAGCAGAAGATGGATGGGAGTACAGTCACGAAAAGATTCTCGAAAGAGTCTGGGAGTGTCAGCTAAAAAGTTACTTGAATAGTGAGTAACTTTGATAAGGTTGATTCTCTTGAATAGTAAACTATAAAGTTTGATGAAAATGAGATACAAATTATCCATAGTATCCTTAATGTAATGCAAATCATATGCAGAAACAGTAGGCTAATAACATATTTCCTGTGCCAGTCACGATAGCAGAGCATTGATTTCCACACTAATTTCATGATAACAGGTTCTAAAGTCACAAAACTGACTAAAGATTTTGTTTCTGGCAAAGATAAATTAATATCATATGAACAAGCAGATTTATAAGCTTTTCATTTGCTTCAACATTTTTATGAATAACCTTGAGAGCTTAACTCTGCCGGACAGTCAATTTTCGATTGTACCTTTTTTCGTCATGATGCCTGGAACAAATTGCCTTATTGAAATAAATAGTTGTGAGGTTGTGTTGTTTTGTAATTGTTCAACTCAAGTTATTCAAAAAATACAAGGGCATAGACTTGAGTTAAAGTACTGTTCTTTCTTCATAAACATACTTGGGTAACAGCAAAATGTTCCACAATAAAAGTACTCTGTAAAGTACAATTTTGTCAACAACCTACTTGAGTAAAGGCAACTCATTACAGTCACCTCTGCCACTCCCAGTCAGTCTAACTACTACTAGTCTACTCTATTGTGTGTTGTTCATTAAGGGTTAACTAAGTAAATTAAAGATGCACTCTGATGGATATAAATCCCTTATAAAAACAAATCTACATTGTCTAAAATGGTATATTATGCCCTTTTTTCTACAAAAACCTTTTCATTGTCGTACAGTTTCATGTCTTTTCACTTGTCACCCCTCCCCCTGTCAGAATCGGGGATTACTAGGCCCAACCACATACCACAATGCTAACAGTAGCTAGCACTACATTATCAGCATAATCCTGTGATAAAAAGACTTACCGGTTGAAAGCCATGTCCAGTTGTATGCACGGCGGCCCAGGATAATGACTGAAACTGCATCGGTCCTTAAAAGCAGTTTAATGGTAAAACCCATCTTAAGTTGAGTCAGGTTTTCAAAGTAGCTTGTTAAAAAAATGCTAACTAACCTGGAGGATAACTTCAGTTAGACCAGAGATTCCTGATTGGCTCAACACTACCCATGTGCCAGCACCATGAAGAGTTGCCACCAATAACGTTCTCTCTCAACTCGCCTTTTTGCAGGGGGTGGGGCTTATGTGAAACTTTACAGCAAAAAAACCGACATGAGACATTTGAGCGATTTCACTCTTGAGATGTCTTGTAAGTCATAAAAAAAACATGCTACAGACATGTTAAGAAAAAAACCTAGATTTTTGGCGATCACTTTAACATCTGCAGAGCATAGTGTCTGGTTTAAGATATATTTGAAGTTTAAGTCTTTCATGAGATATTACACTTTTACGTCCTGCTGCTGATATGGCTGTTTACCAAATTTTAATTGTACTTTCCAAGCTTTAGGTCCCATATTGTACATTCTAAGTTCTGACATTGTCAAGAACATTTATATGTAGTTTGTTAGACCAAAAATCATTGCTGTTTTTTTAATAGTTCAAAACTGTTTTAAAATTGTGCCAATACAATTTTGCTAATACCAATGAACCTCTAATCTGATTGGGTAAAGGTTATTTGAGTGGGCCAATGACAAGTAAGGAGGCAGTCAGGGTCCTAAAGGTGGATGCTGTTGGTTTGTGATGTCATAAAGCCCAGGATATGCAATCCACTCTTTTCTGTAGGAGCTTAATGTAATACAGGCAGTGTGTGTTTGTGAAGCGACTATTTTATTACCTTAGTGGTATACATGTGACCCATGGCTGTATTTTACAAGGTTAAAACTTTGAACAAAAACAGAATTTTGGTTGGCGGTCCAGTGTATATTATGCACAAGTGTGTGAAAATAAAATTATACTAGGGATTTTAATAGTGTAGTTTTGTGCACAAACAATTTTGCATTGACACAAATATATATTTTTTTAGCACTAGGTAAATTTTATATGCTATGCCTATGAAAAAAAGTATGTAAATTTAATTGTGGACTGAAAACTCTTGTATTATGCATTGTGGGACATCCTCTTCAATTACACTGAACAATTATAAAATATATCAAACTATTACATCTTAGTCTGTGAATGTTACAGTTATTCCTTAGATCTTATTCAGATAAAAAAAGTTTGAAGATTTCCCCAGAAACACTGATTTCTGAGGTCAAGTCGTGGCTTCCGACGCAACCTGCAACCTTCTACAAGTGAGGTCTCCACATCTGCGGGAAGCAATGGGAGAAGTGTGTGACCCTTGGTGGTGCCTATGTAGAGGAAGACTAATAACTGTGCCAAGTTCGGTTCCTCTCAGTCCATGGAAAGTGAGTGAGGGGAAATGTTTAATGAACGGCCCTGTTGTCTATAATGTCACAAAAATATAAGCTTTGAATAGACACAAATAGTGGGAGATGGAATTTGCTTCTAAAATCATACATGTAACCGCAAAACTCTTCTATTATATTTTTAGTGAGGGTTGACAATCAGACCAGTTAACATATATGAATATCTGAGTCAGACCTGTTAGAAATAATAAATATCACCAGTAGTTAAAGAAGAACATACAAGTACATTGTGAAACTGTCAAGAAAATTTATAGAAGGGCCATACAGTTAACACAAAAATGAAGCCACAAGTTTAAAAACAATTCTCTTCTCCAGTTCTACAGAGAACCACTGGCCCAACCTTAGATGACTTGATCTCACCCATGGCCCATATGTTTGACACACCACCCAGAACTAAAAAAAATGGAACACATAAAAATCAGATTTGGCCCACTGTCTTTCTTATTTCCTGTTTCACACTTGATGTGATTCTCTTACAGCAAGACTCTCTCATTCTGTAAATGTTTACCTGTTGCTCTCAGAGCTGTACAGTAGATTCTCATTCATTTAAGCTACAAAGTGGGATGCGGTGAATCAATTTCTTCAAATGCTTATATAATCCAAACGATTGCATCTCTGGCCTCTTCCTCTGGCTTATTTTTAGTCTAATCCTCTTGCGTTGATGTGAGTCACAGTTATGAACTAACAGCGAGGCTCAAAGCTTCGAGGCTTTGAGGCCCTGTATCGTGGGGACCATTGGGCATTTAAGTTCAGGGCTGAACCATTTCTTCTGGCCGAGAGCTTCCTCTTTATTAAGAATCACTTGTTTTTTTCAGAGAGCCAGAATACAGAAGTGAAAACGTCTTGTCTGCACAGTGGCATGACGCATTTGTATGATTGAGAATTTGTCTTGTGTTCACAGGTTGTGTTCAAGGCAAAGTCAAAATATGCCCCCGAGCTGCTGAGGTACAGGTAAGAGCAGGTGGTGACCGTTGAAAGCCTAATCTCCTTTCCTCTTCATTTCTTATTCTTTCATGTTGCCTTTCTGCCCCACAGACTGCCCATGTACCTCATCTTCCTGTTCATCAGCTTGGTCTTTTTGGTTGTGAATTTAGTGTGCGCCCTGCTGGTGAGGATGTCCTCTGCAGAAGCCCACACCATTGTCCTCGTGAGGGTCACAATAAATGACACACTTTTCGTCCTGTGCGCCGTCTCGCTCTCTTTATGCCTTTACAAGATCGCCAAGATGTCGTTGGCCAACATTTACCTGGAGTCTAAGGTAAGACGGGTGCTGAAACACAGAAAGTAGCAGTAAGACACAAATAGTGGCAGTTACACCTTCGAAATGCCATCCTTGTGTGAAGATATCCCAGCCCCTGACCAACAGTGATCTGTGTGGAGTTTGCATGTTCTCCCCGTGTCTGCGTGGGTTTACTCCGGGAGTTCTCCACTTTCCTCCCACAGGCCAAAAACATGCAGGTTGGGTTAATTGGGGACTCTAAAGTGGCCTTAGGTGTGAATGTGTGTGTGAATGGTGAAGGGATAGCGCCATACAGTGGCTGCTTCATCCATCCAGGTGGATGCCGTCAATTTCCCCTCTGGGTATCAATAAAGTATACAAAAAAAAAAAAAAGATGCACTAATGTGCACAATTAAGGCTTTGTTGTTCCCTAGCAAGAGAGTATTGTCCGTATGCAGGACTGACCACTCTGTGGGGCATGCGGAAGCTTGTGGTGTGATTAGGACATCATCTTTCACTGAAAGTTCTGTAAAACGAAGGGAGGGGAGGGGTGCAGGTGTTCAGTGCTCAGATTTGTCTGCCAGTAAAATGATGCAACGGCCAGCTAGCCAAATTTGATAACGCTCTGAAAAGGTAAAACAACTCCAAATGAAAATACATCAAGTTTCCAAGTGAAACCAAATTAATTTGTTTAAAACTGAGCATTGACTTTTTGGAGGATATTCACTTTTGTTACCTTCACCTAGAACTTCTAGAAGATTATTTCTTTTAGTTTTTCTTGTTGTTTGTCTGTCTGTCTGGAAAGATTTTCATGAAAATTGTACCAGAGGTGCAGCTTGCCCCAGTTTAGCCCTAAATCATTTTTAACTTCGATCCAGGTCACATGATATAAAGAAATATTTTAAAAGCCTTGTCAGCTCGAATAGACGTATGCTGAAAAAGGAAACAAACTCACTAGATTTTAGTGATTGAATAGTGGATGTCAGTTGCACACAATTTGTTGTTTCAGAAACTGATAATCATTTAATACTGGTATTCAATTAACAGGAGTTCTTTATATCCATTCAGAGTGATGTGAATTACTTCTAAAAAACGTGCAGTTCTGGCAAAAAATAAGAGACCACTCCAAATCGTTCTTAAATCAGCATCTCTACATGAGTGGCACTATTCCGTTCCAGTAGCTGAATTCCAGCACCAGCACACCTCAGTCTACTTAACGAAGTACTGATCAGGTGATCACCTGAGCATGCCAAGATTCATGGAAGGTGCCATTTACAATCAGGGTTATTCCACCAGATACTGATTTATGAACTCTTAAGTTAAAATAGTAGTATTTTGTTTTTAAAGAATGAATATGAACTTATTTTCTTTGTATTATTTAAGGTCTGAAAATGTTTGATCAATTATGATTCTCTTCAGATACTCTAAATGACATAATTCACCGGCGTGGTGGCCTAGAGGTAGAGCATCCACATTACAACCGGGAGGTCGGGGTTCAAGTCCCAGCCGGGTCATGCCAAAGACCATGTAAAAGTGGAACTTCCTGCCATCCAGCTTGGTGCTCAGCAAAAATGGAACGGAGGAGGGATATGTGAGCAGCAGTGGCTCAGGAGGTAAAGTGGGTCATCCAGTAACCAGAGTGTTGGCGGTTCGGATCCCGCTCTCTCCTGCCATTGTGTCCCTGGGCAAGGCACTTTACACACCTTGTCTCCAGTGTCCATGACACCGGGTATGAACGTGAATAAATGTTTGGTAGTGGTCGGAGAGGCTGTTGGCATGGACTGGCAGCCACATTTCCGTCCGTCTGCCCCAGGGCAACTGTGGCTACAGTAGTAGCTTACCACCACCATTGTCTGTCTGTGGAGTGAATGAATAATGGATTTTCATTGTAAAGCGCTTTGGGTTTCTTGAAAGGTGCTATAGAAATGCAAACTATTATTATAATTCTGACCTGGAATTTGTATGAATAGTTTTCAGCAGATTACAGAATAAAACAGTTTTTTTTCTTCATTTAAATCAACAACATACCTGTAAGTAGTATACCTAGATAAATGATAGTTTTGCAGTGGTCTCTTATTTTTCCAGAGTTGTACATTAAAGGTAGAATATGCAGTATTTTATACTTTCAGGTATTGCAGAAATACTTAAAAATGTAACTAAAGTGTAAAGAAACATTTATTTTGCTGTCATGCTAAATATGATAATTTATGATATTGAAGAGCAATGGATTCGTTTATGATTTTTGCCGGGCTGACAAAGTGATAAATACCACTGTACCCCAGCAGGGTGAGTATAAGCCAGTTTTCATCTCGGAGTAAAAGACCAGTGTTGTAACTTAATTATGTTCATTTTTAGAGTAGGACAGAACGTGTAATGATAACAGTTAATTACTGGTTCACTTGGAGTAGACATACTTGAATAAGTCATCATGTGTCATCAGTAAAAAAACTTAAATCAAATTCCCTTCAGCCGAGTTGATAAGGGTTCATTACTGCCATCTGGTGTTGCCAGTAATCACCTGCAATTTCTCCATAGTCCACCTTTAAACTGCATGATGGTTTATTTTTAACATAATTTGATCAGTTTTTTTCCTCTGAATGGGAGGTTATGTTTTGCAAGTGTTTGTCAGTTTATGTGTCAGAAAGATTACCCAAACAGTAACAAATGATTTTTGATGGAGTTTTTTGAGGGTTGGCATAAGGAACAATCCATAAGATTTTGGTGGTGATGTGGACCACAGTTCACCTTCAGAATTTATTTTTTAAGATCCCATATTGTGTCTTTTCCAGGGATTAATTTTAGGATTTAATAGCTTCATGGACATACTGTACATATGTGGAGTTATAAAAACAAAAACACATTTCTGTGTTAGTTTCCTGCCCCACAAGAAGCTGTCTTGATACAGTTTTCAGCTCTTTAATGTTAATGAGCCTCTTATCTGATTGGGTAAAGGTTTTCTTAGTTGATCAATTGCAAGTAATGAGGCAGTCTGGGGGAGAGTGTTTTTGCTAAAGGCAGGTCTTGCAGGTTTGTGATGTCATAAAATGCAGGATGGTCGTCCATTTGTTTCCTTATTAGCTTAAAGGCTATGTGTATTTGTGAGGTGAGCATTTTAATATTTCAACAGTATACGCGTGACTCATAGCAGTATTTTATAAGGTTAAAACCCAGGAAAACACAGTCTCCTACAACATGGGCCCTTTAAATGCAGTATATCTGAAAGAGTGAAGTGGTCTGCCTTGGTGACAGTTTGCACTCTGAGTTTTTCTAGTTTTGATGTCTGAGACATTTGTCACTTTTGAATGTCAGATCAGGTTTGATTTGTCATTTCTTCAACTTGTGCAGGGTACGTCTGTGTGCCAGGTGACAGTAATAGGAGCGACCGTCATCCTCCTGTATGCATCCAGGGCCTGCTACAATCTGGTTGTTCTGGCACTCTCCAACAAGAGCATCAACCCCTTTGACTACGACTGGTATAACGTTTCAGACCAGGTGAATCACACAGTGATAGAGCTTCAGTGGAATAATTCATCCTTCCTTAGAAACACTATTGCAATAAATGTAATGGTGAAGCTGGGCTGTTTTTTTTAGGTTTAGGCTTTGTGGTTATGGACAGCACTCCCTGCCGTCACAGTCAAAGTGAAATCTTTCTGATTAAAGATCCCGACTTGACTTTAAATGGATTCTTGTGTGAGAGAGATATGACAGAGGCATGACACATGATAGCAGTTCAGTGGAGCAGTGATTAGTGCTGTCGCCTTCACAGTGAGAAGGTCGTGGGTTCTATCCTGGCCAGTGGTGACCTTTCAGCCTCCCTGGGACCTGAAAAGGCTTAAGTGGTGAAAAAAATGAACTAAAAAAGCATTCTGGTGTTACACTGAAACCTGTGATCCATCAGAATCTGTGACCTTATCTACATTAGTGTGTGATATCAAGATTAATGTTTGCATCAATTGTGTTTTATGCAAGGACAGTAATGCTGTGTTCCAGCACTTGTTGCAGGTCATTATTTCACGAGTTCCCTAGCAAAGTCATACCTAGAATGTTCTCTCAAGTCACATTTCCAAGTCAAAGTCAGTCGTCACCACATCTGACTTTAGGATTCAAGATGGCTGCTTCCATGCACTGTGCATCAACACTT
Source organism: Pholidichthys leucotaenia (assembly GCA_020510985.1). Classification (NCBI taxonomy): domain Eukaryota; kingdom Metazoa; phylum Chordata; class Actinopteri; order Cichliformes; family Pholidichthyidae; genus Pholidichthys; species Pholidichthys leucotaenia. The sequence goes on along the minus strand of CM035841.1, from coordinate 297,114,652 downwards.
GTTAACTGTGTCAACTAAGACAGCCCCACAACATCCAGAGCTCTGCATCTCTCTTCAGCCGAGTGTCCAAGTCATACGCTTGCAGGTCTGATGACACAATAACAAAATTGATCATTGACTTGCAACCTAGGGTGTCCTGGTGCCAGGTGCACACATGGACACCTTTATCCTTGAACATGATGTTTATTATGGACAAGCTGTGGTTAGCACAGACATCCAATAACTGAAAACCACTTGGGTTCAGATTGGTCAGGCCGTTCCTCCCAGTCATACCCCTCCAGGTTTCACTGTCTTGGGGTTCACGCCTCCTCCTTCCCCCATAAGGTGGCAATCCATGAGGGAATGTTTCTGCAGTGTTTCATACACACATTTCTGCATACTATGTTTTCAATGGGCATTGTTAGCAGTGGCTAACTGGCTAGAGCAGACTGATTCCCCCACTTATACATTGACACAAAATAAAAGATTAGTTAGATTGATCAAATGTTAATGTATTTTGGATGATGTTGCATGAAGACACAGACAAATGATCTTGGTTTATTGGAACACTATAGATTCAGAAATGTCATTTCACTGGCTGGTTTTCAGGCTTACACAGAAAAGGAACATGGCATTAGGTTAGATAATATATTCTGACTGGTCACAGATTTAGGTGAAACACTGGCTTGTTCAACTTTTCAAATATTTGTTTGAACAATTCCTCATCCAGAGCCTTGAACCATCAATCCTAAACTCTTAAAATTTTCAACAAAAAGTTGCATCAGCTAGGGACCAGTTTTTTCTGCAATGTTTCAACTCATCTTAGAAACATCATGAGACTTGAATTACACCCATGTGGTCAAGTGTCTTCAGAAAGGAAGAAATGTTCCAAATAAGTGTTTAAATTGATCATTGTTTCTGCCTTTTGATCATATTTTAAATGGGTCGTAACACCCATTTTTCTGACTGAAAATCCTTACAAGTCTGTTTTGATTGAGGTTTTCACATGAGGCATTATTTATTCTGATTATAGAGGATTTGCAGCAATGTCACCAAATCATGCGACATTTTGTCTACGCCCCTTGATGGTAGGCAAGCAATTGCAGCTATTGCTGTCAGTGTGTTTGTACTAGATTAGGGTACCTACTTTTTTATACTGTCTATGGACCATGGTCACTACATGCATGGCGGTAGCTTGCCATTATAGGCAAGATAAAACCACAGGAAAGTCTTTTTATTGCTTTCCATCGGATCTAGTTCAGAGAGCCAAGTGTACAGGCAGACTGAGAGGCGGAATAGCGAGGTCTGCCCAGAGCCCCGTCATTATAGAGCAGGGGTGCCCAACCTGGGGCTCCTGGAGCATTCAGGTTTCTGTGGGAAATTTTCTAGTTTCACTTCTTAATTGGTCCAGAGATTTGCAAATAATTTGCTGTTGTTGTGCATGGGTGCAAGGGCACCTACAGAACACATGCACAACAATGACAGATTATTTGCAAATCTTTGGCCCAATGAAGAAGTGAAATTAGAAAATTTCCCACAGAAACCTGAATGCTCCAGGAGCCCCAGGTTGGAGACCCTGTTATAGAGTGTGGGTTAAGCGGTTTCAACTATTCAGTAGGAAAATATCCTCAGTTTACAAAGTATCTATTTTATGTGTATTTTGTTGCCACTCTTTAAGTATTAATTGCCATTTTTATTAATAGGCATGCAACCTGCTCAGCTGAATGACTTCTTCCACCCTGCTTCAGGCCTCTGCAGAATAAGGCAGTTTTCTTTCTGTAACACTCCAGATGGTTCTTAGTGAGAGATTTTGTGTATTCCGATAAAATAATGCTGTCACATGCCACGATAAATCATTTCTGCCATTGTTCCTTTCACAAAGCTTGCCTACCACTGTGGCGATCCACGTGACCAGTGACATCACTTGCAAATCCTCCTCAGAAAGAAATCATTTTCAAAGCAAAAATTTTAACCTGAAAACTTAACACTGATCTACGTCATTTCTTTTTCTCCTTTCAGGCAGATTTACAGTCCACTTTGGGTGACACTGGCTACATCGTCTTTGGAGTGATATTATTTGTTTGGGAGCTGCTCCCCACTTCTCTTGTCGTCTTCTTCTTCAGAGTTCGGCGGCCGAACCTTGACAGGGTACGATAGCAGCTTCCCTGCTGGGGCTCAGAAACACCGAAACGAGGAGCTTCCTTCTATAAACGAAGCCTGTTTGGGATGATGGGAAACATGTCTCTGAGGTTATAATCAGGTGTTTGTCATGTCTTGCAGAGTGGAACTGGACTTCCTGGTCATGTTTTCTCCTCTCAGGCCTACTTCTTTGACAACCCTCGGCGATACGACAGTGACGATGATCTAGCGTGGACTGTCATGCCTCAGAACATACAGGCCAGGTAATGCCTCACAATATTAATACAGAAAGAGGAATGTGAAGAAATGGACTTCAGTGTTTTTTGGGTTTTTTTCTTTTTGATTCTGCAGTCTGGCTGCTGACAGTTATGAGTGGGGGAGCCAGAGCGGCGGCATCAACGCTTACATTGGCGGAGACAATGGTTACAGCCTTCCTCTTCCTTCTGAGGAGATCAGCCATTACTGACCTATGGCTTTGTTTTAAATACATGCATTATGGGACTCTTCATGCGACTGAGGACAGGCACACTGGGATGAAAATATCCCTCATATTCATGTATTTTGGCTAGAGGCGAAGAACTAACAGACTTTTCTCATCGCCACTATGTAAGGGGCATTATTTTGCACAATTCTTGTGTAAAGTTTGATCTGGTCGTAAAAGTTTATATTGAATAGTCCTCAGTATATTCCCCGACCTCTGTAATATGTACTGTGTAACTATTTTATCTACCCTCTATGAACATGTTTTTCCATACAGATTTCTTTATTCACAGAAGATATAACTAATTTTTAACTGTTTAACTGCTGTAAAATGTTGTAATTTTTAAATAGCACATCATTACATAAATGATAAACTGAGTTCTTACAACTTCTATTACCTAAAGTGACATATTTTCATAATTTTTCAGTTAAGTGCACTAATTTTTTCTTCAGCAAAAAAAGACACTGTTCAGTAACATCAGCTCCCTCTGCTGGCTTTATGTGTCAAACCAAGAGCCCACAGAAGTTGACTATCAATATGTGTGTTTGATTGGTAATCTCCAACGATTAAGTCATTCTTAATGATAAAGACTTCTTTTAGAAAACACTTTTATCATCATTAAATTAAGATCAGAGGTTTCAAAAAATAATTGACAACTTAACATGTCTTTAATCTCCAGACACCTGTGATCAGCTGGGATACTCAAGTATTTGGTGCCATTATGAAAGAATACAAAAACTAAAAACAAACATGAAGACAAATACTGCCTTTAGTGGGTGAACATAAAGGTGGAAAGAAGAGCTTTTGGGGTTAATGTGATGTGGGCCGAGTTGGTGCCGTTTGACCACAACCGTGGATGCGTTATAAACCAAAGGCTTTAGATTTTCAGGAGCAGCTGAAGTTGCTGATTCAGCACATAATCTCACATAATATCAACTAGGGCTTGAGGACAAATCTGAATGATTTGAGAAGAAATGCCAAAATTTGAATCACACAAACTGCTGGAAAAAGATTAGAAATACAGTAGACGGAGGAGTTTTCTGCAACAAAGAAAAAACAAAACAAAACTGCATATTCCATTGTAAGGAGGCACTTCCCCAACTAGATTTATGATGCAAAGCCAAAAATGTCCAGTTCAAAAGCAGAAAAAGGTAGTACACACCAGCCTGGACAGTTCTTCCATCCATCTTCTACCGCTTAATCCTTTTCAGGTCGTGGGGGGTGGGGGCTGGAGCCTATCCCAGCGTCTTTGGGTGAAAGGCAGGGTAAACCCTGGACAGATCACCAGTCCATTGCAGGGCCAACACAGAGAGACAGACAACCATTCACGCTCACAGTCATACCTAAAGGGCGATTTACAATCCCCAGTTGATGCCAGTTAACCTAACCTGCATGTCTTTCTTAGCCTTTTGTTTTCTTATTAAAGACAAGGATAGAAAGGAGATGTTTTTACCTTTACATGTTTCGACTGTCTACTGCAGTCTTCATCAGAAGTGTCAGCTGATTGCTGCGAAGTGTCATTTGTCAGCTGGTTTTCCTGGGCAGGGCCGACCCAGCAGAACTGTCAGATCCACTGGGCTGGCCCTGCCTTCCGATGGTCTCTGGAGAATGTAGTCCAAGGTATGGGAAAGCATAAATGCCCCCTCATCCCAGTTCATGCTGTCTTTTCCCCGCTTCCTGATTTCTATGGCCTCCTTGATCCAGCGTTTGTGTCTGTTGCTCTCCGATCCAGTAATTTTTGCTTTGTCCCAGTCCATGATGTGATCATTTCTTTTGCTTTGATCTAATATAGCTGATTTTAATATTGTTTGTTCTGCCTTTTCTTTTTGTGATCTTGTGAGTCGTCCTTGTGTTTCCTTCTCACATTCCTTCTGGTGTTCTTTTTTCCTTGTGATGAATGATCTTCCTGTTTCTCCAATGTAGGTTTTGTTACATGATCTGCATAATATTTCATATATTGCTTTGCATTTTTTACCTTGTTCTAATTTGTCCTTGGAGTGTACTAATAACTGTCTTAATTTTTGTGTGGTTTTACCACTGTGTTTATTTTGTTTTTTCATGATCCTTTGGATTGGTTCTGTTATCCCTTGGATTTATGGTATGGTTTTGATGTCCTTGTTTTTAATTTCGGCTTTTGGTCTGTGTCTTGTTTTCTGTTTCGTTTTTGACTTGCTCTTTCCCTTTATTTATGGCCCATATCGGATATTGGCAGCATGTGAGTGCATGTCTTATGTGGTTTTCCTCCTCCTGTCCGTCTTCTTGGTTTGTGATGATTGTGGCCCGCTTGTATAGTGTCCTGACAACTGATAGTTTGTGTGCTGTGGGGTGTTCTGATGTCCATAGTGGGTACTGATCCGTGTGGGTTGGTTTCCTGTAGACTGAGATTTTTATACTGCCATTGTTGTGGTGGATTTTCATGTCCAGAAAGGCTATGGTACCATTTTCTTCCTCTTCGTGTGTGAATTTTATGTTCCCAGTGCTGTCCGTATTGTTCAGACGGTCAGTGAGTTCTTGTGTGTGTCCTTTTTTATTTTCTCCAATATGTCGTCCACGTATCTGTTCCAGAGGGTGGGTTTGCATTGTATGGGTGCTGTGTTGATGGCTTTATTTTCCAGATCCTCCATGAAAAAGCTGCTCATGATAGCTGATAGTGGGTCTCCCATTGCAAATCCTTCTTTTTGTCAGTAGATTTTTTCTTTGTATTGAAAATAGGTGGATTTTGCAACAAATTGTAATAGTCCAGATATGTCATCAACTGTGAAATTTGTGCGTCTTTTAAGGGTTCTGACATTCTTGAGGCGTTGTTGCACGATGTGTAGTGTAACATCAACAGGGGTCGTTGTGAATAGCGAAATGACATCGTGTGACATGAGGATCTCGTCTGATTGTATTTTCGTATTTTTGAGTTCTTGTATCAGTTCTTTTGAGTTTTTGCAGTAGTATTCTGATAGTCCAAGGAGGGGTTTGATGGTTTCAACCAGGGCTTTTGATAAGTTGTATGTGACTGATCTGATGCCGTCTATTATTGGTCGCAGTGGGATATCCTTATGTATTTTTGGGGTTCCATAGATCTGGGGGGTGATGCTGGCTGTGGGTATCAGGTGTTCGTATGCGTCCTTTAATTTTTTGCTTTCTAATAGGGGTTTGAGAAGGGCTTTTAGCATTTTTTTCTTTTCTTCTGTGGGGTTTTTTATGATTTATGTGCTACTGTCTGCCAACATGGTTTTCATCTGTTTTTCATATATTTCTGTGTCCATTACTACTGTGGTTCTGCCTTTATCTGATGGGAGGATTGTGATTGTTTTATCTTTCTTAAGTGAGTTTATTGCTTTTTCTTCTTCGTGATGTTGCTTTGTGGTAATTTGGCCGTTTTGAGGATTCCTGCGACTGCATTCTGTAGTGCTGCTTTTTCTCCGTGGTCCTGGATTTTTTCACATGCAAGTTCTGTTGCGAGGATGTACTCTGATGAAGACTGCAGTGGACAGTCAAAACATGTAAAGGTAAAAACATCTCCTTTCTATCCTTGTCTTTAATAAGAAAACAAAAGGCTAATAATTAAAAAGACATACTTGAGCTACTGCATGTCTTTGGCCTGTGGGAGGAAACTGGAGTACCCAGAGAAAACCCACGCAGAGAACATGCAGACTGCACACAGAAGGGTTACTGATGGTCAGAATTGAACCCACGATGGTCAAGGGTGGAATCGATCCCATGACCTTCTTGCTGTGCTGCCACAGTGGTAACCACTGCTCCACCAAGCTGCCCTTGACAGAGCAATATCTTAATTTACCATTTATTTTAGCCAGTCAAAGAATTATGCTAACGTTTCGGCCTGTTGGCCTTCATCAGAGCATGAAGGCCAACAAGCCAAAACGTTAGCATGACTCTTTGACTTTGGCCAAAATAAATGGTAAATTAAAAAGATACTGAACTGTCAAGGTTGATGTGTACTGCCTTTTTCTGCTTTTAAACAAGAAAAAAACTGCCCAGAGAAAATTAAGCAACTCCAGTAAGGAGATGTAAACTGTCATTTCTGCAAAGGGGCCGACATTAACCACTTAAACCATTTAATATACTCCCTAATATCCTCCTCTTTCCAAATTTGTAACCTTGGCACCATCTTTGACCAGACACTTTCTTTTGAAAAACATGTTAAACACTTCACCAAAACAGCCTTTTTCCATTTAAGGAATATTGCCTGCCTCTGTCCTTCCCTCACCCCAACAGCTGCTGAAACTCTCCTCCACGTCTTCATCACCTCCCGTCTCGACTACTCCCAACAGCCTCCTATATGGACTTACCATCACAAACCCTCATCAAGCTACAATACATCCAGAACTCCGCTGCTTGCCTTCTCACCCACACTTGTATCCGTGACCACCATCACCCCCATCCTCTACAAGTTCCACTGGTTCCCCATGCCCCAGAGAATTCATTTTAAAATCCTCCTCATGACTTACAAAGCCCTCTGGCCCCACCCTACCTCACCAAGCTCCTCCATCATTACACCCTCTCCCACACCTTCTGCTCTACTGATACCAACCTTCTATGGCCCCCCTCCGGACTAAGTACAAGTTCTGGGAAGACAGAGCCTTCTCCATTGCTGCTCCTACCCTCTGGAACTCACTCCCTATAACCATCAGAAGCTCCCCTCACACCCAGCATTAAAAAAAAAAAAATCACCAAAAACCCATCTATTCAACACTGCATTCAGTCATTGACACTTTTCCCCCCGCCCCTATGTAAAGCATCTTTGAGCATCTTGAAAAGCGCTATGTAAGTCTAAAGTATTATTATTACTGCATTTACTGATATATACTGTGCCGTGAGAAAGTATTTGCCACTTCCAGATTTCTTATATTTTTGCATATTTGTCACACTTAAATGTTTGAGATGATCAAACAAATTTTAATATTATACAACGATAACCCAAGTAAATACAAAATGCTAATTTTAAATTGATATAATTTATTAAGGGAAAAAGCTATTCAGACCTACAGTGGATATAATAAGTCTACACACCCCTGTTCAAATGCCAGATTTTTGTGATGTAAAAAAATGAGACCAAGATAAATCATTTCAAAACTTTTTCCACCATTAATGTGACCTATAACCTGTACAATCCAATTGAAAAACAAACTGAAATCTTTTAAGGGGAGAAATAAAAACTTACAATAACCTGGTTGCATAAATATGCACACCCTTAAACTAATACTTTGTTGCAGCACCTTTGGCTTTTATTACAGCACTCCATCTTTTTGGGTAGAAGTTTATTAGCATGGCACATCTTGATGTGGCAATGTTTGCCCACTCTTCTTTACAAAAATACTCCAAATCTGTCAGATTGCAAAGGCATCTCCTGTGCACAGCCCTCTTCAGATCACCCCACAGGTGTTCGATCAGATTCAGGTCTGGACTGTGGCTGGGCCATTCCAAAACCTTAATGTTCTTCTGGCAAAGCCATTCTTTTGTTGATTTGGATGTGTGCTTTTGTCACGAACTGCCCTGTCAAGGGCTGATTAACGACGCCACATACAGGAACTGTGAGTTGCGTATTTAATTACTCAAAGGCACACTGTGCACAAGAAACAAAAAGAACTGTTAGGCTATTCCGGGCAAAGTGACTCTCGTTCCGGCCATTCCCGTTATTTTGTGTTTTTGTGGATTGTGGACTGTATCAGTCTTTGCAAGTGTTGTACTATTGTTATTTTGTGCACTTGGTGTCTGGAGTTATTGTAGACCTAAGGACTAAGGCATAGGAAAAAAGCTGGAAGACGAGGGAGGCTCATCAGGACAATTAGCAACCACACAAACCGTAGTAACACAGTGGATTACTGTCAGAGTGAGAAGGTACTTACAAAAAGAGATGCAGACTAGGAGAGCATGTCTGATCAGCGAGAATACTGCAGTGCCAAATGATCAGCGCTGCGGGGTGAAATAGGGCAGGAGAAGAAAGTGATTACACAATAGAGATGAGCTGTGAGTCATGGGAGGAGAGGAGACAGGACTGACAGCTTGACAGGGGCACCGCCCACTACTAGAGCAAAACCCGGAAGTGCCACTGACAGCTGCAACCCCAGAGAGAGAGAGAGAATGCAAAAGTACAAATATAAAGCGAGACCTGAAATAAGGACAAATAAAGACTACAAGCAAATACCAAATATATGAATAACAAGACAGCAATGAATGTAAACAGGAGAATGAGAGGAACTAAGAAATAACACAAGATATATGAAAACCATTCAAGGATAAAATGACAGGAACTAAGAAACCAAAAATACAACAAATATACAAATAAGGAAAAAGACACAGACTGAGCACGGCGGAACTCCACGTGCTCAAATCATGACAGCTTTGGGTCATTGTCATGCTGAAAGATGAAGTTCCTCTATCTTCAGCTTTCTAGCAGAAACCTGAAGGTTTTATGCCAACACTGACTGGTATTTGGAACCGTTCATAATTCCCTCCACATTGGCTAAGGCCCCAGTTCCAGCTGTAGAAAAACAGCCCCAAAGCATGATGCTGCCACCACCATGCTTCACTGTAGGTATGGTGTTCTTTTGGTGATGAGCAGTGTTGTGTTTGCGCCAAATATACACTACCGTTCAAAAGTTTGGGGTCACCCAGACAATTATTTTGTGTTTTCCATGAAAAGTCAGTTATTTACCACCATGAGTTGTAAAATGAATAGAAAATATAGTCAAGACATTGACAAGGTTAGAAATAATGATTTGTATTTGAAATAATTTTTTCCAGATACTCAACCTGCTCAAAGGAAGGTCAGTTTTATAGCTTCTCTAACCAGCTAAACTGTTTTCAGCTGTGCTAACATGATTGCACAAGGGTTTTCTAATCATCCATTAGCCTTCTGACACAATGAGCAAACACATTGTACCATTAGAACACTGGAGTGATAGTTGCTGGAAATGGGCCTCTATACACCTATGTAGATATTGCACCAAAAACCAGACATTTGCAGCTAGAATAGTCATTTACCACATTAGCAATGTATATTAGATATTAGAGTGTATTTCTGATTAGTTTAAAGTTATCTTCATTGAAAAAAAGGGTGCTTTTCTTTCAAAAATAAGGAAATTTCTAAGTGACCCCAAACTTTTGAACGGTAGTGTCTCTTTTGGAATTATGGCCAAAAAGTTCAACCTTGGTTTCATTGGACCATAACACATTTTGCCCACGTATTTGGGAGATTTCAAATGTGTTTTTGTAAAATGTAGCTGGGCTTGGATGTTTTTCTTCGTAAGGCTTCCATCTTGCCACCCTACCCCATAGCCCAGACATATGAAGAAGATGGGAGATTGTTGTCACATGTACTAAACAGCCAGTACTTGCCAGGAATTCCTTGCAGCTCCTTCAGTGTTGCTGTTGGCCCCTTGGCAGCCTCCCTGATCAGTTTTCTTCTCTTTTCATTAATTTTAGAGGGCCATCCAGTTCTTGGTAATGTCACTGTTTTGCCATATTTTCCCCACTTGATGATGACTGTCTTCACTGTGTTCCATGGTATATTTAATGCCTTGGAAATTCTTTTGGACAGTGAGATCCCTCTGATGCTTTGGAAGCTCTCTGCGGACCATGGCTTGTGCTGTAAGATGCGCCTACAAAAATATCAGGAAAAGCCTACTACAACAGCTGAACTTTATTTGAGGTTCATCAGAGGCACTTTAAATGGTGACAGGTGTGTGCTGACTTCCATTTAACATGAGTTTGAATGTGACTGGTTAATTCTGAACACAGCCACATCCCCAGCTATAAGAGGGTGTGCATATTTATGCAACCAGGTTATTGTCAGTCTTTTTATTTTTCCACTTAAAAGATTTGTTTGTTTTTCAATTGGGTTGTACAGGTTATAGATTACATTAATGGTGGAAAGTTTTGAAATGGTTTATCTTGAGTCTCATTTTTTACATCAAAAACCTGGCATTTGAACAGGGCTGTGTAGACTTTTTTATATCCACTGTACCTGGCCCTATGTGAAAAAATAATTGTCCTCCGGCCAAGGTAGTACACTGGGAAAAGAGATTTGCAGTAGGTGTTTTGTTAATTGCTTATGGAGTAAAATATATATATAAAAAAACAGCCATTATTCCTGACCTGAATCATGTTTAGATATAGCCTACTTATATACCACAGCATATCATTTACATTAACGTAAGAATAAAACATAAATTGAAAATGACATTTAAACTAAGGTTTTACAAAATGACCAAAGGTTTTTGAAGGGAGTAGTTTTCATAGATTTATAATTGCAATGTAGGTAAAGTTTGAAGAGAGGGGGGAGAGAGAAAAAGGTTTTTATATTTATTTTATGCATAAATGAAAATAAAACTGTCCAGGAACAAGAAAAATGAAATTCTGTTACACAGTGCTACCATTTAACAAAACAATACAAACATCAAATGTAAAGACAAAGCATTTTTATTATGTAAAAAACCTTTGACAAGAATTGCTTCAATAGTGTGCTGTAACTTTTCTGCAGAGGGCGTCAGATGACTCAAACATGTAAGGTGCACATAAGGTTGTGTGGTGAGAAAAATTAGGTAATTTTATTTTTTTTACTTTACATCATTTAAAGCTGAGATGAAGACAGACCAACAGTAAGCAAATACTGAAGTGTGCTGGTCAAATGTTTGCATGGTGTGAGAGAGAATGGTATTTTAATCCAGAAGTATTTTGCAGTGAAAGTCCACAAGGTAAAAATAAAAATGACAGCCAGTTCTTGTTCCTACATCTACTTAAGTCCACAAATTAAATAAGAGTCTAAGACCAAACCATTTATTTCATAAAGGGGTGTTTTTAATTAAGATCATGCCTGATATTACTGCAAATTCAAGCAAATACAGTATCTTATTGCAGCTGATTCCTTGTGAAAAGCATAACATGATGTATATGCAGAACACTGTACCTTTAAGACATTGATAGCAACAAATATAAAAAAAAAAGATGATTTATCTCTGAGCTTAATTCCTGTTCAAAGCAATTCTCTGAAAGTGTCAGTTGTAAGGTAAGCATTCTCCACCAAAGTGGTGAACAGAAACCAAACCAAATAATAAAAAACAAAAATACACTATCCCTTTCAGCACAATGTTATGACATTCAAGGTCAGCTGGGCTGCAGAAGTTGGCTGAAAATTAACTGAAATCACTGCAGATTTGTTTTCTTCGTCTCCAGAAGCATGGATCTTCAGTCCACTTAAGCAAAAGTCTCGTGTTTGTCAAATAAAAAAACACACATGCTCTCTCTATAGGCCACTTTCTTAGGACAGAGCACTTGAAGGCAGCTCGCAGTGGAAGCAGGTATCCCACTAGGGTTCACAGTCAAGTCCCCCCCTAACCAACTCACCCCATCAAGCATGACCGTAGTTTATTTTTCAAGTGCAGGGATCCAAGCACTGCAACACCAACGGAAGAACTGCGCACCGATGGAGAGACTGTTGAAAAATAACCACATTTGGTCAAATTTGACCACTATATGAACGTTTCAGCCCCAGTGCCAGTGGAGCATTCCAAAGTTTTTTTTAGACTTCGGTAAAGTTGGCAAGATATTCACAGATTCGGATTTTGCAGCTCAATAACTCCTGAACAGAACGTTAAAACACAAACCACACTAATGCATTGGCAAAGTGGACAATGAGCTACAACCTCATTTTCATTAAAAAGAGCTGTTCTCTGACCTCCAGCAGTGACACTGGTGCCTGAGCTGCCGTCAGGGAAACAAATGCGCAGGGACCGTCTGCAAATTGCAACTCCGAGAAAAAAAAAACAACTTAAATGGCGTTCACTCATTAGATACTGTCATGATCCTAAGGTTTAACATCACCAGAATCAGTTTATACGTCAATTGTTGTTTTGGTCTGACTAAATATTTACCAAAAATATGAAAAAATGTTTTTTACCCAACCTAAGTATGTAATATGACCATCAGATGATGGATGGTGTGAGGTAATTTTGGTGAAGCTGCACTCAGTTGTTTATAAGTTTTTAACTATCATTTTTAATAAATATTTCCCTAACCTGTGATATTTTTTGGGTCCAACTAACAAGTGTTACTAACAGGAGACCCTAGTGGCTGGGCAGCATTTAGTGGCACTAACCTTGATGATGCTGAAATTTAATCCTAATAAATATTCCCAAAAGCTATGAAAACATTTCTTTAATCCAAACTATGTGTTGTAGCCTGACTAGACGAAGATGGATTGCATGTGAGGCGATTTTGGTGAAGCCACACTTTGCAATTTTCAAGTTTTTGGATATTTTTTAAATAAATATTTCCCCAAACTATGAAAAATAAAATTCATGCAAACTAAGCATTTTAGTCTGACTAAAGCGACACAATTGACATATGAACTGATTCTGGTGACGCTACACCTTATGATCATGACAGCATTTAAAGTTTTTTTTTTCTTGGAGTTGCAATTTGCAGATGGTCCCTGCGCATTCGTTTTCCTGACGACAGCACACAGACGCCAATGTAACTGCTGGAGCTCAGAGGACAACTCTTTTAATGAAAAGCCGTTGTAGCTCGTTGTCCACTTCACCAATGTATTAGATTGGTGTGGTTTGTGTTTTAACAATGTTTTGTTCAGGAGTTAGTGAGCTGCAAAGTCCAAATCTGTGAACAAACAGTGACGTATCTGGCCTAGAAATGTGCACTTGGAGGACGTAGAACTTGAACTGAGACACAGCTGCTGATGATAAGGGTTCAGGTAATGCATGGCCTACATGTATATGCTTCTGGTGTGAGTTTGCTGTGGGGCGCCTGTAACTGGCTGGGGCGAGTTGGTTATGGGGGGACTTGACGAGGGTACCTCCCACTAGCTCGGGTCGGACGATTTGTTGAGATCAACTTTTACCCCTTTTTCTCCTGCACCTGTATGCACAAACACAAAAACAAAACATGATGTACTTTTTTTAAAAGGGAAAAAGTGCAATGAAAGTATAGTGTAGTGTAGTTTATGCATGATAACATACTTGTCAGGTACTTTTCTTTAGCTCTGGCTCGCTCTTCTGCATCAAAATACCACACTGTGATGGCATACCTGCAGAGACAAACAGTTAATCAGTCACAGCAATAACAGACCAGATCATCTGAGCGTGTGCAGATGACAAGACATGGACGCTGACCTTGTTGCAAAAGCGGGCTGAACCTCGTGAGGGTTTCGTCTGTCTGACCAGAACAAGAGGAGACGGTCAAATATTGGCTCTATGTCAGCACACTGGGCCATTCCTTCTGGGAAGATTCGAAGGAGGCCCCCGTGTTCCTGGAAGAGCAGAACATGAATAAACAACCCTGATATGTACACAAATCAGCACAAAGCAACAGCAGGAAGGTAAAGCAAGACTGTAGGAAGTGACCACTAAGTGAAGACTTTGAAGTGATCACATCTCTGGACTTAGTTTTTATTCACATTAGAGATTATCTCGCAGGACAAAGAAGGAGTCACACATTTAAAAACAAAATTTAAAAAAATGACAGTGAATGAAAGCATTTCAAATGATCAACTAAGGAAAGGCTTGACCAGCTCAAAGGGCAAGAAGTAAAGCTCGGGATAGGAAGCAGCAGCAGGGGACGGCTTTCCGGTGAAGGGATAGGAAGAATAACCCACAGGAAAACTGCACTGGCTGGATAAAGGACCTGGAGAGTGAAAAAGCAGATTGCTGCAAGTATGCAGCTTAAACTCTCACACGGCTGATATGATAGGCCCCTCTCTTCACACGCAAACTAGCAGAGGGAAAAGGTTCACATCCTAATTTAGTGCTAGACCCATTTAAACTACCCTGAATGAGGGGGAATACCAATGGTGTGACAAAGCTACATAAAGCACAATAGGGTCAAAGAAGACAGAAGGGTTTTTTCCCCCTCTTGCAACACATAATCAGCAGGAAGGTCACTTATTCCAGTAACCATTTGATTACTTGTAAAGCACAGTTCAGTGGGCAAGCCTATAAAGTGGTGCAAAAGTTGAATGGATAAAACCAAGCAGGATTACCCTGACATACAGGTCATAATGTCATGACCACATCCAACCCAACTGGTGATGCTGAACATAGCAGAAGCTAATATGTTAGTTAATCCCTTCCACAGCATGTGGGACACCATGTGGTGTATGGGGCAGTGCCTATCTCCATTTCCACATATATTCTGCAGGTGTCACGGCTCGCCGCTCTCAGGCATCTGCCTCAGCTGTGCGCACACCTGCACCTCGTCAGCGCCCTACATATGCAGTAGACATTTCGTTGACAGCGATTTCGAGAATAAGATGCAATTTGAAATGAAATTTGCAAAAAGATTGGTGATAAAGAAAACGGCTATTCCAACTATATATCCCGCGATTCCCAAGTCTGACTGAGACAAGTGTCAGTGACAGTGGCGTGAAAAGCCAGGGTGATCTACCGATACGATCAGCTGTCAGAAAACGAGAAGTAAACAGGGTAAGTTTTGTATTTTTAATATTCACTGCAAATGTTTACTAAACATTTTAAATGAATTCCAAGCAATGGATCATTTTCAAAATCAAATTATTTCTGGGAAATAATGCGGCGGCGGACAGGTGCCCGTGTCAGGTTTTGGAGCTGCGCGCAAACACAGGCACGCTGGCGGGCCCAGGCCACCAGTGTTTTGCGCGTGCTTTTGTGCCTAAAACGTTGAAGAACGTGGAGTTGACAAACAGACAAACAAACCCCGGCAAAAACATAACCTCCTCCTGGCCTTTTCGGCCTGGCGGAGGTAATTACCAATGACAGTTCAGCTTTCAATTTTTAGGGAAGCAACGTATTTGCTAAGAAAAATAAATATAAGCCTAAGATTGTAAGAGAAATGTACTTTTAAAAATGGAACCCCAATTTTCTACTATAGAATGGTGCCCATTATAACTGTGAAATGTTATTTATGGGAATATAATAATTGCTATATCTGGAAAGTAGTTATTTTCTTAATCTGTAGTGATACTCCATTGATTTTTGTGTTTCTTTGTATATTTCTGCTGTGTTTTCAAACATTCATACAAAGGTGGTATAGTATGTAATATTTCTTTTCAAATTGAGAAGAATTTAGTGTGTTCAAATTATTCAAATGTATATGACATGCGACTTTGATGAATGCTGAACTATGAGAATTATAACATTGACATGAACATTAATAAACTCAATATATGATTTTACAAAACTTTATTTACATATCATCGTTCACAAATCTAATCTTGGTAGGCAAAATCCCTTGTAGTGATCAGATGGGAATGTTTCTCTGATGAGGCTCACTGCACAGGCAGGCAACATAACCCTCACTTCTTTCCCACAAATAAGGCTGAATACCCCCTCAGCACCACCCAAAACTTCATCATCCGATTCCTCATTTTCAATGTCATCATTTATATTGTGGTCGTCAAACTCGACAAAATAATCGCTGTCCGAATCACTTTGTTCTCGTTCTGCCTTTTTCTTTCTATTGCTGCTGTGACGTCACTAATGCCCGCACCTATCGAGAGATGGCAGTACTGCAGCCTCACTAAGTGAAGGCTGGACTATGAGCAAATAGTCATTTATGGAGGATGGTGACACATATTAAATCGCGGGAATAGACATAATAGAATATTTTCATACAATCAGTTGATTGGTTCAATAAAAATATGTCACTGTCCGTCACCTTTAACAAATGTTGATAAATGACATTTCTCTTGACCTTTTCCCTCAGGAAATGTGAAATTTTCACCCTTTCTTGAGCGAATAATAATTCCTGGAAATGCTTTGGAGTATTCCTCACGAAAAGACTGTAATTTTCGTTTGGGTTTCACGCTCATTTGTGATTTTTCTCCGGCAGATTCCATGATGAAAACGTATACAATGTTGACCTAATTCCTTCGCGACTCCGCCGAGCCCCGCTGCTGTAACTGGGCTCCGATTCCGGCTGTTATCCGGCTGGGGCCCCGGTGGTCCTCCACTGGTCCCCGTCTCCTACCACCGCTGTACCTGAACTCTGGTCCGGCTCCCGTCCAACTGTTGCCTCGGTTAGTTCCTCCGGCGAGCCCCAATCACCGGGGACAGAGTCGCTTCTTTGTGTTGGTGTTAGGTGCTACGACTAGCTATGGCGTTAGCTATAGCAACAGCGTTAGCTTAACAAACGCTTCAGATAAAGCGTAGCAGCGAACCACGAAAAGAAACGCTACTCAGTTTACTCACAGAGCCCGGTGAAAGGCTAATAAAGGGGTATTTCTACTTCAAAAGCTGGTTCAACTAAGGTGGAAATTCAGCCTGTGCGTGTGCGTCACAAATGTTGATCCAATATTCGCTGTTGGTTAGTTATTTTAGTGGCAAAATCAACAACTTTGTCTCAGCACTGAAAAAGTGTGACCATCCTGGCCGCCATCACGTGTTGCTATGTTCTAAATTTAGATACGATTCCTAGCGATCTCGTGTTTGGAATTGCTTTTGTGTTTTTTTTTACGATTTAAAATTTTTGACTGAATTTTTAGTGAAAAACCGTAATTTTGATTAATAATTAATTATTAATCAAAATAATTAATTATTTAATTAATAATTGGGCTGCACGGTGGCGCAGTGGTTTAGCACTGTGGCAGCACAGTTTTACCCTCGGCCGGGGGATCGTGGGTTCGATTCCAGCCCCCGACCAACAGTGAGCTGTGTGGAGTTTGCATGTTCTCCCCGTGTTGCGCGGGTTTACTCCGGGATTTCTCCGGTTTCCTCCCGCATACCAAAAACATGTAGGTTTAGGGCGCTCGCGCACGCAGCGACCAGCAGCCGGTGGCTTGTCACCAGACTGCAAACCAAATCTACCTACGGGTACAAATAAGTTACAAATAAATAAAAATAAAAAGCCGTAACCCGGAATGGGGTCTTGAAAACCGTAACCATTACGGCAAAACCGGAGTAGTTGGCAGGTATGCAGTAGAGAAGAGCTCCACCAAACAGTGTCTGGAGAGAGGGTCAACAGCTTCTGAAGCCCCCACCAATGTGATGGACCGTTAAGGACAGAACATCAATATCTGACCTTTAGGTGAGTATGATGCAAAGTTTTACATGTAAAAAGTCACAAAAAGGACTATTAATATGACTGTGTTCTCATAGATCAACATTCACAAACCACATTCTGATGATGTCAGCAGAAGCTTCTCCTCCACCCCACCTGTGTATGAGGCCTAAACTCCATTAGCAGCTCAGGACAGCAACCACCAGAGGGACCATCCAGTGAGGAAGACAGTCGGTGGCACACCAATGTAAGTTTAGTCTTATCAAAACATTTTACACACTAATGTATAAAGCCAAATCCTTTATTTTGATTTTTTTTTAAATAGGTTTGGTGAGGAGATTTTTTTTTTTAACCGTTTCTGAAATGTTAAGGAGTGTTTTTTTTAAAAATATTTATTGAGTAACCTGGTCAAACATATCATATTTATGGATTATTTTGCCAAAAGTAGATGTTTGTTCTTTTTTGAATAACTTCTCAAGACAACAGTCAAAATTTGGCTGCTAAAATGTCTTGGACTTTTCATTTTTATTAAAACCACAACCTGCCTGTGCACTTGGTGTTCCAAGAATGTGAAATTAGAAAAAAAACGTTCTTCTTCTTTAATCAGGTCCAGTCTTGCAGCAGGAATGAATATACAACACAGCCATCCATCCATCTTCTATGGCTTTTCTGGGGGTCCAAGTTGTGGAGGCAGCAGTCTAATCAGAGAAACCCAGACTTTCCTCTCCCCAGCCACCTCCTCCAGCTCTTCAGAGAGGACACCAAGACGTTCTTAGACCAGCTGGGAGACATAGTCTCTCTAACATGTCCTGGGTCTGCCCTGGGGTCTCCTCCCTCCTCCCACAACACACACATAAAAAGTAATTCAATTTCTGTACTTGGTCTTTCCTTCACCTACAATATATTGTCATTCACATTATGTAGACCAAGCAAACTCATTGCAGCACTGCTGTAGTCCTAAAACTGTCTAGTAGTTCACATACTGTCATGTTTTAATGCTGTTAGTCTGTGATGACACTTTCTTAGAGACTGTCCTTTTTTACATCAACAAATTGTGCCCAACTATAGTTTAAAAAAAAGTCAACACTGACTATGAGGACAACAAAAGCTTTCCAGAGTGTGTCCTAATCCTGATTTAATTAATTTCTCTATTGCTCTCCCAGATCTACCCCATGGACCCTGCATCTGGACTGTTTATTTTTTAATAAATATTTCCCCCAAATAAATTCCTGTTTGTTGTACGGTGACTCACTTGAATTGGGGCAGATTTCTTTTACATTCTACTCATCCACCTCCAAAGACTGAATATTGTGGTGAATTTATTTTTTTTTTTAGAAATAACTCAAATCTAAAAAGTAAAACTTTCATATTTTAAAATAATTCCACATAAATTTAGCCATTTTAAGATATTTTTTTTGTTTGAAATTTGGATGAATATGTCTGAGCTATTTGATATAGATCTGAATGGTGATTTGGATGGATTTTGATGGTGGTTTGGAGATGCAATACTGTTTTTACACAGTATTATTTGAAAAAAGATTATTATTCCACCATAAATTATTTCCAACTTCAGTAAAGATTATTGATTACAACATTATGTATATATCTAATATGTACAGTGTATTTTAGTTTCTTGTTTATCACTATGTTATAAAAAGGTTGAAAATACTTTAGTTTTGCAGAGGTGAGGTAAATCATTACTTTGTGAATCTGTCACACCGAATAAACAATAGATTTCATCTTCTACAGGTAACTGAAAGGGCACAAATGAATTCAGGCATCCAACGTTTCACAACATTTATTTATATAGTCTAAAACAATAAAAACAAAACACATTTACAACCTAAAATGAACTGGAGCTAACATGAATTAAATTCAATTCAACTTTATTTATATAGCGCTATTTCACAACAACAGCCATCTCAGCACTTTCAACTGTAGTGAAAACCCCCACAATTGCAGAAAGACCCCAGCAATCAGGCAATCCCCTGTGAGCAAGAGCTTGGTGATGGTGGAGAGGAAAAACTCCCTTTTAACAGGAAGAAACCACCAGCAGAACCAGGCTCAGGGAGGGGCAGTCATCTGCTGTGACTGGCTGGGGGGTGAGGGGATGACAAATGACTGCTGGAGCTTAATAGCAACAGCTGGGTTTTTTTGTTTGTTTTTTTTAAGCATGCATAGCTAAAACAGATTAACTTAAACAGACCATAAAAGTGTGATTCAGCATATTTACAAAAACCACAAAACGACTAACAGCAGTCAAAGTCCTTACAATCTGATCTAAAGTGTTGTCATAATTACGTTGTCAAAACTAGAGAGCTATCCAGTTCGATCACAGCTGTGCTACATTAGCATAACTGTCAATAACACTATACGATATAGTTATTTAAAAAATGTTTACTGGAGATGCACATCAAAGAGGATTATGTTAAATTCACGATTCTATACCACAAGAGTCATCGCTTGGCATGCTGTCAGGCTCATAATAACCAAAGGTCTGAGATGTTAGCAGTCTGCAGTATATTGATGTTAGCCTCCAAGAAGTACTGTTTATCTCTCTACCTGGCAACCAGTACGAGATTATAGTGAGTTAACAGTGCGTGTGACACCTATTGGCTAGGAGGTCAGAATCCTTTCTCTTGCACCTTTAAGTGAGGTTTGTTTGTCCATTGTCATCAAGCTGTTGCTGAACACTGATTTTCTCCTCAGTAATTCACAAATGTGTCCAAGTAAGTAAAACTTTGTGGCTCATGACAAACTGACATTATATGAATACAACTGTACTGAAAAGACTTTAGGTGCAGTTTTTTTTTTAAAGATTTGTTTTTGGCCTTTTTAGAATTAATTTAAACAGTAGCAGTGAAGAGAGACATGAAACGGAGCAAAAAACAGGATGAAAGACAAGTGGAAAAAGATCACTAACCGAGATTTAACCGGCAGATGAGAGGTATGTTCTTATGGTATGAGCCATAAACCACTAAACCACTGGACCCCCCACCCCTTTGGGGTGGGTGCAGTTTAAACTGTAAAGCATATTTTATAATGTGAATGTGAAATATTTCTAGCTATGGAATAATTTCCTTTCCCATATAAGCTTGTTTGCCTCTTTTTTACCCAGCAGAGATGCAGGTTTCTCTTATTTTTATAAAATGAATACAGAGGAATCAGTTAAAAGTGCAAATGCATGAATAAATTGTTAAAACAATCTATTACTAGCTTGATAGCAACATGCTGCAGTTTCCAAATTACTTTATATTGAAGTCATGAAAATAAAACTCTTATAGCACATGTTTAGCATCACACAAAACCCATGCACCCTGGTCAAAGTTAAAATCTCACCAAGATGGATCTCCTCAGATTTCTGTACCACATGACAACTTTGACTAGATGGCGTCATATTTACAAGACACAACAACACATAGTGCTGCTGCATCACAATTAATTGTCTTTATAATGAAATAACGAGTCTAAAGATTGTATCTACATTTTTCCTTAAATATAACAAGGAATGCAAAACAAAGTTTGTGACGATTCAGTTGGCAGAAAGCAAACCCACCTCTCAGAAATCTCCAAATACCTTTCACATAGACTGTATAATATTCCCCTAAACCACTGTTCTAAAATTTTACAATAACAGACTGAAATGCTTAAAAATACAATCTGTTGTAGCTATGCAGGTAAAAATCATCCTGTGGCAGCTGGGATGAAGACTCACTGGTAATGAAAATGACTCACTCTAACAGCCTCCAAAGTCAGGTTTGTCCTGTTGTTTAGCTGAGTTTATTCAATTCTTTCAGCATCAGACAACTGTGTGATCCATATCATAACTTCAGCAAAATGAGAGTGCTGTGCATACACAACAGTAGTAACTAATCACTTGTAATTACAGAACTAGGAATGTAACGATATTGACGTTATCGCGATATCGCGGTAGTAAAAGTGTCTCAATACCATCGTGGTCGTGTTACGGTATTAAGAGGGCGGGTATCTGTCAAAAAACAACAAGAAATAAGCAGGCTCCTGCGCAACAAAACTTTGTAAACTACACAGACCATGATCCTTTGCGCTGCGTCGTCACAAGAACTGTTGTTGAGCCAATAGGAGTGCATGCTGCACGCTGTCCACACAACAAACATGGCGACAGACAAAGTTCGGCTCACGTAAATACTGAAGAAAACACCCCCGAAGTTGAGACTGTGCAAGCCCCAACAACTTTTAAATCAGATGTGTGGAGGTATTTTGGTTTTGCCCTGTCTAAAAACACTAAAGGAGAGAGGGTGGAGGACAGACAATGGCCTCATTAGCAAAGATAATGTCCTCATTAGCAAAGACCTACCCATGTATACCTGCTACCTCAGTGCCCAGTGAGAGAGTATTTTCTACAGCAGGGATATTGTAAATGCCCAGACGTCTCTTCTTCTCCCTTGCAATGTAGATCTTTTGATCTTTCTGAAGAAAAACTTGAACATAAGCTAAAGGATAGGTCAGTGTTTTCCAGTAGGCTTTTTGCCTGACTTAATTGTTTCAACAGGCTGTTTTTATTTGCCTAGCACATTTATGATTAATTTTACTTTACACATTGAACCTGGCTTAACTTGATCTTTGTTTGCTCTTAAAGGGAATTCCCTATTTTTGTTTACAGTTGTTCTAGTTGCTGCTTAGTATGATCCTTGCACATAAGAAGAATCAGTTATGTGACCAAATATTACCAAATGGTATATTGATGTTCCTGACTTGAACTTGCACTTTAAAAGCACTAAGTGATCAGCATTCTATGCTGTCATGATCCATAAATATAAAAATAAATGGCCTGGTGACTGGCAAAAACAGATTTAATGGCAGTTTTTGGTTATTATCATCACAAACACAATATTATGAGCTATTTTACAATACTGTAAGCTTCTCCACAATATCGCAACAAATATCGTACCATGAGATTTTGATATCGTTACATCCCTATACAGAACCACTCAAAATTATTCAACCGCATCACAAATAGTTTGTTTCTAAAATTTACAAGCTTTAACCTTTACTTTACCAGGGATAAACCAATTGAGGTAAGGATGTTGTTTCCAATAGTGCCCTTGAAAAAAGGAAATAGTGAAATATTACACAAACTACCTGAATGGTTGATCTGTATTTTGAAAACAGCTGAAAGTTTGTAAATTTTGGATATAAACATAATTTGCTATGCAGATTGAGTAATTTCAGTTTAATTTCTGTATTTATCCCTGACATGGAGAGATCAGTCAGGATCTGACATGAGGCAGCATCTATTCAAGGATTCATTTTATATGACCTTTTGTTAAATCTGCAGGACCATGCTACTCAAAGCAGCAATTAACTTCAAATTCAAATACAACTACTAACTAAATAAAACAAATGGCTTGTTTGCTGACAAAGTGTATCCGGGAAGTATTCACAGCGCTTCATTTTTTCCACATTTTATGTTACAGCCTTATTCCAAAAGGGATTAAATTAGTTTTTTCCTCAAAATTCTACACACAATACGCCATAATGACAACGTGAACCAAGGTTGTTTTTTTTTTTTTTTTAAATTTTTGCAAATTTATTAAAAATAAAAAAAAATTAAGAAATCACATGTACATAAGTATTCACAGCCTTTGCCATGAAGCTCAAAGTTGAGCTCAGGTGCATCCTGTTTCCACTGATAGTCCCTGAGATGTTTCTACAGCTTAATTGAAGTTCACCTGTGGTAAACTTAGTTGACTGGACATGATTTGGAAAGGCATACACTTGTCTATATAAGGTACCACAGTTGACAGTGCATGTCAGAGCACAAACAAAGCATGAAGTCAAAGGAATTGTCTGCAGACCTCCGAGACAGGATTGTCTCGAGGCACAAATCTGGAGAAGGGTACAGAAAAATTTCTGCTGTTTTGAAGGTCCCAATGAGCACAATGGCCTCCATTATCCGTAAATGGAAGAAGTTCGGAACCACCAGAATTCTTCCTAGAGCTGGCCGGCCGTCTAAACTGAATGATCAGGGGAGAAGGGCCTTAGTCAGGGAGGTGACCAAGAACCCAATGGTCACTCTGTCAGAGCTCCAGCGTTCCTCTGTGGAGAGAGAACCTTCCAGAAGGATAACCATGTCTGCAGCAATCCACCAATCAGGCCTATATGGTGGAGTGGCCAGATGGAAGCCACTCCTTAGTAAAAGGCATATGGCAGCCCGCCTAGAATTTGCCAAAAGGTACCTGAAGCACTCTCAGATTATGAGAAACAAAATTCTCTGGTCTGATGAGACAAAGACTGAACTCTCTGGCGTGAATGCTAGGCGTCATGTTTGGAGGAAACCAGGCACCGCTTATCACCAAGCCAATACCATCCCTACAGTGAAGCATAGTGGTGGCAGCATCATGGTGTGGGGATGTTTTTCAGCAGCAGGAACTGGGAGACTAGTCATGATAGAGGGAAAGATGAATGCAGCAATGTACAGAGACGTCCTGGATGAAAACCTGCCCCAGGTTGAACTCTGGGGTAACCGTCAACTGGGCCGACGGTTCATCTTTCAGCAGGACAACGACCCTAAACACACAGCCAAGATATCAAAGGAGTGGCTTCAGGACAACTCTGTAAATGTCCCTGAGTGGCCCAGCCAGAGTCCAGACTTGAATCCAATTGAACATCTCTGGAGAGATCTGAAAATGGCTGTGCACCGATGCTTCCCATCCAACCTGATGGAGCTTGAGAGGTGCTGCAAAGAGGAATGGGCGAAACTGCCCAAAGATAAGTGTGCCAAGCTTGTGGCATCATATTCAAAAAGACTTGAGGCTGTAACTGCTGCCAAAGGTGCATCAACAAAGTACTGAGCAAAGGCTGTGAATACTTATGTACATGTGATTTCTTAGGGGTTTTTTTCTTTTTGTTTTAAATACATTTGCAAAAATCTCAAAAACTTTTTTCATGTTGTCATTATGAGGTATTGTGTGTAGAATTTTGAGGAAAAAAATGAATTTATTCCATTCTGGTATAAGGCTGCAACATAAAATGTCGAAAAAGTAAAGCACTGTGAATATTTTCTGGATGCACTGTAGCTGACTCAAGCATAACAAAGACACGCATGTAACACTGCCACTTTAAGAGATGAAAGCCAACAGTGTTATGCATCACATGTCTGAAAGGCCCTATACTGTTGGTGGTAAATAACTGGAGCAAGTGAACCTCAACAATCTTGACCCACACTATTCTCACAAAGAGACCAGGTTTCTAGGCAACCACATTCTATAACAGCCAACCTAATGAACAGCCAATCAGAGAAGAGATTTTATTTTTTTCTTGTCCAATAAGATTCTGAAGTATAGGCCACTGAAACAGATGAAGCAGAACAGAAACCAAGAAGCAGCTCTGCTGATTAACATAAAGAGAGCATGACTGACCTCTTGACTAATGAGTATTTACAGGAAAGGTTTTAGTATAGTATATATTTATATATTAGCAATAGATTTATGCTGATAAATAATCAAAAATGTAATTACACTAGAATGCAGAAACTAACAACTCAGGTCAAAGTGATGATTGCTTTACATCTCCTTGATATAAAAATTTATCTCAATATACTGATATTCATATAACATCTGTCAAGTGAGCAGATACATGGTTTAAAAAGAAAACTTACTATGCCTTCTGGTTATGTAAAGGTAAACAATGTGGGAAAAAACACCATATTATAATCTGAGCTGAATCAACAAAGAGGAACAGGTGATACAAAGTGACACCAGTCAACCAGAAAATGACAGCCAAAAACTATGTCCTGTTGATTAGAATTCTAATGGATGAGTTCCTACAAGGCTGTACTCATATACTGTACGTATACACTTTGTCTGACAGATGTCTGTTATATTAGTGTTTGGTTTTCAAATTTGATATTGATACTTTGCTTTTTTTCTAAGGCCATGATTTAAACAAGAGTAACTCACAAATGTCAAACATATTTTGTTTGCATAATTTTAATTACACTACAAAATATGTAAGAATATGTGCACCCAATACTGCTGCGGCTCTCACTCAGCAACAGAGGCCATTTGTTAAGCTGAACATCAGCACAGTATCAGAACTTCTAGGATTGATTGAAAGTGATCCTAAATATTCAGACCCCTCATTCTTTGGCAGTGTTTTTTTTTTTTTCCCCCCACTTTTTCCATACTAAAGAGATTCAATTGGAGGACAGTGGTGGATTCCCACCCCTACGATATACCATCAAAATGATTTTGGAAACAATATTTTTACATTAAAATCTTGCATAGTTTTGCTACAAGAGGATGAAAATAGAAAGTGAACCTTTACAACTGCTGGACTATTTTATTCCTTAAGTAATTTAACAAGTTACTATATTTTCATTGTTTTCTGTCTTTAATGACTTTGCTGCTAGCTTGAAATATAAATCTAAACTATTTAAATTAGTTTGCATTTAGTATTTACTTATATGCATGTTTATCCACTGTCACGTTTTGTCAATATAAAGAAAGATGTATTCATTTTTAAAGACATTTGTTTTGGGCTCGTTTTCACAGATGGAGCACCTTTCTGTTGGGCAAAATCTGGCAACATCACAAATACTGGTTTATTCTGAATATGCTACTTACTATGCAAATGGGAAGATTCCTGTAGCTGTTGAGCATTTAAAAACCTTATTCAAAATATTGCCTTAACCAGAACATCAACCTTATATGGAATATAACATGTGAATGTAAACATAATGACTGTCATGTTTGGGACTTGGAGTGAGATGAGCTTTTAAGATGTGACACATGGGCATATGGTAGATTGTGTTTTCACAATTGTTACTGATACAGTAACTGCTATTAAAGGTAGTATCTCACTGGGCTGCCACAGCTTGCGACTAGTTGTAGAATGGGATTCGCATGGGAGTTTCCAAAATATCTACAAACATTTGCAGGGGTTCACAATTTCCTCTCTTGGATTGCAAAGAATAACTCTCTTGTCGCAAGAATTTTCAACATGTTCAAAAATATTGTGGGACAAATTTTCTCACTAAATAGTCGCAGAGGCGTCACAAACCCTTCTCAATTTAGTTTCAGTGAGTCTGAAAGTGTGACAAAAGTTAGACAACTTTGCAAGGGGTTGGAGACCTATGGAACTAAATTGTGACTGATAGGAGGCAAAAATGACAAGACATTCCACCCGCGAAAAAAGTGAAAATGGCCTGGACACTTTCTAGCACACTGACACAGCTGTGACTAACATTGTCACAAAGCCGCCCCTACAGAGGAAGCGGAGCCAGTCCCAGGACCTGCTGTGTTTGATACCAAGGACTTGGAGGCAGCCTCCTCATCTAGCAGTCTCTGCACATGATCTCGTTTGACATCTGACGATAAAATGACTACTGGAATCGTGAGAGATGGTCCCAATTTTGCAACTGCCCCGAATAAATACTGAGCGAGTGTACCACGGGATTTGCACAGCCGCAGCAGTACAGTTGTATATGGAAAAAAAAAAGCACAATTTTGTCCCATGCATGTTGAGCAAATGCCATGCAACACAAGCAAACTCGTCGCAAATTTTGGCCCAAAGTTCACCAGGAGCTCTTGTGGCATTTCTGCAATATTTGCGCGACACACAAATGTGCCAATTCAGTGTGATTCCAAGGCACAACTGTTGCTAAATCTCGCATTTGTCACAATTTTTTTTTTTTTTTTTTTTAAATCTCAGAACTAATCGTGAGCTGTCACAACCCAGTGTGATATTACCTTAGAGCAGGGTTCTCCAACCTGGGGCTCCTGGAATGTTCAGGTTTTTGTGGGAAATTTTCTAATTTCACTTCTTAATTGATGCAAAGATTTGCAAATAATTTGCTGTTGTTGTGCATGGGTGCAAGGGTGCCTACAGAACACATGCACAACAATGACAAATTATTTGTAAATCTTTGGACCAATTAAGAAGTGAAATTAGAAAAATTCCCATAGAAATCTGAACATTCCAGGAACCCCAGGATGGAGACCCCTGCCTTCGAGGAAGCTGGTCGATACTGGATTTTTATTAGAAAAGGATCTTGTGAAATACAATACTTTAAAGTAAATAAACTTGGAAAGATGCCATCTGCTCAACTGTGATTCGTGTAATCCTAACAATCATCAACAAGCAGTCTTTTGGACAAACTATTTATGCAGTTACATTTTTTAAAAATCATTCCAAACCTCAAACTCCATTATTTTCTATTAAAAAAAGTTATATTAGTATATTACCGGACAACACATATGGCAATATTGATCAAGGTATAAAAGGCCAATGTGGATGACCAGTATCGACCAGGCTCTGATGATGTGGGAATTAATGTTGGTGACAAAAGTTTTCCTCCACACATAACTCCCCTACCTTGACATTCCAATCTTTATTAAGGTAATATATGCATGTGACACACCGTCCATCACCGTTGGGGTTATCCACATGGCGCACATAACCTGTCCCCTTTCCAGGATAACATGCCACCATTGCCTGAAGGGGGGAAAATGAAAAAGCATGATTAGTAAAAACAGATAAGCAATGATCAAAGCACCATCATAGGCACACACACACACAAAAGTCTCAATATTCTGTGGTAACAAATTAGGAGTAGGAAACCAGAGCTGGGGAAGTAGCGCGGATCAGATCTGTCCACTCTGGGCACAGCCTGAAAATACTGCTGCTGCTTACCTGCACCAACACCAACAAGTATTTATGTCCAAACCCTAGCTTCCTCATTATAAACTGAAAACTGCCAAGAAAGTAAACCAGCGATATCGTGCTGCACATCAGCTTCCCCTTGCCTTTTCCTGCTCTACTGGGAGTAGCATGATCTGCCTGGGTGTTGGCAGTGCACCCCTATGAGCTCTTGTAAACTCTTTGGTGTAAACAGCAAATGAATACACTGGAGCAGAATGCCCATAAGGAAAAAGACAAACACAAGTGGTGGCTTGCATACTTCCAAGAGGATTGTGATACAGAATCACAACAACAAGTCTGTGGCAGGTCGTATGAATTTTTTTTTACTGGATGACAGAGCCAATGCTTAAAAGCCACCAGGCGGTGTGTTTTCTGAACTAAAAGTGGAGTGCAGAATAGCGGTAGACATGCACAATCATGGAGTGCAAGAATAAGCCCACATGCAAAGCAGCGATATGACAGACAAAAGTCAAGTTCATCCACATTCTTTCATGAACTTGCATCAACATAAACCATAGCATCAATATTATAAACACTCACAGCAGACTAAACTTCTTCATAAATTCAACCACTGTCAGATCATGAACAATGGAAAGTTACAGCAATGCAGAGATATAAGAAGTGTATTGCTACTACACGTGTTGAAAAGGACTAATTATATTACACTTTACCACAAAAAAGTGGACAACAAAATAATCTTTGCGTGCAAAGCTGCTCCAGTTTTCCAATGCCCAGTGTAAGCAATTAAAAAAAAAAAAATGACATCACATGCCTCACAATCCTTTTTTCTGCACGTGTCCGCAGCTGTTTGCGTCAGTCCATATTGTGTTTGGGTGATGCAGGTTACCACTGGAATGCATAGTATCAGGGTCTTTAAAAGCTGAAAAACAACAAAACTCATTGCAGGGAGGTTCTATCCATTGGTGGGGAGGTCTTGCAATGATAGCTTTATCGACTTTTTTTGGAAGGGGGCTTGCCAATGAGACACGATTCCTGAGTGAGGGGGACACAAAGTGACAAAGTTCTTCCTGTCGGTAAATTACAGCACAGAACCCTTATGTGTGGGGAAAAAAAAAGAGGGCAAAAATGAGGTAACAGCGCACAGGCTGAAAGAGGAGGGGTGGAGCTACAGCAGAAGAGCTGAGTGAACTGCTGTAAACTTTGACTCTTGGCCTCCCTCCAGAGGGAGCAGTATTTTAATGGAAGTGCTACGTGCAGAGCGTGAGGAAGGTTTGCTATGTCACCACCCCACCCCCTTAACTCGCGGGATCACACTGCATAACTGAAGATGGGTAAACAGTCACTGCTAGGGCAAATGTGTTTGTGTAGATTCACATTTGCGTGGGCAGGAGGGCTGAGTGTGTACTGAGCAAAGGTGCAAGCTCCTCAACACTGCAAAAGCCCAGATGCAGCAGTTTCACCTTTCATTTCCCTTAACTGGGCAGCTGTAGGAACTCTATAAGGCTACTGTGGGATAGCATGACTTCAGAACAAACTCAGTTACAGTATGTGCCAACGAGTGTGCCCAGGCAACAGGGTAACCTAGACAAGCTGTTAACAAGATGTTTGTGATTACTGTGTGCAACATATGATCAGCTAATATTTCTTAACACCTTAAAAGCCCAAGTTTGTCCTTCCTAAACACATTTAATCAAATATGTTAAAATTCTCAACATTCCGAAAGGTATATAAAAAAAAGTGGTATAAGGGGGGAAAAAAGAGTGGGGGGTATCTATCTCATGGGGCTGTCACAAGTAGATGAAAAGGTTAGCCAACTATTGCATTTGGACTGACTACACATCTACCCATTTAATCTTCTCATGCACCACTGCTGAATATTACGTGGTTGGTGGGCGAACCTTGAGAAAGAAAAACAAATGATTGACAGCTCCCCTTATCCTCTCATACTGTTTAAAAGTGGGGCTGTTCCTGATTTAGGATGAAGGCTCTTGGTTTTCTGAAAGAGTCCAAAACAACAGCCCAGTAAACCTTCTCTTATAGCTTCCGAACAAAACAATGAACAGTATTTCCGAAAATAATTTTGGTGGGAAACGAGCTGTTTATTCACAGAATCTGTTTTTATTTGACATCAAGAACTGCTGGTTTAAACTTTAAGCAAGACTCCTCTGAACAATGCCTCAAGCTGGACGGAGTTCATTTGCACAAACTTGGTTGGATTCCGCTTTCTAAAACTGCCTACATAACCAATAACAGAAACCTGACTGTCAGTGACAGAGTAGCTAATTCCGGTCTGATGAAATCACCCCGGGAGTGTTCAGATCTCCTGACCAATGACATAAAGCTACCGTCACAAATACCCTGACAAACGGCTGCAAACACCATATGAACAATTTCTGGACCATTTTGTACGGCCTTCTTAAAGAGGTTGCAGGAGAATCCAGCATTCGTAGACCATCTCTAAGTTCATGGCCAGGTCGATGGTCTTGTCCAAGATTTCTACAAACGCCCCATAAAAAACCCTCATTGTAGGCCGGTCGTATGAATGCCATAGGAACAACGTAAGAACTATGCAAGATGTTCTAGAGGGCCCCTTACAGCAGTCGTAGGAAACGCTGTACGAATCCCCGTTTGTACAGAGATTCGTACAGTGTACATAAGGCGGTAGTGAGGCACTCATAAGCTGGAAGTACGTCATATGTGTTGACAGAATGTACCGAAAGCCATAAGAGCTTCCTATCAACGACTTGAGAGTACCGTGAGTTGCACAAAATTTTTTGTTAAGACGGCAGTAAGCACACCATAGGAAGATCCCAAGGCACCATTACAAAGAATGCAAGAACTCTAGGGCCATCGTATGACAGAAAAGCACTTCATTTCTCAAGAATGCCTCAAGTTGCTCTTGTGAACTGAACGGCAGTCATAAGAAACTATGCCCCCCTCCACGAATGTCTGTAAACTCCAAAATTCGGAGGAATTGGGAGATTCTTACGAACTCATCGTTCATTTTTTTTATGTTTATATTTTTTCTGAAAAAAAATTACAATGAATATTCTGTCTCTTTCCGTGCCTACCTGACTATCTGCTGCACGTAGGTCTTGATGCACACACTTGTCTTTTCAGACACAGATCTTTCATTATCAGTGGGATGGGGGGAGGGGGGTGCGTTTGTCCGTCCATACCGGAGATTCACAGCTTCAAAGCTCATTGACAAGATGCAGTAATGATTTCACCTCTGAAGATGTATAAAATAATCAAACACCGGCTGTAGTGTTAGACTTGCTCGTTTTATTTGTGTTTTTATGGCGTTTGTCCTCACATGCGCTGCAGTGATTTTTTTCAACACAAACCCAGCGCTTCGTACACGCAGTCAGGATGGAGACATGGCGAGATGTCCACCGGCAGGCTAGGAGAGATGGAGGAAGAGACGGTGTTGGAAACCTCGTGGTGAGTGTTTTTTTTTTTTTTTTTTTTTTTTTTTTTTAGTCACACCCTTTGTTTTTCCTCATGTGTTCCGTTAATACTTACTGTAAGCATGGAAGTGAACGCGGTGCAGCAATGCATTTGGTTGGTTAGACTGAGCGTTTGAGTGCCGGTCAGACAAATTTGATTGGTGAAATTGGTGGAAGTTGACAAGGACTGGCCAAAATTGCGAGAAAGTTGCGGTGATTGGACAAAGTTGCAAGGTTGCACAATAGTTGCGCTGATTGGCTGATTTCACGTGAATTGACGCAAACACAACATCGCAAAATCCTGGAAGGACTGACATATCAGGGGCCCCAATGAGAACTCTGATCAACATAGAATGGACTGGAAAAAAATAAGTCCCCCACCCCAAAATGGAACCTCTTATTTCAGTCAAAGCTTCTGCATAAATCTGAAGTACATCGATCAGAAATATTGAAGCTAGAGTGGCGACAACATAAAAGAACTCCTCTCCAAAATACGTGGAACCTCCCATTACATGTCTGAGAATTGAATAAGTCCAAGGTATTGATGAGTTATAGCTTCTATATAAATCTGAAGTCAATCTTATCAGAAATGTAGAAGCTAGAGTGGTAAGAGCATGTTGTCAAATGGACAAACGAATGGATAGAAGTCAAAAACTATAAGGAAAAAAGATCAGAAATTAGACAAGAACACAGCACACCAACGGAATACTAAATGAACTTTGCAGATCTACAGAAAATTTAAATACATCATAGTGGTATGTAAATAAATGTCTAGTATCTGGAATTGCCAACCTTGTATGGAGTGTTGTTTAGTTCCAATTTGCCTTTCATGTGATCTGGCCATGAGAACCCAACAGCTGAAGCAAACAGAAGAAAACACATCTTAACAAAATCCTTCAAATACAACCTTTACAGTGCAAAAACTTGTCATGCAATAATGCACAGTGCAAAAAACATAAATTCACCACAAATGACTTGTCCAAGCATCAGGCCAAATTTTCAGCTTCTTTGTCTGCATTACCACAAACCTAATTCTGATACATTCAAGAGAAAAGTGAACATTTTATTAAAAGCTGGCCTGAGTAACCCAGCTTATCGCCATTACAGCACACTGGCTTTTCTTCCTTGTCATTTTCACCTCTGACCTTCACACCTATTCAAGCTTCCTTTCTTGCAGCCACTGTTCCACATTCCAGTGTGGCCCTCATTAGGAGGCTGACCTTGCTCATCATTGTTTGTTTACATTCCACAGTCAAGGCATCTGAGGCCAACTGGTATTTACAGGCACACAATGAGAGATTCCACAGAATCAACTGCCCAACTATTAGGTGAGAAGAAAAAATAAGAAATGTTACAAACACTAAGAGTATGCTGTGACTAGAAGGCAATTTCTATCAATACTGTACTTGCTAAAAATATAACTCCTGTAGCCAGTTGATGCTGGGTCACTGATAAAGGCCAAGAACTGTCTCAGAATGCACAAATAAAGACCAGCTGTCGTTACATTACATACAGGAGAAATGAACCTCACTGGAAGTTTTGTGAGGGTCAGACTGTTTCACATTAAAAAGCCTTTAAATAAATACAATTAAGGATGCTACTGGGGTGTATAAACAGTGTTACCATGTTTATGACGGCAAAGAAGTTCATTATGCTGGCTTTTAAATAGAATAGAATAGAATAGAATAGGCTTTATTGTCATTTTACAGTTGTACAGCACAACAAAATTGTGGGTGCTCCACCAGGCTACTGCGGAATAAAGTAAGTGAGAAAAATTTGATATAAAACAGTTACAGAACACACAGTTAATCGTCTGACGGAAGTAAAAAGTAAGAGTAAAAGTAACAGATAGCTCATTGGTATATCCACCAACCATTTTAAAACCTTAAGCTTACAAGTCCAGAGTATTTTAGAATAATTTTTTAACCTAATTTATTCACAATCTAGGTACAACTAGTTTCTCCATATGGGCATTACTTTTAGAAAAGCGACAACTTGTAAATTCATTTTGACATTTAATACCATCAAGGAGGCATCTAATTTCACCCAAATGTATTCTGTTACAACAATGTTTTTCAACCTTTTTTGAGACATGGAACCTTTTTTTACATTGAAAAAAAATCCCACAACACCCCACCAATCTGAAATGTAATAAAACAACGACACCTTCGAACCATAATGAATATCTCATGGAAAGACAAGATAACCAACATAGAAGTGTTGAAACGAGCTGGTCTACCATCAATGGAGGACATGCGAATACAGATGAACCTGAGATGGCTTGGACATGTTGAGAGGATGGACCACCAGCGTCTCCCTCGGCAGTTACTCTACTCACAGTTATGCGAGGGCAGACGCAATCAGGGTAGACCAAGGCTCAGATTTAAAGACACTGTAAAAAGAAACTTGAAGAAGTTGGACATAGACGGGAGTTCCTGGCAGCGGAAGGCTAAGGACAGAGCTGTGTGGAGGAATCTGATCAGATCTAAATGAAACAGTCATTGTTGCCCACGACAGACTGCTATGACGATGATGATGATGATGAGCCTATTACGGCACATCTAATGACAATTTAGTCTTGTAATTTGTTTATACTCTGTGTGAAAAGGGGCGTGATTACATGCAAAGTCAATGGAAAGATGTGAACACACGCATTTGCTCCAGGTGACGCGAGCGCATCAAAGTTCATGCCCGTATGAGTTCAATTTTTATTCAACTCAGGCCAGGAGTTTACTTGATGCTTTTGGCATTTGTGTTCTGCTGTTGCCAGGAGAGTGAATTAATTTAAAAGTGAGACTGTCACTTACCAGAGACATCTCTCGTCAGATGTACACTTTGGCAAAGAGGGCTCTGTTCACAGCAGATGTGCTTTTCTCGGCACAACACCACCGGCTAATGTCAGGATGCAGCTTCTGGAGGAGATAGTGACACTTTTCTCCATCCAGATAGTGTTGTGAGCTCGAGCATGGTGGCCTTTTTGGGGGGATTTCCACAGAAGATGCAGCAATAGGGGCGAGTTTTCCATTGAGACGAGGAAGTAGAGGTGGGACTGCATTCATGCTGTCACCCGCTAACATGGAGGAGCCACTGCTGGCATCAATGCACAATGACAAGTTGCTTGCAATTTTTTTTGGACCAATTTAACAAGTGAAATTAGACATTTTCGCACAGGACCACAGGATCATGAATCCCCAGGGTCCAAGGACCCATTTGAAAAACACTGACATATACAAACATGTTTGTTACAACATGTAACATTACATGATTCATAACATCCATTCAGACCAAAGAGCGACCACCTCTCAACTAGGAGAACAAGGTGTACTAGCCGAGTCTCAATTACCAATAATGTCAGGATAGGATTAGGGGAGAGACTGAAACACAAAGGTCACTAAAGATGACTCTATAACCTTAATCTTTAATGAAATTCTGTTTTAGAAGGAAGGGAAAGGATTGGATTACAGGAATTCTGTCCTCAGGGAGTCTTTTTTTTAAATCTCAAAATTAGCTGATTTATAAAAATGTGGAATCTATTTTAAAGACCAGACTGCTCACTAACAAGTTCACTATGCTTCAGGCACTGAGCCGAGTCATAAACTAATGTTGAGCAAAATGGAAAAGCTGCAAGGGGTCTGTCTGCTCACTTCACACAAGATACGCTTCTCGCACTGCTTCTTGCTATACACAATTGGGATGGTGACATTTTACCAGTTAACAGTGTGGGAACCAAGAGGGTTTGGTTCTCAGCCCAGGACAGCTCACTGTTTCATCTGTCGGAGTGATGCTGCTTCAGAGGAAATCCCTGTTTAAAATAACAACCTACTTCAGTCTTTTCTTCTTTATGGTGAACAATAGAAGGACACATACAGAAGCTGCTCTACCTTTTACCCTCCACATGCTGCAGTGGAAACACAAAGGCAGCTTTGTGTATTATTAAAAAATACTCTAAAGGGAATTGTTTGGAGTTGTTGAAAGACTTGTATATCTCAGCACACATTCATACTGACTTAAACAGAAGTAAACATATATTCTGATCTCTGGGAGATGTCCGGAATAAATTCAGTGTTGGGATTCATTCAACAGGGATCCTTTCTATATACCATTTACTTCCATAAACCATTATTTTCTGAACTTATATCAAAGCATCAGTTTAGTCCATCTTCAGTTATTGATATACAGTAGAAAACTAAAGAATTTTTGTTTAGCGCAGTGCTGAAACCACTTAGTGACTGCACAGCCTGGCTGAACAGCTTCATGTATGCCTGTCTGAGAGCCAAGTGAACTCATTCTGTAATTGGATCAGCCACTGATACCTTCTCTTTGCCAATGCCAGAACTGAGCACGAACACTGAACATAAAAAAGTCAGCTCATAGGTGACTAAAGATGATGGGTATGTTCTGACAAACTCCAGAAGTAAATCTGACTTTAGTACAGCTTTAACCAATCAGTAGTTAAAAGCAACAAAGAGCTGTCCCTCACTTGTGCTGTAAGCAGAATGAATGAGGCTTCCTTAACTGCAGCCTATAACATAATGTATAGCTGGCTCCAGCACTCACAGGACTACCATCACATGACTTCCTCATCTGCATTGTAGAGCTGTGAGATGTAGGTCAACAGTCAATGCTCTTGTGAAAGCACACGTCCACACTGACAGTTATTCAGAAACATGTCACTGGGATGCATTTTTACATTTACAATTTGGTTAGCCTACATTTTAGCGACTACACTTTACTGATAAGCTTACCAAGCACAACAGCTTTGACTGAAATGTTCATATTTATTTTTATTAAATCTTGCAGACAAATCTAATATTATATCATTACAATGAATGTCCCGAAATATTTGATTATCTGTTCTTTTTTCACACTTGGAATTCAGTTTTGTTTTGCCCCATGACTGCGTGATTTCAATAAAGCCAAATTCCCAATAACAAATATGTTGTGTCTAAACTTTTTTGTTCTTATCTGCACTATAAACTATGGGAAGATATGTACACCCAAGACTGCTACCACTCTCATTCAGCAACAAATACTCACTGAACATGTGAACAGCATTTGATCATCCAGGCGAGTGGAACTAGACCAAAGAAATAAGAAGCATTAAAAAAAAAAAAGAATACTGACTTCCGGTCTGGACGCCATGGCGACTGTAGCTTAACACTGAAGCTCTCAGACCCAATCCAGGATAACACCTTGAAAATCAAACTTAACGGATTTTTGGAGGAGTGAAAATCAAAAGACAAAATCATCATGTCTAAAGGAAAACAGAAGAAACTGAAATTCTCCAGGCCAGGACACGTATCGGCCGGAGAATCTGAACTGGAAGATCTCCGTTCAGAAGACGAGGAACTGGTGATAGCTAACAAAAGGGTTAGCCTGAAATCACTATTTGAGGAGCTACGACGATTTCGCCGAGAAGTTACGGCCGAATTTCGGGAATTCAGAGAAGAATTGAAAAGGACAAACAGCAGAGTGGACCAGGCCGAGAACCGAATCTTGGAAACAGAAGATCGAATAAAAGTGCTCGAAGATTCTGTGCTAGACCTACGCAAAAGACAAGCAGCTATAGAGGCTAAGCTAACCGACCAAGAAGGAAAACAAAGAAGAGACAACATAAGAATTCATGGTCTGATAGAAGGAACCGAAAATGGTTTTAACTCAATGGCAGAATGCGTGGAATCCTTACTAAGAGAGAAATTGGATATTCCACAAACCACCGACTTGAAGATAGAAAAGGCACATCGTTCATTAGCCGCTAGGCCGGCGGCGGAAGCGCCCCCACGTTCGGTGTTGGTAAGATTTTCCAATTTCAAAATAAAACAAGAGGTTGTAAGACTGGCCTGGCAGAAAAAAGGATTTATGCACCAGGAGAGAAAAGTCTACGTGGAACACGATTATGCCCCGGAGGTCCTTAAAAAGCGCAGGGAATACAATGACGCGAAAAAGGTGTTAAGAGAGAAGAAATTGCGCTTTCAGACTCCATTTCCTGCGAAGTTAAGGGTCTTCTACGGCGATGAAACGTGTCTCTATAATTCGGCGGAAGAAGCAACAGCTGACATGGCGAAAAGAGGGCTCCCGGTAACGGTATTTAAACCCGCAGCAGACCCGAGTGAGAAGATCAAAGCGCAAACATGGACAACACAAAGACCCTCAAAATCCACGGACCAGCAGCGGGAAACCCAGCACCAGACGTCGCGGATAAACTATCCGTTTTCAGGTTGGAATAGCGACCTTTTTTTTTTTCTTTTCTCTTGAATCAATCCGCACATCCAACCCCCCTCATACAAGGTAAACTTTAAAGGAGATGCATATTCAGCATGTGGTAAAACATTTCATGGAACAATCATATTATTTGAAACAAATAAGTCTTTGTAATAAAAAAAAAAAAAAAAAAAAAAAAAAAAAAACTTGTTAAAATAGAAATGTGACAATAATCCACATGTTCTCCTCATACTAACAAATACTGTTTTTGCGTGAATGTTTGATGTGATGGGGGTGGGAGGGTGCACACAATTTCACAGGGTTTAGGCATAAAAGGAAAAAAAAAAAAATCATTACAAGTTTGGATTGGGTTCTGAAACTCACGTTAAAAGCATGGGACTACTTTCAGTGGTAAGAGAGGGCCCTCAACACGTAACAGAGTTTGAGGAATTTCCCTCAGGGCCTTCACTCCATCAAGGCTCTTACAGGGTCTTTAAAAAGACCTCAGCTCAGGAAGTTCTTATGACAGCTTTTTGTTTTAAAGTTTTTTACACTATGTTCTTAATGTTTTTCTTGTTTTTAATGTTCTTTCAGTTTCTGAGTAGCACAAAAGAGGGCCACCACACAGTTATACTAAACAAAACAACACAATGGAGAAACAGGGTGTAACCAAAATAATTTCATATAATGTAAAAGGAATCCTGAATCCAGTTAAAAGATCCAAGATTCTAGGCAAAATGAAAAAAGACAAAGCAGGAATAATATTTTTACAAGAAACCCACCTAACAGACGTGGAACACAATAAACTCAGTAGACAAGGGTTTAAAATGATCTCTTCATCTTCATATAAATCAGGGAGGAGGAGGGGAGTAGCGACATTGATATCAACCAAAATTACATTTGAAAAAAAATCAGAACACAAAGATAAAGAAGGGAGATACAGTTTGGTAACTGGGCGGCTAGAGGGAGAAGATATCACCCTGCTGAATGTGTATGCTCCCCCAGGGGCTAACTGGAAATTTTATAAAAATGTATTCGACCTAATGGTAACTAAAGCTCAAGGTTTAGTGATATGTGGTGGGGACTTCAATCTTAGACTGAATCCATACTGGGATGCTTCTGGTAATTCCCCACATCAAAATAACACCCAAAACAGGAAGACTCGGATGCTACTAAAAGAATTGGGAATCTGTGACGTGTGGAGGGAACTCAACCCCAGTGTAAAAGACTATACATTTTACTCAACTCCACATTCATCTTACTCAAGGATTGACTATTTTTTTATGTTTAATAGAGACATTGGAAGAGTAAAAACATGTAAAATAGGACTGATGGATCTCTCTGACCACAGTCCGATCTACATGGACTTAAATATCCAAAAATACACAAATAATACATTTTCTTGGAGGTTAAATTCAAATGTCCTGAAAGGACCATTGAAAGATGAATTGGAATCAGATATTCTCAGATATTTAGAAGATAACGATAATGGAGAAGTATCCCCTTTAATACTGTGGGATGCATGCAAAGCTGTAATAAGAGGAAAGATTATTGCAAAACTGGCAACCCAAAAGAAACTAAGACAAGAAAAACTATCCACATTAGAGTCAGAACTTAGGAACCTAGAAAAAGAACACAAAGGCAACACTCATTCTACTGACTCGCTCAAGATTAAGGAAATTAAAAACCAAATAAATGAGATCTACACAATAGAAATCCAGAAGAAACTTACATTTCTGAAACAAAAATACTATGAAGCAGGCAGTAAATCGGCAAAATTGCTAGCCCATAAATTGAGGAAACATCAAACAGAAAGAGCAATCTACAAAATCAGAGACCCAGTATTAAAGGAAATAAAATTCAGAATTCAGGATATTCTTAAAAACTTCGAGAATTACTATAAGAACTTATACTCCCACAAAAAACATAAAAACGCATCCGAGGCATTCCTAAACACATTAAACCTTCCCCAACTTACGGAGTCACAAAATAAAACACTACTGTCAGAAATACATCCTAAAGAATTGGAAAAAGCAATTATGAAACTTAAAGCTAACAAATCCCCAGGAGCTGATGGCTATACAGCAGAGTGGTACAAAACCTTTAAACAGCAACTATCTCCTCTCCTCCTGAAAACATTTAATTATGTCCTCCACACAGGGGAAATCCCCCCCTCCTGGAGAGAAGGGGTCATTGCAGTTATACCTAAACCTGAAAAGGATAAACTAGAGTGCTCCAACTACAGACCAATCAGTGTACTAAATCAGGACTATAAGCTTTTTACCATTATCCTTGCCAAAAGGTTAGAAAATATACTGACAGACCTAATTCATTTAGACCAAACAGGTTTTATAAGACAAAGACAGACACAAGACAACATTCGACGCACTTTACACATAATTCATCATATAAAAAAATATAACTTAAATGCAGTCATATTGGGATTAGATGCTGAAAAAGCATTCAATTCGGTTGACTGGTCTTTTCTATATAGATAATCTTATCCAGTTTCAATTTTCATAACTTCATTAGAACTATACAGGCATTATATAAAAAACCAACAGCTAAAATAAGGATTAACGGTAATTTATCATCATCTTTTGAACTGGAAAGAGGATGTCGTCAGGGCTGCCCCCTGTCTCCACTGCTCTTTGCAATCTTCATAGAACCTCTGAGCCAATGGATAAGACAAAACCAAAAAATTCAAGGTATTACACTTGGTCAGAAGGAACATAAAATAGCACTCTTTGCTGATGACATTTTAATATACCTAGGGCAGCCGGACACTTCTTTACCAGAACTAACCTCAGTTTTTTCAGAGTATGGAGATTTATCGGGGTACAAATTAAACATGCATAAAACCCAAGTTTTAACATTCAACTATGACCCAAATCATTATTCACTAAGCAAACTCAAAACTAACTGGGAGTCGGAATCTATGAAATATCTGGGGGTCAATATCCCGAAACAACTCAACAAAATTATATCACTAAACTATGATCCACTGGTGACAAAAATAAAATCTGACCTAGCAAGATGGAATATGATACCATTCTTGGGTACTGCACAAAGAATTGAAGCAGTCAAAATGAATATACTTCCACGTCTTCTATACCTTTTCCAAACAATACCGGTAGAACCTCCCAAAAAAACATGGCAGGAGCTGGACAGAAGGATCTCAAGATTCATATGGCAGGGCAAGAGACCTAGAATCAGATATAGAACCCTACAGCTAAACAAAGACAAAGGTGGGCTCGCGCTGCCAAATATCAGGGACTACTTTAAAGCCGCACAAATTAAAACTTTAGTAGAGATATGTAACCCAGTCTACACTGCACAATGGAAGGAGATCGAATGCCAAATAACAAGTGACATCCCCCTACAGGCGATAATAGGGAACAATGCCTTACCTAAGCTTTTGAATAACACTAACCCGTGGATAGAGACCCCGCTAAAAATTTGGTTTAAGATAGTCAGAGAGAATCAAACTAAAGAGCCCTATCGACTTCTGCAATGGATCGCCTATGATCAGGACTTTACTCCTAATAAAACAGACACCAGATTTAAAAAGTGGAAGGAGAAAGGGCTGATAAAATATTACGATTTTTTTAAAGGGCAAATCTTAAGAAGTTTTGAAGATTTGAAAAAACAAGGCCTAATAAATCAAGACCTTTACAGGTTCTTCCAGCTTAGACACCACATAAACAATATACTTAAAAAGGAGGTTTTGGAAAGGGCCCAGTCAGGTGTTCTGAAGGTCTTCTTAATGGCATATAAAGGGATCCCAGGGATCAGATACATTTCTAAAATATACCAAGGTCTTCAAGACTTAAAAGGAGACAAC
Source organism: Pholidichthys leucotaenia (assembly GCA_020510985.1). Taxonomy (NCBI): domain Eukaryota; kingdom Metazoa; phylum Chordata; class Actinopteri; order Cichliformes; family Pholidichthyidae; genus Pholidichthys; species Pholidichthys leucotaenia. Next base: position 297,072,918 of record CM035841.1, on the reverse strand, counting down.
ACATCTTATATAAAAGAGAGATGGGAAAAAGAGGGGAATTTCACTTTACAACTGGAAATATGGGAAAAGCTAAATAAACAGCAATGGAAAAGTACCTCATCCCTGCAGTGGAGAGAATTTGGATGGAAAAACTTGGCAAGATTTTTCAGAACACCTGCACAAAACAAATTTACCCATAAGGGATTGAACTGTTGGCGCTTGTGTGGTGAAAAGACTGCAAATCATTTTCATGTGTTTTGGTCATGCCCAGTTATCCACCAATATTGGACCAAGGTACAGACAATATTGGGGAAAATATTCAAAATTACAGTTCCCTTTTCTTTTGTAACTTTGTATTTGGGTTTACTACCGGACTCACTGGAAAGACGAGGAGAAAAATACTTATTCAATGTTTTAATATTGGCAAGCAAAAAAGCTCTAACTAAAAAATGGATGTTGAAGGACTGTCCTACACCTGAAGATTGGACTAACGTGATCCAAGACATTTACTCGATGGAAAAGTTGACATTCGCACTGAGACAGGACATGGATGGGTTCATGAACTTTTGGCAACCCTGGACCGCATATGTGTCTTCCATTAGATCTAATCTTTGACAAATACCATTTCAATAATGGTTCCGCTCTTTGTTCCAATGCTACTCAGATGCTCTTTTATCTTTATTTACTTACTTTTTCTTTTTGTTTGTTTTTTACTGGTTTGTTTGTTTTTTTTTGTTTTTTGTTTTTTTTCTCTCTTTAATTTCACTTTTTCTTTCACTTTAAAAAAAAAAAAGGGGGTGTTGTAAGAATTAATCTTCCAATGTTGTCAGATATCAGAAAATAAGGGAACATGTGATGAAAATATAAACAATGCATTGCTGTAACGACCTGTATACCCTTTACAAAAACTTAAATAAAAAAAACAAAATAAAAGCTGATTTTGACATTAAAAAAAAAAAAAAAAAAAAAAAAAAAAAGAATACTTGGATAATCACTTGGAGCTGTTCCTAAATGTCAGAAACCCAAAAACTAGTATTCGGGATAGCTCTAATAATTATAAAGCCCTGCCCTCCTAAAGCAGATTCCCCACTCTGCATCTTAAAATCAAGATGCCGAGAAAGGCATCATTGCCCCCACAAATCCTCTGCATGACCCCTTGTCCACTCTGACCCTGGGAAAACCTATGACAAAGTATAGAACAATACCCCAAAATAAATAAAGAACAAGTCAGGGATGTTAAAGTCCAAATGTCACGTAATAGGGTCCTTAAAATGTCTTGAAACTAGATATAAAAGGGAACCGATCCGTTCGGGTCTTGGTGCATATGCTTCAGTAACGCCGGAACATTCGTTAATTTAAAACTGCCGCGCTTGGCCTGACGTTCCTACTCACGGCCCCCGGAATCGCCTGGGGAAGAAGGCGGAAGTGACGAAACAGATTGTACCTTAGTTTGATGCTTGGGGTATCCCGATTGATTGTTTATATGGAGACTGGAAGAGGCACCGCATATTTTTAATACATACAGTTTTTTTCCTTTGTTTGTGGAAGGCAATCACTATTTTTGTTCTTAGTTACCCCTTGTTACCAACGTAACAACGACCAACAATTTTATCCTTAGAAATAAATCATCTATCGTATTGCTGGATGGCACCGTAAAACGGGGCTATAAGGGACGGCTGGGTAATAAGGGACACTTTTCTGGGAAATGTTTTAAATGTAATTCGTGTTGTTATTGTCAAATATTTTAAGGATTCATGGATATTTGACAATAACAACACAACTCCGCGTCCTGCTCAAAATAAAAAAAGCAGAATTCTGGATTTGGAAGGCGATTCCTCTCTGTTCCGGAGCCGCAGGACAGTAGAAAGTGCGAGGCCATCAGCCCAATGATTGAGTCCACACTTCTAACTGTAGTGATAATAGCTCACGCTGAGCGCTCTGCCCGCCCCGTCCATCAGCCTAATGATTGAGTCCACACTTCTCACTGTTGTGAGAATAGCTCACGCTGAGCGCTCTGCCAGCCCCCTAGCTGTGGGGGTCACACACACGACGTGTTCCTCAACACACTCAATTTTTTTTTTCCCGTATATTTTTCTTTTGGGCGTACAGAAATGGCAATACGCCCGTATTTGCTAAAATTGCATTTTCCCCGTATTAAAATACGGCAAAAACGTATCACTTGACAGGTATGCGCCTCCATTCTCATTCTGATCTGGTCAATTTCTTGACAGCAGCGGCTCTCCTCCACTGTTGGCATTGCTTGGCAACACTCACAGGTGCACCTATTGAAAAATTCAAGTACAAGAATTTGCAAATATTTTCTGAATGCATGTATACATAAATATGCTTGTTTGTTGATATTGTAAGCACAGGTTTGTTGATATTGCAATTGTGAGCTTTTATAAATTTTGTAACAATATATATAATATTCAATAATGTGTTCACATCCTGTCCATATTATTTACACCATATCCACCTCATAAATGCCTTGCAGAACTCATGTAAAATAAAGTGAAAAGATCCATTGCATTATTCATGTTGTCTTTGTTTATTAATAGAACTTTCAAGCCCTCCCCATGAAGTGCCATGTGCTAGAGACATAGTTTTTTCCCAATTATTTCTAGTTATCAAACCTTGAAGCTGGCGTACAAAACAACAAGCTAGATTTCTAATTTGTCTACAGTGAGAAAGGAACATTCCTGGTTATGGCCCTATACACACAATCCTGGGGATTTTAATACAAGTCATCTTCCACAATTACTTCCATTTCATCCTTGATTTTGTTGCTACAACTGAATGAGGAAAGAAAGGGTTCTACTGTAAGCTAGCGCCCCACTGTATCATCATAATAATGGCTTCCGAAAAATCGATATTTATGGGGCACCCTCGACAGACCCCCTTCGGCTTCCCAATTTTGCCGGTGGTCATAGTTAATTTATTAAACATCACAGACTTCTTTTGGCTTACCGTTCAACATTCTGGAGGCGATTAATGTCCAATTCAATGACATTTTCCACTGGTTCTGTTCTCTGGTCATCGTCGGAACTGTTGTCATCAGACAAAGCATCTGATTCCGTCTCGGACGGCTTGAACCTGTAAGGTTCTATGCCTCTGTCACTGTCTGAACCACTGTCATCAGTATCTGGGGTGTCGTCTTCCCTGAATTCCAAGTCCGATTCACCAGAGGACAAAACTAAACTAATTTCTTCACAATCGCTGTCAGTTTCCGTCATGATTGTCCAATGTTGATAAGTGTGAATGTGGATACGGCAGGGCAGCCAGGGTTAAATTTGTGACGTCAAAAACATGGCTGCGGTCTGGATTGGCTGTCACAAGCCAGCGAGTAAGGTGGGACGCCTTCGCCTGGTGTATTTTGTGCAATTATGTAAATACGGGTGGGTGATATGGTCTCTGGTATGAATATTTGGTTTAAGCTATGTGTATTTTATCAAAATTCGTTGGCATTTGGAAAAAAAAATTACGTGACATTTGGACTTTAATGATTAATTGACTTTCGATTAATTATTGATAAGAATTTAGTCAACTAAATTAAATTGGTTGTCAATTAATTGAAAACTCGGCAGTCCTTTTCAATGGGAGCTTATTCTATGAAATGTAGTGGCGTCACCATCCAGACAGGGGCGCACATGGTCACCCACTGCCACCTTTCAACCAAAAGAGAAGAGGACACCAAGTCCCCCAGAGCACATGGGCTGTGCAGAGCGGAAAAACTCGCCCTTCTGGGTTACATCGGAGAGCACCAACAAGTTCCAATGGCACATGAGCCAGAAGGTCCACCCGCCTGCTTCAAATCAACAGGGTGGAGAAACGGACCAGAGCAAGGAAAAAGAATACACAAGCACAAAAACCCATCTCCTTCTGCCTTTAAACCGCTGCTAGACGGGAAAGCAGACCAGACTCAAGTTACCACTGAGGTAACAGACAACAGAGGGAGCCCAGATCGTACTGGGTTTGTCTGGATTTCTGGGGTACTGCGATTATGTTTAACATGCAACAGCAGCTCACAATTTATTTTCCTGTTAAAACAGTTTACTAGTGCATCTGAGTAAATTGGAACGTGAAAGTTATTTTTTTGTAGTATAACTAAAAAACAAATTTTATGATATTGTAATAGTTTTTAAAATAAATTAATAATCACGACATTTGTAATCACAACAGAAGTCATTTTAAGATGCGTTCACTATAGAACAAGTCTTTACCTTGTCCTTTTATTAAATAAACTACATATCAAATAACATACAAATAACATATCCTTATGTTATTTGTCTTATTTACATGACAGCAGCTCATTTCTGTCTCTTCTCTGCACTGTGTGCAGCAAGGCGGAACTCCACTGCGCATAAACACAGACGCATGTGCTCACACACACAGAGACATGACGTGTGCACACATGGTGGACAACTGAGAAGAAGAAAAAAATGTTTTTTTTAAATGCATGCAGGATGACGAAGATTGAAACACCTGCTAGTAGCAGCCGAAGCAGCTCTCCTGCTCTGGGTCCAAGTGTAGAAACAAGCCCAGGTCTCGACAAAGAGCAAAAGTTCAGTCCTCACTGAATGACAGGTTTTGACCCAGAACATCTTGCAGCCTACATGTGAATCTCAGTAAATGGGCCACATCCCTAGCGCAAGATGGCGGCGCGTGCACAACGCGAGGCCCAGCGTCCTACCAGATTCTGGGGACTAGCAGTGTTATTTCTGCTCATTTCGGGTATGTTCGTTCAGAACAGCTCTGCTTTTACATCTTACACCCGAGATGAGCTTTTGAATATTGGATTACAAAGCAACGATAACGACCTTTTTATCAGCAACCTACGTCTGAATCTATGTCTTATCCCGGAGCTCTGGAGAACTCCCGACGCTCGGCAGGCTTCCCGGCCGACCAGAAGTGCTCGCAGGCGGCGTAAAGATCGTAAACAAAGGAGGGGTAAGCGCGGTGGGCTAAGAGCTAAGCTAAAGCTAACACCGCACCGGCTATCGCTACCCAGTATTTTCCTTGCTAATGTACGGTCTCTGGCGAGCAAAATGAGTGAACTACGGCTTCGGATCACCAACAATAAGAGACTTATGAACTGCAATATCATGATTTTTACGGAAACATGGCTTCACAGTGGAATACCCGACAATGCTATCGAGCTAGCCGGCCTACACACGCTCCGGGCAGACAGAGCAGCAGTTGACTCCGGTAAGACAAGAGGGGGGGGGGGGGGAAGTGTGCATTTATATTAACAAGGCTTGGTGCACAAACTCTGTCACTGTTGAGAGACACTGCTCAGCTAACCTGGAGTTTCTCATGGTTAAATGTAGACCTTTCTATCTGCCACGCGAGTTCACTTGTACCATCATAACAGCCGCTTACATTTCTCCGGATGCTAATGCTAAGCTTGCTATGAAAGAACTGCATGCAGCTATTAGCAAACAACAAACTGCACACCCAGAGGTAGCATTTATTGTGGCGGGTGATTTTAACCACTCTAACCTCAAGACAGTGCTTCCTAAATTCTACCAGCATGTCTGTCACACAAGAGGGGACAAAACATTGGACCATGTTTACACCAATATTGTGGGAGCCTACACAGCAACTCCCCACACAACAACTCCCCTCCACCACCTAGGTCAGTCTGATCACTTATCCTTGTTCCTTACCCCCAAGTATGTACCGCTCATCAACCGGGTGAAGCCATCAGTGAGGACCATCAAAGTGTGGCCAGAGGGGGTTGACTCTGTACTCCAGGAGAAGTTTAGGAACACAGACTGGAGTATGTTCACCTCTCAGGCTACCTGTGGCTCCCACATAAACATCAACTCTTACACCCACTCAGTCCTGGACCATATCAACACCACTATTGACAGTGTCACCACGGAAAGATAGATCACCACGTACCCAAATCAGAAGCCGTGGATGAACAGAGAAGTGCGGCTTCTGCTAAAAGCACGTAACAATGCCTTTAGATCTGGTGATGCACAGGCCTACAGTTCATCCAGGGCAGATCTGAAGAGGGGCATCAAGAAGGCCAAGCACAGCTACAAGCTGATGGTGGAGGAACATTTTGGGGACTCTGACCCCCGACGTATGTGGCAGGGCATTCAAGCCATCTCTGATTATAAGCCCAGCAACTCCATACCTATAGCCATGACTGTGCCCTTTCTCAATGAGCTAAATGACTTCTATGCTCGTTTTGACAAGGACAACAACGAAAAGAACATCAATTTCCCACTCTCTGATGACCTCCATCACCTCACACTCACCCACACCGACGTCCGTAACGCACTGAGTCATGTCAACGTACGTAAGGCTGCTGGCCCTGATGGCATTCCTGGGTGTGTGCTGAGGGCATGCGCTGAGCAGCTGGCAGGGGTCTTCACAGACATCTTCAATCTGTCCCTGGCCCAGGCCGTGGTACCAGCGTGCTTCAAGACCACTTCAATAGTACCAGTGCCAAAACATTCAACACCATCGTGCCTAAATGACTATCGCCCTGTGGCACTGACGCCCATAGTCATGAAGTGCTTTGAGCGACTGGTCTTGGCACAGCTCAAAAAAGGCCTGCCCCCTACACTGGACCCTCACCAGTTCGCCTACCGGAGCAACAGGAGTATAGAGGATGCGGTTTCTACAGCGCTGCACTATGTACTCTCACACCTGGATGACAAGAACACCTACGCAAGAATGCTGTTTGTTGACTTCAGCTCAGCATTCAACACAGTTATCCCCTCCAAGTTGCTCACTAAACTTGGGGACCTGGGAATCAGTACCTCCACCTGCAACTGGATCATGGATTTTCTGACCAACAGACCCCAGCATGTTAGGTCAGGCCCCAACCGTTCTTCCGTCATCACACTCAACACTGGTGTACCACAGGGCTGTGTGCTCAGCCCATTTCTCTACTCCCTCTACACCCATGACTGCAGGCCTATGTATGGATCCAATTCCATCAAAGTTCGCAGATGACACCACGGTGATTGGACTCATCAGGGACAACGACGAGTCAGATTACAGGGCAGAGGTTGAGCACTTGGCTACTTGGTGCGCTGACAATAACCTGCTCCTTAACACCAGCAAAACCAAGGAGCTCATAGTGGACTACAGGAAGGAGAGGGAAGAGACACATGACCCCATCCATATCAATGGCATTGCTGTTGAATGTGTCCCCAGCTTCAAATTCCTGGGGACTCACATCTCGGAGGACCTGTCCTGGTCAGTTAACACCACCAGCCTGATCAAGAAGGCCCATCAGCGCCTCTTCTTCTTGAGGACACTGAAGAAGAACCATCTGTCAACTGACATCCTGGGCAACTTCTACCGCTGCGTGATAGAGAGCACCCTGACCAACTGTATCACAGTCTGGTATGGGAGCTGCTCTGTCGCTGACTGCAAGACGCTGCAGCGGGTGGTGAAAACCCCCCAACGCATCACAGGGACTCCACTTCCAGTTATAGAGGACGTCTACAGGAAAAGATGTCTGCGCCGGGCACGCAGCATTCTTAGGGACTCCAACCATCCTGCTCATGGACTGTTCCAGCTTCTCCCCTCCAGAAGACGTCTCAGAAGCCTTCGGACTAGAACCAGCAGGTTTAGGAACAGTTTCTTTCCAACAGCTGTCACGTTATTGAACTTAGTTCCCCGCTGACTCTCCTACCATCATCTCTTACCATCCTCACCTGTACATAACTGCATAACTACATAACTACATCTAACTTATTGCACATTATTTGCACATAACAGTACTCTTAACTTTCTGCACTGCTGCATATATTTGCTTAAATTGCACATACTGTTAATTACCGTATATACTGCACTGCTGTCCTTTGCACTTCTGATTGGATGCTAAACTGTGTTTCGTTACCTTGTATTCATACATGTGTAATGACAATAAAGTTGAATCTAATCTAATCTAAAGATGTGTCAGACTTCCCATATCAAGAGGCTCTTGAAATGTTCTAGAAGCCCAGAAAAATACACTGCAGTGACAAAAGCTGCACACTTTGTGGATAATTGCCATATAAACAAATGTGACCCGTGCTGGCAAAATGAGTCAGAATGCGCACCAGGCAATTACAAGCTACAGGCACTAAAGTCATAAATCATGATTCTTTCTTTCTTTGTTGGTGGCAAGTCCCGGGGAAACCCCCGTCAGTGCCAGATATCATTGTAACACTTGGAACTCCTACTGTGGGAACCCCCACAACAGCTGGGACAGGCACAGCAATGTGTGTATTAATGTCTACAGACAGCCCGCTTCTTCTGGCTTCTTCCGGCTCACTACTGTGATGTTAATGTGCCATTCATGCATTGTGTTCATGCTTCCTGTCCTTACTGTGTCTATACACTGATGACAATATGTAGATGTGCCTTGTAACCTCTTTTGTCCTACAGTTCTGGAGCAGAGGCGAATCCTGGCTAGCAATCTCCTTATGTGTCTCTCTCAAATGCAAATGCCCATACCTACTGATGTGAATGCCTTTCATGTATTGTCTGTGGTTGGGTATATAAGCTGCATTATTCTGTAACCCTGTCTCTCATTCTCTGCTACTGCTCATCTGCACACTTTGTTGGACAGCCTGAGGGCTCGCTCATGGAGCGAGCCCCGTGACGGCAGTATGATAATAAACCTACTTAAAACCTCACTACGCCGTCTTATTTTTCATGCCGCCGCACTAGTGACCCCGAGGAAGCACACGTTTTGTGCGACGCAACCTTCTGGTCTGGACAGTTACGCTGGTGACCCCGAGAAAGCGCACGTTTTGTGCGATGCAACCTTCTGGTCTGGACAGCTACACTGGTGACCCGTTCTTCATGGTGAGATCTGCACGTCTGAGATCGGCACATCCACGCTGGACCGGCCGCTCTCACAGCACACGAGAGCGCACGCACCTTGTCCTCTCTCCACGACGGCGACCTCCATGGCCGATGGAGAATGCAGCGCGTGGACCTGAATGCACGATGGCCAAGCGAGTGACAAAGATCGTCTCCTCCCTCTCACCGCTCCAACGCATCTACATGAGCTCGAGGGACAAAGATCGTCTACTTCCTTTCACCGCTCCAACACAATGAACAGGGATGATTAAGCTCCCTGACCCTGGTTCTCCTCTCCGGCTGGCCCACCCACGCACGGAGCCCCGGCACACGCACCGGGGAGTTACGAAGACGGCGCACCACACACGGGACGCATACGGCTCTACAGACCCCCATCCCCCTTCGCCGCTGCACACAGGCCCTTCAGGGTTGCTCGTACACCTGAGGCACGCACGCAGCTTGCTCACAGGATTTTCTTATGGTCTTAGCCATGGCGCACAAAGGGAATTCAGCAGTCTGCGGTCCCCGAAGGCTTTAAGGTTGTGCCCGCACCTAAAGTCAACACGCCAAGTCCCTTTGCTTTTGTTTTTTTTTTTTCTTACAGCCGCCCCTGTTTTCTTCATGGCCGCTCTTAATCCTCGCCGCTTCCTTTTTCTTCACGGCCACTATTAATCCTTGCAGGACTTAATTGCGAGAGGAGCCAGTGACTAATTTTTCTTCTTGTGGATCTCCGCACGTTCAACGGGACAGCCCCTCGACATCGCAGATCCACAAGCAATTTTTGCGCTGCCCAGACGATTTCGCCGTCCAGGGCCGGCATTTACTACCCCCCACCCCCCTCCACCTCCGCCTGCACAGAGCTTTCCCTGCTCGCTGCCAAAGCTGGACTATCGAGGCCTCGGCCGCCTGCTGAGCCCTCTGGGGGGGAGCGTGTGGGAACCCCCACAACAGCTGGGACAGGCACAGCAATGTGTGTATTAATGTCTACAGACAGCCCGCTTCTTCTGGCTTTTTCCGGCTCACTACTGTGATGTTAATGTGCCATTCATGCATTGTGTTCATGCTTCCTGTCCTTACTGTGTCTATACACTGATGACAATATGTAGATGTGCCTTGTAACCTCTTTTGTCCTACAGTTCTAGAGCAGAGGCGAATCCTGGCTAGCAATCTCCTTATTGTTATGCGTCTCTCTCAAATGCAAATGCCCATACCTACTGCTGTGAATGCCTTTCATGTATTGTCTGTGGTTGGGTATATAAGCTGCATTATTCTGTAACCCTGTCTCTCATTCGCTGCTACTGCTCATCTGCACACTTTGCTGGAGAGCCCGAGTTCTCGCTCATGGAGCGAGCCCCGTGACGGCGGTATGATAATAAACCTACTTAAAACCTCACTACGCTGTCTTATTTTTCATGCCGCCGCACTACTTTCTAAAAATACAAGTTTTTGCAGAAGATGTAACTCAGGACCAACTGAACACGAGTTTTCAAACCAGCATATAAACAAAATCTGCTTGTTGCTGGTCAGTTTTTGCCCAATTCCTACAAATTAAACATCATTTTGAAGGTCTTTCAATACAGAATATGAAAATAATGTTACCTCAGTTTTGAAAACTTCCTCATTGTGACTCATTTTGTCAGCACAGGTCACAAATGTTCAGATATTTCGTTCAATGTCATTGAAATATTCTGTTTTGTTCAATAATTGTTAGTTTTTTTGCTGTTTTTATTTACACCGACTGCTGTTATTAAAAGAAACTGTTGTTAATAAAAAAACAAAAAACAAAACCTGTTATTAGAAGAAACCATGATTCCTTTAAGAGTTTGTCGTCGACCTTCACCCCCCATCCCCCAAGGCTGTAAACCTAGGGGAAACACTGGATACCTAACTCATACAGTTTAAGACAATACTACCAAATACTAAGAAAATGTATGTAAACTTCTGACTGTGAAGAAAGCAATAAAAAAAAATATCAAAAAATTTAGCAAATGTAAAAATTATTTAGCAAATACAAATAATTTTGGCAATCCTACGTGACCTAAAGCAGGAAAAGTTTAGTCTTCCAGTATGTCAGACAGTGAGGAAAAAAAGGTTGTGTCTTTTTATTATGTTTGTTTTATAGAGTGTATGCAAACTTCTGGTTTCAACTGTATTACAGTGTAGTTGTCTGTAGAGCTACAAAATGGCATGCTACACAGCGTTTCAAGTGAACATACCATGGTATATGAAAGTTGTGTAAACAAGCATGCCTTTAATGCAGCCTTGGCTGAGTAGACTATTGTTTTAACATGAAGAATATACGACTGTTTCCTACTAATGCCATGATGGCATCGAGAGCATTTCAGTGTGGTGGACTGGCAGCAAACCGTGTCCCATTGCCTGCGACTTCCCCCAATGTTATCAAGTACAGTGCATCCGGAAAGTATTCACAGCGCTTTCACTTTTCCACATTTTGTTATGTTACGGCCTTATTCCAAAAGGGATTAAATTCATTTTTCCCTCAAAATTCTACACACAATACACCATAATGACAATGTGAAAATTTTTTTTGAGAATTTTGCAAATTTATTAAAAATAAAAAACTAAAATCACATGTACATAAGTATTCACAACCTTTGCCATGAAGCTCAAAATTGAGCTCAGGTGCGTCCTGTTTCCACTGATCATCCTTGAGATGTTTGTACAGCTTAACTGGAGTCTATTTGTGGTAAATTCAGTTGACTGGACATGATTTGGAAAGGCACACACACCTGTCTACATAAGGTACCACAGTTGACAGTACATGTCAGAGCACAAACAAAGCAGGAAGTCAAAGGAATTGTCTGCAGACCGCCAAGACAGAATTTTCTAGAAGCACAAACCTGGGGAAGGGTACAGAAAATTTCTGCTGGTTTGAAGGTCCCAATGAGCACAGTGGCCTCCATTATCTGTAAATAGAAGAAGTTCGGGCCCACCAGGACTCTTCCTAGAGCTGGCCGGCTGTCTAAACTGAGTGATCGGGGGAGAAGGGCCTTAGTCAGGGAGGTGACCAAGAACCTGATGGCTGCTCTGTCAGAGCTCCAGTGTTCCTCTGTGGAAAGAGGAGAACCTTCCAGAAGGACAACCATCTCTGCAGCAATCCACCAATCAGGCCTGTATGGTAGAGTGATCAGACAGAAGCCACTCCTTAGTAAAATGCACATGGCAGCCCACCTAGAGTTTGTCAAAAGGCACCTGAAGGACTCTCAGACCATGAGAAACAAAATTCTCTGAAATTGTCTGAAACCAGGCACCACTCATAACCACGCCAATGCTGGTGGCAGCATCATGCTGTGGGGATGTTTTTCAGCGGCACGAACTGGGAGACTAGTCACAATAGAGGGAAAGATGAATGTAGCAATGTGCAGACATCGTGGATGAAAACCTGCTCCGGAGCGTTCTTGACCTCAGACTGGGGCGACGGTTCATCTTTCAGCAGGACAACGACCATAAGCACACAGCCAAGATATCGAAGGAGTGGCTTCAGGACAACTCTGTGAATGTCCTTGAGTGGCCCAGCCAGAGCCCAGACTTGAATCCAATTGAACATCTTTGGAGAGCTCTGAAAATGGCTTTGCACCGATCCTTCCCATCCAACCTGATGGAGCTTGAGAGATGCTGCAAAGAGAAATGGGCCAAACTGCCCACAGACAGGTGTGTCAAGCTTGTGGCATCATATTCAAAAGAAATTTGAGGCTGTAATTGCTGCCAAAGGTGCATCAACAAAGTACTGAGCAAAGGCTGTGAATACTTATGTACATGTGATTTCTTAGTTTTTTATTTTTAATAAATTTGCAAAAAATCTCAAAAAAAACTTTTTTCACTTTGTCATAATGGGGTATTGTGTGTAGAATTTTGAGGAAAAAAATTAATTTAATCCCTTTTGGAATCAGGCTGTAACAAAATGTGGAAAAAGTGAAGCACTGTGGATACTTTCCGGATGCACTGTAAAAAGGGGAAATGGACACAATAGCATCTAACAACTATTTAGGCAAAATCTTTTCCCTCTGCCTTTCCCAATGTGAATTGTGCTTACACTGTGCTGTGTCCCTTTGAACTATTGATACATGCAGCCTTCAATTTGTGCAAGTCATGCTGATTTTGCTGGTGACAGTCCAGCCATGCGTTTGCCAAATCAACTCGGGCAGTAGGCGAGGAAGTCAAGTTCACAACTGTCTTTCAGTGAATGGCCAGCTGCATAGATTAACTGCACAATGTCGAATAATGTGCTTTCTCAAAACTGTTTTCTGTCTCCCAAGAACTGCCCAGGGGGGAAAAAGTAACTAGACAGGAGCAGCAGCCTAAAAATAACAGTGTGGGGCAGATGGAGCTCTTCACCAGTGCAGAAAACCAAGTACCTGAAGCAAGTAAAGCCCACTGACATTAATCCTATGAGGGATTTTTTCCCCCTCATCATACCTCTTAAATGTCAAAGCCTGCTTTAATGGCACATGATGTACCGCTATAAAACTATGAAGATTCTTATCAGGATAAATCATTCTTGAGGAACTGCACTTTCAATGCTTTTACTACAGTGGTTCCCAAACTGGGGCTTGCTTTGAGTCTGTAAATAATTTTTGTACATGTTAAATAAAAAATATCAACCAAAGAAACAATTAAGTCTCATAAACCCACTTATATATATATATATATTATTTTTTATTGGGGGGGTAAGCCTCAACCACTCTTGATCACTCAAAATCAGTCACTTTTCAGCTTGACTGCAAGTTATACAGTTCTTGAATCAATTAAAAAAAATCCTTAACTGAAACTGAATCCTAGATGAGTAAATAGTAAAATAAAGATCTATTTATTTAGAACATGTGAATTACATAAGTAACACTACAGATATCAATGTGACCCATATTATAATAGGGCTTTGGAACCTATGTCACAATTCCATCACGTCATTCATTTTGGGAGCTACCACAGCTACAAACCAACACGAAAACGTTTCATAATAATTATAAAGTGTAATGCCACAATTTCAATTGTCCTGATCGAGGCTACAATGGAACCTCGGATCTACTCTTTTATGGGGATGCCATGTCTGTGCAGGAGGAGGAGACGATGGAGATGTAGAGTGGTCACAGAGCAACTGAACCCAAGTAATAAATCTATTTGAATTATTATGATTATTAGTAATTTTTTTAATATAAATTTACCGCATCACCACTGGACACCGATGCAGCAGCGGCCCATCCAGAGGAGGCTGATGTCGGTCAGTTCTCCAACGACACCGGTGTTATCAACGCAGGAAAGATCTCCCTAAATGCCGGTGCGGCGGCAGCCCATCTGAAGGGGAATGGCATCAGTGGAGTCGCCCGGAATGCCGGTGACATCGACACAGGAAAAATTATTGCAACAAGACTCAAACTACATAAGCCTGGTCAGATTGTTACAAAACGGGACGGGAGTAGGATAAAAACTGGCTGAAAAACAACAAACTACTAAAATGTTTCAAACTGTAAATCAATCCAAGTACTGTGGGATCTGACTATGAAACCTAAAGGCTTTTTTAGAGATCATCTCAATATTAGGAACACTGTCTCTAAAACATAAATACAACAACTATTGACAAATTCAAATCTTGAATCAGCAAAATTCTCAAAATATAAAATAACGCTAAGCAGAAGAGAAAACAGGACCTACCTTGGCTAAATGAAAAATTATGGAATTTCATGAAAGAAAAGGGAAGTAGCTCTTAAAAAATGGCTAAAAACTGATTTAAGTACAGATACGTAGACCGATTTTTAAAAGCCTCAGAAATGAAGTCACCATGCAGCTCCATAAAACAAAAGTAAATTTCCTCTTAGACATCATCAAAAATACAAAAGGGAACAACAAAAAACTCTGGAAATGTCTCTGATGACTCTGCGATCGTTGGCCTCATCTCCAATGGAGATGAAGCTGAGTACAGAGGGCTTATCCAGGACTTCGTGGACTGGTGCCATCGGAACTGCCTCCAGATCAACGCGAGGAAAACTAAGGAGCTGGTGGTGGACTGCCGCAGGCAAGGACAACCCCTCACAGCACCAGTAAATATACAGGGAACAGACATCGAGATGGTGACATCCTGTAAGTACCTGGGTGTTCATCTGAACAATAAACTAGACTGGTCACACAATACTGACGCACTCTACAAGAAGGGACAGCGCAGGCTGTTCCTGCTGAGGAGACTCAGGTCTTTTGGTGTACAAGGGGCGCTGCTGAAGTCATTCTATGACACGGTGGTGGCACCAGCCATCACTTTTGGAGTGGTCTGCTGGGGCAGTGGCATTACTGCAGCCGATAGGAAGAGACTGAACAAACTGATTAAGAAAGCTAGCTCTGTCCTGGGGCAGCGCCTTGATCCGGTGGAGGAGATAGGAGAGAGAAGGACGGTGGCTAAACTGTCATCTCTGCTGGAGTCCGAGTTCCACCCTATGCAGGACATACTGAATGCACTGAGGAGCTCATTTAGCAGCAGACTACATCATCCCAGGTGCACAACCGAGAGGTTTCGTAGGTCCTTCCTACCAACGGCTGTCAGACTGTACAACCTAAGCAGGGCTGCTCGCAGAGATAGCAAAAAGACGTAACAAACTAATAGTTTTTTGAATGCAAAAGATGCAATAGACTTACACAATGGTCCCCTCCGGTATACAACTAGGAAAATACCGGTCACTATGGAGGGTGAGAATATGTATGGGCACATAATCATACCATGTAGGATAACTAAGTAGACGGTTATGCTGTTTCATCCCATCTAGCAACAATGCTCTGCACTGTGTGTGTTTATATATTTACATATTTATTCCATCTAGCTACAATGCTCCGCACTGTGTTTTTATATATCTACATATTATTCCATCTAGCTACATTGCTCCGCACTGTGTGTGTTTATATACTTGCATATTTATTCCACCTAGCTGCAATGCTCCGTACTGTGGGTGTTTATATATTTACATATTTATTCCATCTAGCTACAATGCTCTGCACTGTGTGTTTATATATTCATATATTTATTCCATCCAGCTACAATGCTCTGCACTGTGTGTCTGTGTGTGTGAGTGTATATATATATATTTTATAGTAATATGTACATATGTATATTAGCTGCTCTTGCTTGCTTGTTTTTTTCTTGCCTTCTGATTGTTGCTCTGAGTGTTGCTATCCCTGTGCTGTTGCAATCCTGGAATTTCCCCGTTGTGGGACTAATAAAGGCTTATCTTATCTTATCTTAAATGTATTGATAAATTCACAGGAAAAAATGCAAAAAAGGTAGTCATACAACTCAATCTGAATGGAAAACATCACAGATATTAAAATTGCTGGCTATATCTAAGCTGAGTATTTTATTAAATCGATACAAGAACTGGGTTTGAATTTTACTCATACATATCCGCACCAAATTAAAATAAGTCATGAAACTGATCTCAACCTTATACCCACAAATGAGGTAAAGCTTAACAAAATTTTATTGTCTCTATCAAGTTCCAGATCTAAGGATATTCGTGGACTAGACACTGTATTCTTGAAAAAACAGATACTTTAATAATTTCAATTACAGAACTAAAAAAAAAAAAATCAATCAATACATGAAAATATTTTTACTGATGCACTGAAACCCACCATTGTAACCCCCATACACAAAGCTGGAGACAAAAAGAAAATTAGCAATTATAGGCTGGTAAGTATACTTCCTGTTTTGTCAAAAGCCATTGAAAAGGTGGTAGTAGACCAACTGGCAGAACATCTCGAACCTGCCTAGCTGCTGCATTCCATGCAATTTCGTTTCAGGCCGAACCACTCAACGGAGACTGCATGTTGTTACTTTATTAAAATGATTAAAGAAAATCTGGACAAAAGGGGTGGGGGCGGTAGGCGCCATCTTTTTAGACTTGCGAAAAGGTTTCTTTTCAGCACTGTAGCCAGGATGACAAAGAGCCAGGACTCTGTCAATCCTTGCATTCCCTTAGAGCTTACTAGTCAGGCCTTTATGAACTTTTTCAATCATAAAATTT
This sequence comes from Pholidichthys leucotaenia, assembly GCA_020510985.1. Classification (NCBI taxonomy): domain Eukaryota; kingdom Metazoa; phylum Chordata; class Actinopteri; order Cichliformes; family Pholidichthyidae; genus Pholidichthys; species Pholidichthys leucotaenia. The sequence goes on along the minus strand of CM035841.1, from coordinate 297,056,098 downwards.
CATCCATTAGAGATAAAATCAGTCAGATTCTTCCCACCATTAACTTAAATACAGCATCTACTACAACACCTTCAATTGATATCTGTTTGGATAAGTTTACTCCAATTGACCCTTTAGAGTTAGATAAAATAATTTCCTCATCCAAGCCTTCAACTTGTCTTTTAGACCCTATTCCTACCAGGTTATTTAAAGGGCCTACCTATATCGTGCAAAATCGACTTTTTTGAGCTTTTAAGCATACTATAATGTTAATTCCTCACCAAAAACACCCCCAAAGTGGTATTTTGCTCCATTCACGCATCTCTTGAGTATTCCTCCTCAACCCTGCTCTCTGAGCTGCTGCTCCACCCTGTCCCTGATAATGACTGGGTCCCCACGTTCATACGTATGAATGTGGGTGAGCCGCCCACTCCAGGAAGTGCCTGTGCTGCCAGCACCGCCCCCAGGCTAACGCACACACCCACTTTCTCCGCGCAGCTAACGGAGCGGTGATCAGCAAAACTCTTTCACTTTAGCATTGACGCTGTGAAGAAGTAGTTCCTCTCGCACCTAATCTGCTCAGTGACAACAACCGTTTGCTTTTTTACGTAAGGCAATGTCTTCTAAGTTTTCATGGGCGGAACCCAGCGACACGCTGCAGCAGCCGGCTCAGGGGTTACGTTATGAAATGGGCGGCAGCCACAAGAAGGAGAGGCGGAGCCTCAGAGATCAAGGCATCTTACTTCCGGGTTGGAAAAGTAGCTCGCGAAAATAACTCATATTTCATAAGAAATTCATTCTCCAGTGTACCAAAGGTAATATACTATCACATACATGCATATAGTTTACTCTGAAAGGCTTAAAATAGCATGATATAGGCCCTTTAAAAAAGTCTTCCCATTTATTGGCAGCTGTATTCTTCAAATAATCAATTCTTCTTTAACATTAGGCTATGTACCGCAGGCTTTTAAAACTGCTGTAATTAAACCCTTACTCAAAAAGCCAACGCTGGATCCAGGAGTTTTAGCTATCAACCAATCTCTAATCTGCCTTTCATTTCAAAAATCTTAGAAAGAGTTGCTGCTACACAATTATTTGATCACTTGGAGGGAAATGGTTTATTTGAAGAGTTTCAATCTGGGTTTAGAATCCATCATAGTACTGAAACAGCCTTAGTGAAGGTCACTAATGACCTCCTTATCGCATCTGATAGTGGACTTGTTTCTGTACTTGTCCATTTAGACCTTAGTGCAGCCTTTGACACCATCGACCATAATATTCTACTCGATAGATTAGAACACTATGTTGGACTTAATGGAACTTCGCTGCAGTGGTTTAGATCTTATTTGTCTGATAGGCTCCATTTTGTTCATGTCAATAGTGAGTTTTCTTCCAACTCAAAGCTCAGTCATGGAGTTCCACAGGGATCTGTGCTAGACCCTACTCTTTTTAGTTTATATATGCTTCCTTTAGGCAACATCATTAGAAAGCAGTGTATACATTTTCATTGTTATGCAGATGACACACAATTATTCCTGTCAATGAAGCCAGATGATAGTAATCAATTAGCCAAGTTAGAAGCCTGTCTTAAGGAAATCAAAGCTTGGATGACTTGTAATTTCCTGCTATTAAATTCAGATAAGACTGAAGTCATCCTTGTTGGTCAAAAAAACCTTAGAAATACCTTTCCAAATAAAACTCTTAGTTTGGATGCAGTTACTCTTTCTCTTAATAGTTCTGTGAGGAACCTTGAAGTTATTTTTGATCAAGATCTGTTTTTTCAATTCACATATTAAATTTGTTTCTAAGGCTGCCTTCTATCATTTGCGTAATATTGCCAAGATTAGGAGCATCTTCTCTCAGAGTGATGCTGAGAAACTGATCCACGCTTTTGTTAGCCCTAGATTAGATTATTGTAACTCTTTATTATTAGGTTGTCCTAAAATATCTTTAAAAAGTCTTCAGTTGATCCAAAATGGTGCTGCAAGAGTTTTAACAGGTACTAGAAAGAGAGCTCATATTTCTCCGGTTTTGGCCTCCCTTCATTAGCTTCCCATAGAGTTCAGAATTAAGTTTAAAATCCTTCTTCTCACGTACAAAGCTCTTAACAATCAGGCCCCTTTTTATTTAAAAGATCTGATACTACCCTATCATCCTAATAGAGCATTACGCTCCCAAAATGCTGGATTACTTAGCTTAAGTAGGTTCATTTTGTCTTCTTTTAATTATTTACCTTTTTGTTCTTATTAAAGACAAAAATAGAAAGGAGATGTTTTTACCTTCTTTACATGTTTCGACTGTTCACTGCAGCCTTCGTCAGAAGGCTGGATTACTTGTAATATCTAGAATCTCCAAAAGTACAATGGGAGGCAGAGCCTTCATTTATCAAACTACTTTCCTGTGGAACCAGTTACCAATCTGGATTTGGGAGTCAGACTCAATCTCTGCTTTTAAGAATAGGATAAAAACCTTCCTTTTCGATATAGCTTACAATTATGAGGGATCATGTGTCTCTAAACCCTCCCTTAGTTATGCTGCTAATTGATTTAGACAGCTGGGGGACATCCAATAATGTACTGGGCTTCTCCCATTTAATGTTTGCGCTCTACATGTCTGTTCTTCTCATCTTCTCTATCCCCTCACCCCCCAGCCAGACGCAGCAGATGACTGCCCCTCCCTGAGCCTGGTTCTGCTAGAGGTTTCTTCCTGTTAAAAGGGAGTTTTTCCTCTCCACTGTCGCCAAGCACTTGCCCACAGGGGGATCGCCTGATTGCTGGGGTCTTTCTGCAATTGTGGAGGTTTCCCCTACATTTGAAAGTGCTATGAGATGACTGTTGTTGTGAAATGCAGGGATGGCAACAGGAAATTCTGATTTCAGCTGAAATCTAATTTGGTCGATTGACTTATGGGGGGGGGGGGGGCGCAGCCCCCCTGAAGCTGCGAGGTTTTCAGTAAAACAGAAGTAATTTAGACTGAAAAAAATTAAATACTAGACTTGGATAAATCATTAAATTTAATGAAAAGTTAACTTTTTCTTCAATGTCGTCTCACTGTCTTTAGTTCAACATATTTAACAGTTCTATAAGAGTTTATTACACTATTTACACTGGTCACAAAGTCACTTCTAATGTGAAACTTTCTTCCTTTTGGCAGCAAGCTGTGTCAGTCTCTGAACTTTGAACTTCATCTCCTTTTCTGGTTTCTTCAGAAACTGTCCGAGTGTTTCTGTTACCTCGTCGAACTTTGAGCCAATTTTCACCTTTACCGTCACTCTTCTCTCAAGCCAATTCCATCGGAACTTATTTTTGACACTTTTGTCTATTTCTAGCACTGATGACTCCTGATCCTTCGATAAAAATCTCATAATTCCGCTGAATACCGAAAGCTCAGAATTCCAACATGAACCAGGGATGTGATTTGGGGTTGGGGAAATTATCTGAAAATTTAGCAGGGGGTCTGGGGGACACAGTCCCCCAGCGGAGTCTGGGGCAGAGCTCTGGTGGGGGGGGGGGGGGGGGTGAAGCCCCCCGAAGCTCCTGGGTTTTTATGATTTTTAAGTACCAGAACTGTGCTTAAATGACATAATACAAACAGCTGAATGCCACTTATTACTGTATAATATTGACTTATGTTTCAAGAAGATAGCATTCCTAAACTAGAAAAGCAGTCAGAGCGCATACCTCCGCCAAGGCTCTTTCCGTTTGCCATGGATCACCTCCAAAATGTAATGAGTTTGTGTGTAGGTCAATAGCCACTTGTGGTGAAAATGGCATCAAAGTCTGTCCATCAGTGTTGGAGTATTGTTGCTAACACACTGTGAGAAGATAAGAGCCTTGGTGAAAATTTCATCCAAATCCATCCAGTAGTTTTTGTGTAATCCTGCTGCACAAATACAAACAAAGCCCTTGGTGGAGGTATGCACTCTCAGATCATCACCAAAATCTAATCATCTGTTCCCCGTGACATTACACACCTTTCCTGAAAATTTCATCAAAATCCGTCCATAACTTTTTGAGTTATCTTGCTAACAAACAGACAGACAGACAAACCAACGCTGATGAAAACATAACCTCCTTGGCGGAGGTAAATATTCCAACAAGCATTATCCATCACATGCTTTAACACTTGATCAAATCAAAATCAGTTAATTTTATCTATTCCATAATAGAAATAAAATTCCAACATACCATTACTTTTTATAATTTCAGCATTCAATAGTACATACCTCTGAATGTACCTGTCTATCGGCAAGAGGTGTTAATGGAGCAGACTCGTTGTTTGGTTCAGCCAAAGTCCCCCAGTGTGTAACATCTTTGACTGCTTTATCCACTGTCGAAGATTGTTTCAAAAACGCCGATCCCAAAGAATAGTTGCTCCGTCGAATGGCAAGGTAGTGGGCATGTTTCTTCACTTTTGATGCGTGGTCTGACAGCACCACACATCCACGCGATCCATAGTTAATCAGCTCTTTACAATACACAGAAAAAGCTTTTCCTGCCACGTCTGGTTTCTTCAGAAATTGTCCGAGTGTTTCTGTTACCTCGTCAAACTTTTTTTTTTTTTTTTTTTGGTTACTTATTTGTACCCGTAGGTAGATTTGGTTTGCAGTCTGGTGACAAGCCACCGGCTGCCGGTCGCTGCGTGCGCGAGCGCCCTAAACCTACATGTTTTTGGTATGCGGGAGGAAACCGGAGAAATCCCGGAGTAAACCCACGCAACACGGGGAGAACATGCAAACTCCACACAGCTCACTGTTGGTCGGGGGCTGGGATCGAACCCACGATCTCACGATCCCCCGGCCGAGGGTAAACTGTGCTGCCGCAGTGCTGCCGCAGTGCTAAACCACTGCGCCACTGTGCAGCCCCCAAACTTTGAGCCAATTTTCACTTTTACCGTCACTTTTCTCTCAAGCCAATTCCATCGGAACTTATTTTTGACACTTTTGTCTATTTCTGCCACCGATGACTCCTGATCCTTCGATAAAAATTTCATAATTCTGCTGAAAATATTACCGAAAGCTCAAAATTCCAACACACTGCCATGAATTTTTGACAAAGCATACAACGAGCCATTTGATTGGTCCAAATTTGCAATTATCCAATCGCAGGGCCGTTTACACATAACATCCGGGTTATCGCGGGAGACTCACCCGGGAAAACGCCGAGCGCTGATGTAATTGTGTTGATTTTCGCTAAAATCGGTGACAATAAGGTACCTTACCATCCATCTTCTACCGCTTTTCCGGAGGTCCGGGTCGCGGAGGCAGCAATTCAAGCAGAGAAGCCCAGACTTCCCTCTCCCCAGCCACCTGCTCCAGCACCGCCATGAATTTCTGACAAAGCAACAACAAGCCATTTGATTGGTCCAATCATTTGCAACTATCCAATCGCAGGGCCGTTTACAGCAGTAGCATGAGTACATAACATCCGGGTTATCGCGGGAGACAGTCACTCAGGGAAGTGCCGAGTGCTTATGTCATCGTGTTGATTTTCGCTAAAATCATAAATCGGCGGAAATCTGAGGATCGGCGGAAAATTGCCATCCCTGGAAATGGCGCTATATAAATAAAGTTGAACTGAAAAGAATTGAATTATGCACCAAATGATGGCTCAGAGAACCCACCCTTTTTGGAGTCTCTGACTGGTGTGCTAGAAAGTGGTCCTCTTGGAGACTCCATTGTCCTCCTGGGGGACTTCAATGCATACGTGGGCAACAACAGTGAAACCTTGAGGGGTGTGATTGGGAGGAACGGTGTAGGTGACAGCTGTGCTCAGGTTCTCAAATTGGCTTGGGTCCCATGCCATTCTATGACATCACACAACATGATAGGCTGTACAGTTATTTTGATGATGTAGCGCATTGCGATTGGCTGTCTGACCAAGCGTTCATATTTGTATTTTTTTTTTTTAAATTCTTTAATTACCAACATTTTCTTTTCTCTTTAATGATCACAACTTGTGTTCTGAACCTATACAGTGGTGTGAAAAAGTGTTTGCCCCCTTCCTGATTTCTCATTTTTTTTGTTTGTCACACTTAAATATTTCGCATCATCAAACAAATTTAAACATTAGACAAATAACACAAGTAAACACAAAATGCAGTTTTTAAATGAAGGTGTTTATTATTAAGGGGGAAAAAAATCCTAACCTACATGGCCTTGTGTGAAAAAGTGATTGCCCCCTAAATCTAATAACTGGTTGGGCCACCCTTAGCAGCAACAACTGCAATCAAGCATTTGCGATAACTGGCAGTGAGTCTTTTACAGTGCTGTGGAGGAATTTTGGCCCACTCATCTTTGCAGAATTGTTGAAATTCAGCCACATGGGAGGGTTTTTTTTTTTTTTTGTGTGGCATGACCTAAAAAAGGTCATTATCTCAATCAAATTCAGGTCAGGACTTTAACTAGGCCACTCCAAAGTCTTCACTATGTTTTTCTTAAGCTATTCAGAGGTGGACTTGCTGGTGTGTTTTGGATCATTGTCCTGCTGTAGAAACCAAGTACGCTATAGCTTGAAGTCACGAACAGATGGCCAGACATTCTCCTTCAGGACTTTTTGGTAGACAACAGAATTCATGGTTCCATTTACCACAGAATTCATGGTTCCATTTACCACAGTCTTCCAGGTCCTGAAGCAGCAAAACAGCCCCAGACCATCACACTACCACCACCATATTTTACTGTTGGTATGATGTTCTTTTTCTGAAATGCTGTTACTTTAACGCTGGATGTAATGGGACACACTCCTTCCAAAAAGTTCAACCTTTGTCTCGTCAGTCCAAAGAGTATTTTTCCAAAAGTCTTGGGGATCATCAAGATGTTTTCTGGCAAAACTTAGACGAGCCTTTATGTTCTTTTTGCTCAGCAGTGGTTTTCATCTTGGAACTCTGCCATGCAGGCCATTTTTGCCCAGTCTCTTTCTTATGGTGGAGTCATGAACACTGGCCTTAACTGAGGCAAGTGAGGCCTGTAGTTCCTTGGATGTTGTTGTGGGGTCTTGTGTGACTTCTTGGATGAGTCGTCACTGCGCTCTTGGGGTAATTTTGGTCAGCTGGCCATTCCTGAGAAGGTTAATCACTGTTCCATGTTTTCGCCATTTGTGGATAATGGCTCTCACTGTGGTTCACTGGAGTTTCAAAGCTTTAGAAATGACTTTATAACCTTTTCCAGACAGAGCTCAATTACTTTGTTTCTCATTTGTTCCTGAATTTTTTTGGATCATAGCATGAGGTCTAGCTTTTGAGGATCTTTTGGTCTACTTCACTTTGTCAGGCAGGTCATCCAGGCAGAAATCCTAGTGATTTCTTGATTGAGAACCGGTGTGCCAGTAATCAGGCCTCGGTGTGGCTAGCGAAATTGAACTCAGCTTTCCAAAGATGTGATAAAACAGTTAATTTATGTTTTAACGGCCGGGTGTATGGGGGGTGACTTTTTCACACAGGGCCATGTAGGTTTGGATTTTTGTACCCTTACTCATAAACACCTTCATTTAAAAACTGCAATTTTTGTTTATTTGTTTCATCTTTGTTTGATGAGCTGAAACATTTCATTGTGACAAACATACAAAAAAAATGAGAAACCAGGAAGGGGGCAACTACTTTTTCAGACCACTGCATCTCGCAGTTGGCTTCGGAACTCCTTGGTATCCTCTCTGAAGAACTGCTACAAGTGGCTGGGGAGAAGGAAGTCTGGGCTTCTCTGCTTGAGCTGCTACCTCCGCGATCTGAATCTCCAGAAAAGCATTAGAAAATGGATGGATGGATGGACAAGATACATAGATGGTAGTGCACTGCATCCAATCTGGCTGTAGGTCTGAGGAAGCTTCAGTGGTAGATGGATCTGTTAAATAATTTTGTGAACACATGCGCCTTTGTGTTTTCTCGGTATAATGTCCAGCAGCAAATGGGTTCAGTAACAAAATCCATTTTGAATGAATTAAAAAAAAAAAAAGAATTTTATGTTATCTGTGTTTTTCCTAGAGTTAATGAATAATCGTGATTAATAATTGTCATTTCAATATTGATCAAAATAGTTGTGATTATCATTTTGGCCATAATCGTGCAGCCCAAACCTGTACAACCCAATTGAAAAACAAACTTACAATAACCTGGTTGCATAAATATGTACACCCTCTTATAACTGGGGATGTGGCTGTGTTCAGAATTAACCAATCACATTCAAACTCATGTTAAAAGGGAGTCAGCACACACCTGCCACCATTTAAAATGCCTCTGATTAAACCCAGATAAAGTTTAGCTGTTCTAGTAGACTTTTCCTGACATTTTTGTAGTCACATCTTATAGCACAAGCCATGGTCCGCAGAGAGCTTCCAAAGCATCAGAGGGATCTCATTGTTCAAAGGTATCAGTGAGGAGAAGGGTACAAAAGAATTTCCAAGGCATTAAATATACCATGGAACACAGTCATCATCTAGTGGAGAAAATATGGCACAACAGTGACATTACCAAGAGCTGGACGTCCCTCCAAAATTGATGAAAATACGACAAGAAAACTGGTCAGGGAGGCTGCCAAGAGGCCGACAGCAACACTGAAGGAGCTGCAGGAATTTCCGGCAAATACTGGGTGTTTAGTACATGTGACAATCTCCCGTCTAGGGTGGCAAGACGAAAGTCTTACCTTACGAAGAAAAACCATCCAATCCCGGCTACAGTTTGCAAAAACACATTTGAAATCTCCCTAACGCATGTGGGAAAATGTATTGTGGTCTGATGAAACCAAGATTGAACTTTTTGGGCATAATTCCAAAAGGAATACAGTATTTGACTCAAACAACACTGCTCATCACCAAAAGAACACCATACCGACAGCGAAGCATGGTGGTGGCAACATCATGCTTTGGGGCTGTTTTTCTTCAGCTGGAACTGGGGCCTTAGTCAAGGTGGAGGGAATTATGAACAGTTCCAAATACCAATCAGTGTTGCCACAAAACCTTCAGGCTTCTGCTAGAAAGCTGAAGATGAAGAGGAACTTCCATCTTTCAGCACAACAATGCCCCAAAGCACATATCCAAATCAACAAAAGAATGGCTTCGCCAAATTTTTTTTTTTTTTTTTATTTAATCAGGCAAGACAGATTAAGAACACATTCTTATTTACAACTGTACTTATTTACTTCTTTATTTACTTCTGTTGCCTAGAAGAAGATCAAGGTTTTGGAATGGCCCAGTCAGAGTCCAGATCTGAATCCAATCAAACATTTGTGGGGTGATCTGAAGAGGGCTGTGCACAGGAGATGCCCTCGCAATCTGACAGATTTGGAGCGTTTTCACAAAGAAGAGAGGGAAAATATTGCCACATCAAGATGTGCCACACTGACAGAAAAATTTAATGTTTGTCTTATATTTGTGATTTGCTTTGTCTCAGAGTCTGCCTCAGAGTCTGTGTAAAAGTGTCAAGGATTCAGCTGCATTACTTATCTTGTTTTTAGTTCACTTTGTGTGGCTCCCGTGTGACTGGTACTGAGTGAGCATCATGGTTCCTGAGAAAAAGATAATCTGTACACCAAGTTTTGACCAGATGTATTGGACCCATCATGATGGACAATTTGCCCCTCCACCTCTCAGATAACAGAGGGCTTAAAGAACTAAGTGATGTGTGTTTGAGTCAGAATGGTGCATGAATCGGCTCAGACTATTTTTGTATCGTTCTCCACTGGCCAGTGTAATTAAATTTGCTGAAACTCTGATCCAGCCTGGTTTTTGACTGACAGTTAAGAGGAATTTATCTAACACACTGATAGACTCCTACCCAAAAAGAATGAGTGCTGTAATAAAAGCCAAAGGTGCTGTAACAAAGTATTAGTTTGAGGGTGTGCATATTTATGCAACCAGGTTACTGTAAGTTTTTTATTTTTTGTTTTTCTTCTTAAAAGATTTGTTTGCTTTTCAATTGGGTTGTACTGATTATAGGTCACATTAATGGTGGAAAAAGTTCTGAAATGATATCTTGGTCTCATTTTTTTTTTTTTTTTTACATCACAAAAACCTGGCATTTGAACAGGGGTGTGTAGACTTCCTATATCCACTGTATATCAAACCCTGGTACCAAGTTTCAAAACAATTGGAACAAAACTGTACGAGGAGTTGATTTCACAAGACAGTTACCATTGATGAAGTGAGGTGAAATAAGAAATCATAAATCAGGGGCTACAACTCCCGGAAAAATTCCTCCGATTAGAACCAAATTGTAATATGCGCATCATCAGTGTATATCAAACCATGGTACCAAGTTTCAAAACAATCAGAACAAAACTGTAGTTGATTTCACAAAAGTGGGGCAGACAAACGGGCGAATGGACTGACGCATAACAGTCTCTCTTTGACCCCTTTGGGCTTCGTCCGGTGGGGGATAAAAACTGGGAAAAAAAAAAAAAAAATTTTAAAACAAGGTTACATTTTGTTGTTGAACTGGATTATGCTGCACAGTGAAGAGGAATTCAGTTTGATGAAACAGTGACAATATCCTTTAGAGCAGGGGTCCAACCTAGGGCTCCTGGAATCTTCAGGTTTCTGTGGGAAATTTTTTCACTTCTTAATTGTTCTAAAAATTTGCAAATAATTTGTCATTGTTGTGTATGTGTTCTGTAGGCACCCTTGCACCCATGCACAACAGCAGCAAATTATTTGCAACTCTTTAGACCAATTATGTGAAATTAGAAAATTTCCCACAGAAACCTGAATGTTCCAGGAGCCCCAGGTTGGAGACCGCTGCTCTAGAGTATTTCTCCTCGGACACAAAAAGAGTAGGAAACTCATCTCATTCTAAGTCAGTCCTATGATACAAGCAGATCTGGCAGGAGTTGCAGGTCACATGCAACTGGACATCTGAGATGGCACCAAGGTTGAAATTATTGGGCTGATGGGGTCTGATTGTGAAACACTGCTCTTCAGTTTACCAAGAGTAGCTGTCACAAAAGCACCAAGACAACCTCTAAACACATGATACTGCTACCATACCCATTTCTACTGACTTTCTCTTAGAAAACACAGCAGCAAAACAATGTCACCATTAGGGGTGTGCCATATCGTATTGTTCATGACAATACCAGTATAAATTTTGATACCGGTGTAAAAATGAATACTGCGGACTTCCGGTTATGGCTGCCACGTAGGACGGACGTGTCTCGCTCTGCTCTGCTCCTGGAGAAAAAAAATCGGCAAATAACTCTCTCATTTGGGACAGAACGTATCCCAGCATTTGGGCGAGGATATGTCGGCGAAGCCTAAGGCTGGAAAACCAGGAAAAGGAAAAAGCGAGCCGCCGAAACAGTCCAAATTAACGGACTTTCAGGTCTGTGACGCAGCAAACAAAACTCCATATATGGCGGAGGAGGCTGGCAACGGCGCGATATCTGCGGGGAATGGCGCAGATGCGCTGATGGCTGCTATGAGTTCAATGAGAGCGGACTTTTCCTCTAGATTTGATGGGATTATGACAGCGTTGGAAGGAATAAGAAAGGAATTGGGTGACTGTGTAGAACGAACGGCGCAGATGGAGCTCCGTCTCGCTAGTGCTGAAGATGACGTCACCCGTCTTCAATTAAAGGTGCGCACTTTGGAAAAAAAAAATAAATCTCTGGAAGATAATATTTTGGATTTGGAATCTCGGTCGAGACAGAATAATTTGAGGCTGGTGGGTCTTCCAGAGGAATCAGAAGGTCGGGACGTATGTTCCTTTCTGGAAAAGTGGATTCCGGAGGTGCTGGGCAGCGAGGAGTTGCAATCAGCAGTGGTTCTGGAAAAAGCACATCGTATTGGCCCACGGAGAGATAAGGGACCGCCGAGGACCTTAATTATGAAGTTTCTTAGCAACAGAGACAGGATGAAGATCTTCAACGCTGCACGTGCTAAAGGAGAGATTAAACACCAGGACCAGCAGGTGCAGTTCTACCCAGATTTGGCCACAGGAATCCAGCAATTGAGGAAGCAGTTTGATCCCGTACGTAAGGAGCTGCGCAACCTTGGGATTCGTCATGGTGTAATCTATCCTGCGAGACTGCTGACCACGTATGAGGGCAGAACCCACATCTTCAAGACCCCAGAGGAGGCGCAGGAGTTCATCAAGAAGATCAAAGAAGAAGAAGAGACTGGTGAGAGCTAAGCATGAACAAAATATAAGGTAGAATAATTAAGCATTTGCACAGGCATCTGACTGACTTGAAGTAAATAGTAAGTTTACAAAATATAGATTGTATTATATATTAAAAAAACAAAACAAAAAAAAACAAAACAAACTATGATGTACAAAGTTGTTAAAAATTTTGGAGTTAAGTTGGAAAACTACAGAGGAGAGTTAATGTTACGTCATTAAAAGCAGTAGAGTTAGGGTGATTGGGAGGATGAAGAAGGAGTGGCTTAGGCTGTTCCCCGTGGGTGTGGAACGGTCGATGGCTATATCGGGAGACAGAATTTTTCTTTTGATTTTGGGGGGTTTGCCACAAGTGTGGGAAGGGGAAATTTGTTTGTGTGTAGTTTGTAGGATGAATGTTCAACCACTCATGTTTTTGCTTCTCTGTATGAGCATGTTTACACTGCAAGGTAATCCCAAACTCTCTATTGATCATGGACCAAAGTGTTAATCTTAATTTAACTTCATGGAATTGCAGAGGTCTACAAAATTTAAAAAAACTTAAACAAGTTATGAATAAAATAAAGGACATGGGTTCAAGAATTGTGTTTTTACAAGAAACTCATCTGATAGAGGAGGATGTTAAAAGAATTAGGAGTAGATGGCAGGGAAGTGTATTCACCTCTTCATTTTCATCCCGAGCCAGGGGAGTTATGACTCTCATACATAAATCAGTTCCTTTTCAAGTGAAAAATGTAATTGGAGACAAATTTGGAAGATATGTAATCATTCAAGGTTCTTTGCTATTAGAAAATATAAATCTTGTGAACTTATATGGTCCCAATATAGATGATCAGAAGTTCTTTGCTAATTTATTTCTCATCTTATCATCACTTACAGGGCAACATATAATAGCAGGGGATTTTAATTGTACATTGAATCCAGGTGTGGATAGATCAACAGGACTGGATTGTACGCACATTGGATGTAGGATGACTATTAATCATTTTATGAAAGAATTGAGATTGTTAGATATATGGAGAGAAATGAAACCACAAGTTAAAGCCTATTCTTGTTATTCCAGTACCTACAAGACATTCTCACGTATTGATTATTTTTTGATTTCCACAGAATTAAGGTCCAAGATTCAAAACTGCTTTTATGATAACATCGTGATTTCTGATCATGCACCCTGTTGTCTAATATATGTAGATAAAAAATTGACAAAGGAATCAGGTAGATGGCAATTTCAGCATAAATGGCTTCAGGATGAGGAATTTGTCAAGTATATAGAAAAACAGACGAGTTCTTTGACATCAATACTACACAAACATCAGCATGTGTAAAGTGGGAGGCTTTCAAAGCTTTTATTAGGGGACATATTATTAGTTATACAGGATCAAAATCTAAGAAGACTCGAGAGGAGAGAGCTAAATTGGAACATAAAATAAAAAGTCTTCAGGAAAAAGTGTATGCAGGAAGTGACCCAAGGTTGGAGAATGAATTACTGATTTTGAGAGCTGAATACGACAAAAAAATCAGCGAATAGAGCTGCCTCGAGTCTTCTAAGATTGAAACAATCTTTTTATGAACAAGGTGAAAAATCAGGAAAATTATTAGCATGGCAGATTAAACAATTGGAAATTAAAACACCAATTACCAGTATTATAAGTAACGGACAGGTAGTTATAGATCCTTTAGAAATTAATAGAGCCTTTAGAGATTACTATGAAAAATTATATGATACCAAAAATGAACCTGATTTAACAAAACTAAATGGGTTTTTGAACGAACTATCTATACCGTGTATTCCAAATGAAAACAGGGAGATATTGGAGTCTAAAATTAGTCAAGAAGAAGTTGGGCTAGCCATTGATAATATGAAATCAGGAAAAAGTGCAGGACCAGATGGTCTTCCAGTTGACCTTTATAAAAAATTTAAGAATAAATTAATAAAACCTTTTTTGGAAATGGTTTTAGAAGCATTTCAAAATAATAATTTACCATCATACATAAATAATGCCTTAATTATACTGCTGCCAAAACCAGGTAAGCCCTCTAATAAATGTGAAAATATGAGACCAATAAGCCTATTAAACGCCGACCTTAAGATAATCTGTAAAATTTTAGCAAGACGAATACAAGAAATTTTACCAAATATTATTAATCGAGATCAGAATGGCTTTATAAAGGGTAGACAAGGCTTCCATAATGTAAGAAGACTATTTAATATTATTTATTTTAATAAAGAAGCACCGGATACAGCTCTCCTATCATTGGACGCCGAAAAGGCCTTTGATAGAGTTGAATGGCCCTTTCTTTTTGAAGTCCTACAAAGGTTTGGACTTGGAAATAATTTCATAAAATGGGTTCAAATAATATACAATAATGCTACAGCAGAAATCCTAACAAATAACAATATTTCAAAACCAATAAAAATCAATAGAGGATGTCGACAAGGCTGTCCACTTTCACCTTTACTGTTTACTATGGCAATTGAACCTTTAGCGATAGCGATACGTTTACATTCACAAATATATGGAATTAAAGTTGGACCAACAGAACATAAAATCTCCCTGTACGCCGATGATATAATTTTGTTTATGTCGAATCTAAAAAAATCAATTCCAACCTTGTTGAATTTAATAAAGAATTTTGGGGAAATATCAGGATATAAAATAAATAAAACTAAATCTTCAATATTAATGCTAAATGAGACCCAGAGAAATTACCCAGCCCCTGAGGTAAATCAATTCAATGTTGTAAATCAGTTTAAATATTTAGGAATCCAAATTATGCCTAAGCTAGAATCAGTCGCCAGTGTCAACTATGAAGCCTTAATGTCAGATATCAATGAGTTAACTCAGAGATGGATGTCACTACCAATGTCGATGATCGGGAGAATCAATATACTTAAAAGTAATATTTTACCTAAAATACTTTATTTCAATACATTCCCTTATCACCACCTTTAGATCTATTCTCAAGAATAAAAAAAAAGTTAGTGGAATTTATATGGAACAACAGGAGGGCTAGATTACGTTTGTCTTTATTATATTTACCATTTGATCGTGGAGGTCTGAAATGTCCAAATTTTATGTTGTATTATTGGTCGGCACAACTGAGGTCTATGACATATTATTTTTCATCAAATGATCTCCCTCACTGGACTGAAATGGAATCATACAATTTACCTTTACCTCTTCCCATATTCATATACTCAGATTCGGCAAAAAAATTACAAAAACAAGTTAAAAATCCATTTGTAAAGCATATGATCAAAATATGGTGTGAAGCTAAAAACTATTTAAAAGAACCACAGTTATTGTCACAATTTAGTCCAATATGGGGTAATCAATATTTTAAACCAGGGAGAGCGGACGCTGTATTTAAAGTATGGAATTTAAAAGGGATACAAAAGATTCAGGATTTATATTTGCCATGTGCAGACAACATAATGTCTTTTGAAGAGCTGAGGATCAAATTTAATCTCAATAGAACACATTTTTTTAAATATCTTCAACTTAGAAACTTTATTCGATCAAATCAAAATAAAGCTCTCACTCGACCTATTTATTCATCCTTGGAAAAAATGATGATGAAAGATAGTAAAAGAAAGGGTATTATTTCAGAGTTTTATAACTCATTGACACTATCTTCAAGTGAAAATTCACTGAAAAGATTAAACTACTGGAAAGAAGATCTGCAAATTGAAATTTCAGAGGAACAATGGGAATTGGCTTGTACAGAAGCTCAAACCAAATCAATAAATGCACGCCTTAAATTGATACATTTCAAATGGTTAATGCGGATGTATGTTACACCGGAGGAGTTAAATAGATATAACAAAAATATACCAGATACATGCACAAAATGCATGGAAAGTAAAGGAACCCTATTTCATTGTTTATGGGAATGTAGATTAATAAGAATGTTTTGGGAAGAGGTGAGGGTAACAATTGAAAAAATAATCTCAAAACAAATCATATTGAATCCTAAACTGTTTTTGTTGGGTCTGTACCCAGAAAAGCATAATTTTAATAAAAGTGAAAGAACATTCATAGACCTCAGTTTGCTTAATGCCAAAAAATGTATTGCACTATTATGGAAAAAGACTCATAGACCAGATGTGACTCAGTGGTTAAGACTGATGTTAACAAACCTTCCATTAGAAAGAATAACATATATACTGAAATCAAAGGAAATTGTGTTTGAGAATATATGGAGACCTTTTATTGATTATGTAAAAAATTTAAACATAACTCTTGAAGAAGAAGGTGAATGATGTGTGTGGACCTTGTAAATTCCAAACTGGTGAACATAATATGTATACTTATGTATTGGATTGTCTAGACTAAACAGAGGAGCATTGTTGAAGACTTGATTTTGTTGGTGGTTGTTGGTGTTTTTAGTGCATTTTTTTTTTGTAGTACTTTAGTGTTAGTGTTTGATTGTTTGTATCATGTTTGTTAAAAAAAAAAAAAAAGGTTCAATAAAGATATTGTGGAAAAAAAAAAATGAATACTGCGATATTCGGGGTCTGCTGCGTGACAACATCACACCATTACACTGCTGATGGAAGTTATGCGTTAACATAGAAACGGCTAGGGATGGGAAAAAAGATCGATTCAGTGATGGACTGCGATACTTCGCACTGGCAACAATGCATCGATCCATAAATGCACGGATCGATCTTTTATTTTTTTTAAAAAGCGCACACACATACTTTTAGGTCATTAGTTAATCAATGGCGTTTTCAGTCAACTAGATGGGGCAAAGCACACACCCAGTCAAGTGAAGGGATAAGGATTAGGGATCAGGACCTGTACTTACAGTGGATATCAAATCAAACTTTACTGTCATATTGCTGTACATACAACTGTAGTGCAGGCAAGATGAAATTGCGTTTCTCTCAGCATCCATATAAATAGAAGCAGCATGATTTAAGACACACTCCCACATAGCTCCACCCCCCACCCCCATCCCCAATCCATTCACACATCCCTGAGACATACTTGGGGAAAAACAACCAACTAACTATAATATACAAATAATATACAAAATGTCCGTAGGTGCAGTAGTGTGTATGAGAGATTCCGGGTCAACTGTTCAGCATCCTGACAGCTTGTGGAAGGAAGCTGTTGATCAGTCTGGTGGTTCTGCCTCTGATGCTCCGGAATCGTTTACCAGATGGAAGAAGTTCAAAGTGTTTATGCAGAGGGTGAGAACGGTCCTTGACAATGTTCAGTGCCCTGCTCCTACAACGGTTCTGAAAAAGTTCTTGGACAGAGGGGAGGGAGACTCCAATTACCCTCTCAGCCCCCTTGACTATCCTCTGCAGGGCTTTTTGTCTGACATACTGCAGCTGGAGTACCATGTAGCAATGCAGTACGTCAGAACACTCTCCACCACACCTCTGTAGAAGGCCCTGAGGATGCAGATGGGAAGAGAGGCCCATTTGAATTTCCTCAAGAAGTGCAGTCTCTGCTGAGCCCGCTTCCTGATCCCCAAGGAATTCTTGCTCCAGGTCAGGTCCTGCGAGATCTGCACTCCGAGGAACTTGATGTTCTCTACTCTCTCCACTAAACGGCCGCCGATGCTGAGGGGGACGTGCTCAGGCTGTGACCGCCGGAAGTTGATAATCATCTCCTTCGTTTTGTCCACGTTGAGCACCAGATTGTTCTCCCTGCACCAGCCCTCCAGGTCTCTCACTTCTTCCCTGTACATTGATTCCTCATCCCTCTGAATAAGTCCCACCACCGTGGTGTCGTCTGCAAACTTAATAATCTGGTTCCCCTCATGTCTGGATACACAGTCATGTGTTAGAAGTGTAAACAACAGTGGACTGAGTACACAGCCTTGAGGGGATCCGGTGCCCAGCGTGACAGAGTTGGAGATGTTGTTTCCAACCCGGACAGACTGAGGTCTCTCAGTCAGGAAATTCAGGATCCAGAGACATGTGGCGGTGTTCAGACTGAGAAGGAGTAATTTCTCTATTAGTCTCTGGGGAATAATGGTGTTGAATGCTGAACTGAAATCAATGTACAGGAGTCTGGCGTAGATGTCTTTCTGGTCCAGGTGGGTGATGACAGAGTGTAGGGTGGTGACTATAGCATCCTCCGTGGAGCGGTTTGAACAATATGCAAACTGGAGCGGGTCGTGTGATGCAGGGAGGCAGGCTGTAATGTGTGGTTTGACAAGCCGTTCAAAACACTTCATCACAATTGGTGTCAGTGCAACAGGACGATAGTCATTCAAACAGGACACCACTGGTTTCTTTGCCACAGGTACAATGATAGAGGTCTTGAAGCATCTGGGAATGATGGCCTGACTCAGGGAGATGTTATAAATGTCAGTCAGGACATCCGCCAACTCGCTTGCGCAGTCTCGGAGCACACGTCCCGGAATGTTGTCCGGACCTGCAGCTTTGCGTGGGTTGACTCTGGTTAGGGTCCACCGTGTGTCCGCTGTGTTGATGGTAAAAGCTGGTCCGACCGATGGTGGGGGTGGGCCAGCCCTCCCTCTGATTGTCGAGTTTGATGCTTCAAAACGTGCAAAGCAGTCGTTAAGTCTGTCTGGAAGCGAAGCGTCGTCATCATCGACCCCCTGTCAAGACTTATAGCCCGTCAGTGTCCGAACTCCCTGCCACATCTGCTTGGTGTTCCTAGTGTCACAGAAGTGTCCCTGGATTTTCTCCGCATAGGCGCGCTTTGCCGCCTTAATTCCCTTTGAGAGCGCAGACCTGGCTGAGCGGAGGGCGATCCTGTCCTTCGCTCTGAAGGCTGCATCTCTGGCTGTAAACAGTGAGCGCACCTCTGCAGTCATCCAGGGCTTATGATTACCCCGCATAGTGATGGTCTTCACTGTAGTAACATCCTCTGTGCACTTCGCGATGTAGCTGGTGACTGTATCAGCATACTCCTCCACATCTGTCTTGTCTTCCTGGGAGGCTGCTATTTTGAAGATCTTCCAGTCTGTGTGCAGAAAACAGCCTTTCAGTGCAGAGGTTGCACTCTCTGGCCAAATCCTGATTTGTTTCACTGCTGGCCTGCTGCGCTTCAATAAAGGTTTGTAGGCAGGCAGCAGCATCACGGACATGTGATCAGAACGGCCGAGATGGGGCGGGGTATCGCTTTATATGCATCTGTGTTTGTGTACACTAAGTCCAACATATTCTCTCCTCTGGTCTTAAAGTCTACACATTGTTTAAACTTGGAGAGCACAGTCTTTAGGCTGGTGTGGTTAAAATTCCCCGCAACCACCACAAAACTGTCCAGGTGTGAAGTTTGGATTTCGCTAATAGCATTGTGCAGTTCCCCGAGTGCCTTCTTAGCATTATCTTTAGCGTTAGCGCTCGGCGCTATGTAAACACCAGCTACATACACGTTGCTGAATTACCTCGGCAGATAAAATGGCTGACAATTTACAATTAGGAACTCCGCCAACGGAGAGCAGTGTTTAGACACTAACGTGGCGTTAACGCACCAGTTCTTGTTAACATAGATGCATAGCCCACCCCCCCCGGCTCTGACCGGAGCTCGCCGTTTCCCTGTCGGCACGGAACATCGCCATATCTTCCAGTTGAATGGCCTCGTCAGGAATGTTGCCGTGGAGCCATGTCTCGGTGAAAACAAACACACAGCAGTCTCTCCACTCTCTCCGGGTTTCTCTCAGCGGACGCATCTCGTCCACCGGACGTTAGAGAGAAGAAGCGACGGTACCGCTGGTCTGGAGGGGTTAGCCTTTAGCCTAGCATGGATCCCGGCCCTTTTTCTGCGCTTTTGCTTGCGTTCGCTCCGCTTCCGCTTCCTCCTCTCTCGGGTAGCTTCCAGCAGGGACTCCGCCAGAATTCCATGCTGGCGTAGAATGTCCAAATCACAACCGATCGCCGCAATTCTTGCAGCGTGCAGTACCTTGATGTTTAATCAGGTCTCACGGTTGTAAGTTTTACAGAATGTACGTCTAGGATGATCAAAACACTCAAAACTCTCACACTCGATGCCAAGAGGGGCCGCTGCGTCCGAGCGCTCTGCCGCCATCTTATAAAAAGTCTACACACCCCTGTTCAAATGCCAGGTTTTTGTAACTTTTTCCATCATTAATGTGACCTATAACCTGTACAACCCAACTAAAAAAACAAACTGAAATGTTTTAAGGGGAAAAATAAAAACATTACAATAACCTGTTTACACAGATATACACATCCTTAAACTAATACTTTTTTGCAGCACCTTTGGCTTTTATTGCAGCACTCAGTCATTTTGGGTAGGAGTCCACCAGTGTGGCACATCTTGATGTCGCAATATTTGCCCACTCTTCTTTGCAAAAATGCTTCAAATCTGTCAGATTGCGAGGGCATCTCCTGTGCACAGCCCTCTTCAGATCACCCCACAGATGTTCAATCTGATTCAGGTTTGGATTCTGGCTGGACCATTCCAAAACCTTAATCTTCTTCTGGTGAAGCCATTCTTTTGTTGATTTGGATGTGTGCTTTGGGCCACTGTCGTGCTTAAAGATGAAGTTGCTCTTCATCTTCAGCTATCTAGCAGAAGCCTGAAGGTTTTGTGGCAACACTGATTGGTATTTGGAACTGTTCATAATTCCCTCCACCTTGACTAAGGCCCCAGTTCCAGCTGAAGAAAAACAGCCCCAAAGCATGATGCTGCCACCACCATGGTTTACTCTTGGTATGGTGTTCTTTTGGTGATGAGCAGTGTTGTGTTTGTGCCAAATACACCTTCTGTAATTATGGCCATAAAGTTCAACCTTGGTTTCGTCAGAGCATAATACATTTTTCCACATGCATTTGAGAGATTTCAAATGTGTTTTTGCAAACTGTAGCCGGGCTTGGATGTTTTTCTTCTTAAGATAAGGCTTCCGTCTTGCCACCTTACCCCATAGCCCAGACATATGAAGAAGACAGGAGATTGTTGTCACACGTACTAAACAGCCAGTATTTGCCAGAAATTCCTGCATCTCCTTCAATGTTGCTGTCAGTCTCTTGGCAGCCTCCCTGACCAGTTTTCTTCTCGTCTTTTCATCAATTTTGGAGGGACATCCAGTTCTTGGTAATGTCACTGTTGTGCCATATTTTCTACACTTGATGACCGTCTTCACTGTGTTCCATGGTATATTTAATACCTTGGAAATTCTTTTGTACCCTTCTCCTCACTGATACCTCTGAACATTGAGATCCCGCTGATGCTTTGGAAGCTCTCTGTGGACCATGGCTTGTTTGTAAGATGCGACTACAAAAATGCCAGGAAAACCTAATGGAACAGCTGAACTTTATTTGCGGTTAATCAGAGGCACTTTAAATGGTGGCAGGTGTGTGCCGACTCCCATTTAACATGACTTTGAATGTGATTGGTTAATTCTGAACACAGCCACATCCCCAGTTAAACCAAGGTGTGCATATTTATGCAAACAAGTTATTGTAATGTTTTTTATTTTTCCCCTTAAAAGATTTTAGTTTGTTTTTCAATTGGGTTGTACAGGTTATAGGTCACATTAATGGTGGAATAAGTTTTGAAATGACTTATCTTGGTCTCATTTTTTTTTTTTTACACCATAAAAACCTGGCATTTGAACACGGGTGTATCCACTGTATGTAACGCTTTTTCTAGTCTCAAAGACCACTCAAAGCACTTCACTAGTACCAACTCTCTATTCTAAGGGCCTACAGGAGACTGATGACTAGGGACAATTCTGAATGACTAATTAACATGCATGCCTTTGGCTTGTGGGAGGAAACCGGAGCTCCTGCAGTAAACCCATGCAGCACAGGGAAAACATGCAAACTCCACAAAGAAAGGTTCCCACCCCTGCCAGCCTGGGAATTTGAACATGGAACCTTCTAGCTGTCAGACAACAGTGTTAACCATTGTACCACCATGTTGCCCATGCTGTCTCGGTAATTTGCAGCCAGCTTTGAAAGTCAGGAAGCAGCTAGCTCAAATGTCGGGCTTTTTTTTGGATTTCATAACAAAGATGGAAGGAAAGATATTGACATGACACAACCTGCAAGAAGTGCTGCACGAAAAAAAAAACAACACTTGGAATACGGTAAGCCATACACGTCTCAGAGCAGCATTAGCAACAGCTAAGCTAAAGAGACACTGGCATGAAGCTTTTTCTCTAAGCGTCAAGTTTATTTCTGAAGCGCTTTTCAGAGGCATATAGCCAGAGCGCTGCACAGTAAAATGGAATAAAAGGAAGTTGATAGATAAAAATAATTGCTAAAGTACAAAAACAAGTTAAAACACAAGATTAAAATAATTTAAAAATATCAGACTTGCCATTAAAAAGCAGTTGAAACTCAACGGAAATCCTCATCAAACAAAAAAGTTTTCAGCTGCTTTTTAGAAGTGTCCACAGTCAGCTACAGTGGGGCAAAAAAGTATTTAGTCAGCCACCAATTGTGCACGTTCTCCCACTTAAAAGATGAGAGAGGTCTCCAATTTTTATCATAGGTATACCTCAACTATGAGAGACAAAATGAGAAAAAAAAAATCCAGAAAATCACATTGTCTGATTTTTAAAGAATTTATTTGCAAATTATGGTGGAAAATAAGTATTTGGTCAATTACAAAAGTTCATCTCAATACTTTGTTATATACCCTTTGTTGGCAATGACAGAGGTCAAACGTTTTCTGTAAGTCTTCACAAGGTTTTCACACACTCTTGCTGGTATTTTGGCCCATTCCTCCATGCAGATCTCCTCTAGAGCAGTGATGTTTTGGGGCTGTCGCTGGGCAACACGGACTTTCAACTCCCTCCAAAGATTTTCTTTGGGGTTGAGATCTGGAGACTGGCTAGGCCACTCCAGGACCTTGAAATGCTTCTCACAAAGCCACTCCTTCATTGCCCAGGCGGTGTGTTTGGGATCATTGTCATGCTGAAAGACCCAGCCACGTTTCATCTTCAATGCCCTTGCTGATGGAAGGAGGTTTTCAATCAAAATCTCACGATACATGGCCCCATTCATTCTTTCCTTCACACGAATCAGTCGTCCTGGTCCCTTTGCAGAAAAACAGCCCCAAAGTATGATGTTTACACCCCCATGCTTCACAGTTGGTATCGTTCTTTGGATGCAACTCAGCATTCTTTCTCCTCCAAACACGACAAGTTGAGTTTTTACCAAAAAGTTCTATTTTGGTTTCATCTGACCATATGACATTCTCCCAATCCTCTTCTGGATCATCCAAATGCTCTCTAGCAAACTTCAGACGGGCCTGGACATGTACTGGCTTAAGCAGGGGGACACATCTGGCACTGCAGGATTTGAGTCCCTGGCGGCGTAGTGTGTTACTGATGTAGCCTTTGTTACTTTGGTCCCAGCTCTCTGCAGGTCATTCACTATGGCCCCCCCCCCCCCCCCCCCGTGTGGTTCTGGGATTTTTGCTCACCGTTCTCGTGATCATTTTGACCCCACGGGGTGAGATCTTGCGTGGAGCCCCAGATCAAGGGAGATTATCAGTGGTCTTGTATGTCTTCCATTTTCTAATAATTGCTCCTACAGTTGATTTCTTCACACCAAGCTGCTTACCCATTGCAAATTCAGTCTTCCCAGCCTGGTACAGGTCTACAATTTTGTTTCTGGTGTTCTTTGACAGCTCTTTGGTCTTGGCCATAGTGGAGTTTGGAGTCTGACTGTTTGAGGTTGTGGACAGGTGTCTTATACTGATAACGAGTTCAAACAGGTGCCATTAATACAGGTAACGAGTGGAGGACAGAGGAGCCTCTTAAAGAAGAAGTTACAGGTCTGTGAGAGCCAGAAATCCCTGAGCCTGGTTCTGCTGGAGGTTTCTTCCTGTTAAAAGGGAGTTTTTCCTCTCCACTGTCGCCAAGTGCTTGCTCACAGGGGATCACCTGATTGCTGGGGTCTTTCTGCAACTGTGGGGGTTCCCCCCTACAGTTGATAGTGCTATGAGATGACTGTTGTTGTGAAATGGCGCTATATAAATAAAGTTGAATTGAATTGAATTGAAATCTTGCTTGTTTGTAGGTGACCAAATGCTTATTTTTCCACCATAATTTGCAAATAAATTCTTTAAAAATCAGACAATGTGATTTTCTGGATTTTTTTCCTCATTTTGTCTCTCATAGTTGAGGTATACCTATGATGAAAATTGGAGACCTCTCTCATCTTTTAAGTGGGAGAACTTGCACAGTTGGTGGCTGACTAAATACTTTTTTGCCCCACTGTAAATGTATCTGGAGTGGGAGTCAATTCCAAACAGCACCGTGCACCACCCTCTCTGTGTGCAGAGATGTGTCTTCATGGAAAATGAAGTCTTGAGAATACTTTATTATATTAAAGCGATGTCAACAGTTTTACTTTGGAACATGATTTGAAGTTGAATAAGATGAAAAAATTGGAAATACAATGGTGTGAAAAAGCGTTTGCCCCCTTCCTGATTTCTCATTTTTTTGTATGTTTGTCACACTTAGATGTTTCACATCAAACAAATTTAAATATTAGACAAAGATAACAAACACAAAATGCAGTTTTCAAATGAAGGTGTTTATTATTAAGGGTAAAAAAAAAATAAATCCAAACCTACATGGCCCTGTGTGAAAAAGTGATCGCCCCTTTCTTCATCCATTTTCTTCCGCTTAATCCTTTTCAGGTTGCGGGGGGGCTGGAGCCTATCACAGCATCTTTGGGCAAGAAGCAGGGTACACTCTGGACAGATCGCCAGTCCATTGCAGGGTCTTCTTGTTAAAACAAAATAACTGTGGTTTATCACATCTTTGGAAAGCCAAGTTCAATTTCTCTAGCCACACCCAGGCCTGATTACTGCCACACCTGTTCTCAATCAAGAAATCACTTAAATAAGACCTGCCTGACAAAGTGAAGTAGACCAAAAGATCCTCAAAAGCTAGACATCATGCTGTGATCCGAAGAAATTCAGGAACAAATGAGAAACAAAGTAACTGAAATCTATCAGTCTGGGAAAGGTTATAAAGCCATGTCTAAAGCTTTGGGACTCCAGCGAACCACAGTGAGAGCCATTATCCACAAATGGCAAAAACACGGAACAGTGGTGAACCTTCCCAGGAGTGGCCAGCCGACCAAAATTACCCCAAGAGCACAGCGACGACTCATGCAAGAGGTCACAAAAGACCCCACAACAACATCCAAAGAACTACAGGCCTCACTTGCCTCAATTAAGCTGGATTCATGCGGCATCTCTGCTGTCCACGTACGTGTAACCGGAAACCTTGTGTGACGAAATTTACGTCATCATCTCGACTCCACTAGTGTCCACAGTGCTCGACTGTGGATGACCGCGTGCAGCCCAAATTTTGTGACAGCGCTGCCTGCCCACGACCTGAACGCATTGAAAAGCGCATGCGCAAAACTGAACATCCCATTCACGAGGTGGCGATATCGACACAGCATACCAAGACAAAGTAGATGAAGAAGACAACGAGGAAGGGGAAGACGAGAATGAACATACATCAATCATACATACAGTACATACTTCAGCAACGCAGCATCTTCATGGAAAAGGAGTGAAAACCGGGATGTCAAGCAGCAGAAAGCAAGCAGTGTTTCTTCGTTGGTGAAAATCCTGGCGTGTCAGCACACTGGCACTACCTATAGGGCGTGAGTGAAACTACAAATGATAGTTGTACGCATGCGTCAACCGCTTGGCCTGGGTAGATGAAAAAAGTGAGCATGTACAGTGCCGCGTGCATGCCGGGCTAGTCCAAAGCGCACACGGACTAGAGGAGAAATGCAGCATGAATAAGGCTTTAAACAGTCCGGGACATAATTCAACCAAGACATCATTAGAAAGAAGAACTACTGTGTTTTTATTCTGTGTAGACAAAAAAATTCAATAAAATTTTGTTTCCATATACTACCATAAACTACATTGTGATGCAGACTATTGGAATGTTAGTTTGTCAAAATTGGGTCAAACGCTGCCGCCATTTTGTGACATAATGAGGTGAACCAAAGATGTAAACAAGCATGGCTGAATACACTGAAGCGGAGGAAGTTGTGAGCGATTTCAGCGAAGATTTGAGCAATCTGTCGATAGTTTTGGAGGAAGAATCAGGATCGAGTGATAAAGAAGAGCGAGTTGGTTCTAACAAAGGACTGCAACCCTATTTATTTGAACCATATCATTCAGGAAGCGAAGATGACTCACACGTTTCAGAGGATCAAGGGTCCAACGGTCAAGGGTTAGAAATGGACATCGGTCGCCTCTAAAACACTGAATGGTAATATACAGATAGATGTAAATTTCCCCAATCGGGTGGTCGGGGAAATTTAAAAAAAAAAAAAAAATGCTCATATATTCAGTTTCGGTAGGCAATGAGATTTATAAAACTGAAAAAAGTAATTAACATTTTTTTAAACACAAAGTCGTCCCACTTGGAGTAAAGTCAACACTCGGCTTCAAAATTCACAGGGGAGGATTTTACTTTCGGTGGAAAAAATATAATAAAATCACAATCGCCTTATGTGGGGGGAAAAAAAAAAAAAAAAATCAATTACACAAACTTTTCCGGGCGAGTTTTGACACGGTTGCTTCTCTGCACTGTTTTGATATGATGATATCATCTTGAGCTGTGGGTACCATAAGTATGGCAGTCGGTTTTAAAACCCATTCGTAATGAACTTTCAAACCTAAAGATTACTGTATAGCAGGCGCCTCCTCAAAACTGTCTGCAGTGAAATGATCGCTATAGAGTACAGAAGGTGGGGTCAGTTGCCATTTGTCCCTTGTTCTCTGTACTTGCTCTGCCCATTTTTTAAGAAGATCTGGATCTTTTGGGAATGAGAACAGGCTTATACGTTCACTGGAGCAATTATAACACCTTGCCGCCACGCAACATTTCAGCATTTCTTCGCTGATATAGAAGCTAAACAGCTTGTTTACATTGACAGCACACGGATTAGCCGAGAGGAAACTCTCCTCATGATGTCAAATCCAGAAACAAGGCGCATCTCAGGACATCGCGTTAGTGCAACACGGTGCTAAATTTGAATTCACTTAAATATTTTTCCACTTATTTAGCATTCGAAGTCAACAGAAGCAACTGTGTAGACGAGTGAAGATAAATTCATACTGAATACTTATGCATAGTTCCTACAACATGACACAGACACTTTAAGGTCAGTGTTCATGACTCCATCATAAGAAAGAGGCTGGGCAAAAATGGCCTGCATTGCAGAGTTCCAAGACAAAAACCACTGCTGAGCAAAAACAACATAAAGGCTCTTCTCAGTTTTGCCAGAAAACATCTTGATGATCCCCAAGGCTTTTGGGAAAATACTCTGTGGACTGACGAGACAAAAGTTGAACTTTTTGGAAGGTGTGTGTCCTATTACATCCGGCATAAAAGTAACAGCATTTCAGAAAGGGAACATCATACCAACAGTAAAATATGGTGGTGAGTAGTGTGATGATCTGGGGCTGTTTTGCTACTTCAGGACCTGGAAGACTGGCTGTGATAAATGGAACCATGAATTCTGCTGTCTACCAAAAAATCCTGAAGGCCATCTGTTCGTGACCTCAAGCTGAAGCACACTTGGGTTCTGCAGCAGGACAATGATCCAAAACACACCAGCAAGTCCATCTCTGAATAGCTTAAGAAAAACAAAATGGAGACTTTGGAGTGGCCTAGACAAAGCCCTGACCTGAATCCAATTGAGATGCTGTGACATGACCTTAAAAAGGCGGTTCATGCTCGAAAACCCTCCAATGTGACTGAATTCCAACAATTCTGCAAAGATGAGGGGGGGCCAAAATTCCTCAACAGCACTGTGAAAGACTCATTGCCAGTTATTGCAAACGCTTGATTGCAGTTGTTGCTGCTAAGGGTGGCCCAACCAGTTATTGGGTTTAGGGGACAATCACTTTTTCACACAGGGCCATGTAGGTTTGGATTTTTTTTCCCTTAGTAATAAACCCCTTCATTTAAAAAGTGCATTTTTTGTTTACTTGTGTTATTTCTGTCTGATATATAAATCTGTTTGATGATCTGAAACATTTAAGTGTGACAAGCATACAAAAAAAAATGAGAAATCAGGAAGGGGCAAATACTTTTTCACACCACTGTGTATGGGATTGTGATACTTAAGTATTGCGATATTGTGATTATTAGTGAATCATGATTGGAATGAATTGTGACCCAAGAATCGCGATCCTAATTGAAAGGTCCTGTACAATTCCCACCCCTAGAAACAGCCAAACAAACATGGTGCGATAGCTCCGAAGTTAGACCGTCTACATCCAGCTGAGTGGAAATATTTCCGTAAGTTTCACTTTCTGTTTTAGACTGCTGTCATGTTAAAAAAAACAACAACAACAACAAAAAAAAAAACGGTGCAGCAGTGTGGACAATCTGCCTGCCTGCATTTTTTCCGCATGTCAACAACACTGGTGAAGTGGTATTAAAGTCAATGTGCCGTTCAAAGTGGTTATAGTTTTGTTTTAGTTCCGTTTTGGTTGCTTCGTCTTGATTTTATTCAAGCACCCGGGGGGGGGGGGGGGGGTGGCATCTGTTCAGTGCAACGAGAGCCAAAAAGCCCCAGGACAGGTCCATGCAACGAGAGTAATGCAGGTAAAGTGATTCAGCATAAAACCTGACATCTGTGCGCAGTTGAGATGCAACAATTTATAATATTTTCTTGTAATATTTGATAAAGAACTAAAAAAAAATATTTTAAACTAAATCAGAGTTGCTGTTTATAAACTGGAGAAATAAGAGCTTTTGTTTTTCCTGAATATGTTGAAGGTAAATAATGCTGGCTTGTGTAACTATCCTTTTTGCATAACTTCTAAAGGGAAAAAACTGTATTCTGCAACACCTTGAAAAATATCGTTACTGTGAAAATTCACAGAAATATCGTGAAAATTTACAGAAGTATTGTGATATTTTTAGGCCATATTGCCCACCCCTAGTCACCACCCTGCCAAACAAACCTAAAAAGCTGCAGGTCTTCTTCAGAACACAGGAATGCTGTCAAACCAATTATATAGCTGCAACCTGCCACTCCTCTAAAGAGGGATGTCAGCTCATATTGAGCTGTAGACTTCCAGACAGGGCTTGACATTAACACTGGCCAACGGCAGGTGGATTTCAGCAGTGGCCGGTAAGACAGCCACTCCCACTAGTCACTTTGGAAGGTTGCCGCTTTCTCAAATGGCATCTAAAATAATAAACCTATTGCAATGTGAGACTTAAACTACAACTCCCATAAACACTATCTGCACACAGTGTATTCTCAATGGTCCATTGTCGCTGTGGACAGTCTACTCTGCGGGTCCTGCTCCTGTTCAGCCCGATGGAAGAAATAAGGGATAAGGGCCTGTACTTATACAGTGCTTTTTCTAGTCACAAAGACCACTCAAAGCACTTAACTAGTAGCTACACTAATCCTCTATGCTAAGGGCCTATCAGAGAGAGATACCTAGGGACAATTTATAGTCACCAATTAACCTAACAAGTATGCCTTTGAATTGTGGGAGGAAACCAGATCCCCCGGAGCAAACCCACACAGCACAATCAATCAAACTTTATTTCTATAGCACTTTTAAAACATTAGATGCTGCGCAAAGTGCTTTACATACACTACCGTTCAAAAGTTTGGGGTCACCCAGACAATTATTTTGTGTTTTCCATGAAAAGTCACACTTATTTACCACCATGAGTTGTAAAATGAATAGAAAATATAGTCAAGACATTGACAAGGTTAGAAATAATGATTTGTATTTGAAATAATAATTTTTTCCTTTAAACTTTGCTTTCGTCAAAGAATCCTCCATTTGCAGCAATTACAGCATTGCAGACCTAACATGAATGCACAAGGGTTTTCTAATCATCCATTAGCCTTCTGACGCAATGAGCAAACACATTGTACCATCAGAACACTGGAGTGATAGTTGCTGGAAATGGGCCTCTATACACCTATGTAGATATTGCACCAAAAACCGGACATTTGCAGCTAGAATAGTCATTTACCACATTAGCAATGTATAGAGTGTATTTCTGATTAGTTTAAAGTTATCTTCATTGAAAAAAAGTGCTTTTCTTTCAAAAATAAGGAAATTTCTAAGTGACCCCAAACTTTTGAACGGTAGTGTAGATAAAAACAATAGACATTTAATCACACATTTTACATGACACAGCCCCACCCCTTCCAACCCTCCCATAAACATACCCACAAACACAACACACACAGGCACATACATCACCCCCTACTTCTCTTACACACATAAAATAAAGGAGACATTGCTCGGCACCGAGGCACCTCGTGAAAGAGCAACCACCCTGAGGAAACACTGGAGTTAAAACACATAAATACAAAATAAAACTAAGAACACAAAGAGCAAAGGAAACTAAAGACCCATACTTAGAAACTGCGCTAAGAACACATCAAAATAAGAAAATCTAAAAGCAAATGGAGCTAAGAAGAATGTAAACACAATGGAACATAAATGACTACTTCAATAATAGTTAAACGGTTTGTTAAAAGCCTAAATTTAAAAATCTACAAAAAGAGCTAACAACACATAAAAACAGGAACTAAAAAACCCATACTTAAAAAAAAACTGAACTAAACACATCAATAAGAAGATGAGAAAATCTAAGAACAAATGGCGCCAAAAAGAACATAAAACAATGGAACATAAATGACTACTTCAGTAATAGTTAAACAGGTTTATTAAAAGCCAAATTAAAAAGGTGGGTCTTGAGCCTGTTCTTAAAAACATCTATTGACTCTGCGGCCCTGAGGCTCTCTGGCAGGCTGTTCCACAGACGAGGACCATAATAGTGAAAGGAAGCTTCACCAAAGGTCTTGGTCTTGACTTTGGGAACCATTAAAAGGCCAGTACCAGAGGACCTCAGGGTTCCGAGGGCTCATAAGATAAGAGCAGCTCAGATAGATAAGAAGGCCCAAGACCACTGAGGCATTTAAAAACTAAGAGAACCTTAAAATCGATCCTAAAACGCACGGGGAGCCAATGCAGCGATTCTAAAACTGGTGTAATATGCACCCGCCCCTTAGTCCCCGTTAACACTCGTGCTGCTGAATTTTGGAGCAGTTGGAGATGTGATGTTCTTTTTTGAGGAAGACCAGAGAGCAGGATATTACAATAGTCTATACGACTAGTAATAAAAGCATGCATCAAGACATCCGTGCTGACAAGAGAGAGAAAAGGGCGGACTCTGGCTATATTCCTAAGATGGCAAAATCCGATTTTTGTTAACATTTTTAATGTGTGAAATAAAATTAAAGTCAGAGTCTAAAAGAATGCCCAGGTTCTTGACACAATGTGTAGGTTTTAGACCTAGCAATTTTGGTAGAAGTTTCTCTCTCTTGTCTTCTGGACCAATGATTAAAACTTCTGTCTTGCCGTGGTTGAGCTGTAGGAAGTTCTCTGCCATCCATGACTTTATATCTAAAATACAGTTCATAAGGGCATTAATTGGTTTTGTGTCATCAGGAGACATGGCAATGTACAGTTGAGTATCATCAGCATAGCTATGAAAATTGATGCCATGTCTCCTGATAACATCCCCAAGTGGTAACATAAAGATTAAAAAGTATTGGCCCTAAAATTGAACCTTGGGGTTCCCCACACTTGATTTCATGGATTGCGGAAGAACATGTATCCATACTTACAAAATAGCAGCGATCTGTGAGATAGAAATGAAACCATTCGAGAACAGTACCTGAGAGGCCCACCATGTGTTTGAGTCTGCGTAATAAAATGTGGTGATCTACTGTATCAAAGGCAGCGCTGAGATCCAGCAGCACCAGGACTGACAGTTTGTGGGAGTCCATGTTACACCTGATATCATTAACAATTTTTAAAAGGGCTGTCTCGGTACTGTGGTTTGTCCTAAAACCAGACTAAAATTTCTCAAGAATGTTGTGGTCCATAAGAAAATTGTTTAACTGGATAAAAACAATTTTTTCTAAAACTTTACTTCAAAACGGTAAGTTGGATACAGGTCGATAGTTACTGAGGATATCAGGATCTAAATTACTCTTCTTGAAAAGGGGCTTCACCACAGCTGTTTTAAAGGCAGTGGGGAAAACACCAGTCTGAAGAGAGCAATTTACAATGTTTAAAATCTCATGTTCGAAGAATCCATAAAATGTTTTAAAAAGTGATGTGGGCATCGGATCTAAAAGGCAGGAGGTCAAGTTTACCTGGGATAAAACTCTACCAAGCATCTTAGCATCAACCAGGGCAAAACAGTCCAGTGTTTCCTCAGCTAAAGGTGAGTCCAAGATTCCATTAAAAGCAGTCTTCTGGTCAGATAAAATGCTGGATCTAATAGAATCAACCTTGCACCTGAAGTGGTCTGCAAAACTCTCACAGAGAGAGTCTGATGGCAGGTTTGTGTTTTTATTAAAATCTGGGTTGATTAACTGATCAATGGTTGCAAAAAGGACTTTAGGGTTATTGTTATGGGTTGAGATTATGTTGGAAAAATACTCAGTTCTCGATATCTTAACTGCATTATTGTATATTATTAATTTATTCTGTAGTATCTGGTAATTGATAGTTAATTTATTTTTTCTCCATTTCCTCTCAGCCATCCTACACTCTCTTTTCAGTTTTTGGATTTGGTTATTTCTCCATGGAGGCTTTGGTTTATTCTAACCGTCCTTGTGATTATTGGGGAAACTCTGTCAATAGTTGATCTTAATTTACTGTTAAAATTATCAACAATAAAATCACACAATGCAGGTGAAATAACTGGGGGAGTATTGCGTAAGAGTTTGATAAAATCAGCAGCCACTTCAGGTGTCAAATGGCGCTTTCTCACAGTTCGCACCGAGGTCTCCCATTGCAAAAAACCAGTGATGTTAAAAAAACACACAGTAATGGTCAGATACAGCCAAGTCAACAACAGAGGACACACTCGTGGGTAGGCCATGGCTAATGACAAGATCCAGAGTGCGTCCCCTGTTGTGAGTTGGCTGCATGACATGTTGAGTAAAATTCATGGATGTCAGCAGGTCATTAAAATCTTCTGACATATGGTCGCCCTGCTTATCAATGTGTAGATTAAAATCACCAGAAATGAGAATAAAATTATATGAGGAGTGGATTATTGATTAAAAACTCAGAACTCATTAATAAAAACAGGGCAGTATTTGGGTGGTCTGTAAACTGACGCATAAAATTGTGGGGCTGCTAAAGACAAAAATGTGGTGCTCAAATGCGGTATATTGATCAAGTAAAATTTGCTGAACTGCAAGTGAGGAAGAAAAAATTGATGCAGTACCCCCAACCCTTCCTGCCCTTTCTTATGGAAAAAACTGAACTAAAATTTGGTGGGGAGGCCTCAGTGAGAACCGCTGGTGCATCCGTACCAAGCCAGGTCTCCGTTAAAAATAAACAGTCAATCTTATTATCTAAAATCAGATCATTGATGATAAGTCTTGTTAGCAAGTGACCGTATATTTAAAAGAGCCATATTTAGGGTAGGTGGCAAGTTATTTATGGGTGGGTAATTTGTTTTCTGTGGATTATTGTTTGGAGACTGATCCACAGAACGTAGGCAGCGTGGGCATGAGTTCTTGTGAACTGTATGTTTTATGGACGGAGGTTTGTTCGTGATCAATGTCCTAATGGGGAAAGTGGGTAGTGAGTTAATTTCCAGACCAGATGGTGGAGATTGACAAAAACGGGACTCGTGCTGGATAGTCTTACTGGGGGTCAGAGATGTGAGTGGATCCGGAGGGGAGGGGTCATGGGATGTAAACAGTCAATTGTGTGTTGTGGTTTGAATGATATGCATCAGGTTTGCTGCTAAAAGCCAGCTACATGATGCATTTAAATGTATGCCGTCAGATTTATAGATTGTGGCGGCCCCAAAACAAGTTAAAATTGTTAATAAAATTAATGTTGTTGCTGCTGCAGATGGACTTGAGCCAAGTTGAGAGGGCAAGAATACGGCTAAAATGGTCTGATCCATGGCGCAGTGTGGGAATGGGGCCAGAAATAAAAACAGACTTTCCGCTGTTTGATTAAAATATTAAAAAGTTTGCAGAAGTCATTTTTAGTGATTTCAGACTGTCTGTGGGTGGTGATGGAAGGAGGTTGTGACCGCAGCAGATCCGGGAGCTTTTCTAACAGGTCGGGGACAGTAGCTCCTGGGAAACAGTGAGTGATAGAGTTAAAATCCCTGATGTGCCTGATGATGGAGTCACGGATGATCATCGTGGCTGGAGGAAAAAGCGGGTGGGATGTTGGTGGTTGCAGGGTCCCTTGGCAAGAGTCAGTGCAGGGCAGCGAAGAACCGGAGGAGGGATTCCCCAACTGCTCCGTGCAGTGTGGCCTCCCGGAGTGCCAGCGAACAGCCTCCCTCAGGATCATATGTCGGGCACAGGACTCTCCAGAACGGGGCCACAGCTGCTGTGGCTCGGCTGGGGCCGCACCAGCCACCTCACTGCTGTCAGTCCTCAGTGGAGGAAAGGCCGCCAGGTCTTCCAGCGAAGGGATGGGTGCGACGTCAGCGGGGGCTGCGCGTCGAGCGAAGCCTGGGCGAACTAGAACCAGTGAAGCTGGAGCATCGGTGGAAGGTGGATTATCAGCCGTTGCCAGAGCCTCATAGCGGTTGGAGACAGGCAGAGGAGGACTGGTGGTTGACACATCTGAGACATTTTTCCTGCCCCAGACCATCACCTCAGACCAGGCCATCTGACTCGGCATTGAGCAGGACGAGGGCGTGGACAGGCGGAGGGGTCCCAGGCGACTGTGTCTCGGAGGGCTGAGTCACTCAAGGCCGTTTTTTTGGACTCCTGGGCCGCTAAAAGACTCATCGTTTGTGACAGCAGAGGAAGACGTAAGCTGAAGTTGGAGAGGAGCGTGTTTTTCTGCTGCAGTTCATCAGAGAGTTGTCGGATATTCTCCTCCAGGTCAGCAATTTTCTTTTGTGCTTTCTGTGGGAGAATTTTATCATCCCCAGGCATTGTCATGTCCATTTTTGACTAAAAACAAACGGTCCAGGCGTTGGGAGCTGTATGATCAATATAGCCGATCAGTAAAGTTCTAGCTCCAGTTTAAAAAGTTAATATCACTAGATAGAAAGTAAATATCAATAAAAAAAAGATAAAAATTTAAAATGGAGTAGGTAAAATAAATAAAAACAGATAAAATAACCAGTCTGTGTAAGAGTGACCGAGGTTTCAAACAGACGACCAGTCTGGGAGGGGGAACATGTAAACCCCACACAGAAAGGTTCTCACCTGTAACCTTCTAGCTGTGAGGCAACAGTGCTAACCACTGCACCACTGTGCTGCCCAAATGCCGTGGTGGGTGGCAGCTTCTCCTCTACGGAGTATGGGGTGGAGCCAGACTCCACCCACGGTAGGGATGTGCGATATGACAAAAATTTCATATCACGATACAAGTCATTCATCACTATAACGATATATATCACAATATACATTTTTTGTAAGTTCTACAGTTTAGATGATCACATAAAAAGGACCAACTTTTGTTTTGTACTTTTACACGCACCTTTCCCCCCCCCTCATAATTTTGCAGTATTGTTATAAAAGTTTTTCAATGTGCATTTGAGACTTGATTCTCAAAAATTTGTTTTCTAAATCATATCACATGAATAAAAAGTAAACAATAAGTTAAATATTTCCTGAGCCAGAGAAGAGAGAAAAAAAAAACATAAAAAAATGTCTGAAAATGAGAAAATTACCCATCGCTGCTATCTACAGATATAAATTGGCTGTTAGTTTAAAGTCAATGAAAATTTAAGTGTAAATCCACAGCCTGATGACCGCTATTCTGGCCTAATTTAACCCGTTTGTTTCTGATGGTCTGATACACTATTATGTCTCCAATTAGTACAACTTAGCACTGTCATTTAGCATTTGCCGTTTTATAATTAGACATGGTGTTAATGTCACTTACCTCCTATTAAAACGAGGTTAGCGGACTACCCTCTCTGTCGCAGCATGGTGGAAAACCCACATCCTCTCTGGCAAACAGGAGTAGCAGGCTAGTAGCTATTTGACCAAACTGGGAGTCCAGAGTTAGCAACCACCGGAGAGCCTAGCCACACACCACATACACTGCGCAGATTGTGGGGGAGAGGCAGGGGGCTGACAAGTAGTGTGAGGGGCTTTGCTCAAGAAATGGGGGTATGTGCATTTTAAATAACAATGTAAACGACGAAGTATTCCATGAAACGATAGACCGTTTTATATCACCATCCGATATATATCGTGTTATCGCACAGCCCTAGCCCACAGCAAATTCATTTTGCAGCCAGTCTGGAGAGACGGCGACGAACAGACAGCAGCTGGCAGAACATAACTATCCCCACGCTCAGTGATTAGATTCCCAGGAGAACTGCCCCTGATCCCCATTGTCCCAGGTGGTGAGGAGCTAATTCCTGTGCCCCCACCCCCCACCCCCATCAGCAGTGCCAAGGGGTCCACATTTTTCTTTGTGAATTTACAGATTTCTTTCTGGTAAATTTCTGACCTTTTCTACTGATTAGAGTAGTTCATGTAAATTTGAGACATTTTTCTCCTTAAGATGAGACTTTTTTCTAATCAGTTTTCTTTTTCTTTCCCTTTTTTCTGGTGAAAATAGGTTAAATCCATCAGCAACTACTAATGATGTAGTAGAGCCATGAAGGGGTGCCCCAGTTCATAGGGGTAGTCTTACAAAAAAGAATTGGGACAGACCCCAAATCTACCTGTACTTCACTCACATTACAAATGTGAGTGAAGAGACTGAACAAACTGATCAAGAAAGCTAGCTCTGTCCTGGGGCAGCGCCTTGATCCGGTGGAGGAGATAGGAGAGAGAAGGACGGTGGCTAAACTGTCATCTCTGCTGGAGTCCGAGTTCCACCCTATGCAGGACATACTGAATGCACTGAGGAGCTCATTTAGCAGCAGACTACATCATCCTAGGTGCACAACCGAGAGGTTTCGCAGGTCCTTCCTACCAACGGCTGTCAGACTGTACAACCTAAGCAGGGCTGCTCGCAGAGATAGCAAAAAGACGTAACAAACTAATAGTTTTTTGAATGCAAAAGATGCAATAGACTTACACAATGGTCCCCTCCGGCATACAACTAGGAAAATACCGGTCGCTATGGAGAGTGAGAATACGTATGGGCACATAATCGTACCATGTAGGATAACTAAGTAGACGGTTGTGCTGTTTCATCCCATCTAGCAACAATGCTCTGCACTGTGTGTGTTTATATATTTACATATTTATTCCATCTAGCTACAATGCTCCGCACTGTGTGTTTATATATCTACATATTATTCCATCTAGCTACATTGCTCCGCACTGTCATATATTTATTCCATCCAGCTACAATGCTCTGCACTGTGTGTATATATATATTTTATAGTAATATGTACATATGTATATTAGCTGCTCTTGCTTGCTTGTTTTTTTTTTTTCTTGCCTTCTGATTGTTGCTCTGAGTGTTGCTATCCCTGTGCTGTTGCAATCCTGGAATTTCCCCGTTGTGGGACTAATAAAGGCTTATCTTATCTTAAATATTTCTCTCTATTGTTTTACAGTACTTACTGCTGTTAATAATTAAACAGTGTTTCTTTTGTTTTTATGTATGTATAAGGGTCATTTACATTTAAAAAGGTTATTAATTTTTAGCATGCCATAGTCCAATTTGATCATATTAAACAATTTTCCAACCATAAAATTGTGGCTAGTAACTTTGGAAAAACACTAGCCACAGTGGCTGGTGAGCAAAAAAGTTAAAGGGCCTATATCATGCTATTTTAAGCCTTTCAGAGTAAACTATATGCATGTATGTGATAGTATATTACCTGTGGTACACTGGAGAATGAATTTCTTATGAAATACGAGTTATTTTCGCGAGCCCGGAAGTAAGATGCCTCGATCTCTGAGGCTCTGCCTCTCCTTCTTGTGGCTGCTGCCTATTTCATGACATAACCCCTGAGCCGGCTGCTGCAGCGTGTCGCTGGGTTCCACCCATGAAAACAAGGAAGGCTGAACAAACTCCTAAATCTCTCACAGCCAAAGACACATTTACGCCACTCAGAAGACATTGTCTTACGTAAAAAAGCAAACAGTTTGACATAAGGTCGGACCCAGGGAACACGCACACAGGCTCGAGTGTGATTCAATAATTTTATTGTGCAGATAACAGGTGTATGAGAGAGCTGGCGTGCGCTGGAATGATGAGCGTAGATTAGCAGACGGCTCCAGGCAGAGCGGGCTATATAGCCCGAGACTGATGAGGCACAGGTGCGCGCGCAGCTGAAGCGGGAGACAGGCGAGCACGAGTCGTAACAAACAGTTGCTGTCACTGAGCAGATCAGGTGCGAGAGGAACTACCTCTTCACAGCGTCAATGCTAAAGTGAAAGTTTTGCCGATCACCGCTCCGTTAGCTGCGCAGAGAAAGTGGGTGTGTGCGTTAGCCTGGGGGCGGTGCTGGCAGCACAGGCACTTCCTGGAGTGGGTGGCTCACCCACATTCATACGCATGAACGTGGGGACCCAGTCATTATCAGGGACAGGGCGGAGCAGCAGCTCAGACAGCAGGGTTGAGGAGGAATACTCAGATGCGTGAATGGAGCAAAATACCACTTTGGGGGTGTTTTTGGTGAGGAATTAACATTATAACATGCTTAAAAGCTCAAAAAAGTCGATTTTGCATGATATAGGCCCTTTAATGTCAAGCCCTGCTTCCAGGTAATAAAGGATCAGCAGCACAGTTGGGCTTCAGGCTTCTGTTTGATACGAAGTTAAATCTTCCTTTAAACATTTTAGCATGATCAAAAATGGTGGGATACCTTCTACTTATTCATGTCGATATAAGCAAAGCACATGTGAGAGTTGCATGGAGCCATGTGGTAGCTAGTTGCAGTGTGAGTTTCACCTTCTTGTGTGTGCAGCCAGCCACATGCTATTTAGAACAGTTGTACCAATACAACAATACAGCAATAACAACAGTTATTTCCAACTAAGCAATCTGATTGGATAATAGGAATTCCAGAAGTTACTATATTCCCCAATAATCACACTAGGACATTTCACTAAATACGTATCACTCCGCTTCAGTTACGTTTTGATAATCTTTAAATTAACTACAGTTAATAGCAGTGGCTTCTTACATGTGAGAAATGTAATATTGTGTTGGGACACCTTAATTTCCACAGCAGGTGAGCTGTTTGAAAAGTGACTGGACAGTCCCACCCTTTTAAAAATCCAGTGACCTATTTTTACATCTGTTTAAACAAAACAGACAAGCTAGAGTTGAATTTTTTGACTCAATTAGAAAACCACAATACCTTTGCGGTGATGGACTCTTTATTCCATCTGAAAATGCCAAGAAAAAGCGAGTGGAGTGTCCCGAGGGCAAAACCCTAGCATGCCAACTAGCCACTGGCATGATCTCAGGGTGACCACAAACCGACTTGACAGGTGACCAGTATGTATTATAAACACTGACTTTTGCACTGGCTACATTTATAAGGGACTATTTTCCTCAGCTGCGCAAAACAACTGGTTAAAAAAATCTTAACATTTTGTCCAGTATTGCTGTCATTTAATAAAATGTGCTTGTGGAACTGTTGTATAAAACACTCGAGGTCATTTGGTATCATGAATATTTTATCTGCAGTGATTCATCGTAAGCCCAACACAAAGCGGGGGCCGAAAACATCACCTGAATTAAAAATATTCATTAATACCGCACTCCCTGTCATGTAATATTGCTTAATTAATGATTTTAGTGATGCACTGATCCCACTTTATTGCTGATTTAGGAAACTAGTATGTTTAATCATTTCTATGCTGTTAAGTGTAATACTTTGACCAACTTATTTTTTAATTCTAAAACTAAAGTATTTAATAGAAATTCAAGCAAAAGTATTGTTTGTATGTGATATGAACATTGTGTTCACAAAGGCAGCCTGTGTAGGTTTACTGTTGAAATGCATTCCTCTAGAGCAGGGGTTTCCAACCTGGGGCTCCTGGAACGTTCAGGTTTCCGTGGGAAATATTCTAATTTCACTTCTTAATCGGTCCAAAGATTTGCAAATAATTTGTCATTGTTGTGCATGTGTTCTATAGGCACCCTTGCACAACAACAGCAAATTATTTGCAAATCTTTGCATCAATTAAGAAGTGAAATTAGAAAATCTCCCCACAGAAAACTGAACGTTCCAGGAGCCCCAGGTTGGAGACCCCAGCTCTAGGGTTTACTCATTCTACAAAACTAATGAAATATATGTTCTATCCAGAGTAAGCACCTATGTGTCATCTGCTAACAGCTGCTTAGTACCGAAAGCCATTTATCAAAGCTCATTCTTACTTTGGAGTCACTCTAGAAACATCTATATTAAAACACTTTTCATCAGTGGTTTAGGTATTTACTTTTGCAAAAATCCACAGAGAGAATCAATCTGGGCAGCTGCTGGGGGTATGCCTTCATCCAGTAGTTATTAAGCAACAATTATGAAAACACAAAATGCTTTACCCTGGGGAAAATGATGCAACCAAACATGCCCAACCTATTACATGTAACGTGTCCTAATGACTGCATAGATTTTTCTGATAGCTCCCAGATAAGCTGCCAGGTTAAAAGGCCAGCGGAATCATTCAACAGATACCTGCAAAACCCCGGATATCTGACTCAAGTCTTGAGCCACAGTACTGCTGGATTTCTGACCTTGATGTGTGGCGGGTGTCAGCCTTGCGGGTCACCCTGTTTCCTTGGGACAGATGTTCTTGATTAATA
This sequence comes from Pholidichthys leucotaenia, assembly GCA_020510985.1. NCBI lineage: Eukaryota > Metazoa > Chordata > Actinopteri > Cichliformes > Pholidichthyidae > Pholidichthys > Pholidichthys leucotaenia. The sequence continues at coordinate 297,015,269 of CM035841.1, read as the reverse complement.
CAGCTGATGCTGGTGTGTATCCGCCTGCCGCAATACTTACTTTTGTCCTTCCATTTATTTTGTAGTTTCCCAGTTTGCCATTGCAGTGTCTAATCAAATCGTCCATGCGACTCATTAGAAAGAAAATCTTCTCGCAGCCGGGCTCCCTCCCCTCTATCCACGTGATTTTGTCGCCTCGGATGTTTTTGTTGGAGTCGCTTTTTTGACTCACCAGCTGGCCGTCCGTGAACCGGCCCGTTTTGTACAGAGCCTTGACGTTTTCTAAAATGCCAAAGCCAGTCTCTGAGCCTAGAAAGTTGTCCACCACACAGAAGCCCTGACTGTTCATGGACGTGATTATGTATTCCACAGTGAGCTTGGTCGGGGATGAGCCCGTCTGTCCGTTAGGTGTGGCGGTGTCATTGTTATCGGACCCGTCCTCGCTGGTCCTACCGCCGACTCCGGGTGTTTCTGTGTTTGCAGTCTGTGGCGAACACGCGTCGTCCCCCTGCCCAGGGCTCTTCTTCTCTCTGGAGATCTGCGCCTTGCCGGGCTCTTTACAAATGAGCTTGTGTTTCTTCCAGTGTTGTTTTTGGTGCTCCTTGCTGCAGTAGAAGGAGCTCCGGCATCTGCCGCACTTCAGAAGGTTCTCCATTTTCCCGCAGAGTTCACAATACTGCCGGTCTCGGTCCAGCTCGCTCGGCGGCTTCTCCTTCTCCATGTTTGTTTCCTTCACCCGTGCCCTGCTAACAGACAACTTGGGGAACGTGCCGCCGCCGCCGCTCTGCGTCAACTCAAAACCCCGCCATTTTATCGCGTTTCTTTTCCTTTCAGTTAACCGTATCGGTAAAACAACACCGGAACTAAGTGTTCAGCGGTGAGTTGGCGTCTTCGTGAGGCATTTCGGCACGTTAACCGTCAGTCCCAGGACGATGCATGGTTACACTGTGCGCTGACTGCGCTCCCAAAACTCGGAGTGTGCGTGTTATCCAGGTCCAACCCAAACTAAACTAACCCTCTGACGTCACGCACAGGCACCACCCCTGCCTTGGCGCCTTCACGGACAGACAAGTGAACTCGAGCTTGTGATGAGTGCATTTCGGGCAAGATTATTGTGACTTCCTGTGAGTTTGACACCAATCTGAATGAATAAATGAATGAATGAATGCACGAGAAAAGGCTAAAATTTACGAGAAAAAGACACAAATTTGCAAGACAAAACAAATATTTTTAGGTGTTTTTCCCCAAAATGCTCAACATGGCTCTTTCTATGGTAGCGGTCTCAGTAAGGGGAACATTCAGTGACTCAAGGTTATTATCATTCATGAATGCATAATTTATTTAATGATTATTTGGGGTTATTTTGTTATTCGATATTTTTCTTTACAGGGGATTTACCATTAACTCAAACTGATGTGACGTTATATAAATAAATTTGATATGAACTAGGTTGTAGCTGTTAGAAAACCAAGTAAGTTGGAGGATGATTTATCTGAGTTTAACAGGAGAACATGAACTCATCTCCAGTGTGCCTGGCCCTCGTTCTTAGCTGCATTTCTGAAATGTCCTTTACGCAACAAAAGAATCATTTGCATAAAGGCTGTCCACTGTCCACATACATATTGTTGCTATCAAGCTCGTGTTGTTGTTATCAAGCTCGTGGTGATGTGGAGGCATAATTTTAAAATTCCACGATCACTAATTTTAAGAGTAGTGGTGTTGTGCCTGGAAATTAGGACAGCAGAGGAGATGGCTAAACTGAATGATGGTTTATGAAACAACACTGTGAACAGCAGGTTCAAATTCAATTCAACTTTATTTATATAATGCCATTTCACAACAACAGTCATCTCATAGCACTCTCAACTGTAGGGAAAACCCCTACAATTGCAGAAAGACCCCAGCAATCAGGCGATTCCCTGTGAGCAAGCGCATGGCAAAGGTGGAGAGAAAAAAAACCCTTTTAGCAGGAGAAAACCTCCAGCAGAACCAGGCTCAGGGAGGGGCAGTCATCTGCTGCGACTGGCTGGGGGGGCTGAGGGGATAGAGAAGAAGAAGAAAAGAACAGACATGTAGAGAGCAAACAGTACAGTGGTGTGAAAAAGTGTTTGCCCCTTCCTGATTTCTCATTTTTTGTATGTTTGTCACACTTAAATGTTTCAGATCATCAAACAAATTTAAATATTAGACAAAGATAACACAAGTAAACACAAAATACAGTTTTTAAATAAAGGTGTTTATTATTAAGGGAAAAAAATCCAAACCTACATGGCCTTGTGTGAAAAGTGACACCCTCCGCCCGCCCCCCGGTTAAAACATAAATTAACTGTGGTTTATCACATCTTTGGAAAGCTGAGTTCAATTTCACTAGCCACACCCAGGTCTGATTACTGCCACACCTGTTCTCAATCAAGAAATCACTTAAATAAGACCTGCCTGACAAAGTGAAGTAGACCAAAAGATCCTCAAAAGCTAGACATCATGCTGTGATCCAAAGAAATTCAGGAACAAATGAGAAACAAAGTAACTGAAATCTATCAGTCTGGAAAAGGTTATAAAGCCATGTCTAAAGCTTTGGGACTCCAGCGAACAGTGGTGAACCTTCCCAGGAGTGGCCAGCCGACAAAAATTACCCCAAGAGCGCAGCAATGACTCATCCAAGAGGTCACAAAAGACCCCACAACAACATCCAAAGAACTGCAGGCCTCACTTGCCTCAGTTCATGTTGTGAAGTCATGTTCATGACTCCACTATAAGAAAGACTCTGGGCAAAAATGGCCTACATGGCAGAGTTCCAAGACGAAAACCACTGCTGAGCAAAAAAACATAAAGGCTCTTCTCAGTTTTGCCAGAAAACATCTTGATGATCCCCAAGACTTTTGGGAAAATACTCTGTGGACTGGCGAGACAAAAGTTGAACATTTTGGAAGATGTGTGTCCCATTACATCCGGCGTAAAAGTAACACAGCATTTCAGAAAGGTAACATCATACCAACAGTAAAATATGGTGGTGGTAGTGTGATGGTCTGGGGCTGTTTTGCTGCTTCAGGACCTGGAAGACTTGCTGTGGTAAATGGAACCATGAATTCTGCTGTCTACCAAAAATTCTGAAGGAGAATGTCCAGCCATCTGTTCATGACCTCAAGCCGTAGTACACTTGGGTTCTGCAGCAGGACAATGGTGTAAAATACACCAGCAAGTCCACCTCTGAATGGCTTAAGAAAAACAAAATGAAGACTTTGGAGTGGCCTAGTCAAAGTCCGGACCTGAATCTGATTGAGATGCTGTGGCATGACCTTAAAAAGGTGGTTCACACTTGAAAACCCTCCAATGTGGCTAAATTACAATAATTCTGCAAAGATGAGGGGCCAAAATTCCTCCACAGTGCTGTAAAAGACTCATTGCCAGTTATTGCAAATGCTTGATTGCAGTTGTTGCTGCTAAGAGTGGCCCAATCAGTTATTAGGTTTAGGGGGCAATCACATTTTAACACAGGGCCATGTAAGTTTGGATTCCCCCCACCCCCCTTAATAATAAACACCTTCATTTAAAAACTGCATTTTATGTTTACTTGTGTTCCCACCCCAGACTTCCCACCCCAAAGACCTGAACAGCTACGGACCAGTGGCCCTGACGTCTCACATGATGAAGACCCTGGAGAGACTGCTCCTTGCTCACCTCCGCCCCCTGGTGGGACCAGCGATGGATCCACTCCAGTTCGCCTACCAGCATAGCATTGGGGTGGAGGATGCAGTAATCTTCCTCCTTCTCCGTTCCCTGTCCCACCTGGAGAAGCCCGGGAACGCGGTGAGGATCATGTTCTTTGACTTCTCCAGTGCTTTCAACACCATCCAACCGATGATCCTGAAGGACAAGCTACTGTGCGCAGGGGTGGACCAGCACTTGTCATCATGGATCCTGGACTACCTCACAGACCAGCCACAGTTTGTGAGAACCTGGGATTGTGTGTCCAACACGATCATCGGCAGCACGGGGGCCCCCCAGGGAACAGTTTTGGCTCCCTTCCTGTTCACCCTTTATACTGCAGACTTCTCACACAATACAACACACTGCCATCTACAGAAGTTCTCTGATGACTCTGCGATCGTCAGCCTCATCTCCAACGGAGATGAAGCTGAGTACAGAGGACTTATCCAGGACTTCGTGGGCCGGTGCCATCGGAACTGCCTCCAGATCAATGCGAGGAAAACTAAGGAGCTGGTGGTGGACTGCCCCAGGCAAGGACAACCCTTCACAGCACCAGTAAACATCCAGGGAGCAGACATTGAGATGGTGACATCCTACAAGTACCTGGGTGTTCATCTGAACAATAAACTAGACTGGTCACACAATACCGACGCACTCTACAAGAAGGGACAGCGCAGGCTGTTCTGACTGAGGAGGCTCAGGTCTTTTGGTGTACAAGGGGTGCTCTTGAAGACATTCTACGACACAGTGGTGGCATCAGCCATCACTTTTGGAGTGGTCTGCTGGGGCAACAGCATTACAGCAGCCGATAGGAAGCCACTGAACAAACTGATCAAGAAGGCTAGCTCTGTCCTGGGGCAACGCCTTGACCCAGTGGAGGAGACAGGAGAGAGAAGGATGGTGGCTAAACTGTCATCTCTGCTGGAGTCCGAGTCCCACCCTATGCAGGACATACTGAACGCACTGAGGAACTCATTTAGCAGCAGACTACATCATCCTAGGTGCGCGACCGAGAGGTTTCGCAGGTCCTTCCTACCTACGGCTGTCAGACTGTATAACCTAAGCAGGGCTGCTCGCAGAGATAGCAAAAAAATGTGACAACCTAATAGTATTGAATGGAAAAGATGCAACAGACTTACACAAATGGTCCCCTCCAGTATACAACTAGGACAATATCAGTCGCTATGGAGGGTGACAATATGTATGGGTACATATTCTTACTATGTAGGGTAACTAAATAGACGGTTATGCTGTTTATTCCATCAAGCTACAATGCTCCGCACTGTGTATATATATTTATATATTTATGTGTACATATGTACAGTGGGGTAAAAAAGTATTTAGTCAGCCACCAATTGTGCAAGTTCTCCCACTTAAAAGTTGAGAGAGGTCTCCAATTTTCATCATAGGTATACCTCAACTATGAGAGACAAAATAAGAAAAAAAAAATCCAGAAAATCACATTGAAGGATTTTTAATGAATTAATTGGTAAATTCCTTGGTAAAATAAGTATTTGGTCAATAACGAAAGGTCATCTCAATGCTTTGTTATATACCCTTTGTTGGCAATGACAGAGGTCAAACATTTTCTGTAAGTTTTCACAAGGTTTTCACACACTGTTGCTGGTATTTTGGCCCATTCCTCCATGCAGATCTCCTCTAGAGCAGTGATGTTTTGGGGCTGTCGCTGGGCAACACAGACTTTCAACTCCCTCCAAAGATTTTCTATGGGGTTGAGATGTAGAGACTGGCTAGGCCACTCCAGGACCTTGAAATGCTTCTTACGAAGCCACTCCTTCGTTGCCCGGGCGGTGTGTTTGGGATCATTGTCATGCTGAAAGACCCAGCCACGTTTCATCTTCAATGCCCTTACTGGTGAAAGGAGGTTTTCACTCAAAATCTCACGATACATGGCCCCATTCATTCTTTCCTTTACACGGATCAGTTGTCTTGGTCCCTTTGCAGAAAAACAGCCCCAAAGTATGATGTTTCCACCCCCATGCTTCACAGTAGGTATGGTGCTCTTTCTCCTCCAAACACGACAAGTTGAGTTTTTACCAAAAAGTTCTATTTTGGTTTCATCTGACCATATGACATTCTCCCAATCCTCTTCTGGATCATCCAAATGCTCTCTAGAAAACTTCAGACGGGCCTGGACATGTACTGGCTTAAGCAGGGGGACACGTCGATGAGGTAAATGAGAAGTTAATTGCTGGTATTGTTAAAACACTGTCAAACTCAAAAACTAGTGATATCTACAATATGAGCACCTCCTTTCTCAAAATGCACAGCAAAATATTAATCAAACCACTGACTCATCTCATTAATCTCTCCATTAGGTCTAGTACATTTCCATCTGGCTGGAAAAAAGCTGTCGTCATACCAGTTCATAAATCAGGCAGTAAAGACGATATATGCAATTACCGCCCAATTTCTATCTTACCAGTCCTATCTAAGGTTCTTGAAAAAGTTGTAGCTACACAGCTGATAGACTACTTACAAGACAGTCAACTTCTTCATCCACATCAATTTGGTTTTAGACCAGGATACTCAACAGAAACAGCAAATTGTTGCCTTATTGAAAACGTCAAACAGTCCTTGGACAGGGGTAATGTGGTAGGAGCTGTTTTTCTAGATCTCAAAAAGGCTTTCGATACTGTAAACCACAGTTTGCTTTTATCCAAAATGGTATCTTTTAACTTCTCCCCAAATACATTAGAATGGTTTGCATCTTATCTCCAGAATAGAGAACAGTGTGTAAAAGTTCACCAGGATAAATCCTCATTTTTAAACAACCGCATGGGTATCCCACAAGGGTCCATTCTTGGTCCTTTACTTTTCAGCATTTTTATTAATGACTTGCCGTTACACTGCTCAGCTGCAACATGCCAACTTTATGCAGATGATGCAGTTATTTACACAGCTGCCAAGACTCCAGCACAGGCTGCAGATGTACTGTCTACAAGTATGGTTGATGTCCAAGAGTGGCTCCTCAAGAACCATCTATTGCTGAACCTTCAGAAAACAGTCTCAATGTGCTTTTCAATCAAAAAATGTAACCTGCAACATTTTAAAGTTAATATACATGATCATGACATCAGTTTAGCTACAGAATTCAAATACCTTGGCATTGTACTAGATCCTCAACTCAAATTTAATCTTCATATAAAGAAAATTTCAAAAACAGTAAAAAAAAATCTGAACTGCTTTAAATTAATTAGATATTACATACCTTACGAAGCAGCTGCACTGTATATGCATTCTATGGTTTTTTCTCATATATCATACTGTTTGACAGTCTGGGCTCAAGCAGCCCCTTCCACAATAAGACATATAGGTTCATTATATAATCAAACCCTAAAAATCTTGGACAAAAAGCCCATTAGGTGGCATCACTGTAATGTTTTAAAAAAATACAACCTATTGAGTTTTGAGAGCTTCATTGACCTCTGTCTTCTGAAATTAACGTTCAAATGTTTCCATAAATCAGCACCCGAGCCACTTGCTGGTTTCGTCCAAAGACAGGACAGCAGCAGAGCCACCAGGAGTTCTGTTAACAATAACTGTAAAATATTCCACCGCAGAACCACATTTGGACAAACAGCTTTCTCTATAAAGGGCAGTCACATCTGGAACACAATGCCAAATGAAATTAAAATAATAACGGACTTTAAAACATTCACTAAAAATGTTAAAAACTGGCTGAAAAATAAACAAGAATGTACTCATGTATGAATTATTTGTCTGCAAAGTGAGAGTGAATGAAGGGAAGGAATAAATGTGTTTGTTTATAGTGAGTGACAGAGGGAGGAAGGCCTGAAATAGGCAAATGTGAGTTATGTTATATGTGTTAAATGTGAGTCAGGCTGTTATATTTGTGTATTTATAATATTTATGTTAAAGGTGAGTCAGGCTGTTATATTTGTGTATTTATAATATTTATAATATTTATAATTGTGTATTTATAATTCTTCTGCATTGATGTATGTGGTTATTGTGTATATTTTTATCTTGATTCTTTTTTCTAAAGTCCATCCAGGGACAAGAGTTGCAAATTAGCTAATAGCTATACACTCTATGTGCAACACATCAGATTGATTGTCTTTGATTAATTGTCTATGTTTATTGCACTGTCCCTGTCAAATAAACTAATCTACTACTACGTCTGGCACTGCAGCATTTGAGTCCCTGGCGGCATAGTGTGTTTCTGATGTAGCCTTTGTTACTTTGGTTCCAGCTCTCTGCAGGTCATTCACTAGGTTCCCCCATGTGGTTCTGGGATTTTTGCTCACCGTTCTCGTGATAATTTTGACCCCATGGGGTGAGATCTTGCGTGGAGCTCCAGATCGAGGGAGATTATCAGTGGTCTTGTATGTCTTCCATTTTCTAATAATTGCTCCCACAGTTGATTTCTTCACACCAAGCTGCTTACCTATTGCAGATTCAGTCTTCCCAGCCTGGTGCAGGTCTACAATTTTGTTTCTGGTGTCCTTTGACAGCTCTTTGGTCTTGGCCATAGTGGAGTTTGGAGTCTGACTGTTTGAGGTTGTGGACAGGTGTCTTTTATACTGATAACGAGTTCAAACAGGTGCCATTAATACAGGTAATGAGTGGAGGACAGAGGAGCCTCTTAAAGAAGAAGCTACAGGTCTGTGAGAGCAAGAAATCTTGCTTGTTTGTAGATGACCAAATACTTATTTTACTGAGGAATTTATCAATTAATTCATTAAAAATCCTTCAATATGATTTTCTGGATTTTTTTTTCTCATTTTGTCTCTCATAGTTGAAGTATACCTATGATGAAAATTGGAGCCCTCGCTCATCTTTTAAGTGGGAGAACTTGCACAATTGGTGGCTGACTAAATACTTTTTTGCCCCACTGTATATTCACTGCTCTTATTTTCTTATCTTCTAAATTATTGCTCTGAGTGTTGCTATCCCTGTGCTGTTGCAATCCTGGAATTTCCCCATTGTAGGACTAATAAAGGCTTATCTTATCTTATCTTATCTTTGTCTAATATTTAAATTTATTTGATGATCTGAAACATTTAAGTGTGACAAACATACAAAAAAATGAGTTATCAGGAAGAGGGCAAACACTTTTTCACACCACTGTATGTATGCATGTAAGTAACAGTATGTATGTAAAATACCGCTGTAAAGGGTGAGGCCAGATGGCTGGATGATCTCAGCTTTATTGAACGTTGGTAACACAGCGGACACACAGTAGACACCAGGCAGAGGGCACCGGTCGAAGAGGCCACATAATGGATGCCCTCTGCTATTTATAGGGCAGTGCAGTGGCGGAACAGGAAGTGCCTGCCACTACACCGCACTTCACAATAAAGGTGTCAAACACCAACACCACATTTCTTCCCCCCCTTAGAAAAGTCCAAAACCACTCACTCAATTCACCCCCCCCCCTCCACCACCACCAATTTAGGACCAGAATGATGCACTAACAGAACGAAAACTGATATATCTAAATGACCTAACATTCACACAACAAATCCTAAAATAGGGCAGACGGGTGGACTACCATTCTGCCCACACGGCACAGTGGATTATTGTGCTCCCTGATAAGTTAAAAGAAAAGTCCATTAATAAACTAAAATTAATGCTGTGTTCCTAAACTAATAAAGATGCACAAAACAATCCCATTTTACATCATACATAAACATCAGAACTATTAACATAAAATTTACAGCACTGTTCCTTGGGCAGGAGGAGCAGAATTGGCATGGGAGGGCCCAGGGCAGCCCTTCAGCAATCACACCCCTGGAAGCAGCAGGCCCCCGGGACAATGGCTGATCTCCCAGATGAATGCGCCTCTCCTCATCACCACCGACCCTCGTGTCTCCAGACCTGTCACCAGAAGCCTCTTTCCGGACATGCCGAAGTTGATTGGTGTGACTCGCCAAGCCATCAGACAGCTGAAAGTATGCTGCGCCCAGTTTAGCCACTATGCGCAGACACTCCTGATGTTTTGCTGGCTGTCATCTGGCCCATCTTCGTTGTGGATGTTCCTCTCCTCAAACCCGAACCAAGTCCATAACCCTGAGAGGAGCTCGGCTCGGCCTGGAGAAGCCCGGGAATACAGTGAGGATCATGTTTTTTGACTTCTCCAGTGCTTTCAACATCATCCAACCGATGATCCTGAAGGACAAGCTGCTGTGCGCAGGGGTGGACCAGCACCTGTCATCATGGATCCTGGACTACCTCACAAACCGGCCACAGTTTGTGAGAACCCGGGACTGTGTGTCCGACACGATCATTGGTAGCACGGGGGCCCCACAGGGAACGGTTTTGGCTCCGTTCCTGTCCACCCTTTATACTGCGGACTTCTCACACAACACAACACACTGCCATCTACAGAAGTTCTCTGACGACTCTGCGATCGTCAGCCTCATCTCCAACGGAGATGAAGCTGAGTACAGAGGACTTATCCAGGACTTCGTGGACTGGTGCCATCGGAACTGCCTCCAGATCAACGCGAGGAAAACTAAGGAGCTGGTGGTGGACTGCTGCAGGCAAGGACAACCCCTCACAGTACCAGTAAACATCCAGGGAACAGACATTGAGATGGTGACATCCTACAAGTACCTGGGTGTTCATCTGAACAATAAACTACACTGGTCACACAATACTGACGCACTCTACAAGAAGGGACAGCGTAGGCTGTTCCTACTGAGGAGACTCAGGTCTTTTGGTGTACAAGGGGCGCTGCTGAAGACATTCTACGACACGGAGGTGGCATCAGCCATCACTTTTGGAGTGGTCTGCTGGGGCAGTGGCATTACAGCAGCCGACAGGAAGAGACTGAACAAACTGATCAAGAAAGCTAGCTCTGTCCTGGGGCAGCGCCTTGACCCAGTGGAGAAGATGGGAGAGAGAAGGATGGTGGCTAAACTGTCATCTCTGCTGGAGTCCAAGTTCCACCCTATGCAGGACACACTGAATGCACTAAGGAGCTCATTTAGCAGCAGACTACATCATCCTAGGTGCACAACTGAGAGGTTTCGCAGGTCCTTCCTACCAACGGCTGTCAGACTGTATAACCTAAGCAGGGCTGCTCACAGAGATAGCAAAAAGACGTGACAACCTAATAGTATTGAATGCAAAAGACGCAATAGACTTACACAATGGTCCCCTCCGGTATACAACTAGGAAAATACCGGTAGCTACGGAGGGTGACAATATGTATGGGTACATAATCATACCATGTAGGATAACTAAGTAGACGGTTATGCTGTTTCATTCCATCTAGCTGCAATGCTCCGCACTGTGTGTGTTTGTATATTTATATATTTATTCCATCTAGCAACAATGCTCCACACTGTGTGTTTATATATTTACATATTTATTCCATCTAGCTACAGTGCGCTGCACTGTGTGTGTTTATATATTTACATATTTATTCCATCTAGCTACGGTGCTCCGCACTGTGTGCTTATATGTTTGCATATTTGTTCCATCTAGCTACAATGCTCCACACTGTATGTGTTTATATATTTGCATGTTTGTTCCATCTAGCTGCAATGCTCCGCACTGTGTGTTTATATATTCATATATTTATTCCATCTAGCTACAATGCTCCACACTGTGTGTGTTTATATATTCACATATTTTTTCCATCTAGCTACAATGCTCCACACTGTGTGTGTTTATATGTTCATATATTTATTCCATCTAGCTACAATGCTCCGCACTGTGTGTTTATGTATCTATATATTTATTCCATCAAGCTGCAATGCTCCGCATCGTGTGCCTATATATTTATGTTTATATGTACATATGTATACTCGCTGCTCTTGTTTTTTTCTTGCCTTCTGATTGTTGCTCTGATCGTTGCTATCCCTGTGCTGTTGCAATCCTGGAATTTCCCCGTTGTGGGACTAATAAAGGCTTATCTTATCTTATCTTATCTTATCGGTCTGGCCCCGTCCTCTTCTGAAGCCGTCATAGCGGTCACCATCATAGCTGCAGATCCTCCATCCCTCTGCGGCCAAGCTCTGGAGGAATCTGGGACTAGCACATTGGCGTCACTCACCAGTGCAGGTCCCTCATGGTCACACTTGGTATCCCCCTCTACCGTTTCCCGAGCACCGGCACTGAGACCCTCCTGCGCCGAAGCTGAGTGAGCCTGGTCCTGCTTAACCGCCATGGTGTCTGTTAGTCCTTCGTCCCACACAATGTCATCATCGACCACCGGAACCAGAGGGTTCCACTGGCCACAAACCGACCATTCTTCCCCAGCATCGTCTTTAATGGTGAAACCCAGTCCGTAGAATAAATCACAGCCCATGATGTTGTTGCCTCAGGCTGTCACATGGAACGTGAAGTCAGCCATCGTCGCAGACTTATATTGGAACCATTAACGCCAACGTCCCGACTGTGCACAGCCTGCCACCTCCATAACCATAAAGCAGTGTTGGGTTACCTCTCACTCTGTAGTGGGGGAAAAACTTCCTCACCGTGGCCCAATTCAGCAACAACCCCTCTGCCCCGTGTCAAGCAGCAGCGGTATCTCCACGCCATCCAGTTCCACTGCATACGAAGTGTATCCATTGGTACTGGGAGACACCGTATGGATGGTTGTCAGGGGCAGGTGGAGTGATTTCTTCTCTGGGCTCTCTGGCTCAGATACGCAGCACACTCGAGCATAATGGTTCAAGTGTCCACATCTGCTACAATGCTTCCCTCTAGCCTGGCAGTCCTTAGCCTTATTTCAGTGCATCGTGGACCTGCAACCATTGCAAAGGGGTTTTCCCGGGGCAGACCTTTGGCTGGAAGCATTGGCTTTCCGTAGTGTCGTCGTCCTAGCTATCCTTGCTATCCGAGTCCGCTACAATTGCCGTGACAGGAGGCTCTGGCGGCCGTTGTGACTGGCGCCAGTTTAGCTCCAAAGCTAGCTTGTCTGTAGCCTCCAATTGGAGAGCTAGCCTGACAGTCTTGGCTAGCGTTATGTCACTTGGTGCCGTGAGTAGCCTAGCCCATATAGCAGCGCTACTTGTGTGCTCCGCAAGCTGGTCACATATCAAATCATCCTCCAGTGGCCCAAAACAACACTCGGTAACTAACTGCCTCAAGTCGGCAACAAACTGATGTATAGGCTCACCCACACATTGTCGCAACCGAAAGCGAATCCTCCAGACAGATATGCTATCCAGGATATGAAAGTGGCTTGCTAGCAGCTCGACGTCTTCAAAAGAGTCCGAAGCTCTGAGTGTGCGCAGGACACGCTGGCCCTCAATCCTGAGGTTGTGAACAAGCAGCGCACATGCTCTTAACTTGTCGAGCTTACCCAGGTCGAGTGCAGTGATATAGATCTGGAAAGCTCCAAACCATCTCGGCCACGGAACGGGCAGCTCACCTGGGAGCTCGAGGAAGGGGCGAAGTGGTGTAATGCACACCTCTATTAGTTAATCCTTGATCGCCAAATGTTATGTATGTAAAATACCGCTGTAAAGATTGAGGCCAGATGGCTGGACAAACTCAGCTTTATTGAACATTGGTAACACAGCGGACACACAGTAGACACCAGGCAGAGGGCACCGGTCGAAGAGGCCGTATAATGGATGCCCTCTGCTATTTATAGGATGGTGCACTGGTTGAACAGGAAGTGCCCGCCACTACACTGCACTTCACAATAAAGGTGTCAAACACCAATGCCACAAACAGCACAACGGAGACTCAATCTATGGGAGAGAACAAACAGATGTTAATGACAAGCAAAAATACTTTGTTGAGAGTGAAGAAAGCAGTGAAGCCCAGTGCATTGTTGGAGGTCCCCCAGCTGTCTAAACCTATTAGCAGCATTACTAAGGGAGGCTTCAGGGGCACCTGATCCCACCCTAACTATAGGCTATATCAAAAAGGAAGGTTTTAACCCTATTGTTAAAAACAGAGATCGAGTCTGACTCCCGAATCCAGATTGGCAGCTGGTTCCAAAGGAGAGGAGCTTGATAACTGAAGGCTCTGCCTCCCCTTATACTTTTGAAGATCCTAGGTATTACAAGTAATCCTGCAATTTTTGGGAGCGTAGCTGAGAGCGTAGTGCTCTGTTAGGACGATAGGGTATCATCAGATCTTTTAAATAAAAAGGGGCCTGATTATTTATAGCTTTGTAAGTGAGAAGAAGGATTTTAAACTGAATTCTAAATTCTATGGGAAGCCAATGAAGGGAAGCCAGAATCGGAGAGATGTGATCTCTCTTTCTAGAACCTGTTAAAACTCTTGCTGCAGCATTTTGGATCAGCTGAAGACATTTTAAAGATGTTTTAGGACAGTCTGATAATAAAGAGGTACAAGAGTGGTGGCTTAGAAGTAGAGCATCTGCCCCACAACTGGGAGTTTGGGGTTCAAGTCCTGGCCGGGTCCTACCAAAGACCATATAAAAATGGAACTTCCTGATATCCAGTTTGGTACTCAGCAAAAATGGAACAGAGGAGGGAAATGTGGGGCCGTCTAATAGAGAGCCGAAGTTACGCCCCCTCTACTTCCACATGGGACCTTAAATCAAAAAAATTCTCCATTTATACCGGAGTGGTGGCCTAGTTGATAAAACATCCACCCCACAACCAGGTCATGGGTTCAAGCCCCGGTTGGGTCATACCAAAGACCATATAATAATGGTACTTTCCGCCTTCTAGCTTGGTGCTCAGCATAATAGAAAGGGGGAAGGAAAAGTTGTTTGTGGCAACACCTTGCATGGCAGCGACCCCTCTGATTCTAGATGTGATTAATATCGCAGAACAGAGAAACGTAATTTCATTCTACTGTACATGATTGGCTGTATGGATTGAATGACAATAAAGTAGGCTTCTGCTTTTTCTAATCTAGAGCTAACAAATGTGTGGATTAGTTTCTCAGCATCACTGAGACAAGATACTCGTAATCTCGGCAATATTATGCAAATGATAGAAGGCAATCTTAGAAACAAGTCTAATATGTGAATTAAAGAACAGATCTTGATCAAAAATAACTCCAAAGTTCCTCACAGAACTATTAAGAGAAAGAGTAACCACATCCAAACTAAGAGTTTGATTTGGAAAGGTGTTTCTAAAGTTTTTTGGACCAACTGGAATGACTTCAGTCTTATCTGAATTTAATAGCAAGAAATTACAAGTCATCCAAACTTTGATTTCCTTAAGACAAGCCTCTAATCTGGCAAACTGATTCCTGTCATCTGGCTTCAATGACAAGTATAATTGTGTGTCATCTGCATAACAATGAAAATGTATGCAGTGCTTTCTAATAATGTTGCCTAACGGAAGCATATATAAACTAAAAAGAGTAGGGCCTAGCACAGATCCCTGTGGAACTCCGTGACTGAGCTTTGAGTTGGAAAAAAACTCATAATTGACATGAACAAACTGGAACCTATCAGACAAATAAGATTTAAACCACTGCAACAAAGTTCCATTAAGTCCAACATGGTGTTCTAGTTTATCAAGTAAAATATTATGATCGATAGTATCAAAAGCTGCACTAAGGTCTAAAAGGACAAGTACAGAAACAAGTCCATTATCAGATGTGATAAGAAGGTCATTAGTGACCTTCACTAAAGCTGTTTCAGTGCTATGATGGATTCTAAACCCAGATTGAAACTCTTCAAATAAACCATTTCCCTGCAAGTGGTCAAATAATTGCGTAGCAACAACTCTTTCTAAGATTTTTGAAATGAAAGGCAGATTAGAAATTGGTCTATAGTTAGCTTAAACTTTTGGATCCAGCGTTGGCTTTTGAAGTAAAGGTTTAATTACAGCAGTTTTAAAAGCCTGCAGTACATGGCCTAAAGTTAATGGAGAACTGATTATTTGAAGAACAGAGCAACCAATAAATGGGAAGACTTCTTTAAATAACCTGGTTGGAATAGGGTCTAAGAGACAAGTTGAAGGCTTGGATGAGGAAATTATTTTATCTAATTCTAAAAGGTCAATTGGAGTAAACTCATCCAAACAGATATCAGTTGAAGGAATTGTAGTAGTTGCTGTATTTAAGTTAATGGTGGGAAGAATCTAATTGATTTTATCTCTGATAGATGAAATCTTGTCATTTAAAAAGTTCATAAAGTCCTGACTAGTAAGTTCTAAGGGAATGCTAGATTTGACAGAGTCCTGACACTTTGTCAGCCTGGCTACAGTGCTGAAAAGAAGCCCAGGATTATTCTTGTTCTCTTCTATTAATGCAGAATAATAACGCTCTAGTTTTCCTAAGAGATTTTTTTTTAATAAAATAGAAATTGATTTCTCCAAGCTAAATAGATTTAATCTAATTTAGTGGATCGCCATTTTCTTTCTAAATGACAAGTCTTCTGTTTTAAGCTACAAGTTTCTGTGTTGAACCAAGGAGTTAGAAATCTCTGATTAAACTTTTTCTTTTTTAAAGGGGTCACCATGTCTAGAGTCTGATGCAGAGAAGTTGTCACACTATCTACCATGCTATCAATTACAGAAGGAGCAAGCTCTCCATAGCTTATCTCCGTTGCGTTGACTCATGGCATTACAGTACATAGGTTAGCAAGCTAACTATAGCTGGATACAGGCTGGTGTGCTGGCTATAGAGGGTATGCGTATGATGTCACCGAACAGAACTCATGGCAGTTCAAAAAACACTGAGTGACAAAAATGAGTGGCAGAATTGTTATATGCAGTAAAAGATAAAAAATACACACAATATTCAGTCACAGCAGTACACAGAGTACCTGCTTGCATTGTGGAGAGCTAATCTTATCATTCCATCTTGATTAATTGGCAAAAAATTAAATAAACAAGATAATTAAAGGCTCTGAATCAGTTCTCAGTTACCGTGTGCTCCTTGGTCTTTACCCACACATCACTACAGTCAAATAAATGGTGTGGTATTAACATGTAAAGTCAAAAAAAAAGGTACTCTGTGCACTGCTGTGACTAAATATTTTGTGTGAATTTTATGTTTTGCTGCATACAAACTAAAGCTGAAACATGTGACTGCCACTCAGTGCTGTGCTGCTATGGTAACTGTCCTGTGACTGCCAAGAATTCTGTTCCAATGCGTCCCCTCTATAGGTGCGCAGTCTCCCGCCTAATCCCCTAAATATAGTCACGGCGTGATGACAGCATGTCGTGTGTGCGTCCCCACATCCGTGACGTGTATGGTGCTAATATGGGAATATCTAACATTTACCTCCCCCCTGAAAAAAACGAAAACATTATGAACATTTAAACTCACAACAGCATTTTTTTTTTAAACAGAACCTGGGCCACCGGGTAGACTGCCACTGAAACTCTGCATGGTTGAGTGGGTTGTTCTGTTACTCTGTTTCCAACCATTGTCATGAGCGATGAGAATGTGCCCCCTCCTTCCCGTTTATCTCTCCTCAGGTCATCAATGCACCTGAGTGAGAGGACACACCTGCTCCCTCTCATCAGCCAGCGTTTATAAGGAAGCACTCTTCAGTGACTCAACGCTGCCTCATCTGGGTATACTGCCCGCATTAGGACAAGCAAGTATATGATTCACACAGGTGAAGACAATACTAACCTGTGCATTCTCTTCTCCCTTCAGGTTGCTGCCATCGTGCGGGTGTGTCTCCAGGACGGCGCGCACTCTCCTGCCACATCATCGTCCATCTACGGCACCTAACCTCCACCCAATCAGGCTCCACCAGCTCCACTCCCTTCACCCTGCTGGTTCATCAGTTCCCCGCTGGGGCCCTGCCGGTTCTCCCTTGGAGCTCACGTAAGTGGTAATTTGGCCAGCCCATTTTCCCTTACTCCGTTCCTCCACTCACGGCTCTCGTCTTCTCTCCACAGGCTGTTTCCTCTGGCGAGTGACTGTTTCAGTAACTGTGCGGTTATTTTGACATTTAATAAAAATCTCAGACATGTGCTGTGGTTTGATTGTTCTCTCTTGTTGCTGCATCGTGCACGTGAGCTGATTGTTAATTCCAATCATGACAGAACGAGCCAGCCTTGATCTTGGCTCAGCAGGTGCAGCAGCATCGGGGCAATCAGCTCTGGATCACTTAGAGGCGACCAAGCGACAGTTAGCCATGATGTCCCAGCAGCTGCAAACTATGATGCAGCAATAAGCGACTTTCGCATTACGAGTGCGCATGTGCGGACTATATGAGTTCAAAGTTCATCACTACCAAACATTCCGGTAGCCGCCTTGCTTTTGTATAGAGACAGTACTGTCACACCTGAACAATTGCCATTTAAAGTCTGCTTCAAGCTTTAAACCGCTGTTATGCCAGGTGCACACTGTGCCGTAGTGAAGTGTGGGAACGACATGTATCATCTAGAGCAGTGGAAAAAGCAAACTTGCAGCATGCATGTGTGTAACTTCGGGACCAGCATGTGCACGTGTCTGCTGCCATTCACGTTAGATACATTCCCCACGGAGCTGAAGGATCCGGACTGACGTAATTGTTGGATTAAAGCAGTAAGTCTATATTATAACATAATTAAATAGTGTTGTGTATTGTTCAAGTTCTAGCCTAATTGACAGGAGTCTAAACCCTGAAGTATTAGGTACGGACAGGCAGGCCTGGATCTAGGATATAGTTCTTTGAATATTGGTAATGACGCTTGATCTACACACACATGTAATTAAGGCCATTGATAAGTAGGCTGGTATAAAATAAAATTGCAAATCATTGAAAATGTGTAGTACTTAAACTATAGTAGTATCGACCTATAGATTTAAGTAAGCAGGCTATGCCTTGTAGTGAAATTTACTCAGAATGACAAAACCAAAGTTGAGCTGTCAAACCACTCGCTTACCTTCTTTGTAGTCGTTTTGGAGTGTCGCAAGTAAGGGTGCTTGGTCCTTTGACACCAAAAAATCTGTTATGTCAGCATACATAAAGGGGGGCCATTTTGGCCAATTTCTGCAACGGGGCTGCGAATGCAAGCACAACTAGTTTATCCTTGCGTTTGCGGGTACAACCGGGAAGACCCCTACGCATACAATATGCTCATAGATCAGGAACTTTCCATAAATTAAATGTATTGATAGAGCATGTTTGGTAGCCACGTTCCCATGATGCTTTGCACGAGCCGAGATGTGAAAGTCGCTTATTGGGCACCGTCACACAATATTTGGCCAATGTGGCTCCCCTGGCTCCTCCTCCTCAGCCTACTCCTGTTGTTCAACCTCCAGTGCGCCATACCACCTCCGTTCCCACACCTGCCCCGTACGTGGGGGAGGTGGGGAAGTGTAAGGAGTTTCTTCATCAGGTGCGGATGTATTTGGAGCAAGTCGGGGGGAGTACCCGGGGGATATCACGAAAATTCAGTTTTTCACCTTACTGCTACGGGACCGAGCCCTTAGTTGGGCTTGAGTCACGGCAGACAGCTCCGAGGGGTGAGGATACATGTTTGAGCAATTTGTGGTCACCTTTTCTCGCGCATTCGACCATACTGAGAGTCAAGGGAAGATCATGAGCCGCCTTATGACTCTCCGCCAGGGTGCTCAGTCAGTGGCGGAGTACTCGGTGGAGTTTTGGTTCGAAGCAGCAGACTCGGGGTGGAACAAAGTTGCCTTACGCAGCACGTTCCTCCATGGGTTAAACGCTCACCTCCGCGATGACCTGGCAGTTTATGCAGTTCCTGACACCCTTGATGGTCTTATCGATCAGGCTGTTGGTTTAGACACCCGCTACTGTGAGCACGCAAAGGAGCGACAGTCCTCCTCTTGCCCATCTGCCAACCAGGGGCCCGCCACGGAGACTGACTCTGGTGGGGCTGGTCCTCCTCCCGAGCTGATGGAGCTCAGTCGGTACCAGTTGACTGACGATGACCGCCGGTGAAGGAGGAGGGCTAGCGCGTGCACGTACTGTGGTTTGGTGAGCACAATCAGGACAAGTGCCACCAGCAACCAAAAAGATGCGGCCCGTCAGTAACCGTGGGGGGTCTGGCAAGCTGGACCAAGTTAACTTTCCCCTGTAATTTCTCTATTTCGGCCCTCGTGCAATTGCTGGGGGTCGAGAGGAGGATGATGGTGTTAGTGGATTCAGGGGCAGAGGGCAATTTCGTATCGGCCTGGTTTGGTTCGGGACATGGGTATTCCAGAGATGCCAACCCTCAGACTCGGGAAAGTGGAGTAATGCCTGGCTGAAAGCCAGGCCCGAGCACCATAGGTGTGAGGCGGGGGTAAGCGTGAGAGGGGGTATCCCCCTTTTGCTGGTGGGGGTCTGGGGGGCCTCCCCCAGAAAAAATTTTAAAATTACCATGAAAATAAGCCATTTCCTGCACTTTCTGGGCACATCTAACAAGATAAGATACAACACAAAATTAACATTTTTGTTGGAATATTTACTATAATTTGGTTTAAAATTCTAATTCATTAAGTCTTTGGTCACAATATTTATAAGAGACATGCACAAATAGTAATTAGGTTCATCTTAGCAATATAAAACAAAATATAAACTAAGAACCCAAAATAAAGAGAGCATCTACAGCTCTCAATAATCACAACTACATCAGTCAGTCAATGTCACTAGCGTAGATATTTCTGCTTGAAGTTAGTGTGTTCATGTGAAGAATGTAAAGAATGATCACAAGAAGTTCCATGACATCCACAAGCCATCCGTTCTACACACTTGACAAAAAGCTTAAGTTTCACCGATTTTCGATGCAGTAAACAGAGATGTGATTTGGGGTTGGCGAAATTATCTGAAAATGTTGCAGCGGGTCTGGGGGACACAGTCCCCCAGCGGGGTTCGGGGCAGATCCCTGGTGAGGGGGGTTTGGGGAGCTTTGCCCCCCGAAGCTCCTGTGTTACAACCCGAGTGCCAGTCTCGTCCGCACTCGGCTCATATATCATGCTTTCCAGGCTTTGACAGCAGCGGTTCCCCTCTAGCCTCCCGGGCTCTTATTGTGACAGCGGCCGGTGGACCTCCCTGCTGTCAAGGCCAACAGCTGTGCTGCATTCGGGGTCATTAGTGCCCGGTGTTAAAAGCGGGTGCTGAATGCACCCCGATGCAGCAGCCCCTGTTAAGATACTTCCTGTTAATCTCCCTGAAGTTCTCATCGTCTGATGCTTCGGGCGCCTCCCGGCTCAGACGCCGTTCGTTCATCATCATTTGTAAGTTCCCCGTGATTATTCTACCTGCACTGTCGTGTGTATTTTTCCCTGTTCCTTCACTCCCCAATAAACATCACTGCAACTCACCGGTGACTGCTGGCGTCTTATGGTGGCTCGTGAGGGCCACCGTGACAGTAGACTACTGTCAGAATGTCCGGAGAGGGGCGTCACGCCGAGACGCCATTAACCGTGAGTTTTTGCAGTATTGGACTTTGTTATTCCCAGTCTGGGTGTCAACTCTGGGAGCATGTCGTCTCCCAGGAGCCGCGCTTGGCACCTGGGTAATGAGCTAGCCAGCGCCCTGGAGTACGTTGACGGGACGCTCTTCACCGCGAGCCTCTACGACGACCCAAACCAAATTCGCTGGCACCTAGACTACGCTGAGGTTCTCCTGGACAATCTTCCTCGCTACACCAACCACCCCGAGGTCAGCGCGAGGAGAAAGGACATTGCTGTACAGCGTGAGATACTCCGTGGGTTGGAGGGAAATCCTGGCAGGAAGCCGAAGAGGAGGAGATGTCACCCCTCGCTTCGGGATCCCACTCCTGCCTCCGTTCCATCCCGGGAGTTCACACCATCCAGAGGTCTTTCCCCATCGGGCATGACGTCACTCGGGTTTCCCCCTGAGGAGCTGCAGCTGACTGCTGTTAAGATCCGAGGCCGAGTGACAGCTGCTCGCTCCGCTGTTCATCTGCCCGGTCAACCTCAGCGAGAACCCCGTCCAGATCCTGTACCGGGCCGCCGCAAGGGCTCAACCCCCCACACAGCTGCCATCCCTGCGCTTCGTCAGAGGGGAATTCCCGCAGTCTCTCCCCCCGGGCCATCTTCTTCCGCTCTCCTGTCAGCGTCCTGTGCCCGGCTCATCACGGCTGTTGCCCCCTCCTCCTCGTAGCCTATCCCGGCTGCTGTGTGTCTCGGGAGTCCCATTTCGGCGAGTCCCGTCCCGGAACCTTCTCGAGCGGCTCCCCGTCATCCTCCCAGGGGGTCCTCTGTCACCATCCGGCGGGGAAAGGGAGGAGCAACGTCCGCCACAGCAGGCACCACTCAGCCTTCAGGAGACTGGCAAGTCCAAATTCATCCATA
Source organism: Pholidichthys leucotaenia (assembly GCA_020510985.1). Lineage (NCBI taxonomy): Eukaryota > Metazoa > Chordata > Actinopteri > Cichliformes > Pholidichthyidae > Pholidichthys > Pholidichthys leucotaenia. Next base: position 296,993,426 of record CM035841.1, on the reverse strand, counting down.
CTCTCGTTATTGTGATTTGCTCTGTCAGACTCCTGGAGGTGGAGTTCGGGGTTCGCAGCTCCCCGAGCTCCCACCACCTGCTGTGGCTGTCATTATTAACCCCGCATCCTCTGTGTCTCCCTCCGCTGAGCGGTCCTCGACACCAGGCCATCGTCGCTGGATGAGGAGGGGGCCTGCGGTTCTGGAGAGCCTGGTTCCGGCTCCGCAGCCATGTCGTGGGTGGAGGAGGAGGGCGGACTGCAGCGTGGAACCTGCGCCGACGAGGAAGCACCCCCGGGTCTCCACGGACGAGTGGTCCGGTCCAGCGGGTCAAGGGTCCCCTGCCACTACGCCGTGTGGGCCGTCGGCGTGGGCTTTGGTGCAGGAGGATCCAGGAGCTGCGTGCACCATCATGCCAGCTGCGGAGCCCGCCGTAGCTGAGTGGGAGCCTGAAGATGACCTTCTGCCGTCAGAGCCCGGATCGTCGAAGTCCTGGATGGCGTCAGATCTCGAGATCAGGCAAGTGCTCTGTTTTGTCTTTCTTTACTTCATCTTAGAGCATTTTTGCCTGTCTCTTGGGGAGGCGAGCCGGGTGCGGCCACCCGCTACATCCGAGCTTGTCTCGCCGGGTTCTCCCGAGCCTTCTCCCAGGGTCGTTGGCGCGGATCTGAATTCGCCCGCTGTGCCAGAGGTTCCGGGTTCGGGGTTGGAGGTCGGTCCTGGTGCGGCGCCTACCCAATCGGGGTCCAACGCAGATGTGACTGAGACCCAATCGGGGTCCTTCGAGGGAGCAACCGCGACCCAATCGGGGTCCGACGAGGGTGCGGCACCAGCAGTTTCCAGGTTCGGTGAGGGAGCTGCAGATCCCCTGCCGCCGGACACTGGACGGGCTCATCTCCATCTTTACTATCATCACCATCGTCACCCTCCTCGTTCTCCTGAGGAGCGCGACCCATCTCCACCTGGGGCCGTTGGGGTTCCGAATGCTCCGCCCGGTTCTCCCTCGTCTTCCCCTTCTCCAGCGAGACCGCCGGCTACTTCCCCCCTACGGTTCTGGTGGGCAAGCGATGCAGGTCGGCCGCCTGAAGGACTGCCGCGCCCATTTGGCTCTCTGGGCCGGCCACCCGACCCATTGGACCCCCTGTTTGGCAACCTGGTCCGGCCGCCTGAAATTAACTGTTTCTGGGCATGGGACTGGGGTAGGCCGCCCGAACTGTCCTTTTCCCCCCTGCCTGCATTGTGGCCGCTTGATGCCGGACGGCCACCCGAACTTTCAGCCTCCATGCCTCAGAGCCAGGACTGCAGTCATCCCGGGGTTTTTCATTGTATTCATGTCTGTAAACTTTTGGGATGTGCGGGGGGGCCTGATATCTGTGATTTTGTATCTCACCTTTTTTTTTTCCTTAGCTGTGATTGGTGTTTGTTTCCCTCCTCTGTCTAAATGTCCATTCATTGTTTAAAACCGATATATGTATTGCCTGTTGGGTTCTGGCCCTGTTACCCAAATGTAAGGGAGTATTGTTTTTTTTTTTTCTCTCCACCTGACCCTGTAATTGCTTTGTTGGTCCCCTGTTATCATTTTGCTCTTTTTGACTCTCTCCCTCCTGCCGGCGCCCCATCCACCCACCCTAGTGGGGGTGGGGGTTGGGTGTTATTTGGCCGTTCAGGAGCCCGGCCTCGAGGGGGAGGTACTGTTACAACCCGAGTGCCGGTCTCGTCTGCACTCGGCTCATATATCATCCTTTCCAGGCTTTGACAGCAGCGGTTCCCCTCTAGCTCCCCGGGCTCTTATTGTGATAGCGGCCGGTGGAGCTCCCTGCTGCCAAGGCCAACAGCTGTGCTGCATTCGGGGTCATTAATGCCCGGTGTTAAAAGCGGGCGCTGAATGCACCCCAATGCAGCAGCCCCTGTTAAGATACTTCCTGTTAGGATACCTTCTGTTAATCTCCCTGAAGTTCTCATCGTCTGATGCTTCGGGCGCCTCCCGGCTCAGACGCCGTTTGTTCATCGTCATTTGTAAGTTCCCCGTGATTATTCTACCTGCACTGTCGTGTGTATTTTTCCCTGTTCCTTCACTCCCCAATAAACATCACTGCAACTCACCGGTGACTGCTGACGTCTTATGGTGGCTCGTGAGGGCCACCGTGACATCCTGGGTTTTTATGATTTTAAGTACCAGAACTGTGCTTAAATGACATAAAACAAACAGCTGAATGCCACTTATTACTGTATAATAAGTAATAAGGGCTGCACGGTGGTGCAGTGGTTAGCACTGCGGCAGCACAGTTTACCCTTGGCCGGGGGATCGTGGGATCGTGGGTTCGATCCCAGCCCCCGACCAACAGTGATCTGTGTGGAGTTTGCATGTTCTCCCCGTGTATGCGTGGGTTTACCCCGGGATTTCTCCGGTTTCCTCCCACATGCCAAAAACATGCAGGTTAGGTTAATTGGAGACTCTAAAGTGGCCCTAGGTGTGAATGTGTGTGTGAATGGTTAAGGGATAGCGTCGTATCGTGGCTGCTTCATCCATCCAGTTGGTGGATGACCCTCAATTTTCCCCCTGGGGATCAATAAAGTATACTAAATCTAAAAAAAAATAATATCGACTTATGTTCCAAGAAGATAGCATTCCTAAAATATTCCAACAAGCATTATCCATCACATGCTTTAACACTTGATCAAATCAAAATCAGTTAATTTTATCTATTCCATAATAGAAATAAAATTCCAACATCCCATTACTTTTTATAATTTCAGCATTCATTTCAGATCACCAGTTTCAATCTCCACTGAGTCTTGAGCAGTTCATTTTGCACAATCACTGATGTAGCTAAGTCTTAGAAATATTCAAAAGTTATGAGTCAATGTCCACTGTGCACTGCGTTAAAAATATTTTTTAAATAAAGTCCAAAACATCTTCAGCAGGCAAGATGAAGAAAATATTAACTAGATGACATGTATACAAAAATATATCTTCACATACCTCAAAATTCACTACTGTATCCGCAACTGGCACTGGTTGTTGGGGTGGATCATTCCTTTCAATTTCCATGTCCGATCGTGTCTTTAAGAAAGAGTGGAGGCCGTATGGTTTCGATGGTTTTTTCTGAACACCGAAAGTTTCAGCAATTGAATAATTAGTGGACCTCGATTTGACCTCTTGTACATGTTTTTTGTTCCTTCTTGTACATGTTTTCCACGCCTTCCCGGCACAGTCGATTTTCCATATAAAATCGCTAAACAAATTTGTCACAGTTTTCTTCCCAACATCCGTTGCAATCTCCTTTTCTAGCCAATCCCAACGAAATTTGTTTTTCACGATCTTGTCAATTTCTTTAATTCTCGGAGCATCTTTACATTCAATCACCGACATCACTGCAACAGCCGCGTTCATTGGTCACTGCAAGGACGATCAGCCAATCAGGCGCGTCGTTTCATTACAGTTAGGGAATTACGGTTATGGTTAGGGACATATCCGTGTTTTACTGTAAAACACTGATATGTCTTCCGATATTCTTCTTTGAACCTTTGGTTGTGTGCATTTACTCTTTGTTTCTTCTTCGGTGGCGTGGTAGCCTCCGCCATTTTTCTTCGTTTACATACGGGTTCTCGCATGCATTCTGAAAACATCGATAAACCTCGGCACACTGATGTGCAGTTTATACCCTTGAGGCCCTAAGATCATACGCGGACATTCAAAATGCTCTTAGCACGTCGATGTCGGCTTATTTTATCCACCGTCAAAATTTATTTATTTTTGACAAAATAAAAGCGGAGTTTTTCACAGGTAAAGCGGAGGGCGGATTTTATGTCTGGAAATCGGAGTAACTCCACCAAAATCGGAGTGATTGGCATCTCTGGTATTCCCACACTTAAATTGCCCCAACACCAAAGAATTACCACCATATATGGCCGGGAGGTTGTGGTAGTCTCTGAATGCACGGCGCAGATCACCATCCTTCTTTTCAGGAACCATCGGGAGAAACTCTCGTTCCTGGTTCTCCCAATTTCATCTTCCCTGATGGTCATAGGTTATCCGTGGCTCCAGAAGCATAACTCCAGAAGCATAACCCCATCATGAACTGGGGGCAAAATTCCATCTCCTCCTGGAGCCCATTCTGTTTGGCTAATTGTTTACGTTCAGCAGAGTGTTTGCCATCTGTTTGCCATCTCTCCCCATCTCTCTTCCTCCGGTCAAGCCGCTGGACCTCAGTCTCGTTCCCTGGGCTTACCACGATTTGGGAGAGGTCTTCAGCAAGTTGAAAGCGCTGCCGCTTCCGCCTCATCGTTCTTACGACTGTGCTGTGGACCTCATCCCGGGGGCGAGGCTGCTGTCCTGTCGGCTCTGTAGTATATATGCTCTGGAGAGGGAGGCGATGGGGAGATATATTAAGGAATTGCTGAACGCTGGCCTTATTCGGCCATCTTTTGGCTCCTCTCGGGGCTGGGTTCTTCTTCGTGGGGAAGAAGGATGGCTCACTGCACCCGTGTATCGACTACCGGGAACTCAACACTATTACAGTCAAGGACAAATATCCCCTGCCCTTGATCAATTACGCATTTGAACACCTTCAGCGCTCATGAGTGTTCACCAAATTAGACTTGTGCAATGCTTACCATTTTATCCACATTCGTGAGGGGGACGAGCGGAAGACGCCGTTTAAAACCCACCAAGGACAATTTGAATATTTGGTGATGCCGTTTGGGCTCACCAACGCCCCCGCTGTCTTCCAACGACTTATTAAGGACGTCCTCTGCGATATGCTGTATCAATTTGTGTTCGTCTATTTGGATGATATTTTAATTTTCTCCCGCTCGCACAGAGGTCCATGAGGTCCATGTGAGAGCTGTCCTACAATGGATCTTGGAGAACCAGCTCTACGTTAAGGCCGAGAAGTGTGAGTTCTCCACCAATTCCACCACCTTCTTGCTTCATAGTGGCTGAAGGGAGACTGATTGCCGATCTGGCCAAGATGAGGGCAGTGCTTGATTGGTCAACTCCCCACTCCCATAGGGAGCTTCAACGCTTCCTTGAGTTTGCAAACTTTTATCACAGGTTCATTCGGGATTATAGTGGGGTAGCACTGCCCTTAACACAGCTGACCTCCGTTAAGGTTCCCTTTCGTTGGACCGAGGCAGCTGAACAGGCCTTTTCCAAATTGAAAGGCCTGTTCACTGACACACAAATCTTGGCTCAGGTTGACACACAGCTCCAGTTTGTCATCGAGGTGGATGCATCTGATTCAGGGGTAGGCGCTGTCCTCTCACAGCGCACACCCTCCGACCAGAAGTTCCACCTGTGCGCGTTTTTCTCTCGTCGGCTTACACCAGCTGAGAGGAATTACAACATAGGGGACAGAGAGCTGCTCACCATTAGGTTGGCGTTGGAGGAATGGAGACACTGGTTAGAGGGGGCTATTCACCCATTGTCGTGTGGATCGACCACAAAAACCTAGAGTATTTGCGGTCAGCCCGCCAACTCAATGCCAGGCAGGCTTGTTGGGCCCTGTTTTTTTCAGCGGTTCAACTTTACCATCACTTACCGGCCTGGCTCTCAGAATACCAAACCAGACGGGCTATCGCACCAGTTTGATTCCGAAGAGGTAGCACCCCCTTCCCACCCCCAGCCCATTCTTCTCTCTTCCTGCGTCCTCGGAGCCCTTACATGGGACATCGAGTGGAGTGTCCCTCAGGCCCAGTCTCGGGAGCCTGTACCAGCAGGGTGCCCCCCGAACCGCCTGTACGTCCCGGCTGCCCTCCGCAGTGATGTCATTCAGTGGAGCCACACCAGCTGCTTCTCCTGCCACCCTGGGATCACCCGCACCACTGACTTAATTCGGCAGGTGTTCTGGTGGCCCATGCTGCGGCGGGACTTGCAGGAGTATGTGCAGGCCTGCCAGACCTGCGTCCGGGGCAAGTCAGACCCCCCCCCCCCCCCCGGCTGGATTCCTCCATCTCCTGCCCATCCCTGGTCACCTGTGGGCCTACATCGCCCTGGACTTTGTGACTGGACTTCCCCCCTCCCACGGAAAGACAGTAATCCTGACCATTGTGGACCGCTTCTCCAAGGCTGTGCACCTGGTGGCTCTCCCCAAACTTCCCTCAGCCTTGGAGACGGCCACCCTCCTCACCGATCACGTGATCCGCGTCCACGGCATCCCATTGGACATTATGTCTGACTGGGGTCCCCAGTTCAAGTCTCAGGTTTGGAGGGCCTTCTGCCTGACTCTGGGTACCACCGTGAGCCTCTCCTCTGGCAACCATCCCCAGAGCAACGGGCAGGTGGAGCATGCCAGCCAGTCCTTGGAGGCCACTCTCCGATGTGTAGTGGCCGAGAATTCGTCTGCCTGGAGCACACAACTGACCTGGGTGAAATATGCCATGAACTCTGCTGTCTCCACAGTGACCAGACTCACCCCTTTTGAGGCGTCATTGGGGTATACTCCTCCGCTGCTGCCTATGGCCAAGAGAGAGGTCGCGGTTCCCTCCGTGGGGGTTCTCGTTCGCCACTGTTGGCGCCTTTGGAGGTCCACGTGGCCCACCTTCGCCCACTCTACCGAGCGCAACCAAGTTATGGCCAACAGGAGATGGGTACCTGCCCCCAAGTATGCCGTGGGGCAGCAGGTCTGGCTGGCGGCTAACCAGATCCCTATGAAGGTCAAGTCCAAGAAACTGTCTCCCCGCTTCTTAGGACCTTATACAATCTCCAGAGTGGTCAACGGCGCCTCAGTACAACTTAAGCAACCACCGACCCCACGGGTGAACCCGACCTTCCACGTGTCACACATTAAACCCCTCTCGGTCAGCCCTGGAGGTGCTGATGGCGGACCCAGATGCCATCAAGAACCATCATTCATCTGGCCCCAACTGCGCGGTGGTCTGCATCAATGGGGACAGGAACATCTGCAGGCCGTCTGGGCATTTGGATTGGCAGACCCAAACCCAATCGAGCACCGTGAATCTGGACCTAATCGGCTTCATGCGGCACTGCTGCTCTCTCCTCCCTGATGCTGGTTGCTGCTGTGGTGGCATTGTTAGTTATGCTCCCATATTAACAACAGGCAGCACAGACATGAGGATGCAGGCATGGGTGATGTCATCACGCCATGCCTATATTAAGAGACTGTTGGCGAGAGCCGTGGTCTTTTGGCACTCCTCCTCTGTCACAGCAACAGCCTACATTCATGTGAAAAAATTAGGACACCCTGTAAAAGCCTGTTGGTTTTTTTTTTTTTTTTTTTACATATTTGGACATATGCAATGTAATGTAATGTACTTTATTTATATAGCCCTTTAAAACAACCCGTAGGTGACCAAAGTGCTTTACAAAAAATTAAACAGCATTAAAAACACACACAGCATTAGAAACAAATAACATAAACAAAGAAATAAGAATTAATACCTAAAAATGAGAATAAAATAAAAACAAATGCTGAGACAAATATCACCACTACTGGGTATTAAAAGCCATCCTAAACAAATATGTTTTAAGTTCTGATTTAAAAAGGGCCAGGTCAGAGATAGCATGTAGGTCAGGGGGGAGATTATTCCAGAGCCTGGGGGCGACAACAGAAAAGGCTTGGTCAGCCCAATGTTTATACCTTGACCTAGGCACATCCAGCAAAAGCTGATTGGATGACCTCAAAGCCCTGCCTTGGTCACAGACAGTCAAAATCTCAGACATATAAACCAGAGCAAGGCCATTAAGAGCTTTAAAAACAAAAAAGCAAAAGTTTAAAATTAATTCTAAAATGGACTGGAAGCCAGTGAAGGGAAAAAAGGATCGGAGTAATGTGCTCTCGCCTAGGTGTGTTGGTCAAAAGACGGGTCGCTGCATTTTGCACAAGTTGAAGGCGGCCGAGAGAAGACTGAGAAATGCCAACATAAAATGCATTGCAGTAATCAAGTCGAGACGTGATTAAAGCATGGATGGCTATCTCAAGATCATGACGGCTCAGGAAAGGTTTGGCTTTGGATAACAGACGTAACTGATAAAAACTCATCTTGACTACATTGTCAATCTGTTTATCAAATTTTAAATAGCTGTCAAAAATCACCCCCAAATTTCTGACAGCTGACCTGAGCCTTAAAGAGAGGGTACCAAAGCCAGCTGTTACAGTATCCCCAAATGCAATACATTCTGTTTTTTCTTCATTTAAGTGGAGAAAATTTTGGCTTAACCACAACTTAACCTATTTCATGTTGAGGTTAAGTTGTGGTTAAGCCAAAATTTTCTCCACTTAAATGATAACAGAATAATAACAGAAACACATGATCCCTCCCTAATTGTAGGCTATATCAAAAAGGTAGGTTTTAGCCCTATTCTTAAAAACAGAGATCGAGTCTGACTCCCGAATCCAGATTGGCAGCTGGTTCCACAGGAGAGGAGCTTGATAACTGAAGGCTCTGCCTCCCATTGTACTTTTGGAGATTCTAGGTATTACAAATAATCCTGCATTTTGGGAGAGTAGTGCTCTGTTAGGATAATACGGTAGTATCAGATCTTTTAAATAAAAAGTAGCCTGATTGTTTAGAGCTTTGTAAGTAAGAAGAAGGATTCTAAACTTAATTCTAAACTCTATGGGAAGCCAATGAAGGGAGGCCAGAACCGGAGAGATATGATCTCTCTTTCTAGTACCTGTTAAAACTCTTGCTGCAGCATTTTGGATCAGCTGAAGACTTTTTAAAGATGTTTTAGGACAGCCTGATAATAAAGAATTACAATAATCTAATCTCGAGCTAACAAAAGCGTGGATCAGTTTCTCAGCATCACTCTGAGACAAGATGCTCCTAATCTTGGCAATATTATGCAAATGATAGAAGGCAGTCTTAGAAACAAATTTAATATGTGAATTGAAGGACAGATCTTGATCAAAAATAATTCCAAGGTTCCTCACAGAGCTATTAAGAGAAAGAGTAACCGCATCCAAACTGAAAGTTTGATTTGGAAATGTATTTCTAAGGTTTTTTGGACCAACAAGAATGACTTCAGTATTATCTGAATTTAATAGCAGGAAATTACAAGTCATCCAAGCTTTGATTTCCTTAAGACAGGCTTCTAACTTGGCTAATTGATTACTATCATCTGGCTTCATTGACAGGTATAATTGTGTGTCATCTGCATAACAATGAAAATGTATACAGTGCTTTCTAATAATGTTGCCTAACGGAAGCATATATAAACTAAAAAGAGTAGGGCCTAGCATAGATCCCTGTGGAACTCCATGACTAAGCTTTGAGTTGAAAGAAAACTCATTATTTACATGAACAAACTGGAACCTATCAGATAAATAAGATGTAAACCACTGCAACGAAGTTCCATTAAGTCCAACATAGTGTTCTAATCTATCAAGTAGAATATTATGATCGATAGTATCAAAAGCTGCACTAAGGTCTAAAAGGACAAGTACAGAAACCAGTCCATTATCAGATGCGATGAAGAGGTCGTTAGTGACCTTCGCTAAGGCTGTTTCAGTATTATGATGGATTCTAAACCCAGATTGAAACTCTTCAAGTAAACCATTTCCCTGCAGGTGGTCAAATAATTGCGTAGCAACAACTCTTTCTAAGATTTTTGAAATGAAAGGGAGATTAGAGATTGGTCTATAGTTAGCTAAAGCTCCTGGATCTAGCGTTGGCTTTTTGAGTAAGGGTTTAATTACAGCCGTTTTAAAAGCCTGTGGTACATGGCCTAAAGTTAATGAAGAATTAATTATATGAAGAATAAAGCTACCAATAAGTGGGAAGACTTCTTTAAATAACCTGGTAGGAATAGGGTCTAAAAGACAAGTTGAAGGTTTGGATGAGGAAACTATTTTGTCTAACTCACAAAGGTCGATTGGAGTAAACTCATCAAGACAGACATCAGTTGAAGGAGTTGTAGTAGTTACAGTATTTAAGTTAACTGTGGGAAGAATCTGATTGATTTTATCTCTGATGGATGAAATTTTATTATTGAAAAAGTTCATAAAGTCCTGACTCGTAAGCTCTAAGGCAGGGGTGTCCAATCATGTGCCATGGAGGGCCAAGACCCTGCAGGCTTTACCTCCAACCAGTGTGTTCAGCACCAGATTTCACTGAACTTCTTCCCACTGATTGCTGATCAGTGAAAACACCTGCTGAAGCAACTGGGTTGAAGAGAAAACCTGCAGGGTCTTGGGCCTCCATGGGACATGATTGGACACCCCTGCTCTAAGGGAATGCTAGGATTGACAGAGTCCTGACTCTTTGTCAACCTGGCTACAGTGCTGAAAAGAAACCTGGGATTATTCTTGTTCTCTTCTATTAATGCAGAATAATAACTCGTTCTAGCTTTTCTAAGAAATTTTTTATAAATTAAAAGATGATTTCTCCAAGCTAAATAGATTTCATCTAAATTAGTGGAGCGCCATTTTCTTTCTAATTGACGAGTCTTCTGTTTTAAGCTACGAGTTTCTGTGTTGAACCAAGGAGTTAGAAATCTCTGATTAGACTTTTTCTTTTTTAAGGGGGCCACCAAGTCTAGAGTCTGATGCAGAGAAGCTGTAACACTATCCACCATGTTATCAATTACAGAAGGAGCAAGCTGTCTATAGCTTATTTCCGTTGTGTTGACACATGGCATAGAGGAAACAATCTGCATAAATTTGGTAACAGCATAATCTGAGAGGCATCTACTTTAATAATATTTTTCTTTAGGAGCCAAATAGTCAGAAATAGTAAAATCAAAGGTTAACAGACATATGGTCTGACAGTACAGGGTTATGAGGAGACACTACAAGATTTTCTATTTCTATGTCATATGTCAGAACAAGGTCCAATGTATGGTGGAGGTAATGAGTAGAATTTCCTGCTTTCTGAGAAAACCCAATCAAGTCTAATATTGAATTAAATGCCACATTAAGGCAGTCACTATCTACATCCACGTGTATATTAAAGTCCCCTACTATAATTATTCTATCAGATTTCAGCACTAAATCAGCTAAGAAATCAGCAAATTCGGATAAAAATTCTGAGTAGGTTGATGGGGGACGATAAACTATGGCAAATAAAATTGGGTTTAACCTAAAATTGCTAAAGTGCCCAATACTGAGGACCAGGCCCTCAAAGGAATTATAACATGTTTTTTGCTTTACATTAACTAGTAATTTGGAATGGTAAATTGTTGCTACTCCTCCTCCACGACCAGAACTTCTGGGATTTTGACAGTTTAAATAACCAGAGGGAGCTGATTCTGTCACCATGGGTTGAGATGCTGTCTCAGCACTCAGCCCATGTTTTCCCTCATCCCTGCTTCCCACTGAGCAGCGTCTCAGCAGGCTCCCAGCTGGCAGCATTACGGACGGCTGGGGCCAATTAGTCCTCATCAGCTGGGGCGCTGCCAATGAGAATAAATAGGAGCAGCCTCGATGACTCGGGGCTGCAACATAAGCACTGCTAGGCTGAAGCCCCTTCGTCTGGTGTCAGCCTCTACTCCCCTTGCAGCATTCCTGTGATTGTAACCCGCTGTGAGTATGTACGCCTTGTTACCCCTACGTCCGGTACAAGCTTCCTACCCCTGCGCTGTGCAACCTGTGAATGTACTTCTGTATGAGTATCTGTGCTCTCCTCATCCCTCATCCCTCACCCTAAATAAAACATCACGACTCACTGGCTCGCCCTTGGCTCTTATTGCAGGGCTCCCTAGAGCCGTGTGTGACAGATTCATTTAAACCAACATAATCCTCTTGCTCTAACCAAGTCTCTGTAAGGGATATTAAATCAATCTGATGATCAATTAACAGATCATGGACTAACAGAGACTTGGGAGTTAGAGACCTAATATTTAATAAACCACATTTAATTTTTAAATTATGAGGAGGAACAGAGGCCAAATCATTCAATTTAGAGGCTTTATGTTTAATTTGAGTTTTACCAATATTTTGCTTAATCACTTTGGGATGCTTATATATTATATTTTTATTTACTTTGGAGGGAGCAGACAATGATTCTCTGATGGGGAAGACAGGGGCTAAGTTGAGGGGTGGCGGATGAAGAGGAGCTGCAGAGAGGTGTGTAAGACTGTGACTCTGCTTCCTGGTCCCAACTCTGAGTAGTCAAGGTTTTGGAAATTTGGATAAAAAAAGATGCCAGATTGTTAGATAAATGAGAAGCACCATCAAAAGTGGGATGACTGCTGTCTCGTCTCATAAGACCAGGTTTTCCCCAAAATGAGCTCCAAATGTCAATGTAGCCCACGTCATTTGCAGGACACCACACAGATAGCCAGCGGTTCAAGGATGACGAGCGGCTAAACATGTCATCACTGGTCAGATTGGGGAGGGGACAAGGTTAGACATAGATATGTGAACATTTATTAATAAAGAACTGAATATTTAATGGGGTGTCCTAATTTTTTCACATGACTGTATATCAATTTAGTCTCAGTTTAGTATTAGCCCATAGCTAAAGTGATACGACGTATGTACCACCTTTTGTGTTTGTAATAAAGTTCGTGCTCAGTTTGACTCCTGCCTTGGCTGTCCTATTTCCAGACATAACAATTGGTGACGAAGAGAAAACTTAATCTTCTGGAGGAAAACTAATTATTTCCTGAAGATGGAAGCGTGTCCGGCGCCACTGCCTTGGTTCCTCAACACCCCAGGTGAGCCGCCCATCCCAAGGCCCCGCTGGTTTGAGTTGCTTCAGGCATTTGTGTCGACTGAGGGCCTAGCTAACGCTAGCAAGAGACATCTACATGCAGTGATGCAGTACTGCCTTGGCTATGAAGGACAGCATGTGTTGGAGGCACTGGGCCCTGCAGAGGCTTTCAGCAAATGTGCCACCTTGATGGCTGAGAGTTTCACTGCCTCACAGGATGTAATGGCCCAGAGGTTTGTGTTTTACCAGTGCAGAGAGCGAGAGGACGAGTCACTCATACAGTACGTAGATGCCCTTCGCTGTTTGGCTGGCATGTGTGAGTTTGGGCATGCGGAGGATAGGCTGATACAGTCTCAGTTGGAGGAGCGCATCATGAAACCATGGATACGAGGCATGGTGCAGAAGGAGCCGGATAAGGGGCTGGGGGATGCACTGTTGGGGTTGCTGCACTTCCTATCGGAGACGATCGCAATGGAGTTGGTGGTCCAGCTGGAGATGGCGACCCTGCTGGCATCGTGGCTGGTGGGCCTTCACCCGCGTTTCCCACAGTCAGCTCCGCTGGTGCAGACGGTTGCCCCGGTAGTGGAGCCCGCCGACTACACACCTTCTCAGGAGGGCCCCGAGGTACAGTAGACACTGCGGGAAAGCAGGGTGCCACAGAACAGCAACCCAGTGACAAACTCAGCCTGGACAACAACTCGTGTCCACTGCACGCAGACATAGATGCAGCTAACAACTGCCTCGCACCACAGGCCGAACAGGACCCAGTAGAACTGGAGCAGCCACAGGAACCCCACTCCACAGCCATATGGGACCCAGAGCCGGTCCTCATGCAGCACAAGTGTTCTCGAGCTGCAGCCTTATCGCAGGAGGGTGAGTGTGATTTCGAAGTGATTGAGCTTGCTGCAGCATCTGGATCGCTGCCCCCCGGCCGGGCGGGGAGTCACAGTTACCGCACGGATGGTGTCCCATGATGTTCCGTTGCCCCGTAACATTCACCTCGGCATCCTCCAAGTGAGTCGCGGTAACTGCATGAGCTAGCGGCTTTTGTTGTTGTGGCTCACCTAGTTGTGGTGTTAGCTTGTCTGTGGCCTCCAACTGGTACGCCAACTCCACCGCCTTCGCCAGCGGTAGATCTTTGGGTGCCCTGATTAGCTTCGCCTGCAGCCGCGGGTTGCTGATGTGCTGATGTTGCTGATGTGTGACAAATTCCTAGTTTGTGTACTACATGAACAATGGCAATAAACCTGATTCTGATTCTGATTCTGATTCTGATTCTGATTCTGATTCACCAGCTGGTCCCGCACTATTTCCTCCTCTAGTTGCCTAAACCTGCACCTACTCGCCAGACAGCATAGCTCGGCTCGTCCAACCACGTCACTCTCCAACCGGAGTAGCAGGCATGCGTCCATCTCCAGGGAAAATGGCAAATTTTCCTCTGGAAGACCAATTTTTCTCCTCGTTGCCATTGTTGTGTCTGGAAATTAGGACAGCAGATGTGATGACTGAACTGAACAATGGTTTATTAAACAACAATGTGAACAGCACATGTTACAGTCCATAGGTTAGTGTGATGATGGGATTTGGTACAATATGTGGCATAATGACACAGCTGGCTGGTGACCGCCAACAATGACCATCCCCTCGGTAAGCCCCAGCGTCAATGGTTACTCGTATTGCACAGTTGAATTGGATGGGTTGGCTGTATCACTCCTGCTTGACATGGCGGCAGTGTGGCCAATGTTAAACTGGGCCATAGTGAAAAAGTTTTTCCCCAACCACAGAATCAGAAAGAACCCAATGCCGCTGTACGGGTACAGTGGTCACAGACTGTGCAATGTTGGGACAGTGGAACGACTGCTCACTACAAGTCCAAAGCCATGCACAACTTCACTTTCCAGGTGGCAGCACACAGTGACAACATTATGGGTTGCGACCTTTTCTACGGGCTGGGCTTTGCCATTAGGAGCTGCTGTGGGTTTGAATGGTCCGGGTGGGGCAGTTGGAGCTCACCGGTCCTGAAGGACACCGTCGTGGTGTGGGATGAGGTACTCACGGACGTACCGACACCAAAGTGCACATTTTGTGCTTTTGGGAGGAGAGCCACCCAGAGGGGGAACCGGACTGCTTCAGTACCCATGATGAGCCCCAAACGACAATGGAGACAATGGGTGAAGGGTCCGCAATGAACACGGTGGCTACAAAACCGCCACAGCACGACGGAGATACCAAGCCAAATGAGCACGCAGAGCCACCGGGAGCACAACAACAATGCATAAAATCAAGTAAGGCGCCGCTCCAAGTCATGGACTGGGTTTGGGTTCGCACTGGCGAGAGACCAGGATGGCGACTGATTGGACTGCAGCCAGCGAAACAACGGGCGCCGTTGAGGATCGTGGCGAAGCTGGGGACAGCGTGCTTTTGGCTGACTGACGGTTCATTTTGGCACGTGAACCAATTATGGCGTTTCCAGGTGGCTGCTCCAGATGGGGAGGCTTCACGGGAGTCAGCGGATGCGGTGTGGGATCTGGGCCACTGCGTTATGGAGATTGGTCCTTGTCCTGGGGACCCAGCACCTCCAGGGGCACATCCACTGTGGGGTCGCTGCAGCGCCCCCCCAATGGAACTGCCCTTGCCATGGGAGACTGTAAAGAAAAAGGACTGTTTAGTTAGGAGCACCGTTGGGAAAAGCCAAGTGGCAGAATACTCCACTTAGCCGTGTCGGGTCTGACGGCAGTCTACCCACGGACCCCAGTTCCAGGTTTGTTTGAAGTTTTAATTAAAAAAAAAAAAGTGTTGAATGTAAGCAATGTGGACTGATATGGGTTTTCTAATATACCAAATTCGGGAGGGTTTGAATTTGGTGTGTTTTCCATTTTGCAAAGGGGGGGGGGGTGAGTTAGAGAATGTGATGATGGGATTTGGTACAATATGCAGCGTGATAACGCAGCTGGCTGGTGACGTCATCATCATCATCATCGTCATAGCAGTCTGTTGTGGGCGGCAGTGACTGTTTCATTTAGGTCTGATCAGATTCCTCCACCCAGCTCTGTCCTTAGCCTTCCGCTGCCAGGAACTCCTGTCTATGTCCAACTTCTTCAAGTTTCTTTTTACAGTGTCTTTAAATCTGAGCCTTGGTCTACCCTGATTGCGTCTGCCCTCGCATAACTGTGAGTAGAGTAACTGCCAAGGGAGACGCTGGTGGTCCATCCTCTCAACATGTGCGAGCCATCTCAGGTTCATCTGTATTAGCATGTCCTCCATTGATGGTAGACCAGCTCGTTTCAACACTTCTATGTTGGTTAGCTTGTCTTTCCATGAGATGTTCATTATGGCTTGAAGGTGTCTCATCAGGTACCTGTGGAGTTTCTTCACCTGCACTCTGTAGACGGTCCAAGTTTCAGCACCGTACAATAGAGTAGCCAGTACTGTCGCTCTGTACACTTTGCATTTCACACGGATAGACACATGTCGATTGTTCCATAGTCTCTCCCTCAAGTTTCCAAACACAGCGCTCGCTCTTCCCATTCTGAGAGATAGTTCATCCTCCAGCCTAGAATTCTCTGAAACAGTACTCCCTAGGTACTTGAAAGTCTTGCACTTGACTAGTGGCTCTGTACCAATGCTGATCTCTTCTGGTAGTGATGTTGATAACTGGAACTTTGGTGGTTGATAAAGACACTCTGTCGTCTTGATGTTGATTTGGAGGCTGAATTGGCTAGCTGCTCTTACAAATTTCTCCACTAAAGATTGCATATCTTCCATGCTGTGTGCAACTAGAGCACTGTCATCGGCAAAGAGCATTTCTCTTACTACCTTTATCAATGTCTTACTCTTGGCTTTAAACTGTGCCACATTGAACAAGTCTGTTTCTTTCCTTGTTTGAATGTATACTCCTTCTGAAGTGTCTTTGAAGGCCACCTCAAGCATGGCTGCCAGATATAGTGAGAAGAGTGTAGGTGCCAGCACACACCCTTGTTTCACCCCATTGCTTACTGAAAAGTCTTTAGATACTGAACCACTCATTGCCACGTTTGCTTGCATACCTGTATGTAGTGCCTTGGCCAGGCTGACAAACTTCTCTGTACAACCATATTTCTTGAGTACCTGCCAAAGTCCTTGTTGCGAAACAGTATCGAAGGCTTTACTGAAGTCTATGAAGACTACATAAAGCGGCATGTTCTGTTCGATACACTTTTCTTGAACCTGTTTCAAGCAGAAAATCATGTCGATTGTGCTTCTTCCACTTCTAAAGCCGCACTGGGTTTTTGGTAGTACATTCTGCGAGATGTGTTCACTGAGTCTGTTAAGTAGTACACGTGAGAGAAGCTTACCAACAGTGGCTAGCAGTGATATACCTCGGTAATTTCCACAATCTTTCCTGTCACCTTTCTTGAACAAAGGCACAATACTTGCATCCTTCCAGTCTTGAGGTACTTTCTGGGCATCCCATATCTCTTGGATGAGCTTGTGCAGGCAGTTGGTCAGCTGAACACCACCAAATTTCCACACTTCTGCTGGAATTCCATCCCTTCCTGGTGCTTTACCATCCTGTGTTGTCCTGATAGCTGCCATTAGTTCATCAAAATTTGGTGGTTCATCCAGACTTGATACAGCTGGTCACTGCGCTAGAGCTTCTTTAGCCTCTTCAGTGAGATCTCCAGGGTTGTTTAGTAGTTGGTCAAAGTGGTCTGCGAATCTGTCAGGATCTTGTCTTTCTCCTGCAAAACTGTGTCACCATCCATAGCCTTTAGTTGGATCAATCCTCTTGGTTTGTTTTCATGTCATTCCTGTCTGCTGCAGTTTGAAGTTTCTCCACTTTTTCATCCCACCAGTTGAACTTCATCTCTCTGGTGTACTTCTGTAGCTCACTCTGAGCCTTTGAGTATTTCTTCTTCTTCGACCTTGTGTTACACTGTAGGTTTTCCTGCCTAGCTGTATTCCTCCCTTCTAGTAGTTTCTTCAGGTGTTCATCATGCTCATCAAACCAATCTTGATGTTTCTTCTCAGGGTAGCCTAATACATCACTCGCAGTCTGATACACCGTATCCTTCAGTGTTGCCCATTTCTCTTCTATGTCATTCTCTGAGTTGTTGCTGTTCCAGTCTTTCAAGTTTTCATCCATTTCCTGTGTAAATTCTTCCTGCTTCTTTTGGCCTTTCAGTGCACTAGTGTTTAGCTTCCATGGTGGCTTCGCACCTGTCCTGCAGTGCTGTTTTCGTCTGCAAATCCTTAATCTAGATTTCAGCATAACATGATCAGTACCACAGTCCATGCCTCTCATTGCTCTGGTGTCCAATACATCCCTTCTGTCTCTCTGCCTGACTATGATGTAGTCTAATAAGTGCCAGTGCTTGGATCTTGGGTGCATCCATGTCTTCTTGTGTGTGTCCTTGTGCTTAAATAGAGTGTTGGTTATCACAAGGTTGTACTCTGAACATAGTGCAAGTAGAAGTTCTCCATTAGCATTGCACTTGCCTACTCCATGACTGCCTAGCACTCCTTTCAATTTCTCAGTGTCCGAACCAACTCTGGCATTAAAATCTCCAAGGAGTATCAGCCTGCCATCAGTCGGTACATGCCTGATAGTCTCACGTAAATCACTGTAGAACTCTTCCTTCACCTCCTCTGTGTTGGTCATTGTTGGGGCATATACACTGATGAGTGTGGCATACATCTTCCGCTGTAGTGGGAGTCTCATAGTCATTATCCTGTCGTTGATTGGCACCGGTTCCTCATCAAGCATTGCTGCTATCTCCTTTCTAACTGCAAAGCCCACTCCTGCTTCTCTCCTTTCTTGAGTTGATCTTCCACTTTGAAAGATGTACCCATGGTCTTCCAAGCTGTCATATCCAGGCAATCTTGTTTCACTAAGTGCAGCTATGTCTACATTGTACCTGTTCATTTCCAGGTCCACAAGCGCGGTCTGTCTTTCTGGGCGCTGTAATGTTGTTCTGTCCAACAGAATGTGTACATTCCATTCTGCTACACACAAGGCTGCTGTTTTCCTCTTCTTTTGCCTTCCTGCTCCTAACTTACTTTTCGCTGCCTGTCGGAGTGTGAACAGATCAGCACAGACCTTGTAAGCCCGGGCGACGTCCGAGCCGGTATGAGTTGCTTTCTGATTGACCATTTCATGAAACTGCTTGCAAAGTATTTGAGTACTGCTAGCTTTTGCTGGACTAGCAGCACATTCTTGGCAGATAAAAGTATTATCAGTGGCAAGGATAAGCCAAGACAAACTGACTCCAGTATCTGTTGCAGTGACTGACCAGATGATAGGTTTGTTTATCTCTGCTCTTTGTGTAGTGCATGTCACAATGCACCGACTGGCACAGTCCACCACAGACCTTGCGACAGATGTGTTTATCTGCCAGGATGTCCAGTCTCACCCTGTGTAACTGGGAGTGATCTACCACAGACCTGTGGCAGATATTGTTTTTAGCTCTGCCATGATGCCCTGTTTCACCCTTCACGCCTTCGGAAGGGCGGGGATGCCGGTTGAGTCGCCGACGGCCCGACCCATGGGACAGGTAGTACCGGTTTTCATGGTTATCCGGCAGCAAGCAAGTCAATGCCTGACCTGACACAGGTGACGTCATCACACTGGCATATATATGGGAGAGCCCGCCATTACAGGGCTCTCTTGCCCAGGCGACTCGGTACTGTGTAGTGTACAGTGGGGCAAAAAAGTATTTAGTCAGCCACCAACTGTGCAAGTTCTCCCACTTAAAAGATGAGAGAGGTCTCCAATTTTCATCATAGGTATACCTCAACTGTGAGAGACAAAATGAGAAAAAAAAAAATCCAGAAAATCACATTGAAGGATTTTTAATGAATTAATTGGTAAATTCCTCAGTAAAATAAGTATTTGGTCACCTACAAACAAGCAAGATTTCTGGCTCTCACAGACCTGTAACTTCTTCTTTAAGAGGCTCCTCTGTCCTCCACTCGTTACCTGTATTAATGGCACCTGTTTGAACTCGTTATCAGTATAAAAGACACCTGTCCACAACCTCAAACAGTCAGACTCCAAACTCCACTATGGCCAAGACCAAAGAGCTGTCAAAGGACACCAGAAACAAAATTGTAGACCTGCACCAGGCTGGGAAGACTGAATCTGCAATAGGTAAGCAGCTTGGTGTGAAGAAATCAACTGTGGGAGCAATTATTAGAAAATGGAAGACATACAAGACCACTGATAATCTCCCTCCATCTGGGGCTCCACGCAAGATCTCACCCCATGGGGTCAAAATTATAATGAGAACGGTGAGCAAAAATCCCAGAACCACATGGGGGAACCTAGTGAATGACCTGCAGAGAGCTGGGACCAAAGTAGCAAAGGCTACATCAGAAACACACTACGCCGCCAGAGACTCAAATCCTGCAGTGCCAGACGTGTCCCCCTGCTTAAGCCAGTACATGTCCAGGCCCGTCTGAAGTTTGCTAGAGAGCATTTGGATGATCCAGAAGAGGATTGGGAGAATGTCATATGGTCAGATGAAAACAAATGATACAGTAGATCATAATTTATTATTAAAGAAACTACAAAATTCTGGTATTAGAGGTGTAGCACTGTCCTGGTTAAGTAGTTACTTAAAGAATAGATATCAGTATGTATGTGTTAGCAACAAAAACTCAGAGTTGCTGAAGGTCACCTGTGGAGTCCCACAGGGTTCAGTTTTGGGACCATTATTATTCAATATGTATATAAACGATATATGTAAAGTCTCAGAAAAAATGGACTTAATATTGTTTGCCGATGACACTAATCTGCTATGCAGTGGAAACAATTTGGAACAACTTCTGGATACACTCGGGAAGGAATTAGGAAAGCTTAAACTGTGGTTTGATTCAAACAAATTAACGCTCAATTTAAGTAAGACAAAATTTATAGTCTTTAACAACCATCACAACAATCCAGTACCCAAACTCAGTGTAAATGGTGTAGAGATTGAAAGGGTATCTGAAACCAAATTCCTTGGAGTAATAACTGATAACAAACTGTGTTGGAAGTCACATATTAATTATATTAAAGGTAAAGTCTCCAAATCAATTGCAATATTACACAGAGTGAAATATTTGCTGAATCAACCCACACTATACACCTTGTATCATTCATTAATACTCCCATACATGACATATTGTAATGAAGTATGGGGAAATACATATAAAACAAACATATATCCAGTCTTTATGCTTCAAAAGAGAGCTATTAGAATAATAAACAAAGCAGCTTACAGGGAACCAACAAACCCACTTTTTCTTAAACAAAAAACTCTCAAGTTGAAAGATCTGGTTGACTTTAAAACCGCAATAATAATGTTCAAAGTGAAGAATTTATCACTGCCTGCAAATATCCAAAAGTTGTTCCAAACAAGGGAGAAACGATATCACTTCAGAGGAACATGTATATTTCAAAAGCCTACAGTGAGAACAACCACCAAGCAACACTGTATTTCAGTGCAAGGAGTCAGATTATGGAACGATTTTGGACCTGAATTAAAATCATGTACGCTTGGACAATTTAAACAAAAACTAAAGGAAGAAATACTCCAAACATATTTACAAGACGACATGTAAACTCACATAAGGATTGACATTTCCAGCCTGTGTTGTGTTGTAGCTTAGTTTTTTTTTTTTGTTTTTTTTTCTCTCTGTGACATTCTGTCTTAGATTTGTCTCGAATAGTAACTGCTTAACTTAGCTTAGCTTAGTTTTCTTTTTTTTTTTTTTTTTCTCTCAGTCACACTTTGTCTTAGCTTTGTTCTAAATTGTAATCATTCTTGTCTTGTTTACTCTTTTTTCTTTGAATTCTTGGATGGAATATGGGTGGGCAATATAAGCTGCGGCTTCAGCCATCACCCATTTCGGATAACTCACGTGGAATTGTACAGTAGAAGGAGTCTTTGTCTAATTTGACCTTGTTGTTATATTATACAGTTTCTTCAACCTGTACTGTATTATCCGAAATAAATTCATTCATTCAAAAATAGAACTTTTTGGTAAAAACTCAACTTGTCGTGTTTGGAGGAGAAAGAACACCATACCTACTGTGAAGCATGGGGGTGGAAATATCATACTTTGGGGCTGTTTTTCTGCAAAGGGACCAGGACGACTGATCCGTGAAAAGGAAAGAATGAATGGGGCCATGTATTGTGAGATTTTGAGTGAAAACCTCCTTCCACCAGCAAGGGCATTGAAGATGAAACGTGGCTGGGTCTTTCAGCATGACAATGATCCCAAACACACCACCCGGGCAACGAAGGAGTGGCTTTGTAAGAAGCATTTCAAGGTCCTGGAGTGGCCTAGCCAGTCTCCAGATCTCAACCCCATAGAAAATCTTTGGAGGGAGTTGAAAGTCTGTGTTGCCCAGCGACAGCCCCAAAACATCACTGCTCTAGAGATCTGCATGGAGGAATGGGCCAAAATACCAGCAACAGTGTATGAAAACCTTGTGAAAACTTACAGAAAACGTTTGACCTCTGTCATTGCCAGCAAAGGGTATATAACAAAGTATTGAGATGAACTTTTGTTATTGACCAAATACTTATTTTACCGAGGAATTTACCAATTAATTCATTAAAAATCCTTCAATGTGATTTTCTGGATTATTTTTTCTTATTTTGTCTCTCACAGTTGAGGTGAGAGACAAAAAATGATGAAAATTGGAGACCTCTCTCATCTTTTAAGTGGGAGAACCTGCACAATTGGTGGCTGACTAAATACTTTTTTACCCCACTGTATGTGATGCCATATACATAGTTGTGCAATAAAGCCAGTTCCAGTGCAGCACCCTCGTCTGTCTCTTTACTGCCAGGTTTGTAGACATAACAGTTAGCAAGCTAACTATAGCTGGGTACAGGCTGGTGTGTTGGCTAGAGGCAGAGCGCCAAGGAGGCAGTCTCCCACCGTTAGTCCCCTAATATAGTCACGCCGTGATGATGTCACGTCATGTGTGCGTCCCCACGTCCTTGACGTGTATGGTGTTAATATGGGAATATCTAACAAGTAGGCCTTTATAAAATTATATGAAATCTATATTTACCTCTGCCAAGGAGGCAATGCGATCATGTTAGCAGGATTACACAAGAACTACTGGGTTGATTCTGATGAAACTTTCATTGTGGCCCCTGGACTATGGATAAACCCATTAGATTTTGGAGGCAATCCGTTTTGTTTTGTTTTTTTTACATTATGAGATAGGGCCTTGGCTGAGGTATGCACTCTTTGAGTGTCCTCTAGTTATTAACTTTATAGCTGCCAAACTTACTTCATACTTAAAGTCTTCTTTATATTTGAAGATAGTCTATTATGTACAGTGCAAGCTTTCATTGGCGCCACTGGTACGTGCATGGTCTAAAATAGTCCCTGGGGGCTAGTTGTGAAAAGATGCATGTGCAGTTTCTGTCAGGAGCCGAGAGCTGGAGGTCTCCACCAGACTCGGTCTCATGGCTTTCTCCGTTTTATTTACTTATTTGTTGCATTTTATGTCTTTTGGGTTTTATGTATTCATGTTCTGCTTGCCATTTTCCTGTTTGTGTTACACTTTTATTTTTTGTACTTATTTATATTTTCATTTTTGTTATATGTGGGTTGTTACTTTATTCTTTATATCTTTAGTATTATTCTTTTACTGGTTGACATCTGTCAGGGGTGTGAAGCTTTGTGTGGGCATTGCCCTGTCAATTGTCAGTCTTGGTTCGCCTCTCTCTCACTACCCCAGCTGATCTGTATTGTGTATCATTGCCTTCTCCTGCCCATTCAGATACCCACACCTGTCATTTATTATGTAAATGGGTTTTGAACCCTATTTAAGGGCTTTATTTTTGTTCCTTCGTTGCCGCTGAATTGGTTATTCTCCCTCGTCTCTGCCAGAGCCCTGCCTCGCGCTGGTGCGCAACTCTTGTAAATTTTTCTCTCTCATTGGTATTTTGTATTTTGAGCACTTTTTTGAACTTTACGTTTGTTGTTTTTGCAATAAAGGTCACAAACTCACAGTCCAGCGCATGGGTCTCACCTTCCTGCCCCGAAGGGCATTCATTACAGTTTCTTGAAATGGGTACACTGGGCATATGCCCATGGGCCATGCACGGAAGCTACGGGGGTGAACTATTTCAGAAATATAATACATTGCCTCTGCCAGAAATAAACACAAAGCTGATGAAAAAAGGCATTCAAAAAGGCACCATATAGAACAAATAGAAAATGGTTCATACACTGTATGACTTAAAGATGCAAGAGGCAACATTCTGACCTCTTGGCCAGTAAGTGCCACACTTACTCTTGCTCCAACTGCTCTGCTTGGTAGAGACAGGTGGCATCAGCCCAAATACCGTTGGCTGTGACCAGCTGTAATGTCCTTACTGGCCATATATGGCCTTAAGGACACTACAGCTGGTCACAGCTGTTTTATATATATATATATATATATATATATATATATATATATATATATATATACACACATCCATCCATCTTCTACTGCTTTTCCGGAGGTCCGGATCGCGGAGGCAGCAGTTCAAGCAGAGAAGCCCAGACTTCCCTCTCCTCAGCCACTTGCTCCAACTCTTCTGAGAGGATAACAAGGTGTTCCCAGATCAGCTGGGAGACATAGTCTCTCCAGCAAGTCCTGGGTCTGCCCCGGGGTCTCCTCCCAGTGGGACATGCCCGAAACACCTCAAGTGGGACGCGTCCAGGAGGCATCCTGATCAGATGCCCAAACCACCTCAAGTGGCTCCTTTCAATGTAGAGGAGCTGTGGTTCTACTCTGAGACTCTTCTGGATGACTGAGCTCCTCACCTTATCTCTAAAGGTGTGTTCACACCAAGCGTGAACGGGCAAATTTTTCGGGTGGCGCGATTATGTTATAACTCAATGTAAATGCGCGAATAAACATGAATTCAGCGTCTGAGGGAGATGCAGACAGGTGAAGTTGCCTTTATAACTTCTGCAGCAGTGTTCAGCCTACTGTGGAAATCCCCAAAATAATGTCATGCTTTAGGTTTACATTATCCGACGGACGGCTCACCTGAAAAAAACTTTATAAGATGATGGGTGTTTCCGTTGCTAGCTTGCTAGTATGTCCGAGGCAGGAAACCATGAGTAAATAACTCCGAAATCCAGATTCAGCTGAAGAGCTCCTGGTCCTCCTGTCTCCAGGTGAGTGAGTCTCATTTTCAAACTAGTTTACTCTGCAATGGTGATACTTTTACCCTGGTGACAGCAGAATCTCAAAGCTAGCATATTACCTTGGACATGAATGCGCGAAAGCGCAATTTCGCGTGTACTTGCCTCTTTCTATTTACTTTGTATGGATTTGCGCCACCTGTTCACATTTGGTCTGAATGCACCTTAAGGGTGAGTCCAGCGATCCTACAAAGAAAGCTCATTTCAGCCGCTTGTGTCCTCGATCTCATTCTTTCGGTCATTACCCAAAGCTCATGATCATAAGTGAGGGTAGGAACATAGATTGACCGGTACATCAACAGCTTTGCCTTAGAGCATAGCTCCCTTTTCACCACAACAGACCGGTACAATGTCCGCATCACTGCAGATGCTGCTCCGATCTGTCTGTTAAGCTCTCGCTCCATTCTCCCCACACTCGTGAAAAAGACCCCAAGATACTTAAACTCCTCCACTTGGGGCAGGAGCTTGTCCCCAACCCGGAGGGGACAATCCACCTTTTTCCAGCTGAGGACCATGGACTCGGACTTGGAGGTGCTGATTCTCATCCCAGCCACTTCACACTCAGCAGCAAACTGTCCCAGTAAGACCTGTAGGTCATTGCTGGATGAAGCCAAAAGGACAACACCATCTGCAGACAACAGAGATGAGATCCTGTGGTCACCAAGCATGACACCCTTCGATCCTTGGCTGTGCCTAGAAATCCTGTCCATAAAAATTATGAACAGGATCGTGACAAAGGGTAGCCCTGGCAGAGTCCAACTCTCACTGGGAATGAGTCCGTTCGAGTGTTGGCAATACAAACCAAATTCTCACAATGGTTGTATAGAGACTGGATAGCTCGTAATAACAAGCCTGATACCCCATACTCCCAAAGCACCCCTCATAAAAAATCCACGAGGGACGCGGTTGAATGCCTTCTCCAAGTCTACAAACCACATGTAAACTGGTTGGGCAAACTCCCACGAACCTTCGAGGATTCTCGAGAGGGTAAAAAGCTGGTCCGATGTGTCACAGCCAGGATGAAAACCACATTGCTCCTGTTGAATCCGAGGTTTGACCAACGGCCGGACTCTCCTCTTCAGTACCTTGGCATAGACCTTCCCAGGGAGGCTGAGGAGTGTGATCCCTCTAAAATTGGAGCACACCCTCCCGTCCCCCTTCTTGAAGAAAGGAACCACCACCCCAGTTTGCCATGTCAAAGGCACTGTCCACGACCTCCACGCAATGTTGCAGAGGCATGTCAGGCATGACAGCCTTACAACATCCAGGGCCTTGAGGTACTCAGGGCGAATCTCATCCACCCCCAGGGCCCGGCCACCAAAGAGTTTTTTAACCACTTTGGCGATCTCAGCCCCTGTGATGGGCGAGTCGTCCCCTTTGTCCACAAGCCCTGCTTCCTCTGTGGAAGGCGTATCAGTGGGATTGAGGAGCTCCTCGAAGTATTCCTTCCACTGCCCAACGATATCCCCAGTCGAAGTCAGCAGCACCCCATTCGCACCATACACAGTGTAGATAGGGAACTTCTTCCCCCTCCTGAGCTGTCAGACAGTTTGCCAGAATCTCTTCAACACCAACGGAAAGTCTTGTTCCATGGTCTCACCGAACTTCTCTGACACCCGAGTTTTTGCTTCAGCAACCACCTGAGCTGCTCTCCGCTTGGCCTGCTGGTACACCTCAGCAGCTTCGGGAGTCCCACAAGCCAACCAAGCTTGATAAGACTCCTTCTTAAGCTTAATGGCCCCCCTTACCACTGGTGTCCACCACTTGGTTCGGGGGTTGCCACCACGAGATGCCCCAACGACCTTGCGGCTGCAGCTCTTGGCTGCTGCTTCAACAATAGAGGTGGAGAACATGGCCCATTCAGACTCTATGTCTCCAGACTCCCTCGGAATGTGGGTGAAGTTCTTCGGGAGGTGGGAGTTGAAGACCTCCCAGACAGGGGCCTCAGCCAGACGTTCCCAGCACACCCTCACTATACGTTTGGGTCTACCAGGTCTGAATGGCATCCTCCCCTACCATCGGATCCAACTCACCACCAGGTGATGATCAGTTGACAGCTCTGCACCTCTCTTTACCCGAGTGTCCAAGACATACGGTCGTAGGTCTGATGACACGATAACAAAATCAATCACCGACCTGCGACCTAGGGTGTCCTGGTGCCAGGTGCATATATCGACACCGTTATGCTTGAACATGGTGTTTGTTATGGACAAACTGTGGTTAGCACAGAAGTCCAACAACTGAACACCACTCGGGTTAAGATCGGGCTGGCCATTCCTCCCAATCACCCCCTCCAGGTTTTGCTGTTGTTGCCCACATATGCATTGAAGTCCCCCAGTAGGACAATGGAGTCTCCAAGAGGAGCACTCTCCAGCACCCCAGTCAGAGACTCCAAAAAGGGTGGGTCCTCTGAGCCATCATTTGGTGTATAGGCACAAATCATGGTCAGAACCCATTTCTCAACCCGAAGGCACAGGGAAACAACACTTTCGTCCACCGGGGAAAACTCCAATATTGAGGCAGCAAGGTGGGGGGGGGGGGGATACAAGAATACCCACTCCTGCTTGTCGCCTCTCACCCGGGGCAACTCCAGAGTAGGCCAAACTCCAGCCCCTCTCCAGGGGACTGGTTCTGGAACCGGAGCTGTGTGTTGAGGTGAGCCCAACTATATCTAGCCGGTATCTCTCAACCTCATGCACCAGCTCAGGCTCCTTCCTCACCAGAGAAGTGACATTCCACATCCCAAAAGCCAGTTTAGGAAGCTTGGGATCAGATCGCCAAGGTCCCTGCCTTCGACTGCAACCTGATCCACATAGGACTGGACCCCCATTGTCCCACCGCAGATGGTGAGCCCACTGGAGGCCGGACCCATATAACGCCTTCGGGCTGAGCCCAGCTGGGTCCCATGGGTGGAAACCCAGCCACCAGGCGCTAGCCATTGAGCTCTTCCCCTAGGCCTGGCTCCAGGGTGGGGCCCCGGTAACCCCATACCGGGCAGGGCACACTAAATCCTTGTTCTAACATTCATTCATTCATCCATCCATCCATCCATCCATCCATCCATCTATCTATCTATCTATCTATCTATCTATCTATCTATCTATCTATCTATCTATCTATATACAGTGGCATAAAAAAATGTTTGCCCCCTTCCTGACTTCTCATTTTTTTGTACATTTGTCACACTTAAATGTTTCAGATCATCAAACAAATTTAAATATTAGACAAACAAAATGCAGTTTTTAATTGAAGGTGTTTACTATTGAAGGTAAAAAAAAATCCAAACCTACATGGCCCTGTGTGAAAAAGTGATTGCCCCCTGTTAAAACATAAATTAACTGTGGTTGATCACATCTTTGGAAAGCTGAGTTCAATTTTCTAGCCATTTCTAAAGCTTTGGGACTCCAGTGAACCACAGTGAGACCCATCCACAAATGGTGAAAACATGGAACAGTGGTGAACCTTCCCAGGAGTGGCCGGCTGACCAAAATTGCCCCAAGAGCGCAGCGACAACTCATGCAAGAGGTCGCAAAAGACCCCACACCAACATCCAAAGAACTACAGGCCTCACTTGCCTCAGTTAAGGTCAGTGTTCATGACTCCACCATAAGAAATCGACTGGGCAATAATGGCCTGCATGGTAGAGTTCCAAGACGAAACCCACTGCTGAGCAAAAAAAACATAAAAGCTCGTCTCAGTTTTGTCAGAAAACATCTTGATGATCCACAAGACTTTTGGGAAAATACTCTGTGGACTGACGAGACAAAAGTTGAACTTTTTGGAAGGTTTGTGTCCCATTACATCCGGCATAAAAGTAACACAGCACTTCAGAAAGGGAACATCATACCAACAGTAAAAAATGGTGGTGGTAGTGTGATGGTCTGGGGCTGTTTTGCTGCTTCAGGACCTGGAAGACTTGCTGTGGTAAATGGAACATGAATTCTGATGTCTACCAAAAAATCCTGAAGGAGAATGTCCGGCCATCTGTTCATGACCTCAAGCTATAGCGCACTTGGGTTCTGCAGCAGGACAATGATCCAAAACACAACAGCAAGTCCACCTCTGAATGGCTTAAGAAAAACCAAATGAAGACTTTGGAATGGCCTAGTCAAAGTCCTGACCTAAATCTAATTGAAATTCTGTGGCATGACCTCAAAAAGGCAGTTCATGCTTGAAAACCCTCCAGTGTGGCTGAATTACAACAATTCTGCAAAGATGAGAGGGCCAAAATTCCTCCATAGCACTGTAAAAGACTCATTGCCAGTTATTGCAAATGCTTGATTGCAGTTGTCGCTGCTAAGGGTGGCCCAACCAGTTATTAGGTTTAGGGGGCAATCACTTTTTCACACCGGGCCATGTAGCTTTAGATTTTTTCCACTTAATAATAAACACCTTCATTTCAAAACTGCATTTTGTGTTTACTTGTGTTATCTTTGTCAAATATTTAAATTTGTTTGATGATCTGAAACATTTAAGTGTGACAAACGTAAAAAAAGAGAAATCATAAAGGGGGTAAATATGGCTGTGTAGTGGTGCATGTGCATGTTGGACATAAGATGTGATTTAGCTAGTGGTACGTGTATATGTGGGACACATGCATATTTGATTTAACCTCACGATGAAGGAGAGCCGGAGCCCCTGTGGAGGACAGAGAGAGAAGACATTGGTGTGGACAGAAGACTTCCTGACCTCTGAGGCTCGAACATAGGTGTGAACAGAAGGCTTCCTGACCTCTGAGGCTCGAGAGGAGAGAGGGGGGGAGTTATATAAATAAAAGGTTGATGTAGGTGAATAAAGGGAGATTCTTTGATGTGAGAGTGACCTCTCCTGCGAGGGAGATTCTTTGATGTGAGAATGTTTAAAGGTGAGGACTTTGGTGTGTGTCCTCCTCTTTGTTCTCTGCTCAAGAATGAGAGCAGACTGTGGGAATGATTGCTTGAAATAAACTTGAATTAAATGCAATTCAGTTTCGTTATTCAAGGCTCCCCACATTGGTGACTAACGACGTTGAGAATGACCGGAGAAGGTCTCAGGGTCCCGGACTCACAGAGTTCAGAGCGGGCGAACGCAGTGGCTGTCAAGCTGCCGGATTTCTGGCAGGATAACCCACGGTCGTGGTTCCTGCAAACGGAGTCGCAGTTCGCCCTCGCAGGAGTAACGGTGGATGACACTAAATTCCACCATGTCATCGCTAAACTGGATAACAGCACAGCTCGGTGTGTGCAGAGTTTGGTGGAGCAGCCACCCGCGACCGGCAGGTACGACAAGCTGAAATCCACCCTCATTAAGTTTTTCACCCCCTCGGCCGAAGTGAGGGCGAGGGGGATCCTGTCTTTGCTAGACCAGGGAGGACACAGGCCGAGCGCCCTGATGGAGGAGATGATACAGCTTAGAGGGTTGGACAACGATGATTTCCTTTTCCAGTTCATCTTCCTCTCCACCCTCCCGACGCATGCAAGAAGCACGCTGGCCGGCAAGAAGTGTCACACCCTGGAGGAGTTCCGGGAGCTGGCCCAGGAAGCAGATGGGATTCTGGACGCCTGCGGCGGGCAGGCAACCACAGCGGCGACCCACGACAGCGGGGAGCCAGAGGCGGCAGACCCAGGCTGGCCGACGACGGCAGCAGCACGGCCGCGACAAGGTGGAGCCATTGGTCCGGTGGCAGAGGCGCGGCCCCGACACAGCGGAGGAGAGGCTCTCTGCTTTTACCATCGGAGATTCGCTGAGAGGGCACGCAGGTGTGTGCCGCCCTGCAACTTCAGGAGTTCGGGAAACGGCAAGATCGGGGGTCGCTAGCAGCTTCGACTCTCGGTGAAGGCAACAAGCTGCTCTACATCACAGATGCGCGCTCCGGATGAGAGTTCCTCATAGACACCGGAGCCCAAGTGAGCTTCATCACCCCAACATACGCGGACCGGGTGGCTGGACCCCACAGTAGCGGAGCTACGGCGGCAAATGGCTCGAGCATCAACACCTATGGGAAAAGGACCTTGCCTTTATGCTTACATGGCCGCACATATGAATGGACTTTTGTAATAGCGGCGGTGAGTTTCAACATGGTGGGCGTGGATTTCTTGTGCTCACACAATTTGTTAGTTGATCTTGCTAATAGACAGCTGGTAAATGCACTCTCTTTTTACTCTCTCCCCTGTTCAGCTCGAGTGTCCCCGCCACCAGTACAGACCCACGTCGCTACGGCAGGTGGTAAGTTTCACACACTCCTCACCCAATTTCCAGCGCTCACTGTGCCCACTTTTTCAGCGACAGTCGCGAAGCACGGGGTGAAACACTTTATCCCCACATCTGGTCCTCCTGTGTTTGCAAAAGCTCGGCGCTTGGATGCAGTTAAGCTCGCCATTGCGCGCGAGGAGTTCGCCAGCCTAGAGAGGCTGGGCATCGTTCGTAGGTCAAAAAGCCCGTGGGCTTCGCCGCTGCACATGGTCCCGAAAGCCGATGGCTCCTGGAGACCGTGTGGTGATTACCGCAGGCTAAACAATGCTACGGCGCACGATCGTTATCCCATCCCACACATTCAGGATTTTTCGGTGCACCTGGCGGGGGCGCGCATTTTTTCAAAGATTGATCTGGTTCGCGGCTATCACCAACTCCCAGTCCAACCGGAGGACATTCCTAAAACAGCGGTAATAACCCCATTCGGACTTTTCGAATTTTTACGCATGCCGTTTGGTCTCAAAGGGGCGGCGCAAACGTTTCAGCGGATGATGGATGCCGTGTTACGCGATCTCCCTTTCGTGTTTGTGTACCTCGACGACATTTTGGTCGCGAGTACTTCAGAGGACGAACACGAAACGCACCTCACAGCAGTTTTTAGGAGGCTGGGAGAGCACGGCTTAATAGTGAACCCAGCCAAGTGCCAGGTCGGCGTCGAGCGGATCGATTTTTTGGGTCACCGCGTCTCGCCAGAGGGAGCGGTTCCGTTACCAGATAAAGTACGCGCGGTAGCGGATTTTCCCCGGCCACAAATGGTCAAATCACTGCAGGAATTCTTGGGGATGGTGAATTTTTATAACAGATTCCTGCTTCACGCAGCTCAAATCATGCAACCGTTATATGCCGTGCTCAAAAAGCAAAAACCAACCCAGGCGGTCGAATGGTCCCCGGAGCGGGAGCGCGCGTTCACAGAGGTTAAAAAAGCCTTGGCTGACGCTGCGCTCCTGGCCCACCCAGACCCGGCAGCACGTATCGCGCTGATGACAGACGCTTCAGATTTAGCCATAGGGGCCGTTATTGAGCAACAGGTCTCCGGGGTTTGGCAGCCGTTGGCTTTCTTTAGCAAATCCTTAAGCGCGGCTGAGCGAAAATACAGCACGTTCGACAGAGAACTTTTGGCGCTGCATTTGGCTATTCGTCATTTCCAGTTCTGGCTGGAAGGACGGTGCTTCACCGCTTATGTGGACCACAAGCCGCTCACATACGCCATGGCCAAAATTTCAGATCCGTGGTCAGGCAGGCAGCAGAGGCAGCTGGCCGCGATCTTGGAATTTACCACTGACATTAGGCACATTGCGGGCAAATTCAATGTAGTAGCAGATTGTCTCTCGCGCGCGTTCACGACTCCACCACGCGCAGAGGCAGAACGGGCCACCGTGACCGCGCCGCAGGGGAGCGGCACGGTGGCACGCGCAGCCCCGGTGCACGTGGGTATAGATTACGCAGCCATGGCAGCGGACCAGGAGGCGGACGAGGACGTGCGCGCGCTCCAGTCTGGACCAACAGGGTTAAGGCTGGAGAGCAAGTGTTTACAAACCGGTATGTCCCCCCTGATCTGCGACGTGTCGACGGGGCGCCCGCGTCCGGTGGTTCCGGCCACGTGGCGCCGCCGTGTTTTTGACTCGGTCCACTCACTGGCGCACCCGGGGGTGCGCGCGTCGGTGAAAATGGTAGCGGAAAAGTTTGTTTGGCCGTGCCTGCGCAAGCACGTGAAGGGATGGGCAAAAGCCTGCATTTCCTGTCAACGGGCCAAAATTCACAAGCACACAAGAGCCCCGTTGGAACCGTTTCGCATTCCAGCCAGAAGGTTCAACCATGTGCACGTCGATCTTGTGGGCCCCCTACCAGCATCACAGGGGTTCACGCATCTTTTGACAATGGTGGACCGGACCACACGTTGGCCGGAAGTGGTCCCGCTTGCGACGACCACGGCTGCGGAGGTGGCTCGCGTTTTTTTAACGGCTTGGGTGGCGCGCTTCGGGGTTCCGTCGGACATTACATCCGATAGAGGACCTCAATTCATCTCTGAGCTGTGGTCAGCGATGGCCAACGGCTTGGGAGCCAAAATTCACCGCACTACGGCTTACCACCCTCAGGCTAATGGTTTATGCGAGCGTTTTCATAGGTCTTTGAAGGCAGCACTCAGAGCGTCGCTCACGGATGCAGATTGGGTAAATAAACTACCATGGGTTTTATTGGGGTTGCGTTCTGCGCCCAAAGAGGACTTAGACGCCTCCCCAGCTGAGCTGGTATTCGCACAAACTCTTAGGCTGCCAGGCGAGTTTTTACCAGAGCACCCGGAGCCTCCACCTCTCTCTGCTCTTGGACCGTTAGTTGGCACGGGAGCAGACACGCTTCCGGGTCCGGTTCATCACGCTTTTCCACGAGTTTTCGTCCCCAAGGCTTTGAAAAATGCCGATTTCGTTTTTGTCAGGTGCGAAGCCCTAAAAGCAACACTCAAACCAACTTATGAAGGGCTATTTCGAGTGCTGGAGGCAGGTGATAAGCAATTTGTGCTAGATTTTGGAGACAGAAAAGAGACAGTCAGTATTGACAGACTAAAACCTGCTTTTGTCATGAAGGACGGGTCTGTGCCGGTTGCTGTGGCGCCTTGACGAGGCAGGCCCCCGCAGGGGGCAAATAATCACTCTCTCCCTCAGTCAACAGAGCCAGAGCAGAAAGGCGCCCCAGGCAAGGCGGGGCCAACTCACAGCAGATTCGGCAGACGGTTGAAGCCGAGGCGGCGCACAGACTGAATGTTGGTGTTGATTATACAGTAGTCAGTAAGATGTTATTGAATTTTAGGGAATAGTCCGTTCTTCATCGTTTGGGGGGGGGTTATATGGCTGTGTAGTGGTGCATGTACATGTTGGACATAAGATGTGATTTAGCTAGTGGTACGTGTATATGTGGGACACATGCATATTTGATTTAACCTCACGATGAAGGAGAGCCGGAGCCCCTGTGGAGGACAGAGAGAGAAGACATTGGTGTGAACAGAAGGCTTCCTGACCTCTGAGGCTCGAGAGGAGAGAGGGGGGGGAGTTATGTAAATAAAAGGTTGATGTAGGTGAATAAAGGGAGATTCTTTGATGTGAGAGTGACCTCCCCTGCGAGGGAGATTCTTTGATGTGAGAATGTTTAAAGGTGAGGACTTTGGTGTGTGTCCTCCTCTTTGTTCTCTGCTCAAGAATGAGAGCAGACTGTGGGAATGATTGCTTGAAATAAACTTGAATTAAATGCAATTCAGTTTCGTTATTCAAGGCTCCCCACAATAAACACTTTTTCACACCACTGTATATAAACACACAAACACATTCAATAGGACATGACTAGCCACCAAGCTGGTCACGTTATGTAAAGTATACACAGCTTTAGCTTATGTGTATGATGACAATAAATACAAAGAAAAATTGTTTATGTATCTCATTATCACAGTGCTGCAGGTGCTGTCAACCATTATATTCACCTACAGAATATGGTGCCCCCATTTCTCATGCATGGAAATGCTAGCCATGTCCTATCAAGTGTTTCGATAGATAGATAGATAGATAGATAGATAGATAGATAGATAGATAGATATGTTACCGACCTTGTCACCGAACTGTTCAGATGTAAATAATGTTTTATGATTATTTCAG
This sequence comes from Pholidichthys leucotaenia, assembly GCA_020510985.1. Lineage (NCBI taxonomy): Eukaryota > Metazoa > Chordata > Actinopteri > Cichliformes > Pholidichthyidae > Pholidichthys > Pholidichthys leucotaenia. The sequence continues at coordinate 296,958,768 of CM035841.1, read as the reverse complement.
ACTTGTAAAAGATGGAAAAATTATTTTTTCATCAATATATTTTTTGAATAATATAAACACATTTGATGTATTTTTAAAGAAATATTTTTGTTCATGAAAATACTGTCCAGGGCAGTGCGGTGGCGGAGTGGTTAGCACTGCAGCAGTACAGCAATTCACCCTTGGCTGGGGGATCCTGGGTTCGATCCCAGCCCCCGACCAACAGTGATCTGTGTGGAGTTTGCATGTCCTCCCCGTGTCTGCGTGGGTTTACTATGGGATTTCTCCGGTTTCCTCCCACATGCCAAAAACATGCAAGTTAGGTTAACTGGCATCAAACTGGGGATTCTAAATTGTCCTTAGGTATGAATGTGAGAGTGAATGGTTGTCTGTCTCTCTGTGTTGGCCCTGCGATGGACTGGCGATCTGTCCAGGGTGTACCCTGCCTCTCGCCCAGAGATGCTGGGATAGGCTCCAGCCCCCCCGCGACCCAAAAAGGATTAAGCGGAAGAAGATGGATGGATGGTTGGATGGAAAATACTGTCCATTGCGCCTTTATAAAAGTAGATGCTGAGAATTATTTATTTGCATATTTGTTCTTTGCATTTGTATTGTTGTCATGGTGATAGTGCTTCAGAATATGATCATCCATCCATCCATCAATCTTTTACCACTTTTCCAGAGGTCTGGGTCGCAGAGGCAGCAGTTCAAGCAGAGAAGCCCAGACTTCCCTCTCCCCAGCCACCTGCTCCAGCTCTTCAGAGAGGATACCAAGGTGTTTCCAGACCAGTTGGGAGACATAGTCTCTCCAGCGAGTCCTGGGTCTGCCCTGGGGTCTCCTTCCAGTGGGACATGCTCAAAACACCTCAAGTGGGAGGCGTCCAGGAGGCATCCTGATCAGATGCCCAGTGGCTTCTTTCAATGTGGAGGAGTAGCAGTTCTACTCTGAGCCTCTCCGGATGACTGAGCTCCTCACCCTATCTCTAAGGGTGAGTCCAGCAATCCTACAGAGAAAGCTCATTTCAGTCGCTTGCATCCGCAATCTCATTCTTTTGGTCATTACCCAAAGCTCAGGACCATTGGTGAGGGTAAGAATGTAGACTGACCAATAAATCAATAGCTTTGCCTTACAGCTCAGCTCCCCCTTCACCACGACAGACCTTTACAATGTCTGTATCACTGCAGATGCTGCTCTGATCTGTCTGTCAATCTCTCGTTCCATTCACTCCTCACTTGTGAATAAGACCCCAACATACTCCACTTGGGGCAGGAGCTTGTCCCCAACCCAGAGAGGACAATCCACCTTTTTCCAGCTGAGGACAATGGACTTGAACTTGGAGGTGCTGATTCTCATCCAAAGGATCTCAGGGTATGATGTCATCACATAATCATGTTCTGGGCTTTTTTGGCCTTACTGAATCAGTGGGAGTCTTTATACTGCCTTGACTTTCCAGTCAAGCCTCTAAACAGAGAGGGGTTACAATCGTACTCCACAAATAAATTGTTCAATAAATATTCCTGGGGATAGAAGAGAGTTGTGACAACTTAGTCATTAACAGTAGACCATGGAAGTAATTTACTGCTGAGTAAAATACAACCTCCTTGATACATGTTAACAACACTGAATGACTTCAATGCAGTTTAATTCAGCTTTATTTACATATATAGCACCTAATATAGCACCTAACAAAGAGTACTACAGATGCAATGCTTGCTTTAAAGCTTTATTCATGCTGCATTTCCCCCCTGATCCGCTTTGGTCTATGTGCGCTTTGGATGAGCCCGGCGCACACGCGACGTTGTACATGCTCACTTTTTTTCATCTACCAGGCCAAGCAGTTGACGCATGCGCACAACTGTTATTTGTAGTTTTGCCCCAGACCTATGGGTAGCGCAAATGCGCTAACACGTCAGTTTGTTCACTGGCTATAAACAAGAGAGTGACACACATTTGTTTTTTTGTAGCAACAACAATGGCGTCATTTCAAGGAAAAGGAGGAATTACCGTTTTCCAGCTGTCTTCTTGACTCAAGCTGCTGCTGCTGCAAAAGGATTCATGTATTCTTATTCTTGTCTTCTGCCTCCTCGTTGCTTTCCTCATCTACTTTGTCTTTGTATGCTGTGTTGGTAGCGCCACCTTGTGAATGGGACGTTCAGTTTTGCGCATACTCTGTCAACACGTTCAGGTCATGGGCAGGCCGCGCGGTCATAAAATTTGGGCTGCACGTGGTCATCCGCAGTAGAGCCCTGCGTACACTAGTGGACTGGAGACGATGCCGTAAATTTTGTCACACGAGGTTTCCGGTTACACGTACGTGGACAGCTGAGGTGCAGCATGAATCCAGTTTAAGAGCGTTGATAGAGAAGTATAAAGAAGCTAACAAGGAGTTGTACTGTGTTTTTGTTGATCTAGAGAAAGCGTATGATAGGGTGCCAAGAGAGGAAGTGTGGTACTGTATGAGGAAGTCAGGAGTGGCAGAGAAGTATGTGAGGGTGGAGCAGGACATGTATGAGGACAATGAGATGGTGGTGAGGTGTGCTGTAGGAGTGACGGATGGATTCAAGTTGGGGGTGGGATTACATCAGGGTTCGGCTCTGAGCCCCTTCTTGTTTGCTATGGTGATGGACAGGCTAACAGATGAGGTCAGACAGGAGTCCCCATGGACCATGATGTTTGCAGACGACATTGTGATCTGTAGTGAGAGTAGGGAGCAGGTGGAAGAGAACCTGGAGAGATGGCAGTATGCTCTGGAGAGAAGAGGAATGAAAGTCAGTAGAAGCAAGACAGAATACATGGGTGTGAATGAGAGGGAGGAAGGTGTATTGGTGAAGATGGAATAAGTAGAGGTAATGAAAGTAGATGAATTTAAATACCTGGGGTCACCCATCCAAAGCAATGGAAAATGCACAAGAGAGGAGAAGAAGAGAGTGCAGGCAGGGTGGAATGGGTGGAGACGAGTGTCAGAGGTGATTTGTAACAGAAGGATAGCAGCAAGAGTGAAAGGGAAGATTTACACGACGGCAGTGTTATGTATGAAATGAGCGAGCAGTGAGCCATCTCATGCCAAGCAAAGAAACTGAACTTTATTACAGGAAAGGCAGATATACATACAGTGGCCACAGCCCACCTGACGTCATTTCGTCTGATGCCCGGTGTCGGCTACGGCAAGCCCCAGGGGCCAAATCCACATCTCACATTCCCCGCCCCTTTAGAAAACTGTAGAACAACAAATAACATTAGCCAATTACACCCCCCCCCCCCCCGTCATGATACTGAGCATGGATGGAGGGCCGTGCTCAGCCTTTAAGTTTGTTTAGTTCATTTCCTGTATTTCCTCATCTCGGTTTGTTTTGTATTGCATATGGTTTGGTGTATTTTGTTATCTGAGTTTGTCCTTTTGTTCCTGTTTTTAGTTTCCTGTTATTTTATCTTAGTTTGATTATGATGTATTTCTGTATTATCTTGTTTTCTAATTTATTCCCGTTGTTTATATTGGTCCTGGTTTTCCTTGTAGTCTCTGTATTTATTAGTGTTGCTTTATTCGTTCTCCTCGGTTTTGTACTTCCTTGTACCTTTTCTTTAGTTTTCTCCTTTCGTGTATTTCTAGGTTGTCCCGTACTTCTACCCAGTCCTTGTTTAAGTTATTGTTCTTGGTGTATTCTTGTTCATTTGTTTCTTGATTAGCACTCATCACGAGTTGTGCTTTTATTTTGACAGTCACCGTTGGTACTTCCTCCTGTCAAACCCTGTTCACAAGCTGCCACATCTGTCCATGATTTGTCCTGATAAGCCTCACTCATGTTACCCACATCTGACCCTCTCTTGGTTTGTCCCTATTTAAGGACTGCTGCATGGCTTATTCCTCGCAGCAGCCTTCTGGTATCCAGACGTTAATTTTACGCCTCCCGGTATTCAGACAGAGTTCCCGTCTGTCTTTTGCATCCTGCATGTTTTTCCCAGCGTTTCCATACACTCTCACCTCCGTGCAATCCAGCCTTGTTCGTAAGTTTTTGTGTTCTGTTAAATTTTGTGTTTTTTCATTATTAAATGTGCAAACTCACAACGTGCATTTGGAGTCTTCTATCCACCCGTGCCAAGGGTGATTTATGACCCCCCCACACACAAAAATTTAACTAAACAAATACCCACAAATAAAAACATAAATTTAGAACATGAACATTTTCAATCAAGGAACACCATTACCTAACTGGGCACTTGGGTGAGCTACCAAGGTGCTCTCATGTTGAGTTGGATTATTCTGCCACCCCTTAACCAACACGTCCTGGCTATCCAAGTCCCACAACAAAGTCTTTCTGTCTTTTTTTTTTTTTTGTTACAGTCTCCCATGGTAAGGGTAGGTCAACCGGGGAAAACAGTTCTGCTTGAAGAGTTTCGAGGCCCAGCGGTGGCGTCCTCCCTGGAGCTTTGAAGCAGCCCCCCCCCCCCCCGGAGTTTTGAAATGGGCCTGTGGTGGCCGCCCCCCCGGAGCTGTCAGACCCCCATTGTCAATCTTCATGACACTGGGGCCCAGGTCCCACACTGCGGCAGCCGACTCCCATGGAGCCCCGCCACCTGGAGCCACCACCTGGACACACCGTAGTCTGTTCACATGCCGAACTGAGTCGTCCGTCATCTGAAAGCATGCTGTACCAAGCTTCGCCATGATCCTCAGTGGTGCCCATTGTTTCGCTGGCTGCGGCCCGGTCAGTCGCTGTTTCAGTCTCTCGCTGGTATGAACCTGAACCCAGTCCATGACTTGGAGTGGCGCCTTACTTGTTTCCATGTGTCATTGTTGCGCTCCCGGTGGCTCTGCATGCTCGTTTGGCCTGGAATCTTCGCCATGCTGTGGCGGTTCTGTAGTCACTGTGTTCGTTGCGGACCCTTCACCCACTGTCTCGGTCGTCGACTATGGCTCGTTGTGGGTACGGAAGGTGTCTGGTGCCTCTCTGGTGTCGTTCATTGAAGTGGACTCCTCGCCCGTCCGCTTGGTCATAACTGCCGTTGCTTACTGGGCAGGGGCACGGGAGCAGCCGGGTTCCTCCTCTTTGTCATCTGAAGTGCTCCGCTGTGCCACGCTATGCATTGTGTCTGTGCCCGGCTGCCGCTGCTGTTCTTCGGGGATCTCTGCATGCTCTGGTTCCCTCTCCGTGCGGCTCTCCTCCTGAGAGCGTGGAATGTGCGCTTTGGTGTCAGCGCCGTTCATAATTACTTCATCCCACACCACGACGTTGTCATCCCGGTCCGCTGTGCCCCAACTGCTGCACCTGGACCATTCGAACCCAGCACTGTCTCTGATAGCGAAGCCCAGTCTGTAGAAAAGGTCACATCCCAACATCCCCGTGCTCTATCACCTGAAACGTGAAGTCGTACACAACTTTGGTTTTGCAGCAAACAGTCAATTTCACTGTTCTGACATTGCACAGTCTGTGACCACCATATCCATACAGCGGCATTTGGTTCTTCTTGATTTTGTGATTTGGGGAAAACTTTTTCACCATGGCCCAGTTTAATATCGACCACACTGCCGCCGTGTTGAGCAGAAGTGGTACAGCTACTCCATTTAATTCAACCATGCTGTACGAATACCCACTGATGCCGGGGCTTACCAAATAAATGGTCATTGCTGGCAGGCGGGCAGGCTCTCCTGGTGGGCCCCATGGTGCTGACAACTGGCATACTCTGGTGAAATGGTTCAGGTGCCCACATTTGTTACACCGATTTCCTCTTGCCGGGCAAACTTGTGCTCCATCCCGGTGCGTCGGGGACCCACAACCCCTGCAGACGGGGCCTCTCGGAGCAGACCTTTGGCTCACTGCACTTGTCTCATACTCTTCTGCCGTGTACCCCTTGTCCTCCATGTCCACTGTGTTAGCTAGCGTTGACTGTCCAGGTAGCCCCTGTGTTTGGCGCCTCCTCTGTCGTTTCTAGCTGAGATGTTAGCTCCACCATGCTAGCTAGCTTTGTGTCGTTTGGCGCCATTAGCCTCTTAGCCCACAGCCTCGTGTTACGTGTGTGTTCGGCAAAGTAGCCAGCAAGAAGTTCGACAGCATCTGTATATGACTCCATTGGTCCTAACATGTGGAAAATTCTCTGACCCTCTACGCCAAGTTTGCGGACAAGAAGTGCTTGTTTCCTTACCCCGTCGAATTTACCCAAGCCCAACGCTGCAATATATATCTCAAACATGGCCAGCAACGAGGCCACATGACTGCTGGTTCCCCTGGGTACTCAAGAAATGGCCGTAGTGGTGTCCCGCACCCCTCCATGAGTTAATCCTCAGTTGCCAAATGTTATGTATGAAATGAGTGAGCAGTGAGCCATCTTATGCCGAGCAATGAACTGAACTTTATTACAGGAAAAGCAGATATACATACAGTGGCTGCAGCCTGCCTGACGTCATTCTGTCTGGCGCCCGGTGTTGGCTACGGCAAGCCCCAGGGGCCAAACCCACATCTCACAGGGAGTGAGACTTGCAGTGATGTATGGTTTGGAGATGGTGGTGCTTACAAAAAACAGAAGGTGGCGCTGGAGGTGACAGAGTTGAAGATGCTAAGATTTCCATTGGGAGTGACTAGGAGGGACAGGATTAGAAATTAGTATATCCAAGGGACAGCTCAGGTTGAGCGGTTTGGAGACAAAGTAAGAGAGGCAAGGTTGAGATGGTTTGGACATGTGCAGAGGACGGATAGTGGATATATTGGCAAAGGGTGTTGAGGATGGAGCTGCCAGGCTGGAGGAAAAGAGGAAGACCACAGAGAAGACTCACAATGGAATTTCCACATTGTGGGACTAATAAAGGCTTATCTTATCTTAAGATTCATGGATGTAGTGAAGAAGGACATGGAGAGGGATGGCGTTACAGATGAAGATGCAAGGGACAGGGTGAGATGGAGACAGATGATCCGCTGTGGCGTCCCCTAAAGGGAGCAGCTGAAGGAAGAAGAAGCGCCTCATCACAACAAAAATATTGACAAAAGTTCTGATTCTCTCTGGAAGAAATGCTAAATTCCTAACACAAGATTAAAATGAAAACTATTGACATGACACACAAATAGAAATATCACCAGTTAAATTGTTTTTTGTGTCATCAGTTAAGTATATTGCTGTTTTTTAAGGACAGTGGAAGTTGATCTAAGTTACTTGCTCACTATAGCCAATAGAAAATGATGGTGTGTCCAAAAACTAAATTAAATCAAAATCTGTATATTTACTAATTAAAATGAAGCGCACGGTGGCAGAGTGGTTAGCACTATGGCAGCACAGCAACTCATTCTTGGCTGGGGGATCCTGGGTTCCATCCCAGCCCCCGACCAACAGTGATCTGTGTGGAGTTTGCATGTTCTCCCCGTGTCTGCGTGGGTTTACTCTGGGATTTCTCCAGTTCCCTCCCACGTGCCAAAAACATGCAAGTTAGGTTAACTGGCATCAAACTGGGGATTCTAAATTGTCCTTAGGTATGAATGTGAGAGTGAATGGTTGTCTGTCTCTCTGTGTTGGCCCTGCGATGGACTGGCGATCTGTCCAGGGTGTACCCTGCATCTCGCCCAAAGATGCTGGGATAGGCTCCAGCCCCCCCCCCCCCCGCGACCCGAAACGGATTAAGCGGAAGAAGATGGATGGATGGAAAATGAAACAACTGAATTCAGCTTTACCTTAAACACACAAATTTACCGACATAGTACTACAACTCCCGTGATGCACTTCTACTTGCATTACCAAAAGCCCCCAGATAGCCGAGGTCCACAAAAATGCCTGTAAATAAAAATAAACAAATTATATTTTCGGTTAAAGAATGTCCATAGATTTTACTGAGTCCATGTTTTTATCGGTCAGAAACGCTTACTTTTTTGTGTGGCTATAGTAGTTTTATTTAATGAAATTTCTAATCTCTTATATCTGCCGTGTTTTGGTTGGCACTAGCAGCAACTGAACGTTGGTGGCTAAAACGTCAAACCAGAAGGGACGGGTTAAAATTTTATTCTGTGTTTAAAATATCCCCATAACTGAACTCAGAGCATATTTATGTAATAATAAGCTGCATTACTGACGATATGAGTAGGCGAGAAGGTAAGTCCAGTTTAAATATTATCCTTTTCATGTGGGTTGCAGGGTCTGTAATAGCTAACACTGCATGCTTACTGCATAAATACCACAAACCAGTGATGTGACAATTGTTTTTGAGTTCTGATGACTGGGGATTTATATTAGCCTTCTGTTCAAACTGACATTCTGTTCTAGCAACTGACATTCTGTGCTAACCACTGCACCACTCATGGTGGCGCAGTGGTTAGCACTGTTGCCTTACAGCTAGAAGGTTCCTGGTTCGAATCCCCAAGGTGGCAGGGGTTGGAACCTTTCTGTATGGAGTTTGCATGTTCTCCCTGTGCTGCGTGGGTTTACTCCGGGGGCTCCGGTTTCCTCCCACAATCCAAAGACATGCATGTTAGGTTAATTGGTTGTTCTAAATTGTCCCTAGATATCTGTTTCCTATAGGCCCTTAGAATAGAGGGTTAGTACTAGTGAAAGCGCTTTGAGTGGTCTTTGTGACTAGAAAAGCGCTATATAAGTGCAGGTTAGTTAGTTCTACTAATATCTCAGCAACATTTTATGAAAATCATACTGTGACGTTTGCGAGGTTCACACAAAGAAGAGGAGCAAGATGGTTGTGACGAACAGGCTTTATTTACACACCACCAACCCCCACTACTTGAATGAATGAATGTATGAATGAATGAATCTTTATTTCGGATAGTACAGGTTAAAAGGAACTGAATAATATAGCAAAAGGGGGAAAGAAAATCCAATGAGGTCAAATTAGACAATAACTCCTCTGATTATACAATTCAACATAAGTTATCCGAAATGGGTGATGGCTGAAGCCGCAGCTTATATTGCCCACCCATGTTCCATCCAAGAATTCAAAAGAAAAAAAAAACAAAAAAAAACAAGACAAGAGCGATTACAATTCAAAAAAAAAAAAAAAGAAAGAAACGAAGCTAAGACAAAGTGTGACAGAAAAAAAAAAAGAACTAAGCTACAACACAACACAGGCTGGATATGACAATTCTTATGTGATTTTACATGTCATCTTGTATATATGTTTGGAGTATTTCTTCCTTTAGTTTTATTTTAAATTGTCCAAGCGTTGTACATGATTTTAATTCAGGTCCAAAATTGTTCCATAATCTGACTCCTTGCATTGAAACACAGTGTTGCTTGGTGGTAGTTCTCACTGTAGATTTTTGAAATATACATGTGTGGCGGTTTGGTGTAACCCCCACAACAGATTGGACAGACACAGCGCTCGGCTAGAGCAATTAACAGAACAGTGAAATGTGTATTAATGTCTACAGGCAGCCCCGCTTCTTCTGGCTCACTTCTGTGATGTTAATGTTGCCTTTCATGCATTGTGTTCATGCGTCCTGTCCTTACTGTGACCTAGGGACCGAGATCAATATGTCTCTCAAATGCAAATGTTTCATGCCTGTTCTGTTATCTCTTTGATCATACCAACTGCTGGGGGAATGCTCTTTTATGTATTGTTGTAGTTGGGTATATATGCTGCAACTCTGTAACTCAAACCCTCTCTCGTTCTGATTCTGCAACTGCTACTGCTGACACATTGTGTCTCTCTGGAGAGCCGCTGGGCTCGCTCCCGGCCCGCATGCACTGCGCCGGGAGCGGAGCTCGTGACGGCGGTATGATTTAATAAAACCAACTTAAAACCTCAGCATCGCTGTTTATTTTTTCATGCCGCTTCACTGGTGACCCCAAGAATGCACACGCTTTGTGCAACGCAACCTTCTGGTCTGGACGGCCATGCTGGCGACCCGTCGCTGAAAACACGCTGCCAGTGAACACAGCAGCCTGACGTAAACGAGCTGCCCTCCCTTCTGCTTCAGGGAGACCTCGACGCGGAGCCAACACAGGCGAGCTGCTCTCTGGACATCACCGTCCCCGGCCCAGAAAACGTCATGGTGCGCCCCTCGCCTGAGATCGGGACGTCCACGCTGGACTGGCCGAGGGACACAGAACGTTTTCTCCCTCTCACCGCTACTCCTCCCTCTCAGTGATCCTACTCATCTACCCGAGCCTGAGGAACAAAGATCGTCTATCTCCCCTCAACGCTCCAACGCACCATGACTAATCTGCAGCCACAGCTCATCATAGATGTTTTTCGGCGCCGACTGCGCCGATCTCCACCAAGTTTCCTGACCCTGGTTCTCCTCTCCAGCTGGTCCACCCATCATGGAACCCCGGCGCATGCACCGGGGAGTTACGAGGACGGCGCACCACGCACGGGACACATACGGCTACACTGACCGCCTTCCTTCTGCTGCACACTGGCCCTTCAGGCTTGCTCGTACACCTGAGGCCCGCAGTCCCACATGCCAAAAACATGCATGTTAGGTTAATTGGCTGTTCTAAATTGTCCCTAGATATCTGTTTCCTATAGGCCCTTAGAATAGAGGGTTAGTATTAATGAAAGCGCTTTGAGTGGTCTTTGTGACTAGAAAAGCGCTATATAAGTGCAGGTTAGTTAGTTAGTTAGTTAGCTTGCTCACTGGATTTTATGGTCTTAGCCACGGCACACAAGGGGAATTCAGCTGTCTGCGGTTCCCGAGGCTTTAGGGTTACACCTGAACCTAAAGTCAACACGCCAGTCCCTCTGCTTTTGTCTTTTTTTTTCTTACAGCCGCTCCTGCTTTTCTTCATGGCCACGAGAGGAGTCAGAGACTAATTTTTCTTCATGCGGACCTCCGCACGTTCAACGGGACAGCCCCTCGACGTCGCGGACCAGCAAGCAATTTTTGCGCGGCTCGGACGATTTCACCGTCCCCGTCCGGCACGTACTACCCCCCTCCTCCCTCCCCCTCCTCCTGCAGAGAGCTTCTCCTGCTCGCTGCCCAAGCTGAATGATCGAGACCTCGGCCTCCTGCCGAGCCCTCTGGGAGGGAGCGTGTGGCGGTTTGGTGTAACCCCCACAAAAGACTGGACAGACACAGCGCTCGGCTAGAGCAATTAACAGAACAGTGAAATGTGTATTAATGTCTACAGGCAGCCCCACTTCTTCTGGCTCACTTCTGTGATGTTAATGTTGCCTTTCATGCATTGTGTTCATTTGTCCTGTCCTTACTGTGACCTAGGGACCGAGATCAATATGTCTCTCAAATGCAAATGTCTCATGCCTGTTCTGTTATCTCTTTGATCATACCAACTGCTGGGGGAATGCTCTTTTATGTATTGTTGTAGTTGGGTATATACAGTATACTGCACTGTAACCCATGCTCACTCTCTCACTCACTCTTCAACTGCTGCTGGACACACGCACTGTGTGTCTCCTCTTCTCTGAGAGCCGCTGGGCTCGCTCCCGGCGCGCATGCACGGCGCCGGGAGCGGAGCTCGTGACGGCGGTATGATCTAATAAACCCTTTTCACCAACGCCGCATTATTTCATGCCGCCGCACATGTTCCTCTGAAAAGATATTGTTTCTCCCTTATTTGGAACAACTTTTGGATATTTGCAGGCAGTGATAGATTCTTCACTTTAAACATTATTATTGCAGTTTTAAAGTCAACCAGATCTTTCAACTTGAGAGCTTTTAGTTTAAGAAAAAGTGGGTTTGTTGGTTCCCTGAAAGCTGCTTTGTTTATTATTCTAATAGCTCTCTTCTGAAGCATAAAGAGTGGATATATGTTTGTTTTATATGTATTTCCCCATACTTCATTACAATATGTCATGTATGGGAGTATTAATGAATGATACAAGGTATATAGTGTGGGTTGATTCAGCAAATATTTCACTGTGTGTAGTATTGCAATTGATTTGGATATTTTACCTTTAATATAATTAATATGTGACTTCCAACACAGTTTATTAAGATAAGATAAGATAAGATAAGCCTTTATTAGTCCCACAACGGGGAAATTCCAGGATTGCAACAGCACAGGGATAGCAACACTCAGAGCAACAATCAGAAGGCAAAAAAAAAAAAGCAAGCAAGAGCAGCTAATATACATATGTACATATTACTATAAATATATATATATATATACACACAGACACACAGTGTAGAGCATTGTAGCTGGATGGGATAAATATGAGTATATAAACACACAGTACGGAGCATTGCAGCTAGATGGAATAAATATGTAAATATATAAACACACAGTCCGGAGCAATGTAGCTAGATGGAATAATATGTAGATATGGGTGGGGTTTTTGGGGGGGGGGGAGTCCAGTGCACTATATCAGGGGTATCCGACTTTCAAGCGCTCTCTCTTTTTCTGTAATTTGCAGATGTCAGTTTTGTTTTTATAATATGCAAGGGAACATAAAAGAGTTTCAGACTTGCATTGCAATTTTAAAAAAAAATCATTGATTTTGCCGTTAGAATTGAAACTATTGGTCGTGTCCCCTCATTTTTCCCAGTTTTTGTGTGACATGAAAATCGCATCAATTTCAAAGTACTGTAAAGTGATCTCTGAGTAACTCTTTCTACTCAAAATGCAAGAGATAACAGAGTTGTAATGCAAATTCAAAATAAAACATTCCCCAATGTGATCGGATCTATGGTTTTTGTACGGCGACCCCTGCAAATTTACTCGTACCACGTAAATTTCCGTGTCCCCAAATTTACGCAGCAACATGCAAGTTATTTGGTAAAGTAACCAGAAAACAGGAAGTGCTGATGCTTTTCACTTTGCACCTTTCAAATCCCAAACCATACACGTAAAAAGGAGATTAGTCTTTGTGAAGCTCAGATGTAGAATATTTCAATAAAATCTCAAACATTTATGACACATCGAATATGGTGTCCTTTAAAAAATTTATGTCTTCGGTCTTGGTCGGCCGCGCGCAGCCCCGTCTGGCGAGGTGAGCGCCCTGGGAAAGCACTTTTATTTTCTCTACCCCGGATGTGCTCAACCCATGTGGAGAGGATTAACCGTGGTCACTTTATATTGAAGTTATCGAAGGTCCAAACTTCCGTGTCCCGCATTTACGCCTTTTGTGATTTTATGTCTTATCCAACAAACGGGGAGAATTTGAAGGTATGTATACACGTTATCACATCTTAATATGTCATGAAAATGTAGCTGTTGATGAGTTTTGATGCGTGAAAAATACTGGAAGTGTTGAAGTTGTTTCGTGTAAAACGTGTGCCATTGCAAAGTGCATTGGCACACGGGGAAACAAAAGCCCAAGTGTCCTGTTTACGTCTCCATTTACAAGTAGTTGAAGTGAGCGCTCATCCTCAAGAGTTCCTGAACGCGAATGCCGTTACGAAAATAGTTAATAGTTTCATAAACCTGACACAATTGAATAGTGATTAGTCAATTTCATGTGCAGATTTGATCAATTTTAAATTTTGCCACTAACATTGGACCCCTAATAAATAAAAACACCCATATATAAACACACAGTACGGAGCATTGCAGCTAGGTGGAAAAAATATGTAAATATATAAACACACAGTGCGGAGCAATGTAGCTAGATGGAATAATATGTAGATATATAAACACACAGTGCGGAGCATTGTAGCTAGATGGAATGAATATATAGATATATAAATATAAACATAAACATAAACACACCCAGTGCGGAGCATTGTAGCTAGATGGAATAAATATGTAAATGTATAAACACACACAGTGCAGAGCATTGTTGCTAGATGGGATGAAACAGCACAACCGTCTACTTAGTTATCCTACATGGTATGATTATGTGCCCATACATATTCTCACCCTCCGTAGCTACCGGTATTTTCCTAGTTGTATGCCGGAGGGGACCATTGTGTAAGTCTATTGCATCTTTTGCATTCAAAAAAACTATTAGGTTGTTACGTCTTTTTGTTATCTCTGCGAGCAGCCCTGCTTAGGTTGTACAGTCTGACAGCTGTTGGTAGGAAGGACCTGCGAAACCTCTTGGTTGTGCACCTGGGATGATGTAGTCTGCTGCTAAATGAGCTCCTCAGTGCATTCAGTATGTCCTGCATAGGGTGGAACTCGGACTCCAGCAGAGATGACAGTTTAGCCACCGTCCTTCTCTCTCCTATCTCCTCCACCGGATCAAGGCGCTGCCCCAGGACGGAGCTAGCTTTCTTGATCAGTTTGTTCAGTCTCTTCCTATCGGCTGCAGTAATGCCACTGCCCCAGCAGACCACTCCAAAAGTGATGGCTGATGCCACCACCGTGACATAGAATGTCTTCAGCAGCGCCCCTTGTACACCAAAAGACCTGAGTCTCCTCAGTAGGAACAGCCTGCGCTGTCCCTTCTTGTAGAGTGCGTCAGTATTGTGTGACCAGTCTAGTTTATTGTTCAGATGAACACCCAGGTACTTGTAGGATGTCAACCATCTCAATGTCTGTTCCCTGTATATTTACTGGTGCTGTGAGGGGTTGTCCTTGCCTGCAGCAGTCCACCACCAGCTCCTTAGTTTTCCTCGCGTTGATCTGGAGGCAGTTCCGATGGCACCAGTCCACGAAGTCCTGGATAAGCCCTCTGTACTCAGCTTCATCTCCATTGGAGATGAGGCCAATGATCGCAGAGTCATCAGAGAACTTCTGTAGATGGCAGTGTGTTGTGTTGTGTGAGAAGTCCGCAGTATAAAGAGTGAACAGGAAGGGAGCCAACACCGTTCCCTGGGGGGGCCCCCGTGCTACTGATGATCGTGTCGGACACACAGTCCTGGGTTCTCACAAACTGAGGCCGGTTCGTGAGGTAGTCCAGGATCCATGATGACAGGTGCTGGTCCACCCCTGCGCGCAGCAGCTTGTCCTTCAGGATCATCGGTTGGATGGTGTTGAAAGCACTGGAGAAGTCAAAGAACATGATCCTCACCACATTCCCGGGCTTCTCCAGGTGGGACAGAGAACGGTGAAGGAGGAAGATCACCGCATCCTCCACCCCAATGCCATGCTGGTAGGCGAACTGGAGTGGATCCATCGCTGGTTCCACCAGGGGGCGGAGGTGAGCAAGGAGCAGTCTCTCCAGGGTCTTCATCAAGTGGGACGTCAAGGCCACCGGTCTGTAGCTGTTCAGGTCTTTGGGGTGGGAAGTTTTTGGTACAGGTACCACACAAGATGTTTTCCACAGCTGTGGTACCCTCCCCAGCTTCAGGCTCAGGTTGAAGATGTACGTCACAATCCCACAGAGCTGGTCTGCACAGGACTTGAGGAGCTTTGCGCTGATGCCGTCCGGTCCCGACGCCTTCCTCACCTTGATCTTCCTCAGCTCCGTCCTCACCTGGGTCCTGGTCAGGGTCAGGATGGGGGGCTGTGTGTTGGGAGTGGGGGGGTGTTGGTGGAGTGGGGAGTGGGCAGCAGGACTTGATGTCTTTACAGGCAGCAGTGGTTGTTGTGCAGTCAGGGGGGAGGGCGGTTGGTCAAACCTATTGGAAAAACAAATTCAGATTGTTCGCCCACTCCCTGCCCCCCCGTGGCCTGGGGGGAGGTATTCTGGAGCCCAGAGATGGTTTTGAGGTTTCTCCAGACCCCGCTGATGTCGCTGTGTTGCAGCTTGTCCTCCATCTTCCTCCTGAAGCTGTCCATTATCTAAGCTGTCTATTATCAATTATTACTCCAAGAAATTTAGTTTCAGATACCCTTTCAATCTCTACACCATTTACACTGAGTTTAGATACTGAGTTGTTGTGATGGTTGTTAAAGACTATAAATTTTGTCTTACTTAAACTGAGCGTTAATTTGTTTGAATCAAACCACAGTTTAAGCTTTCCTAATTCCTTTCCGAGTGTATCCAGAAGTTGTTCCAAATTGTTTCCACTGCATAATAGATTAGTGTCATCGGCAAACAATATTAAGTCCATTTTTTCTGAAACTTTACATATATCATTTATATACATATTGAATAATAATGGCCCCAAAACTTCTGAGCACAGAGAGGAGGGGAGGTCATTCTCCTAGACCTCCGTTTCAATCATGGTTACACACACATGATACATCTTGCCCTAATCCTGCTACTGTAAACACTGCTGGGTCATTACAGCACAGTTATGACCCAGCAGTATAATAACTCAGTAATAACACATTTAATACACACACACAGTAACGTTTCAACTGGCAAAGCATGCTAGGAAATCCCTGCCCCCCTTAACATGGCCCCGACGTTACACTGCCTTCCCCTGGACTGGTTTCTGTCCCCAGAAAATTCAAAGTCCACTTTCAGAAATCCAACGCGAGTCAGTCCGATGCCGGGGCAGCATGCATGGGCCATCCAGTGTCCATCTGAGTCTCGGTCGGAGTATCTGGTTGGGGTAGGGTTCCGGTTTGGCCACCAGCAGGCGGATGGACACATCTGACAGCCTCTGTAGGACCACGCACAGTCCCTTCCCTGGCAGCGGGAGTCCCATGCTCGCTCCGGCCAACTCCCACCGCTGCCAGGTTTCCCAGGCGGCCGCTGGCCCGCGTCCATGCGTCCAGCCCTTGCCGCACCTGGAAAATGGCCAGATCTTCGTCCTGCTCGCTCCGCTGCGTCGCTGCTGCGCCGAGGGCCTCCGTGACGTCACCGAAAGGGGAAGCATCTGCGGGTGGTGGTAGGACTACGCACAGTTCCTCCCCTGGCAGTGGTGGGAGTCACGACTCCCACCGCTGCCAGGACCTCCCAGGCGGCCGCTGGCCCGCATCCAGGCGTCCAGCCCCTGCCGAGCCCGGGAAAAGACCGGATCTGTCCTGCTCGCTCCGCTGCTGCTGCGCTCCAAAGGCCTCTGTGACGTCACCGCTCGGGGGAAGCATCTGCAGGAGGCGGCCTTTTCCCCGTCCATGCCACCTCGCATTAATTTAATGTTGGCGAGGGGCCAGTTTGTCGTGCGCTGCGTGAGGGGCAGTACCGTGCGATGTACCCTGGCTCTGCGCAGCGGAAGCCCCCCTTCCTCGCGTCGCCGCCGCTGTCTCCTCCGTGCACGCGCTGCCGTGGTCTGCCGTAGCTCCTCCTCCCACTCGCTCTCAGCACGGCGGTTTCCTCCGATGACCAGTCGTTCAGCGCGGCAGCCAGCTCGACATGGGCCAGGTGGTCATCCAACAGGTTCTCGCCGTTGTAGCGGGAAATCTTGGCCCGCTGCTGGATGGATGGGACGGTCACCTCCCGGTTGATCGCCGCTCCTAATCGCTCTGGAATCGCCAGCCCGTCCTGCCCTGAAAAGGGCGGGAAACGGGGCTGGTTTGCTCTGCTCGGCCCGCTCTGCCTTGAAAAAGGCCCGTCGGGTCCGCTGCGCCGTCCATCGCGGTGAGCCACTCCGGGGGCCGGCGTCTCAGCTCTACGCTCCGTTCCCAGCCGAGCGATGAACCTCTCCGGCCGCCGGACCTCCGCCTGGATCCTCATCTTGCTCCATCCCCACTCTGACACCAGTGTGACGTTTGCGAGGTTCACACAAAGAAGAGGAGCAAGATGGTTGTGACGAACAGGCTTTATTTACACATCACCAACCCCCACTACTTCTGAGCACAGAGAGGAGGGGAGGTCATTCTCCCAGACCTCCGTTTCAATCATGGTTACACACACATGATACATCTTGCCCTAATCCTGCTAAACACTGCTGGGTCATTATAACGCAGTAATAACACATTTAATACACACACACAGTAACGTTTCAACTGGCAAAGCATGCTGGGAAATCCCTGCCCCCCTTAACATGGCCCCGACGTTACAATACATTTAAATTCATTTTTGTTGTATTGTGTTTGCAATAACTAGAGGTGAATAGTACCAGTAACATTTACTCAAGTACATGTACCCAAGAAAAAATTTCAGAAAACTGTAAGATACTGTGTTACGTTGGTAATAAGGAGCCAAGGACGAGGCCAGGTGTCGAAGTAAACACACGATTATTGAGAGGCACTTCACAGCATGCAGGCGCAGCCGTCAGGCAGAAAGGATGTTGAGAAATGGATGAGGAGAGAATGTTGTGTATAGTTTAGACTTCTATTTGTGGGGTACGGGTGGCGGCTCCACCTTCCGGTTCTGCCACCACCCCTGGCTGTAAGAGGGCAGTGGGCAGGAGGGGCGGTCTCTTTGCCACCTGTTTTGTCCTATGGCTGCATCTGTGTGGTATAGTGCCTCATTAATAAACGTGTTCAGCTCGACACCTGGCCTCGTCCTTGGCTCCATATACAGACATAAGAGACCCCCCCCCCCCCGCACTGTTGCCAACTCCTCAGTAAGGGAAGTAGCTATTGGCTGTCCTAAAAGTTGACAAAAGTCGATAAATGACGTCTTCACCTAAGTTGCATAATTGGTCATTTGCATGTAGTTGTAATGGAGGCTGTAGTAGAGAAGAATAATGTCACAGGAGAGACAAAAAGTGAGTAAAAACACCCTAAATATGTTTAGAACTACAAATTAACTTTCTTCTATTGATTCTTGGATTGTTTGTTTTAATTTTTCCATTTAAATAGGCCATCACTAACCGACAGTGAAGAAACATTTGCATCCCGCTCTGTAAAACAGGGCAGGTCTGGTGGGGGTTGCGCATGCGCAGTTCATTTGCAATCTGGTCCCGAGTGGTGTGGATCTCCTCTCCTCTTTGACTGCTGCACAGTGTTGTGTTGCTAGATATATGATAGTTTTAGGCCCTATACAATATACTGTACAATCAAACTTTTTAAAAAGGCCAAGTATACGATAGTTTTGGCATTTCCATGCACCCCCCCTCCCCCTCAAAAAATGTTTTGATTTACGTGAACACCCACACATCACCAGAAACTGAAGCTTGCTCTTAATCCATCCAATCAGCTCACACCTGGGCTGGCTGGCTCCTCCTCCCTGTCTGCCACTGCCAGTCAGTCACATCAGCAGTACTCAGCTCATGTTTCTTTACTGTACGAGCACCGCAACAAACATAAAACGTGAACATGAGTTTGGACTCGGAGGGTAAAAAAAGAAAAGAGTCCGGCAGCACTGACACAGACGCTGGTAAGAAAAAAGCAACCTGCTGAGGTGGTCACAGCAGCTTTATCGCCCTGCCCTGCCCTGTCGGTACATTTAAGTGATGGCTTCAACCTGTTGCTGGGAAGAAGGCTAAAGCACTTTGCCGCTGCTGCAGCATTCAATTGGTATCAGACACTGCAGTTCTGAAAAAACTATTAATTTATTGTAACTGCAACACTGCTGCTGCACGAGGCTACTGTGAGACTGACCGAGACTGCCTATGATTGCTTTGGGATGGGAAGGGGACAGGAGAGCCTCACGGTACCACCCACTGCTTGTTGAGGATGATAACTGCAGAGCAATTGCGCACTTTCACGTCAGTGTCCAAAACACCAGAAAAGTCTTTGATAACACCAGGAAAAAAATCGTTACATTTGTCGCTAGTCGTGTTTGACAAAAAAAATCATCCATGGGGGCTGAAAAATCGCCAGCTTTAACAACAGAAGCGCCAAGTTGGCAACACTGCCCTCCTGCCCACTGCCCTCTTATAGCCGCGGGTGGTGGCAGAACCGGAAGGTGGAGCCGCCACCCGTACCACACAAATAAAAGTCCAAACTCTACACAACAATCTCTCCTCCCTTCACAAAAGCCAAAAACTACACACAATTCGGACCCAGCACAATTTGGAACCCGAATCACGCACTAAAAGTAATGAGATAATACAATACAAATGGCTTAACGCAGTTATTCCAAAATAACTAAAACTAGGAGGAGATGGGTAGACTGCCACCTCACCCCACACGGCGAAGCGGGTTATTCTGCCGCTTGTACTTCAAACAAGTCTGTGTCAGACAAAACACCACCGTGTCCTAATCTAAACATAACATCAAATTAATCCCCATGAACATATACAAATATTAAATACATAGAGTGAAACATTCTAAAAACACCAAATAAGCCGTCATCCATCCATCTTCTTCCACTTAATCCTTTTCGGGTGGGGGGATGGGGGGGGCTGGAGCCTATCCCAGCATCTTTGGGCGAGAGGCAGGGTACACCCTGGACAGATCGCCAGTCCATCGGCGCTGCCACCCGTACCACACAAATAAAAGTCCAAAGTCTAACACAACATAGTGTACTGAGTTAATTTATAGTTTGATACTTTTTCTTTCTTTTTTTAAAACTTTTTAACATCTAAGGAGAAAAAAAACCCGCTTCTTTTACTGAAAATACATTTTGTCTCAGTCTTTAAGTTGCTTTTAATTCCATTGATTTGAATTGAGTGTATTCCTTTTCCATTTTCAGACACTGGCATTTTTAAATGTAATTGTTATGATTGTTCTTCTGTCCCATCTTTTACTTCAGAAGTGCGGAAGAATTTTACTTTAGGGCTATATGCTGTTAGTTGATATATCTTACCTTCCTCAGACTAACATACAGTAGGTAAGAGAGAAACCTAATTCAGCGACAGTAAAGTAAAATAAATAAAACATCTATAGCTGTGCCACCAATTAACTCAAATGTTGTCAGTTAACCTATCAGAAACTTCCAAAACCATGACATCATCTTTTTTTGTAAACTAATGAATTGCTTCATCATAGTCAAAAGTTTAATATTGCACTCTCATTAACAAGAAGGATGTTGGCTTATTATCATTGTACTTTAGCTTATTTAAAGGCCAAATGTCACATAATTTTTTTTTCTAAATGACAACGAATTTTGATAAAATACACATAGCTTAAACCAAATATTCATACCGGAAACCATATCACCCACCCGTATTTACATAATTGCACAAAATACACCAGGCGAAGGCCCCGCCTTGCTCGCTGGCTTGTGACAGCCAATCCAGACCGCGGCCATGATTTTGACGTCACAAATTTCACCCTGGCTGCCCTGCCTATCCACATTCACACTTATCAACATTGGACAATCATGACGGAAAGTGACAGCGATTGTGAACAAATTAGTTTAGTTTTGTCCTTTTTTTTTGTCTTTTTTTGTCTTTTCTTTTTGTCTTTTTTTTGTCAGTGGTTCAGACAGTGACAGAGGCATAGAACCTTACAGGTTCGAGCCGTCCGAGACGGAATCAGATGCTTTGTCTGATGACAACAGTTCCGACGATGACCAGAGAGCAGAACCAGTGGAAAATGTCATTGAATTGGACATTAATCGCCTCCAGAATTAGGAAGCCGAAGGGGGTCTGTTGAAGGCGCCCCATAAATATTGATTTTTCGGAAGCCATTATTATTACAGTGGAGGAGAGTCGCTGCTGTCAAGAAATTTACCAGATCAATATGAGAATGGAGGCGCATACCTGTCAAGAGAGACGTTTTCGCTGTATTTTAATACGGGGAAAATGCAATTTTAGCAAATATGGGCATATTGCCATTTCTGTACGCCCAAAAGAAAAATATACGGGAAAAAAAATTATTGAGTGTGTTGAGGAACACGTCGTGTGTGTGACCCCCACAGCTAGGGTGCTGGCAGATCGCTCAGCGGGAGCTATTCTCACTACTGTTAGAAGTGTGGACTCAGTCATTAGGCTGATGGCCGGGGCAGGCAGATCGATCAGCGTGAGCTATTATCACTACTGTTAGAAGTCATTAGGCTGATGGCCTCACACTTTCAGCTGTCCTGCGGCTGCGGAACAGAAAGGAATCGCCTTCCAAATCCAGAATTCTGCTTTTTTTATTTTGAGCCGGACGCTGAGTTGTGTTGTTATTGTCAAATATCCATGAATCCTTAAAATATTTGACAATAACAACACGAATTACATTTAAAACATTTCCCAGAAAAGTGTCCCTTATTACCCCGCCGTCCCTTATAGCCGCGTTTTACGGTATTAAAATACGGCGAAAACGTATCACTTGACAGGTATGAAAACATTTCCCAGAAAAGTGTCCCTTATTACCCAGCAGTCCCTTATAGCCCCGTTTTACGGTATGGGTGAAATATCCAATTTTTTCTTTCTTGTTGCTCACTTCAATCTTCCAGTCTCCATATAAACAATCAATCGGGATACCCCAAGCATCAAACTAAGGTACAATCTATTTCGTCACTTCCGCCTTCTTCCCCAGGCGATTCCGGGGGCCGTGAGTAGGAACGTCAGGCCAAGCGCGGCAGTTTTAAATTAACGAATATTCTGGCGTTACTGAAGCATATGCACCAAGACCCGAACGGATCGGTTCCCTTTTATATCTAGTTTCAAGACATTTTAAGGACCCTGTTACGTGACATTTGGACTTTAAGAAATGTATATAAAAAAATACTCATAGGATTACCCTCCATGATAGCAGTCTGGGCTACTCCACTTGGACTGTTATGCCTGCAACCCGGATAAGTGGTAGAAGATGGATGGACGCACAGGATAATAATCCTTACTCCTAGTTATGGGTTAAAATATTGATCCTACAGTTTACATAATGTAATCCTGCAGAGTTTGTTGCCATAGTTTCAAACCACCAGTCTGCCTTGAATTTTGCATCCTAAATTGACAATCTAGCTAGCTTAAAAGGGCAAGCAAAGTAATGTTTGTTTCTAAAATTGCAGGGATAATGAATGTAATTTACTTTTGAAAATTGCACACCCAGTTTGAAAGGTGTTGGTAATTTCAGATATACTGCAGTATCTTTTTCTGTCTTGTTTCAGGTGAAGGATGTTCACGGAAAAACGCTGATGCAGCACAACAGTCTGATATGAGTGCCAACCCATCCTCATCAGTCATTGCTGCCTTCAAAGGTATCGGCGTCCTCTGCACTTTTCATCTCAGTAGATTCGTTGTTGAAGCATCTCCATCCAGATATTTCTTTTTGTCTTTAAGTTTTCCAGCAGGAACTTGACACCAAACACGACAAATATGAGCGCCTGGTTAAAATCAGTAGAGACATCACCATTGAAAGCAAGAGGACCATATTTCTTTTGCACAGAGTGACTAAGTATGTGCTGTTTTTCCTCCATATGTCAATATATGCTAGGGGTGAACTGGTTTCTGTACTGGTATATGGTATTGGCAGTACTAGTGCTTTTGCTAGTCTTCATGCTTGCAAATTAGCACCACTATGCAGTACCATATTGATGCACAGCATGCATAGGAGTCATAGTACACACTCCTAGAGTAAGAGTTATGGCTGTTATGAAAGTTGGAAAGCTCAAAGAAGATCTGCACACTGAAGAGCTCCCATTAATTAGTTATTTATTAGTGTGACGTTTCGGGCCACCTGCCCTTCCTCAGACTTCTAATTCTTCTTCTAGAAGTCTGAGGAAGGAAAGGTGGCCCGAAACGTCACAATCATAAATAACTAATTAATGGGAGCTTTTCGGTGTGAGGATCTTCTTCGATCTTTTTAATAAGCCTTTTTTGGGGATCCAGCACCCAACCAGGTGGATTATGTGATGTGCGTATCATTTCTGTTATTTTTATTAAAGTTATGAAAGTTGGACAATTTTGCATACATGTATTTGAGAATTAAGTTACAGTAAGTAAGTTTGTGAAATATTAGACTTGACAGCTTTAACATTGAGTTTCTTTGGGACTGAAGTGTACCAGATGCAGGGGAAGTTCTCAGTGAAGCAGATGTAAAACTGGATGGAGTCAGGCAGAAGATCGGCCAGATTGCTGAAGAGCTGAGAGGAGAGGATATTTATCAGTTTCACAGAGCGTTCACGCCTGGTGAGTTTTTATATGCCTCACAAAATGCTGTTGTAAACAACTGTTAACATGATTTTTTAAATTATATTTTAATACTGCATCCTGTCTTTCATCATAGTGCAGCCTCACGCCATCAGGAAAGTACAAATTTGTTTATTCAACCAGTATACTGCACAAGTGACACTGGTTTGCCTACCCTCCCCAAATAATCTTCTTCTGCCAAAGCTACTTTTTTCCCATTGAATTCTAAACATTTTGTTTTGCTGTTTTCATACTGTTGTGATGTTTTTCCCCCTGTGCCAAAAGCATAGTTTTACAATTAAAAAGATTGATTATTTGACGCTGGTCGTAGCACCAGCCTAATTATGAGAAGGTCATCTTAAATTTCTGATGATGCCCAAAATTTTTTTCACCTTCTGCTGGCAAGACAAACACAACATCCAACTTTGAAGTTCTTGCACTGCACAACATAGCACCACTGTTGAATGGTTGGAGTCATGACCAAAGATACTGATGCAATTTTATGGCTAAATATAACTATGAATATGTAAATACTTGATATTTGTTTGTTATAGCTACAGTTTTTCACTACATTTAGTCCATTTACATGACACAATAATATAGTAACTGGGAATAATCAGCTAATGATAATAATCAGATATGACCAGTTTACATGCACCTCAGCAATAAGCTTTCTGGGAAAAACACATTTACATGATTCAGTCAACTGTTGGATTTCATCCCAAATGTATATGGGCGTAAAACTCAAACTTCTTGTTGTTGTCAAAACATCCTCTTTAGTTTTCACCACGACTTTGCTGGTCAGGATTTTACTTCTACTATACCCCACCTCCTCCATTTTCACACACTCTCCTTAGAAAATCGGTATTTCTGTATTTTCTTCCACCTAGAAGATGAAGAATATTAATGTCCATTATTTTGTTAAAAATTATGCAAGTTTCTTGTTCAAAAAATGTTTGGCCATGTTGACCCTTTTTTACTGATCCCATCTGGATCTGCTGGTGTTTTCATTACATACAGTGCTGTGAAAAAATATTTGCCCCCTTCCTGATTTCTCATAATTTTGCATATTTGTCACACTTAAATGTTTCAGATCATCAAACACATTTTAATATTAGACAAAGATAACCTGAGTAAATACACTACCTGGCCAAAAAACAGTCACACTCTAATATTTCGTTGGACCACCTTTAGCTTTGATTACAGCACACATTCGTTGTGGCATCATTTCAATAATCTTCTGCAATGTCACAACATTTATTTCCATCCAGAGTTGCATTAATTTTTTGCGAAGATCTTGTATTGTTAATGGGAGAGTCGGACCACATTTCTTCCTCAAAGATGATGGTTCCCCACTATCCTTCCAGTTTTTATCCCCCACCAGTCGAAGCCCAAAGGGGTCCAAGAGCCCTTTGGGTGAAGACCAAAGGGGGATTATGTTATGCATCTGTCTGTCTGTCCATCCGTCTGTCCCACTTTTGTGAAATCAACTCCGCCCACAGTTTTGTTCTGATTGTTTTGAAACTTAGTACCAGGGTTTGATATACAGTGGGGTATAAAAAGTATTTAGTCAGCCACCAATTGTGCAAGTTCTCCCACTTAAAGGATGAGAGAGGTCTCCAATTTTCGTCATAGGTATACCTCAACTGTGAGAGACAAAATAAGAAAAAAAAAAATCCAGAAAATCACATTGAAGGATTTTTAATGAATTAATTGGTAAATTCCTCGGTAAAATAAGTATTTGTTCAATAACAAAAGTTCATCTCAATACTTTGTTATATACCCTTTGTTGGCAATGACAGAGGTCAAACGTTTTCTCTAAGTTTTCACAAGGTTTTCACACACTGTTGCTGGTATTTTGGCCCATTCCTCCATGCAGATCTCCTCTAGAGCAGTGATGTTTTGGGGCTGTCGCTGGGCAACACAGACTTTCAACTCCCTCCAAAGATTTTCTATGGGGTTGAGATCTGGAGACTGGTTAGGCCACTCCAGGACCTTGAAATGCTTCTTACGAAGCCACTCCTTCGTTGCCCGGGCGGTGTGTTTGGGATCATTGTCATGCTGAAAGACCCAGCCACGTTTCATCTTCAATGCCCTTGCTGGTGGAAGGAGGTTTTCACTCAAAATTTCACGATACATGGCCCCATTCATTCTTTTCTTTACACGGATCAGTCATCCTGGTCCCTTTGCAGAAAAACAGCCCCAAAGTAAGATGTTTCCACTCCCATGCTTCACAGTAGGTATGGTGTTCTTTCTCCTCCAAACACGACAAGTTGAGTTTTTACCAAAAAGTTCTATTTTGGTTTCATCTGACCATATGACATTCTCCCAATCCTCTTCTGGATCATCCAAATGCTCTCTAGCAAACTTCAGACGGGCCTGGACATGTACTGGCTTAAGCAGGGGGACACGTCTGGCACTGCAGGATTTGAGTCCCTGTCGGCGTAGTGTGTTTCTGATGTAGCCTTTGTTACTTTGGTCCCAGCTCTCTGCAGGTCATTCACTAGGTCCCCCCATGTGGTTCTGGGATTTTTGCTCACCGTTCTGGTGATAATTTTGACCCCACGGGGTGAGATCTTGCGTGGAGCCCAAGATGGAGGGAGATTATCAGTGGTCTTGTATGTCTTCCATTTTCTAATAATTGCTCCCACAGTTGATTTCTTCACACCAAGCTGCTTACCTATTGCAGATTCAGTCTTCCCAGCCTGGTGCAGGTCTACAATTTTGTTTCTGGTGTCCTTTGACAGCTCTTTGGTCTTGGCCATAGTGGAGTTTGGAGTCTGACTGTTTGAGGTTGTGGACAGGTGTCTTTTATACTGATAACGAGTTCAAACAGGTGCCATTAATACAGGTAACGAGTGGAGGACAGAGGAGCCTCTTAAAGAAGAAGTTACAGGTCTGTGAGAGCCAGAAATCTTGCTTGTTTGTAGGTGACCAAATACTTATTTTACCGAGGAATTTACCAATTAATTCATTAAAAATCCTTCAATGTGATTTTCTGGATTTTTTTTTTCTCATTTTGTCTCTCATAGTTGAGGTATACCTATGATGAAAATTGGAGACCTCTCTCATCTTTTAAGTGGGAGAACTTGCACAATTGGTGGCTGACTAAATACTTTTTTGCCCCACTGTACACTGAGGGTGAGCATATTGCAGTTTGGTTCTGATTGGATGATTTTTGCAGGAGTTGTAAGCCCTGACCTATGACCTCCTGTTTCATCTCACTTCATAGACAGTAACTGTCTTGTTAATAATGCGTTGGACGGTTCTTAACCCAATTTTAGTAGTTTCAGTAATCTCCTTAGATGTTTTCTTTGCTTGATGCATGCCAATAATTAGACCCTTCCGAAACAGATTAACATCTTTTCCACGACTACAGGATGTGTCTTTCGACATGGTTGTTTAAGAAATGAGAAGCTACTCAATGCATCAGTTAGGGTTAAATAACTTGTTGCCAGCTGAAACATAATCACTCATGCAGTAATTATCCAATGTTTAAGTTTAAGTTTAATGTTTATTTGAAAGGGACATTACATACGAATGAACATTAATATAAATGGACGCAAGTATGCCAGATTTAACTAGAAAAGCACTCGGAGAGCGCAGACCTCCGCCAAGTGCCACAGTTCCCCCCCCATACAGTGTTTGTGTGTACGTTTTCAGATTCCTTGACCATGAAAACATATGACTAGCAATTGAATTCACAATGATAGGATTAGTGGTTCAGTAGTTATTGACGAAAATGGCATTTTCTGTAATGGCGGTTTAGCGCCACAGTTCCCCCCATACAGTGTTTGTGTGTACGTTTTCCAAGTCCTTGACCATGAAACATGTGTACGTTTTCAGATTCCTTGACCATGAAAACATATGACTAGCAATTGGATTGACAATGATAGGATTAGTGGTTTAGTAGTTATTCACGAAAATGGCATTTTGCGTAATGGCGGTTTTCTTGTGGACGGGGATCCGGATCACCACCAAAATCTAATCATCTGTAGGATTCCCCATTTCTGACAATCTGTGAAAATTTCATGAAAATCTGTCCATAACTTTTTGAGTTATCTTGCTAACAAACAAACAGACAAACAAACAAACAGACAGGCAGACAAACCAACGCCGATGATCACATAACCTCCCCCTTTGGCGGAGGTAACAATACTGCTAATTTGCATCTGTAGTCCTCCGGCAGGTCACAAAAACGCACAAACAAACAATCATACACGAGAAGAACATCTGCAATGAAACTGTACAAAGTGGATATGCTAAAGTGCAAGAGTTAAGGTGCTACAAAACAAAAAATTCAAATGAGTGCTGGGTATGCGTGCACATGGGAGGTACTTAACCTATTTGTTTAGTTAAATCCAGTTGGTGACCTTTTTTTTGCCAGACAGTGTACAAAATGCAGTTTTTATCCCCCGCCGGATGAAGCCCAAAGGGGTCGAAGAGCCTTGCGCATTATGGGTCGGTCTGTCCGTCCGTCTGTCCCCCTTTTGTGAAATCAACTCCTCCTACAGTTTTGTTCGGATTGTTTTGAAACTTGGTACCATAGTTTGATATACTCTGATGATGTGGACACATCTTGATTGAACATGTCCCTATGGTCACATTATTTTCAATCTTTTGTAGGGGTACCATCATTTTTGTCCAGGCCTGTTTCATGAGTTTGTTTTTTAAAGTAAAAGGATTTGAGTACTTTGTCCACCACTACTAAAAACAACGGGGTGTGCAACTTTACTTACCAGTTATAACACATTGCTGTGTCGTTCTAAGTTGCCCATGTCAAAGCAGATGCTGGTTGGAATCTAGAACGAAAATACACACAACTTAAGTACATGCACAACACAAAAGTGCAACATATAAAAAACAACTTTTTAACCAGGATTAACACTAGCTTATTTCATCAGATGTTGTCGACACAAGTGCAAAATACAAGCAGAGCACAGAGTTAGCATTGATGGCTAACTAGCTAGCTCATTGTCTGCATACAGGAGACTGTGGTGGTATTTGTTCAAAGTGACCTTTCCACCACTGGGAAAATAACTTAGAAGATGCATAATATCACATCATATCACATCACTCATCATCCCAGTTTTCAACTACCGTGGTCAGGTCGACGCCAGTGTACCTCCCATTATTTGCCGGTTGGTGGCCGTAATTTCATTTCGGGTGGCTCCGTCTAGTTCCTTCTGGTTTCTCTTATCAGGCCAAAGGCACAGAAAAGTCTGTTGGACCATGGTGTTGATTTCTGTGAAGCCATTTCTATTGTTGTTGTGTTTACATTGACGCTCACTTGCTGACGAATTTTTGCAAATGGCGGCTGAAGATTCTGGTGAAGACGTTGCTCTCATGACGTTACACCCTAAGCAATCAGTAGCCTGCGGTCTGTTGACGTCACATTTTCAGCTCGACTCAGCACGATTGGAACCTCAATGAAGCAGGTCCCAAAAAAGTAGCAGGTACCAGGTACTAATGGAAAACCCTACAAAGCGAGTCGAGGTGAGTAGGGCTAAGTAGGTATTAGTGGAAAAGGGACTTAAGTAAGCAGTAAGTCTGCTGTGTGTGTTTTTTTTTTTTTTTTTTTTTTGATCTTTCATCCTACTTCACTTTGCCAGACAGGTTCTGTTTAAGTGATATCTGTATTACAGAGGGGGGCAGAGGACCCCCAACGAAGCCATAACACCGGAAGGCTACACTGTTTACAGGGCCGACCGCAGTGCTACGGAATGTGGTAAAACACGGGGAGGAGGAACAGCTATCCTCGTCAAACAATCCTGGAGTACTGACAACATGGTAACATCACAGTCATGTTTTGAGAATGTGGAGTATATTACTCTGAAGTGCAGGCCATTCTACTTACCCAGAGAACTGCAGTGCATTATACTTAGTACAGTGTATGTACCTCCCTCAGCTAACGAGGAAAATGCCCTTAGAGAACTGCATAACATGATTAGCAGACATCAGAACTCATACCCAGATGCTGCTTTTATCATCATAGGAGATTTTAACCACTGTTATCTCCGGAAAAGCATCCTCAATTTCTACCAGTTTGTCAACTTCGCCACTAGGGGAAACAGCACTCTTTACAAATGCTATAGCAACATCAGAAATGCTTATACCGCTGTCTCCAAGCCACATTTTGGGAAGTGTGACCACCTTGCCATACTGCTACAGCCCACCTACACCAAAAGGCTCAGAGCTGACCCAGTCACAGTTAGGACTGTAATGAAGTGGACTGACAATGCACTGAAAAAACTGCAGGGCTGCTTGGAGGCCACAGATATGACCATCTTTAAGGAAGCTACAAACAACATACATGAATACACAGACACTGTTAGCAGCTATATTGACTGGTGCATGTCCATCTGCATCCCGTCCCGGACTATTTGCGTGTTCCCTAACCAGAAGCCCTGGTTCAATGCAGATATACGCAACAAGATCAGGATGTGGTGCACAGCTTTCAAGTCAGGTAACATTACAGAGTATAGGCTTGCTCGGTATGAGCTCCAAAAATCCATCAGAGCTGCCAAGAGGACACATACCCAAAGACTTGAAAGTTGTTACAGGGAAAATAATACAAGAAGCATGTGGCAGGGAATCAAGTCAGTCACCAATTACAGGAAGGATGCTAACAGAACTGTGACCCGAGATGTCATTTTGCCGGACAACCTCAACAGCTTTTACGCCAGGTTTGATCAACACAACACAGACATCCCCTCCAAGGCCCCCTGCAACCTGGAGGAAACTGTATTTTCGGTGACACACACACAGGTTCTCAGAGCTCTGAGGCAGGTTAACCCTCGCAAATCTGTGGGACCTGACCATGTGGCACCAAGAGTCCTGAAGGCATGTGCAGAGCAGTTTGCAGAGGTGTACACAGACATCTTCAACATCTCCCTTTCACGGGAAATAGTCCCACACATCTTTAAGTCTTCTTTAATAGTACCAGTCCCTAAAAAAACAAACATTTCCACAATGAACGATCTTAGACCCATGGCACTTACACCGGCTACCATGAAGTGTCTGGAAAAGCTGGTTCTAAGGCATATAAACTCCATGGTTCCAAACACAGTGGACCCTCATCAGTTTGCCTACCGCCCCAACAGGTCAGTGGATGATGCGGTGGCTCTGGCACTTCACTTCACACTTCAACATTTGGACGCTCACAACACATATGCACGGCTACTGTTCCTGGATTACAGCTCCGCCTTTAATACGATCAGGCCGATGAAGCTGACCGCTAAGCTGGCAGGCCTTGGAGTACCAACACCCACCTGGAATTGGATTCTGGACTTCCTCAAAGACAGACCACAGATGGTGAGGATGGGAAGGAGGGTTTCTGTTGAGCTTACAGTGAGCACAGGAACCCCACAAGGCTGCTGCCTCAGCCCCAAACTCTTCTTTCTCTACACACACGACTGCACCTCTACCCATGACAATAATATCATCATCAAGTACGCCGATGACACGACCATCCTTGGCCCTCATCAGGAAAGGGGACGAGTCATCATATAGGGACCTGGTTCAAAAGGTCACCGTTTTTGGAGAGGACAACGACCTTGTCCTCAACATCAGCAAAACAAAGGAACTCATTGTGGATTTCAGGAGAAGAGACCCACCTTTGCAGTCACTCACCATCAAGGGGACTGAGGTGGAGCAGACTGGCAGCCACAAGTTCCTTGGTCTTCAACTTACAGAGAGCCTCAGCTGGGCTAAAAACATTGCAACTACAGTGAAAAGAGCTCAGCAGAGGCTGTACTGTTCAAAATAATAGCAGTCCCACATCACTAGCAAGATAAATCACTGTTTTTGTTAGAATTTCAACTTCTACACTGCAAGTAAGTTTCTAGAAGGTTTAGTAAAGGTATAGAAAACCAACAGACCCAACAGGCATGACGTGCATGCTGCTGATTCTGTGAAACTGAATCATTAACTGAAAGGGGCGTGTTCAAAAAAATAGCAGTGCTGAGTTCACTTAGTGAGGTCATTGATTCTGTGAAAAAAAAATAGGTGTTAAACAGGTGGCCCTTATTTAAGGATCAAGGCAACTGACGCTGCATATGCTGGCTGTGCATTTGTCTTTGAAAAACAGAGTAAAATGGGTCGTTCAAGACACTGTTCAGAAGAAGAGCATTCTTTGATTAAGAAATTAATAAAAGAGGGGAAAACCTATAAAGAAGTGCAGAAAATGATAGGCTGTTCAGCTAAAATGATATCAAACACTTTAAAATGGCAGCCAAAACCAGAAAGGTGAGGAAGAAAAAGAAAAACGACTATTCGAATGGATCGGAGAATAACCAAACTGGCAAAGGCTCAGCCAATGATCAGCTCCATGAGGATCAAAGAAGATCTAAGGTTGCCTGTGAGTACTGTAACAATCAGACGACGTCTATGTGAAGCCAAGCTACCAGCAAGAAGCCCCCGTAAAGTCCCATCGTTAAAAAAAAGACATGTGCTGAAGCAGTTACAATTTGCATTGACTGGCCTAAAAAGAAATGGCGTAATATTTTGTGGACTGATGAGAGTAAGATTGTTCTTTTTGGGTCTAAGGGCCACAGACAGTTTGTCAGACGTCCTGCAAACACTGAATTCAAGCCACAGTACACAGTGAAGACGGTGAAGCATGGTGGTGCAAGCATCATGATATGGGGATGTTTCTCGTACTATGGTGTTGGTCCTATTTATTGCATACCAGGGATCATGGATCAGTTTGAGTACATCAGAATACTGGAAGAAGTCATGTTGCCATATGCTGAAGAGGAAATGCCTTTGAAATGGGTGTTTCAACAAGACAATGACCCCAAACACACTAAAGACAGATGTCAACACTGCTATTTTTTTGAACATTATATTTCTTGACTTTCCGTAAAATATTATCAAATTCAATTACTTTTTCCAATTTTCTTGCTTTGAAATAGAATGTGCAGTGTCCCCAATGCATTTGTGTTCATTAAAATACAATTTATTTGAAGAATTTTGACGTTTATTCACATTTTTCAACACACTGCTATTATTTTGAACACAACTGTACTTCATCAGGCAGCTGAAGAAGGCCGGACTTAAATGTCAGCTCCTCACCCACGCCTACAGAGGACTCATGAAAGCATCCTCACCAGCGGACGGCAATACCACCCTGGCAGAGAGGAAAAAGCTACAGCGGGTCATCATATCTGCAGAGAGGCTCATCAGCTCCATCCTCCCTTCCATGGATATGATGTACACACAGCGCTGTAGGAGAAGGGCACAGAGCATCTTCAGGGACAAACACCACCCAGCCCAAGCTCTGTTTCAGTGGGTGGACTCAGGTCACAACCTCAGGCACCGCAGACCTGAGCGCATCAGCACTCACAAGGCCTGCTTCTACAACAGCTTTTTCCAGCCGCTGTCAGGCTAGTGGCACAGGACATTAAAGACAGTAAACATCCATAATCCATTCATACGCTGGACAATTACCCCTTCACTGACCCTCCCTCACATATACATAACTGTTCACCCGCCCCTTACAAACATACACATCCAATACAGTCCTCCTGTCCTTCCCCACACATACACATAACTTTCTATCCATTCCATAATACTGTGTACAATAGCAAAACTACCTCTACACAACCTACCGCATGTGCAATAAATTAAAAAAATCTCAGGACATTCCTATCTCTTAGTATTGCTGTTATATAGCTTTTTAACTATAATGTATATGTATATTCTTACATGATTGCACCTTTTATCTTGTCAGTGTTTATTCTGACTTTGTTCCTTTTACCTTTTTATTACTATTATTGTTATAACTGACTCAGAGAGACACGCATAAGAATTCCAGTGTACCTGTTTTTTTACTTGTACAAATGGCAATAAACTTTAACCTAACTTAATCAGGTCTGGCAGTGGCTAATGAAACTGAACTCAGCTTTTCAAAAAATGGAGTTAGTTACAAGTAATTCATGATGTAATAAAGGAGGGCAGTTACTTTTTCACATAGGGCCAGGTAGATTTGAATAGCTTTTTTCCTTTAATAAATGAAGTCGTCTTTTAAAAGCTGCATTTTGTATTTACTCGGGTTGTCTTTGTCTAATATTATTTGCTTGATGATCTGAAACATTTAAGTGTGACAAATATGCAAAAATATATGAAACCAGGAAGAGGGCAAATACTTTCTCACAGCACTGTATTTACACATGCATAGCTGCAAAAATGAAAGAAATCAGATTAAAAGGTATGCATACACTGAATAAACAGTTTTAGGGAGAGTAAGGTAGGTATGCTTATCCAAATTCTCATGATCCGATGATGGCCTTCATCTGATAAAGTATATCTAGTTATGCCATTGGCCATTTGAATAATCGGGGAACTCCAGAAATTTGATTGTGATAGTTTATTATTAACATGTATGTAAACATAGCCATTTATAGAATCTGTTCATCATTGGATTAAACTTTTAAGTATGCTGGTGCTTTAATGCTCTTCAACTTCCTATTTTAACTTTTTAACCATAAACTTTTAGTTGTTGCTTTTTTATCTCAGGAAATGCCAATATAATTTTGTTGTGTTGTCACAAAGTTTAATTTCTTGAATTTAGAAAAGAAAAATAAAGATTAACAATGAAGACATTTAGATATAGTCATGAAAAAATTAGGACACCCTGTATAAGCCTGTGTTGTTGTTGTTGTTTTTTTTAACATGTTTGGACATATGGATATTTAATATCAGTGTTAAAAATACTGGGAGATTCATGTGATACAACTAAACAATTAAAAGTGAATTAAAGACTTTTTTAAAAAAATTTTGTAAAATGTGATTCTAAACAAATAGTGAGGAATAAATTAGGATGCCCCATCTTTTTAGGACACCCCCACATTTATTCCCACTTACAATGGCTAAAATAAATTTTAAAAAATGCAAATAAAAACAGAAACAAGGTTAGACATAGATACATGAACATTTCTTAATAAAGAACTGAGTATTTAAAGGGGTGTCCTAATTTTTTCACATGACTGTACATAACAGTCATGTGAATGACTGTTATGACACCGGCTGCACGGTGGCGCAGTGGTTTAGCACTGTGGCAGCACAGTTTACCCTCGGCCGGGGGATCGCGGGGATCGTGAGATTGTGGGTTCGATCCCAGCCCCCGACCAACAGTGAGCTGTGTGGAGTTTGCATGTTCTCCCCGTGTTGCGTGGGTTTACTCCGGGATTTCTCCGGTTTCCTCCCGCATACCAAAAACATGTAGGTTTAGGGCGCACGCAGCGACCGGCAGCCAGTGGCTTGTCACCAGACTGCAAACCAAATATGTCCTTTACAAAATTGTTTTTATGTATTTAATTTGATCTTATCGGTACAGGTATTCATGCATTTCCACATGAAGCACATTTAGCCCCTCACAAATTTATTGTAAGGAGTGTGATCTTGCTGCACGTCTGGCTATGATAGGCACACCCTCTGATAAGCTTGTTTTCCGACTAGCACCAGTACCACTTTCTGCTAATATAGCCATAATGTCTGCAGAGTTTTTAGCAAAACATTACTGGAAGCAAGGGTGAGCTGTTATCTAGCAGCTGGGGAAGTCATTTTTAGATTGTGGTTACTCAGGAATCAGCCTGCTGCATCCTCTGCGACGTGACCAGTGGCAGTTCCCACCAATTAGACGGCTTATTTTTACCTCCATTTTTTTAAAATCTTTATTAGATTGAGGCTGGGCTCATGGCACGGACTCCCCTGTTAGTCTTGGCTGAAGGAGAAGTCTCCATGGCTGTGTAATGGGTCTGCTTTTTAAAGTAAGGACAAGAGATATTGTGGGCTAAATCTGAACTAATTGCTGCTGATAACAGGACAATGTGACACTTTGATAAGCTGTTTCTTTGATCCAGTTAGCAGTTATGAGCTAAACACAAGTGGGAGTTTTTTTCCATTGCAACCCATTGAACTACTTTGTGATAGACATTAAAATTTGTTTATCTTCAACTTCTTATTCTAATATGAATTCATCCCAAACCTCCAACCTGACAGACTATACACACATTAATGCCTGCTCATTTCAAAACACCATGCTAATAAAACCTTGATTTTCCGTTAGTCATTGTTTAGCCTTTATGCCCAATATTGTTTTCTTTGATACCTGAAATGGAAAAGTATTGGACCTAAACTTGAACCTTGGACCACACTATTTTATTGTCATATCAAGGTTACATGATCTAGATCTGGTTATGCACTGAGGAACGTCCATTGTGCCTTAATGTTTTATGCCAACATCATTTGTTTTTATTGCAGCTGCTTTAAAGTTAGGAGCATGGCTGTTTTTTTTTTTGTTTTTTTTTTTTTTTTAACAATTTCTGAAACAGAGAGCCAACTCCATCTTGAAAAAGAAATCAATGTGAATCAGCTTGTTTTTTGAGTTTCTGGGCTGTGGGAGTTGTTGGTGCGAAACTTCAGTGTCACAAAAAAATTGAGTAAGCCT
The DNA here is from genome assembly GCA_020510985.1 of Pholidichthys leucotaenia. Taxonomy (NCBI): domain Eukaryota; kingdom Metazoa; phylum Chordata; class Actinopteri; order Cichliformes; family Pholidichthyidae; genus Pholidichthys; species Pholidichthys leucotaenia. The sequence goes on along the minus strand of CM035841.1, from coordinate 296,922,782 downwards.
TGTTGCAAAAGCTAGCTGTATTCTGTTTTCAGCTTGTTGAGCAGTGTTAGTAGCCTGAGAAGGTCATCAGTTGGGAAAAAGTGTGTCATCATTTGATGTCAGGCATGGTTGAACTATATGTGTGCAGTATGTGTAGGCAGAGCTAAAGATAAAACAGAAGGAAGCACATGCAATACTGGAAATACTCCTGCAATAAACTTGCAGACGTGCAGCTATGTCCATATGTTGACATTGGTCATCAACTACATTTGTCTGAGGGCCAGGTGCTCTCATAAAATAAAATGAATATTGTTTCTTACGCAATATATTTGACATTTTAATTTCCAAATTTCCATCCATCTTCTTCCGCTTAATCCTTTTCGGGTCGTGGGGGTGCTGGAGCCTATCCCAGCATCTTTGGGCGAGAGGCAGGGTCCACCCTGGACAGATCGCCAGTCCATTGCAGGGCCAACACAGAGAGACAAACAACCATTCACTCTCACAGTCATACCTAAGGACAATTTAGAATCCCCAGTTTGATGCCAGTTAACCTAACTTGCATGTTTTTGGCATGTGGGAGGAAACCGGAGAAATCCCGGAGTAAACCCATGTAGACACGGGGAGAACATGCAAACTCCACACAGATCACTGTTGGTTGGGGGCTGGGATCAAACCCAGGATCCCCCGGCCAAGGGTGAGTTGCTGTGCTGCCGCAGTGCTAACCACTCCAAATTTATGTTACAGTATTTTATTGCCTTTGTAGTGTTAACAGACTCGTATTGCCTGTACAGTTAGCTGCTGTAAAAATGTCAGGACAGGACGGTGCTCAGCCGAGAAACCACACATGAACAGTTTGACCAAGGAGATTTTCTTTCTTTGAGAAATTACAACCTCCTTAGTCACACACATAAGCTATGTTTAATTCAATAAAATTAATTAAAATTACCAAAGACACAGTCAATTCTGTTGTAATATTATGTTATAATTTTTATTTTCCTCACCCCTCCATCAAAGCCTCCTAAATGTAGTTAGTATACATCCTCTTTCTTACAAAATAAAGTCAGACAGACCCAAATATATTCAGTTTTTTGCATAATAATCAAAGTCCAAGGCTGGCATCATAAATCCTAATGTGAATGAAAGGCATGGGTTACCTCTGGGAGGAGCTACTGCAGGCAGCCTGGCTCTGCAATCATCCTGCTGCATGGGGGAGAGAGGAGTAACCATCAGCACTGCAATGCTGCATTCACTTACACTCAGATATCAGACTTTTTGTAAATATACATTATTAATTAATAAAACAAAGTTTGATGCCAAAGCCTTAGTTTGAGGCTTTTGTGTGTGTGTGTGTGTGGGGGGGGGCAGCAATTCATTTGGAGGGACACAGCCTGCGAATGACCCCCATGGTGTCAACTCTGCTTGTGCCTCATTTGCAACAAAGCTGTTCCCGAATTTAATAATATTTTTGGGATTGGACCAAAACTCTGGAGACGAGATGTGATATAAATGTGTTCGGGTGTACATTCAAATTTCTGTTTGCTCTTTAATGCGCTTTGCTTGGTGGAGTTTTTTGAAAATTTAAGATAATTTAATAAAGTCCCACAGGAAAATTTACATGGAAGAAGTGGAAACCTTGCAACTCTGGCTCTTGTAAATGCTGTTTTTAAGATAAGATAAGATAAGATAAGATAAGCCTTTATTAGTCCCACAACGGGGACTAATTGCAACAGCACAGGGATAGCAACACTCAGAGCAACAATCAGAAGGCAAGAAAAAACAAGCAAGCAAGAGCAGCTAATATACATATGTACATATTACTATAAAATATATATATACACACACACACACACAGACACACAGTGCAGAGCATTGTAGCTGGATGGAATAAATATATGAATATATGAACACACAGTGCAGAGCATTGTAGCTAGATGGAATAAATATGTAAATATATAAACACCCACAGTATGGAGCATTGCAGCTAGGTGGAATAAATATGCAAGTATATAAACACACACAGTGCGGAGCAATGTAGCTAGATGGAATAATATGTAGATATATAAAAACACAGTGCGGAGCATTGTAGCTAGATGGAATAAATATATAGACATATAAATATAAACACACCCAGTGCAGAGCATTGTAGCTAGATGGAATAAATATGTAAATATATAAACACACACAGTGCAGAGCATTGTTGCTAGGTGGGATGAAACAGCATAACCGTCTATTTAGTTATCCTACATGGTATGATTATGTGCCCATACATATTCTCACCCTCCATAGCGACCGGTATGTTCCTAGTTGTATGCCGGAGAGGACCATTGTGTAAGTCTATTGCATCTTTTGCATTCAAAAAAAAAAAAACAAAAAAAAAAAAACTATTAGTTTGTTACGTCTTTTTGCTATCTCTGCGAGCAGCCCTGCTTAGGTTGTACAGTCTGACAGCCGTTGGTAGGAAGGACCTACGAAACCTCTCGGTTGTGCACCTGGGATGATGTAGTCTGCTGCTAAATGAGCTCCTCAGTGCATCCAGTATGTCCTGCATAGGGTGGAACTCGGACTCCAGCAGAGATGACAGTTTAGCCACCATCCTTCTCTCTCCTATCTCCTCCATCGGATCAAGGCGTTGCCCCAGGACAGAGCTAGCTTTCTTAATCAGTTTGTTCAGTCTCTTCCTATCGGCTGCAGTAATGCCACTGCCCCAGCAGACCACTCCAAAAGTGATGGCTGATGCCACCACCGTGTCATAGAATGACTTCAGCAGCGCCCCTTGTACACCAAAAGACCTGAGTCTCCTCAGCAGGAACAGCCTGCGCTGTCCCTTCTTGTAGAGTGCGTCAGTATTGTGTGACCAGTCTAGTTTATTGTTCAGATGAATACCCAGGTACTTGTAGGATGTCACCATCTCGATGTCTGTTCCCTGTATATTTACTGGTGCTGTGAGGGGCTGCCCATGCCTGCGGCAGTCCACCACCAGCTCCTTAGTTTTCCTCGCGTTGATCTGGAGGCAGTTCCCATGGCACCAGTCCACAAAGTCCTGGATAAGCCCTCTGTACTCAGCTTCATCTCCGCTGGAGATGAGACCAACGATCGCAGAGTCATCAGAGAACTTCTGTAGATGGCAATGTGTTGTGTTGTGTGAGAAGTCCGCAGTATAAAGAGTGAACAAGAAGGGAGCCAGCACCGTTCCCTGGGGGGCCCCCGTGCTACTGATGATCGTGTCGGAAACACAGTCCCGGGTTCTCACAAACTGAGGCCGGTTCGTGAGGTAGTCCAGGATCCATGATGACAGGTGCTGGTCCACCCCTGCGCGCAGCAGCTTGTCCTTCAGGATCATCGGTTGGATGGTGTTGAAAGCACTGGAGAAGTCAAAGAACATGATCCTCACCATATTCCCGGGCTTCTCCAGGTGGGACAGAGAACGGTGAAGGAGGAAGATCACCGCATCCTCCACCCCAATGCCATGCTGGTAGGCGAACTGGAGTGGATCCATCGCTGGTTCCACCAGGGGGCGGAGGTGAGCAAGGAGCAGTCTCTCCAGGGTCTTCATCAAGTGGGACGTCAAGGCCACCGGTCTGAAGCTGTTCAGGTCTTTGGGGTGGGAAGTTTTTGGTACAGGTACCACACAAGATGTTTTCCACAGCTGTGGTACCCTCCCCAGTTTCAGGCTCATGTTGAAGATATACGTCACAATCCCACACAGCTGGTCTGCACAGGACTTGAGGAGCTTTGCGCTGATGCCGTCCGGTCCCGACGCCTTCCTCGCCTTGATCTTCCTCAGCTCCGTCCTCACCTGGGTCTTGGTCAGGGTCAGGATGGGGGGCTGTGTGTTGGGAGTGGGGGGGGTGTCGGTGGAGTGGGGAGTGGGTAGCAGGACTTGATTTCTTAGAGGCAGCAGTGGTTGTTGTGCAGACAGGGGGGAGGGCGGTTGGTCAAATCTATTGAAAAACAGATTCAGGTTGTTCGCCCACTCCCTGCCCCCCGTGGCCTGGGGGGAGGTATTCTGGAGCCCCGAGATGGTTTTGAGGTTTCTCCAGACCCCGCTGATGTCGCTCTGTTGCAGCTTGTCCTCCATCTTCTTCCTGAAGCTGTCCTTGCCTTCTCTGATCTTTCTCCTCAGCTCCCTCTGTACGGACTTCAGCATCTCCCTGTTCCCCGACCTGAAGATCCTCTTCTTCTCTCTCAGAAGTGTTTTTATCTCAGGGTTGATCCAGGGTTTGTTGTTTGAGTGACGCCGTATGGTCTTGGTGGGAACGGATTTGTCCACACAGAAGCTGAGGTAGCCCGTGAAGGTGTGAATGAGGCCATCGATGTCCTCACCATGTGGATCGCAGAGCTGCTTCCAGGCAGTGGCTTCAAAACAGTCCTTTAGAGTGTCCATTGTCTCCTCAGACCATAACTCCACAGTGTGCATGGCCGGAGGTTGTCTGTGCACTAGGGGTTTGTACACCGGTCGGAGATGAACCAAGTTGTGATCCGATCTCCCAAGTGGGGGGAGTTGTGATGAGGTGTACGCCTCCTTAGTGTTTGCGTAGAACAAATCCAGTGTTTTATTGTCTCTAGTGTGGCATGTGACATACTGGGTGAAAGTGGGCAGAATGGGAGACAGTGAAACGTGGTTGAAATCGCCTGAGATGAGGAGAAGAGCATCTGGGTGTTCTGTCTGCAGCCTGCTGGTTACTGAATGGATGACGTCACGCGCTGTCCCAGCGTTCGCCGTCGGATTTGCATAAACAACAATGCAGATCACGTGTGAGTGTTCTCTCGGGAGATATGTAGGCCTCATGCTAACAGCTAGCAACTCAATGTCTTTGCTGCAGTGTCGTTGTTTAACAGTGATATGTCCCGGTCTGCACCAGTTGTTGTTAACATACATGATCACTCCACCGCCCCTAGTTTTGCCACTCTCTGGTGTTCGGTCAGCTCGTATCGTGTGAAAACCCTCCAGCTCAATGTTAGCATCTGCTGCTAGTTCAGTTAGCCACGTCTCAGTAAACAAAAGGAGAGAGCACTCCCGGTAAGTGCTATCATAACGGGAGATAGCCGCTAGCTCATCTAACTTTCCCAGTATCGACCGTACATTTCCCATGACAACAGATGGAAGGGAGGGTCTGTACCTTATATTTTTTGTCCTCCGCCTTACTCCAGCCCGGCAGCCGCGGCGTTTTCGCCTCAGTTCTCTCGGTATGTCGAGTTTTTCCAGTGGGACCGGGTGGCGGTTAAATGCTAGCAGCTCTTCCCTGTTATATCGTATCCTGCTATAAACAGTGGCTCCGTCCACCGGCTCAGGAGACATTTGGGATGATCTGTGTGTCCGTGATATAAGTGGGGTGAAAAAAAAAAGTGATCAAAAGAGAGAGGAAGGGAAAAAAAAACTCGGAATCGAGCCGCTGTTGCAAAAGGCAGCCGACTGGTGTGGCGCCGAGAGGGAAAAAAAAAAAAAAAAAAAAAAAATTATTGCATTATTTTATTGCAATAATGTCATTAGAGGCATCTAAGGTAACTTTCCCAGTCCCATGGCCCTGTTTACAGTGGTACCAAAGAATGGCCTCTTGCTTTCCCGCTGACTTTCAGACTATCAGTGACGAACATGTGGCTCATATTTCTCAGAGGATGCACTGTCAACAGTATGGCTTAAATATGAAGTTTTCTGTTCAAATCAACTTCACTTCTAAAGTGCCTGATCACAGCTTAAGTTGTCTCAAGACACTGAATAGATACAATGCCTATAAAAAGTATTCAATGTCCCCACCCCCCTGGATGTTTCAACATTTTATTGCTTTATAAGATGAAATCATGGCCAAAATAATTTGGCTTTTTTTGACAAAAATTTGCAAAAAAAAAAAAAACAACCCAAACTTCTTTCATGTCAAAGTGAAAACAGATTTTTACAAACTACTGTCAATTAATTAAAATTATATAAGGTAAAGTAAATGATTGCATAAGTATTCACCCCCTTTAAAGTGACTGACCTAATTCAACAGAGGTCCAGCTAGTTGATCCCTGCAGTCTCACAATTAGTATAACTAGTGCATGCCCGTAGAAAGCAAGTATTCCTGTCTGAAACAGGTATCCCAGTCCGGCTTTACAAGCCCAAATGTAGGCTGTGTTTGAAAGTGGAATACAGAGGTGTAGCCTATTTGTAGGCAATCACACATGCTAGACTTTGTCAAATATGAAAGGGACTGAACTGAGATTTATTTGATTGTGTGAATATTAATTACGGAATAATTGAAAATGAATGGGACATCCAGTATTGTTTAAGAACCGCTTGCTTATTTTTTTGTCAGATCACTTATTTGTGTGATCTTTTATGACTTATATTCATAATAGTGTATCTTGCACTATTATGCTGGGGAATGGGAGTTGTTTAGTCACCATTATAATTTAGTTTATACTTGTGCATGCTCGTAGAAAGCAAGTATTCACCGGAGTGGTGGCTCAGTTGGTAGAGCATCCGCCCCACACCCGGGAGGCAGGGGTTCAAATCCCGGCCGGGTCATGCCAAAGACCATATAAAAGTGGAACTTCCTGCCGTCCAGCTTGGTGCTCAGCAAAAATGGAATGGAGGAGGGAAATTTGTGGCAGCGCCTTGCATGGCAGCGGCCCTCTGATTCTACACTTGGGGTGTGTGTGATTAACACAGTAGATAGGTAAAACACAATCTCGTTCTACTGTACATGATTGGTTGTACAGTTGAATGACAATAAAGGGTGATTTATTCTTGTGTGAAAACAGGTAGGCCATTAGGCTTTACAGGCCCAAATGTAGGCTGTGTTTGAAAGTGGAATACAGAGGTGTAGCCTATATGTAGGCAATCACACATGTTAGACTTTGACAGATATTAAAGGGACTGAACACTAATATTTATTTGATTGTGTGAAACTGAATATTAATTACAGAATTACTGAAAATGAATGGGACATCCAGTATTAGCGAATGTTTAAGAACCCTTGTTTATTTGTTTGTCAGACTTATTTGTGTGATCTTTTTATGACTTATATTCATAAGTGGTGTATCTTGCACTTTGGGGAATGCGAGTTGTTCAGTCATTATTATAATTGTTTTAGTTTATATGTGTAGCTTATGCATCGTCAATAAACTCATGCAGTACTATAACAGGACACGTTTACAAATATTTGAGACCCACTGTAGTGCATCCTTTTATATTTTAGCAATATTATAAGTACAAAACACCCAACATTATTATACACAGAAGAATGACCCATTTGGCTGCAACTGCTGCATCAGCGTTGCCCATTTGTCAGTAAATAAAAAATTATTCATTTCGTTATTTGGGTGGTTTTTGTCACGGTCGTTGCTTACTGAAAGCGTGTGTATATGATATGCAGTTGATCTGGCCATCACGCTCCACAATCAAAGTGGTATTATTAACTTTTTAATTTTTAGATAGCTGTGCACCGGGAGGAGCGCCATGTTGAACCCGCGGTGCTGCAGAAGACAGCGGCACATATCGATGGCCGAAACACAAAATGCACTTTTTTGAGAAAACTAAAAAAAAAAACAGCAAACCTTTGTTTTCTTGCAAAATGCTATGCTATTTTTTTTCATCAGAATAATTTTCTGTCACAATAAAGAGCGGGACTGTCTTGCAGACAGATATGAGCAGCCTTCCTTGTTGTCATCACCCAAAGTAAAATCTGCAAATCAGAAAATCCTGCAGATAAGGAGGTTTTGCATTTCAGCCATCGATATAGCAAATTATCCTTTAGAGCTATGTAGCGGCCAGGACTCATGGTGTGCCGTTTAAAGGGAAAAGGAATTTGCAGCATGCAGTGAATATGCCATTACTGTGTAGCTGCTTGTCTCATGTTCCCCCCCCCCCCCAAAAAAAATTTTTTTTGCAGTTGTTGTGCAGTCGGAGCCAACAAAATTACGAGCCAGTGATAAAGGGAATAATTGAACAGGTTTCTAACTTGGAGCTACCCTTTCATGGCATATTTGCAGCGTTTGTTCCCAGGAAAAAACATACAGAGCTCTGCTCAGCTGCTGTGTGAGCATGGTCGTGTTGCCACTATTGTCCAATCAGCATGGCCATGATGTGGCGTATTCTCCAATGAGCACGGAGTCAATCCGAAACCCCGCCCACACTTCTTGAAGCCAGGGTATAAAGACAGAGTGGTCATACACTGGTGGCTAAACTTTTATTGATAAAAATTACATATTTTGACTGAGTGACTCCCTATTCAGGGATGCACACCCTCAGCAAAGCATGTATAAAATCTTAGGTCAGTGTGATGAACGGTTTGAGAGATATCTGAGGAACACACATAGACACACAAATAGACAGAGATCCCTTGAATTTATAGATAGATGGAGACCACCTGAGTGCAGTTAATGTGTGTCAGATGATTTTAGTGTAAAGACACATGTGTCTGGAAGGTCCAGTCTCTGGTTCATCAGTATTCCTGCTACAATTGCAACATGAAGACAAAAGAACACTCCAAGCAACTCAGAGAAAAGATCACTGAAAAGTATAAGACAGGAGATGGCTACAAGAAGATTTCCCACTCATTGGGCATCCCGCGGAGTTCAGTTAAATACAGCTGTGGACAAAATTGTTGGTACCCCTCTGTTAATGAAAGAAAAACCCACAATGGTCACAGAAATAACTTGAATCTGACAAAAGTGGTAATAAATAAAAATTGTATGAAAATTAACCAATGAAAATCAGACAATGCTTTTGAATTGTGGTTCAACAGAATTATTTTAAAAAACAAACTCATGAAACAGGCCTGGACAAAAATGATGGTACCCCTACAAAAGATTGAAAATAATGTGACCATAGGGACATGTTCAACCAAGATGTGTCCCCTAATTAACATCACAGGTGTCTACAAACTTGTCATCATTCAGTCAGCCTATTTAAAGGGTGACAAGTAGTCACTGTGCTGTTTGGTGACAGGGTGTTTTGGGTCATTATCCTGTTGCAAGACCCATGACCTGCGACTGAGACCAAGCTGTCTGACACTGGGCAGCACATTTCTCTCTAGAATACCTTGATAGTCTTGAGATTTCATTGTACCCTGCACAGATTCAAGACACCCTGTGCCAGATGCAGCAAAGCAGCCCCAGAACATAACAGAACCTCCTCCATGTTTCACAGTAGGGACAGTGTTCTTTTCTTGGTATGCTTCATTTTTGCGTCTGTGAACATAGAGCTGATGTACCTTGCCAAAAAGTTCCAGTTTTGTCTCGTCTGTCCATAGGACATTCTCCCAGAAGCTTTGTGGCTTGTCACCATGCAGTTTGGCAAATTCCAGTCTGGCTTTATGATTTGTTTTCAACAGTGGTGTCCTCCTTGGTCGTCTCCCATGAAGTCCACTTTGGCTCAAACAACGACGGATGGTGCGATCTGACACTGATGTACCTTGACCTTGGAGTTCATCATGAATGTGTTTAGAGGTTGTTCTGGGTTGTTTTGTTACCATTCTTCATCAAGTTTCCTCCTGCGGCCACGTCCAGGGAGGTTGGCTACAGTCCCGTGGATCTTAAATTTCTGAATAATATGTGCAACTGTAGTCACAGGAACATCAAGCTGCTTGGAGATGGTCTTATAGCCTTTACCTTTAACATGCTTGTCTATAATTTTCTTTCTAATCTCCTGAGACAACTCTCTCCTTTGCTTCCTCTAGTCCATGTTTAGTGTAGTAAACACCATGTCACCAAACGGCGCAGTGACTACTTGTCACCCTTTAAATAGGCCGACTGACTGATGACAAGTTTGTAGACACCTGTGATGTTAATTAGGGGACACATCTTGGTTGAACATGTCCCTATGGTCACATTATTTTCAATCTTTTGTAGGGGTACCATCATTTTTGTCCAGGCCTGTTTCATGAGTTTGTTTTTTAAAATAATTCTGTTGAACCACAATTCAAAAGCATTGTCTGATTTTCATTGGTTAATTTTCATACAATTTTTATTTATTACCACTTTTGTCAGATTCAAGTTATTTCTGTGACCATTGTGGGTTTTTCTTTCATTAACAGAGGGGTACCAACAATTTTGTCCACGTGTGTACATTAAGAAATGGAAGCAGTATGGCAGTTGTCTAAATCTGCCTAGAGCTGGCCATCCTCAGAAACTGAGTGATCGAGCAAGGAGAAGACTGGTGAGGGAGGCCACCAAGACACGTACAACCACTCTGAAGGAGTTGAGAACTTCAGTGACCCAGATGGGGGAGACTTTACATGGACAACTGTTGCCCAGGTTCTTCACCAGTCCAAGCTGTATGGAGAGTGGCAAAGAGAAAGCCACTGTTGAAAAAAGCTCACAATAAATCTCGCCTGGAATTTGCCAAAAGGCATGTGGGAGACTCCAAGGTCAATTGGAAGAAGGTTCTTTAGTCTGATGAGACAAAAATTGAGCTTTTGGGCCATCAGACTAGACCAGGGGTCGGCAACCCACAGCCCCAGGGCTGCATGCAGCCCTTCACTCTCCATGCTGCGGCTCCCTGCAGTTATATCTCAAAACACATGGAAATTAATGAAGCTCATTTTAATTATTTTATTTTTTTAAATTATTGTTTATTGCAATCGGATACATTTCCAAATGAGAAACACATACTTTTATGAATGTAAAATATATATTTTTTTAAATTATTATGTTGCAATCGGATACATTTCCAAATGGAAACACATACTTTTATGAATGTAAAATATATATTTTTTTAAATTATTATGTTGTCAACCATGTGTGACATCTGACAGCAGCTGCACAGAGAGCCGCTCAGCCTCTCCTCAGTGCATGTGGAGAAGCATGGACAGTAGCAGCTTCCTGTCACTCGGTAAGACATGAACAGATCTAGAGAAAGTAAAATCACAGAGGAAAATAGAGTTTAATTCTGTGTGGACAGATTCATTTGCGTTCATGCATGGTTGTTATGTGGAGAAAATTTCTCCACAAGAACACAAACAAGAAAAACAGCTGCCTTATTAGTGTCTACAGGTCCCTAAAAAGCCTTAAATGGGATTATCTAAAATCAACACCTTAATTATCCTTAAAAATGAGAAACAATCCTTGAATTCTTGCTCAATAAACCTTAAAATTAGTTGCCTGTGCTATAAATGCTGGATTCACCAGATATGACTGAAGTCTGAATTAGTGTAAATTTGTTTTCACCGTCCCAGCTCAATACTTGTGAGTAATTTAATAATAAAAGCCCTCTACAGTGATTCAGTTTTCAGAATGGTTGTGTCTGTTATGTGCTTTTATTATGAAGTTCCGTCAACCGGATATACTTGTTTGAAATCAGTCAACAGTTTTTCCTCACAATCTGTAAATAAAAAAGAAAAAAAAAATGGTAAGAGGAGTTCAAATGAGTAAAAAGAGAGGAGAGAAGATTTTGTGACAGTGATGTAGAGGTGAGCCTTTTATTTTAAGGATGTTTTCAGCTTTTTCTCTGCATGATAACTGCTAGTTTATCTGTAGGGTGCTTTTGCTCAATGCAAAAGCTGCCAGAGAACTAAACATCCACCTGAGCGGACTCAAGCTTAAGCATGCCCCAAATCCAACTTATCTTGGAGTGACCCTTGATAGGACCTTATCCTTCAAGGAACATCTAAAGGGGACGGCTGCTAAGGTGAAAGTACGAAACAACCTGCTCTGCAAGCTCGCTGGTGCAAAATGGGGGGCGGCAGTCTCCACCCTGCGCACCTCAGCACTGGCCCTTTCATACTCTGTAGCAGAATATTGTGCCCCTGTCTGGTCCAGGTCATCTTACACACACCATGTAGACACCCAGCTCAACTCAACCATGAGAACTATAACTGGAACAATCCGCTCAACACCACTCCCCTGGCTCTCTGTACTGTCAAACATAGCCCCTCCACACATCCGGCGAGCAGCATTAACTCAAAGGATGCTCCAAAAAGTTAAAGATTTTCCTCACTTACCAATCCATGCAAATATCTACACCCCACCCACTGCCCGACTTTCATCCAGACGGCCGATTTGGAAAAACCCTCCCCCAGCTGACTTTACCATCCAGACAGCTTGGCAAGAGGAATGGGAGACCAAGGAGGTCCCAAACAAACAGCTGGTGATAAACCCCAACCAACAGGTCCCGGGCACCAACCTCCCAAGGAGACAGTGGTCTACACTCAATCGCTTCAGGACTGGACATGGCCCCTGCTTGGCCAGCCTTCACAGATGGGGCAGTAGCCCTAGCCCACTGTGCGCATGTGGAGAGGAGCAAACAATGGAACACATCATAGAGGCTTGCCCGCTCCAAAGACTGGAAGGAGGATTACACACCCTCCATACAGCAAACCAGGAGGCAACTGCTTGGCTTAAGGACTTTGCATTCGCTAAATAATAATCTGTAGGGTTTTGAACAGTGAATTACAGACGTGGACAAAATTGTTGTCCACGTCCCAAACAACAAAGCCCCGGGACCAGATGGTTTTCCAGTAGAATTTTATAAAGAATTTTGGCCTGTGATGGCACCTACTTTTTTTAAAATGGTGAACCAAATTAAAGAAGATAATGTAATTCCTCCGAATATGAATTTGGCTAGTATTATCCTGCTCCTTAAACCTGGAAAAGAACCTACGCTTCCATCCAGCTACCGTCCCATCTCACTTATGAATGTCGATCTTAAAATAATTTGCAAAGCTCCCGCCAAAAGACTGGAAAGTATAATCCCGTTTATTATACACCCAGATCAGACAGGTTTCATTAATCATCTCTGCTGGAGTCCGAGTTCCACCCTATGCAGGACATACTGGATGCACTGAGGAGCTCATTTAGCAGCAGACTACATCATCCCAGGTGCACAACTGAGAGGTTTCGTAGGTCCTTCCTACCAACGGCTGTCAGACTGTACAACCTAAGCAGGGCTGCTCGCAGAGATAGCAAAAAGACGTAACAAACTAATAGTTTTTTTTTGAATGCAAAAGATGCAATAGACTTACACAATGGTCCTCTCCGGCATACAACTAGGAACATACCGGTCGCTATGGAGGGTGAGAATATGTATGGGCACATAATCATACCATGTAGGATAACTAAATAGACGGTTATGCTGTTTCATCCCACCTAGCAACAATGCTCTGCACTGTGTGTGTTTATATATTTACATATTTATTCCATCTAGCTACAATGCTCTGCACTGGGTGTGTTTATATTTGTATATCTATATATTTATTCCATCTAGCTACAATGCTCCGCACTGTGTTTTTATATATCTACATATTATTCCATCTAGCTACATTGCTCCGCACTGTGTGTGTTTATATACTTGCATATTTATTCCACCTAGCTGCAATGCTCCATACTGTGGGTGTTTATATATTTACATATTTATTCCATCTAGCTACAATGCTCTGCACTGTGTGTTCATATATTCATATATTTATTCCATCCAGCTACAATGCTCTGCACTGTGTGTCTGTGTGTGTGTGTGTATATATATATTTTATAGTAATATGTACATATGTATATTAGCTGCTCTTGCTTGCTTGTTTTTTCTTGCCTTCTGATTGTTGCTCTGAGTGTTGCTATCCCTGTGCTGTTGCAATCCTGGAATTTCCCCGTTGTGGGACTAATAAAGGCTTATCTTATCTTATCTTATCTTATTAAGGGTAGGCACTCGGCTGATAATACATGCAGGCTATTTAATTTAATACACTACTGCAAGATCAATAATGTAGAAACTACAATCTTGTCCCTGGATGCAGAGAAAGCCTTTGACCGTGTTAACTGGAAATTTCTTTTTATGGTGTTAAACAAGTTCAGGTTTGGTTCATCTTTCATAAACTGGATTAAAACACTATATAGGTGTCCAGCTGCGTCTGTCCGAACAAATGATCAGGCTTCCCGAAGCTTTAAACTCCAGAGAGGTACTAGGCAGGGGTGTCCACTCTCTCCCTCACTTTTTACCATCTTTATTGAACCATTAGCAGCAGCCATATGACAAAGTGTTGATATCAGAGGTATTCAAACTGGAGAAAAGGAACATAAGATAAGTCTTTATGCTGATGATGTATTGATTTTCCTTGAAAACTCACAAAGATCTCTTCTTCAGACAGTGGCACTCATTGATAAATTTTCATCATTATCATCATCCCACTCAGTCCTGGACCATATCAACACCACTATTAACAGTGTCACCACGGAAAGACAGATCACCACGTACCCAAATCAGAAGCCGTGGATGAACAGAGAAGTGCAGCTTCTGCTAAAGGCACGTAACAATGCCTTTAGATCTGGTGACGCACAGGCCTACAGTTCATCCAGGGCAGATCTGAAGAGGGGCATCAAGAAGGCCAAGCACAGCTACAAGCTGAAGGTGGAGGAACATTTTGGGGACTCTGACCCCCGACGCATGTGGCAGGGCATTCAAGCTATCTCTGATTATAAGCCCAGCAACTCCATACCTATAGCCATGACTGTGTCCTTTCTCAATGAGCTAAATGACTTCTATGCTCGTTTTGACAAGGACAGTAACGAAAAGAACATCAATTTCCCACCCTCTGACGACCTCCACCACCTCACACTCACCCACACTGACGTCCGTAACGCACTGAGTCATGTCAGCGTACGTAAGGCTGCTGGCCCTGACGGCATTCCTGGGCGTGTGCTGAGGGCATGCGCTGAGCAGCTGGCAGGGGTCTTCACAGACATCTTCAACCTGTCCCTGGCCCAGGCCATGGTACCAGCGTGCTTCAAGACCACTTCTATAGTACCAGTGCTGAAACATTCAACACCATCGTGCCTAAATGACTATCGCCCTGTGGCACTGACGCCCATAGTCATGAAGTGCTTTGAGCGACTGGTCTTGGCATAGCTCAAAAAATGCCTGCCCCCTACACTGGACCCTCACCAGTTTGCCTACCGGAGCAACAGGAGTACAGAGGATGCGGTTTCTACCGCGCTGCACTATGTACTCTCACACCTGGATGACAAGAACACCTACGCAAGAATGCTGTTTGTTGACTTCAGCTCAGCATTCAACACAGTTATCCCCTCCAAGTTGATCACTAAACTTGGGGACCTGGGAATCAGTACCTCCACCTGCAACTGGATCATGAATTTTCTGACCAACAGACCCCAGCATGTTAGGTCAGGCCCCAACCGTTCTTCCGTCATCACACTCAACACTGGTGTACCACAGGGCTGTGTGCTCAGCCCATTCCTCTACTTCCTCTTCACCCATGACTGCAGGCCTATGTATGGATCCAATTCCATCATAAAGTTCGCAGATGACACCACGGTGATCGGACTCATCAGGGACAACGATGAGTCAGATTACAGGGCAGAGGTTGAGCACTTGGCTACTTGGTGCGCTGACAATACCCTGCTCCTTAACACCAGCAAAACCAAGGAGCTCATAGTGGGTTACAGGAAGGAGAGGGGAGAGACACATGACCCCATCCATATCAATGGCATCGCTGTTGAACATGTCCCCAGCTTCAAATTCCTGGGGACCCACATCTTGGAGGACCTGGCCTGGTCAGTTAACACCACCAGCCTGATCAAGAAGGCCCATCAGCGCCTCTTCTTCTTGAGGACACTGAAGAAGAACCATCTGTCAACTGACATCCTGGGCAACTTCTACCGCTGCGTGATAGAGCGCACCCTGACCAACTGTGTCACAGTCTGGTATAGGAGCTGCTCTGTCGCTGACCGTAAGGCGCTGCAGCGGGTGGTGAAAACCGCCCAACGCATCAGAGGGACTCCACTTCCAGTTATAGAGGACGTCTACAGGAAAAGATGTCTGCGCCGGGCACGCAGCATTCTTAGGGACTCCAACCATCCTGCTATGGACTGTTCCAGCTTCTCCCCTCCAGAAGGCGTTTCAGAAGCCTTCGGACTAGAACCAGCAGGTTTAGGAACAGTTTCTTTCCAACAGCTGTCACGTTATTGAACTTAGTTCCCCGCTGACTCTCTTACCATCATCTCTTACCATCCTCACCTGTACATAACTGCCCATCTAACTTATTGTACATTATTTGCACATAACAGTACTCTTAACTTTCTGCACTGCTGCATATATTTGCATATATTTGCTAAAATTGCACATACTGTCAATTACTGCATATACTGCACTGCTGTCCTTTGCACTTCTGATTGGATGCTAAACTGTGTTTCGTTACCTTGTATTCATACATGTGTAATGACAATAAAGTTGAATCTAATCTAATCATTGTCAGACTACTCTATTAACTGGGTAAAATCAATAGCTTTACCTATAAATTGCAATTTCTCAAATACATCTACTATTCCAATACAATCAGGAAATGTAAAATATTTAGGAATAGATATTTCCCCCAGGCTCTCAGAGTTATTGCGACTAAATCATATTCCCCTTTTAAAAACAATACAAGACGACCTTACACGCTGGAGGACACTACCTTTATCATTAATGGGAAGAGTCGCAACCGTTAAAATGATGGTCCTTCCTAAAATTAATTATTGGTTCTCAATGATCCCTACCCAACCATCAGTGGCCTGGTTTAAGTTTCTAGACTCAAATATAAGTAAATTTTTATGGAAGGATAAACCATCACGGATTAGTTTAAAAACCCTCCAGAAAGCGAAAGAGTGCGGAGGCTTAGATTTACCAAATTTTTTTAATTACTTTTTAGCCAATAGACTGCAGTTTGTTTCAAAATGGACAAAATCAACCCCACTAGGAAACCCATGGTTAGATGCTGAACAGGCTCTCTGGGGGTCGCTAAATATCTCTGACTTACCTTTTATAAGTCCCTGTATTAAACGCCATGACTGTTTTAAAAGTATTAATATCAGTTCCTCTCTGATGGCTTGGTGGAAAATTTTAAAAATAACAGGGTCTTCACTTGTCCCCTGTAAACTCACGCCCATTTGAAATAATCCTGATATCGTGCAACAAAAGAGGACATTAAAATTTCCACTATGGCAAGAGAAGGGAATAAATAACTTAGAACATCTTATTCAAGGTGGAAATTTTATCCAATTTCGGGATCTAGTGTCACAATACAAAAATCAGTGATAAAAAGTATTTTGAATATCAACAGCTTAAATCCATAATAAAAGCAAGATTTAATCTTAATCAAACAGATTTAGAAGTACCAGTTAAGGTGGCAGAGTTTCTAAATCTCCATTCCCCAAAATTGATATCGAAAATACATGGACTATTATCAAAGTTGGATGAGTCCATATCTCTTCCAATATCAAAATGGGAGACAGACTTACCGATTAATAAGGAGGAAAGTTTCTGGACACAAATATGTTTAAACACTTTTAAGATGACTAAAAACTCTAACTTACAACTTATACAGTATAAAGTTCTACACAGAATTCATTACACAGGTCAAAGGATGTTCAAAATGGGCCTGAGTCACACAAATATCTGCTCTCACTGCACTAACAACGTCCCGGATAGCTACAGTATATGCATGCTATGTGGTCCTGTGCACCGGTTCAAAAGTTCTGGCAGAAGACATGTGAAGACCTGTCAGCATGGCTTGGGTATAGTGTCCCACCCTCACCCACACTTTGCATATTAGGTGATTTAAGTGAAATAAATATAGATGCAAGGATGTCACATATGGTTCTCACTGCCTTATGCATCGCAAAGAAAACTACCCTCATAAATTGGAAATCAAGAAATAACTTATGCAGGACTTATTATAATAACTTTCTATTGGATTATATTAGCCTGGAGAGAATGTCAGCCTCCTCAAATAATCAATTGGCGGAATTCAATTCTCTCTGGTCCCCGCTTATTAATTCTGTAATCTGAGGGGTGGCGGGCGGTGACTCGCTCTCCTTGGCACCTCTGGTGGCTGGCTGCGCCCTGACCGCAGGTGTCCGGGGGGCCTGTTCCGGGGTGGCCGTCTGTCTGGCCCTGGGGGCGGGGCTGCGGGGTGGGCCGGGGGGGTAGGGCTGTGGCCCCTGGCCGGCTGGCTTCGCCCCTTGGGGGGGGGGGTTGGGTCTGGCCCTGGGCCCCTGGTGCTGAGGGAGGGGGCGTCCCCCCCCCCCCCCCCGAGCCAGGGTTGGGTGTGCGCCAGTGGTGGGGGTTGTCCCCGGTGCATCCTTGCACGGCGGGGTCGTGTTTTCCCTGGGGCCCTGGTGGCACCCTGGGGTTGGTGCCTGCATCCTGGGTCGCCCTCCCCGTCCACTGGGGTCTGCGGGTGTGGGTGTGCGTGTGTGTGTGAGAGTGGGTGTGAGTGTGGGCTTGTGTATGAGCAGTTGCGGAAGTGGGTGTGTGTTGAGTGGGCAGGTGGGGCTGTGTGTGAGTGTAGGTGGGTATTTGTGATGGTGGGTGGAGGTACGTGTGTGTATGGAAGCGGTTACTTGTGGGTAGATGTCTAGGGGGTGGAGGATGTAAGATAAGATAAGATAAGCCTTTATTAGTCCCACAATGGGGAAATTCCAGGATTGCAACAGCACAGGGATAGCAACACTCAGAGCAAGAATCAGAAGGCAAGAGAAAAACAAGAGCAGCTAGTATACATATGTACATATTAATATAAATATATACACTACTGTTCAAAAGTTTGGGGTCACTTAGAAATTTCCTTATTTTTGAAAGAAAAGCACTTTTTTTCAATGAAGATAACTTTAAACTAATTAGAAATACACTCTAATATATAATATACATTGCTAATGTGGTAAATGACTATTATAGCTGCAAATGTTTGGTTTTTGGTGCAATATCTACATAGGTGTATAGAGGCCCATTTCCAGCAACTATCACTCCAGTGTTCTAATGGTACAATGTGTTTGCTCATTGCATCAGAAGGCTAATGGATGATTAGAAAACCCTTGTGCAATCATGTTAGGTCTGCAATGCTGTAATTGCTGCAAATGGAGGATTCTTTGACGAAGGCAAAGTTTGAAGGAAAAAATTATTATTTCAAATACAAATCATTATTTCTAACCTTGTCAATGTCTTGACTATATTTCCTATTCATTTTACAACTCATGGTGGTAAATAAGTGTGACTTTTCATGGAAAACACAAAATAATTGTCTGGGTGACCCCAAACTTTTGAACGGTAGTGTGTATATATATATATATATATATATATATATATATATATATAGACACACAGTGCGGAGCATTATGGTTGGTGGATGTGCAGCAGAAAGTCTAAGCTCTCTCCGCGGATGCGGCGGGCCAGCTGGATGTCTTTGGGCATGATGGTGACCCTCTTGGCGTGGATGGCGCACAGGTTGGTGTCCTCAAAGAGACCCACCAGGTGGGCCTCCTGCAGAGCCATGACGGCGGAGCTCTGGAAGCGCAGGTCGGTCTTGAAGTCCTGAGCGATCTTCCTCACCAGGCGCTGGAAGGGCAGCTTACGGATGAGCAGCTCCATGGATTTTCTGGTAGCGACGGATCTCTCTCAGAGCCATGGTGCCGGGCCTGTAACGGTGAGGCTTCTTCACTCCCCCGGTGGCCGGAGCGCTTTTCCGAGCAGCCTTGGTGGCTAGCTGCTTCCTGGGGGCTTTTCCTCCAGTAGATTTACGGGCGGTCTGCTTGGTTCTTGCCATCGCTCTTTATTATTCTGTCTTATATTTCTTGCACGCCGCCTAAACTCCAGCCCGGCACCCGCGTCGTTTTCACTTCAGTTCTCCCGGTATGTCGAGTTTCTCTGTTAGCACCGGGTGGCGGTTGAGTGCTAGCTAGCTCTTCCCTGCTGTATCGTCTCCTGCTGTAAACAGAGTCTCCGTCTGCCGACTCGGGAGACCTTTGGGGCGATCTGTGTGTCCATGATATATATAGAGTGAAAGGTGTGCCGGATCAGAAAGTTATCACCGGATCAGAAAGAAGAAGGAAGATAAAAAGACTCATAATTGAGCCGCTGTTGCAAAAGGCAGCCAACTCGTGTGGCGCCGGAACCGTATGGGTAGGAGAACTTTGTTGGGTGGCAGGGGTTGGGCAGTCCATCTAGTGGCATGGGGGCTGGCGTTTCGGGGCCTGCTTGTCCCAGCCGCCCTGCTGTTGTGTTGCGGGGTGAGGCGCTTTGTTGTATCGCCCCTGGTGTCATTAGCGGCGGGTGTGTGTTGGTGCTTGGGGGTGCTTGGGGGGTCATTGGCGCGGGTTGATGGCCGTGTTTCCATCGGGTTGCTCTGGGGTGGCTGTGGTTGCAGGGCGGCCTGCAGCTGTCGGTGTGCATCTGGGGTGGGTGGTCGTGGGCCTGCGTGGGCGCTCAGGGGTGTCGCCTGGCGTGTTGGGCGCCGTGTGGGTCCGGCCCATTGTTCACTATTGTGACTGTTGTTGTCCATGTTTGTGTGTGTAAGATGAGTGGAAATATGTTTGGCTGCCCTATCATGTTAGTAGTGCTGGGAGTGCTGGGGCGTGATACTGGTGGGTCCTGGGCTGCTTCCACTGGCGGCCCTCGCCCTGGGTTGGGATTTGGGGGCTGTGGGTGGCCTCATGAACCAGTCTGCAAGCTGGCTTCTGGGGGGGGTGCTCGCTTTTAGATGGCCTACCTCCCAGTCTTATTTCCTGCCCTCCCCCTCCCCCTGACTCTGGGTGGAATATATATCTTTTTTGTTACATTTAGGGCTTTGGGGTGGGGTTGTGCTGCACTGTGTCGGTGAAGGGGATACCTTTGCTGTGTGGTGGGGCTGCACTCACCTCAATTTTAATTGCATTTTAGACACTGAGGGCTTGAGGGGATGGGGGCCCTGCTGCCCATCGTAGTGGCTAGCGATGCTCCAATCACTATTCCCCCAATTTTAATTGCACTTTGGTAGTCCACACATTTACACACAATTATATCATATAACCGACACACACCCACCATGTTCTGTGCGGGAGGAGGGGGTGGGGTCTTCCCCCACTCCTGTTGCCCTGCTCTTGCTGGGGGCGTGAGGGCCTGGTGGGGAGCCTGGGACCTATCATGTTGTCTGGGGTGAAGGGCAAGAGAAGACAATGTAGTGAAATTATATTGGAATAACAGTATTCAAAATAAATACAAAATATATGTTAAATCTAATCAAAATTATTTTTAGATAAAAATCTAATCATATTCTAAATATAAGCCTTGCTGAAGAGGAAGGCTGAAGCCTAATTTTATGCCTAAACTTTCCTTCTTTGCATTGACTGCTGTCGCAGCTCCTGCTTCCTTCATTTCAGCAAACAGCTGTTTTGCTCAGTTCACAAGTATCTTCCGTTTGTCTGCTTAAATGCTGATGTATACTGTGATCATGAGGAAAATTGTCTTTGTGTCACTTGTGTTTTGCAGTTTGTATCGGTCCAGTGTGGAAGAAAATTATGTGGTAATACCAAAGATTATGAATGTTCTGTTAGAGTGCTTATTTTGTCATCATGCACTTCTGAGTTAGGGTTTAACATATTATGTTTCAAAATATTAATGTGAAATCTTTATAGTGTCTGGAGCAGGTTTAATACTGAAAGTTATTTGTTCTGAAGTGGAAATGAAGCACATACATCTGCTGGCTGGCTGCGAGCAGATAGGAGGCTTTTTGAAGTTCAGTTGCCACACCAAAAGTAAACTTCAGACACAAAGTCTTTCCTGTGATTATTTGATTGTTGTTTACTCAGGTTCAGAAAACAAATGAGGGGTCATCTCAGCCCTCTACAAAAATAACTGCTGTTCTATCAAAAGACAGAGACAGGATACAGGTTTTCTATGAATCACTACCTACACCTGCAATCTTGGCTGTGCATATGCACTTTTAGGTCATTTTTTTGTAAATAAAGGTAGTCACTAATAATCAGTTACAGAAAGAAAGTTCCATGCATTGCTAGATTTAGATTTGCCATGTCTGGATGGACTTTTGTTGATTTGTTTGTGTGTCATTTCCCGCGTTAGGGATTCAGGAGTATGTGGAAGCCGTCTCTTTCCTGCACTACATCCGCCATCGTAGCCTCATCAGTCTGGAGGAGATCAACGCCAGACTGGTGTTCATGAGAACAGAGAAGACAGATCCAAAGGTAAAAAAAAAAAAAAAGAGTCTATAAATGTGACCCGCGCTGGCAAAATTAATCTGAATGCGCACCGCGTCATTACGAGCTGCAAGCAGGAGAAGTCATAAATCATGACTCTGTGGAGAGATGAATAATCAGGCCGAGCATTCAGAGCAGATGAAGCTTTATTCTCTTCCTTTCACATCCACCAGAATCCAAAACAGTAGAAACACAGGTTGCAGGCACTGTCTTTTATATTAACCCTCCTCCGCTACCTGAGGTGCTGTATTTACATATCAGCCCCCCATGACAATTCCCCTTGTCCCCCAGCACCTTTGATCTGCCATCTCTTCAGTCTGAGGGAAAACTACTGAGTGGGTTTTCCACACCGCCCGCCCCAGACTCTCAGACTGAGCCTTAACCTTCATGTCCTTTGGGCTTCAGCCTCCATCCATAGCTGCTGTAACGGGGGATCTTCGGCTCCGAGGCGCTGCTGTGCCAGTGGGGGGTTCCTGGGGATGCGTCCGTCTGTGGGGGGACAATGGGGGGGGACACCTTCAGCATGTTCGTGTGACTGATCTGATGAGTCATTTACCTGGGGAGTTCTCAGTGGGGGTCTTCTGCATCGAGGAGCTCGGGCCAACACCACCTGTTCGTCTGCTAAAACAAAGGCGGGCTTAAGCCTGTCTATACAGACTGTTTCTCTGTGTCCCCCCAAGTCTAACACAAAATGTTTATCCCCGGGTTCCAGCACTCTGAACGGGCCATCGTAGGGTGGGCGCAGTGGGGTCCGGTGGGCATCGTGCCTGACAAATACGAACGACGCTTCCTTCAAGGTCTTTGGCACAAAAGCGTGGGGAAAACAGTGGTGGGCCAGGCCGTGTACCGTCCCTGCCCCTGCGCTATGCCATGAATGCGGGGACGGATCGGTGTTCGGCGCGGGGTTATCCGGCAAAAATTTCCTGGGAAGCCGCAGCAGCTGGGAAAAAAACCAGCTCTGGTGGGGAGGCCGCCAAATCTTCCTTCGGTGCTGAACGCAACCCTAACAGAACCCACGGCAACCAGTCCACCCAATTTGCATCCGTAAGCGAAGCCCTGAGCGCTGCTTTAAGCGATCTATGGAAACGCTCACATAACCCATTGGCCTGTGGGTTGTACGTGGTCGTGTGATGAATTGTGACGCTCAGGCTCCGGGCCATGGTGGACCAGAGGTCGGAAACAAACTGCGGGCCCCGATAGGACGTGATGTCCGAAGGGGCGCCGAAACGTGCCACCCATGTCGTCAAAAAAGCGCGTGCAACTTCTGCGGACGCGGTGGAAGCTAGCGGGACTGCTTCGGGCCAGCACATGGTGCGGTCCACCACTGTCAGGAGGTGCGTGAACCCCTGCAATGGCAGGAGGGGGCCCACGAGGTCCACGTGAACGTGGTCGAACCTCTTAGCCGGGATATGGAACGGCTGCAAGGGGGCCTTCGTGTGCCTGTGCACCTTGGCTCGTTGGCACGCTACGCAGGCTGTCACCCACTGTTTCACCTGTTTGCGCAGGCTCAGGCAGATGAACTTTGCTGCCACCATTTTGACTGACGCGCACACTCCTGGGTGCACCAGGGAGTGAACCGACTCAAAAACGCGGCAGCGCCAAGCGCGTGGGACCACCGGGCACAGGCGGCCCGTGGAGACGTCACAGATTGGGGGGGGGCCCGTCTTGCAGTAAGTACTCTGCTGTCCAGCCTTAACCCTGTTGGTCCAGACTGGAGCGCGCGAACGTCTGCATCGCCGATCTGCTCACCGGCCATGGCCGTGTAATCTATCCCCACGTAAACTGGGGCCACTAATGCGCACGACAGGCAGTCCGCCACCATGTTGAGTTTACCGGCCACATGCTAAATGTCGGTCGTAAACTCCGAGATCGCGACCAGCTGTCTCTTCTGCCGGCCCGACCATGGTTCCAAAACCATGGCCGTCGCGTATGTAACGGCTTGTGGTCCACGAACGCAGTGAAGGTGCGCCCTTCCAGCCAGAACTAGAAGTGGCGTATGGCCAGGTGGAGAGCCAGTATCTCTCTGTCGAACGTGCTGTATTTACGCTCACTGTCGCGCAAAGACCTGCTAAAAAAGGCGAGCGGCTGTCAAGAACCGGCGACGTACTGCTCCACGACGGCCCCTATGACCACGTCCGAGGCGTCGGTAGTGAGCGCTATCCGAGCTGCCGGGTCCGGGTACGCCAGCAGTGCGGTGTTCGCCAGGGCTGTTTTAACCTCGGAAAACGCCTGCTCACGTTCAGGAGTCCAGTCGACTCTGCCTGCCGGTTTCCGTTTCTTAAGTACAACGGCTGCATGAGCTGGGCTGTGCGGGGGAGGAAACGGTTGTAAAAGTTTACCATCCCCCCAAAAAACTCCTGCAGCGCCCTGACTGTCTGAGGCCGGGGAAAATTTGCTACTGCGCGCACCTTGTTCGGCAAAGGTATCGCTCCCTCCGGTGAGATGTGGTGGCCCAAAAAATCAATTCCCGTCACCCCGAACTGGCACTTCGCCGGGTTGATTATTAATCCGTGCTCCTCCAACCTTTGGAAAACTGTCCTGAGGTGGGCTACGTGTTCGTCCTCGGATGTGCTGGCCACTAGGATGTCGTCCAGGTAGACAAACACAAACGGCAGATTGTGCAACACCGCATCCATCATGCGTTGGAATGTCTGTGCCGCGCCTTTTAACCCGAAAGGCATGTGTAAAAACTCAAACAGAACAAACGGGGTTATTACTGCCGTTTTAGGTATGTCCTCAGCGCGCACCGGGACCTGGTGTTAACCGCGGACCAGGTCTATCTTGGAAAAATGTGTGCCCCGGTGAGGTGAATGGAAAAATCCTGAATATGAGGGATGTGGTAGCGGTCATGCGCTGTGGCGTTATTTAATCTGCGGAAATAACCGCAAGGTCGCCACGATCCCTTGGCCTTAGGAACCATATGTAGCGGGGACGCCCATGGGCTGTTTGAGCGCCTGATGATGCCCATCTTTTCCAAGTTGGCAAACTTCTCGCGCGCTATGGCCAGTTTAGCTGCGTCCAGGCGCCGAGGTCATGCGAAAACAGGCGGCCCCGTGGTGGTAATGAAGTGCTCCACCCCGTGTTTAGTGACGGTCACCGAAAAAGTTGGAACCGTGAGTGCTGGGATCTGGTTGAGTAGTGTGTGGAACTTACCCCCTGTAGCTGTGACGTTGGCTAGTGTTGTGGGCCCGGCTCCTCAAGCTGTACAGGGGAGAGAATCAAAAGACATTGCGTTAATCAGGCGTCTGTTAGCAACATCAACTAGTAGTCCGTGTGCACACAAAAAATCAGCGCCTAAAATGAGGAAGCTGCATGCTGCTATGACGAATGTCCATTGGTATGTATGGCCGTGCAAGGATACAGTCAGTGTCCTCTCACCAAAAGTCTTAATGTCTGAGCCGTTTGTGGCCATCAGTTCGGGGCCGCTAGTTCCTGCCAGCTGGTCGGCGTAGGATGGCAGGATGAGGCTCTTTTGGGAGCCGGAGTCCACGAGGAACCGTCTCCCCGAGCGGGAGTCTGTTACATAGAGCAGCTTGCTTGCTTCACCGGCGGTCGCAGCTGCTACCGACTGCTGGCCCTGGCGTTTCCCGAGCGCTTGAATTGGCATGGTGGCACGCATCAGCGTGCGTCCTCTCCAAAACGGCGGTGGTAGGAACAGAGCGTGTCTCTCCGGTGCTTCTTGGCCTCCGCTGCAGCCACCGTCACTGGCTCCTCACATCCGCTGGCTGTCTCGCTGGGTTCCGACGCCGCTGCGTTCACTGTGAGGGCTCTGGTGGTGAAGATGATCTGATCTGCCTCTTGGGCTAGAGCCTGGTAGTTGCACGCGGCCAGCAGCGGCGAATTGGCAAGGACTGCCCTGGCCGCTGTCGGGAGGTTCCGGAGGAAAAGGTGGTCAAAGAGGAAATGCCCATCATCTGTGCCCATCAATGCCAACATCTTCTCCATCAATTCGACCGCCGACCCGTCTCCCAAGTTGGAGCGCGTCAGGAGCCTCTCCACTCTCTCACAGTCTGAGAGCGTGTAGTGCCAGGTCAGCGTGGTTTTGAGAGCACCGTATTTGTTGCTGGCTGGGGCTGTTGGAGCAGGCTCGCCACCTGCTGAGCTGTGCGTGCGTCCAGTGCTGCAACCACATAGTAGTATCTGGTGTCATCTGCCGTTATTCCCCGGAGCGCGAACTGGGCCTCGGTGTGAAGGAACCAAGACTTGGGGTTGTGTAGCCAAAAGTCTGGGAGTTTGACCGAAATGGCGCACGCGTTGCTGGCACTTCCCGTCCGGGTTGTCTCCGGGGTGTTTGCCTTGCGTTCCATTGTGCGTCAAGGGTCACCAGTGTGGAGAGATGAGTAATCAGGCTGAGCGTTCAGAGCAGATGAAACTTTATTCTCTTCCTCTCGCATCCACCAGAATCCAAAACAGTAGAAACACAGGTTGCAGGCACTCTCTTTTATATTAACCCTCCTCCGCTACCTGAGGTGCTGTATTTACATATTAGCCCCCCATGACAATTCCCCTTGTCCCCCAGCACCTTTGATCTGCCATCTCTTCAGTCTGAGGGAAACTACTGAGTGGGTTTCCCACAACTCTTTCTTTGTTTGCTAGCGGCAAGTCCCCGGAAAGAAAACCATGAATGCCTGGTATCATTGGAAAGCTTAGAAAACATACTTTCCAAAAATACATATGTTTTTGTGGAAGACGTAACTGCCGACCGATCGAACGTGAGTTTTAAACCTAGCCAAAATATAAACAAATCGTCTTTTTCCGGTGTCTGTTTTTGCGCACTTCCTACAAATGAAATATCATTTTGAAGGTCTTTCAATACAGAATATGGGAAAAAAAACCCGTTACCTCAGTTTTGATAATTTCCTCAAAGTGACTCATTTTGCCAGCACGGGTCACAAATTACAACATAAACTGCGTATAGTCCAATTATTCTTTTAGACAAATGTCAGTATTTTGGAAGTCATTTGGATTTTATCTGCCAGGTGGGTCTACTTCTGTGCTAGTGTGCATTTATGCCATCAGGGTGGTGACTTTTGTCCTTACAGAAAAAAGTTAAATTTGAATTTTGTGCAAATGTTTTACTTTTGCCTTTTTTTTCTTTAAGTGTGTGACATTTAGTAAGTCAGTAAATTTGCAACTTTTTTCTTGCAAAGTACATTTTAAGTTGGGTTTTTTCAGAGTTGTGGCTTATACTCATAAATTTGTGCCTCTTTTTACGTAAGTTTGCAACTTTATTTTCATAAATGTAATTTAATGTGTGCCTATGTTTGTGTTTATGTTGAATGTAATTGTGGTTTGTAAATATGGATGTCACCAGACTGCAAAACAAATCTACCTACGGGTACAAATAAAGTAACCTGAACCTGAACCTAATATACAGTATATCCCATCATAATTTTCTTATAAATTTACTAGTTTTTGGTTGTAATGTTATGATTTTTTTTCCCTCTAAAAGTTTCAGCGTTTTCATGTAGAATTGCAACTTTCAAAATCACCTATATTTTAACTTTTTTAATTAAAGCCACTCACTTTGATATAGACACTACTTATACTCCAGAATATAAGCATTGGTCTTATTTGTAGGACTTGTATTTTATTTATTGTTGTCATGTGGTTGTTGATACTTTTGTTTTCATCTCAGGCCTCAGCAGAAGCCCTCCCACTGGGTGCTCAGGTCCTGACTTTTCATGTCACTCCATCCGACTACCTCCTGGGTGTGGCTGACCTGACCGGAGAGCTGATGCGGATGTGCATCAGCAGCGTTGGCAACGGCGACATCGACACACCCTTCCAGTTGAGTCAGTTCCTGCGGCAGATCCATGATGGTTTCTCCTACATCGGTAACACGGGCCCATACGAGGTGTCTAAGAAGCTGCACACGCTGCGCCAGAGCTTAGGCAAAGTAGAAGATGCGTGCTACACCCTACGGGTCCGGGGCTCAGAGATCCCCAAACACATGCTGGCCGACGTGTTCTCCAGTCGGACCACACTCATCGACCCTGAGGAGGGAGTGGTTTAATCCTGCTCTGCTCCAACAGCATTGTTCTCTATGGTGTCATTGTTTGCATCCCCTTTGATGTTTGCGTGCATTTTTAATGGGCTTTAACAGATTGTCTGTTTGTTTCGTGACTTACATTTTGTATTACAATTACAATAGTGTTAAAATAGACAATGTTTATGTCCTTGATAAAGATCTGATGACTTCAGTTGGTTACCATGAATAAAAGCTCCGTGCCAAACTTACCATGTCCTCGTAGACTTTAAGCTGCTCTGATAAAGTGTGTTTATTTTATTTTCTTTCCCTGCCCTCCCCTCTCTCTATCACACACTGATAATCTCAGGTGGAACCAATGGCTGCCCTCACTCTCTGCATTCTGGGTGGAGGAGGAACCCACAACCTTTGAACATGGCACGTCACTGTTCCCTGGCAGGCAAACACACAGCCACTCAGCTCCTCTTCATACCCTCTTAACGCAATCCCACTTGCCACTGTGACGTAAATGCAGAGCAGTGTTCAGAACATCTGGATAATAAATATCCTGGGGTGAAAACTGATATCCTCCCCACCCACTGCTGCTCCACGTGGATGGGTATGATGCAAGGTGTTTATGGGGAGAAACAATTAATGACTTAATGATAGGTAATTGTTAATAGATGCTCCAACTGAGGAGAAAGTCTGAAAAGCAGATGTAGTTGTTAGCTGAATAGTATGTTTTTAATCCACACAAATATTCCATAAGATGACTACTTTGTTTCTCATCATGCTAAAGATATTCAGTTTAATTTAAGCCACCCACTGAACAGTTTTTGTTATTGGATATTTTCCACTCTTAAAATGATTTTATGTTAAGGTAATCAAGAGGAAATGTTTCCACTTTTCCCTATCTTACATGTTATAAATAATGTGAAAAACCTTCTAAGTTACATTTATGTATTTTGTGCCTTTTATAAAAAAAAAAACTGTCCCTTCTTACCTCATCCTCCAAGAGGCTGATGGGGTATTGTCACTCCGCTGGGCAGATGGGCAGCAGTGGTGGCATCAACACCTGCCTTAAAACCCAGCGCTACAAAAACAGCTTTGTTCCTGCTGCTGTCAAAAGAGTTGTAACAATATATTGCACATAATTTAGCTACCTATTTATTAACTCCATTTTATATTTACCTATTTTTGTAGGATTTTTATTTGGGTTCTAAATCTTTTATTGGGTTTTAGACCTTTGAGTTTTTAACCTCTTTGACTAGCCTTTAACTTTTTAATATGACCCTTCTCTCTTATCTCTGGTTTTTCTCTCATCTCTTTGTCTTTATATCCTGATTGATGGAGCCTTGAGTATTTTTATCATGTTTATAGTCAGCTTCATGTGTGCCTGTGTTTGTGTTCATGTTGAATGTAATTGTGGCTTGTAAATATGGATGTCACCAGACTGCAAAACAAATCTACCTTCGGGTACAAATAAAGGAACCTGAACCTGAACCTGCCTTGTACGGGGGGGGGCTGAAAAGTTCATAGTGGTCAAATTTGACCAATTGTGGTCTATTTTTTCACCGCAGGGATCCAAGCGCTGCAACACCGATGGAGTGAATGTGTGGACCGAAGGGGAGCCTATGTTGAAAAATAAACCACATTTGATCAAATTTGACCGCTATGAATTTTTCAGCTCCCCCTCGTAAACACAATAACTGAAAAAGAAATGGTGTAGGCTTTTCAAATCCATTCCGTAGTTGTATCTATGAAAAATCTTGGATGAGTTTGAATTTGGGTGACCTTGAAATCAAGGTCAAATGGCAGTTTTTCCCAAAACACTAAACATAATAACTCAGAAAGGAAATGACATAAATGTCTCACATTGATGCCATAGTTCTATCTTTGAAAAATCGGGGATGAGTTCAAATTTTGGCAACGCTGACCTCAGTTCAAGGCCAGAGGTGAACTCTCAAAAAACCTTGTAAAAGTGATAACCTGTGAATGAAATGATGTTGGCTTTTCACATTTAGACCATAGTTGTATCTATGAAAAATCTTGGATGATTTGGTTTCTGGTGACTTTGAACAAAAATTCAGCCAGCCATTGCTCAGCAGGCAGTGGCTGCCAGTATTTTTTGGTTACATTTTAGTTATGAGAAGCAGTGTAAAAGGAAAATATTTAATTTTTGCTATTTAAAAGACCTAATATTTACACTTGTTATATTTATTTATATTGAATCTTAATATTTTTCATAGTATAATGTTGATGGTATTTTACAGTAAAAGCTATGATTATTTGAATAATTGTAGCTGCATGGTCTATCAATACTACAGTACATTCTAAGATACATTGTGGAATGATAATATAGTATAGTAAGCTGTAGCAACATATACAAGTGATTACAAGTGACAAAGAAAAGATTAACTTTTACCTCTTTATGTGTATAGAGTAAAGTCAAATCATGAATCATTTTTGTTATGAAGCCAAAAATAACAAATATGTTGCTTAAGTTGCATTGTGGTCTTTACTTGCAATGTACCGTATTTTTGGACTATAAGGCGCACCGGATTATAAGGCGCACTATCAATGAACGGTCTATTTGATGGTCTAATTTCATACATAAGGCATACCGGGTTATAAGGCGCACTATCAATGAACGGTCTATTTGATGGTCTAATTTCATACATAAGGCATACCGGATTATAAGGCGCATTAAAATGAGGTAGTCAGAGCCGGGGAAAAAAAAAAAATGTGCGTGCATGGAAAGAAAATCCTCTCTATAGTCATTATAGACACATATAACACGATTGTCTGCGAGTGTTGAATGACCTGCTCCATGAGCAGGCGGAACGTTTTTAGTCCAGTGGCTGTTTACATCGCCATATTGGCCAGAATATCGCTCAGCACTCAATACGGCTCGCTCTCCGGCAGAGAACGAGCTGTATTTACAGCCGTAGATACGTATTTACAGCCGTATTTACTGCTCCCGTTTACAGCTAAACGGGAGCAGTTTCGATGCCGAAATTTCCCATACAAATCCTAATATACGTGTTCTATACACCATCGGCTTTTGGGTATCGACTACCTCGTGAGGTAGAATCTGGGAATTTTTCTTTTTTTTTTTTTTTGCGTGCATGGAAAGAAAATCCTATCTGTAGTCATTATAGACACATATAGCGCGATTGTCTGCGAGTATGAATGACCTACTCCATGAGCAGGCGGAACGTTTTCAGTCCGTGGCTGTTTACATCGCCATATTGGCCAGAATATCGCTCAGTACTCGATACCGAGTACGATACCGATACGGCTCGCTCTATTTACAGCCGTATTTACTGCTCCCGTTTACAGCTAAACTGGGGAGCAGTTTCAATGCCGAAATTTCACATACAAATCCTAATATACGTGTTCTATACACCATCGGCTTCTGGGTATCGAATATCGTATATTACTCCGCGAGGCTCCTGACTACCGTAATGCTCCGAAAATCCCTCAAGCGGTTCGGCTTCGTAACTTACCAAAGTCGTACTAAAACATTTTTGACATATTTTTGAGCGCCGTGTACCACATAAAATCAGTTCGAGGTCAGTAAGCACAACCAGAATTAATACATAAGGCGCACCGGATTATAAGGCGCACTGTCGATTTTTGAGAAAATTAAAGGATTTTAAGTGCGCCTTATAGTCCGAAAAATACGGTATATTTTCTGAATGCCTGTATGTTAAATTGTAGGCAGTCTCACTGGTTTTAAATGAGTATGGCAGTTTTGTTTCTGCATGTAAAATTCTTACCAGAAGATACCTGATAAATTGATATAAGTTGATATTGGACGTGTTAAATCTGGAGGGAAGTTACTGTCACTGAGTTCAATTTGCCAAAATTGTTTTGTCCTTTCTCTGAATATTTGCCTGACAGATCCTGTCTTTCTCTTTCTGTGGTTAAGAGACAAAGAGGCAAGGGGTTAAACTTTTTAACCTGATGGCTTTTACTGTACTATTTACTGACTACAGTTTTATCTGTGGCATTACAGGTACATCTCAAAAAATTAGAATATCATGAAAAAGTTATTTTTTGTCACTCATTTCAGAAAGTGAAGCCCATATATTATATAGATTCATTACGCAGAGAGTGATATATTTCAAGTGTTCATTTTAATTTTGATGATTATGGCTTACAGCCCATGAAACCCCCAAATTCAGTTTCTCAAAAAATTAGAATATTACATAAAATTAATTTTAAAAAAATAGTTTTTTTAATAGAAATGTTAGCCAACTGAAAAGTATGTCCATGTACACCTCAGTACTTGGTCTGGGCAAATTTTGGATTAATTACTGTATCAATGTGGCGTGGCATGGAGGTAATCAGCCTGTGGCACTGCTGAGGTGTTATGAAGGTCCAGGTTGCTTTGATAGTAACCTTCAGCTCGTCTGCATTGTTGCATCTGGTGTCTCTCATCTTCCTCTTGACAATCCTCCATAGATTCTCTATGGAGTTTAGGTCAGGAGAGTTTGCTGGCCAATCAAACACAGTGATGCAATGGCCATTAAACCAGGTTTTGATATTTTTGGCAGTATTGGGGGGGGGGGTGCCAAGTCCTGCTAGAAAATGAAATCAGCTTCTCCATAAAGGTTGTCAGCAGAGGGAAGCATGAAGTGCTCTAAAATTATCCTGGGTAGACGACTGCAGTGACTTTGGTCTTGATAAAACACAGTGGACCAACACAGCTGATGACGTGGTTCCTCAAATCATCAATGACTGTGGAAACTTCACACTAAACCTCAGCAACTTAGAGTCTGTGCCTCTCCACTCTTCTCCAGACTCATGGACTTGATTTCCAAATGAAGATGCAAAATTACGGTTCGATCTTGAACAGAGGTCATCTGCTGGTGTTTGTCCACTGTGTTTTATCAAGACGCAAAGTCAGTGCAGTCGTCTACTCAGGAATTTTAGAGCACTTCATGCCGTCCCTGTGCTGACAAGCCGTTATGGAGAAGCTGAGTTCATTTTCCAGCAGGACTTGCCCCCCCCCACACACACACACATAGCCAAAAGTATCAAAACCTGGTTTAATGACCATGGCATCACTGTGTTTGACTGGCACACATCACTGTGTTTGACGAG
Source organism: Pholidichthys leucotaenia (assembly GCA_020510985.1). Classification (NCBI taxonomy): domain Eukaryota; kingdom Metazoa; phylum Chordata; class Actinopteri; order Cichliformes; family Pholidichthyidae; genus Pholidichthys; species Pholidichthys leucotaenia. Next base: position 296,889,790 of record CM035841.1, on the reverse strand, counting down.
GAGGTTTGCTGTCCCAAAAAGTAGAACCCAGCGCTACAAAAACAGCTTTGTTCCTGCTGCTGTCAAAGAGTTGAACAAGATGTAACAATATATTGCACATAATTTAGGTAACTATTAACTCCATTTTATATTTACTTATTTTTGTAGGATGTCACTTGGGTTCTAAATATTTTATTGGGTTTTAGACCTTTGAGTTTTTAACCTCTTTGACTAGTTTTTAACTTTTAATATGACCCTTCTCTCTTACCTCTGGTTTTTCTCCCATCTCTTTGTCTTTTTATACCCTGATTGATGGAGCCTTGAGTATTTTTATCATGTTTATAGTCAGCTTCATATGTGCCTGTGTTTGTGTCTATGTTGAATGTAATTTGTGGCTTGTAAATATGGATGTCACCAGACTGCAAAACAAATCTACCTACGGGTACAAATAAAGTAACCTGAACCTCTCCTGACCTAAACTCCATAGAGAATCTATGAAGTATTGTCAAGAGGAAGATGAGAGACACCAGACCCAACAATGCAGACGAGCTGAAGGTCACTATCAAAGCAACCTGGACCTTCATAACACCTCAGCAGAGCCACAGGCTGATCACCTCCATGCCACGCCACATTGATACAGTAATTAATCCAAAAGGAGCCCCGACCAAGTATTGAGTTTGTACATGGACATACTTTTCAGTCGGCCAACATTTCTATTAAAAAATTATTTTTTTAAAATTAATTTTATGTAATATTCTAATTTTTTGAGAAACTGAATTTGGGGTTTTCATGGGCTGTAAGCCATAATCATCAAAATTAAAATAAATAAACACTTGAAATATATCACCCTCTGTGTAATGACTCTATATAATATATGGGTTTCACTTTCTGAAATGAGTGACAAAAAATATTGAACCTTTTCATGATTCTAATTTTTTGAGATGTACCTGTAGTATGCAAGGCTGAGACAACAGCATGATACCATGTTCATGGAGCCACTTTAAAAATGTACTGTGAGACTTATTGTTACAAAAAAAAGTGGTTTTGAAAAGTCAAAATACTGTAAATGTCCCTTAGAATTTTCTCTTGTGTTTAGGACTAAGATGCAGCACGTTTAAAATTTCACAAAAAGATAACTTTAATAACAGGGAAATATTGTCCCTGCTCATGTCAGAAAAGTATTCAGATAGGGCAGGTAATAAAGATATGAAATTATTTTCTGTTTGAATATTATCCCACTGATCCTTTCCAGCTCCATTTTAAAGTAGAAAGAGAGAAGAAATGTCTTTCTCTTCCACAGCTCCTGTTCCAGCAAGGAGGCCAAACTTCTTGAAGTCTTTGTGTGTATCTGTGTATAAACAAATATGGAAAAGCAAAGCGTCCCTTGCTGAAGATCTCATTAGTGTCCTTTATCTCTTCATTAGAGTGTAGCATTAAGGACCACTAAAAAACACCATCATTAAAGCAGCACTGTGTAACTATTTTGCTCCCATTAGTAACACTGAAGACTGCATTCCAAGAGCCAATCACAGGGTGCTGAGTTGTTGGTGGCTAAAGCTGTGCCTGGTAATTGCTGTTAGGACTGAAATCATGGTTGCCATAGTTGTAGTCTTTCAGTGTTCCTACCAAGAACAGAGCTGTTGCAGGCAGTGTGGGCCCACGCATGCTATGGGGGAAGCAACATTTACCCAGCCAAAGGTTGGTATACTATCAAAAATAATTTTGGAAACATTATTTTAAGGGGGGAAATTTGCATAGTGTTGCTTTAAAATGTCACAGTGAGAGAACCTGAAATATGAACAGCCCCATTGAAAACATCAATAAAATAAAACCATGGCTGTGTGTCTCTTGTAATCAACAGGTTACATAATCGGTGACAACACAGATGTAAAAGTATTTGAAATTAAACGTTAATGTTTGATGAAATAAATAAATAATAGGGTATAATCAATAGGCTACTAAAGCTTTTCAAATGCAAGGAGTTTTTTTTAAATTCAGAATGGATTATCAGTCTCATGTTTCTGTTTTATCTTCAGTTTTGAAATATTCTTTTTCTCCTCGTGGTCAGTTTTTCTTTAAAAACAAAGAGATGTTAGCTGGAGGAATATTGTGTGTCGGCCGTATAGTCCATAAAATTATGTTTGTTTTATCCTGGACAGACATCTTATCAATATAGTTTAAGTCTTCCACCTGCTGGCTAATTTAGCATTACACATAGATCCTGCTCGGCTACTGACAGTTAAATGACGCGATATATCAATGATTCTTGCACTTTTTATTCAATCACTATCCCTTGAAACTCATTAATTTATTCCGTGATTCCTGTGAAAAGACTGAAAAAAGATAGCGGTCATGGCTGCTATTGGCTTTTGTAATTTTCTGGCTCTGGCACGTAGATTTTATCTGATTATATTTTGTCTAAATATCAGTTAAATGATATTTACATCAACAAACAATTTTTACAGTTTTTTCATATTTTTAAATAAAAGCAATATAATATAAAGTATCAAAGTTTAAAACACTATCAAACGTGAGAAGCATGCACATTATGACAGGAGGGTGATGGTATGAGACTTGATAATGTGAAGTGTGACATCTGCAGGACAGACAGGTGTGGTACCCCCTGCGCTCCCAGAAAGAGGAGAGGCGTTTGGCTGTCACCCGCAGCTCCCGGCTGCTCGCTGCTGCCTGGACATGGGTTCCTTGTGGCCCCTGGGGGTGCGGGTCCGCTTTTGTGAAGGGGAGGGGGATTGAGTGGTTCTTGGTTTGCGAGGCGTTTGATGCTATGCTTTGCCTGTGCTGGGGGCGGCAAGTTGCGGGCTGGGACTCGCTGCTCCAGGTATCCTGGGTCTTTGCCCCGTGGCTGCTGGTGTCTGTGTATGGCCTGTCTTTGGCCCTCCCTTCTGGGGTGGGCACCTGGCTGTTTTAGGATTGGGTGGCCTCGGGGCATTCATGCTCTGTGGGGGCTGCAGGTTGCCGGGGCAATGGGGATGATGTCCTGCTTGCCTGCAGTTCTGGGGTGATCGTGCTCTATAGCCTCCCACCCTCATTTTTTTTTGGGGGGGGGGGGTATGTTTCCTGACAAGACACGCATACCCCTATCTGTTCTCTTGAGTCCCTCTTTGTCCTCCCCCACTCCGACCACTTCATATCCCCTCATCACTCCCCCATTTCCCCTGTCAGGTCCAGCATAACGAAGACAATTTATATCAAGTATTAAAGTTACTATACAGCAATAGGAGCCTATAAATGCTATTTATATCATCATCATCATCATCATCATAGCAGTCTGTCGGGGCGACATGACTGTTTCATTTAGGTCTGATCAGATTCCTCCACGCAGCTCTGTCCTTTGCCCTCCGCTGCCAGGAACTCCTGACCTTATTAACCTGGGCGACGTCCGAGCTGGTATGAGTTGCTTTCTGACTGACCATTTCATGAAACTGCTTGCAAAGTATTTGAGTGCCGCTAGCTTTAGCTGGACTAGCAGCACATTCTTGGGCAGATAGAGGTATTATCAGTGGCAAGGACAGGCCAAGACAAACTGACTCAGTATCTGTTCAATGACTGACCAGATGATAGGTTTGGTTTATCTCTGCTCTTTTTGTAGTGCATGTCATGATGCACTGACTGGCAAAAGTCCACCACAGATCTTGCGACAGATGTGCTTATCTGCCAGGATGTCCCACCCCGTGTAACTGGAGTCGTCCACCACAGACCTGTTGACAGATATTTGTTTTTAGTTCTGCCAGGATGCCCAGTTTCACCCTCCATGCCCTCGGAAGGGCGGGTTGCCGGGTAAGTCGCCGACAGCCCGACCCATTGCAGTAACAATATACAGTGGTGTGAAAAAGTGTTTGCCCCCTTCCTGATTTCTCATTTTTTTGTATGTTTTTCACACGTAAATGTTCAGATCATCAAACAAATTTAAATATTAGACAAAGATAATACAAGTAAAACAAAATGCAGTTTTTAAATGAAGGTGTTTTTAATTAAGGGAACAAAAATCCAGACCTACATGGCCCTGTGTGAAAAAGTGATTGCCCCTAAACCTAATATCTGTTTGGGCCACCCTTAGCAGCAACAACTGCAATCAAGCATTTGCGATAACTGGCAATGAGTCATTTACAGGGCTGTGGAGGAATTTTGGCCCACTCATCTTTGCAGAATTGTTGTAATTTAGCCATATTGGGAGGGTTTTCGAGCACAAACCCACCTTTTTAAACATCATGCCACAGCATCTCAATCGATTCAAGTCAGGAGTTTGACTAGGCCACTTCCAAAGTCTTCATTTTGTTTTTCTTAAGGCCTTTCAGAGGTGGACTTGCTGGTGAGTTTTGGATCTTGTCCTGCTGTAGAACCCAAGTGCGCTTCAGCATGAGGTCACAAACAGATGGCAGGACATTGTCCCTTCAGGATTTTCTGGTAGACAGCAGCATTCATGGTTCCATTTACCACAGCAAGTCTTCCAGTCCTGAAGCAGCAAAACAGCCGCCAGACCATCACATTGCCACCACCATATTTTACTGGTTGGTATGATGTTCCTTTTCTGAAATGCTGTGTTTACTTTTACGCTGGATGTAATGGGACACACACCTTCTAAAAAGTTCAACTTTTTAGTCGGCCGGCCACTCCTTCGTCGACCAAAATTACCCCAAGAGCGCAGCGACGACGTCATCCAAGAGGGTCACAAAAACCCCCACAACAACATCCAAAGAACTGCAGGCCTCACTTGCCTCAGTTAAGGTCAGTGTTCATGACTCCACCATAAGAAAGAGACTGGCAAAAATGGCCTGCATGGCAGAGTTTCCAAGACAAAAACCACTGCTGAGCAAAAAGAACATAAAGGCTTGTCTCAGTTTTGCCAGAAAACATCTTGATGATCCCCAAGACTTTTGGGAAAATACTCTGTGGACCTGACATGACAAAAGTTGAACTTTTTGTTAGGTGTGTGTCCCATTACATCCGGCATCAAAGAAACATGGTGTTATGTATGAATAAGAAGGAGTTGGAGTCTTGGTCATGTAGGAAACCAACAACCAACAACCAACCCTTTATTATCAGAACACAGAATTATATTCACCAGTGGCCGTGTTCGCCTGACGTCACCCTGTGGGCGGGTACGGCAATCACACACACACTACACTCATGACAACACACTTCCCCAACCCCTTACAAAATGCAAACCACACACCCAATTGAGACCCTCCCCAGTTTAGGACCTGAATCATGCACTGAGAAAGCAGGGGACAATTAATCATAAAATAACCTACCACATTCACACAAAGCAACTAAAATTGGACCAAGTCTCTAAAAATACGTAAAATAATCCCATAACACACACATACATACATCAAACACACCAGCGCTACGGTCCTGCATCGTGCTGCGCTCCATGCAGGCCGCTGTCTGCATTGTGACCAGGAACCCACCACTCGTGGCCCCGGTCCCACCTCAATGCTATCTGGAAGCCTGGAACTCTCTTTGGCATGCAGTTAGCTTTGTGGCTAACTTGCCCATAGGCACTAGTGAGCTGTTAGCTTCACCGAGCTAACTAGTCTAGCTCCGTTTAGTGCCAACACACTTGCTACCCACAGCTCTATGGTCCTCATCTGCTCGACGAAGTGCTCGGCCAGCCGCTCGACAGCATCCTCATAATACTCTGTTTCACCCAATGTATCAAGAATTCTTCGGCCTTCTGCGTCGAGATGGTGGGCCAGAAGTGCTCGTTGTCATCACCCGTTGAGTCCACTTAGGCCCAGTGCCCAGATGTAATCCCCAAACATGGCCCGCCAGTCCGGCCACAGTAACATTGGCTCTCCTGGACATTCCAGAAAACGGTAGCAGGAGTGGAGGTAGCCCGCATGCTCCCATAATTTTTTCTTGTCGGCAAATGTTAGGTATGAATAAGAAGGAGTCGGAGTCTTGTCATGTAGGGAGCCAACAACCAGCAACCAACCATTTATCAGACGACAGAATTATATACACCAGTGGCCGTGCCCGCCTGACATCACCCTGTGGGCGGGTACGGTGTCACACACACACTACACTCACGACACCACACACAGCATTTCAGAAAAGGAACATCATACCAACAGTAAAATATGGTGGTGGTAGTGTGATGGTCTGGGGCTGTTTTGCTGCTTCAGGACCTGGAAGACTTGCTGTGGTAAATGGAACCATGAATTCTGCTGTCTACCAAAAAAATCCTGAAGGAGAATGTCCGTCTGTTTGTGACCTCATGCTGAAGCGCACTTGGGTTCTGCAGCAGGACAATGATCCAAAACACACCAGCAAGTCCACCTCTGAATGGCTTAAAAATAACAAAATGAAGACTTTGAGTGGCCTAATTAAAGTCCTGACCTGAATCCCATTGAGATGCTGTGGCATGACCTTTAAAAGGCGGCTCAATGCTCTATAACCCTCCAATGTGGCTGAATTACAACAATTCTGCAAAAATGAGTGGGCCAAAATTCCTCCACAGTGCTGTAAAAGACTCATTGCCAGTTATCGCAAATGCTTGATTACAGTTGTTGCTGCTAAGGGTGGCCCAACCAGTTATTAGGTTTAGGGGGCAATCACTTTTTCACACAGGGCCATGTAGGTTTGGATTTTTGTTTCTCTTAATAATAAACACCTTCATTTCAAAACTGCATTTTGTGTTTACTTGTGTTATCTTTGTCTAATATTTAAATTTGGTTGATGATCTGAAATATTTAAGTGTGACAAACATACAATAAATGAGAAATCAGTAAGGGGGCAAACACTTTTTCATGCCAGCTGTATTTGTTCTTCTGACAGGACAGGTTAAAAAAGAGAAATGGAAATGCCAATTATGGCTTTTGATCTGCTATCTCCGATGACTTCAGTAGACTACAACTTTACAGGTGCATCTCAATGAATTACAATGTCATCAAAAAATTGATTATTTAAGTAATTCAATTCAAAAATAAATCTCATATAGATTCATTACACACAGAGTGATATAGTTCAAGTATTTATTTCTTTAATTTTGATGTTAGGCTTACAGCTAATGAAAACCTCAAATTCAGCTTCTCAAAAAATTTGAATCCATCCATCCATCCATCTATCTTCTACCATTTTTCCGGAGATCCGGTTGCAGAGGCAGCAGTTCAGCAGAGAAGCCCGACTTCCTCTCCCCAGCCATCTGCTTCCAGCTCTTCAAAGAGGATACCAAGACGTTCCCAGAATAACTGGGAGACATAGTCTCCAGCGGAGTCCTGGGTCTGCCCCGGGGTCTCCTTCCAGTGGGACGTGCCTGAAACACCTTAAGTGGGAGGCGTCCAGGAGTCATCCTGATCAGATGCCCAAACCACCTCAACTGGCTCCTTTCAATGTGGAGGAGCAGTGGTTCTACTCTGAGCCTCTCCCGGATGACTGAGCTCCTCACCCTGTCTCTAAGGTGAGTCCAGCAATCCTACGGAGAAAGCTCATTTCAGCTGCTTGTATCTGCGATCTCATTCTTTTGGTCATTACCCAAAGCTCAGGACCATAGGTGAGGGTAGGAACGTAGATTGACTGGTAAATTGCAGCTTTGCCTTAGAGCTCAGCTCCCTCTTCACCACAACAGACTGGTACAATGTCTGCATCACTGCAGATGCTGCTCTGATCCATCCGTCAATCTCTTGCTCCATTCTCCCCTCACTTGGAATAAGACCCGAAGATACTTAAACTCCTCCACTTGGGGCAGGAGCTTGTCCCCAGCCCGGAGAGGACAATCCACCTTTTTCCAGCTGAGGACCATGGACTCGGACTTGGAGGTGCTGATTCTCATCCCAGCCGCTTCACACTCAGCACCAAACTGTCCCAGTAAGACCTGTAGGTCATTGCTGGATTAAGCCAACAGGACAACATCATCTGCGAACAGCAGAGATGAAATCCTATGCTCACCAAGCATGACACCCTCTGTTCCCTGGCTGTGCCTAGAAATCCTGCCCATAAACATAATGAACAGGATCGGTGACAAAGGGCAGCCCTGGCGAAGTCCAACTCTCACTGGGAATAAGTCCGACAGAGTGTTGGCAATACGAACCAAACTCTCACAACGGTCATGTAGAGACCGGATAGCTCGTAACAACAAGCCTGATATCCCATACTCCTGAAGCACCACTCACAAAAAAAACCATGAGGGACACAGTCGAATACCATCTTCAAATCCACAAAACACATGTGACTGGTTGGCAAACTCCCACAAACCCTTGAGGATTCTTGAGAGGTTAAAGAGCTGGTCCGATGTGCCACGGCCAGGATGAAAACCACATTGCTCCTCCTGAATTCGAGGTTTGACCAACGGCCGAACTCTCCTCTCCAGTACCTTGGCATAGACCTTCCCAGGGAGGCTGAGGAGTGTGATCCCTCTAAAGTTGGAGCACACCCTCCAAAAAAATTTGAATATTAGATAAAATTAATTAAAAAAAATATTTTTAATAGAATTGTTTGCCGACTGACAAGTATGTCCATGTGCACACTCAATACTTGGTCGGGGCTCCTTTTGCATCAATTACTGCGTCACAGCAGTGTGGAATGGAGGTGATCAGCCTGTGGCACTGCTGAGGTGTTATGGAGGCCCAAGTTGCTTTGATAGTGGCCTTCAGCCTGTCTGCATTGTTGGGTCCTGTGTCTCTCATCTTCCTCTTAACAATACTCCATAGATTCTCTATGGGGTTTAGGTCAGGGAGTTTGCTGGCCAGTAAATCACAGTGATACCATGGGCCATTAAATGAGGTATTGGTACTTTGCCACGATGGGCAGGTGTCAAGTCCTGCTGGAAAATGAAATAAGCATCTCCATAAAGCTTGTCAACAGAGGGAAGCCTGAAGTGCTCTAAACTTTCCTGGTAGACTACTGCGCTGACTTTGGACTTGATAACACACAGTGGATCAACACCAGCAGAAGACATGACTTCCCAAATCAGTTGCCAAGTCCTGACATTCGGAAATCATGGTCCCAAAGTCTGGAGTAAGAGTGGATAGGCACAGAATACAAGTTGCTTGAAGCCCAGTGTGAAGTTTCCACAGTCAGCGATGATTTGTGGAGCTATGTCATCTGTTGGTGTTGACTGAGATGCACCTGTATGTATTTAAGTCATGTCTTTGGATTTCTTGCCTTTCTGACTCTGTTTCCTTTAGCCTACTGTCAGCATCAAACAACTGTATCTCCTCTATCTACAAATGAAGCCCCTATTCAAATATTTTAATTTCACTTTGAATGCCTAACGGCCTTAGTTACAATAGTTTAGCAGTTACCACTGTGACACACAGCGGAGTGTGCGGTGAGATAAAACATGTATTGTGACGATGTTTATCTCAAGTTCTTCATCTTGCACTTTTTCTGATCCGGTATTTCCACTCCACTGAAAAGAGCCTGTAATGTGGCTGTCTAAAGCTGTTATTGAAGATTTCATAGAGGTGTTTGTCATTAAATGCAATCTTTTAAATTTTAGAAATATCTTTGGAGCCTGCATAGACACTGTTCTAACCTTTAGAGATAATTGTAATATGATCACAGGGAAAGTTAGAGAAAAAAGCTTTAGTGGCAACGCTTTGAAGTCAGGAGTTTCTATGCAGCATTGGTAGTCTCCTGATGTGACCGCCAAAAACAAAACAAAACAAAAAAACAGGCCCACACAAGGTGCTCTGTCAACATATGTCATCCTTCTCTTACCACTGATAAGGCAAATAAATGCTGTGCTCTTCTTTCTATTGAACCATGTCTGTAGTCAGGCAAACTGAATGGCTTTTGGATGTGGGTAGGAGGATGATCTATCTATCTATCTATCTATCTATCTATCTATCTATCTATCTATCTATCTATCTATCTATCTGTCTATCTATCTATCTATCTATCTATCTATCTATCTATCTATCTATCTATCTATCTATCAAGCATTGTCAATATTCTGAAATACTGCCAGTGGACTTGGTTTCCTGCCACTATTTGCATTATCCACACAGAGCCACTGGCATGAGGTCTGCAATCTGGGGATCTTGAGCCACATATACTGTGTAGGATATTTTTTTTTTTTTTTGGGGGGGGGGGGCAATACTATATTCCAAGAAAACAAAACTTTGTTGATTTTAATGAACAAAAAAATGTAGCATGTACTGTATTTATTAACTAAACACAGCAATTTAAAAAAAAATCATAGAAATTACAGTGTTATGGAAAAATTGTGCCACCCCTTCACAAATGGTATATTTTTTATATTGGTGTTTTTTTTAAAAATAATATAATGTGTAGGATGATCATTTTTACACATGCCACTATTGCGTTGTGGGGGCATGGTGTGGGGGTTTTCTCCACACAGAGAAGGCAGGGGGAAGGGAGAATAATGGACCAAAGGAGGAGGTGTCAACCGGGGGGGTATCAGACGGGATGGTTAGGTCTATGCACCTCCCGGGGAGAGTAACAGATGCCGGTGCTGCTAAGAGAAAAAGGTTGTTGGAGCGGCGCTGACGTTATCTCATGTTAATGTGCCACACAGTTCTTTGTGCAAATAGCAATGTGTTATGGTCGGAAGTTACGGGTCTCGATGCATGGGAATAAAGATATAAAAGAGGAATGCACAGAGACCTGGGATTCTTGCTTTGCTGTAAATTATGTTGGAGAAGGAATAAAGTTTCTGTGTTGTCCAGCTCATTGCCTCGCCTGTCTCCTTTCTCCACATTGGTGACCCGAAGACGTGCCATGGAAAGCGAGCCAAGCACCGCCCCTGAGACTGCCTGGAGGGACAGCACCAGTGCCACGTGTGTGGTCTCAGTCGAGGTCCCAGACTTCTGGCTTCACAACCCGACCGTGTGGTTCTTGCACATAGAAGCCAAGTTCCGCGGGATAACAACAGACAATACCAGATATTACTACGTGGTCGCTGCGCTGGATATGTGCGCCACGCAACAGGTGATGAGCCTGCTCCAGGAGCCACTGGCCCAAGGAAAATATGAAGCACTCAAGAGGATGCTTCTCCAGCGCTATACCCTTTCTGACAGTGAGAGGGCAGAGAGGCTCCTAACGCGTTCGGAGTTAGGGGACAAGTCAGCAGTGGAGCTTATGGAGAGCATGTTGGCGCTGAGGGGGAAGGACTACGAATCTTTCCTGTTCGCCCACTTGTTCCTCAGGAACCTACCGGCTACAGCAAGGGCGATTCTGGCCAACTCACCGCGGCTGGTTACTAAGGACTACTGCGCCCTGGCGCAGGAAGCGGACTGCATCATCTTGGTGACCAGAGCTCCCAGGGTGCAGACAGTGGCACTGGCATCCATGAGGGACTCCAGCGAGGTCGAGGAGCCATTTGTGGTAGCCAGGATGGACACCAGAAGATGAAGGAACGGAGTGATCTATTTTTATCATCGCCGTTTCGGCTCAAATGCCCAATGCTGCCTGTTGCCATGCCAATTCAAGAAGCCGGAAAGAGGGCATGTTCGGAATTCAGTGGCAGCTACAACCGATGGTGACAGGAACAGACTGCTTTATGTCACGGACACACGTTTGGGGAGACGGTTTTTGGTGGACTCCGGCTTCCAGAAGAGCCTCATCCTGCCGGTCAACGCAGACAGGATGGCAGGACGTAGTGGTCCCGAGCTCACGGCCGCCAACGGATCCACCATCAGGACATTTGGCGAACAGACACTGATGATATGCTTACATGGATGCAACTTTCAGTGGGACTTTGTGATAGCTGCATGTTCCGGCCCCATTTTAGGTGCAGATTTTTTATGTGCTTATGGGTTGTTAATCGATGTTGCTAACAGGAAATTAGTGGACGCTGTCTCTTTTACCTCACTGCCCTGCACAGCTCGGGGAGCTGGGCTGACAACACTGGCTAACGTTATAGCTCCAGGGGGTAAGTACCAACATTTTCTCACACAGTTCCCAGCACTCACGTCCCGACTTTTTTGGCTACGGTAACGAAACACGGGGTCGAGCACTTTATAACCACGAAAGGTACACCGGTGTTCGCGCGTCCTTTGCGTTTGTAAGCAGCTAAACTGGCCAGCGCATGAGAGGAGTTTGCCACCTTAGAGCAGTTGGGCATCGTCAGGCACTCCAACAGCCCATGGGCATCCCCGCTACACATGGTGCCTAAAGCCGACAGGTTGTGGTGACCGTGCAGTGATTTCCGGCGCCTGAATAATGCCATGGAACACGATCACGATCCCATTCCGCACATCCAGGATTTTTCCGTGCACCTGGCTGGGGCGCGTGTTTTTTCGAAAGTGGATCTGGTTCGCGGATACCATCAGGTCCTGGTGCGCACGGAAGACGTTCCACAAACAGGGGTAATAACTCCTTTCGGCCTTTTCGAGTTTTTACGCATGCTGTTCAGATTAAAAGGCGTGACCCAGACCTTCCAGAGGATGATGGACGCAGTGCATCGTGACTTGTCTTTTGTTGTTGTCTACTTAGATGACATTCTGGTAGCTAGTGCGTCCGAGGAGGAGCACATTGCCCATCTCAAGATGGTTTTCCAGAGGTTGGAAGCACATGGGTTGATAGTTAACTGGGTGAAGTGCCAGTTTGGCATGCCAGAGATTGATTTTTTTGGGCCACCGCATTTCGCCGGAGGGTGCGATTCCGTTACCGGATAAGGTGCGTGCTGTTGTGGACTTTCCGCGCCCGCAGACCTTGAGAGCACTACAGGAGTTTTTGGGAATGGGTAATTTTTATAACCGTTTCCTTTCCCGGGCAGCCCAGCTGATGCAGCCGTTGTATGCCACGCTTAAAAAAAGAAGCCCGCGGAAACCATCGACTGGACTCCCTAGCGAGTCCAGGCTTTTACTAACACCAAAACAGTGCTTGCGGATGCCGCGTTGTTAGCCCACCCGGCTCTGTCTGCACGGATAGCGCTCCCGACGGATGCATCTGATGTTGCCATAGCGGCAGTGGTGGAGCAGTGTGTCTCAGGTTCGTGGCAGCCGCTCACATTTTTTAGCCGGACTTTGCATGACAACGAACGCAAGTACAGCACATTTGATAGAGAATTGCTGGCTCTCCACCTGGTGATGTGCCATTTCCAGTTCTGGCTGGAGGGGCGTGAGTTCACTGCATTCGTGGACCATAAGCCGCTGACACATGCGACATCCAAGACCTCGGAACCGTGGTTGGCCCGACAGCAACGGCATTTGGCCACAATTTTGGAGTTTACTACCGACATTCAACACATTGCTGGTAAACTCAACGCCATAGCTGATTGCCTGTCGCGCGTGTTAATCACCCTGGTCTACATGGGAATAGATTTCCCCGCCATGGCCGCGGAGCAAGCCGGGGACGCGGACATTTGTGCACTTCAGTCGGCACCAACTGGGTTAAGGCTGGAGAGCAGGGTGGTGCAAGAAGGGTGCCCTCCCTTGCTCTACGACGTCTCCACCAGCCGCCCGCGCCTGGTGGTTCCAAGCTCTTGGCACCGTCGCATTTTCGAGTTGGTCCACTCCCTTTCATATTCGGGAGTGTGCACTTCAGTGAAGCTAGTGAGGGCGAAATTTGTCTGGCCACGCTTACGCAAAGACGTGAAAGAGTGGGCTGCAGCTTGCGTCGCGTGCCAGCGGAACAAAGTGCACAAGCACACAGAGCTCCTCTTGAGCCGTTCTGAATCCCAGCTAGGACGTTCGACCACATCCATGTGGGTTTGGTGGGACCCCTCCCGCTGTCGCAAGGTTTCACGCACTTTTTGACAGTCGTGGACTGCACCATGCGCTGGCCTGAAGTGGTCCTGTTGGCTTCTGCCATGTCCACAGAAGTGGCGTACGCTTTTTTGTTGGCTTGGGCTGCACGTTTCGGACCTCCATCGGACATCACGTCTGACAGGGGTCCACAATTCGTTTCAGAACTCTGGTCCGCGGTGGCCCAGAGCCTGGGGGTCAAAATTCACTGCATTGCCGCGTACAACCCCCAGGCTTATGGGTTATGCGAGCGTTTTCATAGGTTGCTTAAAGCAGTGCTCAGAGCTTCGCTCACGGACACAAATTGGGTCAACCGCCTGCCCTGGGTTCTTTTAGGGTTGTGCTCCACACCTAAAGAGGATTTGGCAGCCTCCCCGGCAGAACTCGTTTTTTCTCACCCGCTGCAGATTCCTGGAGAGTTTTTACCGGAAAACCCCACACCTGAGGCTGATCCGCCAATGCAATTTTTACACAGTACGGAGGCTGTGAGTGTACTGGTCCCGGCCCACCATTGTTTTCTCCGCACATCTGTCCCAAAAAGCTTGCAGAATGCCAGTTTTTTTTTGTCAGGCACGATGTGCACTGGACCCCGCTGCACCCACTGTACGATGGACCATTCAGGGTGTTGGAACCTGGGGCGAAGCATTTTGTGTTAGACTTGGGGGGGGGGGGGGCATAGGGAGACCGTCTGCATCGACAGGCTGAAGCCTGCTTTTGTGTTGGCAGACGAGCAGGTGGTGTTGGCCCAAGGTCCCCGGCGTGGACGGCCATCGTTGGTGGCTCTGCAAGTTGGTGATCCCTTGGCAGGGACCTGTGCTCGCGAAGCTGATGTGCTTTCTCTCCCTTTTTCCCTCCACAGACTGACGTTCCCTCCTGTACACCCTGCCAGCAGGGCGGTTCAACTGGATCGGCGACACCCGCTACAGCCGCTATGGGCGCCAGCTCAAGCTCAAAGGACGGGGGGGTTAGTGCCCCTTCTGGGTGTTTGGGGGGGCTGTGTGGAGGCGTGGTTTGGGGGGGGGGGGGGTTTCCACACAGAGAAGGCAGGGGGAAGGGGAGAACAATGGACCAAAGGAGGAGGTGTCACCGGGGGGGTATCAGATAGGACTGTTAGGTCTATGCACCCCCTGGGGAGAGTAACAGATGCCGGTGCTGCTAAGAGAAGAAGATTGTTGGAGCGGCACTGGCGTTATGTCATGTTAATGTGCCATACAGTTCTTTGTGCAAATAACAATGTGTTACGGTCGGAAGTTCTGGGTCTCGATGCATGGGAATAAATATATAAAAGAGGAATGCACAGAGACCTGGGATTCTTGTTTTGCTGTAAATTATGTTGGAGAAGGAATAAAGTTTCTGTGTCGTCTACCTCGTTGCCTCGCCTGCCTCCTTTCTCCACAGCGTATTTATATTTTGTGTCTCCATGGAGATTTTTATTTTGGCCCAAATTTACCAAAAATATCTCATTTGCTAACATGTTATCCCCTACCATCTTGATAAACATGCTGTGAACCATGTTTAATCCGGTTAAGTGCAGCCTGTTGAGGAGATGAGGCGGTTCTGAAGGAGTCTGGAGTCAAATTCCCCAGCACGTAGGAGCTTCTGACAGCCACCGGGGCACGGGCACTAACGGATCACTGACCAGCTCATCCATGCTCAAAACAACGGCCACTAACTGTTATCGGAGCCCGCACGTATCACCACACTGTCGGAGGGCTTTAGTTCAGATTTTCTACAACTCTTCAAGGCAGTCATCGCTGCAAAACTCGCCTGTCTGTTCGTGCGCAACCGCACCGCGCTGCGTTTTTGGATAGAGGAGAACAACAGCTCAAGACTGTGGTGGAAACCTGGGACACAAAACATTTATGAGCAAAGAGGAGAGCGCAAAAGTCGGTTTTTACGCGTTACTCCGAAACAGAAAAGGGGGGGGGGGGGGAAGAACGGGTTCACTTTTCCACAACGGAAATGAGATCAGCCGCTTTGCTTGGCTCCTCTTTTTCTAAAACCTGGTCGATGATGTGTCTCACATGCAGGCTTTTCCCAGGATCTGACCGTTTTTGACTTTTTAAACTCTTGAGGCCGTTAATGGGAAGATGTTCGCCGGACTGATGGGACTGGACTGTCACAGTAACTCTCTGCGCCGCCGCTCTGAGGTCACTGAAGGTAAAGGATAAATATTTTACACGACCTGCTGCTGTCACCAAACCACTGCGACTGTAACAGGGTGGACATGTCATGGCTGTGGTAGGGTAGAATTCAGGAGTCAAATGCTGAATAATAAATCAGGGTTCGAGGCCGTGGATATTCATCTGTTGGCCTATAATTGTGGTTCAGCTGATCTAAGTCAAACCCCGTTGAGAGAAAAATAGGATTTAGGTTTTTGTGTCCGTTTCCCCGGAAAGTGTCTAAAAAGGCTCGCAGTCGTGACCGGGTCAGAAGTCCAACATGCGAGTCTGGGGCCAGTAACCAGCGGCTCCCCTGGCCTTAGAAACATGTTTGCGAATTTACAAGAGAAAATAGACAATTTATATAAAAAGTGGTACATTTACAAAAAAAAACCAAACCACACCAAAACAAACTCAAAAATTTTGAATTTAAGTGGAAAAAACCAAAACTTCACAAATTTACAAGAATCTCAGATTGATTTGAAAAAGGTAGTAAAATTACAAGAGAAACTCTTTAAAAAAATCATTCAGTTTACAAGGGGGGGGGGGGGGAAGCCAAAAAAGTATGAGAATGGTATAGAGCATTTTCTGTACAATGTCTCACATGTAAAAGAAAAAAACAAACAAACATAAATTTGTCGTTAACCCATAAGAACCTAGACCCCTAGCTCCTTCAAGGAAACTTATGGGGCCTGGGTTCTTGTGGCTTAAAAATAACAAATTTATGAGAGAAAAATTGCAAATATACAAAAGAGTTGCATTTTTAAAAGAGAAACGTCATCCTGTTCAAGAGGGAAAACTGGCCTCTCCATATATAATATAGCCTGCTTATGACTGTGCTATTTTACATGCCTTCGTTTTAAGGTTCAAATGTTTTGTGGCTCCATGCAGATTTTTGTTTTTCAGCCCCCCCCCCAAAAAAAAAATAAATTCTAATATAAATAAAAGAGGACGCTAATCTAATGTACTCTGTCTACATATTAAGGGATCAGACTGGTAGGGTACCTTTGAATTCTGTGACCTGGGTAAGAGGTCAAAGGCTCTTACCAGTCTGTCCCCTTAATAAGCAATATGTAGACAGTCAATTAGATTAGCATCCTCTTATATTTTATCTCACCTGCACAACTAATTTTGCTCATTTTAATGCAGTACAGACAGAGTCCCTTCAGGAAGACCTCTTTTCTTTATAATGAAGCTGCTGTCTTTATTCTATCTTCTTAGTTTGAAATCTAACAGAATTTTTGAGAAGTAATAGATAGTGGATATGGAAGCTATGGGTAGATGTGAAGGGACCTATAACACATGTAAACTATGTGCTGAAGATGAACATAACATGTTATGTTCATCTGTGGGGATTTCAATATAGATCTGATGAACTCAAAACAACATAGTTTGACAGAAGAATTTATCAACACAATGTACAGTATGGGCTTACATCCAACAATTACCGGACCTAGCAGAATCACGTCACACAGTGCCACACTAATAGATAACTTATTCACAAACATTATGGAAAATAATATCAGGAGTGGGCTTTTATTGAATGATATCAGTGACCACCTGCCGATTTTTGTTGTCTATCAATGTGATTATAGGAAGAAAAAGTATACCAAAATATTAAATATAAAAGAATAAGAACCGAAGAATCAATGCATTTACTGACAAAGGAATTATTAATACAAGATTGGAAGATAGTTTATGATGAAAATGACATAAATAGAGCATATGATAAATTTTTACAAATATTTCAATCATTGTACAATAAATACTGTCCTATAAAACAATACAGTGACAGACAACAACAAAAAAAATTCCTTGGGTCACCAAGGGGTTAATAAATGCATGTAAAAAGAAGAATACATTATATAAACAATTCATTAAATGCAGAATGGTGGAAGCTGAGATCAAATATAAAAGATACAAAAATAAGCTTACTACTATAATGAGGACCTGTAAGAAAGAATATTACAACAGAATACTAGAGGATAACAAAAATAACATAAAAGGAATATGGCAAGTACTCAATGGGATTATTAGTAATCGTCCTAAGAATGCAAATTATCCAGAATATTTTATCGAAAATGGCAATTTGATAAATAATATGGAAGATGTGGTCAGTGGTTTCAATAAATTTTTTGTAAACGTTGGTCCTGAATTAGCAAAATCAATAGTGACACCAGAAACAAACTACAGTGGTTCTGTGAATGAAATAGAAGATAGAAATCCAAACACAATCTTTTTGGGTGCAGTTACTGAAAAGGAAATTATCGAGACTGTGAGTAAATTTAAGAACAAAAAATCAACGGACTGGAATGAAATTGACATGACAATAGTGAAAAAAGTAATTGAGGGAATTGTTAAGCCACTCACCCACATCTGTAACCTGTCATTTCAAACTGGTACATTTCCAGACAAAATGAAAATAGCAAAAGTAACACCTCTATACAAAACAGGAGACAGCCATCGCTTCACAAATTACAGGCCAGTCTCTTTACTCTCACAATTCTCCAAAATACTTGAAAAAATCTTCACTAAGAGACTGGATGATTTCACTGAAAAACACAACCTCCTTACAGATAGCCAGTATGGTTTTAGAGCAGATAAATCTACATCTTTGGCACTGATCGAACTTATAGAAGAAATTACTAGTTGTATAGATAAAAAAAATGTTGCTGTAGGAGTATTTATAGATTTAAAGAAAGCTTTTTGACACCATTGACCACAGAATACTACTAAGGAAACTGGAAAGGTAGGGGATAAGAGGGGTTGGACTGAGTTGGGTGGAAAGTTATTTAAGTAACAGACAACAATTTGTACAAATTGGAGAGCACAAATCACCCTTCATGGACATCACTTGTGGTGTGCCCCAGGGGTCAGTTTTGGGACCCAAACTCTTTATTTTATATATAAATGACATATACCAAGTATCAAAAATTCTGAAATTTATTTTGTTTGCGGATGACACAAATATCCTTTGCACTGGTGAGAATTTGCAGCAGGTTTTAGAGGTGGTCACAACTGAAATGGAAAAATTAACGCAGTGGTTCAACAAAAATAAATTATCTCTAAATCTAAAAAAAACAAAGATTATGTTGTTTGGAAATTATAAAATAAATCATGAAATAATGGTAACGATAGATGATACCAGAATAGAAACAGTACAGGAAAATAAGTTTCTGGGGGTGACGCTTGACAATAAAATCTGCTGGAAACCTCACATCAGTCACATCCGGGCCAAATTAGCAAAATGTATAGGCATACTGGGGAAGACAAGACACTTCTTGGACTATAAATCATTGGTCTTATTGTACAATTCACTGTTTTTACCTTATCTTAACTACTGTGTAGAAGTCTGGGGAAACACCTACAAAACCAACCTACAGTCAATATGCACATTACAAAAAAGAGCTATAAGGATAATAAACAATACAGGATATAGAGACCATACCAATTCGTTGTTCTTAAAGTCACATGTCATAAAGTTCATCGATTTAGTTAAATTTAAGACAGCACAAGTAATGTACAGGGCAATTAATAATCAACTACCAACTAATATACAAAAAATATTTAAAAAAAGAGACAATGATCATAATTTGAGGGGAGACTTAAACTTTACAAAACCCAAGATACGTACTACCAAGAAAAGTATGTGCATATCTGTCTGTGGGGTGGATTTGTGGAACAGTCTAGAGCCGGAACTGAAACTATGTACAAACAGAAATCAATTCAAAAAGAGGTATAAGCACCATTTGCTGAAAGGGTATATGTTAGAAGGGTAGTAGTTATATGTACGGTTCATTATGTTCACTCTGGGATATTATGGGACACTATGGAATGGTGGGTAGGACAGCACTGTGTATATCTGTGTTGTTTGAGGCTGGTTTTGTTGTATGGACATCATTGTATGTTAGAATGGATGGGTGTTAATGTTGATTTGTAAAAAATACAGTAAATTGTTTACTTGGGGTCTTAAAAGTGGTAATTTGTATAAAATTCACATGGGTGTATCTATGGAAAAGAGGAGATGGAATTAATAAGTGTTCACTTCTTCCTTCTCCCTTTCGAACAGTGTATAATGTTACTTTATTGCATTTGCCATTTGCTTGTATTTGTTATATTTTTGTGTTTGAAATAAACTATCTATCTATCTATCTATCTATCTATCTATCTATCTATCTATCTATCTATCTATCTATCTAAACTCATGGCTCAGGGGTAGACAACCTCTACAGTGAAACAGCCATTTTAAGAGACCTTTTGAGTCAAAAATTCTGCTTGCAGCTGCAAAATATATCAGAACCTTAAAATTAAGATAAAACAGCAGCATTTTAATAACAACCTAACTTGTCAGCATTAGTAATAAGAGAGATTTTCCACAAAAATATGTAACTGTTCCATAATTTGGTCAAAATGCATCCGTTTAGATTTTTGTTTTTTTTTTATCCTCCACTGGACGAAGTCCAAAGGGGTCGAAGAGCCCTTTTGGTGAAGGCCAAAGGGGGATTACGTTATGGGTCAGTTATGCGTCCGTCTGTTCGTCCGTCTGTCCCACTTTTGTGAAATCAACTCCTCTTACAGTTTTGTTCTGATTGTTTTGAAACTTGGTACCATGGTTTGATATACACTGAGGATGCACGTATTGCAATGTGGTTCTGATTGGATGATTTTTGCAGGACTTGTAGCCTCTGACCTATGACCTCCTGTTTCACCTCACTTCATAGACAGTAACTGTCTTGTGAAATCAACTCCTCCTACAATTTTGTTCCAAATGTTTTGAAACTTGGTACCATGGTTTGGTAGACTCTGATGATGCGTATATTGCAATTTCCCTCTCATCGAATGACCTTGAGGCCAAAAGTCAAAGGTCATATTTTCCCTAAATCTTCTAAACACAATATAGTAACTACTGAAAGAACTGATGTGGGCTTTTCAAATCGATACAGTAGTTGTATCTAATACACATCTTGGACGCCTTACACCCTAACCTAACTATGGGTTTGGGTTCAAGGGGTCAAAGGTCATAGTTCAACGTTAACGTTGCAGTTATACTATGGTAAATGCAAAATTTACTATTACTATAAAACGAGTGAAGCTAGGGCCACCAAACCTGGTACACAGGTTCACCTTGGGATCCTGAACTCTGACTATGGGTTTGGGGTCTAAAGGTCAAGGTTAACATTTTCTCTGCCTTATTACTGTACAGCGAGTAAAGCTAGGGTCACCAAACTTGGTACACAGGTTCACCCTGTGACCCTGAAGTGTGATTATTATGGTTTTGGGATTGCAAGGTCAAAGATCAGCATCAAAATGGCTTATAAACTATATCTCAACAATAAAAAAAGCTAGAGTCACCAAACCTGGTGCACAGGTTCACTTTGAGACCATGACCTCTGACTACAGGTTTGGGATCAAAAGTTCAAAGGTCAAGGTTGACACTCCCTATGCTCCCTTACTATAGAATGTGTAAAGCTATCTAGGATCACCAAACTTGCTACACAGGTTCACCTCGGGTTCCTGCCCTACAACTATGGGTTGTATACTTTGGTGTATATTCATGGATGGGCTTATCATAATTTGGTTCTGCCACAGTAATTATATTGAAAAGTTGAAAACTGCTCTCTGTCAGTAAGTATTGGGATCTTCAAAGAAAATGGAGGTGGGGGGCATTGCACTTGCTCAGAGTGCTCTAGTCTGTTAATGTAGTTGCAGCATTTTTACTCATATCAACAAGGTGGTGTGGGTAGAGCGGTTGCTCAGGGCAACCAGCCCTGTCCATGCACCGTGTCCGTGTTCTTGGTATACAGGTTCACCTTGGGATTTTGACCTAGAACTATGGGTTTGAGGTCAAAAGATTAAAGGTCAACATTTGCATTCGCTATGCCCTATTACTATAGAATGTGCAAAGGTAGGGTCACCAAAGTTTGTACACAGTTTCACCCTGACCTCTGACTATAGGTTTGGGATCAAACAGTCAAAGTCAAGCTTTTAAATCTATTGGGCTGCAAAAGGCATGGACCTGCATCTCAGTTGAGTGCATTCTAGTTTAATTATAAATCTGTATTTTTCTAAATAGCTGTATTTTTGTAATCATAATTTTGCATCTTCCTGGTAAGTTTACTACTTTTTTGTATTTAATGGTTTTTTTTTTTAAATTTGGGAATTTTCATAAATTTGGGACTTTTTCCTCTAAAACTTGCAAGATTTTTTTTAACCATAAATTTGCCTTTCTTATGGATTAGTTACTTTTTTGTAAACTTATTAATTTCTTTATTGTACATTTCTGATTTTTCTTATAAGTTTGTGTTTTTGTGTTTTTTACCTCTGCCAGGAGAGGAGGTAACGTTTCCGCCGGCCTTGGTTGGTTTGTTGGTTTGTCTGTCTGTCTGTTAGCGACATAATTCAAAAAGTTATGAATAGATTTTGATGCAATTTTCAGGAAAGGTGTGTAATGGCATGGGGAACAGATGATTAGATTTTGGTGATGATCTGAGAGTGCATACCTCCACCAAGGCTTTGTTTGTATTTGTGCAGCAGGATTACACAAAAACTACTGGATGGATTTGGATGAAATTTTCACCAGAGGTAGTTCTTGGGCTACAGACGAACCAATTACATTTTGGTGATGATCTGAGAATGCATACTTCCGCCAAGGCTCTTATCTTCTCACAGTGTGTTAGCAACAATACTCCAAAACTACTGGACAGACTTTGATGCGATTTTCAGCAGAAGTGGTTCTAGGCCTACACACAAACCCATTACATTTTGGAGGTGATCCATGAGGGATGGAAGGAGCCTTGGCAGAGGTATGCGCTCTCTGAGTGCTGTTCTAGTTTTGTTATGGACTCAGTTTTCTCCTTAGTTTAAAAAAACTGGGTGTCATTTTTGTTTGGCATTACAAAGAAGTAATTCTTTTGGCCAGCTAATGTAGACTATAGATGGATATCACAACTAACTTTCACTTCCCTATTTCTGCTGCTGTGGTTGGTCACAAGTGTTTCAAACATCTGCCGAGCAGTGCTTCTCAGGAGGTTGCTGACATGCAGATCTGCATGTGTCTGTGTGTGTGTCTTGAGTGTGCTGAGTTTGTTCCTTAAAGGTTTGTGTTTTTATGAGATCCTCTCTGCATTCCTGTGTTCTTTGGCTGAAGCGGTTTCAGCGACCAATTGGACTGAGGGCTCTGAGGAGGGCCTCTTTAATCTCCAAAGGTAAATAATCTGTCCTCATCTGGACGAGTTGCTTAATTTTCCTAGGATTTCTCTCAAGTCTCTTCAGCAATTGCAACAAGTTGAAGCGAGAAGGCAGCTATAGTAGTGGTGGGACTGTTTCATTGTTGGTGTTGAACCACTTTTGGTTTGTTTTTGCTTATTTGAATTTTACGCCGGAATTCCTGGCAAACTATTTTAACACAAAGCTTGACAGGAAGTGGCAAATACCTCAGAGAGAGAGAGGCTTCAGCAAGACGTAGATCCCCCCCCCCCCCCACACACACACACAATAGGCCCTGAGGCATTTCCTTCCCCTTTACTGGGAAGAGCTATCTTTGTGTAATCGAAGTATGAAGAGAATACAGTAACACCATGTCATCTCACATCTCTTACTCTCCCTTTGACTCTTGAGATGGCTTCTCTGTGACATCTTCACCACACCAGCTGGGAGATGGTGTGCGGTTGTATTTGGTACCTACAGAGAGTGTCGGGTGTCTTAAATCGGTTACAGAACAGTGGGCACGTCTGCAGAGAAAACACTAATGGAGCTGTGAGTAACCTGAGCTTTAGTGTGTGGTGGTCCCAGTAGACTGGGAGCTGATCAGGGTCTTCTCCATTCACTATGTGGCTACAGTGAAAACACCCCTGTCTGACTCTCACTGCTCTGAGTGGTGGCTTTTTGTCTGTCTTCCTCTGTGGTCACATGGGATGTTTTAGGAGTGGCTTCACTGGAGGTCACTGGGTGTTGAGTTGTGGGCTATGATCGCTCAGCGGTTTGAAGCCTTTGCATTCTTGTTTTGATATACAGCTGTGGATTGGTTTTGATTGAGCAACATCCCGCCCCTTTTGCATCATTTAAAATTTTGATTGTGTTTCCTAGCGGGATTTTATACAGTGATAGCAGTGTGACTGGTCCCACTGTTTTCAGCCCGGCAGTGCCAGAGTGTCTGTGGGCCTTTAGTGTGCATGAGTGGGAGGAGGAAAACTGAGAGCCAGAAGTGAGAGTGAGGGAGTGGCACAGCTGTCCACAAAGAGCCCGTTGATCCCCAACATTTCAGTGCGCCCCCTCTTCTGAATCCTACACATTAGATATACTAATCATGTGACACTGCAGCAGGTGTCAAACTCCAGACACAAACATGCCTTTATCATCGTGTTTCATTTTCCCATCCAGTATACTTTTAAACAGTTACTGTTATGAACCCTTTGGAAAAAAACAAAACAGTAATTCCCTCACCCCAAGGATCTGCATTACTGTGGTCTTTTACCTACAGTGGGGGAATTTGAACAAATCTATTTTTTTTTTGAGTACATATATTTCCAATGAGGCTACTCTCATGAAATTTTCACCAGGCATTAGTATTAGCTGAATTCCATAATCTTCAAGATTTAAAGGCAGTCTGTTGAGAAGAACGGGTCAGTCTCCCACCTGAGCACCGTGGGACTGGTTTCTTCATACAGGAAGCGTCTTGAAGCTGTCATTGCAAAAAAATGCTTCTCTACTAAGTACTAAATAAATTTATGTTACTGTGGAGGAATGAAGTGACGGAACACGAGAGCTACCAGTTTAGAACTTTATTCATCTCCAGCAATAACATGAATGGCATTTGGTGCCAATGCACATACATAAAGTTTCCCCATCTCTCCTCCCTTCTCCCCAAGTCACTGGGTGTGAGTGGAGCCTCCTAGTGGTCCGCCACACAGCTCCCCCCTCCCCCCGAACACCTAGAAGGGGCCTTATCAGTCCAGCACCCTGGGCTTGAGCAGTCGCCCATAACGGCTGTATTATGGAGCGGCTGGGCCCGCCGAGGGGTCTCCAGGACGAGGCAGGGAGGAAAACAACTCAGTCTTGGGTCTTGGCAAAAAGTCCTTTGTAGGGGAAAGACCAACCTGTGAATCCCCCGCAGGCAGGCGTCCCCATCGGGGTGCCTGGGCCAGCACCACCTGCTTGTCTGCCAACACATGAGCGGGCTTGAACCTATCTGTGCAAATAGTTTCCCTGCGCCACCCAAAATCCAACACAGAATGCTTTGCACCCGTTTCCAAAACCCTGAAAGGGCCGTTGTAAAGCGGACACAGCGGAGTCCTGTGGGTATCGTGTCTGATGAAAACAAACTTGGAATGTTCCAAACACTTTGGAACAAAAGTGCGGGGAAAACAATGGTGCACCAGCCCTGGAACGCTAACTGACTCAACCTTAGGAAAAAATTGAGTGGACGAGTCAGTGTCGGCCGCAAGACCTTCCAGCAAAAATTCACCTGGGACCCGCAACGGCCGACCAAAAACAAGCTCAGCCGGGGAAGTGGCAAGATCCTCCTTGGGCGCGGAGTGTAACCCAAGTAGGACCCAAGGGAGGCGGTTTACCCAGTTCGCATCGGTCAACGAGGCTCTGAATGCGGCTTTCAGCGACCTATGGAACCTTTCGCACAAGCCATTAGCCTGCGGATTGTATGCGGTGGTACGGTGAACTTTGACCCCCAGGCTCTCAGCCATGGTGGACCAGAGTTCAGAAACGAACTGGGGACCCCTATCGGAGGTAATTTCCGACGGGGAACCGAAACGCGTGACCCAAGATGAAAAAAACGCTCGGGCTATGTCGGCAGAAGTGGTGGAAGCCAACGGGACTGCCTCTGGCCAACGCATGGTGCGGGCCACTGTCGTCAAAAGGTGTGCAAAACCTTGCGACAGCGGAAGGGGGCCCACTAAGACCACGTGGATGTGGTCAAATCTCCTGCTCGGAATCCGTAAAGGTTCAAGGGGGGCCCTGGTGTGCCTCTAAACCTTAGCCCATTGGTACGCAATGCAAGCTGCAGCCCACTCCTTCACATCCTTGTGCAATTGGGGCCAAATGAATTTGGACCCCACCAGCTTAACTGAAGCGCGTACGCTGGGGTGTTAAAGAGAGTGAACATGGCGACGCCAAGAGATTGGAACAACCGGGCGGGAATGGCTGGTAGAGATGTCACAAAGCGGGGGGGGGGGGGGCATCCATGCTTTAATCACTTCTCGACTTGATTACCGCAATGAACATTATGTTGACATCTCTCAGTCTTCTCTCGGCCGCCTTCAACTTGTGCAAAATGAAGCGGCCCGTCTTTTAACCAACACAACTAGACAAGAGTACATTACATTGATTCTTTTTTCACTTCATTGGCTTCCAGTCCATTTTACATCCATCCATCCATCCATCCATTCAGCTTCTACCGCTTTTCCGGAGGTCCGGGTCACGGAGGCAGCAGTTCAAGCAGAGAAGCCCAGACTTCCCTCTCCCCAGCCACTTGCTCCAGCTCTTCAGAGAGGATACCAAGGCGTTCCCAGACCAGCTGGGAGACATAGTCTCTCCAGCGAGTCCTGGGTCTGCCCCGGGGTCTCCTTCCAGTGGGACATGCCTGAAACACCTCAAGTGGGAGGCGTCCAGGAGGCATCCTAATCAGATGCCCATACCACCTCAACTGGCTTCTTTCAATTCATCCATTTTACAATTAATTTTAAACTTTTACTCTTTGTTTTTAAAGCTCTTAATGGCCTTGCTCCAGATTATTTATCTGAGATTTTAACTGTCCGTGACCAAGGCAAAGCTTTGAGGTCATCCAGCCAGTTTTTGCTTCATGTGCCTAGATCAAGGTATAAACACTGTGGTGACCGGGCCTTTTCTGTTGTTGCCCCAAGGCTCTGGAATAATCTCCCCCTTGACCTACCTGCTATCTCTGACCTGGCCCTTTTTAAATCAGAACTTAAAACGTATTTGTTCAGGATGGCTTTTCATACCCAGTAGTGGTGACATTTATTCTCATTATTCTGTTCATCTTGTTTTTATTTTTTTTGTATTTTTAGGCATTTATGCTTATCCCTTTGTTTATGTAATTTGTTTTTATGCTGTGTGTGTGTTTCTAGTGTTGTTTAATTTTCTGTAAAGCACTTTGGTCACCTACGGGTTGTTCTTAAGGGCTATATAAATAAAGTACATTGCATTACATTACATTACATCTTGAGCATTATCGACATCGTAGGTCACCAGTGTGGAGGAATGAAGTGATGAGACACGAGAACTGACAGTTCAGAACTTTATTCAACTCCAGCAATAACATGAATGGCATTTGCCAGTCCATCGCAGGGCCAACACAGAGAGACAGACAACCATTCACTCTCACAGTCATACCACCACATTACCATGTTCAATACTTTTTCCCTTTCTCAGTGTACTTTTCTACATATGACTTTAATTACATAAATGTTTTCTTTATGTGTGGATTTCTTGAGTTAAAGTGGTCATGGACATCACTTTTTTCTACATTTTAAGAGCTCACACGTCTTAATGAAACATTTGTGACATATTTTGTCAAAATTTTCTTTAATTATTTAATTATTGCAGCAAATTTGTTTTTTTATACTTTCAGTCTTCCTGAAAATGGCCTGTTTGACTGTATGGCTGTGTGTCCACAAAACGTGTTTTTTGTCACCCGACCGCCCTGAGCATTTTTTTTCAGTGTTTGTGCATGACGCTGTGGGGGGAAAAAAGCCTGTGCCCTGTATCCCAGCAACAGCTTGTCACTCTCAGCTCAACACTTCCACTTTCCTATGGTCAGACTTTCTTCAGATTTTTTTAGTAGCAGTCTCTAAATAACAATGGACAGGAAACGTGTTTTAGCAGCCCTGGATGTGAAATATGATGACAGGGAAAGCAGGAATCTGCGTACAGACAAGTACCGGCGTCCTATGTCCCGCCCACACAGCAGTTCTGATTGGTTGCTTAAGGTCTGACATTGACGAGCTCAGCTGCAGTCTCTGACAAGTTGAACTTTTTTCAGCTCTGAACGCCGCAACAAAAAATGGCCACCACTGAGAGCGTTTCAGTGCCGTGGGCACTCAGCCCTGTAAACACTGGACTACATAGAGAATGAATGGAAAAGAGCCACCGAGAGCTGAAAAAACACGTTTGGTGGATCACTTTACATCTTCAGACCAGATTCAACTCCACCCTCCCTCTTACATCAGTATTGCTAACATTAGCTGGCAAGCTCCTAGCCTTTAGCTTGAATATATCCTGAGCCGAATATGGATCAGGTTGGCCTTGCGATCTTTTGTGGCATGGGTGGAGAATTTCTATAAAACTCCTTACATTTGTTGGTGACAGAGAAAAGACTTTTTTCAGTTTTGCAGGGTTCTCCGCTTGGGGCATTCAGGATGCTGGGGCTGACACAGGGACTGACTGGGTCAGGGCTGACTTCACCTGTTGCCTCTGAGCCAGTGTTGCCAGGTTTCATGAGAGAAACAAGTGACCAGTTCTATGGAAACAAGTGCAAAAAAAGCCCAACAGGCAACCTACCACATTGTAAAAGAGAGGTTGCTGCTTGATAACGTATCAATATATAGATTTATTTTTGTTTGCAGTGAATTAACTGTAAACACAGTCAGCATTAAATAACAAAATTTTATAAACTATAATTAAAGGAAAATACATATGCATTCTGCATAAGCAACAGCAAATTTATAGTAAACACAGTCAACATAAAAGCTTTGACTAAATTAAAAATTTAAACTCTGATCAAAAGAAAATACAGTGCATCCGGAAAGTATTCACAGCGCTTCACTTTTTCCATATTTTGTTATGTTACAGCCTTATTCCTTATTCCAAAAGGGATTAAATTCATTTTTTCCTCAAAATTCTATACACAATACGCCATAATAACAATGTGAAAAAAGTTTTGAGATTTTTGCAGATTTATTAAAAATGAAAAGTTAAGAAATCATATGTACATAAGTATTCACAGCCTTTGCTCAGTACTTTGTTGATGCACCTTTGGCAGCAATTGCAGCCTCAGGTCTTTTTGAATATGATGCCACAAGCTTGCCACACCAATCTTTGGGCAGTTTTGCCCATTCTTCTTTGCAGCATCTCTCAAGCTCCATCAGGTTGGATGGGAAGTGTCGATGCAAAGCCATTTTCAGATCTCTCCAGAGATGTTCAATTGGATTCAAGTCTGGGCTCTGGCTGGGCCACTCAAGGACATTCACAAAGTTGTCCTGAAGCCACTCCTTTGATATCTTGGCTGTGTTCTTAGGGTTATTGTCCTGCTGAATGATGAACCATCGTCCCTGTCTGAGGTCAAAAGCACTCCGGAGCAGGTTTTCATCCAGGATGTCTCTGTACATTGCTGCATTCGTCTTTTCCTCTATCCTGACTAGTCTCCCAGTTCCTGCCACTGAAAAACATCCCCACAGCATGATGCTGCTACCACCATTGGCATGGTTATGAGCGGTTCCTGGTTTCCTCCAAACATGACGCCTGGCATTCACGCCAAAGAGTTCAATCTTCGTATCATCAGACCAGAGAATTTTGTTTCTCATGGTCTGAGAGTCCTTCAGGTGCCTTTTGACAAACTCCAGGCAGGCTACCATGTGCCTTTTACCAAGGAGTGGCTTCCATCTGGCCACTCTACCATACAGGCCTGATTGGTGGATTGCTGAAGAGATGGTTGCCCTTCTGGAAGGTTCTCCTCTCTCCACAGAGGAACACTGGAGCTCTGACAGAGTGACCATCGGGTTCTTGGTCACCTCCCTGACTAAGGCCCTTCTCCCCCAATTGCTCAGTTTAGACAGTCGGCCAGCTTTAGGAAGAGTCCCCGTGGTTCCGAACTTCTTCCATTTACGGATGATGGAGGCCACTGTGCTCATTGGGACCTTCAAAACAGCAAAAATTTTTCTGTACCCTTCCCCAAATTTGTGCCTCAAGACAATCCTGTCTCGGAGGTCTACAGAAAATTCCATTGATTTCATGCTTGGTTTGTGCTCTCACATGCACTGTCAACTGTGGGACCTTATATAGACAAGTGTATGCCTTCCCAAATCATGTCCAATCAACTGAATTTACCACAGGTGGACTCCAGTTAAGCTGTAGAAACATGTCAAGGATGATCAGTGGAACCAGGATGTACCTGAGCTCAATTCTGAGCTTCATGGCAAAGGCTGTGAATACTTATGTATGTGTGATTTCTTAGTTTTTTATTGTTAATAAATTTGCAGAAATCTCAAATTTTTTTTCACATTGTCATTATGGGGTATTGTGTGTAGAATTTTGAGGGGAAAATGAATTTAATCCCCTTTGGAATAAGGCTGTAACATAACAAAATGTGGAAAAAGTGAAGCGTTGTGAATACTTTCCGGAGGCACTGTGCATGTACATTCTGCATAAGTAACAGCACTAAACACGATTACAGTTTAGTGATGTGGGATGATGGGAGTTGTTGTCTGCTAGTCCTTTAAACAAAAACTAAATATTACATGACAGCCGACAACTTTAATTTTGTGGATAATTATCTTTTAAATTGGCAAACATCATGTGTATAACTCATGGCAAAATTTGATCGGGATCAAAAGATAATTTTGCTCTGACCATTCATTTCAATGGAGAATCTTTTTCAATTTAAGGTCCCATATGCACTGATCTGTATAAAAACCTGGCTATCTCAGGCCCCATTAGCCAGTACAGAGCCGAGTGGAGTTGGGTGGGCCACTGATCTCTATAGAAAAACTGAATGGATCATTGGCCGCCAGAAGTGAAGCCCCTGGCCGGCCACTTTTACCTCAATAACTTCCCCAAAAATTAACAGATTTTGAACTTCTTGGTATGGAGACACAGCTTATAATCCTGCGTAACCAAGCTGGGAGAGCTGTCACACAGACAGCAAAGCAAGTCCAAATAAGCAACTACACGTTAAAACATGCCCAAAAGCCCGCAACCCACGACTGACAAGATTTGCAACCGACTTTAGAAAAAAACAAGCCCAAAGTCGCTTGTAATAAGTAGACTTGGCAACTATGCTCTGAGCCAGCAAACGTTTGTCTTAAAGAATGGATGAAATAATGCATCACTGGTTGACAGGGGTGTGTGGTTTCACTGGTCGATAGGATTTGTCTGGTCCCTGGAGTACAATAGGCACAGAAACATGTGAATGAGGGGCTATACTGCTAGCTTCAAGGCGGCTAGCTGAAGTTAGTGGCTAGCTGACATTAGCTAGCTGTTCAAAATGTATAAGAATGACGTATATGGTTAAGTGTTGGTGGATGAACAAGGATTCCAATGGGGGATGAATAGAATTTATAGCAAATAGTGATCCAAACCGACCTGATCAACAACTAACACCAACTACCTAGCCAAGTTAATGCTAACAGAGCTCAATGTAGCATCATGGTGGAAAATATAACAAAATAAGCTAGAATGGGGGTAGATACAGTGGATATAAAAAGTCTACACACCCCTGTTCAAATGCCAGGTTTTTGTGATGTAAAAAAAATGAGACCAAGATAAATCATTTCAAAACTTTTCCCACCATTAATGTGACCTATAACCTGTACAATCCAATTGAAAAACAAACTGAACTCTTTTAAGGGGAAAAATAAAAAACTTAAAATAACCTGGTTGCATAAATATGCACACCCTCTTATAACTGGGGATGTGGCTGTGTTCAGAATTAACCAGTCACATTCAAACTCATGTTAAATGGGAGTCAGCACACACTTGTCACCATTTAAAGTGACTCTGATTAACCCCAAATAAAGTTCAGCTGTTCTAGCAGGCTTTTCCTGACATTTTTGTAGTCACATCTTACAGCACAAGCTATGGTCCGCAGAGAGCTTCCAAAGCATCAGAGGGATCTCGTTGTTCAAAGGTATGAGTTAGGAGAAGGGTACAAAAGAATTTCCAAGGCATTAAATATACCATGGAACACAGTGAAGACAGTCATCGTCAAGTGGAGAAAATATGGCACAACAGTGACATTACCAAGAACTGGACATCCCTCCAAAATTGATGAAAAGATGAGAAGAAAACTGGTCAGAGAGGCTGCCAAGAGGCCACCAGCAACATTGAAGGAGCTGCAGGAATTTCTGGCAAGTACTGGCTGTTTAGTACATGTGACAACAATCTCCCATCTTCTTCATGTCTGGGCTATGGGGTAGGGTGGTAAGATGGAAGCCTTATCTTACGAAAAAAAACCATCCAAGCCTGGCTACATTTTGCAAAAACACATTTGAAATCTCTGAAACGCATGTGGGAAAATGTGTTATGGTATGACGAAACCAAGGTTGAACTTTTTGGCCACAATTCCAAAAGGTATATTTGGCGCAAACACAACACTGCTCATCACCAAAAGAACACCATACCTACTGTGAAGCATGGTGGTGGCAGCATCATGCTTTGGGGCCGTTTTTCTTCAGCTGGAACTGGGGCCTTAGTGAAGGTGGAGGGAATTATGAACAGTTCCAAATACCAGTCAGTGTTGGCACAAAACATTCAGGCTTCTGCTAGAAAGCTGAAGATGAAGAGGAACTTCATCTTTCAGCACGACAATGACCTAAAGCAGACATCCAAATCAACAAAAGAATGGCTTTACCAGAAGAAGATTAAGATTTTGGAATGGCCCAGCCAGAGTCCAGAACTGAATCCGATTGAACATCTGTGGGGTGATCTGAAAAGAGCTGTGCACAGGAGATGCCCTTGCAATCTGACAGATTTGAAGCATTTTTGCATTGAAGAGTGGGAAAATATTGCCACATCAAGATGTGCCACGCTGATAGACTCCTACTCAAAAAGACTGAATGCTGAAATAAAAGCCAAAGGTGCTGCAACAAAGTATTAGTTTAAGGGTGTGCATATTTATGCAATCAGGTTATTGTAAGTTTTTTTTTTAAACTTTTTCCACTTAAAAGATTTCAATTTGTTTTTCAATAGGGTTGTACAGGTTATAGGTCACATTAATGGTGGAAAAAGTTTTGAAATGATTTATCTTGGTCTCATTTTTTACATCACAAAAACCTGGCATTTCAACAGGGATGTGTAGACTTTTTATATCCACTGTTTGTTATCAACTGTGGATTAGTGAAGTAGGTGGAAACAGTGATGTCTGTTAGGGTGACTGAAATCTAAAAAAATAATAATTTAAACCATGCTTGGTAACTTGTTAGCTCACTGTTGCCCACATGATTTACAGCTAGGTTGTGCTGCTGGCCAGTAACAGAGCAGCAGACGGGCATCAAGAATGTGCTGGGCTGGGTTTAGTATGTCAATGACATCCCATGGCAAATCTGGAACAGTCAATTTTGCTTTTTGGAGTGAAAATGATATAAAGGCTGTGTTTTTTAAGAGAAGTGAGCATTTTGATATTTTTTCGATAATCATGTGACCAATAGACACCTTTCAGAATGTTAAACCTACAAAAACCACAATTTTTCAGTCTTTAGCCCCTTTAAAACTAATGTCTGGTGAAAATTTCATGTGAATAGCCTTATTGAAAATCTACAGTATCTCACAAAAGTGAGTACACCACATTTTTGTAGATATCTTATTATATATTTTCATGGGACAACAGTGAAGATATGACACTTTGATACAATGTAGTCAGTGTCCAGCTTGTATAACTGTGTAAATTTGCTGTCCCCTCAAAATAACTCAACACACAGCCATTAATGTCTAAACCACTGGAAACAAAAGTAAGTACATCCCTAAGTGAAAATGTCCAAATTGTGGCCACAGTGTCAATATTTTGTGTCGTCGTCGGCCTCCGTCGGTCTATGATGACCATGGAAGAGAATCCTAAACGTCTACTCTGCTGGAACAGCACCGCCTGTGGCTGAACAGGCCAATAAATCCGGTGTTCTACCTTCCAGCGTTGGGCGTTGGTAGGATTCAAGCCTGGGCAGGAAGATATGGAGGACAAGATGTTGCCCATGCAGCATGTCCCCCCTCTCCACGTCACTGATGAATCCAAAGGAACAGCAGGGCTGCTACAGTTTGGCACCAGCGCCGTTGCAGGAGCTGCCAGAAAGATGTTGAGCACAACATAGAACTGCCTTAGGGGCTCCGACTCCGGATTTTTCCTCAGGGTTGACTCCCGAAGCCTTTCCCGTGACCAGGTATGCCGCAAGGCAGCAGAGGTTTGAAATCAGGGTTTACCTTCCCCTAGATGGGCTACCTTCCCAGGTTGACGAGCCACCATCTACCCGAAGCATCTGGTTTTAAGGCGCCAGAGATCCGCCCTCGCCCCTTCTCCTATTAGTAAAAGCAGTTCCGCCGGGCTTAGAGACTAAACCACACGGGCAGGCTAGGAGTTGGACTTAGTTGTCAGAGGCTTTTCGAGACGCACGCCATAAGGAGCATTTTATGAGCACTGGGAGCTTAACCCCAGTGCCGCTCCTGGCTATGACAACCTTGGAACCAAACTTGGAACCTTGGAACTTATTTTGTGTGGCCACCATTATTTTCCAGCACTGCCTTAACTCTCTTGGGCATGGAGTTCACTAGAGCTTCATATGTTGCCACTGGAATCCTTTTCCACTCCCCCATGACGACATCATGGTATTAGAGACTTTGTGCTCCTCCACCCTCCATTTGAGGATGCCCCACAGATGCTCAATAAGGTTTAGGTGTGGAGACATGCTTGGCCAGTCCGTCACCTTTACCCTCAGTTTCTTTAGCAAGGCAGTGGTTGTCTTAGAGGTGTGTTTGGGGTCGTTATCATGTTGGACTACTGCCCTGTGGCTCAGTTTCTGAAGGGAGGAGATCATGCTATGCTTCAGTATGTCATCAGTCTTATAGCCTAGGCCATCTTTATGTAGAGCAACAATTCTTTTTTCAGATCCTCAGAGAGTTCTTTGCTATGAGGTGCCATGTTGAACTTCCAGTGACCAGTGTGAGAGAGTGTGAGAGCGATAACACCAAATTTAACACACCTGCTCCTCATTCACATCTGAGACCTTATAACACTAACGAGTCACATGACACCGGGGACAGAAAATGGCTAATTGGGCACAATTTGGACATTTTCATGTGGGGTGTACTCACTTTTGTTGCCATCGGTTTAGACATTAATGGCTGTGTGTTGAGTTATTTTGAGGGAATAGCAAATTTACACTGTTATACAAGCTGTACACTGACTACTTTACATTGTATCAGTGTTATATCTTCACTGTTGTCCCATGAAAAGATTTAATAAAATATTTACAAAAATGTGAGGCGTGTACTCACTTCTGTGAGATACTGTATGTACTGGGAAAAAATGCTGATCCGTTCAATACTTATTTCCCCTGGTGTATAAGTGGTGACCGTAAAGGGCCTTCTTTGCTGGTCCTGTCAAACTCAAGTAATATTATTGTTTTAAAGGAGCTATTTGCAAGAACATTTATGTAAAATAACCATGAGCTGTAGGGGTGGGAATAGAGGGGGACCTCATGATACAATGCGTATTGCGATACTTGGGTCACGATGCAATACTGTCACGATAGTATGATTCCTTAAGTATTGCAATACCATATATTCCCCTCCCCCATTCAATCTCAAATTTTGTCCTCAAAGTACAACTGTCAGTATCTGTTCCATTTAAATTTTCAGTCTTTTCAACTCACTGCATCTGCTGTCTTTATTGGCTTATCTGAGTGTGCTGCAGGCTGGATTTTCAACTACCTGTCATGTGTCCAGTTTGCTGGGTCTTCCTCAGCCTTCTTCCCTGTATCAAAGGGTGTGCCCCAAGGTTTCATTCTGGGACCACTGTTGTTTTCGATATATGTAAACAATCTTTGTGACAATTTATCTAATGCTACCTACCATTTCTATGCAGATGATACAGTCATCTATTGTTTCTCCTCCTTGGTAACCAAAACTCTAGAATACCTACAATCTGCCTTTGATGTTGTTCAAACCCACTTAACTCAACTCAAACTGGTGCTAAATTCAGAGAAATCTAAATGCATGTTGTTTTTGAACACAAAGAATAACCATTTATCCTTCCCCAAATCTCACCCACTCAAGGGGTTGAAATTAAAATAGTCACATCAAGTATTTTCTCTACCCTGCAAGTACCCTGTTCTTCCTCTAGGCCACCCCCAGAGTGGTGGCCTAGAGGTAGAGCATCCGCTCCACAACCAGGAGGTTGGGGTTCAAGTCCCAGCTGGGTCATGCCAAAGACCATATAAAAAATGGAACTTCCTGCCATCCAGCTTGGTGCTCAGCAAAAATGGAATGGAGGAGGGAAATGTGAGTGGCAGTGGCTCAGGAGGTAGAGAGGGTCATCCATTAACCAGAGGGTTGGCAGTTTGAATCCCGCTGTCCCCAGCCATCCTGCCATTGTGTCCCTGGGCAAGACACTACCCACCTTACCTCCAGTGTCCATGACACTGGGTATGAATGTGTATAAATGTTCGGTAGTGGTCAGAGAGGCCGTTGGCATGGATTGGCAACCATGTTTCCGTAAGTCTGCACCAGGGCAGCTGTGGCTACAGTAGTAGCTGACCACTAATCAATGTCTGTCTGGAGTGAACGAATAATGGACTCACTGTAAGTGCTTCAAGAAGTCACTTGATGTGTAAAGTGTCATATAAATCTAATCCATTATTATTATTATTTACGCATCATCAGTGATCAGAGCCTGTCATTCAAAACACACATTGAAAACCTTGTCTCCAGGCTGAAGTCAAACTGGGTTTCTTTTTAAGGAACAGATTTAATTTCTCCCTCAAGACAAGAGAATACTTGACATCAGCAACTTTTTTACCTTTGCTGGATTATGGTGATTTGTTGTTCTTGAATGCCCCGATCAATATCTTAAGAAATTAGACATTGTGTACCACTGTGCTTTGCGTTTTATTCCTGGCTGTGGAAATCACACACATCATTGTATTTTGTATGCTACAGCTAAATGGCCATCCCTCTGTACACAGCCTCTCGCATTGGTTGATCTTTATATGTAAAACTATTCTTGGCCTAGTTCCTCCTCATGTCTCTACCTACATGTGTAAAAACCAAAATCAATATGGCTTCCACTTTCATTCTATAGATGGTGGTTCCCAGAGTAACACCAGAACTTGGAAAAAAGATTTTAAATATACCGCTCCTTCCACATGGAATAACTTTCAGACTGATCTGAAATTGACAGAATTGATCTGTCTGGGGGAGTTTGTCAGTTATGAGGAGTTGAGAGGGAAATTCCCTTGGTCAGTGTGACTGCCTTTAAACTGTTTTGCAATGTCATTTTGGAAGCTGTACCTGCTGTACCCCATACTAGCTGGATGGTGTGATTTTTGTATATTTATTATGTATGACAGTTGTTTATGTCTGTTTGTATTGTTGCATTTTGTAACCATGTTATTGTGTTGCCTTCTTGGCCAGGTCACTCTTTAATAAAAAAAGACTTTTAATCTCAACGAGGCTTTTACCTGGTTAAGTAAAGGATATATGTATACCATGGTCGCTTTGGTTTCAGTGGCTACCTAATGGACTGAAAAGTCAATAGTTTTTTTTATTACTTTGGTACCTAAATACAGTAGGTAGGTCTGTATTTGTAACATTTATTAATACTTTCTGATTAGGCATCATGGTACTGGGTCTCTGAATCAGTACAGAATCACCACCACAAAATATTGCAATACTACAAGTTTAAAGCTACAGAAAACTCCCCCAAATACTATAAATTACTTTCACGCTGTGACAAGTATTTTAAAGATGTGGATGTAAGAATCTTGTGTGCATGCCCAGATTGTACCCCACCCCTTTCCCTTTGGTAAGTGGAATAGATAAAATAGATCTTCCTGCTTGTAGGTTTGTTTACACATCCCACAACTGTTTTGCTTTTGTCGACTCTTGCGCTGTCCTGCAAAATGTTCAGACTAATATATTGCACACTTGTCTCTTCTGTGGCAAACAGCCAAAGGTAGCAGCTAGCAGCTGGGTATAATCATGTATTTTCAGCTGAAGACCCAGATAGTTGTCTGAGCTGGTGGGGATCAGTCTACAGCTAAAGAAGAGCATCACATGAACACAAACACAACTTATATGGAATGCAGGTTTTTGGTTTAGGGTTTGTGCTACTTCACTTTTCTAATTTTTGTTGCCTGTAGCTCTAATATCCCTCTAATATGTACATGTTTGAGAGGATGTCTAGAAAATATATTTAACAATGCAATTAAATGCATCTTTAGTGTAGGTTGTGTAGCAGTTTTACACAGAAGGCTGTGACTTTACAAGAAAAAAAAAATGAATGTGTGTTTGGTATTTCCCAGCAGCTGGAGCTGAA
This sequence comes from Pholidichthys leucotaenia, assembly GCA_020510985.1. Lineage (NCBI taxonomy): Eukaryota > Metazoa > Chordata > Actinopteri > Cichliformes > Pholidichthyidae > Pholidichthys > Pholidichthys leucotaenia. Next base: position 296,851,706 of record CM035841.1, on the reverse strand, counting down.
CCTTGGGAAATGTCACACAGCTGCCCGACCTATTTTTTTTTTCATCCAGTTAGTGATGCTATAGCTTTAAGTTGTAGGCCTAGAACTGGATCATTTTGCTCTGGTTTTATCACAGTGAGAGAATTAGCAATAGGATGTTACACATTCTTGTGTAATTGGCACACTTAGCGTGGCCTTCTCCTGATGTAGTTCACAATTGCACCGTTAATCCTGCCAGTTCTGTGACCTCATGCTTTATCTTCCTCCTGACCACATTGTCCAGCTTAATGGTTAATCTGTGTATCGACAGGTGGCAGAGCGTCAGGGACAGCTGGCAGTTCCAGTCGTAAGAGGCTCCACAGAAGACCTGGGTACATGAGAGGGGAGCAGTCCAGACTACAGAGCACTACTCAGGAGGAGGAAGAGGAGGAGGATAAGAGGACTTCTTGTATGAGAAAATGTAAAAACACAGACACCACTGAGGCAGCTAGCCCACAGGGGCTGAGTCTAGGTCCAGTAGTCAAAGTGCCTTCAATAAACCAGCAACAGCAGAGTAAACTCACATGTAGCTCCTATAAGAGTAAGAACTTTCTCTGCTCTGCAAACTGCAGTCCTTTTAACAGCACACCCAACCGTCCAGGCCAGTCCTCACTGCAACAAAATGAACTCAGTTTAAGTCCGAGCCTAGCCCTTCAGTCTGAACCAGACGACTCCTTCAACTCCAGCTTCAGTTTCATCCAGCAGTCAATCAGCTCCTGTCAGGGAACAACCACCACTCCAGCACGCAGATCAGAACCACTGAATACACTGACTAAACCAGAAATCCTGTCTATTCAGCAACGCTCACTAAAGCAGTCATCTTTTGTCCATTCACTGCCTGCTGCTGCTGCTCCAGTTAACCGTGTAGAGGAAGAGGAACAGCCATCAGGTGGGAGGCTTTGGAGGGAATGCCTGTGGGCTGGTAACGAAGAAACAGTAGCACATCTGCGGGACTGTGAGACCCAATCTCCTGATATAGAGGTCATCTCCTCGCTGTCGGTGGACTCAGACACCGCCTCTGCATCCTCAGTTACCTCGGGCTACGAGAGTTCGACACCTGCCTCGGAGCAAGGCTGGGACAGCCTGGTGAAGAAGTACGAGGGTGTGTTGCAAGACTGCCTCCAGAGCAACCGCACACATGCCAAGGTGGGTGCAACTTATTTCTGACATACACGTATTAATCACTTTTTAAAATGAGAACATTTAAAAACAAGTTGACACTTTATAGCTTGGGGTGGCAGTTTATAAGCCCTTAGGGGTTTCTTTTCCTCCCCCTCACTAAGATGTTTTGTACTGATTTCAGTTTCTGTATATTGTTTTTAAATGTGTGCAATAAATCTGTAAAGACTGACTAAAGTGCATCATTATTAAGCAAAATATTTATTCAACATATTTATTTGCTTTCCTGACTTCCTATTTTTACAGAAGCTTTGACTCAAATTAGGGGTTCCAGTTTTAGGGGTGGGGGACTTCTATTTTTTCAGGCCATTTTATGTTAATCAGATTTCTCATCAGGAGCCCCAGATATTGGGATGCATGGGTTACGTGAGTTTGCTCAATAAAGCCTGTATCTCACTGGGCTGTGACAACCCAGGAATAGTTGGAGATAGAAAAATTGTGACAAAATACATGAATTGGTGACCATTTTTACTTGGAGTCGCATTGAATATACAGTTAACACCTTTGCAAACATCGCCCATCCTGCACAAATATTGGTGTACTAAGTGATGTGTGGCATCATATGAGGAACAAAAAAAAATCTAGTAAATGGAGGGAAATAATTACTTCTTTTCCATACACTCAGGAAGAAAATTGCTTGCCTACTGCTTTGATTTCTTGCAGGATTTAATTTCAAACTAAAATTATGTCACAGAAATGCACAGTTCTATTCACCAGTTGGCAGGGAGCTGTGGATCTTCTCCACGGTTTTGCTGGATCAAGTGCTGCAAAGTTGTGTCTTCATTTCTTTGTTCTTGTAAAGCCCGTGTGTCACTGGGCTGTGACAAGCACAGGCTTAATGCTGTTTTGCCTTGTCCAAAAACTAAAAAACTAAATTGAGAAGAATTCTAAACAGGTTTTGAGACAGCCACAACAACTCTGTGGTGAGAGAAAATTTGTTGCACAAATTTTTTGAACACGTTCACAGTTACTGCGATACGAGAGCGAGGTCCTGCGACTCAAGAGAGGAAATTGAGAATCCTGGAAACGATTTGAGACATTTTGGAAATGTCATGAACGCTTGTTTCACGAGTGTAATTAGGACACCAAATGCGCTCAGAGTTTGCACATTTATTAACATAAACACAGACACGAACATAAGAAGCGAATACTAAATAATAAAGTGCATGGCATGGAAAACAAAGCATGAACACAAACGCTGGAGGAAAGTGGGGCTCTACGTCCAGGGGGGCATGGAGGCAGGGGACGCCTGGACAGGGGGCGGAATCCAGCTGGAGCTCGTCCGGAGGCTGTGAGGCTCACGGCTGGAAAAAGGGATAAATGTACCTGGACGGAGCACATCAGCTCTCCTCGACAGCGGAGCCCCAACACACTCAGTATTTCCACTGAGGACGGGCATAGCAAGTAGGACACGACAAACCCCCAAGGTTTGCCGTGCCCTTGTATACAAACATATTAATTGAAGACAGGTGTGGATACATGAGTGGACAAAATAAAAGAATGGCAAACAGGTGTGCAGCTCCGGCCAGTTTGACAGCCGGAAGCTGCACAGCACTGTCAAAATAAAACACAAACCGGAAATAATAATGGTACAAGCACAACAGAAATCTAAAGTGAGAACATAACTAAAAATACACAAAGAAACAACAGAAAAGGACTAAACTAAACTAGAGGCGGGGCGCGGCACCCCTCGTGCCCCCGGATCATAACTGGAAACTCCCTCACGAATGCTGTTCTCCAACTACTCGTGAGCTTAAGGTTCTTTAATTTCTCATTAATCCAAACTGATTACCTCATAATAACACAATGAAAACAGAATTTTAGGATTTTTTTGTAAATTTATTAAAGAGAAAAAAATGAAATATCACATCTGCATAAATATTCATACACTTTGAAAAACACTTGAAATTTAGTTCAGGCACCTGACATTTCTCTTGATCATTGCTGAGATGTTTCTACACATTGTTAGGAGTCCACCTGTGGTAGGCTAAATTGATTGGGCATGATTTGGAAAGACACACACTTCTCAGGCCTCACAGCTGAGAATGCATATAAGAGCAAAAACCAAGCCACGAGGTCAAAGGAACTGCCTACAGAGCTCAGAGACAGGGTTGTTGTGATGCACACATCTCCACAGGCCTTCATAATACTCAAATGGAAGAAGTTTGGCACAACCAGGACCCTTTCAAGAGCTGATCACCCAGCCAAACTTAGCATGTGAGGGAGAAGGGCCTTAGTGAGAGAGGTGCCAAGGAACCTGGTGGTCACTCTGACTGAGATCTAGAGATCCTGTGTGGAGGTGGGACAAAGTTCCACAAGGGTAACCATCGCTGCAGCCCTCCACAGATCTGGGCTTTATGGCAGAGTGGCTAGTTGGAAGCCTCTTGGCAGTGCAAAACACATGAAAGCCCACTTGAAATTTGCAAAAAAGCACTTGAAGAACTATGGAAAATATAATGTCTCAGCTGCAAAAAACGAAAAAAGTCCTGAGGAGATTATATTTCTCAGCAAATTGTTCAAATAACGTTATTGTATTATCAGAAAAATATATCTTTCAGTTGGTTAACGCCCTTATGACCCCATTGTCTAACCCCTTAGACGAGCTAATTTTCCTAAAAATGTCTACATTTAGCATTGCAAAGAAAATCAAATTCTTTCTTCACTGAGTGGCAGTAGAAAATTTGAAACGTCCCACCAGCAGAACACCAGAATTTTAAGAGGTTAAAAAAGTCACAAATTAGGTGAAGAACTTCACATAATTAATTGAAAAAATTATAACATTTACATGAAGAACTTCATATAATTAATTGGAAAAAGTCCCAAATTTGCATGAAAACTTGTCAAAATTAACTGAAAAACATCCCAAATTTACATGAAGAACTTCACATAATTTAAAAATGTTCCAAATTTACATTTGATTTTTTGATTTGATTTGATTTTGTATACTTTATTGATCCCCAGAGGGGAAATTGAGGGCATCCACCTGGATTGATGAAGCAGCCATGGTACGGCACTATCCCTTTACGATTTGCACACACATTCACACCTAGGGCCACTTTTAGAGTCTCCAGTTAACCTAACCTGCATGTTTTTGGCTTATGAGAGAAAACCGGAGAACTCCCGGAGTAAACCCACGCAGACACGGGGAGAACATGCAAACATGAAAAACTTCAGAAAATTAATTGAAAAAAGTCCCAAATGTACATGAAGAAAAGTCACAAAATTAATTCACCTCTTAGCATTCAAGCCAATTTTCCTAAAAATACTTCAATTTAGCATAGCAAAGAACATCAAATTCTTTCTTCACTGGGTGGCAGTCGAAAATTTTAAACACCCCGCCGGCTAAACACTGGAATTTTAAGAGGTTAAAAGCCACATTTATCCATCCAGGTTGAAAATCAGGATTATTGGCAATAAGGACAAAAATAGATGTTGATTTAGACCTTCCCTCATCGACACACCAGTAACCAAGCTTTAATTGTATTAAGTGTTAGAGGTTTTTCACAGCTCATTTTAATAACCCTGAATTTCATTAAAAAAGAATAAATCCTTCAGTGGATACTTGGAGAAAGAAGATTTGATATCCAGGGATGATATCCAAGTTGAGGATTTTAATTCACACCATAGTTTAGACAAACTTAGTTCTGATGATTTAATGTCATATCCCTTCCCCAACTTGTTGACTTCATACCACTTTGACATGGCGGTCATTGCACCCACATTTTTTAGGCCTGTGATGACATTTTGAAGGCCGTTGCCCTCTGGACTAACGGTTCAGTAACAACCTCTGTCTCTCTCCTTCAGATTGAGTCCATGATGTTGAAGCTGCAGAGACTTCAGCAGAAAGCTATTCTGGATGATGACTATGATGCAGGTGAATTCCCAGAGACTTTATTAAATAGATCATTACAACTTTGGGTGACAAATATGCAAATTATTATCATGGTTTGATCAGAAACTTGCAATAATTTTAATTTCTTGTATGTTGTTAGAACCTTTTTTGTAGTTTTGCTAATTCAACAAATAATATCTTACCACTTACTGAAGTGCATTTAGTATAGTGAACTATGTATCACGGAAAGATCACTGTATAAAGTAACATGGAGGGGTGTCAGTTGACCAAAAGTGACAGTAGCAAACCATACAGTAGGTTTTCCTTCTGACTTATTCATGCTGAGGATTCAGTCACATGTAATCAGATCAGATTCAGACATTTTTCAGTTAAATGGTGGTGCCTTTATTAGATTTCCTGCTAATTAGCTGTGGGTCACACTGAGATGTTTGGTAAAGCACACGAGCACAGAAGCTGAACAAACAGTCGGCAGTTTATTTACTGTGATGGGTCTTGGATGAATAAAGGTTTAGAGTCCTTTATTCAACCTTGACTTGTATAATTTAAAGGCAGAGAGTTGGCTGATATGATGGAGAGAAGAAAGGTGTTCAAGAAACCAGATGGAAGGGAAGCAAGGCTAGGAGCATTGGAGGTGGATTTAAACTGTTCTACCATGGTGTAGATAGGAAGAGAAACAGAGTAGGAGTAATCTTGAAGGAAGCGTATGTGAAGAGTGTTCAGGAGGTAAAGAGGGAGTCAGACAGAATCATGAGTTTGAAGCTAAAAGTCAAAGGTGTGATGTTGAATGCTGTTGGTGCATATGCCCCACAAGTTGGATGTCAGGTAGAAGAGAGAGAGGAATTCTGGAGTAAGTTGGATGAAGTGGTAGAGAGTGTTACCAGGAGGGAGAGAGTGGTATTTGGAGCGGCCTTGCGGACATGTAAGTGAAAGGAACAGAGGTGATGAGGAGGTTCTGGGTAGGTATGGTCTTAAGGAAAGAAATGTGGAAGGACAGATGGTTGTGGATTTTGCTAAAAGGATGGAAATGGCTGTGGTGAACACATACTTCAAGAAGAGTGAGGAACATAGGGTGGCTTACAGTGCATCCGGGAAGTATTCACAGCGCTTCACTTTTCCACATTTTGTTATGTTACAGCCTTATTCCAAAAGGGATTAAATTCATTTTTTTCCTCAAAATTCTGCACACAATACCACATAATGACAATGTGAAAAAAGTTTTTTTTTGAGATTTTTGCAAATTTGTTAAAAATAAAAAACTAAGAAATCACATGTGCATAAGTATTCACAGCCTTTGCACAACACTTTGTTGATGCACCTTTGGCAGCAATTACAGCCTCAATTCTTCTTGAATTTGATGCCACAAGCATGGCACACCTATCGTTGGGCAGTTTTGCCCATTCCTCTTTGCAACACCTCTCAAGCTCCATCAGGATGGATGGGAAGTGTCGTGCAAAGCCATTTTTAGATCTCTCCAGAGATGTTCAATTGGATTCAAGTCTGGGCTCTGGCTGGGCCACTCAGAGACATTCACAGAGTTGTCCTGAAGCCACTCCTTCAATATCTTGGCCGTGTGCTAAGGGTTGTTGTCCTGCTGAAAGACAAACCGTCGCCCCAGTCTGAGGTCAAGAGCACTCCGGAGCAGGTTTTCATCCAGGACGTCTCTGTACATTGCTGCATTCATCTTTCCCTCTATCATGACTAGTCTCCCAGTTCCTGCCACTGAAAAACATCCCCACACCGTGATGCTGCCACCACCATGCTTCACTGTAGGGATGGTATCGGCCTGGTGATGAGTGGTGCCAGGTTTCCTCCAAACATGACGCCTAGCATTCATGCCAAAGAGTTCAATCTTTGTCTCATCAGACCAGATAATTTTGTTTCTCATGGTCTGAGAGTGCTTCAGGTGCCTTTTGACAAACTCCATGCAGGCTGCCATGTGCCTTTTACCAAGGAGTGGCTTCCATCTGGCCACTCTACCATACAGGCCTGATTGGTGGATTGCTGCAGAGATGGTTGCCCTTCTGGAAGGTTCTCCTCTCTCCACAGAGGAACACTGGAGCTCTGACAGAGTGACCATCAGGTTCTTGGTCACCTCCCTGACTAAGGCCCTTCTCCCCCGATTGCTCAGTTTAGACGGCCGGCCAGCTCTAGTAAGAGTCCTGGTGGTTCCGAACTTCTTCCATGTACAGATGATGGAGGCCACTGTGCTCATTGGGACCTTCAAAACAGCAGCAATTCTTCTGTACCCTTCCTCAAATTTGTGCCTCGAGACAATCCTGGCTCAGAGGTCTACAGACAATTCCTTTGACTTCATACTTAGCTTGTGGTCTGACATGCACTGTTAACTGTGAGACCTTATGTAGACAGGTGTGTGCCTTTCCAAATCATGTCCAATCAACTGAATTTACTACAGGTGGACTCCAGTTAAGCTGTAGAAGCATCTCAAGGATGATCAGTGGAAACAAGATGCACCTGAGCTCAATTTTGAGCTTCATGGCAAAGGCTATGAATACTTATGTACATGTGATTTCCTAGTTTTTTGTTTTTAAAAAAATTGCAAAAATCTCAATTTTTTTTCACATTGTCATTATGGGGTATTGTGTGTAGAATTTTGAGGAAAAAAAATGAATTTAATCCCCTTTGGAATAAGGCTGTAACATAACAAAATGTGGAAAACGTGAAGCGCTGTGAATACTTTCCGGATGCACTGTACAAGAGTGGAGGAAGGTGCACACAGGTGGACTACATCTTTTTTTTTGTGTACTTTATTGATCCCCAGAGGGGAAATTCAGGGCATCCACCTAGAATGATGAAGCAGCCACGGTACAGTGCTCCTTCACCATTCATGCACACATTCATACCTAGGGCCACTTTAGAGTCACCAATTAACCTAACTTGCATGTTTTTGGCCTGTGGGACAAAACCGGAGTACCCGGGGTAAACCCACGCGGACGCTGGGAGAACATGCAAACTCCTGGAATCGATCCCGTGACCTTCTTATTGTGCTGCCACTTCTTATGCAGAAGGAGAAATTTGAATGAGATAGGACACTGCAAGGTGGTGGCAGGGGAGAATGTAGCTAGATAGCATCAGATGGTAGTCTGTAGGATGACTTTGGAAAGCAAGAAGAGGAAAACAGTGAAGGCAGAGCCAAAGATTAAGTGGGGGAAGTTACAGAAGGAAGAAGGTCGCACAGAGTTCAGGAAGGAGTTGATACAGGCCCTGGGTAGTAGGGAAGAATTACCAGATGACTGGGAAAGTACAGCAAAAGTATTGAGGGAAATGGTTAGAAAGGTATATGGTGGATCCAGTGGACAAAGGAAGGAAAATAAGGAGACTTGGTGGTGGAATGATGAGGTACAGGAAAGTATTCAAAGAAAGAGGTTAGCAAAGAAAAAGTGTGATAGTCAGGGAGAGGAAGAAAGTAGACAGGAGCATTTGGAATCTAGGCGCATGGTAAGGAGAGAGGTGGCAAAGGAAAAGGCATATAGTGAGTTGTATGAGAAGCTAAACACTAAGGAAGGAGAAAAAGACTTGTATCGATTGGCTTGACAGAGAGATCGAGCTAGAAAGAATGTACAGCAGGTTAGGTTGATTAAGGACAGAAATGATAATGTACCAACAAATGAGAGAATGTGTTGAGAAGGTGGAAGGAGTACTTTGAAGAGCTGATGAATAAAGAAAATGAGCGAGAGAGAGAGAGAGAGAGAGAGAGAGAGAGAGAGAGAGAGAGAGAGAGAGAGAGAGAGAGAGAGGGGAGGATGGATGAAGGAAAGATGGTGAACAAGGAAGTCCTGAGGATTAGCAAGGCAGAAGTGAGGGCAGCTTTGAAGAGGATGAAGAATGGAAAGGTGGTTGGTCCAGATGACATGCCTGTGGAGGTATGGAGATGTTTTAGCAGAGATGGCAGTGGACTTTTTAACCAGATTGTTTAACACAATCTTGAAGAGTGAGAGGGTTCCTGAGGAGTGGAGAAGAAGTGTTTTGGTACCAATTTTCAAGAGCAAAGGTGATGCTCAGAGCTGTAGTAACTACAGCGGCATAAAGTTGATCAGCCACGCTATGAAAATATTAGAAAGAGTTGTTGAAGCCAGGTTAAGAGGAGAGGTGACAATCAGTGAGCAGCAGTACAGTTTCATGCCAAGAAAGAGTACTACAGATGCAATGTTGGTTTTAAGAGTGTTGATGGAGAAATGTAGAGAAGGTCAGAAGGAGATGCACTGTGTATTTGTGCACTGTGTATTTGTGGATCGAGAGAAAGCATATGATAGGGTGTCAAGAGAGGAAGTGTGGTACTGTATGAGGAAGTCAGGAGTGGTAGAGAAGTATGTGAGGGTGGTGCAGGACATGTATGAGGACAGCGAGACAGTGGTGAGGTGCACTGTAGGAGTGATGGATGGACTCAAGGTGGGGGTGGGATTACATCAAGGATCGGCTCTGAGCCCCTTCTTGTTTGCCATGGTGATGGACAGGCTGACAGATGAGGTCAGACAGGAGTCTCTGCAGACCATGATGTTTGCAGACGACATTGTGATCTGTAGTGAGAAGAGAGGGCAGGTGGAAGAGAACCTGGAAAAGTGGAGGTATGCTCTGGAGTGAAGTGGAATAAAAGTCAGTAGAAGCAAGACAGAATACATGAGTGTGAATGAGAGGGAGGCAGGTGCAACAGTGAAGATGGAAGGAGTAGCAGTAGTGAAAGTAGATGAGTTTAAATACCTGCGGTCAACCATCCAAAGCAATGGAAAATGCAAAAGAGAGGTGAAGAAGAGAGTGCAGGCAGGGTGGAGTGGGTGGAGACAAGTGTCATGGGTGATTTGTGACAAAAGGGTAGCAGCAAGAGTGAAAGGGAAGATTTACAAGATGGTAGTGAGACCTGCTATGATGTATAGTTTGGAGACGGTGGCATTGACAAAAAGACAGGAGGTGGAGCTGAGGGTAGCAGAGTTGAAGATGCTAAGATTCTCATTGGGAATGACTAGGAGGGACAGGATTAGAAATAAGTATGTCAAAGGGACAGCTCAGGTTGAGCGGTTTGGAGACAAAGTAAAAGAGGCAAGGCTGAGATGGTTTGGACATGTGCAGAGGAGGGATAGTGGATATATTTGACAAGGGATGTTGAAGATGGAGCTGCCAGGCAGGAGGAAAAGAGGAAGACTACAGAGAAGATTCATGGATGTAGTGAAAGAGGACATGGAGAGGGTTGGTGTTACAGAGGAAGATGCAAGGGATAAGGTGAGATGGAGACAGATGATAAGCTGTGGTGACCCCTAAAGGGAGCAGCTGAAAAAAGAAGAAGACTTGTATAATTAAAAAAAATTGTAGGGCTAAGAATAAATCCCAATTTCATTTAAGAGAATTCATTGTGCTACTGTATTTACATTCACCTTGAGTGATTTTTACTTTGGATTTAAATACATAAATTGGTGTGGGGGAAAGCTAACAAGTTTATGACAAAACATTGCAAATTTAAAAGAAAAAAGTACAAAATTTATTACAACTACAAATTTAATGCAATAGATAAATTTGTTACAAATTTATTTATTACAAAAGTAATAAATTTGCCAGGAAAATGTTCCAAATTTACCAAACAAAGCTATAACTTTCCAAGAAAAATGTTAAAGAAAAACCTTAGTAATTGGTGAGAAAATTGGACATTTATGAGAGAAAAAAGTTTTAAAAAATACTAGAAAATTGGCAATTTTTTTCTTGTAAATGTGTGACTTTATTGTTGTAAATTTAGGATTTTTTTCTTGTAATTGTGGTTTTTTTCAGCATTTGGAAGTTGTTTTTCTCATAAAAATGTAACTGTTTCTCATAAATTTGGGTCTTGCTTATAAGTAAACTTGTGACTTTTTAAATTGTAAATTAGCATCTTTTGTCATATTTTTGGACCTTTAATTATATCTTTGTACCATATGCTAAATTTATGATTATCCTCCACAAGCACCATCACCCTTGTTAAAAAATAATAAATCACCTACTGTGTGTACTTTCACAACGACAACAAAAAATGCCAAGGCTTAGGTGAGTGAAACTAACCTGGTTAAGGGACAGAAGACAAAGGCTGCTGCTGTGTGACTGCAGAGTGGGGCTCATTTGGGGCTCACAAGCCAGTCAAACAAAATTAACTGGATGTCAAAATATAGTTATCAGACATCAAAACATATTTGATCGGCAATTGGTGTCTCCGTGGGGGAAAATTAAAAGCTGTAATACATTTAAAAAAAACAAAACCTCTCCATAACGGCACTTCAGAGGGCAGATGATAAAGGGGGGGGGGGGTGCTAGAGCACTACCTGGGCTATATCTGTGTGTGCACCTGATGTTTTCTGTTGGATTCCTATAGAACAGAGGTTAGCAACCTCGACAATCAAAAGAGCCATTTTGAACAATTTTTTGACCAAAACAAATCAGAGGAGCTGAAAAACATACAGTGGTGTGAAAAAGTGTTTGCCCCATTCCTGATTTCTCATTTTTTTGTATGTTTGTCACACTTAAATGTTTCAGATCATCAAACAAATTTAAATATTAGACAAAGATAACACAAGTAAACACAAAATGCAGTTTTTAAATGAAGGTGTTTATTATTAAGGGAAAAAAAGTCCAAACCTATATGGCCCTGTGTGAAAAAGTGATTGCCCCCTAAACCTAATTGTTGGGCCACCCTTAGCAGCAACAACTGCAATCAAGCGTTTGCGATAACTGGCAATGAGTCTTTTACAGCACTGTGGAGGACTTTTGGCCCACTCATCTTTGCAGAATTGTTGTAATTCAGCCACATTGGAGGGTTTTTGAGCACGAACCGCCTTTTTAAGGTCATGCCACAACATTTCAATCGGATTCAGGTCAGAACTTTGACTAGGCCACTCCAAAGTCTTCATTTTGTTTTTCTTAAGCCATTCAGAGGTGGACTTGCTGTTGTGTTTTGGATCATTGTCCTGCTGCAGAACCCAAGTGCGCTTCAGCTTGAGATCACGAGCAGGTGGCCGAACATTCTCCTTTAGGATTTTTTGGTAGACAGCAGAATTCATGGTTCCATTTACCACAGCAAGTCTTCCAGGTCCTGAAGCATTAAAACAGCTCCAGACCATCACACTACCACCACCATATTTTACTGTTGGTATGGTGTTCCTTTTCTGAAATGCTGTTACTTTCACTCCAGATGTAATGGGACACGCACCTTCCACAAAGTTCAACTTTTGTCTCATCAGTCCACAGAGTATTTTCCCAAAAGTCTTGGGGATCATCAAGATGTTTTCTGGCAAAACTAAGATGAGCCTTTATGTTGTTTTTGCTCAGCAGTGGTTTTTGTCTTGGAACTCTGCCATGCAGGTCATTTTTGCCCAGTCTCTTTCTTATGGTGGAGTCATGAACACTGACCTTAACTGAGGCAAATGAGGCCTTCAGTTCTTTGGATGTTGTTGTGGGGTCTTTTGTGACCTCTTGGATGAGTCGCCGCTGCACTCTTGGGATAACTTTGGTTGGCTGGCCACTCCTGGGAAGGTTCACCACTGTTCCATGTTTTTGCCATTTGTGGATAATGGTTCTCCCTTTTGCAGACTGATAGATCTCAATTACTTTGTTTTTCATTTGTTCCTGAATTTCTTTGGATTGCAGCATGATGTCTAGCTTTTGAGGATCTTTTGGTCTATTTCACTTTGTCAGGCAGAGCCTATTTAAGTGATTTCTTGATTGAGAACAGGTGTGGCACTAATCCGGCCTGGGTGTGGCTTGAGAAATTAAACTCAGCTTTTCAAAGATGTGATCAACCACAGTTAACCACAGACGGGTGGTCAAAACCACCCGTCACAGGAACAGTTTCTTTCCTCAAGCCATCACTCTGATGAACTCCTAACATTCACCTAGTCCTACCTGTTGCTGTACTCATGACTTTTCATCCATTATTACATTGCACATAACTCTCACACTGCTTTTTACTTCATTCACATTATATCACTGAATCTGAGTCCACATTGAAATACTGTGTGATTGTATATTTTTTCATATATTTCTGCAAAGTGTGGTTAGTCCGAGTAAATAACTGCATATATTCCTGTATATATTTGCATCCTTTTATAGAAACGTGGACAGACTGTAATTTACTGTACATACTCTGGTTGTCATTGAATCCTTATTTAAATCCTTCACCTGAACAACGAGAGCAAGTTTTTAGCCAAAGTCAAATTCCTTGTATGTGTTGTGCATACTTGGCCAATAAAGCTGATTCTGATTCTGATTGATTCTGATTAATTTATGTTTTAACAGTGGGGGGTGGGGGAATCACTTTTTCACACAGGGCCATGTAGGTTTGGATGTTTTTTACCCTTAATAATAAACACCTTCATTTAAAAACTGCATTTTGTGTTCACTTGTGTTATCTCTGTCTAATATTTAAATTTGTTTGATGATCTGAAGCATTTAAGTGTGACATACAAAAAAAAAAGAGAAATCAGGAAGGGGGCAAACACTTTTTCACACCACTGTATTTGAAACTTAAAATGATTATAAAACAGCAAAATTATAACTATGCATTAAACTGCCTTACCAGTATTTATAATAGGTAACATTTCTCATCAAAGTCTCATTAGCTATAGAGCACAGATTTAAGACCCCTGCTCTAGATCGGTTTAACTATGTAGGTTGCTGTAGTCTGGCTTATCCTGTTTTTGACTTTGCTTTTGATGCTTTATCTCACTTTGGTGCCTTTGAGTTAGAAAATAATTAGGTAACTCAATAAGGAGAGATGGTTTTTCACCCATATTCTAATGGATAGGTCAGACAGACAGAGACTGCAAGTAGCTTTCAGACATGACACAGCAGCAGTTTCACTCGGGTTTGCTTACTGATAATGTTCTTTTTGCAAATGTTCAGCAGATGTTGCTGCATGTTATTCAGGAGTTCTGTGTGTGTGTGTGTGTGTGTGTGTGTGTGTGTGCGTGCGCTTTTAGCTGAACGTTTTGGGAAAAAGCTGGAGGAACTGTGCAGAGAGCGAGATGCTTTGAAGCTGGGTCTGCCCTCCAAACAGCCCACTGTGGCCCTATTCCTGGACAGGCTCACACAGGTGGTGCACAGCGCCCTCCAGAGGGAGGACTGTGGTCAGTGCAGGTCAGTGACTCTGCTCAGATTGTCAGCAGTCACCAAAAACATTGCTTGAGTAAGAGTATGAGTTTACAAGGGCTGCTCATTAAACATTTCCCCTGACTCATTTCCCATGGACTGAGAGGAACCAAACTTGGCACAGTTATTAGTCTTTCCCTACATAGGTCCCACCACGGGTTACGCAATTCTCCCTCCACTTTATGTAGCTGTGGAAACCTCACCTGGAGAAGTCTGTAGGTTGTGTCAGAAGCCATGACTTGACCTGGGAAATCAGCATTTCATCGTCTTGGAAGTGCTTTCCCTAAAAAAATGTCTTCATGATGGGAAAGAGGTGGAAGTCAGCTGATGTGAGGTCAGCAGACTGTGTGTGTGTGTGTGTGTGTGGGGGGGGGGTAGGGGTAGGAAGGATTTCATAGCCACAGGACCGTGCTTCAGTCTGGGCAACATGTGAGTTAGAACCAGGGTGTTGTCTTGCAGAAGGCGGACACCTTTGGTCAGCACACCATGCCTCCAGGTTTTGATGGACTTCTGCAATTTCTGCAGTCGTGAAGTATAGTAAGTCTCAGTAATTGTTTCACCCTTCAGCTGGCTCCATTATTGAACCTTGCTCCACCTTAGCACCTGTGAAACTCTTAGGAGCTCAGAGCTGCAAATTACCACGTGACCTATAGAGATGTGTATTATTATACATGTGCAATTTCAGCCTCCTACAATAACCAGAAGTGGGTCAGGGGAAATCTTTAATGAACAGCCTTCATAGCTTCATATTATAAATAAATGAAATCATCATTTAAAAACTGCATTTTATATTGACTGGGGTTGTCTTTGTCTAATATTATAATGTGTTTGATCTGAAACCTTGACTGTAAGTGTGACAAATGTGCAAAAATATAACAAATCAGGAAGGAGGCAAATAGTTTCCCACAGCACTGTATATAAATTTAATTTATGTTAATAGATCTTCATCTTAACTGGTGTTCATTTTTTGCTAAATCACAGAAATGTTCTCTGTTTTGCTTGGACAATGTAGCTCATAACTATGGGGCTGAATTCTGTAAAAATATCTCTCCTAGCAGGAAGGAAACCAGGTGTGGCCTCTTGAGGGGTTTATCCTGTGCAAATGAAACCACAAACATCAGGGATTACCACTGTAATGCAGCATGATAACTTGTTGATTTAGTGGGAAAGACAGGAAAAAACACTACGTTTGCATTTGTGACACATTCAGTAATGACAACTAAGCACACGTGCATATGCCTCACCATCTAATGGTCGCTGAAAGAGACTAAGATGTTCATTAAATGGAAATCAAGGTTATAAAAATACATCATAGAAAAGCTGCAATTAAAGCAGTTAAATGGCTATTGATGGCTCATTTGTACTGACTGTGAGTTTTAACGGCTGATTGGCAGGGAGAGTGCTGAGTCAGACGCAGCAGAGCAGTCAGACTCATCACAGGGTCGTCAGCAGCGAAGAGAGCATCTTATACAAGAGAAACGGCACATCCAGGTAAACTTGGCTCCAGTTTTGTCACTTTAATTTGCCTCAGGCTTGTTTCATTTGTTATCACTTTTAGTATTAGCTTTTGATTTTCTTTCCTACCTCATTAAATTAATGAATTGAATTTTTAAAATGTTCAGATTTGTCATGAATGTTTAATGAAGAATGACTTAATAAAGAGTAGCAGCTAATCACAGTAATATTAAACTTGCATTATTACATAATAATTCTCATGAATGCTAATAAATAAAAGTTTTTTTTCAGGGTTTGAATGTAACACTGACTGATTGTACTGATTTGGACAGTGAAACCTCAGCGGTTTCATTTATTTCATTTATCAGCTTCCCAACTGAAAAAAAAAACAGTGTTGAAATGAATCAAAACCTGAAACTCATCCTTGGGAATCTTGAACAGGAGGAGATGGCAGAGCTGGAGCAGAGGCTGTCAGAGCTGAAGGACCGCAGCCGATGTCTGGAGCAGCAGATCCAGCAGGAGGAGCAGCGGGTGGAGGTCGAGGAGCTGGAGGGCTCCGTGCTCAGGAGCTGCACCACAGTTCACCTCCGCCACATGAGCAGGATCCTCCAGGACCTGGTCACATCCGAAAACCGTGCACAGATCTCCGTCTCTCGCCCACCCTCCATGCTCAGGTCAGATTCACATTAGAGCCGCCTCTGTAGACAGGATATGATACAACTGGGTTTCCTTAAAAAGGATTAAAAATTGTTAATCCAAAATGAAGGCCTCAATTATCATTAAACGTATCAATCAGTCCTTAAATCTGTCTTTCAAGGCTCTTAAAAATGCCACACACATAATCATTTTTAAAATATGTTTTCTTGTGTTCTTTGATTTCAACACTTTGAATTTGTTATTACTGTTTTACATTTTTGCATAATAGAAACAGTAACCATGGGGGAAAAAATGTACATTTACATTAAAAATTTTCAAATTTATGCAAAAAAGTTTCAGATTTATGAGCAAATAGTCACCAATTTACTCTTACTCAAGTAATTTTTGATAACTACTCTTACTTACAGTGGTCTGAAAAAGTATTTGCCCCCTTCCTGATTTCTCATTTTTTGTATATTTGTCACACTTAAATGTTTCAGATCATCAAACAAATTTAAATATTAGACAAAGATAACACAAGTAAACACAAAATGCAGTTTTTAAATGAAGGTGTTTATTATTGAGGGGAAAAAAAAATCCAAACCTACATGGTCCTGTG
The DNA here is from genome assembly GCA_020510985.1 of Pholidichthys leucotaenia. Lineage (NCBI taxonomy): Eukaryota > Metazoa > Chordata > Actinopteri > Cichliformes > Pholidichthyidae > Pholidichthys > Pholidichthys leucotaenia. The sequence continues at coordinate 296,834,829 of CM035841.1, read as the reverse complement.
TGAAAAAGTGATTGCCCCCTAAACCTAATAGCTGGTTGGGCCACCCTTAGCAGCAGCAACTGCAATCAAGTGTTTGCAATAACTGGCAATGAGTTTTTTACAGCACTGTGGAGGAATTTTGGCTCACTCATCTTTGCAGAATTGTTGTAATTCAGCCACATTGGAGGGTTTTTGAGCACGAACCGCCTTTTTAAGTTCATGCCACAGCATCTCAATCAGATTCAGGTCAGGACTTTGACTAGGCCACTCCAAAGTCTTCATTTGTTTTTTCTTAAGCCATTCAGAGGTGGACTTGCTGTTGTGTTTTGGATCATTGTCCTGCTGCAGAACCCAAGTGCACTTCAGCTTGAGGTCACGAACAGATGGCCAGACATTCTCCTTCAGGATTTTTTGGTAGACAGCAGAATTCATGGTTCCGTTTACCACAGCCAGTCTTCCAGGTCCTGAAGCATTAAAACAGCTCCAGACGATCACACTACCACCACCATGTTTTACTGTTGGTATGATGTTCCTTTTCTGAAATGCTGTGTTACTTTTACACTGGATGTAATGGGACACCATCCATCCATCCATCCATCTTCTACCGCTTTTCCGGAGGTCCGGGTCACGGAGGCAGCAGTTCAAGCAGAGAAGCCCAGACTTCCCTCTCCCCAGCCACCTGCTCCAGCTCTTCAGAGAGGATACCAAGGCGTTCCCAGACCAGCTGGGAGACATAGTCTCTCCACCGAGTCCTGGGTCTGCCCCGGGGTCTCCTCCCAGTGGGACGTGCCCGAAACACCTCAAGTGGGAGGCGTCCAGGAGGCATCCTAATCAGATGCCCATACCACCTCAACTGACTCCTTTCAATGTGGAGGAGCAGCAGTTCTACTCTGAGCCTCTCCCGGATGACTGAGCTCCTCACCCTATCTCTGAAGGTGAGTCCAGCAATCCTACAGAGAAAGCTCATTTCAGCCACTTGTATCCGTTATCTTGTTCTTTCGGTCATTACCCAAAGCTCGTGACCATAGGTGAGAGTAGGAACGTAGATTGACTGGTAAATTGCAGCTTTGCCTTAGAACTCAGCTCCCTCTTCATCACAACAGACCGGTACAACATCCGTATCACTGCAGATGCTGCTCCGATCCGTCTGTCAATCTCTTGCTCCATTCTCCCCTCACTCGTGAATAAGACCCCAAGATACTTAAACTCCTCCACTTGGGGCAGGAGCCTGTCCCCAACCCGGAGAGGACAATCCACCTTTTTCCGGCTGAGGACCATGGACTCAGGCTTGGAGGTGCTGATTCTCATCCCAGCCGCTTCACACTCAGCGGCAAACCGTCCCAGCAAGAACTGTAGGTCATTGCTGGATGAAACCAACAGGACCACATCATCTGCAAACAACAGAGATGAGATCCTGTGGTCACCAAGCATGACACCCTCCATTCCCTGGCTGTGCCTAGAAATCCTGTCCATAAAAATAATGAACAGGATCGGTAATAAAGGGCAGCCCTGGTGGAGTCCATCTCTCACTGAGAATGAGTCCGACCGAGTGTTGGCAATATGAACCAAACTCTCATATCAGTCATACAGAGACTGAATAGCTCATAACAACAAGCCCGATACCCCATACTCCCGAAGCACCCCCCACAAAAAACCATGAGGGACGCAGTCGAATGCCTTCTCCAAGTCCACAAAACACATATAAACTGGTTGGGCAAACTCTCACAAACCCTCGAGAATTCTTGAGAGGGTAAAGAGCTGGTCCGATGTGCCACGGCCAGGACGAAAACCACATTGCGCCTTCTGAATCCGAGGTTCGACCAACGGCCGGACTCTCCTCTCCAGTACCTTGGCATAGACCTTCCCAGGGAGGCTGAGGAGTGTGATCCCTCTGAAGTTGGAGCACACCCTCCGGTCCCCTTTTTTGAAGAGAGGAACCACCACCCCAGTTTGCCATGCCAAAGGCACTGCCCCCGACCTCCACGCAATGTTGCAGAGGTGTGTCAACCATGGCAGCCCTACAACATCCAGGGCCTTGAGGTACTCAGGGCGAATCTCGTCCACCCCCAGGGCCCGGCCACTAAGGAGATTTTTAACCAACTTGGCGACCTCAGCCCCTGTGATATGCGAGTCATCCCCCTCGTCCACAAGCCCTGCTTCCTCTGTGGAAGGCATATCAGTGGGATTGAGGAGATCCTCAAAGTATTCCTTCCACCGCCCGACGATATCCCCAGTCGAAGTCAACAGCGCCCCATTCGCACCATACACAGTGTGGACAGGGAGCTGCTTCCCCCTCCTGAGCCGCCGGACAGTTTGCCAGAATCTCTTCGAGGCCGACCGAAAGTCTTGTTCCATGGCCTCACTGAACTCCTCCCATACCCGGGTTTTTGCTTCAGCAACCACCCGAGCTGCACTCCGCTTGGCCTGCCGGTACACCTCAGCTGCTTCGGGAGTCCCACAAGCCAACCAAGCCTGGTAGGACTCCTTCTTCAGCTTAATGCCCCCCCCTCACCACTGGTGTCCACCACTTGGTTCGGGGGTTGCCTCCATGAGATACACTGACTACCTTGCGGCCGCACTTCTGGGCCGCCACTTCAACAATAGAGGTGGAGAACATGGCCCATTCAGACTCCATGTCTCCAGACTCCCTCGGAATGTGGTTGAAGTTCTTCTGGAGGTGGGAGTTGAAAACCTCCCGGACAGGGGCCTCAGCCAGACGTTACCAGCACACCCTCACTATACGTTTGGGTCTACCAGGTCTGGATGCCATCCTCCTCTGCCATCGGATCCAACTCACCACCAGGTGGTGATCAGTTGACAGCTCTGCACCTCTCTTTACCTAAGTGTCCAAGACATATGGTTGGAGGTCTGATGACACGATAACAAAATCGATCATCGACCTGCGACCTGGGGTGTCAGAATCAGAATCAGAATCAGAATCAGAATCAGGTTTATTGCCATTGTTCATGTAGTACACAAACTAGGAATTTGTCTCGGTACAATGCTGCAACATTAAACATGATAAGATAAGAGAAATAAACTATACATGTAATAAAGTGTAGGATAAGATTAAGTGATACTGGTCAACAGTTAAAATATATATTAGCCAGCAGCAGATACTGTGGAGAACTATATAGTGCAGTCGGTAATGCAGGAAGAAAACAGTGATGATTGACATGAGTCTGGTTGAGCTGCTGTACATGGTGCACGAGAGTCACTTAGTGTTCAGCAGTCTAATGGCAGAGGGGAAGAAGCTGTTCATGTGACGGGAGGTTTTAGTCTGGATGGACCGAAGTCTTCTACCAGAGGGGAGGGGGGCAAACAGTATGTGACCAGGGTGTGAGGGATCGGCTATGATCCGGCCAGCACGCCTCCGGGTCCTGGAGATGTACAGATCCTGGAGAGATGGGAGCTTGCAGCCGATCACCTTCTCAGCAGTGCGCACGACGCGCTGCAGCCTTAGTCTGTCCCTGGCAGTGGCTCCTGCGTACCACACGGTTATGGAGGTGGTGAGGATGGACTCGATGATGGCTGTGTAGAACTGCACTAACATCTTGGTGGGTAGCTTGAGCTTCCTCAGCTGCCGCAGGAAGAACATCCTCTGCTGGGCTTTTTTGATGAGTGAGCTGATGGTCAGCTCCCATTTGAGGTCCCTGGTGATGGTAGTGCCTAGGAAGCGGAAGGAATCAGCAGTGGTGATGGGAGAGCCTGAGAGGGTGAGGGGGGGCAGAGGAGTAGTGATTTTCCTGAAGTCTACAATCATCTCCACTGTCTTCAGAGCGTTCAGCTGCAGGTTGTTATTGCTGCACCAGGACGCCAGCTGGGCCACCTCTCTCCTGTAGGCGGACTCGTCGCCGTTGGAGATGAGCCCGATGAGGGTGGTGTCGTCCGCAAACTTGATCAACTTGACAGACTGGTGGCTGGAGGTGCAGGAGTTGGTGTAAAGGGAGAAGAGTAGGGGGGAAAGTACACAGCCCTGGGGTGATCCGGTGCTGATGCTAGTATAGTCTGAGACAGTCTTTCCCAGCCGCACATGCTGCCTCCGGTCCGTCAGGAAGTCGATGATCCACCTGCAGAGGGAGTCAGGCACGTTGAGCAGGGACAGCTTGTCCCGGAGCAGAGCGGGGCGGATGGTGTTGAATGCGGAGCTGAAGTCCACAAACAGGATCCTGGCGTAGGTTCCCGGGGAGTCCAGGTGCTGCAGGATGGAGTGGAGGGCCAGGTTGACTGCATCGTCTACAGACCTGTTGGCTCGGTAGGCAAACTGCAGCGGGTCCAGGAGAGGGGTGGTGATGGACTTGAGGTGGGACAGGACCAGGCGCTCAAAGGACTTCATGACTACAGAGGTGAGCGCTACAGGTCTGTAGTCATTAAGTCCAGTGATCCGTGGCTTCTTGGGGACAGGGATGATGGTGGAGGATTTGAGGCAGGATGGCACGTGGCATAACTTAAGGGAGGTGTTAAAAATGTCTGTGAATACCTGGTGCCAGGTGCACATATGGACACCCTTATGCTTGAACATGGTGTTCGTTATGGACAAACTGTGATTAGCACAGAAGTCCAATAACTAAACACCACTCAGGTTCAGATCGGGCAGGCCGTTCCTCCCAATCACCCCCCTCCAGGTTTCACTGTCGTTGCCCACTTGCGCATTGAAGTCCCCCAGTAGGACAATGGAGTCTCCAAGAGGAGCACCCTCCAGCACCCCAGTCAGAGACTCCAAGAAGGGTGGGTACTCTGAAACATCATTTGGTGCATAAGCACAAATGATGGTCAGGACCCGTTTCCCAACCCAAAGGCGCAGGGAAGCAACTTTTGTCCACTGGGAAAAACTCCAATATAGAGGCAGCAAGGTGGGGGGATACAAGAATACCCACCCCTGCTCGTCGCCTCTCGCCCAGGGCAACTCCAGGAAAGGCCAAGCTCCAGCCCCTCTCCAGGAGACTGGTTCCAGAACTGGAGCTGTGTATTGAGGTGAGGCCGACTATACTGTATCTAGCCAACTATAACTGGCTTTTGGCTTTTGGTAATGGGACACACACCTTCCAGTAAGTTCAACTTTTGTCTCGTCAGTCCACAGAGTATTTTCCCAAAAGTCTTGGGGATCATCAAGATGTTTCCTGGCAAAACTGAGATGAGCCTTTATGTTCTTTTTGTTAAGCAGAGGTTTTCGTGTTGGAACTCTGCCATGCAGGCCATTTTTGCCCAGTCTCTTTCATTTGGTGGAGTCATGAACGCTGACTTTAACTGAGGCAAGTGAGGCCTTCAGTTCTTTGGATGTTGTTGTAGGGTCTTTTGTGACCTCTTGGATGAGTCGTTGCTCCGCTATTGGGGTAATTTTGGTCAGCTGGCCACTCCTGGGAAGGTTCTGTGTTTTCGCCATTTGTGGATAATGGCTCTCACTGTGGTTTGCTGGAGTCCCAATGCTTAAGAAATTTCTTTCTAACCTTTTGCAGACTGATAGATCTCAATTACTTTGTTCCTAAATTTCTTTAGATGGCAGCATGATGTCTAGCTTTTGAGGATCATTTGGTCTACTTCACTTTATCAGGCAGGTCCTATTTAAGTGATTTCTTGATTGAGAACAGGAGTGTTAGTAATCAGGCCTGGGTGTGGCTCGAGAAATTGAACTCAGCTTTCCAAAGATGTGATTGTCATGAATTGTTCCACAGGGCAGAAGCGAAGACCCACGCGCTGAACTGTGAGTTGTGCAGGTTTATTGAAGAACACAAAAATATACAAACAACAAAAGCACTTACAAAACTAGGTGAGCAGGATACAGGGAGAGAACAGACGTGGGATTGACATCTGAACTTGGATGTAGGATGCGGCATTGAGTGGAGAAGCCGCCATCCTTAAATAGGACCAGAGAAATAATTGAAACTAAGGACAGGTGTGGGTCACAAGAGCAGGGAGTAATCAGATCAGACAAATGACAGCTGTGCTAGGAGTGAACTTGGGCAGATGAAGGAAGCAGTACAGCACACTGTCAAAACAATGCACAGGGGAGCACAAATACAAAATGAGAAATACTAAAGGTGCTGAAAATAATCAATAATACCACCCCTATCATGGGGAACAGAATATTTAACAATAAATATGCCAGATTATAATAATCAAAGAAACAAAACCCAGAAGAGTCAAAACAGAAACAAAGGCAAACTCATATGACACCACACATATTAAATACTAACAGAAGTAGGGGAATGCAGAAACACCAGAATAATCAAGGGAGCGTGAGCATGGTTCCCCAACCATGCTCCGTATCATGACAGTGATAAACCACAGTTAATTTATGTTTTAACAGGTGAGACAATCACTTTTTCACACAGGTCCATGCAGGTTTTGGATTTTTTTTTCCCTAATAATAAACACTTTCATTTAAAAACTGCATTTTGTATTTATTTGTGTTATCTTTGTCTAATATTTAAATTTGTTTGATGATCTGAAACATTTAAGTGTGACAAACGTACAAAAAAAAAAAGAGAAATCAGGAAGGGGCAAACACTTTTTCACATCACTGTATATTTGAGTCATTATTAGAAGATGATGCTGGTTTTACTTGAGCACAATTTCTACATACTCTACCTACCTCTGATTCTTAGTTATCAGTTTTTAAAATTATGATTGTATTATGAAGGTGCAGTTATTCACGAAAGTCATGCTCACTCTAGCTTTACACACAGTATAATCAGTAGTTGATTTGAAGGGGGATGAGGGGGGATGCTATTCCTCTTGTTAGCAGGGGACAGAGGGGACATTTCCTCCATAAAAAAGCACAGAATTGTCCCTCCCAAAATCATCATAAACCTTTCTATATCATATTATAGAACTCATTAGCAACAGTGCACCAATTCTAAGCAGAAATGCACAAAAACTTATAAATTGGCAACTGTTTTCTCATGAATTTGTAACTTTTTTATAAACAGTCAGGTATGTCAGATGCTGCGTGCTCGCTCTCTTGCATTTAAATGAAGCAATGAGGTCTGTGACCATGCTCACGTTCTCACCCTATTTTGTTTTTTTTCCTGTATTTTCCCGTTCTTGTGTGATCATTTTACTGTGTATTGATTCTGGATGTGTTTTGAGTTGCCAGTTATTTCTGTTTATGTAATTCCTGTTCACAGTATTATTTTGTCTGTTCCTTTAAGCATCTTTGTTCATCTTGGTCTTAGTGTTTATATTGTTTTCTGTTTGGCATGAGGTCCCCACCTTGTTCTCCAGACACTTCCACCTTGTCATCATCTTGCACATGTTGCTCTATTTTCCCTGCCTAGTAATTAGGCCACCTGCCCGCTCATGTGTTCCACACCTACTGTCATTTGCCTTAATTGATTGCATGCCCTATTTATTGTCTGCCTGTTCCCCCACTCCTTGTTGGAGCCTCATCATTGTCTCTCGTCAGGACCCTCACCCTGTCCTGATGCATTTTCCTGTGCGTTCCGCCAACTACCTGTTCACATCGTTTGTAAGTTTATTTTTGTACACTGTTTGGAACTTGTGTTTCTTTATTAAATATCACAAAGTAAAGCTTGGTGTGTGGGTCTCCCTTTCTGCCCCAAAGGGGTGATTCATGACACAAAGCTGCAAAGTATGGACTGAGGAAGGCTATAACAACAGCCAAAAGGCAGTATAGAGAAAAGCTGGACAGCCTCTTCTCCACTCCTGACCCTGGGCGCATGTGGCAAGGCCTGCAGCACAGACTGCAAGAGAACCACCAGCAACACCACTAGCTCCACAGACGGCCTGCCGGATGATCTCAACATCTTTTACACCCGCTTTGAGATCTCCAGCTACAGTGCATAGAGGAGACACACACACTCGCATCCTCCCCCTCCACTAAAAGTCTCATCAGGCCAGGTAAACAAAGCACTGCGGAATATCAACCCCCGCAAGGCAGCAGGACCAGACAGCATCCTTGGGCGGGCTCTCAGAGCATGTGCTGCTAAGCTGACTGATGTTCTCACATCCATCTTTAACCTCTCCCCCAACCAGAACATAGTCTCCTCCTGCTTCAAAACCACAACCATCGTCCCCCTCCCCAAAAAGAACCCGCCATCCTGCCTGAATGATTACAGGCCAGTAGCACTCATTCCAATCATCATGAAGTGCTTCGAGAGAGTGGTGCTGGCCCTCATTCAGGACAGCATGACCCATTGCTGCTGCACTCCGTTATTCTCTCTCCCACCTGGAAGATAAAGACTCCTACATCAGGATGCTCTTTGTTGACTACAGCTCCCCCTTCAACATGGTCATCCCCCACAAACTCTCCTACAAACTGTCTTTACTTGGCCTGCACCCCACCCTCTGTGACTGGCTACTGGACTTTCTGACTGGCAGACCTCAGTCTGTCAGGATTGGTAACAGGACCTCAGCCAGCATCATCACAAACACTGGTGTCCCACAGGGTTGTGTTCTCAGCCCCATCCTCTACAGCCTCTTCACCCATGACTGTGTCGCCTCCCACAAGGACAATGCCATCTTAAAGTTCACGGATGACACAGCAGTGATAGGATGCATCACTGGTGGTGATGAAGTATCCTACAGGAGGGAGGTGGCCAGCCTGGTGTCATGGTGTGAGGACAACAACCCCACCCTCAACACGGACAAGACGAAGGAGATGATAGTGGACATGAGGAAGGGGAGGAGACCCCATCGGCCGCTGTTCATCTGGGAGCTTGAGGTGGAGAGGGTGAGCAGCTTTAAATACATAGGCATCCACATCAGCGAGGACTTTACATGGGCACTTAACACCACAGAGCTGGTTAAGAGAGCTCAACAGCGGCTGTACTTTCTGAGGAGGCTGAGGAAGTTTAGCATGTCTCCCAAGATCCTCCAAAACTTCTACAGCTGCATCATAGAGAGCATCTTGACCAACTGCATTGCTGTGTGGTATGGCAGCACTACTGTTTTGGACCGCAAACACCTGAAGAGAGTCGTGAAGACAGCGGTGAAGATCATCAGAACTCCACTCCCCTCTCTGCAGAGCATCTATCACCGCAGAGTCCAAAGGAGAGCTGCCTCCATCCTCCAGGACCCCACCCACCCCCAGTACAGAGTGTTCACACTTCTACCCTCAGGCCGGAGGTACAGAAGTGTGAAATGCAGGATATCCAGACTAAAAAACTCCTTCTTTTCCACTGCCATCAGACTCCTGAATAAATAACAAAACTCCGGACACAGCTTTGCAAATAGGAATTCACACACTGGATGCTAAATATGCTCATTGCACATATGCACATTGTACATAGTCTCACCCCGTCTCATGTCCATATCATCTCTGCTGCTAAATTATCATTGTACAGTCTACTGGGTATTATCAATGCACACTGCTTTACACAGAGGAATTCTCACACTGGGTGCTAATTTGTACATTGCTCATTTGCACACTGTACATCGTCTCATACCATCTCAGGTTCATATCATCTCTGATATTAAAATTACCATTGTACAGTCTATTGGGTATTATCAGAGGCGAGTCATACTCATTCAGTGAATTTTTACTTACTCAGGGTCATGTTATAGTCATCCAGTGAATTTTCATTCTTCTTGTTTCCTCTAGTTTTAACTGCTTTAACTGCCCTAATTGCTTTTAATGTGTATTTATTAGTATTTATTAGTATTAGTATTTCGTATTAAGGTGTGTTTATTGCCTTTATTAGTATTGATGTGTATTTATTACCTTGGCATTCGTTGCGGACAGCAGAGTAAGAATTTCATTGCTCAGGAAATGTTGCATTTCTTAACTGTGCACATGATAATAAAGCCTTTGAATCTTGAATCTTTTTCTCATAAAATTGCAACTTTTTCCTCTTAAAATTGCAACTTTTTTCATAAATTTGCAACTTTTTTCCTGTAAATTTTATTTTTTTCTTGTAAATTTGCATGTCCATTTGAATGCTTGTCATATTTTTACTCTATGTAATCAAATTATAATTTGCAACTTTTTTTATTTTAATTTTTAAACTTTTATCATATTTTTGACCCTTTGTTCCTACAAATTTGTACCTAATTTATATTTATAAATTTGTAAGTCATGCTAAATTTGTGAATACCTCCTATCCCTCTTGTTAAAAAAATAACAAATCGCCCACTGAGTATAGCGTCTTTATATGATTTTTTATATATGTTTTTTTTTCCAACACATACTGTATTTCTTCTGCCCGTGACAATTGCTGCAGTACCTCCAATGACCAGATGGGGCTGCTAAAGAGCTGTAATAAGACAATAATCAGAGTAGGAAGATATTTTTTCATTTCATTGTGTTACTGTATGCATTTTTTGACCACTGAATCTGCTTGTTTGGGAGAATATCTAACAGTGATCATTTCCCTTTTCATTAAATCTTCTTCTTTGTTGCTCAACGTCATTTCTGTTCAGACATTTTTTTTAAATTTTGAATCAATGTTTCATTAAGATTTTCTTAATTGCACCATATTTTTTCTACACTTAAAATAACAGCATAGAGAACAACCAGCATTACTTGCAATAATTTCTATGGTAACAGCCTAAATTGCTGTTTGCTTGTGTATTATCAGAGTTGCACACAGATTTTGATGATACCTTGCACTTGTTCCTGTGGGGATTGAATGTACTTATTGCATGCCTGCTGCCTGCGTGATCAAAAGCCTCTGACAGATGATTGTAATATAATGTGATAATTTGTAAGACTTGAGGAATGATTTGTTTCTCTGGTTCAGAGGACAGATTAAGCAGCCACAACTATTTTTTTCATGTCTCACCTCCTCTGTACCCGCGTTCCTCTTCTCTCTCACCTGAAGGAACCTGCTTTGAATTTTAATGTCCTTTTTTCTCAGATGCTAATGATTACTTTGCATCATATCCTCTGAAGTTAATAGCCTGCAAGGGAGCACTGTGGAAAGCCTCTCTGTCTTGCCACTCGTTAGAAAGACATGTAAATTGTACTTATCGCCTTCTCGATGGTGTGACCCACTGTGGCTGGCATAATTTGATATCTGGCATATTCTCACCACGGCTAAAATGCATTCATTTCTCGCCACTGATTGAAATTGCAGCCTCGGATTGGATACTCAGCTGCACATCTGCAGGTGGTGTGCCTAGGGGTCAGGGCCATGATTGTGTTGCCGTCCCCTTTCCAAATAACACAAGACATTTTTTCCTCCCATCAAAATGTTTTTCCTTATGGGAGATGAGGTAAAGAAATCCACTCTAAGCAGAAGAGCTGAGTGATTTAAAGAGGAAAAAAGGTGCTATAACACTGATGGTCAGAGACATCATTCAAGTCTGACTCACTTTGAACATCAGCCTGAATAGCATTTAAAGGACATAATGATTTTTTTTTTATTTTTTTTTTTGTGAGATGATTGGGACTGTCTCAAGGTGACTGAGTTGTTCCTAATGGATTTTATGCTCCTTTTCCCTCATCCAGTGATTAATTTATACCCCTCTCATCAAATAATGTGCCCTTAATGGTCTGTCCTTTCTCAGTGTTTACCCTTTACATTTGAAATATTTATCTTGGGTTGAAATGAACAGGTGAGCCAATGAAAGCACATGAATTAATTTATATTTTCTGTCATTGCTATGATGGAACAGCACTATGACCTTATTGTACTAATGAATGCCACAAAAATAAATCATTTTAGCCTGTTTTACTTCATCTCATCTACATATACACTGTATAGTCTGTATATCTGTAGATTCCCAATTTTTTCTAGCCTGTATGTTAAGCTAAACTAACCAGTTGCTGCCCCAGGCTTCACCGGTTACAACTTTTTTCCAAATCCAAAATTCAAATATAAGACTTTTTCTTTTCATGTTTGGACACAGTGTCATTTTGCACAGTTTGCATTCTTTTTGGGGCCTATTTGCAGGCTTTGATTGAAGTTACTGCTCTTATTAAATAACTAGATCCATCAATAACTCCCCTGATCGCTGGTAAAGCCTTCTGTCGTGGCCAGATGAATAGAACCCAGGATAAACTGGTGACTGGTATCCCAGTGACATGCACTGATTTAACTTGAATCTCCCAAATGAAAGAATTACTTTCTGAGCTGCACTGTGACATTTCTTCATTTCCATTTCCAGACTCCAGGAGCAAGAGCAGGCATTGAATCTGTCCATCAAAGAAGCTACTGCTAAAGTAAGCCTGATTTATTCCACATCCTCCTCTCAGCATGCCAACAATGACTGAATGTGTATGAATATCTAATGAGTAGTAGGCCAATATAGACATTGTGTACCTGCTTCATTGTGTTCAGTGTGCGTGCTAAATACCAGTATCTGTATGCATGTACTTGTTTCTGTTGGACAAGGTGGTGAACTCTTCACAGTTGTTGTTTATGTAGTAAGAGTCAAAAGCAGGAAGAGATGCCATTTTTTTTCTTTCCACAATATCTTTATTGAACCTTTTTTTTTTTTTTTTAACAAACATGATACAAACAATCAAACACTAACACTAAAGTACTACAAAAAAAAAAAATGCACTAAAAACACCAACAACCACCAACAAAATCAAGTCTTCAACAATGCTCCTCTGTTTAGTCTAGACAATCCAATACATAAGTATACATATTATGTTCACCAGTTTGGAATTTACAAGGTCCACACACATCATTCACCTTCTTCTTCAAGAGTTATGTTTAAATTTTTTACATAATCAATAAAAGGTCTCCATATATTCTCAAACACAATTTCCTTTGATTTCAGTATATATGTTATTCTTTCTAATGGAAGGTTTGTTAACATCTGTCTTAACCACTGAGTCACATCTGGTCTATGAGTCTTTTTCCATAATAGTGCAATACATTTTTTGGCATTAAGCAAACTGAGGTCTATGAATGTTCTTTCACTTTTATTAAAATTATGCTTTTCTGGGTACAGACCCAACAAAAACAGTTTAGGATTCAATATGATTTGTTTTGAGATTATTTTTTCAATTGTTACCCTCACCTCTTCCCAAAACATTCTTATTAATCTACATTCCCATAAACAATGAAATAGGGTTCCTTTACTTTCCATGCATTTTGTGCATGTATCTGGTATATTTTTGTTATATCTATTTAACTCCTCCGGTGTAACATACATCCGCATTAACCATTTGAAATGTATCAATTTAAGGCGTGCATTTATTGATTTGGTTTGAGCTTCTGTACAAGCCAATTCCCATTGTTCCTCTGAAATTTCAATTTGCAGATCTTCTTTCCAGTAGTTTAATCTTTTCAGTGAATTTTCACTTGAAGATAGTGTCAATGAGTTATAAAACTCTGAAATAATACCCTTTCTTTTACTATCTTTCATCATCATTTTTTCCAAGGATGAATAAATAGGTCGAGTGAGAGCTTTATTTTGATTTGATCGAATAAAGTTTCTAAGTTGAAGATATTTAAAAAAATGTGTTCTATTGAGATTAAATTTGATCCTCAGCTCTTCAAAAGACATTATGTTGTCTGCACATGGCAAATATAAATCCTGAATCTTTTGTATCCCTTTTAAATTCCATACTTTAAATACAGCGTCCGCTCTCCCTGGTTTAAAATATTGATTACCCCATATTGGACTAAATTGTGACAATAACTGTGGTTCTTTTAAATAGTTTTTAGCTTCACACCATATTTTGATCATATGCTTTACAAATGGATTTTTAACTTGTTTTTGTAATTTTTTTGCCTAGTCTGAGTATATGAATATGGGAAGAGGTAAAGGTAAATTGTATGATTCCATTTCAGTCCAGTGAGGGAGATCATTTGATGAAAAATAATATGTCATAGACCTCAGTTGTGCCGACCAATAATACAACATAAAATTTGGACATTTCAGACCTCCACGATCAAATGGTAAATATAATAAAGACAAACGTAATCTAGCCCTCCTGTTGTTCCATATAAATTCCACTAACTTTTTTTTTATTCTTGAGAATAGATCTAAAGGTGGTGATAAGGGAATGTATTGAAATAAATAAAGTATTTTAGGTAAAATATTACTTTTAAGTATATTGATTCTCCCGATCATCGACATTGGTAGTGACATCCATCTCTGAGTTAACTCATTGATATCTGACATTAAGGCTTCATAGTTGACACTGGCGACTGATTCTAGCTTAGGCATAATTTGGATTCCTAAATATTTAAACTGATTTACAACATTGAATTGATTTACCTCAGGGGCTGGGTAATTTCTCTGGGTCTCATTTAGCATTAATATTGAAGATTTAGTTTTATTTATTTTATATCCTGATATTTCCCCAAAATTCTTTATTAAATTCAACAAGGTTGGAATTGATTTTTTTAGATTCGACATAAACAAAATTATATCATCGGCGTACAGGGAGATTTTATGTTCTGTTGGTCCAACTTTAATTCCATATATTTGTGAATGTAAACGTATCGCTATCGCTAAAGGTTCAATTGCCATAGTAAACAGTAAAGGTGAAAGTGGACAGCCTTGTCGACATCCTCTATTGATTTTTATTGGTTTTGAAATATTGTTATTTGTTAGGATTTCTGCTGTAGCATTATTGTATATTATTTGAACCCATTTTATGAAATTATTTCCAAGTCCAAACCTTTGTAGGACTTCAAAAAGAAAGGGCCATGCAACTCTATCAAAGGCCTTTTCGGCGTCCAATGATAGGAGAGCTGTATCCGGTGCTTCTTTATTAAAATAAATAATATTAAATAGTCTTCTTACATTATGGAAGCCTTGTCTACCCTTTATAAAGCCATTCTGATCTCGATTAATAATATTTGGTAAAATTTCTTGTATTCGTCTTGCTAAAATTTTACAGATTATCTTAAGGTCGGCGTTTAATAGGCTTATTGGTCTCATATTTTCACATTTATTAGAGGGCTTACCTGGTTTTGGCAGCAGTATAATTAAGGCATTATTTATGTATGATGGTAAATTATTATTTTGAAATGCTTCTAAAACCATTTCCAAAAAAGGTTTTATTAATTTATTCTTAAATTTTTTATAAAGATCAACTGGAAGACCATCTGGTCCTGCACTTTTTCCTGATTTCATATTATCAATGGCTAGCCCAACTTCTTCTTGACTAATTTTAGACTCCAATATCTCCCTGTTTTCATTTGGAATACACGGTATAGATAGTTCGTTCAAAAACCCATTTAGTTTTGTTAAATCAGGTTCATTTTTGGTATCATATAATTTTTCATAGTAATCTCTAAAGGCTCTATTAATTTCTAAAGGATCTATAACTACCTGTCCATTACTTATAATACTGGTAATTGGTGTTTTAATTTCCAATTGTTTAATCTGCCATGCTAATAATTTTCCTGATTTTTCACCTTGTTCATAAAAAGATTGTTTCAATCTTAGAAGACTCGAGGCAGCTCTATTCGCTGATTTTTTGTCGTATTCAGCTCTCAAAATCAGTAATTCATTCTCCAACCTTGGGTCACTTCCTGCATACACTTTTTCCTGAAGACTTTTTATTTTATGTTCCAATTTAGCTCTCTCCTCTCGAGTCTTCTTAGATTTTGATCCTGTATAACTAATAATATGTCCCCTAATAAAAGCTTTGAAAGCCTCCCACTTTACACATGCTGATGTTTGTGTAGTATTGATGTCAAAGAACTCGTCTATCTGTTTTTCTATATACTTGACAAATTCCTCATCCTGAAGCCATTTATGCTGAAATTGCCATCTACCTGATTCCTTTGTCAATTTTTTATCTACATATATTAGACAACGGGGTGCATGATCAGAGATCACGATGTTATCATAAAAGCAGTTTTGAATCTTGGACCTTAATTCTGTGGAAATCAAAAAATAATCAATACGTGAGAATGTCTTGTAGGTACTGGAATAACAAGAATAGGCTTTAACTTGTGGTTTCATTTCTCTCCATATATCTAACAATCTCAGTTCTTTCATAAAATGATTAATAGTCATCCTACATCCAATGTGCGTACAATCCAGTCCTGTTGATCTATCCACACCTGGATTCAATGTACAATTAAAATCCCCTGCTATTATATGTTGCCCTGTAAGTGATGATAAGATGAGAAATAAATTAGCAAAGAACTTCTGATCATCTATATTGGGACCATATAAGTTCACAAGATTTATATTTTCTAATAGCAAAGAACCTTGAATGATTACATATCTTCCAAATTTGTCTCCAATTACATTTTTCACTTGAAAAGGAACTGATTTATGTATGAGAGTCATAACTCCCCTGGCTCGGGATGAAAAGGAAGAGGTGAATACACTTCCCTGCCATCTACTCCTAATTCTTTTAACATCCTCCTCTATCAGATGAGTTTCTTGTAAAAACACAATTCTTGAACCCATGTCCTTTATTTTATTCATAACTTGTTTAAGTTTTTTTAAATTTTGTAGACCTCTGCAATTCCATGAAGTTAAATTAAGATTAACACTTTGGTCCATGATCAATAGAGAGTTTGGGATTACCTTGCAGTGTAAACATGCTCATACAGAGAAGCAAAAACATGAGTGGTTGAACATTCATCCTACAAACTACACACAAACAAATTTCCCCTTCCCACACTTGTGGCAAACCCCCCAAAATTAAAAGAAAAATTCTGTCTCCCGATATAGCCATCGACCGTTCCACACCCATGGGGAACAGCCTAAGCCACTCCTTCTTCATTCTCCCAATCACCCTAACTCTACTGCTTTTAATGACGTAACATTAACTCTCCTCTGTAGTTTTCCAACTTAACTCCAAAATTTTTAACAACTTTGTACATCATAGTTTTTTTTTTTTGTTTGTTTTGTTTTTTGTTTTGTTTTTTTAATATATAATACAATCTATATTTTGTAAACTTACTATTTACTTCAAGTCAGTCAGATGCCTGTGCAAATGCTTAATTATTCTACCTTATATTTTGTTCATGCTTAGCTCCCACCAGTCTCTTCTTCTTCTTTGATCTTCTTGATGAACTCCTGCGCCTCCTCTGGGGTCTTGAAGATGTGGGTTCTGCCCTCATACGTGGTCAGCAGTCTCGCAGGATAGATTACACCATGACGAATCCCAAGGTTGCGCAGCTCCTTACGTACGGGATCAAACTGCTTCCTCAATTGCTGGATTCCTGTGGCCAAATCTGGGTAGAACCGCACCTGCTGGTCCTGGTGTTTAATCTCTCCTTTAGCACGTGCAGCGTTGAAGATCTTCATCCTGTCTCTGTTGCTAAGAAACTTCATAATTAAGGTCCTCGGCGGTCCCTTATTTCTCCGTGGGCCAATACGATGTGCTTTTTCCAGAACCACTGCTGATTGCAACTCCTCGCTGCCCAGCACCTCCGGAATCCACTTTTCCAGAAAGGAACATACGTCCCGACCTTCTGATTCCTCTGGAAGACCCACCAGCCTCAAATTATTCTGTCTCGACCGAGATTCCAAATCCAAAATATTATCTTCCAGAGATTTATTTTTTTTTTCCAAAGTGCGCACCTTTAATTGAAGACAGGTGACGTCATCTTCAGCACTAGCGAGACGGAGCTCCATCTGCGCCGTTCGTTCTACACAGTCACCCAATTCCTTTCTTATTCCTTCCAACGCTGTCATAATCCCATCAAATCTAGAGGAGAAGTCCGCTCTCATTGAACTCATGGCAGCCATCAGCGCATCTGCGCCATTCCCCGCAGATATCGCACCGTTGCCAGCCTCCTCCGCCATATATGGAGTTTTGTTTGCTGCGTCACAGACCTGAAAGTCCGTTAATTTGGACTGTTTCGGCGGCTCGCTTTTTCCTTTTCCTGGTTTTCCAGCCTTAGGCTTCGCCGACATATCCTCGCCCAAATGCTGGGATACGTTCTGTCCCAAATGAGAGAGTTATTTGCCGATTTTTTTTCTCCAGGAGCAGAGCAGAGCGAGACACGTCCGTCCTACGTGGCAGCCATAACCGGAAGTCAGAGATGCCATTTTATGTTAAACTGTCATAAACTCCTTTGTCAGGGCAGAATAAAGGCTCCAAATGCCGGCTGTGAGTTTGCAAATTTTAATCGTAAAAATGCACAAAAGATTAAACAAGACCAAACCAAAAACTAGTAGAAATAAGAGATACAGGAGAAGCCAAAAATAACAAAGGCTAAGGTGACCAGAGTCACTGGCTAAACCTGTGGAAACTAGCCGTGGAACGCACACTAGGAATAATACAGGATACAATTCAAGAGACACTTACACTACCGTTCAAAAGTTTGGGGTCACCCAGACAATTATTTTGTGTTTTCCATGAAAAGTCACACTTATTTACCACCATGAGTTGTAAAATGAATAGAAAATGTAGTCAAGACATTGACAAGGTTAGAAATAATGATTTGTATTTGAAATAATAATTTTTTCATTCAAACTTTGCTTTCGTCAAAGAATCCTCCATTTGCAGCAATTACAGCATTGCAGACCTAACATGATTGCA
The DNA here is from genome assembly GCA_020510985.1 of Pholidichthys leucotaenia. Taxonomy (NCBI): domain Eukaryota; kingdom Metazoa; phylum Chordata; class Actinopteri; order Cichliformes; family Pholidichthyidae; genus Pholidichthys; species Pholidichthys leucotaenia. The sequence goes on along the minus strand of CM035841.1, from coordinate 296,816,468 downwards.
CAAGGGTTTTCTAATCATCCATTAGCCTTCTGACACAATGAGCAAACACATTGTACCATTAGAACACTGTAGTGATAGTTGCTGGAAATGGGCCTCTATACACCTATCTAGATATTGCACCAAAAACCAGACATTTGCAGCTATAGTAGTCATTTACCACATTAGCAATGTATAGAGTGTATTTCTGATTAGTTTAAAGTTATCTTCATTGAAAAAAAGTGCTTTTCTTTCAAAAACAAGGAAATTTCTAAGTGACCCCAAACTTTTGAACGATAGTGTACATTTGTCAGTCGATAGTAGGGTGCTGTGCCCGACAATGGTACACAGCCCCTTAAATAAGGCTACAAACAGAATACAACAAGTAGCAACAGGTGTGGGCAATCTGAGCGGGCAGGAGAAAACAAAGATACAATTCGGGCCAGCTGGGAATAATGAGGGAGCCATCAGAGCTGACAGCTGACAGGGCCACGCCCACGCAGAGCAAAACCCCATAAAGCTGTTGACAGCTGTCAACCCTGAGAGAAAGAAGATAACAGAATACAAATAAAATGATAAGGTAAACTCAAAAATACAATAAACAAACTATATCAAACATAAACAGGAAAATAAATTATACTGAGAAACAATATAGGATAAGTGACAACTAAAAATGACAACACAGTACAAATACGAAAAAAAAAAGCAGACAACCTGAGCCCAGTGGAATCCCCCTGCGCTCAGAACGTGACAAAGCCCCCCTTTAAGGGGTGGACACTAGACACCCCGGGGTAGCATCAAAAGAAAAGAATCCCCCCACACAGAAATCCCACCCCAACAAAAAACAACCCCACCCCCACCTTTGTTTCATCTGAAAATGTGAAGAAAAGTGAGCAAAGTGTGCTAAATTCCTAGCATGCTCACTACTAGCTACTGGCTATCTACTGGTGCTTCTGACGACCGGCATTGAATACGTTTTGATCTGGTATGTTTCAAAAACATAAATTGCAATACCATAATTATGAAGACAATACACAGCTTTATATCTCCCTTTCCTTTGATAATTTGAGCCCTGTGGAAGCACTAATCACATGCGTTAATGACATTAACACATGGATGAACCAAATTTTTTGCAATTAAACACAGATAAGACTGAAATAGTAATTATAGGATCAAAATCGAAAAGACAACAAATTGCTGCTCGTCTTATTTCCCACTCTTTAAAACCCAAAGAAGGAATCTTGGTGTCATCATAGATGCCGACCTTAACTTCCACCATCACATTGCTGAAAAATTGGTCCATGCATTTGTCACAAATAGATTTGATTATTGTAATAGCCTGTTCTCTGGTCTCCCACAAAAAAACTATTAAATGACTGCAGCTCATTCAGAATGCTGCTGCACGTGTCTTAACAAGGTCTAGGAAACACTCGCACATCACCCTAGTCCTAAAGTCTTTGCACTGGCTTCCCATTCAGGCAAGAATTGATTTTAAAATTCTTCTGATTGTTTATAAAGCATTAAATGGCTCTGCCCCAAATTACATCAAGTGACTGCTCATTCCTTATGTACAGTACCAAAAAGAAATCTTAGCTCTTTAGACAGTGGTCATCTTGTGATCCCTCAAATCTGATCTAAAGCAGGTGAAGCAGCATTCTGCTACTACGCTCCTAAAAGGTGGAACACCCTTCCCAGTCATATTAGACGTGCTCACACGCTTGGCTCCTTCAAAAGCAGTCTAAAAACTTTTCTCTTTCCAAATGAATTTCACTAGGTTAACACCAGTCTGGTCCTAACTGTATCATTTGTATATGTAATTTAATTGTGTGTGTGTGTGTGTGTGTGCGCGTGCGTGCGTGCATGTATATGTTCTTTTAGCTCTTGTAAAGCACATTGAATTGCTCTCTGTATGAAATGTGCGCTATAAATAAATTTTCCTTCTTTCTTTCTAATGCACAACATGAAGAGGTCTATGGTGTATATACTTGTAGAACAGTCTAGTAATTACTCTTTTACTTTACTGACCCCTTAACTAGTCATTAGTGTGGGAGAAATGTCAGAAATGTGAAAGAACTTTACAGTAGTAGGTGATGATGTGTGCAGAGTGGTTTAGTGGTTGGCACTGTTGCCACACAGTAAGACAGTCCTGGGTTCAAAACCACCAAGCCAGCAGGGTCTTTCTATGTGGGGTTTCTATGTTCTTCTGATGCTTGCCTGGGATTTTTCTGGGTACTTTGGTTTATTCCTACCATCCAAAAGCATCCTCATTAGGTTAAATGGAGATTCTACAGTTGCCAGGTGTGTGTGGGTGAAAAGCGAATGCGTTGGCGCTGCGCAGTGGTTTCCTCATCCAGCTGACTGGATGCCCTTGAAATTCTCTATGGGATAAATAAAGTACCAAAAAAGGAAAATAAAGCAACATTTTTATGAAGTACTGATGCCACAGTCAGCACTAAAGATTGCTTAAAATGAAGTACTAACACTATTGCTCTGTCTGAGCAAAGTATTGTAAACGCATCTGTTGTAAATACCAACTTCTTCAAACATCCTGCACAAACATTGAGCTGTGGCATTTGTCTGGAGAGTCTGTTTATTTATTTATTGGGGGGTGTCATTCCAACCGTTACGGTCACCCCCACTCTGCAGGTTACAACTAGTGTTCGCCTTAGATTGTATTTTTGTCACCAGTCGCAACTATGGAAAGAGCCATGGTGAGAATATTTTTGGTCAACATTTTTGCACAGAGCCACAAAACATATTTGAGCCTTAAAATGACAGTAAAAACTAAGTTATTGTAAAATTTCCGATCAACTTTTTTCTTAGAGATTTGTGACGTTTTCTGTAAATGTAACTTTCTAGTCATAAATCTTTAAACTTTTTCTTGTAAATTTGTCTCTCTCTTACGTGGTATCTTGTCTAAGAATATTTCTACTTTTCTTGTACATTTGCAACTGTCTGATGTAAAATTGTGAGTTTTTTTGTTTGTTTTATTGTCAAAGCCACAGGAAGCTTATGCTACGCATGGCTCTGGAGTCTCATGTTTTAGAGTCCCGGTCTAGAAGGCTAAAGAAGTACATGCTATACGTAGTTTTTGTGGTTTGACTGTTACTGTGTGAAGGCCTGCTATTATTGTTTCCGTTTCCTGCTACCTTCCACACAACCTTGGCAGGTGTAGCATGCTAGTTTCCCACATGGCTTGTGCGGAAAGCTCTAACTGTGCTTATGATTAACTCCCATTTTGACGTTTCGTTTGTTACACTATAAAGGTGATTCACACCAAATGTAAAGCAAATTTTTCACACGGTGTGAATACATGTTAGCTCTATGTAAACCATGCGAATATGTACATGAAAATTTGCGCATTAGCATCCAAGGGATGTGGTAGCAATAGTGAGCAATCAGCCTTGACATTCTGCCATCATCAGAGTAGAAGTATCAACACTGGAGCGTAAACTAGTTTGCAAATGGGACTGCAGACAGATGGATTGGGAGCTCTGCAGCTGAAATGGAATGTCTGTTGTTTTATATCCACGCATGTACTCCTGCTATGGATGTGCTAATGAGGGCTACAGGCGAGCAGTGTAAACAATCCTTCAGATAGGTGGAGTTTGTGGAGAAGGCAGTGACATTTTCCCAGGTGAGAGCCCAACAGGATAACATTGTAAACCTAAACATAATGACATTTTGGGGATTTCCACAGCAGGTAGAAAGCAGCTGCAGAAGTCATGAAGGCAACGCTGCCCTTCTGCAACTTGCTCAAATGCGAATTTGCATCGATTTGCCTGTTTACATTGAGTTAACATGTAATCGCACTGCCTGAAAAATTTGCCCTATCATGTTTGGTCATAACACACCTTAAAGATGTTACAAATTGACTGTATTTTGCTCATTCAGGGTTGTCATTGCTGTCACCCAAAAGAAGTTAATATACAAGTTAACTTTAGCCACTGTGCTCTGTGTGGTCTTACAACTCTGTTCCTGAGCCATTCTACACATTTCAGATCTTCCCTTTACTGTATAAAGACTTGAGCTGTGTTTGAAATGTTCACGCGTTCCCCTTATAGTGTACTATATAGTGAATCAGCCATTTTGTAGTGCTGTTCGAAATCTTAACTGCAAATTTCATTCACTATATAGTACACTCAAAATATCCCACAATGCATTTTGAAAAGTAGTGTACAACGGATGGTCACTACATGAGCCAATATATCCCATAAATTCACTATATACACACATGGACAAAATTGTTGGTACCCCTCTGTCAATGAAAGAAAAACCCACAATGGTCACAGAAATAACTTGAATCTGACAAAAGTGGTAATAAATAAAAATTCTATGAAAATTAACCAATGAAAATCAGACAATGCTTTTGAATTGTGGTTCAACAGAATTATTTTAAAAAACAAACTCATGAAACAGGCCTGGACAAAAATGATGGTACCCTTAACTTAATATGTTGTTGCACAACCTTTTGAGGCAATCATTGCAATCAAACGATTTCTGTAACTGTCAATGAGACTTCTGCACCTCTCAGCAGGTATTTTGGCCCACTCCTCATGAGCAAACTGCTCCAGTTGTCTCAGGTTTGAAGGGTGCCTTCTCCAGACGGCATGTTTCAGCTCCTTCCACAGATGTTCAATAAGATTTAGATCAGGGCTCATAGAAGGCCACTTTAGAATAGTCCAATGTTGCTCTCTTAGCCATTCTTGGGTGTTTTTAGCTGTGTGTTTTGGGTCATTATCCTGTTGCAAGACCCATGACCTGCAACTGAGACCAAGCTGTCTGACACTGGCCAGCACATTTCTCTCTAGAATACCTTGATAGTCTTGAGATTTCATTGTACCCTGCACAGATTCAAGACACCCTGTGCCAGATGCAGCAAGGCAGCCCCAGAACATAACAGAACCTCCTCCATGTTTCACAGTAGGGACAGTGTTCTTTTCTTGGTATGCTTCATTTTTGCGTCTGTGAACATAGAACTGATGTGCCTTGCCAAAAAGTTGCAGTTTTGTTTCGTCTGTCCATAGGACATTCTCCCAGAAGCTTTGTGGCTTGTCAACATGCAGTTTGGCAAATTCCAGTCTGGCTTTTTTATGATTTGTTTTCAACAGTGGTGTCCTCCTTGGTCGTCTCCCATGAAGTCCACTTTGGCTCAGACAACGACGGATGGTGCAATCTGACACTGATGTACCTTGACCTTGGAGTTCACGTTGAATGTGTTTAGAGGTTGCTCTGGGCTCTTTTGTTACCATTCGTATTATCCGTCTCCTCCTGTGGCCACGTCCAGGGAGGTTGGCTACAGTCCCGTGGATCTTAAATTTCTGACTAATATGTGCAGCTGTAGTCACAGGAACATCAAGCTGCTTGGAGATGGTCTTATAGCCTTTACCTTTAACATGCTTGTCTATAATTTTCTTTCTAATCTCCTGAGACAACTCTCTCCTTTGCTTCCTCTGGTCCATGTTTAGTGTGGTACACACCATGTCACCAAACAGCACAGTGACTACTTGTCACCCTTTAAATAGGCCGACTGACTGATTACAAGTTTGTAGACACCTGTGATGTTAATTAGAGGACACATCTTGGTTGAACATTTCCTTATGGTCACATTATTTTCAATCTTTTCTAGGAGTACCATAATTTTTGTCCAGGCCTGTTTCATGAGTTTATTTTTTAAAGTAATTCTGTTGAACCACAATTCAAAAGCATTGTCTGATTTTCATTGGTTAATTTTCATAGAATTTTTATTTATTACCACTTTTGTCAGATTCAAGTTATTTCTGTGATCATTGTGGGTTTTTCTTTCATTAACAGAGGAGTACCAACAATTTTGTCCACAGCTGTAGCGAATAGGGAGTGAGTGAGTGAGTGAGTGAACATTCCGAACACGGCATGTCAGGTACACAACCAGCTCTACTGCCACCTACAGTCCACATCTCTGAACTAAAATAACAACCGTACTTCCATTGTTAATGTTACACAAGAGAGTCTTTAGTCGGCATGAGCCGGATTTGGCTTCCTTCAACTTTATCATTAAAAAAAAATCAGCTTAAAATGCAGCCATTTTTATGAATTTAAATAAATCTAATTCACAGTGCTGGTACCAGATCAATGGAAGTGGCCCAAAGCTGTACAAGAAGACTACCCTAAAGAGACTGAACTTAAATCGGCTTCCTTGGCATTTTCTTTACCGTAAAACTGTCTTATCATACTTTTTATGTAAATATACAGTAAAGTTAGGAAAAGCTTGGAGTGGCACAAATCTGAAAGAAGTGGTGGCTTACAAATGAGTGAAGGGGTTCAGCAGAGCACAGGGAGTGCTGTAAATACTTTTTTTCCCTGCTTCTGTGTCCTTTACAACCCCATCGTCAAACACACCTCAAAGTTACAAAGTGGCTTTCCAACAAGAGACACAATCACAAGATTGTCAATTGTTAAGTTGAAATGAAAAGTTGGGTTCCTTAATGGGATACCACCAAGTTGAAAATGGCACACCTGCTGTGACAAAATGATTACTGGCAAAAAAGTAACTTTCCTTTTCTGTCCTGACTTTTTCATAATTGGCAAATAGCCTGATGTTTTGAAATTAAATCATCAGTGTCAGATTTTCTACAGCTTGAAAAGCTCCTCAGAGCTGTTTCCACTTTATGTAATGCATGAAATGAAATTATACAAACCTGTTTGGGGAAAAAAAGCTGTTTTCTGTTGAAGGAAAAAAATCCCTGGAGATGTTCTGCCTCAGAAATACCAACCCATTTGACAGGCTTTTCAAAGTGTTGCACGTAAGTGTGTCAGATTTGAGAAAAAAAAATACACCAGAAAATCTGGCTCTGCATCCCTTTGAGCGGTGAAAGTAGTTCCTAAAAAGAAGGAAGTGCATCATGGGGATTGTATCCGCAGCTCAAAGTGTATATGATTGAAAGAACAGAGGTTTAAAGGACAGGGTGAGGGCAGATGGAGGCCAGACAGGCTGTATCTGAAGCCATCAGCTCCTTTGTGAATACCGCACAGCTGAGGTACTGCCTCCCCATCAGGCAGTGACATTCAGGGTTTTTTTCTTCTCCGACTTTCTAATGATATCTTTTATGGAGATTTTACATTTTCCTGTCTGTCCACATGAAAGGAGCAGCACTCTCTTTTTTTTTCTAAAGGTTATAGACAAAGGTAACGCGTCAGTGTTGATGCTCTACTGTGTATTCAAAGCGGGGTGAACGCGGAAGGATGGAAATGAATCTGTAAGGTCTTGTAAGAATGTGTCACAAAGAAAATGAAAGCAGAATTGGAAATGAGCTGTGCATCCCGGGGATCCATGTGTCTGCAAGGGTTTGGTTAGTTACCACCTTCCCCCTGCTCTCCTCACGTCCTCCTTCTCCTTCTCCCCAGGTGGTCATAAGTCAGAGACTGGGCAGCAGCCTGAGGAGGAAAGTGAGCGAGGCAGAGACACAGCTTTTGACTCTGCATGAAGCCAAACTGGCGGCCATCTCGGGTAACTTTCCACCCAGCCACACCCCAGTACATCTATGCTACATTACACAGCCTTTATTTACCTCATCGGCTGGCGTTGCCTGACATTCACCTCATTTAATTACGCCATTAATGATCAAGCAGCTCATTAATGAGCGGTGTAAGCGTCATGTCCTTCTGTGGTGCACTGGTGCAGGTAATGACTTCAGCAGTGCCAAGGAGCTGAAAGCTGAGATGAAGGCGGTGTACCTGGAGCAAGACCGACTCGAGGCTCTGACCAAGAGGCTGCACAGCCTCAGCTCGGGGAGCAGCAAGGAGCTGTCCAGGATGAAGCAGCAGCGGCAGCAGCTCAGGCAGGAGCTGGAGCACAGAGAGGCCCAACACGGTGAGTCACTGAGGTGCCACTGCTGGGCTGCTGCAGCTTATCTAGTACAAACGACAAATTGTCTCCTTGTTAGACGCGTATAGTCAGCAACAAATATCAGTAGAAACAAACACATTAAACACATAAATTTAAAGGGATGAAGAAGAAGAGAACAGACTGCATCAATAGGACAGCCAATAGGACTTTGATGGGAGGGTGACTGAACACGTGCCTTGTTGGTTTGTGACCCCGGTAGAACAATCCACTCATTTTTGTTGGAGTTTATCTAAATGCAGGCAGTCTATTTTTCCATGAAGGGAGTATTTTGATATTTTAACAGTGTACTTGTGTCACATGTATGTATGAGGAAAAAAAGCAAACAAATCTTTTCACAAAATGGGCCGTAAGTGCAACTGAGTAATTTAATAAATCTCTGCTAGTCCCATTTCATGTCCCGCTTTCCCATTTACGCCACCTTTGATATAAAACCTTCAGTTATTGTACCGCTGACTAAACTTTTAAAAATAGAACCATGAATAAATGCGCCATTACCTGAAAGAGCGCGCTGTGCTTTTTCAGCTGCCCACTGAGACATTAAAAAAAGGTTTGTTACATATTTAAAAGCTGCTTCTCTTTCCTTTGAATGCACCTTTCTAAGCATCAGTTCAAATATGAATCATGAGGGCTCTTTGAAAGACGAGCCCTCTCTTGTGTTGCCTACACACTGTGCGAGGACATCGGTGAACAATGACTTTTCTCCCAAATGAAGGAGAAGTGATCTGCTGTCAGCAGGGAATCGGCTTCAAATGAGTTACCAACACGACTGGCAGTTGTGAAGAGGAGAGATGGTGCTAATGGAGTTGGACTGGGGGTGTAGAGGAAAATTAGCTTTAGAGCCTGTGAAGAAGCCAATGATGCTGTAATGGCGATCTGAGATATGAATACTTGTTTTAAAATAGGGAGGACTGTGCATCGTTTGGGTGGGTAGGACGTTGCATTGATTCGGCGTCTCGGCACTGGCAGAGATCTAAATGGATTTTGACTTCCCCACCTGCAGTGCAATTCCCTCCAGTCCATCAGTCACAGGGAGAGTTCTAAAAAAGGTCACTTTGCTCACTGAGACTGTGAGACAAGACCATGTGTGTGTGTGTGTGTGGGGGGGGGGAGTGATGAAGTAATTGGCCTAGAGCAGGTAGTGGAGGAGACTGGAAAGAAAGGCACACAATCGCCCATCTATCACTGACTGTAGATCATTAAGGTTTGGGGCTGAAGTGTCTTTGTCTGATCTTAAAATGCACCTTCTGATGCCACTAGGGGGCACCCATTCACTCTTTTATTGTTCCTTTGTGTTGGGTAGTCAGGGGTTGGCATCCTCTTCTATGGAGAGACATTTTGACCAGTTTTTGGCCAATAAATAAACTACATCAAGCTGCAGTGTATGTTAGATAAACTGGATAGGAAACATTATTAATAGGAGAGTTATTTTCCTCTAAAAGGTGCATTTTTTATTTATTTATTTTTTAAATTTGGACCTTTTTAAGTGTGCTTGTTTTTTTTTTTTTTTACTAAAATCTCCTTTTTTTCTCTTATATTTACAACTTTTCTCCTACATTTTAGCCTTTTGTTCTTGCAAATTTGTGCATTCGTTTTCCTTAGAAATAAGCAGTTTTTTTTTCTGAGAAATATGGGATTTTAGTTTCAGAAATTTGCTATTTTTTTACCAGTAAATTAGCACATTTAATTCTGAAAAATTCACAGCATTTTTCTATAAACTTGCATAGTAATTTCTGTAAATGTGCAAGATTTTCTCATAAATTTGCCACTGTTGCTTTCTACTAAATTTCAGATTTTTTTTATAAATATGTCTTTATTCTTGTACTTCTGTGACTCTTTCTGATGAATTTACTGCTTTTTTCCTTATATATTACCCATCTTTATGCCTAAATTTGTGAGTTTTTTTTCCTGAAGTTAGCAGTTTCTCTTACGAATTTGCTGTTTTTTTTCTCCAAAGCGCAACTGGAGATGCAAGTTGCAGACCCCCGCTGTAGGGAAATGGATACAGTTGGTGTTTCAATTGATTTGTGGTTCATTTATCAATATTATTGTAACAGAAACCTTCTCTTTCTACTTCAGAGCAATCATATTTAATTTCCTTTCCACCTACGCATGAAATTCAGTCACCTGCCAGGTTCTTTGCCCCTGTAATGCAGCCCTGAACACCTTGACTCGTTAAACAGCAGGGGGGGGATAACATTAATCTCCTCCATGACAAGCAGCAGAGACACGTTCAAGTTCACCTCGGTATCCTCACATGGAATAATGCAGCTCCTGGGGACACGAAACTGCTGCGGCTTAACAAAAGAATAGAAGTCAGGTGGTAACACATCACAAAGAATACAGCAACTTAATGATTGGTTATGCCACGTGCTTGAGTGTTCAAGTGGGTGCACACAATATGGCAGCAGGAGCAGTTTTTTCAGAGTGTTGCCGACACCAGGCAAGGGGCTCATTAAACTGTCATCCTATTTGGTAATAAGGGGCTGGCACACACTTGCTGGAAAGCGATAGCCCACAAACAGCACATTATCGTTTCTTTAGCTGGAGGGGATTAGAAATTACTGTCACGTTCCAAGTCAAGATGGCCACACTTCTGTTCTTCATAAGCATTTCTAGAATGCTGTTGTGATGCTTGATTTGTCTTATAGCAAGTAAACGTGTCTGTTTTTGATAACCGGCATGAGTATGAATTGGGACATAGTTTATAAACCTTGACAAACTCTGAACACGTTGCTTCAGCTTGTTGAGCGACTCCACCCAGCATGTGGTGTGTGGGCTTTTTAGCCCGGGAGCCATTATGTTCCTAATTACCACTGGCACTAGAGCTGATGAATACCAAAGCCACTATGGCCGGAGGTCTGATTCCCCACTGGGAGTATAATTTTTTTCCCCATGAGAGGTCTTGAGCGACACTAAATTTACAAATAAATAATTGAAGAGCTGAATAAGACGAGTAAATGACCCCCAAGAGTGAAGACGTTCGGTCATGGAGTTTTGATTTACGTTAAGTGTTCTTGCCTTGTTACTGCCATTGTTGGTGTATTGGCAGTTTGTTCTGTAACATTTAGGTTAATTTGGTTATTAATGGTGATGAAGGTGGCAGGTTTTCTGCTTCACGCAGCTCCACTCCACCATGTTTTCCCACTCCTTGTGCAGGACTTTGGAGCCTGTTAGGGCCAAACTCAGCTGTGCCAAATTAGTCCACCAGCTGAAGTGCACATCAATACACTGTCAATCTTTTGTCATTAAACAAATGCAATTTTCCCTCGCTGGAGTGCCAATAGTAATGGTGAAGACATGTATGATTTATTCATGATGTGGCCTCTTTCGGGGTGCTTCTCTGGAGAACATGATGGAACGTGTGACAGCTCTTCTCTAAAGAGCATCTGAGTGATTGAGAGCGGCGCTGTGGTTAAGTGGACCGTGGAGAACACTTCCTGTTTTTTTCTGTCTCTAAAGATATGGCAATAGTCATTTTTCTTGTGGTGTGGTACAGGATGAATTTGTCAGGAATATCACCTATGTACCCATGGGGATCTGTGTAAAAACAAAAGTGATCGAGGTGCTACTACACTGAAGGAGCATCAATCAGTGCGTGTTTTTGACTTTAATTGTGTCATTTATAGGTGCATTGAACTTGCGTGCAAAACAAAGGTCAAAAATGTTTGTTTAGTCATCAGTCCATCACTTTGATTCACTGTGAAATTTAAACCAAATTCTCTCCTGTGCCCAAATGTCCAACAAATTAATATTCCCATTGTGATTAGTTGTACTTGCTGCCATGCATTACTTCAGCCCCTCATAATGTTGTACTACACCACGTTCCAAATTATTATGCAAATGATATTTGTTTCTGATTTTCGTAGTCGATGCAAATGACAGTCAGCATAATTTTCAAGTCATCAACCGTTAGAGCATAATTCAAATTTTACTGAACAAACTTCCCAATGATAACTATTTTTTTTTTCAAAAATAAAAAAAAAAAAATCTCAAAATGCACTGTTCCAAATTATTGTGCACAATAGAGTTTCAAAGTATTTTATTGGTTGTAAAGAATTGAAAATGGTCATTTGTTGAATTTGCAGGATTTGCAGGTCATATTTACTGAAATCAGAAGCTATTTCAATGAAAAACATCTTAACAGGCCAAGTTACATGTTAACATAGGACATCTTCTTTGATATAACCTTCACAATTCTTGCATCCATTGAACTTGTGAGTTTTTGGAGCGTTTCTGCTTGAATTTCTTTGCAAGATGTCAGAATAGCCTCCCACAGCTACTGCTTTGATGTGAACTGCCTCCCACCCTCATAGATCTTTTGCTTGAGGATGCTCCAAAGGTTCTCAGTAGAGTTGAGGTCTGGGGAGGATGGGGCCACACCATGAGTTTCCCTCATTTTATGCCCATAGCAATCAATGACACAGAGGTATTCTTTGCAGCATGAGATGGTGCATTGTCATGCATGAAGATAATTTTGCTACAGTAGGCACAGTTCTTCTTTTTGTACCATGGAAGAAAGTGGTCAGTCAGAAACTCTATATACTTTGCCGAGGTCATTTTCACACCTTCAGGGACCGTAAAGGGGCCTACCAGCTCTCTCTCCCTGATTCCGGCCCAAAACATGACTCCGCCACCTCCTTGCTGATGTTGCAGCCTTGTTGGGACATGGTGGCCATCCACCAACCATCCACTACTCCATCCATCTGGACTATCCAAGGTTGCATGGTATTCATCAGTAAACAAGACTGTTTGAAAATTAGTCTTCATGTATTTCTGGGCCCATTGCAACCGTTTCTGCTTGTGAACATTGGTTAGGGGTGGCTGAACAGTGGGTTTATGCACAACTGCAAGCCTCCGGAGTATCCTACACTTGGAGGTTTGTGGAACTCCAGAGGCACCAGCAGCTGCAGTTATCCGTTTGCTGCTTTGTAATGGCATTTTATCAGCTGCTCTCTTAATCTGATGAATTTGTCTGGCAGAAACCTTCCTCATTATGCCTTTATCTGCACAAACCCGACTGTGTTCTGAATCAGCCACAAATTTTTTTAGATTTAAACATTTAGAGTCCTTTACTAGTCCCATAATGGGGAAATTACAGGGCATCCACATGAGTGGATGAAGCAGCCACTAGTGCGGTGCCCAACCCTTTCACCATTCACACACACATTCACACCTGGGGCCACTTTAGAGTCTCCAATTAACCTAACTTGCATGTTTTTGGCATGTGGGAGGAATCCGGAGAAATCCCGGAGTAAACCCACACAGACATGAGGAGAACATGCAAACTCCACACAGATCACTGTTGGTCGGGGGCTGGGATCAAACCCGGGATCCCCGGCCAAGGGTGAGTTGCTGTGCTGCCACAGTGCTAACCACTGCTCCACCGCGCTGCCCAAATTTCTTCACTGTACGATGATCATGCTTAAGTTTTCGTGAAATATCTAATGTTTTCATACCTTGTCCAAGGCATTGCACTATTTGACACTTTTCGGCAGCAGAGAGATCCTTTTTCTTTCCCATATTGCTTGAAACCTGTGGCATGCTTAATAATGTGGAACATCCTTCTTAAGTAGTTTTCCTTAAATTGAGCTCACCTGGCAAACTAATTACGACAGGTGTCTGAGATTGATATCAGTGATCCAAAGAGCCCTGAGACACAATATCATCCATCAGTTTAATTGAAAAACAAAAAAATTGAATGTTTATGACACTGAAGTCCTACTTGCATAATAAATTGGAACGCGGTATATAGTCCCAGCATGATGACGTCATCCCGTCTAAATCCCGTCAAATCCACTGTTTAATTTGACCAATGCATTTGATCAGGGTTTTAATTGGACCATAGTCTCCTGGTGAGATGGTTATGTAGATTTGTGTGTCATCTGCATAATTATGGTAATGTATTTTGTTGTTTTTTTATGATTTTTGCTGGTGGGAGCATATAGATGTTGAAAAGCAAAGGTCCCAAAGTGGAACCTTGGGGAATTCCACAGGTTATTTTTGTTTGCTCGGATTTGTAGTTACCTACAGACACAAAATAGTCCCTGTCTTTTAAATACGACTCAATCCAGCTAAGTGCTTTACCAGAAAGTCGAACCCAGTTTTTCAGTCTGTCTAGTAAGATGTTATGGTCGACTGTGTCGAATGCAGCACTGAGGTACAGTAGAACCAAGACTGAAATGTTGCCATTATCTGTATTGGAGTGGATGTCATTAAGGATGTGCTAGTGCTGTCTCAGTGCTGTGATATGGCCAAAAACCTGATTGGAAGACATCAAAACAGTTATTTAATGTCAGGAAGTTGTGCAATCATTGAAAAACTGTTTTTTTCTATTATTTTACTAAGAAAGAGGAGGTTTGATATGGGCCTATAGCTGTTTATGAGTGAGGTGTCTAGGTTGCTCTTTTTGTCATGGATGTCCCTTGCGGGGCCTCATTGAGACGCTAAAGGCCAGCCAGTGAGTTTGCATATTTATTAATAAAGAACAAGACTGACAAAATAAATAGCCACTTCGGGCAAAAACACGAACATCGACTAAGGCTAAGAGACAAGCTAGAATACTCTGAGTAGGAATAACACTTGCAGAGAGCGATGAATCAAAAGGGAGATTGGAGTCGGGGTTAGAAACTCCAGTCCAGCGTTGTGAAGGTCGCAGCGAGGAATTAATCTCAGCTGCTCCCTTAAACGATGAATCACGGCCAATCAGGAAAGGAGAATGTAATCAGTGAAATGGCAAACAGCTGTCACAATGCAACTCGGCTTTGACAGCCAGAAGTCCCGTCGTGTTGCTGTTAAAATAAGAGCCCTGAACGGCCATATGAAAACCCAGAAATGAGAACGGGGAAAATACTGGACAACCCGAGCACGGATAGAATCAGCTCTCAGGCCATAACACTTTTTTAGAAGTGGCTTGATAACAGCTGTTTTAAAGCACTGAGGGAAGACACCTGAATGCAAAGACATATTTATGATCTGTAGTAAATCTGAGGCCATGTAATATGAAACGTTTTTTAAAAACCCTGTTGGGAGGGTATAGCACGTAACAATTGATTATAAGTGTGATAAGGTACAAGGACTATTTAATTTATTTTTAGAGGTGTGTGTGGAGACAGAGGTTCACTTCGAGTCCACGCACACACTTGAAAAACTTGTTTTTGGGGCACCAGTCCAACTTGGACAATTTATTAATAAACAATCCTTGAACCTGTCATTAACCACTCTCAATATTCGTGAATTCTTCTGCCCTGACCCAGCAAAGCACACACACAAAAGAAATCAAGCAGAAACTTCTCTATACCGTTAACAGTTTTAATAATCAGACTCAGGTTAAATGACATTACATTCAATGGATTTGTAAGCAGGTGAAATGATCAACAAGTGTCCAATATCATATTAACTGGTAATGGATTCCTGAGCATAAAGTCTATAGTTAAACCTTTGTGGAAACAAGAGAAACCAGATTTTGAATTTGTGACTGTAATGCGGTGGGAGACTATGGAATAACTGTAACAAAAATATGCATAAAATTGGACGCAGTTCTATGGGAAAATGATAAAAGCTGATTATATGGAAAAGAAAATTCTTCTATCTTCTTCTATCACTACCTGACATACAGTGGGGCAAAAAAGTATTTAGTCAGCCACCAATTGTGCAAGTTCTCCCACTTAAAAGATGAGCGAGGTCTCCAATTTTCATCATAGGTATACCTCAAATCTTTGGACCAATTAAGAAGTGAAATTAGAAAATTTCCCACAGAAGCCTGAATGTTCCAGGAGCCCCAGGTTAGAGACCCCTGGTCTAGAGAGACCCCTTTGCTTCTACCCATCCTGAGTTCTTTGTGGTGTGACAATCTGATATTAAACAGACCTTTTTAAAGGCTATCAGTCAGGACTTAGTCAGCTAAGATTAATTTGTACTGATGGGGATGGGATGGTTTCCTGTATTCTGATGGTGTTCAGCTTGTTCCTTGACTTGCTATGCCTTTTTGCACCTCTTTTTCTTCATGTGTCCAATATTTATTCCCTGTGTCATTCCACTTTATTAAATATAACTTGTTTTGTGAACACAGTTGTCTTGATTTTTTTGTATGTATGGATTACTTTGGTTGTTACTGGTATCTGGTGAAAATCTCAGGTCAGTGGGTCCATCAGAAATACAGTATGTTTAATGAGAAAAATGTTGATGTGTTCAATACTTATTTTCCCCGCTGTATATATGAGGTATGTCATTAAAAATTGTGCCATATATAATCAATTTTGACACACATGCAAATTATCACAAACTCGACACTAACCACCATTACTTTACAGGATTTTTGTTGTTGTTTATTTTGGCCACTGTTTTGCTTTTTGTGTATTTGTACTATTTACATATTTAAGTCAAGGCCACTTTATTGTACCCATAGATAAATTTATTCTGCAGCTAAGAGGAGACATCCATCCAAACTAAAAATAGACTAAAACTTACAGATACCACAAAAATCAAGGACAAAAGTGTTCAAGTGCTCTGCCATCAAGACAATATTAAAAACTATTAATACAGTAAATATAAAAAAATACTATCAATAAACAGGCAACCATTCTCCTAGGATCTATGTGCGCAATTTGCTAACAGTTGTTCAGCTGGGACAAAGCTGTTTCCATAAGGCTTTGTCTTATATTTAGGGGTTGCAAACCTCCATCCAGAGGGAAGAACCCAAAATTTCTTATGAGGGGTGGGAGTCACTATTTAAGATGGAAACGATTAAATGTAAAACTTCCTAGTGTAAACAACGGAAAAAATTGATCCTTAGATTAAAGAAATTCTTCATTTTGCATTATATATGGTATCCGGTTACCAGCACTGGCTCTCTATTGCATTAAATATGGTAACAATAAATCTGATTTGCTGATACTTGCAGAAACACCACCTCAGTGTCCACCTATGGTGTCCAGGCCACTCTTCAGTTTTTATGCGTGATGTGGTTGCAAAGGACTGATGAGTTTGTATGCCAGTCTATTCTTTGATTTCAGCAAATGTGTCTTCAGATTTCAGCCGAGCAAATTAGCACCCAGAGCTGAAATGACAAGCCAAGTGCAGATTTTCAACGCACTGCCAATTATTTGTCAAGTGATTCTTTTTGTTGTGCATTCATGCAAAACCTGTCAATATGTTCTGCCGTGCCAGCTGCAATCTGTGCATCCTATAGCTAAAGCATCACGGGTGACTGAGTGCCTGTCTGATATCAGCTTTTCTCTCTTCTGCTTTTCGAAACATACGTTGCTGGACCCACATATGCTGACTGTGTGTTTGTGTTACCTGCGGTGCTGTTGCACTCAAGCAGCCCAAAACAAGCTTAAACACATTAATCACAACCAGCACCTCCAGCTCAATTATAAACACATGCATTTTTCTCTTCTGCCTTATTATGCACAATCTTTTGTAATGCACATATCGCTTATGCCGTGTGTCTGCACAGTGCCACCTCTTAATTTGTTTGACAACATAAAGGCCCCAGTGACGCCGGGTGCTTTTATTGTTATGAGGCATGGAGGAAATAAATGCATTATTCACTTTCAATTAGAGAGCTGTTTGAATGCTCATGAGCAAATCCAAACAGCTCGCCGTCATTAACTTCTGCAGTTCTCATTAAAACTCAACGTCATATCTGTTTATTGGTTGTGTGAAATATCTGCTTTATTGGTTTGTCTGTCTGCATCACCAATATTAACGATGAGATTGATATTTTTAAAATCAATTTTCTAGCCGTTTGGCTAATTATGTCCCCGTTATTGAGTTATTTTGATCAGTATGGAGCAAATGACCTCTTCATGGCACCCAGTAGCACATTCTCCTCATCTTTCAGTAGTTGTGCTTGTATTATGAGTGAAGGGCCCATTCGATTTTGGCTGGGGTCCTCGGCAGCAATCAGTGATGCTTAATGCCCACTGAGATCACTGGTGTGAGGGGAGGCTGAGCTCATGAATTTCCTATGCAGGCCTTTGTGAGCTTCCTTCCACAACAAATATTGTGCCTCATGCATCAGGCAGTAGCAGAATAGCTGTCTGTCTTTATGGGCTCTTTAGTACCGATTTTATTCACACCATCTGCCAATGACTGCCACCTCCTGTAGACTTACAGGAAGTGGTTATATCACCCAGTGCTCCTATTCGACTCAGCACAGGAGGAGGCACTTCTGCTTGACGTTTTGTCCCATTTTACCCAGAAGGGATTATTTTCTGCTGCTTTGCCTGAAATTGCTCTGTAGTTTTTGTGCGTTGACAGAGATCATCATGCCACTGGTTGGCATGGCGACAGGAAGGTGGATCGACTCTGTGTGTGGCAGGGGTCTGCAACCTGCAGCTCTCTGGCCCATAACCAGTGGCTCCCTATGGCAAACTTGTGTATAAAAAAGGCTGCAACTTTAAAAGAATTTAAAAAAAAAAAAAAACCTCACAATTTTACATGTACAAAAAAGCAGATTCACAAAGACAAGATTTGGAAAAAACTCTCAAATTTAAGAGAAAAAGGCAAATGCATAATAAAAATTGAAGAATTTACAAGAAAAATCCTGCAATTACAAAAAGCAAATTTCTGATGATAAAGTACCAACATTTTCAGAGAAAAAGATGCAAAATTGCAAGGAAAGCAAAAAACAAATGTGCACAGAAAGTTTGAAATTTAAAAGAAGAAAAAACTAGCAAATAACAAATTTATGCCAAAATTTAAGAAAATACAAAGAAACATTTACAAGATAAAAGTGAAAACCTCACCATTTTACAAGTAAAAAAAGCTATTTTAAGATAAAATGAGATAGGCCTTTATTAGTCCCACAATGGGGAAATTCCAGGACTGCAGCAGCACAGGGATAGCAGCACTCAGAGCGATAGTAAATAAGAAAATAAGATAAGAATTGGTTAGTCAAAGCAGTAAATAAATATACATATGTACACAGTTATATACACTGCAGAAGTATTGCAGTAGATGGTATCAATAGCATTACAGTTAGTAAAATTACCTGGCAGAATATAAATATGTACCCAGACAGTATATTTCACATTTGAATGAACAGTGTTCAAAGCTGTGACATTTAATGTGGCCTCTATGAGCAGCACCGGCTAGATTATAAAGTCTGACAGCCGTAGGTAGGAAGGACCTGCGGAACCTCTCCCTCATTTTATAAGTAAAAACAGTAAATTTGCTTTAAAAAACGAAACTTAAAAGATACCTTCTAGGATATTGCTGGGACACGTCCTCAGTGATGTTCCTGAGATCATTGCATGTTTTGGAGTCTTTCAACATCATACATCCTCCCTCAGGTGACTCAGCCAGGGCTGATCAGACCTTGGCTTGCGTCCCAGCAGCACTGGCCCACAGTTGACTCTTTTTGAGCTGCAGCCATCTGGAGGCCTTCTCTGCTACCCCCATGATGGAGCTGATGGCTTTCTTCTTGGCAGCCCCTGAGCTGTCTCTCTAGATCAACTTGAAGCCTCCAGTCTGATGCTAAGGTTAGCAGTCCAGTTGAGTATTTGGGCTGGATGTGGAACTGTTCCCCCAGCCTCACAAAGCCGATGATCCTCTGGTGGCAGGTATGCTTGATGGTAACCATCAGCCTTCTTCCAGGGCTGTTGGACAGGGCACAACTGGCAAGTTGTTGAGTCAGTTCTGCCCCTGATGTGGAGGTTTAATGGGCTGGGCAGAACATCATAGACCACCTGGACCAAGAACCTGATTTATGGAGGTGCTGCCTGCCAGATTTCGGTCTTTCTGTTGCACCCTCCCACCTTGTCCACACTCCCTGCTGCTGCATGCCTACCGTCCTGCTGTACCTCACCTCTTCAACACCAGTCTCCATTTCTTCCAGGATGAACTGCTGCATGACCCTCCCATGGGCCTTATCATAGCAGGGCTGTGCTTTGACTCCAAATCTTGCCAAACCAATAGCTACTGCTCCAACCAAAGCCTTGTGCCTCAGCCAGGACTTGACCATCTCCAGATCTGTGTGGGCACTCCCCTTCCTGCCCATCCGGGCTGTGATCCCTGGCAATGCCACCCTCAGATTTATGGAGTCCTGCTTGAGTAGTGCTTTTCTGGTGCAAGAGGCCTTGAACTCCTCTTCAAGGCAGTTGATCAGGTCCTGGAGCTTGTTGGTGTTCCCATAGAGTGCAGTGTGACCTTCTCTCAGTGGAAAAAAAACCCCTAAATTTTAAAAGGAAAACTAATCTCAAATTCAGGGGAAAATATAAAATTTACATGAAAAATCAGTAAATTTACAAGAAAAATGCTGAAATTAAATTTATTTTTGAAAATTTACTAGGACCCCCCCCCCCCCCAACAGCAAATTTCTGATAGTGAAGTCCTAAAGTTTCCAGGGAACATTGATAAGAAAAATGTTGCAAATCTACAGGAAAATTCTAAAAATTAAAAAAAGTCACATTTTGAAAAAAAATTTAGCAAATTTGCAAGTAAAAAGCTGCAAAATGCTGTGATGGACTGGCGATCTGTCCAGGGTGTACCCTGCCTCTCGCCCAAAGATGCTGGGATAGGCTCCAGCCCCCCCGTAACCCAAAAAGGATTAAGCGGAAGAAGATGAATGAATGAAAGCTGCAAGATGATGAGAATGATTTCTCAGAAAAAAAAACCTGCAAATCTCTGAAGCAAACAAAAACACAAATTTGCATGGAAAAAGTCTCAAATTTTAACTAATGAATCACTTATAAGAGAGTAACAAATAAAAAGTGTAAATGTTGTAGTGGAATTAAGGGTTTTTATAGGAATTTTAATGTTGGTCCAAGTATTAATGTAAATATGAATGTGAGTAGAAATGAAGATTTACTTTCATTACACTCAATTCCTCGTTAGGGCACCAGTCCAAAAGGACAAATTTATTAACAATTCTTGATTTGCAACAATTATGAATCAGTCTCACAATAAACCCTTTGTGAGTTCTTTTCTCGGATGATCAAGAAGTTGGACATGAAATCAAACAATAACTCCCATATGTCTTTCAATGATTTAATAAGAAATGTCAGAATAGGTTAACATATTTGGATAACTTTAAACAGAGAATTCAACATATATCATGGGCATCATAGACTGTTACTGAGTTAATTGTGAATCAAACAGCTGTGGAACCAAATGAAGCATAGTTTAATTTGTCAGTATACTGGAAATTGGAAAACTATAAAATAGCATTGGTTAAGAAAAGTTAAGAAAAGTGGATGCAATTTTATGAAGAAAATGCTAATTAACTTTATAAAAATTTAGAAAATTTGATTTACTCTGAAAAAAGAATGTAAATTAATGAAAGATGACATGCATTTTGAGATTTTGATGGGTTAAGAGGACTTATACCAGGAATATTCCGAAGAATTAAGGTAAATTAACAACAGACCGTCAGCCAAGCGGAATCATTGCGTCCCAGTGGGTAGCAGGCAGGTCCACTGGATTCTGTTTCACTGGACCAGCGTGGGTCTGTGGGGAGGCTGGCAGACAGGCTCCTCACCATTTATGGCTTGCTCCCAGGATCACAACGGCTGGTCTCTAGCAAGCAGGGCGAGGTATTCTCACTGAAGAAGGAATTGGTTTATGGTGCAAAGTTCCATCAGAGTCAAAATGAAATAGAACACGCCACAGACCCGCTTCTTCTGATGTATGTGGCTTAAATGAGTTGGTTTAAGCTTAGAAAAATTCAAACAAAATCTTCTTGCGTGGAAATTAAAGAAAAGATTAAAATAAGAAAAGTGAATTTTAAAGAAAAGAAAAAAATGTTCTCAGCGTATGACAGGCTCTGGGCCTACTTAAAAGACCAAAAAAAATGGGAGAGCAGAAGGGGGCTCCTCACAGCTTTGGCCAACGCCCCAGAACAGACTCTGAACAAAGAGCAATAAAATCAAGTTTTCTCTGGTGTTGCAGGGTGGTCCAAATTTCATGAAACCTTAGCTGAACCAATTACATTTGAGTTTTGTTCAACAAAAGTAATAAACTCGACCTAAAAGAGGAGATGAAGATAGGTGTTGGGAGCCCATTGGTCACTTAAAGTTCCTGAGGTGGGGGTCTTCCCCAGAGCCATTTGATATGAAGAGTGAGCCCCTCCTTAAAGTATGCGTGCTAAATAAAGCATAACTTTTTTAAACTTTAGTGACTAAGGTATTCTACTCAATAAAGGAGCAAAAAATGCATCTACAGTGTAACTAATTAACTTGTGATAGTAAGCATGCAAGCATTAATTTATTCCCGAAAATAGTAGAACATATCAAAATCATATCAAATCACATCATACCAATAAAAGCATTTGAAACCACATTGTTCATCCCAGAGTTCAATCCTCGTTCTTCAGGTGCAGGTACTGTCTTAAGCGAAAGAATATATTAGTTCATTTGTCCAAAATGGCATAAATTCCACTGCAAAGGAAAAAGTTAAATATTCCTGATTTGTCCACCAGATGGCACTGTGAAACTGGCTGGTTGTATACTGGAAAGTCTTGGCTTCCCCACACGTCTGGACTATGTCGATCATAAAACTGTCAATTAGAACATTCCTTTGCCAAAGAGTCTTGGAGAAAGGGATTAACTTACACTTTATGGCCGATGGACAGGGTTACAGCTCTGATTCTTTGGTGAGAGAAGCAGTCTCAAAAGCCAGACTTTTGAGTTGAAACAATTTTTCTTCAGCAAAGAATGATTTTAATAAATTGGATCTCAAGGTCACGCTACAATGTGTAAGTAAAGCCACAAATTCACTGGCAAAGTTACATTCTTAAAGACAGACTCCGGTGGATATAAATCCCCTATAAAAACAAATCTCCTGTCATGATTACTAGTAATGTCAGCCCACGTGCAAGATGCTACACCAGAGAATGCACACAACGCAGAGAGGCAAAGTTTTAAACACAATTTTATTGAAAAGAGTAATGTAAAGTTAGCGGAAAACACCTCACTCACCAGAGGAGCGGCCAGCCTGTAATGAGAGAGACGAGAGCAGATTAGGATGAGGAGGGAGGCAGGTAATAATGAATCATAGAAAACTCTTGCGAGTGAGAGCAGAGAGCCCGACGAGGAACCTAGAGAGGCATGGATGAACTGAAACAGGAGCTGCGGGTGAGTATGGCTGGTGAGATGTCTGACCAGGTGGAGAAGGCGATCTGGAGTGAAGATGATGATGGAGGAGCAGGTGAGCGCCAAACAAACCCCCGGGGACACACCGCAGAGATGGCAGCAACCTGAGAGAGAGGAAGAGAGAGACAGATTCATCTCTGGGTTCCAAAACAATAAATACTTTACTTAATTCTTTTGTGGCAGTATACCCAATGAGTCAGCGCTGGAGCGTTCATAGACTGGTCCTTTTAACGCTGGCAGCGAGGAGACAGCAGGTGTGTCCACTCACGCAGGTGTATTGATTACCTGCGGAGCCGGGGACCCTCCCACAGGACGGGAGGGGGAGTGTGCTCACCAGTTCATAACATCTCCATTATCTAAAATGGTATCTCATGCCTTGTTTTCTGCAAAAAAAACTTTCATTGGCTTACAGTTTCATGTCAAAATCTTTTCAGTTTTCCTCCTCCTTCAAACGCCAGGATCAGTGAGTCGGTCCACCCTGTCATGTGTCTGAGCGTGTGTTTACTGTGCTCAGACACTCACATTTATTCTAAGTTCTGGTTGTTTGTCATCAGTATTATTATGTGGTCTGTTTCATTTATTTTCTGGTTTTGTGACAGTCTTTCGCCTTTTACTCCAGACACTCCCCACCAGCTGCTCACTGCCTTCTGCCATCAGCTGTGGGCAGTTGGTTTGATTAGGTTGCCAGCTCACTCAGCCTGCCCGCACCTGTGCCTCATTAAACTGTGTAATATTTAAGCACTGCTGATTCACTGTTTCAGTGCAGCTAAATTCATCTAAATCTCCTGCCTGCACGTGTCAGCCTCTGAAGTTTTCCCTTCTCTAGAGCGCATCTTGCTGTGAGGCAACAGATCTGTCCTCCTGCTCTGAAGGAGCGTTTATGACAGAATTTAGCTGCCAGTTTAAAGGATCCAGCGGTTGTGTATGTGCCCTTTTTTCCCCTCCTTTTTGTCTTGTTTTCACTCACCGGCTCGTTGGAGCTGGATGGATTCAGCAGGCGGATGCAGTTATCTGATGCGCCTGGGCTGGGAGTGTTGCCGTGCCCTCATGGAGATTGACGGTCTCCTCTCTTCGGCATGCACTTATTCCACCCCGGAGGACGCACAGTGGTATCTGGAGCTCGCGGAGGCAGCAGCTCGCCGGTGCCCTCAGCTGATGGAGTGTGCTTAGGGAAGAGAAAGGATTTCTCAGGTGGCTGTGCTGCTAAGCGAGAATGGTGGGAGGATGAAGATTTCCTTGGGGAAGCCGGGGCACCCGCTGAAGGGGAGGCGCTCCTGGGGCTCCGTTGCCTCTACTCCTTGCCAGTCTTTGGTGTTTGTTCCTCTTCTGTCTACTCCACGAGGCGAACGGCGTCCTGTTACAGACCGTCGGAGGAGAGCCTCCACTTCCTCATCTGCAGGCAGACCTTCCTTTGCTGATGCAGGAGACTCCCGCAGCAGCCTCTTTTTCCGTTTCCTTCTCTCAGGCTGTCCCGCCAGCCAATCTCTCCTTTGCCATTTTTTCTCCCTCCTCCTCAGCGATTCTTCCCTCTGGAGATGAACTGGTCACTTCCCTCTTGGTCACGTCCGCCTCCACATTTACCATAGCTATGGAGAGGGACAACATTCCATCCACTGCAGCAGACAACATCCTACACCATGAAATCAGGCAAGTGTCATTTTTTCCCTCTTCAAATTCTGATGATATGCCTTGCTTGATTCCTGGTAGGGAGACTCAGGCTACACAGTCCCCTGTGCTCTTCCCACCTGCTGCAGCAATTAACTACTCCCTTGCCCTCTCCGTGTCTCCTCCACCTCTTCCTGAGTATCCGCCGGCCCCGGAACTGAGCTGCCAGACGAGGGAGGAGCCTGTGGCCCTGGAGGACCCGACTCCAGAGCCAGCGGTGAGCAGTAGACCAGCTGCCATGTGGGACAAGTCGCCAGCATGGGTTCCTTCACCTAGGAAAGACAAGACTGCAACAACCATCATGCCTGCTGTGGAGGTTGCCGCAGCAGAGCCCGTGACTGAGCTGGACCTCCCTGAGACCGAACCCAAATCGTCATCTTCACCTGGATCGTTGGAGTCCTGGACGGTGGTGGAGCTCGAGATCAGGCAAGTGCTCTCTTTTGTGTTTCTATTTTCTGTCTTAGAGCAATCTTGCCTGACTCGTGGTGAGGTGAGCCAGGTGCAGCCGCTTGCTGCATCTGAGCTTGCCTCACCGGGCTCCGCTGCTGCCGGCGACCCTGACCTCTCTTCTCTTTGTGCTGTGTCTGAGCTCTCCCTCAAGGTTGCTGGAGAGGATCCTTCACCATCAGATGACTCCGTAGATCCAGGTTTGCTGCTGGAGGTCTCCCAGGGTCTGGCTTCTCCTGTTGAGGTTGTCGTGGGCATCCCGTCCCAGCCCGGGATCTCCGTGGGTGCAGCTACAGCCCAGGTCAGATCCTCTGTGGGTGAAGCTCGGGTTCCCCCGCCGCTGTCCAGGTCTCTGTGGGTGCTGTGTCCCATCCGGGGACCATTGTGGGTGCTGCGCCCCAGCGTAGAGCCGACATGGGTGCTGCGTTCCGGTATGGGTCCGCCATGGGCGCTGCCCCCCAGCCTGGGGTCCACCGAGGGTGCAGCTCTGCTCCTGCTTGAAGCCACCGAGGGTGCAGCTCCGTTCCTGCCTCCAACCACCGAGGGTGCAGCTCTGCTCCTGCCTGGAGCCACTGAGGGTGCAGCTTCACTCCAGCCTGGACCCAACGAGGGTGCAGCTCTGTTCCTGCCTCCAGCCACCGAGGATGCAGCTGCGCTCCTGCCTGGAGCCACTGCGGGTGCTGCTAAGCTCCAGCCCGGAGCCACGGCGGGTGCAGCTCCACTCTAGCCCGGAGCCACCGTGGGTGCTGCTAAACTCTAGCCCAAAGCCACCATGGGTGCTGCGGTCTTCCTGCCCCAGACCACCGAGGGCGTCATCACCTCTCCTCCTCCTCAGCTAGACGAGGTTGGGGTCTTCGATCGTCCTCTGCCCAATGTCGCCGTGGGTCCTCCTATGGGAGGGCGGCCTCCTGGGTCATCCCTGTGGTCCAGGTGGCTAAAGAACTCAGGCCGGCCGCCGGATAGACTGAGCCTCTGGGTTGGGTGGCCAGTATTCTCGGTCAGACCACCCAACTCCTTCCACCTGGCCGTCCGGCTGGCCTGGGACTTCGGCCGCCCACCCGAACTGTTTGGGGCCCAAGACTCTGATGTAGCATGGGTGCAGGTCCAGAGCGGGCCCACAGTTCCCCCCACCTCCCACCCTGACTGGTGTAATGCTTCTTTTTTGGGGGGGAGGGGGCTTCTTTGGTGTTCCCTTAAAGGGGAGGGCTCTGTCATGTGTCTGAGCGTGTGTTTACTGAGCTCAGACACTCATGTTTATTCTAAGTTCTGGTTGTTTGTCATCAGTATTATTATGTGGTCTGTTTTATTTATTTTCTGGTTTTGTGACAGAGTCTTTCCCCTTTTCTCCAGACACTCCCAATCAGCTGCTCATTGCCTTCTGCCATCAGCTGTGGGCAGTTGGTTTGATTAGGTTGCCGGCTCTCTCAGCCTGCCCGCACCTGCGCGTCATTAAACTGTATAATATTTAAGCACTGCTGATTCACTGTTTCAGTGCGACTAAATTACATTGGCTTCATTGTCTTGCATTGCCTGTGATTTTCTTCTGCCTACACATGTCAGCCTCTGAAGTTTTCTCTTCTCTAGAGCGCATCTTGCTCTGAGGCAACAGTGTAAGTCTTTCTTGTTAGCATTTTTTGTATTGGGGCACTTCTGGACATTTATGTTGCTTTTTGTTAATAAATGTCTTTAACACAATCCTGCATTTGGATCTGTCCTCCTGCTCTGAAGGAGCGTTTACAACACACCCACATCCCACAAGGCTGACGGTGGCTAGTGCTACACTGAACAGAATAAATCCTGTAATAAAAAGACTTACCGGTTGAAGGGCATGCCCAGTTGTGCATGGTGGCCCAGGATAATGACTGAAACGGCATCTGTCCTTAATAAAAGCAGTTTAATGGCAAAACCCATCTTAATTTGGATCAAGTTTTCAAAGCAGCTGTCCAAAAATGCTAACTAGCCTCGATGCTAACTTCAGTCAGGCCAGAGAGTCCTGATTGATTTTTTTTTTTTTTTTGATTTTGCATGCAAAATCCCCAGAGGGGAAATTGAGGGCATCCACCTGGATGGATGAAGCAGCCATGGTACGGCGCTATCCCTTTACCATTCACACACACATTCACACCTAGGGCCACTTTAGAGTCTCCAATTAACCTGCATGTTTTTGGCCTCAACACTATGGACCTGATATAGTTACGTCAACAAAAACGCTCCATCTAAACTCCTTTTTCCAAGGGGAGAAGCTTGACTGAAATTTCACAGCAAAAAAAACCCCCAAAATACAGACATGACACATTTCAATGATTTTACTCTTGCTATGTCTTGTAAGTCATAAAAAAAACAAAAAAAACATGTTACAGACATGTTAACAAGAAAAAAAATAAAACAAAACTTGATTTTTGGTGGTCACTTTTAGACAATAAAATGAACCTATAACGGATGTTGTCTGACCAATTTATATTTTATTTTATTTTATTTTATTTCATTTTATTTTGTATACTTTATTAATCCCAGAGGGAAATTCAGGGCATCCACGTGGCTGGATGAGGCAGCCATGGTGTGGCGCCAATCCCTTCACCATTCACACGCACATTCACATCTAGGGCCACTTTAGAGTCTCATTTACCTTAATTTTTAAAACTTCTTAATTCTTTTTGGCCAGAAATCTCTAAAAATGACTGGTTTACCAACCACAGGTGTACAGCAGTGTAACGGAAATATTAAAGCGCTTGTTTCTGCATCTTCCATCTTCATCTGCTTCCCTTTCCCACACGATACTGCCTAAATCTGGCTCTTGCTGTTGTTCAAGCCTAGCCTACTTTGTCATCTTGCATCTGTACATGCTCCCTGCCAGCCAAAGTCAGGCTTAACGCCCTCCCATGCATTATTCAGTGGCTATCTTCTTGCACACTGCTTAACAAAGCCAGTATGAATGGAAGTTGACAACGGGGATTCTGTCAGGTAGGATAGGATCTCACATAGCAATTAGAGGGGCGGTAAGTGAGCTGTCTGGTCCAGATATGTGATAGCTACTCCAGAGGCCTGCCTCTTTCCTCTCATTTGTGCAGATTTGAGCACTTAGAATAAAAAATGACTCTCGGGCAAGATCTTCTGTGTCACGCACATGCTATAAATAGCCCCAGTAGCTCCAAGTTCTTTCCTAAGTATTGGCTGCTATGTAAATGTATTTACCGCTAATTTCTCTGAATAATTTTTTCTGCTGTGCCTGCCCAAAGATTATTTAATGCCCTGATGCTGTCCAATAACCTCCATCAAGACAATGATACCAATTATGTGTCAAAACTCTCACTTTCAGTGCCAGTATGAGCAAGATAACTGGGATTAAACTGAAGCAGTTTGAGCAGTTTAGTGTTTCCAGAAATTGTACCAAAGTAACAATTGTTTAACCTTATGGTTTTAGTCACTCAGGTAAAAGAAAAAGTTGTCACCAAAGAAATGACTTCAATAAGAAAGTATCTACTAAAAAAAAGTTACTTGAGTAGTGAGTAATGAATCCATTCTCACCAGTTTGAGAGGTTTTTCTCTTAAATTTGTGGCTCTTCCCTAAAATTAGTATTTTCTCCTATAAATGTAAACATCGGTGATTTTTCTCATCAGTTTGAGAGTTTTTTTTTCTTCTGGTAAACCTGTGATGCTTTTCTTAAAAGTGTAAAAGTTTTTTCTCCATAAATTTGTGAAAATTTTCTAATAAATAGTTACTTTTTGCTCCTAAAATTACAATGTTTTAATGACAAAAAAAATCTACTCCCCACCCCCCCAACCCTTTTTTCCCCAGTGAAGTTTTACTCATTAATTTCCATAATTTTTTGGGTAAATTTGTGACTTTTTTCTTATAAATTTGTCTTTGTTTTCTTATATATTTGCACCTATTTTCTTGTAAACTTGCAACTTTACTCTTACTAATTAAGGTTTTTCTTTTAGAAGTGTTAGTCAGAGAAAAGTCTAAAATAAACTGTTCTCATGCTAACTCTAATATAGTATTAAAATCATATAGAGAAACAGCAGGCAGTAATAAATCAAGTACTTCTTGAGCCACAATACTTACATTTGCAAAATAACTTACATTTGCTGAAATCAAGAGTAATTTAGAGTATGACCAAATGTACTTGAGTTAATTTACAGGATTATTCTTTAAGACATAGCAAAGAGTAAAAAGTATCTTGAAATATAACTATTCACAAATATATTGCAAAAAGCTACTTGAATAGATGTACTTAAGTACTGTAAATTACCATCTTTACTAGCTACCTTTGCCTTCAAGTATCAGCCAATTAAGATAAGATAAGCCTTTATTAGTCCCACAATGGGGAAATTCCAGGATTGCAACAGCACAGCAACACTCAGAGCAATAATTAAGAAGATACGGAAGATATAATTAAGAGCAGTGGATATACATACGTACACATAAATATATAAATACGTATATGTACAAAGTGCGGAGCATTGTAGCAAGATGGAATAAACAGCATAACCGTCTACTTAGTTATCCTACATAGTATGAATATGTACCCATACATATTGTCACCCTCCGTAGCGACTGATATTGTCCTAGTTGTATACTGGAGGGGACCATTTGTGTAAGTCTGTTGCGTCTTTTGCATTCAATGCTATTAGGTCGTCACGTTTTTTTGCCATCTCTGCGAGCAGCCCTGCTTAGGTTATACAGTCTGACAGCCGTAGGTAGGAAGGACCTGCGAAACCTCTCGGTCGCGCACCTAGGATGATGTAGTCTACTGCTAAATGAGCTCCTCAGTGCGTTCAATATGTCCTGCATAGGGTGGGACTCGGACTCCAGCAGAGATGACAGTTTAGCCACCATCCTTCTCTCTCCTATCTCCTCTACTGGGTCAGGGCGCTGCCCCAGGACAGAGCTAGCTTTCTTGATCAGTTTGTTCAGTCTCTTCCTATCGGCTGCTGTAATGCCACTGCCCCAGCAGACCACTCCAAAAGTGATGGCTGATGCCACCACCGTGTCGTAGAACGTCTTCAGCAGCGCCCCTTGTACACCAAAAGACCTGAGCCTCCTCAGTAGGAACAGCCTGCGCTGTCCCTTCTTGTAGAGTGCGTCGATATTGTGTGACCAGTCTAGTTTATTGTTCAGATGAACACCAAGGTACTTGTAGGATGTCACCATCTCAATGTCTCTTCCCTGTATGTTTACTGGTGCTGTGAAGGGTTGTCCTTGCCTGCGGCAGTCCACCACCAGCTCCTTAGTTTTCCTCGCGTTGATCTGGAGGCAGTTCCGATGGCACCAGTCCACAAAGTCCTGGATAAGCCCTCTGTACTCAGCTTCATCTCCGTTGGAGATGAGGCCGACGATCGCAGAGTCATCAGAGAACTTCTGTAGATGGCAGTGTGTTGTGTTGTGTGAGAAGTCCGCAGTATAAAGGATTAATTTTTAGATCATTATTTTGTTTAACATATTATGTGCAGTTTTTAAAAATACACTAATTTCCTTTTTTCCTTAGATCCAAGAGTTAGATGAGATTTTTTATATCTCTTTCTAAAATAGCCACTGTTAATAGTGGTGGCCTAGGTGGTAGAGCATCTGCCCCACAACCGGGAGGTCATAGGTTCAAATCCCAGCTGGGTCATACCAAAGATCATATAAAAATTGTACTTTCTAGCTTGGCGCTCAGCATAATAGAATGAGGAAAGGTAAGTAAATACACAGAGCTATCAGAGGACTGACCCCCCACTGTAGCTTTCACTACTCACAGTAGCTGTGTGGCCTAGGGTCAGAGAAACGGAGATAGGTGCTGCCCCATACACCACATGGTGCCCCACATGCTGTGGAAGGGATTAACTAACAATAGTTTAGTTTATGACAACAGCTAAAATACTCTGTTCATGTCAAGGATATGAATCCTACTGCTTTGGATCCACATGAGCTTCTTTTGCATCCCATGACTTTGACAAAAAAGTTAAAGCCGCACATAGGCTACTATACAAAAGTCTCAAATTTACAGAAAATTTTAAGAAAAGTTACAACATTGTATATTTAAGAGTCAAAAATCTCTCTTTTTCTAATACTGAGAGGATAACTTGGCTATTTTACATTCATTTTAGGCCTCAAATGCTTTGTGGTTCATGCACATTTTCAGCCAAACATTGCTTAAAATTGCTGTTTCCATTTTTTTGAGGTTGGAAACCCCTGTTTATCCACATAAAAAATTTAGCTGATGTCTATTCTGGAACTGCTAATGGCAATGTTAACAAACAGAATTGAGGTGGTAGTGGCTCAGGAGGTAGAGTGGGTCGTCCAATAACCGGAGAGTCAGCTGTTCGGATCCTGCTCCCCCCACCATGCTGTTGTGTCCCTAGGCAAGACATTTTACTCACCTTGCCTCCAGTGTCCATGACACTGGTGTATGAATGTGAATAAATGTTTGGTGGAGGCTGTTGGCATGGATTGACAGCCATGTTTCCACTAGTCTGCCCCAGGGCAACTGTGGCTACAGAGGTTGCTTACCACTACCATTGTTTGTCTGTGGAGTGAATGAACAATGGACTCATTGTAAAGTTCTTTGGGTGTCGTGAAAAGTGCTATATAAATGCAGTCCTTTATTATTAAAGTTAGTTGCAAATTTTTGATAGTCTCATAATTGTAATACTTAAAGGTTACCATCTATCAGGTGTGTAGCACCAAGTTTGGGGCTGCACGTACAGATTTTACATTAGTTCCACCGTGACTGCCCCTCTACCACTCCTACCTTTGTTTGCCATAGTTTAGTTTAAGCAACTGTAGCTTAGTTTATGACAAACTAAGCTAATGTATAAATGAAAGCATCAGGAGGTGCTGATGCCTTGGTGAATGGCTGCAAACAGACACACTCTAACACACAGACACATTGACAGACTACTGTATGCCTTGTTTCACCGAGGCATAATAACTTTACATGTATATGTCATTACAGATATGAGGCTAAGATAAAAGCACTCTTGTCTCACATCTAAAGATTAATTCTTTTGCTTAACCAAAAGTTTACTTCTTCTTGAATTAATCAAAATGCTCTTTAATATCATTTTAAAGGTCCCATATTGTGCATTTTTCAAGGATTGTTCTTTAATTTTTGACATCCTTGGGGACACATGTCGTTTTAAAGACCCTCCAAAAACATTCTGTGTTGGTTTACATCCTATCAATAAAAGCTGTCTTTAAAGTTCATGTTTTCAGCCTGCTCATTAATATTAATGAGCCCCTAATCTGATTGAGTAAAGTTTTTTTTGAGTGGGCCAATCACAAATAACTTGGCAGTCAGGGCGTGCTCATTTTGCGAACTAGATAACTGAGGGTGGGGCTTATTGGTTTGTGACATCATAAAACCCAGGAAGTGCTATCCGCTAGTTTCTTTAAGAACTTGTCTAGATTAAGGCTACGTGTATTTAATATTTTAATAACATGTGACCCATGGCTGTATTTTATAAAGTTGAAAGCCAATAAAACAACATTTTGCACAATTTGGGCCCTTTAATTATTAAATTGTGTAAGACGGGAACATGGAGAAGACAAAAATATAGATTTGTTGAGGTGAAGTCATATCTGCATACTGGAAATGGGATTGAATAACATAATATAAACACAAAATATAATCTGCTAATGCTTTATATCTTAGGATGTGTACCTACATTAGTATCAGCCTGTATTTTGGTTGATTGCTGCCGAGTTAAGTGGATGTGTGGATTGGCAGATTTATCAGGCCAGATTTGTGTGTCTGTATTTCAGTGAGAACTAGGAGGGTGGCTGTACTGAATATTATAGCTCATCTGCACATATATATGCAGTACAGTTTAATATAAGTGCATCCCATTGTGTTGGAGATTCACTGCTGCTGTGAGGGGAGTCTTCTCATGTTTCATACATGAGCTCATTAACGGCGCTCAGACTGCCGTCCTCTCCTTCCTGACTAGCTCTCAGCCAGCCTCCGTCTGCCTCCTCAGGCTCAGCTCTCTGCTGGCAGAAGGGCACAGGAAGCAACATAAGCTATCCATCCAGCTTCATGCCCCACGGAGAATCTGGCAAGCTGTAAGGAACTATGCTCCGATAAAATCCCCCTTTATCCTCAGGCCATCTACAGTTCTATTATTTCTTAGAGCTCAGGGACTGATCTATCCTCAATTGTGTGTTTGTGCTAAAATAGAGCCAGCTGCTCCACTGTACTCTACTGTACTGTTGCAGTTTTCCCATACGGTGCCATTTTCCAGTGCGACAACTACCTTCTGTGACTCAGTGGTATTAGAGCTCTGAATGGCAAATGAAGCACAAATTACAAGTTGATGTTCTCTTTGTGCATTTCTCCCTGTACAGAACACCGCCTGAAAGAGAACACTACTAAATATATCGAACTGCTGGAGGACAGGCTGCACAGGTAAGTCTGTTTTTTTCTCTCTCTCCTCACATGTGAGGAGGCAGTTCTCTACAGGTCTAATAAACAAGCAGACACGAGTAGAGCAGCCACCTCAGAGGAATTTCCCCTCACCTCTGTTGTCCTCTAACCAGAGCACCGTCTCATCTGTATCTCACCTATCACATCATGCACTCACACCTTTTTTTTCTCCTACTGTTGTCTCCTTGAGCCCCTTTCTCACATTTCAGTCTGTCTCTCACCTCTACTATTTGTCTTCCTCTTCCCACCTTCTCACATACTTTCTGTACCTTTACTTTTTTAAGATCTCCACATCGGCTCATTTCCCACCTTTCCTCTTTCTAAATCATTCTAGACTAAACAATATCTCTGTCTGGCTGTTTCATTTCTTTCTGTCTGTGTCTCAGAGCTCACAAATCATAGAGGTCTGTTTACCCCATCTGACGGTTTTGATTAGCTAAGGGAATTAATTTATTTTTGACACACAATCAGCGTTTGGTATCTTTTGCCTATTTATGTTGTAGGTAAAAACAATTCTATCTGGAAGACAGGCCATATATATACTGTATATAAATATAGATGTGCCACCACTTATATATCTACTGTAGAAGACTGAAGATCTTCATCATGAGTTCAGGGTGCTACTGCCTTCTATTTGGAACCAAAGTAGCAACCGTAAACCAAAGCTGACATGTGAGGTCCCTCACCATACAGCTGTCCATTACAGCCTATGCAGCAGTCCATAGGTCTTCAGTTACAACCACAATTAATTGTGATTGCACTCCAATTTTTATAGCACCAAATGACTAATTAGAATTAAACTGATCCAAGAAAAATTGAACACTGGAACAGACATGATAAGAACTAGATGACGCTTGAGCCCTTGTGAACAGCAGCATGTTCCAGAAATGACATCATGACTAGTATCACACGATGGGCTTTTATGCCATTGCAATTTTTGTAACCTGGCAAATGCAGACAGTGCATTTAAGAAAATGGGGAGTAAAGCATATTGTTTTTCTAACATCTGAGCATTTACATGTGCATAGATTCATTCTTCTACAATTGCTTTTTGATGGTTTCAGATTTATTTTTGCACAGATGTGTTTTATACACTGAAAAGCACTAAAAGCTTTTATAAAAAAAATAAATTAGTTGGGTGTTTTATACACTTAAAAGGGAAATCTATACAATAAAACATCTTAAATCAAAGGGATTTGTTTTTAGTTTAGTCTCTCAAAATAATAGATAACATAAATGCAGGGCTTAAAGTTTTACGGCACTGTGCTGGATTTCTGGCTGCGCGGAAATTTACTTCCTATTTCTGTATGTCACGTACGCTGTGTCTTTGCGCAGCGCACAAATGGATTAGTACGAGCCCAAACGCAGGTAAAGTGAACGTGTTTATTGACAAAAGGGAAAAACATACAAAGTGTCCAGTGAATACAGTTCAGGATGGGTTATGATCAGATGACTGGCTACGAACTCCGTTGGCGAGCCCCATGTGCTCCCAGACGGAACTGGGCAGCGGAGAGGAAGGGCTAATAATAATGAAAAGGAAGACTTACATGTAGGGTCGAAGCAAACTGGCTCTGGAAACAACAACTCCGTACATAGTCCAGAAAAAGAGGAGAAACCAACTTGGAGTGAGTCTGGACATCGAATGTAGACTGACGCCGCCACAACGAGTGCTCCCACTGCCACACATAAATACCCCATAGACTAATGGGCGGCAGGTGGAAGCAGGTGCGTGAGTGAGTGAGGGAGTGAGGATGTGAGTAGGAATGAATGTGTGTGTGTGTGCATGTGTGTGTATGTATGAAAACACAAAAGGTGATGGCAACAGCTGGTGAATGCCTGGTGGAGAGAGGAGGAGGCGGGGCTGTAGACTGGCAGGGAGCCCAGGCTTAGAGGCTCCAATAACCTGCCAGCTGGAATAATTAACAACAATCAGGAAACTACAGCCACACATCATGGAACGGGGCTGAGACATCAACCCTGATCATGACAATGTACGCAGAAACAGTTTTTGTACAACCTATCTGCAGTGGTGAATGAATAATGCTCAAAATAAACAGTCAGTTCTGCATAGTTTGGAGTTCTTTTAAGATATTTAGAGCAGTGAATATAGTATTTAGGATGGCGGAACGTATTAAGCTTGCACGCTCCACTGATCTCTATAGAAAACCTGGATAGTTCACGCCCTATTTGCAAGTACAGAGCCATGTGAAGCTACCTGGTCACCATATTAGGGACGGAATCGAGTTGACACTATGTTTAGCGGCTGTCGATTTCTATAGTTCACCGGTTGTGCAAGATTGTAAGTTGTGTCTCCAGAACTCAGAACTCAGAATCAGAATCAGAATCAGAATCAGATTTACTGCCATTGTTCATGTAGTACACAAACTAGGAATTTGTCTCGGTGCCATGCTGCAACATTAAAAACATGATGAGATAAAGAGATAAACTAAAAAACTAAAGGATTAAAAACGTGCAATAAGTGTAGAAAAATAAGTAATAATAATAATAATAATAATAATAATAATAAATAATAATAGTAATAATGAGTAATACTAATCAAGGCAGTTTTAAAAAAATTAGCAAGTAGCAGATAATATGGGGTACCACAGTGCAGTTGATAATGCAACAGAAAAAACAGTGATGAATGACTTGAGTCTGGTTGAGCTGCTGTACATAGTGCACGAGAGTCAATAAGTCACTTAATGTTCAGCAGTCTGATGGCAGAGGGGAAAAAGCTGTTCATGTGCCGGGAGGTTTTAGTCTGAATGGACCGAAGTCTTCTACCTGAGGGGAGGGGGGCAAACAGTACGTGACCAGGGTGTGAAGGATCGGCTATGATCCGGCCAGCACGCCTCCGGGTCCTGGAGATGTACAGGTCCTGGAGAGATGGGAGTTTGCAGCCGATCACCTTCTCAGCAGTGCGCACGACGCGCTGCAGCCTTAGTCTGTCCCTGGCAGTGGCTTCTGCATACCACACAGTTATGGAGGAGGTGAGGATGGACTCGATGATGGCCGTGTAGAACTGCACTAACATCTTGGTGGGTAGCTTGAGCTTCCTCAGCTGCCGCAGAAAGAACATCCTCTGCTGGGCCTTTTTGATGAGGGAGCTGATGGTTGGCTCCCATTTAAGGTCCCGGGTGATGGTGGTGCCCAAGAAGCGGAAGGAATCTGCAATGGTGATGGGAGAGCCTGTGATGGTGAGGGGGGGCAGGGGGGTTGTGACTTTCCTGAAGTCCACAATCATCTCCGCAGTCTTCAGTGCGTTCAGCTGCAGGTTGTTATGGCTGCACCAGGACACCAGCTGGGCCACCTCTTTCCTGTAGACGGACTCGTTGCCGTTGGAGATGAGCCCAGTGAGGGTGGTGTCGTCCGCAAACTTAATCAGCTTAACAGACTGGTGGGAGGAGGTGCAGGAGTTGGTATAAAGGGAGAAGAGTAGGGGGGAAAGTACACAGCCCTGAGGTGATCCAATGCTGATGCTAACAGAGTCCGAGACAGACTTCCCCAGCCGCACATGCTGCCTCCGGTCCGTCAGGAAGTCGGTGATCCACCTGCAGAGGGAGTCAGGCACGTTGAGCAG
The DNA here is from genome assembly GCA_020510985.1 of Pholidichthys leucotaenia. Lineage (NCBI taxonomy): Eukaryota > Metazoa > Chordata > Actinopteri > Cichliformes > Pholidichthyidae > Pholidichthys > Pholidichthys leucotaenia. Next base: position 296,779,412 of record CM035841.1, on the reverse strand, counting down.
GGACAGCTTGTCCTGGAGCAGATCGGGGCGGATGGTGTTGAATGCGGAGCTGAAGTCCACAAACAGAATCCTGGCGTAGGTTCCCGGGGAGTCCAGGTGCTGCAGGATGGAGTGGAGGGCCAGGTTGACTGCGTCGTCCACAGACCTGTTAGCACGGTAGGCAAACTGCAGCGGGTCTAGGAGGGGTGTGGTGATGGACTTGAGGTGAGACAGGACCAGGCGCTCAAAGGACTTCATGACTACAGAGGTGAGCGCTACAGGTCTGTAGTCGTTAAGTCCAGTAATCCGTGGCTTCTTGGGGACAGGGATGATGGTGGAGGATTTGAGGCAGGTCGGCACGTGACATTGCTTAAGGGAGGTGTTAAAAATGTCTGTGAAGACAGGAGCCAGCTCTTTCGCACAGTGTCTCAGGGTGGAGGGAGACACACCGTCCGGCCCGGGGGCCTCGCGCGGGTTCAGTCTGGAGAACTGTCTGTGCACGTCCTGTTCACTGATGACAAGGGCAGGGGGGGAGGAGGAGGAGGAGGAGGGGGGGACCGCTTTTGATGAATGAGGGGCTGAGGAGGCAGTGGAGCTGGGTGGAGTGGGTGAGTTGGACACAGCTGACGAGGTGTCAAAACGGGCGTAATGTTGGGACAGTTTTTGACAAAGGGCTTTGTCATCCTGACCTTTAGAAGCCTGAGGCCGATAGTTGGTGATTTGCCTCAGTCCTCTCCACACAGAAGCCGAGTCATTAGCAGTGAACTGCTGCTGGAGTCTCTCAGAATACACAGATTTAGCTCTCCTCAGCTCTCTGTTAAACCGATATTTAACCTCCCTGTAGCAGTCCCTGTCTCCACTTTTCAACGCTGCTTCCTTCTCCTTCCTGATCTGTCTGAGCTTGGCCGTGAACCAGGGCTTATCATTAGAGTATCTCACCCTGGTGCACGATGGAAGAATATTCTCCTCACAGAAGTTGATATATGAGTTCACAGTGTATGTGTACTCATTAAGATCATGTGTGGCTCCTTTAAACATGCCCCAGTCAGTTATTTCCATGCATGTGTTCAGTTTCTCTCCAGCTTCACTGGTCAATTTCTTCGTGGTGGTCACAACAGGTTTAGTGAGTTTCAGTCTCTGTCTGTATGTGGGGATGAGGTGGACCATCACGTGATCAGATAGTCCCAGCGCAGCGCGGGGAACAGCGCGATATGCGTCTTTCACTGTAGTGTAACAGTGATCCAGCGTGTTATTTCCTTTGGTTGGACATTTAATAAACTGTTTGTAGCGGGGGAGCTCGTGACTCAGATTGCTCTGGTTAAAGTCGCCCACCACAATAACCAGGGAGTCTGGAAAGTTCCGCTCCGTGAGTTGGATGTGATCCACGAGCACGCGCTGAGCTTCGCGCGTGTCCGCGTCGGGAGGGACGTACACAGCGACGAGGATGAATGAGGCGAACTCCCGCGGGGAATAAAATGGCTTGCAGTTAATAAAAAGAAATTCCAGGGCGGGAGAACAGTGTTTGGAAATCACCGTTACATCAGAGCACCAGCTGTTGTTAATATAGAAGCACACTCCTCCTCCAATAGACTTACCGGAGAGCTCTGTGACGCGATCAGCACGAAACAGCTGAAATCCCTCGAGGCTGATCGCGCTATCTGGAATGTTCTCTTTAAGCCAGGTCTCAGAGAAACAGATGACAGACGAGGAAGCGAGGTCCTTAAATCGCATCAGCAGTCTTAATTCTTCTACCTTGTTCAAGAGAGAATTGGCATTGGATAGAAATATGCCAGGCAAGGCTGTTCGCGTGCCTCTCTTTCGCAGCCGAGCGAGAATCCCCCCTCGCTTCCCTCTTTTACGCCGTCTTACTCTTTGAGCCAAACAATGAATCAGATCGGCGGCAGAACTCAGAACTCAGAACTCAGAACTCAGAAAGGATTTATTGCCAAGTACATTAACAGTAAACAACTGATAACATACGAGGGATTTGACTTGACACTGAAAACAACATGCATTTCCGGTGACACGGCAGTGTCGATAACGCGCCTGTCAGCAGACTAGGAACAGGAAGCATGGGGAAGAAAAGGATAAACACAATAGGAGAGAGCAAAAAAGCATTGATTGTCAGAATATCGGTCATAAATGATCAATATTATGATTACAAGAAAAAAAGCCCTCAATGCACAATTAGCAGACATAGAATGTATACAAGACACAAAGAGAGCAGTGAGTGAATGATCTTCTCATCAGTTTATTGAGTCAGTATGAGTGTAGTGTTGAGTGAAGGTGTTTATATCAGTTAAGAACAACAAAGTCTCTTCAGCAGGAGTTGTTGTGTCTAGCGTCTGGCACTTTGTCCTTGAGCCAGGCAGCTGGCTGTCCATAAGAGTCAATGCAGCTCAGATGTTTTGAAAACAAAAAACTGCAGATAATCTGGAGGACTTGATTGTAAGGGGCAGGTCAGATAAGTGGAATAGTACTGTTCCCAGAGAAAAAAAACCCCTTTATATTCTCTTACAGATTCAGTACTTTAATCCTTCAGTGCTGGACGTTGAATTCTTCATGGACGGCTCTCAGCGTGATCATGATGTAATCCATTTTCCTAGACAGTTCTCCATTAGCCGCTGTCAGAGTCCTGCCCATTTGTTCAATTTGATGGTTAAGCCTCGCCTGGTCAGCATTTTGATAGGCTCCCTCCATCTTCATCAATTTACGGTACACCAGAACAATCCCAGATCCAATCAGAAAGATTCCGATTACCATTGCTACGAAGATGTATAAATCTTCGACATCTTCGATAGAAAGATCACACAGGCACAAGAGTTTCCAATTACTTGTGTCCTTCAAATAGCCCGCAGCCGCTGTTCCTGCGGGGCAAACTACCTCCCCCGGGGCACTTTTCCTCGTTGAAAAAATAGTGTCAATTGCGTTCAAAGCCCAGCTTATTAAATCCATAATTTCGTTCGATAATCAGCAGTAGAGACATGCAGACAGACAACAGCAAGCTGGGATCCAGTCAGTTAGGGGAGGAAAGAGATAAAGAGTCAGAGCTGGAGAGAAGGAAAAAAGCGTCTGCTCTCTTTGGAGGGCGGAAGTGAAGAGGCCAAGAAGTTCCATGCCAAGAAGTTCAAAATCTGTTAATTTTTGGGGAAGTTATTGAGGTAAAAGTGGCACCGTTTACTACTAAACCCATTCATTCTCCATTGACTCGCTGAGTGTTTTGGTAGTACTAATATGACGGCTAGGTGGCTTCACTTCTGGTGGCCAATGATTCATCCAGTTTTTCTATCCACCTTATTCATAGGCCCCATGATGCCTCGCGTGAATTATGGGTGCAACTTCCGGTACTAGTTTAGAACGTATGGCTGTCACTGAAACTCAACACTTTTCCTTGTTAAAAAAACAATGACTTCGGCATCAAAAATGCAGGAACGCGGCCTTTTGCACCTTAAAAACAGTAATAAAATCATACCACGTCCCACGACTATGGAGGGATAGGAAGATGATCTTAAAAAGTGGCCTCGCAGACAGTAGCTCTGTTAGAGCTCTGTTATATCTTCATATAAAGAAAATTTCTAAAACAGTAAAAAAAAATCTGAACTGCTTTAAATTAATTAGATATTACATACCATACCAAGCAGCTGTACTGTATATGCATTCTATGGTTTTTTCTCATATATCATACTGTTTGACAGTCTGGGCTCAAGCAGCTCCTTCCACAATAAAACATGTAGGTTCATTATATAATCAAACTCTAAAAATCTTGGATAAAAAGCCCATTAGGTGGCATCACTGTTATATTTTAAAAAAAAATACAATCTATTGAGTTTTGAGAGTTTCATTGACCTCTGTTTTCTGAAATTAATTTTTAAATGTTTCCATAAATCAGCGCCAGAGCCACTTGCTGGTTTCATCCAAAGACAGGACAGCAGCAGAGCCACCAGGAGTTCTGTTAACAATAACTGTAAAATATTCCACCGCAGAACCACATTTGGACAAACAGCTTTCTCTATAAAGGGCAGTCATATCTGGAACACAATGCCAAATGAAATTAAAACAATAACGGACTTTAAAACATTTACTACAAAGGTTAAAAACTGGCTGAAAAATAAACAAGAATGTACCCATGTATGAAATGATTTTCTGCAGGGTGTGAGTGAATGAAGGGAAGGAATGAATGTGTTTGTTTATAGTGAGTGACGAAGGGAGGGAGACCTGAAATAGGCAAATGTGAACCAGGTTTTTATATTGTATATTTATAATCTTGTTTGCATTGATGTATGTGGTTACTGTTTATTCTGTTTTCATTTTTTCTTTTCCTTATCCTTCTTTCTTTTTACCTGTTTCTTCTTTCTAAAGCCCATCCAGGGACAAGAGTTGCAAATTAGCTCATAGCTATACACTCTTTGTGCAACACATTAGATTGATTGTCATTTGATTAATTGTCTATGTTTATTGCACTGTCCCTGTCAAATAAACAAATAAAAATAAAAATAAAATAGTTAGCACTGCTGCTAAGATAATAACGCTGTAAACACATAAAAGCTCTGAGATATATCAATGTCTCCACTGCAATAAAGTCATCTGCATTTTGTCAAAATATGTTGGACATAATCAAATTTACCTCAGAGCAGACGTAAAATCTAGTCAGAGCCACAAAGAACCACAACACCGTGCTTGGGTCTTTTAATGTCGGGGTAAATACAGACAACTGCAGCTGTTTGTTTTACATCGAAATTAAAGTGCTCATGCTGCTGTCATGCCATGAATGCTTGTTATTTAACTTAACATGTACAGACCTTTTCTGACAATTGTTCAGAATTTTATTGACCTATATTTTGTGATAATTTAAAAATGAATGCATGCTGAAGCATGCTGAAGTCCATATTGTTTCAAGGCAGTGCAACGAATGCCAAAACCCCCCAAAACTATTTGATATCTTTCCTAAATCGTTAAGCCTTAGGAAGCAAATTGTAACTATTTTTTATTTATTATTTTACTTCATGCAGCCTTGCATCTGGTGACGTATATGTCGCAAAAATGTCAGATCTGTGACATTAATACAAGTGAAAACATACCTGGTGCTCTTGCTTCTGTTCCACCAATCACACCAACGGTCCTTGTTAGTTTTCAGTGCGTGACGTACGCATTGCCGGTGAGAAGCCTCCATTTATACAGTCTATGGCACAACCACAAACACCAGCAACAAGTACCAGAACTACATCAAAACATTCAAAAAATACAAAAACTAGAAGTGCTGAAATTAGCTGCCACTTGAGTGCAAAACACGTATGTAGACTGTACATTAAAATGAATTTGAAAAACTTTTAAAAATGCTATTTTAAATACCCCACTACTCCACTGTTGCTGACTGATTTAACAATACTTCAGCCAAAACCGGAAGTTGTCCCCATAATTGTTTCTACAGCAGCGCCCTCAGGAATAAGGTGGATAGATATCAGTGGTGTGCTCCTAATCATAGTGTCAGCGAGACTGAGTAACTGGAAACATGAATGTTTCATCCTTCAGCATACAGAAAACCTTTCATTCATTCTGTAGGATGGAGAGTAAGTTTTTGAAGCCTGGGGAAGATGTCCTAATTGACAAAAGACTTAAAAACAAATGGCGCTGGGCGGGAATTGAAGAAATGGGCAGAGATGGTAAGCCTTTTGGTAGCTGGTGTAAAAAAAAAATTGAGAACCAGGAGCTTGTTTCTGCACATTGTGCTTGAAAAAATGGGGAGTATTATATGCAGTTCACTGTGCTGTTTACAATTTGTTATTAAAAATACATGGTGCAAATGTTGCATATTCATTCATTCATTCATTCATCTTCTTCCGCTTAATCCTTTTCGGGTCGCGGGGGGGCTGGAGCCTATCCCTGCATCTTTGGGCGAGAGGCAGGGTACACCCTGGACAGATCGCCAGTCCATCGCAGGGCCAACACAGAGAGACAGACAACCATTCAGTCTCACAGTCATACCTAAGGACAATTTAGAATCCCCAGTTTGACATTTCATTACAAAATAGTAAATCAATGGCTTTTTCCATATACCCTTTACTGAATGGTTGCTAATCAAATCTTATTCCACCAGTGAATTAGTTCACTTGACTGAGTTTTACATACCCTTATTCACAAATTTCATGTTGCAGATTGTAGGTCATTCTGTACATAATTTTATAACTTGATAGCAACAACATTGTAAATGTTAGATGTTTGCACCATATTACAGTGAGAACTAAGTGAGTACTGTTGCCACCTACTGACCTTCCTTGGTATTGCTGTTTCAAACAGTCCACCATAATCAAGTCTGAATTTATCAGTGGGTATGGCAGATGTTACTAGCTAGTTTCAAGGAAAACTAGCTATAACTATATATACACTACCGTTCAAAAGATTGGGGTCACTTAGAAATTTCCTTATTTTTGAAAGAAAAGCACTTTTTTTCAATGAAGATAACTTTAAACTAATCAGAAATACACTCTATACATTGCTAATGTGGTAAATGACTATTCTAGCTGCAAATGTCTGGTTTTTGGTGCAATATCTAGATAGGTGTATAGAGGCCCATTTCCAGCAACTATCACTCCAGTGTTCTAATGGTACAATGTGTTTGCTCATTGCGTCAGAAGGCTAATGGATGATTAGAAAACCCTTGTGCAATCATGTTAGGTCTGCAATGCTGTAATTGCTGCAAATGGAGGATTCTTTGACGAAAGCAAAGTTTGAAGGAAAAAATTATTATTTCAAATACAAATCATTATTTCTAACCTTGTCAATGTCTTGACTATATTTTCTATTCATTTTACAACTCATGGTGGTAAATAAGTGTGACTTTTCATGGAAAACACAAAATAATTGTCTGGGTGACCCCAAACTTTTGAACGGTAGTGTATATTTTACTACTAGTACTACTACTACTCACAAAAAGTTAGGGATAGTCGGCTTTCAGGTGAAATTTCAAGATGCTCCTAAAATGCGCTAGAACCTTTACAGGTGAACTTAACCCTTTGAGTGTGAGAATTTGCATGCCCCTAGTGGCAGAGCGCAGCACTGTGCCTGCCTTCTCACTCTGACTTTGTCAAAATTAAGGGAGAAATTTCTGTTTTTTTTTTTTAAATGTACCGATTTCTTGTTCATGAACTTTGAAGATAAGATGATGAGGTACCTCTGTACAAAAAACGGTGTCAAAAGACTGAACTATTTTTTGTATAAATACGTCCAAAGTCCAATTTTGACTGAGTTATGGAATTTAAAGAGGTACCGTGACATTATGCAAATTAGATGCGTAAATTTATTCCTATCTGAAACTTTGGATCATACTTTACATCTTTCTAATTGACAGTAAGCCATTATCACTTACCACTTTCAAGTTATAGCCTTGGAAATCTGAACTATTTTATTGACAAAAAATATTGACCACTCTTGACCACTAGGGGTTATGTCACAATTTGGCAACATACACACTCATAGGGTTAATTTGACCTTCTCTAACCTTTTGAATGCACATGTCCAACTGTTCAGTGTTTCAGCACTTTTTGCATAACGTACTGTTCTCTAACAAGGTGCTTAATGGCAAAATTCACAAGTGTTTGATCCATGAATTGACCAATAAATTTTCTGGTTCAGTTAGAATTTGTATTTAAACAGTCCTCTTCATCATGCTGTTCACATTTTGACACCATGAGACCACAACAGCACTTCACAATTGATCAACAGTACCTCGCCAGTGCGAGGCTTCAAACAGGATGTTCTCAGAGGGAAGTGGCCACTGAGCTTACAGTGTTATCAGCAGGTTGCAACAGAGATACAAAGAGACTGGAAGAGTCACAGAAAGGCATAGAAGTGGACATCCTTTAGCCACATCCCACGCTGATGACTGCTTCATTGTGAACAGTGCCCTGTGGAACCAGATAATGAATGCCAATCAGCTCCAGGCACATTTAAGGGAGGTGGGAGGCACCCAAGTGTCAGACCATTTGAAACAGTTTACATCAGCGTGATCTGTATGCTGGACGACTTACAAGGGTACCTGACCACACCACCAGGCACATGTGTCATCGTCTTGCATGGGCCAGTGAGCATTTACGCTGGACAAGGGACCAGTGGGCCTCAGTGCTGCTCTCTGATGAAAGTCGATTCACATTGAGCAGAAATGATGAGCATCAATGATGTTGGAGATGTCAAGGAGAGGGCTATGCATCAGCCACTGTTGTCACCAGATGGGCCTTTGGTGGTGGTGGTGTTCCAGTCTGGGCAGGTGTGTCTAATCAATCCAGAACTGCCCTACACCTTGTGAATGGTACAGTGACAAGCTGATACTATCTGAATAACATCATTAATCCAGTCATTGTGCCCCTCCATGAACAACACAGGCCTAATTTCATCTTCATGGATGACAATGCTTCAGCTCATCGAGGTCACATCATTAGGTAACGGCTGCTGGAGTACCTCAAATGGAGTGGTGTGCACGTTCTCCAGACCTGAATCCCATAGAAAACCTATGGGATCAGCTGAGTCGCTGTGTAGAGGCTCGTAACCCTGCACCCCACAACCTCAATGACCTGAGGGCTGCCCTTCAAGAAGAGTGGAATGCCATGCCTCAGCAGACAATAAGTCGACTTGTGAACAGCATGAGACATCGTTGTCAAGCTGTAATTGATGCTCAAGGGCACATGACAAATTATTGAGACACTGACATTTTTTGTTGTGGTATACCCACCACTGTTGTTGGCTTTTGTTTCAATAAATTGTTTGAGATGAGGAAATCACCATTGCATGCCTCTACTTACATCCCCTACTTTCATGATATAATATCACTGTAGTGTGAACTTTTTACATTTTTTTTTGTAAATTTCACCCGAAAGCCAAATATTCCTAGCTTTTTGTGTGTAGTGTATATACTGTATATATAATATATAAAATGGATATGTGTCTGCATGCATGTGTGTCTCCACCCCGTGACCCTGCTCCCCAAAAAAAGTTCAGACTCAGGACTTTTTTTTTTTTTGCCTTATCCCCTGTAAATGTGATCTATGCCCTGTGATGGACTGGTGATCTGTCCAGGGTGTACCCAGCCTCTTGTCCAAAGACGCTGGGATAGACTCCATACCCCCACGACCCGAAAAGGATTAAGCGGTAGAAGATGAATGGATGGATGAAGATGTGGTCTATGGTGAAAACTGCAGCGAGGTGAGAAAGCTCCAAGCAGCGAGTGGAAACAGTTGTGGCAGTTCAGAGTTGTCGCTCTTCGCACAGTGACCTTGTACATCAACTGTAAGAAAGGTCATACTGCAGCCAGCCACCAGAGGGCGAGCAAGATGCAAGAAGAGCATCTTGGAGAGGTCTCAGTTGTCCTTTTATATTTGCAGTCTATGAGACAGACAGATCGTGTCTAGCATCTGTGACTGGCTCTTATTCTGCAAGGGGTTGGATCAATTTACATTTTACTAATGGATAAATGTAGTCGTTAATGATTTTGAGCTGCACTGTCGTTATTTCCAAGTGTTCAGAAGAGAAAAAGTTTCAGAGGCATGGGCTTCCTTTAAGCTGAGAAAAACCTTCATTGTCAGAGACCTTCTCCGTGTGTTTGGCCCGCCTCTGTTTGAAGTGTGTGTGTGTGTGTGTGTGAGAGAGAGAGAGAGAGAGAGAGAGAGAGAGAGAGAGAGAGAGAGAGAGAGAGAGAGAGAGAGAGAGAGAAGCTTTCTGAGTTTCATCCCTGTAGAGGCGGGGTCACCTCTTTGGAGGCTCAGTGACATTCTGCAGGTTTTTGTTGTTTTTTTTTAATATTTGCTTGTTTGTTTTTTGAAGGAGGCACAGGCTGCAGGTTTGCTCTGTCAAAGAGCAACATGGCTGTGATCGCAGCACCCAGCAGGGAAACACACCTCGAGACCATTTCCTTCAATAGGGCAGATGGCTGCTTTGTGCTTGGATTGTTGGATTTTTTTGAGAGTACCTGTGACTGACTGCACCATGAATCTTACTGTGTGAAAAACCATCTCACTCTGCTCTGCCAGTATATTGACTATAAAAGCCCTAATCTGTGGCTACAAAGGTGATTTAGTGTTGGACCTTCACAAAGTTCACAGAAGTGCCTCCCTAAATGCATCTCAATGATGTCACTTGTGAAGATCTTCCCTGTCTGTCATCTCCAGTTTGTGAGCTGATCGGTCTGGTAAAACCTCTCGGATTCCACGCTGAGATAACCCCGATGACATTGTCAAGATTATTTTTTCAAAGCTCCTCCAGGATCACAGACAACACCATAAAGCCCTCAGCACAGAATAAGTGGTGCTCAAAACCTCATCTTCATGTCGAAATCAGTGGAGTGCCTCGTTGAATAATTATATAAAATATGGTAATGATGAAAATGTTGATTCATCCTCTGTAGGGCTTTATGTCTTGGATTATGAATTCAGAAAGCCTCTTAATATAAGTTCAAAAGCACATTCTTGAATGAAATAGTCTGCTTTGTGATTTGCCTCTTTAGCGTTTAACGTTTGTTCTCTTATATTGTAGTTTTTTTTACCTCTGCCAAGGAGGTAATTTTTTTGCCGGTGTTGGTTTGTTGGTTTGTCTGTCTGTCTGTTTGCAACATTACTCAAAAAGTTATGAACAGGTTTTGATGAAATTTTCCGGAAAGGTGTGTCATGGCATGGGGAACAGATGACTAGATTTTGATGATGATCTGAGAGTGCATACCTCTGCCGAGGCTCTTATCTTTTCACAGAGTGTTAGCAACAATACTCCAAAACTACTGGATGGATTTGGATACAATTTTCACCAGACGTGGCTCTAGGTCTACACACAGAACCATTACATTTTGGAGGTGATCCACGAGGGGCGGAAGGAGCCTATGCACTCTCTGCGTGCTTTTCTAGTTCTGATATTTTATAATCAGGAAACTTATGATTTATTCAGCACATCATCACTGTGTGTCTATATATATATATATATATATATATATATACACAGTATATATATATATACAGTATATATACAGTATATATATATATATATATATATATATATATATATATATATATATATATATATATATATATACACACACAGTATATATTTATGTTAATATGTACATATGTATACTAGCTGCTCTTGTTTTTTCTTGCCTTCTGATTGTTGCTCTGAGTGTTGCTATCCCTGTGCTGTTGCAATCCTGGAATTTCCCCATTGTGGGACTAATAAAGGCTTATCTTATCTTATCTTATCTTATCTTATCTTATCTTATCTTATCATCGGTATGTTCCCCGTTACCCCGTTAAACTTTATATAACAGATGGCTACTTGTTTTGTAGAGTCCCATTTTAAAGCCCTGAGCTGTGATGTTGTAGTATTGGCTGTTTTCAAACCACCTCTTACACAAGTTTCTATTGATGGCATAAATTTAACTAGAAAATACAAGATTCTTTCTTCAAATACCTTTAAAATACAGTATATAATGTTCCTGATCTTTGTTGGATCTTATTTGGGTGATCCTGTGTTATTTTTTACTTCCACCAAGGGGATTATGTGATCAGGGTGGTTTGTCTGTCTGTCCGTCTGTTAGTAGAATTACACAAAAACTACTGGATGGATTTTAATGAAATTTTCACCAGAGGTAGCCCTTGGGCCAAGGATGAACCCATTACATTTTGGTGATGATCTGAGACTGCATACCTCCACCAAGGACCTTGTTTGTATTTGTGCAGCAGGATGTGGTTTATTAAATATTAGGTCTTTAACTTCCAAGTCTCTGTTAGTCCATGATCTGTTAATTGATCATCAGATTGCTGGGATTGAACCCACGATCCCCGCGATCCCCCGGCCGAGGGTAAACTGTGCTGCCACAGTGCTAAACCACTGCGCCACCGTGCAACCTTGTCAATGTCTTGACTATATTTTCTATTCATTTTACAACTCATGGTGGTAAATAAGTGTGACTTTTCATGGAAAACACAAAATAATTGTCTGGGTGACCCCAAACTTTTGAACGGTAGTGTAAATGAATCAACTCTCTCTGGTTATTTAAACTGTCAAAATCCCAGAAGTTCTGGTCGTGGAGGAGGAGTAGCAACAATTTACCATTCCAAATTACTAGTTAATGTAAAGCAAAAAACATGTTATAATTCCTTTGAGGGCCTGGTCCTCAGTATTGGACACTTTAGCAATTTTAGGTTAAACCCAATTTTATTTGCCATAGTTTATCGTCCCCCATCAACCTACTCAGAATTTTTATCCGAATTTGCTGATTTCTTAGCTGATTTAGTGCTGAAATCTGATAGAATAATTATAGTAGGGGACTTTAATATACATGTGGATGTAGATAGTGACTGCCTTAATGTGGCATTTAATTCAATATTAGACTCGATTGGGTTTTCTCAGAAAGCAGGAAATTCTACTCATTACCTCCACCATACATTGGACCTTGTTCTGACATATGGCATAGAAATAGAAAATCTTGTAGTGTCTCCTCATAACCCTGTACTGTCAGACCATTGTCTGTTAACCTTTGATTTTACTATTTCTGACTATTTGGCTCCTAAAGAAAAAATATTATTACAGTAGATGCCTCTCAGATGATGCTGTTACCAAATTTATGCAGATTGTTTTCTCTATGCCATGTGTCAACACAACGGAAATAAGCTATAGACAGCTTGCTCCTTCGGTAATTGATAACATGGTGGATAGTGTTACAGCTTCTCTGCATTAGACTCTAGACTTGGTGGCCCCCTTAAAAAAGAAAAAGTCTAATCAGAGATTTCTAACTCCTTGGTTCAACACAGAAACTCATAGCTTAAAACAGAAGACTTGTGGCGGTTCGTTTTAACCCCACAACAGACTAAGGACACTCAGCCCTCTTTTCTCTGTTTTTCTGCTGCATTACTGAGAAGCAATGTGCCATTCATGTATTTGTGATGCAAACATGCATGTGTTGTGATGTAATGCGCCATTCTGTATAGTGTGCATATGGCTTGTCCTTACTGTGCTTTTTCTGAGCATCTTAGATGTGCTTTGGTGTATTAATGTCTACAGGTAGACGAGTTTCTTCTGTCTCACCTATGTGATGTTAATCGATGCCTTTCATCCTTTGTACTCATGCGTCCTGTCCTTACTGTGACCTAGAGACTCAGATCAATATGTAGATGTGCTTGTTAGCCTCTTTGTCTTGCACTTAGAGCGAGGTCTAGCTAATCTGCCCATTGTGATGTATGGCTTACAAATGCAAATACCTCCTGCCTGTTCTGTTGTCCCTTTGATCATTCTAGACTGTGGGGTATGTCTTTTTGATGTATTGTTATGATCAAGTATTTAAGGTGCAACTCTGTAACGCAATCTCTCTCTTACTCTCTCACTCTGATCCTGCAACAGGTGGACACACTGTGTCCGCCTCTCTTTCTCTGAGAGCCTAGGGATCCCGCTCCGGGCTGCTCCACTATGCACCGGAGAGAGGATCCCGTGAAGGCGGTATGATTAATAAAACCTGCTTAAAACCACAGCACTGCTGCTTATTTTTTCATGCCGCTTCACTGGTGACCCCTCGAACACGCACACGTTTTGTGCGAATGCAACCTTCCGAGCTGGACAGCTGTACAGCTGCGTTGGCGACCCCTTGAAGACGCAGCCTTCTGTTTTGGATGGCCACGCTGGCGAACCGACGCTGAAAAAAACGAGCGGCCAGCGAACGCAACACCCGGGCATGAATGCTCCGTCGCCTGAGATCTGCACAACCACGCTGGACCGGCCGCTCTCACTGAGAGCGCACGCACCTCGTCCTCTCTCCACGACGGCAACCTCCAGGGCCGACGGGGAGCGCAGCGCGTGGAACTGAACGCACCATGGCCGCACGAGCGACAACGATCGTCTCCTCCCTCTCACCGCTCCAACGCAGCTGCACGAGCCCGGGGCACAAAGATCGTCTATTGCCTCGCACCGCTCCAACGCGCCTCCACGAGCCCGAGGGACGGAGATCGTCTACTTCCTCACACCGCTCCAACGCAGCTGCATGAGCCTGAGGAACAAAAGATCGTCTATTCCCTCCCGCCGCTCCAACGCCTCTGCACGGGCCTGAGGGACTAAAGATCGTCTATTTCCTCTCAACGCTCCAACGCACCATGGCCAATCTACAGCCACAGCTCAACCTGGATTTTACCGGCGCCGTCTGCGCCGTTCTCCACCAAGTTTCTGCACCCTGACTCACCACTCCAGCGGCCCACCCACGCACTGAACCCCCGCGCACGCATCGGGGAGTTACAAGGACGGCGCATCACGCACGGGACAAGTAATGGCTCCACAGACTGCCTTCCTCCTTCGCCGCTGCCTTTCAGGGCTGCTCGCTCACCTGAGGCACGCATGCAGCATACTGGAAGGATTTGTTAACAGTCTCAGCCACGCCACAGACCGCCATCGTCCTCCGCCGCTGCCCACAGAACCTTCAGGGCTGCTCGTTCACCTGAAGCAAGCACGCAGCTCGCCACTGGATTTTTTAATGGTCTTAGCCACGGCACAACGGGATTTCAGCCGTCAGCTGTTCCCGGGAGCTTTGGGGTTGCTTCAGCACCCAAAGCCAACAGTCCCCCTGCTTTGTTTACTTTTTCTCTTACAGCCGCTCCTGCTTTTCTTCATGGCCACAAGAGGAGTCAGAGACTAATTTTTCTTCTTGTGATCTCCGCACGTGCAACGGGACAAACCCTCGACGTCACGGAGCAGCAAGCAATTTTTGCACGGCTCAGGACGATTTCACAGCTCCTGCCGGCACTTACTACCCCTCCCCTCCCTCCCCCTCCGCCTGCAGCGAGCTTCTCCCACAGCTCGCTCACACAGATGGATTATCGAGGTCGCGACCCCCTGCCGCGTCCTCTGGGGGGGAGCGTGTGTGGCGGTTCGTTTTAACCCCACAACAGACTAAGGACACTCAGCCCTCTTTTCTCTGTTTTTCTGCTGCATTACTGAGAAGCAATGTGCCATTCATGTATTTGTGATGCAAACATGCATGTGTTGTGATGTAATGCGCCATTCTGTATAGTGTGCATATGGCTTGTCCTTACTGTGCTTTTTCTGAGCATCTTAGATGTGCTTTGGTGTATTAATGTCTACAGGTAGACGAGTTTCTTCTGTCTCACCTATGTGATGTTAATCGATGCCTTTCATCCTTTGTACTCATGCGTCCTGTCCTTACTGTGACCTAGAGACTCAGATCAATATGTAGATGTGCTTGTTAGCCTCTTTGTCTTGCACTTAGAGCGAGGTCTAGCTAATCTGCCCATTGTGATGTATGGCTTACAAATGCAAATACCTCCTGCCTGTTCTGTTGTCCCTTTGATCATTCTAGACTGTGGGGTATGTCTTTTTGATGTATTGTTATGATCAAGTATTTAAGGTGCAACTCTGTAACGCAATCTCTCTCTTACTCTCTCACTCTGATCCTGCAACAGGTGGACACACTGTGTCCGCCTCTCTTTCTCTGAGAGCCTAGGGATCCCGCTCCGGGCTGCTCCACTATGCACCGGAGAGAGGATCCCGTGAAGGCGGTATGATTAATAAAACCTGCTTAAAACCACAGCACTGCTGCTTATTTTTTCATGCCGCTTCAGACTCGTCAATTAGAAAGCAAATGGCGCTTCACTAATTTAGATGAAATCTATTTAGCTTGGAGAAATCATCTTTTAATTTATAAAAAAATCTCTTAGAAAATCTAGAACGAGTTATTATTCTGCATTAATAGAAGAGAACAAGAATAATCCCAGGTTTCTTTTCAGCACTGTAGCCAGGTTGACAAAGAGTCAGGACTCTGTCAATCCTAGCATTCCCTTAGAGCTTACTAGTCAGGACTTTATGAACTTTTTCAATAATAAAATTTCATCCATCGGAGATAAAATCAATCAGATTCTTCCCACAGTTGACTTAAATACTGTAACTACTACAACTCCTTCAACTGATGTCTGTCTTGATGAGTTTACTCCTCTTTGTGAGTTAGACAAAATAGTTTCCTCATCCAAACCTTCAACTTGTCTTTTAGACCCTATTCCTACCAGGTTATTTAAAGAAGTCTTCCCACTTATTGGTAGCTTTATTCTTCATATAATCAATTCTTCATTAACTTTAGGCCATGTACCGCAGGCTTTTAAAACGGCTGTAATTAAACCCTTACTCAGAAAGCCAACGCTAGCTCCAGGAGCTTTAGCTAACTATAGACCAATCTCTAATCTCCCTTTCATTTCAAAAATCTTAGAAAGAGTTGTTGCTACGCAATTATTTGACCACCTGCAGGGAAATGGTTTACTTGAAGAGTTTCAGTCTGGGTTTAGAATCCATCATAGTACTGAAACAGCCTTAGCGAAGGTCACTAACGGCCTCCTCATCGCATCTGATAATGGACTGGTTTCTGTACTTGTCCTTTTAGACCTTAGTGCAGCTTTTGATACTATCAATCATAATATTCTACTTGATAGATTAGAACACTATGTTGGACTTAATGGAACTTCGTTGCAGTGGATTAGATCTTATTTATCTGATAGGTTCCAGTTTGTTCATGTAAATAATGAGTTTTCTTTCAACTCAAAGTTCAGTCATGGAGTTCCACAGGAATCTGTGCTAGGCCCTACTCTTTTTAGTTTATATATTCTTCCGTTAGGCAACATTATTAGAAAGCACTGTATACATTTTCATTGTTATGCAGATGACACACAATTATACCTGTCAGTGAAGCCAGATGATAGTAATCAATTAGCCAAGTTAGAAACCTGTCTTAAGGAAATCAAAGCTTGGATGACTTGTAATTTCCTGCTATTAAATTCAGATAAGACTGAAGTCATTCTTGTTGGTCCAAAAAACCTTAGAAATACCTTTCCAAATCAAACTTTCAGTTTGGATGCGGTTACTCTTTCTCTTAATAGCTCTGTGAGGAACCTTGGAATTATTTTTGATCAAGATCTGTCCTTCAATTCACATATTAAATTTGTTTCTAAGACTGCCTTCTATCATTTGTGTAATATTGCCAAGATTAGGAGCATCTTGTCTCAGAGTGATGCTGAGAAACTGATCCACGCTTTTGTTAGCTCGAGATTAGATTATTGTAATTCTTTATTATCAGGCTGTCCTAAAACATATTTAAAAAGTCTTCAGCTGATCCAAAATGCTGCAGCAAGAGTTTTAACAGGTACTAGAAAGAGAGATCATATCTCTCCGGTTCTGGCCTCCCTTCATTGGCTTCCCATAGAGTTTAGAATTAAGTTTAAAATCCTTCTTCTTACTTACAAAGCTCTAAACTATCAGGCTTCTTTTTATTTAAAAGATCTGATACTACCGTATTATCCTAACAGAGCGCTACGCTCCCAAAATGCAGGATTACTTGTAATATCTAGAATCTCCAAAAGTACAATGGGAGGCAGAGCCTTCAGTTATCAAGCTCCTCTCCTGTGGAACCAGCTGCCAATCTGGATTCGGGAGTCAGACTCGATCTCTGTTTTTAAGAATAGGGCTAAAACCTACCTTTTTGATATAGCCTACAATTAGGGAGGGATCATGTGTTTCTGAACCCTCCCTTAGTTATGCTGCTAATAGGTTTAGTCAGCCGGGGGACCTCCAATAATGCACTGGGCCTCACTCCTTTCTTCACTCTCAGTGAAATATTTTTTTTTGCTGGTCATTAACATTTGTTTGTTCTCTCCCATAGATTGAGTCTCCATCGTGCTGTTTGCTCTCTACATGTCTGTTCTTTTCATCTTCTCTGTCCCCTCACACCCTGAGCCTGGTTCTGCTGGAAGTTTCTTCCTGTTAAAAGGGAGTTTTTCCTTTCCACCGTCGCCAAGTGCTTGCTCACAGGGGATCGCCTGATTGCTGGGGTCTTTCTGCAACTGTGGGGGTTCCCCCTACAGTTGATAGTGCTATGAGATGACTGTTGTTGTGAAATGGCACTATATAAATAAAGTTGAATTGAATTGAATTGAATTGAATTGAATTACACAAAAACTACTGGATGGATTTGGATGAAATTTTCACCAGAGGTCCTTGGGCTAGAGAGGAACCCATAACATTTTGGTGATGATCCCAGAATGCATACTTCCACCAAGGCACTTATCTTCTCACACTGTGTTAGCAAGAATCCTCCATAACAAACCCATTACATTTTGGAGGTGATCCACAAGGGACAGAAGGAGCCTTGGTGGAGGTATACACTCTCTGAGTGCTTTTCTAGCTAATTGCTGAAATTCAGTGACATTAAAAATTCTAAATGTTGATTCAGCCCCAGACCCTGATGATAACATCTTCTTAATAAATAAATCAGTTACATGTAAATATGGAGAATATTATAGTTAAATTGGAAATTATTTTGAATAGATGTTAACCAGTGCATTACCTTGCAAGAATAATTTGGGCTTTGATAGCAATGTAGACATTATTTCTGCTATGTGATATGCTAATAAGAGTCTTTCATTTTGAACTTCTGATTGCATATGATTTTTGTTCATTCTCTTTGGTTTTCTTTTGTGTGAATGCTGTGTTTAGAGTTAGTACAAGTATATGCTGACCATGTGGGAAACAAGATGACAGGTTATACACAAACATATAATATCAAATGAAAACTAATGGAAAAAAGAAAACAAATCAGTGGTCAAAACATTAAATTTAGCTACATTTACAAAGTAATTCAATTGTGTGTTCAAAAACCAGCAGTTGAGACAACTGCATCATGAAAGTGCTTAGTAAGGTTTTAAATTAAGTGAACCTTGGTGTCATTTCTGTTTCACTGAGCTTCTGTGTGGCGCTTACATGCGCTTACATGTGGCAGGGAGTTCGGACACTGACGGGCTTTAAGCCTAGGCAGGGGGTCGATGATGACGACGCTTCGCTTCCAGACAGGCTTAACGACTTCTTTGCACGTTTTGAAGCATCAAACTCGACAATCAGAGGGAGGGCTGGCCCTCCCCCATCATCGGTCGGACCAGCTTTTACCATCAACACAGCGGACACACGGAGGACCCTAACCAGAGTCAACCCACGCAAAGCTGCAGGTCCAGACAACATTCCGGGACGTGTGCTCTGAGACTGCGCGAGTGAGTTGGCGGATGTCCTGACTGACATTTATAACATCTCCCTGAGTCAGGCCATCGTTCCCAGATGCTTCAAGACCTCTATCATTGTACCAGTGGCAAAGAAACCAGTGGTGTCCTGTTTGAATGACTATCGTCCTGTTGCACTGACACCAATTGTGATGAAGTGTTTTGAGCGGCTTGTCAAACCACACATTACAGCCTGCCTCCCTGCATCACACGACCTGCTCCAGTTTGCATATCGTTCAAACCTCTCCACGGAAGATGCTATAGTCACCACCCTACACTCTGTCATCACCCACCTGGACCAGAAAGACACCTACGCCAGACTCCTGTACATTGATTTCAGTTCAGCATTCAACACCATTATTCCCCAGAGACTGATGGAGAAATTACTCCTTCTCGGTCTGAACACCGCCACATGTCTCTGGATCCTGGATTTTCTGACTGAGAGACCTCAGTCTGTCCGGGTTGGAAACAACATCTCCAAGTCTGTCACGCTGAGTACCGGATCCCCTCAAGGCTGTGTACTCAGTCCACTGTTGTTTACACTTCTAACACATGACTGTGTATCCAGACACGAGGGGAACCAGATTATTAAGTTTGCAGATGACACCACGGTGGTGGGACTTATCCAGAGGGATGAGGAATCAATGTACAGGGAAGAAGTGAGAGACCTGGAGGGCTGGTGCAGGGAGAACAATCTGGTGCTCAACGTGGACAAAACGAAGGAGATGATTATCGACTTCCGGCGGTCGCAGCCTGAGCACGCCCCCCTCAGCATTGGCGGCCGTTTAGTGGAGAGAGTAGAGAACATCAAGTTCCTCGGAGTGCAGATCTCGCAGGACCTGACCTGGAGCAAGAATTCCTTGGAGATCAGGAAGCGGGCTCAGCAGAGACTGCACTTCTTGAGGAAACTCAAACAGGCCTCTCTCCCCATCTGCATCCTCAGGACCTTCTACAGAGGTGTGGTGGAGAGTGTTCTGACGTACTGCATTGCTACATGGTACTCCAGCTGCAGTATGTCAGACAAAAAAGCCCTGCAGAGGATAGTCAAGGGGGCGGAGAGGGTAATTGGAGTCTCCCTCCCCTCTGTCCAAGAACTTTTTCAGAACCGTTGTAGGAGCAGGGCACTAAACGTTGTCAAGGACCGTTCTCACCCTCTGCATAAACACTTTGAACTTCTTCCATCTGGTAAACGATTCCGGAGCATCAGAGGCAGAACCACCAGACTGATCAACAGCTTCCTTCCACAAGCTGTCAGGATGCTGAACAGTTGACCCGGAATCTCTCATACACATTACTGCACCTACGGACATTTTGTATATTATAGTTAGTTATTCATCTTTTTCCCCAAGTATGTCTCAGGGATGTGTGAATGGATGGGGGGGTGGGGGGGAGCTATGTGGGAATGTGTCTTAAATTATGCTGCTTCTTATATGGATGCCGAGAGAAACGCAATTTCATCTTGCCTGCACTACAGTTGTATGTACAGCAAAATGACAATAAAGTTTGATTTGATTTGATTTGATTTGATTTATATAAAAGTGAATCTCTGCTTCCTGGATTTTGGATGCTGCCATCTTCTGCTGGTGACATCATTTACAGAAAGCATTTGCATAGTAGGGCCTGGAAACACTGTGATTTTGAGTTTTGATCCATATGACTGTGCTTTACAGTCTATCGGGCAGCTCATAGGGTAGCCCCATTCAGTGTGACCATATCCTGTTATTATAGCATCAAATGACCGGTAGTACTTTGATCTCCAAATTGAACATGTCCAAGGTATTGATGAGTTAAAGCTTCTGTATAAATCTGAAGTCAATCTGATCAGAAATGTAGAAGCTATACATTCGACAACAGAAAATGTCAGATGGACATGTGGGTGGGTCAGAATCATCATACTTTCCACAATGCCATTGCATGGACTAATGAAAATATGAACACTGAAAATGTAGAAGCAAGAATAATTCATGCCTTCAACTGTAGAAAAGGTATAAAAGTAAAATTAAACTAGATGGCATACCTCTGCCAAGGCTCTCTCTGTCTGTCCGTCCGTCCCTTCCTCCCTCAGTTCTACCATCTCTTTGTCCATCCATAGGCAGAGCCTTGGCAGAGGTATTTGCTGATGGATCACCTCCAAAATGTAATGGGTTTTTCTTTAGGCTGAGGGCCTCCTCTGATAAAAATTTCATTCAAATCCTTCCAATAGCTGTATCGTCTGGCTAATGGACAAACAGACAAATGCCAGCAAAAACATAACCTCCTTGGTAGAGGTAAAAAAAAACTAAAAATACAGACGGTTGAAAAAAAATACAGCTCTGTAAAAAATAAAAGGTCACTACAAAATCTTTCCTAAATTAACATCTCCGCATGTATGATCGTCATTCAGTTTGAGTATCTGTTGAATTCCAACACAAGGACACCTCAGTCTACTTAAGGAGGTACTGATTAGGTGATCATCTAAGCATGGTAAGATGCAAGAAAGCTATGAATAAAAATTAGAGTTATTACACAAATACAGATTTCTGTGTTCTTCCTAAGTTAAAACTTAAGTATTTTAGTGTTTAAGAAGGATCTTGAACTTCTTTTATTTACATTATTTGAACTAAAAGCACATCTAAAATCAACATCTTTTTTTTGTTGTTGTTGTGGTCAGTTGTCATTTTCCATAAATAAATGCTCTAAATAATGATATTTTGACTTGGAATTTGAGTGAATTGTTTTACAGTGGTCTCTTTGGCCTCCTAATTTTTTTCCAGAGAGGTACATAAAAAGATAAAATACTCAACATTTTTGTTATTTTTTGATCTATATTTTTCAATTTTCTTTTTTCTTTTTGTTTTAAGTCACTGATCTCAAAAGTAACCTAAAGAGTTGAATCTTGGATGATTCCAAGATGGCGCCCACAGTGGTCGCCATGGTGCTTCGCTGCGCCCTTTGTTTGTTTTTGTTTGTCAATTGTGTGTCTGCGAGCTCTTATACCCGTGAAGAGCTTCTAAATATCAGGACTTTCACTCCCACGGACCTACTCCCAGTTTTTTTAGCTCCTGCCGCCGATCTGGTTCATTGCTTGGCTCGAAAAGTGAGACGGCGAAAGAGAGGAAGACGAGCGGGCGCTCTCGTCCGGCTTCGCAGGAGAGGCACGCGCACGGCTTTGCCTGGCATATTTCTGTCCAATACCAACTCTCTCTCTAACAAGGCAGATGAACTGAGACTGCTGATGCGTTTTAAGGACCTCTCTTCCTCGGCTGCCCTCTGTTTTACCGAGACCTGGCTCAGGGAAAACACACCGGACAGCGCGCTGCGCCTCGAGGGATTTCAGCTGTTTCGTGCTGATCGTGACACAGAGCTCTCCGGTAAGACCACAGGAGGAGGAGTCTGCTTTTACATCAACAGCAGCTGGTGCTCTGATGTAACGGTAATTTCCAAACTCTGTTCTCCCGCCCTGGAATTCCTTTTTATTAACTGCAAGCCATTTTATTCCCCGCGGGAGTTCGCCTCATTCATCCTCGCCGCTGTGTACGTCCCTCCCGACGCGGACACGCGCGAAGCTCAGCGCGTGCTCGCGGATCACATCCAACACACGGAGCAGATTTTTCCAGACTCTCTGGTTATTGTGGTTGGCGACTTTAACCAAAGCAATCTGAGCCACGATCTCCCCCGCTACAAACAGTTTATTAAATGCCCCACCAGAGGAATAAACACGCTGGATCACTGTTACACCACAGTGAAAGACGCATATCGCGCTGTTCCCCGCGCTGCGCTCGGATTATCTGATCACGTGATGGTCCACCTCATTCCCACATACAGACAGAGACTGAAGCTCACTAAACCTGTTGTGAGCACTACGAGGAAATTGACCAGTGAAGCTGAGGAGAAGCTGGAAACGTGCATGGAAATAACTGATTGGGGCATGTTTAAAGGAGCCACGCATGATCTGGATGAGTACACGGACACTGTGAACTCTTATATCCACTTTTGTGAGGAGAACATTCTTCCATCGCGCACCAGGGTGAGGTACTCTAATGACAAGCCCTGGTTCACAGCTAAGCTCAGACAGATCAGGAAGGAGAAGGAAGCAGCGTTGAAAAGTGCAGACAGGGGCTGCTACAGGGAGGTTAAATATCGGTTTAACAGAGAGCTGAGGAGAGCTAAATCTGTGTATTCTGAGAGACTCCAGCAGCAGTTCACTGCTAATGACTCGGCTTCTGTGTGGAGAGGACTGAGGCAAATCACCAATTATCGGCCTCAGGCTCCTAAAGGTCAGGATGACAAAGCCCTTTGTCAAAGTCTGTCCCAACACTATGCCCGTTTTGACACCTTGTCATCTGTGTCCAACTCCCCCCCTCCCTCCAGCTCCACAGCCTCCACGATCCCTACTTCATCAAAGGCGCCCCCCCCTCCTCCCCCCCTGCCCTTGCCATCAGTGAGCAGGACGTGCTCAAACAGTTCTCCAGACTGAACCCGCGCAAGGCCCCCGGTCCGGACGGCGTGTCTCCCTCCACCCTGAGACACTGTGCGAAAGAGCTGGCTCCTGTCTTCACAGACATTTTTAACACCTCCCTTAAGTTATGCCACGTGCCGTCCTGCCTCAAATCCTCCACCATCATCCCTGTCCCCAAGAAGCCACGGATCACTGGACTTAACGACTACAGACCTGTAGCGCTCACCTCTGTAGTCATGAAGTCCTTTGAGCGCCTGGTCCTGCCCCACCTCAAGTCCATCACCACCCCCCTCCTGGACCCGCTGCAGTTTGCCTACCGAGCCAACAGGTCTGTAGACGACGCAGTCAACCTGGCCCTCCACTCCATCCTGCAGCACCTGGACTCCCCGGGAACCTACGCCAGGATCCTGTTTGTGGACTTCAGCTCCGCATTCAACACCATCCGCCCCGCTCTGCTCCGGGACAAGCTGTCCCTGCTCAACGTGCCTGACTCCCTCTGCAGGTGGATCACCGACTTCCTGACGGACCGGAGGCAGCATGTGCGGCTGGGAAAGACTGTCTCAGACTCTGCTAGCATCAGCACCGGATCACCCCGGGGCTGTGTACTTTCCCCCCTACTCTTCTCCCTTTATACCAACTCCTGCACCTCCAGCCACCAGTCTGTCAAGTTGATCAAGTTTGCGGACGACACCACCCTCATCGGGCTCATCTCCAACGGAGACGAGTCCGCCTACAGGAGAGAGGTGGCCCAGCTGGCGTCCTGGTGTAACAACAACCACCTGCAGCTGAACGCTCTGAAGACAGTGGAGATGATTGTGGACTTCAGGAAAGTCACAACCCCTCTGCCCCCCCTCACCCTCACAGGCTCTCCCATCACCACTGCTGATTCCTTCCGCTTCCTAGGCACCACCATCACCAGGGACCTCAAGTGGGAGCTGACCATCAGCTCACTCATCAAAAAGGCCCAGCAGAGGATGTTCTTCCTGCGGCAGCTGAGGAAGCTCAAGCTACCCACCAAGATGTTAGTGCAGTTCTACACAGCCATCATTGAGTCCATCCTCACCACCTCCATAACCGTGTGGTACGCAGGAGCCACTGCCAGGGACAGACTAAGGCTGCAGCGCGTCGTGCGCACTGCTGAGAAGGTGATCGGCTGCAAGCTCCCATCTCTCCAGGATCTGTACATCTCCAGGACCCGGAGGCGTGCTGGCCGGATCATAGCCGATCCCTCACACCCTGGTCACGTACTGTTTGCCCCCCTCCCCTCAGGTAGAAGACTTCGGTCCAACCAGACTAAAACCTCCCGTCACATGAACAGCTTCTTCCCCTCTGCCATCAGACTGCTGAACACTAAGTGACTTATTGACTCTCGTGCACTATGTACAGCAGCTCAACCAGACTCATGTCAATCATCACTGT
The DNA here is from genome assembly GCA_020510985.1 of Pholidichthys leucotaenia. Lineage (NCBI taxonomy): Eukaryota > Metazoa > Chordata > Actinopteri > Cichliformes > Pholidichthyidae > Pholidichthys > Pholidichthys leucotaenia. Next base: position 296,754,518 of record CM035841.1, on the reverse strand, counting down.
TTTCTTCCTGCATTACCGACTGCACTATATGGTTCTCCACATTATCTGCTGCTCGCTAATATATTTTAACTGCTGACTAGTATTACTCACTCTTATTCTACACTTTATTGCATGTATAGTTTATTTCTTTTATTTTATCATGTTTAATGTTGCAGCATTGCACCGAGACAAATTCCTAGTTTGTGTACTACATGAACAATGGCAATAAATCTGATTCTGATTCTGAGTCTGATTCTGAGTATGGCTAAGTGTACTTAAACTTGTACTTGTACTTTTACTTAATGAAAGTACAGTTTTTTTCTTCCAAAATGGACTCCAATAACAGTAAAAGTATCCTGTGGTAAAACTACCCTCAAAAGTACAATTCTATGGGAAAAGCAACCTGCGTACATGTACTTGAGTAAAGGTAACTATTTAGTATCCACCTCTGATTAAAGGACATGTTTTTTGTGCAAATGCAAGCAAATTTTATTTTATTTTTTTTTTGCTAATCTTATTTTGCATGAATTGATTGGCTCTCCCATATTGGATCCACTTCCATAGAGGCTGTTTAGATTAAATCTCCATCACGGCTTAAACCTGTGGTGAGCTTCAGTCCCTCCCACCAGCTACTACTTGGCACAGTGACACATATTTGGTGTCACTTGATGGATTGTGTTTTCCGTTCATGTGCGTATACCACTAACACTCTCTCTCTCACTCACTCACTCACTCACTCACTCACTCACTCACTCACTCACTCACTCACTCACTCACTCACTCATTCACTCACTCACTCACTCACATGAATACGCACACATGCTCATTATCCACTATAAATGCTATCAGTCAGCTCTAATGTACATTACAGTTGATGGAGTACCATGGTGATAGGAGGAGAGGAGGGGAGGAGGAGGGGAGAGTCAGATTAGTGAGCTGAGATGTCTGGTCTCCGTGGAGACGGATGGTGTTGAAAAAACCAATTATCTCTTCCTTGCTAAAGACGCGAACAGGATGTCAGAGCAGCCCAGATGCTGTAAGTGTGTCACCAGAATAAAAAAACAACAACAACATTTTATTCAGATTGGCAGCGCCACGCAGTTGTTTAATACATTATGCAGATGTTTCATTAGGAAATGCTGCTCTTGTTTGTGCCACAGTTGTGTATTCATTCTTCTCCAGAGATTTGAGTGTCATTAAAACAATTAGACAAGTTTTTTTTAAGTGAAAACTGAAGCTATGATGTTACCATCTGAGCAAGAAAGCTACTAATTTTTGAATACATAAAGGAGGAAATCAGAAAACCCCCGGTTGTTCCTATAAAAACCATCAGAAGACATCATCTATCACACCTCTTCCAGTGGTCCTCATCACATATTTCCTCATATTATTATCACCTCTTCACAGTTGGTGTTATTTCAGACAGCAGTGGTAAGGTAAAACATTGTCTTCTTATGTGTTAATTCCCATCTCATGGCTCTTGTATATCATAAGATTAAAGAATTGCTTTTAATTTGTTTTGGTTATTAGAAAAAAGGTGCTTACTTCACCTTGATATTTATAGCTAAAATCTTTAGCCGTGGCTATAAATTGGATCTGCTTTTCACATCAGAGACCTAACTAACAAGCAAAATATATAAAAAGGTGGATGTTGTCACATCAGCTAATGGCTTGTGAAGTTACTATTTAAAGCCCTGGTATTAGCATTATTACACAAACAAATGCACATTGATTCTAAAACGATTAGATTAAAAATACTAAATTAGTTTCCAGGACCAGTACTTGGTTGAGAGGTCCTATTCAGACTCTAATAAGACAATCTTAAATTCAAGTAAAAATACTCTTTGGGAATCATTAGATTAGACATGACTTTATTGTCACTATACTTGTCACAAGTGCAAGGCAGAAAATTGCAGCTAGCCTCTAACCAGAGGTGCAACAGCAGCAGTAAATACAGTAGTATACATATATGCATGGTGTGTGGATTAAATTATAGCAATAACTGGCAATTGTTACCTCCCACTAATGTAATGAGTTTGTTATACCTCAGTGCCCATGCACACTCTAGGCATACAGTAGTGTGTGAATGCAGCTGCGTCTTGTCTGTTTCCAGATTTTCAGCCCACCCGGTCAAAATTAAGTGGAACCAAGGGCTTGTATCAATGTATCACCATGTTTTCTCGACTTTTAATTTGCCAGAATTTCACATTAAGGCTTTGTTGTCAAGATAACCACTGATTTCCACTGACTCCAGATGGACAGCAAGCACATCATGCTTCCTTGTTGTTATCACGTGATCACGACCAGTCCTCCTAGGCCTGTCTTGGGCTCTCTTGAGCTCTCGTGTTATTTTATATAATTCTCACGTGATCTTGTCATGTCTAGCTTTTTTCCTTATCCATGCTGCTTCAAAACACAAACTTAGTTAGTAGGGAGTGATGCAAGGCTGGGACTGGACTGTATTCACAACAGACCACAACTGTAGTCAGTGAAATTAGGGGTTAGCCATGATTCGCTCACTTTAATGCCACAAGCATCAGCATCTGTGGTGCTTTCATTTATCTGTTAGTCTGTTAGCAGAATTACACAGAAACTGCTCTATGGATTGTAATAAAATTTTCACCTGAGGTTGCCAGAGGATGAACCCATTAGATTTTGGAGGTGATCCGAGAGTGCATACCTCTGCCAAGGTCCTTGAGTGTGCACCAAGATTACATAGAAACGGGTGGATGGATTTTGATGCAATTTCACCAGAGATGGCTCTTTGGCTATGGATGAACCCATTTTTTTTTTTTTTACAGTTCAGTTTGTAATTGCAGCTCCTTGCTCGGCATGGGGCCACCATTGCTGAATACAAATCTTGTTTTCCATCGAAGGTGCTTTATTGTAACTACTATTATGATTATTATTATTTTTGGTGAGAACCGTTAACGGTGTCAGGTAAAACATACAGTATATACAGTGCTAGGTGAACAAAGTGTTAAGATGGTTACAACAACATACAAAGTATGTACTCTCTGTGTGTGTGTGTGTGTGTGTGTGTGTGTGTGTGTGTGTGTGTGTGTGTGTGTGTGTGTGAGCATGTGGTAAGAGTGAGTTTACATATACAGTATACATGTACATGAACTTGGATACAAATACATATGAGCATATACATACTGTACATCTGTACCGTATATACTGTATAATAATTACAGTTGAAACCAGATATTTACATACACAGCATAAAAAGATACATAACCTTTTTTTCCTCATTATCTGACATTAAATCAGACTAAACTTTTCCTATTCTAGGTCAGTTAGGATTACCAAACTTATTCTATTTGTTAATAATTTTTTTATATTTGATAAATAATTTTTAAATATTTTTTATTACTTTTTTAAAGTCAGAAGTTTACATACACTAAGATTACTATGTCTTTAAACAGTTTGGGAAAGCCCAGATGATGATGCCATCACTTTGGAAGCTTCTGATAGGTTAACTGATAACATTTGAGTTAATTGGAGGCACACCTGTGGATGTATTTTAAGGTACGCCTCAAACACACTGCTTCCTTGTGTTACATCATGGGAAAATCAAAAGCAATCAGCCAAGATATCAGGAAGAGAATTGTGGACCTCTATAAGTCTGGTTCATCCTTGGGTACAATTTCCAGATGTCTGAAGGTGCCACATTCATTTTTTCAAACAATTATATGCAAGTATAAACACCATGGGAATGTCCAACCATCATATTACTCATTAAGGAGACATGTTCTGTGTCCCAGAGATGAACATGTTTTGGTGTGAGAAGTGCACATCAATGTCAGAACAAAAGCAAAACACCTTATGAAGATGGCTGAAGCTGGTAAAAGAGTATCATTGTCCACAGTGAAACGAGTCCTATACTAACATGGGCTGAAAGGTCGGTCGGTAAGGAAGAAGCGATTACTCCAAAAGCAACATAAAAAAGCCAGATTACAGTTTGCAAATGCACACAGGACGTAGCCCTTTTGAAGACATGTCCTGTGGTCTGATGAATCTAAAATTGAACTGTTTGGCCATAATGACCATTGTTACATTTGGAGGAAATAGGGGGAAGCTTGCAGCTTGAGAACACCATCCCAAATGTGAAGTATTGGGGTGGCAGCATCATGTTGTGGGGGTGTTTTGCTGCAGAAGGGACTGGTGCAATTCATAAAATAGATGTCATCATGAGGAAAGATTATGTGAAAATATTGAAGCAACATCTCAAGACATCAGCCAGGAAGTTAAAGCTTGGAAAAATGGGTCTTCCAAATGGACAATGACCCTAAGTATACCACCAATTTTTTTTTACAAAGTGGCTTAAGGACAACAAAGTCATTGTTTTGGAGGAGCCATCACAAAGCCCTGATCTCAATCCCATAGAAAATTTGTAAGCAGAGCTGAAAAGACGTGTGTGAGCAGCAGCCTACAAATCTGACTCAGCTACACCAGTTCTGTTAGAAGGAATGGGCCAAATTTCTAGCAAACTATTGCGAGAAGCTTGTGGAAGGATACCCAAAATGTTTGACCCAAGTCATACAATTTAAAGGCAATGCTACCAAATACTAAGGAAATGTATGTAAACTTCTGACTTTGAAGAAAGTATTAAAAATTCATAAAAAAATTATTTAGCAAATACAAAAATTATTTTGCAAATAGAAATAATTTTGGTAAACCTAAAAATGGAAAAGTTTAGTTTGATTTAATGTCAGACAGTGAGAAAAAAGGCTGTTTTTTATACAGTGTATGTAAATATCTGCTTTCAGCTGTATATAGTACTATGCCTACATATACAAACTCCAACTTTCTCATACTTCTCCCAAGTATCTGCTAACAAGTATTTAAGAAGTTATAGCAACAACATGGAAAACAAGGTAAAGATTAGATGAGATTTTGGAGGTGATCCATGAGTGCATACCTCTGCCAAGGCCCTGTCTTGCAATGTACGGATGGCCTGTGGTACGGAGGGATGGAGAGCAGTAGAGACAAACAGAGCCTTGGCAGAAGTACAGCGGGGAAAATAAGTATTGAACCGTCAGCATTTTTCTCATTATTTCTGATGGAGCCATTGACCTGACATTTTCACCAGATATCAGTAACAACCCAAGTAATCCATAGATGCAAAGAAATCAAGGCAACTGTGTTCAAAAAACAAGTTATATTTAATAAAGTGGAATGACACAGGGAATAAGTATTGAACACACTTGGAGAAATTCATTAAATATTTGGTAGAAAAGCCTTTATTGGTAATAACAGCTTCCAGACACCTCATGTATGGAGAAACTAGGTGCAGGCATTGCTCAGAAGTGATTTTAGCCCATTCTTCCACACAAACTGTCTTCAAATCTTGAAGGTTCCGTGGGTGTCTTCTATGAACGCTGTGTGACAACGGAGTGTCGCCACTGCCATGTTTTCCTGTAATTGTGATTGTATGTGTAGTATTTGTGAATGTTAATGTGATTGTTAAATGCACATATAATTTTAGGATCTGTTTTTGACTAATTCTGAATTCCCTTTGTGAGATAATTCTTATGTTAATTGTGTTGATTGGGTGAGGCAATTGGTGATTATTAAATCCACATACCTTTGCCAACATGCTTCCTAATGGTGTCCGGGCAAAAGACTCTTTAGGGGTTGAATGCCTTTTTAAAGGATACCAGCAGGAAGGGAGCATGTGATGGTGAGTTTAGGGGATATTTAAATATGTAAATAGGGGTTTAAATTATTTATTGTATTATTTATGGTGTATTATTTATTCTGTAAATAGGTGGGAGAATTATTTAATTATTTATGTCTCTTTTAGATGTTATTGGGTATGTGTGGAAAGATGAAAATGTTTATTGTCTTACCTGGAGTTATGGTATGTTCTAATTAACCCTAATTATCACACAGTATATAACAGGTGTTGGTATTTGGTTTCATGTGAAAGTAAGTTCTTGAGAGTCGTGTTGGTGTGAAGGTGTCGGGTGTTTTGTTGAAATTATTGCCTGTGAAGACTTTTGGAATAAATGAAAATTGCTGATTGCAAATTGTCTGGAAGCCTCCATTTCTGGTCTGGTAGGCCAGACCGCGCCATACGTTACATTTGGTGGCAGCGGTGGTCCGTTCCCTGACGAGTGTTTACATTTGGTGGCAGAAGTGGTCCGTTCCTTGACGAATGCGGACAGTTGGTGATGTTGGTGCTGTCAAAGAAGGAGTGACAACACGGGACGACAGGAACGATGTCCAGAAGGAAGATAACGAGGCAAGAAGAACAATTCGAGGACTCTGGCGCAGGTATGGCAACTGAGGAGCAGGGAGCCAGTGGACTACACGAGCTGAAAGAATTAACGTGCTTGGTGAAGTCCTTGGTACGTTCACTGACTGTCGGAGACTGTCAGAGGGAGGAAGACGCCGCTCTTCAAGATCAAAGGTGGCAGACTATGAATAATCAAATTCGTCAGATGGAGTCGCAAGCTGTGGAGCTGAAAGAGGAGTATGGGAGCCGGGCTGAATGCAGTGGTGATGATGGCGCTTCGGGGGAAGACCCCAGGGTGACGGCCAGTCGGGTCGGCCCGCAGGAGGATAATTTACCGCTGCAGGTGCAGCCGAGGACGATGCGAACGCACCACGAGCCCAGGCTGAATCCGCTCTCTCCCAAGGATGACATCGAGCTCTATCTGTCAACGTTTGAGAGGATCGCTACAGTCTGCCGCTGGCGTGAAGAAGAGTGGGCTATTCAGTTGGCTCCTTTGCTCACAGGTAAAGCACGGAGTGCATATGTGCTGATGGACATTGCAGACACGAACAATTATGGAAAAGTGAAGGAAGCAATTTTAAGTAAATATGAGATAACATCCGACACTTATAGGAGGAGGTTTCGGTCCCTGGACGTTCATCAGGACGAAACCCCTCGTGAATTGTATGTACGTTTAAAGGACCTGTTCTGTAAATGGGTTAAACCAGAGACCTCAACTGTGAAAGACATTACGGAACTATTGATTTTGGAGCAGTTTCTGCGGATGGTGAACCCGGAACTGGGAATCTGGATACAAGAGCCGTACATACATCAGCCATACATCAGCCATCACTTACATCAGCCAAATGATACATCAGCCATCACTTTTGGAGTGGTCTGCTGGGGCAGTGGCATTAGCAGCAGTGGCAGTGGCATTAGCAGTGGCATTAGCATTAGTGGCAGTGGCATCAGCCAAATGATACATCAGCCATCACTTTTGGAGTGGTCTGCTGGGGCAGTGGCATTACTGCAGCCGATAGGAAGAGACTGAACAAACTGATTAAGAAAGCTAGCTCTGTCCTGGGGCAACGCCTTGATCCGATGGAGGAGATAGGAGAGAGAAGGACGGTGGCTAAACTGTCATCTCTGCTGGAGTCCGAGTTCCACCCTATGCAGGACATACTGGATGCACTGAGGAGCTCATTTAGCAGCAGACTACATCATCCCAGGTGCACAACCGAGAGGTTTCGTAGGTCCTTCCTACCAACGGCTGTCAGACTGTACAACCTAAGCAGGGCTGCTCGCAGAGATAGCAAAAAGACGTAACAAACTAATAGTTTTTTGAATGCAAAAGATGCAATAGACTTACACAATGGTCCTCTCCGGCATACAACTAGGAACATACCGGTCGCTATGGAGGGTGAGAATATGTATGGGCACATAATCATACCATGTAGGATAACTAAATAGACGGTTATGCTGTTTCATCCCACCTAGCAACAATGGTCTGCACTGTGTGTGTTTATATATTTACATATTTATTCCATCTAGCTACAATGCTCTGCACTGGGTGTGTTTATATTTATATATCTATATATTTATTCCATCTAGCTACAATGCTCAGCACTGGGTGTGTTTATATTTATATATCTATATATTTATTCCATCTAGCTACAATGCTCCGCACTGTGTTTTTATATATCTACATATTATTCCATCTAGCTACATTGCTCCGCACTGTGTGTGTTTATATACTTGCATATTTATTCCACCTAGCTGCAATGCTCCGTACTGTGGGTGTTTATATATTTACATATTTATTCCATCTAGCTACAATGCACTGCACTGTGTGTTCATATATTCATATATTTATTCCATCCAGCTACAATGCTCTGCACTGTGTGTCTGTGTGTGTGTGTGTATATATATAGTATATTTTATAGTAATATGTACATATGTATATTAGCTGCTCTTGCTTGCTTGTTTTTTTTTCTTGCCTTCTGATTGTTGCTCTGAGTGTTGCTATCCCTGTGCTGTTGCAATCCTGGAATTTCCCCGTTGTGGGACTAATAAAGGCTTATCTTATCTTATCTTATCTTATCTTATCTTATCTTATCTTAAGAGCGGGACCCGAACACTGCAGAGGGTGCTGCTCGTCTTGCAGAGGTCTTTCTGTCAGCCAGGTTTGGGAGCAGGAGACCTCCTCTCGGCCGTGACAGCTCTTTCACCACACGGAGTAAGTCTAATGAGGGTGAAAGGGGTGGTCCAGCTCAGAATAGGCTGTATTCCAGTTCCACGCAGATCACAAATAGCAGACATAATAGTAGCAAAAAGTCAAGTTTTGTTTCAAATAAAGATATACACTGTTATCAGTGTAATAAGATCGGTCACACTCAATATTCATGTCCTGCCACAAAAAATGATAAACCTTCATTATTATGCTCAGTTCCAAGACCGATTCTGTCAGTACCAATTCATAGTGAAATATATAAAACTACCGTTCTGCTTAATGGTCAGTGTGAAGAGGCCTTGTTAGACTCCGGTTGTTTCCAGACTGTTGTTTTGCCCAGTTTAGTCCCGAGAGATTCATGGAGTGAGACTACAGTAAATATCAGTTGTGTTCATGGGGATAAGAAGTTGTACCCGACCGCTGAGGTTTATTTAACAGTGGGGGGGGGGGGCAAACTTATCTCCTTCCTGTAGCTCTTGTGCCTGATTTGCCTTATCCAATTATTCTTGGCAATGATGTTCCAACGTTGTTGGACATCATACAACAGGTTAGAGATGAACAAACTGAGGGACAGGCAGGTGGCGCTATTGAGCAGAGGCTTGACGCACCTGTTGGGAAAATTTGTAATATGGTGACAACCAGGGCGCAGAGGGCTGCCAATGTTCTCCAGGAGTTGCTGTTTTATGATTCTGGGATAGAGGCAGGCCCTATTAAGCAGTCTAAATCCAAGGCGCAGAGGAGAAGAGACAAGGTGTTAGCTTCAGTAAAGAACTTGGGTGAAGAAACATCACAGCTAAGCCAGGCAGTAGATTTTGATATTCCTCCTGACATAGCTGCACTGCAGAAAGCTGACTCAGCATTAGGACCTTGGTTTGATAAAGTCTCTGAGATTGAGGGTGTGAAACAGGGCAGAACAGATTGTTTGGCTGAGGCCTTGTATGTCATTAAAAAGGGCATTCTGTACCAGCAGCAAGGTGGAGTTATGGCCATAGCTTTGCCACAGGACCTCACACCAAAGATTATGGAACTGGGACATGTTATCCCTTGGGCAGGTCATCTAGCATTTCAGAAAACTTTACAGAGAATTGCTAGAAGGTTTGTGTGGCCGGGAATGTATACCCAGATAAAGGAGTTTTGCACAACATGTCCAATATGTCAGATTACATCACCTAGGGGAGTAGCCCGTGCCCAACTGCAACCATTACCAATCATTGGAACACCTTTTGACAGAATAGGGATGGATGTAGTTGGCCCTCTAGAGAGAAGCTTCTCTGGTAATAGATACATTTTGGTGATTTGTGACTACGCTACTCGGTACCCAGAAGCTTTCCCCCTAAAATCTATTAAGGCTAGGCAGGTTGCCAACTGCCTTATCCAGTTATTTTCGAGGGTAGGCATACCCAGAGAGATTCTAACAGACTGTGGAACAAATTTTTTGTCAAAACTGTTGCAGCAGGTATACAAGCTGTTGGTTATTAAGGGTATTAAGACCACCCCATATCACCCTCAGACAGATGGACTAGTTGAGCGATTTAACCAGACTCTGAAAAACATGCTGCGGAAATTTGTTTCTGATACGAGCTCGGATTGGGACCAATGGGTGCCATACTTATTATTTGCTTATCGGGAGGTGCCCCAGGCTTCAACAGGGTTCTCACCTTTTGAACTGCTGTATGGTCGTCAGGTGAGGGGCCCACTGGACTTATTAAAGGAGCATTGGGAGAGTCCACCGAGTGATCAGGACAATGTGGTCTCATACGTTACTAAGATGAGAGAGAAACTGGATCGAATGACTGCTTTGGCTCAGGAGCACATGAGGACGTCGCAGGCCAAACAAACAACTTGGTATGACAAGAAGGCCAGAAAGATGGTTTTTCACCCAGGTCAGCAGGTTCTGTTACTGCTGCCTTCGTGTGACAGTAAGCTGTTGGCTCGATGGCAGGGGCCATATGAAATTTCTAAGAAACTAAGTTCAGTGACATATGAACTATATATGCCTGACAGGAAGTTAAAACATCAGAGCTTCCATATTAATTTGTTGAAGGAGTTTCAGCAGCCTGGTCATCAGCAGCAGCAGCCTGTTCTTCAGGAGACACATCATCAGCTCTTCATTTGTGCCACGGAAGTGGACGAGGAGAGAGAACAGTCTTTTCCCACAAATGTGTCAGAGCCGTGTTTATTTCAAGTGTCTCATTTGCAGGTTGATCAGCAGAGAGAGTTAGAGGCACTGTTAGATCCAGAGTTGTTTCAGGAGAGACCTGGTTTCACCACGCTTGTGCATCATAAAGTTCATTTGAAAGAAGAGGCTGTTCCACATAGGAAATCTTATAGGATCCCTGAGCGATTGGTCCCAAAACTGAAGCAAGAGATTGATTTGATGTTGCAGCTGGGAGTGATCGAGGAGTCAGTCAGTGAGTGGTGTAGCCCGATTGTGCTGGTCCCCAAAAAGGATGGCTCTTTGAGGTTCTGTATTGATTTCAGATACCTTAATTCAGTGTCTAAGTTTGAGTCGTACCCCATGCCCCGGATTGATGAATTATTAGAGAAAGTGGGCAGGGCTAGGCTTATTTCCACACTAGACCTATGCAAGGGGTATTGGCAGGTGGCATTGGCACCGGAAACAAAAGAACTTAGAGCCTTTAAAACACCTTATGGCAGTTTCCAATTTAAGGTTATGCCATTTGGCCTCCAGGGGGCGCCTGCAACTTTTCAGCGGCCTATGGACCAGGTATTGAGAAGGGTATCAAATTTTGCAGCTGCCTATTTGGATGACGTAGTCATCTATAGTCAGACCTGGGAAGAACATTTGGTCCACCTTAGGCAGGTCCTTCAGTTGATTAAGAGGGCAGGACTGACAATCAATCCATGCAAATGTGCATTTGGACAGCAGCAGGTGGAGTACCTGGGACATGTGGTTGGTCAGGGGGTCATTAGACCACGAGTAGGTAAAGTGGATGCTATCCGGACCTATCCTGTGCCCACTACTAAGAAGAAGGTACGATCATTTATGGGAATGGTAGGATGGTATAGTAAGTTCATTCCCCATTTTGCTGAAAGAGCAGCAATTCTGACTGACCTCACTAAGGTTTCAGCACCGAATAGGGTAAAATGGACAGAGGAGTGTGATAGAGCTTTTGAAGATCTGAAGAGTGCTATTTCTGGTGAGAAGGTTCTCTACAGTCCAGATTTTGCTCGCCCATTCATTTTACAGACAGATGCTTCAGGAGTTGGCATTGGAGCAGTACTTCTCCAGGAGGAGAAGGGAGAGAGACACCCAGTACTGTTCTTGAGCCGTAAGTTGTTGGACTGGGAGACGAGATGCTCTACGGTAGAGAAGGAATGTCTTGCCATGAAATGGGCAATAGGGTCTCTTAAGTACTATTTACTGGGGCGTCATTTTATGTTGGAGACAGATCATCGGGCCCTACAGTGGCTGAACAGGATGAAGGACATGAACAGTCGTCTCACAGGGTGGTATGTGTCCCTTCAACCGTATAACTTTACTGTTCGGTACGTGGCGGGGAAAACCAACCTTGTGGCAGATAGTACATGTACATGAGATAAGACAGTACATAAGACAGTACATGACTCTTAGAGTACTGTACTCTTGGGAAAGGGGGGAGGAAATGTGACGACGGAGTGTCGCCACTGCCATGTTTTCCTGTAATTGTGATTATATGTGTAGTATTTGTGAATGTTAATATGATTGTTAAATGCACATATAATTTTAGGATCTGTTTTTGACTAATTCTGAATTCCCTTTGTGAGATAATTCTTATGTTAATTGTGTTGATTGGGTGAGGCAATTGGTGATTATTAAATCCACATACCTTTGCCAACATGCTTCCTGATGGTGTCCGGGCAAAAGACTCTTTAGGGGTTGAATGCCTTTTTAAAGGATACCAGCAGGAAGGGAGCATGTGATGGTGAGTTTAGGGGATATTTAAATATGTAAATAGGGGTTTAAATTATTTATTATATTATTTATGGTGTATTATTTATTCTGTAAATAGGTGGGATAATTATTTGATTATTTATGTCTCTTTTAGATGTTATTGGGTATGTGTGGAAAGATGAAAATGTTTATTGTCTTACCTGGAGTTATGGTATGATCTAATTAACCCTAATTATCACACAGTATATAACAGGTGTTGGTATTTGGTTTCTTGTGAAAGTAAGTTCTTGAGAGTCGTGTTGGTGTGAAGGTGTCGGGTGTTTTGTTGAAGTTATTGCCTGTGAAGACTTATGGAATAAATGAAAATTGCTGATTGCAAATTGTCTGGAAGCCTCCATTTCTGGTCTGGTATGCCTAGGCCGTTCACGCTACGTTACACGCTGATCTTCAGTTTGTCCCATAGATTTTCAATTGGATTCAGGTGAGGTGACTGACTGGGCCATTCTAGCAGCTTTATTTTCCTTCTCTGGAACCAGTTGAGTTTCCTTGGCTGTGTGTTTGGGATCATTGTCTTGCTGAAATGTCCACCCTCATTTCATCTTCAGCATCTTGACAGATGGCAACAGGTTCTTATCAAGGATGTCGCTGTACATTTGTCCATTCATCTTTCCTTCAATTATATGAAGTCTGTCTGTACCATGTGCTGAAAAACACCCCCACACCATGATGCTCCCACTTCCAAACTTTACTGTTGGTATGGTGTTTTTGGGCTTATGTGTAGTGCCACTTCTCCTCCAAACATGCTGTGTGTTGTGGCATCCAAAAAGTTCAGTTTTGGTCTCATCTGACCAGACTAGATTGCACTTTTGCACTGAGGGCACTGAGCACATTTATGGCTGAATTACATAGAAAATTAACCAAAAATAATGAATTAAATCTTTTTTATTTTAATATTTACTGACAAATGGGCACCACTGACATGCCAGCTGCAGCTAAATGGTCCTTCTGTCATTGCAGTTTCAAAAAGCTTTTAATAACCAAAAAAAGGAATATATTAATGGGTCTCAAATATTTGTAAAAGTATCCCGTTTGTTGACTTGATGTCCCATTTGGTCTCTTCGATGTGATTTACTGCCTTATTTGGGCATTTTTGTCATGTCTGCTGCTTAATTGCACAGCGAATACATGAATAGATACGAGCCCAAAACGCAGGTGAAGTGAATGAGTTTATTAACAGAATGGGATTACTCAAAAACACACAAAATACAGGGAAAATGTTCAATTGGGAAAACACAGTCAGTCACACAAGCGCTGGGAGTCCGAGCTCAGTTGGGAACAGGGGAAGCCCCACAAACTCCCAGGTGGAACGGGACAGTGGAAAGAAGAGCAGTTAATAATAAAGGAAGACTTACATCGGGTGTCGGAGCTCAGCAGACTCTGGAGAACAACAACACCGGAGTAATCCAAAGAAAAGAGAACCCGACAGCTTCAGGACATCGACATAGGCAGGTGACCATAACTAGACTGTGCAATGAAGACTTACGTCACGACACTGAATGCCCCCACTGTCACCCAATAAATACCAAGCAAGCTAATTGAGTGACAAGTGGACGCAGGTGTGTGGCGGGAGTCTGTATATGAGTATATGTATGTGCAAGCGTGTGTGTGTGTGTGTGTGTGTGTGTGTGTGTGTGTGTGTGTAGAGACAAACGAGAAACCACTGACAGCCGGTGAGTGTCTGGCAGAGGGAGGGGTGTGGCTGTAGACTGGCGAGGGCCAAGGCTCAGGGCTCAACCCGCCAGCTGGAACCAATAGCAACAAATCAGAAGCTACAGCCACAAATCATGGGCAGAGCTGAAACACCAGCTCCACACATGACAGAGCCCCCCCCCCCCCCCCAAGCGGTGGATACCAGACACCCACGTACTATCACAAAAAAAACACAGGAAAAAACCTGCCCCCCCACCCAGAAGGCCAACACAACTAACCAGGGCGGGAGGTCGGGGAAACAGGTTAGGAGGGATTAACCAAGGAGAAAACAACACAACGGAGCATAGCAATCCCAACCCCAAAACTAAAACTAATCCACTCCATCCCAAGAGTCCCACAGTTCAGGCGGCCGACCAGAGTCCAAGGCCCAGCAGGCAGCCCATGAAACAGTGTCAGGTGGCCTGCCAGGGTACACGGGCCACCCGGCTAGGAAACCCAGTCTTTCGGGCGGCCTGCCCACATGGTTAAGCCACCAGGACCAGAAGGGCAATTGAAGCGGTGGCCTACCCACCGGGAGACTGAAAGGCGGGTGGCCAGACAGAGGAAAGGAAACCCCTGCGGTCACAGGTGGCGGAGAAAATAGGACTATGACGGTGCCCAGCAGAAAGAGGAGGAACACCCACAGGGCCTCCAAAAGGGAAGGGAAGACCCTGGTGTCCCCAGACTGTCCAAGTAGCACCCTTGGAGGTCCCGACATGAGACTTGAACTCCGTAGTACCCGCGGTGGACCCGGGCTGGGCCATGGCTGCATCTGCGGTGGTCTTGGCTTGGGACAATGTTGCACCAGTGGTGGCCACTTCCTGGGACCTCATTGGTCCTGCAGGGGAGCCCCGACTGGGCCTGCATTGCACTCATGATGGACCCCGACCGAGCAATGGTTGCACCCACGGTGGAGTCCGGCTGGACCCCTGCTGCACCCGCGGTGGGACCCGACTGGGTCACTGCTGACTCCAATGCCCTCTTGGCCATGGGCCAGTAGACTCGCATGAGCACCCGAACAAGGAGGCAATCAATCATGGGCACCCTGGGCTGGAACTGAGTACCCCCTATGACCGCCTCAGCAGGAACCCCGGTGACCTCCAGTCGCGAACCTGGATCCACGGACTCGTCCGCCGATGGTGGACTCTCTCCAGCGACCCTGATAGAGGACTCGGATAGAAAGGAGGAAGGGTCAGAGTCTCTGGCAGCGGCAGAGCCCAGTGAGGCGAGCTCAGGTGCAGCGTGTGGCTGCAGCTGGTTCTCCTCACCTAAAGCTAGGCAAAAATGCTCCATTATAGAAAGGAGGAAGACAAAAGACAGCACTTGCCTTAGCTCAAGCTCTACCACCATTCAGGACTCCGGCAATTTGGGCAATGTCTCCACAGGCTCGGCCTCCAAGAGGTTCAGCTCGGGTGCTGACAGTGCTGCAGCGGCCTCCACAGCAGGCATGATGGTCACTGCAGTCTTATTTTCTCCAGCTGTCACGATCCACGCTAGTGACTCCTCTGGTGTGGCGACTGGGATCTGGTTCACCGTTGCTTCAGGAGGACAATCCTCCCGGACCTCTGGCTCCTCCTAGTCCTGACTGCTCGGCTCTGGTTCTGGCGAGCAAACAGAGGAAACAGAAGAAAGTGGAGAGAGGGCTGGTGAACAGTTTTGAACAGCAGCAGGTGGGGAGAGCTCAGGGTACTGCTTTCCCTGAGCCTCCCTACCGGGAATCAGGCAAGACATTTCATTATTAATGGGAGTCAAATGAAAAATAACTTGCCTGTTTTCCCAGATTAAGGTGTTGGTTGCTTCTGTTGTTTGGGCATTGTCACCCGTCCATCCAGGAAAGGCGGTGCTTGGCCCCTCTGTAGATAGTATGGGAGCCGCCCCTTTCGCCACAGGAATGGGAGCCCCCACTGAGGAAAGCAAGCGCCCCTCTGCTGCTTGCGGACTCACCAAGGAAAGAAACCTCGCAACGGATGTAAAGGAGGATTCTGCAGATGGGACTGCTAGGATTTGAGGATGAGAATCCGCCACGGGAATAACCGGGCTTGGTGTGGGGAGAGAAGCAGTTAGCGGGACTGGTTTGATCCTCCGGGATCCTGGGGCTGGAACACGTTGTTGCCATCGACCTGGTTGCAGCCATCTTGGAGCAAGAGGTGGTGCGGAGGGAAAGATGGTCGCCGGCAGAGAAGAGCGTTTCTGTTGCGGCTTCGTCCGGATAGCCCTTCTCTTCAGGTTGGGAAAAGCCTGTTCGAGAACGCAGACAGTGGACAGCAGTTTGGAGTATTGGGGTAATTCCAGAGGGTCCGATGAGCCCTCAGAATCCTTAATGCTCCTTTGAGGCAGTCTAGCCATTCTCCGGGACCGAAGGTGTCATGCGTGCCCTCCAGTAGTTCCCAGATTAACCAGGCTGCCTGCTGCTCCTCTGCACCTGGATGTCCCACTGCCCATCCACTACAGCCAGTGTGGGAACGGCTCGATGAGGATATCATGCTCCGAACAGGTATTTGGGGAAAAACACACAAAAAATGAAAAAATGACACGCCACTTCACCGCTTGGGCTCAATTTTGGTTGTGGCATACTATCATGTCCACTGTGTAATTGTGCAGCGAACACATGAATAGATACGAGCCCAAAATGCAGGTGAAGTGAATGAGTTTATTAACAGAACGGGATAACTCAAACACACACAAAATGCAGGGAAAATGTTCAATTGGAAAAACACAGTCAGTCACACAAGCGCTGGGAGTCCAAGCTCAGTTGGGAACAGAGGAAGCCCCACGCATTCCCAAGCGGAACCGGGCAGTGGAAAGAAGAGCAGTTAATAATAAAGGAAGACTTACATCGGGCGTTGGAGCTCAGCGGGCTCTGGAGAACAACAACACCGGATTAATCCAAGAAAAAGAGAACCCGACAGCTTCAGGACATCGACATAGGCAGGTGACCATAACTAGACTGTGCAGTGAAGACTTACGCCGCAACACTGAATGCCCCCACTGTTACCCAATAAATACCAAGCAGGCTAATTGAGTGACAAGTGGACGCAGGGATGTGGCGGGAGTCTGTATATGAGTATATGTGTGTGCAAGCGTGTGTGTGTGTGTGTGTGTGTGTGTGTGTGTGTGTGTGTGTGTGTGTGGACAAACAAGAAACCACTGACAGCCAGTGAGTGTCTGGCAGAGGGAGGAGTGTGGCTGTAGACTGGCGAGGGCCAAGGCTCAGGGCTCAACCCGCCAGCTGGAACCAATTAGCAGCAAATCAGAAGCTACAGCCACAAATCATGGGCAGAGCTGAAACACCAGCTCCACACATGACAATTCTGTGTCCAGTTCATTACTACAACAATGCCCATTTGTCCTTAAATATTAAAATAAAAATGATTGAATTCATTATTTGGGTGTCTGGTGTCCCGTTTGGTCCCGTTCATTGTTTAGTCAAACCCGAAAAAAAATCACACTCTCTGGACATGCACAGTGTGAAGGAGATAAATTTAAACTTCCCATCGAATATAAACTTAAATGGGTGCACTTACCAGATATGAAATGTTGACTACACATTCTTGAATGCTTACTGGGCAGCCAGTTCTCATGTTTGACAGCATGTTTGACAGCAGCAATCTATAGCTTTCTCCTTTCAACTTCCTTGAGAAAGCGATAAAATAAAATTCCGTTGGTGCTAGAATGATTAGAGCAACCCACAGCAACACAACAAGACATGATTATAACAAAATGTTGCTAACAATCGCTCATCGGTGCAATTTAACGGGTTTTTTTTAATCACACATGAGGCTTATAGCATGATATCCAATATGGCCAGGACGACAGCTTGACCTTTGACTGGGGGGCGTTGCTGCACATGGTCCATATAGAGGGGATGCACTGGGATAGAATTCTTGGCAGTTACAGGACAGTTACCGTAGCAACACAGCACTGAGTGGCAATCACGTGACAGTTTTATTTTGTATGTAGCAAACATAAAAATCACACAAAATATTTAGTAACAGCAGTGCACAGAGAACCTTTTTTACATTACATGATAAAACCACACCATTTACTTGACTGTAGTGATGTATGAGTAAAGACCAAGGGACACGTGGTAAGTGAAGAACTGACTCAAACCTTTATGTATTTATTTAATTTTTTGCTAATTAATACAAGATGGAATGATAAAGCTTAGCTCTCCACAGTGCAACCAAGTACTCTGTGTACTGCTGTGATTGAATACTGCGTTTTTTTTTCTTTTAATGCATACACCCTAATGCTGCCACTCAGTGTTTTTTTTTAACTGCCATGAATTCTGTATGGTGACATCATATGCATACACTTTATTCGAGGAGCAGCACTGGATTACATACTACTAGCCCACATTAAAAAAAAGAGGTAAAATGCATATTATTGACTTAAAAGTGTGTTGATTTGATTTCATGTGTATGCAGATATACAAATATCAGGCACATAGCTCAACTGTCCACCTGTATGCATGTTACTGAGGAGGAATTTCAATACAAGTCAAAACTTTTTTTTTTGTATCCTTGTGCTTTAAATTTGGTCATTTAAAAACAGTAGTCTGTGGGGACTGATTGACTTTTTTTAATAAACCCCTCCCCATCTTAAATAGCCATTTGAGGAACTGTGTGTGCCAT
Source organism: Pholidichthys leucotaenia (assembly GCA_020510985.1). Lineage (NCBI taxonomy): Eukaryota > Metazoa > Chordata > Actinopteri > Cichliformes > Pholidichthyidae > Pholidichthys > Pholidichthys leucotaenia. Next base: position 296,735,808 of record CM035841.1, on the reverse strand, counting down.
CTGAGCCAAAAACACAAGCTGATAGCGCATAGACTTCAGAATATTGGTCAGACAGTATGCAAGCCCACCCTGTGCCTTTTACATGACCTACGGATTTCAAATCCTCCCTCAGTCTGTCTGCATGTGATGCCTTGAGGAGAAAGAGCAGTCCTGTCAGTCACCAGTCCCACAGGGGAGCTCGGGGACCGCAGAAGAAGCGTGCCTGCCTGTTTCTCCTTCTTATTACTGAGCTATCAGCAGCACAGCACGCCCACACCCTGCCACTGTCAGATGGCAGGCCGAGCGGCTGCCACCAATTAACCTTGTGGGCGAGGAGATCATGCCGATGGCCACTGGGATGCCACCATCAGAGCGAATTTAGGGGCCGACTTGTTGTGTGAGTTCTCCGTACAAGTGGCTAAAGTAGCAACAGCAGTTGCTGTTGCTACTGAAGAGAAGTACTGGAAACAGATGAGAACAGGTTTAAGATTTTTTTTAGTTGAATTCATGATTTTGCAGCTTTGAGTCCCCACAGAGAGTGATTTATGGGTGCATGCGTGTAAGTTAACGTGTGTGTGCCCATCCATGTCTGTTTGTGTGCATGTGTGTGTATGTGTCTTCACTTCAGAAGAGACAAATAACAATGGCATGGCTCATTGGGTGCATCCCCACTGTAGCAGAATTCAGAGGCTGCAGTGAATTGGTGAGGGCAAGGGGGTGAGCTGAGCAATTTTTTTTTTATTGTCTGCCAAATGAAGGTTAGAGAATGGCTGAGAGGCGTGCGTTGGCAGGGAACAGAGGTTGGCAGCCTTTTTAAGCTGGAGATGGACTGGAAAACAAGTGGCATTCAATTTTAGAAGTGAAGGGGGACTCGTCCCTGAGAGGGAGAGAGACAAAAAAGGGAGATTAAACAATATCATCTGGTTTTTATCACTGAGTCTGTTTGCGTATGATGGGGAATGAGCAGCTTCTCAAATTGGAGAGCTCAGTTGCTGAAAATACAGATGACATATTATAGACACTTCTGTTAAACTAAATATTTTTTTGATATTCATATATTTTGGAGGGGTTTGTATTTGTTGAGGATCACTCAGTGTAATGTTTTTGACAGCTGATCTCCTCCTGGGTTGGAAAATGTCATAGTAAGAAAGATGGGACATTTCTTCCTCTAAGATGTTTAATATGTCTAACATGTAGAAAAACAACATTTCTCTCTCATATGCTGTCAGCCTGGCAGCGCGGTGGCGGAGTGGTTAGCATTGCGGCAGCACAGCAACTCACCCTTGGCTGGGGGATCCTGGGTTCGATCCCAGCTCCCGAAGAACAGTGATCTGTGTGGAGTTTGCATGTTCTCCCCATGTCTGCGTGGGTTTACTCCGGAATCTCTCTGGTTTCCTCCTACATGCCAAAAAACATGCAAGTTAGGTTAATTGGCATCAAACTGGGGATTCTAAATTGTCCTTAGGAATGACTGTGAGAGTGAATGGTTGTCTGTCTCTCTGTGTTGGCCCTGCGATGGACTGGCGATCTGTCCAGGGTGTACCCTGCCTCTCGCCCAAACATGCTGGGATAGGCTCCAGCCCCACCCCCATCCCCCACAACCTGAAAAGGATTAAGCAGAAGAAGATGGATGGATGGATGAATGCTGTCAGCTTCAGTTTGCTTCTACACAAGAGGGATTCCTAGAATCAAAATGTTTTTTTCTTAATTTTTAAATATGTACAGATACATCTCAATAAATTAAACTATCATCGAAAAGTTAATTTATTTCAGTAATTCAATTCAGCATGCTTCTCAGTCGATCAACATATCTATTAAAAATCTTTTTTTTTTTTAAATTGAGCTTATGTAATTTTCACATTTTTTGAGAAACTGAAGCTTGGGTTTTCAGTAGCTGTAATCCATAATCATCAAAATTAAAAGAAATAAATGCTTGAAATGTATCACATAATGAATCTATATAATATCAGTTTTACTTTTTGAATTGAATTACTGAAATAAATGTACTTTTTGATGATATTCTAATTCATTGAGATGCACCTGTATGTTATATTTGGGGAAACTTTATCCATAAAGGTTGAGTTTCTAACAAGCTCAAAAGATTTGGAACCATGTAAGTCACCTGAGACTCCAGTCATTTGCCAATGGTTTGTCATCTAAAGGTCATTGAAAGAAGAAGGTCAATAAACAAGAATATTTTAAAGGTCAGAGGTCTCAAAGTTCAGTCAGTGGAGGGATGCTTGATTGAGAGAAAATACGAAATATTCTTGATATTCAATATTGTCTTCTTTTGAGATAATAAAATACTGATGGAAAAACCTGTCATCGAAAATGGCCTCACAATAAATCGGGGATTTCTTATTTGTCTTCCTATTCTGCAGGTTTTTAAATTTATTTATTTTTTTTACTTAAAGTGTACAGTTAGGTTCAAACCTACCATGGTGTTTTACTGTGGTGTTGAGTATGAGTTCAGTGACAATATCGGGGACCGCAGGTGATCACATCTTTGAGATTTTTGCTATGTTGTGGTTCAGGACTGGTTGCAAAGTGGCATACACAGAGTGACATAACAGCAATGTCAGAATGGAGAACATCCACCCTTCTATCAATTTTCTGCTTATACAACTCCAAAGAGTGAACTGGAGCCTACCTCAGTTGTCAAACAATGAGAGGAGTAAGTACATCCTGGACAGTTCACCAGTGTATCACAAGCAAAACACAAACAGATGGACAGTGGATTATTCAGAATCACCTATTAGCCCGATGTACATGTCTTTGAATTGTGAAAGGAAACTGAAGTGTCAGACCGTCTGTGTTGCTGGGTGTAGTTCACATATGGTCACCAGGGGGCACTGGCCTAGTAGCAAATTAAAAAATTGAATTGAATGTGGAGGACACAGGGTCATACTGTATACAGTAATTCTTCCACTGGCATGGCATTATTTTGTTGGTTCATTTTATTCAGATTCATTTTTTTGTTTGCTGGAAACAGTTAATTTTTAGAGCATTGTGTATTACTGTACTCCACCATACATGCACTATAAAGCTGCATGTCCACAGACAGGTTTTTTTTTTCCCTCTGCAAGTGCTCTGGACCTTTTAAGGTGCATTCAAACCAAACACGAACGGGTGAATTTTTCACGTGGCGCAATTACATTTTAACTCAATGTAAACACGCAAATAGACTAGACATGAATTCACCATCTGAGTGAGTTGCAGACAGGCGAAGTTGCCTTTATAACTTCTGCAGCTGTGTTCAGCCTACTGTGGAAATCCCCAGAACACCGTCATGCTTAGGTTTCCATTATCCGACGGCGGTCTCACCTGAAAAAAGTTGTTCCTGTCTCCAGAATTTCACCTGGATGATGGGTTGTTTACATTGCTAGACTGCTAGCCTCGTTAGCACGTCCTTAGCAGGAGTCCATGGGTAAAAAACTCTGACACTCTGATTCAGCTGCAGAGCTCCCAGTCCATCGGTCTCCAGTTGAGTGTCAATCTCATTTTCAAACTAGTTTACTCTCCAATGTTGATACTTTTTCTCTGGTGATGGTAGAATCTCAAGGACATTATTTGCTAGTGCTATCCCTTGGACGTGAACGCGTGATTGTGCAAGATTCGTGTGTGCTCGCCTATTTCCATTGACTTTGTATGTATTGATGCTGCTTGAAAAATTCGCTTCAGCACACCTTTAGCACTCTGAAAAAAATAGGTCTGTGCTCTGTATCCTAGCAACAGCTTGAGCTGTCACTCATAGCTGGGTGCTTAACATTTTTCATGGAGACTCTGTACTTACACTATACCACAACAAACTGGTAAGGAAACACATATCCCTCTAAGCTTTTGCTTTTAATTATGGATAATGGCATATTTTTAGTGTAATTCTGGCTGGTTGGTTAGAGAGGTGTGCTGCTGATGAGCACTGTAGTAATTCAGAAGTTTAACTTTCAAACTCTGGGTGCACTGAGAAAACTCGCTGACCGGTGAAAGCTTTTTTTGTGCAGAAGACTGTGAATCCTTTGTGTCTTAATCTTAATGTTGCAGTCCTTAGAGGCATGTCCCTGTTATGTGTTACACGTTATTGTTAGGCAATGAAGAAAACAGAATCATTCATACACCTCACCATAGTGCCTTGATGGAATAAACTATGGTGTACCTCACCACCCATGAGAGAATGTGAAATGCAAAAATAAATAAATAAATAGGGTATTTGGTGGGTTTTTGTCTATATGGTTGGCTGATATATGGTTGAAACCAGAGGGTGTTGTCATGTGTCTGAGCTCTGATATCATGTTTGAGCTCAGACTCACTTTATTGTCGAGTTTTGCAGCTTTGCAATCAGTTCACCTGCAGCTCAGCTCACACCTGTTGTCACTCATGTTGTCATTTCACCCACTACTTAAGTTCTCCCTGCTCATTCACTCCTTGCCGTGACATGGAATGTCAACCCCTTGTTCTCCTGTTACTCCGCTGATGTGTTGTATTTCCCTACAGAGCTTTTCCCCTGCTCTGAGGCATTTCATGTGAGTTTTTCCTCTGATTCTACTGCTTAATCCATTGTAGTGCTGGTTTTCCCTCCAGAGCCTTTTGCCTGCTCTGAGGCACTACATGGGAGTTTTCCTCTTGTTTTCCTGTTTATTCCACTATAGTGCTGTTTTTCCCTCCAGAGCTTTTCCCCGCTCTGAGGCACTGTATGTGAGTTTTTCCCTTGTTGAGCATTTTGTGTTTGGCTCATCTTGAGCTATTGGCTTTGTTGATTAAACACATGACACCATTCAGCGTTTGGGTTCATTTCTCTCTGCCTTGTAGAGGCGCACATGACAGTATGCCGCGGCCACAACAGAACCCTGCTGTGGTGTCGTGAGTTTCTTTTTCTTTTCACCCTTTTTGTGTTTTTTCCACTCACCTGTTTTGGAGCACCATGTCCTACCTGGACGATGCGGATCTGCGGGGGGTGTGCATCCTGGAGGACATTTTGTCATGGATCCAGCCTTCCTGTACTCCCGAGATGGTCTGGGAGGGTCAGGACAGCGCAGCGCGGGTGATGGAGACACGTCCCAGTCTATGGAACCACCTGATGGCCACCAACATCCTCCTCTCCATTTACACCCTCCCTTGCACAAGTGATGAGCTGGGGAAAGAAGCTCTGACGCTTGAGCCGTCTCCCATGAAGAGTAAGCGCTCGCGCCGTAAGAAGCCTTCCGCATCTTGCAGGTCTCCCGCAACAGCTCCACCTCCTCCTCCTGAGTCCTGGCCCACTCCATCAGTCAAGGAGCCGGAGGAGCGAAGACAGGTATTGCTGGCTGAGATTGACCTCCTCCTGGAGGTGAAGCTGTGGATCCTCCCGGATTTGGCCCTGGAATTAGAGGAGTTTTCTCCAAGGGAACCTGAGTTTGTGCCAACGGTCGAGCGTTCCATGACCTCGGAGCCTCACCTCCACAACGAGTCCACGCCTCCATCTCCCACTCATCGCCGTCGATCCCGGAGGAATCGGCAGAAGAACATCCTCACATCTCAGCCAGCAACCCCTCCTTCACAGAGGGAGGAGATTTCTGCAGCGGAGCCATTTCCACTTTCCCTTCTAGCTGCCTCACCAGCATCCACTTTCTTGGTAGCTGCTGCCTCCTCCTTCTCCTCTGCGCATTCGTCTGCCAATGTGGGTTTGGCTGTTACTTCCCCGGCTCTGCCCGCTTCTGTGCCTGCTGAGGCGGCTCCTCCACGGTTCACAGAGGAGCCCAGGCCCGCCATGGACATGGAGAGAGAAGATTGTGCACCAGACGCAGCAGGCAACACCACACACCAGGAGAACAGGCAAGTTCCATCTCATTCCATTTTAATTGTTGATGAATGGTCTTGCCTGATCCCTGGTCAAGAGACTCAGGTTTTTCAGTCCCCTGAGTTCTCTTCACCTGCTGCAAAAAACAATTCCTCACCTGTCCTCTCCGTGTCCGCTCCTCTTGCTTTTGAGTGCCCGTCGGCCCTGGAACTCAACCACCAGTTGATGGAGGAGCCCGCGGTACTGGAGGTCACCGTTCCAGCCCCGCAGTCACTTTATGGACCGAGGGAAGGCGCCGAATCTACGCTCGCCATGCAGAGTCCAGCGCCAACGGTGAGCCAAACCCCAGCTGTCAACGCCGGATGAGCCTCCTGCATGGATCACTTCACCTGGGGCCTCTCAGACTACTACGACCATCATGCCTGCTGCGGGGGCTGCCGCAGCAGAGTGGGAGCCCGGGCTGGGTCTCCTGTGGGCTGAGCCCAAAGATCCATCATCGCCTGGATCGTCTGGAGTCTTGGATGGCGGTGGAGCTTGAGCTCAGGCAAGTGCTCTCTTTTGTTTTCTCATCTCAGTCCTTGAGCAATCTTGATTGGCTCTTGGTGAGGAGAACCAGGTGCAGCTGTCTGCTGCACCTGAGCTTGCCTCACTGGGCTATGCTGCTGCCGGCGACCCTGACCCCCCCTTCTCTTTGTGCTGTATTTGAACTCTCTCCCAGGGTTTCCGGACAGGATCCTACAGTGCCAGATGTCTCTGAAGATCCAGGTTCGCCACTGGAGGTTGACCAGGGTCCAGCTCCTCCCATTGAGGTCATTGCAGGTGCTCCGTCACAGCCCAGGAACTCCATGGGTGCAGTTGTGGCCCAGCCCGGGACCTTCGTGGGTGTAGCTGTGGCCCAGCTGGGGTCCACCGAGGGTTCAGCAGTGGCCCAGCCGGGGTCCACCATGGGTGCAGCACTGGCCCAGCCGGGGCCCACCATGGGTGCTGCAGAGCTCCAGCCTGGAGCCACTGCAGGTGCTGCAGAGCTTCAACCTGGAGCCACCATGGGTGCTGCAGAGCTCCAGTCCGGAGCCACCATGGGTGCTGCTACGCTCCAGACCGGAGCCTCTGCAGGTGCTGCTACACTCCAGCTGGGAGCCACCGTGGGTGCTACAATGTCCTGGACCGGGACTCCCACTGGTGCAACTTTAATTCTGTCCAAGACCACCGATGCCGTCGTGGTTCCCCTTCCTACTCTGCCAGACGCCATCGGGATCTTCCTTTCTTCCCTGCCTGATGTTGTCATGGTCCCTCTCCCTCCTCTGCCAGACACTGTCATGGTTCCCCTTCCTCTTTTGCCACCAGAATTCGTCGTGGTCCCCCTCTCCCGGCCCATCAGGTTGCCTTCCTGGGGGAAAGCTGCCTCCTGGGTCACCTCTCCGGGCCTGGTGGCTTAAGAACTCAGACCGGCCGCCAGAAAGACTGAGCCGCCGGGTTGGGTGGAACATATTTTCTAACAGGCCACCCGATTCATACCATCTGGCTGTCAGGTTGGCCTGGGACTTAGGCAGGCCACCTAACCTGTTCTACCTTGCCGTCCGCTGGGCCTGGGACTTTGGGCGGCCCCCTGAACTTTTGGACTCTGCGGGCCGGGGGGGGGGGTAACTCTGTATTTTCAGGTGTGGGTCCTGAGCGGAGTTGTTTTTCTCCCTCCTGACCTGTTTCCCCCCCACCTCCTGCCCTGAGTAGATTGTTGTGGTTCTTGTGTGTGTGTGTGTGTGTGTGGGTGTGTGTCTGGAATCCACCCCTTGGGGGAAGGGGGGCTCTGTGCTCTAAGGTCATCTTTGAGCTCAGACTCACATTATTGTCGAGTTTTGCATTTCTGTTTTTTTTTATTTTGTGTCTGTTCATGTGTATAGGTTGGGTCTTTGTCTTTGTGTTGCCCCTCTCTCCAGACACTCCCACTTGCTGTTCACAGTCTGTCTGCCATCAGCTGTGAGCAGCTTTGCAATCAGTTCACCAGCAGCTCAGCTCACAAACCTGTTGTCACTCATGTTGTCATTTCACCCACTACTTAAGTTTTCCCTGCTCATTCACTCCTCGCCGCGATGTGGAATGTCAACCCCTTGTTCTCCTGTTACTCCGCTGGTGTGTTGTACTTCCCTCCAGAGCTTTTCCCCCACTCTGAGACATTTCATGTGAGTTTTTCTTCTGATTCTACTGCTTAATCCATTGTAGTGCTGGTTTTCCCTTCAGAGCCTCTTCCCCGCTCTGAGGCACTACATGGGAGTTATCCTCTTGTTTTACTGTTTATCCCACTATAGTGCTGTTTTTCCCTCCAGAGCCTTTCCCTGCTCTGAGGCACTGTATGTGAGTTTTTCCTTGCTGAGTATTTTGTGTTTGGCTCATTTTGAAATATTGGCTTTGATGATTAAACACATGACACCATTCAGCGCTTGGGTTCGTCTCTCTCTGCCTCGTAGAAGCGCACATGACAGCTGTGATCTACACTCTGGGTTTATCCTTTTTATAAAAGACAAGAATACCCAATAGAGAACACAAATTGGTGGACAATGAGCAAAATGTTCTATAAGTGTATTTAACTGTTATAAAAAGCATGTGAAATTTTCTTTGGCTCTGCACATACATATAATGTCACACTCCTGTGTACCCATTAGTGACACCAACAGCTGAAATAGCCTCTAGCCTTGGATACAATGAAACACAAACACTTAGGATTTATTTAACCTTAATAAGGAAGCAATGATCCAGGAGTTGGAGACCAATTTGCTAATTTTCTAAGTACAGTTAGTCACTTGTAGTTTCTTTAATTGGTCTCCTCTCTTGTTGTTGTTGTTGTTGTTGTTTTTTGGTTTTGTTTTGTTTTAATTACACCCAGAGACTGCACTTAAATTCCTCCAGGGTCAGGGCAAGGAGTGTGAACAGATGACTGATCATAACTCAATGATTAGATAAACAAAAAACACTCCTCCTGTCCTCCCCCTGAACTCCAGCTCAGGGACCCCAGCAGAAATGAACACATCCAAGGGCTCTTTGTCTCTGTCCTGCTGTTCTTTGAAGAAAAGGGCAGCCTTTCAGAACGACCTCACTCTCATTACATTTTGTCAAAGGATTTCTAATTGTTGAATGATTCATTTTTCTCCTGTCACTCTTATGCTAGGGCTCTATTTGCAGAGATGCTATTAAAGATGTCCTTTACTGTTCTCCATTAGAAGGTCTCTGTTAAGATACAAGGGGTGTACTTCAGTGCAGTCAGTCAGTATTTTCATGTGTTGTCAATATACTACTATTGGCAAAAATTATGGAATCAAGAGTCATTGAGGATGCTCACTTGACTGTTTTAAAGAGAAAAAAATCACAGATATAACACAAAAATACTTTTTATAGCCAAGCAGGCTTGGTTTGTAAAAAATATGTTTAAAAACTAAAATGAAACTGTTGTATTTCATGGCAGTTTTTTTTGTCAACATCAGTTAGAGGAAAAATCATGGAATGATTTAGTTTTGAGGAAAAAATTGAATCACCTTGTAATTTCTATTAATAATACAAATGCCAGCTAAAATCTAAATATGTGAATTAGTCTGCTGTTAAGAGTCCTAGCAGACCTTAATGAACTGTTTCCCCTGGCTGATTGACAGAAAATATGGCCCCAAGAGAGCTGTCAATTGAAACAATGGAAAGGATTAAAAATAATCCTTCATGCACGTAATTCAACAGGGAGTGGGGCTGTATATGTATACAGTACTGTACATACAGTTGAAACCAGAAGTTTACATACACTGTATTAAAAGACACATAACCTTTTTTCTCACAGTCTCACATTAAATCAAACTGCACTTTTCCCATTTTATTACTTTGAAGAAGTGAATAAAAATTGTCTAAAAAATTATTTACCAAATATAAAAATTATTTAGAAAATAGAAATAATTTTGGCAATTCACCAATTTAATTTCAGTGAGGAAAAGAAAATATGTCTTTTTTTATACTTCTGGTTTCAACTGTATGTAGCTTGTAAAAAGGGAACACACAGGTAGACCAAGGAAGATGTCATAGTGTCACGGCAGAAAACTGAAAATAACAATCCTTGTGAATAGAGAATGCACAACAGAAGAAATGAAAAGCAAATGGGCAGAAACAGGAGTCACTGCGCTATAAAAACTGATGAGTTAGTTCAACTCAAAGTGTTTGAGGAAACCCATTGTCTTGAATCATTCAGTTTAATTCAACCATTCAAGTACATCTGATCTTTTCATCTGAGTAAACTGAGTTATATAAAAAGAGTTAACTTGAGTAGATCTTTTTCACCCTAAATTACTATTGTTTCTATTAAGATTTATCACCACATTCAAGTTATGACACCTTACATAAGAACACATCTAGCATAGCTGTTTCCTCCATAGGGCAGTGTATGCAAACACTGTGGGCCCCCAGTGACTGAGGGGCCCCACAAGTTAAAAATGTACCCTCAGTGTTAGAGCGTCAATTGCCACTGTGGTCTGGGGGGATGGGGGGGCACTGCTATGGCAGTTTGTATCTCTGCCATAGCAGTCATGGTGCCAAACAAAAGTTATCTAAAACTCAAATATCCCAGCAACAAAACCTTAAGATGTGTTCACACCAAACGCGAACAGGGGGTGAGAATCCATACAAAGTGAATGGGAAGACGCGAGTATGTGCGAATTTGCGCAGTTGCGCGTTCGCGTCTGCTAGTAAGTAAAAGTAAAAGTATCACCATTGCAGAGTAAACTAGTCTGAAAATGAAACTCACTCACTGGGAGACAGGAGGACCAGTAACTCTTAAGCTGAATCGGGATTTTGGAGTTATTTACCCACGGTTGCCGGCCACGGACGTCCTAGCAAGCTAGTAAGCTAGCAACGTAAACACCCATCATCTGTGAAGTTTTGGAGGCTCGAGACAACATTTTCAGGTGAGCCCCCGATCGGATAATGTAAACTTAAGCATGACGTTATTTTGGGAATTTCCACGGCAGGTTGAACACAGCTGCAGAAGTTTTAAAGACAACTTCGTCTGTCTGCATCTCACTATTCATGTCTGTTGGCGTGTTTACACTGATTTATAATGTAATTGTGCCGCACGAAAAATTCGCCTGTTCGCTTTTGGTTAAGCATATGTACAACAGTAACACACAGACAGTCTAGGGGTAGTATCTCACTGGGATGAGGCAGCTTCCAACTAGTTGGTGATAGAAAAACATGAGACAAATCCAAGAATTTGTGACAATTTTCACTTGGACTCACACTGTTTCATCAATGTTGCACAAACTCCCAGCGAGATTTTGGCCAAAGTTCTCCTGATGTTTTCATACATGTCATGCAAGTGTTGCAGGACATTCTCACAACATGTACGAGACAAAATTTAGGTTTTTTTCACACTCATGACAGTCCTTCAATAGCTGCCCAACACTCACATGACAGATATCCATGCCAATTGCACCTTATAAATATGGGATGTCTCTCCGTTCCAATGATCATTTCATTGTCTCATGTCAAACTCATATATGCAATACAATTACACATGCCTGGGAACCACAACAAATAATAGAATAACAACATTTTCACTGGCTACCATTCTACCTCTCCAGTCAGTCACAGCTGCTGCAGGTGATTGTCTCCAGTTAGTCAGAATTTAGTTTCATAGGTCCCAACCCACTGCAAAGTTGTCTAACTTGTCTTGCACTTTCAGACTCATGGAAACTAAATTGAGTAGGGTTTGAGATGAAGTTGACACAGGTTCGAGACACCTGCAATGATTCTGAGGCTATTTTGAGAGAAAGCTCTCGCACAAATTTTTTGAACATGTTCAAAATTCCTGCAAGATGCGTGTGAGACCCTGTGACTCAGGAGAGGGAAATGAGAACCACCAAGAATGTTTGGAGACATTGTGGAAACTCTTTCGAGAATGCCTTTCTTTAACTAGTCTCGAGTTGTTGTAGCCCAGTGAGATACTACCCCAACTAAGGAGATAATGCTTATTTTCCAACATTTAGCAATTACCATCAACCCTTTTGGGAGATTTAAAATCACCTATTTTCATATAACCATAATCATTTGATAATTATGGTTATAATTTTTGAAATTTGATGTATGGACTGTATGTACAGTGGGGCAAAAAAGTATTTAGTCAGCCACCAATTGTGCAAGTTCTCCCACTTAAAAGATGAGAGAGGTCTCCAATTTTCATCATAGGTATACCTCAACTATGAGAGACAAAATGAGAAAAAAAAAATCCAGAAAATCACATTGAAGGATTTTTAATGAATTAATTGGTAAATTCCTTGGTAAAATAAGTATTTGGTCAATCCCAGAAGTTCATCTCAATACTTTGTTATATACCCTTTGTTGGCAATGACAGAGGTCAAACGTTTTCTGTAAGTTTTCACAAGGTTTTCACACACTGTTGCTGGTATTTTGGCCCATTCCTTCATGCAGATCTCCTCTAGAGCAGTGATGTTTTGGGGCTGTCGCTGGGCAACACGGACTTTCAACTCCCTCCAAAGATTTTCTATGCGGTTGAGATCTGGAGACTGGCTAGGCCATTCCAGGACGCCACTCCTTCGTTGCCCGGGCGGTGTGTTTGGGATCATTGTCATGCTGAAAGACCCAGCCACGTTTCATCTTCAATGCCCTTGCTGATGGAAGGAGGTTTTCACTCAAAATCTCACGATACATGGCCCCATTCATTCTTTCCTTTACATGGATCAGTCGTCCTGGTCCCTTTGCAGAAAAACAGCCCCAAAATATGATGTTTCCACCCCCATGCTTCACAGTAGGTATGGTGTTCTTTCTCCTCCAAACACGACAAGTTGAGTTTTCATCAAAAAGTTCTATTTTGGTTTCATCTGACCATATGACATTCTTCCAATCCTCTTCTGGATCATCCAAATGCTCTCTAGCAAACTTCAGACGGGCCTGGACATGTACTGGCTTAAGCAGGGGGACACGTCTGGCACTGCAGGATTTGAGTCCCTGGCGGCGTAGTGTGTTACTAATGTAGCCTTTGTTACTTTGGTGCCAGCTCTCTGCAGGTCATTCACTAGGTCCCCCCGTGTGGTTCTGGGATTTTTGCTCACCGTTCTGGTGATAATTTTGACCCCACGGGGTGAGATCTTGCGTGGAGCCCCAGATGGAGGGAGATTATCAGTGGTCTTGTATGTCTTCCATTTTCTAATAATTGCTCCCACAGTTGATTTCTTCACACCAAGCTGCTTACCTATTGCAGATTCAGTCTTCCCAGCCTGGTGCAGGTCTGCAATTTTGTTTCTGGTGTCCTTTGACAGCTCTTTGGTCTTGGCCATAGTGGAGTTTGGAGTCTGACTGTTTGAGGTTGTGGACAGGTGTCTTATACTGATAACGAGTTCAAACAGGTGCCATTAATACAGGTAACGAGTGGAGGACAGAGGAGCCTCTCAAAGAAGAAGTTACAGGTCTGTGAGAGCCAGAAATCTTGCTTGTTTGTAGGTGACCAAATACTTATTTTATCGAGGAATTTACCAATTAATTCATTAAAAATCCTTCAATGTGATTTTCTGAATTTTTTTTTTCTCATGTTGTCTCTCATAGTTGAGGTATACCTATGATGAAAATTGGAGACCTCTCTCATCTTTTAAGTGGGAGAACTTGCACAATTGGTGGATGACTAAATACTTTTTTGCCCCACTGTATGTTGGGATGGATGGGTGTCAATGTTGATATGTACAAAATCTAGTTAATTGATTACTTGGGGTCTTAAATGTGGTAAATTGAATATATTTCACATGGGTTGTATTTATGAAAAAGAGGAGTTGGAGTTAATAAGTGTTCACTTCTTCCTTCTCCCTTTCGAGCACTGTATACTTTCACTTTGTCGCACTTGTCATTTGTTTTGTTTCAAATTTTTTTTTACTTTTTTGTTCGAAATAAAGTATCTATCTATCTATCTATCTATCTATCTATCTATCTATCTATCTATCTATCTATCTATCTATCTATCTAAATCACAAATCATAATATTCAAATTCACTGAGAGGCACTAGTATTATTTTCTGCAGGTTTAAATTGCTTAAATCAACTTGAGATTTTGAGCTCTCAAATCCAGCCTGATTTCTTCTTGAAGTGTACGAGGCTGATGCACTGCCATGAAGCATAGGGGCCCCCAAATGCCCCTCCCACCACAGATCTTGTGCGCTATTACAACACCACTCTCTCCTCCTGCCTAAACCAGTTAGCCCCCATTAAAACTAAAACAGTCTCCTTCACTCACTCTGCTCCCTGGTACACTCCCAAACTCCAGGCCATGAAATTCCGTAAGCGACAGCTGGAAAGACTCTACAAGAAAACAAACCTGACAGTTCACCTCCAAGCCTACACGGACCACCTCCTACAGTACAAGACGGCCCTCAGCACAGCACAGTCTAACTTCTATTCTCACCTCATACACACTGGCTCCAACAACCCCATAACACTCTTCTCCACAATAAGCAAACTTCTCAAACCCATCAACAACACACCCAGTGTTCACTGCTGAAAAGTGCAACTCATTCCTGTCTTTTTTTTCCAAACAAAGATCACCACCATCCACAGCAACCTGACCACCTCCCCTCCGATCCTGACCTCTTCATCAGCTCCTTCCCCACCTCTATTCATCCACTGTCTCTTTTCCCCACAGTGATTCCCCTAGAACTCACTAAAATTACCACAGGCATGAGAAACCCCACATCCATACTGGACCCCGTCCCCTCTGCACTTATCAAGTCCTGCCTCCCATCTCTCTCCCCACTCATCTGCACTATCATCAATGCGTCCCTCAGCTCCAGCTCAGTCCCTGACCCCGAGAAACTCGCCGCCGTCACCCCAATCCTCAAAAAACCTGGACTAAACTCTGACATCATGAATAACTTCCGTCCCATCTCCAACCTGCCCTTCCTGTCAAAAATCCTAGAACGTGTTATTGCCACCCATCTCAAAACCCACCTCACCTCATATGACCTCTTTGAGACATTCCAATCTGGATTCCATTCACAACATAGCACCGAAACAGCCCTGCTCAAAGTGACAAACGACCTCCCCCTCTCAGCCGACTTCGGACTCCTGAACATTCTCATCATGCTCGACCTCACAGCCGCCTTCGATACAGTCAACCACTCCATTCTCCTCTTCCATCTGGAAACCTTCCTCAGCATCACTGGTGCAGCTCTCTCCTGGTTCCACTCATATCTCACCAACAGACAGCAATTCATCCATGTCAACAATTGCACCTCCTTCACAGCCCCACTCTCCCATGGTGTTCCCCAGGGCTCCGTGCTTGGCCCTCTCCTCTTCATGATCTATATACTCCTGCTTGGTAACATCATCCGCCAACATGGCCTTAATTTCCACTGTTAGATCTACAACGTTCAGATCTACATTTCCACTAACTGCATTACCACAATAACCTGCTCCATACCGGAAAACTGTCTTTCTGAAATAAAATCTTGGATGCAAAAGAGCTTTCTACAACTCAACTATGACAAGTCTGATATGATGATCATCGGCCTGGAATCTCTCATCAATATCACCCACAACTTCAACCCCACTCTTGCCAACGCCACACTTTCCCCATCCTCACAGATACGAAACCTTAGAGTCATCTTTGACAGCCACCTCACTTTTGAACCGCACATTAATCATGCCACCAAAACTGCCTTCTTCCACCTAAAAAACACAGCCCGACTCTGTCCCTCACTCACCTTCTTCACCGCAGAAATCCTCATACACGTATTTATCATATCCAGACTCGACTACTGCAATAGCATTCTTTACGGCTCATCATCCAGAGTCCTCCAGAAACTTCAATACATTCAGAACTCAGCTGCCTGTCTCCTTACCCAGTCCCACTCCCGCGACCACATCACCCCTGTCCTCCAGAACCTTCACTGGCTCCCAATCTCACAACACATACAGTTCAAAGTCCTTCTCCTCACCTTTAAAGCCCTCCATCACCAGGCCCCTTCCTATCTCACCGTCCTGTTGCACTGGCATACCCCCCCTCCACCACACAGAACCAAGCAAGAACCTGGAGGGATAATGCATTTTCCATTGCCGCTCACTCCCTCTGGAACTCTCTCCCCCAACAGATCCGTGACTGTACAGACTTAAACCCCTTCAAATCATTACTCAAAACCCACCTATTCAGACTTGCTTTTAATTTTTAATTTTAATTGTACGTTTTTTTCCTCTAATGGGAAGTGTGTTTGAGTGCCTTGGAAAGCGCTATACAAATAAAATGTATTATTATTAATTATTCCATTATCAAAGTAGTTGATTAATTTTGTGTGTGTGTTGACTAAACAATGATTACAAGACTGCAAACTCCTAATGTCACTTTAAAGGAAGATAAAACTATCTGGATTATTGGTTTATTGGAGCACAGCCTGATGATTTCAAACCCTGAATAAAAAACAAATGTCAGCAGTCATTTGTATAGCAATATTGAAATTAACTCGAAGGAAATGAGTAAATGCAACAGACTGGAATTACACAACTCACAAAAAGTTAAGCATATCTGGCTTTGGGGTGAAATTTCAGGATGTACCTAAAATGCACTATAACCTTTACAGGTGAACGTAATTTGACGTTCTCTAACCTTTTGAATGCACATGTCCCACTGTTCAATATTTCAGTACTTTTTGCATAACTTGCTGTTCTCTAACAAGGTGCTTAACGGCAAAATTCACAACAGGTGTTTGATCCATAAATAGACCAATAAATTTTCTGATTCAATTAGAATTGGTATTTAAACAGTCTTCTTCATCATGCTGTTCACATATTGACATCATGAGACCAAGACGACACCTCACAATTGATCAACAGTACCTCACCAGTGCGAGGCTTCAAACAGGATGTTCTCAGAGGGAAGTGGCCACTGAGCTTAGAGTGTCATCAGCAGGTTGCAACAGAGATACAAAGACACGGGAAGAGTCACAGAAAGGCACAGAAGTGGATGTCCTTTGGCCACATCCCACGCTGATGACCGCTTCATTGTGAACAGTGCCCTGCGGAACCAGATGGTGAATGCCACTCAACTCCAGGCACATTTAAGGGAGGTGAGAGGCACCCAAGTGTCACATCAGACGATTCAAAACTGTTTACATCAGCGTGGTCTGCATGCTAGATGACCTGCAAGGGAACCTGACCACACCACCAGACACAGGCGTCATCATCTTGCATGGGCCAGTGAGCATTTACATTGGACAAGGAACCAGTGATCCTCAGTGGTGTTCTCTGATGAAAGTTGATTCACGCTGAGCAGAAATGATGGCCGCCAATGATGGTGGAGACGTCACGGAGAGCGCTATGCATCAGCTACTGTTGTCACCAGACGAGCCTTTGGTGATGGTGGTATTAGTGTCTGGGCAGGTGTGTCTAGTCCATACAGAAGTGCCCTACACCTTGTGAATGGTACAGTGTCAAGCTGATACTACCTGAATAACATCATTAATTCAGTTATTGTGCCCCTGTGTGAACAACACAGGCCTAATTTCTTCTTCATGGACGACAATGCTCCAGCTCATCAAGGTCACATCATTAGAGAATGGCTGCTGGAGGCTGGGGTTCCTCAGATGGAGTGGCCTACACTTTTTCCAGATTTGAGTCCCATAGAAAACCTATGGAATCAGCTGAGTTGCCGTGTAGAGGCTCATAATTCTGCACCCCACAACCTCAATGACCTGAAGGCCGCCCTTCAAGAAGAGTGGAATGCCATGCCTCAACAGACAATAAGTTGACTTTTGAACAGCACGAGACGTTGTTGTCAAGCTGTAATTGATGCTTAAGGGCACATGACAAGTTATTGAGACACTGACATTTTTTGTTGTGGTATACCCACCACTGTTGTTGGCTTTTGTTTCAATAAATTGTTTGAGATGAGGAAATCACCATTGCATGCTTCTACTTAAATGCCCTACTTTCATGATATAATATCACTGTAGCGTGAACTTTTTACATTTTCCATAAATTTCAACTGAAAGCCAGATATCCCTAACTTGTTGTGAGAAGTGTACAGTATGTCACCAATACTGAAAATGCCCCCAAAATGCAAGTACACTCACAGCAACTGAGTTACTACTACAAACATGTATTTTGGAGTAAGGTTAAATTTGTAGAAATGAGTGACTCCACTTTTTGAAGGACTAAGTTATATTTACTTCTTTCTTTAAGAAGTACTGTTAGGTTTCACAGCTGAAGGAATTGGGATTTACAAACAGGAAGGCAAATTTAAGCTGTCATTAACACTTAAACAGAAGAAAACAAGGTTACAGAGGCCTGAAGAGAAGTGTTCATGTGGATGATTGGATGAAAGTAATATTCAGTGATAAATCACAAATCTGCATTGGCCAAGGAGATGATGTTGGAACTTTGGCTTGGTATTGTTCCAATGAAACAGTGGTGTGAAAAAGTCTTTGCGATGGCGTATTCTGTAGACTGGTTTTCCCTGTAGGTGAACTGGTAGGGGTGGAGGTGGTGATTGTGCTGTCAGGACACTGCTCTTTCAAAAACCAGACGCATTCTGTGAGACATGTTTCTTCTACACAAAATTCAATGGAGTCAGAAAGCGGACAAAGGTAAATAACTTGTGCTAATATTGGCTATTTAGCATCATAGAAGACATGCGTAAATATGACTGCCTGAGAAAACAAGCAAATTTCTGCAGTCTTTGGGAATATGGGGTATATCAGGTAAAGGACCAAGGGAGATGGCAGTCATTACCTCACAGAATTTTGGACACTTCTCATTTTATCAATCAAAAGTAGGTTTGTCATTGTGAAACTTGTATTTTAGAATGATACTGCATCTTGGCTCAGAGCAAAGAGCATCAAAAACTTTTCTTCAGGGCAGACATGTTAACTCAATGATATGGCCTGCAAATGGCCTGGATCAAAATCTGAAAATTATTTTAATTTATATATTGTAGTAACAATTGAAGAAAACGGTCCATGACAAGGCTTCATGCTGCAAAGCTGATCTGTCAGCTACTATATGAGGAAAATTAGAACCTGATTGATAAAAAATATTGTTTTACATTAGTGAAGTCCATGCCTCAAAAAATTCAAACCAGAGTAGGTGCAACTATGTCTTAATTTTAATTATGATGGTTTTGGTTGATGATTCCATTTTTTCCCCAAGATTAAATGATTCCATATTTTTCCTCTTCTTGATCTGGAAAAAAATGCCATTATTTAGGTTTTATTTTTAACCCTGGTAAACACTTTGTGAATGAGTTTATGGTTTTGAATTACTGATAATACTAATATTGGCCAAACATATGCTAGTTAATAGATAGTTACCTCCGCCAGGCTGAAGGCCAGGAGGAGGTTATGTTTTTGCCAGCGTTTGTCTGTCTGTTTGTTTGTCTGTCTGTTTGTCTGTCTGTCTGTTGGTTAGCAGGATAACTCAAAAAGTTTTGGACGGATTTCGATGAAACTTTCAGGCCTTGTTGAAAATGGTACAAGGAAGAACTGATTAAATTTTGGGGATGATCTGGATCACCGTCTGGATACAGGAATTTTTTAAATGATTCTTTAACATTGTGAGATATGGCCATTTTCAACATGTGTGCAGGGGCAATAGAGGGCGCTGGTCGTCGTGTCTGATGAACACAAACTCCGCCTTCTTCAAAGTTTTAGGCACAAAAGCACGCAGAAAACTGTGGTGGGCAGGACCCGCCACAGTGCCTGTGTTTGCGCTACGCTGCAAAAGCTGAGACAGGCAGCTGTCCGGCGCCGGATTATTTGGCAGAAATTCCCCGGCCAGCCATAGGGGCTGCGCAAAAACCAGCTCTCTGCCGAGGGAGGCTTCCAAATCCTCTTTTTTCCGCGGAGCGCAAACCCAATAAAACCCACGGCAACCATTATCGCACCTTCTTTTGTCCTGCGGCTCCGCAACAGAGAGGAATCCCGGCGCCAGTAATGCTGCGCCTGATATGTGTGACTCTAATGCTAAAAGTGACTGCATCAGGGATTTTCGACCTGAAGTCGCACTTTGCTACACAGCGCCACAAAAACTGTGTAGCCAAATTCGATCGATGGATGAACATTTTCAGCCAGTGACAGAACCAACGCCTTCCAAATCCAATGCATCACTGGCAGAAGTGATGTTTTGTCATTTTGTGGCAGAGCACAATCTACCCCCATTGGTGGCAGATCACTTCAGTGATTTGGTGCCAACATTGTTTCCTGACAGCAAGAGCACTCAATTTTTTTGTGCTACTTGGCTTATTATTTTCACATTACCAAAAAGTTATGGCTCAACATTGTGTCCATATACAGTAAGTGTACATTTGAAGAAATATGTTTGAAATAGTTCATGTTGCAGTTGCTGTTTGCTTAGTTTTTGTTTGTTTGTTTGTTTTTGCTTCAGTTTTCTTTCATCTGCCGATAAATACAGTTTTTAAGTACTCAGTACAGGTGTGAAAGCCCCCCCCCCCAATAAGGGAGGCATGAGGTCAGTACAGGTGTGAAAGCCCCCCCAATAAGGGAGGCATGAGGTATGCCTTGACAGGTCGCAGCCTGGCACTTTGCAGATGGAGGGGATGGACACAACAGCAACACTTCAGTTTATTACCTCCGCCAAGGAGGTAATGCTTTTACTACTGAACCACTAATCCTATCATTGTGAATCCAATTGCTAGTCATATGTTTTCATGGTCAAGGAATCTGAAAACCTACACACAAACACTGTATGGGGGGGGGAACTGTGGCACTTGGCGGAGGTCTGCGCTCTCCGAGTGCTTTTCTAGTTATTGTATGCGTTTGCATTGTTTCCAGTTTCTTAGGTAAGTTTTCTTGTTGCATCTGGTTTTCAAAAGCTGACACCAGAATCCTCAGACCAAGGCTTCAAGAGTAGGACAACATTCATAATTTATCCACTGACAAGGTCAATACAAAAATATGAATACTGTACACTTGAGGAACCAATATATGACATTAAAAGCTAAAAAAAAATTGCATGAAATAATTGAAAAAAAGAGAGGCAGACAGTGACTCGGATAGACAAGGAAGTATAGATGTCATATAAAAAAATGGAAAAAGGAGAAAAATTAAGTTATTTTTACCAGGTTAAATATGAGAATGTATAATATCACGTGTTCTTTTCCATTATTGTTTTGTGCAGAGGTTTGTAACCATACGCTTGAGTCCCTTTACCCATAGCCAGTGGATCCCTGTGACTAGTTTTTTAGAAAATCATTGCAGATTTTCAAAACAAATCCTCAACAATTACATTTTTTTAAGTTACAAAAAAGTTTAAAATTTATGTGAAAATTGTGGCAGTTACAAGAAAAATAAAGCCTCAAATTTACTTGAACAAAAGATGCAAATTCACTAAATTGTTTCAAATTTGTTTTAAAAACAGCAAATTTGTTAGAAGTATGGGAAAAATAGTAAAATTCTTTAAAAATACATTTATGTGTAAATTTGCTAATTTATAAGCTAACACAGCAAACTAAGGACAGAAAGTCAAAAATTAAAAGAGAAAATGTTAAAATTTTAGAAAAAAGCTCACCTATTACTAACGTTGACAAGCCAGTTCATTCTTATATAACATAATAAAAGCTCATAGGCTTTACAAACTTAAATGCATTTTATGTTATTTTATCTTATCTCATTCTATTTTATTTTTTATAAATAAGATCACATAAAAATAAAATCTTTACCTTATATGATAAATTAAAGAAAAGAATGGCATTTTTGGCCTGTATGCTCACCAAACACAATAATCCTTAGACGTGTCTGCATCCAGGTTGTGCTGAAGGTCAAGATCAAGGTCAAAATTCACATGCTATGAGCCCTTGACATTTGAACTTTGAGTTTGCCTGGGCTGTATACAGGCATTTATAGAGAGAGAAGCGAATTGTCCTGGTGACCTCGGGGTCATTGCAGAGGTTGCAATGCCTGGTTTAGGGCCCTATGATTTGTAACATTCTTCTCTTTCTCCTTCCAGCTGTGGATGTCCAGGCTTGGAGCGGATCTGGGAGGCCGACCTGGAAGCCTGTCACCTGTTCCTGCGTGGCCTTCAGTTGCGGACTCCCAGCTGCAGCGGAGCGGACATTGAAGACCTCCCCTCTTCTGCAGGTCCTCCTGCATCGCAGCCGTGCACCAAAGAGGAAGAGGACTGTGCCATGCTGACTGCTCTGGGGGGGCGCTGGTGTCCCGAGGCCAACTTACAGAACTCTGAGTTCACTAAGGTAACAGTAAATGTCTTATTTACAGAACACAGTGAATTATTCAGCTAAATGCCAGTGTATGCATGCAGAAATACATGGAATGTGAATCTGAAACATAAAGATTGCTATTGGAGAGGGTTAAGCTCTGAGGTCTTTACGTATTCGCTACATGTTTGCAGCTGGAAGGTCAAATGAGAGTAGAGCATTTTTTCATACTCACTTGCGTTTGTGACCTCAATAAAAGGCTTCCCGCTCCATCAGCCCTACCACATGGATAGAGAGGACATTTTCAATTGGTACAGCTATTGTGAGAGTCTAATGTTCTGGCTACAGCGAGGTGAGCAGTAGTGTACAATATTAGAGAGTAGGCTTGGAGGATTTTACTAAATGAAGAAAATGTGGGCGTGAGGAAGGCAACCGTTTGGAAACACTTTGAATTCCATTCTTTCAGAGTGTGGATTTGAGAGTCTGTTTCTGGATGACCACATGTGTTTAGTGGGAGTGCATGCATGTGTGTGAGCGTGTGTGTGTGCTGGTGATCTGAGGTCTGATGCCTCGGGGCCGAGTCCGACTCACTCTCTCGTCTTCTCACACTTTCCTCCACCCACAGAGTCTGACTCGCATGAGGTGGGAACAAAGCCAACAGAGCAGTGTTAATGAAAAAAATCACACACTTTTCAGACACATATTTAGTTGGAGATTAAATTTTACATCAGTATTCTTGGCTCATTTGTATTAACTTGGGCTTTTTTGTGGCTATTCACAAAAATACCTAATTTCTTACATTAATTTAAAGGGCTCATATAATGCATTTTTTTCTGGGATTAATTGTATTTCTTGATGGCTTCAAGAACATGTAATTTTAAAGGCCAAGAAATATTTCTGTGTTGTTTTACAGCACTTCAAAAAAGCTGTCTAAAGCTCCGTCAGAAACAGTTGGTGTATTTCTGCTCATTAATATTCACGAGTTCCTAATCTGATTGAGTAAAGGGTTTTTTTGAGTCTACCAGTTAGAGGTAGGGAAGTGGTCGGTGTGTGTGTGTGTTTTGCTACCTTAGAGAACTGAAGGCAGGCCTTATTGGTTTTGACATCATAAAAAACAGGAAGTGCAGTCTGCTTCTATTTCACCTAAATACAGTAAAGGGAGTGTGTTTCTCTTTGTGAAGCGAACAATAATATTTTAGTGGTTCATATGTGATCCATGTCTATATTTCACAAGGTTAAAAGCCAGAAAAACATATTTTTGCAAAATATGGGGCATTTAATGGTGAGATCTGTGCATCCTTAATTATGTGGTTTGCACTGATGTCCTCGTTCCTTTCTTTCTTCCCTTGACCACATTTTATAAAACTGCATGCTTCTATCTTCTGCTCTCCCCTTTTGTTTTTCTGTCCTTTTCTTTGCCCTAAAAGCCCGGCTCCTCCTAACATCCCACCAACAACGGAAAGGTGAGACAGTGTGCTGTTTTCTGTGTCATGTGAAGGAAGTACTGTAGAAATACGGCAGTTAAATTTAGAGTTCATCTTGTGACAGTTACAAATGTAGATTCATAATTCTTCCAATTATCTACTCTACTCCAATTATTAATTATTACTCTACTCCTGATCAGTTTTCTTCTTTCTGTCTGCCATTTAGTTTATAACTGATCATTCATGAGGACAGTTTTTGCTGTGCGGCTCTGGCATTTTTCTTGGATTTGATAAGCAATTTTATAGCAACACGATTCTCCTCTAATATTGATACTAGCTTGGTAGATGTGTGTTTTCTTTTGAAGCCAACAAACTGAAGTGATAGCTGGATGTCAGACAGGCTCTATTAGCTGTAGAAAACCACATCACAGATTATATGTTGCTGGAGATGGATGATTAGAGAGAGCAGTGGCAATCCAGTTTGTGTGAGTGGTTTAAAATTGCAGCATTTGAAATGATCGGATAGTGTGTGAGGAGAGTTGTCGACGGTCAGCTGTGCTTACCTGAGGCTGAAGTGTTGAAGATTGAGAATAATAATTAAAACTTTGCTGATTATTATTTGTTGTTACTCTGCCTTCTTATGTACTTACCCTAAAGCCACAAACAATATGCTGGCCTCCAATAGGTACGGTAATTACCTCCTCCTCAGTGAAGAATGTACAATTACGCACTAACAAAGGAAACCTGCGGTACAGGCGGGCCAGTTAATCTGTTTTCGTCTTGTCAGTTTTTGCTGATGAATAATTACAGCCTCTCTGCATTATGATGATGCTGCACACATATAGCATCCAGCCTACATAATTGCATTTTCAATAATTCATGAGCAGCTTTACGACCGTGTGGCCTCAACAAATGTTTCCCTCCTTTTTTTTTCTTGCAGAAGCTGGAAGAGTTTTTGTTCTGCATGGAGGATAATCACCCAGAGGTGGGTAATGCTGACACTGTGCGCTTCAGTCTTATCGGTATGATTACAGTTATCTTTGCAAAGGGGGGATGCTCAACCTTAACTTAAACATGACTCCGTCACCATTTTCATTCTCTATTCAATACATGTGAAGACATTGGTGTCTCGGCCCTTAAAAGCAAGGCTGGCAACATTCGTCCTTTCAGCATCCTCCTGCTATGTTTTTATACAAGCTGGCCAAACAGTAATGACAACCAATGCATTAACGTCTGTAACTGATTATCCTAAAAGATTCAAATGAAAACTGTAGATGTCACTTATTCCCAATATAATGTCAGGGAAACAAAGAAATATGCTTGCTTTAAAATGGTTCAGTCCCAGATGATTTTTGAATTTGCAGCTATAGGCTACCATTGTCCATTTCAAGGCAAATTTGATGCCTCCCAACTGGGACACACCAGATAAACATCTGCCACTGCCATTGGTGATTCTTAGCTTATCTTATGTTATTGTTTGCAAAATAGGCTGCTGTCCGTCAACAAGGTGAATATCCACCGATACCGATGTTAAGCTGACATATCAGCCATCTAACGTTATACATTCTCACGTGGTAATGACAACAGTGACTGCCACAGTGAAGAGACTGCTTTTTATAAAGTGTCTAAAATAACACTTGGTCACTGATAAACTAGCTGAAAAAAAAGAGTCAGAAACAGTCTGTACATTTCCATGCACGGTTTAGTTATGACTAGGAATTTGATTCTTATATTGTCCTTGTCCCAGTGTCTAGGTTTTGTTTTCCCACAGACCAACAAAGGTGGATAGTAATGAGCTACATTTATTCAAGTATATGTACTTACGACCTGAGCTGGCTTAGTGCTAGAGCATCTGCTCCACACCCAGGAGGTTGTGGGTTCATGTCCCAAATGGGTCATACCAAAGACCATATAAAAATGGTTCTTTGTGCCTTCTAGCTTGGTGCTGAGCACAATAGAATGGGGAAAGGAAAGTTAACATATGCAGAGCTGCCAGAGGACTGACCCACCACTGTAGCTTTCACTACTGATAGTAGCAGTGTGGCCTAGGGTCACAGAAACGGAGCTAGGTGCCACCTCTGTGGTGTCCCACATGCTGCGGAAGGGAAGTGACTAACTTAACTATGTACTTGTACTCTAACAATGTGTTCTTACCAGAAAATGACTGCATCTTCAGGCATTTTAACAACTTTATAATTTGAAACATGAGTTGAAACCATATTTCTAGCTCAGACTATATATGTACTGTGTTTATTTATTTATTTAGTTGGAGTGTACATATGGCTGTCAGGTTTTACATTGGATGGGAGCTTACCTGTTAGCTTCTGTTGAGTAGCTCCCAGTTCGTGCACTCCGTTGACCAGCCTTCTGGGTCTCAGTCCCTTCTGAAATTCCAAGCTTTCGTTAGACAGTTCTGTTTATGGTGTAAAGATGCAGACAAAAAGAAAAGAAAAAAAACCCCTCCAAAATACTGGGAAGTAGAAAAAAAATATAGTGTCCATCTCTGTGTTCATATCCTTAACTGAATGATTGCCCAACTTAACTCTATGCCTCCTAACTTTTTTGATGACTGGTCTTACATAACTCCATAAGGCAACTGTTTTTGGCCCTGCAGTCGACTGGCGAGCTATCCAGGATGACCGGGCTCTTGCCTGAAGAAGCTGGAATCGGCTCCAGTGGGTTGTGGTGGAGACTGCCTCCCTATTGAATTAAAAAAAAATAAAAAATAATAGTGAATGAATGAGATGACACTTCTTTTACCTGAGTACAGTTTTCAGATATTTCACCCACCACTGCAGACCGAACAGTTAGCCAACTGGGAGCCAGTGGTGCAGTGAATTTAATTTCTGGTGAAGCTGTGATGCTTTCAGGGTCTGATTTACAAATTGGATTTTATAATACTTTTAACAAAACAAGTGCAAGATATTTTATTAAATTACCTCTTAATGGAATACACAGAAAAAGCAGTAATAAAAGTCCATGTTTTCATTTTATAACTCTCCTTGAGTATAGACAACATGCATACACCCTCAGTTACAAAAGTATACTGTAATGTGTTAAGTTATTTTACAAACAAGTTTTTTGGACACAGAATTCATTATACTTTGTTTTTGGCCAAGAAATAATGTTTTTCATGGATCAGAGAGCTGCATCTCTCTGTGTGTAGCAGCGCCACAATTTACACTCATTACAAATTATTAGTAGTATTTACAACTACTATGCATGCATGGCCTTACCTTTACTTGTAAATGAAGTAAAACTGCCTACCTGGACAAAAATTGCTGTGACTTTGTTAAAAAAAAATGTCCTTACCTTCTTTTATTTAAAAAAAAAATTCTTATGGTGCTCAAACACACCCCCTCCTGTTGGGGTAATGGTACCATGCAGCCTCCAACTGTGATTTTCAGCCTCACCTGCCTCCCCTGACTGCACGTCACTGCTGGGAGCATGTTGAAAACACAGACAAATTCACAGCTCTGTACATTTAGTAAGTACATGAGCACAGAATGAACTGCATCTCCTCATCACTCCAAAGTTGCATGGACACTCCAACACTTGCTTTTTTGGAGTGGTGGCCTAGTGGTAGAGCATCCACCCTACAGCCAGGAGACCATGGGTTCAAGCTCCGGCCACATCATAACAAAGACCATATTAAAAAAAAGGTACTTCACGTGTTCTAGCTTGGTGCTCAGCATAATAGAATGGGGGACCAAACATATGTTTGTGGTAGCACCTTGCATGGCAGTGGCCCCTACGATTCTAGATGTGATTGACATTGTAGATAGGAGAAACGTAATTTCGTTCAACTGTACATGATTGGCTGTATAGATAGAACCAGTGTAGCTATGTTTACATGGACACAAGTAACCAGATTAAAAGCCTGATCGGAATAAAAATGCTTCATATAAACATGCCAATCTGAATATTCTAACTAACTAACTAACTAACCTGCACTTATATAGCGCTTTTCTAGTCACAAAGACCACTCAAAGCCCGATCACATTCATTCCGATTGAGAGGGGTGGGTTATGCCGATTGTTAATCCGAATGGTGCGCATGAAAACACTTATTCCGAACGTAGGGCAGAAAATATCTTTACTGTGCATGTCTGTACATCAGCCGCACGTCAGCGTGCCGTATTTCCGCCTTAGCAGCAGCTAGCGGAAAACATAGTGGGAGTAAAACAAAACGTCTGTATCTTCCTGCTGTCTCCCTCTGTTCGTCATATGCAGAAGTATGTACTTGTAGCTTTATTATGAAGACCCACAGAAACAAAAGTACAGTCTGAATAACACAATATAGATCAATTTCGACACAAAGCGGGGCTTGCTAACACCGGAAGTTGCTTCTTCTACTATTTTTGGAATGTCGAAATGTCGACATGCGCATGTCAAAATGATTTATTCCGTTCAAATGTGTGACACATGGATACGCACGTCCTAATCGGATCAGCATTTTCAGGATCCATGTAAACAGTAACATTCTGATCTGAATTCTAATCAGATTGAAGAAATTTCGCCCATGTAACCATGGCGTCACCAACCTGGGGTCCCTGGAACATTCCGGTTTCCGTGGGAAATTTTATAATTTCACTTACAGTGGTGTGAAAAAGTGTTTGCCCCCTTCCTGATTTCTCATTTTTTGTATGTTTGTCACACTTACAGTCATGTGAAAAAATTAGGATACCCCATTAAATATTCAGTTCTTTATTAAGAAATGTTCACATATCTATGTCTAACCTTGTTTTTGTTTTTATTTGCATTTTTTAACATTTATTTTAGCCATTTTAAATGGGAATGAATGTGGGGGGGTATCCTAACTTATTCCTCACTATTTGTTAAGATTTATATTTTACAGAAAATGTGAAAAAAGTAATTCATTTTTAACTGTTTAGTTGTATTACATGAATTTCCCAGTATTTTAAACACTGATATTAAATATCCTTATGTCCAAATTGTCATATCCCGAGCGCTTTGTCCGCGCTCGGGTTATTCCTCATCCCTGTCAGCTTTTGACAGCTGGTGTCGTCACACGGGTTTCCCGGGCTCTGATTGGCCAGACGCTCGGGAGCTCTCAGCTGTCAGAACCTGGGCAGCTGTGCCGAGTTTCCAATCATGAGCAGCTGGCTTTAAATGTCAGTGCGAGTGAACTGGACGGCGCGGCTGTCTCGTCAGAAGTTCAATGACTTTCCCCTGTCTCCTTACCACATGCTCCCTGGGTTCCTCGACGTATCCCGCTGCATGTAAGTGATTTATTTGGAACTGTCTTCTCCCTCGCTGACGTTCCTTCCTAATTACGGCAGACGAGAGCTCCTCGTCACTGCCATAACTCTCTATTATGAATTTATGTTGTGTTGTGTAACGAAGCCTGCGTGGCAAAGTTATGTTGTACACCTAAGTCCTGTGCTTTATAAATAAAAGAACTGAACTGCAATTTACTGAACTGAGGCGTCTTATGCTGGCTCGTGAGGGCCAGCCGTGACACAAATATGTTAAAAAAACACACAGGCTGATACAGGGTATCCTAAATTTTTCACATGACTGTAAATGTTTCAACTTATCAAACAAATTTAAATATTAGACAAAGATAACACAAGTAAGCACAAAATGCAGTTTTTAAATGAAGGTGTTTATTATTAAGAAAAAAAAAATCCAAACCTACATGGCCCTGTGTGAAAAAGTGATTGCTCCCTAAACCTAATAACTGGTTGGGCCACCCTTAGCAGCAACAACTGCAATCAAGCATTTGTGATAACTGGCAATGAGTCTTTTACCGCGCTGTGGAGGAATTTTGGCCCACTCATCTTTGCAGAATTGTTGTAATTCAGCCACATTGGAGGGTTTTCAAGCAGAAACTGCCTTTTTAAGGTCATGTCACAGCATCCCAAATGGAT
The DNA here is from genome assembly GCA_020510985.1 of Pholidichthys leucotaenia. Lineage (NCBI taxonomy): Eukaryota > Metazoa > Chordata > Actinopteri > Cichliformes > Pholidichthyidae > Pholidichthys > Pholidichthys leucotaenia. Next base: position 296,706,556 of record CM035841.1, on the reverse strand, counting down.
TCAGGTCAGGACTTTGACTAGACAACTCCAAAGTCTTCATTTGGTTTTTCTTAAGCCATTCAGAGGTGGACTTGCTGGTGTGTTTTGGATCATCGTCCTGCTGCAGAACCCAAGTGTGCTTCAGCTTGAGGTCATGAACAGATGGCTGGACATTCTCCTTCAGGATTTTTTGGTAGACAACAGAATTCATGGTTCCATTTACCACAGCAAGTCTTCCAGGTCTGGAAGCAGCAAAACAGCCCCAGACCATCACACTACCGCCACCATATTTTACTGTTGGTATGATGTTCCTTTTCCGAAATGCTGTGTTACTTTTACGCTTGATGTAATGGGACACACACCTTCCAAAAAGTTCAACTTTTGTCTCGTCAGTCTACAGAGTATTTCGCCAAAAGTCTTGTGGATCATTAAGATGTTTTCTGGCAAAACTGAGACAAGCCTTTATGTTGTTTTTGCTCAGCAGTTGTTTTCGTCTTGAAACTCTGCCATGCAGGCCATTTTTGCCCAGTCTCTTTCTTATGGTGGAGTCATGAACACTGACCTTAACTGAGGCAAGTGAGGCCTGCAGTTCTTTGGATGTTGTTGTGGGGTCTTTTGTGACCTCTTGAATGAGTCATTGTTGCGCTCTTGGGGTAAATTTGGTTGGCCGGCCACTCTTGAGAAGGTTCACCACTGTTCCATGTTTTCGCCATTTGTGGGTAATGCCTCTCACTGTGGTTCGCTAGAGTCCCAAAGCTTTAGGAATGGCTTTATAAACTTTTCCAGACTGATAGATCTCAGAATCAGAATCAGGTTTATTGCCATTGTTCATGTAGTACACAAACTAGGAATTTGTCTCGGTACAATGCTGCAACATTAAACATGATAAGATAAGAGAAATAAACTATACATGTAATAAAGTGTAGGATAAGATTAAGTGATACTGGTCAACAGTTAAAATATATATTAGCCAGCAGCAGATACTGTGGAGAACTATATAGTGCAGTCGGTAATGCAGGAAGAAAACAGTGATGATTGACATGAGTCTGGTTGAGCTGCTGTACATGGTGCACGAGAGTCAATAAGTCACTTAGTGTTCAGCAGTCTAATGGCAGAGGGGAAGAAGCTGTTCATGTGATGGGAGGTTTTAGTCTGGATGGACCGAAGTCTTCTACCAGAGGGGAGGGGGGCAAACAATACGTGACCAGGGTGTGAGGGATCGGCTATGATCCGGCCAGCACGCCTCCGGGTCCTGGAGATGTACAGATCCTGGAGAGATGGGAGCTTGCAGCCGATCACCTTCTCAGCAGTGCGCACAACGCGCTGCAGCCTTAGTCTGTCCCTGGCAGTGGCTCCTGCGTACCACACGGTTATGGAGGTGGTGAGGATGGACTCGATGATGGCTGTGTAGAACTGCACTAACATCTTGGTGGGTAGCTTGAGCTTCCTCAGCTGCCGCAGGAAGAACATCCTCTGCTGGGCTTTTTTGATGAGTGAGCTGATGGTCAGCTCCCATTTGAGGTCCCTGGTGATGGTAGTGCCTAGGAAGCGGAAGGAATCAGCAGTGGTGATGGGAGAGCCTGAGAGGGTGAGGGGGGGCAGAGGAGTAGTGACTTTCCTGAAGTCTACAATCATCTCCACTGTCTTCAGAGCGTTCAGCTGCAGGTTGTTATTGCTGCACCAGGACGCCAGCTGGGCCACCTCTCTCCTGTAGGCGGACTCGTCGCCGTTGGAGATGAGCCCGATGAGGGTGGTGTCGTCCGCAAACTTGATCAACTTGACAGACTGGTGGCTGGAGGTGCAGGAGTTGGTGTAAAGGGAGAAGAGTAGGGGGGAAAGTACACAGCCCTGGGGTGATCCGGTGCTGATGCTAGTATAGTCTGAGACAGTCTTTCCCAGCCGCACATGCTGCCTCCGGTCCGTCAGGAAGTCGATGATCCACCTGCAGAGGGAGTCAGGCACGTTGAGCAGGGACAGCTTGTCCCGGAGCAGAGCGGGGCGGATGGTGTTGAATGCGGAGCTGAAGTCCACAAACAGGATCCTGGCGTAGGTTCCCGGGGAGTCCAGGTGCTGCAGGATGGAGTGGAGGGCCAGGTTGACTGCATCGTCTACAGACCTGTTGGCTCGGTAGGCAAACTGCAGCGGGTCCAGGAGAAGGGGGGTGATGGACTTGAGGTGGGACAGGACCAGGCGCTCAAAGGACTTCATGACTACAGAGGTGAGCGCTACAGGTCTGTAGTCATTAAGTCCAGTGATCCGTGGCTTCTTGGGGACAGGGATGATGGTGGAGGATTTGAGGCAGGACGGCACGTGGCATAACTTAAGGGAGGTGTTAAAAATGTCTGTGAATACAGGAGCCAGCTGTTTCGCACAGAGTCTCAGGGTGGAGGGAGACACGCCGTCTGGGCCGGGGGCCTTGCGCGGGTTCAGTCTGGAGAACTGTTTGAGCACATCCTGCTCACTGATGATAAGGGGAGGGGGGGGTGCCTTAAATGAAGTAGGGAATGTGGAGGCTGTGGAGCTGGAGGGAGGGGGGGAGTTGGACACAGATGACGAGGTGTCAAAACGGGCATAGTGTTGGGACAGTCTTTGACAAAGGGCTTTGTCATCCTGACCTTTAGGAGCCTTAGGTCGATAGTTGGTGATTTGCCTCAGTCCTCTCCACACGGAAGCCGAATCATTAGCAGTGAACTGCTGCTGGAGTCTCTCTGAGTATAGAGATTTAGCCCTCTTCAGCTCTCTGTTAAACCGGTATTTAACCTCCCTGTAGCAGTCCCTGTCTCCACTTTTCAGCGCTGCTTCCTTCTCCTTCCTGATCTGTCTGAGCTTAGCTGTGAACCAGGGTTTGTCATTAGAGTAACTCACCCTGGTGCGTGATGGAAGAATGTTCTCTTCACAAAAGTGGATATATGAGTTCACAGTGTCCGTGTACTCATCCAGATCATGCGTGGCTCCTTTAAGCATGCCCCAGTCAGATATTTCCATGCACGTTTCCAGCTTCTCCTCAGCATCACTGGTCCGTATCTTCGTAGTGCTCACAACAGGTTTAGTGAGCTTCAATCTCTGTCTGTATGTGGGAATGAGGTGAACCATCACGTGATCAGATAATCCCAGCGCAGCTCGAGGGATTACTTTGTTTCTCATTTGTTTCTGAATTTGGATTGCAGCATGTTGTCTAGCTTTTGAGGATCTTTTGGTCTAGTTCACTTGGTCAGGCAGGTCCTATTTAAGTGATTTCGTGGTTGAGAACAGGTGTGGCAGTAATCAAGCCTGGGTGTGGCTAGAGAAATTGAACTCAGCTTTCCAAAAATGTGACAAACCACAATTAATTTATGTTTTAACAGGGGGGCAATCACTTTTTTACACAGGGCCATGTAGGTTTGGATTTTTTTTTTACCCTTAATAATAAACACCTTCATTTAAAAACTACATTTTTTGTTTACTTGTTATTTTTGTCTAGTATTTAAATTTGTTTGATGATCTGAAGCATTTAAGTGTGACAAACATACAAAAAAATGAGAAATCAGGAAAGGGGCAAACACTTTTTCACATCACTGTATTTAATTAGTCAAAAAAAAAATTGCCACTGTTGTGCATGTATAGTGTAGACACCCAAGCACAACAGTGGCAAATTGTTTGCAAGTTTTTGGACCAATTAAGAAGTGAAATTATAAAATTTCCCACAAAAACCTGAATGCTCTGGGGACCCCAGGTCGGTAACCACTGGATTAAATGACTTCTTTCTTTCTTCCTTTCTTTCTTGCAGCAATGATGCCAAGTTTTATTTTAAGTAGATGTTTTAGTTGTACAATTTCAGTCATACAAAATGTTTAGTCATACAAATTCTGGACTGATTTGAGCTGACACAATAGAACAGTTTTTCCAAACTTAATGTAAACATACTAAACTATGTTACATAACGTATCACCAAGACAGTGTTTTTCTAATGATGGTTGTTTAATGGCCCCCCCCCCATCTTTCCCCTGATGGTGATGCGATGGTGTGATGGTGGATTCTCTGCCTCGCTCAGAGCATCTGACCTCTTTCTCCTTTTCCATAATGACTTTAAGTAAATGATTTCCACTTAGCTGCTGCCAAGCTGCTGCCCTGCTGCCACAATGGAGATTGATTAGTGTGTGTGTATGTGTGCGAGTGTGGTAGTACTATGCCATTGTCTTCTAATCTGTGCTAATTGTTCTTTTATCCTTTCAAGGTCCTTAAATTTCCCTCTTAATACTGACCAAACAAGAATAGAGACATAATTTGAAACATTAAAAGCTTTTGATTTGATTTGATTTCTCTTCATTAGTTTATTGCTTTTATACAATCACTGCTTTATCTTTATTTACCTGTTAACAACATAGTACTAACAGAAAATTTTCCACCATTTCTCTTTGTTCACTGTTACTCAAGTATAATTCTTTTATGGAAAAAAAATAATTGAAACATATTTTGTCACTTTTTAAAAAAGCTTTGCCACCTTTTTTGCCATTTTCCTAATTGCGTCTTCATGTGTAGTATTTTGTTTTTGTACCTTTGCAATCAAATTACCAAGTGAAGAGGCACATTTGCTGGTATTAATCAACTTTGGAATTTCACTGCAGAATCTAACAATACATAGAGAACATTTTTTCCAAAAACAAATAGTGAAGAAATGACCATTGCTGGAATTGAAGTGGATGGAAGCTGTATTCAAATTACTCTGCATTTGAATAGTGATGAAATGATGTCTACTCAAACCTGTCATCACACAGATTAGAAAGAATGCAGATTTTTATTTTGATTGTTGTCTTGATAGGTCTATTGTCATATAATAAAGAAGCTAAATATCAGAGTGGTCTTTGAGACTAGAAAAGTACTATATAAGTACAGGTTTGTATCCCTACAGGTCCCTAGTTAAAAATGGTAGTGGCACAATTACAGGTAGATTTGGAATGAAAAGAGAACCTTTTTAGAATAACATTTTGGTTTTTTTCCCTATGTCACAGTTGATTGGTGTCTAAAAGTCAAAATATTTTCCTGTTAATATAAACTTGATGTTTGTTAATATAATTGCTGCTGGAGTCCGAGTTCCACCCTATGCAGGACATACTGGATGCACTGAGGAGCTCATTTAGCAGCAGACTACATCATCCCAGGTGCACAACCGAGAGGTTTCGTAGGTCCTTCCTACCAACGGCTGTCAGACTGTACAACCTAAGCAGGGCTGCTCACAGAGATAGCAAAAAGACGTAACAAACTAATAGTTTTTTTTGAATGCAAAAGATGCAATAGACTTACACAATGGTCCTCTCCGGCATACAACTAGGAACATACCGGTCACTATGGAGGGTGAGAATATGTATGGGCACATAATCATACCATGTAGGATAACTAAATAGACGGTTATGCTGTTTCATCCCACCTAGCAACAATGCTCTGCACTGTGTGTGTTTATATATTTACATATTTATTCCATCTAGCTACAATGCTCAGCACTGGGTGTGTTTATATTTATATATCTATATATTTATTCCATCTAGCTACAATGCTCCGCACTGTGTTTTTATATATCTACATATTATTCCATCTAGCTACATTGCTCCGCACTGTGTGTGTTTATATACTTGCATATTTATTCCACCTAGCTGCAATGCTCCGTACTGTGGGTGTTTATATATTTACATATTTATTCCATCTAGCTACAATGCTCTGCACTGTGTGTTCATATATTCATATATTTATTCCATCCAGCTACAATGCTCTGCACTGTGTGTCTGTATGTGTGTATATATATATTTTATAGTAATATGTACATATGTATATTAGCTGCTCTTGCTTGCTTGTGTTTTTTTTTTTTTTTTTTGCCTTCTGATTGTTGCTCTGAGTGTTGCTATCCCTGTGCTGTTGCAATCCTGGAATTTCCCCGTTGTGGGACTAATAAAGGCTTATCTTATCTTATCTTATCTTAATTCTTTATAGTGGTTGTCCATCCTCTACGTAAGAATGGTAAGCGTGAAAGGCATCCATAGTTTAAACTCTTGCTTCCCTGTTGATGAATCAAACCCTGGTGATACACATTGATATTGATGATAAACTACCCAGGAATGGAACATAAAGAAAGGACTAACAGCACTGGCTGGGGGCAGATTATTTATTTATTACTTACATTGCATTTGTGATTTTTTTTTAAATGTATTAGAAAAATTACTAAATTGTTTTATCATATGGATAAGGACAAAGCTAACATTTATCTGCTCTGTTGACATGTTTCAGGACCCAGGAGACAGACACTGATACGGGTAAATTAGTGAACAATAATCTTTATTATAGAGAAAGGGTGTGTAGTGCAAATGTGAGAGCGTGGATAGTATCCTGGTCACTGGAGCTGAGCACTCTGGACGGAGACCCGGCAACCCTGGAACGTATAAGCGCAGACAATTACTTTTGTCCCACACTAATGACAGGCTATCAGTAGTGAGGCTTACTTGGGAGAAGCACAGGTTACGTCCTGCTGAGAACCAGCGGCCGTGCAACGTGGAGGTGAAGGCGTCCGTGAACGTGCTGAGGCTTCCACCTGTGACTGTGGCGAGGACAGGTCTTCCAGAGACTCCGGCTGTGACACCACAGACCGGGACGATGACAAACCAGCTGATGACAAGACCAGTGATTCCACAGAATGTGGTGACGATGATAATCCAGCTGATGACAAGACGAGTGACTCCACTGAGCGTGGTGACCATGACAATCCAGATGATGACGAGGTGAGTGATTCCACAGAACGTGGTGACGATGACACGACAGATGACGATGACACAAACTCCACCGGTAACGGTGGCCAGTACTCCTGTAACTGATACAGTAACAGTTCGGGAATTTGTGGAGCAAGACGTACCGGTAGTCGTGGTGGTAGCGAACCGCTACGTGAGCGCGTAGGCGTTACCCCGTCAGCTGGGGACGCAGGTCCGCCGCCAAGGGGGTCCACCTGTGCACAGGGATAGAGGTTGGGTGTAGAGTAACAAACAGCTCTATTACGTGTTTGACTTTGAACAGAAGTCCTAGGCGAGGCAGGAGAGGTCCTTGACGAGGCCAGAGAGGTTCCTGACGAGGCAGCTTCTGACGAGGCAGCTTCTGACGAGGCAGCTTCTGACGAGACAAGAGAATACCTTGACGAGGCCAGAGAGGGGAGTTCTGGTTCTTTCTCTGACGAGGAGGACAGACGACTCCGTACTGAGCTGTCAGCAACGCTGGCTTTAAACAGCTGCTGATTAACACCTGTGGATCTGTGCGCAGCTGGAGATAATGATGCCAATGACGGCCCAGAGGCCGCCATGACAGTACTCCCCCCTCTAGCAGTGCCTCCAGGCACCTGCCCAATCCTACCTGGATTCGCCCGGTGGAAGTCGCGAATCAGCTGCTTATCCAAGATCAACGCTGGGCGAATCCAAGACCGATCCTCCGGTCCAAAGCCCTCCCAGTCCACCAAATACTGAAGGCCACGACCCCGCCTGCGAACATCCAAGATGGCAGTCACCCCCCAGGCCGGATGGCCATCGATCATCCTTGGGGGTGGGGGTGCCGCGGGAGCAGGGCACAGGGGGTCAGAGACGTATGGCTTGACCTGGGAGACATGAAAAGTGGGGCAGATACGCATCGAAGAGGGGAGAGACAAGCGCACAGACACAGGGTTAACAATCCGATTAATGGTGTAGGGACCAATAAAGCGTTTAGTTAGCTTACGCTTTTCAGCCGGCACACCAATATTCCGAGTAGATAACCAAACCTTCTGACCCACCTTATAGTCCGGGGCGGGTCTCCTATGCCGGTTGGCCACCTGGATATTTCGTTCAGTGGTCTTCAACAAAGCTTGGCGAGCGAGGAGCCACACACGCCGGCAGCGCTTAATATGTGCCTGGACTGAAGGAACCACTACCTCCTTCTCCTCCTCAGGAAACAACGGAGGATCAAACCCACACGAGGCTTTAAACGGGGAGACGCCCGTGGCCGTGGAGATCGTGGCGTTGAGCGTACTCAATCCAGGGCAGGAACTTGCTCCAGGAGGATGAGCAGGAGGAGATGACACAACGGAGGGCGGCCTCCAGCTCCTGATTAGCCCTCTCACACTGACCATTACTTTGGGGATGATAGCCAGAGGACAGGCTGGCAGTGGCTCCAAGTGCCGTGCAGAAGGCCTTCCAAAGTTGAGATACAAACTGGGGTCCTCGATCAGACACAATATCCGCAGAGATGCCATGAAGACGTACCACGTGTTGCACCAGGAGGTCCGCAGTCTCCTGGGCCGAAGGCAGACCCCGAAGTGGCACAAAATGGGCCGCCTTCGAGAACCGGTCAACAATGGTTAACACTGTGGTGTAGTCATCTGAAGTGGGTAACCCAGTCACAAAGTCCATAGCTACATGAGACCAGGGGCGTGAAGGAACAGGTAACAGATGAGGTAAGCCCGCCAGGGGAGATGACGTCGTCTTCCCGGTGGCACACTGAGGGCAGGCCCGGATATAGCCAACAACGTCCTTCCGCAACCCTGGCCACCAGAAGGTCCTTTGGAGGAGATCCACAGTCCGACCCACTCCAGGATGACAAGCCAACTTGGAAGCGTGACCCCACTCAATCACCTTGCCTCGGACAGCGCGTGGAACAAACAAGCGGCCCGGGGGCCCCCCCCCCAGGGTCCGGCTCAGTCTTCTGGGCCTGGCGAACCGTCTTGCAGATTCCCCAGGACAGGGCGCCCACGACGCAGGAAGGCGGCAGGATAGGGGTCTCCTGGTCCTCGGAGGATGGGGGGTCAAACTGCCGGGAGAGAGCGTCCGGCTTACCGTTCTTGCTTCCCGGCCAGTACGTGATGGTAAAATTAAACCGGCCGAAGAAAAGGGACCAGCGAGCCTGGCGTGCATTCAGGCGCTTAGCCGTCCTGAGGTACTCCAGATTACGGTGATCAGTCCAAACCACGAACGGCTGAGCGGCCCCCTCCAGCCAATGTCTCCATTCCTCCAAGGCCAATTTCACAGCCAGTAACTCCCTGTCCCCGATGCTGTAATTCCTCTCTGCAGGGGAAAGACGATGAGAGAAAAAAGCACAAGGGCGAATCTTACCATCCACAGGAGATCATTGGGAGAGTACTGCTCCAACTCCCGCATCAGACGCGTCCACCTCCACCAAGCATTGAAGCTTCGGGTCCACCTGGGTAAGAACTCGGGCCGAGGCGAACTCCCTCTTGAGCTTCTCAAAAGCATCGGCTGCTTCCTTACTCCAGCAGAATGAAATCTTAGGGGAGGTGAGAGCAGTCAAAGGACGAGCAATATTACCAAAGTTAGGCACGAACCTCCTATAAAAATTAGCAAACCCCAGGAACCCTTGAAGCTGCTTTCTGGAGGTGGGTGCAGGCCATTCCACCACTGCCTTGACCTTGGCAGGGTCAGGAATCACCTGGTTACGAACAATAATAAATCCTAAGAAGGAGGTCTGATCAGTGTGAAACTCACACTTTTCGGCCTTGACGAACAACTGGTTCTCCAGGAGGCGCTGTAATACCCTACGGACATGCACTCGATGTTCCTCTAGTGAGCGGGAGAAGATGAGGATATCATCAAGATAAACGAAAACAAATGAGTTCAAAAAATCCCGTAGTACATCGTTAATCAAACGCTGGAAAACGGCTGGGGCGTTAGTCAACCCAAACGGCATTACCAGGTACTCAAAATGACCGCTGGGGGTCCGAAAAGCCGTCTTCCACTCATCTCCTTCTCTAATGTGCACTAGATGATAGGCATTCCTGAGGTCCAGTTTAGTAAACCATGATGCCCCCTGGAGGGAGTCAAACGCAGTGTTCATCAAGGGCAGTGTATATTTATCCTTGACCGTTATTTCATTCAGCCCCCGGAAGTCAATACAGGGGCGTAGTGAACCGTCCTTCTTACCAACAAAGAAAAAACCGGCCCCCACGGCCGAAGATGACGGGCGGATGATACCAGAGACCAAGGATTCCTTAATGTATGTATCCATGGCCTCGCACTCCGGGGCTGACAGGCTGTAAAGGCGGCTAGCAGGTAGTGGGGCCCCAGCCTTCAGATTAATGGCGCAGTCATACGGACGATGAGGGGGTAAAGACAACGCCCGAGATTTGCTGAACACTTGCCCCAAATCGTGATAAACCTCAGGTACCTTAGATAAATCCGGTGGAGATGAATCGGGCAGAGGCACTTTCACGGATGGGGCGCACGCCGCTGATTGGAGACGGGCACTAAGGCAGAACGTACTCCATGCCGTTATTCTCCCAGTTTGCCAATCAATAGTGGGGTTATGTAAGCGCAGCCAGGGATAACCCAGAATAACGGGCGAAGAGGAAACGGGGAACACTAGGAACTGAATCTCCTCCCTGTGATTTCCTGAAACAATAACAGACACAGGCGCTGTCTGAAGGTTAATGGTAGTCAACGACGCCTTGGACAGGGTAATCAATCTGACAGGGGGTTCTAAAGTCTGACAACTAAGGCCCATCCGGGTTGCCAGGTCTCTAGAAATGAAATTTTGCTCAGCTCCAGAATCGACTAACGCTAGTGTGGAGTGTTCTGTGTGAGTATGAATGAGTCTGAGGGGTAAATGACAACAAGTAAGGGGTTTCTCTGTATTCTTGCCCGTGAATCCCCCTACTGCGATCCACGAGCCTTCCCTTTTAACTTACTAGGACATTCAGAAACCCCATGTGACTCCTTCCCACAATAGAAACACAGGCCTTGATCCCTACGGCGTTGTTTCTCAGCTGCTGACACCTTAGAATGACCAATAATCATGGCTTCCTGATCCGGGGTCTTCTCTGACGCGGGTAAAGCAAGAGGAAGAGAGTCAGTGACACGAGGGCGGGGTTTAACCGGACGGGAAGTAACTCGCCGACCAGCCGCCCGTTCCTTTAACCTACTATCGATACTAACTGCTAAAGCAATTAAATCGTGCAAGTTATCTGGTTTATCCCGTGCCGCTAACTCATCCTTTAGCTCGTCGTTAAGGCTGCGTAGAAAAATACCACAAAGAGATGGCTCCCCCCACCCAATCTCTGCGGCTAAGACCCGGAAATCAATGGCGTAATCTGCAGCTGATCTCTTTCCCTGCTGTAGGCTTAAAAAACGTTCTGTCAACACCTCTCCTCTATCCGTGTGATCAAATACAGACAGAAACTCAGTCACAAACTCCTGGTAGGTAAGCAAAGAATAGCTAGGTCTAGCCATGATCGAATAAGCCCAATCCAAGGCTCTACCAGCCAGCAAATTTATGACATAGCCTATCCGGCTAGAGTCGAGGGAAAAATCCCCAGGCACACGCAGAAAAACTGATTCACACTGTAAAATGAATCCTCGAGCTTCCCCGAGTTTTCCGCTGAACCGGGCAGGTGTTGGAATAGGAGTGAGGCGAGAGGACGAGGAGGTGTTAGCTAGTCCTGACGCCAAGCCTGCAGGGGTTGAAGTACTTGCGGTCGGGGGAAACGTTTGGTGTCCCTCCAAACGGTCCAGCCGACCATTAATTTGAATCAATTGATTCAAGATTACTGTCTGCTGGTGGGCTAGCAAATCTACCCGGGCGCTAAGAGTGTTAATTAAGCGCGACAGTGAGCTGTCCGCTGGGTCAACGTGACGGAGTCGTACTGACATGTTTCGGGACCCAGGAGACAGACACTGACACGGGTAAATTAGTGAACAATAATCTTTATTATAGAGAAAGGGTGTGTAGTGCAAATGTGAGAGCGTGGATAGTATCCTGGTCACTGGAGCTGAGCACTCTGGACGGAGACCCGGCAACCCTGGAACATATAAGCACAGACAATTACTTTTGTCCCACACTAATGACAGGCTATCAGTAGTGAGGCTTACTTGGGAGAAGCACAGGTTACGTCCTGCTGAGAACCAGCGGCCGTGCAACGTGGAGGTGAAGGCGTCCGTGAACGTGCTGAGGCTTCCACCTGTGACTGTGGCGAGGACAGGTCTTCCAGAGACTCCGGCTGTGACACCACAGACCGGGACGATGACAAACCAGCTGATGACAAGACGAGTGACTCCACTGAGCGTGGTGACCATGACAATCCAGATGATGACGAGGTGAGTGATTCCACAGAACGTGGTGACGATGACACGACAGATGACGATGACACAAACTCCACCGGTAACGGTGGCCAGTACTCCTGTAACTGATACAGTAACAGTTCGGGAATTTGTGGAGCAAGACGTACCGGTAGTCGTGGTGGTAGCGAACCGCTACGTGAGCGCGTAGGCGTTACCCCGTCAGCTGGGGACGCAGGTCCGCCGCCAAGGGGGTCCACCTGTACACAGGGATAGAGGCTGGGTGTAGAGTAACAAACAGCTCTATTACGTGTTTGACTTTGAACAGAAGTCCTAGGCGAGGCAGGAGAGGTCCTTGACGAGGCCAGAGAGGTTCCTGACGAGACAGATCCTGACGAGGCAGCTTCTGACGAGACAGTTTTTGACAAGACAGTTTCTGACGAAACAAGAGAATACCTTGACGAGGCCAGAGAGGGGAGTTCTGGTTCTTTCTCTGACGAGGAGGACAGACGACTCCGTACTGAGCTGTCAGCAACGCTGGCTTTAAACAGCTGCTGATTAACACCTGTGGATCTGTGCGCAGCTGGAGATAATGATGCCAATGACGGCCCAGAGGCCGCCATGACATCTGTCATACTATTGTAGCTGCATCGTGGCTCGGATGCATTTAATTGTAGTACATTTAGAAAACAGTAGTTTTTCCATAATGGGCACAATTGGAATGGGTAGCTTGCTTGAGTGTAACTACCATATCATTGGCTGTAACAGTTGTGTAAGGTGAGAGGTAATAACTGCCATCTGACTATGACTGTGGGATGGCCTTCAGGCAGTTACCTTTATATGTTTCATTGGAATGACACTAAACAAATGTTCCCACATCATCTCCTTCTCCAGTGTAAATTCAAGATTCATCACTAAATATCACTATCATCCAATCATCCACAATCCACAACTGCTTCTCTTTAGCCAACTGTAACCTTGTTGAATATAATTTACTTTTGCCTTTTCTGTAAATCTCATTTCTGTCTGCTGACTTCTTCCAGTTCAGTCACACACCTTGACTCCTGCTTCTGCCCATTTGTTTTTTTTATTTCTTGTGCTGTGCATTTTTTATTTTACAGTAATATTGCTTTGAGTTTTCTGACCTGATGGTTTGACATCTTCTTTGGCCTATAGTACCTGTATGTTTTCCTTTTAAGAAGCTTACAAGTTTGTTTGTACTTGCTCCAAGCTGACTGAAAACAGCCAACAACTAGATGTTGAATTACTTTCTTGGAGTTTCATCATCCTTTCCGTTGTTTTAGCTGATGGCTCTCATTGTTTGTCAGTCAGATGCAACAGCTTGTTAAAGTCTATAAACACTCTCTTTTAACTGTAGACTAATTAGCATATTTAAACTGTAGCCGGTATTTGGTTTAGAAATGCAGATTACAAGATGATTCAATTTTTTTCCTCTTGATCGAGTGATTCTCTATATATACAGTCGTGAAAAAATTAGAACACCCTATGTAAGTCTGTGTGTTTTTTAATGTATTTGGACATATTTATATTTAATATCTTTGTTAAAAATACTGGGAGATACATGTAATACAACTAAACAGTTAAAAATGAATTAAAGACTTTTTTCAAATTTTCTGTAAAATGTAATTCTAAACAAATACTGAGGAATAAATTAGGACACCCCCACATTCATTTCCACTTAAAATGGCTAAAATAAATGTTAAAAATGCAAATTAAAAACAAAAACAAGGTTAGACATAGATGTGTGAACATTTCTTAATAAAGAACTGAATATTTATTGGGGTGTCCTAATTTTTTCACGACTGTATATATATATATATTAAGGTATGTTGTATGAAGCCAGCATTTTCAGCTATTTAACAGAAGTAGAATTGTGTTATATGATTTTTTTTTCTCTGCAAAACAGCTAAATGAATGGTGGATTTTTCCTGCACCAATAAACTCAGTCACTCTACTATTTGTAAAAGCAAATATAATCTTGTGCATAAAACAAATGCAGTATTATTGCTTTGTCTTGCCCATGTGGTGCAAAGCACAACAGCACCCATGGGAACACATGTAATTACCTGCTGCTTCTCACTCATTATTGCTTAAGTAATCATACCAGTGCAGTACATGAGTTTGAATATTGAATCCTGTAATCATTTGTTTAAAGTAATATTCCTGCAGTCTGCTTCCTTTGGTCTAGTAACATAAGCAGTAATGTGCAAGAGGAATCAAGATGCCATTTAATTGACATGCTATTGAGATAATTCTTCCCTCATTTTTGCTGTTTTCTAAAGGCAGAGGTAGCAATAATAGTTTGAATTATTTCCACCACCAGCACCTGGAGCAAAACAGTTTTCTAACAAAGTGCCTTTCCACACACTGGGTCTTTGTTGCTTGTGTTGACTTAAAACTGAAAAGAATCAAATAGTTAAACAAGCACAGGGATCTGCCGAAGATGCTTCTAATCTTGATGAACAAACACTTCAGTCAATGTATAGACTGACTGCTTTCTTTTTTTAATTGAGAATGTTTCCAGGAGCACTTGGGTTACTCACTGCATTAACATCTCAATTTCTTTGTTGCATGTGAAGTGGCTTGTAGACAGTGTCGGGCTTCAGGCCTGACGCTGTTGTACATTTCTTCTGGTGTGTTACATCATCCAGTGAATGAGTGCTATTCCAGGGCAGAGACCAGAGATGCGACTTTCCAGTTATTGTTCTGACACCCCTGAGCTGCAGGGAGTTGATATTTTCTACCTGCAGCCATGAGTCAGATTAGACTGTGTGTGTGTTGCTTGTGGAGAGCCCTGGGTCTGTGTGCGCTTGCATGTGTGTGTCTATTTGCTCACGTCGGTGCACTTTGGTGTGTGTGTTTGTGTTCTCTATGCTCGCTAAAAGCAAAGAAACTAGGACACAGTGTCTGCAAAGGGGCTTGTTCTAGTTATGGCCAGCTTTGCTGTCAGATTGCTCTGCCCTACTGCACTCTGCACCTCCACCATGTCAGCCTCAACACCAATCAACACGCTCAGCCTTGTAGCAGCTTGGTGTCATATACAGACATGAATATCACGAAATGTTGTGCTCACTGTTTGCAAACAGACTGCGTATAGATGTGTTAAAATATGGTTTAGGCTAGCTTTTTTAGTTTCTTCCTATTGTCGTTTTGCAACCAGAAGTAACTATAATTAGAGAAGTGAATGGATTAGTAAAGTAGTAGTTAAGGATAGCAACTATGGTTAGGAAGAGCCATTCAGAGTCCAGCAGATACCTTTCAGTCAAAGCATCCATGTCCCTTGAAACCTTAATCTGACTCTGTGTGTGTGTGTGTGTGTGTGTGTGTGTGTGTGTGTGTGTGTGTGTGTGTGTGTGTGTGTGTGTGTGTGTGTCAGTTATGGGGGGAAATGATTTGATTTTAAAGGTGCTGCATAGAACTTTTGGAAACCCAGGTTTTACTCACATCTTCTGGTCAGTTAGGGAACTGTAGCCCTCATTCATTCCACTCATACACATCACAGCTTCAGCAGCTTTAGTGACAAATCCCACTCATAGTCCTTTTAAGAAATGATGGAGTGAATGTGGCTGCAGGTCACTCAGCTACCACAAGGTATCATTAACGGCCAACTTTCCTAAAGTTTTGTATAGTACCTGTATTGTAATAAACTGTTGCAATCATGCTGAGATATGTGGGCTTTTGCTGTTAAAATACTGGACTTTATTTGATTCAGACTGACCTTGAATTGTTTATTGCCAGTGCTACAAGTTACAATTGTGCTCATAAGTTTACATACCCTAGTGGAATTTGTGGAGACTATGAATGATAATACACAAACTTTTTTTCACTCGTAGTTAGTAGTTGGGTGAAGCCATTTATTATCAAACAATTGTGTTTGCTCTTTTTAAATCATAATGACAACAGAAACTACCCAAATGACCCTGATCAAAAGTTTACATACCCTGGACGTTTTGGTCTGATAACATACATGCAAGTTGACACACACGGGTTTAAATGGTTACTAAAGGTAACCATCCTCACCTGTAATGTGTTTACTTGTAATTAGTGTGTGTGTATAAAAAGTCAGTGAGTTTCTGGGCTCCTGACAAACCCCTAAATGTTTCACCCAGTGCTGCACTGATGTTGCTGGATTCCGAGCCATGGGGAAAGCAAAAGAATTATCAAAGGACCTGTGGGAGAAGAGAGTTGAACTTTATAAAACAGGAAAATGATATAAAAAGATATCCATGTCATGGATACTGACATGACTGACTTGAGTAGACATCAATTATCCCCAGTTGGAGGAAGTCATTTGACACAGAGTGAGGAAATTCAAACTCTGAAAATATGCCATTATGCTAAACATAAACTACAAGAAATGAAGAATGATATTGATCCTGATAACCACTTTTTCAATAATATTCATAATCATTGTGAATATTACACTGAAAAGCAATTCAAAAGTCAAGTGCAACTAGATGGTAAACTATCAATAAAACACTTCAACAGCAGAAGTCTTAACAAAAACTTTCCACAGATTTAGGACTATTTAAAACAGCTAGACAGAAAATTTACAGCTATTGCAGTCTCTGAAACTTGGCTTAATGAAGAGCAGGCTCCTCTGATGGCAATAGAGGGATATCAGATGTTTCATATTAACAGATCTCAAAAAAAAAAGGTGGTGGTGTTGCACTGTATATTGATGACCTGTGTAGGTGTAAGCTTGTAAATGGAATGTCCTTTGCACTACCAGGGATTTTAGAATGTGTTACTGTTGAGATTGACCAAGATAAAACAAAAAATCTAATTATAAGTTGTATATATAGAACGCCGGGAACTTGCATTGAGACATTCAGAGATAAATTAGTCGAGCTGTACAATAATATTACTAGTAAGAAAATGGTAGTAATTTGTGGAGATTTCAATATTGATTTACTAAATCCATATCAACAAAATGTAATTACAGAGTTCATGAATTCTGTGTACAGCATGAGTCTATATCCCACAATAACACATCCCAGTAGAATCACAGTTCACACTGCTACACTTATTGACAACCTGTTTGTTAATATTATTGATAAGAAAATAGAAAGTGGATTATTGATAAATGATATAAGTGACCATTTGCCAACCTTTGCACTTATCCATGGCCACACGGGGGCCAATACAGAAAAAATTTTAAAATCGTTCAGATACAAATCACAAAATGCAATCAGTTCTTTTAAAGAAGACTTGCTGAAGCAAGACTGGACAAAAGTCTATGTATCAGATGTAAATGAAGCTTATGACACATTTATAAACATTGTAACCACTCATTATGAAAAAAATTGTCCATTAGTAAAGAAAAAGCTTAAACAGAAATTTGTCGATAAGCCATGGTTAACCAAAGGATTACAAAAGGCGTGTAAAAAGAAAAATTTATTATATAAAGCTTTCCTAAAAAAAAGGACAAAAGAAGCAGAGCAGCGGTATAAAACATACAAAAATAAGTTAACATATATAATAAGATGTAGTAAAAGAGACTATTACAGTAAAGAACTGGAGAAAAACAGAGACAATATTAAAAATACATGGACAATACTTAACAATATTCTTGGAAATAAAAACAGAAATACAAGCTACCCAACCAATTTTTCAAAAAATAATAAAACGACTCAGAGTGTGAATGCAGCTTCACCTGCAGATGAATTTAATAACTTTTTTGTTAACATTGGTCCTAATTTGGCTCGAGAAATCCCCATTACGGCACCCACAGGTGATACAATAAGCAAAAACACTGCTATAAAAGACTCCATTTTCATAAAGAACATAGAGAGAGAGGTCATTGAAATTGTTAAATCGTTTAAAAGTAAAACATCTATGGACTGTGATGGTATTGACATGCTCTTAGTCAAAACTATTATTGAATGCTTAGTGAAACCACTGACGTATATCTGTAACCTGTCTCTCCAAACAGGTATATTTCCCAATGCAATGAAAATAGCTAAAGTAATTCCGATATACAAGACGGGTGACAGAGGGGAATTCTCAAACTATAGACCAATTTCACTATTGCCGCAATCTTCCAAGATACTTGAAAAAATATTCTGTGAGAGAATTGACAACTTCATACTGAAGAATAATTTATTGTGTGAGCAGCAATATGGGTTCAGACACAAGAAGACAACTGCATTTGCTCTAATGGAATTTATAGAAAAAATATCAACTGCCGTTGAAAATAAGGAGTATTCAGTTGGGGTATTCCTGGATCTTAAAAAAGCATTCGATACAGTGGATCATAATTTATTATTAAAGAAACTACAAAATTGTGGTATTAGGGGGGTAGCACTGTCCTGGTTATGTAGTTACTTAAAGAATAGATATCAGTATGTATGTGTTGGTAACAAAAACTCACAGTTACTGAAGGTTACTTGTGGAGTCCCACAGGGTTCAGTTTTGGGGCCATTGTTATTCAATATGTATATAAATGATATATGTAAAGTTTCGGAAAAAATGGATTTAATATTGTTTGCCGATGACACTAATTTATTATGCAGTGGAAGCAATTTGGAACAACTTTTGGATACACTCGGAAAGGAATTAGGAAAGCTTAAACTGTGGTTTGATTCAAACAAATTAACGCTTAATTTAAGTAAGACAAAATTTATAGTTTTTAACAACATCACAACAACTTAGTATCTAAATTCAGTGTAAATGGTGTAGAGATTGAAATGGTATCCGAAACTAAATTTCTTGGAGTAATAATTGATAATAAACTGTGTTGGAAGTCACATATTAATTATATTAAAGGTAAAATATCCAAATCAATTGCAATACTACACAGAGTGAAATATTTGCTGAATCAACCCACACTATATACCTTGTATCATTCATTAATACTCCCATACATAACATATTGTACTGAAGTATGGGGAAATGCATATAAAACAAACATATATTCAGTCTTTATGCTTCACAAACATCAACAAAGCTGCTTACAGGGAACCAACAAACCCACTTTTTCTTATATTGAAAGCTCTCAAGTTGAAAGATCTGGTTGACTTTAAAACTGCAGTAGTAATGTTTAAAGTGAAGAATCTATCACTGCCTGCAAATATCCAAAAGTTGTTCCAAATAAGGGAGAAACAATATCATTTCAGAGGAACATGTATATTTCAAAAATCTTCAGTGAGAACTACCACCAAGCAACACTGTGTTTCAATGCAAGGAGTCAGATTATGGAACGATTTTGGACTTGAATTAAAATCATGTACAACGCTTGGACAATTTAAACAAAAACTAAAGGAAGAAATACTCCAAACATACACTACCGTTCAAAAGTTTGGGGTCACTTAGAAATTTCCTTATTTTTGAAAGAAAAGCACTTTTTTTCAATGAAGATAACTTTAAACTAATCAGAAATACACTCTATACATTGCTAATGTGGTAAATGACTATTCTAGCTGCAAATGTCTGGTTTTTGGTGCAATATCTACAGAGGTGTATAGAGGCCCATTTCCAGCAACTATCACTCCAGTGTTCTAATGGTACAATGTGTTTGCTCATTGCGTCAGAAGGCTAATGGATGATTAGAAAACCCTTGTGCAATCATGTTAGGTCTGCAATGCTGTAATTGCTACAAATGGAGGATTCTTTGACGAAAGCAAAGTTTGAAGGAAAAAATTATTATTTCAAATACAAATCATTATTTCTAACCTTGTCAATGTCTTGACTATATTTTCTATTCATTTTACAACTCATGGTGGTAAATAAGTGTGACTTTTCATGGAAAACACAAAATAATTGTCTGGGTGACCCCAAACTTTTGAACGGTAGTGTATATACAAGATGACATGTAAAATCACATAAGGATTGTCATATCCAGTCTGTGTTGTGTTGTTGCTTAGTTTTTTTTTTGTCACATTTTGTCTTGCTCTAGAGCAATATGACGAAAAATATGCACTTTTTATTCATTGTCTTGGTTTTAAATGTGTGCTTGGCACATGACAACAGCACATCAAAAGTGCATAAAAACACAGTAACAGTGCTGGGGTTGAGCAGAACTTGTAGTAGTAGAAATATTTTTCCTCTTGAACAACAATTAAATAAATAGAATGAAAAATAAAATTCTGTAAATAACCATTTTGGTCACATCTTACTCAGATATATTTCAAAGTGCATAAAAACTCAATGTGCACTGTTAGTAGCATTAACATTTGCTTCCTTTTGAAATAAAGTATACAGTCAAGTGAAAAAATTAGGACACCCTGTATAAGCCTGTGTGTGTGTGTTTTTTTTTTTTCTTTACATATTTGGCCATATGGATATTTAATATCAATGTTAAAAATACTGGGAGATTCATGTAATACAACTAAACAATTAAAAATGAATTAAAGACTTTTTTCAAATTTTCTGTAAAATGTAATTCTAAACAAATAGTGAGGAATAAATTAGGACACCCCACATTCATTCCCACTTAAAATGGCTAAAATAAATGTCAAAAATGCAAATAAAAACAAAAACAAGGTTAGACATAGATTTGTGAACATTTCTTAATTAAGAACTGAATATTTAATGGGGTGTCCTAATTTTTTCACATGACTGTACTACATCCTGGTCATAACTGACCTTGGCACATCACAAAGTGCATTTAGCTGAATAAAAAAGAACTGTCAAACACTTCAGTGCACAAAACCCCCAAGAAAAGATTGATAATATTAACAAACATTACACATCCACTATTGTGGTTTGTTTTGTTTTAAATCATCACATGTGTGAGTAGGAACCTCAGGGCACACACTGGACAGATCGCCAGTCCATTGTAGGGCAGATATAATTTTATCAGTAATTTTAATTCTATTACGATAAAACACTGAGTACCTTTTATTTTCAGTTGCATTTTCAGTTTTATTTGTGAAACTTAACTTTGCAGGAAATAATACCCCCCCCCCCCACACACACACACACAGTAGGTTTACATGTAAATCTGGCCCTCAGGAAGTGAGGAAAAACATTTTGTGGCCCTCACTACCACCAAAGTTGCCTAGCCCTGGTCTAGAGGCATCCAAAGGTGCATATCTTGTAAGTGTTTGGGCACTAAGTGTATAGGAGTGTGGACCTCCCTTGTTCAGCTCAGGTTCCCTACAGACAACTCCCACTTCTTAAGTACTGGATGTTGGATGGTTTCTTTCTTCATGTCTCCACTTTACCAGGCGACACATTCCAGTCATGGTTCATTCTCCAAGTTTACAGCTCAGTTGTTGCTTGACAAGATATTAACTGTAAGAAATGATCCTTTAAATGACAAAAAGTATGCTCTACATCCACGCTGACTTACTGTCACCTCTACATTTAGGGTGTACTTGCACTGGGGGTAGTATCCAGCTTCCCACATCAACGGCTGTCTTACACTCACATTAGGTGTACTCTTTTGATTGCCTTGCGTGCCCTACAAAGTAGATTTCATAGGGTGTGGTAGTTGCCATAGTTACATTCCTTTCAGTGTTCCTACCAAGAACAGAGCTGTTGCAGGCATTGCAGTCCCACTCAGGCTGTGGGGGAAGTGACATTCACCTGGTCAAAGGTTGATGTCAAAATAATTTTGGAAACATTATGTTAAGGCAAAAATTTTACATAGTGTTGCCTTAAGTAAGATTCCAAAAAATTGAGGGTGTGCGTATGATGTCACCAAACAGAACTCATGGCAGTTAAAAAACACTGAGTGGCAAAATGAGTGGCAGCATTAAGGGGTATGCATTAAAGCACAAAAAATACACACAGTTTTCAATCACAGCAGTACACAGAGTACCTACTTGCATTGTGGAGAGCTAATCTTATCATTCCATCTTATATTAAATAGCAAATAAATAAATAATTAAATGCTCTGAATCAGTTCTTCACTTACCATGTGCTCCTTGGCCTTTACCCACACATCACTACAGTCAAGTAAATGGTGTAGTATTAACATATAAAGTTAAAAAAAACAACAAAACAAAACAAAAAAAGG
Source organism: Pholidichthys leucotaenia (assembly GCA_020510985.1). NCBI lineage: Eukaryota > Metazoa > Chordata > Actinopteri > Cichliformes > Pholidichthyidae > Pholidichthys > Pholidichthys leucotaenia. Next base: position 296,684,548 of record CM035841.1, on the reverse strand, counting down.
TACTCCATGTACTGCTGTGACTAAATATTTTGTGTGATTTTTATGTTTTGTTGTGTACAAAATAAAGCTGTCACATGTGATTGCCACTCGGTGCTGTGTTGCTATGGTAACTGTCCTGTAACTGCCAGTAATTCTGTTCCAATGCATCCCCTCTATAGGTAGCAAAAGGTGCTGAATTCAAAGAGGTGTGAGAACTGATCATGGAAGAAGTGAACAACAGTTCACCACTTCTCTTGAAGTTGATGAGATAATTACCCATAAGTCATTCCATCTCAAATATAAGTAAAGTGAGCTCTTATTGCTAACAATTGTGAGCTACCCTAATGCTGGCTATTATTTATATTAATAGATAACCGTAACGTAAATATATTGGTATTAATTTTTTTATATCAGTATTGTAAAATGCTCATAGCAGGAACACGTATCCAGGGTTGCCAGGGTAATGCATGGAGGAGAGGAGTGACATTGTTTGGTGTTTCAAATAGAGAAATTTTGATGAGTTCCCTTAACTGATATTCCCTGAGCAGGGAGAAGAGGGTGCTGTTTAAGTACACTGTGGATCAGAATGCAGCTATTGTTGCAGCTAGCCAAGAATCCATTGATTTTGGAGGTTGAGCGATGTTGTGGGCTTAAATTCAGCCACACTTAGTGGCCTTTTGCTGCAATTTTGTCCATCAGATCCCACAAATCTGTCTCAGTGCTAAGAAAGTGCAACACTCAACTGCCGGTGTAGTTCTTGGAATAAAGGATAGTCATGCTGTAGTTCCATCCATCCATCCATCTTCTTCTGCTTAATCCTTTTCGGGTCACCGGGGGAGGGGGGGTGGCTGCACCCTGGACAGATCGCCAGTCCATCACAGGGCCAACACAGAAAGACAGACAACCATTCACTCTCACATCCATACCTAAGGACAATTTAGAATCCCCAGTTGATGCCAGTTAACCTAACTTGCATGTTTTTGGCATGTGGGAGGAAACTGGTGAAATCCCGGAGTAAACCCACGTAGACACGGGGAGAACATGCAAACTCCACACAGTGCACTGTTGGTTGGGGGCTGGGATCGAACCCGGGATTCCCCGGCCAAGGGTGAGTTGCTGTGCTACCGCAGTGCTAACCACTCCGCCACCGCGCTGCCTCTGCTGTAGTCCCAAAATGTCCAATTTGACTTTTGGTGTTATTATCTCATTACATTTAATATACTAACTAACTAACTAACCTGCACTTATATAGCGCTTTTCTAGTCACAAAGACCACTCAAAGCGCTTTCATTAATACTAACCCTCTATTCTAAGGGCCTATAGGAAACAGATATCTAGGGACAATTTAGAACAGCCAATTAACCTAACATGCATGTTTTTGGCATGTGGGAGGAAACCGGAGAAATCCCGGAGTAAACCCACGCAACACGGGGAGAACATGCAAACTCCACACAGATCACTGTTGGTCAGGGGCTGGGATCGAACCCACGATCCCACGATCCCCACAATCCCCCGGCCAAGGGTAAACTGTGCTGCCGCAGTGCTAACCACTGCGCCACCGTGCAGCTTGTTGTGATGTTAAATGAAACCTGCTAACACTGTAGGAATAAGTTATTGTTACTGTAATGGGGTTTTATAAACGTCTATTATCTAACCTTTTCTTTTCTTATCTAGGATAGCTGCAGTGACGCTGAGGCTACCGACCTGACAGAGCGTTGTGAGCTGATCAGCGAAAGACTAATGACCTTAGAAGATGAATTACAGACGGCAATACTGAACCGAGATCAAGCCCTCACCCATATCCTTTCTATTACTCTGAATAAACTGCACATTTATCATACTCTGTAGTTCGTGTGTGTGTTTGTGGCTCTCTGTCTCAGCTCAGCCCATCCATTTGAAGGACCCAGTTTCCTCAAGGCCTTCCTACTCTCAAACGTAAACATCTGATGTACCTTTATGCCGACTGATTGTTGTGTGCGACTTTACCGTTCGAGGGAGGGTTGGAAAAAATCAACCTGTCTTATCTGACATGATGGTTGCATTTGGTTGCATAAACTGGGATCAGAGGATTTTTCTTGACAGGCTGGATGTGCCAACTGGAAAATGAAATGCTGAATGTCCAACGCGAGGCGATTAGAGGTCCGCCAGCGTGGGCTGCCAGTCACCACGGGCTGAGATTAAAGCTGGCCGACAGGGGCAGTGCCGTGGCAGATAGAGGAATGTCACTGTAATGACTCCGTCTCCGTCATATCTTAATGTCCATCCTCCAGCTGACCCTCCCGTTCACCCCCTCCCCTTTCTCCATCTGCCCGTTTTCACTGGCAGGGTCTGGCTCGTAGGAAATTACTATATCCATGATAATGACTCAAATCAAACTGTTGAAGCTGATTACAGGTCACAATACATCATTTTCTGCGCTAATTAGAAAGCTGATTGGAAATAGATTAGTGTATTTTTCTCGCTCCACTTTTCTCCTCTGCATGGTGGGCTTATTAAGCTAGATTGAAAGGAGGATATTTCAACATGTGTATGAAGAAAATTTGTCACCTAACCTGCTGCTTGTTAAGATTTATTTAGCTTCTGTCACATCTGATTTCACTTCCCTAAACACGAGCTGACAAAAATAACCTCACAATCTCCAAGAAGATGAAAAAGTTAATTTAGTTTTAGTTTTCTTTTTTGTTGTTGAAACGTAAAAGGACTCATTTCACCTCTTCTTCCCTCACTTTACTGTCAAGGGTCAGTACAGACTCTTCCACTGTCTGCACGATATCAGCTCTGAGATAGATCGAACATTCTCTTTCCACCTCTCCAGTCTCATGCCCCTATGTGTCATTTATTTCTGATATTTGAAGTCATTGCACTCTGACAAAAGTGCCACGGGCTCCTGAGGACACTGGCGATACAAAACAATATTGTTGGTTTCTAGAAAAATGAACAGAAACTGAACTAGCAATAGAGCTACTGTTGCTATAGTGATAGGAAGATCAAACCGGCAGACTCTTAAGGGTCTTAATTGAGTCCATGCTCTCAGCAGCAGGAGGTGCACGGACAACCGCAGAGACTCGGACTGAAAAATGAAGACAGAACTCTGCCCGTCTCTGTGTTTAGTTTGAACAGATTTCATTGTGATGTGAAAGTTCTCCCTTTTTGTTTGGACCATGTTGGCCTTAAAAGTCTTGTTGAATCTCTGTTTAATTATGAATGAGGACAATCTGTGTCCATTCAGACAGCAAATCGAGCCACCAGGCCCCATCTGCCATCAGAGCCATCTCTTTGATTTGCCACTTAGGCTGGACACTCACACGATGAATTTGAGTTTCTAAGCAGGTTAAACAATCCCCTCCATATGACAGACTCTATCCCCTCTCATTGATGGTTTATGAATAATTTAGGTGGGCAGTCTGTTTGCTTGGGTCCCCCACATTGCTGCCTGGCCTCACAGTTGAAACGAGCTCATGAATAGTGGATTGCGGAGTGGAGTTGAATTGGGTGTGACTTGATGACTGTCGCAGGAAATCTGTCACAGATTGATGACTAAATTATATTATGGTTCTCATTAACCCATATCAGGGCAGGGCTATGTAACAAGTGCTACATATTCATCTGCTGCACGCTTTTTATGTACACGTTAACTTCTACAGCATAAGATTTGACCTTAACTCCCCCCTTCTGCACAGTCATTAGAAAAGGAGGTCCAGGAGGTGAAATCCACTCTGCAGACCATGCTCACACAGCTCAAGGTAGAAGAAGAGGATGAGGAGGAAGTGAATGAGATGGATGATATTGTCAACAATGGGATTGAGGATGATGAAGAAGAGGAAAAAGAGGACCAGTACTTCAGTGACAGCTGGGACATTTGAAACAGATGTCCGTGGTGTTTTATGAGCACTTACACGCTCACACTGGCTATCCAAGAGCCTGACCTCAGCTTCGCAGTGGAAGTGACCCCAGATCCATTTACTGTAAAGCCTCACTCATAGAACCAGCCTCTGTGGTACCACTGAACATTTCCACCTCAAAGCCTTGGACAGACTGTATAACATTTCATTCATTTACAAATGGAAAAACATGAAGGATTTTGATATGAATGGAACATATGACATTTTCTTGCACATTGCCTTAAAGTGACGCTCATTAAAATTTGGCCAACATTTCTAGTAAATTCATGTGAACCAAAATGTCACTAATGCTCTAAACATTAGGCTTTTAACAGTTTTTCTACATTTGGCCAATTTAACGATCAGCTAAGGATCTTTTCTCAAAGGAACAGTGTGTGCTGTTTAGCAATGTCTAGCAGTGAGGCTTCAGATTTAAACCAAGCAAAAATCTGTCCCCCACCCTTCTTCTTCCAAACATGTATGAGTATCTTCGGTGGCCCCCAGGTGTCAGAATCTTCAAGATACTACATTAATACAAAGAGTCTAAGAAGTAACAGATTAATACTCATTTTTGCTTCCTACAAAGAAACATAACTGGGGAAGCATTTATACAGTGAATGTAAGTTCCTCCACCACACAGTATGGGCATGGAAAACAACAACCATTACGTTAGACAAAAAGATTTAATGTAAATGCCTAGTGTTTTTCTGGGGGAAAATGTTACAGTTTACATTTATCTTGGTACACTATGTCACCTGTCACAGAGGTGTTCGGGGGTCACTAACTAAGGGGATTTTCACACCTAACCATTTGGTCCGGACTTTCGGACTTTTCAGTTTGGTTTGGACCAAAATTTTAGGTGTGAATCCTCCCCCGAACCACGGTCCAGACCAAAGAGCCAAAATTTGGTTCGGTATAAAGAGGTGGTCTTGGTCCAGATCAAATTGAAACTTGGTACGGTTTGTTTAGAGTGTGAATTTTCAAAAAGGTTCAGACATTCAGACCAAACACAGCAAGTTGAGGCAGCTGATAAGAGGGAAAATGAGCCACGGTATGACTTGGAGAGAGGAAGAGATCCAGACTTTTATTCAAATATGGTCTGTTAGCGACATAAATAGTCAATTAAAATACAATCATGAAAATGAAGAAACTTACCAGATATTTTTGAAGGGGATGTGATGGCGATAAGTGACAGATTGGAGGAGCAATGCCAGCTGAAAATCATCACGGCTGATGAGAAGGACAAACATAATACCTGAATAATATTATAGCCTCACTACACTAGTTCACCGTCTAATATGACAGAGTCTGAACCAGTTTCCACTTTAAGTGTGGTTACTACACCTCCGACGGTGAGTAGTATGCTTGCTAACGGCAGCGTCTGTGCCAGCTACATAGACATCGTCATAACGATGATATGTCAGTGTGTTATGTAAAGCTGTTTGGCCCGCTTGGATAAAGAGTGGTATGAAACCAAACCTAACCAGACCAAATGTATACAATGTAACAAAATAAAAGCTTTACTCCGGACTTTGGTGCGGACTTTCAGGTGTGAAAAGGTCCTTGGAATCAGAGTCAGATCTGAAATCTTGAATTTAAAGCAGCACTATGTAACTTTAATGTTCTGAAATGTCTACATCTATGGAGACTATGACCTCAAGTCCCAACAGCCAGTCACAGGGTGCTTAGTTGTTGGTAGCTACATTTCGAACACAGCATAAGTTAGTGACTCCTGAACATCTCTGCCTGTCCAGCAGACAGGAGGGAACTTCAGCACCACTTTAAAAATATTTGCCCCTCATCCGTGACTTCCATCTGGGAAAGGTCAGACATTTATCCCAGTTTTTATGCCCTCGTCTGTCCTGATGTCATTTAATCTCTTTATGCTTTCACTTCTTTGACACAGATGAAATACGATCAGCCATTTAAACTTCCTTATCTTTCTTCTCCTTCTTTTATGTCATCCATAAGTCAAACATGACTCAAGCAGGACTACATGCTACCAGATTCTAGCGACCAGTTTGCCATTACAATGTAAATAGGATTCTGTTTGTCCATTATGGGCTACTGTAGAAACATGGCGGTACAAGACAGCTTATTCTAAGGCAACAGTTCATTTTTGCAAATGATGCAAACTGTTCTCTTAAAGACAGACTTGGAGCTAACAGGGCTTGTTAAAGGCAGAGGACGACCCAGTGAAAGAAAAACAAGGAATACTGTATTTTAAATTCGGTTTTTTTTTTTTTTTTTTAACAGTCAAATCTACTCTAGCAAGGCTACTGGTGCAAAGCTCATCCTGTACTTTTTTTTATGATTAAAAAATTCAAAATCATCCTTGATTATCTCACAGTGAGCCGTGAGGCAGAGGTTCATCAGCACTATATGAGACAAGATGAATAATACAGAGGTATCCCTGTCAAGTCCAAAAATAAAGAAACAAACAAATAAAGAGTTTAATATGTCAACTTGAAATCCTGCCAGTTAGAGTGCCTTCAGCCATTGAGATCATTTTTTAAAATTGTGATATTTGGATTATTTAATTTCACGTTGGGCGGCTGTGGCGAAGGTGTAGTGTGACCCACTACTGATCGGAGGGTCATGGGTTCGATTCCTGCTCTGTCTGCAGTCTGCATGTCAAAGTGTCCTTGAGCAAGACACTGAACCCCCAGTTGCTTCTGGTGGCCAGGCTAGCGCCTGTGCGTGTATGGCAGCTCTGCCGCCATCAGTGTGTGAATGTGTGTGTGAATGGGTGGATAGCAGGATCTGTAAAGCGCTTTGGTCATCCAGAGATGAAAAAAGCACTATATAAGTAAACGCCATTTACTGGGGAATTATTTTGAGTTTACTGTAAGCATCACCAAGTTTGTCTCCAATCCTACTTGTCAAATTGTGGCTGTAAGTGAAGGACCAAACGGACAATCTAAACTTTTCTTTCTTTTTGAACTTCTAACAGTTTTGCACATAAACTAAAATTATGCTTATTTTTTTATTTTTTTGACAGCTAGCCACTGTATGTGTTTTTGTACGACTGGACCTGCATTGAAGTTTGTCCACGAACTGAGTCTGTTGTGGTGCTATACAATGTGAGCTAACTTGAACACTTTATTTTCTTGGGGTGAAAAATTGCAATATTTAGATTAGTTTTTTCCCCCTTTGCTCTCTTAAAGCAAAGCAGTGTGCACAGGGAAACTCAATTTTTAATTTCCACATTTCGCGATAGTTAAATTGTCAGAAATATTGAAGGAAAAACTATCAGTGGGCACATAAATGAAGGATTTGAAACTGCTGTTTAGTTTTATTGTTTGTTTTTTTTTTAATGCCTGCCGCTGATTGTTATTTTTATGTTAAAATATGCTCTCATCTGTTGTCACTTGATTGTTTTTCTTTTTGGTCGGGAACATATTTGTATCAACTTTTTTTTTTTTTTTAAACTGTGGAGTGGAATTCCATTTCATATTTATTCCTTACAGCATGTAACTAATTACAGCATGTAGAATTCAGTCAAATATTGTGTCCTGTTGTTTTCTTGAGTTTCTGTCTCTCTGGTGATTTTTCCGCATAGAAAACGTGCGGGCATGCTGCCAGGCAAAAGAGGGCAGTGGTGACATGTTGGAGATATCAATACGGTAATAAAGGTCCTCTAGTGAGGTCTTTAGGGGATACATGGCTTTCTTTTGTTATCTCACCTCGACAGCGGTGGTGTGCCTAATTGGTCGACAGCCTCACAGAGAATATGGCTGGAAAAAATGTGATGGTGTTTTTTTTTTTTTTTGTCATCCGATTCTACCCTGTGTTTTTTTTGGGGGGGGGGGGCAGTGGATGAGGGATTCTTGCAGGCATATTTGCAGACCTGTGCTCAAGGCTGTAAACACAGTTGAGTGTTTAGGGCTTTTCCCACAGCGGCACAATGGGCCTTTGTCACACCGCTGCCAGGCTGCCAAACCACTTGCCAAGCCAGAAGTCTCCACATCTATCAGCTTCAGACAGCATACAGACAGACACACACCTTCCTGCCAAGCACCCCAACCTTATAATTGAATTTGTGCTTGCACCAGGCTGTGCCCCGCATGGCATCTCTGCCCATGAAATGGCCAAAGAGAAAAGCCCAGATGGTTTGCAGCAGGCAGATGCAGCAGGGTGAGATGTTTCTTGATGTAAAATGAAGCCCATGCAGATGCCTTTTTTATCTCAGCTATTCAGTTGCAAAGATATTGTACGAAAATAGTAATTGTATATTATAGAGATCTTTATATGTTCCTTTACTGTCCTATCACATCCATCCTTGAATTTTCTGCTCTGTTTTAGTTCAGCTATCTTTTGTGGCACAGCAGCTTTTTATTTGCATTTTCAATATGCAAATCTAAAAATATATTGGTTAATATTAGAGTTCAAATAAACAGCAATGTAATTATCAGTTAATAAACATGTAGTAAGCTGATGTTTACACTGGGTGTAATTACCATAGACAATGCCAAGAAAAATCCTTTGTTAGTGCCAAACTATGGTTTTGGTTAATCATGTGGTATCATTTTATTATCAAATTAATACACCAGCATTATGACATGATACAGAGTGCAACAAAATCCATTTAGCACCTGAAAATAATATCTAATCCAAGTGATATTTCTGATTTTGCTGGAGCATTGCCATGTTTTCATGAAGAATCTTTTGAATAGGGATGTCAATTATGATGATGATTGGATTCCCAGCAGTATTGTTATGTTGTCTGACAGATACATGTACAAACTCTCTGAACCGCAGAGAATCGCACATCGTGCTGCAGATCTTCCTCCACCATCATCACAGATGCCACTAATGAATGCAAATTGAGTTTTTTTTTGTTTGGTTTTTTTGTGCGTTCATGTCTCTCACATCCTTAGAGATTTCTGCGTCCTCCTCCAAAACTGACACCTGTGTTATGTGTGAGTGACTGTGTGTCAGTTCTAGTCCTCCAGCCAGCAAAATGAACTCTCCAGAGGGGTGCTTTTTTCTATCAAATAAAACTGGACACATGCGGTACTTACTGCTGCCTGCAAGTGGCCTTTTTATTCGATTTATTTCCAGTAGTTTGACGAGCTCATTCAAATTCACTCTGCACTTTACTCAACTGTTGAATAAATTCAAATGAGCAATTTAATGGGAAGAAAATTTGGGTGGAATTAATAAGCATTTTAAATCATTTAATTGCAAATCTTTCCTACTCCAAATCTGCATAACACTTTTGTCAAATCAGTGAAAGGACTAAGACACAAGTGAAAAACAACAGTCTGAGATGCAACAACAGGAAATAATGTGCTTTATTCCCTTTTCCCTGTGGTCTGATTGTGATGCTGGAAATCACACTTAATTATAAACACTGTACCAGAGGGAGCTGCAGAACACACTTTTTCCCCCCATCACTTACAGTGGTTTGAAAAATGACAGGCTTGGATGGTATGTACTCAGAGACACATGCACCTGTACATAATGCATGCATTGTTTTCCTCTCTGCATTGAGGAGATGTCTGATATATTTGCACAAGCCTACTATGAATCATACAGAAATTGGAGTGAATAGAAGAGGATTTGCAACAAATAAAGACTGCATGGATATGCAGTAGATATGAATCCCCTTAAAGGCCTATATCATGCAAAATCGACTTTTTTGAGCTTTTAAGCATGTTATAATGTTAATTCCTCACCAAAAACACCCCCAAAGTGGTATTTTGCTCCATTCACGCATCTCTGAGTATTCCTCCTCAACCCTGCTCTCTGAGCTGCTGCTCCGCCCTGTCCCTGATAATGACTGGGTCCCCACGTTCATACGTATGAACGTGGGTGAGCCGCCCACTCCAGGAAGTGCCTGTGCTGCCAGCACCGCCCCCAGGCTAACGCACACACCCACTTTGTCCTCGCAGCTAAAGGAGCGGTGATCGGCAAAACTCTTTCAGTTTAGCATTGACGCTGTGAAGAAGTAAGATAAGATAAGATAAGATAAGCCTTTATTAGTCCCACAACGGGGAAATTCCAGGATTGCAACAGCACAGGGATAGCAACACTCAGAGCAACAATCAGAAGGCAAGAAAAAAACAAGCAAGCAAGAGCAGCTAATATACATATGTACGTATTACTATAAAATATATATATATACACACACACACAGACACACAGTGCAGAGCATTGTAGCTGGATGGAATAAATATATGAATATATGAACACACAGTGCAGAGCATTGCAGCTAGATGGAATAAATATGTAAATATATAAACACCCACAGTACGGAGCATTGCAGCTAGGTGGAATAAATATGCAAGTATATAAACACACACAGTGCGGAGCAATGTAGCTAGATGGAATAATATGTAGATATATAAATATATAAACACACCCAGTGCTGAGCATTGTAGCTAGATGGAATAAATATGTAAATATATAAACACACACAGTGCAGAGCATTGTTGCTAGATGGAATGAAACAGCATAACCGTCTACTTAGTTATCCTACATGGTATGATTATGTGCCCATACATATTCTCACCCTCCATAGCGACCGGTATGTTCCTAGTTGTATGCCGGAGGGGACCATTGTGTAAGTCTATTGCATCTTTTGCATTCAAAAAACTATTAGTTTGTTACGTCTTTTTGCTATCTCTGCGAGCAGCCCTGCTTAGGTTGTACAGTCTGACAGCCGTTGGTAGGAAGGACCTACGAAACCTCTCGGTTGTGCACCTGGGATGATGTAGTCTGCTGCTAAATGAGCTCCTCAGTGCATTCAGTATGTCCTGCATAGGGTGGAACTCGGACTCCAGCAGAGATGACAGTTTAGCCACCGTCCTTCTCTCTCCTATCTCCTCCATCGGATCAAGGCGCTGCCCCAGGACAGAGCTAGCTTTCTTAATCAGTTTGTTCAGTCTCTTCCTATCGGCTGCAGTAATGCCACTGCCCCAGCAGACCACTCCAAAAGTGATGGCTGATGCCACCACCGTGTCATAGAATGACTTCAGCAGCGCCCCTTGTACACCAAAAGACCTGAGTCTCCTCAGCAGGAACAGCCTGCGCTGTCCCTTCTTGTAGAGTGCATCAGTATTGTGTGACCAGTCTAGTTTATTGTTCAGATGAATACCCAGGTACTTATAGGATGTCACCATCTCGATGTCTGTTCCCTGTATATTTACTGGTACTGTGAGGGGCTGCCCATGCCTGCGGCAGTCCACCACCAGCTCCTTAGTTTTCCTCGCGTTGATCTGGAGGCAGTTCCGATGGCACCAGTCCACGAAGTCCTGGATAAGCCCTCTGTACTCAGCTTCATCTCCATTGGAGATGAGGCCAACGATCGCAGAGTCATCAGAGAACTTCTGTAGATGGCAGTGTGTTGTGTTGTGTGAGAAGTCCGCAGTATAAAGAGTGAACAGGAAGGGAGCCAGCACCGTTCCCTGGGGGGCCCCCGTGCTACTGATGATCGTGTCGGACACACAGTCCCGGGTTCTCACAAACTGAGGCCGGTTCGTGAGGTAGTCCAGGATCCATGATGACAGGTGCTGGTCCACCCCTGCGCGCAGCAGCTTGTCCTTCAGGATCATCGGTTGGATGGTGTTGAAAGCACTGGAGAAGTCAAAGAACACGATCCTCACCATATTCCCGGGCTTCTCCAGGTGGGACAGAGAACGGTGAAGGAGGAAGATCACCGCATCCTCCACCCCAATGCCATGCTGGTAGGCGAACTGGAGTGGATCCATCGCTGGTTCCACCAGGGGGCGGAGGTGAGCAAGGAGCAGTCTCTCCAGGGTCTTCATCAAGTGGGACGTCAAGGCCACCGGTCTGTAGCTGTTCAGGTCTTTGGGGTGGGAAGTTTTTGGTACAGGTACCACACAAGATGTTTTCCACAGCTGTGGTACCCTCCCCAGTTTCAGGCTCATGTTGAAGATATACGTCACAATCCCACACAGCTGGTCTGCACAGGACTTGAGGAGCTTTGCGCTGATGCCGTCCGGTCCCGGCGCCTTCCTCGCCTTGATCTTCCTCAGCTCCGTCCTCACCTGGGTCCTGGTCAGGGTCAGGATGGGGGGCTGTGTGTTGGGAGTGGGGGGGTGTTGGTGGAGTGGGGAGTGGGCAGCAGGACTTGATTTCTTTAGAGGCAGCAGTGGTTGTTGTGCAGTCAGGGGGGAGGGCGGTTGGTCAAATCTATTGAAAAACAGATTCAGGTTGTTCGCCCACTCCCTGCCCCCTGTGGCCTGGGGGGAGGTATTCTGGAGCCCCGAGATGGTTTTGAGGTTTCTCCAGACCCCGCTGATGTCGCTCTGTTGCAGCTTGTCCTCCATCTTCTTCCTGAAGCTGTCCTTGCCTTCTCTGATCTTTCTCCTCAGCTCCCTCTGTACGGACTTCAGCATCTCCCTGTTCCCCGACCTGAAGATCCTCTTCTTCTCTCTCAGAAGTGTTTTTATCTCAGGGTTGATCCAGGGTTTGTTGTTTGAGTGACGCCGTATGGTCTTGGTGGGAACGGATTTGTCCACACAGAAGCTGAGGTAGCCCGTGAAGGTGTGAATGAGGCCATCGATGTCCTCACCATGTGGATCGCAGAGCTGCTTCCAGGCGGTGGCTTCAAAACAGCCCTTTAGAGCGTCCATTGCCTCCTCAGACCATAACTCCACAGTGTGCATGGCCGGAGGTTGTCTGTGCACTAGGGGTTTGTACACCGGCCGGAGATGAACCAAGTTGTGATCCGATCTCCCGAGTGGGGGGAGTTGTGATGAGGTGTACGCCTCCTTAGTGTTTGCGTAGAATAAATCCAGTGTTTTATTGTCTCTAGTGTGGCATGTGACATACTGGGTGAACGTGGGTAGAATGGGAGACAGTGAAACATGGTTGAAATCGCCTGAGATGAGGAGAAGAGCATCTGGGTGTTCTGTCTGCAGCCTGCTGGTTACTGAATGGATGACGTCACGTGCTGTCCCAGCGTTCGCCGTCGGATTTGCATAAACAACAATGCAGATCATGTGTGAGTGTTCTCTCGGGAGATATGTAGGCCTCATGCTAACAGCTAGCAACTCAATGTCTTTGCTGCAGTGTCGTTGTTTAACAGTGATATGTCCCGGTCTGCACCAGTTGTTGTTAACATACATTATCACTCCACCGCCCCTAGCCTTGCCACTGTCTGGTGTTCGGTCAGCTCGTATCATGTGAAAACCCTCCAGCTCAATGTTAGCATCTGCTGCTAGTTCAGTTAGCCACGTCTCAGTAAACAAAAGGAGAGAGCACTCCCGGTATGTGCTATCATAACGGGAGATAGCCGCTAGCTCATCTAACTTTCCCAGTATCGACCGTACATTTCCCATGACAACAGATGGAAGGGAGGGTCTGTACCTTATATTTTTTGTCCTCCGCCTTACTCCAGCCCGGCAGCCGCGGCGTTTTCGCCTCAGTTCTCTCGGTATGTCGAGTTTTTCCAATGGGACCGGGTGGCGGTTGAATGCTAGCAGCTGTTCTCTGCTGTATCGTATCCTGCTATAAACAGTGGCTCCGTCCACCGGCTCAGGAGACATTTAGGACGATCTGTGTGTCCGTGATATAAGTGGGGTGAAAAAAAAAAAGACGGATCAAAAGAGAGAGGAAGGGAAAAAGACTCGGAATCGAGCCGCTGTTGCAAAAGGCAGCCGACTGGTGTGGCGCCGAGAGAAAAAAAGAAGTAGTTCCTCTCGCACCTAATCTGCTCAGTGACAACAACTGTTTGCTTTTTTTACGTAAGACAATGTCTTCTAAGTTTTCGTGGGCGGAACCCAGCGACACGCTGCAGCAGCCGGCTCAGGGGTTACGTCATGAAATGGGCGGCAGCCACAAGAAGGAGAGGCGGAGCCTCAGAGATGGAGGCATCTTACTTCCAGGTTGGAAAAGTAGCTCGCGAAAATAACTCACATTTCATAAGAAATTCATTCTCCAGTGTACCAAAGGTAATATACTATCACATACATGCATATAGTTTACTCTGAAAGGCTTAAAATAGCATGATATAGGCCCTTTAAAACATCTGCATTGTCTAACGTGGTATCTTATGCTTTTTTTTTCCACAAAAAAACTTTCATGGTCTTACAGTTGCTTGTGAATTTTTTCCCCTTTTCCACCATCTTCAAACACCAGGATCTAATTAGGCCCACACACTTCCTGCCCACGAGGACGCTGACGCACTGCCTCTTCTCCAAGACCACAGCACCCAGAAGTCTGCAAGCTGGTACATTTTAACAGCCAATGCTAAGTCATGATTGGTTCATGTGCTATAGTGACATCCCAAACACTGTCTAAAAGTGCCTTTTCCCAAGGGGAAGAGCTTAAATGAACTTTAATAGCAGAAAAACACAGACATGGCACATATGAGTGATTTAGCTCTTGATATGTCTTGTAAGTCATAAAAAAACACGTTACAGACATGTTAACAAGAAAAAAACTTGATTTTCACCAGTGTGTCACTTTACATTTGAAAGAGTTTGAAGCACAGTGGAAAAACTCAGAATTGCCATCATAGATGATGTGGTACATGACAGGGGATATAAGCAGCAGGTTTTAGACTAAAACGTTAAGGATCCCTCACATACTAGCAACTATTAAAAAAAAAATAAAGAAATAGGAAACATACATGACTTTAACCTTAATCCTAATGTCAGCCTGTGAACATGCTCTATAGTAATATAATGAAATGGCAGCTTCCTTAATTTTCTCACAGAAAAATTATGTTGTGTATGACTGTAAGGATTAAGTGGAAGAAGATGGATGGATGGATGGATGAGACCAATTGGATAAGGATATATTAATTAAAAGTAAGAGCAGCATACTGTATGATCATTTTGAGCTACAGAATGGAGACTGAATTTACAGAATTTACAGTCCAAATTAATACTTCATTATGCTTCATCAATAATGATACCCTACCTTTGAACCCCCACTAGGTCATCCATTTTAGATGAAATTGTTTTGTTGCCTCCTATAGCTGTGCAAAGATAGAGCTTCTCCTGATTGGACAACACCTGAAGTCAGGAGCTGGCTCTCTGCAAAATTCTGGATTATCCAGTGCAGGAGTTTGGCAGTAAACTTTCCCTGATATTACTATTAAATGTACTAAACATAACATCTTTGCACAATAGAGATTGTCCCCTCCAATACACAACTAGGACAATAACAACTAGAAAAGCACTCGGAGAGCGCAGACCTCTGCCAAGCGCCACAGTTCCCCCCATACAGTGTTTAACATCATAAATATTAATCCTACATTACACGGCGAACTGAAGTTTAAAAGGGTGCTTTATTCATCCTCCACGAGGCTCGCTCAGCGCTGTGGCAGCGTGCTGGAGTGAGCCATGTGTCTCAAAGTCAGCAACAAACAATGCGAGTGATCAAAAAGAGAGAGAGCAAGAGATATGCAGTCAACTTATATACCCAGCTCAGACAATGCATGCATGGCACATTAGCATCACAGTATACAGCAGGAAAGCATGGACATTTGCATTAGAGTCACACATATCAGGATTACTGGCCGAAAGAGGGAGGGAGGCGCATCTGCATAATGGTCAGTCCATACCTCTCATTGTTCTGATAATTGCTCACGCTGAGCGCTCTGCCAGGCCCGTACGCTGTGGGGGTCACACACGAGGTGTTCCTCCACACTGTCAATAATTTTTTTTCCCATATATTTTTTTTTTCTTTTTGGCGTACAGAAATGGCAATACGCCCGTGTTTGCTAAAATTGGCTGGGTGTTACAATTCACCGCACAACCGCGTACAACCCACAGGCCAATGGGTTATGCGAGCGTTTTCATAGATCACTGAAAGCAGCACTCAGGGCTTCATTGACGGATGCAAATTGGGTAGACAGGCTGCCATGGGTTATATATTGGGGTTGCGCTCCGCGCCGAAAGAGGATCTGGAAGCTTCCCCGGCAGAGCTGGTTTTTGCGCAGCCACTACGGCTGCGCAAAAACCTTATATTATAGAACCTGAAAAAAAAAAAAAAAGAATCCTTTAAAAAATTCCTGGATCCAGACGGTGATCCGGATCACCACCAAAATCTAATCATCTGTAGGATACCACATTTCTGACAATCTGTGAAAATTTTATGAAAATCCGTCCATAACTTTTTGAGTTATCTTGCTAACAAACAGACAAACAAACAAACAAACAGACAAACCAACGCTGATGATCACATAACCTCCTCCTCTTGGCGGAGGTAATCATTATTGAGGGTGGCAACAACACTGTTGATTCACATGCAAAATATGCTGCCTGGGTACATATTTATATTCTGCAGGGTAATTTAACAAACCATAATGCTGTTGATACCATCTAGCTGCAATGCTACTGCACTGTGTATATAACTGTAGACATATGTATATTCATTTACTGCTTTGGCTAACCAGTTCTTTTCTTATTATCTTATTAACTATTGCTCTGAGTGCTGCTATCCCTTTGCTGCTGTAATCCTGGAATTTCCTCGTTGTACGACTAATAAATTCTTATCTTATCTTAAAAACAAAACAAAACAAAACAATAAAAAGTACTTCCAAAAATATTTGAGGCAAGAAGTGAGCTGAATCTGCATATTATTAAAGATACCATTTTCATTAACACCAAACAAAACTAAGGATTAATAAAAAAATACTGCAAGTGAACATTTAGATCTGAAAACCTGCTGTTTGTTTGGTTTTTTTTTTTTTTTTTTACATCTGTGAGCCTAATAGACAATAGAATAAACAATACAGTCTATTCTATTCAGAAATGTGTCATTTTAAAAATGATTGAACAATTTCAACAATGCATATTTCAAAGAAAATTTTTAAAAGGTCATCATAAAGATGGCACAGCATCAGTATCTGAGGTGAAATTAATACGAACTAGCAAATTGATATCCTTGACAAGAAATGTCATATAAGTTCTCTGTCTAATATTCTGTACTTCACTGTTTCAAGTCAGATACAATTTTAGAAGTTCATATAGCTAACCAGAATTGCATTAGATCTTAAGTTTAACTGGGATATTTTCAGCCATAAGAAAGACATAAGAAAGACAAACAAAGGGAGAGCAAGAATGTTCAACGACATAGTAGAATTCAGTGTTTTTCAACCGGGTTGCCATAAGAGATCATTGGATTGTCTGATTTTATATAATTGGTCCAAACAAATTGCAAATAATTTTCTATTGTTGTGCATCAGTGTCTGTAGTGGCTCTTTCATGTCAGTGGGTGGAAGCATGAATGCAATGTTTATTTTTCTTCTTCTTCATCTTGCAGGACCAGCCCCACAACCTCCACAGCCGCTCTGCACCTGCCGTGGGGACCCCCCCCCCCAAAAAAAAACAAAAACAAAACACTGTCACGCCCAAGCCTACAACACCATCTGGAGGGGCATCAGCCAGGACAATGCCACCACCCCCTCCATAAACTATATCCTCATGTCAGCTGCCTCCAGCACCAAACAAACAAATTAACGCAAAATTTAAGTAAGACAAAATTTATAGTCTTTAACAACCATCACAACAACTCAGTATCTAAACTCAGTGTAAATGGTGTAGAGATTGAAAGGGTATCTGTAACTAAATTTCTTGGAGTAATAATTGATAATAAACTGTGTTGGAAGTCACATATTAATTATATTAAAGGTAAAATATCCAAATCAATTGCAATACTACACAGAGTGAAATATTTGCTGAATCACCCCACACTATATACCTTGTATCTGACATGTTTCAGGACCCAGGAGACAGACACAGACACGGGCAGATACGAACAATTATTCTTTATTAAGAGTGAGAGAGTGTAGTGCGTGTGTGAGTGCAGATATGGCAGTCTGGTCACCGGAGCTGAGCAATTCAGATGACGACCTGGCAACCCTGGAACACACAAGCAGAAACAGTTAAGGCTGTTCAGCGATTATGGACAATTGCAGGTGTGTAGCTTACTTGAGGAAACCACAGGTTGTATTCTGCTGACTCCAAGTGCCCGTGTGATGTGGAGGTGTTGTGCTCGTAACTGTGGTGGTGGTTGCTCCTGTAGCTGTGGTGATGGTTTTGGCGAGGGTGGTAATAGTACGTGCAGCTGTGACAATGATTGCTCCCGTAGCCGTGGAGGTGATAGTGTATGTAGCTGTGGAGATGATGGCTCCTGTAGCTGTGGAGGTAATTGTACCTGCAGCTGTGGTGGCGATAGTACCTGTAGCTGAGGTGATGGTTGTACCCGTAGCTGTGGTGGTAAGGAGGATGGAAGGGGGGAGAGACAAGCGCACAGACACAGGATTGACAATTCGAGAAATGGTGTAAGGACCAATGAAGCGCTTAGTGAGCTTGCGCTTCTCGGCCGGTACACCAATATTCCGGGTGGACAACCAAACCTTCTGACCCACCTTGTAGTCCGGGGCGGGTCTCCTGTGACGGTTGGCCACCTGGATGTTGCGTTCAGTGGTCTTCAAAAGGGCCCTGCAGGCGATGGACCATACTCGCCGACAGCGCCTAATGTGGGTCTGGACAGACGGGACCGCTACCTCCTTCTCCTCCTCCGGGAACAGTGGTGGATCGAACCCAAATGAAACCTTGAAGGGAGAGAAGCCCGTGGCCGTAGAGATCGTGGTGTTATGGGCGTACTCTATCCAAGGAAGGTGCTTGCTCCAAGAGGATGAACAGGAGGAGATGACACAGCGCAGCGTGGCCTCAAGCTCCTGGTTAGCCCGTTCACACTGGCCATTACTCTGTGGATGATACCCTGAAGAGAGGCTAGCTGTGGCTCCCAGCGCCGAGCAGAATGCCTTCCAGACCTGAGAGACGAACTGTGGTCCCCGATCTGACACTATGTCAGCGGGGATACCGTGGAGGCGGACCACATGCTGAACAAGGAGGTCCGCCGTTTCCTGGGCCGAAGGCAAACCCCGAAGGGGCACAAAATGGGCCGCCTTCGAAAAACGGTCCACAATAGTCAAAACAGTGGTGAAGTTATCTGAGGGGGGCAAACCAGTCACAAAATCCATGGCAACATGAGACCAAGGGCGGGAAGGGACGGGCAGGGGATGCAACAGACCCGCCGGGGGAGATGATGTCGTCTTCCCTGTGGCGCATTGAGCGCAAGCCCGGATGTAACTCACCACGTCCTTCCGCAGCCCCGGCCACCAGAAGGTCCTCTGGAGCAGGTCCACAGTCCGACCTACTCCCGGATGACAGGCCAGCTTGGAGGCGTGACCCCACTCAATCACCTGACCCCGAATAGAGCGTGGAACAAACAAGTGCCCCCCCCCCCCCCCCCCCCCGGATCTGGCTCCGTCTTCAACCCTCTCCGGACTTTGGTACAAATACCCCAGGACAGAGCGCCCACAACACAGGAGGGTGGTAGGATGGGTACTTCCTGATCTTCGGTAGATGGTGCGTCGAACTGCCGCGAGAGGGCTTCCGGTTTTCCGTTCTTGCTTCCCGGCCGATAGGTGATGGAGAAGTTGAAACGGCCGAAGAAGAGGGACCAACGAGCCTGACGTGCGTTCAGCAGCTTCGCCGTCCTGAGGTACTCCAGGTTGCGGTGGTCAGTCCATACAACGAACGGCTGAGCGGCCCCCTCCAGCCAGTGTCTCCATTCTTCCAGGGCGAGTTTCACCGCCAGCAGTTCCCTGTCTCCAATGCTGTAGTTCCTTTCCGCCGGTGACAGGCGACGGGAGAAGTAGGCACATGGTCGGATCTTGCCGTCCTCAGGAGAACGCTGGGAGAGTACCGCTCCCACCCCCGAATCCGAGGCGTCCACTTCCACCAAGCACTGAAGATTTGGGTCCACCTGGGTTAGAACACGGGCCGAAGCAAACTCTTCCTTTAATTTCTCAAATGCTCTGGCTGCCTCCTCACTCCAGCAGAACGGGGTCTTAGGGGAGGTGAGCGCAGTCAGAGGGCAAGCAATATTCCCAAAATTGGGCACAAACCGACGATAAAAGTTGGCAAAGCCCAGGAACCCCTGGAGCTGCTTCCTGGAGTTCGGAGCGGGCCAGTCCACTACCGCCTTAACCTTGGCCGGGTCGGGGAGCACCTGGTTCCGGGCAATGATGAACCCAAGGAAGGAGGTCTGGTTTGTGTGAAACTCGCATTTCTCTGCCTTGACGAATAATTGATTCTCCAGGAGGCACTGTAACACCCTGCGAACGTGTACCTGGTGCTCCTCCAATGTGCGGGAGAAGATCAGTATGTCATCAAGATACACGAACACAAAGGAGTTAAGGAAGTCCCGCAGCACATCATTTATTAGTCACTGGAAGACGGCCGGAGCGTTGGTCAACCGAAACGGCATTACCAGATACTCGAAATGGCCGCTTGGGGTCCGGAAAGCCGTCTTCCATTCGTCAACTTCTCTGATGCGCACCAGGTGATAGGCATTCTGGAGATCCAGCTTAGTAAACCAGGTCGCCCCCTGGAGGGAGTCAACGGCGGTGTTCATCAATGGCAGAGTGTATTTGTCTTTAATCGTGATTTCGTTAAGCCCCCGGAAGTCGATGCAGGGGCGTAGCGAGCCATCCTTCTTCCCAACAAAGAAGAAACCGACCCCCACGGCAGAGGACGACGGGCGAATGATACCTGAGGCCAGGGATTCTTTAATGTAGGTGTCCATGGCCTCGCGCTCCGGGGCTGACAGGCTGTACAGGCGGCTTGCAGGAAGGGGGGCCCCAGCCTTCAGATTAATAGCACAGTCGTACGGCCGATGGGGGGGGTAGAGACAACGCCCGTGACTTGCTAAAAACTAACCCCAGGTCATGGTAAACCTCTGGTACCTTGGACAGCTCCTGGGGTGACGTCGAGGGAGGAGGCACCTTGACAGATGGGGCACATGCCGCAGATTGGAGACAGGCACTCAAACAGAAAGTACTCCACGCTGTAATACTCCCTCCCTGCCAGTTGATGGTGGGGTTGTGAAGCCGAAGCCAGGGGTAACCCAGGATGACGGGCGAAGAAGAGACAGGCAGGATCAAAAACCTGATCTCCTCCCTATGATTACCTGAGACGATCACGGACACTGGGGCCGTCTGATAGGCAACGGTGGTCAGTGACACCTTGGACAAAGTGATGAGCTTGACAGGAGGATCCAGAGGCTGACAGCTGAGGCCCATCTGGGTTGCCAGGTCTCTGGAAACAAAGTTTTGCTCAGCTCCTGAGTCTACTAGGGCTAGCGTGGAATATTCTGTGTGTTTGTGGATTAGTCAAATGGGAATACGGAAGCTCGTGAGGGGTTTTTCTAAGTCCATGTCCGTGAATCCCCCTACTGCGATCCACGGACCTTCCCTTTTAACCGACTAGGGCATTCGAAAACCCCATGTGACTCCTTTCCACAGTAAAAACAAAGGCCTAGATCCCTGCGGCGCTGTCTCTCAGCTGCTGACACTTTAGATTGGCCTATTACCATTGCCTCTTGACCTGGAAACTCCTCTGACACCGGAAGAGCGAGCAGGGGAGAGCTGCTGGAACGAGGGCGGGGCTTAACTGGACGGGGAGTAGACCGTCGTTCAACCGCTCGTTCCCTTAACCTACTGTCTAGGCTTATAGCAAGGGCAATTAGCTCTCCTAAATTGTCAGGTTTGTCCCGTGCCGCTAACTCGTCCTTTAACTCCGCGTTGAGACTGCGGAGGAAAATACCGCAAAGTGACGGTTCCCCCCACCCAATCTCAGCGGCAAGGACCCGGAAATCAATAGCATAGTCAGCAGCTGATCTAGTGCCCTGCTGCAGGCTCAACAGTCGTTCAGTCAACACCGCACCCCTATCTGAGTGGTCAAACACGGACATAAACTCCGCCACGAACTGCTGGTAAGTCAACATAGGATAACCTGGTTTCACCATCACTGTATATGCCCAGTCTAAGGCTCTACCCCCCAACAGGTTGATGATATATCCTATTTTGCTTGAATCAATGGCGAAGTCTCCCGGAACCCGGAGAAAAACTGACTCGCATTATAAAATGAATCCACGAGCCTCTCCGAGTTTCCCACTAAAACGGGCAGGAGTTGGCACAGGGGTGAGGCGAGATGTGGATGTGATGTTAGCTTGACCTGGCGCTAAGCCTGCTGGGATTGAAACGCTAGCGACCGGGGGAAACGCCTGGTGTCCCTCCAGATGATCCAGCCGGCCGTTAATTTGAGTAAGTTGATTAAGAATAACTGTCTGCTGATGAGAAAGCATATCTACCCGGGAGCTAAGGGTGTTTAATCTGCGCGACAGTGTGCTGTCCGCTGGGTCAACGTGACAGAGTCGTACTGACATGTTTCAGGACCCAGGAGACAGACACAGACACGAGCAGATACGAACAATTATTCTTTATTAAGAGTGAGAGAGTGTAGTGCGTGTGTGAGTGCAGATATGGCAGTCTGGTCACCGGAGCTGAGCAATTCAGATGACGACCTGGCAACCCTGGAACACACAAGCAGAAACAGTTAAGGCTGTTCAGCGATACTAGACAATTGCAGATGTGTAGCTTACTTGAGGAAACCACAGGTTGTATTCTGCTGACTCCAAGTGCCCGTGTGATGTGGAGGTGTTGTGCTCGTAGCTGTGGTGGTGGTTTTGGCGAGGGTGGTAATAGCACCTGCAGCTGTGACGATGATTGCTCCCGTAGCCGTGGAGGTGATAGTGTATGTAGCTGTGGAGATGATGGCTACTGTAGCCGTGGAGGTAATTGTACCTGCAGCTGTGGTGGCGATAGTACCTGTAGCTGAGGTGATGGTTGTACCCGTAGCTGTGGTGGTAAGGAGGAGCTCCAAGAAGGAGAGGGAGATGCTCCGTGGTCGGGGAAGCTGGTCCGCCGCCTGGGAGGTCCACCTGTGCACAGGGGTTAAGATTTGGAGTAGAATAGCAAAGGGTATTCTTACGTGGCTGGTCTTGACGTGACGTTCTTGGCTTGGCTGTAGAACGAAGCTCTGGCTCATACTCAGACGAGGAAGACAGACGACTCCGTGCCGGGCTGTCAGCGACACTGGCTTTTAACAGCCGCTGATTGGCACCTGCTGGTCTGTGCGCAGCTGGAGCTGATGGGACAGATGACGGCCCAGCGGCCGTCATGACAGTATCATTCATTAATACTCCCATACATGACATATTGTACTGAAGTATGGGGAAATACATATAAAACAAACATATATCCAATCTTTATGCTTCAGAAGAGAGCTATTAGAATAATAAACAAAGCTGCTTACAGGGAACCAACAAACCCACTTTTTCTTAAATTAAAAGCTCTCAAGTTGAAAGATCTGGTTGACTTTAAAACTGCAATAATAATGTTTAAAGTGAAGAATCTATCACTGCCCGCAAATATCCAAAAGTTGTTCCAAATAAGGGAGAAACAATATCATTTCAGAGGAACATGTATATTTCAAAAACCTTCAGTGAGAACTACCACCAAGCAACACTGTGTTTCAGTGCAAGGTGTCAGATTATGGAACGATTTTGGACCTGAATTAAAATCATGTACAACGCTTGGACAGTTTAAACAAAAACTAAAGGAAGAAATACTCCAAACATATGTACAAGATGACATGTAAAATCACATAAGGATTGTCATATCCGGTCTGCGTTGTGTTGTAGCTTAGTTTTTTGTCACATTTTGTCTTAGCTTTGTTCTGAATTGTAATCGCTCTTGTTTTGTTTTTCTTTTGAATTCTTGGATGGAATATGGGTGGGCAATATAAGCTGCGGCTTCAGCCATCACCCATTTCGGATAACTTATGTTGAACTGTGTAATCAGAGGAGTTATTGTTTAATTTGACCTTGTTGGATTTTCTTTCCCCCTTTGTTATATTATTCAGTTTCTTTTAATCTGTACTTTTAATCTATCCGAAATAAAGATTCATTCATTCAAAAGGGGCAGTGAACACAAAACGCCATGGAGCTTCACTGGCATTGTGCCGAGAAAAGCCCGTCTGCAATGAAAAACGCCCCCTTTGTGGGAATGTGTCTGTCTCAGGTAAATGGCTCTCTCATTTTCAGACTAATTTATTCTCCCAGTTATGACAGACTAGCAACACTGATTGGCTATTGCGACCAAGCATTAAGCAAATTCTTGGCCTGAGTTGAACAAAATCCAACTTGAGCAGACATGAATTTGAGTGTATTTGCGTCACCTAGCAGGGGTCTCCAACCTGGGGCTCCTGGAACATTCAGGTTTCTGTGGGAAATTTTCTAATTTCATGTCCAAACATTTGCAAATATTTTGCTGTTGTTGTGCATGGGTACAAGGGTTCCTACAGAACACATGCAGAACAATGACAAATTATTTGCAAAGCTTTGGACCAATTAAGAAGTGAAATTAGAAAATTTCCCACTGAAACCCGCACGTTCCACGAGCCCCAGGTTGGAGACCCCTGGAGAGGAAATGTCCATGTTTGCATCTGACTGACATTTTATGTAATCACACTGCATTTCTCACTGAGTATCAACAAATTTCAAGACTAAATTGCCATTATGTATATACAGTATGTTGCAATAGTCTATTATGTGTCATTTTATAAGTCTTGGTTGGTGGAGTGCTGCGCCATTATTTCAGTGTAGGGTGCTGTGTCTCAAAAAAGGTTGAATAACACTGAAGATAAAGTTTTAACTAGGCCACCTGACTCACTATATTGTGCATCTCTAAAATCAGCTGTATTTTTTCATACCATGTAAAGAATACACACAAATATATCACAAGTTGCAGAGAATTTACAACACATTATTTTGAATGAATTCTGTAAAAAAAGAACAATGCTCAACACGGAATTTCATCCTGTTTAGAAGAAAACCAGTGCTTGTTTCTAAGTGGTTTTCCCTGAGCCAATTGCTTTAAAAGCTTAAGCTTGCTTCTCTGTCCCCCCCCCCAAAAAAAAACTAACAAAAAACATCAGAATAATAAGATCAAAGTCAAGAGAAAGTCTGAGTAAACTGAATAAAACAAACAACAAATTAAATAAATGTATGAATAAATAATACATTTAATATCCAAGCTCTACTCTCACTACTGTGAAATGTTATTGTTAAACCAGTGTTTTTAGTGGGAAAATAGATAATAAAATGTGTCTGACTGTTATTTCCTGTGAAATATGATGGGTATAGGCTATTTTTTAGCAAAACAATGAGAACAAAACAAGAAGCAAAAGATCGATGATTATTTTGGTGTCTGAGCAGGAAAACATAGTTAGATATTCCTCCAGGGAGAGCTCCTTCATTTAAATCTATGGAGGAACACTTGCGTCAAGAAACCCAACCTCTAGGCCACCTTGACCAGACCAGGGGGACGGTGCTGTTGCTGGTAAGCTGAAATATCATGTTAGCTCTGCCATCCGTCCCACTTAGTCTAAAAAACAGACAGGTACCACACCAGAGGGAGACAGGATCGATAGAGCTGATGGATGGAGCTGGACGCCTATAGGAGAGCGGCAGAGGATGGAGGGGAGGGCAGAGAAGTAATGAGAGCTCCTGTGAGTGATGGGGAGGTTTCTGCCTTGGGAGGTTGGGTATGTTGGCCTCCTTCGTTTTACTTGAGCTGCCAGTTTGGCCTAATGAGACTTGGAGGACTCATGTCCCGGGGAGGGAGTCGGTGATGTGAAATACTGTTCACAGCAGCTGCTTATACTGTATGTACCATGCGCCTACGCCCACCCAACATCCATCAAAGTGAAACAAAAGATATATATTCTCTGGTATCCGTTCTGAACCCATGGTTGGTCTGAGTGATGTTTTGTTCCTGGTAGGACCAGGTGTGAAGCTGGCCATTTAAAGCTGGCCGAATTATTATAACACTGATGACTTAAAAGCAATATAATAAGGGCAACTCAAACCCTCAAAGAATCATTACCTGTCTGACTTTCAGCCTTTCTCACATTTTTCCATCTCACAGCCAATTTGCCTTTGGCGGTATGAGTTCACCACCATCATCAGCTGGTGGCTGTTTTCAGCAACAAAAGACTAAAAGAAAAAACTGCAGCTACTCTCTCAGCACCACACATAGATGGTGAAACACACAGCATACAAACAGCAAGATTTTCCCTTCGGTGGCTGGTGCAGGCCCAAACAGAGATAAAAGCAAAATGAGGGGTGGAAAGTGGATTGGGTCTGTCTCCTGTAGATGAAAACAGGATTCTGAATTATGTTAGTGCTT
Source organism: Pholidichthys leucotaenia (assembly GCA_020510985.1). Taxonomy (NCBI): domain Eukaryota; kingdom Metazoa; phylum Chordata; class Actinopteri; order Cichliformes; family Pholidichthyidae; genus Pholidichthys; species Pholidichthys leucotaenia. The sequence goes on along the minus strand of CM035841.1, from coordinate 296,658,601 downwards.
ATTGTCTGTGATGTGATTAAAAAAAAACTTTAACTTAGGCTTAGCTTATATATTACATTTAGGTATTGCTACATAATTAATTAGTGCATGCAATACCTTTGTCTTATAAGTTTGTGTTCAAGAAACATTCCCCCCCCCCCAAAAAAAAAGTGTAAATGGAATATCATGGTAAGTTGTCACGTTTGCTAGTTTTAACTGCATCTTTGAAGCACAGATCCCCAGTTCTAACCTATAAATATTACACAGAAATAACTTACTGGTGCAAAATTACAGCACAGCAGTTCTTATAATTCAAGACCTACTCCAACACTGCAAACACTTTCAGCAGATCCAGTTCAGTGACTCCAGTAAGCTGAGGTGAACTTTTGATGAGTTATCACTAGTGGTGTCGGCATTATCATGTTAATCGCCTGTTAACGCTTTGCCTCCCTTAACGGCAACAAATTTTGTGATCGTAGTTAACGGCAGAAAGCGCAAACAGTACTTTCTGGCCTAATGGTTCTCTGTACCAAAGCCGTTCTGGCCGCAGACACTGGTGCTGCGTTTGAAATGTTCACTCGTTCACTACATAGTGGACTACATTTCAATTGACTCCCATTTAAATGTAGTGCACTATGTAGTGAACGAGTGGACATTTCGAACACAGCATGGCCGTGTCTCAGTTCAGGTTCTGCATCCTCCAAGTGCACATTTCTAGACCAGATACGTCACTGTGCTGCATTGAAGGCTGTCCCATTCCGTGGGCTCCTTCACATGCTCCAGACAAATGCAGCCTTCAAAACCCCGAAAACAGAGGATACATGAAGATTTTCCTTTCCGTAGACATGTGAACATTTCTTAATAAAGAACTGAATATTTAATGGGGTAGCCTAATTTTTTCACATGACTGTATATCAAACTCAGCCCAGCTACTTGTTTTCCTCAGATACAGTTTTGATGGAAAACTTAACGAGGACATGTTGTTTTGGACCCCGCTGGATGTAAAGTGCACAGGTGAGGACATTTCACAAAACTTGACAACAAACTAAAAGAAGAGGGACTGTCTTGGGATGAGTGCATCGGTGTGTGTACAGACGGTGCTGCAGTAATGCTGGGGAAAAAGAAAGGATTAAAAGCAAGAGTCTTACAAGTGGCACCCCATGTAAACTTTACGCACTGTATTATTCACAGAGAAGCTCTTGTGAGTAAAACGCTTGACCCAGATCTTAAGAGTGTTCTTGAGACTGCCATAAAAATTGTCAACTCCCTAAAATCACACCCACTCAACACCAGGCTGTTTGCTACTCTCTGCAATGAACTGGGATCGGAGCATCAGGGCCTGTTGTTCCACACAGAGGTCAGGTGGCTTTCGCGAGGAAATGTCCTCAGCCGCCTGTATGAACTGCAGGATGAGGTGCACTTATTTCTGATGGTAAATGGTTTCCAGCTCACTGACCACCTGACTGACCCTGACTGGTTAACAAGGCTAGCGTATTTGTCCAGCATATTTGACAGACTGAACAGACTTAACATGTCATTGCAAGGTGAAAACACAAGCATCATGTTGCTGAATGATAAAATCTGCTCATTCAAAAGGAAAGTGGATCGCTGGACTGCGAGAGTTGAGATGGGCAGGATTGATATGTTTCCTGAGCTGGAGGAGTTCATGGAGGAAAATAATCTGAGAGTTAACACTGTGAAGAAGTCCATCACCACCCACCTTCAAGCCCTCCTTGTTATGAATCCGGAGTTGGAGGCCAAACCCGATTCTGACTCATGGTTATACTTTGACCTACTTTCCTCCTGACAGCTCAGGCACGCCCCCTCCGCCTGTCAAGCTCCGTCAGCTGCACTCACTGGTACACACACACACACACACACACACACACACACACACACACACACACACACACACACGCTCCATTCACTCTCATTCACATGCGCTCTCACACACCTGTTCTCAATCAGTTCTGCCCACACATTCACACCAGCAATCTCTTTCCTCGTTAGCGTTTGGAGTATTTGTTTGCCACCGCTGAGGAGGGAGATTGTCGGGACATTCCCCTTCATACATGGCAGCGTTCTCCTCTGTGTATGGTTATTCCGCTCCCAGTGTTCTACCCAGCCTGACACTTCAAGACGATCCATACCTTAGTGTTACGGCTGGTCCGCTCCTCTGTCTCTGCCTCCTGACTGCACGGCACGCCTCGGATTGGCTCCAGCTTTGTAAGTGTTTCATAGCCTTTCTCCTGTGCTAGCAGGCCTGCAGCATCAGGCTGCTTGCCTTTCCTGTTTCGTGCTTTATGCAGCCCTGTAGCACCGGGCTTTATATTAACCAGGCTGTTGAATGTTCGGCAGGCACCCTGTAACTTTGGAAGCCAACACTGTCATTACACCTCTCCATACACTGTGTTGACTGAACTGTATTTGGTGACAGATTGTTTCGTTGGTGAACTTTAATAAACACAGCACTCTCTACTCCTGCGATTGGGTTTTCATTCTCTCCCTCGTGTGCCGTGTAATGGTGCACAGGGGTTCATAACAGAATGTCCCAACCGTAAAAAAAAAAAAAAAAAAACCCCAGCAGAGTAGAGTTTTGGTTTTTTCCCCTCTCCTTTCCTCCTCATATGTGGACATAATGACTTGGACAGACAAGGAGCAGGAAGCCCAGGATTTACTAGAGGAGGCAGGCTTCGCCTTTCAGTGGTCTCAGTCTCCCAAGGAGCGGGAGTGGGCACGACTCTTCGAGGAGGACTTTGAGCAGCGCTACCCTCACCTTCTGGAGATCCATAGGGTAGACGCCATCCTCTCTGTCATCCTTCCCGCTCCTGACGCAGAGCTGGAGGATGCCTCTTTGCAATTGGAGTTGGCCTCTCCCCAGAAGAAATGCTCCCGTCAGAGGAAGACTTCCCCCCTCCTCGGACCTCCTTTGTTTCCCGGTCCAGCGTCCACCCAGCCTGCGGAAGAGAGGACGGAGATGGAGTTAGACAGGGAGCAGCACTCGTTATGTCAACTGGAGGAGGTTCTCTCCTGGACGCAGACGCCCCGTCCCTCTCCGACAGTTCGTCAGGCTCAGGACACTGCGAGGAGGGTGGGTGATGGAGTGAGACAGCCTCTGGGATCATTCGGAGGTGATGGAGATCCTCCGGGACATCTTTGCTGCGCCATGTGAGGAATCGTCTGAGGATCTCCTGGTGCTCGAGCTACTTGCGGCCACCTCGATTTCCTTTCCCAAGGACGCAAGGTCTCTCTGCGCAGGTGACCCACTTCCCGACACGGTGCTCCATGTTCCAGATGACCTCATCCCCGCGTTACCCAAGAGGAGGAGAGGGAGGAAGCCTCGCAGCAAGAAGTGTCCAGTCCCAAGTACTGCAGCTTCGCCTTCCCGCTCCGAGCAATGCTCTGCCCCATCACGGGAGGAGATGGAGGAACGTAGGCGTGCTCTCCTGGCTGAAATGGACCTCATCTTGGAGGTGAAGCCATGGCTCCTCCCGGAGATGGCTGAGAGACTGAAAGGGCTTTCCCCGAGGGAGGAGGAGCTTCAACCCGACAAGGAATGCCAGGAGAATAGAGAAGACGCCTTGGAGGCTGCTGGGGACCTCCAGTGCCAGGAGAACAGGCAAGTTTCTTTTTGTTCGAGCTACACAATCAATGATCAATGTTGCCTGCCTCCTGGTGAGGAGACTCGGGGCAAGCAGGCCCCTAAGTTCTCCGCCCTAGTGGCACACAGTACTCTCATGACGGGTCTCAATGACTCTTTTCTTTGTACCCCCACAAGCCCATCGGTCCCGGATCCAGGCCGCTCAGGGAAGGAGGAACCAGAGGACCAGGAGGGTCCAGCCCTTGGGCCAGCTAAGGAGTCGTCCACGTCCACCACGCCAGAGGAACCAGAGGCGTGGAGGACGACGCATGAGAGTTCCACTCTTGCTATCGTCATCGTGCCCGCTACGGGGGCTGCTGCAGTGGAGTCGTTCCCCGGACCAGATCTCCAGCTGATGGGACCCGGGACATCATCGTCGATGTCCTGGACAGTGGTAGAGCTTAAGCACAGGCAAGTAGTCCCTCCTGTAGTCACTTATTGATGGTGGAGGGATCTTGCCTTGCTTTTGGGGAGGGGAGTCAGGTGTGGCCCCCAGCCGCATCTGGATCCCCCTCGCTGGGCTCTGCCGCTGCTGGCGACCCTAATCGCTCTCCCTCTCCTATCCCCTTCGAGCTCCATCCTAGGGTTGCTGGAGAGGAGCAGCCACCACCGGGGCTGCCCACTGACAACGAGGCGGGTCCAGCTGCCGCAGAGGGGGCCGACAGGGATGAGGCACCCGATGGACCGGAGGAACCCACACACCCAGGATTGTCGGAGTCCTGGACGGCGGTGGAACCAGAGTTCAGGCAAGTGTGTTCTATTAAATCAGAAATTTCAATATTACTCATGGTGAGGTGGACCTGGGGCAGCTCACAGTAGCCCTCGGGACCACCACACCGGGCTCCACCGCTGCCGACGACCCTGATCCGGTTTTTCTCTTGCTACCTTCGGACTCGGAACCTCCAGCCAGGGTCATCAGAGAGCTGTTGGAAGCAACCGAGGATCAGGGTTGGACTCTTAAGGACATGAGGAGCATCACCTCCCTCACTGGGAAGGTCACCGTGGGTGCAGCACAGCCCCAGCTGGAGTCCACCGCCGGTGCAGCCACATCCCAGACCGGGACCATCGCGGGTGCAGCCACGTCCCGGACGGTCCTCCTGCTCCAAGCCTCGAATGGCAGGGGGGCTCATGTTCCTTGGCTTGGCTGCCGATGTTCCAAAGTATGGAGGCTGCCTCTCCGCCATCCTCACAGGTCCTGGTGGCTCCACCACACTGGTCGGCCACCCGAGGGACTTGGTTTATGGGTTGGGTGGCCTATGGGCTTGGGCAGACCGCTGGACACTATCCCACGGGCCACCTGCTGGACTTGGGACATGGGCAGGCCACCCGATCTGCCACCTCTCACCACACTGGGGCCTGGGACTCTGGTCGACCCCCTGAACTTTGGACTTCTGGAGAGGGGGGTTAGTGCTCCAGGTTGGGGGTTTATTAGGAGGGATTGTTATTCATTCTGTTTTTGTACTATTGTGTTTTCATGGGTTGCTTCCCTCCTAACCAGTTTTTCCCCACCTCCCACCCTGGGTTAGTGTTTATTGCTGGGGGGAGGGGTTCCCTTTAGGGGTGTTGTCGCCCTTCTTTTTTGGCTGATGGTGCAGGGTGTCTGGTACCCACCCCTAGAGGGGGGGGGGTCCTGTCATGAATCCGGAGTTGGAGGCCAAAACTGATTCTGACTCATGGTTATACTTTGACCTACTTTCCTCCTGACAGCTTGGGCATGCCTCCTCCTCCTGTCAAGCTCCGTCAGCTGCACTCACTGGTACACACACACACACACAGATACACATGCTCCATTCACTCTCATTCACATGCGCTCTCACACACCTGTTCCCAATCAGTTCTGCCCACGCATTCACACCAGCAATCTCTTTCCTCGTTAGCATTTGGAGTATTTGTTTGCCACACCCTGAGGAGGGAGATTGTCGGGACATTCTCCTTCATACGTGGCAGCGTTCTCCTCCGCGTATGGTTATTCCACTCCCAGCGTTCTACCCAGCCTGACATTTCAAGACGATCCATACCTTAGTGTTACGGCTGGTCCGCTCTTCTGTCTCTTCCTCCTGACTGCACGGCATGCCCCGAATTGGCTCCAGCCCTGTGTTTTGTAACCTTTCTCCTGTGCTAGCAGGCCTGCAGCATCAGGCTGCTTGCCTTTCCTGTTTCGTGATTTATGCAGTCCTGTAGCACCGGGCTTTATATTCACCAGGCTGTTGAGTGTTTGGCAGGCGCCCTGTAGCCTTAGAGGCCAACACTGTCATTACGCCTCTCCATACACTGTGTTGACTGAACTGTATTTGGTGACAGTTAGATTGTTTCGTTGGTGAACTTTAATAAACACAGCACTCTCTTCTCCTGCGATTGGGTTTTCATTCTCTCCCTTGTGTGCCGTGTAATGGCGCACAGGGGTTCATGACACTCCTGGAACACTTTAACAAGTTTTTCCCCAAGAAAACAAATCTGGAAAAATATGACTGGATAAGATCAAAATTCACTGTAACGGCCACAAGTCATCTGCTACCTGACATGGAGGACGCACTGATTGAGCTGTCAAGTGACCGCACCTTTAAGACAGCTTTTCATTCAAAGATGCTTGCTGAGTTCTGGATTTCAGTCGAGAGAGAATATCCACAGCTGTCCAGGGCCACGATCGGTGTACTGATGCTGTTTGGCTCTATATACCTGTGCGAAACGACTTTCTTGGCACTGACATATATTAAAAATAAATACAGATCGCGTCTAAACGTGGAGGATGATCTCCGAGTGGCCATCTCCAAAATTAAACCCAGAATTGACTTGTTGTGCTCCATGCATATTGCCCACCCGTCTCATTAGGTGAGATTAACGCTGAAACATAGTTTGCCAAAATACACATTTGCACCGTAACAATGTTCACATGTTTACGCAGTGCTACAGTTTATGGCTATTACTTTGCCTGTTGTTCTGCTAACATGGAAATGAAAGCATTGTGTCAAAATTAAATTTGCACGACGGCAACAATGTTCACTCCTAAATTACATGGAAATTACTTTAATCTATTCTGCTTTAATCGTTTAGTAAATTGTTATATGTAAATTCATATCATGGTTGTCAAGATGCTCTGTTCTTTTATGTTGTTTTGCCCGTGTTTGTTTATGCTTATTAGTACGTGAGTCCTGTGTGTACGTTATTTTATATTTCAGTCACCTCCGGGGATAGTGGAGGTCGCCAGTCTCAGTCACCGTTATTTTGGGGGTCGTGGGCTGAAAAGTTTCCAAACCCAGTTCTGACCCCAGGACTGTTTTGGCCCGCTTCATTATTGTCCATCAGGTGCTTCAGGGAGCTCTTTGGGTCCTCGCTCCCTGACAGCTCGGGCACGCCTCCTCCTCCTGTCAGTATCACCAGCTGTTTCTTATTATTGGGTGTTTCACACACATGCGCACACACTTCATTCATTCACATTTACACTCTCAGACACTCACTCATGCATACATGGGATCAATTATGTCCAGCCCACGCATCTCCACACCGGCGGTCTCTTCTCCTTGTTAATGTTATGATTACTTTAACACTGTGTTAGTAGGAAGAGACCACCGGAGCATTATGTGCTTCATTCACGACAGCGTGTACCTCTGTGAATGTAAGTTATCATTACCTACGTTTATTTTCAGCCTGACAAAAGTCGTCTTCTCTTGTACTACATGACTGTCTTAGTTTGTTGGTGTAAGTGACGGTTCCTGCCTTTTTTCTCATCCACCAGACTGCACGGACTGCCCCGGATTGCTCCAGCACCGTACGCTCATGTTTACCTTTCTCGTCGTGCCGACAGCAGCTCTGCAGCACTAGGCATTCCCTCCCTCGGGCTGTTGAGCATCCAGGTGGCGTCAAAGTATGTCTGGTGGCCTTAAGCAACCATTTCAACTCTCTGTTCACCGCATGAGCTTGCTGGACTTGTTATTTTGGGGGTTTTGTCAATAAATTGCATGAATCCATCTCTGCTCGTGAGTTTTCATTCTGCCCTCTGTGCGCCGTGTAATGGAGCACAAGGGATTATAACAGAATGCTCCGGCCAGAAAAAAAAAAAAAAAACAGCGGGGATTTGTGAGTGCAATTTTCTTTTCTTTTCCATTTTTGCCTGCTTTTTTTCCCCACCCACCTGCCTTGAGGAGCCATCATGCCTCAAGCAGGTGAAGCTGTGTGGAGGAGACAGTGGAGCCGGGATGACCGCCAAGCCATCGTGGCGATTGAAGGTTTGGCAGCTTCTTAGCCATTCCCACCCAAGGAAACAGGGAATGAAGTACCTTCTGCCCTGTAGTTTCTAACTTGAATTCTTTCGGCACATCTGTGCCCCAGATGGGATCATGTGGTGCAGAGGAGACATCTCCCTTCACCTTGCCCACCTGTCCTGCCAACAATATGGTCAGTCACAACTATGGTGGCACACACCCCTCCCCAATTCATGGGCAGGTGTGAGTAGGCACGATGGCCACACAGCCACGAACCCCCGTCACCATATGCGTGCCATACTTTAAGGTTATATCCATTTAAAATGGATATTTGTATGGCATTTCTGATGTATTTTATAACAGTGCTGTGCCTATAATGATATAATCTGATTTACAAAATGTGTTCCATTATCTGATAAGTTGATGCAGGTGTTGCGTCTAAAATGCCATAAACCCCCAGTTCTTTTATACGAAGGCCAAATAACCAGACTGAGAGATGAAGTATGCCTTCACTTATTTTACTGAAAGTGAGATATGGATACAAGCAGCACTGGAACACAACTCTTTAGGCAATTCCCCAAGAGAGTACTACCCAAAAAGTGAGCCTTATAGTTTTTATAAAGCTTAACCACTCCCTCGTGCAAGAGGGAGGGGTTTTTCCCTCATTGCATCAGTACATTTCATCTTATGTGTCAGTTCGGCTGTGTGCAGAACTGATTCTGACTGGTTTCAGCGAATGAATTATAGGGTGTAAACTAAACTCTGCAGTGTAGCGTGTGAAGCAAGCAGATAAAGACGTGTGAGAAAGACAGAGCAATCATGTCATTTTACCGACAATTCCCCCTGTTGAGGTGTCCTATTAGGGCACCTCACTATCTATCTATCTATCTATCTATCTATCTATCTATCTATCTATCTATCTATCTATAACCTAGTAACCTAAACTTATGTTTTTCATCTCCCCCTGTTGAGATGGGTCTAAACCCATCTCATAACCCTATTCTATCCCCTGTGTGTAGTATTTCTAAAGTTCTATATGTGCGTGATGTCCCTTTTCCAGCAGTTACGTGGACCTGCCTCCCCATCAGGTTGCCATTTCTCCAGAGGACATTGGGTGTGGTGCAGACATTATGAGTCAATATAGCTAACAATCCTATATGTGTAAAATATATTCAAAACTAAGCTATCTTCATCTATGCATATATATGAATATATGTGAAGATGCATATATGCATATATGAATACATTCATATACATGCATCTATTATTTCATTAATCATTTATCACAAAGTAAACCTGTAGGGCAGAAGCACAGCAGAGCAAAATCTAACACCATGTGAATGTGCATTGTAGACTGTATTGCAGACCCTAAACTATCTCCTCAGCGTCTTCTAGGTCCCCATCTAGGTTCAGTCGTGGCACAACCTCGTCATCGTCCTGGCAATAGGAGAGCAGGTGGGAAGCTTCCTGGATCCCTTGATATGGAGGCAGATCCTTGGAAGAGAAGGCCACTAAACTAGATCTTTCTTTTATTTTTTATTATTATTATTTTTTTTTTTATTCTTTTATTCTTTTAATCATGGGAATACAACAACATCCACAAAAAACAAAGATCAATAAACTAATAATTATACTTATAAGGGCTCCTTGAATTATTTTTCCCCATTTGCCAAATATATTATCAAACCAACTACCTACAAGATTATCAATGCCAGATTAAGCTTTATTGAGCTTTTAGCTCTTATAAAGATTTTCATTTTTCTAAAATTTAAGCTATACTTTATAATAATTTTATTAAAAATGTGCAACTTATGGATTTTATAACTATTTTAGTAAGTTGATTATGCAAAAGGTTTTTTCTTTTTCTTTTTTCTAAACATTAATTGTGCCATATAATAATAAATCAGATCCCGCAATTTCAATAACTTTAAATGTGTAAACAATAAATTATTATGTTCAAGATACCCGACTTTGTATATAACATGGACAGCCCTTTTTGTATTGTTAGCAATGAATTAAGTGTACTTTTATAATTGTTACCCCCAGACCTCCATACAATAGGTCAAGTATGGAAGTACCAATGAGCAATACAAGATATGGTGATTTGTAATGTAGGACTTGCTTAATTTTATTTATGATTGCAATATTTTTTGCAACTTTGTTTTGTATTTATCTGACATGTGGTTTCCAACTACTTTTACCATCTAATATTACCTTATAATAGAAATTCACTAATTATGCATTTATCTGTTGAGATCACATGTTTTATAAGTGTGTGTGTGGGTGTGTTACAACATATGACTATAGCTTTTATCCATATATGAACTGTTTTAATATGCTATATTAACAAGCTGTTTGATATGTCTATTATATTTTGTGTTTCAAGATGAAGTTTTATGTCACACTGACGGGGCGGCAGTGGCTCAGGAGGTAGAGCAGGTCATCTAATAACCTGATGGTTGGCAGTTCGAATCCCGCTATCCCCAGATATCCTGCCGTTGTGTCCCTGGGCAAGACACTTCACCTGCATTGCCTCCAGTGCCCATAACACTGGGTATGAATGTGTATAAATGTTTGGTGGTGGCCGGAGAGGCCGTTGGCATGGATTGGCAGCCACGTTTCTGTCAGCCTGCCCCAGGGCAGCTGTGGCTACAGTAGTAGCTTGCCACTACCGTTGTTTGTCTGGAGTGAATGAATAATGTATCTACTTGTAAAGCGTCTTTGAATGTCTATGATAAAGCGCTATATAAATCTGATGCATTATTATTATTGACCGGCTAAAGGGTTTCATGCTCTCACTCCCGCCTCCCTTTTCTCCTCTCCTGGGAGTAAACTGCTTGATGGCCTTGAAGCCCTATGCCTTTATCTTATGATGTCTCCAAGTTATGCAGCTGTGCCTTAATGTTACTGTGGAGCCTTGACTGAAGGCCAATAAAAAGGGTGTCCACTTTTTTACTTTTTAATTTTCTATCTGACCCCACCACCACTTTTACATTTCCTATTTTGTGTGTACATCTCATATCCATATAGTTCAAAATTTACATCTTTTTCTTCATTAATCCATGTTTCACTTATTGCAATAATCCTAAATGGGGTGTTAAATTGATTTAAAAACTCCTTAATGCTATCAAAGTTTGCATAGACACTCCTACTATTAATATGTATTACTGTCAATGTCTGATCCGAATTCATAATTCCATTTAATTGTTGAGCATAATAAGCACACTTATTGTTAATATGATTAAAATAGTTATTGTCTGGGTCAGTATCTCCTAAAATGTCTTGTGGTTGACGTTCAGTATTGACAAAGGTTTCAGCTTCAATTTGCCCTAATACACTTCCATTATTAAACGAGGAAAAGGAAAAAGAAAAAAAAGAAGAAACACAAAGGAAAAAAGAACACAAAAATCTCCACTCATAATCTTACTGCACTATTATTCGTACATTAGAACTAAGGTTTAAATTTATCTAATTCCTCCATTTCTCTAATCATTAATACTTTAGCTTCTTCTGGAGTTCCAAGCAGTTTTATCCACACCTTACAGTTCTTTGTCCATGCTGATTGTATTTTCCCCTGTTTTCTGAGAGTCCTTTTAAATTTCAGAAATTTTATGGTGTATGTTTATGTTATCATATGTCTTTTTGCATCTTTTTGCATCTGATTAGAATTTTAGCGTTACAAAGATAATGAATCACGGACTTCTGCCAATGTCCAAGTTCCTGGAGGCACTGTGCACTTGATACAGTGGGACTTGTGCCAGTATCCACTCAATTTTTGTAAAGCAATTTTAATAAATGTAAAAATCTGTATTGTTTTTGTAGTAGATTCTAAATCAAGCCCCACAGTAAACATAAATTCAGCACAAGTTGGACTTTCCTTAGACATTTGGAACGTTTCTCATAAATTTGCATGGTTTTCTTCCTTATCAGTTTACCTTGTTCCTTATAGACATATTTCCTTTACAATAATCTACAGATATTTCCTTAAATATCTGGAAATTTATTGATGCAGCTTTTAACTTCTCCTATTGAATGTTGTGATTTCATTACCAAGCGGTTTCATTTATATTTTTCTCTTCATTATTGATCATCTATTGATCATTTTTGTGTATAATCTATTTTTCTGAGTATTGCTAATTATTTTTGCTAATTAATTTCTTTGATACCCCCTTTTTGATGCATGGAGATGCACATGCAGCAAAGTTACAGGATATTTGCTTGATGGGTAGTATCTTTTACTGAAAGGAAGTGTGTTACCACTTTTAATTTAGATGAAAATTTGTGGGTAGTACAGCTCCTTCAAAATGAGATTTCAATAATCATGGCTTGTTTTGTGATGTCTCTTGAACTAATTTACAAATTCTATTTAAGAAAAACAAAATAGCAGTCTGTGCAGATTTGATATGATTTAGCATTGATAAGTAAGGTCAGTTTGTCCAGTTGAACACAGATAGGTTGAATTCATATAAATGAATAAAGATTGTGTCACACTCTTTCAGTCAATGGAAAGGTGGGCATATTGCCCAATTAGAATTTGGTTTATTTTTGTACAGGGAATGCCTCATTTTATACATTCCTTGGTAAATTATGGGGTGGAATGTAGTCCCGAGGCCCAGCTTGGCCACGGCTGAGCATCGGGAAAACACATTCCTTTTTACTGTCACATTTCTGAAATGTGATGTTGTCACACCATTATGTGGTGAGTAACATCAGATGTATCCTGTAGTGAAAAATCATATAAACATTACATTTGTAAAGTCAGAGTCATTTAAATCATTATACTTTATGTAATTTACAATGCCATGCAAAGTCATACTTAGCTTCAAAAAATGCTTATCAATTTAGGGGTCCTTTCTTCTGTGGTCAGTCAAGGTCGCCCCCCACACACACACTGTCCGGCCTCTCCCACAAAGATCAAATCTCGGTGCTATCCTGCAAGGAAATATTTGGGGAAAACCTTATGGCTTTCCAGTCTGCACATCAGTGTTTACATCAACAGGAGTGCAAGTTTTATCACCTCATAAATTGATTTTACTTATGTTCCATCGATCATCATTGGCTTTGTATCCCTTAAATGTTTATCCCAGTTTTTTATTAATATTAAGAAACACAAGTGATTTATTGTTTTTTTATTATTTTATTACATATTGCATATGTCACCAAAGATTTATTAAATTGAAAGGTAATGATGATGTTATGATTCCTTGTTTATTTGGCAAATCTAATTCCTGGTGAAAGCTAAAATAAAAATTTTGTGAATGCTTTTCCCTTTTCTTTTGAAAAATAAAGAATAAAGAATATCAGAAAAACCTTTAAATCACACCTAAAGCTTCCACAATTTGAATGTGAGTTCGCTACTCACAAAAAGTTTTCGCTAAATATTCTGTGAATCAATTAAGGTTTTACCAATTGACATGGGTAATCACTTAGTTTAGGATTATATTCAAACAAAACAGTATCATATATTAAAAGCCTTAGACCAGTGTAGCATTTAGAATTAGTAACTGCAGATGTAAACCTAATCTCTGTTTTCAGAAATTTATGGCACAGGACCACAATCTGTGGCCTGTGTGTTTTTTCCCTTTGAAGGCTGATTCTGTCTATTTTTATCTAGGTCAGACTGACACAGCTCACTAATCAGTCTCAGTTTACCAGTGAAATTAAATTCCCTTTCTCCATTTTATCAGAATTCTTGTGGTATTTGTCTTTTCTGTTCATAAATTTACCATCTCCCGATAATAAAAACTTCATCATCATCTTGCTATGTTCTTTAGGAGGAAAAAAGTCACAGCATGGACTGTCTCAGATCCTGCTCTTATGTTTTCCCCTTTTTTATTACATGGTCAGGCCTAAGGTCAAAATGTAAATAAGATTGTATATGTCATTTATTAAAAGGTAAATATAGTATTATTTAAACAAAGAAACAATATACAATTACCAAGACCTCTGTTTGATAATCCGTAGTCTCTGGCAAATCATATGCACAAACACATTAATTATCAATCTCTTTTGAACCTCTATGCTTTAAATCATGTAATATAGGGTATACATAAAGCCTTCAGTGATTAGGCATTATTAAGTGACAGCATGATATTGTAATATTCAATTAATTTCATCATTGTCATGCTGGTAACATTGATTAAGATGTAAGCATTTGTACTTAACTTAGTGTTCTATGTGCCTATGGTCACATCGAGGGAGGCTCTGACAGCTCATTAGTCCTGTGTTCTTTTTCCCTGTAAAGTGCACTGTTATGCTTCAGTCAAAGAAAAAAGTCAGTGATATGTCAAAAAATTGCTTTAAAAAATGTAAATAATTTATTACGTATGGAACATTAGTTAAAAACCTGGAAAGTTAGATTGAAAAAGTAGAACCCCAAAGCTTTGTAAAAATACTCATATTTAGATTACTTCTCTTTCCTGTCACAGATCAGCACCCACACAGCCTGTGGGTTGCACTTTAAATGAATATTTTGCAATCCAAGAGCGACAATAATTTAGAGTACCCAAAAATGACATCATGTCTCTTTTTGTGATGGGTTTTGATGCTGACAAAATAGCTTGATTTCAAGCTGGATCAAGATGTGTGTCTGCTGCTGACAAAATGTGGCCCAAATATTTGACTTCTTTTTTCCACAACTGTAATTTTTCTTTGTTGACTTTGTGGCCTGGTTCTGCTAAAAATTGCAATAAGGCAAGAGTGTCTTGTTTGCATGTTCCTTCATCAGGTGATGCCAGCAAAATATCATCAACATAAAGGAGCAACTGGCCCCCGTTAGGTGGAATAAACTGGCAAATTTGCTTACATTGCCTGCGAAAAAATTGTTGGTGATTCACAGTAACCTTGTGGTAATCTGGTGAATGTGTACCTCTTGCTTTCAAATGTGAATGCAAACCAAAACTGATGGTCTGGATGTATTGGGATGCTGAAAAAAGCATTTCTGATGTATGTCACTGTGAAACATTGCATGTGTGGTTGTAGGTCATTCAACAAAGTGTGTGGGTCTGGGACTGAAACAGCTCTTGGGATGACTGCTTTGTTTACCGCCTGAAGGTCTTGGACCATTCGTTATCCGGAAGATGGTCCAGCCTTCCTCACAGGAAACAAAGGTGTGTTACATAGAGAATTTGGGCATGGAACAGTGATGCCTGCTGCTTTCAGGTCCTCTATGACCGGTTTAATGCCTTCTTGGGCTTCAGGACTTAGAGGATACTGTCTTTGGTATGGCCTATAATGTGATTTAGCATTTATTTTGACCAACTCTGCATTTTTACCTCCGCCTAGGAGGTAATGTTTTTACTGGGGTTTGTCTGTTTGTCTGCCTGTCTGTTTGTCTGTCTGTTTGTCTGTTACCAACATAACTCATAAAGTTATGAATGGATTTTGACAAAATTTTCAGGAAAGGTGTGGAATGGTACGGGGGAACAGATGATTAGATTTTGGTGATGATCTGACAGTGCATACCTCCACCAAGGGCTTTGTTTGTATTTGTGCAGCAGGATTACACAAAAACTACTGCATGGGTTTGGATGAAATTTTCACCAGAGGTGGTTCTTGACCTACAGAGGAACCCATTATATTTTGGTGATGTTCTGACAATGCATGCCTCAGCCAAGGCTCTTATCTTCTCACAGTGTGTTAGCAACAATACTCCAAAACTGATGGACAGACTTTGATGCAGTTTTCACCACAAGTGGCTATAGGCCTACACACAAACCCATTACATTTTGGAGGTGATCCATGAGAAACGGAAGGAGCCTTGGCAGAGGTATGCGCTCTATGAGTGCTTTTCTAGTTTATTAAGCCTACATCTGCCTTTCCTGTTGACAACAGACAATTTGGGATTTGTGAGAGTGCATGTTCCTCTCCTTGTGTTAATGTAAAAAGTGATCCCATGGGTGAGTTGGAACATCAATGTGGACTTCTTTCTGCACTGTGGTCACCCAGTTCAAAGGCAGTGAGTAAATGTCCAGCTTTGGGGAATACTGAACCCTTGGATCAGGAGTTTGTTTCCAAGATTGACCACATTCCTCTGCTGTTGTTACAGACCAACCTACATCCTTCCAGTGCATGTGTTTGGGTTTGATCAGTAGGATGTGGGGAGCCTCCCAGTGTTTAAAATGTCTGTTGTCCTCATCACACAACACAACAGATGCCCCCACATAGCCCTTTGATAACCAGTACAGATTTTTAATGACCAGTCTGGAGGATAGATTTGCAATGAATGTTTTTTCATAATTTAGACCTGGGCCACTTAAATGTCTGTCATACATACTGCAACGATATTGGTCTGTGACCTGCTGTGTAGTAGGGATATTGGACTCAAAATATTGCATAGCTTTTGTGCGCAGGTCTGATGTCACTGAGTGTGGTCTGGCTGAAACCAAACGCAGTGAGTAGCAGTACCTTGGCACATTGAAATCCTGCATTACATTTATTCCTGCCACATGTGGAAAATGTGATGCTCTCATACCATTCTCCACTGGGAAACTTTATTGGAATATCCTGAAACCGCAACATCACTTCAGGTAAACACTGTATTGTCAACATCAGATCAAAGTCAGGTAAATGGATGTCTGTTATGTCAGTGTTAGCGTCAACAGTTCCACTTATCTTCGGTGCAGTCAGTCAGGTAGTCAGCCCATGAGGTCCTCCACCCCCTCCCTGCCGCTGCTGGCATCTAGGACATTGCCTCCACCAATGGCCTTTTTGTCCACATTGATGACAAACATCACATTCCCCTTGCCACGGCCAGCCCGCCCCATGCCTCCTTCCGTCTCCCCTCCACCACTGGGGTCCAGTTTTGGTGCCACCCTGAAAAATAGAACTGGGGGGAAGCTCTCGCCCTCCCCCCCCCCACTTCCTTTTGTGTCAGCAATCACACAAACAAGAGTTGGTTCTTTTTTCAGTTTTTTTTCCCCTTTTTTTTTCCTTTCCTCCTCTATTATCTCTGCATGTTTGGCATAAGTAAACACGCCACCAAATGCATAGGTACGGTATGTGACCAAATGTTTTGCGGATGTAATCAGCTTGGTGTGGGTGCATGTTCTGTAAGAAAACACTTTTCAAATGCTGCCAATAAGGTTCTGCACCCGTGTCATTAGCAGGCTTAATTAAACCAGAATGCCTATCAAAACCTGGTTCTATAAGCTTCAACACTTTCATAGTTACCTTGTTTTGTGGTTTGGATCGTCCCATATAAGCTGTATTTGAAAGTTCAATCATAGAATATTGTTCAGTGACAACATTTTTCATAATCTTCAGTTTTATTGATCGTATTGATGGTGAGTGTGGAGTGGATATGTGTGCATATCTACTTAACTCTTGGGTGCCCCGGTGTGGCTGCTCCCGGGTAGAGGGATGGAGATGAGTGGAGGTGAGCTGACGTCAGCCACAGCCTCTCCAGCCTGGAGTTCTGTGAGATTGGGGTATATGGGCTGAACAGCAGAGGAGTATGGAGGAGGAGGAGCAGAAGCACGGCCCCTTGCCCCCATGCCAGACTCGTCATGCACCATAGAAGAGACAGAACACATATTAGTCAAATCTTTTTTTCTTCCTTTTACCATGGTCAATTTTTCAGATTTATCATCAGATTTTGATTTTACCATCCAAGTCAAGTCCAAGTCAGCCTATAGTCCCCCCTTTTTTCCCCCTTTTCCATCTGAAGCCACTGTTACCCCTCAGTTGGAGAGATAATGCAACTGTGAGCTAGAGCAAGCAAGCACAAATCCCAAAGAAAACTGCCCAACAAAGAAATTACTGTCAAAGCTATCTTGAGATAGAAACAGGCATCTAATACATTTCATTTCACCAAACTCCCCAGTTCAGTGTGACCTCATTACTGCCTTCAGCACAAACACAAGTTAGTCCTTTCACACACATACACACGTAGCAAGCCCCAGATAAGCACACACGTTAGTAAAACAATCCCAAAGTCACTTAATAATAAGCAGATCTGGCAACCCAAGGTTCTCACCATCGATCATCTTCTGTCGCTCTGAAAACACATTAATTTTTTCCATCTTTGCCATTTACCAATCTCCCATGCACAAATCTGCCGTTCCCCGTGAAACAACAATCTCATCATTGTCCTTTTGCACTTCACAACATCAAGAAAAAACAACCTCGACTTCTGCCCTGCTGCCTAACTTCCACGTTCCCTCTGCTGCAACAGGTACCTATTTTTTTTTCACCAAAGTAAACTGTAAAACATTAAAAATACACACGAACAAGCACACGAATGACCAGACAAATAAACTGCAGTTATTTATTTAATGTATTTATTTCATTTTATTATAATTAGAGGTTATTTTATCTTATATATTTTTTGGGGGTTATTTTATTTTATTTTATTTTAGACCTGTTTTCAATTCAATTTAATTCAGTTCAATTCAACTTTATTTATATGCTTATAAATATAATGCAATTCAACTTTATTTATATGGCCTTGACCCATCACTGTGAACTGTATTCTAGAGTGGGATGGCCCTCTTTGTCCACCGGGAGGTTGACTCACTGGTACATTTTTATTTACAAGGCCATGCTTGGATTGTTGCCCCCTTACATTTGTAATTTGATCACACTGAGAAGTGTTGATTCTTATGGTTTGCGTTCTAATGATCATTTGTTGCTTTCTGTTCCATTTGCCCGTACTGAGCTGGGAAAAAGAGCTTTCATGTTCTCAGCCCCCTCTACATCTTAAATCCAGATTGAGAACATTTGAGACGGCCTCACTAATTTGTAACTGTTTTATATGATTTGTATGTCATTGTAAGTGTATTTGTGATTTTTTTGCTGCCTCTTGGCCAGGACTCCCTTGAAAAAGAGGTTTTTAATCTCAACGTTTTTTTTTTCCTGGTTAAATAAAGGTAAAAATTAAAAAAAAATATAGCGCCATTTCACAACAACAGTCATCTCATAGCACTATCAACTGTAGGGGAAACCCCCACAATTGCAGAAAAACCGCAGCAATCAGGCGATCCCCTGTGAGCAAGCGCTTGGCAACGGTGGAGAGGAAAAACTCCCTTTTGTATTATGCCTTAAAATGTTTTGGTTGTTATTATCACACTAGAGTTTATCCTTATTATATTAGCGCTATTTATCTTTATTTTAAGGCTATCTCTAGTTATAACTTGTGGAACCAGCTGCCAATCAGGATTCGGGAGTCAGACTCAATCTCTGTTTTTAAGAATAGGGTTAAAACCTTCCTTTTTGATATAGCCTACAATTAGGGAGGGATCATGTGTTTCTGAACCCTCCCTTAGTTATGCTGCTATTAGGTTTACATAACTGGGGGACCCCCAATAATTGCACTGAGCTTCACTCCTTTCTTCAGTCTCAATGAAATATTTTTTTTTGCTGGTCATTAACATCTGTTTGTTCTCTCCCATAGATTGAGTCCCCATCATGCTGTTTGCTCTCTACATGTCTGTTCTTTTCATCTTCTCTATGACATATTATTCGGCCCAGGAAACACGCACGCAGGCTCGGACAGATTTGAAAGCTTTGTTCAACAATAATGTGTGTGTGTGTGGATGCGTGTATGCAAGATGTGAATGTGGTGTGGGTGGAGGATGAGGTCAGGACAGAGCAGTTCGCCGTTCAGCCAGGCAACCCTATGAGAGAGGAGAGCAGGGATTAGCTGGGCAACCACACGGGAAAGTGACGATGTTATTGTGCTTACTTGTAGCGACGCAGTGGCTGGCGTGGCAAGTTCCAAGCCTGGGAGACAGCGTTCTGCAGTGCGTCCGTGAAAATGCGGCAAGTGGAGGAGCAGCGTGACAAGGGAGAGTGAGTCCGCCGCCAAGGGGATCCACCTGTGCACAGGGGAAGACTGGATGGAGAAGGTAAGGCAAAATGACAGCTTACGTGTCCGATGAGGAAAACAGCTGGCCCGAATGACAGGGAAGTAGCTGTGGAGAAACGCAGGGAGACAGATGGCTCCAGGCTGCAGCTCAGGGCAGGATGGAATAAATAGCAGAGTTAACGAGGCGCAGGTGTGCGCGCAACTGAGGTGGAGGCCCGTGAGCTGCGGGTGATGACAGTACTCCCCCCCCTACCAGCGCCTCCTGGCGCTGGTTTACCTGGGTGTATCCGGTGGAACTCCGCGATGAGGTCAGGATCCAACACCCACGAAGAGCGCACCCAGGATCTCCACTCCGGACCATAACCTTCCCAATCCACCAGGTATTGCAATCCCCGACCCCGACGCCGGGAGTCCAAGATGGCATTAACACCCCACGCCGGGTCGCTGTCGACCATCCTGGGCGCAGGAGGAGACCTAGGAGGAGGGCAGAGTGAATTGGAAAGCACAGGTTTAATTTTGGAGACGTGGAAGGTGGGACACACACGAAGGGAGGGGGGGAGAGCCAAGCGCACAGCCACCGGGTTAATAATCCTGGATATGGTGAAGGGGCCGAGAAATCTTGGTGCCAGCTTCTTCTTCTCACCCTTGAGGCGGATGTCCTGAGAGGAGAGCCACACCTGCTGACCCACCCGGTAGACAGGAACCGGCCTTCTGTGGCGGTTGGCGATGGAGCTGTTGCGCGCTGCTGTGCGTAACAGCGCGTCTCTGGTCTTTTTCCACATGCTCCGGCAGTGCCTGATGTGCGCCTGAATAGAAGGAACAGCCAGTTCAACCTCCTGCTCCGGGAAAACAGGGGGTCATACCCCAAGGACGCTTGAAAGGGAGACAACCCAGTTGCAGTGGACCGGGCCAAGTTATGGGCGTACTCCACCCAGGTCAGGTAAGAGCTCCAAGACGAAGGGTTGGATGATGTCACGCAGCGCAGAGCGGCCTCTAACTCCTGGTTCGTGCGCTCACACTGCCCATTGGACTGGGGATGATAACCAGAAGAGAGACTGACTGTGGCCCCCAAGGCGCTGCAGAAGCTCCTCCAAACCTGGGAGACAAACTGCGGACCACGGTCTGAGGACACATCCTGCGGAATCCCATGCAGCCTGACGACATGCTGGACCAGGAGATCGGCCGTCTCACGTGCCGAAGGAAGACCCTGAAGAGGCACAAAATGGGCGGCCTTGGAGAACCTGTCCACGATGGTCAGGACCGTATCATAGGTGTTGGAGACCGGGAGTCCGGTGACGAAGTCAAGTGCAATGTGTGACCAGGGCCTGCCCGGAACCGGCAGGGGCTGGAGTAGACCCGCAGGTGGAGAGTTCGGAGACTTGCCGGCGGCGCACTGGGGACAGGCCCGGACATAGTTGGTAACGTCCTTCTGAAGGCCCGGCCACCAAAACGAGCGTTGCAGAAAACTCACCAAGCGGGTGATGCCGGGGTGACAGGCGAGTTTGGAGGTGTGGGCCCAATGGATGACTTCACCCCAAACCGCCGAAGGAACATACAGTCTCCTCTCGGGCCCCCCACCGGGATCCGGCTCCGCCTCCTGAGCCCTCCTGATCTTGTCCTTGATGTCCCATGAAATCGCCCCCACGACGCACGACTCGGGCAGGATGGTATGCTCGGGCTCTTCTGGACCCCCCGGGGCGAACTGTCTGGAAAGGGTGTCGGGCAACCCATTCTTCGAGCCTGGACTGTACGTGATGGTAAAATTAAAACGAGTGAAGAACAGAGACCAGCGCGCCTGGCGGGCATTCAGGCGCTTTGCTGACCTCAGGTACTCGAGGTTCTTATGGTCCGTCCAGACCACAAAAGGCAGGGCTGCCCCCTCTAACCAGTGACGCCACTCCTGTAGCGCGAGCTTGACGGCGAGGAGCTCCCTGTTGCCAACGTCGTAATTCCGCTCTGCCACCGATAGTTTCCTGGAGAAGAAGGCTCAGGGCCGTTTAACACCATCCACCGGTGACCACTGTTACAACACCGCTCCCACCCCTGTGTCAGACGCGTCGACCTCCACCAGACACTGAAGAGCGGGATCAACCTGGGTCAAGACCCGGGAGGACGAGAACTCCGCCTGGAGAGTCTTGAAGGCGGTAGCAGCGAGGTGGGTCAGGGGGGAGACGATAGCGCTGTAGTTGGGGACAAAGCGGCGGTAGAAATTGGCGAATCCGATGAATTGTTGCACCTGCTTCCTTGAGGTCAGCGTGGGCCACTCGACCACCGCTTTGACCTTAGTGGGGTCGGGGAGGATCTGGTTGTGGGAGATCACGAATCCCAGGAAGGAGGTGGTTTGGGTGTAGAACTCGCATTTCTCTGTTATGACCCGAGCACCAGTTCTGATCGGGCTCGGACTAAGTTATGTCTCGCTGCCGGCCTTGACAGCTGCGGGCTGTATTTTGGCCTCACCGGGCTCTTATTGTGAAAGTGCTTGGTGGGGCTTCCGCCTGTCAACGGCCGGTCAGCTGAGTGTCATTACCGTCGTTAGTGTTTCGCCCATTTAAGCCCAGCACTGGCGACGGTAGGACGCAGCAGTGTCTGTTCACTTCCCTGTTCACTCTCCATCATGTTGCGGATGCCTGGACTATTTTCACACCTCATCTGCTTTGGGTTTGACCGTCGTTCCCCGGAACCAGTAAGTGTGCTGTATTAGCCTTATTCCTCCCGGCGTGAATTGATCTGTAAGTCCGTGCCTTAGCAGCCTGTGTGTCGTTATTATTTTCAACTACCAAGCCTGCCTGTGTATGACCGTCTCCTGCTCTGGACCTATAGTGAGCTGTATAGCCCTATGCCTCCTGTTGTGTGAAGACTCTTGTCATTATCTCAGTAGCTTGTGTAATCACCTTTTCACCGTAATAAAACTCACTGAAAACTCACTGGTGACTTTGTGGCATCTTATGGTGGCTTGCGAGAGCCACCACATGACATTCTCTGCCTTAATGAACAGGCGATTCTCCAGCAGACGTTGCAGGACCCGCCTCACGTGGGCCTGGTGCTCCTCACGTGACCTGGAGAAGATGAGTATATCGTCAAGATAGACGAAGACGAAAACTCCCAGGAGATCCTGCAGAACGTCATTTATTAGGCGCTGGAAGACGGCAGGTGCGCTGGTGAGCTCGAACGGCATCACGAGATACTCAAAGTGGCCGCTGGGTGTCCTAAAGGCTGTCTTCCACTCGTCTCCCTCCCGGATTCTAACGAGGTGGTAAGCGCTGCGGAGGTCGAGCTTGGTGAACCAGGTCGCCCCCTGGAGGGAGTGGAAAGCGGTGTCCATGAGCGGCAGGGTGTAGTGGTCCTTTATCGTGATGTCATTCAGGGCTCTGAAGTCAATACAGGGACGTAGGGACCCATCCTTCTTGCCCACGAAGAAGAAGCCCGCGCCAAGCGGGGACGAGGAGGGGCAGATGATCCCAGCGCTGAGTGACTCCTTTATATATGTGTCCATCGCCTTGCGTTCTGGTGCAGAGAGACTGTAGAGGTGGCCAGATGGCAGGGGTGCCCCCGGCGGATGTTGATAGCACAGTCATAGGGTCGATGCAGTGGAAGGGACAAGGCTTTGGACTTACTGAAAACTGCCCCCAAGTCGTGGAACTCCTGCAGCACCAGGGTCAGGTCCGGGGGCTCAGAGACAGGGGCCGACAGAGGGGCAGATGGAGCGCAGGCTGCCGACTGAAGACAGGTACCCAGGCAGAAGGTGCTCCAGGACAGGACGTTGCCGGTTCTCCAATCCAGGACAGGGTTATGCAACCGCAGCCAGGGGTAACCCAGAATGGCTCGGTCCGACAAGGAGGGCAGGATGTAGAAGGTCAGATCCTCCCGGTGGTTGCCGGAGACGATGATGGGAACTGGCTTGGAGCGATGAGTAACTGTACCCAGAGGAGAACGGGAGAGCGTTACCAAGTTCAGGGGATTGGGCAGCTGTTGGCTGGGTATGCCCAAACGGGTTGCCAGACTCTTAGAAATAAAGTTCTGCTCTGCCCCAGAATCCACCAGTGCGTGAGTGGAATGTCCAGTGGAGTTGTGGCAGAAACTTATGGGCAATGTACAAGAAGATAGGGGATTAGATCGGTTGGAGTTCGCGAGGCCCCCTATTGTGACTCGTGGACCTCCCCTTTTGGCTTCACCGGACACAGCTCCACGGGATGCCGGTCATCTCCGCAGTACATGCAGAGACCCCGTTCCCGCCAGCATTGTCTCTCCGCTAGAGGGAGCCTAGTGCGCCCGATAGCCATGTCCTCTGGTTCGTCGGCGGACTCCAGGGCCGGTAACGCCAGAGGGCGCGACTGAGCTGAAAGGAGGGAAGCTCCGCGCGAGCTGCTGGCAGACTTCCGCTCCGCAGCCCGCTCACACAGCCTGTTGTCCAGGCTAATCGTGAGCGAGATCAGCTCGGAGAGTCGCTCTGGGAGATCTCGACCAGCTAGTTCATCCCTCAGACCAGAATTAAGGCTACGGAGGAAAATGCTGCAGAGAGAAGCCTCTCCTCAGCCCACCTCCTCCGCAGCCACCCGGAAATCGACCGCGTACTCCGCCGAGGACCGGACTCCTTGTTGGAGACCAAGAAGCTGGTCCGCAAGGATGCTATCGAGTCGGGAATGATCAAAGACCTCTAAAAAGTCTCGCACGAATCGGTCATACGAGAGGTTTGCGTAACTTGGCTTCGTCATTACAGCGTAAGCCCAAGCTAACGCTCGCCCCTCGAGAAGGTTAGCCATGTACCCGATTCGGCTATGGTCTGAAGGGAAGTCCCCGGGAACGCGCAGAAACACCGAATCACACTGAAGTATAAACCCCTTTGCTCCACTGAGTTTCCCGCTGAAGCGAGCAGGAGTTGGAATGGGTGTGAGACGAGCTGGCGCTCCCGAGCTAGGCTGGCCGGCTGTGGAAGCACCCGTAGCTGCGCCGCCAAGAGGACCCGAAAGGAAAGGCCGCGGGGGGTCCAAGCGGTCCAACCGATTGGTAATTGAAGTTAATTGATTGAGAATGACTTGTTGCTGATGAGCAATCAAATCCACCTGAGCCTCGAGGGTGGTAAAACGGCACGCGAGCCCGCTATCTGCTGGGCCGCTTTGCTGGAGCCGTCCTGACATATTATTCGGCCCAGCAAACACGCACGCAGGCTCGGACAGATTTGAAAGCTTTGTTCAACAATAATGTGTGTGTGTGGATGCGTGTATGCAAAATGTGAATGTGGTGTGGGTGGAGGATGAGGTCAGGACAGAGCAGTTCGCCATTCAGCCAGGCAACCCTATGAGAGAGGAGAGCAGGGATTAGCTGGGTAACCACACGGGAAAGTGACGATGTTATTGTGCTTACTTGTAGCAACGCGGTGGCTGGCATGGCAAGTCCCAAGCCTGGGAGACAGCGTTCCGCAGTGCGTCCGTGAAGATGCGGCAAGTGGAGGAGGAGCGTGACGAGGGAGAGTGAGTCCGCCGCCAAGGGGATCCACCTGTGCACAGGGGAAGACTGGATGGAGAAGGTAAGGCAAAATGACAGCTTACATGTCCGATGAGGAAAACAGCTGGCCTGAACGACAGGGAAGTAGCTGTGGAGAAACGCAGGAAGACAGACGGCTCCAGGCCGCAGCTCAGGGCAAGATGGAATAAATAGCAGAGTTAACGAGGCGCAGGTGTGCGCGCAGCTGAGGTGGAGGCCCGTGAGCTGCGGATGATGACACTCTATCCCCTCACCCCCCAGCCAGTCGCAGCAGATGACTGCCCCTCCCTGAACCTGGTTCTGCTGGAGGCTTTTTCCTGTTAAAAGGGAGTTTTTCCTCTCCACTGTCGCCAGGCGCTTGGTCACAGGAGATTGCCTGATTGCTGGGGTCTTTCTGCAATTGTGGAGGTTTCCCCTACAGTTGAAAGTGCTATGAGATGACTATTGTTGTGAAATGGTGCTATATAAATAAAGTTGAATTGAATTGAATTGAATAACCTTTATTCTTTATTTTTTGCCTTCGTAATTTTTTTTTTTGTCGCTCTGTCTCTCTCTGTCTCCCTTTTTCTATTTAAAGGTTATCCTAACCTTTATCATCTCTGTTTTTTGTCTTTTTATTTTTTTGCCTTTCCTCTCTTCCTGTATCTTTCTGCCTTAAGGTTAATTCTTATTATAACCTTATCATCTCTATTTTTTGTCTTTTATATTTTTTTTATATCACTCTGTGGGCACCAGCCACTGTATTTTCCTGGGGTATCCTGCTGCAATACCCCCACGTGCTCTTTTGTGTGTCCACTTATGCAGCAGAAATGCATTTCTTGTGATGGACTCCAACCGGGACACGGCCAGCTTTACCAAACCAAACCTTGACCAATTTGGACCTTATGGTAACTAATGCTTGACCTTCAACTCTTACGCATAGAGGTGGGTAATCCCAGGTCCAAAGAATAAAAGTCTGATCGCATATTTGTTCCAGCCCTTGACTAACTCAGCTGATTCTGATAAGCACACCTCTTCAAGATCTGTGCTTATCAGAATCAGCTGGGTTAGTCAGTGGCTGGAACAAATATGTGATTGGACTTTTACTCTTTGGACCTGGGATTACCCACCTCTGCTTATGCGTATTCTCTAACCAGGTGGAAACACTTTTAGATTATTAATAATTAAATTTACTCACTTTGATCCGCCTGTGGGTTGGCGCCATCACTCTCCGTTTCCACTCTCAGTGTCTCTGGACCGTGCCTCACTTCCACAAAGCTGGCTCATTGGTACCGGTGGGGGAGGACTTTGTCCGCAGCTGTGCACTCGCTGTCTTTGGTCCCAAAATGCCAGAAGCAGCAGGAGAGGTATCTGGAGTCCCTGTGTTTCGGGCACCAAGTATTTTTAAAAAATTCTTTTTAACCTTCAGTCAGAAACCAGGCAGGATCAAAGTTTCAGCAAATTTAATTACACTGGCCAGTGGAGAACAATACAAAAACAGTCTCAGAACCTATTTGTGCATCATTCTCACTCAAACACACATCGCTCAGTCCTTTAAGCCCTTCATTATCCAAGAGGTGGAGGAGAAAATGTCCATGGTGATTGGCTCAGTAAATCTGGTCAAAACTTGGTGTACAGATTATCTTTTTCTCAGGAACCGTGATGCTCACTCAGCACCAGTCACACAGGAACCATACAAAATGAACTAAAACAAAATGATAACAAAGTCCAGCTGCATCCTTGACACTTTCACATAGACTCTGAGACAAAGCAAATCACAAATATGAGACAAACATGACACTTTTCTATCAGGTGTCATCACGGGCAAGAGTTGTTTATGTTTGCAATATTTCTGCTAAAAGGGAAGGAAATTGTGTCTGTTGTGACACATGAGGTTTTGTGTTGATCTGCTTAAAAGCGGTGGATATTTGCTTCTCTTACCTTTTATTTTATTGATTTTATTGACTGGAGTTTTTACTCGTGCTTAGTTTTATATTGTCTTGTTGGTTTTATATTGTTTTTGTGCTAGTGTGTCATGAACCAGGCTTGGGCTTCTTCCGAGCCCGGCTTCATGGCTTTTTCCTGTTTCTTATTGTGTGTTTTGTGATACCTTTGTGATACCTTTTTGTGCCACCATTATTTTTTTTAGCATTGCCTTAAATCTCTTGGGTATGGAGTTCACTAGAGCTTCACAGGTTGCCACTGGAATCCTCTTCCACTCCTCCATGACGACGTCATGGAGCTGGTGGATGTTAGAGACCTTGCACTCCTTCACCTTCTGTTTGAGGATGCCCCACAGATGCTCAATAGGGTTTAGGTCTGGAGACATGCTTGGGCAGTCCATCACCTTTACCCTCAGTTTCTTTAGCAAAGCAGTGGTCGTCTTGGAGGTGTGTTTGGGGTTGTTATGTTGGAATACTGCTCTACGACCCAGTTTCCAAAGGGAGGGGATCATGCTCTGCTTCAGTATGTCACAGTACATGTTGGCATTCATGGTTCCCTCAATGAACTGTAGCTCCCCAGTGCTGGCAGCACTCATGCAGCCCCAAACCATGACACTCCCACCACCATGCTTGACTGTAGGCAAGACAAACTTGTCTTTGTGCTCCTCACCTGGTTGCAGCCACACACGCTTGACACCATCTGAACCAAATACGTTTATCTTGGTCTCATCAGACCACAGGGCATGGTTCCAGGAATCCATGTCCTTAGTTTGCTTGACTTCAGCAAACTGTTTGCGGGCTTTCTTGTGCATAATCTTTAAAAGGAGCTTCCTTCTGGGATGACAGCCATGCAGACCAATTTGATGCAGTGTGCGGCGTATGGTCTGAGCACTGATAGGCTGACCCCCCCACCCCCCACCCCTTCAACCTCTGCAGCAATGCTGCAGCACTCGTACATCTGTTTTCAAAAGACAATCTTTGAAAATGACGCTGAGCATGTGCACTCAACTTCTTTGGTCGACCATGGTGAGGCCTGTTCTGAATGGAACCTGTCCTTTTAAACCGCTGTATGGTCTTGGCTATTGTGCTGCAACTCAGTTTCAGGGTGTTGGCAATCTTCTTATAGCCTAGGCCATCTTTTTGTAGAGCAACAATTCTTATTTTCAGATCCTCAGAGTTTTTTGCCATGAAGTACCATGTTGAACTTCCAGTGACCAGTATGAGAGAGTGTGAGAGCAATAACACCAAATTTAACACACCTGCTCCCCATTCACACCTGAGACCTTGTAACACTTACGAGTCACATGACGCCAGGGAGGGAAAATGGCTAACTGGGCACAATTTGGACATTTTCACTTAAGGCCCTTTTCCACTAGCCTCACTTGGCCCTACACCGCACCACTCAGCCCGCTTTAGGCGCTTTTCTACTAGCCCCAGCACCGGTTAAGCAGGTACTTTTTTCGTACCTGATCCAGGGCAGGGTGTAACCGGGCCGAGTAGGGCTGAGTATGGCTGTGATATGACTTTAAGAGACTGGTCGCCGCTGATTGGTCAGGTTGTAACGTCATGAAAGCGACTTTTTCTGTTGAATTTACTCCATGACCGCCATTTGTAATTGTTCAGCAGTGAACACAGTGCGCCCCTTTAATACGGTATATTATATTAATATACTGTATAATATACTTATATAATAATATACTCCTAATATTATATATTAGGAGGTGCGCAATTTTCTTTCTATATTAGGCAACGATCGCATCCAGCGCGAGTTGGACGGATCTACTCGAAATGCAGGTGTCCGAGCAGATGGCTTCTCAAGGGCACATCCATACTGCCAAACAGTGTCGGGAGAAGCTGAAAAAGCTGAAAAGCGATTACCGAGCAGTGAAGGACCACAATGCTCCAAGTTCAGCGGATGGAAGGAGTGGAAGTGGTTTGCTGAGAGACATTGGGCTCCACACGTCACTGTCACGGCCACCGTCACGGTCACGGCCCTTGGAAACCGTGGATGGTGAGTGTTTATTTGATATTGCGCATCTGTTCGCCGCTTGATCCGTTCTGTGCCAAGCTCACTGTTTTTAAGAAATAGGAATGTTGTTAGATTGTGGGTAATGGTTGTTACTGAGGCTTGCGTATTGTTTTGCAGCCAACTGCAGATTCACGCTTGCTTTGTGTTAAGTATTAGCGCGAACAAAACGCTAAATTACGCTTATTGTATTACGGTTAAAAACTTGAGAGTGTTGTGTACATGTTGCACTTTGGTGTTAAGTTTTAAATTGCGTGCATTTTTTTTCTAGAATCGCATTTCATATCACAGGGGTCCACCTCAGTGGAGATGACTGACACAGCGGACTCTCCTGGCGCTGCGTCTGCGTGTGCGTCTGGCTGAGCGCCAGCTGGATCAGCTCCACATCACCAGCTCCATCTGGATCACGTTCAAGTGCCGGTAAGGCACAATAACCACGATTTTTTTTTTTTGTTGAAACAGGTCCAGCCGCGGAAACCAGGGTCGAAAATCCATCCATCCATCCATCTTCTACCGCTTAATCCTTTACAGGTTGCGGTGGGGCTGGAGCCTAACAAGTTATGTACCAAATTGATTAATGCAATTTCCTGTAGCTGCATATTAATTAATTGAAAATGTCTTTTTAAATGTACAAAAAGGTTATTCTTTGATCTTCACTTATCGGTGTTCCACAACCATTTTTAGGTGTGGTGATTGGTGCTGTTGTAACTCCTGTTTTAGACAAACAAAGTGCATGAACTGCCGTTGAAATCAACATGCTTCAATGAAATGCTTCGCGTCAGCTGACTGTATTAACCCATTCAGATTTCTGCGGCCACACTACAAGCAACTAGTTTAAACATTACCCATCCATCCATCCATATTCTTAATCTTAATCCTTTTGAGTTTTGCAGGGGGGCTGCAGCCGAAGACAGCACCCTGCATGTTGCAAAATCTGCTCTACTGAGGGGCAGCAACATGACAGTTCAGCTTATATACAGCAATGAAGCATAATATAATAGTGACATTCCACCACAGACTTTCACCTGTGTAATTCCATAATATATGTAGTGATCCAGCTTTAACGACCATGCCTTTCTGTCTTTCCATCTAGGCAAGACGAAAACAGACAACTCCCATCGCTGACCTTACATTAGCGATGGTCAACATGCATGACGAAGAGATGCGGCTCTTGGAACGGCAACATGACCAGCGGCAAGAATCAGGAGTACATGCAGCATTTGTGACAGGTGGCCGCAGATGTGCGGGCAGATGCGCGTGAAGCCCTGGAACAGGACGCTGCATTATGAAGGGAAGAGCTCGCAGAGATGTCATCGCCCAGTCTGTTTTTTTGTTTGTAAATTTTGCTTCGGGAATAAAATTGTATTGTTTGCATCAAAAGTCTGGTTTATCTGTTATGACACCGTATGAGAAAAGCCAATAATTACATACACATTCCATTCTCTGTTCACTCCACATGCTGCTGTTCATCAGGTCAGGTGTATAGCCTTCTAATGGTAATTTAATTTTTAACAACACAATGAAACGTAATGTCTTGGTAGGTTTTTTTTTTTTTATTTTAAACATTTGCAATGCGGAATCCATTTCTCTTGAACGGGTACATTTTTTAGGTTATAAGCAGTTGTACAGGTGTGCTTGAACTTGTAGACACTGATAAAGGTAAGTACATGTAAGTTGAATGTTGCATCGCCAGTCCAAATTTAATAAATTAAGAAGGAATCTAGCAAAAATTTGGCACTAATAACAGTAGACAGATCGGACAAGGATACACAACTGTGTTTTTGTTGCACACAACTGTTGTTACCAACAAGTGCAAAATTTATATTCCCTTTTCCCAAAAATTAAAAATCAATTTGTAAGTAAAAGTGGGAGACCTTTACATGGGAAAATATGACATGTATCAGCACATGATTTATAGTTCAATTTGCATTTCCACCTAAGCAAAAGTGGCTTGTCGAGCTGGATTTTTGTGAAGATGGCCTGTGCGGTGTTTCTGCATGTAATTACATACCTGTCAAGTGATATGGTTTCGCCGTATTTTAATACGGGGAAAATGCAATTTTAGCAAATATGGGCGTATTGCCATTTCTGTACGCCAAAGAGAAAAATATATGGGAAAAAAATTTGAGAGTGTGGGAAGGAACACGTCGTGTGTGACCCCCACAGCGTACAGGGCTGTCAGAGCGCTCAGCGTGAGCAATTATCACAACAGTGAGAAGTGTGGAGTCATCATTAGGCTGATGGCTTTGCACCTTCTTAACAGATAAGCGTTATGAACAAGAGGACAGGTAGATGGACCATGCACAACATTTTATTTACAAAAAACATTTTTGAAATATGTATGCACATAAATGTGGACAAAATAGATAAGTATTGCATCATGTATTATATTGTAACATGCAGCTTGACATGGTGACGTCCCACCAGGAGTCCCACACTCTACCTGTGTCGCCAATAGGGTCAACCCACTTGTCAAGCCAAGTAGGGTGCTTATATTGAGTTCGCTACAATATCACCACCCTGCTCCTCTGCTCTCTGTGCCGCTGCCACCACTGGTTCATCTACTGCATCATCCAATGTAGTGTCAAACGTCTCTCCATGACTCTCACACAGATTGTGCAGAGCACAACAAGTCAGCATCATAGATTTAACCAGTTTCATGTCACAGTCATTCCTCCTTCCTTCTCTCCTAGTCATCAGCCATGTTTGTTGTGGAGGATTCAGTCGCGTGTGTTTCACGTCACGAGGGTGTGGCGCCGCCTGCTGTTCAACAAATCCCACCCACAGCAGGTGTGCCAGCAGGTGCGCCAGCAGTAGTTGAAAAGCAACTGAGGCTGAACCGAACCGAAGTGAGTAGAGCCGGGTTTTCAAACCGGGGCTGAGTGGGGCTAGTGGAAAAAGCGCCTTTAGGGGTGTATTCACTTTTGTTGCCCGCGATTTAGACATTAATGGCTGTGTGAGTTATTTTTAGGGGACAGCAAATTTACACTGTTATACTGTACAAGCTGTACACTGACTACTTTACCATTGTATCAAAGTGTCATATTTTCAGTGTTGTCCCATGAAAAGATATAACAAGATATTTACAAAAATGTGAGGGGTGTACTCACTTTTGTGAGATACTGTATATAGGTGTCCCAAGTTCAATTAGCTATAACCTATCTCAATAATTGTTAACCTCCAATAACTTTTATTCTTCAAATATTAAGTGTCTTCTTTTATAACAATGTATTTTAAACCAACCAAAATTTAATGTTTTGTCTCTAAATTAATATGATTTGCCCAACTTACAATACTAGTGCATGCCCGTAGAACCCAAGTATTCCTGTCTGAAACAGGTATCCCAATCAGGCTTTACAGGCGCAAATGTAGACAGTGTTTGAAAGTGGAATACAAAGAGGTGTAGCCTATATGTAGGCAATCACATGTTAGACTTTGACAAATATAAAAAGGAGTAAATGGCACTAAGATTTATTTGATTGTGCGAATATTAATTACAGAATACCTAAACATTGAA
Organism: Pholidichthys leucotaenia; assembly: GCA_020510985.1. Taxonomy (NCBI): domain Eukaryota; kingdom Metazoa; phylum Chordata; class Actinopteri; order Cichliformes; family Pholidichthyidae; genus Pholidichthys; species Pholidichthys leucotaenia. The sequence goes on along the minus strand of CM035841.1, from coordinate 296,626,031 downwards.
AATGAACGAGACATCCAATATTAGCGACTGTTTGAGGTCCCTTGTTTATTTGTTTGTCAGATCAGTTATTTGTGTGATCTTTTATCACTTATATTCATAACAATGTATCTTGCACTTTGGGGAATGGGAGTTGTCCAGTCATCATTACAGTGATGAGTTCAGTATAATATTGAATTTCTTCTGTGTATTGTCAATAAACTCCTGCAGTACCATAACAAGACATGTTTACAAATATTTGAGACCCATTGTAGTGCATCATTTTATACTTTAGCAATATTTTGCTATTAAAAGGTTTTTTAAAACTTTAAGACTAAGATTGAGGCGGTGCTTATATCATCACACTGGGGCGATACTGAGGCCCAATAATGATCTGAACCTTGAGGGTGTGACTGACAAAGACTGAGCGCCATTGCTCTATTGTAAGCATTTGTTTTTTTATTGATGCGAGAAGACTATTTATTATTATTGTTATTATTATTCCACCTAAATGATCGCATTTCTGACCCTCTAAACGTTAGCCAAAATGCATTTTTTTCACACACACCTCAGACCTAGTGAAAAATTTTGTAAACTGGAAAAAATGTGTCCCATGCTGAAAATTTATCCAGCGTATGGTTGATACATCATGGAGCAAAGGTTGAGGGGTCCCCCCCCCCCCATGTTTTTTTTTTTTTTTTTTTTTTACCTTTGATAAAAAAGGTGGCTCCAATCAGCTGATTGCTGGTACCACAGAGCTCAGCTGTTTTCCATGATAAATCAGCCTCAGGGAAAAAGCACATGCCATGCATTATCTTTTTTTTTTTCACTTTATTGAAAACAACTTGCAAATAACAATTTTTTTTTTTAATTTGTTGGAAACATTCCTTATCAAAAATCAGGCAGGATCAAAGTTTCAGCAAATTTAATATGCACTGATCAGCAGAAGACAATACAGAGTACAGCTTTCACAGACTGATGCAGTGCATTGGCTTAACTACCGGAGTGATTCTGTCTATATATATATCCAAAGATCCATCGGGGTGAGGTCACTTCTTGATAGTTCATTCATGACTCAGTTGATAAAGTTTGCTGAGCCTCTTGGTTATTTCATTCATGACTCAGATTGTATCTGCTGACTACATGCAGGAAACCAGTTGACATTAGTGATAGGGCTGGACGCAGTCACAGTGATAGAACTGGACATTCACAGTTGATAACCTAAGTTACATCAGCATCCTTCAATCTGTTTTTTCCACTACTCAACAGCTCCAAATATGGTAACAGGATTTCCTGAGTCAGTATACACATTAAGCTATCTATCTATCTATCTATCTATCTATCTATCTATCTATCTATCTATCTATCTATCTATATACATGAAAAATTCACATACATCAAAATTCATATAACTCAGTGTAGCATAGAATTTACCCATCATTACCTTTGGGTAAAAAAAAAAAAAAGTGGCTCCAATCAACTGATCGCTGGAACCACAGAGCTCAGCTGTTTTCCATGCTAAATCAGCCTCAGGGAAAAAGCACATAAGATAAGATAAGATAAGATATGCCTTTATTAGTCCCACAATGGGGAAATTCCAGGATTGCAACAGCACAGGGATAGCAACACTCAGAGCAACAATCAGAAGGCAAGAAAAAACAAGAACAGCTAGTAAACATATGTACATATTACTATAAATATATATATATATATATATATATATATATATATATATATATATATATATATATATATATATATATATAGACACACAGTGCGGAGCATTATGGTTAGTGAATGTGCAGCAGAAAGTCTAAGCTCTCTCTCTGCGGATGCGGCGGGCCAGCTGTAAGTCTTTGGGCATGATGGTGACCCTCTTAGCGAAGAAGAGACCCACCAGGTAGGCCTTGCTGGCCTCCTGCCGAGCCATGACGGCGAAGCTCAGGAAGCGCAGGTCAGTCTTGAAGTCCTGAGCGATCTCCCTCACCAGGCGCTGGATGGGCAGCTTACGGATGAGCAGCTCCGTGGATTTCTGGTAGCGACGGATCTCTCTCAGAGCCACGGGCCTGTAACGGTGAGGCTTCTTCACTCCGCCGGTGGCCGGAGCGCTTTTCCGAGCAGCCTTGGTGGCTAGCTGCTTCCTGGGGGGCTTTTTCCTCCACTAGATTTTACGGGCGGTCTGCTTGGTTCTTGCCATCGTTCTTTATTATTCTGTCTTATATTTCTTGCATGCCGCCTAAACTCCAGCCCGGCACCTGCGTCGTTTTCGCTACAGTTCCCAGTATGTCGAGTTTCACCGTTAGCCCGGGTGGCGGTTGAGTGCTAGCTAGCACTAGCTCTTCCTGCTGTAACGTCTCCTGCTGTAAACAGTGGCTCCGTCCGCCGACTCGGGAGACCTTTGGGGCGATCTGTGTGTCCGTGATATATATATAGAGTGAAAGGTGTAGAAAGAAGAAGGAAGATAAAAAAAGGCTATTGCAACGGGCAGCCAACTCGTGTGGCGCCGCCGGTCCGGCGGAACCAGAACCGGGAAAAAAAAAATGCCATGCCATGCAATATCTTTTTTTTCACTTTATTGAAAATAACTTGCAAATAACAATATGAATGCTGCGGCTCTGTTGTAAGCGGTTTGTTTTTTTATTGATCAAATTTGTCGCCTTTCACTTCCTTGTTTTGCACATGGTGCTTACCCGTGGTGCCGGTGATTCAGCTGCTGCCCCCCCTTTTCCCCAGGCGGCACCTCGTGCTCTCCATGCCAAATTATCCATTAGACCTACGCAATGACAGCAGCTTTATGGTATAATTTTTTAAGCATTTAATCTTAAGTATTATCTTTTTCTATTCAAATTTGTCGCGTTTTGCTTCCTTGTTTTGCACACAGAGCGCTGTGGTGGAGTCAATCCGATAAAAATTACATATTTTGACTGAGCGACTCCATGTTCTCCGTGCCGAATTATCCATTAGATTAAGTCGAGGACCATTTTTCTGATAATGATTCGAGACGAGTATGGCAAGGCTTTAACCATATCACAAACTATAAGGGCAGCAGCATCATTTCCAGTGACATCAGCGCCTCACTGGCAGAAGAACTGAACTGCTTTTTCGCACGGATTGAGGCAAATACACCTCGCCCAGACCCACAGATGTTATTGAATGCCAGCTCTGATGTGCTTATCCTGCAGGATCATGAGGTGAGACAGACACTGAGAGCAGTTCACCTGAGAAAGGCTATTGGTCCCGATGGAGTGCCAGGAAAGGTGCTCAGAGCATGTGCAGATCAGCTATGCTCTGTTTTGACTGACATTTTTAACTTGTCTCTCAAGGCAGCCGTTGTTCCACAGTGTTTAAAATCTGCAGTCATTATTTCTGTACCTAAAAAACATACTATAAGCAGTCTGAATGACTATCGACCAGTAGCATTAACACCCATTGTTATGAAGTGCTTTGAGAAAATGGTATTGAAACATCTTTTGCCTAGTCTCCCCCCAGACTTTGATCGGTACCAGTTTGCCTACAGGCGGAGCAGATCCACTGAAGATGCTATTGCTATAGCTCTCCACTCGGCATTCAGCCATTTAGAAGACAAGGGGAGCTATGTAAGAATGTTGTTTGTTGACTATAGCTCGGCATTTAATACAATTATTCCCAAAATTCTCATCACCAAATTGCTTCAGCTTGGTCTGCCTACTCACACTTGCAGCTGGATTAAGGACTTCCTAACAAACAGAACACAGACTGTTAGACTCAGACCCCATTCCTCCTCTACAGTCATGCTTAACACAGGCTCGCCACAGGGCTGTGTGTTGAGCCCCACTTTGTATTCATTGTACACATATGACTGCATACCTGTTCATCTCACAAACATTATAGTGAAGTTTGCAGATGACACAACAGTAGTGGGGCTCATATCAGGAGGAGATGAGTCCGCATACAGAGATGAGGTCCAGAAACTGGTGAGATGGTGCTCAGATAATAATCTGCTATTGAATACAACCCCCCCCCCCCAAAAAAAAAGAACTCATTATTGATTTTAGGAAGCATAGCAGTGAGCCACCTCCTCTATATATAGGCAAGGAGTGTGTGAAGAGGGTGGAGGCTTTTAAGTTTCTGGGTGTTCATATTTCTCACAACCTTACCGGGGCAGTTAACACCATAGCTACGATAAAAAAGGCTCAACAACGTCTACACTTTCTGAGGCTCCTCAAGAAGAATGGCCTGAATGCACAGTTGCTGGTTTTATTTTATCGCTCTGCTATTGAGAGCATTTTGTCATATGGCATCACGGTTTGGTATGAGGGCTGTTCAGCCGCAGACCGCAAAGCCTTCCAGAGAGTGATCGAGACTGCGCAAAAAATCACTGGCTGTTCTCTCCCTTCACTGGAAGAGATTTCCAGGTCTCGGTGCCTCAACAGAGCTACTGCCATCATTAAAGACTGTGCTCATCCAGGCCATGATTTCTTTCACTTGCTCCCCTCGGGAAAGCGGTACAGATCCCATAAAAGCACTGTGCAGTGCTAACCACTGCACGGTGGCGCAGTGGTTAGCACTGTGGCAGCACAGTTTACCCTCGGCCGGGGGATCGCGGGGATCATGAGATTGTGGGTTCGATCCCTGCCCCCGGCCAACAGTGAAATGTGTGGAGTTTGCATGTTCTCCCCGTGTTGCGTGGGTTTACTCTGGGATTTCTCCGGTTTCCTCCCACATGCCAAAAACATGCAGGTCAGGGATAAGGGGCGCTTGCGCACGCAGCAACCGGCAGCTGGTGGCTTGTCACCAGACTGCAAAACAAATCTACCTACGGGTACAAAATAAGTAATAAAAAAAATAAATAAATAAATAAAACCCGGACTACCAGGTTTAATCATAGTTTTTTCCCAGCAGCAGTACGTATTTTGAATGGATTTATGTAACACGCACAGACTGCTGATATTATTTTGTTATTTTAGGTTATTTTGTGGCAATAACCCTGTGTGTATAAGCTGGTCTTTTATATTTATCGCTCAGTATGTTTTCATTATTGCTACGTACATATTGTATTCAACTTTTAGGCAATATTGTTTCAAGCATTATTTATTGTTGTAATTATAAGAACGTTAAATGCATGAGTGAACTGTGAGTGTGATAGTTTGTTTTTAGGGAACAGCATCTCAATTTCGTTGCATTGTTTATTAACAATGGAATGACAATAAAGGCACTTTGGCTTTAACTTTGACTTTGACTATGCAATCACAGCAACTTTTTGGTCTAATTTTTAAGCATTAAATCTTAAGTGTCTTTTTCTAGTCAAATTTGTCACATTTCACTTCCTTGTTTTACAAAATTTGTCATGTTTCGCTTCCTTGTTTTGCACATGGAGTGCTGTGGTGGAGTCAATCCAAAACCAAACCCCGCCCACACTGCCTGGGCATGAGACAGAACGGTGACTAAATTTTTATTTATAAAAATTACATATTTTGACTGAGTGACTCCATATTGGTGGATGCACACCCTTGTAACTTCAGGCAGCCATGTTTAAAATCTGAGGCCAGTCTGACAAATGGTTCGACAGATATGCGTGGAACAGACAGACACACAAACACACAGATTTTGTGAATTTATAGATTGTCTCACAGTGACGATGGACTAAGGGTCTGACATGACAACGCCTGGGTTCCTCCATCCACCTGCAGCACTCTTCTGCTGCTCAGCCATGACCCTGCCCCGGGGGCCCGGCGAGCGGTGTTGCCTTGTCCCTGCTTGTCCCACTCCTCCCGTCGACAACCAAGCCATGCCGGATAAGCCAATAAGTTAAGTAAAATTGCATGCAAATTAATCACTCTGTGGTGGACTTTTGCCAGTCAGTGCATTGTGACATGCACTACACAAAGAGCAGAGATAAACAAACCTATCATCTGGTCAGTCACTGCAACAGATACTGGAGTCAGTTTGTCTTGGCCTGTCCTTGCTACTGATAATACCTCTATCTGCCAAGAATGTGCCGCTAGTCCAGCAAACGCTAGCGGTACTCAAATACTTTGCAAGCAGTTTCATGAAATGGTCAGTCAGAAAGCAACTTATACTGGCTCGGACATTGCCTGGGTTTGCAGAGTTCCCGGCAGCAGAGGGCGGGGGACATAGCTGTGTAGAGGAATCTGATCAAACCTAAATGAAACAGTCATTGTCGCCCACGACAGACTGCTATGATGATGATGATGAATATATAGGGAAAAATGAAAAAAAAATGCCAATAAATAAGGAAACTGTTCATGAAGTATATTCCAGATATTGTCCCCCCCTTTTTTTGTTTCTACGTCACCCCAAGGGCAGGTAGACAAACATAGACAAAATAAATAATTCAGGACAAAACAAACAAATATCAAACAAAAGAAGAGAGAAGAATAGAAAAGGTAGAAAAAAAAGGTAGATTATCAGTGTCATCTAAGATCATTCTAAACGAAATAATCAGGTCATCTAAGTCCAGTCTCTAAATGGCAAACTTCAAAATATCAATAGTCAGTTTACTTTAGAATAAAACTATATTTCAGTCAGGTCTTGAGGCCTTCTCCCACTGACAGTGTGTCATCAGGGGTGCCTGCATTTTGATTAAGCGTGCTAATAGAAAGGATTCCTATTTTTACTCAACCATGGTGTCAAAACATCTCGTGGAACACTGAATATCACTGTCACTTAGGAGGTGAATTCTAATAAAGCTAAGGTCTCAGTGTCTCAAAAAGAAAAAAAAAAAGAAACATTATTGTATCCAAGTATCATACTTGTTGTTATTGTGACATAATTTTATCTATCTTAAAAATTTGAATTAGTCATTTAATCATTTTCTTTTAAATTTTGTAGGTATGTGATCACATAGTCATGTGAAAAAATTAGGATACCCCATTAAATATTCAGGTCTTTATGAAGAAATATTCACATATCTATGTCTAACCTTGTTTTTGTTTTATTTGCATTTTTTAACATTTATTTTAGCCATTTTAAGTGGGAATGAATGTGGGGGTGTCCTAAAAACGATTGGAGATGTCCTAATTTATTCCTCACTATTTGTTTAGAATTATATTGTCACGAGTTGAGCACTGGAGGTTCCGCCAGGTTCAGTCTCGTTGCTTTTTTCTCTATATTTATATATATTTGTACTTTTGTGCCTTTTGGGTTTTGTTATCTCTGCTTGTTTTTTTTTTAAATTTTCCTGTTTATGTCTGTTTTACTATATTCTTGCTGCAGTCTTAAGATTATCTTCCTCCTTGCCACCAGAGCCCTAACCCTGCTCTGGTGAGTTTTGTCTCGAGTTCATCTAGTCTGTAAGTTTTCCTTGTTATCTGTGTTTGGATTTTTGCTTTGTTGCACTTTGGAACTTTGTTTTCAATAAATTTCACAAACTGCAGTTGATGCGTGGGTCTGTCTCTCTCTCTGCCCAGAGGGGCAAATCATGACAGAAGGCTGCCGCCAGTAAAAAGACCCAGCCGCTGCAGTTAGTGGAGTTTTGCCTTTTTTCTGTTCTCACAGGACAGGTGATCCTGTGGAGCAATTATGTCCCCAGCGCGGCGACCTCTGTCAGCCAAGGGGAGATTGGCAGCAGAATCTCCGAGTGTTGAGGAGCAGTGGGCCGCCAAGTTCATCCAGAGCTTTGCGGACGAGGCTCTCACCTCCCGCAGCCCAAAAAAGATCTGGGAGAGCGTGGATTCAGCGACTGCCATAGTTGAGGCGCATCCGGGGTTGTGGAAACATACTCAGTTCAAGGACTTGTTGGCCATGCTCTCAGTCCTTACAACATTCCTTCCCGGGGCTGACGTGGGGGCCGTCTCCAGTGAACCTGGCGCCCACATGGAAGTGCGCTCCACAGAAGACTCCCTGCTTCGCCTCCAGTGCGCCCATTCCTGCTCCATCAGCTCCACGGCGACATCATAATTCCACTCAGGAGTGCTGGAAGAACGCCTCCACCTCCTCCTCAGCAGCCCTTCCTTTGCCAAGGCAGAAAACTCCCGCAGCAATCTCTCCCTCTGAAATTTCTTCTTCGGCTGTCCTGTCAGCCAACCTCGTCACTGCTACTTTTTCTCCCTCCTCCTCGGCGATTCCTCCAGCTGCTGAAGGACTGGTCGCCTCCTTCTCAGCTCCACCTGTCACCAAGTCTGCAGGGGAGGCTCCTCCACGTTCCTCTGAGGAGTCCACAACAGCTGCAGCCATGAAGAGGGCAGATTCTATGTCAGCTGCAGCAGAAAACATCATGCCCCGGGAACACAAGCAAGTGTGTTTTCATTCTCTTATCATTTAAACATGAATTACCTTATCTGATTCCTGGTGGTGAGGCTCAGACCATGCAGTCCTCTGAATCCTCACTCCGTGCTGCAGCTACACACCTCTTGCCTGCTCTCTCTGTGTTTCCTCCTTTACCCCCTGAGTGTCCGCTGGCCCTAAGTTCCGGCCGCCGGATGTTGGAAGAGCCTGCAGCCCTAGAGGACCTGGTTCCAGCCCTGCAGCCATGCTTTGGATGGAGGGAGAGTGCTGAAACTGAGCTGACTCCTGCGCCGACAAAGAAGATTCCCCGGGCTTCAGCTGAGCAGGAAGCAGTGCCAGCAGGGAGCCGACCTCCTGTCGCCATGCAGGGCAAGCCACCTGTGTGGACCACCTCGTTGGAGGCTCCCAGGACTGCACCTACCACCATGCCTGCTGCAGGGGCCGCTGCAGCAGAGTTGGAGCTGGATCTCCAGAGGGCCAGACCCAAGGCACCATCGCTTGGATCGACGGAGTCCTGGATGGTGGTGGAGCTCAAGCTCAGGCAAGTGCTGTCCTTCATTATTCTTGTATCTATTTTGGAGAAATCTTGTCTGGCTCTTGGTGAGGAGAGCCGGGGGCAGCCGTCAGCTGCACCTGAGCTCACCTCGCCAGACTCCGCTGCTGCCAGTGACCCTGACCCTGTTTTTCTACCTGTCTTGTCCGAGCGCTCCCCCAGGGTCACCGAGGAAGTTCCAGCTTTGCCAGATGTCTCCGTGGGTCCAGCTCCCTCTGCTGAGGTCGCCGCGGGTGCTCTGTCCCAGCCCGGGATCTCCATGGGTGCAGCTCCTCCTCAGTCCGGGTCTCCATGGGTGCTGAGTCCCAGTCGGGGACCATTGTGGGTGCTGCGCCCCAGCCTAAAACCAACTTGGGTGCTATGCTCCAGTGTGGGCCCCCCATGGCCATGGGGCATGTTACGCCCCAGCCCAGGGACCACTGTGGGTGCAGCTGTGGCCCAGTCCGGGCCCACCGTGGGTGCAGCATTGCTCCAGCCTGGAGCCTCCATGGGTGCAAGCTCACTCCAGTCTGGGACCACTGAGGGTGCTGCTGGCCAGTCCGAGGGTGTCATGGTCCCCTCTCCTTCTCCAGACACTGTCATGGTCCCCTCTCTTCTGCCAGACAATGTCATGGTTTCCCCTCCTTTGCCCAACATCATCGTGGTTTCCCCGACTCCTCCATCCTACCCACGATCGATTCTTCCTGCTATGCAGCTGCCCCCTGGACCACCCTTGCTGTTTAGGTGGCTGAAAAACTCTGGTCGACTGCCTGACGGACTGAGCCGTTGGGTTGGGTGGCCCATATTCTCCAGCAGGGCACCCGACTTGTACCATCTCGCCGTCTGCCGGGCCTGGGACTTTGGTCACCCACCTGAACCTTCTAGCTCTTTGGTCCGGGGGGCCTAAATCATTGATTTTGACTGGTGTGGGTCCTGAGCAGGGTTGTTTCATTCCCTCCTAACCTGTTCCCTCCCACCACCCACCCTGGGTGGGTTTTTGTTGTGTTCCTGTTGGGGGGAACGGGTTCCTTCTTTTTTTTTTATGTTTCCCTGGAGTGTCTAGGACCCACTCCTTGAGAGAGGGGCTCTGTCACGAGCTGAGCACTGGAGGTTCCGCCAGGCTCAGTCTCGTCGCTTTTTTCTCTGTATTTATATATACACTACCGTTCAAAAGTTTGGGGTCACCCAGACAATTATTTTGTGTTTTCCATGAAAAGTCACACTTATTTACCACCATGAGTTGTAAAATGAATAGAAAATATTATCAAGACATTGACAAAGTTAGAAATAATGATTTGTATTTGAAATAATAATTTTTTCCTTCAAACTTTGCTTTCGTCAAAGATTCCTCCATTTGCAGCAATTACAGCATTGCAGACCTAACATGATTGCACAAGGGTTTTCTAATCATCCATTAGCCTTCTGAGGCAATGAGCAAACACACTGTACCATTAGAACACTGGAGTGATAGTTGATGGAAATGGGCCTCTATACACCTATGTAGATATTGCACCAAAAACCAGACATTTGCAGCTAGAATAATCATTTACCACATTAGCAATGTATAGAGTGTATTTCTGATTAGTTTAAAGTTATCTTCATTGAAAAAAAGTGCTTTTCTTTCAAAAATAAGGAAATTTCTAAGTGACCCCAAACTTTTGAATGGTACTGTATTTGCTGTATTTTTGTGCCTTTTGGGTTTTGTTATCCCTGCTTGTTTTTTATTTTCCTGTTTATGTCTTAGTTTTACTATATTCTGATTCTGTATTAATTGATATCTATTTCTCGGTTTGTCCTTGCTTATATCTTATTCTAATTTTTTATTATTGAGGTTGACAACTGTCAGGGCATTTTCTAGTTGGTGCTCCGTGTGGGCGTAGCCCTTTCAGTTGTCAGCCAGTGCGCTCTCCTCTCATTATTTCCAGCTGATCCCAATCATTGACCATTATTACCTTTTTGCCCGCTCATGTGATCCCACACCTGTCTTCACTTGTGTTATTGGTTCTCACCCTATTTAAGGGCTGCCTTTTCATTTCATTTTTGAGGCAGTCTTAAGATTCTCTTCCTCCCTGCCACCAGAGCCCTAACCCTGCTCTGGTGAGTTTTGTCTCGAGTTCATCTTGTCTGTAAGTTTTCCATGTTATCTGTGTTTGGATTTTTGCTCTGTTGCACTTTGGAACTTTGTGTTTGTTTTCAATAAATGCCACAAACTGCAGTTGCCATGTGGGTCTGTCTCTCTCTCTCTGCCCAGAGGGGCAAATCATGACATTGTGGTGACACTAAACACAGCGGGGAGACATTCCTCTGGGACATTCTTCTGGAATTTGCCTCACACCCAGCAGGGGCTCGGCGGAAGCAGAGGACAATTGACACATGACCAAAAGAACCACAGGAAACAGTCAGACGGGACTGAATGCATACATCTTTGTGCCAACCAATGTCATGCTAATCATGTGTATTGACCAATGGTATTAGATGACAATTGATATGCTAATGTGCCATGCATTCTCTCTGTCTGTATGACGGTATAAAAGAGCGGCTCTTCCTCATCTCTCTCTCTTCACTCTTACACTTCTACTCTCATCACGACTAACCGGGCCCCAGTGGCTACGCTGGGGCCAACAGGCTGTATTCATGTTAGAGGGTAAATAAAGAATCTGTGCTGACCTACGCTCGTGCCTTGCCTCCACATCCTTTCCTTCGCACCCTCTACAACATATATTTTACACAAAATTTGAAAAAAGTCTTTAATTCATTTCTAATTGTTTAGTTGTATTACATGAATCTCCCAGTATTTTAAACACTGATATTAAATATCCAGTGTTTAAAAAATCACACAGGCTTATGCAGGGTATCCTAATTTTTTCCCATGACTGTAGTTCAGATTAATCTTTGCTTTACAAACCAAATTATAATTTACTTATTTCAATTTATGGCCATGTAGTCGAAATACTCTAATTACTTGTTAGACTTTATAGCTTCTATTTTGTTGAGCAACATTTTATGAAATTAATTAATCATGCATTTCACAGGACTGCCTCCTCTGGGTGCCAATTTTCAAGATTTTATCCATAATCCATGCATTTTTCTACATTTATTTTGTAGTCACCTTTGAAGGCAGAAATCTGAGAAGGGTATGAGTAAGATTCTTAATTTCAAGGCAATGGAAGAGCTCGTCACTTTCTACTTTTGTAATTTTGATCTCAAAATATTTTTATTCTATGCATGGTTTAGATAAAACTTTTAGTAATTATCATTTTGAAATTCAAATATAATCAGAATCAGAATCAGAATCAGCTTTATTGGCCAAGTATGCACAACACATACAAGGAATTTGACTGGCTAAAAACTAAATAATATTAAATAATATAAATAATATAATAATATAATAATATAATATATATTCATATATATTATATTATATTATCATATATAATATATATTCAAATATATATTATTTATTATTATAATATAATAAATAATATTTTTTTGGCTAAAACAAATAAGCATATACTTTTACATTTTTACACTTTAGAAGTACACTCACCGGCCACTTTATTAGGTACACCATGCTAGTAACGGGTTGGACCCCCTTTTGCCTTCAGAACTGCCTCAATTCTTGGTGGCAGAGATTCAACAAGGTGCTGGAAGCATTCCTCAGAGAGTTTGGTCCATATTGACATGATGGCATCACACAGTTGGCGCAGATTTGTCGGCTGCACATCCATGATGCGAATCTCCCGTTCCACCACATCCCAAAGATGCTCTATTGGATTGAGATCTGGTGACTGTGGAGGCCATTTGAGTACAGTGAACTCATTGTCATGTTCAAGAAACCAGTCTGAGATGATTCCAGCTTTATGACATGGCGCATTATCCTGCTGAAAGTAGCCATCAGAAGTTGGGTACATTGTGGTCATAAAGGGATGGACATGGTCAGCAACAATACTCAGGTAGGCTGTAGCGTTGCAACGATGCTCAATTGGTACCAAGGGGCCCAAAGAGTGCCAAGAAAATATTCCCCACACCATTACACCACCACCACCAGCCTGAACCATTGATACAAGGCAGGATGGATCCATGCTTTCATGTTGTTGACGCCAAATTCTGACCCTACCATCCGAATGTCGCAGCAGAAATCGAGACTCATCAGACCAGGCAACATTTTTCCAATCTTCTATTGTCCAATTTCGATGAGCTTGTGCAAATTGTAGCCTCAGTTTCCTGTTCTTAGCTGAAAGGAGTGGCACCCGGCGTGGTCTTCTGCTGCTGTAGCCCATCTGCCTCAAAGTTCGACGTACTGTGCGTTCAGAGATGCTCTTCTGCCTACCTTGGTTGTAACGGGTGGTTATTTGAGTCACTGTTGCCTTTCTATCAGCTCGAACCAGTCTGGCCATTCTCCTCTGACCTCTGGCATCAACAAGGCATTTCCGCCCACAGAACTGCCGCTCACTGGATATTTTTTCTTTTTCGGACCATTCTCTGTAAACCCTAGAGATGGTTGTGCGTGAAAATCCCAGTAGATCAGCAGTTTCTGAAATACTCAGACCAGCCCTTCTGGCACCAACAACCATGCCACGTTCAAAGTCACTCAAATCACCTTTCTTCCCCATACTGATGCTCGGTTTGAACTGCAGGAGATTGTCTTGACCATGTCTACATGCCTAAATGCACTGAGTTGCCGCCATGTGATTGGCTGATTAGAAATTAAGTGTTAACGAGCAGTTGGACAGGTGTACCTAATAAAGTGGCCGGTGAGTGTATATTTAGGTGTTAAAAGGTTAACCATTATCTCAAACTCGTTGACTGCCATTTTAAATAATGTTGCACATTACCTTTGAAATTTATCAACACTGGTGGTTTAAAACCTTTTCTCTCTCTGGTTTGTAGCTCGTCAAGCATTCGTTCACACATTCACTAATCTGTCTACTTCAGTTCTGGTCTGTAATCTGTCCTGATATATAACCAATAAAGCGTGAGGACATTATTATTATTCTCTTGTACTAGTAAAGGTGTGATTACTTAAGAAATACTTATTACCATGTGCTAGTACACTTGTGTATTCATAACTGTAAACTATATCTCAAATGTATACGTACTTTGTCTGACTATTGTCCTATGTATAAAAATATATGTTGACAGGAAAAACCAACAAAAAATTGTTGGTGTAGGTGTGTTTTACCACAGTTGTTTTTTTGTTTTTTTTTTAATCCTATCTGTTGGGCTAGTAAACCATGGCAAACACTGTCCATTCATCCCTCTCTTCGGCACACAGAGAATGTCCATCTTATCGTTGTCTTTGTCCATTCTTCGGCTCTCAGCTGTTACTGTTATCATGTCTTTGGCACACACACACATAGAGCAGAGAATGTTCATGACCCACACACAGAGGTGGAGTTATGTTTGTCACTCAGTTGTTCTTGGTTACAGGCAATTGCCACAAACAAACCAATATTGGCCTGTTGTTGTCTTCGGCCACCCGCCGGTGACCAGCAAGAGAGTTCTTAGTCCGTTGTGCGAGAGAGCTGCTCATTAAAGAGGTATGCATGCTTTAGTGCTGGTTGATGGATGGATTTGGTGATGATGCTGGGAGCAGGGGAGCAATGAGACAAAACAGACAGTGATCTGCTATGGTTCAGTATGCCCCAAAAAAATTCAAAGGAGAAAAAGATTCCTGAGATGTATACTCTGTTCATATATCATCCACATAGAAGTTAAAACTAGGACTAATATAAAATGTCACTGTTTCTCTGTTTTGGGTGTCAGTCTGAGAGGTTGCCGCTCACTCATGGCCTTGTTAACCTGGGCGACGTCCGAGCTGGTATGAGTTGCTTTCTGATTGACCATTTCATGAAACTGCTTGCAAAGTATTTGAGTACCACTAGCTTTTGCTAGACTAGAGGCACATTCTTGGCAGATAGAGGTATTATCAGTGGCAAGGACAGGCTGACCCAAACATACATCACTCAGTCCTTTATGCCCTTCATTATCTAGAGAGGTGGAGGAGAGAATGTCCGTGATTGGTTCAGTACATCTGGTCAAAGCTGGTTCTGCAGATTATTTCTTTCTCATGCGCCAGTCACACCAACACGGTACGTGCGTACTAAACAGGGTGATAACATGTACAGCTGCATAGTGTCGTTCTTTTCACATACTCTGAGACTCCACAAATTACAAAATATGAAACTTTCCCATCACATATTATAAAATGTCACAAATTTACCAATAAAAGAGTTAGAAATTCATGAGGAAAAAGCAACTCACAAATGCAGAGGATAAAAACACATTTTCAAGAAAGAAAATATTTTTTAAAAAATCACATGAATAAAGTCACAAATTTGTGAGATAAAAATTACAAATTTACAAGAACAAAAGTTGCATATTTCTATAAATTTTTGATTTTTTTTTCATTAATTTTCACATTTATGAGGCTTTTCTTGTAAATTTGTAACATTCTTGAAAAATTCACAACTTTTTTCTGTTAAATTTGCAACTTCCCCTGGCAAATCTGTAATTATTTTCTGATACAGTAAATAACCGTTACCTGTACAACTGCCACTTTTTATGATAATTTGTTACTTTTTTTTTTTTACACATATGTGTAAAGGACTTTGGTCATCCAGAAATGAGGAAAAAGCATTATATGTCACAGTCCTGGGCACAGGCGGGGGCTGTGTCCAGTCTCCAGTTTTGAGTTTAGTCTTTTCATGTAGTTTGTGTTTGTTCATTATTACCTGCTGCATTTGGTTTCTGTCTGTTGTTAGTCATCTGTATTCTTAGTCTTATCCTTATTGTCCTGTCTATGTATTGTGAGTCATTTTGTAGTTATGATATTATTTACAGTCGTTGGGGTTGTGTTACCTTATTCTTGTGTTTTTATTTAGGTTCCAGTCTATGCTTTTATTTTGACAGTGCTGTGCAGCTTCCAGCTGTCAGATTCTGTTCGTGGGCTGCACAGCTGTCATTTGTTGTTTTGATTGTTTCCCACTCATGTACTCACACTTGTCAGGTACCTATTTAGGGGCACGACAACATTCCCCTATTGTCGTGCCCTACTGTGGTGTCCTCGGATGTTCTGTTACTCTGAGTGCTTTGTTGACCATTGCCATGGAGGTGATCGTGTGAGCACCAACCAGGTAATTCGTCCTTTTCCTTAATTCCCTCAGTCTTGAGCCCTGCAGCTTCTCGGGTGTGCTCCGGCTGTCACTGTTTCTGTTCCCCGATGTCCCCAAGCACCTCAGCCGCTATTTTTCCTGGGCTATTCTGCCTCCCCCTGGTCGTGAGCTCCGCTCTCCTCCG
The DNA here is from genome assembly GCA_020510985.1 of Pholidichthys leucotaenia. Taxonomy (NCBI): domain Eukaryota; kingdom Metazoa; phylum Chordata; class Actinopteri; order Cichliformes; family Pholidichthyidae; genus Pholidichthys; species Pholidichthys leucotaenia. The sequence goes on along the minus strand of CM035841.1, from coordinate 296,609,998 downwards.
GAACGTTTTCCCCACCTTATTTATAAGTGTTGTGTTGCATGTCATGTTCGTCTTTTCTTTAATAAATGTTACAAACTCATAGACGGTGGGTGGTGTCTTATGCTGCCCATGAAACGGGCGATTCATGACATAAATTAATGTCATTTACTATCAGTGTTGGGCAAGTTACTAAAAAAATAGTAACTAATTACAATTACTAGTTACTTCTTTTCAAAAGTAATTGAGTTACTTTACCAATTGTTGCATGATTAAAGTAACTAGTTACTTGGAAAAGTAACTTTCACGTTACTTTTAAATGCATACTTAAATCATCTTGCACACATAGCAAGATAATTTAATTCATGGATTACATCACGGGCTTATTACTGTCAGGCTGAATACAGACTGTTTCAGACAGAGCTTTTAGAACATGTTTAGTCTGCTTTATCCTGCCTTGAGAGCTCTTACTGTGGGAAACATCTGAAGAAAGTCAACACAAAATTGCCAGTAATTTCCTCATCTTGGAGTGAGAAATGGGGCTTGTGGAGTGAGAGATAGGGAAAAAGAGTGAGAATCACTCCAAAAGAGTGAGTTGGCAGGCAACACTGTATAAAGCTGTCCATGTACAGTGCATCCGGAAAGTATTCAAATCAAAATCAAATCAAATCAAATCAACCTTTATTGTCATGTTGCTGTACATACAACTGTAGTGCAGGCAAGATGAAATTGCGTTTCTCTCGGCATCCATATCAGTAAAAAGAACATAATTTAAGACACACTCACACACACCCTCACCCCCTACCCCAACACAGCCATTCACATATCCCTGAGACATACTTGAAAACTAACTAGAACTATAATATACAAATAATATACATAATGTCCATAAGGTGCAGTAGTATGTATGAAAGATTCTGGATCAACTGTTCAGCATCCTAACAGCTTGTGGAAGGAAGCTGTTAATCAGTCTGGTGGTTCTGTCTCTGATGCTCCGGAATTGTTTGCCAGATGGCAGCAGTTCAAAGTGTTTATGCAGAGGATGAGAGTGGTCCTTGACAATGTTCAATGCCCTGCTCCTACAACGGTTCTGAAAAAGTTCTTGGACAGAGGGGAGGGAAACTCCAGTTATCCTCTCAGCTCCCTTAACTATCCTCTGCAGGGCTTTTTTGACTGACATACTGCAGCTGGAGTACCATGTTGCAATGCAGTACGTCAGAACACTCTCCACCACACCTCTGTAGAAGGTCCTGAGGATGCAGATGGGGAAAGAGGCCTGTTTGAGTTTCCTGAAGAAGTGCAGTCTCTGCTGGGCCCACTTCCCGATCTCCAAGGAATTCTTGCTCCAGGTCAGGTCCTGCGAGATTTGCACTCTGAGGAACTTGATGTTCTCCACTCTCTCCACTAAACGGCCGCCGATGCTGAGAGGGACGTGTTCAGGCCGTGACCGCTGGAAGTCGATAATCATCTCCTTCGTTTTGTCCACGTTGAGCACCAGATTGTTCTCCCTGCACCAGCCCTCCAGGTCTCTCACTTCTTCCCTGTGCATTGATTCCTCATCCCTCTGAATAAGTCCCACCACTGTGGTGTCGTCTGCAAACTGAATAATCTGGTTCCCCTTGTGTCTGGATACACAGTCATGTGTTGGAAGTGTAAAGAACAGTGGACTGAGTATGCAGCCTTGAAGGGATCCGGTGCTCAGCGTGATAGAGTTGGAGATGTTGTTTCCAAAGCGGACAGACTGAGGTCTCTCGGTCAGGAAGTCCAGGATCCAGAGACATGTGGCAGTGTTCAGACCGAGAAGGAGTAATTTCTCCATCAGTCTCTGGGGAATAATGGTGTTGAATGCTGAACTGAAATCAATGTACAAGAGTCTGGCGTAGGTGTCTTTCTGATCCAGGTGGGTGATGACAGAGTGCAGGGTGGTGACTATAGCATCCTCCGTGGAGCGGTTTGAACGATATGCAAACTGGAGCGGGTCATGTGATGCAGGGAGGCATGCTGTGATGTGTGGTTTGACAAGCCGTTCAAAACACTTCATCACAATTGGTGTCAGTGCAACAGGACGATAGTCATTCAGACAGGACACAACTGGTTTCTTTGCCACCGGTACTATGGTAGAGGTCTTAAAGCATCTGGGAACGATGGCCTGACTCAGGGAGATGTTATAAATGTCAGTCAGGACATCCGCCAACTCGCTCGCGCAGACTCGGAGCACACATCTCGGGATGTTGTCTGGACCTGCAGCTTTGCGTGGGTTGACCCTGATTAGGGTCCTCCGTGTGTCCGCTGCGTTGATGATGATAGCTGGCCCAACAGATGGTGGAGATATTCACAGCACTTCACTTTTTCCACATTTTGTGACGCTGCAGCCTTATTCCAAAATGGATTAAATTCATTTTTTCCCCTCAAAACTCTACACACAATACCCCATAATGACAACATGAAAAAGTTTTTTTTTTTTTGAGATTTTTGCAAATTTATTAAAAATAAAAAACTAAGAAATCACATGTACATAAATATTCACAGCCTTTGCTCAGTACTTTGTTGATGCACCTTTGGCAGCAATTACTCAATTAGCAATTAGTCTCGGAAACCTGGCTTAATGAAGACCAGGCTCCCCTGATGGCAATAGAGGGATATCAGATGTTTAACATTAACAGATCTCAAAAAAAGGGTGGTGGTGTTGCACTGTATGTTGATGACCTATATAGATGTAAGCTTGTAAATGAAATGTCCTCAGCACTACCAGGGATTTTGGAATGTGTTACTGTTGAGATTGACCTAGACAAAACAAAAAATCTAATCATAAGCTGCATATACAGAACGCCGGGAACTTGCATTGAGACATTCAGAGATAAATTAGTCGAGCTGTACAATAATATTACTAGTAAGAAAATGGTAGCAATTTGTGGAGATTTCAATATTGACCTACTTAATCCACATCAACAAAATGTAGTTACAGAGTTCATGAACTCTATGTACAGCATGAGTCTATATCCCACAATAACACATCCCAGTAGAATCACAGTTCACTCTGCTACACTTATTGACAACCTGTTTGTCAATGTTCTCGATAAGAAAATAGAAAGTGGATTATTGATAAATGATATAAGCGACCACTTGCCAATCTTTACACTTATCCATGGCCACACGGGGCCCAACCCAGAAAAAATCTCAAAATCGTTCAGACACAAATCACCAAACGCAATCAGTTCTTTTAAAGAGGACTTGCTGAAGCAAGACTGGACAGAAGTCTATGTATCAGATGTAAATGAAGCCTATGACACATTTATAAACATTGTAACCACTCTTTATGAAAAAAACTGCCCATTAGTTAAAAAAAAGCTTAAACACAAATTTGCTGACAAACCATGGTTAACCAAAGGACTACAAAAGGCGTGTAAAAAGAAAAATTTATTATATAAAGCTTTCATAAAGAAAAGGACAAAAGAAGCAGAGCAACGGTATAAAACATACAAAAATAAGTTAACATATATAATAAGATGCAGTAAAAGAGACTATTACAGTAAAGAACTGGAAAAAAACAAAGACAATATTAAAAATACATGGACAATAATCAACAGTATCCTTGGAAATAAAAGCAGAAATACAAGCTACCCAACTAATATTCCAAAAAATAATAAATCGACTCCGAATGTGAATATAGCTTCACCTGCAGATGAATTTAATAATTTTTTTGTTAACATTGGACCTAAACTGGCCCGAGAAATACCCACTACGGCGCCTACAGGTGATACAATATGCAATAACACTGCTGTAAAAGACACCATCTTCATAAAGAACACAGACGAAAGAGAGGTCATTGAAATTGTTAAATCGTTCAAAAGTAAAACATCTACTGACTGCGATGGTATTGACATGCTACTAGTCAAAACTGTTATCGAATGCATAGTGAAACCACTGACGTATATCTGTAACCTGTCTCTCCAATCAGGTATATTTCCCAATGCAATGAAAATAGCTAAAGTAATTCCGATTTACAAGACAGGCGACAGAGGGGAACTCTCCAACTACAGACCAATTTCACTATTACCGCAATTTTCCAAGATACTTGAAAAAATATTCTATGAGAGAATTGACAACTTCATACTGAAGAATGATTTATTGTGTGAGCAGCAATATGGGTTCAGACACAAAAGGACAACAGCATATGCCTTAATGGAATTTACAGAAAAAATATCAACAGCCATTGAAAATAAAGAGTATTCAGTTGGAGTATTCCTGGATCTTAAAAAAGCATTTGATACAGTAGATCACAATCTATTATTAAAGAAACTACAAAATTGTGGTATTAGAGGGGTAGCACTGTCCTGGTTAAGTAGTTACTTAAAGAATAGATATCAGTTTGCATGTGTTAACAGCAAAAACTCAGAGTTACTGAAGGTCACCTGTGGAGTCCCACAGGGTTCACTTTTGGGACCATTATTATTCAATATGTATATAAATGATATATGTAAAGTTTCAGAAAAAATGGACTTAATATTGTTTGCTGATGACACTAATCTGCTATGCAGTGGAAACAATTTGGAACAACTTCTGGATACACTCGGAAAGGAATTAGGAAAGCTGAAACTGTGGTTTGATTCAAACAAATTAACGCTCAATTTAAGCAAGACAAAATTTATAGTCTTTAACAACCATCACAACTACCCAGTACCCAAACTCAGTGTAAATGGTGTAGAGATTGAAAGGGTATCCGAAACTAAATTCCTTGGAGTAATAATTGATAACAAACTGTGTTGGAAGCCACATATTAATTATATAAAAGGTAAAGTATCCAAATCAATTGCAATATTACACAGAGTGAAAAATTTGCTGAATCAACCCACACTATACACCTTGTACCATTCATTAATACTCCCATACATGACATATTGTAATGAAGTATGGAGAAATACATATAAAACAAACATATATCCACTCTTTATGCTTCAAAAGAGAGCTATTAGAATAATCAACAAAGCAGCTTACAGGGAACCAACAAACCCACTTTTTCTTAAACAAAAAACTCTCAAGTTGAAAGATCTGATTGACTTTAAAACCGCAATAATAATGTTCAAAGTGAAGAATCTATCACTGCCCGCAAATATCCAAAAGTTGTTCCAAACAAGGGAGAAACGATATCACTTCAGAGGAACATGTATATTTCAAAAGCCTACAGTGAGAACAACCACCAAGCAACACTGTATTTCAGTGCAAGGAGTCAGATTATGAAACGATTTTGGACCTGAATTAAAATCATGTACAAAGCTTGGACAATTTAAACAAAAACTAAAGGAAAAAATACTCCAAACATATTTACAAGACGACATGTAAACTCACGTAAGGATTGACATTTCCAGCCTGTGTTGTATTGTAGCTTAGTTTTTTCTTTTTTCTTTTTTTTTCTCTGTGACACTATGTCTTAGATTTGTTTTTGAATAGTAACCGCTTAACTTAGACTAGCTCAGTTTTCTTTTTCTCTCAGTCACATTTTGTCTTAGCCTTGTTTTAAATTGTAATCGCTCTTGTCTTGTTTTCTCTTTTTTCTCCTTTGAATTCTTGGATGGAATATGGGTGGGCAATATAAGCTGCGGCTTCAGCCATCACCCATTTCGGATAACTCACGTGGAATTGTATAGTAGAAGGAGTCTTTGTCTAATTTGACCTTGTTGTTATATTATACAGTTTCTTTTAACCTGTAATGTACTATCCGAAATAAATAAAATTCATTCATTCATTCATTCATTCATTCATTCATTCATTCAAATTACAGCCTCAAGTTTTTTTGAATATGATGCCACAAGCTTGGCACACATATCTTTGGACAGTTTCACCCATTCCTCTTTGTAGCACCTCTCAAGCCTCTCTCAGGTTGGATGGGAAGCGTCAGTGCACAGCCATTTTCAAATCTCTCCAGAGATGTTCAATTAGATTCAAGTCTGGGCTCTGGCTGGGTCACTCAAGGACATTCACAGACTTGTCCTGAAGCCACTCCTTTGATATCTTGGCTGTATACTTAGGGTCATTGTGCTGCTGAAAGATGAACCGTCACCCCAGTCTGAGGTCAAGAGCGCTCTGGAGTAGGTTTTCATCCAGGATGTCTCTGTACATTGCTGCATTCATCTTTCCCTCTATCCTGACTAGTTTCCCAGTTCCTGCCATTGAAAAACATCCCCACAGCGTGATGCTGCCACCACCATTGGCATGGTTATGAGCGGTGCCTGGTTTCCTCCAAACATGACGCCTAGCATTCATGCCAAAGAGTTCAATCTTTGTCTCATCAGACCAGAGAATTTTGTTTCTCGTGGTCTGAGAGTCCTTCAGGTGCTTTTTGGCATATTCCAGGCAGGCTACCATGTGCCTTTTACTAAAGCGTGGCTTCCATCTGGCCACTCTACCATACAGGCCTGATCGGCGGATTGCTGCAGAGATGGTTGTCCGTTGATCCAAAGAAAATGTCCATTATCCACAGTCCAAATGTCTGCTGTGACAGAGACATGATCCAGTGTCTCAAATTCGTTTTGGAGATCAAAATCCAATTTTGAATAATCTTTATCCAGATAGCAGGTAAATGTGTTTTAACTTCAGTGTCTCACAGTCTCAGCTGTCTGATGGAAAGCCACTGTTTATATCATGTCTTCAGTCTGAAACAACGTATCTGGCAATCAGTCTATTTAATTCTTGCTGGGTCACAAACTGTCCAGATGCATACCTGTGCTTGAAATCCAGCTGTGGCTGTTGAGAATACAGTAGATCCACTTCACGGTGTTGTTAGCATAGCTAGCCATTACTTAGCACTAGCTTTGTCAGAGGAGCTTGTTGCTGTTTTCAGGCACTTCTGAAGATTGCACTTACTTTCAACCAACACTTTAGTTTGCAACCCACCAATATGCTTTTGTCCTTAACAGTGACAAAGGAAAATAATCTATTTCCACAAAACAAAGTAGCTTCATCATTTCCCAGCAGGAGCAAGCTCCATTTGTGGCTGCAGGCTGCAACAATGAAGAGACTCTTTGCAGCAGGTCACCTTCACCGATGGCTGCGTCAGCTACACAGGGTCAGTTTGTATTTATTTGCACTAAAAATATCCATATTAATAAAATGAGTAACGCATATGATGAAATTTCAGTAGCTGTAATGCATTACTAAATTTTTAAACAGTAATTTTGTTACACAACATGATACTGCAAAAGTAGTGGCATTACAGTAACACATTACTTTGTAATGCATTGCTCCCAACACTGTTTACTATTTACACAAATTTACAAAGTTAAGTTAATCCCTTTCACAGCATGTGGGACACCATGTAATGTATGGGGTGGAACCTATCTCCGGTTCAACAAATTCACAAAGATGTAAATCTCTATTAAATTTGGATCTTACAGTATTGGTCATAAATTTTCAACATTTTCCTTGTTGATTTTCAGCTGTAAACACCAGTTTGCGACATGTTCCTCTTAGAAGTGTTAGTCTGAGGGAAATCATACAAACTCCACACATGAGTCATGAATGTATGATTGTTGTACAATGTAGTACTGTAACTAACTTGTTACGATGCTATATTTGCACTTTTTATGGGGATGGGAATGGGGGATGGCAGATTAACAAGGGGGAACATTTGGGGTCATTTTGCTAACAAGGGCGACGGCATCCCCCGTCATTCCCCCCTCAAATCATCTACTGAGCATACTGTACTGAAATACTTACCGTAACTGTACTGAATCACGCTGAATTTATGCTGCACCCGGAGCACAAGACCCACTCCATTCAGCTGACTCTCAGTTCAGTGAATGCACTAGTACACGATGAACGAACCTCGCCCACTCTGTTCAACTGTTTTTCAGTTTAGTGAATGGTAGGCAGTTGCATCTTCAGTACAACACTAAGTGATTCAGTGAATTAATATTTTGAACAAATCTTTTTAGTGTACAAGCCTGGACTGAATCAGTACGTTTTAGTGAACTGTGGATCCCATCACTATGGGGTGTACCCCGCCTCTCAGCCAAAGATACTGGAATGGGCTCCAGCCCCCCACAACCTTAAAAGGATTAAGCAGTTAAAAAGAAGAGGAATAAGATTACACTGTTTTATAGAATTCAACAAACATGTTTGTTTCTGCTACAAAGTTTTGTGTTTTGAGAGAAAAGAAAGAAAGCCAACTTTATTGTCATTTAATCTATGCACAAGAAAGCATGTAGAGTTGAACAAAATTACATTTCTCCTTTCTACAGTGTTAGCCGGAGTGGTGGCCTAGAGGTAGAGCATCTTCCCTACAACCGGGATGTCGGGGTTCAAGTCCTGGTCGGGTCATACCAAACGCCATATACAGTGGTGTGAAAAAGTGTTTGCCTCCTTCCTGATTTCTCATTTTATTGTATGTTTGTCACACTTAAATGTTTCACATCATCCAACAAATTTAAATATTAGACAAAGATAACACAAGTAAGCACAAAATGCAGTTTTTAAATGAAGGTGTTTATTATTAAGGGAAAAAAAAATCCAAACCTACATGGTCCTGTGTGAAAAAGTGATTGCCCCCCTGTTAAAACATAAATTAAACATAAATTAACTGTGGTCCATCACATCTTTGGAAAGCTGAGTTCAATTTCTCTAGCCACACCCAGGCTTGAGTACTGCCACACCTGTTTACAATCAAGAAATCACTTAAATAGGATCTGGTTGACAAAGTGAACTAGACCAAATGATCCTCAAAAGCTAGACATCAAGCTGTGATCCAAAGAAAATCATGAATAAATGAGAAACAAAGTAATTGAGATCTATCAGTCTGGAAAAGGTTATAAAGCCATTTCTAAAGCTTTGGTACTCCAGCAAACCACAGTGCGAACCATTATCCACAAATGGCAAAAACATGGAACAGTGGTGAACCTTCCAAGGTTCACCACTGAACCTTCCACCGACTGAAATTACACCAAGAATGCAGTGACGACTCATCCAAGAAGTCACAAAAGACCGCACAACAACATCCAAAGAACTGCAGGCCTCACTTGCCTCAGTTAAGGTCAGTGTTCATGACTCCACCATAAGAAAGAGACTGGGAAAAAATGGCCTGCATGGCAGAGTTCCAAGACGAAAACAACTGCTGAGCAAAAAGAACATAAAGGCTCATCTTAGTTTTGCTAAAAAAAAACCATCTTGACGATCCCCAAGACTTTTGGGAAAATACTCTATAGACTGACGAGACAAAAGTTGAACTTTTTGGAAGGTGTGTGTCCCATTAAATCCAGCGTAAAAGTAACACAGCATTTCAGAAATGGAACATCATACCAGCAGTAAAATATGGTGGTGGTAGTGTGATGGTCTGGAGCTGTTTTGCTGCTTCAGGACCTGGAAGACTTGCTGTGGTATATGGAACCATGAATTCTGCTGTCTACCAAAAAATCCTGAAGGAGAATGTCCGGCCACCTGTTTGTGACGTCAAGCTAAAGCGCACTTTGGTTCTGCAGCAGGACAATGATCCAAAACACCAGCAAGTCCACCTCTGAATGGCTTAAGAAAAACAAAATAAAGACTTTGGAGTGGCTTAGTCAAAGTCCTGACCTGAATCCGACTGAGATGCTGTGGCATGACCTTAAAAAGGCAGTTCATGCTCGAAAACCCTCCAATGTGTCATGGTTAAGCTGACAGCTCATGTGCACGATGCTAGCACTGGATGGAACCACACAAGGGGGAGATGTTCAACAGTTTATTAAATGTGAGAAAACAGCACACAGTTAATTAAACAGCCACTCGCCAGAAGAATCAATCCACCTGTGGAGAGAAAGCGAGAGCTGTCAGTGGAGGAACAGAGTAGGGAATATGGGTGAGCCAAATTGTCACTTACTCAAGGGATGGACTGGCAGGACTCCAGTGGGGAATAGACGAACCAGTAGGGTAGGGGAAATGAGCTAGTAGTGCCTGACCAGGTGAAGATTCATTGCTGTGGTAGTGGTGAGGTGGCAGGAGAGCGCACACAGTCCTGAGACTCACCCGCAAGATGGCAGCAACCTGTAAGGAGAGAAAAGAGTACAGTTTAGACGACATGTCTAAGCTTAGTACAAATGACCTGCTTGCCTGAATTAGGGCAGTATACCCAGACGAGCCAGCGTTGACTGCGCAGAGGAGGCCTCCTTAAGTACGATGGTTGATGAGCGGACGCAGGTGTGTCCTCTGCCTCAGGTGCAGTGAAGAGTTTGTGAACGTATGGCAGGAGGGGAGGGGCGCGCTCTCACTGCTCATGACACAATGTAGCTGAATTACAACAATTCTGCAAAGATGAGTGGGCCAAAATTCCTCCACAGCGCTGTAAAAGACTCATTGCCAGTTATTGCAAATGCTTGATTGCAGTTGTTGCTGCTAAGGGTGGCCCAACCAGTTATTAGGTTTAGGGAGCAATCACTTTTTCACACAGGGCCATGTAGGTTTGGATTTTTTTCCCTTAATAATAAGCACCTTCATTTAAAAACTGCATTTTGTGTTTACTTGTGTTATCTTTGTCTAATATTTAAATTTGTTTGATGATCTGAAACAATTATTTGTGATAAACGTACAAAAAAAACGAGAAATCAGGAAGGGGGCAAACACTATTTCACACCACTGTAAAAATGGAACTTCCTGCCGTCCAGCTTGGTGCTGAGCAAAAATGGAACAGAGGAGGGAAATGTGGGCGGCAGTGGCAGAGGAGGTAGAGTGGGTCGTCCAATAACCAGAGGGTTGGTGGTTTAAATCCTGCTCTCCCCAGCCATCCTGACATTGTGTCCTGGGCAAGACACTTCACCCACCTTGCATCCAGTGTCCCTGACACTGGGTATGAATGTGTATAAATGTTCAGTAGTGGTCGGCAGCCACATTTCCATCAGTCTGCCCCAGGGCAGCTGTGGCTTTAGTCATAGCTTACCACTATCAATGTCTGTCTAGAGTGAATGAATAATGGATTCACTGTAAGCGCTTTGAGATGTCACTTGACGTGTAAAGCGCCATATAAATCTAAACCATTATTATTATTATTATAACGCCCGTAGATGCTGGGATGGCTCCACCCCCCGCAACCCGAAAAGGATTAAGCGGTACAAGATGGATGGATGGTTGGATGGATGTTAGAGGATGCTCACTGAGCTCATTCACGCCACACACATGAACATGAACATGTGTCACTTTAGTCAATTTGACAGGAATCCAGCACACTATTTATAGCAGTTACTGCCCTGAGAGCCTTAACATTTTAATAAATGTGCCAAGTGTAGCTATATAGGTCCTTTTAAATTTTCTCATATTTTACCACACCAACACAAAAAATAGTAATGATGAAGAGCAGCCCAAGGACTTTAGTCCCATTTAGAATTTATAATGGAGCCATATGAAAAAGAGAAAAAGAAACAGAACACACAGATACACAGACGCAGACTGTAATACACACTTGGGCATAGATGTTTGTTAGAATACTGAGCAATTCTTCACCAACAACAGCGCAGGGATGAAATATGATGTGCTTTCATAGGAAATCCCAAGTTTTGAATTATTTATTATCACACTGTCAGGCTAAATGTTTGAAATTACAGTGCCGTGACAATCATTTGGCATGAATTATCCAAATGTAAATAGAAATAGAAAAGAAGCATTGTGTTTTCATCATAGAGTTTAAGGGATATGACCCACCAATCATTGCTTAAAAATGAGAGATGTGTAAAAAACTGTTTGTATTTATTGTTATTCTGATTATCTATCCATCACTATAGTATATCATACAACCAGAAAAGTGGTGCATGTTATAAATTTCAGGTCCATTTCAGTGACATATAAATCTTAATTTGTCCTAATCTTCATAATCTGTTAAAACTATTACAGTAGATGCCTTTTGAGACAACAGGAAAATGCATTTATCATATCTGATACTGTATATCAGATTACTGAGGCTCTCATCATTATACAGGTGCATCTCAATAAATTAGGATATCATCAAAAACTTAATTTATTTCAGTAATTCAATTCAGAATTATTGAAACTCATATACGGTATTATGTAGATCCATTACACACAGAATGATATATCCCAAGTGCTTATTTCTTTTAATTTTCATGGATATGGCTTTACAGCGCATGAAAAAAACAAATTCAATTTTTCAAAAAATTAGAATATTACATAAAATTTGTTTTAAAAAAATGGATTCTTAATAGAAATGTTGGTCGACTGAAAAGTATGTCCATGTACCCACTCAATACTTGGTTGGGGCTCCTTTTGCATGAATTACTGCATCACAGTGGTGCAGCACAAAGGTGATCAGTCTGTGGCACTGCTGAGGTGTTATGAAGGCTTAGGTTGCTTTGATAGGGGCATTCAGCTTGTCTGCATTGTTGGATCTGTGTCTTTCATCTTCCTCTTGATTATACACCATAGATTCTATATGGGCTTTAGGTCAGGAGAGTTTGCTGGCCAGTAAAGCACAGTGATCTCATGGTCATAAAACCAGGTACAGTGGACATAAAAAGTCTACACACCCCTGTTCAAATGCCAGGTTTTCGTGATGTAAAAAAAAAAAAAAAATGAAACCAAAATAAATCATTTCAAAACTTTTTCCACCATTAATGTGACCTATACCCTGTACAACCCAATTGAAAAACAAACTGAAATCTTTTACGGGGAAAAATAAAAAACTTATAATAACCTGGTTGCATAAATATCATCATAGTCTGTCATGGGCGACAATGACTGTTTCATTTAGGTCTGATCAGATTCCTCCACACAGCTCTGTCCTTAGCCAGCCTTTCGCTGCCAGGAATTCATGTCTATGTCCAACTTCTTCAAGTTTCTTTTGACAGTGTTTTTAAATCTGTGCCTTGGTCTACCCTGATTGTGTTTGCCCTCGCATAACTGTGAGTACAGTAACTGCTGAGGGAGACGCTGGTGGTCCATCCTCTCAACATGTCCGAGCCATCTCAGGTTCATCTGTATTAGCATGTCCTCCATTGATGGTAGACCAGCTCGTTTCAACACTTCTATGTTGGTTATCTTGTCTTTCCATGAGATGTTCATTATGGCTCGAAGGTGTCTCATCACGTACGCGTGGAGTTTCTTCACTTGCACTCTGTAGACAGTCCAAGTTTCAGCACCGTACAATAGAATAGCCAGTACTGTCGCTCTGTACACTTTGCATTTCACACGGATAGACACATGTCGATTGTTCCACAGTCTCTCCCTCGTTTCCAAACACAGCGCTCGCTCTTCCCATTCTGAGAGATAGTTCATCCTCCAGCCTAGCATTCTCTGAAACAGTACTCCCTAGGTACTTGAAAGTCTTGCACTTGACTAGAGGCTCTGTACCAATGCTGATCTCTTCTGGTAGTGATGTTGATAACTGGAACTTTGGTGGTTGATAAAGGCACTCTGTCTTCTTGATGTTGATTTGGAGGCTGAATTGGCTAGCTGCTCTTGCAAATTTCTCCACTAAAGATTGCATATCTTCCACGCTGTGTGCAACTAGAGCACTGTCGTCGGCAAAGAGCATTTCCCTTACTACCTTTATCGATGTCTTACTCTTGGCTTTAAACTGTGCCACATTGAACAAGTCTGCTTCTTTCCTTGTTTGAATGTATACTCCTTCTGAAGTGTCTTTGAAGGCCACCTCAAGCATGGCCGCCAGATATAGCGAAAAGAGTGTAGGTGCCAGCACACACCCTTGCTTCACCTCGTTGCTTACTGAAAAGTCTTTAGATACTGAACCACTCATTGCCACGTTTGCTTGCATACCTGTATGGATTGCCTCAGTCAGGCTGACAAACTTCTCTGTACAACCATATTTCTTGAGTACCTGCCAAAGTCCTTGTCGTGAAACAGTATCGAAGGCTTTACTGAAGTCTATGAAGACTACAAAAAGCGGCATGTTCTGTTCAATACACTTTTCTTGAACCTGTTTCAAGCAGAAAATCATGTCCATTGTGCTTCTTCCACGGTAGTACATTCTGCAAGATGTGTTCACTAAGTCTGTTAAGTAGTACACGTGAGAGAATCTTACCAACAGTGGCTAGCAGTGACATACCTCGGTAATTTCCACAATCCTTCCTGTCACCTTTCTTGAACAAAGGCACAATACTTGCATCCTTCCAGTCTTGAGGTACTTTCTGAGCATCCCATATCTCTTGGATGAGCTTGTACAGGCAGTTGGTCAGCTGAACACCACCAAATTTCCACATGTCTGTTGGAATTCCATCCCTTCCTGGAGATTTACCATCCTGTGTTGTCCTGATAGCTGCCATTAGTTCATCAAAATTTGGTGGTTCATCCAGACTTGATACAGCTGGTCGCTGCACTAGAGCTTCTTTAGCCTCTTCAGTGAGATCTCCAGGGTTGTTTAATAGTTGGTCAAAGTGGTCTGCAAATCTGTCCAGGATCTTGTCTTTCTCCTGCAAAACCGTTTCACCATCCATAGCCTTTAGTTGGATCAATCCTCTTGGTTTAGGGTCGTAGATTTCTCTCAGACCTGTGAAGAATGTTTTCATGTCCTTCCTGTCTGCTGCAGTTTGAAGTTTCTCCACTTTTTCATCCCACCAGTTGGACTTCATCTCTCTGGTGTACTTCTGTAGCTCACTCTGAGCCTCTGAGTATTTCTTCTTCTTCGACCTTGTGTTTCACTGTAGGTTTTCCTGCCTAGCTGTGTTCCTCGCTTCTAGCAGTTTCTTCAGGTGTTCATCATGCTCATCAAACCAATCTTGATGTTTCCTCTCAGGGTAGCCTAATACATCACTCGCAGTCTGATACACCGTATCCTTCAGTGTTGCCCATTTCTCTTCTACTGTATGTTATTCTCTGAGTTGTTGCTGTCCCAGTCTTTCAAGTTTTCATCCATTTCCAGTGCAAGTTCTTCCTGCTTCTTTTGGCCTTCAGTGCATTAGTGTTTAGCTTCCATGGTGGCTTCGCACCTGTCCTGCAGTGCTGTTTTCATCTCCAAATCCTTAATCTAGATCTCAGCATAACATGATCAGTGCTGCAGTCCACACCTCTCATTGCTCTGGTGTCCAATACATCCCTTATGTCTCTCTGCCTGACTATGATGTAGTCTAATAAGTGCCAGTGCTTGGATCTTGGGTGCATCCATGTCTTCTTGTGTGTGTCCTTGTGCTTAAATAGAGTGTTGATTATCACAAGGTTGTACTCTGAACATAGTGCAAGTAGAAGTTCTCCATTAGCATTGCACTTGCCTACTCCATAACTGCCTAGCACTCCTTTCCATTTCTCGGTGTCTGAACCAACTCTGGCATTAAAATCTCCAACGAGTATCAGCCTGTCATCAGTCGGTACACGCCTGATAGTCTCACGTAAATCACTGTAGAACTCTTCCTTCACCTCCTCTGTGTTAGTCATTGTTGGGGCATATACACTGATGAGTGTGGCATACATCTTCCGCTATAGTGGGAGTCTCATAGTCATTATCCTGTCATTGATTGGCACCGGCTCCTCATCAAGCATTGCTGCTATCTCCTTTCTAACTGCAAAACCCACTCCTGCTTCTCTCCTTTCTTGAGTTGATCTCCCACTCCAAAAGAAGATGTACCCATGGTCTTCCAAGCTGTCATATCCAGGCAATCTTGTTTCACTAAGTGCAGCTGTGTCTACATTGTACCTGTTCATTTCCAGGGCCACAAGCGCGGTCTGTCTTTCTGGGCGTTGTGATGTTGTTCTGTCCAACAGAGTGCGTACATTCCATTCTGCTACACACAAGGTTGCTGTTTTCCTCTTCTTTTGTCTTCCTGCTCCTAGCTTACTTTTTGCTGCCTGTCGGAGTGTGAACAGATCAGCGCGGACCTTGTAAGCCCGGGCGACGTCCGAGCCGGTATGAGTTGCTTTCTGATTGACCATTTCATGAAACTGCTTGCAAAGTATTTGAGTACTGCTAGCTTTTGCTGGACTAGCAGCGCATTCTTGGCAGATAAAGGTAATATCAGTGGCAAGGACAAGCCAAGACAAACTGACCGAACCATAATGACAATGTTTTATCGGGCTTTTATTGAATCTGTTTTATCCTTTTCTTTAGTGTCATGGTTTGGTCAGATAAAACTGAAACAGAGGAAATCCTTGGATCAGGTAGTTAGATGGTCCAGTCGTTTGCTTGGTGAGCCACAGCTAAGCCTGACATCCCTGTACACCAGACAAGTACAGAGGATGGCTACCTCCATTTTAAATGATGACTCCCACCCTTTGCACTGCCACTTTCAGCTTCTTCCCTCAAGACGGAGGTTTGCTGTCCCAAAAAGTAGAACCCAGCGCTACAAAAACAGCTTTGTCCCTGCTGCTGTCAAAGAGTTGAACAAGCTGTAACAATATATTGCACACAATTTAGGTACCTATTTATTAACTCCATTTTATACTTACTTATTTTTGTAGGATGTCACTTGGGTTCTAAATATTTTATTGGGTTTTAGACCTTTGAGTTTTTAACCTCTTTGACTAGTTTTTAACTTTTGATATGACCCTTCTCTCTTACCTCTGGTTTTTCTCCCATCTCTTTGTCTTTTTATACCCTGATTGATGGAGCCTTGAGTATTCTTATCATGTTTATAGTCAGCTTCATATGTGCCTGTGCTTGTGTCTATGTTGAATGTAATTTGTAGCTTGTAAATATGGATGTCACCAGACTGTAAAACAAATCTACCTACGGGTACAAATAAAGTAACCTGAACCTGAAACTGAAACTGACTCCAGTATCTGTTGCAGTGACTGACCAGATGATAGGTTTGTTTATCTCTGCTCTTTGTGTAGTGCATGTCACAATGCACCGACTGGCACAGTCCACCACAGACCTTGCGACAGATGTGTTTATCTGCCAGGATGTCCAGTCTCACCCTGTGTAACTGGGAGTGGTCCACCATAGACCTGTGGCAGATATTGTTTTTAGTTCTGCCAGGATGCCCTGTTTCACCCTCCACACCCTCGGAAGAGCGGGGATTCCGGTTGAGTTGCCGACGGCCTGACCCATGAGACAGGTAGTACCGGTTTTCATGGTTATCCGGTAGCAAGCAATGCAATGCCTGACCTGACACAATAAATATAAATATGCACACCCTTAAACTCATACTTTGTTGAAGCACCTTTGACTTTTATTATAGCCCTCAGTCTTTTGGGGTAGGAGTCTATCAGCATGGCACATCTTGATTGGGCAATATTTGCCCACTCTTCTTTGCAAAAATGCTCCAAATCTGTCAGATTGCGAGGGCATCTCCTGTGCACAGCCCTCTTCAGATAACCCCCACAGATGTTCAATCAGATTCAGGTCTGGACTCTGGCTGGGCCATTCCAAAACCTTTATCTTCTTCTGGTGAAGCCATTCTTTTGTAGATTTGGATGTCTGCTTTGGGTCATTGTCGTGCTGAAAGATGAAGTTCCTCTTCAGCTTTCCAGCAGAAGCCTGGAGGTTTTGTCCCAGTACTGACTGGCATTTGGAACTGTTCATAATTCCCTCCACCTTGACTATGGCCCCAGTTCCAGCTGAAGAAAATCAATCCCAAAGCATGATGGTACCACCACCATGCTTCACTGTAGGTATGGTGTTCTTTTGGTGATGAGCAGTGTTGTGTTTACACCAAATAAACCTTTTGGAATTATAGCCAAAACGTTCAACCTTGGTTTCATCGGACCGTAACACATTTTCCAACATGCATTTGTGTCATGAATTGCACCTCGGGGCAGAGAGGAAGGACCCAGACGCTGGACTGCAGTTTGTGATTTATTCAAGGAAAACAAAGTACTAAGTGCACAACAAAATAAAGCCACAGAGAGAATAACACGGGAACTGAACGAGGAAAATTGAGAATGACAAACTTACGTTCGGAAGTCATAAACAGAAGCCAAGACTGCAGCGAGGAATGCAAGGAGCAACGGTCTTAAATAAGGCATAACACAATAGGACACAGGTGTGGATATCAGAGTGGGCAGGAGAAAACAATAGTTAATAATCTGGACGAGCTGAGAGCAATGAGAGGGGAGTGACCGAAGCTGACAGCTGACAGCTGACAGGGGTGATGCCCACATGGAGCACAAACCCGGAAACGTTACTGACAGCTGTCAACCCAGAGGAAGAACACAACAGTAAAGATATACAGAATAAAATATCAACAAATACAGAGAAATAAATACAACCTAATACAAAATAAGGGAATAACATAACTATGACATAAACAGGAAAATGAGAACCATTACGAGAATTACAGAAACCAAAAGGCACAAAATACATCAAATACATAATAGAGAAAAAGCCATGAGACTGATCATGGCGGAAACTTCCAGTGCTCTGCTCATGACAGAGCCCCCCTCTCAAGGGGTGGAGACCAGACACCCCAGGGTACAATCAAATAAAAAAGAACCCCTCCCCCCCAGTAGGAACACAACAATAACCCACCCCGGGTGGGTGGTGGGGGGAACAGGCTAGGAGGGAACGAAACAAAACCCCGCTCAGGACCCACACCAGGTAAAACCCCAACCACCTAAGCCCCCTGGGCCAAAGAGCTGGACAGTTCAGGCAGGTGACCAGAGTCCCAGGCCCGCCAGATGGCACGATGGAACGAGTCAGGTGGCCTCCCAGAGAACGTGGGCCACCCAACTCTGCGGCACTGTCTGTTGGGTGGTCTTTCCGAGTTTTTCAACCACCTGAACAGAAGGAGTGGTCCAGGAGGTGGCTGCCCAATGGGAAGAACTAATGGTGAGCACAATATAGGAGTCAGGGAAACCATGATGATGTCAGGTGAAGGAGAGGGAACCACGATGGCCTCGGGCAGAGGAGGGGGAACCACAACAGTGTCTGGCAGAGGAGGGGGACCACAACGGCGTCTGGCAGAGGAAGGGGGACCACAATGGTGTCTGGCAGAGGAGGGGGGACCACGACGGCGTCAGGCAGAGGAAGGGGAACCATGACACCCTTGGACTGGCCTGTAGCACCCTCGGTGGTCCTGGACTGGGACATTGCAGCACCCACGGTGGCTCCGGGCTGGAGCGGAGCTGCACCCATGGTGGACCCCGAGTGGGTCATAGCTGCACCCACAGTGGGCCTGCACTGGGCCATAGCTGCACCGTCAGTGGCCCCCAGGCTTGACCAAAGCTGCACCCACAGTGGCCCCCGGGCTGGAGCGTAATGCCCACAGCAGGCCCACACTGGAGCGCAGCACCCACATAGGTTTCAGGCTGAGGGGCAGCACCCACGATGGTCCCCGACTGGGACACAGCACCCACAGAGACCCGGACTGAGGAGGAGCTGCACCCACGGAGGTCTCGGGCTGGGATGGAGCACCCGTGAAGACCTCATCCAGAGGGGGAGAAGCACCCACGGTGGTCCCGGGCTGGGATGGAGCACCCGCAACGACCTCAGCAGGGGGAGCTGGACCCACGGAGATCTCAGGCGGCGAGGCCGGACCCATGAAGACCTCTGGCGAAGCTGGATGAACCTCGGTGACCCTGCGGGCAGGAGAAAACAATAATTAATAATCTGGGCCAGCTGGGAACAATGAGAGGGGAGTGACCGAAGCTGACAGGGGCGACGCCCACACAGAGCACAAACCTGGAAACACTACTGACAGCTGTCAACCCAGAGGAAGAACACAACAATAACTAGAAAAGCACTCGGAGAGCGCAGACCTCCGCCAAGTGCCACAGTTCCCCCCATACAGTGTTTGTGTGTACGTTTTCAGATTCCTTGACCATGAAAACATATGACTAGCAATTGGATTGACAATGATAGGATTTGTGGTTCAGTAGTAAAAGCATTACCTCCTTGGCGGAGGTAATAAACTGAAGTGTTGGTGTTGTGTCCATCTCCTCCATCTCCAAACTCCCAGGCTGCGGGCGTTGCAATTGAATGACTGAATGAATGAATGAATGAATCTTTATTTCGGATAGATTAAGAGTACAGGTTAAAAGAAAGTGAATAATATAACAAAGGGGGAAATAAAATCCAACAAGGTCAAATTAGACAATAACTCCTCTGATTATACAGTTCAACATAAGTTATCCAAAATGGGTGATGGCTGAAGCCGCAGCTTATATTGCCCACCCATATTTCATCCAAGAATCCAAAAGAAAAAACAAAACAAATCATGGCACAATCGCGTACAACCCACAGGCCAATGGGTTATGCGAGCGTTTTCATAGATCACTGAAAGCAGCACTGAGGTTCACTGACGGATGCAAATTGGGTCGACAGGTTGCCGTGGGTTTTATATTGGGTTTGCCCTCCGTGGCAAAAGAGGATTTAGAAGCTTCCCCGGCAGAGAGCTTCTTTGTGCCCAGCCACTATGGCTGCCCGGGCAATTTCTGCCAAATAATCCGGCGCCGGACAGCTGCCCGTCTCAGCTTTTGCAGCGTAGCGCACGCGCCGGACAGCTGCCCGTCTCAGCTTTTGCAGCGTAGCGCAAACACAGGCGCGCTGCCGGGCCCTGCCCACCACTGGTTTCCGCGTGCTTTTGTGCCTAAAACTTTGAAGAAGGCGGAGTTTGTGTTCGTCAGACACGACGAGCAGCGCCCTCCACTGGGCCTGCACACATGTTGAAAATGGCCGTATGTCACAATGTTAAAGAATCCTTTAAAAAATTCCTGTATCCAGACGGTGATCATCCCCAAAATTTAATCAGTTCTTCCTTGTACCATTTCCAACAACGCCTGAAAGTTTCATTGAAATCTGTCCAAAACTTTTTGAGTTATCTTGCTAACCAACAGACAAACAGACAGACAAACAGACAAAACAGACAAACGTTGGCAAAAACATAACCTCCTCCTGGCCTCCGGCCTGGCAGAGGTAAAGATATACAGACTAAAATATCAACAAATGCAGACAGAGAAATTAATACAACCTAATACAAAATAAGGAAAAAACAAAACTATCACATAAACAGGAAAATAAGAACTATTATGAGAATTACAGAAACCAAAAGGCACAAAATACAACAAATATATAAATATAGAGAAAAAGCCATGAGACTGAGCATGGCGGAAACTTCCAGTGCTCAGGTCATGACAGTTTGGGAGATTTCAAATGTGTTTTTGCAAAATGTAGCCGGGGTTGGATGTTTTTATTCAAAAGATACTGTAAGGCTTGCGTTTTGCCCCCCTAGACAGGAGATTGTTGTCCTATGTACTAAACAGCCAGTACTTGGCAGAAATTCCTGCAGTTCCTTCAGTGTTGCTGTCAGCCTCTTGGAAGCCTCCCTGACCAGTTTTCTTCTTGTCTTTTTATCAATTTTGGAGGGATGTCCAGTTCTTGGTAATGTCACTGTTGTGCCATATTTTCTCCACTTGATGATGACTGTCTTCACTGTGTTCCATGGTATATTTAATGCCTTGGAAATTCTTTTGTACACTTCTCCTGACTGATACCTTTGAACAATGAGATCCCTCTGATGCTTTGGAAGCTCTCTGTGGACCATGGCTTGTGTCAACCCAGTCTCAGTAAATAACATATCTAATAAATGTTTTCCACCCGTCTAAAATCATACATTTGCACATTAAATAAAAAAATAACGTGCCTTGGCACGTATTTACAAGCCGAGTCCCCGAGACCATGCTTTCATTCACTGCGCATGCACACAACACTCCTTAACAGTCATCACTATGCATGTGCAGAACAACGCCTGTTTTACTTTAGTTTCCAAACGTTCATTTGGTTGGTGGGAGGGACGTTCAAGCAACGACATAAAAACACGTGAGTTTGAGTCTCACTTTCATCATGAGTTACTTTTTTGTTAGTTTTTTTTTTTTCTCCTTAGTTTGTTTTTCACTCCACTAATGAAAGGCTCCTGTGAGGTTAGGGTTTAGGCATTAAGTTGTGGGGTAGTTGTTAGATGGTAAAAGACAATAAAAGTGACAGGAGCACAAACTGGCAAATGTTAAGCTGCCATTAGACACTTTTCTTAAAGCTGTAAATGCCATATATCCACTGCACATGAAAAATCTTTTTTACGTGTCTGTGTACGATTTCTCTGAGTGACAAAATGTACAATTTGACATTTTTTTTGGTGAGACTGGGCTGCTTGTGCTGTAAGATGTGACTACAAAAATGTCAGGAAAAGCGTACTGGAACAGCTGAACTTTATTTGGGGTTAATCAGAGGCACTTGAGTGTACCGACTCCTATTAACATGAGTTTGAATGTGATTGGTTAATTCTGAACACAGCCACATCCCCAGTTATAAGAGGGTGTGCATATTTATTGATTTTTTTTTACATCACAAAAACCTGGCATTTGAACAGGGGTGTGTGGACTTTTATATCCACTGTATTGGTACTTTTGGCAGTGTGAGCAGGTGCCAAGTCCTGCTGGAAGATTAAATCAGCATCTCCATAAATCTTGTCAGGAGAGGGTAACATGAAGTGCTCTAAAATGTGCTGCTATATGACTCTGCTATGGACTTGATAAAACATAGTGGACCAACACCAGCAGACGACCTCTTCAGATAAAGTAAATTTTGCATTTCATTTGGAAATCAACATCTTGGAATCTGGAAGAAGAGTGGAGATGGACAGAACTGAAGCTGCTTCAGGTCCAGTGTGAAGTTTCCACAGTCAGTGATGATTTGGGGAGCCATGTCATCTCTTCAACTTACCCAGTCTTTTCTTGTCTCTGTCCCAGATTTTGTTGGAATGTGTTGCAGGCCTCAAATTCAAAATGAATGAATATTTGCAAATATATATTTATATATATATAAATGTATCAGTTTGAACATCAATAGTAGTTTCATTTTTTATAGCGCCTTTCAAGAAACCCAAGGTCGCTGTCACTGTGACAGCACAGTGACAGCACATTAAATCTCTTCTTGTTGCATTCTGTTTTTATTTATATTTACACAGCATCGCACTCTTGTTTGCCATGATGATGGACAGGCTAACAGATGAGGTTAGGCAGGAGTCTCCATGGACCATGATGTTTGTAGATGACATTGTGATCTGTAGTGAGAGTAGGGAGCAGATGGAAGAGAACCTGGAGAGGTGGAGGTATGCTCTGGAGAGAAGAGGAATGAAGGTCAGTAGAAGCAAGACAGAATACATGAGTGTGAATGAGAGGGAGACAGGTGTAATGGTGAAGATGCAAGGAGTAGAGATAGTGAAGGCAGATGAGTTTAGATACCTGGGGTCAACCATCCAAAGCAATGGAAAATGCACAAAAGAGGTGAAGAAGAGAGTGCAGGCAGGGTGGAGTGGGTGGAGACAAGTGTCAGGGGTGATTGTGACAGAAGGATAGCAGATAGAAGGAAAGGGAAGATTTACAAGATGGTAGTGAGACCTGCTGTGATGTATGGCTTGGAGATGATGGCTCTGATAAAAAGACAGGAGGCGGAGCTGGAGGTGGCAGAGCTGAAGATGCTAAGATTCTCATTGGGAGTGACTAGGAGGGACAGGATTAGAAACGAGTATATCAGAAGGACAGCTCAGGTTGAACAGTTTGGAGACAAAGTAAGAGAGACAAGGCTGAGATGGTTTGGACATGTACAGAGGAGGGACACTGGATATACTGGACAAAGGATGTTGAAGATGGAGCTGCCAGGCAGGAGGCAAAGAGGAAGACCACAGAAGATTCATTAATGTAGTGAAGGACGGCATGGAGAGGGTTAGTGTTACAGAGGAAGATGCAAGGGACAGGGTGAGCTGGAGGCAGATGATCCCTAAAGGGGGCAGCTGAAAAAAGAAAACACAACATCCCACTCACTGGAATTGAGGTTTGTATGTCTTTTGTTGTTAAACAAAACATTGGTTGCTGTTCAGTTACTTTTTTACTTAATCAAAGAATTTTTTGTTTGTTTTAATATTTTAATTGTTTGTTGTTTAGTACTAGTCTGTGTGTAGATGCCTCTGGGAGTGACTCCTGTGTAGCTTGCGGGTGAAGCTACATATGGGTCCATATTGAGAAAACTAGCTTCTACCCCAGATGACAAGATAGTGTTTCACATTTGTGTCAAATATGTCAATTATGGCTCTTAAAATAAGGTGAAACACATAAAGCCAAAGTAGCAACTTCAAAAGAAAAGGCTTAGATACATGAATATAAACAAATGCCACATTGTCAAGTCATGTCAAGCTCATGTATACGGTCTTGGTCTCATGTATACGGTCTCTCATGTATAGGGTCTTGTTCATCCCTTTGCAAGACATCCTGTCATGAACTTCCCTGTGCGCTTCTCCACAGCGCACGGAGGAAGAGAAGGAAGAATGAGGATTTAAGCGCAGGGTTACACCAAACACATATTTATTGAAACTCAAATAGACAGACCACAATGACGTAGACAGCTCAGGTGAAACTTTAGAGTCCTCCAGGACGCTCGACTGGCACGGGAGAAGAAGCTGGGCAACTGTGCCTAAACGTAGCAGTTGTGCCACGAGGGGAAACGCTACAGACCAGCGTCGCAGCACAACTGCAAACAGAAACGCAGACAGCTCTTATTCACCATGCAGGAACAGTCAGAGTCGTCCAAGTCTGACAGCAAGCACACACACAAATAATCCTTCAAAGACGTGATGGTTACACAGTGAAAAACAACCGTGAACTCGTATAATGGTCCAGTGGTGTTTGACTGGCAAAGAGCTGCCTAAGTACAAATACCGCTGGCATGACAAATTGGCCACACCTGGGCGAGGCGCGGGAAGGATTACCGGCGCAAACAGCTGATTGTCAGAGAGAGAGGGGGCGTGGTCGGACCGGCAAAGGTTCGACAGCGCCCACCAGGAAGTGGGTCAAACAGCTGCCTAACGATCGCTGGCCAGAGCAGCGGCTACAGGCATGGAAAGAAACAATACACAGACATGAAAACAACAAGAAATCAAAAGATACCAACACATGATAAACCCAATGCCTGAGCCAACAGGAAACATGGGCTCGGTTCGTGACACATCCAAACCTAAACTGTGACTCATTTTATTGTTGTAGCAGTTTGTTGATGCAACAAATATGACTTTGAACAAGAAACAAACTTGATTAAAGTGAGTTTGACCGAATGTCAGCAGTGGCAATAAAAAAAAAAAGAGCTCACTGTTTTTGCTTCATACCATACTGACCTTATCCTGTCTGGAACACAGTGCTCCTATTTGAATTAAGGTCACAGCAGTCTGAAGTGCAACATGAAAAACTCACAAACATGCAATGGCACTTAAAGCAAAGGTCTATGAGGTTTATTAATAAACAGATGTCAGATTAATAACTTACAGAGACAGAGGAGGGAGCTGCCCCACCCTCCTCTGCAGCTGGTCCTCAGCAGGTCACTTTGTGGTATCACCCCAGGAGGCTTCCAAAAGCAGCCACTTCTCCTGCAGTGTTGGGGATGAACTTGAGGAGCCCTTTCAAAGCACCCCGGGGATTCTGTCTCTGTGTGACCCTAAGGTCACAAACACAGTGGGGGTGGCTCAGACACTTCCTGTGTTTGGATTGTGGGCATCTCATTTATTTCCCATTTGTGTTCTTGTAGTAACGAAAAAAGTCATTTACTTGTTTATCTTCCTCTGGGCTTCATTTATTACAAAGTGAGAATAGAAAAAATGGTTTGTAATTGTAAATTTTTAAAACTCTTCTAGGGGATGCAGTTCATTATTCTGGGAAAATGTAATTAGCTTTGTATCCAACAGAAATTGTTTCTGATTTAGAACTTATCTGCAGTGAAATATGAAATGGTCATACTGTTTTTCTCCTTTTAGTCTTGTGGCAAATGTGCAAATGATGTACAGAAATCCCTAGAACCCATCAGCATTAACAAGCTGTCAGCCCTACTGAACATCTTGCTACCGGTGATAAGGGGAATCCAGGAAAAGAGCTGGGACAGTCGCCTTGGGAGTCTCAGCCTTTCCTTTATTTTTTGTTTCCATGGCACTAGCTCATCCATTCCCACATTTCTTACTGGTCGTTCAGTCTGGATACTGCTACTATTACTCATACGCTGTAGGATCTCCCCTCTGTATGTCCCTGTGCAGCACACCAGAGCGCCCCATCAGCAGCACTGTGCCATCTGCAGGCACAAGCCTCCTAGCAAACCCGCTGGGTTTATCTGTCACTATGTGCGTCTGTGTTTCCTGCAGGACAGGTGAGGTGAAAAATAACCTTCTGGTTGGTTGTTTCATTGAGCCAGCAAAAGAGGAAGCCCCCACGAGTAAGGAAAATGAATTCAAAGAGAGATGTGCATCTTTGTTGTTCTTTTAGATGGAGATGCTGCTGGTGCATACAAAGATGTAACAAAATAATCAAGGGAGCTATAATGGCTCATCGTGAGAAGGCAAGGTCAATAATAGCCCTGCAATCTCTGATACTGATGTTTCACAAAGAGAAGAAAAATATTAATGTTGCTTTTTTGTCTTTTTGCTTAACACTTGCAACTGTGTAATGGTTTGAATCAGAGTTTGAAGCACTTGTAAGGAAAGCATTGAGGATTTTCTAAAAGCCATCCTGTTACTACCACCACAGCTTCCAAAAATAAGCTTGTCGCTTCTTTCCATCTATCAGCATTGTGGTTGACTGCCTCACTATAAGCAATTACTGCTCCAATTGGACTTAATGACACTGAGGGGGAGGCAGATCTGCAGCTTGGAGAGCAGCTATGTGCTATTTATAAATCTTTTGAACAGACACCTGAAGCTGCTTCATAAATGCTGAAGAGTTCCAATGAGAGCACCACCCTCCTGTTTACCAGTCAGTGATTGGCTCAGGTGTTTCACGACCAGACCATGACCTACTTGTGAACCTGGTTAATCTGCATAAAACAAACATAAAGGCATGGTCATTATTTTTATCTGCAGCATCGGTGTGAAGAAGCTGTTCAGGTGTTTTTTAAACTCCCTTTATTCACTTCTGAATCTTTAGTTAGGCATATTCTGTGTATCAGGATGTGTCGTCCATCTTTGTCTGCCACTGGTCGGTCCAGCATGGTCGCACATGTCATCGTCAGCCTGGGTATCCCCAGACTGATATCTTCATTGGCATTTCCACACAGGGATAATGAAAATGAATGACAGTATGTAGAGAGCAGTATCACCAACTCTCCATGCTACATTAACTCCCACCGGCACAGTTTTTTTTTTTTTTTTTGCCAGGAGCATAGCTATTCTTCCTTTCCATTCGGATGGTCCACTGGGTGCATTTTGGCAGCTACACTACCTTTAACATGACCACACTTGACATGACTACTAAAATACAGACATTATTTTTGTGACTGCACTTTGTGTAGGGCGTTGTGATGAATCAACCAGCTGGGGTTTAAACAAGCAGCCAGATGGGGTCTTAACAATGTTCTTGTTGTGTTTGGAGCTGTAGCCATGCTCCTTCAAGTATCTCTCTTCTTCCCTGTGATTAAACAGCCTTCAGTCATGAATTAAATTTGGGACACTGATGTAAGGAATACTTTAAGGGTTGAATTCTGATGTCTTTAATTATCCAAAATTGTATGGAAGCCAAGAGTGAAGGGTTGCTACTATCTTTTTCCATTCTGTTTTCACAAGATAATGGGATAAATTAATGTGTTATCACAGGATAACTGATTGTCTCAAGAAAACAGAATGACGAAAGAAAATGGCAATCATGGCTGCTCTCGACTTCCATAAAATGGATTAATTAAATTCATGCCTATACCTCAGTAGCACAGCAGTTAGCACTGTTGCCTAACATCTAGAAGGTTCCAGGTTTGAATCCCCAGGCTGCCAGGGGCTGGAACCTTTCTGTGTGGAGTTTGCATATTTTCCCTGCACTGTGAGGCAGGTGCTCCGGTTTCCTCCCACAATCCAAACACATGCATGTTACATAGGTGAATTGGTGACTCCAAAATTGTTCCTAAGTATTGGTCTCTGACAGGCCCTTAAAATAGAGGGTTAGTGCACCTACTAGTGAAGCACTTTAAGTGGTCTTTGTGCCTAGAAAAAGCGTTATATAAGTACAGGTCCTTATCCCTTACCTACTCATGTCTTAATCAGCATTGGGGCTAAACATGCAAGTAGAGTACTTGTTTTAGTATAACATTGTAGTTATGCAATGAAATTAAAGCAACCTGTTGATTTTAAAAAGTTCTGAAAGTTCCCTGATCATTTGTGGTGTTTCTCTTTGTTTGACACAGCTGTGTCATCGTGAGCTAGTTATGATAATAAACTGGCCTTAACTCCATGTTTTGTTTTGTTTTTTTTTTACCTCCACCAAGGAGGTAATGTGATCAGAGCAGTTTGCTTGTCTATCAAAATTACACAAAACTACTGGACAAATTTTGATGAAATTTTCGCCACAGGTGGTCCCTGGGTTACGAATGAACCCATTAGATTTTAGAGGTGATCCATGAGTGCATGGATCCATAAAGCCCTGTTTTGCAATATAATGTGATCCGTAGGCAGGACTACGCAAAAACTACTGGACAGATTGGAGGTAAGGAGGGATGGACAAAGGGAGGGAAGGTAGAGACAGACAGATGGGCGGATGGAGCCTTAGCAGAGATATGTGCTCCCTGAGTGCCCTGTAGTTCGAGAATGTGACTAGCATCAAAACAGAAATTAAATTTTTACTTTTTTTGTCAGGGTAATGATGGGCCTCTGTGGAGCTATAAATACTGCAAGCTCACTGCAGGTGGAAAGTGATGTTGCTCTTGGTGCAAAAGTTCCCTTTAAACAAATTTAGTGTCAGCTGGATGAGATACTAAAGTCAACTCTTTATGCCAGTGGTCCCCAACCTTGTCATGATTTGCCCCTCACGGCAGAGAGAGACAGACCCACGTGCCAACTGCAGTTTGTGGCATTTATTAACAAAAGACACACAAAGTTCCAAAAGTGCATCAAAGCAAAAATCCAAACACAGATAGTAAGGTAAACTTACACTTACTTAAGGAATGAACTTGGAATAAACTCACCAGAGTGGGGAAAGAGCTCTGGTGATGAGGAGGAGGAATCATTAAGACTGCTGCAAAAATGAAGTGAAAAAGCAGTCCTAAAATAGGGTGAGAACAAATAACACAAGTGAAGACAGGTGTGGGATCACATGAGCGGGAAAAAAGTTAATAGTGGTAAATGATTGGGATCAGCTGGAAATAATGAGAGGAGAGCCACATGGAGCATCAACCAGAAAATGCCCTGACAGCTGTCAACCGCAATAATAAGGAATCAGAATAAAATATAAACAAGTATAAACTGAGAAATAGATACCAATAAATACAGGATCAGAATGTAGTAAAACTGAGACATAAACGGGAAAATAAAAAACAAGCACGGATAACAAAACCCAAAATGCACAAATATATATAAATACAGAGAAATGAGCCACGGACTGAACATGGCAGAAGCTCCAGTGCTCAGCTCGTGACAAACCTTCTTCGCTATACATAACAGAATCAAGTTTTTAAAAAACTGTGGAAAATAAAACACTCAGCAAACTTGAATATTCATTAAACAGATGATCAGAATAAATTCATTGATTTTTTTTTTTCTCTGCAACTGGTACCAAGTGCCCCATGATCTGGTGGTTGGGAACCTCTTCTTTATGCAATAAGGTAAATTCTCAAGTTTAGAAACATGCCAGACAAGGCTACTCATCCTCTTTGTATTGTCACTGTCATGGCGGCCGCTGGGCCGTCATCGTCATCATCATCATCATCAGCTGCGCACACACTGGCAGGTGGCAATCAGCGGCCTTTAAAAGCCAGAACCGCAGACGGCTCGGCACAGAGTCGTCTGTCGCCTTTGCCCAGCAATGTGCCGAGATTACGACCTCAAGCCAAAGCCAAGACTAGGACATCACGTCAAGCTAAGCTAAGTGAGCAACCTCAGCACTCATCCTCTCCTAGCCTTTTCCCCTGTGCACAGGTGGACCTCCCTGGCGGCGGACAAACCACCCCAGCTGACAGGGCACTATCTCCTCCACCTCGGAGTTCCTCCTCACCTCCGCTACGTCAAGCACCACGAGCACTGCATCGCACGGGCACTCGGAGCCAGCAGGATTTACTCTGTGGCACCTGCAAGTAAGCATCACTAGCTGCAGATCTCTCATCCTAACGAACAGCAGTAATTGTTTGTGCTTGTGTGTTCCAGGGTTGCCAGGTCGCCGCAGGATACGCTCAGCTCCAGTGACCAGACAGCCACGCACTCATTCACTCACGCACTACACACACATAATATCAATAAAGAATAATTGTCTAATATCTACTCGTGTCAGCGTCTGTCTCCTGGGTCCCGAACCATGTCAGTACGACTCCGTCAAGTTGACCCAGCTGACAGCGCACTGTCGCGCCGCCTAAACACTCTTAGCGCTAGAGTAGGTATGATTACACACCAGTAGACAGTCATTCTAAACCAATTAACTCAGGTTATCGGCCGTCTGGACCGTCTGGAAGGACACCAGACGTCCCCCCCGGCGACCGGTGCTTTTCCAGCCCCCATAGCCGCTCCTACTAGCCAAGCTAATTCACCACCTTTACATCGTCTCACTCCCGTGCCAACCCCCGCCCGCTTTAGCGGAAAGCTCGGGGAAGTGCGAGGGGTTATACTCCAATGCGAGTCAGTGTTTCTCCGCGTCCCGGGGAACTTTGCCACTGATCAGAGTAAAATAGGGTATATCACCAACCTGTTTGGGGGTAGAGCCTTAGACTGGGCTTACACAGTTATGGTTAAACCAAGTTATCCTGTTTTGACTTACCAGCAGTTCCTGGCAGAGTTTATGGAGGTGTTTGATCATACAGACCGGGGCGCGGTGTTAACCGAACGGCTGCTAAGTCTTTGGCAGGGCAGTAGATCTGCCGCCGGTTACGCCATTGACTTCCGGGTGTTAGCCGCTGAGGTTGGGTGGGGGGAGCCAGCACTTTGTGGTATCTTTCTACGCAGTCTTAGCTCCGAATTGAAAGATGAGCTAGCGGCACGGGACAAACCAGACAAGTTAGGGGAGTTAATTTCCCTCACCATCAGCTTGGATAGTAGGCTAAAGGAGTGAGTGGCCGAACGGCGGACAGCCCCCCGTTCGAGTAAACCCCGCCCTCACTCCGCTAGGTCTCCCCTCCTTGCTCTGCCCTCGTCAGAGGAACTTCCGGAGCAGGA
Source organism: Pholidichthys leucotaenia (assembly GCA_020510985.1). Classification (NCBI taxonomy): domain Eukaryota; kingdom Metazoa; phylum Chordata; class Actinopteri; order Cichliformes; family Pholidichthyidae; genus Pholidichthys; species Pholidichthys leucotaenia. The sequence goes on along the minus strand of CM035841.1, from coordinate 296,579,021 downwards.
GGAAATGATTGTAGGGCAATCGGGAGTTTCAGCGGCTGAAAGACAGCGCCGCAGGGATCTGGGCCTATGTTTTTATTGTGGCAATGGGTCTCATGGGGTTGCTGAATGCCCGAACTGGTTAAGAAGGGGAGGTCCGAGGATCACAGTGGGGGGATTCACGGACAAGAACCAGAAAAAGCCCCTCACTAGTTGCTGCATCCCCATTAGGCTACTCCACAAACACAAAGAACACTCCACACATGCCTTAGTTGACTCTGGAGCTGAGCAAAACTTTATCTCCAGAGACCTGGCAACCCAGATGGGCCTCAGCTGTCAACCTCTATGTCCTCCTGTCAATCTCGTCACCTTGTCCAAGGCGTCTCTAACATCTGTTTCCCATCAGACAACCCCTGTGTCTATAATAGTCTCTGGGAATCACAGAGAGGAAATTCGGTTCCTAGTTTTGCCCATCTCCTCCTCACCCGTCATCCTGGGGTACCCCTGGCTTCGGCTTCATAACCCCACCTTCGACTGGCAAGCAGGGAATATTACAGCGTGGAGTTCGTTCTGTCTGAGTGCCTGCCTCCAATCTGCGGCGTGTGCCCCCTCGGTCTCGGTGCATCTACCTTCGACGCCACCCCCAGACCTGTCCAAGGTACCTGAAGTCTACCACGACCTGGGGCCGGTGTTCAGCAAGTCACGGGCGCTGTCCCTTCTCCCCCACAGTCCTTATGACTGTGCTATCAACCTCAAGGCTGGGGCCCCTCTCCCGGCGAGCCGTCTATACAGCCTGTCTGCCCCGGAGCGCGAGGCCATGGATACATACATAAAGGAGTCCCTGGCATCTGGGATTATTCGTCCTTCGTCCTCAGCTGTGGGTGCAGGGTTCTTCTTCGTGGGGAAGAAGGACGGTTCGCTACGCCCCTGCATCGACTTCCGGGGCCTCAACGAAATCACGGTCAAGAACAAATATACACTGCCTTTGATGAACACAGCCCTTGATTCCCTTCAGGGGGCGTCCTGGTTCACTAAGCTAGACCTGCGGAACGCCAACCACCTGGTGCGCATCAGAGAAGGTGATGAATGGAAGACGGCTTTCCGGACCCCAAGCGGCCACTTCAAATATCTGGTGATGCCGTTTGGGTTAACCAACGCTCCGGCTGTGTTTCAGCGCTTGATAAATGACGTCCTCCGTGATTTCCTCAACTCCTTCGTGTTCGTCTACCTCGATGACATTCTCATCTTCTCACGCACGTTGGAGGAACACCAGGTGCATGTACGACGGGTCCTGCAGCGCCTCCTGGAGAACCAGCTGTTCGTCAAGGCAGAAAAGTGCGAATTTCACACTGACCAGACCTCCTTCCTCGGGTTCATCATCGCCCGGAATCAGGTGCTCCCCGACCCGGCCAAAGTCAAGGCGGTGGTGGACTAGCCCACGCCCACGTCCAGGAAACAGTTACAGGGGTTCCTGGGCTTCGCCAATTTCTACCGTCGCTTCGTGCCCAATTTTGGGAACATCGCCCGCCCCCTAATTGCTCTCACTTCCCCTAAGGTCCCCTTTCGTTGGAATGAGGAGGCTGCAGCGGCGTTCGGGAGACTGAAGGAGGAGTTCGCTTCGGCCCGCGTGCTGACCCAGGTGGACCCGGAGCTGCAGTGCCTGGTGGAGGTGGACGCTTCTGATTCGGGGGTTTGGGCCGTTCTCTCCCAGCGCTCTCCAGTGGATGGCAAGATTCGACCGTGTGCATACTTCTCCCACCGCCTGACGCCCGCAGAAAGAAATTACTGCATTGGAGACAGGGAGCTGCTGGCCGTGAAACTCGCCCTGGAGGAGTGGAGACACTGGCTGGAGGGGGCTGCCCAGCCGTTCGTCGTTTGGACTGATCACCGCAACCTTGAGTACCTCAGGACGGCCAAGCGTTTGAACGCCCGCCAGGCCCGCTGGTCGCTTTTCTTCGGCCGGTTTAATTTCACCATCACCTACCGGCCGGGGAGCAAGAATGGTAAGCCTGACGCCCTCTCGCGGCAGTTCGACGCACCATCCACCGAAGAGCAGGAGGTGACCATCCTGCCGCCCTCTTGTGTGGTGGGTGCGCTGTCTTGGGGGATCCGCAAGAAGGTCCGAAGAGCGCAGGAGACGGAGCCTGATCCGGGTGGGGGCCCCCCGGGTCGTCTGTTGGTTCCCCGCTCTGTCAGGGGTCAGGTAATCGAGTGGGGTCACGCGTCCAAGCTGGCGTGTCATCCGGGAGTGGGCCGAACCACTGATCTTCTCCAGAGGACTTTCTGGTGGCCAGGGTTGAGAAAGGATGTCAACAGCTATGTCCGGGCCTGTGCCCAGTGCGCTACAGGGAAAACATCATCATCCCCCCTGGCGGGTCTTCTGCACCCTTTGCTCATTCCTTCTTGCCCCTGGTCCCACGTAGCCATGGACTTCGTAACCGGCCTACCTCCCTCTGATCAATTCACGACAGTTTTGACGATAGTGGACCGTTTTTCTAAGGCGGCCCATTTTGTGCCTCTCCAAGGGCTGCCTTCGGTGTGGGAGACGGCGGACCTTCTCGTCCAGCATGTGGTCCGTCTTCACGGAATCCCCGCTGACATTGTTTCGGACCGAGGACCACAGTTTGTATCCCAAGTCTGGAAGGCGTTCTGCACAGTGCCCGGGGCCACGGCCAGCCTCTCCTCTGGGTACCACCCGCAGAGCAACGACCAGTGCGAGCGTGCAAGCCAGGAACTAGAGGCTGCACTCCGCTGTGTCATCTCCTCCTGCTCCTCTTCTTGGAGCACATACCTACCTTGGATTGAGTACGCCCATAACACCACGGTGTCCTCTGCTACGGGGATGTCCCCTTTCAAGGCGTCACTAGGGTTTGATCCACCATTGTTCCCTGAGGAGGAGAAGGAGGTAGCGGTTCCTTCAGTACAGGTCCACGCCAGGCGTTGTCGACGGGTTTGGTCCATCACCCGCAGAGCCCTTCTGAGGACCACAGAACGCAACATCCAGGTGGCCAACCGCCACAAGAGACCTGCCCCGGACTATAAGGTGGGTCAAAAAGTCTGGTTGTCCACTAGGAACATCAGTGTGCCGGCTGAGAAGCGCAAGCTAACCAAGCGCTTCATCGGCCCCCATGTTATTTCTCGTATTGTCAATCCTGTGTCTGTGCGCCTTGTTCTCCCCCCTTCCATGCGCATCTGCCCCACCTTTCATGTCTCCCAGGTCAAGCCGTGCATCTCTGACCCTCTGTGCCCACCCCCCGTGGATCCTGCCCCCCCGAGGATGATCGATGGCCATCCGGCCTGGGGGGTGACTGCCATCTTGGATGTCCGCCGGAGGGGTCGGGGCCTTCAGTATTTGGTGGATTGGGAGGGGTTTGGTCCTGAACATCGCTCCTGGATTCGCCCGGCGTTGATCCTCGACAAGTAGCTGATCCACGATTTTCATCGGGCGCATCCAGGTAGGATAGGGCAGGTGCCTGGAGGCACCTCTAGAGGGGGGAGTACTGTCATGGCGGCCGCTGGGCCGTCATCGTCATCATCATCATCATCAGCTGCGCACACACCGGCAGGTGACAATCAGCGGCCTTTAAAAGCCAGAACCGCAGACGGCTCGGCACGGAGTCGTCTGTCGCCTTTGCCCAGCAATGCGCCGAGATTACGACCTCAAGCCAAAGCCAAGACTAGGACATCACGGGTGGACCTCCCTGGACCTCCCTGGCGGCGGACAAACCACCCCAGCTGACGGGGCACCATCTCCTCCACCTCGGAGTTCCTCCTCACCTCCGCTACGTCGAGCACCACGAGCACTGCATCGCACGGGCACTCGGAGCCAGCAGGATTTACTCTGTGGCACCTGCAAGTAAGCATCACTAGCTGCAGATCTCTCATCCTAATGAACAGCAGTAATTGTTTGTGCTTGTGTGTTCCAGGGTTGCCAGGTCGCCGCAGGATACGCTCAGCTCCAGTGACCAGACAGCCACGCACTCATTCACTCACGCACTACACACACATAATATCAATAAAGAATAATTGTCTAATATCTACTTGTGTCAGCGTCTGTCTCCTGGGTCCCGAACCATGTCAGTCACAATCCCAAATGACCATTTATTTTCAAAAGAGACATTTATTTCCTCATAAGGAAACAGAGTGATTTAATACATGATTTCTTTAGGAGGAGTAATCTGTTACCTTTAAAACAGAAATCTTATGCAAGGTCATTTTGATGATGTTTAGACTTCATAACTTTTTTTTAATGAGATTGTTGAGTGGTCAAGGGGAGCTCAAGGAGTGTTCAACGATCTCCCAATGATTTCTCGGTGATCGAATTTCTGAATGTAAGTAGCAAGGTAAAAAACCAACACTGAATGTTCATGACCTTCAATCCCTCAGGCGGCACTGCTTTAAAAACTGACATCCAAGCATGTCAACACATACAATTGTACTAATGCTCCCCCAAATGACCCTTTGCCCCATGCCCTCTGCAGTGCCTTTTTGGATTTTTAAAAAAAAAAACTATTATAGATTTCTGAAAAGACGTCTTCATACAGATGTCTCTGTGTAGTCTAAATTTGGCTGAAAAAGGAAAGATAAAAAGCTGACTTTCTCAGGTTGTTGGAAAGACATCATTATATTGACCTCTGTAGCCAACTTCCATTACACTATTATCATTCATTTTCTTAATCCTTTTAGGGTTGTCACAGCATCTTTGGGCAAGAAGCAGAGTACATCCTGGACAAATCACCAATCCATCATAGCACATGGTATTCCTAGATAGGGCTGTGTGATATTACAATATATATCGGTGACACAATAAAAAACATCTACAGTGGCCGCATACACATTAAATAAATAATAGATAAATTAAAATGTGTCAAAGGAACAAACTGGCTCTTAATGTACTGTAACTTGATTTCTAATAATTTTTAATTTGTCAAGTAATAATGAATAAAGTTTGTCATCTCAAATGCACATTAACCTCTTGCACTCTGGTGTACCGCGGGCGGGCATGTCTCTGCATCCTAGAGCGCACGAGGGCGCACGAGGGTGCACGAGAGCGCTGCGTCCTAGAGCGCACTGAAAAAAAAAGCTGCATTTCTGTTCTTCCACTACAGACACAGCCGCGAACAGATTAGATGTGATTGACCTCTCATTCGACTAATAAGAGCCTTGAATTGGGTTTCTGAAACCTTGAAGAACCAATGCCTGAAAACCTAGCAAGAAGGACCCGCCTACCAACGGCTGGGAATACAGCCAGCCAATTGAAGCACAGAAGTTCGAAAGCTGTTTTGTGTAAGGCTGGGTGAAGAGAGACTGACTGCTGCAGCAGATGAAAAAAGGACCCGAAGGAAGAACCGCCACAGACCCAGCAGCACGCAGACCACCCACAAGTGCAACCTGTGTGACAGGGACTGCCATTCGCGCATCGGCCTGTTCAGCCACAGGCGGTGCTGTCCCAGCAGAGTAGACGTTTAGGATTCTCTTCCATGGTCATCATAGACCGACGGAGGCCGACGACGAAGGCTGGGTGACACACACGTGTTCGCCAGTCTTTTTTTATTACTACTGTTATTTGTTTTGAAAAATCGTTTGCCAAAACCGCAATCATGGAAGTGCAAAACCGCAATAATGGAATTATGTTTTGACTGGGTCGCGTGACCAGAACCATGAGTCCGTAAGAAGCGGACCAACTTCATGTTCGTCTGACAGTGAGGAAGAGAAGTTCGCCAGCTACGCTGCTGTTGTGAACAGGTAAGTGTTATAAGCTAAATTATTCTTTATCCCTGAAAATTGTAATCAAAAATGACTTTTGACCGATCGGTAAATTACAGCTGTGCGTAGTAGACCGCGGCGCACGAAGTCTGAAGTCCGTGCGCCGCGGTACACGGTTCATGCGCCGCGTCCGGACCGTGAACGGACCGGACCGTGAAAATGCAAACTGTGCATTTGCATTTTCATCCCTACTGATGATGTGTTGTTGCAATAGTAATCCCACTCAGTACGAGAGGAACCGCAGGTTCAGACATTTGGTGTACGTGCTTGGCTGAGGAGCCACTGGTGCAAAGCTACCATCTGTGGGATTATGACTGAACGCCTCTAAGCCGCGGTCGCCACATCGCCACATGACTGTTCCGTCATGTAGCGATGGCCAATGTCCGTCCTCTGTAGCGGGGGGGGGTGGGGGGTGGCAGTTGTTATCTTCTACATTACAAATATTTTAGAATAATTTTTAGTGCACTGTAGGTTATTTTTTCTTGTAAAAAAAAGCCACACATTTTTTACGTGGCATGCTTCTTCGTGTGTGGGGGCTTGTTTGTTCATTCATGAATGAATGAATGAATGAACAACCCCCCCCACACACACACACAGCCCTGAGTGTCACCTTTCATTAGAGCCCAAGATGAAGCTTCTATATTGAATCATTCAAAAGTTACAGACGTTTTTCCAAACTGTGCCATTTGGCACAGTTCAAAAACGCCTGGGAACTACCTGAGAACAAAGCTGTGTAATATATTCATTTTTTGTGGTATTGTTACAAAATTTTGACCTCAGCTGGATAACACTTGGTTCTACATTTCTGTTGCATTTTCCAGCCCGGATCTGAAGCTGTGTGTTATTTGCAAGCATTTGTATCCAAAAAAACACCCAGGCGAAATTTATTTTCTTCAAGTTCAGTATGTCTAGATGACTGTTACTCAGTGGCAGGAGCACTTAGAGCGATTATGACGGTTTTGCCAAAAAATTCAAAGTGTTTTCTTTTAAATGAGACCAACCCCATGAAGATGCTGCAAAGGGTTGAAGAACAGCTTTTGATTTACTTTGGGTACGTTATTTTTTGGCGTTTTTAGGGAAATTGACCAGAGTGCAAGGGGTTAAAAACAATTTTATAACAACACTGCAAAATTAAGAAGCCAATTTTTATTGTCATTCAAGCCATACAGCCAATCATGTACAGTAGGACAAAATTGCATTTCTCCTATCTACAATATTAATCACATCTAGAATCAGAGGGGCCGCTGCCATAAACAACTTTTCCTTCCCCCATTCTATTATGCTGAGCACCAAGCTAGAAAGCAGGAAGAACCATTTTTATATGGTCTTTGGTAGGACCCTACCTGGACTTGAACCCACAACCTCCCGATTGTGGGGCGGATGCTCTACCAACTAGGCCACCACTCTGGTGGGTTATGGTTTGCTTACTTACTGCTTACTACTCCTGCAGGGTGAGGGCTGGGTGGCTATCACCATGCATAGAGCCAATCAGGTTAACCAGTGTGTGCCAACATTGCTGGTTTTGGGCCAGCTCCTCTGCATTGTCAACAGGGACTCCGAGCTGTTGGAGGTCTCGCTCCACCACATCAAACCATCTGATGCGTGGCTTGCCCCAAGGTCTTTTCCACCCTGAGACCTTGGGTCGAACATGAGGTTGGCTTTTGTCGGGTGTTCTGGTGGGAAGCGGAGGACATGGCCAAACCAGCAGATACGCCGCTGTGTAATAAGGTGGGATGCTGCAGGCTGATGTGTGCGGGCTCAGAGCGCGTCATTAGAAGTGCGCTAGGGCCACCTGATGTTCTCAATGGTTCTGAGGGCCTGACTGTCAAACCCATCCACTCTCGAGGCCAGAGTCTTATTCAGTGGCCATGTCTCTGACCCACAGAGTAGGATGGAGAGGACTGACACACTGTATGTGTGGAGCTTTGTCTTTCGGGAGATTGAACGATGGCGCCAGAGAGGTTTCCATAGTGTCTGCAGGGCTGATGCAGTGAGGCCACGTCTGCGGTTGATCTGTGGTTTCATGTCCCCGTTGTTGGTCTGTGGAGCCCAGATAGACAAAGGAATTGACAAACTCGATGGCATCATTCCTGAACTGTAACGGGGATGGGTCCAGTCCTTCACCGCCATGCATTAGCTTCGTCTTCGTCCAGCTCACCTGAAGGTCCAGCTTCACTGCCTCTTTGTGGTAGACAACTAGAGCATCTCTCAGCTGACTGTAGGATGGGCTGAAAAGGATGGTATCGTCAGCATATTCAAGGTCAGCCAGATGGTAGTTGCCAAACTGCATGCCAAGGACCCGCTTGCAGACCTTTGTCATCAGACAGCCTATGGCACAACTGAAGAGATCAGGAGCAGCCACACAACCTTGTTGGACCCTGCTGTTGATGTGAAACCAGCCGGACTCCTTTCCATTCACACGGCCACAGCTCTTCAAGCTGCTGTAAAGCCGCTTAAACAGGGCTACAATCTTGGGTGGGGCTCCAAGGGTCTGCAGGATACTCCAAAGAGAAGCGTGGTTCATGGTGTCGAAGGCAGCCTTAAGATCTATAAAGGCTATATAAAGATGGCTGTCCTTGTGGAATTCATAGGCCTTCTCTATTAATAGGCCAACAGCAGAGATGTGGTCTGAGGTCAAGCGGCTGGGCATGAAACCTGCCTGCTGAGGACAGGAAGCAGTGGCATTGGCAGTGGCTAAGAGATTGGGGTCAATGGGAACAGGAGGATGATGCAGGAGGTGACTGAAGTGCTTTTTCCAGCGGTCCAGGCACTCTATCTCAGTGGTGATGAGATTGCCACTGATGTCCTTCACTTGGGCTGTCTTGGTGTATGGGCCATTGTGTGCTTGACAGAGCATACTGAACACACGGCTCATGTTGTTATTTCTGGCCGCTGACTCCAGGCACTCGGCTTCTTCCAACCAGTAGCTCTCTTTGTCCTCTCCAATGACCACATTGCGTAAATGGTTTAATCTGTGGTACTCCATCAGGTTGCCTCGGATACAGGCCTCTCGGCGACGGTCGATGATGTCCAGAGTCCTCCGAAAGATCCAAGGTTGTTTTGGGGAAGATTGTGAACGTCGCAGGGCATTGTGGGCAGACTGGATGATGTTTTTCTTGAAAATCTCCCAGTCGCCCACTTTGTCCGTGGCCAGGGCACTGAAGCGGTTGTTGATAGAACATCGAAACTCAGTGGAAATGTTGGGATCGCAGAGTTGGGAGGAGTCCAGACGGGACTGGTACTTGGCAGAAGGATTGGCTCGTAGCTTCAGCTTTAGCTGTGCGACCAGCAGGCGATGGTCAGTGTTATCAAGCTCTGCTCCTCTGAACACATGGCAGTTTGTCACAAATAATTTCCAGTGGTGGGAGATGATGATGTGGTTGAGGGCCTTTCAGGTTCTGCCATCCGGGCTATACCTAGTCCAGTGATGGATGAGTTTTCAAGGAAACCAGGTGTCGGCTATGCAGAGAATGTGGGAGTGACAGAGCAGGGGGCTCCGGTTTCCTCCCACAATCCAAAGACATGCATGTTAGGTTAATTGGCTGTTCTAAATTGTCCCTAGATATCCGTTTCCTATAGGCCCTTAGAATAGAGGGTTAGTACTAGTGAAAGCGCTTTGAGTGGTCTTTGTGACTAGAAAAGCGCTATATAAGTATAGGTTAGTTAGTTAGTTAGTTAGTAGAAGGAGACGATTACCATTGTCGTTCGTAGATGGGTCAGCAAAGGTGGTGCTGACAGGTCGATTGGGAGACTGGGCTGGTAGCAAATCTCTGGAGGACAGGGTAGCTTTGGCATTGGTAAGAATGATGGTGACGTCGTGTGGTGGAACTTGTTCAACAACCTGATGAAGCTCCCCAAAGAAAGCATCCTTCTATTCCTCATCTGCAACATCGATGGGGGGATAGACAACAACAACTGTCATCTTTCTGTGCTGGTGAAGAAAGTGGGCTGAAAGTAGTCTGTTGCTCACTGGGATCCAACTGATGAGTGACTTGTGGATGGGTTTTGGCATGGCAAGTGCCACACCATAGAGGCCCGTCCGCTTCTCAGGGCCACTCTCTCTCCTGGGTCTGGCCTTGCTGTGGCAAAGGGGCTTTTGTGTTCCAATGATCCGAAGAGCGTTAGCATCTGGACCTTGCTCCTGGTAAGGTCACACTTGGTGGGTCGGTCTCTGGAAGAGGTTCCAAACAAACAGTGACCCACAGTGTGTCGGCACACTGTTAGATAGCAGCCCCATCATCCGAATATCCTGCGGAGGGCTAACAACCTACCCAGGAGAAACTTACTTTGTTATGAAACCAATCAGAAGAAACTGGACTGTCCATTTCGGAATTGGATCCCAGCATGCTCCCGACCAACGAGTACAGATTGACATTCGCCACACCACCCGTGTTGCCACGTGGAATATCCAGACACTGCTACGCACCGGAGCAGCCACACTGCTGTCCCAAGAGTTCGCCCACTACAATATCACCCTGGTGGGTCTCTGCAAATCATGGTGGCAAAGCAGCAGTGAAACCATTGTCGGGGATTATTGCTTCATTTGGAGCGGTGGGTTAAGGGGGATGCATAAAAAGGTGCATAAAATTAATGATAGATGAATTTGTACAATTGATTTTTTCAGTACATAATATATAATTTAAAATGTATAAAAAGGACATGGTCCTTTTTATTGGTTATTATATATAAACTATAATTTACGGAAAATGTATATCGTTATCATTAAATAAGATTACTTTGTGGATTAAGAGAGAAGACGAGACACAAGATGACAACACAGAACTTTATTCCTCCTCCAACACAGAACAGTTAAACTCGGAGTGCCAAAGCGAACTGCTTAATAAATTTTCTTCCCACCTCTGGCACTCAGGGTAAACACATTAACATACCAGTTATGAAGCATGAACACACATCAACATACACATTAACATACATGTTACAGAGCAAGGCTTAGTACAATATATTCGCACCCCCTGCGTCCTCAGGTGTGAGTCTGGCATGGCGGGGGTGAAAGGCAGTTGTTTATTTACTTCCTACCCCCAGCATTGGCCTGCTTGCTACCGGATAACCATGAAAACTGGTACTACCTGTCTCACGGGTCGGGCCATCGGCGACTCAACCGGCATCCCCGCCCTTCCGAGGGGGTGGAGGGTGAAACAGGGCATCCTGGCAGAACTAAAAACAATATCTGCCATAGGTCTATGGTGGACCACTCCCAGTTGCACAGGGTGAGACTGGACATCCTGGCAGATAAACACATCTGTCGCAAGGTCTGTGGTGGACTGTGCCAGTCTGTGCATTGTGACATGCACTACACAAAGAGCAGAGATAAACAAACCTATCATCTGGTCAGTCACTGCAACAGATACTGGAATCAGTTTGTCTTGGCTTGTCCTTGCCACTGATAATACCTTTATCTGCCAAGAATGTGCTGCTAGTCCAGCAAAAGCTAGCAGTACTCAAATACTTTGCAAGCAGTTTCATGAAATGGTCAATCAGAAAGCAATTCATACCGGCTCGGACATCGCCCGGGCTTACAAGGTCCACGCTGATCTGTTCACACTCCGACAGGCAGCGAAAAGTAAGCTAGGAGCAGGAAGACAAAAGAAGAGGAAAACAGCAGCCTTGTGTGTAGCAGATAGGAATGTACGCACTCTGTTGGACAGAACAACATCACAGCGCCCAGAAAGACAGACCACGCTTGTGTCCCTGGAAATGAACAGGTACAATGTAAACATAGCTGCAGTGAAACAAGATTGCCTGAATATGACAGCTTGGAAGACCATGGGTACATCTTCTTTTGGAGTGGGAGATCAACTCAAGAAAGGAGAGAAGCAGGAGTGGGCTTTGCAGTTAGAAAGAAGATAGCAGCAATGCTTGATGAGGAACCGGTGCCACTCAACGACAGGATAATGACTATGAGACTCCCACTACAGCGGAAGATGTATGCCACACTCATCAGTGTATATGCCCCAACAATGACTAACACAAAGGAGGTGAAGGAAGAGTTCTACTGTGATTTACGTGAGACTATCAGGCGTGTACCAACTGATGACAGGCTGATACTTGTTGGAGATTTCAATGCCAGAGTTGGTTCGGACACCGAGAAATGGAAAGGAGTGCTAGGCAGTTATGGAGTAGGCAAGTGCAATGCTAATGGAGAACTTCTACTTGCACTATGTTCAGAGTACAACCTTGTGATAACCAACACTCTATTTAAGCACAAGGACACACACACAAGAAGCCATGGATGCACCCAAGATCCAAGCACTGGCACTTATTAGACTACATCATAGTCAGGCAGAGAGACATAAGGGATGTATTGGACACCAGAGCAATGAGAGGCACGGACTGTGGCACTGATCATGTTATGCTGAGATCTAGATTAAGGATTTGGAGATGAAAACAGCACTGCAGGACGGGTGCAAAGCCACCACGGAAGCTAAACACTAGTGCACTGAAAGGCCAAAAGAAGCAGGAAGAACTTACACAGGAAATGGATGAAAACTTGAAAGACTGGGACAGCAACAACTCAGAGAATAACATAGAAGAGAAATGGGCAACACTGAAGGATACGGTGTATCAGACTGCGAGTGATGTATTAGGCTACCTTGAGAGGAAACATCAAGATTGGTTTGATGAGCATGATGAACACCTGAAGAAACTACTAGAAGCGAGGAATACAGCTAGGCAGGAAAACCTACAGTGTAACACAAGGTCGAAGAAGAAGAAATACTCAAAGGCTCAGAGTGAGCTACAGAAGTACACCAGAGAGATGAAGTCCAACTGGTGGGATGAAAAAGCGGAGAAACTTCAAACTGCAGCAGACAGGAAGGACATGAAAACATTCTTCACAGGTTTGAGAGAAATCTACGGCCCTAAACCAAGAGGATTGATCCAACTAAAGGCTATGGATGGTCAGTTTTGCAGGAGAAAGACAAGATCCTGACAGATTTGCAGACCACTTTGACGAACTACTAAACAACCCTGGAGATCTCACTGAAGAGGCTAAAGAAGCTCTTGTGCAGCAACCAGCTGTATCAAGTCTGGATGAACCACCAAACTTTGATGAACTAATGGCAGCTATCAGGACAACACAGGATGGTAAAGCTCCAGGAAGGGATGGGATTCCAGCAGAAGTGTGGAAATTTGGTGGTGTTCAGCTGACCAACTGCCTGCTCAAGCTCAACCAACAGATATGGGATGCTCAGAAAGTACCTCAAGACTGGAAGGATGCAAGTATTGTGCCTTTGTTCAAGAAAGGTGACAGGAAGGATTGTGGAAATTACCGAGGTATATCACTTCTAGCCTCTGTTGGTAAGATTCTCTCACGGGTACTACTTAACAGACTCAGTGAACACATCTCGCAGAATGTACTACCGGAAACCCAGTGCGGCTTTAGAAGTGGAAGAAGCACAATGGACATGATTTTCTGCTTGAAACAGGTTCAAGAAAAGTGTATTGAACAGAACATGCCACTTTATGTAGTCTTCATAGACTTCAGTAAAGCCTTCGATACTGTTTTGCGACAAGGACTTTGGCAGGTACTCAAGAAATATGGTTGTACAGAGAAGTTTGTCAGCCTGACCGAGGCACTCCATACAGGTATGCAAGCAAACGTGGCAATGAGTGGTTCAGTATCTAAAGACTTTTCAGTAAGCAACGAGGTGAAACAAGGGTGTGTGCTGGCACCTACACTCTTCTCGCTATATCTGGCAGGCATGCTTGAGGTGGCCTTCAAAGACACTTCAGAAGGAGTATACATTCAAACAAAGAAAAAAAGCAAACTTGTTCAATGTGGCACAGTTTAAAGCCAAGAGTAAGACATAGATAAAGGTAGTAAGAGAAATGCTCTTTGCCGACGACAGTGCTTTAGTTGCACACAGCGTGGAAGATATACAATCTTTAGTGGAGAAATTCGCAAGAGCAGCTAGCCAATTAAGCCTCGAAATCAACATCAAGAAGACAGAGTGCCTTTATCAACCACCAAAGTTCCACTTATCAGCATCACTACCAGAAGAGATCAGCATTGGTACAGAGCCTCTAGTCAAGTGCAAGACTTTCAAGTACCTAGGGAGTACTGTTTCAGAGAAGGCTAGGCTGGAGGATGAACTATCTCTCAGAATGGGAAGAACGAGCGCTGTGTTTGGAAACTTGAGGGAGAGACTGTGGAACAATCGACATGCGTCTATCCGTGTGAAATGCAAAATGTACAGAGCGACAGTACTGGCTACTCTATTGTATGGTGCTGAAACTTGGACTGTCTACAGAGTGCAGGTGAAGAAACTCCACGCGTACGTGATGAGACACCTTCGAGCCATAATGAACATCTCATGGAAAGACAAGATAACCAACATAGAAGTGTTGAAACGAGCTGGTCTACCATCAATGGAGGACATGCTAATACAGATGAACCTGAGATGGTTCGGACATGTTGAGAGGATGGACCACCAGTGTCTCCCTCGGCAGTTACACTACTCACAGTTATGCAAGGGCAAACACAATCAGGGTAGACCAAGGCTCAGATTTAAAGACATTGTAAAAAGAAATGAAGAGGTTGGACATAGACAGGAGTTCCTGGCAGCAGAAGGCTAAGGACAGAGCTGTGTGGAGGAATCTGATCAGACCTAAATGAAAGAGTCATTGTCGCCCATGACAAACTGCTATGATGATGACCCCCCAGCGCTCTGGTGTCCTTGGCTGGCCCCCCAACACCCTGAAGTACTGGGTGGAGTGTCACCTCCTTTGTGTCACCACACAGTCCTTCTCCTTCCCGAACACCCAGAAGGGGTCCTAACCCTCTGGACCTTTGGGCTTGAGCAAGCGCCGGTAGCGGCTGTAACGTGGGTCGATCGAAGTGCCTACTTGTCGAGGCCGGTAGGAGAAAGACTTGGTTTCTGGAGGGGGAAAAGGTGGGGAGGGGAAAAAGTTAGTTTCTTGAAAACAGTCCTCTGTAGGGGGAACACTAATCTGTGGACCCACTGTAGGTGGGCGCCCGCATCAGGAAGCTTGAGCCAACACCACCTGCTCGTCTGCCAACACATAAGCGGGCTTCAGCCTGTCTATGCGGACAGTTTCCTTACACCCCCACTCCCCCCTCCCCCAAGTCTAACACAAACTGTTTCTCCCCAGTTTCCAACACTCTGGGCCGTTGAACGGCGGATGCAGCGGGTTTCTGTGAGCATCGTGCCTCACAAAAACAAATTTGGCATTCTCTAAGCACTTTGGAACAAAAGTATAGGGAAAATAATGGTGCACCAGGCCTGGAACACTGGCAGCCCCTGTACTGGAAAAAAGGTGTGTGAGCCGATCAGTATCGGGCGCAGGGCTCTCTGGCAAAAATTCCCCCAGGATCTGCAACGGCTGAGAAAAAACAAGTTCTGCCGGGGAAGCTGCCAAATCTTCCTTAAGTGCGGAGCACAACCCCAATAGGACCCAAGGCAGGTGGTCAACCCGATTTGCATCCATTAGCGAGGCTCTGAACGCTGCTTTAAGTGACCTCTAAAAGTGCTTGGACAAACCGTTAACCTGTGTTTGTATGCGGTGGTGAGGTGGATTTTGACCCCCAGGCTGTTGGCCATCGCGGACCAAAGTTCCAAAACAAATTGCGGACCCCTGTCAGAAGTGATGTCCAATGGGGATCTGAACCGTGTGACCCAAGCTGGCAAAAATGCGCAGGCTACCTCGGCAGACGTGGTGGAACGCAGCAGAACCACTTCTGGCCAGCGTGTAGTGCTGTCCACAATTGTTAAAAGGTGCGTGAACCCCTGCAACAGTGGAAGCAGACCCATTAAATCCATGTGTACGTGGTCAAACCTCCTGGCTGGAATTTGAAAAGGCTCGAGGGGGGCTTTGGTGTGCTTGTGCACCTTGGCCTGTTGGCACGCGACGCATGCTGCAGCCTATTCTTTCACATCCCTGCATAAGTGAGGCTAGAAGAATTTGGACCCCACTAGTTTAACTGAGGCTCACACGCTGGGATGTGAAAGGGAGTGGACAGACTGGAAAACGCAGTGGCACCAAGAGCTTTGGAACCACGTGGCGGGTGCAGCCAGTGAAGATGTTGCAGAGCGGGGGGCGGCACCCTTCTTGTACCACCCTGCTCTTGAGTTTTAACCTGGTAGCTGCGGACTGGAGCGTGCAAATGTCTGTGTCCCCGGTTTGGTCGGTGGCCACTGCGGAAAAATCGATGCCCATGTATACTGGAGAGACCAGCGCATGTGACAAGCAGTCTGCCACAATGTTCAATTTACGGGCTACATGTTGGATGTCAGTTGTGAACTCTGAAATTGCTGCCAAATGCTGTTGTTGCCGAGCTGACCACAGTTTTCAGACTTTGGACATCGCGTAGGTCAGTGGTTTATGATCAACAAACGCGGTAAACTCACGACCCTCGAACCAGAACTGAAAATAATGCGTAGCGAGGTGGAGAGCCAACTCTGTCGAAAGCGCCATACTTACATTTGTTGTCACGCAAAGTACAGCTGAAAAAGGCAAGGGGCTGCCACGAACCGGAGACCTACTGCTCCACTACGTCTCCTACCGTGACGCCAGACGCGTCTGTGGTGAGCGATATCCGGGCTGATGGGGCTGGGTGGGCCAGCAAAGCTGTGTTAGCAAGCATCGTTTTGGCATTTGTGAACACTTAAATCCGCTCGGGGGTCCAGTCAATGCTATCCGCGGGCTTCTTTTTTTTGAGCGCGCCATAGATCGGCTGCAGCAGCTGGGCCGCCCGAGGGAGGAAGTGGTTGTAAAAACTGACCATCCCCCAAAATTCCCGCGGCACCCTCACGATCTGCAGATGCGGAAAATCTGACACTGCGCGCATCTTATCCAGCAGTGGGATCGCACCCTCCGGTGAGATGCGATGGCCCAAAAAGTCGATTACTGGCAGCCCGAACTCACACTTCGCTGATTTAACAATCAGCCTGTGTGCTTCCAAACATTGGAAAACTTGTTTGAGGTGGGCGAGGTGCTCCTCCTCTGATGCGCTAGCCACCAGAATGTCGTTCAAGTAGATGAAAACGAACGGCAAGTCACAGAGCACCGCGTCCATCATCCTTTGGAAGGTTTGTGCTGCGCCCTTTGAGCAAAAACTCGAAAAGACCGAAGGGAATAATTACTGCTATTTTGAGGACGTTCTCTGCGTGCACTGGGACCTGGTGGTAACTGCAGACCAGATCCACTTTTGAAAAAATGCGCATCCCGGCCAGGTGCACTAAAAAATCCTGTATGTGCGGGATGGAGTAACGATCGTGTTCTGTGGTGTTGTTTACGCGTCGAAAATCACCGCATGGCCGCCACCACCCATTGGACTTGGGCACCATGTGCAGCGGGGATGCCCAAGGGTGTGCGATGGCTAGTTTAGCCGCATCCAGGCGGCGAGGGCACGCAAACACGGGCGGACCTTTCGTGGTGATAAAATGCTCAACCCCATGCTTGGTTATCGTAGCGGAAAAGGTGGGCACCGTGAGTGCTGGGATCTCGGAAAGCAAACGCTGGTACTTACCTCCTGGAGCTAGAATATTTGCATGTGTTGGTGGCCCAACTCCCCAATCTGTGCAGGGCAAGGAGGAAAAAGATACAGCGTCCACTAAACACCTGTTGGCAACATCAACAAGTAGTCCATGAGCACACAGAAAATCAGCACCTAAGATTTGGACCGAACATGCAGCTACCACAAAGTCCCACTAGTAATTGCGTCCATGTAAGCATACAGTCACCATCCTTTCTCCAAACGTCCTGATGCGGGATCCATTTGCGGCCGTTAAAGACGGCCCACAGCCTTCTGCCAGCCTTCTGCCAGCCTGTCTGCACTGACTGGCAATATGAGGCTCTTCTGGGAGCCAGAGTCTACCAGAAAACGTCTCTCCGAACATGTGTCCATGATGAAAAGCAGCTTCTCCCTGTTGCCAGCAGTCGCAACTGCTACTGACTGCTGGCTGTCCCATTTCCTGGCTTCTTGAAGTGGCATAGCAGCAGACAACATTGCGTTTCCGTGCCAAAAAATGGCAGTGATAAAAACACAGTGTCCCGGCCACCACCATTGGCTCCAAGACCTCGCTGGGCTTCGCTGGAGATCCCGGTCTCACTGCCTGAATGGTGAAAGCCTTGAAGCCAAAAGTCCGAGAGTCTGACTGCAACGGCGCATGCAGCAGTGGGAGACTCCAGTGAGAGTGTCTCCGTGGTGGTGCTTGATCCGTTTTCCATTTCACGTCTCTAGGTCACCAATGTGGAGGAAGAGCGCAGACGAGACACGAGCTGATGACAACTTTATTCCTCCTCCAACACAGGAACAGATAAACTCAGAGTGCCAAAGCAAACTGCTTTATACATTTTCTTCCCACCTCTGGCGCTCAGGGTAAACACATTAACATACCAGTTACCAAGCGTGAACGCACATCAACATACACATCACAGAGCAAGGCTTAGTACAATACATTCGCGCCCCTGCATCCTCAGGTGTGAGCCTGGTGTGGCGGGGGTGAAAAGCACATCTTTATTTATTCATCTCTGGCGCCCTCGGCTGGCCCCCAACACCCTGAAGTACTGGGTGGAGTGTCATCTCCTTTGTGTCACCACAATCTCAATCTCAATCTCTCAATCTCAATTTACTGTATATCGTGATATTAAATTTTGGTCAAATCGCACAGCCCTATTCCTAGGCAGTCATCCCATCCAAATACTAACCAAACCACATCCTGCTTAGCTTTTGAGATCACAGGTGTCTGAGGATGAATAGAGCCCAAGGTGTAGACATCAAAGAAGAGGCACCACAAAAAGAGAAATTAGCAAAACACACATATATTCAAACAGTGCTTACGTGTACAGTACTCATAAATTTGCAATAAAGAGTTGGGCCATATTACAACGATGGGATTGGTTGATCAGTTGTCACTGACGCAGAACATGTTTATGGGCACTTCCAAGTTCATTTCCTTATCTATCACTCTATTAAATCAAGAAATCTCTGTATGTGTGTCTGTCATGTTTATAGGACATCATAGGACATCCTATGAACTCAAGGCATCCTAGCACTCGCAATGCCATCATAAAGATATTTGTGATGCTGTCATAAAGATATGATGTCTATATGATGGCACATAGACAAATGTGTCCTTATGATGTCATGTAGACATCACTCATGATGCCTAGACTAATGTGTCTTTATGCTGTCATATGGCTCAAAATTGGCAAGGTGAATCAGTCACAGGGCCAGTCTTTACAGCGCGTTCGTGTTTTCTGCACAACAGATTTCTGCAGCCATGGCCAATTCTACTTTGCCGCGAGCAGAATTGCCAGATCAAGCAGTCTTCGTATTGTTGCTCAAGATGAAGAAACTAAGCAAAAGTGTCGCTTTCTCAGCAATGTCATTTTTAACCCCTTGACGCCTGTTGTCGCGAATTTGCATCAAACCGCTTCCGCTCCAAATGCAAAAAAAATACCGTCTGTGTTCCTCCACTTCCGGTTGGAGCACTTCCAACACATACCTAGGAACCTTTTGCAAGCATTAGTTTCTCATAGGAATGGTCAGAGACGGAGCACCATCCATTTCCTGATTGCTAGGGCTAGGGTTAGGGTTAGGTT
The DNA here is from genome assembly GCA_020510985.1 of Pholidichthys leucotaenia. Lineage (NCBI taxonomy): Eukaryota > Metazoa > Chordata > Actinopteri > Cichliformes > Pholidichthyidae > Pholidichthys > Pholidichthys leucotaenia. The sequence goes on along the minus strand of CM035841.1, from coordinate 296,559,692 downwards.
TAGGGTTAGGGTTAGGGTTATAGTTTGGCAGTCATGAGAGTTGAAAATACTGAAAATAACTTTGTTGCATAAATAAAAGACTCTTCATACTTGAGATGGGAACAGGTGCTTTTTTACCATTTTTTTACCATAGATGCCTGTTGTCGCTAATTTGCATCATACCTAAAATTATATCTATTTTATGTGCTATAGTCAAATTAACTTTCTCAACTTAATTTAGCATCTACTTGAAAGCAAAAACACAAGTGAAATTTTTTTTTTCATAATTGGAAAGAAATTCAGGCGTTAAGGGGTTAAAGAGGTGCTGACGCAGTAAAAATATGTAACCTTGAAGAATGCCAGTCTACACTACAAATGTGTAAAATACCAAGCAACGTGCTGATTTTCTCTGGGTGCTCCAGTTTCTTGGTTTCTATGGGCATGCACAGGCCTTCCTGAACAGAATCAAAAGCCATTTTTTGCTCAGATCTATTTTCATGATCCTGCCCATGAACTGAAATTACGACGCACCTATCCCTCAACCAGTGGTCTGAACGAAGAAGAAGAAGACCCACCTGATGGAGAGCAATAGAATGAAAACTGCTGCACGTCAGAAAATATGCCGTGAATATGAAACACCTCAGGTTCGAGCAGAACGCCACAGGCATGACTGTGAACAACACAGCCGTCTGAGACAGGAGGAGACCCTTCATCAACCGGCATGCAGAAATACTTGCTTATACTTGGTTTCTACGGGCATAGACGAGTATGCACGGGTATGTACTAGTCCCTTTAATGCAAAGAGGTGCATTATCTAAAATGAACTGTGATCATGACGGTTTAAGATGGGTTTTGCGCTGATCAAAGCCTTTGTGTGTGAGTCAAAATGCACACGATCGTAATGCTGCTTGGTAATAAGGAAGACATCAATCACAGTTGATGCCCAGTTAGTTATGTTAGAACAAATGGGGAAGAATGGGCTGAAAAAAAATCAGCTGAATGGTTTAATCTCGTGTGCACGGATGCAACACAGCCATGAATGGGCTTGACACTTAAGGAAAAGATGATGCCTGTGCAAATTTTCATAAACTTTCATTAACGATGGCGTGGAAGTTGCTTCCATCTGTAGGGAGATGGAATGCTCCCTCTCCTGTTGCTTTCACTGACCGAGGGTCTCCTCCTGTCTGTCCTGGGTAGGAGGGAGGTGATCTGATGCAGCTTTCTGTCCACCTCCGGCCCCCGCCACGAAACAAGCCCGCTCTCAGCAGCCTCTGCCAGGGGCTGATGGGTGGCTGTTGGGGAGCTTGCTGGGCTGGAAACCTGGGGCACATGGCCCACGCAGATGTGGACGCATGTCCTGTCTCTCTGTGGAGTTACAGTGAAAAGCAAAATGCTGCACACTCCTTGTTCATTCATTTATTCCCCTAAAAAATAAACACATTAATGCCTAATAAGTCCGTGATGAAAACGAAAATCACCCCCCCCCCCCGTGCATATCACACTGCAACACACTAACACACATGCTCCCTGTTCATTCATTCATTCCCCTTAAAAAAAAATCATACATTAATGTCTAATCTATAGACTCCAACATTAAGTCCACAATGAAAATGAGTGTGGGTGGAATAAAAAAAAACAAGTGTGTGATCATCATATTATTAAAATGACAGGCGATTATGACTGTTACAACTCTGTCTATTAAAATAAGATCCTAGCACATGCCATTTCCTGAGCTCCAGAGCTGTGCGATGTCAAAACATGCCACTTAAATATCATTACACAATGCGCTTCTGACGATAGACCACCTTTTTCCTGATCAAAAGTGGATTCTCAAGGAAAGCACTATAATAGTAATGTGCATTAGATTGCGCACCACCACACCTCTTTGAAATGAGATGCGTCCTCCTAGCGCATAGAAGGCACACTGTCTACTAGTAATTTGATGGCGTGACATATGGTGTAAAAAACAGACAATGTGCTGACAGAAACTAACAAAAACACTGGCGCACAGCAGAAAGTCTGTTGGAAAAGTGCGCAGATGACCATCAAAATAGGGCCCTTGATGTGGAATGAGAGGCTGCTTATCCTCATCAAATCACGGTGGAGTATTCCATTTTGTACCCCCTTGCTCAATTTCCATCTTCAATTCAATTTCAATTCAACTTATACATGTAGCGCCAAATCACAACACAGGTCGTCTCTGGGCACTTTACAGAAAAGAGTGGGTTTAAGCCACACTCTTAGTTTATAGAACCCAGCAGAGACCCCTAAGAGCAAGCACTGTGGTGACACAGGCGAGGAAAAACTTCCCTTTAACGGGCAGAAACCTCGGGCAGAACCATAGCTCATAGAGGACGGCCATCCGCTTCGACCGGCTGGGTTGAGTAGCTACATTCAAAACAAACATACAAATACAACATTCAAAGCCAAGCAGTCCAGTACCAAGCCTGGCCAGGCTGCACATGCAAGCAAAAGCCTGGCAGGGGCAGCATTTCTAACTAAAGGCCTTATCAAAGAGAAAAGATTTCAACTTGCTCTTGAATAAAGAGAGAGTGTCTGCCTCCCAAACTGAACTGGGAAGACGGCTCCACATGAAGGGAGCTTGATAGCTGAAAGCTCTACCTCCCAATCTACTTCTAGATACCTCGGGGACCACTAGTAGTTTGGATTTTTGGGAGCGCAGAGCTCTGGTTGGATGATAGGGAACTAAGAGTTCTTGCAGGTATGAAGGAGACATACCATTAAGAGCTTTATAAGTTAAGAGCAATAACTTGAATTCAATTCTGTATTTTGTTGGGAGCCAATGTAAAGAAGCTAAAACTAGAGTAATGTGATCTCTTCTCCCTGTTCTCATAAGGATATGTGCAGCTGCATTCTGAATGAGTTGGAGAAACTTTATGGACTTATTTGGGCAACCTGATAAAAGTGAGTTACAATAGTCAAGTCTAGAGATGATGAAGGCGTGGACAAGTTTCTCTGCATCTTTATGAGACAGGATGAAACTAATTTTAGAAATATTGCGCAGATAGAAGAAGGCGGTCTTAATGGTTTCCTGTATATGAGAGTTGAAAGACATCTTGGTCAAAGACAACTCCAAGATTCCTAACAGAAGACATAGAAGCCAGTGCAATGCCAACTAGTGTTGTTATCTTGCTAAAAAGAGTACTTCTAGCATGTTTGGGGCCAAGAACGATGACTTCAGTTTTACCTGTATTCGGCAACAGAAAGTTGTAGTTCATCCAGGTTTTGATATCCTTAAGATGCTCCTGCAGTAAACCCAACTGGCTGGGATCATCTGGATTGATGGATAAATACAACTGAGTGTCATCAGTGTAACAATGAAAATGAATAAAATGCTTCCTCATAATGTCTCCCAAAGGCAGCATGTATAATGTAAACAATACTGGTCCAAGTACTGATCCCTGCAGAACGCCATAGATAACCATGGTCTGAGTAGAGGACTTGTTATGGACATGACGCTAAGATGGTTCCAGTCTTATCTATCAGATCTTTCCCAGTTTGTTCATGTCCATAACAAGTCCTATGACTATCATTAGCAATATAAGATAAGATAAGATAAGCCTTTATTAGTCCCACAATGGGGAAATTTCAGGATTGCAACAGCACAGGGATAGCAACACTCAGAGCAACAATCAAGAAGACAAGAAAAACAAGAGCAGCGAATATACTGTACATATGTACATATAAATATATAAATATATAAACACACAGTGCGGAGCATTGTAGCTAGATGGAATAAATATATAAATATACACTACCGTTCAAAAGTTTGGGGCCACTTAGAAATTTCCTTATTTTTGAAAGAAAAGCACTGTTTTTTTTTCAATGAAGATAACTTCAAACTAATCAGAAATACACTCTAAAATCTAATATACATTGCCAATGTGGTAAATGACTATTCTAGCTGCAAATGTCTGGGTTTTGGAGCAATATCTACATAGGTGTATAGAGGCCCATTTCCAGCAACTATCACTCCAGTGTTCTAATGGTACAATGTGTTTGTTCATTGTGTCAGAAGGCTAATGGATGATTAGAAAACCCTTGTGCAACCATGTTAGCACAGCTGAAAACAGTTTAGCTGGTTAGAGAAGCTATAAAACTGACCTTCCTTTGAGCAGGTTGAGTATCTGGAAAAAATTATTATTTCAAATACAAATCATTATTTCTAACCTTGTCAGTGTCTTGACTATATTTTCTATTCATTTTACAACTCATGGTGGTAAATAAGTGTGACTTTTCATGGAAAACACAAAATAATTGTCTGGGTGACCCCAAACTTTTGAACGGTAGTGTATATACACACAGTGCGGAGCATTGTAGCTAGATGGAATAAACAGCATAACTGTCTGCTTAGTTATCCTACATAGTATGAATATGTACCCATACATATTGTCACCCTCCGTAGTGACGAGTGTGATATTGTCCTAGTTGTATACTGGAGGGGACCATTGTGTAAGTGTATTGCGTCTTTTGCATTCAATACTATTAGGTCGTCACGTTTTTTGCTATCTCTGCAAGCAGCCTTGCTTAGGTTATACAGTCTGACAGCCGTAGGTAGGAAGGACCTGCGAAACCTCTCAGTTGCGCACCTAGGATGATGTAGTCTGCTCCTAAATGAGCTCCTCAGTGCGTTCAGTATGTCCTGCATAGGGTGCGACTCAGACTCCAGCAGAGATGACAGTTTAGCCACCATTCTTCTCTCTCCTATCTCCTCCACTGGGTCAAGGCGCTGCCCCAGGACAGAGCTAGATTTCTTGATCAGTTTGTTCAGTCTCTTCCCATCGGCTGCTGTAATGCCACTGCCCCAGCAGATCACTCCAAAAGTGATGGCTGATGCCACCACCGTGTCGTAGAATGTCTTCAGCAGCACCCCTTGTACACCAAAAGACCTGAGTCTCCTCAGTAGGAGCAGCCTGCGCTGTCCCTTCTTGTAGAGTGCATTGGTATTGTGTGACCAGTCTAGTTTATTGTTCAGATGAACACCCAGGTACTTGTAGGGTGTTACCATCTCAATGTCTGTTCCCTGTATGTTTACTGGTGCTGTGAGGGGTTGTCCTTGCCTGCAGCAGTCCACCACCAGCTCCTTAGTTTTCCTCGCGTTGATCTGGAGGCAGTGCCGATGGCACCAGTCCACAAAGTCCTGGATAAGTTCTCTGTACTCAGCTTCATCGCCGTTGGAGATGAGGCCGACGATCACAGAGTCGTCAGAGAACTTCTGTAGATGGCAGTGTGTTGTGTTGTGCGAGAAGTCCGCAGTATAAAGGGTGAACAGGAAGGGAGCCAAAACCGTTCCCTGGGGGGCCCCCGTGCTACCGATGATCATGTCGGACACACAGTCCTAGGTTCTCACAAACTGTGGCCGGTTAGTGAGGTAGTCCAGGATCCATGATGACAGGTGCTGGTCCACCCCTGCGCACAGCAGCTTGTCCTTCAGGATCATCGGTTGGATGGTGTTGAAAGCACTGGAGAAGTCAAAGAACATGATCCTCACTGCATTCCCGGGCTTCTCCAGGTGGGACAGAGAACGATGAAGAAGGAAGATCACTGCATCCTCCCCCCCAATGCCATGCTGGTAGGCGAACTGGAGTGGATCCATTGCTGGTCCCACCAGGGGGCGGAGGTGAGCAAGGAGCAGTCTCTCCAGGGTCTTCATCATGTGGGACGTCAGGGCCACTGGTCTGTAGCTGTTCAGGTCTTTGGGGTGGGAAGTCTTTGGTACAGGTACCACACAAGATGTTTTCCACAACTGTGGTACCCTTCCCAGCTTCAGACTCAGGTTGAAGATGAGCTCCACAATCCCACACAGCTGGTCTGCACAGGACTTGAGGAGCTTTGCGCTGATGCCGCCCGGTCCCGATGCCTTCCTCGCCTTGATCTTCCTCAGCTCCGTCCTCACCTGGGTCTTAGTGAGGGTCATGTTGGGGGGCTGTGTGTTGGGAGTGTGGGGGGGGTGTTGGTGGAGTGGGGTGTGGGCAGCAGGACTCGATGTCTTTAGAAGCAGCTGTGGTTGTTGTGCAGTCGGGGGGGGGGGAGCGGTTGGTCAAACCTATTAAAAAACAGGTTCAGATTGTTCGCCCACTCCCTGCCCCCCGTGGCCTGGGAGGAGGTATTCTGGAGCCCAGAGATGGTTTTAAGGTTTCTCCAGACCCCACCGATGTCACTCTGTTGCAACTTGTCCTCCATCTTCTTCCTGAAGCTGTCCTTGCCTTCTCTGATCTTCCTCCTCAGCTCCCTCTGCATGGACTTCAGCATCTCCCTTTTCCCTGACCTGAAGATCCTCTTCTTCTCTCTCAGAAGTGTTTTTATCTCAGGGTTGATCCAGGGTTTGTTGTTCGAGTAACACCATATGGTCTTCGTGGGTACGATGTTGTCCACACAGAAGCTGATGTAGTCCGTGATGGTGTGAGTGAGGCCATCGATGTCCTCACCATGTGGATCGCAGAGCTGCTCCCAGGCAGTGGTTTCAAAACAGTCCTTTAGAGCGTCCATTGCCTCCTCAGACTATAACTTCACTGTGCACATGACCGGAGGTTGTCTGTGCACTAGGGGTTTGTACGCCGGCAGGAGATGAACCAAGTTGTGATCCGATCTCCTGAGTGGGGGGAGTGGTGATGAGGTGTACGCCTCCTTAGTGTTTGCGTAGAATAAGTCCAGTGTTTTATTGTCTCTAGTGTGGCATGTGACATACTAGGTGAACGTGGGAGGAATGGGAGACAGTGAAATATGGTTGAAATCGCCTGAGATGAGGAGAAGAGCATCTGGGTGTTCTGTCTGCAGCCTGCCAGTTACTGAGTGGATGACGTCACGCGCTGTCCCAGCGTTCGCTGTCGGATTTGCATAAATAACAATGCAGATCACGTGTGAGTATTCCCTCGGGAGATATGTAGGCAGCATGCTAACAACTAGCAACTCCATGTCTTTGTTGCAGTGTTGTTGTTTAACCGTGATATGTCTCGGTCTGCACCAGTTGTTATTGACATACATCATCACTCCTCCGCCCCTTGCCTTCCCACTGTCTGGTGTTTGGTCTGCCTGTATTGCGTGGAAACCCTCCAGTTCAATGTTAGCATCTGTTGCTAGTTCTGTTAGCCACGTCTCCGTGAATAGCATCAGGCTACACTCCCTGTATATGCTATCGTAGCGGGAGATAGCCGCTAGCTCATCTGTTTTTCTGAGTAGCGATCATACATTCCCCATAATAACGGATGGGAAGGCAGGTCTGTACCTTATATTCCTCGCCCGCCGTCTTATTCCAGCACGACATCCACGCCATTTCCGTCTTATTTCTCCCGGTATGTCGAGTTTTAGCGTTAGCATCGTGGGCCGGTTAAGTGCTAACAGCTGGTCCCTATTGTACTGCCTCCTGCAAGAAACAGTGGATCCGTCCGCTGGCTCAGGAGACATTTGGGTGATCTACGTGTCTGTGATGGATCAAGGTGTCACCGAAACAGAAAGATTAGCAAGAGAGCCAGATAGTAAATAGAAATAGGAAGAAATTGATCCACTGTTGCGAAAAGGCAGCCTACTCGTGTGGCGCCAGAAGTGACATCAGTGACATCTATATGAATATTAAAGTCACCAGCTATGATAATCTTATCTAAACTAAGAACTAAGGTTGCTAAGAACTCAGAGAATTCAGACATAAATTCAGCAAAAGAAACGGTGGGAGGGCGATATACTGTGGTAAATAAAATAGGCTGCTCTGACCTCCAGGATGGATGTGTTAAGCTAAAAATTAAGCATTCAAAAGAGTTACTGTCATGTGCCGAGCCGGCTTGGCTATCCCTGGCTCGGCCTCGATCTCTTTGCAGGTTTGGTTTTGCTTGCTATGTGTATTTTGGTGTATTCTTGTACTGAATTCCATGTCCCTAGCCACTGCCTGACCGGCAGCTGTTAGTCAGCATTTGTCATCTGCTTTCTCTCATGCTGCTGACAGTCTGCCGGCCCAGCCACGCCCCCTCGCACTCCTTCTGACTCATCAGCTGTTTCCAGCCCCGGTAATCATCCTCCCGCGCCTCGCCGAGGTGTTCCCTATTTGCCACACCAGTGGCATCTGTACTAAAGCAGCTCTTTGCCGGACAGACGCCGCTGGATCATTGCACGCGTTGGATGGTCGTTTTCCTTGTCCACTGTCATGTCACTAAGGACTGTTCTGTGTGCTCTTGAATTATCGCTCTGACTACTTGGACTGTAGCGTGTTGGCGCAGTACTTTAGGTCTCGCCAACGGCGACAGAGGCCCCTAGATGACATCAGCATTGTGGGCTCCGAGTTAGACACAGCGGGACAGCAGGGCACCGCAGAGCAACAACCCAGAGAAAAACATACGGGTGAGTCAACTCAAAGTTATGCTACGGAGCTCCGAGTCTTAGTGAGCATGTGCGCCCTCGGGCCCTTAGAAGACGAGCTAACCCGTGACAAGCTAGCCAAAGAGCACAGCACAGGGAGTGAACACAGCGCAGAGGGACAACATGACACAGAGAATGAACACAACATAGAGGGAGAGCAGCGACCAGATTTGCCTCAGTTCCTTGCCCAGTGTGAGCCTCAGGGAGCTGCTGCAGAGCTGCAGGAGAGGGAGCCCGCGTCTATCGGGAAACCCGGGACACAACAACCCAGCGCAGATTCTAACAACAACGATTCTAACAACGATGATAGTAGCATATTGCCACGACCAGACTTCCCAGGAGATGGGGAGAACAAACCGGACTCACCTCCGATCCCCGCAAGGCATAAGCTTCAGACAGCCACCGTGGAGCCGCAGGAGAGGGAGTTCATGGAGGAAGGGGACCCTGGTGACCGAAGACGGCCCGGTGCACATCCCGTTACCGACAACAGCGACGCATCACCCCGACCTCAACCAGCACCAGGTGAAACGGAGAAGGAACCGGACTGCTTTCGAATCCATGCACAGCACCAGCCTGCAAGAGCTGCTGCCGAACCGCTGGATGCAGAGTTTGCGATCATACAGAAAGCAGTAGAGTCACTGGACGTCTTCCAAATCCATGATCGACACCAACCCCCAGAAGCTGCCGCCGAGCTGCAGGATGAAGAGTCTGCGACCGAGGAGAACGCAATAGAACCATGGGACATCTTCCGAATCCGTGATCGGCATCAGCCTCCAGGAGCCACCGCTGAGACGCAGGATAATGAGTCTGTGACCCAACAGGATGTAGCCAGAACCATCACAGCCTGGTGGATGCCCTACAGCAGTTGTGGGAATTATAACATCACAACCATGATGTTGAACACAGCTGAACAGAGCACCATTCTCAGTGATGAACTGGGTTTGGGTCTGCAGAACCAAGTGACCGGGCTCCCAGTGGCCTTAACATCGTCATCACCACCAGCACCCATGAAGATCGCTGTGCAGCTGAGACCAGCCACCCTTCAGATGGCGGATGGATCGAGATGGCAAGCCAGCCATCTGTGGATGGGCTGGGATATTGTTGACGAGCGTGCCACGGCTCCAGCAGGATGGCACCTGGGCCTGCTGAAATTGGCGCCTCCAGGGGCGCATCCACCACGAGCTTGCCTCAGGACCCCCTCCGACTGAATGGCCCCCTCAAAGGAAAGAAAGGACTGTTTAGCTAGGGGCGTGGCTGCCAGCTGAGAGTGGCAGAATAACCCACTCACCATGCCGGACAGTTAAATGGGGAGAGTCGGCCATCTTAAGCCTCTCTCAATTCTCAGCGACATAGCGCTTAACCATAACAACCCTGCACTGTATTATTAGTTGTTTGCTATAATAAAGTTCTTGTTCAAAGCAGACGCCACTCTCTGTGCATCATTCCGGGTTTCCAGACTTAACACATGGCATGGGTAATTTGCACATCTGTGAAGGCTCCATTAATGCTGAATGGTACATACAGGTTTTAAAGCAACATATGCTGCCATCCAAGCAACGACTTTTTAAGGGACATCCCTGCTTATTTCAGCAAGACAATGCCAAACCACATTCTAAACTAGTTACAACAGCGTGGCTTCAGAGTAAAAGCATGCGGTTACTAGACTGGCCTGCCTGCAGTACAGGCCCGTATCCCATTGAAAAAGTGTGGCTTATTAAGAAGCACAAAATACTGTTGAGGAACTCAAGTTGTACATCAAGCAAGAATGGGAAAGACCTACAAAGCTTCAACAATTAGTTGTCTCGATTCCTAAATGCTTATTGAGTGTTGTTAAAAGGAAGATGAGTGAATATTTGCAAAAAAAACATAAATTTTATTAGTTTGAACATTAAATATCTTGTCTTTGTAGTGTATTCAATTGAATATAAGTTGAAAAAGGTTTTCAAATCATTGTGTTCTGTTTTTATTAATGTTTTACACAACCCATCTTCATTGGAATCGGGGTCTGTACAAATTCACAGTCTACTTCTTAAAATTTTGCCCTTGCTTCCGGTTAGAGCAACAGCCCCTCAAAATGTCTGTGCGCATCCGGTGAGATGAGATGGGTGACTTGTCACATGATGTGTGACGACGGAGTGTCGCCACTGTATGGTCTGGTAATTGAATATTATATGTGTAAAAGGATTTATATTTACAAATGGTAACATGTATTGGATTGTAAAAACGCACATACATATAATTGTAGAATGTGTTTTGACTGAATTGAATTCTCTTGTGAGATAATTGTTAATATTAATTATGTTAATTGGGTGAGGCAATTGATTAATCTTGGAACCACGTACCTTTGCCAGTGTGCTTCCTGGTGGGATCCAGGCAAAAGACTCCTCAGGGGTTTGAGGGCCTTTAAAGGACACCAGCAGGAGGTAGTATAGGATGGTGGAGTAAAGGGGGTATTTAATATGTAAATAGGGGTTTAAATTATTTATTGTATTATTTATGGTGCATTTATGGTGTTATTTATTCTGTAAATATTGTGGGAAAATTATTTATGTATTTATGTCATTGTTAGATATTATTGGGTATATGTGGGAAGATGAAATGTCCATTGTCTTACCTGGGATTATGGTATGTACCAATTAGGTTAATTATCTCACTGAGTATATTAACAGGTGTTTTCATTTGGTTTGTGTGGGGTGTCAGATGTGCGTTGGAGTTATTGCCTGTGAAGATTGTTGGAATAAACAGAAATTGCTGGTTGCAAACTTTGGAAGCCTCCGCTCTTTCTCTGGTGCCTTGACTGCTCGGCTATCGTTCGTGACATTTTGGTGTCAGAAGTGGTCGAGTTCTTGACATTTGACGCCAGAAATGGTTCGTTTCTGCTAATTGGTGACAGAGGTGGTCTGGTTTAACGGCTGTGGTGAAGAGGAAAGCGCAGCCGGATGAGTGGAGTCAGGAATTTTCCACTCCCACCACGGCTACGAAGAAAGACAGCAGAACGTATGACAATGATGTCATATTAAGCGGACTGTGTGACGTTTGGTTAAAAAAAAGTGATAACACGGGACAAGAGGAGCAATGGCCAAAAGGAACATGAAGAAACAACAGGAGCAATTACACGACTTGGATACTAGCATGGCAACTGAGGAGCAGGGGACCAGTGGACTAGACAAGCTGGGAGAATTTACGAGCTTGGTGAAGTCCCTGGTGTGTTCACTGACAGTCAGAGACCGTCAGATGGAGGAAGAAGCCGCTCTGCAAGAACAAAGGTGGCAGACTGTGCAGCATCAAGTTCGCCAGATGCAGTCACAAGTGACGGAGCTGAGAGAGGAGTATGGGAGCCGGGCTGAACGCAGCGGTGACGACGACGCTTCGGGGGAAGACCCCAGGGTGACGGCCAGTCGGGTCGGCCCGCAGGAGGAGGAGCTACCACTGCAGGTGGACAGCACAGATGCACCGCAAGCCCAGGCTGAATCCGCTCTCTCCCGATGACGACATCGAGCATTATCTGGCGACGTTTGAGAGGATTGCTACGGTCTGCCGCTGGCATAAGGAGGAGTGACCTATTCACTTGGTTCCTCTGCTCATGGGTAAAGCACGTAGTGTGTATGTGCTCATGGACATCGCTGACACAGAAAACTATGATAAAGTGAAGGAAGCAATTTTAACGAAGTATGAAATAACACCCGACACCTATAGGAGAAGGTTTGGCGCCCTAGACATTCATCAGGACGAAACACCCTGTGAACTGTATGTACGTTTAAAAGACCTATTTAACAAATGGATTAATCCGGAGACCTCAACGGTGAAAGACATCGCAAAACTGTTGATCTTGGAACAGTTTCTGCGGATGGTGGACCCGGAACTGAGAGTCTGGATACGAGAGCGGGACCCGAAGACTGCGGAGGACGCGGCTCGTCTGGCAGAAGTCTTCCTGTCAGCCAGGTCGGGGAGCAGGAGACCTACACTTAGCCGTGATGGCTCTTTCACCTCATGGAGTAAGTTTGATGGGGGTGAAAGGGGTGGTCAAGCGCAAAATAGACTGTATTCCAGCTCCAGTCAGATCACTATTAGCAAACATAATGGTAGTAGAAAGTCACATTTTGTTTGGAGTCAAGATATACGCTGTTACCAGTGTAATATAATTGGCCACACACAGTATTCATGTCCTGCCACAAGAAATAGTAAACCGTCATTATTATGCTCAGTTCCTAGACCCACTCTTTCAGCCCCAGGGCACAGTGAAATGTATAAAACGAAGGTGTTGCTTAATGGTCAGTGTGAAGAGGCCCTTTTAGACTCAGGTTGTTTTCAAACTGTTGTGCTGCCCAGTTTGGTCGCTAGGGATTTGTGGAATGAGTCTGGAATAAATATCAGTTGTGTCCATGGGGATAAAAAGCTGTACCCGACCGCTGAGGTTTATTTAACAGTGGTGGGTCAGACTTATCTCCTTCCTGTAGCTCTTGCACCTGACTTGCCATACTCAGTGATTCTTGGCAATGATGTTCCAACTTTATTGGACATCATACAACAGGTTAGGGACAAACACCAAACTGAGGAGAGACAGGCAGGTGGCGCTGTTGAGCAGAGGGTAAAGGCACCTGTGGTGAAAAATTGTAATATGGTTACAACTTGGGCTCAGAGGGCTGCCAATGTTCCTCAGGAGCTGCCTTTTTATGATTCTGGGATAGAGGCAGGCCCAATTAAGCAACCAAAATCCAAGGCTCAGAGGAGAAGAGACAAGGTTTTAGCTACAGCTAAGAACTTGGGGGAGGAAACATCACAGTTAAGCCAGTCAGTAGAGTTTAACATTCCTTCTGACATAGCTGTGCTGCAGAAAGCTGATCCATTGCTAAAACCTTGGTTTGAAAAGGTCTCTGAGATTGACTGTGTGAAACAGGGCAGAGTGGACTGTTTGGCTGAGGCCGAGTATGTTATTAGAGATGGCATTCTGTACCAACACCAAGGTGAAGTTAGGGCCATAGCTTTGCCACAAGGCCTCACACAAAAAGTGATGGAACTGGGGCATGTTATCCCTTGAGCAGGTCATCTAACATTCCAGAAAACGTTACAGAGAATTGCTAGAAGGTTTGTGTGGCCAGGAATGTATGCCCAAGTTAAGGATTTTTGTGCAACATGTGAGATATGTCAAATTACATCATCTAGGGGAGTAGCCCAGGCCTATCTTCATCCATTACCAATCATTGGAACACCGTTTGAGAGGATAGGGATGGCCCCCTAGAAAGAAGCTCCTTGGGTAATAAATACATTCTTGTAATATGTGACTATGCTACTCGGTACCCAGAAGTCTTCCCACTGAAATCTATTAAGGCTAGGCAGGTGGCTAATTGCCTTATTCAGTTATTTTCAAGGGTAGGCGTACCCAAAGAGGTCCTGACAGACTGTGGTACAAATTCTGTCAAAATTTTTGCAGCAGGTTTATAAACTGTTGGGTATCAAGGGGATTAAGACCGCCCCATATCACCGTCAGATTGATGGACTGGTGGAATGATTTAACCAGACTTTAAAGAACATGCTGCGGAAATTTGTTTCTAGTACGGGCTCTGATTGGGACTATTGGGTACCGCATCTGCTGTTTGCTTATCGGGACGGGCCCCATGCTTCAGCAGGGTTCTCACCTTTTGAACTACTTTATGGTCGTCAGGTGAGGGGCCCACTGGATTTATTAAAGGAGCACTGGGAGAGGCCTCCGAGTGATCAGGACAATGTGGTCTCATACGTCACTAAAATGAGACAAAAACTGGATCAGATGACTGCTTTGGCTCAGGAGTACATGAGAATGGTGGTTATAAACAAAAGACATGGTATGACAAGAAGGCCAGGAAGAGGGTTTTTCACCCAGGTCAGCAGGTGTTGTTACTGCTCCCCTCTTGTGATAGTAAGCTGTTGGCTTGATGGCAGGGGCCTTACAAAATTTCTAGGAAGTTGAGCTCAGTGACATATGAACTGTATATGCCTGATAGAAAGACAAAACACCAATGCTTTCATATCAACTTGTTGAAGGAGTTTCAGCAGCCTGTGCATCAGCAGCAGCAGCCTGGTCATCAGCAGATGCATCATCAGCTCCTGATTTGTGCAATAAAAGTGAATGAGGAGAGAGAACAATCCTTTCCCACAGACGTGACAGAGTTTTGTTCTTTTCATGTGTCTCATTTGCAGGAGGATCAGCAGAGACAATTAGAGGCACTAATAGATCCAGATTTGTTTCAGGAGAGACCTGGTTTCACCACTTTAGTACACCATAGAGTGCATTTAATAGAAAGAGGCTGTTCCCCGTCGGAAGTCCTATAGGATTCCTGAACGGTTGGTCTCAAAACTGAGGCAGGAGATTGATTTGATGTTGCAGCTGGGAGTGATCGAAGAGTCGGTTAGCGAATGGTGCAGTCCGATTGTGTTGGTCCCCAAAAAGGATGGTTCTTTGAGGTCCTGCATTGACTTTAGGTATTTGAATGCAGTCTCTAAGTTTGAGTCGTACCCCATGCCCCGAATTGAGAAGTTGTTAGAGAAAGTGGGCAGGGCTAGGTTTATTTCTACATTAGACCTAAGTAAGGGGTATTGGCACGTGGCCTTGGCACCTGAGACGAAGGAACTGACAGCCTTTAAAACACCCTATGGCACTTTCCAGTTCAAGGTCATGCCATTTGGTCTCCAGGGTGACATAATGTCCGGCTCAGGAAACACGCACGCAGGCTCAGAGAAGATTTAATAGCTTTATTCAACAAGCAGGTGTGAATGGGTGAATGTGTGAGATATGTATATGTGATGTGGGTGAACGCCGATGCACAGGAAACAGAGCAGAACACCGTACAGCCAGGCAACCCTATGGAGAGAGCAGAGGACAAGGGTAAAGGGCACCACACCAAGACAGGTATAATGAGCAGACTGCTGCTTACTTGTAGGTGACGGGTGGCTGGCGTTGGCCAAGGGAGAAGCCTGGGAGACACCGTCCTGCTGAGCCAGTGACGACGATGAGGGAAGGATGGCGATGACGGGAAATCCGCCACCAAGGAATCCACCTGTGCACAGGGGAGAAGACTTGCAAAAGGTAGGATGATGCTTACGTGAAGCGTAGCTCAGCTGTCGTAGGGAGACGATCCAGCTGCGAAGAAGTGCTGATGCGAATAGACGACTCCAGACCGCTGCACTGGGCTAAGTGGGCTAAATAGCCCGTGGCTGACGAAGCGCAGGTGTGCGCGCAGCTGAGGCAGATGATGAGCGGCGAGTCGTGACACAGGGGTCACCTGCAACTTTTCAGCGACTCATGGACCAGGTATTAGGAGGAGTGTCAGACTTTGCAGCTGCCAATCTGGATGATGTCATCTGTAGTCAAACCTGGATGGATCACGTGTTACATCTTTGGCAGGTCCTGCATTTAATTAAGGAAGCAGGTCTGACTATTAATCCACGCAAGTGCGCATTTGGACAGCAGCAGGTGGAGTTCTTGGGACATGTGGTTGGTCAGGGGGTCATTAGACCACGAGTGGGGAAAGTAGATGCTGTTCAGGCCTATCCTGTCCCTACCACCAAAAAGAAGGAATGGTCGTTTTTGGGTCTGGTAGGGTGGTACAGTAAATTCATCCCCCATTTTGCTGAAAGAGCAGCAATCCTGACTGACCTCACAAAGGCTTCAACACCAAATAGGGTGAAATGGACAGAGGAGTATGGGAGAGTCTTTGAGGATTTGAAGGGTGCGATTTCTGGGGAGAAGGTTCTCGACAGTCCGGATTTCGCCCGTCCATTTATTCTGCAAACAGATGTTTCAGGAGTTGGCATCGGAGCAGTACTTCTCCAGGAAGTGAGGGGAGAGAGACACCCGGCATTGTTTTTGAGCCATAAATTGTTGGACCGAGAGATGAGATACTCTGTGGTGGAAAAAGAATGTCTGGCCATGAAATGGGCAATAGGGTCTCTTAGGTATTATTTACTCGGACGTCATTTCACATTAGAGACAGATCATTGGGCCTTACAATGGCTAAATAGAATGAAGGACACTAACAATTGTCTTACAGGGTGGTATCTGTCCCTACAGCCCTATAACTTCACGATTCAGTATATGGCAGGCAAGACCAACCTTGTGGCAGACAGCCTCTCCAGAGTACATGACTCATAGAGCACTGTACTCTTGGGAGAGGGGGGGGAGGAGATGTGATGAAGGCGTGTCACCACTGTATGGTTTGGTAATTGAATATTATATGTGTAAAAGATTTATATTTGCAAATGGTAACATGCATTGGATTGTAAAAACGCACATATAATTGTAGAATGTGTTTTGACTGAATTGAATTCTCTTGTGAGATAATTGTTAATATTAATTATGTTAATTGGGTGAGGCAATTGATTAATCTTGGAACCACATACCTTTGCCAGTGTGCTTCCTGGTGGTATCCGGGCAAAAGACTCCTCAGGGGTTTGAGGGCCTTTAAAGGATACCAACAGGAGGTAGTATAGGATGGTGGAGTAAAGGGGGTATTTAATATGTAAATAGGGGTTTAAATTATTTATTGTATTATTTATGGTGTTATTTATTCTGTAAATATTGTGGGGAAATTATTTATGTATTTGTCATTTTTAGATATTATTGGGTATATGTGGGAAGATGAAATGTCCATTGTCTTACCTGGGATTATGGTATGTGCCAATTAGGTTAATTATCTCACTGAGTATATTAACAGGTGTTTTCATTTGGTTTGTGTGGGGTGTCGGATGTGCGTTGGAGTTATTGCCTGTGAGGATTATTGGAATAAACAGAAATTGCTGGCTGCAAACTTTGGAAGCCTCCGCTCTTTCTCTGGTGCCTTGACTGCTCGGCTATCGTTCGTGACATGATGTAAACACAAAAAATTTACGACATAAAACTGCAGCCAGAACTGATCAGTATACTGTACACACAAGAGAATGACAGAGTCCAAGGCGTAGATTCACACTCCAAATTCTGCAAATCCCAATCTTATCAAGCATCCAGGCAACCCTGATCTCAGGAGGCCTCAAAGCTCGCTGTCTTGGTTTATGGAGTCATTGCTCACTGTAAATATGACATAACAGAAAAATTAAAACAGCATTGAGAAGACTGAGATACTTGCTTGTCTGTGAACATAAAAACATATTTTTCAATTTGCCACCAGGACTGTTGCTTGTCGTTCATACTTCCAGTTCACACACTCCTGTTGTTCCTGCCAATTATACATTACTGTCATGTTTAGTGCCCCTACAGGGCAGAGAGAATGAAAACCCACGCGCAGGATAGTGCTGTGCATTTTATTAACAAAGAATAAACACAAAAACGCTCCAACATACGAACTAGTGAGCAAATAAGAAAATACAGAATAAACATTGAGCGTTCCCAAACCAACTGGTGAGCGGGTGAAAAAGACAAAGAATTCCCCAAAGCACTCCGACAAACAAACTGGTAAGCGCTGGGTTACTTACAGAGATTTCACCAGAGCAGGCAGTGCTCCAGTGAGGATGAGGAGACAATACAATGAACTGGCAGAGCCAAAATGAACAGACAGAGCTTAAGTTATAAGTGAGATAACAACATAAGTGATCACAGGTGTGGGATGACCTGAGCAGAGAGGGAAGAAACCATTAACGAATGGAATCAGCTGTCTGTAATGACAGGAGAGGGAGGAGTGACTGCCAGCTGACAGGTGGCACAACAAGACCTGGAAAAGCACCTGACCACTGCCAGTCACAATATAAATATAAACAAAACCAAATGCAGACTGGAGAATAACTACAAATAACACAAGAGATAATCAAACAACCAAAAACATAAACAGACAAAAAAAAGGCACCAATAATACAACAGATGGAAATAAATACAGCAAAAAAGCCATGAAGCTGAGTTTGGAAAAAGTCCAAACTCAGTTCATGACACGTTACATTATTATACCCACACATTTTTCATCTCTACTCTGACTAAATAGTCAGATCTATATTATGCACTCGCATTTGGTACAGTGACATGAGGCACATGATTTGGAGAACCCATTCTGTGAAATACCAGAGCGATGACACTGTGGCATTTAGCCAGAAAGATGATTGCAGCTGGGGAAGGATTCTTACAATGAGTCTGGCTGTCTGCTGCCCCGAACATCAAGGAAATGATTGCTGTTATCTGATTGGTTATAGAGATGTTGACTTGAGGAAAAAGGAAACAAGTGACAGTTTACAAATGTCATGCCGGTCCTGTCACACTTGTAAAAGATAATATTACAGAGCTACAAGAACAGCCGGCTCCCACAGTTGGAAAATAATTTAAGGTGACTTTTACAAATGTGAAGAGGTGACCTTTTCACTCTGAATTCCATCAAGTGGGGCCTTGACTATGCTTATTAGTTAGTTATGGCATGCCACATGTAACTTTTACAATATCTGGAGGCCAAACCCCTCTTTCAGTAATCAAGCCACAAGTCTATTGCTGTCACATTAATTTAATGATACTCAAATAGATACATAGATATGGATCTAATGTGCTCTATATTTACTGAAGATTCTAAATTATGGGTGTCTGAAGAATATTTTTTAAGATTTATTCTACTACATGGCACTACAGCAATGAATAACTTAAAGCTTTAACAAGTGAACACGACAGATCCCCGATGATGTATGAAGGTATCAAGCTTAACAATATAGCTGCCACTTTTAGATCATTATTTTGTGCAAATTAGGAAAATAATGGTGAAAAAATGCTTGAAAAGGCACCAATATTACATACACGCCAAAGAGGTTAACACCATAAAAGCCTGACAGCTGATAAGTAATCAAATAAAAAACATTCATTCATTTTCTTCCGCTTAATCCTTTTCGGGTCGCGGGGGGGGCTGGAGCCTATCCCAGCATCTTTGGGCGAGAGGCAGGGTACACCCTGGACAGATCGCCAGTCCATCGCAGGGCCAACACAGAGAGACAGACAACCATTCACTCTCACATTCATACCTAAGGACAATTTAGAATCCTCAGTTTGATGCCAATTAAACTAACTTGCATGTTTTTTGGCATGTGGGAGGAAACCGGAGAAATCCCAGAGTAAACCCACGCAGACACGGGGAGAACATGCAAACTCCACACAGATCACTGTTGGTCGGGGGCTGAGATTGAACCCAGGATCCCCCGGCCAAGGGTGAGTTGCTGTGCTGCCGCAGTGCTAACCCCTCCGCCACCGCGCCGCCCGTAAAACAGAAAATTGAATATATATTGTTATACAACAGTTAGTTCTGACCGAGCAATTTGATTGGACAATAGGGATTCCAGGAGTTACTAAAATCCACAATAATTGCACTCCAACTTTCACTGGATATGTATCATTCTGCTATAAAGGTTCTCTAACTGTTATTTACTGTTGACTCCTAGTCGGCACTTTAAGGCCGAACAAGGAAGGTACTCCAGTACAAAGAATCCAGTGATCCAAGAGTCTCCCAAGCTGGTACTGAAGTGAGGACTGGTAGAAAGTGGAGGGCACAGGAGGCCATGGACCAGGCGGAGTCAAGGCTTTGCCACAGAGCGCTGGTGGGTCCTGTGGCAATTGGTCGTGCAGGATTGGGTAATATTCTGACAACAAGCTACAGCAATATAAAAGGCAAGCAGAGGCATGACCTGGTCCAAAAGGAGGTAAGAGCTGGGGTTGAGGAGGAGCATGCAAGCCAGATGGTGGGACTGAGGCAGCAGGGTGCATGGACGAAATGGGAACAAGCAATAGACAGACAGATCTCATGGTCCGAGTTGTGGATGGCTGAACCCTACTGCATTAAATTTCTCATTCAGTCAGTGTACGTCGTCCTGCCCAGCCCATCTAACCTTTTCTGTTGGGGGAAGACAGAAACACCGGCATGTACCTTGTGCCAAGGAAGAAAAACACTGACGCATATCCTCAGCAGTTGCCCCAAGGCACTTGGTGAAGAACGCTATCGCCGGCGTCACAATCAGGTGCTGAAGGTGATTGCTGAGTCTGTCTGCAGTGCCATTGACCAGAGCAAGCACCACCAACCATCAAAATGCCATTGAGCTGGAGAACACCCCAAGTCCTAACTAAGAGCTCAAGCGGGTCTCCCAGGAATGGCACATGACTGGCAGCTGAGAGTGGGCCTGGGAAAACAACTCAGGTTTCCAGAAGTCATTACAGAGACAAGCCTTAGACCGGACATTGTACTGTTCTCTGAAAAATCCAAGCAGGTGGTCATCTTTGAGCTAATAGTGCCCTGGGAAGAGAGGATGAAAAAAGCTAGCGAAAAGAAGAGGGGAAAATATGCTGAGCTGACAGAGGATTGCCACAGACGAGGGTGGCATGCACAGTGCCTGCCCACTGAAGTGGGGAGCAGAGGCTTTACGGGAAGATTACTATGCATGGCCTACAACCTCCTGGGCATCACTGGAGTGCGCAAGAGGAAAGCCATCAGCAGAGCCTCAGAAGCTGCAGAGAAGGCCTCAAGATGGCTGTGGATCACTAGGGACAAACAGTGGGCTAATGCTGCTTGGACACAGGCCGGGAATTGATCACTCCTGGTTGCGTCACCTGGGTGAAAGGGTCTGAAGTTGAAAGACTTGAAATCCCCTATGACCTCAGGTACTTTATTGATGATGTGTCTAAGTGCACCAAGAGATGTATGTCACAACCATGAATGGCCATCAGAAGAGGAGGAGGAGAAGGGAAGAAGCCAGGCTATTTCCATGGAAACTTCCCGGTGTGCAAAAATTTCACCAGCTGACCTGGACAATCTGGAGAAAAGCAAAAACGAGGATAACATGGTAAAACCACAATACTTTTGTGGTGATGAACTCTTTGTTTCATCTGAAAATATTAAGAAAAGCAAGTGAAGTGTACAAAAGAAACCGCTAGCATGTTAACTGCTAGCCATGGGCTAGCTACCGGCATTGGCCAGTGGCCACATTTTGATTTCGGGTCTTCTGCAGTACCGATTCAACAGGTACAGTATATGTTTTATAAACAGTGACTTTTGCACTTGACAATATTTCATTTGTTTACGTGTGTGAACTGACAAGACGGCTTCATGCTGATTGAGATGTTTAGCAATGGTTACTAGCTACATTTGCTAAACATCTCAATCACCATTGCTAAACATCTCAATCAGCATGAAGACATCTATTGTCATTTCATACACATTTAGCGATGGTTACTAACTACATTTTGACTGGAGTGGTGGCCTAGTTGGAAGAGCATCTGCCCCATAACTGAGAGGTTGTGGGTTCAAATCCTGGCTGGGTCATACCAAAGATCATATTAAAAAACAGTACTTTCTGCCTTCTAGCTTGGTGCTCAACATAATAGAATGGGGAAAAGAAAGTTAACACACAGAGCTACCAGAGGACTGACTCCCACTGTAGCTTTCACTATTTACAGTAGCTATGCGGCCTAGGGTCACTGAAATGGAGATAAGCGTAGCCCCATACACCACATGGTGTCCCACATGCTGTGGAAGGGATTAACTTAACTAGCTCTATTTAGAAGAGACTATTTTTTTCTCAGTGACACAAATTAACTGGTTAAACAAACAAATCATAATATTTTGTTCAGTATCGCTGTCATTTAATAAATTGTGCTTGCTGGAACTGTTGTATAAAAGCAATATTACACTTGAGGTCATTACAGTATCATGAATATACTAACTACGGGTGTGCAGAGGACATTAGACGTATCACACCTGCAGTTACTACATTCAGTGATACCGTACGCCCTCTCGTGTAATATTGCTTAAATATGGAAGTTGTTCAAGAAATATTTTTTGTTTTTGCAATTGTCCTCTTTTTCACCTCCTCCCAGTGATCTTTTTTTTACTGATTAAATATTTGCAGACAAGGGGAATATAATAAATGCACAGGGCTTCTCAACATAATTCGTTTAGTTCAATTCATTTTAGTTCAGTTCAATTCAAATTTATATAGTGCTATATAGACATTTGTATATCACAATAGTCATATCAGTTTCAGCTGCACAGTTTAACTACAAGTATTGAAGTGAAATAAATCAGCCTGATTTATGACATAGGCCTACTATTTCATATTAATTATCAAGTATATGATTCCTACATTACCACAGCACCCAAAACAGGCCTGCAATCTCTATCCAGTAAACCTATCTCAAAAATGATCTTTAACCCAACCAGAGCCTCAACTTTTCTGTGTTTCACAATTAAAAAATATCTAGTTAATGCACTAACCCTGTAACCTATGCTCCTGCAGACCAATGGGAGAGAGAGGCTGACACTCCTGGACAGAACCAACCACAATACAGCCCACAAAAAAGCTTATTTATTCAGTGCAGGAACATGACAACACATGAGCGGGCTTAGCTTTTTTCCTAGCTCAGTGAATCATTTTCCATCAGCTGCTCAAAGCTGCTCTTTTCTGGTGAGTGTTCATTCTGAGTTTAAATTTATCTAAATGGAAGTTGGTAAGAAAGGTTGTTCGTGCAGTACCAGGTGCTAAAATCTGAAGTGGATGAAAAGCCAAAGGTAATTGATTTGGATGATGTGAACGTTTGGATTGTTCTTCAGTCAGTTCTCACCAGGTTGTTTAGCTTGGATGGATTAGTCTTGAGGCAGAAGTTGTACTCCACGTGACCTGTTTGCTTACTACATTCAGTGATACCGTACGCCCTCTCGTGTAATATTGCTTAAATATGGAAGTTGTTCAAGAAATATTTTTTGTTTTTGCAATTGTCCTCTTTTTCACCTCCTCCCAGTGATCTTTTTTTTACTGATTAAATATTTGCAGACAAGGGGAATATAATAAATGCACAGGGCTTCTCAACATAATTCGTTTAGTTCAATTCATTTTAGTTCAGTTCAATTCAAATTTATATAGTGCTATATAGACATTTGTATATCACAATAGTCATATCAGTTTCAGCTGCACAGTTTAACTACAAGTATTGAAGTGAAATAAATCAGCCTGATTTATGACATAGGCCTACTATTTCATATTAATTATCAAGTATATGATTCCTACATTACCACAGCACCCAAAACAGGCCTGCAATCTCTATCCAGTAAACCTATCTCAAAAATGATCTTTAACCCAACCAGAGCCTCAACTTTTCTGTGTTTCACAATTAAAAAATATCTAGTTAATGCACTAACCCTGTAACCTATGCTCCTGCAGACCAATGGGAGAGAGAGGCTGACACTCCTGGACAGAACCAACCACAATACAGCCCACAAAAAAGCTTATTTATTCAGTGCAGGAACATGACAACACATGAGCGGGCTTAGCTTTTTTCCTAGCTCAGTGAATCATTTTCCATCAGCTGCTCAAAGCTGCTCTTTTCTGGTGAGTGTTCATTCTGAGTTTAAATTTATCTAAATGGAAGTTGGTAAGAAAGGTTGTTCGTGCAGTACCAGGTGCTAAAATCTGAAGTGGATGAAAAGCCAAAGGTAATTGATTTGGATGATGTGAACGTTTGGATTGTTCTTCAGTCAGTTCTCACCAGGTTGTTTAGCTTGGATGGATTAGTCTTGAGGCAGAAGTTGTACTCCACGTGACCTGTTTGCTTACTACATTCAGTGATACCGTACGCCCTCTCGTGTAATATTGCTTAAATATGGAAGTTGTTCAAGAAATATTTTTTGTTTTTGCAATTGTCCTCTTTTTCACCTCCTCCCAGTGATCTTTTTTTTACTGATTAAATATTTGCAGACAAGGGGAATATAATAAATGCACAGGGCTTCTCAACATAATTCGTTTAGTTCAATTCATTTTAGTTCAGTTCAATTCAAATTTATATAGTGCTATATAGACATTTGTATATCACAATAGTCATATCAGTTTCAGCTGCACAGTTTAACTACAAGTATTGAAGTGAAATAAATCAGCCTGATTTATGACATAGGCCTACTATTTCATATTAATTATCAAGTATATGATTCCTACATTACCACAGCACCCAAAACAGGCCTGCAATCTCTATCCAGTAAACCTATCTCAAAAATGATCTTTAACCCAACCAGAGCCTCAACTTTTCTGTGTTTCACAATTAAAAAATATCTAGTTAATGCACTAACCCTGTAACCTATGCTCCTGCAGACCAATGGGAGAGAGAGGCTGACACTCCTGGACAGAACCAACCACAATACAGCCCACAAAAAAGCTTATTTATTCAGTGCAGGAACATGACAACACATGAGAGGGCTTAGCTTTTTTCCTAGCTCAGTGAATCATTTTCCATCAGCTGCTCAAAGCTGCTCTTTTCTGGTGAGTGTTCATTCTGAGTTTAAATTTATCTAAATGGAAGTTGGTAAGAAAGGTTGTTCGTGCAGTACCAGGTGCTAAAATCTGAAGTGGATGAAAAGCCAAAGGTAATTGATTTGGATGATGTGAACGTTTGGATTGTTCTTCAGTCAGTTCTCACCAGGTTGTTTAGCTTGGATGGATTAGTCTTGAGGCAGAAGTTGTACTCCACGTGACCTGTTTGCTTAGTGAGTTGTTTAAGTACACTTCCCCTTAGGCAGATGTACAGGAAGAAAGCAGTCTATCATATATAGGGTATCCTCTTACTGCTGATAACCCAGATTTTCTCCCATCATACAGTATATACTGTATCCATATTTATCCAGAAAAGCAGTGTCTCATATAAATAATGACTTTAATTATTTGCCCTTGTGCCAAAAACATTTCTCAAGTCTCCTCATTGTATATTTCTTTGATGGCATACAAAACCATTTGAGCCACTTTTACTCCTAATTTACACTGAAGCACTATTATCCATCTTATTCATACTCGCAACAGTAGCTATCAGGCATTTTGAAGTTAAAGCAAAATTAAAGTGACTGACAGATTAAATGAATCAGGAAATACCATGTCTTTTCCAGACACGCAGGATATTATCAGCAGATGGTCCCGCTGTGCTCACACTCACCTTGACTTCATTTATCCTTATTGCCGTCCATCCAGACCAGAATTAGCCTCATTCTAACATCAAGAAGACAATGTGCAGCATTTACAATCATCAGCAACAACACATGTAGCAGCAAAGTCAGTTTGGGGTCTACATACCTTGTCCAAACTAGAGGTTAATTTGATCATGAAATATTCTGTTCTGCTTTACTCGTAAGACATAATGACTCTTGATTGATCAAAATTTACTGATGTCAACCATATTTTTATTTTTATTTGACCTGTATTTAACCAGGAAAACCTGAGATTTAAAATCTCTTTTCCAAGAGTGTCTTGACCAAGACGCAGCAGCACATTTATCAAAAATTACAAACAGCAGCCATACATACTATAAAATTATAAAGACATAGTCATTTGCATAAATTACTGTCTGATCACCATCATAAAAACCCCATAGTTGTACAGAACATCTACGGTCAGATGTTTCTGCCTCCAAATTGTCTAACATTCCTTTAAAAAACACCAAAGAGACCAAGTCATTAAATTTTAAGCCTTTTTGTAGTTCATTCGAGGCAAAGAGAGCAGCAAACATAAATGCCTTTTTCCCCCAATTCAGTTCTGACCCTTGGAACAGACAAAGAAAGAACATCCTGTGAACGGAGATGATAGATTCCAGAGCTCCTCTGACTGATGAGGGTCAGAAGGTATGAAGGTAGAAGACTGAGGATACAGTAGCCTTGTAAACAAGGATATGCCAGTGTCTTTGTCTATGTGTGGCTAAAGAAGACCATCCAACATGTTCATACAGCAGGCAATGATGGGTGAGAGGTTTGAAGTTGGTGATGAACCTCAGAGCACGGTGATACACCGTGTCCAAAGCACGTAGACTCTGAGACAAGGCATGCATAAAACATCACCATAGTCCAAGACCAACATAAAAGTAGCAGCAACAAGTCTCTTTTTGGATTCAAAAGAAAGACAGGATTTAATCCTGAAATAAAAACCCAGTTTCACTCTCATCCTGTCATGGCATGCGGTAAGCAACCCCACACACACACACACACACACACACACACACGTCATCATTTATCATCTCCAATCTGCTTCAGCTGTGCAGCCACTGGGGTCCACCCTACTTAAGGGGTGAGCTGGCATCATTTCCCTGTGGGATTGTCTCGACGCCACAGCCTACGTTGCCACAAGACCTTCTGTTTCTCAAGGAAACTGTTCCTGCTTCATCATCGTGTGTGTGCTCCAGCTCGCTTGCCACTCTGCCCCAACCCTGACCTCCCAGCATTCCTGGAACAAAGTAAGCCTGCAAATTCACCTGCTCATTGTGTGACTCTGGATTCCTCTGCCACGCCTCCCCCGCTCAGTCATTGTAACTCTGCCTGCTTGCCTCTGGGAACCCAGTGTCTTGGGAAGACTGGATGCTTCCCCTCCCCAGAGCTCCTTGTTGACCTTCACCTCAGGAGCCATCACCACCCTGCCTGCGGCCTCAGCCTCCTTTCCCCAAATCACCACCTGCAAGCAGAACACGGCTTCTGTACCGGCACTATAATCACAATTATTTAAATAAAATCACTTACCTTGCACCTTACCTGCAAATCTGTTGTGGTCTCTGCTCTTTGGGTCCTGCTTAAGCTTGAAACATGTTATTACAATCCCACCAATCTCAGGACCCTGCAGGAGCCACATCAGGTTCTCCGTTAGAACGTCTCACTGTGCTCCAAATTAAGATTGATCAATTAGTGCATCAATCAGCTGTTACCCAGAATCAGCTGAGCCAATTCATGAATTAACTTGCTTCCTCTTTTTCACCTGGCCCAGTGGCAACTGACCCCCCTCTGTCAGCTGCTGCCGCACTGTCCACCGAATCTGTGTCTGCCAGATGAGCCTTTTCCATCCTGACTCCTGCCCGCTACAGTGGGAGGACGGGGAGCTGCAAAGGGTTCCTCTTGCAGTGCCAATTAGTTTTTCAAAGAACCCCAGCGGATTTTCTGACCAACCAGGGCAAAATGGGCAACGTAATCCTGTTTTTGGATGGCCTCACCCTTGAGTGGGTGCAGGCATTTGTTAGCGGTTCCGGCAGCCCCGATTTTCCTTATCATGAATTTACCCGTGAGTTTGAGAAGGCTTTTGGCCACACGAGTCAGGATGGGGACACTTCTAATCACCTGCTAGGTTATAAGCAGGGCATCCATACAGTAGCCAATTATTCTGTTTGCTTCCATATTCTTGCCGCCGAGTCCGGTTGAAATGACATCACACTTAGGGGTGTTTTTCTGTGGTGATTAAACCCCACGCTCAGGGACGAGCTAGCAGCAAGGGATGAACAATCCTCACTTGACAACCTAATTTCCCTGGCTATTCGGTTAGCCAACCACCTCCGTGACCGAGCTTCTGGGCGCTCCCATCCCACTGTTGCTTCCCCTCCTCGCGCTGCGTTCTCCATGCCCCGCCTCCTAGCGCTCCCTCCGAGCTCTGCACCAGAAGTTGCCAAACCTATGCAGCTTGGTCGTACTCAGTGTTCACATGCCGAAAGTCAGCACAGGAGAGACAGATGGTTGTGCTTTTACTGTGGTACTTATGGCACTTTGTTGCTGATTGTCCGGAATGCCCAAATGACTCCGCCCACCAGTCACAGTAGGGGGACTGATGGGCAAGGAGTCAACATCCAAGGCCCTTCTAAAGTTTACCTTGCACGTTTTTTTACCTTGCACGTTTTTATCCAGGTCAATTCAGTTGAATATTCCACTTCCACCCTAATTGATTCAGGGGTGGAACAAAGCTTTATTTCTGACAAGTTCATGTCCCATTTCCAAATTCCCACTGTTTAGATGTCCCTGCCTAACCCTGTAATCTCCTTATCTGGTTCTAGGTTTGCCACCATTACTAAGATGACTATCCCCATTTCTATCACAGTATCTGGTAACCATCAAGAACACCTCCAATTCCTAGTTTTACCCACCCATTCTTCTGAAATAATCCTAGGGTTCCCCTGACTGAGACTGCATAACCCCTCCATTGACTGGGCCCTGGGTAAGATCAGCTCCTGGAGCAGTTTTTGCTTATCCTCCTGTCTCCTTTCTGTCCCCTGGTCATCCAACTCGTCCCCTAGCCCTAGCGCTAGCCCAGAGACACCCCCTGATTTGTCCCTTGTACCTAAGGAGTTTCATGATCTTGCCCCTGTTTTCAGCAAAGCTAAAGCCTTGTCTCTTCCCCCACACAGACAGTACGACTGCACCATCAACCTCCAGCAGGGGGAGCGACTCCCCACCAGCAGGCTGTATAGCATATCTGGCCCTGAGAGGGAAGCTATGGTGACGTACATCAAGGAGTCACTGCAGGCTGGGATCATTAGACCCTCATCCTCCCCAATAGGAGCAGGCTTCTTTTTTGTGGGTAAGAAGGATGGTTTCCTTAGGCCCTGTATTGATTACTGTGGGTTAAATGCCATCACCATTAAGGACAAATACCCGTTACCTTTAATGAACTCTGCCTAAGAAACTCCTCCAAGGGGCAACAGTTTTCACCAAATTAGACCTGAGAAATGCATACCATCTGATCCAGATAAGGGAGGGAGATGAGTGGATGATCGGTTTCCACACACCCATGGGTCACTTTGAGTACCTAGTTATGCCATTTGGTCTGACCAGTGCTCCAGCGGTTTTCCAGAGGCTAATCAATGATGTGCTGAGAGCCTTTCTGAACATGTTTGTCTTTGTCTACCTAGATGACATCCTGATCTTCTCCCGTTCCCTGGAGGAACACAAGGTCCATGTCAGACGGGTGCTGCAGTGATTGTTGGAGAATCAATTATACGTGAAGGCTGAGAAATGTGAATTCTTCACCACCACTACATCCTTTCTTGGATTTATCATCATGGAGGGGGAATTTAGACCAGACCCTGCTAAGATCAAAGCTGTGATGGACTGGCTCATCCCCTCTACCCACAAGCAGCTACAGCACTTCCTGGGATTCGCCAACATTTACAGATTTTTCAAGAACTGCAGCCGGGTGGCTGCTCCATTGACTTATCTGACATCTCCCAAGAACCCATTCAGGTGGTCAGAGGCAGCTCAGACAGCATTCAACAAGTTGAAGACCCTGTTTTTTTCAAGCACCCAGCCTTTTCCAGGTGGACTCAGCACTTCAGTTTACTGTGGAAGTGGATGCGTCTGATTGCGGCGTGGGGGCCGTCCTGTCTCAGTGCTTCCCCTCTGATGGCAAGCCGCATCCATCCACCTTCTTCTCCCACTGCCTCAGTCTGGCAGAACAGAATTATGATGTGGGGGATTGGGAGCTCCTGGCGGTCAAGCTGGCATTAGAGGAGTGGTGGCGTTGGCTAGAGGGAGCAGCACAACCGTTCCTGGTGTGGACTGACCACCGCAACCTCGAGTATCTCAAGTCAGCCAAGTGCTTGAACCCCCACCAGGCCCGGTGGAATTTGTTTTTCAGCAGATTTAACTTCATGCTGTCCTACCAGCCAGGAACCAAGAGCACCAAACCTGATGCCCTCTCTCACTGTCATAACCCGAGTGTCGGTTCTGGCCACACTCGGGTCTCATATCCTTTGTTTCCCTGGCTTTGGCAGCTGAGGATTTCTTCCAGCTCCTCGGGCTCTTATTGTGAAGGCGCCCGGGGAAGCTCCCTGCTGTCAAAGTCAGCTGCTGCTCCGCTGTCATTAGGAGCAGCTGTGCCGCGTTGGGGTCATTAGCCGCCAGAGATATAAGCGGGTGCTAAATGTCCTCCAACGCGGCAGTCTCTGTTATGTTCTCCTGTTACGTCCACCTGCTATGATCATCTGTTATATTCAGCTACGTTCTGATTGTGCTCCTGTTATGCTCAGGTATGTTTCCTTGAGACTTCACCCTTACTGTTGTCCGTCTGGCGCATCGGGTGTTCCCCGGCTCAGACTTCATCCAGCCACTGTATGTGTTCTGTGTGTGTTCATTCTTCTCTACAATAAATTACCACTGCAAACTCACTGGTGACTGAGGCGTCTTGTGACGGTCCGTGAGGGCTGTCGTGACAGTAGACTGCCGCCTAACGCCCGGAGAGGAGGCGTTGTTTCGAGACGCCATTCACCATGCAGTTTGCAGTAGTGGACTGTTTATTCCAACCTGTCTGAGTGTCTGCAGCGGGGAGTATGTCGTCATCCAGGGGCCGTTGTCGGCGCCTTGGCAGGCAGCAAGCGGAGGTTCTGAAGGAGGTAGACTACACCATCTTCACCGCTACGCTGTTGGACGCTCCCAGCGACGTTCGTAGATACCTGGACCTAGCCGAGGAGATTCTGGATTCTCTTCCCCGCTTCACCAATCATCCGGAGGTAAGCGTGAGGAGAGATGACATCGCCACCCAGCGTGAGAGACTCCGAGGGCTGGAGGGAAATCCTGGCAGGAAGCTGAAGCGGAGGAGACGTCGCCCCTCGCTTCGGGATCCCGCTCCTGCCTCCGTTCCGGCCCGGGAGTTCGTACCATCCGGAGGTCTTTTCCCATCGGGCATGTCGTCACTCGGGATTCCCCCAGAGGAGCTGCAGCTGACAGCAGACAAGATCTGGGACCGGGTGGCTGCTGCTTGCTCCGCTGGGAATCCTCCAGCATGTATGAAGCATGTGGTGGCGGTGGTTAGACTGGTGGAGAGGAATCCAGCGCTGCGTGAGTTTCCTGAGTTCGCGGACTTGCTTGCCGCTGTTTCCGCTCAGGAACGGCGATTTCCGGACCTCACCTTCGCCTCACCCCCTACAAGGAACCGTCGTCACTCCGGCTTCCAGCCTCGGCTAGAGCCCCGTCTGGATGCTGTTCCGGGTCGCCGCAAGGACTCCACCCCCCACACAGCTGTCACTCCTGCGCCTCGTCAGAGGGGAATTCCCGCAGCCTCGTCTTCTCCCGGGCCCTCGCCTGCTGTCCCGTCAGCGCTTCATGCCCGACTGACCCCGGCTGTCGCCCCCTCCTCCTCGTCGCCTATCCTGGCTGCTGTGTGTCACGAGAGCTCCGTTTCGGCGAGCCTCATCCCGGATCCGCCTCGAGTGGCCTTATCTCGTCTTCCCAGAGGGCCCTCTGTCGCCATCCAGCGGGGAAAGGAAGGAACGACGTCCCCCACAGCGGGATCCATCTTACCCTTGGGGGAAAGGCAAGTGCATGATAATTTCTCTCCTTTTGATATTGTTTTGCCTTGTCTGACTCCTGGGGGTGGAGTTCGGGGTATGCAGCCCCCCGAGCTCCTTCCACCTGCTGTGGCTGAAAGTATTAACCCTGCTTCCTCTGTGTCTCCCTCCGCTGAGCGGTCCTCGACGTCAGGCCAACGTCGCTGGATGAGGAGGGGGCCTGCGGTTCTGGAGAGCCTGGTTCCGGTTCCGCAGCCACGCCATGGGCGGAGGAGGAGAGCGGACTGCAGCGTGGAGCCATCGCCGATGAAGAAGCGTCTCCGGGGTTCCACGGAGGAGCGGTCCGGTCCAGCAGGGCGAGATTCCCCTGCCACCACGCCGTGCGGGCCACCGGCGTGGACATCGGTGCCGGAGGACTCTCTAGCTGCACGCACCATCATGCCAGCTGCGGAGCCCGACGCAGCTGAGTGGGAGCCTGAAGACGACCTCCTGACTTCTGAGCCCGGATCATCGCAGTCCTGGACGGCGTCAGAACCCGAGCTCAGGCAAGTGCTCTGTTTTATCTTTCTTCTTCACCTTTTAGAGCACTTTTGCCTGTCTCAAGGGGAGATGAGCCGGGTGCAGCCGCCCGCTGCGTCCGAGCTTATCTCGCCAGGTTCTGGCGCTGCCGGTGATCCTGATCCCGGGTTTTCTCTCTTGTGTGAGTCTTCTCCCAGGGTCGCCGGCGAGGGGCTGCTCTCGCCTGCTGCGCCAGAGGTTCCGGTTTCGGGGTCGGAGGTCGAGTCTGGTGCCACGCCGACCGGGTCCACCGGGAGTGCTGTTCCGGTCCAGTTGGGGTCCACCGTGGGTGCTGTTCCGGAGGCCCAATCGGGGTCCACCGTGGGTGCTGTTCCGGAGGCCCAATCGGGGTCCACCGTGGGTGCTGCACCAGCAGGTCCTAGGTTCGGTGAGGGAGCTGCAGATCCCCAGCCACCGGATGCTGGACAGGCTCGTTTCCTTCGTCACCCTCATCTCCACCGTCATCCTCCTCGTCTCCCTGAGGAGTGCTACCCATCTCCACCTGGGGCCGTTGGGGTCTCGAATGCTCCGCCCGGTTCCCCCTCGTCTCTCCCCTTTTCGGCGGGACCGCCGGCTGCTTCTTCCCAGCGGTTCTGGTGGGCTGGTGTTGCGGGGCGGCCGCCTGAAGGACTGTCTCGTCAGTTTGGTTCTCCGGGCCGGCCCCCTGACCTATTTGTCTTCCTGTGCGGCGACCTGCTCCGGCCGCCTGAAACTCTCTTCTCCCGAGTATGGGACTGGGGTAGGCCGCCCGAACTGTCCTCTTTTCCCCTCCCTGTTCTGTGGCCTCTTGTTGCCGGACAACTCCCTGAACCTTTTGCCCCCATCCCTCCGGGCCTGGACTGCACCCTTCCCAGGGTTCTGATCTCGTCTGTGGGACTGTTGGGGTGTGTGGGGGGGAGGGGGATTGTTTTGTGTTTTTGTGGCTCACCATGTTGTTTCTGAGTTTGGGTTTTTTTTTTCTTCCACCTTATGTCATTCTGTATTTGCCAAGAGGTATATTGCCTACTTTGAATTTATTCTGGTTACCCACATTTTTTGGGATTATGGTTTTTTTTCTCCCCCTACCTTTTTAGCCTTGTTGGTTGTTTGTCTCTCTCCCTCCTGCCAGCGCCCCATCCACCCACCCTAGGGGGGTGGGTGGGGGGCTTGGGTGTTACTCAGGCCGCTCAGAGCTCGGCCTTGAGGGGGAGGTACTGTCATAACCCGAGTGTCGGTTCTGGCCACACTCGGGTCTCATATCCTTTGTTTCCCTGGCTTTGGCAGCTGAGGATTCCTTCCAGCTCCTCGGGCTCTTATTGTGAAGGCGCCCGGGGAAGCTCCCTGCTGTCAAAGTCAGCTGCTGCTCCGCTGTCATTAGGAGCAGCTGTGCCGCGTTGGGGTCATTAGCCGCCAGAGATATAAGCGGGTGCTAAATGTCCTCCAACGCGGCAGTCTCTGTTATGTTCTCCTGTTACGTCCACCTGCTATGATCATCTGTTATATTCAGCTACGTTCTGATTGTGCTCCTGTTATGCTCAGGTATGTTTCCTTGAGACTTCACCCTTACTGTTGTCTGTCTGGCGCATCGGGTGTTCCCCAGCTCAGACTTCACCCAGCCACTGTATGTGTTCTGTGTGTGTTCATTCTTCTCTACAATAAATTACCACTGCAAACTCACTGGTGACTGAGGCGTCTTGTGACGGTCCGTGAGGGCCGTCATGACACTCACCAGTTCTCCCCTGACGCCAAGTCCCCCGTCATTGAACCCATTCTTCCCCCCTCATGTGTTTTTGGTGCAGTTTCCTTTGAAGTGGAGAAGAAGGTGCGTGCCACTCAGTTAACGGAACCCGACCCCGGAAGCGGGGGGGTGGGGGGGGGGCGGAAATCCCGGTGCAGACTATACGTCCCTACATCAGTTCAGGGAGATGTCCTCTATTGGGTTTACACAGCTCGATTCACCTGCCATCTCAGAGTAGGTCGCACCATCCATCACCTTCGCCGAGTCTTCTGGTGGCCGTCCTTCAGCGCCGACACTCGGAAGTATGTTCAGGCCTGCACCACCTGCGCTGCTGAGAAGTCCTCTACTCTCCCCCTGGAGCCCCTGCCCATCCCAAGTCGCCCATGGTCACACATAACCGTGGACTTTATTACTGGCCTCCCATTTTCTGAGGGTAACACTGTGGTCCTTACTGTTGTGGACAGATTCTTCAAGGCCCGACACTTTCTCACCTTGCCCAAGCTCCCATCCGCCAAGGAGACTGCCGACATCCTGCTCCACCAAGTGTTTCAATTACATGGAATACCCAGAGACATTGTGTCAGACTGGGGTCGACAATTCACATCTCAGGTATGGAAGCCCTCGGAGCATCCACTAGCCTCATCTCAGGCTACCATCCCCAAAGCAATGGGCAATGCGAGTGAACTAACCAGGAGCTAAATAGTAAATGGTGTTCACTTACATAGCACTTTTTCTCATCTCTAGATGACCAAAGTGCTTTACAGATCCTGCTATCCACTCATTCACACACTGATAGCAGCAGAGCTGCCATACACAGGCGTTGGCCTGACCCACCAGGAGCAACTGGGGGTTCAGTGTCTTGCTCAAGGACACTTCAACATGCAGAGTGCAGACAGAGCGGGAATCGAACCCCTGACTGTCCGATCAGTAGTTGGTCACACTACACCTGTGCCACAGCTAGAGGCATTTCTTCGCTGCGTGGTCTCTCAACACCCTAACACCTGGAGCACATTCCTGCATTGGATTGAATACGCCCATAACAGCGCTGCTTCTATTGCCACGGGCGCTACCCCCTTTGAGGCGTCAGTAGGATATTAACCCCCCTCTGCTCCTCGTCACCGAAGGAGAGACTGCCATCCCCTCTCTTCAGCATCACATCCGGCACTGCCGCCCTGTTTAAGGTTTAGATCAGTTTCATGATTTATTTTAATCTGGTGTGGGTATGTGTGGGTAAAAGTCAGACCCAGTTCTTGTACCGCTTTGATAAAATACTAAAATTGCTGGCTATATCTAAGCTATCTGAGTGAAGTTTTTCCATTGAAATTGAGTTGTATGACCACTTTTTTTTTCCTGTGAGTTTATCAATACATTTCCAGAGTTTTTTGTTGTTCCCTTTTGCATTTGTGATTATGTCTAAGAAGAAATTTGCTTTTGCTTTACGGAGCTGTATAGTCACTTCATTTCTGAGGCTTTTAAAAATTAGTCTATCTGTAATTAAATCAGTTTTTAGCCATTTTTAAGAGCTAAATCCCTTTTTTTTCATGAGATTCCATATTTTTTCATTTAGCCAAGTTAGATCCTTTTTTCTCTTGTGCTTAGTGTTATTTTATATTTTGAGATAATTTCTTTGATTGTTGATATATTTTTGCACGTCTGTTCACAATTTGTACCACAATTTATTTCCATCCACTTTACTTGCTGTAACTCATTTCAAATGATTTTGTGTTTTTCTTTGGTATGTGCAAGATATATTTTCCACCATCAGGCTTTTTGTATCATGATTTTGATAATTTGCGTACTACTAAAGTGAGATTATGGTCAGACATGCCAGTAATTACATTGTATTGTTATGTGGTCAGGTTTGTTTGTAAAAATCAAATCAAGGAGAGTTTGAGATGAACGAGTTATTCTAGTTGGGTTACTGATCATCTGATTCATATGAAACTTATTGGCGATGTCCTTTAATTTTTGTCTGTGTTTTACAAAGCCAATTTAAGTTGAAATCACCCATGAGGATTAACTCTTTGCTGCCAAACTGTTTCAGTACATTTGATAGACAATTAAAGAATGTATCCTTAGACTCTAAGGATCCTTAGAGTCTAAGGAGGGTGGATCCTTAGGATCCACCCTCTAAGCCCTCTAAGGCTTAGAGGGTGGATGTTGATAGATCACAAAGTAAAAGACATTTCAGGTGATAGTACAACTTTAACTCCAACACATTCCAGCATATTTTCAGCAATGTCAAGATGTATAAACTGATAACCATCTTTTACATAATCATGACCCCTCCTCCCCAGCCATCTTTTCTGTCTTGTCTATAGGTATTGTACCCTGGTACATTTAAAACAGCTGGAGGTGTTGTTGGGGTTAACCAGGTTTCTGAGAGGCATAGGTAGTCAAGATGTGAATTGGTCAAGAGTTGCTGTATTTGTTCCGTTTTAGAGACAATGCTCCTAATATTGAGATGACTTCCAAAAAAGCCTTTACTGTAGGTTTCATAGCCAGATCCCACAATACCTTGGCATGATTGACAGTTTGAAACATTTTAGTAGTTTGTTATTTTTCAGTCACAGTCTTTATTCCATACCCATCCCATTTTGTATCAGTCTTACCAGGCTTATGCAGTTGAGTCTTGTTGTAATAATTTTTCCTGCGTCAATGTCACCGGCATCCTGGGTGAGCCCACTGATGTCATTCCCCTTTGGATGGGCCGCCACCACACCGGCGTCTGGGGGAACCTGCCCAGACCTTGATCTCACCGGTGTCTTTGGAGATCTGACCAACGTCAGCCTCCTCTGGATGGGCCGCTGCTGCATCGGTGTCCAGAGAGGCCGGGACGACGTCAACAGCCAGCTGCTGGGCCACAGCGAGTACAGAGCCGAGTGAGGCCACCTGGCTGCCATGTTGATGCGTCTGGGACATTTGGCGAGTCGGTGGGGAGTGGGTAGGTTTGGTGGTGGACAGTACCACTTTTGCCTCGGTGGCTTCCCGGGGAATTGGCAGATTTGGGGCTTCTTGGTGTGTAGGCACGGCTTGTGGTCTTGTGCAGCCGGTGAACTATAGAAATCTACCAGCTATAGAAATCGATTTCTGCAATTCACCAGTTGTGCAGGATATTGGGCTGTGTCTCCATGCAAGAAGTTCAGGATCTGTTGGTTTTTTGGGAGGTTGTTGAGGTGGGGGGGGTGGCGCCGTTTACTGTTGGGACCATTCATTCTCCGCTGGCTCACTCAGTGTTTTGGGTGAGCTGGTGTGGTGGCCGGGTGGCTTCACTTCTGTGGCCAATGATTCATCCGGTTTTTCTATAGTATCAGTGAATGGGGCTTAAATTAAAAAAAAAAAAAAATTCTCCATTGAAATGAAGGCAAGAGCAAAATTATCTTTTGAATACCAATCAGATTTTGCCATGAGTTACGCATATGATGTTTGTCAATTTAAAAGATAATTTCCCATGTAATTAAAGATGTCAGCTGTTGCACAATAACAGAATAATATTTAGTTTTTGTTTAACAACTAGCACAATAACTCCCATCATCCACCATCACTAAACTGTAATCATGCTTAGTGTGGTTACTTATGCAAGATGCACATGTCTTTCTTTTGATCAGAGTTAAAAATTTAATTTATTCAAAGTTTTATGTTAACTGTGTTTACAAAAATTTGCTGTTGCTTATGCAGAATGCATATGTATTTTCCTTTAATTAGAGTTTATAAATGCAGTTATTCAATGCTACTGTGTTTACAGTCAATTCACTGCAAACAAAAATACATCTATATATCTATACTGTTATCAAGCAGCCTGTCTTTTACACAACTAACGCATTGCCCGTAGAACGCAAATATTCCTGTCTGAAACAGGTATCTCAATCAGGCTTTACAGGCCCAAATTGTACGTTGTGCTTGAAAGTGGAATACAAAGTGGTGTAGGCTATATGTAGGCAATCACATGTTAAACTGTGACAAATATAAAGGGAGTAAAATGGCACTAAGATTTATTTGATCGGTGTGAATATTAATTGCAGAATACCTAATATTGAAAATGAATGGGCTATCCAATATCAGTGACTGTTCAGATCTCTTGTTTGTTTGTCAGATCACTTATTTGCATGATTCTATTATCACTTATTTTAGATAGATAAGATAGATAAGATAATAGTGTATCTTGCACTTTAGGGAATGGGAGCTGTTCAGTCATCATAATTATTTACTTTATATCACTGTTCAGTGATGAGTTCAGTGTAATAATGAATTTCTTCTCTGTATCGTCAAACTTATGCAGTACTATAACAGGACATGTTTACAAATATTTGAGACCCATTGTAGTGCATCATTTTATATTTTAGCAATATTTTGTTATTAAAAGGTTTTTTAAAACTTTAATGTTAAGATTAACCCCTTAACGCCTGAATTTATTTCCATTATGAAAAAAAAAATTCACTTGTGTTTTTGCTTTCAAGTAGATGCTAATTAAGATGAGAAAGTTAATTTGACTATAGCACATAAAATAGATATAATTTTAGGTATGATGCAAATTAGCGACAACAGGCATCTATGGTAAAAAAAAAATGGTAAAAAAGCACCTGTTCCCATCTCAAGTATGAAGAGTCTTTTATTTATGCAACAAAGTATTTTCAGTATTTTCAACTCTCATGACTGCCAAACTATAACCCTAACCCAACCCTAACCCTAGCAATCAGGAAATGGATGGTGCTCCGTCTCTGACCGTTCCTACGCAGAAACTAATGCTTGCAAAAGGTCCTAGGTATGTGTTGGAAGTGCTCCAACCGGAAGTGGAGGAATACAGACGGTATTTTGGTTGCATTTGGAGCGGAAGCGGTTTGATGCGAATTCGCAACGACAGGCGTCAAGGGGTTTAAGGCAGTGTTTATATGGTTGTGCTGGGGTGATACTGAGGTCAAATAATGATCTGAACCTTGACGGCATGACTGGCAAAGACTAACAATGTGAGTGGCGCAGCTCTATTGTGTTTGTTCTTTATTGATGCAAGAAGATTATTTATTATTATTATCATTCTTATTATTCTGCCTAAAGGATCGCATTTTTGACCCTCTAAACGTTAACCAAAATGCAATTTTTTTTCACACACACCTCAGACCCAGAGAAAACTTTTATACAATGGAAAAAATATGTGCCCCATGCAGAAAATTTTCTGACATATCCAGCATATGGTTGATACTTCCCATATTCGTGGAGCAAAGGTTGTAGGGCCTCCCCCCATGTCAGAACACCGGTGGATCCAATCAGCTGATCGCTCGAAGCACAGAGCTCAGCTGTTTATCATGAATAAATCAGCCTCAGGGCAAAAGCACACTCCATGCATTATCTTTTTTTTTTTCCACTTTATTGAAAATAACATTTTTTTTAATGGCCATCAGTTAGCGTGCCTTTGAGCCAGGTCGTGTCTGGCCAATGATTCTCCTGGCATGTTCTGTGTTGTCAGACCCCACTGACGCTCCTCCCAGTCTGCTCGTGCACCTCATGTTCTCCACATATGACCAATTATCCTTTAGACCTACACAATCACAGCAACTTTAAGGTATAATTTTTTTAAGCATTAAATCTTCAGTATTATCTTTTTCTAGTCAAATTTGCCATTTTTCATTTCCGTCCGATTGTGCATGATTGGCCGTGCGCGGGGACAGGAGATCCACCACAACGATATCCTTGCCAGAAGTGAACTGGGTGTAAAATTGTAGGCCCTCAGCCGCTCCGTCCACCTGTGATTGCGCAACGGTCTGTTCCCGAACCCCGACGTCTCCAACAATGTCGTCAGCGCTCGGTGGTCTGTCTGTAGTGTGAAATGGTGCCCACAGAGGTAAATATGCCACCGTTCACACGCCAAGATGCAGGCGAGTGCCTCTCTCTCACCCACAGCGTACTTTAGTTCAGCTGCTGAGAGAGACCTTGATGCGAACAACCACCGGGCGTCTGTGCCGTCCTATACCTGGGACATAACCGCCCCCACCCGCCGAACCAGACGTGGTCCACAGGTCACAATGGTAGGCCATTTTGGATCAAAATGGCCAACACCCATTTGAGTTCAACCGAAGTGTTGACGCTTCAGCTTAGCAACTGCCACTGAACAGGCTGCGGTCCATTGCTATGCGCATACTGTTTCAACAGTGCCCAGAGGGGTCCCGATCGTTTTCCGAGTAGCAGGGGATAAAACGCCCATAAAAGTTCACCATACCCAGAAACAAGAAAATCTGTGCAGGTGTCGATGGTTCTGGAGACGCAGAACCGCCTCCATGTTCGAATGCAGGGGCCACAGCCACAGCCCCCCACCCCCACCCTCACATCTCGTCAACCAGAACCCCACAAACTCGATGGAGTCCGCTGCAAAAATACACTTTTCTCCATTCAGGGTGACTCCATGTTCCTGTAGTACCGTCAGCACCCATCCCAACCGATCGTCATGTTCTTCACGTGACGTGCCATGTACCACAATGCCATCAAGGTATGCCGCCACACCCTTGAGGCCGGCCAGAATCGTGGACATTATTTTCTGGAAACAGCTGGGTGCTCAACTCAGACCAAACGGCATGCGGGTGTACATGAACACACCCATGTGGGCCACAAATGCTGTCAGGTTCCTGCTGGCTGGGTGGAGGGGCACCTGCATGTAACCCTGGCAAAGGTCCAGCTTCGTGAACACTTGTGAACCGCTGAATGTTGCAGTAAGCTCCTCCATCGTTGGAAGCGGGTACTTGTCCAGGACAATCGCCTTTTTTACCATCCTGAGATCGATACATGGACTGATGCCACCCGATTTTTTCTTGCTCACCATGACATTTGATATCCAGGGTGATGCATCCACTCTCTCAATGACGCCTGCTTCCAGCAGTTTGGTCAATTCCGCCGTGACATCGTCCTGTAGGACAAGGGGAAGCTGCCATAGTGGTTGAATTTTCGGCGTCACACTTGGGTCTATGAGCGGGTGGTGGTGGAACACGCTGATGCATCCCAGGCCTCTGAACAGCGCCAGCCAGCGGACATGCCATTCGGGGTATAGGGTAGAGCTCTCCAGGTCCTTAATGGAAAATCCCAATTCACCCAGCAGGTCTATTACTAGCAAGTCCGCCGTATCCCCAGCACGAGATTTGGAAGGTGAACGTAGGGACCATCTTCAACCCACATTTCACTGAAAAGTCGACCATGCTCGCCATTTCGAATCTCAGCGTGGCCGTATCCAAACATTCTCACTGTTCCCGCATTGATGGTTTTATTTGGGAAAAGTCTTTTTAAAGTAGCCATACTCAGAATGGACCTGCTGGCCCCCCGACTCCACCATAAGCGGCACGTCGACTCCATCGAGTTTTAGCACATACCATTTCAATGGTCCCTTCCTCACACATGCCACACACCTGTGCTGTGTTTCTGGACTCCACCACCGATGATTTAGCAGTGATAGAGCAGCCCCGTCCTGTGCCCAGTCCGCCGTCTCATGGGGGTTCGCCCCAAAGAATTAGCCACCTTGCTAATGGCTGTGCTTGGCGGGAAAACTTGAGGGGCAACACCCCCTTTAGCCAACGCTGGCCAACTCCGCTGAACTGTGGACTCTCTGCCTAACCAGTTCGAACACGTTTTCCAATGATAGAGTATCTCTGGTTAGCTTTAGCTTTCTCTTCAGCCACACGTTGTTAGTGCCACAGGCTAGCTTATCCTGGACAAGATCCTCCTCGATAGGCCCAAAGGTGTATTCTTTAGCTAGGCTGCACAGCTCCATAATAAAGGACTGAGTGGACTCACCCGTTCACTGTTGGCAGTCAAAAAATTCATCCCTCGCTCATTCTCATCCTTAATCAAACTCATCCTCACTGTGAAGGTGGAATGATCTCCAAAAACACCGTCCATCAATTCCAAACAGTCCTTCTGCGTGCCGTTGCCACACAGCCCAAAAAATATCCGCTGGCCTTCGTCACTGGGGTAGTGAACCAACAGGCTCCTCCATCTCTCCTCATTGGCGCCACTCAGGCCGGCCGCAGCCACATACATGCCGAACGTCTCCCTCCAGCCGGCCCACGGTATAGCTGGTGTGCCCGGAGACTGCAAAAACGGAGGTGGTTGCTTGATACACGCCCCCATTTTAGTCCTTGTCGCCAAATGTTATGTCTGAATAACACGAGACAGAAGCCTCCATTAACTGAACACTGAACTCTATTATAGTGAACAACAGAATATACACTTCAGCCGTAGCCCACCTGATGTCATTACCCCAACCCCCTCGGCTAGGCTACGGCAAGCCCCGAGAGTCAAATCCCACATATAAACACTAAGATTTATTTGATTGTGTGAATATAATTACAGAATACCTAAATATTGAAAATGAATGGGACATCCATATTAGCGACTGTTTCAGATCCCTTATTTGTTTGTCAGGTCACTTATTTGTGTGATCTTTTGTCACTTATATTCAAGATAATAGTGTATCTTCCACTATGGGGAATGGAGTTATTCAGTCATCATTATAAATATTTTAGTTTTGTTTATATCACTGTTCAGTGATGGAGTTAAGTGTAATAGTAAATTTCTTCTGTGTATCGTCAATAAACTCATGCAGTACTATAACGGGACATGTTTACAAATATTTGAGACCCATTGGCTGCTGCTTTACCCGTGTGCCTGCAAAGGACTGCAATCCACCGGTTCAGCTGCTGCTTCCCTGCGTACATCTCGTGTTCTTCATGCCAAATTATCCATTAAAACCTATGCAGTCACTGCAGCTTTATGATATAATTTTTTAAGCATTAAACTTTAAGTCTATCTTTGTTGCTATTTGCACTACGGGTAGCATTACTGTACATGGACTGCTGTTGTTTTTCCCAGCATTATTACCTCCACCAAGGAGGTAATGTTTTTTTAGCCGGGTTTTTGTCTGTCCGTCTGTCTGTCCTGTCTGTCTGTTTACCA
This sequence comes from Pholidichthys leucotaenia, assembly GCA_020510985.1. Lineage (NCBI taxonomy): Eukaryota > Metazoa > Chordata > Actinopteri > Cichliformes > Pholidichthyidae > Pholidichthys > Pholidichthys leucotaenia. Next base: position 296,517,165 of record CM035841.1, on the reverse strand, counting down.
ACATAACTCAAACGTTATGAACGGATTTTGATGAAATTTTCAGGAAAGGTATGGAATGGCACGGGGAACAGATGATTAGATTTTGGTGATGATCTGAGAGTGCATAACTCCACCAAGGGCCTTTGTTTGTATTTGTGCAGCAGGATTACACAAAAATTACTGGATGGATTTGGATGAAATTTTCACCAGAGGTGGTTTTTGGGCTTCAGACAAAGCCATTATATTTTGGTGATGATCTGAGAATGCATACCTCAGCGAAGGCTCTTATCTTCTCACAGTGTGTTAGCAACAATGCTCAAAAAGTTATGAACGGATTTTGATGAAATTTTCAGGAAAGGTGGTGTAATGGCACGGGGAACAGATGATTACATTTTGGTGATGATCTGAGAGTGCATACCTCCACCAAGGGCTTTGTTTGTATTTGTGCAGCAGGATTACACAAAAACTACTGGATGGATTTGAATGAAATTTTCACCAGAGGTGGTTCTTGGGGCTAGAGACGAACCAATTATATTTTGCTGATGATCTGAGAATGCATATCTCAACCAAGGCTCTTATCTTCTCACAGTGTGTTAGCAACAATACTCCAAAACTGATGGACAGACTTTGATGCCATTTTCACCACAAGTGGCTATAGGCCTACACACAAGCCCATTACATTTTGGAGGTGATCCATGAGAAACGGAAGGAGCCTTGGCGGAGGTATGCGCTCTATGAGTGCGTTTCTAGTTCCTTTTGTTTTTTGTATTGCACACAAACACTGAAGAGAGAGAGAAACACCGTTTTAATTCTTCTGTATGTCCTGTATGTATATCAGCTGTTCTGATAGATATGCCAAAATGTTCAGAACACTGAATCCAATCAGCTGATTGCTCGAACCACAGAGCTCACTGTTTTCCATGATAAATCAGCCTCAGGGCAAAAGCACACCTCCATGCATTATCTTTTATTTCACTTTATTGAATTTTTTTTTTTTTTTTTTTATCACCATCAGTTAGCTTGCCTTTAGAGCCAGGTTTTCCCTGCCCGGCGTGCTGCTCCCAGCATGTTCGTGTTGTCAGACCCGGGTCCCCACTGATGCTCCGCCCATCTGCTCGTGCACCTCATGTTCTCCACATAGGTCAAATTATCCTTTAGACCTACACAATCACAGCAACTTTATGGTATAATTTTTTTGAAGCATTGAATCTTCAGTATTATCTTTTCTCTAGTCAAATTTGTCATTTTTCATTTCCTTGTTTCATCCAGGAACACAATGGTGACTGACAGGTCGTGATGTTGTGTGTTATCCAATCAGCATGGCCGTGATGCCACGTATTATCCAATCAGACACAGAGTCAATCGGAAGCCCCGCCCACACTTCTTGAAGCCAGGGCAAGAAGAGACACAGAGCAGTGACAGAGCGGTGGCTAAACTTTAATTGATTCTTCTTCTTCTTCGTCGATCGCTAGATGGTCACACCAGCTGCCCTGACGAATGCTGCCGTCCTGCGGAGGTCCCCGAGGTCCCGTCTTCATGATGAGTCTTTAATTGATAAAAATTACAGTTTTGACTGAGCGACTCCATACTCTGGGATGCACACCCTTGTAACCTCAGGAAGCTATGTATAAAACCTTATGTCAATCTGAGGAACGGTTCAAGAGATATACGTGGAATAGACAGACAGACAGACAGACAGACAGACAGACAGACACACACACACACACACACACATAGACTTTGAGAATTTATAGATAGATGTACAGGCCAATTGTTGATTTTTTTTTTATCTATATTTTGTGATAATTAAAAAATTAATTAATGCATGCCAAAGCAGCTAATATCAAGTCCACATCATTGCACTGCAAAATTGAGCAGTGCAACAAAAAACTATTTGATATCTTTCCTTAATTATTAAGCCTTAGGAAGCAAACTGATAACTATGCTTATTTATTTATTATGTTGCTTCATGCAGCCTTGCATGAAATAAAATATCTGTACAATCTGTGACATTCATAGTAAAGTGAAAACGTACCTGGTGCTCTTGTGTTTGTCCTATGTCTGTAGCCTACCACCGATCACTACGAATGAACAGTCCTTTTTATTTTTTGGTGCATGATCTATGCATTGCTGTTGAAGCCACACATTTAGCTGTGCGTGTTTGTTATGACTCGCCGCTCATCAGCGGCGCCAGCCGCGCGCACACCTGCTCCTCGTCAGCGGCGAGGTATTTAATCCACTCTGCCCTGGGCTTCGGCATGAAGCCGTCTCTCTACTTCGGCCCCTTTGCTACTACGGATCTCAAACCGACTAGTGAAGATACTCTGGGTAAGCTCCCCTTACCTCTCTCCTCTAGCTTTCCCCTGTGCACAGGTGGACATCCCCGGCGGCGGACTTCATCACCTCGCCGTTGGCTCTACGCTGCTGCCACAGGTACCGCAGGTCGCTGTCTCCCGGGCTTCGCCCTTGTCGATGCCAGCCACCTGTCACAACCAAGTAAGCCAGCTACCATCATTATTCCCTGTATTGGTGTGGTGCCCGTTACCTTTCTCCCTCTGCTCTCTCCCACAGGGTTGTCCGGCTGTACGGCCTCCTGCCCCCGTGCCTGACGCAGACGCCACCACCAATACATTCTTATTCCACAGACACGCAGCCATACACTTCCTTGTTGCTAATAAAGCTGTTAAATCTACCCTGAGCCTGCGTGTGTGTCTCCTGGGCCGTGCATTATGTCAGTACGGCTTCAGCAGAGCGGCTCGGCAGACAGCGGGCTCGCACGCCGTCTTTCCACCCTCGAGGCTTGGGTGGATTTAATAGCTCATCAGCAACAGGTGATATTGAATCAATTAATTATCATCACTAACCGATTAGACTGCTTGGACCCCAGCAGCCGTTCCCCTCGGCTCGTCCGGGGTGCGTGGCTCCTGCGGCTCCGGTGGCCGTCCAGCCTACTCCGGGTGCGCCAACACGGCTCACACCAATCCCCACCCCTGCTCGCTTCAGCGTAAGCTGGGTGGAGCTCGGGGTTTTATTATGCAGTGTGAGTCCGTGTTTCTTCGCGTTCCCGGAGATTTCTCCTCAGACCATAGCAGAATTGGCTATATAGGTAATCTCCTTGAGGGTCGTGCGCTTACCTGGGCTTACGCCATTATGGTGAAGCCCAGCTACGCCACCCTCACCTATGGCCAGTTCGTGCGGCAATTTCTGGAAGTGTTCGATCATTCGCGTTTGGACAGTGTCCAGGTCGACCGCCTTCTCGGACTCCAACAGGGGAGCCGATTGGCGGCCGACTACGCGATCGACTTCCGGGTTACCGCGGAGGAAGTTGGCTGGGAAGAGCGCGCGCTCTGCGGCATCTTCCTCCGCAGTCTAAATTCCGGTCTGAGGGATGAGTTGGCTGGACGGGATACCCCGGAGACGCTGGCAGAGCTGATTTCTCTCACCATCAGTTTGGATAACAGGCTGCGCGAGCGCACCTCCGAGCGGAAGCAGTCTTCTCGCCCGTGGGGCGCCTCTGCACGTCTGCCCCAAGCTCGCCCCCTGGCGTTGCCGCCGCCGGAGGTCTCCGAGGAGTCGGAACCAATGGTGACGGGCCGGACAAAGCTCCCCCTGGCGGAGAAACAGCGCCGTCGTGACCTGGGCCTCTGCATGTATTGCGGAGGTAGCCAGCACACAGTGGAGCATTGTCCGGGAGAAGCCAAACGAGGTGGTCCGCGAGTCACTGTAAGGGGGCCTCGCGGACGCTAATCATTAAGTCCCCTCACACATTTGACGCTGCCCATCCGCTTCTGTCACAACCTCACTGGGCACCTCACACATGCACTGGTGGATTCAGGCGCGGAGGGTAGCTTTATTTCACAAAGCCTGGCAACCCGACTGGGCATCCACTGGTCACCCCCTCGATACTCCTCTCGCCCTGGTTAATCTCTCCCGAGTCTCCCTGGGAAAGGTAACTCACCAAACATCCCCTGTCCCGGTGATCATCTCTGGAAACCATCGGGAGGATATCTCCTTTTACGTCCTGCCCACCTCAGTAACTCCTGTCATCCTCGGATATCCCTGGCTCCGCCTCCACAACCCCGCCTTGGACTGGAAGACTGGGAAGGTTTCAGCGTGGAGCACTTTCTGCATGGGTACCTGCCTCCAATCCGCGGCCTGCGCCCCGTCCTCGCCTCCCACAGCTCAGGACACCGCGCCCCCGGATCTCACCCTAGTGCCCTCAGAGTTCCACGACCTGGGTGCCGTTTTCAGTAAGACCAAGGCGATGTCTCTGCCTCCTCACCGGCCCTACGACTGCGCCATTAACATCCGCCAGGGGGTGCCCTTACCCTCAGGACGCCTCTACAGTCTGTCAGCGCCGGAGAAGGAGGCAATGAACAGCTACCTGAAGGAGTCGCTCAGTGCTGGATCATCCGACCATCCTCCCTCTCCAGTAGGTGCAGGGTTCTTCTTTGTTGGAAAGAAGGACGGATCTCTTCGTCCTTGTATCGACTATCGAGCTCTCAACGATATCACGGAGAAGGACCGGTACACCCTGCCCCTTGTGGACACTGCCTTCCACTCCCTCCAGGGGGCGACCTGGTTTACTAAGCTGGATCTCCGCAGCGCTTACCACCTTGTCCGGATCTGGGAGGGAGATGAGTGGAAAACCGCCTTCCGAACCCCAAACGGGCATTCTGAATATCTCGTGATGCCGTTTGGGTTGACCAACGCTCCAGCCGTCTTTCAGCGCCTCATCAATGACGTCCTCCGGGACTTCATCGGCCTGTTCGTATTCGTCTACCTGGACGACATTCTCATCTTCTCCAGGTCCAGGGATGAACACCGGGTCCACGTGAGGCGGGTCCTGCAGAGGACTGCTGGAGAACCGTCTGTACGTCAAGGGAGGAAAAATGTGAATTCTACGCCAAGACAACTTCCTTCCTGGGGTTCGTCATCTCCCATGACCAGGTGCTTCCGGGACCCAGCGAAGATCAAAGCAGTGGTGGATTGGCCCACACCAACTTCTCGAAAGCAAGTTCAGCAATTCATCGGGTTCGCCAATTTCTACCGCCGCTTTGTCCCGAACTTTGGAGCCATCGTCGGGCCCCTGACCCACCTCACCTCTCCTAAGACCCCGTTCCGGTGGACTGAAGAGGCCGCTTTGGCCTTCCAGGCGCTGAAGACGGAGTTCTCCTCCTTCCGGGTCCTCAGCCAGGTCGATCCCGCGCTGCAGTGCATTGTGGAGGTGGACGCTTCGGACACGGGGGTGGGGGTGGTGTTGTCCCAGCGGTCCCCAGCCAATGGAGTCAAGCGACCCTGCGCCTTCTTCTCTCGGAGCCTGTCCCCGGCGGAAACGAAATTACGACATGGGGGACAGAGAGCTTCTTGCCATCAAGCTTGCCCTTCAAGAATGGCGTCACTGGCTGGAGGGGGCAGCCTTGCCTTTTGTGGTCCTCACTGACCACAAGAACCTGGAGTACCTGAGATCTGCCAAGCGTCTGAACGCCCGCCAGGCGCGTTGGTCCCTGTTCTTTGCAAGTTTAAGTTCAGCATCACATGTAGGCCTGGCTCCAAGAACGGCCTGCCTGACGCCCTCTCCAGGCAATTTGCCCCGAGGCCGCAGAAGACGTTGCTCACACCGTCTTGCCCAGGTCGTGCGTCATGGGGGCTGTTACATGGGACATAGAAGACAAGATCCGGAGGGCGCAGGAGTCGGAACCGGACCCTGGCGGCGGACCGGAGGGGAGGCTCTTCGTGCCATCTGCCGTCCGGGGGGACGTTATACACTGGCTCCATACCTCCAAGCTCACTTGCCATCCTGGAGCTTCGCGGATGATTGACCTTCTCCAGCGATCCTTTTGGTGGCCAGGCCTGCGGAAGGATGCCGCCCGTTACGCCCGGGCCTGCCCCGTCTGTGCTGCCAATAAGTCAGGTAACGCTCCCCCTGCGGGTCTGCTCCAGCCCCTGCCCGTCCCTGGCAGGCCCTGGTCGCACATGGCTCTGGACTTCGTCACCGGGCTCCCTGTCTCCAACAACTTTGACACAGTTCTGACCATTGTAGACTGTTTTTCCAAGGCCGCCCACTTCGTGCCCCTACGTGGACTTCCCTCAGCCTTGGAGACGGCGGACCTCCTCATCCAGCACGTGGTAAGACTGCATGGAATCCCGGTCGACGTGGTCTCCGACCGCGGCCCCCAGTTTTCTTCGGACGTCTGGAGGTCATTTTGCAACGCCCTGGGAGCCAAGGTAAGCCTCTCCTCCGGCCATCACCCCCAGTCTAACGGGCAGTGTGAGCGGACAAACCAGGAGCTGGAGGCTACGCTCCGCTGCGTTACGTCATCCAAACCCACATCCTGGAGTTCTCACCTCGCCTGGGTGGAGTACGCCCACAACACCTCTCGCTCTACGGCCATCGGGATGTCGCCCTTTAAAGCATCCTTGGGCTATGATCCACCCCTGTTCCCCGCGCAGGATGGCGAGTTGGCTGTTCCCTCTGTCCAGGCACATCTGAGGCGGTGCCGTTCCCTTTGGTCCACGGCGCGTAATGCGCTTTTACGCACGGCGGAGCACAATAAGTCTGAATCATCAACCCGGTGGCTGTGCGTGTGGCTATTCCCTCCTCCCTCCGCATCCATCCCACCTTCCACGTCTCCAAAATTAAACCGGTGGTCTCTCTCTGGTTTAATTAACCCCCTCTGCCCTCCACCTGCGGCGCACCCCGCTTCCCGGATGATTGGTGGCCATCCGGCCTGGACCGTCGCTGACATCTTGGACGCCCGACGCCGGGGTCGCGGATTGCAGTACCTGGTGGATTGGGAGGGCTATGGACCCGAGTGGAGACAGTGGGTGCCTTCCTCGCTGGTGTTGGACCGGTCACTCATTTCTGAGTTTCATCGAGCGCACCCGGAAAAACCATCGCCAGGAGGCGCTGCTAGAGGGGGGAGTACTGTTATGACTTGCTGCTCATCAGCGGCGCCAGCCGCGCGCACACCTGCTCCTCGTCAGCGGCGAGGTATTTAATCCACTCTGCCCTGGGCTTTGGCCTGAAGCCGTCTCTCTACTTCGGCCCCTTTGCTACTACGGATCTCAAACCGACTAGTGAAGATACTCTGGGTAAGCTCCCCTTACCTCTCTCCTCTAGCTTTCCCCTGTGCACAGGTGGACATCCCCGGCGGCGGACTTCATCACCTCGCCGTTGGCTCTACGCTGCTGCCACAGGTACCGCAGATCGCTGTCTCCCGGGCTCCGCCCTTGTCGACGCCAGCCACCTGTCACAACCAAGTAAGCCAGCTACCATCATTATTCCCTGTATTGGTGTGGTGCCCGTTACCCTTCTCCCTCTGCTCTCTCCCACAGGGTTGTCCGGCTGTACGGCCTCCTGCCCCCGTGCCTGACGCAGACGCCACCACCAATACATTCTTATTCCACAGACACGCAGCCATACACTTCCTTGTTGCTAATAAAGCTGTTAAATCTACCCTGAGCCTGCGTGTGTGTCTCCTGGGCCGTGCATTATGTCAGTGTTTGTCAGGAACCTGCATTTATCCAGTCTATGGCACAAACACGAGCAGCAGCAAGTACCAGAACTACACAAAAACGTTCAAAATACAAAAACGACAAACGTGGAAATTAGTTGCCGCTTGACTGCAAAACACATATGTGGACTATACATTAAAACAAATTTGAATTAAAAAAAAACAAACAAACACTATTTTAAATGCTCCGCACTCCACTATTGCTGACTGACTTAACACTACTTCCGGCCAAAAGTGGAAGTTGCACACATAATCATTTCTCCAGCAGCACCCTCAGGAATAAGGTGGATATACTGTATATAGGCTATGTTAAAATGTTTCAGAAAATTGATAATTTTTTCTTGTAAATTTGTGACTTTACTGTTGTAAATTTTGGATTTTTTTTGTCTTAGAAATGAGTGTGTGTGTGCGCGCGCGCGTACATGTGTGCATGAGAGTGTGTGTGTGTGTTTGTGTGTGTGTTGGGGTTGCTTTGGCATTTGGAAACTCTGTTTTTTTCTTACTGAAATCTGTTTTTCTCATAAATTTGGGGATTGCTTATAGTAATAAATATTACTTAAGTTGTAAATTAAGATAAGCCTTTATTAGTCCCACAACGGGGAAATTCCAGGATTGCAACAGCACAGGGATAGCAACACTCAGAGCAACAATCAGAAGGCAAGAAAAAAAACCAAGCAAGCGAGAGCAGCTAATATACATATGTACATATTACTATAAAATATATATACACACACACACACAGACACACAGACACACAGTGCAGAGCATTGTAGCTGGATGGAATAAATATATGAATATATGAACACACAGTGCAGAGCATTGTAGCTAGATGGAATAAATATGTAAATATATAAACACCCACAGTACGGAGCATTGCAGCTAGGTGGAATAAATATGCAAGTATATAAACACACACAGTGCGGAGCAATGTAGCTAGATGGAATAATATGTAGATATATAAAAACACAGTGCGGAGCATTGTAGCTAGATGGAATAAATATATAGATATATAAATATAAACACACCCAGTGCTGAGCATTGTAGCTAGATGGAATAAATATATAGATATATAAATATAAACACACCCAGTGCAGAGCATTGTAGCTAGATGGAATAAATATGTAAATATATAAACAAATTACCATCTTTATCATATTTTTGCATCTTTATTCTTGCAAATTTGTACTAAGTTTATACCATTGTAGTTCTACAAATTGCTACTTTATGAATTTATGTATAAAAAAAAATAACAATTCACCTACTGTACTTTCACAAAGCAATAAATAAATATTAAAGGAGAGGTTTAGGGTAATAATGCACTAACCTGGCTAAAGAAGCAGATGTGCACAGTGTTTCCTCTGGCTTAAAGACCTTGTCGCGGGTGGCAACATATTTTTCTGGGGCGGGGTGGGTGGATGGGTGGGTGTAAATGACACGATTGTTACCAGATATGTTAATTTTATACTATTTATTCTTTTTAAAATTTCGCACAGTAACTTTGCGTATGGAACTTACCATCTGAAGTATTGTACAACCGAGGATTGAATATTGGAATATTGGGCCAGATGGGGTCCCACCCATACGTCCTGTGTTTTAGACTTTTTTACTGGTGTCATCCTTCTCTCCTTCCTCTGCTCTCACCTCTCCTGGACCCTCTGCCTGAACACTTTCCTCTCCTTGGCTCCTCTCTTCTGTCTCATCTTGCCCTCTCTGAGCTCTGTCTAATTCAGGTTCATTCTCTGTCTATGGCGGTATACAAACAGGTTAGAAAATAATCAAGTGTCATGTTTTTGTCCTGCAGGATTTTTTTTTTTTTTGTCATGGTTTACATAAATGACAAAAATGTGTATTTTTTTTTTTGTATTTTATTCTAGTGTTTCTTTTTTTTCCATTGAGAGAGTAGGGAAGGGAAAAAAACATTGCATAATAGTAATTTACTCATGCATACTTAAATTATAAGATCAGAGGTGGGTATAGTAGCCAGAAATTCTACTCATGTAAAAGCAGTGCTTTGAAATTAATAATTAAAAGTAGACAACCAAAAATTTCTAGTTGAGTTAAGGGTACAAAGAGCACCCACTTAAAAACTTGAGGTAATGACTTCATTCATGAAGGTTTGAGGTTTTTTTTCCAAATTTTATAATAATTTTCTTAATAGTTTTCTACTTTTCTGTGTAAATTTATCTAAATTTAAAACAACTTTCCTCAAATTTGTAATTTCCTCTTGTAAAATTGTCTTTTCTTGTACATTTGAAACTTTATATAAATTTGGTTGATTATTTTATGGCTTATTTTTGTCTTTTTTTTTAAATAAAATTACTGTTTTTTAAATAAATTTGAAACAGACTGTGATATTTTTTTTTAACTTTTTCCTTATAACAATTTATGTTTTTGACCATAACTTTGCAGTCAGAACAGAAAAATAATTTAACTCTGACTACAAATGTAACCGGAGTGGTGGCACAGTTGGTAGAGCATCCGCCCCACACCCGGGAGGCAGGGGTTCAAATCCCGGGCCGTGTTCATGCCGAAGACCATATAAAAGCGGAACTTCCTGCCGTCCACTTGGGTGCTCAGCAATAATGGAATGGAGGAGGGAAATCTGTGGCGGCGCCTTGCATGGCAGTGGCCCTTCTGCTTCTACTATGGGGTGTGTGTGATTTACACTGTAGATAGGATAAAGCACAATTTCGTTCTACTGTACATGATTGGTTGAATGACAATAAAGAGTGATTTAATTAATTTAATTAGAGAAAAAAAATATTAATAAAAATTGTATTTAATGAAATAAATTAACTTAAATGACCAAGGATGCCGTTATTTCTGTTATAATATTTCTATATCCACCTTATTCCTAGGTCCCATGATGCCTTGCATGAATTATGGTAGCAACTTCTGGTACTAGTTTAGAACATATGGTTGTCACTGAAACGGGACACTTTTCCTTGTTAAAAAAACAATGACTTTTGGCATCGTAAATGCGGTGAACAACGGTCAGTTGCACCTCAAAATATGTCCATAACTCATATGCTGAATAACCAGACTGGAGGTGCAGTGACGTAACTTTAATATATCAAACAATGAAACTCATAGGTGCTCCGTACAGGTCAAGGGTCGACGACGAAAGAGGAAGACCTCTTCCGCGTCTGCCTTTATACCCCTGGTGATGGCGGAACCGGAAAGGGCGGGCCGTCACCCCCCACTACACCCAGGGTACACAGTACACCATATTGATACACCACATCCCTCCCGCCCCCCCGTAGAAAAATGCCAAAAACACCAATTAGGCCCTCCCAAATTTAAACCCAACACACGCGCTAATAAAAATAACACTGATGTACAAAAAATATATTTTTACAGGCCTATCCATTCACACAACACAAACTAGAGGGGGCCAGGTAGACTGCCGACCCACACGACACGGGTTAGATGGGTTATTCTGCTGTATTTGAAATAATACCGTTAATAAAACAAAATGGCTGTGGTCCTGAAACAAAAGCAATCCCCTAAAACATATACTGTATGTACACAATCAGAACTTTAATAACCAAATACAAACAGTCAATATGTACATCTATAACATGTTTGCTAGCCCCCACCCCAACACACCCACCCCACAACTTGGGCATTTCAACTTATCAAACATAATACAGACAATGTTCATTTTTTTTGTTGTTGTTGTTGTTGTTTTTACAACACAGGGCAAAATGCAACCAGTACATATTAACTACGTGACTTAGAGTAAACTGGCATAATAGCAACACCACCACACCATGCTAATAGCCACCCCCCCCACATACACACACACAGTCACCTTATAGTCCCCAGTGGAGACCACCCCTAGGATTATCATCAGGCAGATCCCTCCCAGAGTGCCTCGCCTCTTCTTCTCTGGGGACGAGCCACGTCAGCGTCTCTTTTCATCCACTCGCCGCAACTCTTTTGGGTGTCTCCACGATTCATTGGACAGTCTCAAGTAGCTGTCCTCCCGGGGCAGCAACCACCGGCAGCCGCCCCTGGCCATCTCGTCGTTTTCCTACTTCATAGCACGCCCCCTCACCGAGCTTCTACCCTGGGCAGGACCTCTTCACCGATGGGCAGAGAAGCTTGATTGGGCTTCCGATGATGACTATGTTGTAACCCAGGCTCCTGCCCTGGGTCGAACCTCGTCACCGACCCGATCCAGAGTTCTCCTTGATCTCCGGTGTTGTGTTTGGCGCGTCGTGGAATTGCGCCCTGCTGGTCCTGCTCCGCTCTCTTTCATCCTAAATGCTGGCACAGCCTCTGCAGCTTCCACTTCACGGTATCTCTCAACACAAACTCTGGAAGTCGAGGGAGCTAGCGTCTTGGCTCCATCAGCCGTCCCGGGCATTCCGCTGTGCCGTCCAGTTCCCACATCCAGGGCAACTTGGACACTGGCATCGGAACCTGCCCGAGATGGCATGCCACATTGCTGATCTTGCACTCCTCCCATAATACCAGTCCAGTCAATGTCCTAAACCGCATTGTCCTCCACGTGCGGAGCAGGTCGGTCCCACAAACCGCAGCCCAACCACTCCTTTCCGACGCTGCAGGTGACTGTGAATCCCAGGCTGTAGAACATGTCACATCCCATGATGTTCAACCCACCAGCAGTCACCACAAACTGGGCATTAGACATCATTGCCGACTTGTATCTCACTGTCAATTCCAATGAACCCACAATGGATAGCCTGCTTCCTCCATAGCCGAAGCACGGCGTCGATAGGTCTATCACACAGTAATGTGGGAACAGACTCCTCACAGTGGGCCAGTTCAACAGGAAAATTGCTGATCCTGGTGTCTACCAACAACAGCACTTCCACACCATCCAGCAAAATGTCGCAGTAAATCCGCCACATCCTGTGCTCGGGGAGACAGTAGGAACAACCGTAGAAGGTCGCTTGCAGAGGGGAATCCGCCCTCACGTCTTCAGTCCCCTTGCTCAAAATTTTTGCACGCTCTGGCAAAATGGTGTAGGAGACCGCACTTGCCACAGCGTTTTCCCCTTTGCCGGACACTCTCTTTGCTTTGTACCGGTGCCTGGCGACCCACAGCCATACATCTTGGCGTACCCGGGGTGGACCTAATTTTCACAGCAGCAGCGTATATTCCTCTTCAGTCACGTTGTCTTCACTGTCCGAGTTCGCAGCCAGCACCTTCAAACGTGGTTCGTTTTGTTCCGACGTGCTTATCTTCTCCGCTGCTTCAAACTGCTGCGCTATCTAAATAGCTGTGGCTAACGTCAGTTCACACCGGGTAGGGTCAGGAGCCTTGATCATGCCGCAGAACAAAGTGTGTGCTCCGCCAGTTGATCACGGACCACTTCTTCCTCAAGGGCTCCAAAGTGGCACTCCCCTGCCAGCTGACGTAGGTCTGCAACGTAGTGCTGCACCAACTCTCCTGTCAGCTGGTGGCGCTGCCGAAACTGGATTCTCCAGACTATCACGTTTTCCAACGTGCGAAAGTAGCGCGCCATTAGCTCCACCATGTCTTCAAAATGATCGGCCCCTCCTAATGTGTCGAGGATTCTTTGACCCTCCATACCAAGATTATGGACCGTATAGCCCTTGCACGCAGTTTCTCGAGCTCACCAAGGTTAAGGGCCACCAGATATTCTGGAAAGCCACGTACCACCTAGCCCAGGGGACCGGCGGCTCGCCCGGAACCTCCAAAAAGGCCGAAAAGTGAAAACAGCTTGCTCCACACCCTTGTTCCTCGTCACCAAATGTTATGTCCATAACTCGTATGCTGAATAACCAGACTGGATATGCAGTGAATGTAACTTTATTATATCAAAACAATGAACTCACAGGTGCTCTGTACAGGTTGAAAGGTTGATGACAAAAGAGGAAGAGCTCTTCCGCATCTGCCCTTTATACCCCAGGTGATGGCGGAACCGGAAAGGTGGGCCGGCACCCCCCACTACACCAGGATACACAGTACGCCATATTGGTACACCACAGTACACAGTAGCTCCGTTAGTTAGTGCCGCTGCTAAGAGGCTAACGCTGTAAACAAATGCCCGTGCTGGCAAAATGAGTCCCTTTGAGGACATTTTCAAAACTGAAGTTGTAGGGGCATGGTGTGGGGCCTTCTCCACCCAGAGAAGAAGGCAACTGGGGAAGGGAGGAACAATGGATCGAAAGAGGAGGTGGTCACCAGGGGGTAGCAGATGGGACAGTAAGGACAATGCACCCCAGGGAGAGCAGTAAATGCCAGAGCGCTGGAAGAAGAAGGGTGTGAGAGCGCACCCGGCGTTATGTCATGCTATGTGCTACACAGGCTTTGTTCTAAAACACAATGTATGTATGGTTGGAAGTTCCAGGTCTCAATGCCATGTATTACAGATACAAAAGAGGAAGACCTGGGAGCTCTTTTACTTACTGCATGTTGGAGATGGAATAAAGTTTCTGTGTCGTCTAGCTCGTTGCCTCGACTGCTTCCTTTCTCCACATTGGTGACCCTAAGACCATGCCATGGAAAGCAAGTCGAGCACCACCCCGGAGACTGCCTGAAGGGAGAGCACCAGCACTGCGTGCATGAGTCTCAGTCAAGCTCCCAGACTTCTGGCTTCACAACCCGACTGTGTGGTTTCTTGCACATAGAAGCCCAGCTCATACTCCGCAGGATAAAACAATGGATGATACCAAGTATTACTACATGGTTGCTGCGCTGGATGCGTGCACCACGCAACAGGTGACGAGCCTGCTCCAGGAGCCGCCAGACCAAGGAAATAGAAGCGCTCAAGAGGATGCTTCTCCAGCGATATTACCCATTCTGACAGTGAGAGGGCAAGGAGACTCCCTAACACGTTCGGAGTTAGGGACCAGATCAGCAGTGGAGCTCATGGAGCGCATGTTGGTGCTGAGGGGAAGGACAATGAATCTTTCCCGTTCGCCACTTGTTCCTCAGGAACCTACCAGCTACAGTGAGGGCGATCCTGGCCAACTCGCTGCAGCTGGTTGCTAGGACTACCGCGCCCTGGCACAGGAAGCAAACCGCATCATTTTTGGCAACCAGAACCTCTCAGCGTGCAGACAGTGGCATCGGCATCATGAGGGACTCCCAGCGAGGTCAAGGAGCATCGTGGTAGCCGGGACGGACACCACGAGACGAAGGAAAGGAGCGATCTGTTTTAATCATTGCCGTTTCAGTTCAAATGCCCAACGCTGCCTGTCGCCATTGCCAATTCAGAAGCCAGGAAGATGGCACGTTCGGAATTCAGTGGCAGCTGCAACCGATGGTGACAGGAACCAGTATTGCTTTACGTCATGGACACACATTTGGGGAGACCGGTTTTTTAGGACGCTGTTCATCTTTTACCCACTGGCCCTGCACAGCTCGGGGAGTTGGGTCGACAACACTGGCTAACGTTATAGCTCCGGGGGAAAGTACCAACATTTTGCTCACAAAGTTACCAGCACTCACGGTCCCGACTTTTTCAGCACGTAACGAAACACGGGGTTGAACACTTTATAATGACAAAAGACCCACCGGTGTTCACGAGACCTCGGCGTTTGGACACAGCTAAACTGGCCAACGTGCGAGAGGAGTTTGCCAACTTAGAGCAGTTGGGCATTGTCAGGTGCTCCAACAGCCCGTAGGCATCCCCGCTACACATGGTGCCTAAAGCAGATGGGTCGTGGCGACCATGCAGCGATTTCCGGGGCTTGAATAACGCCACAGAGCACAATCATTATTCCATTCCGCACATCCAGGACTTTTACATGTACCTAGCCGGGGTGCGTGTTTTTTCGAAAGTGGATCTGGTCCGTGGATACCATCAGGTCCCGGTGCACACGGAAGATGCTCCAAAAACAGCAGTAATAACTGCTTTCTGCCTTTTCGAGTTTTTACGCATGCCATTTGGATTAAAAGGCGTGGCGCAGACTGTCCAGAGGATGATGGACACAGTGCTTCGCGACTTGTCCTTCGTTTTTGTCTATACAGATGACATTCTGGTAGCTAGTTCATCCGAAGAGGAGCGCATCGCCCATCTCAAGGTTTTCCAGAGGCTGGAGGCTCATGGGCTGATAGTTAACCCGGTGAAGTACCAGTTCGGTGTGCCAGAGATTGATTTTTTGGGCCACTGCATTTCGTCAGAGGGTGCAATTCCGTTACCGGATAAGGTGCGTGCTGTGTTGGACTTTCTGCGTCCACAGACCATGAGAGCACGACAGGAGTTTTGGGGAATGGTTAATTTTTGTAACAGTTTCCTTACCTGGGCAGCCCAGAAAATGCAGCCATTGTATGCCGTGCTTAAACAAAAGAAGCCCGCGGAAGCCATCGACTGGACTCCTGAACGAGTCCAGGCTTTTACTAATGCCAAAACAGCACCTGCAGATGCCGCATTGTTAGCCCACCCAGATCCATCTGCACGGATAGCTCTCTCTACGGACACATCTGATGTTGCCATAGGGGCAGTAGTGGAGCAGTTCATCTCAGGTTCGTGGCAGCCGCTCGCATTTTTTAGCCAGACTTTGCAGGACAATGCACGCAAATACAGCACTTTCGATAGAGAATTGCTGGCTCTCCACCTGGCAATGCGCCATTTCCAGTTTTGGTTAGAGGGGGCTTGAGTTCACTGCAATTCGTGGACCCATAAGCCGCTGACCGTATGCGATGGCCAAGTCTTGGAACTGTGGTTGGCAGCCAGCAATGGCATTTGGCCGTGATTTCAGAGTTTACTACCGACATTCAACACGTCGCCAGTAAGCTCAACGCCGTGGCCGATTGTCTGTCGCGCACGTTAGTCTCCCCATTCTACATAGGAATAGATTTCCCCACGATGGCTGCGGAGCAAGCCAGGGACGCAGACATTTGCGCACTCCAGTCTGCGCCTACTAGGTTAAGGATGGAGAACAGGGTGGTGCAAGAAGGGTGCCCTCCCTTGCTCTGCGACGTTTCCACCGGCTGCCTGCGCCTGGTGGTTCCGAGCTCTTGGCGCCATTGCGTTTTTGAGTCAGTCCACTCCCTTTTGCATCTGGGAGTGCGTGCTTCGGTGAAGCTAGTGGGGGTGAAATTTGTCTGGCCGTGCTTGCGAAAGGATGTGAACGAGTGGGCTGCAGCTTGCGTCACGTGCCAGCGGGCTAAAGTGCACAAGCACACCAGAGCCCCCCTCAAGCCGTTCCAAATCCTGGCCAGGAGGTTCGACCACATCCACATGGATTTGGTGGGACCCCTCCCACCATCGCAAGGTTTCACGCACCTTTTAACAATCGTGGACTGCACCACGCACTGGCCTGAAGTGGTCCCGCTGGCTTCTATCACGTCTGCAGAAGTGGCGCGTGCTTTTTTTCAGGTTCAGGTTCAGGTTACTTTATTTGTACCCGTAGGCAGATTTGTTTTGCAGTCTGGTGACATCCATATTTACAAACCACAATTACATTCAACATGAACACAAACACAGGCACACATGAAGCTGACTATAAACATAATAAAAATACTCAAGGCTCCATCAATCAGGATATAAAGACATCACTTCCGACAGGGGTCCACAATTCGTTTCGGAACTCTGGTCCACAATGGCCCAGAGCCTGGGGGTCAAAATTCACCGCACTACAGCGTACAGCCCCCAGGCTAACGGGTTATGCGAGCATTTTCATAGGTCACTTAAAGCAACACTCAGAGCTTTGCTCACGGATGCAAATTGGGTCAACTGCCTGCCCTGGGTTCTTTTAGGGTTGTGCTCCACACCTAAGGAGGATTTGGCAGCCTCCCCGGCAGAACTCGTTTTTTTCTCAGCCGCTATGGATCCCCGGAGAGTTTTTACTGGAAAACTACGCACCTGAGGCTGATCCACCCGCGCAATTTTTGCACAGTACGGAGGCTTTTAACGTACTGGGCCCGGCCCACCATTGTTTTCCCTGCACCTTTGTCCCAAAAAGTTTGCAGAATGCCAGTTTTGTTTTTTTCAGGCACGATGCGCACCGGACCCCGCTGCGTCCACTGTATGATGGACTGTTCAGGGTGTTGGAACCTGGGGCGAAGCATTTTGTGTTAGACTCAGGGAGATGTAGGGAGACTGTCTGCATCGACAGACTGAAGCTTGCTTTTGTGTTGGCAGACGAGCAGGTGGTGTTGGCCCAAGCTCGCCGGCGTGGCGTGGCTTCGCAAGTTGGCGATCCCTCGGCAGGGACCTGCGCTCGCGAAGTGGATGTATTTTCTCCCCCTCCCTTTTTCCCTCCACAGACTGACCTCCTGTACACCCCACCAGCAGGGCGGTTCGACTGGATCGGCGACTCCCCGCTACAGCTGCTATGGCCACCAGCTCAAGCCCAATGTACAGAGGGATTAGTGCCCTTTCTGGGTGTTTGGGGGGAGCTGTGTGGGGGCATGGTGTGGGACTTCTCCACCCAGAAAGAAGGCAACTGGGGAAGGGGGGAACAATGGACCGAAAGAGGAGGTGTCACTGCGGGGGTGTCAGACGGGACAGTAAGGACTATGCGCCTCCCAGGGAGAACAATAAATGTTGGAGCTACTGTAAGAGTAAGGGTGTGATAGCGGCGCCGGCGCTATGTCATGTTAATGTGCCACACAGGCTTTGTTCTAAACACAATGTATGATGGTCAGAAGTTCCGGGTCTCAATGTATGGTATTAAAGATATAAAAGAGGAATGCACAGAGACCCAGGAGCCCTTTTACTGTACTGTATGTTGGAGATGGAATAAAGTTTCTATGTGGTTCAGCTCGTTGCCTCGCCTGCTTCCTTTCTCCACAATGTAACATTATTTCCATATTCTGTATTGAAAGACCTTCAAAATAATATTTAATTTGTAGGAAGTCGCAAAAACTGATCCAGAAAAAGACAATTTGTTTATATTTTAGCTAGGTTGAAAACTCAAGTTCGATCAGTCGGGAGTGACGTCTTCCGTAAAAACATAGGTATTTTTAGAAAGTACGATTTCTAAGCTTTCCAGTGATACCAAGCACTCACAGGGTCCTCCTGGGACTTGCCCTACCAAACAAAGAAAGAGTCATGATTTATGACTTCTCGTTGCCTGTACTCATAATGACGCGGTGTGCATTTTAACCAGCACATCTCCTCCGTAATAAAGTTGGCTGCATGGAGTGGTGAGCACTGCGGCAGCACAGCAACTCACCCTTTGCCGGGGGGTCCTGGGTTCGATCCCAGCCCCCGACCAACAGTGATCTGTGTGGAGTTTGCATGTTCTCCCCGTGTCTGCTTGGGTTTATTCCGGGATTTCTCCGGTTTCCTCCCACATGCCAAAAAACATGCAAGTTAGGTTAATTGGTATCAAACTGGGGATTCTAAATTGTCCTTAGGTATGACTGTGAGAGTGAAGGATTAAGCGGAAGAAGCTGGATGGATGTTGGACATAATCAAATTTACCTTTGAGCAGATGTGCGCCACAACACCGTGTTTGGATGTCGTCTGTCACCATGTGGGTGAGAAGCCTCCATTTATCCAGTCTGGCACAACCACAAACACCAGCAAGTACTAGAACTTTGCCAAAACATTCAAAAAATACAAAAACTAGAAGAGCTGAAATTAGCTGCCACTTGAGTGCAAAACACGTATGTGAACTATACATTAAAATGAATTTGAAAAACTTTTAAAAACGCTATTTTAAATGTTAGCACTAGGCCAGCCAAAACCGGAAGCTCTGCCCATAATCGTTCCTACAGCGGCACCCCCAAGAATAAGGTGGATATTTATAGTTTGGGTATTTTTTTTTAGAAATCTCCTCACCACCCAGCCAGCAGGAAAAACCTCCCTTTTTTTGAAATCCAAATGTTGGCACGTTCATAGCCATACTATATGGCTATGGGCACATTTAGTTTGTCTGAAGGCTGCTGACGGATTAAAGTCACTGACTTTGTGAATTTCAGTCATCTTAACTTGCCAGGTACATAATAGGGAACATAACTTAATACTGTAGTGGCTGGTGAAATATATCCTTAGCAATTCATCAGTCCCCCTTGCCTTTCCCTTCATATGAAGTCGGCTGCATATGAATTCTAACCACATCTCTTCGCTAAGCAACTCTTCTGTTGTGTCCATAACCAGGCAATGATAAGTAGAGCGTAGTTACTATTAACAGAGCTTTATTAATATAACCACAATGACAATACCCTCAGACTATCAGCGCTCTCCAGCAGGCCAGGTGTACAACGACGAAAACGACTAGCCTCTTCCGCTGTCATCCTTTATACCCTGAGTGGCGTCACCACCGGAAACCGGTAGTTCGCCACCCCTGCCTATTCCCTGTCCAACCCGGCCGCCATCTTACTAACAATCCCATACATAACATTTCCCCCCATTCAAAAAAAATCATGCACACAGGTCAACCCACCCAAATTTGTCACCCGATTCACGCACTAACATAGAAAAAAAAAACAACTTTACATACAAAAATAAACAAACAAACCTATCCATTCACACAACTAAGGATGGGGGGCTGGGTAGACTACCAGCGTCCCCTACACGGCTAGGCGGGTTATTCTGCCGCCGTATCCTAAAATAGTCCAAAATAAAGAAAGCCGTGTTTCTAATTAAATTAATCCCCCAAAGTTCCAAAACATACACAATGAACAACAGTTAATATAAATATAACTTACAGCAACAACACCACTGGCGGCCCCCACCCCAACACACCCACACCCACATCTATCACACAAACACTTCAACATGTTGGGCAAAACAAAACACAGTTACTTTTCTTTTACTTCACATTATAAAATCAAATCCTGTTCCCTTATACATTCATTAGAGGATCAACTCAGTGATCATAGCTTAGCATAAATTTAACAAAATTTTCTCTTCTTCATTTCTTTTCTAATATATCTCAAAACACTCAGTGTATGGATCCTCTTTAAAATGTATACAACACACCCAAATTACCAAAGTATACTACAAAATTTGTTTCATAAAATCCACCATAATACTTAAACAGAGATAATATTCGGGGCACAGACACAATAGCGTCAACTATGTGCAACATGACCTGGGCTGGAACTAAAACACACATGTATAACACACCCTCAGTCATTCAATGGGTCCCTCCCAGATTGCCTCCGTCTCTTGGCCTCTGGGGTCGGGCTGCGCCATCTCCTCTTCTCCACCACGCAGCGCAGCTCGTTCGGGTGCCTTCATGTCTTGTCCGATAGGCCTAAGCACCCAATGCTCCAGGCAGCCTCCATCTGGAACCGCCTCTGGTCATCACGCCACTCGCGTGACCCGTGATCCCCTCTCATCCGGGCCTTGACCCTGGGCCGGACGATGTCTCCAACCCACAGGGAAGCCTTTTCTCTCTTCTTGGGGTCACTTCGGTGTAGACAGGCCTCCTTCACGAAACCAGTCAGCTCGCGGGTCCGGTTCGAAGTTCTCTTGGCAGGCCGTTGTTTGGAGCGCTTCAGCACTGTGCTCTCTGGTCTCGCCCCCTCAGTCCTCAGCGAGGGCATCTCATCCTTATTGGCCACCCCAGGGGTCCCGGTGTGCTGTCCAGTTCCCACACCAAGGGTAACGTGGACATTGGCATCAGGTCCACCAGGGGTGGCGTCGCATGGCGCTGAGCATGCACTCCACCTGTGGTATCCAGCCAGTCTGGGTCCCACACCTCCTCATTCTCCACCACTGGAGTGGATCAGCCCCATAACCCACAGCCTGACCACTCCTCACCGGTGACATTCATGATGGAGAATCCCAGTTCATAGAATAAGTTACACCCCATTATGTTGGCCCCCTCAGCGGTGATGTAGATGCGGGCCATCAGCACCACCACAGTTCTGTATCTTGCTTCCATCTCCACAAATCCTAGGATGGCCAGTTTGTTCATGCCGTATCCATAACAGGGACTTTGCTGTTCCTGGATCTGGTGGTGGGAAAATAAATTCTTCATGGTCATCGGGTTCAGCATGGAGATCACAGCTCCCGTATCCACTAACAGAGGAACCTCGACGCCACCTAGTGACACTTCACAGCCGATCCATCCCGTAGTTTCTAGGGAAACCACATGGACGATCGTGGGAGCCTTCTGCGAGGGACCCGCCTCACATTGTCAGCCCCGACGCTCCAAGTTAATGTACACTCAGGCAAAGTGGTTCAACAGCCCTCACTTCCCACAACGCTTGCCCTTCACCAGACATTCCCTGGACTTATAGCGGTGTTTTGGGGACCCAAAGCCATAACAACGCAGCATTCCTGGGGCTGACCTTATCTTCACTACGGAAGCATATGCATCCTCTCCGCTATCTTTGTCATCAGGGTCCATTGAGAGCGCCTTGAAAAGAGGCTCATCCTGGGTCAGAGTGGCTCCTGCACTAAGGCCCCTCGCTATTGTCTCAGCTGCCTCGAATTGCTGAGCGAGCTCGATAGTAGCGGTCAACGTCAGCTCACCTGGGTGGGTCAGAAGTCTGAACCGGGTGGCAGGGCAGAGAACATGCTCCACAAGCTACTCCCGTGTCATCTCATCTTCCAGGTTTCCAAAATTGCATTCCCTCGCCAGCTCACGGAGGTCTGCAATGAATCTTCTCACCGGTTCCCCCCAACCGCTGTCGGCGCTTGTCAGAATTGAATGCGCTGGACAGTGACATTTTCGGGGCGCGAAAATAGCACACCATTAGATCCACTACTTCATCAAAGCTATCGGCTCCTCCTAACGTTTCCAAAATCCTCTGCCCCTCCATGCCCAAATTATGAACCAGGACAGCCCTCCCGTGAAGCTTCTCGAGTTTGCTGAGGTTCAAAGCCACCAGATAATTTGTAAATGCGGCGAACCACCTAGGCCAAGGCACAGGTGGCTCGCCCGAGGTTTCCAGAAAAGGCCAAAAGTTGGCAACTGACCTCTCCATAACCGCTTTTACCTCATCGCCAAATGTTGTGTCCATAATCAGGCAATGATAAGCAGAGCGTAGTTACTATTAACGGAGCTTTATTATTGTAACCACAATGACAATACCCTCAGATGATCAGCGCTCTCCAGCAGGCCAGGTGTACAACGACGAAAGAGGACTAGCCTCTTCCGCTCTCATCCTTTATACCCTGGGTGGCGTCACCACCGGAAACCGGTAGTTCACCACCCTTGCCTATTCCCTGTCCAACCTGGCCGCCATCTTACTAATACTAACATTCCCATACATAACATCTTCCATTATTGCTTCCATTTCCAGCGGGTTAAAACCATGATAAACGCCAGTGCTTACATACCTCTTCTGATTTTTTTTCCACGTTTAAAGTACTTTAATAAACTCATGTTTCTCTTGAACAGTCATGCTAGCGAGACACTCTGCCTGGTGACTAACTGGAAAGCTCGCATGGGCGGGGCACTTCTAAACTCTGCGCGGATGACGGTCATGTGCGTCGTTTGTGTGGGTGCTTGCGGAAAGTCATTGCTTCATATATTTTTCCTAAATTTATATCTTCTCAAAAGTGTAGTGGAAATTTTTCTGGCGTGGTGCGCCGCCACCCACAAATATTACTAGAGGAAACCCTGGTGCTGCAGGCTGCTGTGTGACTGATGCCGGCTTCAGTTTACCAGGTGCAGGTGTGTGAACTAATCTTTTGCACCTTTTAAAGGGGTGACAGGGGACTCAGAAAACGTCCATCATTACTGTTAATGCAAAATTCAGTCTCTCAAACACTTCATTCAGCCAGGGTAAATTTTATTATGACATTAATTAATTATAAATTAAAAGAATGCACAAAAAAACCTTTTCATTCCAGACTTTTTGAGGGCCCCTCCCTGCAGTGAGCCCTGGGTAAACAGTACCCTTCCCCCCCAAGTCCAACGTCCCTGTGCCTGAGAGGAAGCTGAAGCTTGAGTGTCACTGGACCTTCCAACCGGACAATGATCCCAAGCATAGCTCAAAGTCCACCAAGGTTGGGTTTCAGAAGAAGTCCACTAAAGTGGCCATCACAGTCATCTGACTTGAACCACACTGAAAATCTCTGGTGGGATTTGAAAATGGCAATTGCAGCATGCAAATCTAAGAATATTAGTAGACTGGAGACCTTTGCCTAAGGCTAAGATTCCTCAGGAACACTGCCAGAAGTTGGTGTCTGGCTATGCATCGCGTTTGCAGCAGGTCAAAACAGCAAAGGGGGCTCTGCTAAGTACTAAATATGCATGTCATGAAGGGGTTGAATAATTCTGAGACTGCAGTAGTCATTAAAAGTGGCATTTTGTGTTGAATTTGGAGAAACCACTTGGTAGTATTAGTTGTGTTGAGCTAGTTGAATTGTTCTTGTTTGGTTTGTTTACTGTAAACAGCTGCTAGTTTGTACAGTTTGCCAAAAAACCTAATTTGCAGTGAGGGTTGAATGATTTGGATTACAACTGTATTTTCAGAACCAACAGAGGTCACACAACTAGTCCCTGTGGTAATATAAACATAGAAACATCACCGTCAGAAGTGTTAGCTAATGTATGGTAGGTATCAATGAAATAACGGGTCTGTTAGAAAAATACCCGATTCTTTGATTGAAAGATCCAAGAACAAGCCGGAGATGTCTTCAATTTAAAGATGTAACATTTATTTGGAGGTCACATGTAAAGCAAGCAGCACCGGATCAGCGTGATTCAGCCCCCTAGGGGACGTCGTCAGACTGATCCCGACTTCCGGGTGCAACTTACAGTTATCTTCTTGGGTTGGTACAACCCCCGTACAATAAGATGGGCTTGTACGTGACTGTCTGATTGGCCAATATAACTCTGACGTGAACAGGCCATCCACTGCTCACGGTATTATTTCTAGAATGTGCGATCAACAGTGTACGTGAGTGTTGGATCCGGGTGTGTATCTAATGTGATAGACCTGTCTATAAAGAGAGAGAGAGAGAGAGAGAGAGAGAGAGAGAGAGAGAGAGAGAGAGAGAGAGAGACCTTTTGACCTTTTAAAATAAGCCTTTATTGCACACTTCAAAAAAAATGTAAGCACACCAACATCATTCCACCAAGTGTGTCACATTGGAAAAAGTGCAAACTGAAATGCCCCCCCCCACACCACACAGAGCAATCCTTGCAGGCCACCTAGTCAAAGATGCAGTTCTGTGACAGTCAATTACAGTCAATTAAATGTCATATACAAGTCTGTTCAAACAATATCCCAAAAATGTGAAACAGGCAGAGGAACGACCGCCATTCAAATCAAATCAAACTTTATTGTCATATTGCTGTACATACAACTGTAGTGCAGGCAAGATGAAATTGCGTTTCTCTCGGCATCCATATAAGAAGCAGCATGATTAAGACACACTCCCACATAGCTCCACCCCCCACCCCACCCCCACCCCCCATCCATTCACACATCCCTGAGACATACTTGGGGAAAAAGAATAACTAACTATAATATACAAAATGTCCATAGGTGCAGTAGTGTGTATGTGAGATTCCGGGTCAGCTGTTCAGCATCCTGACAGCTTGTGGGAGGAAGCTGTTGATCAGTCTGGTGGTTCTGCCTCTGATGCTCCGGAATCGTTTACCAGATGGAAGAAGTTCAAAGTGTTTATGCAGAGGGTGAGAACGGTCCTTGACAATGTTCAGTGCCCTGCTCCTACAACGGTTCTGAAAAAGTTCTTGGACAGAGGGGAGGGAGACTCCAATTACCCTCTCTGCCCCCTTGACTATCCTCTGCAGGGCTTTTTTGTCTGACATACTGCAGCTGGAGTACCATGTAGCAATGCAGTACGTCAGAACACTCTCCACCACACCTCTGTAGAAGGTCCTGAGGATGCAGATGGGGAGAGAGGCCTGTTTGAGTTTCCTCAAGAAGTGTAGTCTCTGCTGAGCCCGCTTCCTGATCTCCAAGGAATTCTTGCTCCAGGTCAGGTCCTGCGAGATCTGCACTCCAAGGAACTTGATGTTCTCTACTCTCTCCACTAAACGGCCGCGGATGCTGAGGGGGACGTGCTCAGGCTGTGACCGCCAGAAGTCGATAATCATCTCCTTCGTTTTGTCCACGTTGAGCACCAGATTGTTCTCCCTGCACCAGCCCTCCAGGTCTCTCACTTCTTCCCTGTACATTGATTCCTCATCCCTCTGAATAAGTCCCACCACCGTGGTGTCATCTGCAAACTTAATAATCTGGTTCCCCTCGTGTTTGGATACACAGTCATGTGTTAGAAGTGTAAACAGCAGTGGACTGAGTTCACAGCCTTGAGGGGTTCCGGTACTCAGCGTGACAGAGTTGGAGATGTTGTTTCCAACCCGGACAGACTGAGGTCTCTCAGTCAGGAAATCCAGGATCCAGAGACATGTGGTGGTGTTCAGACCGAGAAGGAGTAATTTCTCTATCAGTCTCTGGGGAATAATGGTGTTGAATGCTGAACTGAAATCAATGTACAGGAGTCTGGCGTAGGTGTCTTTTTGGTCCAGGTGGGTGATGACAGAGTGTAGGGTGGTGACTATAGCATCCTCCGTGGAGCGGTTTGAACGATATGCAAACTAGAGCGGGTCGTGTGATGCAGGGAGGCAGGCTGTGATGTGTGGTTTGACAAGCCGTTCAAAACACTTCATCACAATTGGTGTAAGTGCAACAGGACGATAGTCATTCAAACAGGACACCACTGGTTTCTTTGCCACCGGTACAATGATAGAGGTCTTGAAGCATCTGGGAACGATGGCCTGACTCAGGGAGATGTTATAAATGTCAGTCAGGACATCCGCCAACTCGCTCGCGCAGTCTCGGAGCACACGTCCCGGAATGTTGTCTGGACCTGCAGCTTTGCGTGGGTTGATTCTGGATAGGGTCCTCCGTGTGTCCGCTGTGTTAATGGTAAAAGCTGGTCCGACCGATGGTGGGAGTGGGCCGGCCCTCCCTCTGATTGTAGAATTTGATGCTTCAAAACGTGCAAAGAAGTCGTTAAGCCTATCTGGAAGTGAAGCGTCGTCATCATCGACCCCCTGCCTAGACTTAAAGCCCGTCAGTGTCCGAACTCCCTGCCACATCTGCTTGGTGTTCCTAGTGTCACAGAGGTGTCCCTGGATTTTCTCCGCATAGGCGCGCTTCCTCATTCATTCCTCCTCATTCATTCCTCATTCATTCCTCCTGTCGGGCGCGCTTGACCGGCGTTCCCCCTGCTGCTTTACGCAGGGCCGTCAGGTGTTTCTTGAGGCGATAACGTTTCCTTTCATCCAGGAGGTCCAGACCAACCTGTCTTCTTAGCACATCCACAGACTTAATGAACTTATCAGTGTCACTGAAGTAGTCGGCGACCCTAATGGCTTTGTTATAGGTTTCATCCAGAAAAGCATTGATTTCGTCCAGTGAGTACAAACTCGTGTTTGTACTGCATTTTGCCTCAATAGACCCAGTATTAGACACAGCGTCGTTATCAGATGCCATTTCCTCGGCAGCACAACTCAGCTGACTGCTTGGTTCTCCCGGGCCAGTGGATTCATCATGGGCCACATTTTCCTGGACGCCACCCTCAGCAGCTGACTGTCGCTGTTCCATCCCCCGCTGTGTAATGGTAGCAGCCTCCGGAAGCACAGCCGCCGATGTCACATAGCGAGATGATTGTGACGCACCATCAGGTCGGTGCTCCGACCTCTCCTCCGAAGCGGTAGCAGCTGCCGGAGGCCCAGCTGTCGAAGTCACACAGCGAGATGATTGTGACGCACCATCAGTGACCCTTGTGGCGCCATCGCCATCAACGCTCCTGGCCGTAAGCTGGGCCGCGGGCGGCACAGCCGGGCCGTCCACAGACACAGCGGCAGGCTCCGGTGCTGGAGTAGCGTGAGCGGAGGCGGCGCCGCCGGCCGCAGCTGCGGCGTGAGCGGAGGGCTCACCGCCGGCACCATCCGCGGCCCCATCAGGGCCCTCCGCCCGCGCGGACAAGCGAACCGTTTATGGCCCACGTCTCCACATTCAAAACACTTCATCTGTCCCGAGCTCGCATACACCATATAAGATCCGTCCCCGTGCTTGACCCTGAAGGAGACTTCCAGAGTCTGAGTGGGCGAGTCGAGAAACATGAACACCCGTCGCCTGAGTGATTTCACATGTTTGAACTTGGCGGCCTTGCATCCCAAAGGCAGAGTTGAGAGAGAGAGAGAGAGAGCGAGAGAGAGAGCGAGAGCGAGAGAGAGAGAGAGAGAGAGAGAGAGCTCTATAGCTCTGCCTAATTCCTGTTTATCAGAGTTTAACACAACATATTTGTTCATAAGAATGCAAACAGAATGTGTATAGAATCTGTGCAGAGCATACTGGGAGATCACTAATGATAAGAGAGAGAGAGAGTAGAAAGAGGGCTCTATAGCTCTCCCTAATTCCCGTTTACCAGAGTTTAGCGCCACATATTTGTTCATAAGCATGCAAACAGAATATGCATAGAATCTGTGTAGAGCATAATGGGAGATTACCTACAGAATTATTATTTTGGCCCTCTAGCTTTTCATAACCCTTTCAGGTCAAAAAATAATAAAATAGGCTCGAATGGTGCAAGAAATATTATCATCTGTATATTGAAGAACCAGCTGGGAACATAGCTGTCTAATGGGGGTAACTGGAATATAAAGAAAACAGCAATTAAAAATGTGGTCACTCTGGACACTCTGCTGCACTAACTCTGCCAACAGCCTGACCTACCAGGACATCAAGGCTAAAATGTAACAACATAAACTAGAATAACACAATATATATTATCAACTGCAAACATGGCCGTCTAGTGGTGAATAGAACATTTATAAAATACCCACTTAAACCACTGTAGCTGCACTGTGGGTTTGTGGGTTCTGGCTCTCTGGACAATAACATGGGTGGAGATAAAGCTGAGTAGCAGCACTATACCACTGAGCTTCTCACATTACAACAGTAGGCAAATCACAATGGCTCATTAAATGAAAGTGAACAAGACCAAGCTCTTATCATCCCATAATAAAGTGACTGGGTTTTGTGTGCGCGCGTGTGCATTCGTTTGAATAGCCACTCAGGTACCCAAATTCCTTTCCAAGAGAAAAACAACAAAAATTTAGCTAGAATTTTTTTTTTTAATGTTCCTTCCTACAAATTAAAAACTAACATGAGCACAATGACTACTTTTTCATGCAGAAATGTCAAAGATTTCATTGTTCCACCTTCACAATGTGTGAGGAGTTGCTGCTTCCTTGTAATTATTTTAATTGCGTTATTAATCCTGCAGTGTGAAGGTCTGGATAATTATGATGGACACAAATCACTATTATCTCAAATTTACAAGCCAGACAATTAATCAAACTGAGAAAACTGTCTGAAAATTAATCCATTAGTTGCAGTGATAATTATAGCTCTATCCCATCCAGATACAACAGTAAAATCCTGCTTGCTCATGAGTAATGATCTTTTCTTCTTTTTCTTCCTTAAGAGATGCTTTTAAAAGCAGTGAATCGAACTTTCTCATGTACTGCAGGCAGTATGGCACACACCTGGATTTGTGGAACCCATCATCCATGTGTACATAAGTAATTTAAATAAAAAATATAAACCTTTACCAATTCCATGGGGCCAAACTTTTATTGCAGTTTTATCCAACCACAGACCAGAGTCATCACTGTGTAATGTATGTGAATCACAGATTGCTGTTATTTAAAAGTTAAACAGTATATTTGGGTACAGGCACAGATTTTTTAAAACTTTAAATAAATACTTTAAAACTGTTGTCAGAAAGAGAAACCATACTGTAGGCTTAGGCAGAGGTGGTAGGGTATTGAGAAAATGTACTCAAATAAAATTACCGGTATGTTTTAAAATATTGTAATTACTGAAGTACAAGTAAGTGTAGAAACCCAGACCATTAATGAGGTAAAGTAAGATTATCTACTGAAAAGGTTAGTTGAGCTGTGGGAGTAATTACTTCACTCCCACCAAATTTTGAGTTTTTTCTATTAATTTCATATGTATTTTCTCATAATTTTACACTTTTCCTGTTTATTATTATTATTTTTTTTTTACAAATTTCAGTTTTGTTTTTTTGCAAAAAACTGCAACATTTTACTTAAATTTGAAATTTATTTTCTCCTAAATTTGTGGAGGATTTTCTCATAAATTTGTGATTATTTCCTTGTACATTTCAGACTTTGTCATAAAATTGTGAATTTTATTAATAAAATGTTGTTATAAATGTATTAAAATAATAAATTCAATACTGTTTTCCTATAAATTTTTGTTTTGTGATAAAATGTAACTTTTTTTAGTTATAATTCACTTGGAATTTTTTTTTCTGCCACAATTTTATATTTTTTTACAGCTAAGCCAGAATAAATGATTTCAACTGTGACTTCAATAATTTAAACTGAAATTCACTAAATGGGCAAAATTCACTAAAATGACCATAGCTGCAGTCATTTTTCACGAGAACAAGTTATTACAGTATTAACAAGAAAATTTTAAACCACATTTTATAAATAACTGAAATCAAAAGTAACTCAGAAGAGTAACAGTAAGTACGCTTGAGTAAAAAAACCAGGTTTTTCCTTGATGAATGTACTCAAGTGAGAGTAAAAAACTATCCTGCAATAAGGGTACTCAGTAAAGCACAATTTTGTGAAAAAGTTACTTCAGTCCCACATTTTAACTCTCTGCTGTGGTCTCACAGAAAGAAATAGCATCACGAACGCTACAGAAATAAAACTGGAAAGAAGGTATTCATGCAGAGATTTATGATACCAGTATTTTGCTTATACCAGGAGTGTGCCTACACGCTTGAGTCTGCTGTATCTGCATAAAAGTACTGCAAAGAAACTGCA
The DNA here is from genome assembly GCA_020510985.1 of Pholidichthys leucotaenia. Classification (NCBI taxonomy): domain Eukaryota; kingdom Metazoa; phylum Chordata; class Actinopteri; order Cichliformes; family Pholidichthyidae; genus Pholidichthys; species Pholidichthys leucotaenia. Next base: position 296,486,963 of record CM035841.1, on the reverse strand, counting down.
GGCCTCCGAGATAAGGCAAAAGATAAAATGTTGATGAGGAGAATCTGAAAGGAAGCAGGTGTAGGTGAACAAAACAGAACACTAAATGGTTGGGAGCAATTAAGAGAAAAAATGGCTGACAGAGGTGTTTTTTTTTCTTTGTGCTTTGTCAGTGGTTTTTTTTTTTTTTTTTGCTACAGTAGGTTCCATCCTGGAGTTGAGGGTTTGGCGACAGCCTTTCTTCTGGCTGATGGGACGGTGATGGAGAAAAGCAGATGGAGGATTAAAGCTGGCCTAACTGCCTCTGTCCCACTCGTAGACCCCCATCTGCTGAAAGGGAATCCTTGAGGCTTCTTCCTCTGCAGCGTGAGCCGGTGTTCCCTCGGTGCTGCCATTATCTGGGTATGACTGACGCATCCACCTCTAACCTTTAACCTATTAAGAATGGGTGCGTGACGTCACCCGATGGAAAAACCACAAGGAATTGTAGGAAAACTGTTCTGCCTGTCTGTGTTTAGTAGTGAGCACTGAAAGCGGTTAAGTTAAAGTTTTTGAGAGAGTTGCTTCAGTCTGTTATTTATTTATTTTTTATTTATTTATTTGCATAAAAATGACACTGAATACGGTATTCAAACATAGGAAATGTAAATGTACATATAAAATGTCATACAAAATCCAGGATTACACATGAAAGTGAAAACACTTATTTCCAGTGTGGTCCTTTCAATCACATTATTATTTATACCACACAATGTTAGAATGGGGAAGTTTTGCTGCGTTATCAAACGCAACAACTGCTTTCACAGTTGGCGTGGAAAAAGATTGATAATGGTGTACACTTTTTTAACTTCCTGACTTGGAAGAAAAGTGGAGAGAATCAGGTCTTAGAGCTAACAAAAAGGTGTCGGATGGAATGGATTGCAGCGGTCAGAAGGAAAGACATCAGCTTCGACAATATTCCTGCACACATGGTCGTGTGTTCACGGAATTTTCACGAAGGTAAGTTGTGATTTAAAAAATATTTAGAAGTGCAGAAAGACGTCCCCTCTCCAGAGCAGCTGTCTTGTGCACCGTGCACTTTGGCTGCATCTCAGCCATAGCTCTCTGTCATCTCTCAGTAATGTGTAAAAACGCACAGGGCAAAATCAAATAATTTACCCACATCATCTCTGCTATTCTGAATTTCTCTTGCTAATCTGGAGCAGTTTTTTTTTTAATGGGAGCTTTTCGGTGTTGCTGATTTTATTTGATTTTTCTCTTGAAGTTGTGATTACTTGTTGCCTTCATTACGCATGGGTTTAATATCAGCTGGGGACTGAAGTCCATAGACTGTTTGGTATTGTTAAATTAAGCAGATTCTCCTCTTTCAGATGACTATAAAAATGTCACTATCCTGATTTAGAATGTTTTTATAGCAGCTAATCCATCCATCCATCCATCCATCCATCTTCTACCGCTTTTCCGGAGGTCCGGGTCGCGGAGGCAGCAGTTCAAGCAGAGAAGCCCAGACTTCCCTCTCCCCAGCCACCTGCTCCAGCTCTTCAGAGGGGATACCAAGGCGTTCCCAGACTAGCTGGGAGACATAGTCTCTCCACCGAGTCCTGGGTCTGCCCCGGGGTCTCCTCCCAGTGGGACGTGCCTGAAACACCTCAAGTGGGAGGCGTCCAGGAGGCATCCTAATCAGATGCCCATACCACCTCAACTGACTCCTTTCAATGTGGAGGAGCAGCGGTTCTACTCTGAGCCTCTCCCGGATGACTGAGCTCCTCACCCTATCTCTGAGGGTGAGTCCAGCAATCCTACGGAGAAAGCTCATTTCAGCCGCTTGTATCCGCGATCTCGTTCTTTCGGTCATTACCCAAAGCTCGTGACCATAGGTGAGAGTAGGAACGTAGATTGACTGGTAAATCGACAGCTTTGCCTTAGAACTAAGCTCCCTCTTCACCACAGCAGACCGGTACAACGTCCGCATCACTGCAGATGCTGCTCCAATCCGTCTGTCGATCTCTCGCTCCATTTTCCCCTCACTCGTGAACAAGACCCCAAGATACTTAAACTCCTCCACTTGGGGCAGGAGCCTGTCCCCAACCCGGAGAGGACAATCCACCTTTTTCCGGCTGAGGACCATGGACTCGGACTTGGAGGTGCTGATTCTCATCCCAGCCGCTTCACACTCAGCGGCAAACCGTCCCAGCAAGAGCTGTAGGTCATTGCTGGATGAAGCCAACAGGACAACATCATCTGCAAACAACAGAGATGAGATCCTGTGGTCACCAAGCATGACACCCTCCATTCCCTGGCTGCGCCTAGAAATCCTGTCCATAAAAATTATGAACAGGACCGGTGACAAAGGGCAGCCCTGGCGGAGTCCAACTCTCACTGGGAATGACTCCGACCCAGCAATTTTTTTTTTTTTTTGGTGCGCCAGCACGAACGTCAAACTTAGCACATTACTGGATTAATATTTAATGTCCTGTTGATAATAATGTGTATATACTTGTCAAGCATCATACCACAAATTTGAACATAAATCCAACATTTCACCGCTGGGACTCACCGCTGGGACTCTGTAGTTGCAGACACTAGTTACTTGCACTTGCTAGTGCAGAAAACCGTAGAAACAATGACTGCTTACCTTTGTGTTAAACAACAGTTTTCTGGTCATTCACCTGGAATATTTGAGGCAGCTGGACCCATTCATTGGTTAATTGAACATGAGCTTCTAATGATTTATAGTTTTTAAATTGCTCATGGGTTTATTGAGATTGAGATTCAACTTTATTGTCATTACACATGTATGAATACAAGGTAACGAAACGTGACTTGGCATTTGGGCACGCTCTGCAGAGCGCATCCAAGGCCGGGGCAGCCGCTAGGCGCCAGTCATAAAGAAGAAAGGAAAAAAAAGAAAAGAGAGGATATGACACAATAGGCGAGAGAAAAAAACATGTTTTATCAAATTGACGCTTAATGAGTAAGCGAAATTTTGATTGCAGGCAAAAAAAACCCTCAATGCATATTTAGCAGACATTTAGTTGACAAATCATACGCAGAAGGAGAGCAGTGTGTGTATATCGTATGCATGTAGTGTTGTATGCATTGTGTAGTAAATGTAACAGTTGTTAGTGAGCAACAGAGGGCGCCTCCTGGCAGTGGATAGATGTTATAATCATGTGACTTATAAACAAGTCCAGAGTCCAGAGTCTCTCTCTCTCTCTCTCTCTCTTGCTTGCAGAAGGCACATGGGCATTGTCCTCGGGGGTCCAATCCGCTGACGACAAACAACTGATTGTTGATTGTTTGGGTAGACATGAGCCGATCCTTCCACTTATCTCAGTCAGGAGGAATGTAAACACGGGGCAAACAAGGTCAAATCAAATCAAATCAGCACAGTGCACTCAGAGAATAGAATTTGTCCTCATCCGTGTAGTTCTGTGCTTTCATTATATATACAGGCTTAAACTGTTTTTCCATAGAGAGCACAGGGCTTCAGATGTATTCCTTCACTGAATCACTGTCATTCAGTTCACCGTTTGCCGCTACTCGTGCCCTCCCCAACTGGTCGAATTTGATGAAGGAGCTTGCTGGGTCCGCTTGAACAGCTCCCTCACTTTCCTTCAATTTCTGATGCATCAGGGAACTCCACAGCCAAAAATAGAAGTCCTGAGATCATAACCAATAATGTTTCCATAGACGCATGAATTCCAATGTCCATGAGTCTCCTCGTAGGTTCCAATTCTTGGGCTCCCCCTTGGCCCAATTCTTGTTGAAAAAATAGTGACAATAGCACATTTAAGCCGCTTCCAAATCCATAATTTCCGTTTAGATTAAGATTCAGCAGAAGAAGAGCGACTAAACACAGACAAAAACACAACATTGCAAAAGCTGGGAATAGATCAGGAAGGCAGGGGAGGAGGGAAGAAAAATGCGACTGCTCTCTCTCAAGGCAAGATGCGCTCACCCCACAAACCAGGTAGGCAAACACATCTGACAGCGTAACTCGAGACAGTTGGTCAAGTTCCATGGTCCATTTCTTGTGCTCATACAGATCGATCCCGTTTATTTCACAAATTTTTTAGAGGTAGTGCGCCTTTTCCTCCTTATTCAGTTTCTCTGAATAAGGAATTTGAATTTTCTGTTTGCTCCGTTCATTGCACGCATGTCTGTTCACATTAGCAGCTGGCTAGACTACAGGTAAACAAAGAAGCCAGACCATGACGATGGGGACAATGGCCCAGAATGCAGCGCGACATGACATCAATGCCCATTCTGGTTTAGTTGGTTTATTCGGTTTAAAATGCATAAAAAAATACATAAGAAGATACAAAACAAAAACAACAAAAAAGGAAAGGGTATAGGCAGAAGCATAGCTTATACAGCCTACCCCTTTTACCATTACAAGATCTTAAAAAAATCTTTTGTATCAACCTCAACAGCAGAAAAAAGCACCAAAAAAACCCCCACAGATTCATTCTCTATTGCTTATTCATTGGTTGTCTGTTATTCCCAGACACTGTATTTGCTTGCAGTGGGAGAATAATGCTTTTCCAATACTGTAACAGAGCAGCAGTACAAAGAAAGAAATATCTTTTTTTTTGTATTTTGTGTTTGACTGGCTTAGACATAAAATCTCCCGTGCTTTAGTTGTCACACCACATCAGAACTTTAACTCATAGTAGCTACATAGAGTTTTCGTGGCACTGTATCTGGGTTTTAAAAAATCAGTTTTGTTGTGCACTGTCATACCGTTTATTTTCAGAGAATTAGATGAGAAGAACAGTAACTACTTTAATTTTGTACATTAGACATGGAATGACGGCTAGAGCCTCTTCCCTGCGTTCTCTCCCACTATTTATGTGTATGCTCATGTAAGGAAAAAATTATTTAAAAAAAAAGTCCTGTGAGAAACATATGGTGTTCCAGTTTTGCTACAGATGCCTGCTGTTTGTGTTTCTGCTTCAGGGTTTAAAAGTGGCCCAACTATCGTCCAGTAAAACTGCTGAAGGCGTTTGATTTAGGGGTGATTAGTGGTTCTGAGGGAAAACAGGATGGCTTGATGTTTTACCCTGTGGACATACAGGTTTCATGGGGACAATCGCTTCAAGGGAGGATTTGGAGCCACTTTTAATTCAGGATGAGATAAAGGAGACTGTGACCAGGCAAGACTCAGGCAGTTGTGTTGGCCCTAAAGCATTGTGGGGAACAAAATCTAAAAACAAAGGTGGTTTTAAAAGATTTATTGTATTGAATTAAAAAGGCACTGATCGGTGTGCTGCTGGTGCTGTGAAGACAGGAGATTTCCTAGGGGGCACTGGAGGCTTGTGATCCCATAGACTGATGTACAATGCTCCATTTCATTAAAGGCCCAACCATAAAGAAGCATTCGGGTGTGGATGATGACAGGCAGGGAGAGGAGCAGAAGAGAGAGAGAGAGAGCTGAGAGCATCCCTCACCGACTCACTTGTAGCCCTGGACTGCTCCTGCTGCAGCGCTTTCCAGTGAGACAGCACTTTGACAAAACTGGACAAAAAAGCTACACAGACTGACCTACATACAAGAACGCTTAATATATGAGTAAACCTTGTTATTCTGTGATGATGGATTTTAATCAAACCTTATAATGAGCACTGATCCACAATATTATGATTGTATTTCAGTGCTGTGAATGTTGATAGAAAAAAAGTGCAATAAAAAATCCTCAACATGTTCATGTGAGTCCTATATAATACCAATAGTCTGAGCCCTGAGGCCCGCTGGGATTTTTACATAAGTTCCATACTGTGGATCACTACTGGGACTAATGTGAGCTGCACAACAAGTAGGTCGCCAGCTATCCATAAATCCATCCTTAAATTTGTAAAATAGGTCTTTGTAATGCCTTTAGGAGCAACTGGAAAATGTTACAATGATTAACTACTGTATATCGGGTTGCACAATTAAAGGCTTATACAATATCATGGAAAGGCAAATTATTGTATGAAACTGACTGACATAAGGAAACGTGATTATAGTAATAATAACAATAAGAGTAGACAGAATAAATGTAGTTTATAAGAAACAGGAAACAATACTTATATCAGTCTTGTGTTATAAGTAGACAATGGTGGAAATATCTGTTTCATTGTTCTCATATTCTTGCATGTACATAATGCTCTTTTGCATGCTTTTATTTCCACTTTTGTATTTGGACGCTTGTTGAAAGTTTTCCTTATGTTGCTAGTTTACTTCCCATTGCCGTCTCTTCAGGTAGAGAAATCATTTGCATTTAACTCTACTCACCTTGACAAAAAACAAAATAAAAAGATATTATCAGTAGACATTTGGACATCACTATAAAATGGCAGACATGCTATTTAGTGAGTGAGAAGTGTTTTCTGACACAACCAGTGTGTCTCAATTGAATACTTCTATTAGTACTCTTTGATACAGGTTATTGTTATGCCAACATTTTTATACACATTGGCGAGTTTGGCTGTCTCATGATGCAAGATTATAAGAGATGCTGAGAGTAATTGGCTAGAGAACATATGACTCTGCCACACTGAAGTTTTGAGACAGTTCATCACCTTTTGCTATCCCCTCCAGAAGACCACATTTATGCTTAACTGTTTGTCTGGCAAACATCTGAACTCCTTGATAAATGCTAGTCTGCCAGTGAAAGCCATGAAGCAGGTCGGGCACCCAGAGATGCAGAGAGATGAGGGCATTCTTCATGTCTTTCACAGCAAGAGGCTGCAGCATGCATAGAAGCCAGATGGAACCACAGCAGAGAATGGTACTTGTAGCTAATAGTGTAAAAGTGTTTTTAGTGGTTAGTACGATTTGAAAATATAGGTGTTGTGAATATTTACTAACAACTTCTATGTAATAACTTGTCAGTCGTGGATTGTAAATAGATACATTGCTATCCACTATACTTAAAATATCTGCAAATGCACAAAATCTCTGTGTGTGTGTGTGTGTGTGTGTGTCTGTCTGTCTGTCTGTCTGTCTGTCTGTCTTTCTGTTCCATGCATATCTCTTGAACCGTTCGTCAGACTGGCCTCAGATTTTATAAGTGCTTTGCTGAGGTTACGAGGATGTACATCCCTGAGTATGGAGTCGTCCAGTCAAAATATGTAATTTTTACCAATAAAAGCTTAGCCACCGCCCTGTCTCTTCATGCCCTTCAGTGTGTGCAGGGTGTCGGATTGACTCCGTGCTGATTGGATAATACGTGGCATCACGGCCATGCTGACTGGATAATACACGACGTCATGACTGTGCTGATTGGATAACACAACATAACAAAAATATACACTACCGTTCAAAAGTTTGGGGTCACTTAGAAATTTCCTTATTTTTGAAAGAAAAGCACTGTTTTTTTCAATGAAGATAACTTTAAACTAATCAGAAATACACTCTAATATCTAATATACATTGCTAATGTGGTAAATGACTATTCTAGCTGCAAATGTCTGGTTTTTGGTGCAATATCTACATAGGTGTATAGAGGCCCATTTCCAGCAACTATCACTCCAGTGTTCTAATGGTACAATGTGTTTGCTCATTGCATCAGAAGGCTAATGGATGATTAGAAAACCCTTGTGCAATCATGTTAGCACAGCTGAAAACAATTTAGCTGGTTAGAGAAGCTATAAAACTGACCTTCCTTTGAGCAGGTTGAGTATCTGGAAAAAATTATTATTTCAAATACAAATCATTATTTCTAACCTTGTCAATGTCTTGACTATATTTTCTATTCATTTTACAACTCATGGTGGTAAATAAGTGTGACTTTTCATGGAAAACACAAAATAATTGTCTGGGTGACCCCAAACTTTTGAACGGTAGTGTATATTTTGTAAGTTGTCTGTGTTTTTTCAACTGATTTAAGACAGTTTTGCACGGCTGAATCTGAAAATGACATCTGTTTCTCTTGATCAGGTCAGGTTTTTATGTTAAGTTATAAGCAATTGTACAGCAGTTGTACAGTTGTACTGTAAATTGAATAGTAGACACTGATAAAGGTAAGTACATGTAAATTTAATGTTACATCATCATTGTTCAAAATTCAGAGAATTTCAAGAAATAAAAAAGAGTTTTGCATCATATAAAGCGAAAATACCCGTACATGTAAACAAAAACGTAAGAAAACATGTGGCCATAGTTCAAAAAGTTGACCTGATTGAGCAAAACCAATGTGATTTTTGGATTCAGCACATCAAAATTATCCTAAATCAGCTAAAAAAAACTTAGAGATAATAAATTTGGTGTTGACCAGTGATAATACACAGCATCACGACCAGTCAGTCACCACAGCGCTTCGCAAACAAAAAAAGGAAGTGAAAAGCAACAAATTTGACAAGAAAGAGAGAATAGAAAAGATGTAATGTTTAAAAAAATTGTACTGTAATGTTGCCGTGATTGAGTACGTCCAAAGGATAATTTGGGGAATGCAAGCGGGGACCCGGGGTCTGCTTTCTCCAACACCGGTGTTGGAGAAGCAGCGGGCGGAACACGGTCCTTCGCACTGAAGCAAGTCCAGCCCGCCCTGTCAGATAGGAGTCCCTTTGCAGGACCACAACTCACCTTCACCGATGGCGCTCTTCTCCGTGTGCTCGCACAGCTATCTAAAAATTAAAAGTTAATAATTGTGGAGCAGAATGCCCAGATCAACTGCATATCATATGCAGCCACATGCTCGGTTTGACAAAACGACGACTATCACCAAACTGAACACAAAAATGCTCAAATAATGAAATAAATAATTTTTATTTAAATATTTACTGAAAAATGAGCAACACTGATGCAACAGTTGCAGCCAAACAGGTCATTCTGCTGTGTATAATACTGGTGTTTTGTACTTATTCCTAAATTGTGAAAGGATGCACTAGAATGGGTCTCAAATATTTCTAAACGTGCCTGGTCAGTGATAGACAGCAGTCCTGACTGCTGCTTCATTATGGAGCGGAATGGCCAGATCAACTGCATATCATATGCGGACACATATGCAACAAGACAACAAGATGCAAAAATGCCCAAATAACGAACTAAATCATTTTTATTTAAATATTTACAGCCAGTCCGCCAAGGTCTCCGCCTTTGACCGCCACCTAATCCACATAGCACCGGACCCCCATGATTCCTCATGCAGGTGGTGAGCCCACTGGAGGGTGGACCCATGTAGCTCCTTCGGGCTGAGCCCGGCCGGGTCCCATGGGTGGAAGCCCGTCCACCAGATGCTAGCCATCAAGCCCCTCCCCCAGGCCTGGCTCCAGGGTGGGGCCCCGGTAACCCCATACCGGGCGGGGTACACTGAATCCTTGATATAGAATTTATCATGAGAGTCTGTTGGATCGTTCTTAGTCTGGCCCTTCACCCAGGACCAGTTTGTCTTGGGTGACCCTATCAGAGGCAAATTGCCCGGACAACATAGCTCCTGGGATCACTGGGGCACACAAACCCCCTCACCACGATAAGGTGACGATCCATGAGGGGGAGCCATTCAGACCTGGTAGACCCAAACGTATAGTGAGGGTGTGCTGGGAATGTCTGGCTGAGGCCCCTGTCCGGGAGGTCTTCAACTCCCACCTCCGGAAGAACTTCAACCACATTCCGAGGGAGCCTAGAGACATGGAGTCTGAATGGGCCATGTTCTCCACCTCTGTTGCTGAAGCGGTGGCCCAGAGCTGCGGCCGCAAGGTGGTCGGTGCATCTCATGGTGGCAACCCCCGAACCAAGTGGTGGACACCAATGGTGAGGGGGGCCATTAAGCTGAAGAAGGAGTCCTATCAAGCTTGGTTGGCTTGTGGGACTCCCGAAGCAGCTGAGGTGTACCGGCAGGCCAAGCAGAGTGCAGCTCGGGTGGTTGCTGAAGCAAAAACCCGGGTATGGGAGGAGTTTGGTGAGGCCATGGAACAAGACTTTCAGTCAGCCTCGAAGAGATTCTGGCAAACTGTCCAGCGGCTCAGGAGGGGAAAGCAGCTCCCTGTCCACACTGTGTATGGCGCGGATGGGGCGCTGTTGACTTCGACTGGGGATATCGTCGGGCGGTGGAAGAAATACTTTGAGGATCTCCTCAATCCCACTGATATGTCGTCCACAGAGGAAGCAGGGTTAAAACAGGGTTTTGTGGACTTGGAGAAGGCATTTGACTGCATCCCTCATGGTCTTTTGTGGGGGGTGCTTCGGGAGGATGGGGTATCGGGCTTGTTGTTACGAGCTATTCGGTCTCTGTATGACCGTTGTGAGAGTTTGGTTCGTATTGCCAACACTTGGCCGGACTCATTCCCAGTGAGAATTGGACTCTGCCAGGGCTGCCCTTTGTCACCAATCCTGTTCATAATTTTTATGGACAGGATTTCGAGGCGCAGCCAGGGAATGGATGGTGTCATGCTTGGTGACCACAGGATCTCATCTCTGTTGTTTGCAGATGATGTTGTCTTTGTGACTAGAAAAGCGCTATATAAGTGCAGGTTAGTTAGTTAGTTAGTTGTCCTGTTGGCTTCATCCAGCAATGACCTACAGCTCTTGCTGGGACGGTTTGCCGCTGAGTGTGAAGCAGCTGGGATGAGAATCAGCACCTCCAAGTCCGAGTCCATGGTCCTCAGCAGGAAAAAGGTGGATTGTCCTCTCTGGGTTGGGGACAGGCTCCTGCCCCAAGTGGAGGAGTTTAAGTATCTTGGGGTCTTATTCACGAGTGAGGGGAGAATGGAGCGAGAGATTGACAGACGGATTGGAGCATCATCTGCAGTGATGCAGACGTTGTACTGGTCTGTTGTGGTGAAGAGGGAGCTTAGTTCTAAGCCAAAGCTGTCGATTTACCAGTCAATCTACATTCCTACTCTCACCTATGGTTACGAGCTTTGGGTAATGACCGAAAGAACAAGATTGCGGATACAAGCGGCTGAAATGAGCTTTCTCCGTAGGATTGCTGGACTCACCCTCAGAGATAGGGTGAGGAGCTCAGTCATCCGGGAGAGGCTCAGAATAGAACCGCTGCTCCTCCACACTGAAAGGAGTCTGTTGAGGTGGTATGGGCATCTGATTAGGATGCCTCCTGGACGCCTCCCACTTGAGGTGTTTCGGGCACGTCCCACTGGGAGGAGACCCCGGGGCAGACCCAGGACTCAGTGGAGAGACTATGTCTCCCAGCTGGTCTGGGAACGCCTTGGTATCCTCTCTGAAGAGCTGGAGCAGGTGGCTGGGGAGAGGGAAGTCTGGGCTTCTTTGCTTGAACTGCTGCCTCCGCGACCCGGACCTCCGGAAGAGCAGTAGAAAATGGATGGATGGATTTATAGCCAAATGGGCAACACTGATGCAACAGTTGCAGCCAAACGGGTTATTCTACTGTGTATAAAAAACATGCAAGTTAGGTTAATTGGAGACTCTGAAGTGGCCCTAGGTGTGAATGTATGTGTGAATGGTGAAGGGATTGGCGCTGTACCGTGGCTGCCTCTTACATCCAGGTAGATGCTCTGAATTTCCTTCTGGGGATCAATAAAGTATACAAAAATACAAATACAAAAAAAAAATAATAATGTTCAATGTTTTGTACTTATAATATTGCTAACATATAAAAGGATGCACTACAATGGGTGTCAAATATTTGTTAATGTGTCCTGTTATAGTACTGCATGAGTTTATTGACTATAGACTATAAACTACACATATAAACTAAATTATAATGGTGGCTGAACAACTCCCATTCCCTCAAAGTGCAAGGTACACTGTTATGAATATAACTCATAAAAGATCACACAAATAAGTGATCTGACAAAAAACAAACAAGCGATTCTTAAACAGTGGCTAATATTGGATGTCCCATTAATTTTCAATTATTCTGTAATTAATATTCACACAATCAAATAAATCTCAGTTCAGTCCCTTTCATATTTGTCAAAGTCTAACATGTGTGATTGCCTACATATAGGCTACACCTCTGTATTCCACTTTCAAACACAGCCTACATAAAGCCTGATTGGGCTACCTGTTTCAGACAGGAATACTTTCTACTGGCATGCACTAGTACCTAAAAATGTAATTATTTTCTTAGGTAAATAATGTGTTTTTGTACAATATCTAATTGATAGTGTTTTTGAATCATCTGTTGATCGAGTTGATTTGTTGCTGTGCAGCCAATGATAGTCAGATTTAACACTTGTGCTTTTAAACCAAATCAAAACGCAAAAGGAAGATAATTTATTGGACATTGATGCAAAATATTTGAAAATAAGTCAAGCTTTTTTATTAAAAAAAACAATCCTGTTACAATGCTAACAGTATATATGGATATTACAGTGTTCTACATATAGTGGTTTTATTCTCAATACATATTTTTAACTAAACACTACATAGTAGCAGAATGACGTTTAGACAGAAGGTGCTTCTACAGTGTAACTTTGGTGTTTTAAGATATCTATTAACTTATTTAATGTGTGCAACACATTATTCCAAGTGAAGTGCTTGTATATCTTCATGGAAGAACATACTAGGCACAACTTAAGTGCAAGAGCCAGAGACAACTTGCTCTTGCACTTTACAAGCAGTGTGAGGAAAAAAACTGAGCCACAAGAGTGCAGGCTGAGCCATTTGGGCAAAATTGCCCTTAAGAGGGTTGTTTGCTGGTTACTAGGCAGGATGTGAATTGCCAGAGGGTAGTGTGTCATTTTCCACCAATAACCCTACCTCTTGACATGTGGGCTACACATTAGGCTCCAATCAGGGATGCCAAAGTGCCAGGTTCATCATTTACCTGTGTGACATCTGTAGAACTACAGATATAATAGATTTGATCTTTGGGCTCATGCGTTCCTCTCTTGATCAGTCAACAACAACCCAGTGAAGCTGTGGCTCATGTGCTGAGCTTACACTGACAGTAGGCATCATCAGAGGCATCATTACTGGACTTAGATCAGTTGTGACACAGTGACACCGGGCTGCTAATCTCTTCGTGTCTGCAGGATCAAGCAAAAGTGTCCAAGGTTACTTTCACAGAGTTGAGCTTGATGTGGGCCAAAGGCTATATGGTTTATTTGTAAAGCTTTTGATAGCAACAAGCTGTGTCCAGAAAGAGACATGACAAGGATTTGTCAATCGTCTCTATATTGTCCCACGAGGATAAATGTCAAAGAGTTAACAAAACATATTATATGTCACTTTCACCACAGACACAAACAATACCCACTGATTCCTGATGTTCAACTGTGAAATTGGTCCTTTAATGAAATGAGCAGGATAATGCAGTGAATATAAACAGTTTGCTGTAAATGACAGTTCAATAGATCTTGAACCAGTGAAATTAGATGTTTGCTGCAGATCCATGATGCTTTATGGGTAAAAGAGAAGAATGTAATCAATAATGTCTTGTGTGAGTATTGATAATCTCAGAGTAGAGGCTACAATATAACAAGGTCACTTTGAAGTACTGCAAAATAGATCCAATACATCCAAGAAACTGGTGCTCAGTATTATCTAAAATGTGCACTGAGCTGTTTACCACTAAGCTACATTTTTCTGCCACAAATAATTTAGGGTTACCAGCAAAAAATAATACAACAAAAGACAGAAGGTGGGATTCTTAAAAGCTGCTTTAGGCAGTGAGGTCTGGAGACAGAGGAAATACTGTCAGTGCACAACAAACCAGTGACTGGGTTTGTTCACTGTCCACTAGGTAGAGCACACAGTGGTGGACATCAGACCAGGAGGGGTCACTCTGCTACCATCACAGTTCGGCTACTGCTCTCTTTCTGTGGCCTAATAGGACAACTACTTAACAGTGAGCAAATCTGAAAATATATATGCCTTGCTTTTTTTTAAAAAAATGTTTTACATCCAGTTTTAGTTTTTAATCTGTTGAGAGGCAGTATTTACTGGTGATCAAAATGGCAACTCGTGATTTAAAAATTCTAACATCTGCCCAGCTGTTAAACCCAGATTTACTGTTTAGTGAAATTCTAAATTAAAACAGGTGTCAGAAGAAAAACTGGAGCACGATGATTCTTCACGACTTTGCGATAACAGTTTCCCATCTCTGTGGACACACACACACATGTACACACACTCACTCTAAAGTACAAAAGCTCTCACTCTCTGATATTCCAATCATTTCTCTTCCAATTGCTCTGCACTTGGCTGCACCTGCTCCAGCGTCCTCTCTCCTTTTTCCTACCTAGGGGGAAGGTGAGTGGCGCAGCTCGGGCAGAGAGGAGGGCTCTGATTTGTATTAATTTGTGGCCTTTCTCAAGGGAGGGAGAGAACAAGAGCGAGAGAGAACAACCATGTGCTTTTTTTCTGCTATTTCTTTTTGCCATCACAAGCAGTCATACAGAAACAGGAGCTATCCAATCAGTCCAAGTCTCCCTAAAGGCTGATCCAATCAGCCCATGACTTGACACAGAAATTAATCACTTCGCCATCTCCCAACAATTGATGGTACCAAGTCTAGCATGGAGCTTTCAATGGAAAAGGATGCAGAGAAGCACAAGAATGACCTCTCGACCTTACCCACACACATACACAAGAACAAGCACACACATACAGTAGGAGAGAATCGCTTTTAGCAAAAAATATTTTTTAAAAGATAAAGAACATACTTTTTCTCCATTACTAATTCACATGTAACAATTGTGAGCCACTTGATCTTTATCATCACCTTTCTTTGGCAAAGCAGAAATCAGCTGTTGTACACGCATAACACATTTTCATTTATTTCACACAGCAGTTAATACAGACCTCATATAAACCATACTCTAAACTCTACTGAAATAACGGCATAAAAAATTTTAAATCCACATTTTTTTTTTTTTAGAATTCTCTTCCATAGTTACAAATCTGAGATCCACGTGTGCAACGTCTTCAACAGAAATCCATCCATCCATCTTCTATCGCTTATCCAGGGGTGCGGGTCGCGGGGGCAGCAGTCCAAGTAGAGAAGCCGAGATTGCTGTCCAGTTCACATAGCACCATGATCCCATGATCCCTCCTGCAGGTGGTGAGCCCACTAGAGGGCAGACCCATGTGGCTCCTTTGGGTACACTGGATCAGTGATTTAACTTTTTCATGGGGATCCACCAGACTGCTCTTAGTCTGTGGCGTGGTTGAATATAGGACCCAATTGCAGTTACCACAACAGAAACATTCAGAAACAGATATGCAAAGTTTCTGAATTTTATTAAAAGGGTGATGACAGGGTCTGGGCCAGAACTGACCCGGGAGAAGAGAAGGTACTCTATACTGAGATACTGAGAATGGGAGATGCTCGATGAATAGAGATTCTTACTGCTGGTGAGGTGGGGGGCAGCTTCTACCTCTTCAGATGTTAATGACAGTGAGTTCCAGAAATAATAATTAGTCTCTTCACTTACAGACTCAGGGGAGGAGATGATGGTGGAAGAAGACTCCATCAGTGTTTGTGGAAGATTAAGATGATTACTTCAGGTCTTGGCAGTGGTGAGTGTTGAGGTATCCAGGCCCGGTGAATTTCCTGCAATTATTGATTAATGAAATACTCACTGAATGTGGAATATTGACTCACTTGTTTTCCTTTCCAGGGTGGATGCAGATATAGGTGAACCAGGATGACAGGAGGCTGGGAGCACAGTAGAGAGAAGAGCAATATCCATGGTAGGTATGAGTTTAACAGAACTGTTTGCTGGCTTATGCAAGTTCCAAGAGGGGTATGGTCTTCAAAAGGTGAAAATACGAGCCAGGCACACAAGAGCACGGGGCTGGTGGGGGGCAGGAGAACAGGCAATTATAGCATGTGTTGAGCTGAGGCAAACCCACAAGAGACTGGGGAAAACTGAGCTCTATTTATACTCAGACAGTAATCAGCTGAAGTGCTTAAATGAGAGCAGCTGCAGGTAATGAGGTGATTAGTGGAAAGTTGTGAGTGTGACCATGATCTCACCTTCAGACTAAAAGAGTCTGGCCCTTCACACAGCACCAGTTTGTCTTGGGAGACCCTACCATGGGTAAGTTGCCCTCGACAACATAGCTCCTCAGATCAGATTAGGGAACATAAACCCCTCCACCATGATGAGGTGGCGATCCACGGAGGGATTCAACAAAAATCTTCATTTGCATTTCAGTCCTTCTCATCTACAAAAAAAAAAAAAAAAAAAAAAATGCTTCTGATATGTGGTGATTTTTTTCCCATTTGCTGAAGAAAGAATGCATCACAAAAGCTGTTCAGTATTGAAAGCTGTTGTGTGAGCAAAAAATTCTTTTGTCTAGTTTTAACTGCAAAGTGTTTAGGCAGAGTAGAATCTTTGTTACGCCATTCTGTGTAGCTAGCATAACTTACCACAGTAGAATTGAACCCTCTGAGGTAGAAAGATCCTATATTGCATTGCACTATAGCCAACATGCTAGTACTGTATTCCCTAATTAGTGCTTGTAATACTACTACTGTGGTTAATGGGAATGGAAATAGCAATAACACAGATGGCATAAGCTGAAAAGTAATGGAATGAACAAAGCCTGCTGTTTATAAGACATCACAGTCAGATTTTTTTCCAAACAAACACAATTGTTTGCCAGTTTACTCCCCCCTCTTCAGACACTTTGATCCCAGTGTAGTCTTGAGACAGGATGAAGCGTTGCGTTACTGATTCAACACTCCTCCCCCTGCGCGCGCACACACACATCCATAAGTCATCAATGACCATTCCATACATTATTGCAATACCATATGTTGCTCTAAGAAGTGAAGCTAATTAAGTTTAGGGACAGCTTAAAGGGTAATTGTGCGTGGTGTGCAGGATCTCCGCACACGGCCCCGCAGGCACCAGAGGGGATTTAAGGGGTTTGGGGAGGGGATGACTGATCAGAGCTTTGAGGATGCATCTGAACTCCTCTTCATCACCAGCACACTCCGTTGGTATTTGACATGCAGGATGATGACTGGTGGACGGTGAGGAAGGACCCTCTTATGAGACCTTAAAAACTAACAGTCATGAGTGTCCAATAATGGCAGCATCAGTGCTGATGCAGAGCTGGTGGGAAGCGGTTTGCTCTCAGCATTGCTCGGTTTGTAAGGGCAGCGTGTTTGATGACATCAGTTCTGCACTCAGATGAAAGTTTGAAGAAGCTAAATCTGCCCTTGTGAGGGATTAGCCTTCTGACAGGAAGACTCTTAAGGTGCCTTCACACCAAACATGAATAGGTGGCGCGAATGCATACAAAGTCAATGGAAAGAGGTGAGCACACGCAAAATTGCGCATTTTCGCATTCACATTCGAAGGATAGCACTAGCTTTGCGATTCTGCCATTATTGGAGTAAAAGTATCAACACGTTAAAGTAAACTAGTTTGAAAATGAGACTGCTACTCACTTGCCAACAGAGGGACCGGGAGTGCTTCAGCTGAATCGGGATGTCAGAGTTATTTACCCAGATTCCTGCCATGGACGTGCTAAAAAGGCTAGCAAGCTAGCAATGTAAACACTCATCATCTTGTGAAGTTTTGGAGGCTGGGACAACTTTTTCAGGTGATCCCCCTTCAGATAATGTAAACCTAAACATGACATTATTTGGGGGATTTCCATAGCAGGTTGAACACAGCTGCAGAAGTTATAAAGGCAACTTTGTCTGTCTGCATCTCACTCAGACAGTGAATTCATGTCTATTCGCGTGTTTACATTGAGTTATAATGTAATTGTGCCGTGCGAAAAATTTGCCTGTTCGCGTTTGGTGTGAACGCACCTTTACACCTTCTCAGCATCAAAGTGAGGTACGGAACTGAGTAGAGGTGTGCATATCCGTAACCCTGTGGTATGACATCTCTAATGTTTTTCTGATCAAAGGAAATAACCTGCATTCGGTTTTTTACTCAGTTTAAAATGTAAATACCCTTGCTTACACTAACTGACAGGCTGATTACATCTTTGTGCAGTTATTGTGATCTGAGTGCACATGAAATAACCACTGCACCTTTTGAACATGGGATTTATAAAAAGTGCATTTCCAGGCCAGATCAGTTGATGATTCTTTTAAGTTTTCTGTCAAGTTGAAAAGCGTTATATAAATCTGATGCATTATTATTATTATTATTATTAAATTTTGTGGAACATTTCACTGTGGGCTTGTCAGCATAAGGTGATGTACATGCATTAATCTCTACTGTTTTGAATTTATTTTTGATAGCCAGTAATATAAAAAAACAGCCAGATGTCAGACACTGCATAACAATTATTTCAGAAAATTCTCTTATCTTCCATCCATCCATCCTCTATCACTTTCCTGTACCTCCAGGTCATGGAGGCAGCAGTCCAAAAAGAGAAGCCCAGACTTTCCTCTCCTCAGCCACCTGCTTCAGCTCGTCAGAGGGGACATCAAGACGTTCCCTGGCCAGGTGGTCCTTTTCCACTAGTGTCAGTTTGGCCCGGTACAGTACAGTACAGTTCGGCACGCTTGTGCTTCCATTACACCAGAGTACTGCTTGATGTGAGTGGGATTTGTTACACGGAGGCAGCACAATCCTCCCGTTACGTAAAACAAGCTACTGAGGCAAAACACAAGATGGCAGAATACGAGGTGACTGCGGTGTCTGGCTTTTTTACCAGAGTAAAGGCAGAAAAGGAGAGCAGAAGGCCATAGGCGGCGAGACGACACACTCTGGAAAAGTACTGGAGCGTTTAGGAAAACATATAGAGCAGTATAAAGCAGAAGACACAAGGATACAAACTACATCACATATGACGGTAAGCTAATGATTGCCAATGCTACTTTGCTTTAAGTCTGCCATACTACATTGTAATGTTGGCAAGTTATCGCTATTAGGTACTAAAATATGTATTCTCTGTGTGGGTCTGGGCGTTTAACACAGGCTCCCAGTGATGAGATGTCACCCCAGCTTCACCAATGCACAGTGGTTAAAGAACTTTAGAATGTCTGTAGAAACGTTTAGCTTCCTGTGCAACAAATTGCTCTAATCTGTATGAAAATCATGGAGAGATTGTTGAGACATCATGGGATGTACCTGCTCCAGCCGCTGGTGTCGTGACAAAACATGATCAGCTGCCAAAACTTGATTGCCAGGTGCTGTATTGTAGTTATGGGGTTATATTAGCCGTAAAATATATATTTCAAGAGGTAAACGGTACTGAGTTAGGTATTATAAGATATATTTAACAATTATGATGCATTTTAAGCCAAAACAAACTGGATCAAGGATTAAAAGCAATTAAAATAATGCAGTCACAAGGTGACATGGAAAATACATGGATTTACTGGATATATACATGTAGATACTGTATAAATATATATTGTCTGCATCAACAGTGAACTACAGTATACATGTATTCATTTAGTATTGCACTGGCAATTTTGACAATAAACCTTTGTACATTGTTCAGATGTGTCTCCACTTTTGTTTTATGTGTGAAGGTTACCACCAAGTGACATAAATTAAATGCTAAAAGATTGGAAAAGCTGTCTAAGAACAATCCAGCAGTTTGAGAAATCACTTTTGGTTTGGTGTAAGTCTGTCAATAAAATTATGAACCATAAAGCAGGTTGTGTTAAAATGTTAAATCCCATTAAACCCTAACCCACAGGTGTCCAATCATGTGCCATGGAGAGCCAAGACCCTGCAGCTTCTCTCTTCTACCCAGTCTCTTCAGCAGGTGTTTTCAGTGATCAGCAGTTAGTGGAAAAAATTCAGTGGAATCTGCTGTTGAAGACACTGGTTGGAAGTAAAGCCTGCAGGGTCTTGGCCCTCCATGGCACATGATTGGACACCCCTGCCCTAACCCATTATTAGGAAATATAGATGCTAATATGGCCCAGAATTCCTCCATATACTGGTACTATCACTAAAGTGTACAGTGTCTTCTGCACTGGCACATCCAACAATAGTCTTCAGTAAATAAAATAATTGTTTTTGGTTACTTTCTCTTAAAAATGAGCCATTATTTTCAGCATCACTGATAAATGGTTTGTATTGTTGACTCTTTTCCCACTGGTGTCTTCATTCATTCATCTTCTTCCGCTTAATCCTTTTCAGGTCGCGGGGGGGCTGGAGCCTATCCCAGCATCTTTGGGCGAGAGGCAGGGTACACCCTGGACAGATCGCCAGTCCATCGCAGGGCCAACACAGAGAGACAGACAACCATTCACTCTCACAGTCATACCTAAGGACAATTTAGAATCCCCAGTTTGATGCCAATTAACCTAACTTGCATGTTTTTGCCATGTAGGAGGAAACCGGAGAAATCCCGGAGTAAACCCACGCAGACATGGGGAGAACATGCAAACTCCACACAGATGACTGTTGGTCAGGGGCTGGGATCGAACCCAGGATCCCCCAGCCAAGGGTGAGTTGCTGTGCTGCCGCAGTGCTAACCACTCCTCCACCGCGCCGCCCCCCACTGGTGTCTTAACAGACAAAATAGAAAATCATGATGCAAACACATAAGTTGCTAAATTGTTTATTGCAATCAGTAGAAAATTACAGATTATTTAGAATGTGCAAAATTCAAACTGTAAAAAAAATTAGAATGGGCCATATACAGTGGGGCAAAAAAGTATTTAGTCAGCCACCAATTGTGCAAGTTCTCCCACTTAAAAGATGAGAGAGGTCTCCAATTTTCATCATAGGTGTATACCTCCACTATGAGAGACAAAATGAGAAAAAAAAAAATCCAGAAAATCACATTGACTGATTTTTAAAGAATTTATTTGCAATGTGATTTTCTGGACTTTTGTTCTCATTTTGTCTCTCATAGTTGAGGTATACCTACGATGAAAATTGGAGACCTCTCTCATCTTTTAAGTGGGAGAACTTGCACAATTGGTGGCTGACTAAATACTTTTTTGCCCCACTGTATGCCGACCACGCTGCCTCACTGAGAAGCAACTGGATATGCCGCTCAAGCTGGTCTCGGTTCAGCAGATCTTCAACCTGCATCTCTGTAAATAGTGACTCAAGGTCCGGTTTGGGGTGGATCGTTTTTCTCTTGCCTACACGAAAGACAGAAATGAGTGGTGGTTAATTAAAGCAAGTTTAAAACATATTTGGGAAATACACTTGTTGCTAAAAGCCAGTGGTGGAATGTGACAAAAGAGTGCTTTGTTGTTGTATTTAACCACAATTTTCATGTAGCTGCGCTTCAGTAAAGTAGATTTTTCAAGGGCTGGGTTACGTTTAAAATCATTTGTTTTTACTGTGGCCTCAGCAATCAGAATAAGTTAATACCTTCAGTTGAATGGAGTCTAGTACTTTAACTGAGGGTGTGCACCTCTGAGTATGGAGTTGCTCAGTCAAAATATGTAATTTTTATCAAAAAAAGTTTAGCCACCGCTCTGTCACCACTGTGTCGCCCTGGCTTCAAGTGTGGGCGGTGTTTTGTACTTGTATTGCTAAACTATAAAAAGGTGCACTACAATGGGTCTCAATTATTTGTAATGTGTCCTGTTATTATACTACTGTATGAGTTTATTGACGATAGACTATAAACTACACATATATACCAATATATATATATATCAGTCGCTACGGAGGACGATATGTATGGGTACATAGTCATACTATGTAGGATAACTAAGTAGACGGTTATGCTGTTTATTCCATCTTGCTACAATGCTCCGCACTTTGTATATATATTTATATATTTTTGTGTATGTATGTATATCCACTGCTCTTATTTATATCTTCCATATCTATTTAACTATTGCTTTGAGTGTTGCTATCCCTGTGCTGTTGCAATCCTGGAATTTCCCCATTGTGGGACTAATAAAGGCTTATCTTATCTTATCTTATCTTATCTTATCTAAACAAAATTATAATGGTGGTTGAACAACTCCCATTCCCCAAAGTGCTAGATACACTATTATGAATATCACTCATAAAGGATCACACAAGTGATCTGATAAAATACATAAATAAACAAGCGGTTTATTTTACAGCAGCTACTATTGGATGTGCCATTCATTTTCAATTATTCTGCAATTACTATTCACACAATCAAATAAATCTCAGTTCAGTCCCTTTCATATTAAGTGGAAATTGTGCTACTTTAATTTTGGCACTTTACCTACGCATTACCTTAAAAAGCAAAGGATTTCAATATAAATAATGGGATGTGAAACTTACAAATCATAACACATTGCTGTGTCGTGCCAAACGTTGCCACTGTCAGCAGATGCTGGTCGGACTCTACAACGAAAATACACACAACCTAAATACATCCACAGCACGAAAGTGCAACATGTAAAAATTCACCTTTTTAGCCAGGATTACAACTAGCTTATTTCATCAGATATTGTCAACACAAGCGCTAAATACACGGAGGGCATGGAGCACAGAGATAGCATTATTTGACACAGCGATCAGCTTCAATGGAGTCTTCAGCTGGTGGCAAGGAAACCCCAGCCGGGTTGCCAGGTTCTCACAAATAAAGCTCTGCTCAGCCCCGGAGTCGATGAGTGTGTGGGTGGAAATTTCATTGTGTTTAAGTATGAAACGGATGGGGAGCAGAAACTTAGTAAGGGAATTTTCCCGGAGTGAGTCCATGAGTCCCCCTACTGTGACCCACAGACCCCCCCTTTTGGCCGAACGGGGCAGGAGGCCAGCTCATGTTCCTCACTAGCACAGTACAGGCACAGCCCAAGCTCCCAGCGGCGCTGTTTCTCAGCCGGGGGCAGCTTAGACTGGCCCATCACCATAGGTTCCTCAGTGTCTAAGGGATTGGGGGGGAGGGCTAGCAGGGGGGGCTGCGGAGAGCGGCGAAACTGTGAGCCCAGGCGACCGGGAGGTCGACACTCGCTGGCTTGCTCCCTCAGCCAGTTATCAATGCTGATGGCTAGGGAAATTAGCTCGTTTAGTTTATTGGGCTTATCTATGCGGGCTAACTTGTCCCGCAGGCTAGGGCTAAGGCTGCGAGTGAATATGCTGCAGAGGGAGGCATCCTCCCACCCCACCTCCGCTGCCACCACCCGGAAGTCTACTGAAAAGTTGGCCACAGACTTATTCCCCTGCTTAAGGTTGAGTAACCGGGTGATGAGCACACTATCTCGGTCAGAGTGGTCAAACACCTCATTAAACTCACTCACAAACTGGTCGTAGGTCAAGCTAGCATAGTCTGGCCGAGCCATCACCGCGTAAGCCCAAGCTAAGGCCTGCCCCTCCAGGAGATTGACGATATACCCAATGTGGCTATGACTAGTGGGGAAATCCCCTGGCACACACTGGAACACTATTCCACACTGCATCAAAAAAACCCGTGCCTCCCCTAGCTTACCGCTGAATCGTGTGGGGGTGGGGACTGGAGTCAGCTGAGACTGCGGGGAGGGGAGATGGGTGGAACTGGCTGGCCCGGCTGCTCCCTCGTGTGCAGGTGGAAAGGGCTGAGAGGATGTGAGGCGATCCAGGCGAGTGTTGATCTGCATCAGCTGTGTGCATATGACCTGTTGCTGGTGGGATAACTGGTCTACCCGAGCCTCGATGATGTTAAGTTTCTGTGCGAGAGCACCGTCTGCTGGGTCAGTCTGACGGAGACGTACTGACATGTTTGGCTGACCCAGAAGCAGACTCGGACTCAAAATAAACACAATTATCTTTTATTGTACAGTGTATGTGTGAGTGCGTGCGTGTGTGAAGGAGTGAACAGCTGGGCGAGCAGAGCACAGTTCAGACTGGCAATCCTAGGAGAGAGAACAGACGGGGGATGAGTACACTGAGGTTTGGAGGAATTAACCAGTGAATGTTCAGTCTTACGGGTTGGATGAAGGGCTGGAGCGCTGAAGAGCTTCCAGAGGTCCCGAGCCAGCTGCTCCGTGTCCAAGCTGCCGCCGATGACGAAGTGAGGAGATGCAGGTGAGTAACAGAGCGAATGCAGAGTGCGGGTGCACAGGGGAGAAAAGGAGTAGCGTAGAAGGGAAGGAATCCCAAAGGCTTACTTGTCGGTGGGGAGCTCAGACTCCCAGGAGACTTGATGAGCTGGATGAAGCTGAGGAGGCAAAACTCCAGAGCAGGACGGGAAGAAAGGACGAGGAGGTCTTACCAGACCGTTGGAGTGTAGATGTCTCCGTGCAGACAAGAGGACAGCGCAGCTTAAGAAGGCTGCCAAATGAGAGGACCAGGTGTGCGTGCAGCTGTGGAGGCAATTTGGGCAGCAGGCACACAGAACGGATCACTACATTCCCTGCCTTGTCTTAGCCTTAGTTCTTTATTGTTATTATTATCATTATTATTATTATTACAGTCACGGTCTTTAGTTCTGGTCTGGTTTTTATGTTGACTGTGTTTTCTGTTCATTTCCGGGCTTTGCCTTGTTCTGGATTTGTTTGTTCTTGATTGCCCACAGCTGTTTATGAGTTCCCTTGATTTTCTGTGCTTTATTTAAGGGGCACTGCTCCTTTGTCAGGCACGGCGTCCTTGTGTCGACCTGGCATGAGGTTTCATGCTTCTGCCTTGCCTTGTTGTTCTAGCCTTGTTATTTGTAGGCTTGTGAGTTAGCCTTAGCCTTGCCTTGTTTACCCTAGCCTGTGGTTTTACCTTGCCTTACCTTGCTTTAGCCTTTATTTTCCAGTCCACAAGCTGTGTGTCATTTTACGTTAATAAACGTCATGCCAAGAAATCGCCCTGCACTTGAGTCCTGTTTTCTGCCCAACCCGGGCACCAACTATGACAGAGAGAAGCCGTCATTTAAGGACACAGCGGGCGAAACTGGCAGGAGAAGGAGGTGGAGTCAGAATGAGCTGGAGGTAGTCGCTATGGTGGATGACTTAGCAGCCACTGCTTGGAGCTGCTCATCCTGACAACTGGAAAGGGATGTCTAGGGAGGAGTCACCAACCTGCTGGTAGCCAGGCCGCGAGTGAGCACTCACCCCCGGGCACTGGAACTCATTCTCCCTCTACTTTCACCACTTCCCGCAGTCTCTTCCTTGACAAAGCCAGCTTGCTGCCTGCCTATCCTCTCTCCAGCAGAGCGGAGAGAGTTCCTCGGCAGTAAGCTAGTGTTGGGGGGCCCTAGGTGGAAAGAAGATTCTGGGAGGCGCCACTCCTCTCGTTGCTCCACTCCAGCACCCGCCTCACCACCTCCCTCTGCCATTGTCACTGCTGCTGCCTCCATATTACCAAACTCACCTGCATCTCCTGGTACCTCACATTGCACCATGCGCCTGATAGTAGTAAGTATAAGTATAGTAGTGAGCCACCTCCTCTATATATAAGCAAGGAGTGTGTGGAGAGGGTGGAGGCTTTTAAGTTTCTGGGTGTTCATATTTCTCACAACCTTACCTGGGCAGTTAACCCCATAGCTACGATAAAGAAGGCTCAACAACGTCTACACTTTTTGAGGCTCCTCAAGAGGAATGGCCTGAATGCACAGTTGCTGGTTTTATTTTATCGCTCTGCTATTGAGAGCATTTTGTCATATGGCATCACAGTTTGGTATGAGGGCTGTTCAGCCGCAGACCGCAAAGCCTTGCAGAGAGTGATCGAGACTGCACAAAAAATCACTGGCTGGTCTCTCCCTTCTCTGGAAGAGATTTCCAGGTCTCGGTACCTCAACAGAGCTACTGCCATTATTAAGGACTGCACTCATCCAGGTCATGATATCTTTCACTTGCTCCCCTCAGGAAAGCGGTACAGATCCCATAAAACCCGGACTACCAAGTTTAATCATAGTTTTTTCCCAACAGCAGTACGTATTTTGAACGGATTTATGTAACACGTACAGACTGCTGATGTTATTTTAGGTTATTTTGTGGCGATAACCTTGTGTATAAGCTGGTCTTGTTTATTTATCGCTCAGTATGTTTTTATTATTGCTATGTACATATTGTATTTAACTTTTTAGGTAGTGTTGTTTTAAGCATTATTTATTGTTGTAATTATGAGAATGTTAAATGCATGAGTGAACTGTGAGCGTGATAGTTTGTTTTAGGGAGCAGTATCTCAATTTCGTTGTATTGTTTTTTAGCAATGGAATGACAATAAAGGCACTTTGACTTTGATAGTCCTGCACTGTACAGCGAGTATGAGTCACGTACAGTATCTACTGTATACAGGTCATCATCTATTCATCTACGATGTATAAAAGTTATTTAGGCAGTTTTACTTTCCATGGGTAATCCCTTTTGCTTTTATGCTGTGTGTGTTTCTGTCATTTTGGTTGTCTACTGTCATGCTGCTGTTACACTATAATTTCCCAGTTTGGGATCAATAAAATCCATCCATCCATCCATCTATCTTTCCTCTCTTTTCCTCCGAGCACCACATCAGAGAGCACCACATCAGAGAGGGTGAAGGTTGTCATGTCTGGGTTCCAAGCAGTTGTACCCTCCAGGTCTGGTGGTCAGTTACCTGCAGCTGTTTCCACATCTGGGGTTATGCCTGCTCCTATTGCCATATCTGTATCTCCAGTGCCAACTCCATGACACTCTGTACCTCCAATGCCAGCTCCTCATCACTCGGTACCTCCAGTACCGGCCCCACGTCATTCTACTACTCTGCCGGCCATCTTGTCTGCTGCTTCATCTGGTGTCATGCCCCCCACCACGTCTGATGGGTTCTAAGCAGCTGTAGCCCCCAAGTTTGGTGATTCGTCAACTGTCTCCATGTCTGGGGTTCAGCCGGCACCTGTCTTCACATCTGGGGTTCTGCCAGCATCAGGTTCCATGTCTGTTACTCTGCCGGCCATCATGTCTGTTGCTTGGACTGCAGCAGCAGAGTCACCTGGGTCCTCGTCAGCAGTGTAGCAAGAATTAAGGCAAGTCCTCTTCTTTGTATTTTTAACATCAGTTTTAGAGAGGTCTTGCCTTGGTCTTGGTGGAGGGACCCAGTTGCAGCTACCATCTGCTCCTGGGCTCTCCCTGCCGGGCTCCACTGCCACCATTTATACTGACCCATGCTCCATCTCTTCCTTCCTGTCCAAGGTGGCCGTGTCATGGAGGGAACCCCAAGCGTCAGCGCTCGAGGTTCTCCTGCCCTTGCTGCCTGGGCTCACTGCTGTTCAGCCTGCATCGTCTAGGTTTGCCACTGATCAGCCTGCATTGTCTGCTCCTGAGTCCGGTGCGCCTCCGTCGTCTGCTCCTGAGGTTGGTGCACCTCAGTCATCAGGTCCTGAGGCCGGGGCGCCTCAGTCATCTGCTCCTGATGTCTGTGTGCCTCAATCATTAGTTCCTGAGTGCAACGCGCCCCTGTCATTGGTTCCTGAGGTTGGCGCGCCTCAGTTACTATCTCCTGAGCTTAAAGTGCTCCTGCAGCTGTCTTTCAAGCTCAGTGCATCCTGTTCTCAGGTCTGGGGGTCCATGGTCTCTGGCTGACCCTCCAACCCCCCTTGTCCTCTGGTCTGGGGGCCCGTGAACTTTGGTGAGCCCCCTGACCCACCTTGTTTTGAGATCTGGTGGCCTAGGAACTCTGGTAGGCCGCCTGATCTACCCTGTGCTCCTGTCTGGGGGCCCATAGGCTTGGATAGGCCCCCCGACCTGCCTTGTTCTCCCGTCTGGTGGTCCTGGGACTCTGGGAGACCACCCGACCTGCCATGTTCTCTGTTCTGGGGGCCTGTGGGCTCTGGGATGCCACCCAACTTGCCATGATTTACAATCTAAGGGCCCATGAACTGGGATAGGCCCCCTGACCCACCTTGCTCTCTGGTCCGGTGGCCAATGGACTTTGGTAGGCCACTCGACCCTCCTTGCTCTCTGGTCCGGTGGCCCAAGGACTCTGGAAGGCCATCGGACCTGCCTTGTTCTGTGGGAGTCTTAAGACTCTGGTTTTGCCCCCACGAGTTGTTTTTTTTTTTTTTTTTTGACCTTGTGGGGGGAAGAATTGTTTCAGCCTGTCTGGCCTTATGCCCCCACTACCCATCCTGGGAAGATGTTTTCTTTGTTGTTGTCGTCTTTGGGACGTTTGGTATCTGCCCCTTTAGAGGGGGGTACTGTCAGGCTGTGGGCTAGAACCTTAAGTTCTAGTTTGTATTTTCTTGTCACCAGGACATTGTCTCAGCCCACATCCTCGCTTTGAGTTTTGTTTTATGAGCTTCTCTGTGGTCTAGCTCATTGGTGTTGTGGTCTTTGTTTTATTGGTTTATTTGTCAGGGACCATGTACAGAAAAAACATTAAACACAGAGTAAAGATGCTCAGTACCAGATGATAGCATTTTCACTAATTTCCATCTGTAGTCATTATATAGACATTACTTTTTATTATTATATTCTTGTTTTATTTAATCCCTGCCTTGCCTTAGCGTTAGTTCTTTATGATTATGGTTATGATTATTATTATGGTCTTCAGTTCTGGTCTGGTTTTTATGTTGACTGTGTTTTCTGTTCATTTCCGGGCTTTGCCCTGTTCCTATTTTGGAAAAATAATCTGTCTATTTCCACATAAACAAAGTAGCTTCATCTCTTCCTCCGCTCAGTAGTGAAGACTCAGCTCTCTGCAACAGGTCACGCTGACTGACGGCTACATCTCAGCTACAGTAGAGTCAGTTTGTATATTCATTTATTTGCATTAAAAATTTCTATTCATATTAATAGAATGAGTAAAGCATCTGATCAAATTTCAGTAACTGCAACGCATTACTGAATTTTTAAACAGTAGTTTCATTACACAGCATGTTACTTCAAAAGTAGTGGCGGTACTCCCAAAACTGCCCAGGAGTGACATGCTGCCCTGCACTAGTTATGAAACTATAGAAAAGTATCCTGCAGGCAAGAAAATGGGACAAGAAATCACAACATTGCATGTTCCTAAAAACACACTAGCTCAGAGCCTGTTATGTAACCACTGACCCACTGACTGTCCCTAACATGTCCTGAAGGTAAAAAGTGGATTTTGGTGTCACTGAATGCAAAACACATTCACACACTGACAAGTGAGAAATGAGCTTGTAGCATTGTCTGAATAATGCATGGTGACAAGATATTGATTCAGTTCATCACCTTCTAACACTGAGACTGGCACCACTGCCAGGAGTATAAAGCAGGTCAGGTGTAAATCTACAAGGGATCGGTTTGATTTTTGAAGAGAATATACTACAGAACCTCTAGAGGGTTAGTCTCATCCTACTCTTTGACTTTGTCTTTATTTTTGAGGTAACATCATACTGCAGAATTAACTTTAGGCCTCCTGATATTGATGGATGCAGCAAATTATTTAAAGTGCCTTCTGGTAAAATCAGAATTGAACTTGACCTTTGTTTTCTTCTCTGTTAAGCATAAACTCACAGTTGTCAGCAGACATGCATGTACCCACCTACACACAGTCAGATGGATCGATGGGTTTTACATTTGTTCATGGTTAGTGACCTGTTGTGCTGATACATCTGAACCCCCCTGTCCTAAATCAGAAGTGACATACAGTAAAGGTGAGTGCACCATACCCAAGGGCCCCCTCTGCCATTTGATCCATCATAGCTGACAAAAGAAAAAACAAAAGTTTTGTACAAGAAGACAGCATTTATACTGTAGCTAAAACTTAAATGATTTTATATTTGCTCTTCATATCTCAGTTATATCCCAGTGTTGTGACTTTATTTATGAAAAAGAACCTGTAATAGATGTATTTTAATGAGCTGAAAGAATCTAGGAGTGAGTCCTTTTTGCAATTCTTCAAGCAGAGTGCCTTGTTTTCACTCCCTAAATTATTCTCCCTTTTGCTGTCTTGTCTTTGTTATCAAGTTCAAGAACACACAAGGCCTGGGGGGATCATTGTGTTTGTGCAAACATCAGCTGATTTTCCGCTTTGCCTCGGGCACATTGAGGAGACAGGACAGAAAGACAAATAGAGAACTAAATAAAGCAGTGGAGAGAGAGAGAGAGCAATGTCATCCTCCTGAAACTCCAAACTGGCTGAGAGCATGAATGCTTCCTTCTATCTGCTGTCCTTGAGTGGATGCCCCCTCTCTCCCTCTGGTCTGCTCTGCCATCTCTCTCAGACTCTTTGCAGGGTGTGCTTGTAGAGAAGTGTCTGTGATGCATGATCACAACATGACACTGCAGAACATCACCTGCTCTTTCCAACTGTCTTCACGAGTTACCCACATATAGTCTGCCCGGTGCAGCATTTGTGTCAATTCAGCAATAATGAGGATGGACCCTCACTGTGCCTTTAGATATATTTCGATGAAAACTGTTAAATGAGAAGGTTAGTCACATTCCCATGTTGGATGAGTATTCAGCCATCATTTATCTGTGGGCTCAATGCAGACAAAAGCCTACCAACATGAGATGAAAGGCAAGTTAAGTTCCGTCGAGTCGCGTGTGATCCCTGTTGACTCCTCCCACTGTCTTTCTCCAGGCTTCACGATCTGTCATGCATTCTTTGAGGAGTGATAACGTCAGGCCTGTGGCTTCGGTGATGCTCTGCATTCATCTTTGTCGGGGCCTTCCTCAACCTCGTTACCCATCACACTTGGCTAAAATGAGACTCTTCTGTCAGATACAACCTCCGGCAGAACAGAAATAAGCAACTCTTTCAGGCAGGTAGAGCTCCAGTGTAACATATTTTAATGATGGGATAAACAAGCACAGCTCAGAGACTGTCAACACAAGATGATGGTAGGGCTAAACACTTACGAAACACAATGAATTACCGGAGGGAAAATGCTGATAATAATGCCACAGACAACTGAGAGACAAACCAATATATAAAAGGTAACTGATAATTAGCTAATGCGGGGGGGGGGGGGGATCAAGAATTGATTACACATAAGACAGGCTACAGGTATTGAAGACATGAGGGACTGGGAACTAAAGGTAACAAATACATACAGAGGATGGACACATTACATTGCAGCAGACCAAAGACCAAGAATCAACACAAAAACAAAACAAAAACAGTTCATTGGGGGGCCAACCAGAGTCCCAGGACCCCCAGACCAGAGAACAGAGTGGGTGGGAGGGCCAACTAGAGTCCAAGCACCCCCCCAACCAAAGAGCAGAGTGGGTCAGGAGGCTGCCCAGAGTCCATGGGCTCCCAGACCAAAGAACACGGCAGGTCTGGTGGCCTCCCAGAGTTCATAGACCACCAGACGGAAGAACACGTGCATCGGGTGGCCTCCCAAAGTCCAGGAACCACCAGATGGATGAACAAGATTGGTCGGGGGCCCACCCAGAGTCCATGAGCCCCCAGACTAAAGAACACTATAAGTCTGGCAGCCTCCCAAAGTCAATAGACCACCAAACAGAAGAACACATGCGACAGGTGGCCTGCCAGAGTCCATAGACCACCAGACAGAGGAGCATGGTGCTACAGGAGTGTTGAGCTCAGGTGACAGCAGCAGGGGAGCTTTGAGCTCAGGAGACAGTAGCTGTGGAGCTTTGAGTTTGAGCTTTGAGGAAGACGAGCGGGCGCTCTCGTGCGACTTCGCAGGAGAGGCTCGCGAACGGCGCTGCCTGGCATATTTCTGTCCAATACCAACTCTCTCTCTAACAAGGTGGATGAACTGAGACTGCTGATGCGTTTTAAGGACCTCGCCTCCTCAGCTGTCCTCTGCTTTACTGAGACCTGGCTCCGGGAAAATATACCGGACAGCGCGCTGCGCCTCGACGGCTTCCAGCTCTTCCGTGCTGATCGTGACACAGAGCTTTCCGGCAAGACCACAGGAGGCGGAGTCTGCTTCTACATCAACTGCATCTGGTGCTCTGATGTAACGGTAATTTCCAAACACTGTTCTCCTGCCTTGGAATTTCTTGTTATCAATTGCAAGCCCTTCTATTCCCCGTGGGAGTTTGCTTCTTTCATAATGATCGCTGTGTACGCCCCTCCCGACGCGGACACGCGCGAAGCTCAGCGCGTGCTCGCGGATCACATTCAACACACAGAGCGGAGTTTTCCAGACTCGCTGATTATTGTGGCTGGCGACTTTAATCAGTGCAATCTGAGCCACGATCTCCCCCGCTACAAACAGTTTATTAAATGCCCCACCAGAGGATTAAACACACTGGATCACTGTTACACCACAGTGAAAGACGCATATCGCGCTGTCCCTCGAGCTGCGCTGGGATTATCTGATCACGTGATGGTTCACCTCATTCCCACATACAGACAGAGATTGAAGCTCACTAAACCTGTTGTAAGCACTACGAAGATACGGACCAGTGATGCTGAGGAGAAGCTGGAAACGTGCATGGAAATATCTGACTGGGGCATGCTTAAAGGAGCCACGCATGATCTGGATGAGTACACGGACACTGTGAACTCATATATCCACTTTTGTGAAGAGAACATTCTTCCATCACGCACCAGGGTGAGTTACTCTAATGACAAACCCTGGTTCACAGCTAAGCTCAGACAGATCAGGAAGGAGAAGGAAGCAGCGCTGAAAAGTGGAGACAGGGACTGCTACAGGGAGGTTAAATACCGGTTTAACAGAGAGCTGAAGAGGGCTAAATCTGTGTACTCAGAGAGACTCCAGCAGCAGTTCACTGCTAATGATTCGGCTTCCGTGTGGAGAGGACTGAGGCAAATCACCAACTATCGACCTAAGGCTCCTAAAGGTCAGGATGACAAAGCCCTTTGTCAGAGACTGTCCCAACACTATGCCCGTTTTGACACCTCGTCATCTGTGTCCAACTCCCCCCCTCCCTCCAGCTCCACAGCCTCCACATTCCCTACTTCATTTAAGGCACCCCCCCCCTCCTCCCCCCCTCCCCTTATCATCAGTGAGCAGGATGTGCTCAAACAGTTCTCCAGACTGAACCCGCGCAAGGCCCCTGGCCCAGACGGCGTGTCTCCCTCCACCCTGAGACTCTGTGCGAAACAGCTGGCTCCTGTATTCACAGACATTTTTAACACCTCCCTTAAGTTATGCCACGTGCCATCCTGCCTCAAATCCTCCACCATCATCCCTGTCCCCAAGAAGCCACGGATCACTGGACTTAATGACTACAGACCTGTAGCGCTCACCTCTGTAGTCATGAAGTCCTTTGAGCGCCTGGTCCTGTCCCACCTCAAGTCCATCACCACCCCTCTCCTGGACCCGCTGCAGTTTGCCTACCGAGCCAACAGGTCTGTAGACGATGCAGTCAACCTGGCCCTCCACTCCATCCTGCAGCACCTGGACTCCCCGGGAACCTACGCCAGGATCCTGTTTGTGGACTTCAGCTCCGCATTCAACACCATCCGCCCCGCTCTGCTCCGGGACAAGCTGTCCCTGCTCAACGTGCCTGACTCCCTCTGCAGGTGGATCATCGACTTCCTGACGGACCGGAGGCAGCATGTGCGGCTGGGAAAGACTGTCTCAGACTATACTAGCATCAGCACCGGATCACCCCAGGGCTGTGTACTTTCCCCCCTACTCTTCTCCCTTTACACCAACTCCTGCACCTCCAGCCACCAGTCTGTCAAGTTGATCAAGTTTGCGGACGACACCACCCTCATCGGGCTCATCTCCAACGGCGACGAGTCCGCCTACAGGAGAGAGGTGGCCCAGCTGGCGTCCTGGTGCAGCAATAACAACCTGCAGCTGAACGCTCTGAAGACAGTGGAGATGATTGTAGACTTCAGGAAAGTCACTACTCCTCTGCCCCCCCCTCACCTTCTCAGGCTCTCCCATCACCACTGCTGATTCCTTCCGCTTCCTAGGCACTACCATCACCAGGGACCTCAAATGGGAGCTGACCATCAGCTCACTCATCAAAAAAGCCCAGCAGAGGATGTTCTTCCTGCGGCAGCTGAGGAAGCTCAAGCTACCCACCAAGATGTTAGTGCAGTTCTACACAGCCATCATCGAGTCCATCCTCACCACCTCCATAACCGTGTGGTACGCAGGAGCCACTGCCAGGGACAGACTAAGGCTGCAGCGCGTCGTGCGCACTGCTGAGAAGGTGATCGGCTGCAAGCTCCCATCTCTCCAGGATCTGTACATCTCCAGGACCCGGAGGCGTGCTGGCCGGATCATAGCCGATCCCTCACACCCTGGTCACGTACTGTTTGCCCCCCTCCCCTCTGGTAGAAGACTTCGGTCCATCCAGACTAAAACCTCCCGTCACATGAACAGCTTCTTCCCCTCTGCCATTAGACTGCTGAACACTAAGTGACTCTCGTGCACCATGTACAGCAGCTCAACCAGACTCATGTCAATCATCACTGTTTTCTTCCTGCATTACCGACTGCACTATATAGTTCTCCACAGTATCTGTTGCTGGCTAATATAT
This sequence comes from Pholidichthys leucotaenia, assembly GCA_020510985.1. Taxonomy (NCBI): domain Eukaryota; kingdom Metazoa; phylum Chordata; class Actinopteri; order Cichliformes; family Pholidichthyidae; genus Pholidichthys; species Pholidichthys leucotaenia. Next base: position 296,452,894 of record CM035841.1, on the reverse strand, counting down.
ATTTTAACTGTTGACCGGTATCACTTAATCTTATCCTACACTTTATTACATGTATAGTTTATTTCTCTTATCTTATCATGTTTAATGTTGCAGCATTGTACCGAGACAAATTCCTAGTTTGTGTACTACATGAACAATGGCAATAAACCTGATTCTGATTCTGAGTTCAGGCGGTGATGACTGGAGGGTGTCAAATTCAGACAATGATGGTGGTGTGGACTGCTCAGAAGACGAAGGTGGAACGACCTGCTCAGACGACGGCAAAGGGGGAGCAGATTGCTGGGACAACAAAGGTGGAGCGGACTGCTCTGACGACCAGGGTGGAGCAGACTGCTCTGATGACCAAGGTGGTGTGTACAGCTCGGACGACCAAGGTGGAGCTTGCAGCTCAGACGACCAAGGTGGAGCGCGCTGCTCAGATGATGAAGATGTAGTGGGCTGCTCAGACAATGAAGGCTGGCAAGCAGCAAGCCCAGACAATGATGGAGGCTGGTGAGTGGCATGCTCGTTAGCCTGGAACTCCATCCCCGATGCAGCCACCTCAGACGGGGAGGAAAAAACACAGGTAGGTGTTGGGTCCACACAACAACCAGCAGAACAGCCCGGCGGGGAGAGCTGAGAAGCAGATGGGAACTGCAACTGGGTCTCGCCACTAGGAGCAAGGCAAGATCTTTTAAGTATTGATGTTATAAAAACGAAAAAGTTTACTTGCCTTAACTCCTGCTCTTCTGCTGATGAGGACCCCAGTGGCACTGCTGCTGGAGAGGCAATCTCAGGCGTTACTGCTGGAACGAAGTGAGAAGTGGGAGAAGTGGGAGACGTCTGCACCAGGGGACGTGTCATCATCGGCACAGGTACAGCTGGTGGGGAACTTTTCACCAGCCCATGGAACATTTGTTGTAGATTGGGAACCGAAATGAGGAACCCGATGAGTCCTGGATAGCTCTGCAGGCTGGGGTATGCTTCAATAACCTGTGCTGTGCCTTCCAGGTACCTCAAGGCTGCCTCAGGAGTGTGGGAGGTGCGGGCATCCGAGATGAAGTCCTCCACTAAGCCCACAGCCCAACACTCCTTGTTCTGGCTGTGTACACTGTAGTTCGTACCCGCAGAGTCTTGTGGTGGCATTATTCTGTCAGATACAACCTCCGGCAGAACAGGAATAAGCAACTCTTTCAGGCGGGTAGAGCTCCAGTGTAACATAGTTTAATGATGAGGTAAACAAGTACAGCTCAGGGGCTGTCAACACAAGATGAGTCGGTAGGGCTAAACACTTATGAAACACAATGAAGGACCGGAGGGAAAATTCTGATAATAATGCCACAAACAATTGAGCGATAAACCAACTAAAGGGTAACTGATAATTAACTGACGCAGGACAGGTGGGGACAAATCAAGGACTAATCGATTACACATGAGACAGGCTACAGGTATGGAAGACATTAAGAGCTGGGAACTGAAGGTAACAAGTACACACAGAGGATGGACACACTCCATTACACCGGACCAGGGGAAACACAGAAAGACAGGGAAAAAACATATTAAACCCCAAAATGAAACAAAAAATGTGGACATGGTAACAAACCATGTCCAGAACATGACATCTTCTCTAGACTGTCTGTCATGGACCGGGCTTGGGATTCTCCCAAGCTCGACTTCATGGCATTTTTTCTGTTCCTTTATGACCTGTGTTTTCTGTTACCTTTTGAGTCCCATATTGTGTTTCATTGTTCAGCCGTGTCAGCCCCTCCTCTCCTATCAGGTTCTGTCAGGTGATTCCAATTTGTCATTGTCTGCTTCTCTTCCTGCTCAGGTCCGCACACTCACTCTCACGCACACACATGCACACATACACACACACACACACACGCATTCACACCTGCACTCACTCAGCTCACACACACCCACGCACACTGGCAATCACTCTGGTCATTATGTCCTGATTATTTAAGCTCTGTTCATCCAGCAGTGATTGCCGGATTATTGCACAGTCATCTGTATAGTCATCTGCATTGTCTTTCTGGAATTTTCTAGTTTTACCATTGCTGCTCTTGCCATTTCAAGTCTTCTCTTGATTTTTTCAGAGGATGAGCTGTTATTGGTAATCAAACTGCAGAGAAAGTTGACATTGGACCACCTCCATGTTCTCCTTATTCACCTGGAAGTTGTATGTGTCATCTGTCATCATCACTTTGGTCTTCTTGACGTTCAGATACAACCCAGCCTTGATGCCCTCTTCCTTGACTTTTGAAATGAATAATCATGGTATTATCTGCATATCACAGATTTGTCAGCCTTCATCCACCAACCGTGATTCCAAGGTAATCTTCATCGAAGTCAGCCATCATCATTATTCTTTCAGCATAGAGGTTGAACAGGTATGAGGATAGGATGCAGCCTTGTCAGACTCCTTTGCCTATACTAAACCACTTAGTGTCCCCCATGTGATGTGCGAACAGTGGCCTCTTCTTCAACACAATCATGTGTTCTGGAATCCCTATACATCTCAAGGTGAGCCTGTTGTGCCTGTTGTGGCTGATACAATCAAAGGCTTTGCTCTGATCGATGAAGCAGACATCCATCCATCCATCCATCCATCCATCTTCTACCGCTTTTCCGGAGGTCCGGGTCGCGGAGGCAGCAGTTCAAGCAGAGAAGCCCAGACTTCCCTCTCCCCAGCCACCTGCTCCAGCTCTTCAGAGGGGATACCAAGGCGTTCCCAGACCAGCTGGGAGACATAGTCTCTCCACCGAGTCCTGGGTCTGCCCCAGGGTCTCCTCCCAGTGGGACGTGCCTGAAACACCTCAAGTGGGAGGCGTCCAGGAGGCATCCTAATCAGATGCCCGTACCACCTCAACTGACTCCTTTCAATGTGGAGGAGCAGCGGTTCTACTCTGAGCCTCTCCCGGATGACTGAGCTCCTCACCCTATCTCTGAGGGTGAGTCCAGCAATCCTACGGAGAAAGCTCATTTCAGCCGCTTGTATCCGCGATCTCGTTCTTTCGGTCATTACCCAAAGCTCGTGACCATAGGTGAGAGTAGGAACGTAGATTGACTGGTAAATCGACAGCTTTGCCTTAGAACTAAGCTCCCTCTTCACCACAACAGATGGGTACAACGTCCGCATCACTGCAGATGCTGCTCCAATCCGTCTGTCGATCTCTCGCTCCATTCTCCCCTCACTCGTGAACAAGACCCCAAGATACTTAAACTCCTCCACTTGGGGCAGGAGCCTGTCCCCAACCCGGAGAGGACAATCCACCTTTTTCCGGCTGAGGACCATGGACTCGGACTTGGAGGTGCTGATTCTCATCCCAGCCGCTTCACACTCAGCGGCAAACCGTCCCAGCAAGAGCTGTAGGTCATTGCTGGATGAAGCCAACAGGACAACATCATCTGCAAACAACAGAGATGAGATCCTGTGGTCACCAAGCATGACACCCTCCATTCCTTGGCTGCGCCTAGAAATCCTGTCCATAAAAATTATGAACAGGATCGGTGACAAAGGGCAGCCCTGGCGGAGTCCAACTCTCACTGGGAATGACTCCGACCGAGTGTTGGCAATACGAACCAAACTCTCACAACGGTCGTACAGAGACCGAATAGCTCGTAACAACAAGCCCGATACCCCATACTCCCGAAGCACCCCCCACAAAAATCCACGAGGGACGCGGTCAAATGCCTTCTCCAAGTCGACAAAACACATGTAAACTGGTTGGGCAAACTCCCACGAACCCTCGAGAATTCTCGAGAGGGTAAAGAGCTGGTCCGATGTGCCACGGCCAGGACGAAAACCACATTGCTCCTCCTGAATCCGAGGTTCGACCAACGGCCGGACTCTCCTCTCCAGTACCTTGGCATGAAGGTACTGGAGATGAAGATGAAGATGAAGCAGACATTCTTCTGATATTCTCTTGTGACATCCATCAACCACTGGAGATTTGCAATATAGTTCCTTGTCCCTCTGTCCTTTCTTAAACCTGCCTTTTCATCTGGCAGTTCTTTCCCCATGTAGAGCTCTGAAGAAAGGCAACACTTTGCAAAAAGTTGAATTTTTAAGTGCTTCATGACTAAAACACTTGTGGAACGAATAAGCAAACTAAATCACTGATTTATGCAATGACCATACCCCTTATTTCTAGTCAAAAGGAAGCTATGACATGATTTGAGATGATTTCCTTTAAACCCCATGTTTAGACTAAATAACCAAATCAAAGCATACCTGGAAGGAAATATGGGCCCAAATTAGAACATGCTATAGTCATACTTATCCTATTTAGAACATGAGGGAATAGTTTAATGAAGGTTAAAGAAATGTCTGTTTTTCCCTTCTTCCTTGCACTTCCATGGATGCAGGAGTAGTGGGGTAGTGGAAGGCCATCCTCCACACAGTTTGGAAGTTGGTAGTTCAAGCCTTAATGGGTTATGCCAAATATAGCACAAAAAAAAAATAATAAAGTAGCAGTGTCTGCTTTAAAGCTTTGTCTTAAGCATAAATAGGAGAGAGCTACCAAAGGATTGACCCTCTAACTTTGTAGCTGTGTGGCTTCAGGTCATACAAATGGAGACTGGTGCTGCCCAATGCACGTATAAGCCCAAGAAAGACTCAAACTTTAAAAAAAAAAAAAAAAACTTTGAGTAGTGCATAAATAAAGGAGGAAAATAACCAGACTTTGAGAAGAGGTTACTGAAAACTTGCCAGCCTAGAAGGCAAGATTTACATTAACCCGAAAAGAAAAATAGAAAGAATTTTGACTGCCTCACAGAGTTTCCTTTAAGAACAGACATATAAATGCATATTTTAAATCAGATCAAAAAGTTTGTTAGGAACCTTAAAAATCTTTAAAAAGTTGTCTTTGTTTCCCCATAGTAAGATAAGGTAAGAGATAAGATGAGATACGCCTTTATTAGTCCCACAATGGGGAAATTCCAGGATTGCAACAGCACAGGGATAGCAACACTCAGAGCAATAATTAAGAAGATACGGAAGATATAAATAAGAGCAGTGGATATACATACATACACATAAATATATATACAAAGTGTGGAGCATTGTAGCAAGATGGAATAAATAGCATAACCATCTACTTAGTTATCCTACATAATCCGTCGCGACCGATAATGTCCTAGTTGTATATACTGGAGGGGACCATTGTGTAAGTCTATTGTGTCTTTTGCATTCAATACTATTAGGTGGTCACGTTTTTTTGCTATCTCTGCGAGCAGCCCTGCTTAGGTACTACTTCTGGGTACTACTGCTTAGGTGTTACTGTTTACTGCTTAGTAAACAGTAGCAGCAAATACAGTATAAAGCCCTCCCTTTGCCTTGATCATTGATGTTTGAGCCAGATAGAAGAAGACACAGGGAGCAAGTTGCTGAAATCAGATCACCTACTCTGTAATACAGACTAATTTTCTTACCTTCACTAGATTTAAACTGTAACAAAGCGCCCACAAGACACCCCTTACAAACAAATAGCAAGATAGGGCCTATGTTAATCAGCCAAGCAAAATTAAATCAGGATTATCTAAAGCTGTATAGCTTACATGGTAATTTTTAACTGAAGTATTTGGAGAAATGCCCAAATATGAACAGTCATGTCTACACCTACTGCTCAGAAGTGACATTAAGCCCACAGAAGAATTTGCTAATAGGTCTGCATGGAAGGGCTCAGACTCAGTGAGACACAGCTGGCAAAGACAAAAAGTCAAGACAACTCATGTAACCATGACCGCATTTAATTAGCAACAGGCACTTACACAAAGACAATAAGCAGTTCATTAGAATCACTGCTGAGCTGGTGGTTTGAAAAGGAAAACAGTCACACACACCCTGGCAACAGAAAGTTAATAAAAAAGAGACTTCTGTTTGGTGGCAAAGTGCTCTTTGTCTGGAGCACATGCATCTGTGGGTTTGATTATATTCTCAAAATGCCCCTTCGGAAAGTATTTGGCATTTTTTCATGAGTACTTTTGTTCATGGAAATAAAAAATGTTTTGTACAGTCAGTAGCAGTAGCCTCCCATCAAAAATAAATATGCATACAACAGTGTGTTCTGTTACCTTCAAAACTGTCACGATGTAGATTTAAAAGCACTATTTAATAAACTTTGCCATTAAATTAAAAACCTTCATTTTTTATTTTTTACTGAAACCTTTAATCTACTTTCCCTCTCACTCAGTTTCATCAGGCCTCACTCATCTACTGTATTTAATTTTCTGTTGTGATTAGAGCTAGTGTGCACTATGGTTTAGTTTTAATTTAAACTGACAGAAGGTTCAGATGTGCACTGGAGTGCCCAGAAAATGAGCCATAATCAGAATCAGTTTTATCACCAAATAAGAAACAAACACAAAGACTTTGAACATATTAGGAGCACATGACTCATTAAAGACATCCAGCTCAACTTTTTTCAGTCACCTTTTTTCAATTAGCACTGCTGTTCACAAATGTTCCAAATATTATGCTAACCGTCACTTTAAGTCCTTTCTTTCTGATACAACAGAACACGTTTCAAAAGCAGTCAAATCCACATAAGGAGAGGATGAGAATACCAAAAACAGGGCTTCTACCAAGGTGACCAATTCAATTCAATTCAATTCAACTTTATTTATATAGCGCCATTTCACAACAACAGTCATCTCATAGCACTATCAACTGTAGGGAGGACCCCCACAGTTGCAGAAAGACCCCAGCAATCAGGCGATCCCCTGTGAGCAAGCACTTGGCGACGGTGGAGAGGAAAAACTCCCTTTTAACAGGAAGAAACCTCCAGCAGAACCAGGCTCAGGGAGGGGCAGTCATCTGCTGCGACTGGCTGGGGGGTGAGGGGACAGAGAAGAAGAAAAGAACAGACATGTAGAGAGCAAACAGCACGATGGGGACTCAATCTATGGGAGAGAACAAACAAATGTTAATGACCAGCAAAAAAAAAATATTTCATAGAGAGTGAGGAAAGGAGTGAGGCCCAGTGCATTACTGGAGGTCCCCCGGCTGACTAAACCTATTAGCAGCATAACTAAGGGAGGGTTCAGAAACACATGATCCCTCCCTAATTGTAGGCTATATCAAAAAGGTAGGTTTTAGCCCTATTCTTAAAAACAGAGATCGAGTCTGACTCCCGAATCCAGATTGGCAGCTGATTCCACAGGAGAGGAGCTTGATAACTGAAGGCTCTGCCTCCCATTGTACTTTTGGAGATTCTCGGTATTACAAGTAAACCTGCATTTTGGGAGCGTAGTGCTCTGTTAGGATGATACGGTAGTATCAGATCTTTTAAATAAAAAGGAGCCTGATTGTTTAGAGCTTTGTAAGTAAGAAGAAGGATTTTAAACTTAATTCTAAACTCTATGGGAAGCCAATGAAGGGAGGCCAGAACCGGAGAGATATGATCTCTCTTTCTAGTACCTGTTAAAACTCTTGCTGCAGCATTTTGGATCAGCTGAAGACTTTTTAAAGATGTTTTAGGACAGCCTGATAATAAAGAATTACAATAATCTAATCTCGAGCTAACAAAAGCGTGGATCAGCTTCTCAGCATCACTCTGAGACAAGATGCTCCTAATCTTGGCAATATTACGCAAATGATAGAAGGCAGTCTTAGAAACAAATTTAATATGTGAATTGAAGGACAAATCCTGATCAAAAATAACTCCAAGGTTCCTCACAGAGCTATTAAGAGAAAGAGTAACTGCATCCAAACTGAAAGTTTGATTTGGAAAGGAATTTCTAAGGTTTTTTTGGACCAACAAGAATGACTTCAGTCTTATCTGAATTTAATAGCAGGAAATTACAAGTCATCCAAACTTTGATTTCCTTAAGACAGGCTTCTAACTTGGCTAATTGATTAGTATCATCTGGCTTCATTGACAGGCCTCACATCCAGCTGTAATCCTTTGACTTTCACTTTTGCTTTACATCTGGGTTCCTGATTTACTACTTTTAGATGTTCATATGTTTTGCATGTGCTTAAAATTGCATTATACAGCAGTTAGTTCTGACCGAGTTCTGACCGACCCTATTGTCTGATTGGACAATAGGGATTCCAGGAGCTACTATATTCCCCAGTTCAGTTCAATTCAACTTTATTTATATAGCGCCATTTCACAACAACAGTCATTTCATAGCACTTTCAACTGTAGGGGAAACCCCTACAATTGCAGAAAGACACCAGCAATCAGGCGATCCCCTGTGAACAAGCGCTTGGCGACGGTGGAGAGGAAAAACTCCCTTTTAACAGGAAGAATCCTCCAGTAGAACCAGGCTTAGCGAGGGGCAGTCATCTGCTGCGACTGGCTGGGGGGTGAGGGGATAGAGAAGACGAAAAGAACAGACATGTAGAGAGCAAACAGCACGATGGGGACTTACTCTATGGGAGAGAACAAACAGATGTTAATGACCAGCAAAAATATTTCATTGAGAGTGAAGAAAGGAGTGAAGCTCAGTGCATTATTGGAGGTCCCCCGGCTGTCTAAATCTATTAGCAGCATAACTAAGGGAGGGTTCAGAGACACATGATTCCTCCCTAATTGTAGGCTATATCAAAAAGGAAGGTTTTAACCCTATTCTTAAAAACAGAGATTGAGTCTGACTCCCGAATCCAGACTGGCAGCTGGTTCCACAGGAGAGGAGCTTGATAACTGAAAACCCTGCCCCCATTGTACTTTTGGAGATTCTAGGTATTACAAGCAATCCTGCATTTTGGGAGCGTAGTGCTCTGTTAGGATAATAGGGTAGTATCAGATCTTTTAAATAAAAAGAGGCCTGATTGTTTAGAGCATTGTAAGTGAGAAGAAGGATTTTAAACTTAATTCTAAACTCTATGGGAAGCCAGCGAAGGGAGGCCAGAACCGGAGAGATATGATCTCTCTTTCTAGTACCTGTTAAAACTCTTGCTGCAGCATTTTGGATCAACTGAAGACTTTTTAAAGATGTTTTAGGACGACCTGATAATAAAGAGTTACATTAATCTAATCTAGAGCTAACAAAAGCATGGATCAGTTTCTCAGCATCACTCTGAGACAAGATACTCCCAATCTTGGCAATATTACGCAAATGATAGAAGGCAGTCTTAGAAACGAATTTAATATGTGAATTGAAAAACAGATCTTGATCAAAAATAACTCCAAGGTTCCTCACAGAACTATTCAGAGAAAGAGTAACCACATCCAAACTAAGAGTTTGATTTGGAAAGGTATTTCTAAGGTTTTTTGGACCAACAAGAATGACTTCAGTCTTATCTGAATTTAATAGCAGGAAATTACAAGTCATCCAAGCTTTGATTTCCTTAAGACAGGCTTCTAACTTGGCTAATCTGGCTTCATTGACAGGTATAATTGTGTGTCATCTGCATAACAATGAAAATGTATACAGTGCTTTCTTCTTTTTTTTTCTCCCCCTTGTCCTGTCAGGCAGCTAGGCAAACAGAACAGGGATCTGTCACCCTACTGTGCCAAAACAGATTTACTTTGCCAAGAGGAGACTATACAGTGCCTAACTTTGCACTGTATATTGTTGTAAACTCCTCCTGTAATAACTTTTAATACTTTATTTTAATTGTTTTACCCATGGAAGACCCAACAGGATGGGGAAGAGGGAAAGGAACTGTGTGAAGGGGGGAAAGAAAAGGGAGGGGAACAGACAAAAAAAAAAAAAAGAGACAACTAAAACAAACAAAAGACAAACTGCTTCTTCCACCAGAGATGTCTCAACACGAGTCTGGTTTCTGCACCTGTTAAAGGACAGACACTTGTACATGTATGTCTGTGTGCCTATATATGAGAACGCGCGCAAAATAAGTGTGTGCATGTGAGTGGTTTGTCAGGAAACATACGAGCGGAGGGCCGGTCGCAGCAGCCCTCCCCCCGAGGACCCCGAGCAGGCAAGGCAGCGCCACCAACCCCCAGCCCCGAGGTCAGCAAGCCCCAGGAAAGCCAGGCATCCACCCCCGGAGGGACGATCAAGGGAGGGCAGGCCGCCCGGTGGCCAGCGCGGTGAGCCCACACCCCCGGACCCGCTCGACCCCCACCCCCCCAGCGGGGCCAACATCCGCCCCCGGGCCCCAGGCACCAGGAGGCCAGCGACTCCACCCCCCAGACAGAGACCAGCCAGCGCCCCCCGGTGCGAGCCCCCCCAGGTACCCCCACAGCGGCCCCACCCCAGTGCCTTGGCCACACACCCCGGGGACCCCCACGTCCAAAGAAGTCCCCTCGCCCAGGTGAGCCCACGTTGCCGAGAGGCACTACCCCCCTTAATCCAGCCCCTCCCGACTCGCAGGCACACCCCTCCCCATACTTTCACACCCACATATTCCCATGCACACTCACCCAGACCGACCCATTCTCTCTCACTCCAGTACCCACTTGAATTCACTCCTCATTCACCTTTATTTCAAAAGCCAGCTGCAAAGCAGATGCAGCGAGCCTGAACATGCACCAGTGCCCGACAGTGCTTTCTAATAATGTTGCCTAACGGAAGTATATATAAACTAAAAAGAGTAGGCCCTAGCACAGATCCCTGTGGAACTCAATGACTGAGCTTTGAGTTGGAAGAAAATTCATTATTGACATGAACAAACTGGAACCTATCAGATAAATAAGATCTAAACCACTGCAATGAAGTTCCATTAAGTCCAACATAGTGTTCTAATCTATTAAGTAGAATATTATGATCGATAGTATCAAAAGCTGCAGTAAGGTCTAAAAGGACAAGTATAGAAACAAGTCCATTATCAGATGTGATAAGTGTCATGGTCCGCTCTGCTCATTATCCGCAGCTGCACGCACACCTGATCCTCATTAGGCTGGGCCTATATTTTCCACGCTGCCCGGAGTGGCAGTGCGGAGATGTCTCACTGTGCTCCAGGAGAGCTTCATCGCCAAATCGTCTCAGCTACCAAAGCCACAGCCGAGCCAGCCCTCACCTGCGCCGGGAAGATCCAACCTCACCCACCACGTAAGCGCCATTGCCAACTTACCTCTTTCTACTAGTCCCTTGTGCACAGGCAGAGTCCGTGGCGGCGGAGTCTGTTCCTCTTCCTCCTGGGCGGCGGACTTACCAGCTCCTTCTCCTCACCACCAACCACTACACTCTCCTGTCGGGACTATACCACCGTCTGAAGAGCACTGTCTCCCTGGCCACGGCCGTAACGCTGAACCGGAGAACTTCACCATCTGTTCCCACAGTAAGCCACACAGTAACTGTTTAACTCCAGTCGTGATGCTCAGTAACCACCTCTCTCTGTGTCTCCAGGGTTACCAGGCCGAAAGGTGTCTCGCTCAGTTCCCGGCAGTTCCAGCCTGCACTCACACCACAATTCACTCACATTGTTGTTAATAAACTTTATTGTATCAATTTGGAGTCTGTGCCTCGTCACTGGATCAACAACCATGTCAATAAGGAGGTCATTAGTGACCTTCACTAAGGCTGTTTCAGTACTTTGATGGATTCTAAACCCAGATTGAAACTCTTCAAATAAACCATTTCCCTGCAAGTGGTAAAATAATTGCGTAGCAACAACTCTAAGATCTTTGAAATGTAAGGCATTAGAGATTGGTCTATAGTTAGCTAAAACTCCTGGATCGAGCTTTGGCTTTTTGAGTAAGGGTTTAATTACAGCAGTTTTAAAAGCCTGCAGTACATGGCCTAATGTTAATGAAGAATTGATTATTTGAAGAATAGACCTACAAATAAATGGGAAGACTTCTTTAAATAACCTGGTAGGAATAGGGTCTAAAAGACAAGTTGAAGGCTTGGATGAGGAAATTATTTTATCTAACTCTTAAAAAGTCAATTGGAGTAAACTCATCCAAACAGATATCAATTGAAGTAGTTGTAGTTACTGTATTTAAGTTAACGGTGGGAAGAAGCTGACTGATTTCATCTCTGATAGATGAAATTTTATTATTGAAAAAGTTCATAAAGTCCTGACTAGTAAGCTCTAAGGCAGGAGTCCCCAAACTTTTTCCTGTGAGGGCCACATAACTTTTGCCTTCTCTGATGGGGGCCGGGGTCAGTTTGTAACAGAAAAAGTGTGACGATCGCACGGGTGCCTAAATGTAAACATTTATTGTTTTCCAGAAAGCCACACATAACCAAATATTAATAACCCTTTCCGGGATCTTCACAGGAAAAAAAGTCAGAAAATAAATAACACTATTTATGAAATAAATAATAACCAAATCACCCTCTCTGGGTTCTTCACAGAAAAAAAGTCCATGGAACATTAACTTTCTGTTGTGCCGTGCACAATCTTAACAGGTAAAAGTTCAGCTTAGTTGTCAGAGCAGAATCTCTTACTTAAATGACTCATATGAGCAGTCTCTCAAAGTTCTTGTGTTTCTTCCTTATAATCCTTTTGTAGGTTACAGTAGGCTTGTAGACACTGCTGTTGAACAGCCTTTTCTTTGCATTGAACAAAAAAATAATTGTTTGTCCACTGCAGGTTTAAATACCCTGCATTCTGAATCAATTTTTCTCTTACCTAACCTTTTCGCCATTATTCCGTTTTATTTGACAGGGGTGAGTCTAGGATTTTTTTTTCGGGGGGGGGGGGGGGTTCAGATAGGGGCACAGACTGCAGAAGGGTGGAATAGAATGTCACATTCTATGCGTGTATTAGTCTCGATCGCGTGGCCAGACTGAAAAAAAAAAAAACCATAACGCATACCAGTGTGGAGGCAAAAAATAGTCCACAGCATGGCAGAAGGGAGAGACAGTCCATTCACATCAGGTCACCAGTGTGGAGGAAAAAATAAGTGCAGGCGGACACAGCAAGCCGAAGTTTAAAGGTGTTTTATTCCTCCATCACGAGGCTCACCCAGCGCTCTGGCTGTGCGCTGTGAGTGAGCCCTGAGTTGTTGTCTAAGAGCGAATTCTAAGTGCGATAGTGAGGCATGTACAGTCAGCTCTTTTATACAGTGATACAGAGAATACATGGCACAGAATGCATGGCTGAGCACACGCTCAGCAGGGGAACGAGACGGCGCTCGGCCAGCTTTGGAAGCGAGGTGCGGGAAAAACTCTGTGCAGGAGGAGGTGGAGGGGGTGGGGGTAAGCGTCTCTGGTATTGTTCAGGGGGCCGGGCCAAATGTGGAGGTGGGCCGTATCCGGCCCACGGGCCGTAGTTTGGGGACCACTGCTCTAAGGGAATGCTAGGATTGACAGAGTCCTGACTCTTTGTCAGCCTGGCTACAGTACTGAAAAGAAACCTGGGATTATTCTTGTTCTCTTCTATTAATGCAGAATAATAACTTTTTCTAGCTTTTCTAAGAGTTTTTTTTTTTTTTTTATAAATTAAAAGATTATTTCTCCAAGCTAAATAGATTTCATCTAAATTAGTGGAGCGCCATTTTCTTTCTAATTGACGAGTCTTCTGTTTTAAGCTACGAGTTTCTATGTTGAACCAAGGAGTTAAAAATCTCTGATTAAACTTTTTCTTTTTTGAAGGGGCCAACATGTCTAGAGTCTGATGCAGACAAGCTGTAACACTATCTACCATGCTATAAATTACAGAAGGAACAAGCCCTCTATAGCTAATTTCCGTTGTGTTGACACATGGCATAGAGGAAACAATCTGCATAAATTTGGTAACAACATCATTTGAGAGGCATCTACTGTAGTAATATTTTTCTTTAGGAGCCAAATAGTCAGAAATAGTAAAATGAAAGGTTAACAGGCAATGGTCTGACAGTGCAGGGTTATGAGGAGACACTACCAGATTTTCTATTTCTATGCCATATGTCAGAACAAGGTCCAACGTGTGGTGGAGATAATGGGTAGAATTTCCTACTTTCTGAGAAAACCCCATCGAGTCTAATATTGAATTAAATGCCATATTAAGGCAATCACTATCTACATCTACATGTATATTAAAGTCCCCTACTATAATTATTCTATCTGATTTCAGCACTAAATCAGCTAAGAATTTAGCAAATTCAGATAAAAACTCTGAGTAGGCTGAGGGAGGACGATAAACTATGGCAAATAAAATTGGGTTTAGCCTAAAATTGCGAAAATGCACAATACTGAGGACCAGGCCCTCAAAGGAATTATAGCATGTTTTTTGCTTTACATTAACTAGTATTTGGAATGGTAAATTGTTGCTACTCCTCCTCCATAACCAGAACTTCTGGAATTTTGACAGTTTAAATAACCAGATGGAGTTGATTCATTTAAACCAACATAATCCTCTTGTCCTAACCAAGTCTCTGTAAGGGATATTAAATCAATCTGATGATCAATTAACAGCCTCTCATGGATCATCACCTTATCGTGGTGGGGGGTTTGCGTGCCCCAGTGATCCCAGGAGCTACGTTGTCCAGGGCAATTTGCCTCTGATAGAATCACCCAAGACAAACTGGGTGAAGGGCCAGACTAAGAACGATCAAACAGACTCATGATAAATACTAGATCAAGGATTCAGTGTACCCCGCTCGGTATGGGGTTACTGGGGCCCCACCCTGGAGCCAGGCCTGGGGGAAGGGCTCGATAGCTAGCGTCTGGTGGCCGGGTTTCCACCCATGGGACCCGGCCGGGCTTAGCCCGAAGGAGTTACATGGGTCTGCTCTCCAGTGGGCTCACCACCTGCAGGAGGGATCATGGGGGTCCGGTGCTATGTGGATCAGGTGGCGGTCAAAGGCAGAGACCTTGGCGGACTGATCCCAAGCTTTCTAAACTGGCCTTTGATGCGTGGAATGTCACCTCTCTGGTAGGGAAGGACCCTGAGCTGGTGCATGATGTTGAGAGATACCAGCTAGATATAGTTGGCCTCACCTCAACACACAGCTCTGGTTCCAGAACCAGTCTCCTGGAGAGGGGCTGGAGCTTGGCCTTCTCTGGAGTTGTCCCGGGCAAGAGGCGACGAGCAGGGGTGGGTATTCTTGTATCCCCCCACCTTGCTGCCTCTATATTGGAGTTTTCCCTGGTGGACAAAAGGGTTGCTTCCCTGCGCCTTGGGGTTGGGAAATGGGTCCTGACCATCGTTTGTGCCTATGCACCAAATGATGTTTCAGAGTACCCACCCTTTTTGGAGTCTCTGACTGGGGTGCTGGAGGGTGCTCCTCTTGGAGACTCTATTGTCCTACTGGGGGACTTCAATGCACACATGGGCAATGACAGTGAAACCTGGAAGGGGGTGATTGGGAGGAACAGCCTGCCCGATCTGAACCCGAGTGGTGTTCAGTTATTGGACTTCTGTGCTAACCACAGTTTGTCCATAACGAACACCATGTTCAAGCATAAGGGTGTCCATATGTGCACCTGGCACCAGGACACCCTAGGTCGCAGGTCGATGATCAATTTTGTTATTGTGTCATCAGACCTGCGACTGTATGTCTTGGACACTCGGGTAAAGAGAGGTGCAGAGCTGTCAACTGATCACCACCTGGTGGTGAGTTGGATCCGAGGGGAGGGGAGGATGCCATTCAGACCTGGTAGACCCAAACGTATAGTGAGGGTGTGCTGGGAATGTCTAGCTGAGGCCCCTGTCCGGGAGGTCTTCAACTCCCACCTCCGGAGGAACTTCAACCACATTCCGAGGGAGTCTGGAGACATGGAGTCTGAATGGGCCATGTTCTCCACCTCTATTGTTGAAGCGGTGGCCCAGAGCTGCGGCTGCAAGGTCGTCGGGGCATCTCGTGGTGGCAACCTCCTAATCAAATGGTGGACACCAGTGATGAGGGGGGCCATTAAGCTGAAAAAGGAGTTCTATCAAGCTTGGTTGGCTTGTGGGACTCCCGAAGCAGCTGAGGTGTACCGGCAGGCCAAGCGGAGTGCAGCTCGAGTGGTTGCTGAAGCAAAAACTCGGGTATGGAAGGAGTTCGGTGAGGCCGTGGAACAAGACTTTTGGTCGGCCTCGAAGAGATTCTGGCAAACTGTCCGGCAGCTCAGGAGGGGGAAGCAGCTCCCTGTTCACACTGTGTATGGTGTGGATGGGGTGCTGTTGACTTCGGCTGGGGATATCGCCGGGCAGTGGAAGGAATACTTTGAGGATCTCCTCAATCCCACTGATACGCCTTCCACAGAGGAAGCAGGGCCTGTGGACGAGGGGGACGACTCGCCTATCACAGGGGCTGAGGTCGCCAAGGTGGTTAAAAATCTCCTTGGTGACCGGGCCCAGGGGGTGGACGAGGTTCGCCCTGAGTACCTCAAGGCCCTGGACATTGCAGGGCTGTCATTGTTGACACGCCTCTGCAACATTGCGTGGAGGTCGTGGACAGTGCCTTTGGCATGGCAAACCGGGGTGGTGGTTCCTCTCTTTAAAAAAGGGGACCGGAGGGTGTGCTCCAACTTTAGAGGGATCATACTCCTCAGCCTCCCCGGGAAGGTCTATGCCAAGGTACCGGAGAGGAGAGTCTGGCCGTTGGTCGAACCTTGGATTCAGGAGGAGCAATGTGGTTTTCGTCCTGGCCCTGGCACATCGGACCAGCTCTTTACCCTCTCGAGAATTCTTGAGGGTTCGTGGGAGTTTGCCCAGCCAGTTTACATGTGTTTTGTGGACTTTGAGAAGGCATTCGACTGCGTCCCTCATGGTTTTTTGTGGGGGGTGCTTCGGGAGTATGGGGTATTGGGCTTGTTGTTACAAGCTATTCGGTCTCTGTACGACCATTGTGAGAGTTTGGTTCGTATTGCCAACACTCGGTCGGACTCATTCCCAATGAGAGTTGGACTCCGCCAGGGCTGCCCTTTGTCACCGATCCTGTTCATAATTTTTATGGACAGGATTTCTAGGCGCAGCCAGGGAATGGAGGGTGTCGTGCTTGGTGACCACAGGATCTCATCTCATTTGTTTGCAGATGATGTTGTCCTGTTGGCTTCATCCAGCAATGACCTACAGTTCTTGCCGGGATGGTTTGCCGCTGAGTGTGAAGCGGCTGGGATGAGAATCAGCACTTCCAAATCCGTGTCCATGGTCCTCAGCCGGAAAAAGGTGGATTGTCCTCTCTGGGTTGGGGACAGGCTCCTGCCCCAAGTGGAGGAATTTAAGTATCGTTGGGTCTTATTCACAAGTGAGGGGAGAATGGAGCGAGAGATTGACAGACAGATTGGAGCAGCATCTGCAGTGATGCGGATGTTGTACCGGTCTGTTGTGGTGAAGAGGGAGCTGAGCTCTAAGGCAAAGCTGTCGATTTACCAGTCAATCTACGTTCCTACTCTCACCTATGATCACGAGCTTTGGGTAATGACCGAAAAAACGAGATCGCCGATACAAGCGGTTGAAATGAGCTTTCTCCATAGGATTGTTGGACTCACCCTAAGAGATAGGGTGAGGAGCTCAGTCATCCAGGAGAGGCTCAGAGTAGAACTGCTGCTCCTCCACATTGAAAGGAGTCAGTTGAGGTGGTATGGGCATCTGATTAGGATGCCTCCTGGATGTTTCCCACTTGAGGTGTTTCGGGCACATTCCTCTGGGAGGAGACCCCGGGGCAGACCCAGGACTCGCTGGAGAGACTATTGGCACTTTTCCACTAGCCCCACTCGGCCCTGATTGGTAAACACAACACGACTCACAACGACTCGTTTCGGCCTCGATTGCGTTTCCACATTACTGCTGACACACCTGCGGTGGGTGGGATTTCTTGAACAGCAAGGCGGCGCCACACTCTCGTGATGTGAAGCGCGCAACGAAATCCTCCACCAAAAAAAATGGATGATTACGAGGGGAGGATTTTCATTTTGCTCGCTCTGTGGCTTTTTATGACAATGAAGGCCAGACAGTTTAACCAGAGAAGACGACGTGCATTGAGACGACGTGCGTTGAGACAAAGGGCCATCAGTCGAGTACGGGTGGTTGTGGAAAATGCTTTCGGCAGGCTAAAGGGAAGGTGGCGCTGCCTTCTGAAACGGAATGACTATGACATGAAACTGGTGAAATCTATGGTGCTGACTTGTTGTGCTCTGCATAATCTGTGTGACAGTCATGGAGAGACGTTTGACACTACATTGGATGATGCAGTAGATGAACCAGTGGTGGCAGCGGCACAGGGAGCAGAGGAGCAGGGTGGCGATATACGAGATGCTGTGATGCAGTACTTGTGTTGCAATAGGTAGAAATTTAATTTCATCCATATTTATGTGCATACATATGTAAAACATCTGTGTTTTGTAAATAAAATGTTGTGCCTTTTTCATCTACGTGTCCTCTGTTGTTCATAACGCTTATCTGTTAAGGTACGGGTAATTACATGCAGAAGCACCGCACAGGCCATGTTCAAAAAATGCAGCTAGACAAGCCACTTTTGCTTTGGTGGAAATGCAAATTGAACTATAAATCATGTGGTGCAACATGTCATATTCCCATGTAATGGTATCCCACTTTTACTTACAAAATGATTTTTAATATTTTTGAAAAGCTAATATAAATTTAGCACGACAACTTGTTGGTAACAACAGTTGTGGGCAACAAAAACACAGTTGTGTATCCTTCTCCGATGTGTCTACTGCTATTAGTGGCAACTTTTTGCTAGATGCTAGATTCCTTCTTATTTTATGAAATTTTGAATGGTGATGCAACATTCAATTTACATGTACTTACCTTTATCAGTGTCTACTGTTGAAGTTAAAGTACACCTGTACAACTGCTTATAACATAAAAACTGTACCCGATCAAGAGAAATGGATTCAGCGGTGCAAATTTGTCTAAAATTTAAAAAAAAACAAAAAACATAAACAACTTACCAAGACATTATGTTTTGTTGTGTTGTTAAAAATTAAATTACCATTAGAATGCTATACACCTGACCTGACGAACAGCAGCATGTGGACTGAACAGAGAATGGAATGTGTATGTAATTATTGGCTTTTCTCATACGGTGTCATAACAGACAAACCACACTTATGATGCAAACACTACCATTTTATTACAGAAGCACAATTTACAAACAAACAGACTGGGCGTGGGGAGACATGGTTACACACGCCGACTGCTAAGTGCGTCAACAAGCCTGCCAAATTGGGTCATGAAATCTCAGTTGAATGTAGCCATCTCTGCGAGCTGTTCCCTTCGTAAGGCAACGTCCTGCTCCTGAGCTTCACGTGCATCTGCCCGCACATCTGCGGCCACCTCTCGCAAATGCTGCATGTATTCTTGATGGTGTTGTTTGCGCTCCTCATGGTGCCGTTCCAGGAGCCGCATCTCATCACCATGCATTTGGACCATCACTGATGGAAGGTCAGCGATGGAGTTGTCCCTTTTCCTCTTGGCTAGATGGAAAGACAGAAAGGCATGGTTGTTAAAGCTGGATCACAACATATATTATGGAATTACACTGGTGAAAGCCAGTGGTGGGATGTCACTATTATATTATGCTTCATTGCTGTATATAAGCTGAACTGTCATGCTGCTGCCCCTCAGTAGAGCGGATTTTGCAACCCCCAGGGTGCTGGGATAGGCTGCAGCCCCCCTGCAACCTAAAAAGGATTAAGAGTAAGAAGATGGATGGATGGATGGGTTATGTTTAAAATATTTGCTTGTATTGTGGCCTCAGAAATCTGAATGGGTTAATACAGTCAGCTGACGTGAAGCATTTCAATGAAGCATGTTGATTTGAACGGCAGTTCATGAGCTTCATCTGTTTTTCTAAAACAGGAGTTACAACAGTACTTCCATCACCACAACTAAAAGTGGGACTGGGCTGTGGACCACCGATAAGTGAAGACCCAAGAATCACCTTTTTGTACATGTACAAAGACATTTTAAATTCATTAATATGCAGCTATAGGAAATTACATTAATCAATTTTGTAAATAACTTGTTTCTAGTTGAGATTTTGGACCCTGGAGTCCGCTAGACCTGTATCCACAAAAAAAAAACGGGTGGTTATTGTGCCTTACCAGCACTTGAACGTGACGCGCAAGATGCTGATGGAGCTGGTGATGTGGCTGACATCGGTGTCGATTCAGCTTCTGGCGCTCCGGCAGACGCAGGAGAGTCCAGTGGATCCATGTCGACTGAGGTGGACCCCTGTGATATGAACAGTGATTCTAGAAAGAAAATGCACGCAATGTAAACCTCATCACCAAAGTGCAACATGTACACAAAACTCAAAAGTTTTTAACCAGAATACAATAAGCATACTTCAGCGTTTTGTTTGTGCGAATACTTAACACAAAGCAAGCGTGAATCAGCAGTTGGCTGCAAAACAATAGGTAGCTAGCTAGCTATTAGCTGGCTAGCAATCCTCGGTAACAACCATTACCCACAATCTAACAACCTTCCTATTGCTTAAAAACAGTGAGCTTGCCACCGAAAGGATAAATTGGCGAAAAGACGCGCAATATCAAAACAACACTCACCATCCACGGTTTCCAATGGCGTGACCGTGGCCGTGTTGAGCCCAATGTCTCTGCCATTGCTAGCACGCCTATGTCCGTAGATCGCGTCCATCTGCTCGAACCACTTCCAGTCCTTCCGATTCGCTCCACTTCGACCGTTGTGGTCCTTTATTGCTCGGTAATCGCTTTTCATTTTTTTCAGTTTCTCCCGACACTGTTTGGCAGTCCGGATGTGCCCTTGTAAAGACCTGCTGGTATATTTTTTCATTGCGCGTAGCTCCATCCAACTCGCGCTGGATGTGATCGTCAGCTAATATACACAGACAACTCCGCACCTCCTCATTTGACCAGGGGATACCCTTACGAGAAGCCATCTTATACTGAAAATACTATAGTAAAGCCGCCCACTGTGGTTACTCGCTGAACAACTTTACAAATGGTGGTCGTGTACACTGAACAGAAGACGGTCGCTTTCGTGACGTTACGACCTGACCAATCAGCGGCGACCAGTCTGTTGACGTCACATCACAGCTCGACTCAGCTCGGTTGTACCCTGCCCTCGATCAGGTACAAAAATAGCGCCTGCTAACCGGTGCTGGGGCTAATGGAAAATGCTCAAACGCGGGCTGAGCGGTGCCGTGTTGGGCTAAGCGGGGCTAGTGGAAAAGGGCCTTATGTCTCCCAGCTGGTCTGGAAACGCCTTGTTATCCTCTCTGAAGAGCTGGAGCAGGTGGCTGGGGAGAGGGAAGTCTGGGCTTCTCTGCTTGAACTGCTACCTCCGTGATCCGGACCTCTGGAAAAACAGTAGAAGATGGATGGATGGATGGATGGATGGATGGATGGATCAATTAACAGATCATGGACTAGCAGAGACTTGGGAGTTAGAGACCTAATATTTAACAAACCGCATTTAATTTTTAAATTATGAGGAAGAACAGAGGCCAAATTATTAAATTTAGAGGCTTCATGTTTAATTTGAGTTTTACCAACTTTTTGTTTAATCACTTTGGGATGCTTATATATTATATTTTTATTTACTTTGGAGGGAGCAGACAATGATTCTCTGAAGGGGAAGACAGGGGCTAAGTTGAGGGGTGGCGGATGAAGAGGAGCTGCAGAGAGGCGTGTAAGACTGCAACTCTGCTTCCTGGTCCTAACTCTGAGTTGTCAAGGTTTTGGAAATTTGGATAAAAATGATGCCAGATTGTTAAATAAAAGAGACGCACCATCCAAAGTGGGATGGATGCCGTCTCGCCTAATAAGATCAGGTTTTCCCCAAAATGAGTTCCAATTGTCTATGTAGCCCACATCGTTTGCAGGACACCACACAGACAGCCAGCAGTTGAAGGATGACAAGCGGCTAAACATGTCATCACTGGTCAGATTGGGGAGGGGCCCAGAGAATACTACAGAGGCAATAATCACATTCAGACATTTAACCAAATATGTATCACTCCACTTCAGCTGTATTTCAAGAATCTTTATAGTTACTAGCGCATACCCATGCATGCCCATAGAAACCCGTGCATGCCCGTTACAGGACAGTTGGTATAGCAACACAGCACTAAGTGACAATCACATGTGATGGCTTTTGTATGCAGCAAAACATAAAAATCACACAAAATATGCCCTGCCATCTGGGGCTGTTTGCCCCTGCTTGTTACTTCTTCTCCTGCCTGTCACTGTTCTGTGTTATGTTGCTTACCTGTGTCTATATACAGTATATACAGTATGTCTTGTAGGGAGTCATGTGCTCCGTCTATGTGCCGTCATATAGACATCATCTGGTGGGTCTTCTTCTTCGTTCAGACCCTCCTGTCTCAGACGGCTGTGTTGTTCACCGTCATGCCTGCGGCGTACTGGTGGAACCTGAGGTGTTTCATGTTCACGGCATCCTTTCTGATGTGCAGCAGTTCTCCTCATTCTATTGCTCTCCATCTGGTGGGTCTTCTTCTTCATTCAGATCACTGGTTGAGGGATAGGTGCGTCGTAATTCCAGTTCATGGGCACAATCCTGAAAAAGTGGCTTTCGACCCTGTTCAGGAAGGCCCGTGCATGCCCGTAGAAACCAATAAACCAGAGCACCCGGCAAAAATTAGCACTTTGCTTGGCATTTTACACATTTGTAGTGTAGACTGGCATTCGTCAAGGTTACACATTTGCCGTCATGTAGGCATGGTGAGTTGTGCTATGATGCCTGAGTTCATAGGACGCGCTATGATAATGAGGCAGAGATCATAGGCTGTCCTATGATGTCCTAGAAACGTGCTTTAAAGTCTGTCGTACCCTATGCTGGTGAAGGGTGTCTCAGAAGGGTGCAATGTACTGCTGGAACCTCAGGTGTTTCATCTTCATGGCATCTTTTCTGACGTGCAGCAGTTGTCGTCATTTTATTGCTCTCCATCTGGTAGGTCTTCTTCTTCTTCTTCTTCTTCTTCTTCGTTGAGACCACTGGTTGAGGGATAGGTGTGTCATAATTTCAGTTGATGGACAGGATCATGAAAATAGAGCTGAGCAAAAAGAGGCTTTCCGGCATGGGCTCACTGTATATGACATCATAAAGCCATGAAGGCAGTCTTGATGTATATGACATCATAACAACATGTTGCCTGATGTCTGTCACTGTATATGACATTATAAAAACATGAAGGCACGCTTGATGTATATGACATCATAAAGACATTTGTCTATGTGCCGTGGGCTTGATGTATATGACATCATAAAGACACATTTGTCTATGTGCCATCATATAGGCATCGCGAGTCGTCCTATGATGCCTGAGTTCATGGTCTATATGACATCATAAAGACACATTTGTCTATGTGTCCTATGATGCCTGAGTTTATAGGATGTCCTATGATGTTCAGGCAGCGATCATAGGCCATCCTATGATGTCCTATGAACGTGACAGACACACACACACAGAGAGAGAGATTTCTTGCTTTTAGAGTGAAGAATGATTTATCACTGGCATATGCCCATCCATCCATCCATCCATCCATCCATCCATCCATCCAGGGGATCATGCCATTGGCAGGGCCACCTTAACTTGCTGTTAGGCTCTGGGGCTGAGAGGTTTTGTAGCATCCCCCCAACAGAATCTCTGTTTAAAAATGTGTAATAGCTATCTTTTTAACCCTTTAACTGCCCAGATTAAATGGACGGGTCGCGCGCCCCCAGTGGCACAGCACAGCAACTGCACCAGTCAACTTATTGACGTCCCCGGCTATACTGAGAATTTGTACTAATCTGTATTGATCTGACAGTTTAGAAGGTGGCAGACACACACCGAAGGAATCATGGCTGACATGGAATACAGCAAAGAAGAAATCCTCATTATTATTACCTCCGCCAGGCTGAAAAGGCCAGGAGGAGGTAATGTTTTTGCCGGGGTTTGTCTGTGTGTTTGTCTGTCTGTCTGTCTGTCTGTTTGTCTGTTGGTTAGCAAGATAACTCAAAAAGTCTTGGACGGATTTCCATGAAACTTTCAGGCGTTGTTGGAAATGGTACAAGGAAGAACTGATTAAATTTTGGGGGTGATCCGGTTCACCGTCTGGATACAGGAATTTTTTAAAGCATTTTTCAACACTGTGACATACAGCCATTTTCAACATGTGCGCAGGCGCAATGGAGGGCGCTGATCGTCGTGTCTGCAACACAAACTCCGCGTTCTTCAACGTTTTAGGCACAAAAGCACGCGGAAAACACTGCTGGCCTGGGCCCGCCAGCGTGCCTGTGTTTGCGTGCAACTGCAAAACCTCACACGGCCAGCTGTCCGCCGACGGATTCTTTGGCAGAAATTCCCCGGCCAGCCATAGGCGCTGCGCAAAAACAAGCTCTCTGCCGGCGAAGCTTCTAAATTCTCATTTGCCGCTGAGCGCAACCCCAAAATAATATAAAACCCACGGCAACCTGTCTACCCAATTTGCATCCGTCAGTGGAGGACATGGACACAACAGCAACACTTCAGTTTATTACCTCCGCCAAGGAGGCAATGCTTTTACTACTGAACCACTAATCCTATCACTATCAGATTGATTGTCCTTGATTAATTGTGTGTTTATTGCACTGTCCCTGTCAAATAAATAAATAATCATTGTGAATCCAATTGCTAGTCATATGTTTACATGCTCAAGGAATCTGAAAACGTACACACAAACACTGTATGGGGGGAATTGTGGCGCTTGGCGGAGGTCTGCGCTCTCCGAGTGCTTTTCTAGTTCTTCCTTTTTCCGCTTTGAGCTCACAGCACCAATGTGGATGCCTTCATGATTGAAACTGCATGAAACGGGGAAAATAGCCGCGTAATACAAACGAAATTCATGTGGGATAATCATAAGTTTGGAGATATGGAAACGGGTGTAAATTACTAAGTAAACACGATACATTGACCACGATGGACGAAAAACTGAGCTCCCATTACCAAGATGGCGGCGCCCGTGAGCGGCTGGATTCCCACAAGAAAAATGCACCAAACAGAAAAAATAGCCGCGTAATACAAATGAAATTCATGTGGGATAATCATAAGGGTTTGTAGATGTGTAAGTGGGTGTAAATTACTAAGTAAATGCGAAACATCGGCAACGATGGACAAAAACGGACCAGTCGTGGGCGAGTGAGCCCCCCGCCACCCCGCAACAGGTAAGAGAAATATATGTTTTCTTGACATTTTATCGATTGTCATGGATGGCCCTCACGAGCCATCAATAAGACGCTATATTTCAGCCGGTGAGTTTGCACAGTTTATTAAAGGAAAGGGAAACGACAAAATAACGAGCCACGGGGGGCTAAAACACACTATAACTCTAACTCAGTCCATGACAAGGAAGAACAGATTCATAATGAAACACACTTACAATAATAGATGAAGGGAAGATAATGTCTGACCAGGGAAGCTCGGCGAGGAGTGCTCGACGATGTCAGATGAGGGGTTGTCTGATGAGACTGCAGTGATGCTCAGCCCTCAGCTGATCCCTTAAATAGGGCTCAGGATGGGACAGCTGAGGAGGCAATTGCTAAATGCAGCTCAGCTGTCAAAGCTCAGCTCTGACAGCCGGAAGCCCCTCCGAGCACTGTCACAATAAGAGCTCGGAGAGCCATCGGGGACACACACACCAACTGGGAGGAAAATAGCGCATGACCCGAGCGCGGACGAAAGCAGTGCTCGAGCCACGACAGTACTCCCCCCCGAGACGGCGAACTCCGGGCGCCGTATGACACCCAGGCCTCCACCCCACCCCACCCAGGGTGGGAGGATGGGGGAAATGCCTGGAGGGTGAGAACCAGGAAAGACAAAAAACACCAAGACGAGGACACGGGAAAACACAGGGAACAAACAAAGCAATTACAGAGCATGGTAGAAAAAAAACACAATACTCCATAAAGCACGGATGGTACATAGACAGGACAAAAAATGCAAATAACAGGAGGGGACCTATAACCAAAATACACAGGCCCATGAGACACAATGTGGCAGACACAAATCATCCCTCAGACAGGGGAGGGGAGAGAAAAAAAAGGCACGCTAAACAGCAGTGAATACAAAGATCAAAACAGAGCAAAATGACAACACACCAGAGTGACCTTAATATTTAGAGAAAATAAGAAACACACGGAGATGACAGCAGGCAGAGTCCAATGAGGCACGAACAGTTCTGGTGGTCTCCCTGCGTCCAATGTCCAGATAGCTGATAAGGGGAAAAGGGAGCGTTCGGGCGGCCTACCCCAGCCCCAGGCCTGGAGAAATAGGATCTCTGGCGGCCGGACCAGGTCGCCAAGCAGACAGTCTAGTTGGTCGGGTGGCCGACCCAGAACGCCAAACGGGCGAGGCAGTCCTCCAGGCGGCCGACCCGCATCGCTCAGCCACCAGAACCACAGGGGAGAAAATGACAACGGCTTCCCTGTAGAGGGGGATAGCGAGGGAGAGCCGAGCCGAAAATGAGGAACCCCAACGGCACCCGGTGGAGAAGGCTTGGAGGAAGGATGAGGGACCAGTCCGGCGTCACTCAGCGGAGGATCTGCAGCTCCACCTCCGAACGTCACCAGAATAGGCGCTGTCCTTCTGTTGGACCCCAGGTGAGCCCGCGCTGCACTCACGATGGACCCCGACTGGGTCGCGGCTGCACCCACGATGGACCCCGATTGGGTCGGAACAGCTCCATGGACGGCCTCCAACCCTGAACCAGGAACCTTCAGAGGGCAGCACAGTGGTGCAGTGGTTAGCACTGTTGCCTTACAGCTAGAAGGTTCCTGGTTCGAATCCCCAGGCTGGCAGGGGTTGGAACCTTTGCATGTTCTCCCTGTGCGGTGTGGGTTTATTCCGGGGGCTCCGGTTTCTTCCCACAATCCAAAGACATGCATGTTAGGTTAATTGTTTGTTTCAAATTGTCCCTAGATATCTGTTTCCTATAGGCCCTTAGAATAGAGGGTTAGTACTAGTGAAAGCGCTTTGAGTGGTCTTTGTAACTAGAAAAGCGCTATATAAGTGCAGGTTAGTTAGTTAGTTAGTTAGTTAGCTGAAACCAGGACCGACTCATCACCGGCAACCCTGGGAGAAGGCTCAGGAGAGGGAACAGAACCGGAGTCAGGATCACTGGTCGCGACAGAACCCGGTGAGACAAGTTCGGATGCGGATGCAGCGGACGGCTGCATCCGGCTCGTCTCCCCAAGAGACAGGCAAAAATGCTCCAAAGAAGGAAGAAGGAAGACAAAGTAGAGCACTTGCCTGATCTTGAGTTCCGTCGCCGTCCAGGACTTCGGCGATCCAGGCTCAGGACGAAGAAGGACATCCTCTGGCTCCCACTCAGCTACGGCAGGCCCCGCAGCCGGCATGATGTTTTTCACAGTCTGAGGACCCTCCAACACTGACGTCCACGCCGACGACCCGCACGGTGTGGTGGCAGGGGATCCTCGACCTGCTGGATCGAACCGCTCATCAATGGAGACCCAGGGACGTTTTGTCGTCGGCGCAGGATCCAAACAGCAGTCCGCTCTCCTCCTCTGCCCGTGACGTGGCTGCGGGGCTGGAACCAGGCTCTCCAGGACCGCAGACCCCCTCCCCGTCCGGCGACGTAGGCCTGGCGCCGCGGAATGCTCAGCAGAGGGAGACACAGAGGCAGCAGGTTCAATGTTAGAAGCTACAGCAGGTGGTGGGAGCTCGGGGGACTGCGAACCCCAAACTCCACCCCCAGGAGTCAGACAAGGCAAATCACAACAATGAGGAGAAGAATGAAATTGCACTTGCCCGTTCCCCGGAGGGCCGATGGTGCCTGCTGTAGCGGGCGGAGTTCTTCCCTCTTGCCTCTGGATGGTGACGGCAGGCCCCTCGGGAAGGCGAGGAGGAGCTGCTCGCGATGGATTGCAGACGGGCCTCGCAGAAGCAGGACTCATGGTACTCACAGCAGCCGGGGATGACGTCGAGGAGGAGGGGGTGACAGCCGAGGTGATCCGGGCCCGAGGAGCTGATGGGACAGCAGGGACAGATGACCTGGGGGGAGCGGGTGCATGGATTCCCTCCTGACGTGACATAGGAGAAGCAGCTGACTGGGAGGCTGAGTCCCTCCGACGACCCGGAACTGGATCCGGACGGGATTCTCGCTGAGGCCTATTTGGGGCATGGCGACAACGTCTACTGGCTGATGGTGAGCCGGAGATGGGACCAGGAACACATGGCACCTGGGCTGGACGGGTGACAGGAGCTGAATCCTTCTACATCTTTCTAATTGACAGTGAGCCATTATCTCTTGCAACTTTCAAGTTATAGCATTGGAAATCTGAACTATTTTACTGACAAAATTTTTTTTACCACTCTTGACCGCTGGGGGGACCTTGACCACCCTTTAAGCGTTCCTGTCGCCATACAGCGCCTGGGGCAGTTAAAAGGTTAATAATGGATTGCAGTTATATAGCATTTTTCATGACACCTAAAGACACTTTATAATGAGTCCATTATTCATTCACTCCACAGACAATGGTAGTGGTAAGCTACCTCTGTAGCCACAGCTGCGCTGGGGCAGACTGACAAAACATGGCTGCCAATCCACGCCAACGGCCTCTCCATTACCGAACATTTATTCACATTCATACACTAGTGTCATGAACCATAAACACACTCAAGGCAAGGTGGGTAAAGTGTCTTGGCCAAGGATACAACAGCAAGGTGGGGGAGTGGGATTCGACCCGCCAGCCCTCCAGTTATTGGGTGACCTTCTCTACTTCCTGAGTCACTACGGCCTCCTTTTTGGTTCTCTTGAAGAGATAATGCAATTTTGAGCTAGAAAACACAATTACGCTGCAAAAAGTGAAATATACAGCAGGGAAAATAAGTACTGAACATGTCAACATTTTTCTCATTAAAGATACGTATTTCTGATGGAGCCATTCTCACTCACACTCACTATCCTATTAATGTCCTTAACATCCTAAGTAAACGTGATGGATGTCGCATGATGTGCCCGTAGCTTTCTTCACCAGAGGTCTCTGTCGAGGGCATCCCCGACAGTAAGACCCCATTCTTTCAGGTCTCGCTTAATGGTTTCTCCCCAGGTCTTACGTGGGTGGCCTCTCTTGTTGGAACCCTCCACTAGCAGATCTACAATGTGTCCAGTAGTAGTACTACTAATGTGAACATGGCTGAACCAGCAGAGGTGTCTGTAATGCATGTCGAGCTCCATAGGGGCTAGCCCAAGCCCACTGCAGAGACTGTTGTAGCTGACATCGTCATCTGCCTTAACGTGACACATCCATTGACCTGAGATTTTCACCAGGTATCAGGAGTAATCCCAGTAATCCATCCATACAAAGAAATCTAGGCAACTTTGTTCACAAAACAAGTTATATTTAATAAAGTGGAATGACAGGGAATAAGTTAATATTATTATAAGTTAATAATATTCATGCTTGGTGAAATTCATTTAATATTTAATAGAAAAGCCTTTGTTGGTAATAACAGTTTCCAGACACCTCCTGTACGGAGAAAATAGGTGCGGGCATTGCTCAGGAGTGATTTTAGCCCATTCTTCCACACAAACTGTCTTCAAATCTTGAAGGTTAAGTGGGTGTCTTCTATGAACTCTGATCTTCAGTTCGTTTCATAGAGTTTCAGTTGGATTCCGGTCAGGTGACTGACTGGACCATTCTAGCAGCTTTAAGCTCCTTTTCTACAAGTACCTACTCAGCTTGACTCGCCTTGCCTCGACTCTACTCAACTCAGCTCGACACGGTGTGGTTTGTTTTCCATTACAACTGAGTACCGCCTCAAAGTGGGTGGGATCTTTATGGCAAGGAAGCACGACACTCCTGTGATGTCATTTGTATGTGACCCAAGCAAAACACAAGATGGAGGATATTGCGGCGATGGTATATCTGCTGCTTGCTCTATATGGCTTTTTTGTCAGAGTAAAGGCAAAAAAGGAGAGCCAGAGAAGGCTACAGGTGGCGAGACAAAACACTGGAAAAGTACTGGAGAGTTTAGGAAGCCATAGAGCAGTATAAAGCCGAAGACGTGAGGATATGAACTAGATCATACATGAAGGTAAGCTAATGATTGCTACAGTCATTAATAAGTCCCCTGTACTACATTGTAATGGCACAAAGTTATCGCTATTGGGTACTAAAATATGTATGCTGTGTGTGTGTTTCAGATGGCTCTCTTGTGGCAAAATTAGTGCTTTAAACCATCGATCTGGGCATTCAACCGAGTCTCCCAGTGGTGGGATGTCACCCCAGCTTCACGAACATGCAGTGGTTGCAGAACTTAAGAATGTCTGTAGAAACGTTTAGCTTCCTGTGCAACAAATTGCTCTGATCTGTGTGAAAATCACGGAGATACTATTGCGATGTCATGGGCTGTATCTGCTCCAGCAGCGCTGAGTCTGTGGTGTTGTGGAAAAAAGTGATCAGCTGCCAAAAATTGATCGCCAGGTGCCATATTGTAGTTATGGGGTTATATTAGCCGTAAAATATATATTTCAACAGGTAAACAGTACTGAGCTAGGTACAATAATATACATTTAATAATTGTGATGCATTTTTTAAGCCAAAACAAACTTGATCTAGGATTAAAAGCAATTAAAATAATGCAGTCAGATGGGTCACATGGACCCACGTGGGTCACATGGAGAAATACATGGATTTACTGTATATATACATGTAGATACTGTAAAAATATACACTACCGTTCAAAAGTTTGGGGTCACTTAGAAATTTCCTTATTTTTGAAAGAAAAGCACTTTTTTTTCAATGAAGATAACTTTAAACTAATCAGAAATACACTCTATACATTGCTAATGTGGTAAACAACTATTCTAGCTGCAAATGTCTGGTTTTTGGTGCAATATCTACATAGGTGTATAGAGGCCCATTTCCAGCAACTATCACTCCAGTGTTCTAATGGTACAATGTGTTTGCTCATTGCGTCAGAAGGCTAATGGATGATTAGAAAACCCTTGTGCAATCATGTTAGGTCTGCAATGCTGTAATTGCTGCAAATGGAGGATTCTTTGACGAAAGCAAAGTTTGAAGGAAAAAATTATTATTTCAAATACAAATCATTATTTCTAACCTTGTCAGTGTCTTGACTATATTTTCTATTCATTTTACAACTCATGGTGGTAAATAAGTGTGACTTTTCATGGAAAACACAAAATAATTGTCTGGGTGACCCCAAACTTTTGAACGGTAGTGTATATTCTCTGCATCAACAATGTACTATAGTACATGTATTCATTTAGTACTGCACTAGGAATTTTGACAATAAACTTTTGTACTTTTTGCAGATGTGTCTCCACTTTTGTTTGTTCTACTGTATTTGTGAAGGTTACTAACAAATGACATAAATTTAATACTAAAAGACTGGAAAAGCTGTCTAAGACGAATCCAGCGGTTTGAGAAATCACTTTTGGTTTGGTGTAAGTCTGTCAACAGAATTATGAACCATGAATCTGAACCAGAATATGAACCATGATCGTCACTTCCTTGTGGTAACGTATCGTCACTTCCTGTTTTGCTGTCTGCCTGTGTGGTTTGCTCTCCAGCTCTCCAGCCACTAGCTAGCCACTAGCTATGGCTACTACCTCTCTTTCCTCTCCTCCTCTGGTGTGCTCTCTCTGTCAGATGTTTAGCTACACCTCTGCCTCTTTTAGCGATAACGGTAAATGTAATAAATGTTGTCTTTTTGAGGCGCTCGAGGCGAGGTTGTCTGATTTGGAATCCCGGCTCCGCTGCATTGAAACACCGTCTGCGCCAGTTAATCTCGACGGACGCCCATTAGCTGCAGCGGAGCTAGCTAGCTTAGGCCCCCCTGTCAGCGGTTCCCCGGCTCTCCTCAGCAGCGAGGAGACTGGGTGGGTGACGGTGAGAAGGAAGCCTAGTCGCAAAGCCCCGGTTCACCACCAACCTGTTCACGTTTCTAACCGTTTTTCCCCGCTCAGCAACACACCCGCTGAGGAAAAAACTCTGATCATTGGCGACTCTGTAGTCAGAAACGTGAACCTAGAGACTCCAGCGGCCATAGTCCAATGTATTCCTGGGGCCAGAGCAGGCGACATCGAGTCAAATTTGAAAATGCTGGCTAAAAGTAACTGTAAATACTCCACAATTGTTATTCACGCCGGCATTAATGACATCCGTCTCCGGCAGTCGGAAGTCACGAAACTTAATATAGAATCGGTGTGTGACTTTGCAAAAACGATGTCTGCCACGGTAGTATTCTCTGGGCCCCTCCCCAATCTGACCAGTGATGACATGTTTAGTCGCTCCTCATCCTTGAACCGCTGGCTGTCTGTGTGGTGTCCGAAAAATGACGTGGGCTACATTGACAATTGGAGCTCTTTTTGGGGAAAACCTGGTCTTATGAGACGAGACAGCATTCATCCCACTTTGGATGGTGCTTCTCATTTATCTAACAATCTGGCATCTTTTTTATCCAAATTTCCAAAACCATGACTACTCAGAGTTGGGACCAGGAAGCAGAGTTGCAGTCTTACACGCCTCTCTGCAGCTCCTCTTCATCCGCCACCCCTCAGCTTAGCCCCTGTCTTCCCCATCAGAGAATCGTTGTCTGCTCCCTCCAAAGTAAATAAAAATATAATGTATAAGCATCCCAAAGTGATAAAGCAAAATATTGGTAAAACTCAAATTAAACACAAAGCCTCTAAATTGAATGATTTGGCCTCTGTTCCTCCTCATAATTTAAAAATTAAATGTGGTTTATTAAATATTAGGTCTCTAACTCCCAAGTCTCTGTTAGTCCATGATCTGTTAATTGATCATCAGATTGATTTAATTTCCCTTACAGAGACTTGGTTAGGGCAAGAGGATTATGTTGGTTTAAATGAATCAACTCCCTCTGGTTATTTAAACTGTCAAAATCCCAGAAGTTCTGGTCGTGGAGGAGGAGTAGCAACAATTTACCATTCCAAATTACTAGTTAATGTAAAGCAAAAAACATGTTATAATTCCTTTGAGGGCCTGGTCCTCAGTGTTGGGCACTTTAGCAATTTCAGGTTAAACCCAGTTTTATTTGCCATAGTTTATCGTCCCCCATCAACCTATTCAGAATTTTTATCCGAATTTGCTGATTTCTTAGCTGATTTAGTGCTGAAATCTGATAGAATAATTATAGTAGGGGACTTTAATATACATGTGGATGTAGATAGTGACTGCCTTAATGTGGCTTTTAATTCAATATTAGACTCGATTGGGTTTTCTCAGAAAGTAGGAAATTCTACTCATTACCTCCACCATACATTGGACCTTGTTCTGACATATGGCATAGAAATAGAAAATCTTGTAGTGTCTCCTCATAACCCTGTACTGTCAGACCATTGTCTGTTAACCTTTGATTTTACTATTTCTGACTATTTGGCTACTAAAGAAAAATATTATCACAGTAGATGCCTCTCAGATGATGCTGTTTCCAAATTTATGCAGATTGTTTCCTCTATGCCATGTGTCAACACAACGGAAATAAGCTATAGACAGCTTGCTCCTTCTGTAATTGATAACATGGTGGATAGTGTTTCAGCTTCTCTGCATCAGGCTCTAGACTTGGTGGCCCCCTTAAAAAAGAAAAAGTCTAATCAGAGATTTTTAACTCCTTGGTTCAACACAGAAACTCGTAGCTTAAAACAGAAGACTCGTCAATTAGAAAGAAAATGGCGCTCTACTAATTTAGATGAAATCTATTTAGCTTGGAGAAATCATCTTTTAATTTATAAAAAATCTCTTAGAAAAGCTAGAACGAGTTATTACTCTGCATTAATAGAAGAGAACAAGAATAATCCCAGGTTTCTTTTCAGTACTGTAGCCAGGTTGACAAAGAGTCAGGACTCTGTCAATCCTAGCATCCCCTTAGAGCTTACTAGTCAGGACTTTATGAACTTTTTCAATAATAAAATTTCATCCATCAGAGATAAAATCAATCAGATTCTTCCCACAGTTAACTTAAATATTGTAACTACTACAACTCCTTCTATTGATGTCTGTCTTGATGAGTTTACTCCAATCGACCTTTGTGAGTTAGACAAAATAGTTTCCTCATCCAAACCTTCAACTTGTCTTTTAGACCCTATTCCTACCAGGTTATTTAAAGAAGTCTTCCCACTTATTGGTAGCTTTATTCTTCATATAATCAATTCTTCATTAACTTTAGGCCATGTACCGCAGGCTTTTAAAACGGCTGTAATTAAACCCTTACTCAAAAAGCCAACGCTAGATCCAGGAGCTTTAGCTAACTATAGACCAATCTCTAACCTCCCTTTCATTTCAAAAATCTTAGAAAGAGTTGTTGCTACGCAATTATTTGACCACCTGCAGGGAAATGGTTTACTTGAGGAGTTTCAATCTGGGTTTAGAATCCATCATAGTACTGAAACAGCCTTAGCGAAGGTCACTAACGACCTCCTCATTGCATCTGATAATGGACTAGTTTCTGTACTTGTCCTTTTAGATCTTAGTGCAGCTTTTGATACTATTGATCATAATATTCTACTTGATAGATTAGAACACTATGTTGGACTTAATGGAACTTCGTTGCAGTGGTTTAGATCTTATTTATCTGATAGGTTCCAGTTTGTTCATGTAAATGATGAGTTTTCTCTCAGCTCAAAGCTTAGTCATGGAGTTCCACAGGGATCTGTGCTAGGCCCTACTCTTTTTAGTTTATATATGCTTCCGTTAGGCAACATTATTAGAAAGCACTGTATACATTTTCATTGTTATGCAGATGACACACAATTATACCTGTCAATGAAGCCAGATGATACTAATCAATTAGCCAAGTTAGAAGCCTGTCTTAAGGAAATCAAAGCTTGGATGACTTGTAATTTCCTGCTATTAAATTCAGATAAGACTGAAGTCATTCTTGTTGGTCCAAAAAACCTTAGAAATTCCTTTCCAAATCAAACTTTCAGTTTGGATGCAGTTACTCTTTCTCTTAATAGCTCTGTGAGGAACCTTGGAGTTATTTTTGATCAGGATTTGTCCTTCAATTCACATATTAAATTTGTTTCTAAGACTGCCTTCTATTATTTGCGTAATATTGCCAAGATTAGGAGCATCTTGTCTCAGAGTGATGCTGAGAAGCTGATCCACGCTTTTGTTAGCTCGAGATTAGATTATTGTAATTCTTTATTATCAAGCTGTCCTAAAACATCTTTAAAAAGTCTTCAGCTGATCCAAAATGCTGCAGCAAGAGTTTTAACAGGTACTAGAAAGAGAGATCATATCTCTCCGGTTCTGGCCTCCCTTCATTGGCTTTCCATAGAGTTTAGAATTAAGTTTAAAATCCTTCTTCTTACTTACAAAGCTCTAAACAATCAGGCTCCTTTTTATTTAAAAGATCTGATACTACCGTATCATCCTAACAGAGCACTACGCTCCCAAAATGCAGGATTACTTGTAATACCTAGAATCTCCAAAAGTACAATGGGAGGCAGAGCCTTCAGTTATCAAGCTCCTCTCCTGTGGAATCAGCTGCCAATCTGGATTCGGGAGTCAGACTCGATCTCTGTTTTTAAGAATAGGGCTAAAACCTACCTTTTTGATATAGCCTACAATTACGGAGGGATCATGTGTTTCTGAACCCTCCCTTAGTTATGCTGCTAATAGGTTTAGTCAGCCGGGGGACCTCCAGTAATGCACTGGGCCTCACTCCTTTCCTCACTCTCTATGAAATTTTTTTTTTTTTTTTGCTGGTCATTAACATTTGTTTGTTCTCTCCCATAGATTGAGTCCCCATCGTGCTGTTTGCTCTCTACATGTCTGTTCTTTTCTTCTTCTCTATCCCCTCACCCCCCAGCCAGTCGCAGCAGATGACTGCCCCTCCCTGAGCCTGGTTCTGCTGGAGGTTTCTTCCTGTTAAAAGGGAGTTTTTCCTCTCCACCGTCGCCAAGTGCTTGCTCACAGGGGATTGCCTGATTGCTGGGGTCTTTCTGCAACTGTGGGGGTCCCCCCTACAGTTGATAGTGCTATGAGATGACTGTTGTTGTGAAATGGCGCTATATAAATAAAGTTGAATTGAATTGAATTGAATTGAAGCAGTTTGTGTTAAAACATGTTAAATCCAATTAAACCCTAACCCAGGGGTGTCCAATCATGTGCCATGGAGGGCCAAGACCCTACAGGTTTTCTCTTTTACCCAGTCTCTTCAGCAGGTGTTTTCATTTATCAGCAATCAGTGGGAAGAAATTCAGTGGAATCTGCTGTTGAAGACACTGGTTGGAGGTAAAGCCTGCAGGGTCTTGGTCCTCCATGGCACATGATTGGACACCCCTGCCCTAACCCATTATTAGGAAAAACATGCTAATATGGCACAGAATTCCTCAATATACTGGTACTATCACTAAAGTGTGCAGTATCTTCTGCACTGGCACAGCCAACAATACAGTCTTCAGTAAATAAAATAATTGTTTTTGGTTATTTTTCTTAAAAATGAGCCATTATTTTCATCGTCACTGATAAATGGTTTGTACTGTTGACTCTTCCCACTGGTGTCTCAACAGACAAAATAGAAAATCATGATGCAAACACGTCACTAAATTGTTTATTACAATTGGCAGCAAAATCCAGATTATTTAGAATGTGCAAAATTCAAACTCTAAACTGCAAAAAACAAACAAACACAGAATGAGTCACATGCTGGCCACTCATCGCCTTCACAAGGTGGCCCAGCACACCAAGGAACATTTGATTGAAGGCAGCATTCTGAGCCATCTCCTCCCTTCTAAGGTAGTTTCATGCTCCCTTGCCTCACTGAAAAACAACTGGATGTGCTGCTCACGCTGGTCCCAGTTCTAGTCCGGTCCCTTAGGGGAAGGATTGTGCAAATTCTTCTAAAAGCATGAAACTTTCCACACCTATAGATTTTGACCTGCTGATTTCAAATCTGCCAGGTACCAGAGCCAAATCTCAATGGGGTCGGCCATATTGGACAATTCAGAATGGCCGCCACCCGAAAACCTTTTTTTGCATTTCTCTTGAACAAACAGTCACACAATTACAAATAGACACACTTTTTCAAGGTTTTTGACCTCAAGGAATTCAAATCTGACATCTGTTTTTCAGTAAAATCAATATTGGTCGCCATATTGCAAGATTCAATATGGCCGCCAGTCAAAATTGAACTCTGCATAACTTTCACACTTCTTGACATAAAATGACAAACAAAAACTCTTTTCATAGGTTTTTGGCATCAAAGATTTCAAATTTGAACTTACTTTTGACAAAAAAACAAGGGTAACGGGGCTCAAGTTACCCGGAAGGCCTACAGATCGCACAGGACTGAAATGACACTAGATGAACGATCGGGCTAGGTGTAGGGCAACCAAACCTAGTTGTATCCCATACCAGAATGTGCACTTTACTTGTATTTCATCAAGGTGGTAAAAGGGTAGCCCCTCGGCCTTGATCAGTTTTTTTCACTTTGTTGTAAACTGGATCTATTTAGTCATAGCAGGTATATCTAGTGATTACTTGTAGCAAGTATGGAGTCTATAAATTGGAACCTGTGCTGTCTATGTCAGGAGGAAAAAGATGAGCGATTGCAGTCTCCAAAAGAAGAGGGTCTAGCTTCAATTGAGAAAGCTCTCAATGGATTTAAGGCCATTGGCGTTGTACCTTCATGCATGAAAGTGTCATGGGCTCAACTTGATGAGGGCCAAGGCATTGCTGTGACACTCAAAACAAACAAGGCAAAATATCACAAACTCTGTAGAAGCTACTGCAGTTCCTCTCGCTTGAAAAGAATTGCTGAAAAGGGGGATGTGGATGATCAAATTTCACCAAACAAACTGCGGTCCAGCAATCCAATGCCTTCTGATCTGCAGAAATCCTCCTTCTGCATCATATGTGAGGGACACGAAGGTAAGAACCTTCATAAAGTTGCCACAGACAATGTGGACAAAAACTTGAAAAGCTGGGCTCAGAGCACAAAAAACTTCAAGCTTCTAGGAAAGCTGATTGCCCAAGCAGCAGATGCCCACGCAGGTGACACTTCCTACCACCTGCCATGTTACCTGCACTTAAGGGACTCAGCTCGTGCTAAGGAACACAAGGCATCTGCAGGTCCTTCTGTCCCACAATTCAACCCGGTTGCTATTGCACAAATTGTGGCTTTGGTTGAAGACTCTGAAGATGTCTTCAAGCTGTCTGCATTGAGGCAGTTTTACAGGACACTCATGGAGGAACAAGGAACTCCATGTGCAGATATAAGGGAACCACATGCCACACGGTTCAAAGAGTATCTTCTGCAGCTGCTTCCTGAGTGTACAGACTTCTTTCAGGGCAAGGAGGTGTATATCTCCAGCAACAAGAAGGTTGGTGATCTTCTAGCTGACGCACATAAGAACCAGATAGGGCAGGATGATGCCTTGCTATTGATGCGTGCAGCAGTGAAGCTTAGGAAATTCTGTCTTGAACAGCAAGAACCATTTACTGGTTCTTTTGCTTCTGATGCCCTAACATCTCCTGTTCCTGGACAGCTTAGAAGTTTCATCAACATCCTGCTTCAGGGTCCCTCAGTCTTGCACGAAGGTGACAAAGACTTGCAGGAGCAGGTACATAGCAGGGCAAGGGTCGCAAGTGCTATTGCCCAACAAATCATATACAATGCACGAATTGGGTCACACCATGCCACAAAGACCAGCAACATTCGTCACAGCAAAGACCGGGAAACGCCATTCCCATTGTACCTGGGTCTCAAGCTACATGGTGAGGGCAGGCAGAAGAAGCAGATAAATAATGCCAATGCCTTTGGCATGTCTGTGTCTTACAAGCGTGTGTTGGAAGTGAAGCGATCCATGGCACGAGCAGCAGTCAAACAGTTTGTTCAGGATGGGGTTGTACTGCCTACAAATATCCGAAAAGGTGTCTTTGTGACTTTTGATGTTGACAACTTGGATAGCAACAACCAGGGTAACTTTTCCCAGGATGAGTTCCATGGGACAGCTATCAGTGTGACAAACCATCTTTCTCATGACAATCATGGAGTTGAACGACCTCCCATCCGGCTTGACCCGACGGACAATTCTATCCCCAAACTTCCTGACACTTACGCAGTAGTACAGCCGGCTGTGTTGCCAAACAATGATTTGTATGTACCACGTACACCAGATCTCAGTTGTCGGCCATCTCACAATCTGGTTCATGGTGCCAGAGTGAAGGATGAGTCCTGGATGGTGCATGTGTCCAATCAGCTTCAACAGGAGACATTACCAGATACTGAAATCATCACCTGGTCAGGCTATAACGTTAGTATGCTAGAGTTAAGACCTACACTGTTTTAAACTGTTCAGTTATAAGATTACTTTAAAGGTTTTATGATCATGCTACAGTTCTATACATTGTGTCAGAGTTTATGAGATATTCACAGTGTCACATTTTATGATACTGTGACACTGGCGTGACAGAGCACATATAGGCATGTCAATATTTCACATTTCTGACTATCAATCTAGCAATTCCGTGAGACCTTAGGCAAATGCAAGTTGATATTTAATAAGAAAATTTTACGAAGGCCACAAATTTAATTCAATGGTCTCAAAATATATTTTAAAACAGGCAATATTCTGAGGTAATGTGTCATCTATTATCAAAGTTTCGGGTAGTTGAAATTTGACAGTCGGCCATTTTGAATTTTCAAATACAGCGACCCCTGCTCTAAATACTGGAAAAAGGATTCCAGATTTGAAATCCTTGGGCACAAAAACCCCAGAAAAGTGCTTTTGTTTGCAAATGTCTCTTTTTTTAGCGGAGATATGGATAAATCATTTTCTTGACGGCGGCAATTTTGAATTGTCCAATAAGGCGGCCCCATTGAGAATTTGCTCTGGCGCCTGGCAGAATTTGATTCAGCACATCAAAAACTACTAGTGTACTAATTTTCATGCTTTTAGACAAATCTGCACGATCCTTCTTAAAATCCCCCCTAAGGGACCGGACTATTCAGCAGATCTTCAGCCTGCATCTCTGTAAATAGTGACGTAAGGTCCGGTTTGGGGTGGATCGTTTTCCTCTTGCTTAGACGAAAGACAGAAATGGGTGGTGGTTAATCAAAGCAAGTTTTAAACATATATTTGGGAAATACATTTGTTGCTAAAGGCCAGTGGTGGAATGTGACAAAAAGTGCTTTGTTGTATTTAACCACAGTTTTTATGTAGCTGCACTTCAGTAAAGTAGATTTTACAAGGGCTGGGACACGTTTAAAATCATTTGTTTTTACTGTGGCCTCAGCAATCAGAATGCGTTAATACATTCAGTGGAATGAGTTAGGTATAATAAGATATATTTAACAATTACGATGCACTTTTAAAAGGAACTCCGATTATATTGGCATGTTAGCTCTATATGCTTTATTTTTATGTTAGTAACATAACTATAATATAATTTTTTTGAAAATAATTCCCAGTTTTATATATTTTTAAAAAACTTTATTACGATGTAAATCGCCATTATTGTTTACGTCGCAATGCATTCTGGGTAGTGACGTAGAATGGTTGCAGCCGTTTTTTCTGTCTTATACAAGCCAAGAAGCGAAGCTACAAACTACTGCCATTTGTCAGTGAAAATGCCACATTGCGCGGCTTTTGGATGTAATTTCCAATCAAAGGGAAATAAAGAGAGCGGGGTAAGCCTCCATAGCTTTCCTAAAGAGGGAAAGTTGAGGAAAAAGTGGGGCGGCAGCGGCTCAGGAGGTAGAGCAGGTCGTCTAATAACCCCATGGTTGGCGGTTCGCATCACGCTCTCCCCAGATATCCTGCCATTGTGTCCCTGGGCAAGACACTTCACCCGCATTGCCTCCAGTGCCCATAACACTGGGTATGAATGTGTAAAAATGTTTAAATGCTCGGTGGTGGCCGGAGAGGCTGTTGGCGTGGATTGGCAGCCACATTTCCGTCACTCTGAGTGTCTGTCTATATCAGGTGTCCCTTTGAGCATGTCTCTGGAAGAAGTGAAAAACGAGATCCAAGGAGGAAAGATGAAGGATGTGAAAAGGCTAAAGAGTAGAAGAGAAGGTTCACTGAAGGATACACTGTCTGTAATGATTCAGTTTGAGGAACCACTCCCTAAATCAGACCAAATAGGATACCTGTATTACAGTGTCAGACAATACGTCCCAAAGCCACTCAGGTGCTTGCTACAAATGTCAAAGGATGAGTCACACTGCTCAGCACTGTAAGGGAAATTTAAGATGTGCTAGATATGGAGGGGAGCATGAATATGGTAAATGTGAAAAGGACGCCAAAGTAAAGTGTTGCAATTGCGGGGGTGACCACAGTGCTGCATATGGAGGATGTGTTGTGCAGAGGGAAGCTAGACAAGCCCAGGAAATTAAAATAAGTAAGAAAATCTCGTATGCGGAAGCTCTAAAGACAGTCAGAGAGGCAGGAATGGTCAGAAACACACAACAGGCCTTCCTCAAAGAAGTTCAGTTCAAAGGGAATCCCAGCCATCAACAAATCCCACACAAGCACAAGATCATGCCGCTGCAAGGAATTTTTGTGTTCACAAATGCAAAATGGATGATGACACATTGATAGTTAAGAGGACAAACTTTGTAGCTTTTATCTGCCACACCATTAATGTTGCAGCACAGCTAAAGAAGAAAAGTGACAATCAAAACCATTGTGGAAGCAGCAGGACGATTCCTGGAGGTGAAAGATATCAAAGCCAACCAGATACATGGTTTACTGACAGCTCAAACTGGGGAGCATGCACATGTTGAAACTTAATATCTGAATTATGGTACTACACATTCTACAGTGGAATGTGAGAGTCTTATAGCAAACGGACAAGAACACAAGAAGTATCTTTACGAACTACAAGTTGTTCCAGAGATGGTGGGTGTACAGGAGACATGGCTTCAACCTCACTTAGAGTTTGTTATTCCAGGATATAGTTCAATCAGACAGGATAGAATTAACAGGGTAAATGGAGGAGGATGTGCCACTTTTTATTAAAGATGGCCTGGCATAGAGAGTGATTCCCTCTCCTGAGGATATAGAGTGTAATATTATTGAAATATGTAGGCCAAATGGACAAGGAAATATTTAAGCTGATTAATTATTACAACCCATGTAGGAAGTTAACAGCAGATATTTTCAGTGTTATAGCAGGGGAAGGGCATATGAAAGAGGTATGGTGTGGAGACTTTAATGCGCGTAATAGCTTGTGGGGAGGCATGCATGCAGATAACAATGGAAATGTTGTGGAAGAGATGTTAGATGAAAGATCATTAATTTGTCTCAACATTGGTGAAGGTACCAGGGTGGATGTGCATAGGGGCACATCATCATGTATTGACCTGACTCTGGTATCTGATTCTTTAGTGAGCGCCTGTGAATGGAAGGTTATGAACAGTACAACTATGGGAAGTGATCACTTCCCAATACTTACAGTCATTAAAACTGAAGTATGTATACAAGAGGGAATATGTTTTACAAGATGGTGTTTTGACAAGGCAGATTGGGAAAAATTTAGGCAATACTGTGTACAATCATGTCATTTGGTAACATTAGAAGGTGGCATAGAAGTCAAGTCAGGTAACCAATCACATTCTGAATGCTGCAATAGCAAGTATACAGTACCTAAGAAAACAACACAGGGTAGGAAGAAGGTTGTACCCTGGTGGAATGAGGAATGTAGTATTGCAGTAAAAGAATGAAACAAGGCATTCAGAGAGCTGAGGAAGAATATGAATAGTGAAAAT
Organism: Pholidichthys leucotaenia; assembly: GCA_020510985.1. Classification (NCBI taxonomy): domain Eukaryota; kingdom Metazoa; phylum Chordata; class Actinopteri; order Cichliformes; family Pholidichthyidae; genus Pholidichthys; species Pholidichthys leucotaenia. Next base: position 296,410,422 of record CM035841.1, on the reverse strand, counting down.
TTAATAGATTATAAAAAGAAAAGGGCAGTAGCTAGAAGGATTATTAAAAACAGGAAAAGGTCAACATGGAGAGAATTTTGTTCCACCCTTGGTAGGAAAGAGGAACTAGGTGATGTCTGAGGTATGTTTAAAGAAATGAATGGGAAAAGGGTATCAGTTAAACTCCCAGCTCTAGTGGATGGGGACAAGATGGCTGTATCAGACAAAGAAAAGTCAGAAGTCCTAGGTAGAGCATTTGCAACAGTGCATAGAGGAGAACGTCTTGGGGAGAGTCATAGACAGCAAAGGCAGAATAAACTTAGAGAAAATGCAAATTTAAAAAAGGAAGTGAAAGAAGATACGACTGCGTTAGACCTCAAGCTCACAATGTCAGAGCTTAAGAGAGCTTTGCAAGACAGTGGATACACAGCTCCAGGATATGATCAGTTAAGCTATGCTATGTTCCGGCAGTTGCCTATGCAATCAGTGGAACTGGTGCTGAAATTATTTAACAGAATATGGAAGGAGGGGGTTATCCCAAGAGGGTGGAAAAAGGCTGTAATTTTACCATTTAATAAGCCAGGGAAAGATCCAGCGCATCCAGGCAACTACAGGCCAATAGCATTAACGTCACACTTAGAGAAATGGATGGAGAAGGTATTAGTTTACAGACTATCATATGTACTAGAACAAAGACGATTAATAAACAACTATCAGAATGGTTTTAGAAGAGGAAGAGCCAAAGTGGATACGCTAGTTAGGGTAAATAATGATATTGAAAAGACTCTCAAAATGAAAGAAGTAATGGTTATAGTTTATCTGGATATTGAAAAGGCTTATGACTCACTGTAGAGGGATGGACTTCTTATCAAATTGAATAAAATGGGCATTGGTGGGAGGATGTATAATTGGATAATGGATTTTTTAACACACAAAACTTGCTACATGATTTTCACAAAAAAAAATGCAGAACTGCTACAGAACCATTAACATTCCAGTGGGGCAAAAAAGTATTTAGTCAGACACCAATTGTGCAAGTTCTCCCACTTAAAAGATGAGAGAGGTCTCCAATTTTCATCATAGGTATACCTCAACTATGAGAAACAAAATGAGAAAAAAAAAAAAAATCCAGAAAATCACATTGAAGGATTTTTTTTTTTTTTTTAATTTAAGTTTTTGTAAAGGGTATACAGGTCATTACAGCATTGCATTGTTTACATTTTCATCACATGTTCCCTTATTTTTTGCTATTTGACAACATTGGAAGAATAATTATTACAACACCCCCTTTTTTTTAAAGTGAAAGAAAAAGTGAAATTAAAGAGAATAAAATAAAAAACAAACAAACAAACAAACAGAACAGCAAAAAACAAACAAACAGAAAAATAAGTAATTAAAAGTAAAAGAGCATCTGAGTAGCGTTGGAACAAAGAGCGGAACCATTATTGAAATGGTATTTGTCAAAGATTAGATCTAATGGAAGACACATATGCGATCCAGGGTTGTCAAAAGTTCATGAACCCATCCATGTCCTGTCTCAGTGCGAATGTCAACTTTTCCATCGAGTAAATGTCTTGGATCACGTTAGACCAATCTTCAGGTGTAGGACAGTCCTTCAACATCCATTTTTTAGTTAGGGCTATTTTACTTGCCAATAATAACACATTGAATAAGTATTTTTCTCCTCGTCTTTCCAGTGAGTCCGGTAGTAAACCCAAATACAAAGTTACAAAAGAAAAGGGAACTGTTATTTTGAATATTTTCCCCAATATTGTCTGTACATTGGTCCAATATTGGTGAATAACTGGGCATGACCAAAACACATGAAAATGATTTGCAGTCTTTTCACCACACAAGCGCCAACAGTTCAACCCCTTATGGGTAAATTTGTTTTGTGCAGGTGTTCTGAAAAATCTTACCAAATTTTTCCATCCAAATTCTCTCCACTGCAGGGATGAGGTACTTTTCCATTGCTGTTTATTTAGCTTTTCCCATATTTCCAGTTGTAAAGTGAAATTCCCCTCTTTTTCCCCATCTCTCTTTTATATATGATGTGTTGTCTCCTTTTAAGTCTTGAAGACCTTGGTATATTTTAGAAATGTATCTGATCCCTGGGATCCCTTTGTATGCCATTAAGAAGACCTTCAGAACACCTGACTGGGCCCTTTCCAAATCCTCCTTTTTAAGTATATTGTTTATGTGGTGTCTCAGCTGAAAGAACCTGTAAAGATCTTGATTTATTAGACCTTGTTTTTTCAAATCTTCAAAACTTCTTAAAGTTTGCCCCTTAAAAAAATTGTAATATTTTATCAGCCCTTTCTCTTTCCACTCTTTAAATCTAGTGTCTGTTTTATTAGGAGTAAAGTCTTGATCATAGGCAATCCATTGCAGAAGTCGATAGGGCTCTTTAGTTTGATTCTCTCTGACTATCTTAAATCAAATTTTTAGCGGGGTCTCTATCCACGGGTTAGTGTTATTCAAAAGTTTAGGTAAGGCATTGTTCCCTATTATCGCCTGTAGGGGGATGTCACTTGTTATTTGGCATTCGATCTCCTTCCATTGTGCAGTGTAGACTGGGTTACATATCTCTATTAAAGTTTTAATTTGTGCGGCTTTAAAATAGTCTGATATTTGGCAGCGCAAGCCCACCTTTGTCTTTGTTTAGCTGTAAGGTTATATATCTGATTCTAGGTCTCTTGCCCTGCCATATGAATCTTGAGATCCTTCTGTCCAGCTCCTGCCATGTTTTTTTGGGAGGTTCTACCGGTATTGTTTGGAAAAGGTATAGAAGACGTGGAAGTATATTCATTTTGACTGCTTCAGTTCTTTGTGCAGTACCCAAGAATGGTATCATATTCCATCTTGCTAGGTCAGATTTTATTTTTGTCACCAGTGGGTCATAGTTTAATGTTATAATTTTGTTGAGTTGTTTCGGGATATTGACCCCCAGATATTTCATAGATTCCATCTCCCAGTTAGTTTTGAGTTCACTTAGTGAATAATGATTTGGGTCATAGTTGAATGTTAAAACTTGGGTTTTATGCATGTTTAATTTGTACCCCAATAAATCTCCATAGTCTGAAAAAACTGAGATTAGTTCTGGTAAAGAAGTGTCCGGCTGCCCTAGGTATATTAAAATGTCATCAGCAAAGAGTGCTATTTTATGTTCCTTCTGACCAAGTGTAATACCTTGAATTTTTTGATTTTGTCTTATCCATTGGCTCAGAGGTTCTATGAAGATTGCAAAGAGCAGTGGAGACAGGGGGCAGCCCTGACGACATCCTCTTTCCAGCTCAAAAGATGATGATAAATTACCGTTAATCCTTATTTTAGCTGTTGGTTTTTTATATAATGCCTGTATAGTTCTAATGAAGTTGTTATGAAAATTGAAACTGGATAATATTCTATATAGGAAAGACCAGTCAACCGAATCGAATGCTTTTTCAGCATCTAATCCCAATATGACTGCATTTAAGTTATATTTTTTTATATGATGAATTATGTGTAAAGTACGTCTAATGTTGTCTTGTGTCCGTCTTTGTCTTATAAAACCTGTTTGGTCTAAGTGAATTAAGTCTGTCAGTATATTTTCTAACCTTTTGGCAAGGATAATGGTAAAAAGCTTATAGTCCTGATTTAATACACTGATTGGTCTGTAGTTGGAGCATTCTAGTTTATCCTTTTCAGGTTTAGGTATAACTGCAATGACCCCTTCTCTCCAGGAGGGGGGATTTCCCCTGTGTGGAGGACATAGTCAAATATTTTCAGGAGGAGAGGAGATAGTTGCTGTTTAAAGGTTTTGTACCACTCTGCTGTATAGCCATCTGCTCCTGGGGATTTGTTAGCTTTAAGTTTCATAATTGCTTTTTCCAATTCTTTAGGTTGTATTTCTGACAGTAGTGTTTTATTTTGTGACTCTGTAAGTTGGAGAAGGTTTAATGTGTTTAGGAATGCCTCGGATGCGTTTTTATGTTTTTTGTGGGAGTATAAGTTCTTATAGTAATTCTCGAAGCTTTTAAGAATATCCTGAATTCTGAATTTTATTTCCTTTTTTTTTTTTTGTTACTTATTTGTACCCGTAGGTAGACTTGGTTTGCAGTCTGGTGACAAGCCACCGGCTGCTGGTCGCTGCGTGTGCGAGCGCCCTAAACCTACATGTTTTTGGTGTGCGGGAGGAAACCGGAGAAATCCCGGAGTAAACCCGCGCAACACGGGGAGAACATGCAAACTCCACACAGCTCACTGTTGGTCGGGGGCTGGGATCGAACCCACGATCTCATGATCCCCGCGATCCCCCGGCCGAGGGTAAAACTGTGCTGCCACAGTGCTAAACCACTGCGCCACCGTGCAGCCACGGTGGGTCTCTGATTTTGATACTGGGTCTCTGATTTTGTAGATTGCTCTTTCTGTTTGTTGTTTCCTCAATTTATAAGCTAATAATTTTGCCGATTTACTGCCTGCTTCATAGTGTTTTTGTTTCAGAAATGTAAGTTTCTTCTGGATTTCTATTGTGCAGATCTCATTTATTTGATTTTTAATTTCTTTAATCTTGAGCGAGTCATTAGAATGAGTGTTGCCTTTGTGTTCTTTTTCTAGGTTCTTGAGTTCTGACTCTAATGTGATTAGTTTTTCTTGTCTCAGTTTCTTTTGGGTTGCCAGTTTTGCAATAATTTTTCCCCTTATTACAGCTTTGCACGCATCCCACAGTATTAAAGGGGGTACTTCTCCATTATCGTTTTCTTCCAAATATCTGAGAATATCTGATTCCAATTCATCTTTCAGTGGTCCTTTCAGGACATTTGAATTCAACCTCCAAGAAAATGTATTATTTGTGTATTTTTGGATGTTTAAGTCCATATAGATCGGACTGTGGTCAGAGAGATCCATCAGTCCTATTTTACATGTTTTTACTCTTCCAATGTCTCTATTAAACATAAAAAAATAATCAATCCTTGAGTAAGATGAATGTGGCGTTGAATAAAATGTATAATCTTTTACATTGGGGTTGAATTCCCTCCACACGTCACAGATTCCCATTTCTTTTAGTAGCATCCGAGTTTTCCTACTTTGAGTGTTATTTTGATGTGAAGAATTACCTGTTGCATCCCAGTATGGATTCAGTCTTAGATTGAAGTCTCCACCACATATCACTAAACCTTGGGCTTTAGTTATCATTAGGTCGAATACATTTTTATAAAATTTCCATTTAGCCCCTGGTGGTGCATATACATTCAGCAGGGTGATATCTTCTCCCTCTAGCTGCCCAGTTACCAAGCTGTACCTCCCTTCTTTATCTTTGTGTTCTGATTTTTTTTCAAATGTAATTTTGGTTGATATCAATGTCGGTACTCCCCTCCTCCTCCCTGACTTATATGAAGATGAAGAGATCATTTTAAACCCTTGTCTATTGAGTTTAGTGTGCTCCACGTCTGTTAGGTGGGTTTCTTGTAAAAATATTATTTCTGCTTTGTCTTTTTTCATTTTGCGTAGAATCTTGGATCTTTTAACTGGATTCAGGATCCCTTTTACATTATATGAGACTATTTTGGTTACACCCTGTTTCTCCATTGTATTTTCTTATTTAGTATAACAGTGTGGTGGCCCTCTTTTATGCTACTCAGAAACTGAAAGAACATTAAGAACATAAAAAACATTAAGAACATAGTGTACGAAACTTTAAAACAAAAAACTGTCAAAAAAAACTTCCTGAGCTAAGGTCTTTTTAAAGACCCTGTAAGAGCCCTGATGGAGTGTAGGCTCTGAGGGAAATTCCTCAAACTCTGTTACGTGTTGAGGGCCCTCTCTTACCCCTGTAAGTTGTCCCATGTTTTTAACGTGAATTTCAGATCCCAATCCGAACTTGTAATGATTTTTTTTTTTTATGCCTATACCCTATGAAATTGTGTGCACCCTCCCACCCTCCCTTGTAGGAGGGGGGTTTGAAGTGCAGACTGACTGAAAAAAAAAAAAAAAAGGTCGCTATTCCTTCCTGAAACTGGAAAGCTTATCCTTGTAGCTCTGGGGCTGGGTTTCCCGTTGCTGGCCCGTGGATTTTGAAGGTCTCTGTGTGGACCACGTTTGAGCCTTGATCCTATCGCTCGGGTCTGCTGCGGGTTTAAACACCGTTACCGGGAGCCCTCTTCTCGCCATGTCAATTGTTGCTCCTTCCGCCGAATTATAGAGACATGACTCTTCACCGTAAAAGACCCTTAACTTCGCAGGAAATGGCGTCTGAAAGTGCAGTTTCTGTTCCCGTAGCACCTTTTTAGCGTCGTTGTACTCCCGGCGCTTTTTAAGAACCTCCGGGGCGTAATCGTGTTCCACGAAGACTTTTCTCTCTTGGTGCATAAATCCTTTTTTCTGCCAAGCCCGTCTTACAACCTCTTGTTTTATTTTGAAATTGGCGAATCTTACCACCACCGAACGTGGGGGTGCTTCCGCCGCTGGCTTTGCGGCTAATGTACGATGGGCCTTTTCTATCTTCAAATCAGTGGTTTGTGGAATATCCAACTTCTCTCTCAGTAAGGATTCCACGCATTCCGCCATTGTGTTGAAACCATCTTCAGCTCCTTCTTTCAGACCGTGAATTCTAATGTTGTCTCTTCTCTGTCTTCCTTCTTGGACGGTTAGCTTAGCCTCCAGTCTTGACTGTTTTTTGTGTAAATCCAGCACAGAATCTTCAAGCACTTTTATTCTTTCTTCAGCTTCCAAGATTCGGTTCTCGGCCTGGTCCACTCTGCTGTTCGTCCTTTTTAATTCATCTCTGAATTCACGGAATTCGGCCCAAACCTCTCGGCGAAATCGTCGTAATTCTTGAAATAACGTTTTCAAGCTAACCTTCTTGTTAGCTACGTCCAGCTCCTCGTCTTCTGAACGGAGGTCCTCCGGTTCAGATTCTACGGCCGCTGCGCGTCCTGGCCTGGAAAATGTCAGTTTCTTCTGTTTTTGGCTAGGCATGATGTTTTTGTCTTTTGATTTTTATTCTTCCAAAAATCCATTAAGTTCGATTTTGAAGATGTTTTCCTGGATTAGGTCTGGGAGCTTCAGCGTTAAGCTGCTATCACCATGGCGTCCAGACCGGAAGTCCACATTGAAGGATTTTTAATGAATTAATTGGTAAATTCCTTGGTAAAATAAGTATTTGATCAATAACAAAAGTTCATCTCAATACTTTGTTATATACCCTTTGTTGGCAATGACAGAGGTCAAACGTTTTCTGTAAGTCTTCACAAGGTTTTCACACACTGTTGCTGGTATTTTGGCCCATTCCTCCATGCAGATCTCCTCTAGAGCAGTGGTTTGGGGCTGTCGCTGGGCAACACGGACTTTCAACTCCCTCCAAAGATTTTCTATGGGGTTGAGATCTGGAGACTGGCTAGGCCACTCCAGCACCTTGAAATGCTTCTTACGAAGCCACTCCTTCGTTGCCCGGGCGGTGAGTTTGGGATCATTGTCATGCTGAAAGACCCAGCCACTTTTCATCTTCAATGCCCTTGCTGATGGAAGGAGGTTTTCACTCAAAATCTCACGATACATGGCCCCATTCATTCTTTCCTTTACACGGATCAGTCGTCCTGGTCCCTCTGCAGAAAAACAGCCCCAAAGCATGATGTTTCCACCCCCATGCTTCACAGTAGGTATGGTGTTCTTTCTCCTCCAAACACGACAAGTTGAGTTTTTACAATAAAGTTCTATTTTGGTTTCATCTGACCATATGACATTCTCCCAATCCTCTTCTGGATCATCCAAATGTTCTCTAGCAAACTTCAGACGGGCCTGGACATGTACTGGCTTAAGCAGGGGGACACGTCTGGCACTGCAGGATTTGAGTCCCTGGTGGCGTAGTGTGTTACTGATGGTAGCTTTTGTTACTTTGGTCCCAGCTCTCTGCAGGTCATTCACTAGGTCCCCCCGTGTGGTTCTGGGATTTTTGCTCACCGTTCTCGTGATCATTTTGACCCCATGGGGTGAGATCTTGCATGGAGCCCCAGATTGAGGGAGATTATCAGTGGTCTTGTATGTCTTCCATTTTCTAATAATTGCTCCCACAGTTGATTTCTTCACACCAAGCTGCTTACCTATTGCAGATTCAGTCTTCCCAGCCTGGTGCAGGTCTACAATTTTGTTTCTGGTGTCCTTTGACAGCTCTTTGGTCTTGGCCATAGTGGAGTTTGGAGTCTGACTGTTTGAGGTTGTGGACAGGTGTCTTTTATACTGATAACGAGTTCACAGTTATCAGTGCACAGTGGCGCAGTGGTTTAGCACTGCGGCAGCACAGTTTACCCTTGGCCGGGGGATCGCGGGGATCGTGAGATCGTGGGTTCGATCCCAGCCCCCGACCAACAGTGAGCTGTGTGGAGTTTGCATGTTCTCCCCATGTTGCGTGGGTTTACTCCAGGATTTCTCCGGTTTCCTCCCGCATACCAAAAACATGTAGGTTTAGGGCGCTCGCGCACGCAGCGGCCGGCAGCCGGTGGCTTGTCACCAGACTGCAAACCAAATCTACCTACGGGTACAAATAAGTAACAAAAAAAAAAAAACCAGGTGCCATTAATACAGGTAACGAGTGGAGGACAGAGGAGCCTCTTTAAGAAGTTGTTACAGGTCTGTGAGAGCCAGAAATCTTGCTTGTTTGTAGGTGACCAAATACTTATTTTACTGAGGAATTTACCAATTAATTCATTAAAAATCCTTCAATGTGATTTTCTGGATTTTTTTTCTCATTTTGTCTCTCATAGTTGAGGTATACCTATAATGAAAATTGAAGACCTCTCTCATCTTTAAAGTGGGAGAACTTGCACAATTGGTGGCTGACTAAATACTTTTTTGCCCCACTGTATATAATCAACCAATAGAGAAAGTGTGTGAGTTCAAATATCTAGGAGATGTGGTTTGATAGTGCATACACATGGAGAGTTCATGTTGAAAATCTGGAGACAAAGTGCAAAAAAGTCATTAATCTCACAAAAGCTGTAGCTGGACACGAATGGGGTGCAGATAAACAGGCTTTAATTGACATTTACAGAGCACTAATGAGATCAACAATAGACTTTATGGAGCAGCAACAAAGATGACTCTGGAAAAAAATAGACAGAATGCAACATAGAGCACTTCACCTGTGCATTGGAGCCGTCAAAACAACACCAAACAATGCAGTTTTAATAGAAGCAGGGGAAATGCCAATGGATTTGAGAAGAGATAAACTCGCATTATCATACTGGGTCAAGCTGAAAGGAAGTGAGGAAGTGAATGCTTCAAAAATAACACAACAAGACTGCTGGGAATATACTAACTTCTAGGGACATGGGTTTGGGTGGACAATTGAAAGAAAAGCCAGAATGTATGGCCTAGACACTATTGATATAGCTAACACCAGTCCAGTGAGTAATGTTCCCCCTTGGCTGTTTCTGGGAAAAGAAGTAGACATTAGTCTGCTAATGAGAAAAAGGATTGGCATATTAGTGAAGTTGGTGTTAAAACAAACATTTACCTCAGGAACAATTACTATAATTACTTACAGCTCTATACTGACTGTTCAAAGAGGGCTCTGTTGGAGTTGGAGTATACATTCCAGAGTTTAAAGTGACCATCTCAAAAAGACTCTTCAACAATACATCCGTGTTTACAGCAGAGATGGTGGCAATAATTATTGGTTTGCAGTGGGTGGAGGAGGTCAGACTGGACCGGGTGGTGGTGTGCACAGATTCACTCGCAGCTTTAAAAACCATACAGACACTAAAATCTACAAGGGAAGACTTGGTGATTGAGCTATATCATAGTTTATTTGGGGTACACAGGGGTGGTGGAGAAGTTCAGTTTTGTTGGGTTCCTGCACACGAAGGGTTGAAAGGGAATGACTGTGCAGACAAATTAGCAAAAAGTGCACTTGGGAAAGAAATAACTATACCATTGTCTCTTGGAAAAGGTGAAAGGAAAGCAGTAATCAAGAAAAAAGGAATTGAGCTATGGCAAAAAATATGGGATGAAGATCATAAAGGTAGATTGTATTACAAAATACAAATGTCTATTGCACTAAAGAATTATAAAACAACAAACAGGAGGGAAGACGTCATTATGACAAGACTCAGACAAGATCATACAGGTTTAAACAGCACTTTATTCACCATGGGAAAAGCGAAAGTGACAAATGTAGAGAATGTGGAGTAAAAAAAAATGTCAAGCACATCTTATTACACTGTCACAAGTACAGAAATGAAAGAGAGAGAATGAAAAATGAAGTTTGAGAGACCGGTAGGGAATAGGATTTAACTGGCATTCTGTGAACAGATGGAGATGGAGAGGCACTAAGAATCAGGAGAAGGGCTCTTTTCTCTTTTTTTAAATAACACAGGATTAAGTCATAGAATTTAGGGGTCGGGCTCAGATGACATAATGTTACACACTTGTACAGTAGGTGGCGGTATGCACCTTTCAGTTGTTTGCTATCCGCCAGTAACCAGAAGAAGAAGAAAAAGAAGAATATGATCCAAAGTTTGAGATAGGAGTAAATTTACGCATCTAATTTGCATAATGCGACGGCAGCCGTATCGAATTACATAACTTTAGGTCAAAAACTTTAATAATAATGTGTTGCAATACAGGGAACACACTGAGGCGGAGTCATCCTGAGCAAAGAGGAAGTCCAAATGGTGGATGCCCTGCAATATAGGGCGGTGTGATGACGTAACCAGAAGGCAGCGTCATCACACCACACTTCATAATAAAACCTTCATTACAGTCTGTCCATTAGTTTTGGAGTATTGTTGCTAACACACTGTGAGAAGATAAGAGCCTTGGCAGAAGTATGCATTCTCAGATCATCAACAAAATGTAATGGGTTTGTCTCTAGCCCAAGGACCACCTCTGGTGAAAATTTCATCTAAATCCATCCAGTAGTTTTTGTGTAATCCTGCTGCACATGTACAAACAAAGCCCTTGGTGGAGGTATGCACCCTCAGCTCATCACCAAAATCTAATCATCTGTTCCCCGTGCCATTACACATCTTTCCTGAAAATTTCATCCAAATCCGTTCATAACTTTTTGAGTCATTTTGTTAACCACTTGCACTCCGGGCAATTTTCCTAAAAATGCCAAAAAATAACATGCTCAAAGTAAATCGAAAGCTGTTATTCAACCCTTTGCAGCATCTTCATGGGGTTGGTCTCATTTAAAAGAAAACACTTTGAATTTTTTGGCAAAAAAAACATAATCTCTCTACGTGCTCCGGCCACTGAGTTATAGTCATCTAAACATACTGAACTTGAAGAAAAAAAAATTGGACAGTGTTTTTTTGGATACAAATGCTTGTAAATAACACACAGCTGTCCGATCTGGCTGGAAAATGCAACAGAAATGTAGAACCAAGTGTTATCCAGCTGAGATCCAAATTTGGTAACAATACCACAAAAAATGAATATTTTACACAGCTTTGTTCTCAGGCTGTTCCCAGGCGTTTTGGAACTGTGCCAAATTGTGCCAAATGGCACAGTTTGGAAAAACGTCTGTAACTTTTGAATAATTCAATGTAGAATCTTCATTTTAGGCTCTAATGAAAGGTCACACTCAGGGCTGTGTCTGTGTGTGTGTGTGTGGGCGGGGGGTCGTTCCCCCCCCCCGCTACCAAGGACCGACTTTGGCCCTCGCTACAGACGGATTACACTCCTTGCATGTTTTCACAGCGGCTCCCCCCCCCTCACTACTGTGTGTGTGTGTGGGGGGGGGAACCGTGAACGGACCGTGAACGCCCACCCCTCGCTACAGAAGAGGGCCATCGCTACATGATGGAATAGACTGATATGCTTCCCCCCGCGGACAGGGGGGTGTTCGGACTGTGAACGCCCCCCCCCGCTCCTCTTCTGCAGCGGGGGGGGGGGGGGTGTTCACGGTCCGAACACGGCAAATGAACCGTTTATCGCGGCGCACGCACTTCGTACTTTGTGCGCAGTACAGTTGTAATTTACCGATCGGTCAAAAGTCATTTTTGGATTACAGTTTTCAGGGATAAATAATAATTTAGCTTATAACACCTTACCTCTTCAAAGCAGCAGAGTCGTGGCGAACATCTCTTCCCATACGTCAGACGAACGCGACGCTGCTCCGCTCGTGGATCCCGATCAACATAATTCCATTATTGCCGTTTTGGCGAATGATTTACGACTTTTGTCGTCGGCCTCCGTCTATTCTGCTGGAATGAGTGCAGGTCCCACTTGTGGGTGTTCTCCATGCTGCTGGGTCTGTATTAGATTCGTCCAGCGTCCTTTGTTTTCATCTGTGGCAACAATAAATCTCTCTTCACCCTGCCTGAATTTCTGTGCTTCAATTGGCTCCTGCGTTCACAGTAGGCGGGTCCTCCTTCCTAGATTTTCATTCATTGGCTCCTCAAGGTTTCAGAAACCCAATTCAAGGCTCTTATTAGTCGAATGAGAGGTCAATCAGATGAACTAATCTGTTCGCGGCTGTCTCTGCAGTTTTTTTTTGAGTGGCGCTTGGACGCTACTACATCACCATCACCACCATCATGCGTCATGCGTCCAAGCGCGCACGAGGGCGCTCTCGTGCGCCCTTGTGCGTCATAGGACGCAGAGACTTGCCTGCCCGCGGAACAACGGAGCGCAAGTGGTTAACAGACAGACAAACAGACAAATAAATAAACTAACGCTAGCAAAAACATAACCTTGGCGGAGGTAATTAGAAAAAATATCTGCCAACATAGATTAAATTGCTTAAAAGAAGTAAAAACTTTCATAAAGCAAGTAAAATCTTACAGAAAACTGCACAACAAAAAGAAATTGTTGTCAAAATTATCTTGTGAGAGAAAAACAAACATAAAGCCTTGATTTAGAATATTTTATCTTACTGAGATTTCCCTTTTTACAGTGTGACAGATACTACTGCCTTCGACATAAAGTTACATCAGTGACATACGAATTATCCATTAGACCTGAACAATTACCGCAACTTTATGGTATAATTTTTTAAGTATTAAACCTAGTCTATCTTTTGTCACTATTTGCACCAGGGTAGCATTACTGTACATGGACTGCTGTCGTTTTTCCAGCCTTATTCCTTTTGTTTTTTTATAGTGCGCACACCACTGAAGAGAGAGAAATGCCATTTCAATTCTCCTGGATGTCCTGTATGTATATCAGCTGTTCTGATAAATATACCAAAATGTCAGAACACCAGTGGATCCAATCAGCTGATCGCTGGAACCACAGAGTTCAGCTGTTTTCCATGATAAAATCAGCCTCAGGGCAAAAGCACACTCCATGTATTATCTTTTTTTTTCACTTTATTACCGCCGCCAGGCCGAAGGCCAGGAGGAGGTTATGTTTTTGCCAGCGTTTGTCTGTCTGTCTGTCTGTTTGTCTGTTTGTTTGTCTGTTGGTTAGCAAGATAACTCAAAAAGTTTTGGATGGATTTCGATGAAACTTTCAGGCCTTGTTGGAAATGGTACAGGGAAGGACTGATTAAATTTTGGGGATGATCCAGATCACCGTCTGGATACAGGAATTTTTTAAAGGATTCTTTAACATTGTGACATACGGCCATTTTCAACATGTGTGCAGGGGCAATAGAGGGCGCTGGTCGTCGTGTCTGACGAACACAAACTCCGCGTTCTTCAAAGTTTTAGGCACAAAAGCATGCGGAAAACTGTGGTGGGCAGGGCTCGCGAGCGTGCCTGTGCTTGCGCTACGCTGCAAAAGCTGAGACGGGCAGCTGTCCGGCGCGGGATTATTTGGCAGAAATTCCCCCGGGCAGCCATAGGGGCTGCGCAAAAACCAGCTCTCTGCCGGGGAACCTTCCAAATACTCTTTTTTTCCACGGAGCGCAAACCCAATAAAACCCACGGCAACCTGTCTACCCAATTTGCATCCATCAAAACTGTGGTGGGCAAGGCCCACCAGCGTGCCTGTGTTTGCGCTACGCTGCAAAAGCTGAGACGGGCAGCTGTCCGCCGCGGGATTATTTAGCAGAAATTCCCCGGCCAGCCATAGGGGCTGCGCAAAAACCAGCTCTCTGCCGGGGAACCTTCCAAATACTCTTTTTTTCCGCGGAGCGCAAACCCAACTAGAAAAGCACTCGGAGAGCGCAGACCTCCGCCAAGTGGCACAGTTCCCCCCATACAGTGTTTGTGTGTACGTTTTCAGATTCCCTGAGCATGAAAAGATATGACTAGCAATTGGATTCACAATGATTATTTGTTTATTTGACATGGACAGTGCAATAAACAGACAATTAATGAATGACAATCAATGTGATAGTGATAGGATTAGTGGTTCAGTAGTGTAAAACGGGGCTATAAGGGACGGCGGGTTAATAAGGGACACTTTTCTGGGAAATGTTTTAAATGTAATTCTGCTTTTTTTATTTTGAGCAGGACGCTGAGTTGTGTTGTTATTGTCAAATATCCATGAATCCTTCATCAACTCTAGGCGGAAGCAAAATTAAAAAAGCAGAATTACATTTAGAAAAGTGTCCCATATTACCCCGCCGTCCCTTATAGCCCCGTTTTACGGTTGTAAAAGCATTGCCTCCTTGGCGGAGGTAATAAACTGAAGTGTTGGTGTGTCCATCTCCTCCACTGACGGATGCAGATTGGTTAGACAGGTTGCCGTGGGTTTTATATTATATTGGGGTTGCGCTCCTCGGCAAAACAGAATTTAGAATCTTCCCCGGCAGAGAGGTCGTTTTTACGCAGCGCCTATAGCTGGGCGGGGAATTTGTGGCAAATAATCAGGCGGCGGACAGGTGGCCGTGTCAGGTTTTGCAGCGTGGCGCAAAAACAGGCACGCTGGCGGGCCCAGGCCAGCAGTGTTTTCCGCGTGCTTTTGTGCCTAAAACGTTGAAGAACGCGGAGTTTGTGTTGGTCATACACAACGACCAGCGCAATGTGCGCAGCGCCTATGGCTGGCACAGGCACGCTGGCGGGCCCAGGCCACCAGTGTTTTCCGCATGCTTTTGTGGCTAAAACGTTGAAGAAGGCGGAGTTTGTGTTGGTCAGACACGACGCCCAGCGCCCTCCATTGCGCCTGCGCACATGTTGAAAATGGCCGTATGTCACAGTGTGGAAAAATGCTTTAAAAAATTCCTGTATGCAGACGGTGATGCGGATCATCCCCAAAATTTAATCAGTTCTTCCTTGTACCATTTCCAACAACGCCTGAAAGTTTCATCGAAATCCGTCCAAAAGTTTTTGAGTTATCTTGCTAACCAACAGACAAACAGACAGACAGACAGACAGACAGACAAACAGACAAACACACAGACAAACACACAGACAAACCCCGGCAAAAACATTACCTCCTCCTGGCCTTTCGGCCTGGCGGAGGTAATAAAACCCACGGCAACCTATCTACCCAATTTCCATCCGTCACTGAAGCCCTCAGTGCTCTTTTCAGTGATCTATGAAAACGCTCGCAGCCTGGGACTTTGCACATGAAGGAGATGGACACAACACCAACACTTCAGTTTATTACCTCCGCCAAGGAGGTAATGCTTTTACTACTGAACCACTAATCCTATCATTGTGAATCCAATTGCTAGTCATATGTTTTCATGGTCAAGGAATCTGAAAACGTACACACAAACGCTGTATGGGGGGGAACTGTGGCGCTTGGTGGAGGTCTGCGCTCTCCAAGTGCTTTTCTAGTTGAAAATAACTTTTTTTATTGCCATCAGTTAGCGTGCCTTTGAGCCAGGTCGTGTCTGGCCACTGCTTCTCCCGGCATGTTCTGTGTTGATTTGTCAGACCCGATCCCCACTGATGCGCCGCGCAGTCTGCTTGGACACCTCATTCTCCACATATGGCAAATTATCCTTGTAGCATCATCGTCTCCTCAAACCAAGACAGAAGATCACTTCTCTTCATTTTATAGGAATTTCACTTTATTCATTACACAGGAATATCACTTTTCTGCCTTTTCAGGAATATCACTGGCTTTTATGTCGACTCATGCCAGGCCTCTTCCGGGCCTGACCAAAGATGCTTGCTTTCCCAGGACCCCAATGTAAACAGTTGCCTCTTGCAGAGATTGTAAGGATCAGAATTTGCTTTTAAAGGCTCAAAGGAACATAAAACTCAGGAGACCAGACCTCTCAACGTGAACACTGCATTTGATAACGTACCTTTTCACAGGAAACCAATGTTCTTAGAAGAGTAATAAACCACTTAATCTGACGGGTTTATAGCCGATGCTGTCCAGGTTTCTTCGCCCAGATACTAAAGGAAATCATCTACAGCTCAACAGTACCTCCTAGCGGATACCTACGGAATGTGTTTTCAGTATGTAGAATGACTTTTAATTTGTTCTAATCATTAAGTTTCTTTCAGCTTATCCTCTGGATCCTAAGGACACTGAAAATCATCCCTCTTTTATCACCAACCATGGTTTGCTGCATGTTTTGCTGCAATTTGATCTAAATGTGAATGCATGTATTATAATTATGTATAAGAAATGTTATATTCATGAGTGTTATTCAAACACATATTGGAGTAGTGATATAAATGCATGATCACCAAAATATTAGCCAAGTCATTTAATTTAGTTAGATTTTATATTGAGCATTTATTTCATAAGAACTGACTGAGTGTTGATTTTCCCTCTGAAATTTCATGGGATGGTGTCTTCATTTGATTGGCTGCTCTCAAACAAAGAAGTGTCCTCACATTGGATAGCAGCCATTTCAAACTGCTTCTGAAAAAGTCGATTGGTCAGTCTTGCGACGACATCATCAGTTTTACGACCCGGCGAGGTAACTTTAAAAGAGAGAAGTTAGATTTGAGTTAGTCAGAGATCAGCAGAGTGAAGAAAAGAGTAGGAAAAAGCAAAAGAACAGGCAGGAAGATTAACAAGTAGCAAGATAGAATTAAGAATTAGAAACACAGAAAGAAGAAAGAAAGAGATTTTGAGAAAGATTAGGAACTAAATTAAGATTAAAGAAGCAGAATAGTAATCTAGATCTCAGAAGAAGATTTTATTCCACCGTTTCAAGGCCCTGTGAAGTTTTATTTTATTCTCTGTGTGTTTGTCAAGTCTTTCCTTATATTCTGGTCACTGAGGAGAAACCATTTTTCTTTAGAGCTCGTCCCTTTTAGAGAATCAAATTCTCAAACTTTTTCCTTCACCTCAGAAGCCATTCTTATCCTAGTAAATGTTTTTCTAATTTTTTTTTCATGACTTTTCACGCCATTAAAGTGGACCTTTAATTTGCCTAGTTTAAAGTGAACAGAGACTGAGAAGATTTTCCTTCAGTTTTTTTGGTCTATCCCGCTACAAGAGACCTCAAAATTGGGATTCTTTTCCAAGGACTTTTCACGCCGCCCTGAGACAAACCATCCACGGCTGCAAGTGTCTCCTTGAAGGGCCCCCCAGCTGAGTTATCACCTCCACGGCTTGTGAGGATAGCAGCCGCTTCCTCCGACGTCCTAACTTCAAAACCCAGCGGTACCGACCCGCGGAAACGTGGACCTACGGCTGTTGTGTGAGTGAAACTCTTTATTTCTCCTATCTGCTGGGTTAAAACGTGATGTCCTAACAATTAAATTACAACTGAATATGGCCCGTATTTCAGGGCTCAATTAGTCTCTCAGCCACAGGATAAAGCTATGAACTGAAGGAAAACTCTTAGTCATTTTTAAGTAACTGCCCTTAAATTTTTGTAGATTAATTCAGAATTCATTTTTTTTTTTAGATAATTAGCTTATGAATTTTCCCCATAAAATTGCGTTGTTTTGTTAAAACATTCCAGCCTCATTTACCGTTGAAACATAAGTCTAGTTTCTCCTTGGTTCTGCAGAGGTGTAACGCTGGGTTTTATGTTCAGGAACCCAATATCAGTTGATGTGATATATTACGCTGTTATCATCTGATTCTGTTTATTCATCATTTGAACGCCATGTCATGTAACCTGAATGAGTTTAATAAAAGAGTGAATGAGAGCAGTTGAAGCGTTTTCCTTTCGCATATACAGGTTTCCTAATCACGGCAGGACAAAAGCTCACTGAAACTTTGAGACTGATCCATTAAGTAATTTAAGGTACAAAGTTAATTAAAATTAAAGTTAATATTATTGTCCGTTAGGACTGGTGCCCCTTTTACGAGTGCTTTTATTTAATTTAGCGGGTGTAGAAGTGATGGTTTAACTCCGCCCCCTTTCACACCCACTATTAAATAAAATAAATAATTCCTGTACCTTATGACAAATATTTTATAGGCAATTCACCCTACATCCTTTAGACCTACGCAATCATGGCAACTTTATGGTATAATTTTTTTAAGCATTAAATCTTCAGTATTATCTTTTTCTAGTGAAATTTGTCGTTTTTCATTTCCTTGTTTTGTCCAGGGAACACTGTGGTGACTGACAGGTTGTGATGCGGTGTGTTATCCAATCAGCATGGTCGTGAGGCCGCATATTGTCCAATCAGCATAGCCGTGATGCCGCATATTATGTTGCATATTATCCAATCAGCACGGAGTCAATCTGAAACCCTGCCCACACTTCTTGAAGCCAGGACATGAAAAGACACAGAGCGGTGACAGAGCGGTGGCTAAACTTTTATTGATAAAAATTACATATTTTGACTGAGCGACTCCATACTTGGTTATGTACACCCTCGTAACCTCAGGAAAACACGTATAAAACCTTAGGTCAGTCTAAGGAACAGTTCAAGAGATATGCGCGGAACAGACAGACAGGCAGACACACACACACAAACACACAGAGACTTTATGAATTTATAGATAGTTGTGATCTTTTTCATTGGCTCATGATAGGCCTCTGGGCTTCAGCCCAGCCTAGCCCGTTCATTAAGGCGGCCTTGGTCATGGGGGCAGCAGTCTGGACTTCTCTACTTGGACTGCTGCCCAGTCCACATAGCACCATGATCCCCATGATCCCTCCTGCAGGTGGTGAGTCCAGTGGAAGGGGAACCTATGTGTCTCCTTCGGGCCCCCAAACCGGGTGGGGTACACTGGATCCTTGTAACTTTTTCATGGGATCCACTGAACTACTCTTGGTCTGGACCTTCTCCCAGGACCAGTTTGCCTTGGGAGACACTACCAGGGGCATGTAAGCCCCTAACAATATAATTTCTGGGATTATTAAGCTTTTTTTATGCTCCAACTCCGCTCTGCGCATCTATGATGCATCTATGATGCATCTATGCTTTGGACTGGGCGGTGCTCACACAGCTGGGGTGGGGGGGATGCTGAAAAGTTCATAGTTTTCACATTTGACCAAATGTGGTTTATTTTTCAACATAGTCTCCCCTTCGGTCCACACACTTCTTCCATCGGTGTTGCAATGGTTGGATCCCTGCAGCTGAACAATAAACCACATTTGACCAATAGTGATCTGTGTGGAGTTTGCATGTTCTCCCTGTGTCTGCGTGGGTTTACTCACGATTTCTCCAGTTTCCTCCCACATACCAAAAACATGCAAGTTAGGTTAATTGGCATCAAAACTGGGGATTCTAAATTGTCCTTAGGTATGACTGTGAGAGTGAATGGTTGTCTGTCTCTCTGTGTTGGCCCTGCGATGGACTGGCGATCTGTCCAGGGTGTACCCTGCTTCTCGCCCAAAGATGCTGGGATAGGCTCCAACCCCCCTGCGACCCGAAAAGGATTAAGCGGAAGAAGATGAATAAATGAATGAATGAATGGTCAAATTTAACCACTATGAACTTTTCAGCACCCCCCCCCCCGTATATATGCTTAATTTCTTTTTCGTCTGCTAGGCCAAGCATCATCTGCAGTTTCACCCCAGCCCAATAGGTACTGCAAATGTGCTGCCATGCCAGTTTGCTCATCAGCTACACACAGAAGAAAAGCAAGAACTACACACATTAGCAACAACAATGGTGACTGTATGTAGATTGCATGCGCTCAGCTGTGGAGGGGCTCCATGGAGGGGCTCCACAGAGTAGAGACGATGACGTAATTTTTGTCACACAAGCCTTGCGCTTGAGCAGACGTGCAGAGCAGGGGTGCAGCATAAACCCAGCTTTAGGGCACACAAACCCTTCCCCACAATAAGGTGGTGATCCATAGAAATGGATCTGAAGTTCCTGGTCGTCAATATTTCAAGTCCATGTACAAAACATTACCAAGCTAGAGTTGGATTTATTGTCTTGATTAACCAACCATAATAGCTTTGTGGTGATGGACACTATGTCATCTGAAAATTCCAAGAAAAACTGAGCAAAGTTTGCCAAAGCTAAATTGCTAACAAGCTAACCAGCCACCGGCACATGTCAGTGAACCACAAACCCTACTCAACAGGTGGACCAGTAAGTATTATAAACACATTATCAACACTGACTTATGCACTGGACGGTACTTAAATTGGTTATATGTGTGAAGTGACAATAGGTAATGTTTTTAATTGGTTGGTTGGTTGGTTGGTTTGTCTGCTAGCAACATACGTAAGTTATGAATGGATTTTGATGAAATTTTCAGGAAAGGTGTGTAATGGCACAGGGAACAGATGATTAGATTTTGGTGGTGATTTGAATCACAATGTGGATGCAGGAATTTTTAAATATTATTTTTATATATTAATATGGCAATTTTCATGTACTGCCCCTTTAAGACATGTCCACTGAGTTACGTGTGTGGTCATGCCATAGGGTCACGCGCCTCGGCAACCTGTCTTTCTTCTTCTTCTTTTAGATTTGATTGGTAGCTGGCAACCAGCTTACAGGTGCATTACCACCACGTACTTCACTCTGTATCATCACTGTTGTATCAGGAGTTCTTATAAGGAGTTCTGAACAACTCCCTATGTGTGAAACCTGGAAGCCAAACACTGCAGAACAAGTATTAGGGGGCGTGTCCACCAAACTCATATTTTCTGCTGTGGGCGACTATTTTCTATTCATTCTCTATGTGTCCAGCGTTTACGCTTTGAGCAGTGGCCACTTTTGTCGTGGTGCTCAGGGCTGAAAAAAGTTCAACTTGTCAGACTACAGCTGCGCTCATCAATGTCAAACCTTTCTAAGCAGCCCAAAGCTTCACAGCTTTGGGTGAAGACTGGCAGGGGATAAAAAGTACCGATAGTCTGGTGGTTAGGGTGCACAACCAGCTGGTATTTATCTTTACTGCATAAATCCCTCTGCTCTCTTTCTTGCTTCTTTTCACTGTTACTAGCATGATAAAAAATGTTCATCAACGTACATCGGGGGCGGCAGTGGCTCAGGAGGTAGAGCAGGTCATCCAATAACCCCATGGCTGGTGGTTCGAATCCCGTTCTCCCCGGATATCCTGCCGTTGTGTCCCTGGGCAAGACACTTCACCCCCACTTGCTCCTGGTGGGTCTGGAAGCACCATGTTAGGTAGCATGCCGCCATCAGTGTGTGAATGGGTGGATAGCAGGATCTGTAAAGCGCTTTGGTCATCAAGAGATGAGAATAAGATAAGATAAGATAAGATAAGATAAGATAAGATAAGTATTAGTCCCACAATGGGGAAATTCCAGGATTGCAACAGCACAGGGATAGCAACACTCAGAGCAATAATTAAGAAGATACGGAAGATATAAATAACAGCAGTGGATATACATACATTCCAAGGTTGTCATAGCCAGGAGTGGCACTGGGGTTAAACTCCCAGTGCTCATAAAATGCTCCTTACGGTGTGCGTCTCGAAAAGCCTCTGACAACTAAGTCCAACTCCTAGCCTGCCCGTGTGGTTTAGTCTCTAAGCCCGGCGGAACTGCTTTTACTAATAGGAGAAGGGGCGAGGGCGGATCTCTGGCACCTTAAAACCAGATGCTTCGGGTAGATGGTGGCTCGTCAACCTGGGAAGGTAGCCCATCTAGGGAAAGGTAAACCCTGATTTCAAACCTCCGCTGCCTTGCGGCACACCCGGTCACGGGAAAGGCTTCGGGAGTCAACCCTGAGGAAAAATCCGGAGTTGGAGCCCCTAAGGCAGTTCTCTGTTGTGCTCAACATCGTTCTGGCAGCTCCTGCGACGGCGCTTGTGCCAAACTGTAGCAGCCCTGCTGTTCCTTTGGATTCATCAGTGATGTGGAGAGGGGGGACATGCTGCATGGGCAACATCTTGTCCTCCATATCTTCCTGCCCAGGCTTGAATCCTACCAACGCCCAACGCTGGAAGGTAGAACACCGGATCACTGGAGAGGACACTCCAGCTTCGCCTTTGGCGTAGACAAAACACGGGGATTGACAGTTACCGGTTATAAGCCACCACTCAATTGGCGTAGAGCGCGGCGCCAGGGGTTGTTCCCGACGGTGGGAGGGATCATTGGATCTCACTGGACGGCTACTGCCCGCCTCAAGCTGGGTAGCCCCCAGCCAATAAGGTGTTGTCCCGCCACAGCTTGCTTTCCTCATTGGGTGAATGGGGATGAGGAGAAGTCCGAACAGCAGGCTGAGAACCTTCGCACCAGGCAAGACAAAAAAACAAAAGAGACCAACTCTAAAACTGGGAACTTGGAACGTCCACACTATGATGACAGGACTCGCTGCTAACCTCAAGGACATCAACGACACCAGGAAGACTGCCATAATCAATGAGCTGAAGAGACTGGGAGTGGATATCGCCACTCTCCAGGAAACACGGTTGGCTGACGCAGGCACACTGAGAGAGAAGGACTACACGTTCTACTGGCAGGGAAAGGGCAGTGATGAACACAGGGAACACGGAGTGGGCTTCGCAGTGAAGAACACCTTGCTGAAGATGGTGGAACCGGGCAGCAATGGCTCTGCACGACTCCTCACCCTCCGCCTCAACACCACTCAAGGCCCAGTCACCCTTGTCAGTGTGTATGCCCCAACACTGACAGCCACACCAGAGGCAAAAGACGAGTTCTACGAGAATCTGGCAACAACTGTCAGGATCATCCCCAACTCTGAACAACTCATTCTCCTTGGAGACTTCAATGCCAGAGTGGGTGCTGACCACGACTCCTGGCCCTCCTGTCTTGGACCATTTGGCGTGGGCAAAATGAACGACAACGGACAGCGGCTGCTCGAGTTCTGCACATATCACGATCTGTGCATCACAGACTCGTTCTTCAAGACCAAGCCCCAACACAAGGTTTCCTGGCAACATCCGCACTCAAAGCACTGGCACCAGCTGGACTTGATCCTGACCAAGCGCACCTCACTGAAGAACGTGCTTATCACCCGTTCGTTCCAGAGTGCAGATTGCGACACAGACCATTCATTGGTGTGTTGCAAGGTCAAGCTGCAGCTGAAGAAATTCCATCGTGCTAGACAGCCTGGAAAGGCACAGATTGACACCAGCAAGATGGCCCAACCAGAACTTGTTGAGCAGTTTGCCTCCACCTTTGAGAAGGAACTTGGTGTACCACAAGAAGGAGAATCTGCAAAGCAGAAGTGGGAAGAGCTGCGAAACACCATCCACCGCACAGCCTTGGCTACCTTTGGGAGGAAGACCTCGAAGTCACAGGACTGGTTTGATGCCAAGTTGACCGAGATGACCCCCGTCATTGAAGCCAAGCGCTCAACACTTGCTGAGTACAAGAAGTACCCAAACGAGAAGAATCTCCAGATTCTCAGGGCTGCGAGAAGCAAAGTTCAGCAGACTGCTCGGCGCTGTGCCAACGAGTACTGGACTCAGCTCAGCCAAGACATTCAAACCGCTGCCATAACAGGGAACATCCGTGGTATGTACGATGGCATCAAGAAAGCACTTGGTCCGGCTCAGAGCAAGACGGCCCCCCTCAAATCCTCCACTGGGGAGATGATCACAGAAAAGAACAAGCAGATGGAGAGATGGGTGGAACACTACTCCGACCTCTACTCCAGACAGAACACCGTGACACCGTCAGCCCTTGATGCCATCGACTGCCTGCCATCCATGGACGAACTTGACGCCGAGCCAACCATCAACGAACTCAGCAAGGCCATTGATAGCTTGGCCGCTGGCAAGGCACCCGGCAACGACGGCATACCCCCCGACCTGATCAAGCACTGCAATACCGCCCTACTGCTGCCATTGCATGACGTCCTCTGCCAGTGCTGGAAGGAAGGTGCCGTACCACAGGACATGAGGGATGCCAAGATCATCACTCTCTACAAAAACAAAGGGGAGAGAAGCGACTGCAACAACTACAGGGGCATCTCCCTCCTCAGCGTTGTTGGCAAACTCTACGCACAAGTTGTTCTCGTTCGTCTACAGAAGCTTGCCGAACGTGTGTACCCCGAGTCTCAGTGTGGCTTCCGCACTGAGCGATCGATGGTAGACATGATATTCTCCATCTGCCAACTCCAGGAGAAATGCAGAGAACAGAACATGCCCCTGTACGTCGCCTTCATCGACCTCACCAAAGCGTTCGATCTGATCAACAGAGAGGACCTTTTCAAGATCCTGCCAAAGATAGGATGCCCACCAAAGTTGCAAAGCCTCATCGAATCGTTTCACACCAACATGCAGGGGATAGTGCAGCACAACGGCAACGTCTCAGAGCCATTCAACATACGCAGCGGAGTGAAACAGGGCTGTGTACTTGCGCCAACCCTCTTTGGGATCTTCTTTGCTATGCTCCTGAGGCATGCCTTCAGCACAGCAACAGAGGGAATCTACCTGCACACAAGACCTGACGGCAGGCTTTTCAACCTTGCCCGCCTGAAAGCCAGAACCAAAGTACGCGAGGCTCTAATCAGAGACATGCTGTTAGCAGACGACGCTGCAGTCGCAACCCACACACAGCAGGAGCTTCAGATCCTGATGGACTGCTTCTCCCAGGCATGCAAGGACTTCGGGCTTACCATCAACCTGAAAAAGACTAACGTCTTGGCGCAAGGCACGGAAGCACCACCAACCATCACCATCGACGACTACGAGCTGGAGGTTGTGAATCAGTTCACGTACCTGGGGTCCACGATCAGCAACAATCTCTCCCTTGATACAGAGATTGACAAGAGGATTGGAAAATCAGCCTTCACACTCGCTCGCCTCACCACACAAGTGTGGGAGAACCCCAAACTCTCTGTCAAGACGAAGATGGCAGTGTACAACGCCTGCGTCATCAGCACACTGCTCTATGGGAGTGAGACGTGGACAGCATACGCCCGGCAGGAAAAGAGACTGAACTCCTTCCACTTGCGCTGCATTCGCCACATCCTGGACATATCCTGGCAGGACAAAGTGCCCAACACGGAAGTTCTGTCCCGTGCCGGCCTTCCCTCCATGTTCACTCTACTCAGGCAGCGCAGGCTCCGCTGGCTAGGCCACGTTCACCGTATGGAGGATGGCAGAATCCCCAAAGACGTCCTCTACGGAGAACTGGCGACTGGCAGGAGAGACGTTGGCCGCCCAAAGCTGTGCTTTAGAGACGTCTGCAAGAGAGACATGAAGGCCCTGGAGATCAACACAGAGCGCTGGGAGGACCTTGCAACGGACCGCTCCAAATGGAGAGGCACCCTGACCAGACAGCTCAAGGCGGGTGAAGAGAGACTGACTGCTGCAGCAGATGAAAAAAGGACCCGCAGGAAGAACCGCCACAGACCCAGCAACACTGAGACCACCCACAAGTGCGACCTGTGTGACAGGGACTGCCATTCGCACATCGGCCTGTTCAGCCACAGGTGGTGCTGTTCCAGCAGAGTAGACATTTAGGATTCTCTTCCATGGTCATCATAGACCGACGGAGGCCGACGACGATACAGTGGGGCAAAAAAGTATTTAGTCAGCCACCAATTGTGCAAGTTCTCCCACTTAAAAGATGAGAGAGGTCTCCAATTTTCATCATAGGTATACCTCAACTATGAGAGACTAAATGAGAAAAACATAAAAATCCAGAAAATCACATTTTCTGATTTTTAAAGAATTTATTTGCAAATTATGGTGGAAAATAAGTATTTGGTCACCTACAAACAAGCAAGATTTCTGGCTCTCACAGACCTGTAACTTCTTCTTTAAGAGGCTCCTCTGCCCTCCACTCGTTACCTGTATTAATGGCACCTGTTTGAACTTGTTATCAGTATGAAAGACACCTGTCCACAACCTCAAACAATCAGACTCCAAACTCCACTATGGCCAGGACCAAAGAGCTGTCAAAGGACACACCAGAAACAAAATTGTAGACCTGCACCAGGCTGGGAAGACTGAATCTGCAATAGGTAAGCAGCTTGGTGTGAAGAAAACTGTGGGAGCAATTATTAGAAAATGGAAGACATACAAGACCAGTGATAATCTCCCTCGATCTGGGGCTCCACGCAAGATCTCTCCCCGTGGGGTCAAAATGATCACGAGAACGGTGAACAAAAATCCCAGAACCACACGGGGGGACCTAGTGAATGACCTGCAGAGAGCTGGGACCAAAGTAACAAAGGCTACCATCAGTAACACACTATGCCGCCAGAGACTCAAATCCTGCAGTGCCAGACGTGCCCCCTGCTTAAGCCAGTACATGTCCAGGCCCGCCTGAAGTTTGCTAGAGAGCATTTGGATGATCCAGAAGAGGATTGGGAGAATGTCATATGGTCAGATGAAACCAAAATAGAACTTTATTGTAAAAACTCAACTTGTCGTGTTTGGAGGAGAAAGAATGCTGAGTTGCATCCAAAGAACACCATACCTACTGTGAATCATGGGGGTGGAAACATCATGCTTTGGGGCTGTTTTTCTGCAAAGGGACCAGGATGACTGATCCGTGTAAAGGAAAGAATGAATGGGGCCATGTATCATGAGATTTTGAGTGAAAACCTCCTTCCATCAGCAAGGGCATTGAAGATGAAACGTGGCTGGGTCTTTTAGCATGACAATGATCCCAAACTCACCGCCCGGGCAACGAAGGAGTGGCTTCGTAAGAAGCATTTCAAGGTGCTGGAGTGGCCTAGCCAGTCTCCAGATCTCAACCCCATAGAAAATCTTTGGAGGGAGTTGAAAGTCCGTGTTGCCCAGCGACAGCCCCAAAACATCATTACTCTAGAGGAGATCTGCATGGAGGAATGGGCCAAAATACCAGCAACAGTGTGTGAAAACCTTGTGAAGACTTACAGGAAATGTTTGACCTCTGTCATTGCCAACAAAGGGTATATAACAAAGTATTGAGATGAACTTTTGTTATTGACTAAATACTTATTTTCCATCATAATTTGCAAATAAATTCTTTAAAAATCAGACACTGTGATTTTCTGGATTTTTTTTTTCTCATTTTGTCTCTCATAGTTGAGGTATACCTATGATGAAAATTGGAGACCTCTCTCATCTTTTAAGTGGGAGAACTTGCACAATTGGTGGTTGACTAAATGCTTTTTTGCCCCACCGTAAATATATATACAAAGTGCGGAGCATTGTAGCAAGATGGAATAAACAGCATAACCGTCTACTTAGTTATCCTACATAGTATGAATATGTACCCATACATATTGTTACCCTCTGTAGCGACCGATATTGTCCTAGTTGTATATACTGGAGGGGACCATTGTGTAAGTCTGTTGCGTCTTTTGCATTCAATACTATTAGGTCGTCACCTTTTTTTGCTATCTCTGCGAGCAGCCCTGCTTAGGTTATACAGTCTGACCGCCGTAGGTAGGAAGGACCTGCAAAACCTCTCGGTTGCGCACCTAGGATGATGTAGGATGATGTATGATAAAAGCGCTATATAAGTGAATACCATTTACATCAAAATAGTCTGGCTACAGACAGCTGTACAGTGCAATGATGTGCAAATATATTAATTTCCGATGCAGTTTTTGCAGATGGATGGTGTTTAATGACAGTTGTGATTACGTTATGGTCCAGCTGTAGTTTATGTAGTTAATTTGAATAAAAACAAATTTGCTTACCTCAATCCTCTGAATGGTACTGTATGCTGAAAGTAAGGATTTTTTGAGCTTAAATACTGCATGGCTACATTAAAATCTTGGTGATGACCTTTCACCTCCCCTTCTCCACTTTGAGAAAACTAAAGAAGAAAAATGCCTCAGGAGCTCCGGTTTTAGGAATCTACAGTATGTGCGCACCAGGCTGTATTGATTTATATGATGCTGCTAACCAAATGTGCCTCTCTGAACACACAAAAGACAAAAGGAATGAGGCAGAATGGCCACTCATACTGTACAGCCTGGCTACCGGGCACGTTTCACGCCTCGGTTGCCATGGAAACCCAACATTGGTTGAGCCCAGAGGGTGACAACAAACCTCACATTGGAGGAGAGAGTTTGCTTGCACCCTAGCAGAAGGGTAGGTAGACAAAAAGAGCCCCTCTCTGATAGATAAAAAAAAAAAAACTACTACAATAATTGTGCACCTGACTACTCTCTCTCTCTCATATGGAATCAGTGTGAAAGTCCAACTAAAACAAGCATGAGCAGTTGGGATCAGAAGATTATTTTCCTCTTTGCGTGTTTGCTTTTAATGAGAAATGCCATTCACACCTTTCAATTGCTATTCATGCCTGCTATCGCTCCCATCTCCCCTACACAATGCGCTGCCTTTGTGTGCTGAATTAGTCCTATTGTATGTGCAAACTTTCAGCTGCTCGTATCGTGATCTCTCATCGCGTTGCCTTTATGTGTTTGGAGAAATTTATTTCAGCTCTTTCAGTCTGGCATTACCTGCCCTTTAGCATTCAGCCTGATGGAATAAATGAGTATTTATTTAGTGGCACCATATTTATGTTAACACGCTGACAGGTGTAAAGCTGTTGATTACTGAACAAAACAATTCTGTTTAAGCTCCCAGATTAATACTTTGATTCTAAATCTTACATTATGACAGAGCTGAGTGTCGTTTTCTAACTTGTTCAAAACCTATCACCATTCAGAATCTGTATTTTGGTCAGTCAGTCACTTGGGAATTTGCACAGGGCCATGGTCCAGGGCCGCTGTAGCTCCAGATGGTGGTTCATTAGATCCCGTGTGTTGTGCGATTGGCGTGAAGTGTAGGCGGAGCAGGGCAGATGTTTGTTCCCAACAACAGCCAGATTTAAAGTCTGACTTCATCCCTTTGTAATACTCCCATTCCTCCGAGTGCCAAAGCGTCTGGCAAACAAAGTGTTACTAGAGTGAAGTGTGATGGGAGGAGGAGACGTTGCCTTTTATTGTGTGCTTTTTTTAAAAGTCATGCACGCATCACACAACAAGGCATTTAAGTGCTAATTTTAGCACTTCATGTGTTTCAATCCACATAAGTGAAGACAGAAGTGACTGTACAATGCATCCACCACAAAGCAGAGCAGATTTAGGCCCCGTGCACAGACAACATTTTTACCCCAAAATGGTAAACTTCTTTTACAGTTTGGCTGTCCGTGCATATGATGCTGGGATTTTGGAGGTGTGAAAATGTAAAGGTTTAAAACCAGTCTCCAGAGTGGAATGGTTTTGCTGGTACCTTTTTCCTCCTCCGTGTGTACGGAGAAAAGCAATAACAGTGACATCAGCATCACAAGAGCATGAATGGGGCGTAACCATCGGAGCCACAACGCATGATCAACATAGGAATGTGCTCCTTGACAAAACATACGAGTTGCAAATCATTGGACGATGCGTCCAGGAATGGGCGGGCCATCCAAGTCTGTTCACCTGCATCCAAGATGACACCAGGACGGTGAACTTTCTGCTATATCTTCAAAACTAAACAGTGAAACATGTTTCTGAAAACAATCGAGGTGAGAAATAAATGGTATAGTTGCTGAATGTGTGTTTATTTTTCACTAACAACCATTACTGTAAAAGTTCCACACAAGCTTCCTGAAACAATCAGCGGTTGACAGGAAGTCATTGGTGGTACTGTAAAAAAAGTCACACTGCCACCTACTGGCACGGCATAGTTACAAAGGCAGTTTTCACACCTTGGGGGGTCCCTTGTGAATGCATCGTTTCTGTGACACTGATGTGTGCACACAGATCTTGCTTTCCAGTTTTAGTGAAAACGGTGCGTGCAAAAAGCCCTTAAATGTCTTGAATGTAGAGTGACTGAATTTTGTTGTCATGATCCTTGGGTGTAAGAGATGAGATGAGATGAGATTCAACTTTATTGTCATTACAACATGTATGAATACAAGGTAACGAAACGTGACTTGGCATTTGGGCACGCTCTGCAGAGCGCATCCAAGGCCGGGGCAGCCGCTAGGTGCCAGTCATGTTACCAACCATGTTGGTAACATGACATGACATGTCATGACATGACATGTCATAATGACATGTTACCATGTCAGTGTATGTTACCAACTGGAAATTAATCATGTGCAATGCTTTTCAACAACCCCAATAGTAGCTTATTTACTCAAGAGGGGATTAACAGAAAACTGAAAACAGCAGCAACAACAGGTGGTGTTACCAGTAGCTGAGCAGTTTGTTGGAAGGCTGAGGTTTTTGGATCACAGAAACAATGACACATGGTTCTGATTACAAACATCCCAGCATTTTTGCATCCCTACATCATGGCCAGTTGACTGTAAAGTTTGGGTTTTAAGTGTGCAAGTATTTCCCTCTGAAAGTTGCTCTTGGGAACATGATGAAGAACTAACAGAGAAATTCAAATGAGTGAACAGCACCATTTCAACTAGATCTTAAAGATAAAGACAGCGAACAAGCTCTTCTGATTCTAGCTGCACAACATAAAGAGGAATATTTCTCGAGGGTGCCCTTTAAAGTTGTTTTTCAAATTATAAAAGTGAAGGAGGAAAACATGACTGCCTGCGTTCTTGTAGGAAAAATGTTTACAGAAACCCTGCAAGAAAGTGAGGTGACAGAGTGTTCCTGGAAGCTGAATCTTAACCAGAACCATCTTTAAAGGGCACTGCTGTATAGAGAAAGACTGGCATAAAATCAAGACAATTTTAGCTACTGTGACAGAAAATTTCTCATTCATTCTCTGAACAGAGTAAAACCTGTTTGGAGGACCCATGAAATGCATGTTTTGGCTGATGATTCATCACCTGTTTTTGTTGCAGTTGTAATATTCAGCAGAAGAGACTGACAGGTCTGATGCCAAACAACACAGTGAGTTGTTTCAACACTTGACAATCCTGGCTGTGGGCCCAGAGGAATCACATGCAAATGCTGAAATCAAAACAGTCAAGTACATTCAGAAGTAAAAAGGAAGAATTCAAATCTATTCATCAATGTCCCCTTTTGATTAGAATGAAGATGAATCAAATCAAAATACGCCATAGCATCATTTTGGATGTTTGCAACCTTGTCTGTTATACTGTATTTCCTGTTATATCTCCTCCGTGATGCTAAAAATTGCATTGTGGGTGGTGGGTCAGAAACACGACCTCAGTCCTCACAGATGTTGCTGTGGTCTGAGCTCCTCCAGCTGTTCTCAGACACACAGGCAGCCACAAGGCACTTGCCACACAGGCAGCCACAAGGCACTCGCACTTACACTTTTAATGTCACTCTTTCTCCTCTCCTCAGTTCATTTACATTGTCACATGGTGTGCAGATAGAGGTCAATGATTAGAGACTGCTTGAGAAAGGGCACAATTACACTAACCACAAGCCGGAGAAAAGCAGGTGCTAAAAGAAAAAAAAAAGTGCATATTACTAAGCTGCAGAATAACCCTGCTAAATGCCTTTTGCAGAAGAAATTGAGGTAGGAAGGTACCTGACTTGGGTGATAAGCTGAGAATTTGGGGAGGGGGGATCTTCAACTCTGCTCCTCTCTGTCCTATTCTTCCCTTATCCTCGTACGATTTCAAAAGCTCCATGTGCATCAAATCTTTATACAAAAGCTTTGATGAACAAAACATCAAAGATTCCATTTTTCAATGTTGTTTCTGCACACAGGGGGCTCTAGACAATCCAAAAAGAAAAGTGTTTTTTTCTTTTTATATTCAATTTGGCATATGCTGTAGGCTACTTACAACGGTCTTGATTTATGTTTAGCCTCTCTGCTTTTCCACGTCTTCTCTCTAGTGATGACAAGTCCAACATAGACCCCTGAAAAGAAGCCCCCTTTAAAAAATACCTTGGGAGAAGAAAGGCTAACAGCAGCAATCATGTCACTTACGTAAGTCATGTACCGGCTCAAAGGGAACGACATAAAGAATCCAACCCCAATAGTATAACTTCTCTCTCATCTCTTTTTTTAGAGAATTGCAAATTAAAACAAACAAGATTGTTGCACACTGCACAACTGTTATGGTTATCATGCTGTAGGGAGAGATCATCTCCTTTCAGTCTACCCCAGCAATACAGATAAATCCAGTAAGATCTGGGTTCCCTCTGTTGTCTGAATAGGGTAACCTGTGCTACTTGAACTGGGCTAATTGATCCTGCAAGTGGCAAGGATTGTTGACCACCTCAGCTCAGCTGACATTTGAATAAGGCAATGCAGATAAACACACAATGAAATAGGTGTCACCATGACACAGGAATCTGAAGATTGTTCTTCATTATTCTGAAATTATCCTAACTAGTACATACCCGTGCATACCTGTCCATGCCCGTAGAAACCAAGTATAAGCAAGTATTTCTGCATGCCCATTGCTGAAGGGTCTCCTCCTGTCTCAGATGGCTGTGTTGTTCACAGTCATACCTGTGGCGTACTGCTCGAACCTGAGGTGCTTCATCTTCACAGCATCTTTTCTGACATGCAGCAGTTCTCCTCACTCTATTGCTCTCCATCTGGTGGTTCTTCTTCTTCTTCTTCTTCTTCTTCTTCTTCTTCTAGACCACTGGTTGAGGGATAGGTGTGTTGTAATTCCAGTTCATGGACAGGATCATGAAAATAGATCTGAGCAAAACGTGGCTTTCGACCCTGTTCAGGAAGACCCGTGCATGCCCATAGAAACCAAGAAACCGGAGCACCCGGAGAAAATCAGCGCTTTGCTTGGCATTTTACACATTTGTAGTGTAGACTGGCATTCTTCAAGGTTACACATTTTTACTGTGTCAGCACCTCTTTAAAAACAACATTGCTCAGAAAGCAACGCTTTTCATCATCTTGAGCAAGAATACGAAGACTGCTTGATCTGCCAACTCTGCTTGCGGCAACGTAGAATTAGCCATGACAGAAGAAATCTGTTGTGCAGAAAACACCAATGCGCTGTAAAGACTGGCCCTGTGACTTATTCACAGTCATGGCAAAGCAGCGCCTTACTGGAACCTGTTAATGTCGCAAGGTGAATAGAAACATGTCAGATGGTGTGAGTGTGATTCGTGGAATCAGGAGAGTGCATCCAACATTGACACCAATCACAGCTGTTGCAACCAACAGGTGAGGGATGGTCTTTATGACATCATAAAGACATCAAGGCCGGCATAGGACATCATGGTCTATATGACTTCATATAGACCTCAAGGCAGGCATCACTGTATATGACATCATAAAGACATCAAGGCTCAATCACAGATGTTGCAACCAACAGGTGAGGGATAGTCTCTGCATCATAGGACATCTTCTTCATCTTTCAGATTTGATTGGCGGTTGGCAACCAGCTTACAGGTGTATTACCGCCACGTCCTTCACTCTATATCACAGGTGTCAAACTCATTCCATGGAGGGCCAAGACCCTGCAGGTTTTACCTCCACCCAGTGTCATCAGCAGGTGTTTTCACTGATCAGCAATCAGTGTGAAGAAATTCAGTGAAATCACCTGCTGAAGACACTGGGTGGAGGTAAAACCTGCAGGGTCTTGGCCCTCCATGGAATGAGTTTGACACCCCTGCTCTATATCATCACTCTATCTGGTCAGGAGCAGTAGTCCTTCTATCATCATTGCTGTGTCCAATCAAACTTCAACTCTATCTTCAGACATCACTCTTCTTCGTCTCCTCATACTTCACTCTACATCATCACGCTATTTGGTCAGGAGCTGTAGTCCTATCATCATTCCTGTGTCCAATCGAATCTCAACTCTATCTTCAGACATCACTCCTCTTCATCTCCTCGTACTTTATATCATTACTTCACTCTACTAGTACATACCTGTGCATACCCA
Organism: Pholidichthys leucotaenia; assembly: GCA_020510985.1. Classification (NCBI taxonomy): domain Eukaryota; kingdom Metazoa; phylum Chordata; class Actinopteri; order Cichliformes; family Pholidichthyidae; genus Pholidichthys; species Pholidichthys leucotaenia. Next base: position 296,376,551 of record CM035841.1, on the reverse strand, counting down.
CTCATGGCCATAGAAACCAAGTACAAGAAGATATTTCTGCATACCCATTGCTGAAGGGTTACCTCCTGTCTCAGACAGCTGTGTTGTTCACAGTCATGCCTGTGGCGTACTGCTCAAACCTGAGGTGTTTCATCTTCACGGCATCTTTTCTGACGTGCAGCAGTTCTCCTCATTATATTGTTGTCCATCTGGTGAGTCTTCGTTCAGACCACTGGTTGAGGGATAGGTGCGTCGTAATTCCAGTTCATGACAGGATGACGAAAATCGATCTGAGCAAAAAGTGGCTTTAAGTGGCTTTCGACCCTGTTCAGGAAGGCCCTTGCATGCCCGTAGAAACCAAGAAACCGGAGCACCCGGAGAAAATCAGCGCTTTGCTTGGCATTTTACACATTTGTAGTGTAGACTGGCATTCTTCAAGGTTACACATTTTTACTGGGTGAGCACCTTTTTAAAAACCACATTGCTCAGAAAGTGACACTTTTGCTTAATTTCTTCATCTTGAGCAAGAATATGAAGACTGCTTGATCTGCCAACTGTGCTCGCGTCAACGTAGAATTGGCCATGGCTGAAGAAATCTGTTGTGCAGAAAACGCCAACACGCTGTAAAGACTGGCCCTGTGACTTATTCACCTTGCCAATTTTGGGCCATATGACATCATAAAGACGCATTAGTCTATCAATCAATCAATCAACTTTATTTATAAAGCACTTTAAAAGCAACACTCGTTACACAAAGTGCTGTACAGCAAGAGAACATAAAAGCAGGGCACTAACACAAAGGGCGCTGTCACAAGAACCACAGTAAAAAAAAAAAATTCATAAATAAAATAAGTAAAATAAATAAAAATCCATTTCATTCAATAAAATCAATGTCTCATACTGGGTTGAAGGCCAGGGAGTAAAAGTATGTTTTAAGACGTGTTTTAAAAATAGACAGTGAAGGTGCTTGTCTGATGTCCATGGGTAAATCATTCCATAACCTGGGGGCCATGATCGAAAAGGCTCTGTCCTCTCTGAGCTTGTGCCTCGCCTTTGGTACCTTCAAAAGCAGCTGTTCAGCTGACCTAAGGGACCGGGTGGGAGCGTAGGGATGCAGAAGCTCAGAGAGGTAAGGCAGAGCAAGACCGTTCAAGGATTTAATATCAAATAAAAGAATTTTAAAATGAACTCTAAAATACACAGGCAACCAGTGGAGTGAAGCTAAGATGGGTGTGATGTGATCTCTTCCACGTGTACCTGTTAAAAGACAAGCAGCGGCGTTTTGAACCAGCTGCAGACGGAAAAGAGATGACTGGCTGACACCGGCGTAAAGTGCGTTACAGTAATCCAGCCGAGATGAAATAAAAGCTTGGATTACTGTTTCCAGGTGTGGTCTAGAGAGAATGGATTTTACTTTTGCTAAACGCCTTAGATGAAAGAAGCTGGATTTTACCACAGAACAAATTTGCGTGTCTAATTTAAAATCATTGTTCATGATAAAACCAAGGTTCCTAGCTGTGGATTTAACATAAGGAATAAGGGGGCCCAAGTATACAGGAAGGGACTCACAGGGGCGACTAGGTCCAAACACCATCACTTCGGTCTTCTTGTCATTAAAATTTAGGAAGTTTAGGACCATCCAAGACTTTGTCTTCAATGCATGCCAGGAGTGAGTTTACTGATGAGGCAGCTTTTTGTTTTAGAGGGACATAAATCTGACAGTCATCAGCATACAGGTGGAAAGAGATGCCATGCTTTTTAAAAAATGGAACCCAGTGGAAGTATGTACAGAGAAAAAAGCATGGGCCCTAGAAATGACCCCTGTGGGACCCCGTATGGCAGAGGAGCAGAAGAGGATTCAAACCCAGACATGCTAACTTTAAAAGTCCTGTCTGCCTGTGATGTCCTGTCTAGGCATCGTGAGTGATGGTCTATATGACATCATAAAGACACATTTGTCTATATGATGGCATCACGAGTCCTATGTTGCCTGATATCATGGGATCATCATAGGACATCATGCAGACATCCTAGGGCATCCTATGATGTGCTATGTCTATATGACATCATGCAGACATCAATATGATGGCATTGCGAGTCCTATGATGCCTGAGATCATAGGATCATCATAGGACATCAGGCAGACATCATAGACCGTCCTATGATGTCCTATGATCGTGACTGACAGACATTCTTGCATTTATAGAGTGATGTCATCACTCTACACATGTTGCCATGGCCAAGATGTCAGCCACCTTCTTTCCTTAGGACATCATGAAGGACATCATGGTCTACAGTTAGGCCCAGAAATATTTGGACAGTGACACAAGTTTTGTTATTTTAGTTGTTTACGAAAACATATTCAGGATACAATTATATAATCAATATGGACTTAAAGTGCAGACTCTCAGCTGTAATTTGAGAGTATTCACATCCAAATTGGAGCAAGGGTTTAGGAATTACAACTCTTTGATACATAGCCGCCTCTTTTTCAAGGGACCAAAAGTAATTGGACAATTGACTCAGAAGGCTGCAAAAAAAAAATAAATAAAATAACAAGACTGCATGGGCTCTTCCCTCGTTAACTTGTCATCAATTAAGCAGTTAAAAGGTCTGGAGTTGATTCCAGGTGTGGCGTTTGCATTTGGAAGCTGTTGCTGTGAACACACAACATGCGGTCAAAGGAGCTCTCAATGGAGGTGAAACAGACTGTCTTAAGGCTGAAAAAAAAAGAAGAAATCCATCAAAGAGATAGCAGAAATGTTAGGAGTGGCCAAATCAAGAGTTTGGTACATTTTGAGAAAAAAAAGAGTGCACTGGTGAGCTTGGGAACTCAAAAAGGCCTGGACATCCATGGGAGACAACAGTGGTGGATGATTGCAGAATCCTTTCCATGGTGAAGAACAACCCCTTCACAACATCCACTCAAGTGAAGAACACTCTCCAGGAAGTAGGTGTATCAGTATCTAAGTCTACCATAAAGAGAAGACTTCATGAGAGTAAATACAAAGGATTCACCACAAGGTGCAAACCATTAATCAGCCTCAAAAATAGAAAGGCCAGAATTGACTTTGCCAAAAAACACCTGAAGAAGCCAGCCCAGTTCTGGAACAGCATTCTTTGGACAGATGAGACTAAGATCAACCTGTAGCAGAATGATGGGAAGAAGAAAGTTTGGAGAAGAATTGGAACAGCTCATGATCCAAAGCACACCACATCTTCTGTAAAACATGGTGGAGGCAGTGTGATGGCATGGGCATGCATGGCTTCCAATGGCACTGGGTCACTTGTGTTTATTGATGATGTGACAAAAGACAGAAGCAGCCGGATGAATTCTGAAGTGTATAGGGATATACTTTCTGCTCAGATTCAGCCAAATGCAGCAAAGTTGATTGGACGGTGCTTCACAGTACAGATGGATGATCCAAAACATACTGCAAAAGCAACCCAGGAGTTTTTTAAAGCAAAGAAGTGGAATATTCTGCAATGGCCGAGTCAGTCACCAGATCTCAACCCAATCGAGCATGCATTTCACTTGCTCAAGACAAAACTTAAGGCAGAAAGACCCACAAACAAGCAACAACTGAAGACAACTGCAGTAAAGGCCTGGCAAAGCATCACAAAGGAGGAAACCCAGCGTTTGGTGATGTCCATGGGTTCCAGACTTCAGGCAGTTATTGCCTGCAAAGGACTCTCAACAAAATATTGAAAAGTAACATTTTACTTAGGGTTATGCTTATTTGTCCAATTACTTTTGAGCCCCTGAAATGAGGAGCGTTTGTACAAAAATAGCTACAATTCCTACATGTTTAATCATATATTTTTGTTCAACCCCTTGAATTAAACCTTAAAGTCTGCACTTCAATTTTGTTGTAGTTGTTTCATTTCAAATCCAATGTGGTGGCATGCAGAGCCCAAATCATGAAGATTGTGTCACTGTCCAAATATTTCTGGGCCTAACTGTATATGACATCACAAAGACATCAAGGCAGGCATGATGTCCTGTGATGCAGACATCATAGGAACATCATAAGCTGTCCTATGATCTATGATCGTGACACACAGACACAGATTTCTTAAATTTATGGAGTGATGATGATGATGATTTATAGAGTGATTTTGAAGCTGCAGAGGACAATTGTGTGTGCCACAGTTACACAAATATCACATAGGCTACATAGGCTAACAGTGAAAAGTTTCCTTTAAGAGCATTTTTTTCCATCAGTCCAGTTTACAGCACTCTACAGCTGTTGTATAGCTGAGACCTATCCTGAAACGAAAGCTGTGAGAGACGCAATGGGTTGGCACAGAACAGTCTCCCTGTTCAGCCCGCACAAACTTGCACAGTGCAACCGTCTGCACTGTGCTCTTTCATGCATTCCAGTTCACCCTGCATTAATGTGCACCACCCTGTGATTTTCTTCTCTTTTGCTGTGAAAGCGATACACAAACACATGGCCCCACTAAATAAGTGCAAGGACGCACACACACAGGCACGCATGCACACGCGCGCGCACACACACACACACGTGTTCAGTGCTGATGTGGAAAAAAATTACTGTAATTACGTAAAAGTTTGGGCACACTTTACAACCCTGTCCATTAAAACAGAGGACAAAGAGCAGCAACCATTGAACTATATTAGATAGATTGTTGTATTCTAATCAACCACTGATCTGTGCTGAGTTTGACACTGGGCAACAAAATTAAAAGGCTTGTAAAAATGCTGGTGATTCAACTAATCAGCAGTGGGGACTTGCATCCCCAGCTTCCAGGTTTGCAGTGATGTAAGGCCATGAAACTTGATAAACTGGAGAAATGCAGTGTTATCTGTGAGTGATCACACCTGCGTCCCCTTGAAGTTTGAAAAAGCCATGGAGGGTTGTTATTTAGTTTGAAAGTGGCTATCGAGAGAGATGGGCTGTGCTTTTTATCAGCTGGAAGGAGGTTGTGTGACCTTAATAGATGTCCAAAGGTTATTTGTAAAACTCAAAAGACCAATGCACAGTACCTAACACTTGCTTACAATAAAGTTTTCAAACATTTTCATTGTGATGTAATGGGGCATCAGTGAGCTCCTGCTCCACATCTGGTTTAAAGGGTGGTTGGAGCTTCAAGTCCCCTCTAAAATATCTGCTTTGGAAAGCCATTACTGCGTGTTTTGTGTTCTACATCACCCTTTTCTAGGTTTAATGAAGAGGATGGCCAGCTGGACGATGTTGTTATCATATACAGTACGGGGGGCTGAAAAGTTCATAGGCTGAAAAGTTCATAGTAGTCAAATTTGACCAAATGTGGTTTATTTTTCAACCGCAGGGATCCAAGTGCTGCAACACCGATGGAAGAAGTGTGTGGATCTAAGGGGAGACTGTGGTGAAAAATAAACCACATTTGGTAATTTGACCACTACGAACTTTTCACCCCCCCCCCCACCCATATATACAGTAAATATAAACAATGAGCAGCTACTTACATATTTCCACATAGGTCAACCTCTACTTCCTGGATGTACTGCACTTCCATCAAATTTTTTGGACCTCAGTTGAAGCCAAAGTCTACGCAGTGGAAACCATGAAGCAGAACTTTGCTTCAGAATCAGGTTCCCACCCATAGTCATTCATTACAGTTTATGCAGCAGCACATAGGCAGCTCCCTCAAAAATGACCAATCTCAAATACTAATAATACCAAATTAAAACAACTGATTCAAAAACACTTGAACACAAATCATCAGTTTCAGTTTTCTCAATAATGGGGGGAAGAGGGGCTTATTTTTTACCACTGCCCACAGATTGAGACGTGTGAGCTTCACTTTTTTAGAGCTTGGTGGTATGCTCTGGAGAGAAGAGGAATGAAAGCCAGTAGAAGCAAGACAGAATACATGAGTCTGAATGAGAGGGAAGCAGGTGCAATGGTGAAGATGGAAGGAGTAGCAGTAGTGAAAATAGATGAGTTTAAATACCTGGGGTCAACCATCCAAAGCAATTGAAAATGCACAAGAGGTGAAGAAGAGAGTGCATGCAGGGTGGAGTGGGTGGAGATGAGTGTCAGGGATGATTTGTGACAGAAAGGTAGCAGCAAGAGTGAAAGGGAAGATTTACAAGACGGTAGTGAGACCTGCTACGATGTATGGTTTGGAGACGGTGGCACTGACAAAAAGGCAGGAGGTGGAGCTGGAGGTGGCAGAGTTGAAGATACTAAGATTTTCATTGGGAGTGAGTACGAGAAACAAGATTAGAAATGAGTATATCAGAGGGGCAGCTCAGGCTGAGCGGTTTGGAAACAAAGTAAGAGAGGCAAGACTGAGATGGTTTGGACTTGTGCAGAGGAGGGATAGTGGATATACTGGACAAAGGCTGTTGAAGATGGAGCTGACAGGCAGGAGGAAAAGAGGAAGACCACAGAGAAGATTTATGGATGTAGTGAAGGAGGACATGGAGAGGGCTGGTGTTACAGAGGGAGATGCAAGGGGTAGGGTGAGATGGAGGCAGATGATCCGCTGTGGTGACCCCTAAAGGGAGCAGCCAAAAGAAGATGTTGTCCATCTTTATTTAGAGTCTATGGTAAATAAGCTGCACTGGTGGCCTAATTTTAGAGCATCTTCCCCATCTACCCTCATGTCCTAACTGGGTCATACATATGAAAATGGTACTTCCTGCCTTGATCCTCAGCATGATAGAATAGGGAAATGAAAGTTAATGCACAGAGCTCCCAGAGGTTTGTTCTGCTGCAGGCCACTTTACCAAGCAGTAGTGAAGCCCTGAATCTGCCTTTGACCTTCACATTGTGCCCCCTAGAAACTTTAGAATATGTTGGCACACACTGAGACATGGTACTGCAATGCAAATATTAAACCCCTGCCCCATGATGGGAAGTCTGTTTCTTCAAGGTCTGCCTGATTTTTCCTTTTATCTTGATGCCAGCCCTTAAGGCCATACCATATAGCGTGGTTTACGTCAATGCTTATATCCTCTAATGGCCTGTATGTGCACAGCTTCTGAGCGAGATTGTATCCCTGTTCAAAGAACTATGGTTAATTTTAGCAAATTAGAAATTAAATGAATAAAATATTGTAGCCTATCAAAATTAATAAGCCCAAGGTCTCATGAGACATTCTTTGTCTCATGTGGGTCCAGGTGGCTCAAAGGGTTAAAGACAAGAATATTTTTAAAAAAAAATCTGTTAAAAAACCACTTGAAACCACTGCCTGGGAGCAGCTCTGCGATCCACATGGTGAGGACATCGATGGCCTCACTCACACCATCACGGACTACATCAGCTTCTGTGTGGACAACACTGTACCCACCAAGACCATATCGTGTTGCTCAAACAACAAACCCTGGATCAACCCTGAGATAAAAACACTTCTGAGAGAGAAGAAGAGGATCTTCAGGTCGGGGAACGGGGAGATGCTGAAGTCCGTACAGAGGGAGCTGAGGAGGAAGATCAGAGAAGGCAAGGACAGCTTCAGGAAGAAGATGGAGGACAAGTTGCAACAGAGTGACATTGGTGGGGTCTGGAGAAACCTTAAAACCATCTCTGGGCTCCAGAATACCTCCTCCCAGGCCACGGGGGGCAGGGAGTGGGCGAACAATCTGAACCTGTTTTTTAATAGGTTTGACCAACCGCCCTCCCCCCCGACTGCACAACAACCACTGCTGCCTCTAAAGACATCGAGTCCTGCTGCCCACACCCCACTCCACCAACACCCCCCCACTCCCAACACACAGCCCCCCAACATGACCCTCACTAAGACCCAGGTGAGGACGGAGCTGAGGAAGATCAAGGCGAGGAAGGCGTCGGGACCTGACGGCATCAGCGCAAAGCTCCTCAAGTCCTGCGCAGATCAGCTGTGTGGGATTGTGGAGCTCATCTTCAACCTGAGCCTGAAGTTGGGGAGGGTACCACAGTTGTGGAAAACATCTTGTGTGGTACCTGTACCAAAGACTTCCTGCCCCAAAGACCTGAACAGCTACAGACCAGTGGCCCTGACGTCCCACATGATGAAGACCCTGGAGAGACTGCTCCTTGCTCACCTCCGCCCCCTGGTGGGACCAGCGATGGATCCACTCCAGTTCGCCTACCAGCATGGCATTGGAGTGGAGGATGCAGTGATCTTCCTCCTTCACTGTTCTCTGTCCCACCTGGAGAAGCCCGGGAATGCGGTGAGGATCGTGTTCTTTTGACTTCTTCAGTGCTTTCAACACCATCCAACCGATGATCCTGAAGGACAAGCTGCTGTGCGCAGGGGTGGACCAGCACCTGTCATCATGGATCCTGGACTACCTCACTAACCGGCCACAGTTTGTGAGAACCCGGGACTGTGTGTCCGACACGATCATCGGTAGCACGGGGGCCCCCCAGGGAACAGTTTTGGCTCCCTTCCTGTTCACCCTTTATACTGCGGACTTCTCACACAACACAACACACTGCCATCTACAGAAGTTCTCTGATGACTCTGCGATCGTCGGCCTCATCTCTAGCGGAGATGAAGCTGAGTACAGAGGACTTATCCAGGACTTCGTGGACTGGTGCCATCGGAACTGCCTCCAGATCAACGCGAGGAAAACTAAGGAGCTGGTGGTGGACTGCCACAGGCAAGGACAACCCCTCACAGCACCAGTAAACATACAGGGAACAGACATTGAGATGGTGACATCCTACAAGTACCTGGGTGTTCATTTGAACAATAAACTAGACTGGTCACACAATACCGACGCACTCTACAAGAAGGGACAGCGCAGGCTGTTCCTACTGAGGAGACTCAGGTCTTTTGGTGTACAAGAGGCGCTGCTGAGGACATTCTACGACACCGTGGTGGCATCAGCCATCACTTTTGGAGTGGTCTGCTGGGGCAGTGGCATTACAGCAGCTGATAGGAAGAGACTGAACAAACTGACCAAGAAAGCTAGCTCTGTCCTGGGGCAGCGCCCTGACCCAGTGGAGGAGATAGGACAGAGAAGGATGATGGCTAAACTGTCATCTCTGCTGGAGTCCGAGTCCCACCCTATGCAGGACATACTGAACGCACTGAGGAGCTCATTTAGCAGCAGACTACATCATCCTAGGTGCACAACCGAGAGGTTTCGCAGGTCCTTCCTACCTACGGCTGTCAGACTGTATAACCTAAGCAGGGCTGCTCGCAGAGATAGCAAAAAGACGTGACAACCTAATAGTATTGAATGCATAAGACGCAATAGACTTACACAATGGTCCCCTCCAGCATATACAACTAGGACAATATTGGTCACTACGGAGGGTGACAATATGTATGGGTACATATTCATACTATGTAGGATAACTAAGTAGACGGTTATGCTGTTTATTCCATCTTGCTACAATGCTCCGCACTTTGTATATACAGTATATTTATATATTTATGTGTATGTATGTATATCCACTGCTCTTATTTATATCTTCCGTATCTTCTTGACTATTGCTCTGAGTGTTGCTATCCCTGTGCTGTTGCAATCCTGGAATTTCCCCATTGTGGGACTAATAAAGGCTTATCTTATCTTAAAAAGTGACTACTGTAATGATGCAAGATGAAAAACAAACAAACAAACACGAATACATCAACTAGTCAACAAATTTCTTTACAAAATTCCGTGGATGCCTTTTCCTCTCATTGAAATATTCAGAGGTTTTGTCTAGAAAATTGAAAAATGTAAAACACAGTGCAGATTTTCTGTAAATAGTTCTTTAAATGGCACTTCAGTGTAATAATGCAACACAGAAAAAATAGAAAGGTGTCAATAGTTGGTTGGATGCCATAAGAATGCACCATAAAAAAGATAATAATCTGATGAATAGTGAAAACGTGTAGGACCTCGGAGAGCGGACTAGCTCGTCTTTGACATATAGCTCGCCAGAGATTTACACTTTTGCTATTAGGCCTACATGCATAAATTAGACGGGCAGTATGATGAGCACTTGTCAGGTGTTTATGTCATGCTGGGGAGCTAAGACAAATACACTGAGTGAGTAAGTATGTAAATAAAACACAACACCACATCCGAGGATTGGAGCAGTGCCAGCTTGTTTTCCCCAGATTAAAGGTCATTCATCACGAGACCGGTGTTTTATGTAAATTCACCCAATGCTTTTATGTTCTGCATTATTGACTACATAAGCAGTCAATGCAAGGTAATAAGTGCCGGTCAAAGGGCAACTTTTCCACAGATGTCTTTTCACAGCATCTTGTTCTGATTACTAAACCTTTATTATAATAAAATATATATATATTCCATACTATTTCATTCATATTTTTATCACACAAGGTGTGCATATGTGATGGTATGATTGTTTAATAGCAGCTTAATTATTGCACAAATAAATACTGCAGCTTTACACAGTAAAGTACTGCAAATGCTGCAGTAAAATCATCTTGCACATGCTTAGATGAATTTTATTATTACTTAAAAACTTGAAGATCATATTATTTCCCAAGTAGATTTATCTCAGTAATCCAAATCAAGTGATCCCTCATTACAGTACAGTATAATAGTTGATCTTTGTTCCCACATCACAAACTGAGCTGTCACTGAGAGAAGAAGTGAACATTAATTTGTGTCTACTGAACCATTTAATGAACATTTCAGGAAGAAAGACCAATAATCAGTGTTTGCTTTATCTTTCCTGCTGAATATAAACTAATATTAATCATGCTCATTAAAATTTCAAATTTTATTTTTCATTTTAAAGGTTCATAGATTAATGTTTATTACATTTGTTCACAAGCTGAATAAGGATTCATAAATGTCGCCATCTGGCATCTTTGGTGAAAGGCGAGTCCCTGATCAAGTTTTACTGTAAGAATGTGACAAGACTAAAAAAATAGACAAAAAAAATAGCTTGACTAGAATCATGGGCAGAACTTTGTTTCAAACATTGGGCGGGGGGGGGGGGGGGTGAAATCTCTGCCCGTATAAGGATTTTTAAAAAATCTTGTTATTATAGGACTGTCAGCACATCAGTACAGACAGTTGTCTTCAATGTCCTCTTTTTTCATTTTTAAAGGAAAAGGATTTTTTAAGTAAAAAAATGACAGTATACAGTATGTATCCGAGTGCGGAGGAAGAGTGCAAAATCATTAACTTTGATTAAAGGACAAGGCTAATTATTTATTTTGGCATTGCCATATTAGTAACAGTTGTAAAAAATTATTTCTATTTCCCTGATTTACCAAATCTATATTCAGCCTTGTAATATCTGCCACGCGAGTTCACTTGTACCATCATAACAGCCGCTTACATTTCTCCGGATGCTAATGCTAAGCTTGCTATGAAAGAACTGCATGCAGCTATTAGCAAACAACAAACTGCACACCCAGAGGCAGCATTTATTGTGGCGGGTGATTTTAACCACTCTAACCTCAAGACAGTGCTTCCTAAATTCTACCAGCATGTCTCCTGTCACACAAGAGGGGACAAAACATTGGACCATGTTTACACCAATATTGTGGGAGCCTACACAGCAACTCCCCTCCCCCACCAAGGTCAGTCTGATCACTTATCCTTGTTCCTTACCCCCAAGTATGTACTGCTCATCAACCGGGTGAAGCCATCAGTGAGGACCATCAAAGTGTGGCCAGAGGGGGTTGACTCTGTACTCCAGGAGAAGTTTAGGAACACAGACTGGAGTATGTTCACCTCTCAGGCTACCTGTGGCTCCCACATAAACATCAACTCTTACACCCACTCAGTCCTGGACCATATCAACACCACTATTGACAGTGTCACCACGGAAAGACAGATCACCACGTACCCAAATCAGAAGCCGTGGATGAACAGAGAAGTGCGGCTTCTGCTAAAAGCATGTAACAATGCCTTTAGATCTGGTGATGCACAGGCCTACAGTTCATCCAGGGCAGATCTGAAGAGGGGCATCAAGAAGGCCAAGCACAGCTACAAGCTGAAGGTGGAGGAACATTTTGGGGACTCTGACCCCCGACGTATGTGGCAGGGCATTCAAGCTATCTCTGATTATAAGCCCAGCAACTCCATACCTATAGCCATGACTGTGCCCTTTCTCAATGAGCTAAATGACTTCTATGCTCGTTTTGACAAGGACAACAACGAAAAGAACATCAATTTCCCACCCTCTGATGACCTCCACCACCTCACACTCACCCACACCGACGTCCGTAACGCACTGAGTCATGTCAACATACGTAAGGCTGCTGGCCCTGATGGCATTCCTGGGCGTGTGCTGAGGGCATGCGCTGAGCAGCTGGCAGGGGTCTTCACAGACATCTTCAATCTGTCCCTGGCCCAGGCCGTGGTACCAGCGTGCTTCAAGACCACTTCAATAGTACCAGTGCCGAAACATTCAACACCATCGTGCCTAAATGACTATCGCCCTGTGGCACTGACGCCCATAGTCATGAAGTGCTTTGAGCGACTGGTCTTGGCACAGCTCAAAAAAGGCCTGCCCCCTACACTGGACCCTCATCAGTTCGCCTACCGGAGCAACAGGAGTACAGAGGATGCGGTTTCTACAGCGCTGCACTATGTACTCTCACACCTGGATGACAAGAACACCTACGCAAGAATGCTGTTTGTTGACTTCAGCTCAGCATTCAACACAGTTATCCCCTCCAAGTTGCTCACTAAACTTGGGGACCTGGGAATCAGTACCTCCACCTGTAACTGGATCATGGATTTTCTGACCAACAGACCCCAGCATGTTAGGTCAGGCCCCAACCGTTCTTCCGTCATCACACTCAACACTGGTGTACCACAGGGCTGTGTGCTCAGCCCATTCCTCTACTCCCTCTACACCCATGACTGCAGGCCTATGTATGGATCCAATTCCATCATAAAGTTCGCAGATGACACCACGGTGATTGGACTCATCAGGGACAACGACGAGTCAGATTATAGGGCAGAGGTTGAGCACTTGGCTACTTGGTGCGCTGACAATAACCTGCTCCTTAACACCAGCAAAACCAAGGAGCTCATAGTGGACTACAGGAAGGAGAGGGAAGAGACACATGACCCCATCCATATCAATGGCATAGCTGTTGAACGTGTCCCCAGCTTCAAATTCCTGGAGACCCACATCTCGGAGGACCTGTCCTGGTCAGTTAACACCACCAGCCTGATCAAGAAGGCCCATCAGCGCCTCTTCTTCTTGAGGACACTGAAGAAGAACCATCTGTCAACTGACATCCTGGGCAACTTCTACCGCTGCGTGATAGAGAGCACCCTGACCAACTGTATCACAGTCTGGTATGGGAGCTGCTCTGTCGCTGACCGCAAGGCGCTGCAGCGGGTGGTGAAAACCGCCCAACGCATCACAGGGACTCCACTTCCAGTTATAGAGGACGTCTACAGGAAAAGATGTCTGCGCCGGGCACGCAGCATTCTTAGGGACTCCAACCATCCTGCTCATGGACTGTTTCAGCTTCTCCCCTCCAGAAAGCATTTCAGAAGCCTTCGGACTAGAACCAGCAGGTTTAGGAACAGTTTCTTTCCAACAGCTGTCACATTATTGAACTTAGTTCCCCGCTGACTCTCTTACCATCATCTCTTACCATCCTCACCTGTACATAACTGCATAACTACATAACTACATCTAACTTATTGCACATTATTTGCACATAACAGTACTCTTAACTTTCTGCACTGCTGCATATATTTGCATATATTTGCTTAAATTGCACATACTGTTAATTACCGTATATACTGCACTGCTGTCCTTTGCACTTCTGATTGGATGCTAACCTGTGTTTTGTTACCTTGTATTCATACATGTGTAATGACAATAAAGTTGAATCTAATCTAATCTAATAGTCTATGCCAATATGAAGCAGCAGGCCTATTTATTAAGATGGAAGAAGTGGCAAAGAATATTTTATATCTTTCTAAGTTTTTGGCACTGAAAATCTACCATGAATTACATCCTCCAAAAATATCCATGAAGTACCAATTTTAAACCATTTGTACATTAACTGAGCTTTTTTATATCAAGAGCAAGAATGTGGCAGCAGCAGGGTGAACCAAGAAGGAGAGGAGAGAGAAGGTAAAGGTAACCAGAGAATCAGCATAGGTGTCCGGAGGGATAGAAAGACAGATGACTAGAGAGAGAGAGAGAAGAGACACACATGACCAGGTAACAATAGCCAAAACTTGATTTCTGCCACTGCTGAAATACTTAATGCATGATGGGTATTAACCCTTAAACCGGCAAGATTTCATGGACAGATTGCGTCCCTAGCGGCACAGCACAGCGCTGCACCTGTCATATGATGTTATACGACGTGGCCAAAAACTCCCCAGCTGATTTAAGTTGTATAAAGGATTCCACCTCACAAGGTGGCAGACACGTATAACTGACTGCTCTTGCCTTGGAGGAATTATGGCGGACATAGAACCATCCTGAAACCTCACCAGAGAAGAAGAGTTTGTAAACAAATCTAGATCTTACTTGATTGCAAGACTGAGGAAGCATTTGCTCCCAAATTTGTCAACTATGATTCTAAAAAGAGATTATTTAGCTTATAAAGGTAAACGTTTACATTTTGTTATAACAGAACATTCTGTTATAACAGACTGTCTGAAACAGTCTGTTTTTGTCACAATCTCTGAGTGCGGGAGGATTCCACCGGGCTCAGTCTTTCTTGTCTTTTTTCATGTTTGTACTGTGTTGTTCTGAGTTGTAACTCCTGTTTGATTTGTCACATATTCTGTATTGTGTCTTAGTATGATCTAGCTTCCTGTTTATGTTCATATAGTTTGTTATTCACATTTTTGAGGTTACTTGTCTTTATTTTGCCACCGCTTTATATTTTTCTTATTCTGTTATGTGTTCTGTCTTTAGGTTGACAGCTGTCAGTACGTTTCCGGGTTGTCAGCCTGCCCTCCCCTCTCTCCTTACTCTCAGCTGGTCTAAATTGTATCATTGCTTTCTCCTGCCCACTCATGTGACCCACACCCGTCACTACTTGTGTAATTTGTTTCATATCCTATATAAGGGCAGTTATTTTCTTTTCCCGTTGCCGCAGTCTTGTTGAGTTCTCCTCGTCTCCACCACAGCTCTACCTCGCTGTGGTGCGTTCCCTCAGTAAGTTTATTCGTTGATTGTATTGTGTTAGAGCACTATGTGGACTTTATGTTATTTTCATTAAATATCACAAATTCACAGTTCAGCACGTGGGTCTCGCCTCTCTGCCCCGAAAGGCAGTCCATGACAGTTTTCAGCCTGACATTAATAAGCCATAATGTAATCCATTAATTAAATTATCTTGCTATGTGTGCAAAATGATTTAAGTATACATTTAAAACTAACGTGAAAGTTATTTTTCTAAGAAACTAATTAATCATGTAGTAATTGGTAAAGTAACTCAATTACTTTTAAAAAGAAGTAACTAGTAACTGTAATTAGTCACTAGTTTTTAGTAACTTGCCCAATACTGCATGTGCGTGTGTGCTACCGCAGCGGTGTGTTACGCCGTTTCACATACACCACATTTATCCCCCCCCCCCGAGAAGCTTAGAACATTACACCCATATGAATTAGCTTTAGCAGGAATGGGCAAATAAAACATGTATTTTAGTGTATTGGCTAAAGTGAAATGAAGTAGAACATATTCAAGACTGAGCCGAATGGGCCGGTATCAAGAACCACTTTAAACATGTCAACCATAGCATTTCTAACTGAGCAGCCGGGTAGACTGCCGGTGTACTCGCATGGTCATGTGGGTTATTCTGCCACGAAACAGACCATGCCCTGACTAAACATGAGCTTGTAGAGGGTGTAAAGAAAGGATGTGGAGGCGAGGCACGAGCGCAGGTTGACACAGGTTCTTTATTGACCCTCTAACATAAATACAGCCTGTGGACCCCAGCGTGGACTGCTGGGGGCTGTGTGTCTGGTAGGAGAGCTACTGCGTTTGGTATAACAAGCTCTTTTATACAGTTATACAGACAGAGAGAATACATGGCACATTAGCATAGTGATATACATATCAGTCAATACATCTCATTAGCGTGACCAACTGGCGCCCGGATGTCCTCTCCTTGGTCTGGGGATGTATACATGACAGTCCATTGCTCTGATTGCCCCCTGGGGCTCTCTGTCTGTATGTAAATTGTCCTCCGTTTCCTCTAGCCCTGCTGAGTGTGAAATAGTGTCCGTCAGCAGTGTGTTGGGTCACCACAAGCTTAGGCTATGTTCACACTACAAGTTTTAATGCTCAATTCTGATTTTTTTGCACAAATGTGACCCATATCTGATTTTTTAATGACAGTCTGAACAGCATATATCTGATTTTTTCACACCAGACCCAGGCCACTTTCATATGTGGTCCCAATTCGGATACATATCTGATATTTTCCAAAGCGACCTCAATCTGAACGGTCATGTGGCATTTCATCCGACTTTGAGACAGACATGATAATTCTGTGGTGGATGATACAGCAAGCATCACGGTGGGCTGCACGGTGGCGCAGTGGTTTAGCACTGTGGCAGCACAGTTTACCCTCGGCCGGGGGATCGCGGGGATCATGAGATCGTGGGTTCGATCCCAGCCCCCGACCAACAGTGAGCTGTGTGGAGTTTGCATGTTCTCCCTGTGTTGCGTGGGTTTACTCCGGGATTTCTCCGGTTTCCTCCCGCATATCAAAAACATGTAGGTTTAGGGCGCTCGCGCACGCAGCGACCGGCAGCCGGTGGCTTGTCACCAGACTGCAAACCAAATCTACCTACGGGTACAAATAAGTAACAAAAAAAAAAAAAAGAAAAAAGCATGGCAGGCACAGCTGATTTGTGCTCTCTTTTTAATCTATGTTCTTCCCTTTATCACTGGATCGTAATTTTGTCGGCTCTGACTGCATAACAACTTCAAAATTTGGGGGGGGGTGGCTGGGGCTGAAAACGTCAGACAAGCAGGCGCATTTACTGGATTAAATTTTGGCGCATTTACTGGATGCTGCAAATTCTTTTTTCCCTGTAAACAGCACACCGTGAGTCTTGGCCACTGTAGTATCTAAAATGTAAAGTTAATACCGACATGACTGTGAAGCTAAATGGCCAGATACGGGGATAAGAGGACAGGAAAGGGGAGTCTGTGGCGGCTTCTCCTTCCTGTGCGGGACCGGTGTTACGTCGGTACGAGCCGTGCTGTTTATTAGGGCCTGAGCCACTAACAACGTCAGTGAGCGAGAGCCCTATTGTAATCGCTAAGATTATTTATTATTAACCTTATTTATACAAGTAATCCCACTGAGACATGGGGTCTCATTTTCAAGAGAGCTGTTTAATCGATCAGTTCTGTTAAAGTAGAGCTGATCACAGCAGTCATCTGGCATGTAGAGGAATTTTATGTAACCTTTATTTATACTGGGTAGTTCCATTGAGAGGCAACCTCTCTTTTTCAAGGACGCCTTGTTCACACTCACATAGTTACACATTCACACCAAGAAGCTGCCCAGTACAACCACAGACTTACCTGTAGCCACTGAGCAGCTCCACTGGAGCCATTGTGGTTCAGGGCCTTGCTCAAGGGCACCACAGTGGGGTTAAGGAGGGTGGGGCAAACACTGCTATATTATCTGTCCCACCCAGATCTAATCCTGCCGGTCCAGGGATCGAACCCGTGATCCTCCGCTCACCAGTCCACATCTCTAACCATTAGGCCACCACTCAATGGGCAGTGGGACAGAAATGAATCTGGTCTCATATTTATTTTGTGCATAATCATTTCTGAATGATTTTAACATTTTATTTTGCTGCACTGCATCAAGGTGAAGAAGTTCTGTCCCCCTCACTCATTCGGGACTCATATTTACTTCCATCAACACAATGCTGTGCTTGACATTACGTTTTCTTCTGCGCATGCGGGTCACTTCATAGCTGTAGATTGTTCACACTGGAGTCTGATGGGGGTCGCATTCAAATTATACTGTGAACACCCACACAAAAAAAAAACAGATCTTGGCAAAAAAATCAGAATTGAGCATTAAGATCTGCAATGTGACCCTAGCCTTAGTCTGTAACATACAGTATCTCACAAAAGTGAGTATACCCCTCACATTTTTGTAAATATTTTATTATATCTTTTCATGGGACAGTGCTGAAGATATGACACTTTGATACAATGTAAAGTAGGCAGTGTACAGCTTGTATAACAGTGCAAATGCATCTATGTTAACAAGAACTGGTGCGTCAATGCCACGTTAGTGTCTAAACACTGCTCTCCGTTGGCGGAGTTCCTTATTGTAAATTGTCAGCCATATTATTTGCCGAGGGAATTCAGCAACGTGCTAATGCTAAAGCTAATGCTAAGAAGGCACTCGGGGAACTGCACAATGCGATTAGTGAAATCCAAACTCAGATGCATATAAGGCGATACCCCGCCCCCATCTCGGCCTTTCTGATCACATATCCGTGATGCTGCTGCCTGCCTACAAACCTTTATTGAAGCGCAGCAGGCCAGCAGTGAAACAAATTAGAATTTGGCCAGAGAGTGCAACCTCTGCACTGAAAGACTGTTTTCTGCACACAGACTGGGAGGTCTTCAAAATAGCAGCCTCCCAGGAAGACAAGACAGATGTGGAGGAGTATGCTGATACGGTCACCAGCTACATCGCGAAGTGCACAGAGGATGTCACTACAGTGAAGACCATCACTATGCGGGGTAACCATAAGCCCTGGATGACTGCAGAGGTGCGCTCGCTGCTTACAGCCAGAGATGCAGCCTTCAGAGCGAAGGACAGGATCGCCCTCCGCTCAGCCAGGTCTGCGCTCTCAAAGGGAATTAAGGCGGCAAAGTGCGCCTATGCGGAGAAAATCCAGGGTCACCTCTGTGACACTAGGAACACCAAGCAGATGTGGCAGGGAGTTCGGACACTGATGGGCTATAAGTCTAGGCAGGGGGTCGATGATGACGACGCTTCGCTTCCAGACAGGCTTAACGACTTCTTTGCACATTTTGAAGAATCAAACTCGACAATCAGAGGGAGGGCTGGCCCACCCCCACCATCGGTCGGACCAGCTTTTACCATCAACACAGCGGACACACGGAGGACCCTAACCAGAGTCAACCCACGCAAAGCTGCAGGTCCAGACAACATTCCGGGACGTGTGCTCCGAGACTGCGCGAGCGAGTTGGTGGATGTCCTGACTGACATTTATAACATCTCCCTGAGTCAGGCCATCGTTCCCAGATGCTTCAAGACCTCTATCATTGTACCGGTGGCAAAGAAACCAGTTGTGTCCTGTTTGAATGACTATCGTCCTGTTGCACTGACACCAATTGTGATGAAGTGTTTTGAACGGCTTGTCAAACCACACATTACAGCCTGCCTCCCTGCATCACACGACCCGCTCCAGTTTGCATATCGTTCAAACCGCTCCACGGAGGATGCTATAGTCACCACCCTACACTCTGTCATCACCCACCTGGACCAAAAAGACACCTACGCCAGACTCCTGTACATTGATTTCAGTTCAGCATTCAACACCATTATTCCCCAGAGACTGATGGAGAAATTACTCCTTCTCGGTCTGAACACCGCCACATGTCTCTGGATCCTGGATTTCCTGACTGAGAGACCTCAGTCTGTCCAGGTTGGAAACAACATCTCCAACTCTGTCACGCTGAGCACCGGATCCCCTCAAGGCTGTGTACTCAGTCCACTGTTGTTTACACTTCTAACACATGACTGTGTATCCAGACACGAGGGGAGCCAGATTATTAAGTTTGCAGACGACACCACGGTGGTGGGAGTTATTCAGAGGGATGAGGAATCAATGTACAGGGAAGAAGTGAGAGACCTGGAGGGCTGGTGCAGGGAGAACAATCTGGTGCTCAACGTGGACAAAACAAAGGAGATGATTATCGACTTCCGGCGGTCACAGCCTGAGCACGTCCCCCTCAGCATCGGCGGCCATTTAGTGGAGAGAGTGGAGAACATCAAGTTCCTCGGAGTGCAGATCTCGCAGGACCTGACCTGGAGCAAGAATTCCTTGGGGATCAGGAAGCGGGCTCAGCAGAGACTGCACTTCTTGAGGAAACTCAAACAGGCCTCTCTCCCCATCTGCATCCTCAGGACCTTCTACAGAGGTGTGGTGGAGAGTGTTCTGACGTACTGCATTGCTACATGGTACTCCAGCTGCAGTATGTCAGACAAAAAAGCCCTGCAGAGGATAGTCAAGGGGGCTGAGAGGGTAATTGGAGTCTCCCTCCCCTCTGTCCAAGAACTTTTTCAGAACCGTTGTAGGAGCAGGGCACTGAACATTGTCAAGGACCGTTCTCACCCTCTGCATAAACACTTTGAACTTCTTCCATCTGGTAAATGATTCCGGAGCATCAGAGGCAAAACCACCAGACTGATCAACAGCTTCCTTCCACAAGCTGTCAGGATGCTGAACAGTTGACCCGGAATCTCTCATACACACTACTGCACCTACGGACATTTTGTATATTATTTGTATATTATAGTTGGTTAGTTTTTTTCCCAAGTATGTCTCAGGGATGTGTGAATGGATGGGGGGGTGGGGGTGAGGGGGTGAAGCTATGTGGGAGTGTGTCTTAAATCATGCTGCTTCTATTTATATGGATGCCGAGAGAAACGTAATTTCATCTTGCCTGCACTGCAGTTGTATGTACAGCAATATGACAATAAAGTTTGATTTGATTTGATTTGAAATTTGTTGTCCTCTCAAAATAACTCGACACACAGCCATTAATGTCTAAACTACTGGCAACAAAAGTGAGTACACCCCTAAGTGAAAATGTTCAAATTGTGCCCAAAGTGTCAATATTTTGTGTGGCCACCATTATTTTCCAGCACTGCCTTAACTCTTTTTGGGCATGGAGTTCACTAGAGCTTCCCAGGTTGCCACTGGAATCCTCTTCCACTCCTCCATGATGACATCATGGTGTTAGAGACCTTGCGCTCCTCCACCTTCCGTTTGAGGATGCCCCACAAATGCTCAATAGGGTTTAGGTCTGGAGACATGATTGGTCAGTCCATCACCTTTACCCTCAGTTTCTTTAGCAAGGCAGTGGTCATCTTAGAGGTGTGTTCAGGGTGGTTATCATGTTGGAATACTGCCCTGCAGCCCAGTTTCCAAAGGGTGGGGATCATGCTCTGCTTCAGTTTGTGACAGTACATGGTTCCCTCAATGAACTGTAGCTCCCCAGTGCCGGCAGCACTGATGCAGCCCCAAACCAGGACACTCCCACCACCATGCTTGACTGTAGGCAAGACACTCTTATCTTTGTACTCCTCACCTGGTTGCCGCCACACACACTTGACACCATCTGAACCAAATAAGTTTATGTTGGTCTCATCAGACCACAGGACATGGTTCCAGTAATCCATGTCCTTAGTCTGCTTGTCTTCAGCAAGCTGTTTGCTGTCTTTCTTGTGCATCATCTTTAAAAGGGGCTTCCTTTTAAAGATGTGTTTATACATCTACATATTATTCCATCTAGCTACATTGCTCCGCACTGTGTTTATATATTTACATATTTATTCCATCTAGCTGCAATGCTCCGTACTGTGTGTTTATATACTCATATATTTATCCCATCCAGCTACAATGCTCTACACTGTGTGTCTGTGTGTATATATATACAGTATATATATATATATTTATAGTAATATGTACATATGTATATTAGCTGCTCTTGCTTGCTTGCTTTTTTTTTTTTTTTTTTTCCCTTGCCTTCTGATTGTTGCTCTGAGTGTTGCTATCCCTGTGCTGTTGCAATCCTGGAATTTCCCCATTGTGGGACTAATAAAGGCTTATCTTATCTTATCTTATCTTCTTGGACGACAGCCATGCAGATCAATTTGATGCAGTGTGCGGCATATGGTCTGAGCACTGACAGGCTGACCCCACCACCCCTTCAACCTCTGCAGCAATGCTGGCAGCACTCGTACATCTATTTTCAAAAGACAACTTCTGGATATGACGCTGAGCACATGCACTCAACTTCTTTGGTCGACCATTGGCAAGGCGTGTTCTGAGTGGAACCTGTCCTGTTAAACCACTGAATGGCCTTGGCCACCGTGCTGCAGCTCAGTTTCAGGGTGTTGGCAATCTTGTTATAGCCTAGGCCATCTTTATGTAGAGCAACAATTCTTTTTTTTTTCAGATCCTCAGAGAGTTCTTTGCCATGAGGTGCCATGTTAAACTTCCAGTGACCAGTATGAGAGAGTGTGAGAGCAATAATGCCAAATTTAACACACCTGCATCCCATTCACACCTGAGACCTTGTAACACTAATGAGTCACATGACACCGGGGAGGGAAAATGGCTAATTGGGCACAATTTGGACATTTTCACTTAGGGGTGTACTCACTTTTGTTGCCAGTGGTTTTGACATTAATGGCTGTGTGTTGAGTTATTTTGGGGGGACAGCAAATTTACACTGTTATACAAGCTGTATACTGACTGCTTTACATTGTATCAAAGTGTCATATTTTCAGTGGTGTCCCATGAAAAGATATAATAAAATCTTTACAAAAATGTGAGGGGTGTACTCACTTTTGTGAGATACTGTAGGTCAGCATGCACCAGGGCCTCTGTTGACCCTGCAGTGGGCATGGCCCTGGTGGCGCTGGCTCAGGTGACTCTGGAGGGCACCCTGCTGGACTTGCGGTCAGCTCATCGGCAAAGTTCCAGTCTGGGTCCCACACTAGCTGGGTCGGGTCGGTTGCTGTTTCTTGGTCCAGAACAGGAGGTGGTGTTACCTTTCTGAGACAGCTGGTATGCCATCTTGTCCCATCAGCCAGCTGGAAGGTGGCTGGTCCAAGCTGAGCAGTGATCTGCATCTCCATTGACTGGAACAACTGCAGCTCGTGCAACGACCCAGTCGAGCACCGTGAGTGAGGGCTGCTTCCGGTTCACGATGTCCTGCTGCTCCTTCTTCCCACTGCTGAAGAAAGGCGCCATTGCTGGGGCATCGTCTAGCGGGGAACATGAGCGGTCCAGAAACAGACGTAGAGGCAGGCTGATCTCGCCGCTGACAGGGCGGACCCTAAGTTCTCCCAGGTCCTACATGAAAACAGACTGGAACTCCTGCAGTGAGGCGGTGGCTCAGGGAGGTTCACATCATGTGAGGATCAGTTTCGAGTCTCCAGTGCTTTGCTCATTGTGTGGTGTGAAGCAGGGAGTGGCTGTGTCCATGCCTGGGCTGAGCGGACTCGGGCTGTCGCTGGTCAAACAGAATCCCATGTGGTCTGTGATAGAAAAGCCCAGTTCCTGGAATAAATCACACCCCAGGATGTTGTCACTGTGGTGTGTCACCTGGAATGTGAATGCCGGGAGGATTCTTGACCCATAGCAAACCGAAAAGGTAAGGGTCCCAACCATGCCGATCTTTGCGTATCCATACCTGGACAGTTCCACCGCGTATGGTTTAATTGGTTGCAGAGGAAAAAGCCTCCAAACCATGGCCTTATCTATCAGGGACCTCGTGGCAGCAGTGTCCAGCAACAGTGGTTGACTGACGCCATCCAATTTCACTGTGTACCACTTAAATGGCATGTTACTGGAGTCCACAGAACGAACAGTGGTCAGACTGGGCCGACTGAGGGAGCTAGATGGCGGGCTTGCTGGAACCGAGTGACACACTCTGGCAAAATGGTTTAGCTTACTGCAGAATTGATACCTCTGTCCTGTGGCTGGGCAGGCAGGCGCACGTGTCCGGTGCGAGGATGAGCCACAGTTACCACACGGTCAGCGTGCTGTAGTGCCTTGTCGTCCAGCAATGTTTACTTCGGGGTCCTCGTGAGAAGACGTGGGGTTGGCGGGCTGAGCAGCCGGGGGCTAGCCGTGCTAGCGGAACTGGATGTGGGGAGCATGGGCTGGAGGCTCCTAGCTGTGTTGCTAACTAGGCCACTGGCTCAAGCTGAGACGCCATTTACACCGCCTTGGCCAGCGGTAAGTCATCCGGCGCCATTAGCAGTTTCTCCTGCAGCTTTGGATTAATTGGTAAAGTAACTCAATTACTTTTGAAAAGAAGTAACTAGTAACTGTAATTAGTTACTATTTTTAGTAACTTGCCCAACACTGGTTGTAAGTCATAAAAATCATGTTACAGATATGTTAACAAGGAAAAAAAAAACTTGATTTTTGGCGGTCACTTTAATATATTATTCATTACGTTTGATAATTAACTTTCTGTTTTTGTACTGAGCTAGGTTAAAATTTTCACTGTTTTTAATAAGGAAGAGCAAATCAATCTTTATTCTTCTCTGCAGGAGTAACTACAGTTAAGCACACTACCAGTCAAAAGTTTGGACACACCTACACAGTCATTTTCAGTGGGTAGATGTGTCCAAACTTTTGACTGATACTATGTCTTTAACGTTGGAAGACACGACCTAAGAAAATAAATAATAATAATTTGCACAGTGGGCAGTGCAGTGGCGGAGTGGTTAGCACTGCGGCAGCACAGCAACTCACCCTTGGCCGGGGGATCCTGAGTTCGATCCCAGCCCCCGACCAACAGTGATCTGTGTGGAGTTTGCATGTTCTCCCCGTGTCTGCGTGGGTTTACTCCGGGATTTCTCCAGTTTCCTCCCACATGCCAAAAACATGCAAGTTAGGTTAATTGGCAACAAACTGGGGATTCTAAATTGTCCTTAGGTATGACTGTGAGAGTGAATGGTTGTCTGTCTCTCTGTGTTGGCCCTGCGATGGACTGGCGATCTGTCCAGGGTGTACCCTGCCTCTCGCCCAAAGATGCTGGGATAGGCTCCAGCCCCCCCGCGACCCGAAAAGGATTAAGCGGAAGAAGATGAATGAATGAATGAATGAATTTGCACAGTTTAAAAGGAAAGCAAATTTTTTTTTTTTTTTTAAATGTTGGGAGACAGACATCGATTAATAAGGAGGAAAGTTTCTGGACACAAATATGTTTAAACACTTTTAAGATGACTAAAAACTCTAACTTACAACTTATACAGTATAAAGTTCTACATAGAATTCATTACACAGGGCAAAGGATGTTCAAAATGGGCCTGAGTCACACAAATATCCGCTCTCACTGCACTAGCAATGTCCCGGATAGCTATATGCATGCTATGTGGTCCTGTGCACCGGTTCAAAAGTTCTGGCAGAAGACATGTGAAGACCTGTCAGCATGGCTTGGATATAGTGTCCCACCCTCACTCACACTTTGTATATTAGGTGATTTAAGTGAAATAAATATAGATGCAAGGATGTCACATATGGTTCTCACTGCCTTATGCATCGCAAAGAAAACTATCCTCATGAAATGAAAATCAAGAAATAACTTATGCATGACTTATTATAAACTTACTATTGGATTATATTAGCCTGGAGAGAATATCAGCCTCCTCAAATAATCAATTGGTGGAATTCAGTTCTCTCTGGTCCCTGCTTATTAATTCTATAATCTGAGGGGTGACGGGCGGTGACTCGCTCTCCTTGGCATCTCTGGCAGCTGGCTGCGCCCCGACCGCGGGTGTCCAGGGGGCCTGTTCCGGGGTGGCCGTCTGTCTGGCCCTGGGGGGGGGGGGGGGGGGGGGGGGGGTTGGGGGGGGCTGTGGGGGGGCGGGGGGAGGGTTGGGCTGTGGCCCCTGGCCGGCTGACCTCACCCCTTGGGGGGGGTCTGGGTCTGGCCCTGGGCCCCTGGTGCTGGGGGGGGCCGTCCCCCCCCCCCCCCCGGGCCAGGGTCGGGTGTGCGCCGGTGGTGGGGGTTGTCCCCGGTGCATCCTTGCACGGCGGGGTCATATTTTCCCTGGGGCCCTGGTGGCACCCTGGGGCTGGTGCCTGCATCCAGGGTCGCCCTCCCTGTCCACTGGGGTCTGCGGGTGTGTATGTGTGAGAGAGTGGGTGTGAGTGTGGGCTTGAGTATGAGCGGATGTGGAAGTGGGTGTGTGTTGAGTGGGCAGGTGGGGCTGTGTGTGGGTGTAGGTGGGTGTATGTGATGGTGGGTGGAGGTACGTGTGTGTATGGAAGCAGTTACTTGTGGGTAGATGTCTAGGGGGTGGAGGATGTGTGTATGGGTAGGAGAACTTTGTTGGGTGGCAGGGGTTGGGCAGTCCATCTAGTGGCATGGGGGCTGGCGTTTCGGGGCCTGCTTGTCCCAGCCGCCCTGCTGTTGTGTTGCGGGGTGAGGCGCTTTGTTGCATCGCTCCTGGTGTCATTGGCGGCGGGTGTGTGTTGGTGCTTGGGGGTGGTTGGGGGGTCACTGGCGTGGGTTGATGGCCGTGTTTCCATTGGGTTGCTCCAGGGTGGCTGTGGTTGCAGGGCAGTCTGCAGCTGCCGGTGTGCATCTGGGGTGGGTGGTCATGGGCCTGCGTGGGCACTCGGGGTGTCGCCTGGTGTGTTGGGCGCCGTGTGGGTCCGGCCCATTGTTCACTATTGCGACTGTTGTTGTCCGTGTTTGTGTGTGTAAGATGAGTGGAAATATGTTTGGCTGCCCCATCATGTTAGTAGTGCTGGGAGCACCGGGGCGTGATGCTGGTGGGTCCTGGGCTGCTTCCACTGGCGGCCCTCGCCCTGGGTTGGGATTTGGGGGCAGTGGGTGGCCTATTGAACCAGTCTGCAAGCTGGCTTCTGGGGGGGGACGGCCTTGCTTTTAGACCGCCTACCTCCCAGTCTTATGTCCCGCCCTCCCCCTCCCCTGACTCTGGGTGGAATATACATCTTTTTTTGTTACATTTAGGGCTTTGGGGTGGGGGTGTGCTGCACTGTGTCGGTGAAGGGGATACCTTTGCTGCGTGGTGGGGTTGCACTCACCTCAATTTTAATTGCATTTTAGACACTGAGGGCTTGGGTGGATGGGGGCCCTGCTGCCCATCGCAGTGGCTAGCGATGCTCCAATCACTATCCCCACAATTTTAATTGCACTTTGGTAGTCCACACATATACACACAATTATATCATATATCCGATACACAAACACCATGTTCTGTGCAGGGGGAGGGGTGGGGGTCTTCCCCCACCTGCTCTTGCTGGTGGTTGTTGCCCTGCTCTTGCTGGGGGCGTGGGAGTCTGGTGGGGAGCCTGGGACCTATCATGTTGTCAAAATCCCTGGGTGCTACTGAATATATAGATACAACCAAGGAAGTGAGAGGGGGGCTGAATATAGTGAGAGTGAGTCTAAGTGAGAGTGAGGGGGTGATGAACAGAGGTGGTAATGGTGGGTCGGTTTTGTGCGGCGCTTTGCATGCCGGGCGGCATCTTGGGGCGCCTGCGGTGGTCTGCTGATTGTTCACTCAGATGGGCACCGGGGGTGGGGGTCTGCTTCTGTGGCCTGCGCCGGTGGTCTCCCTGGTCACTGCCGGGCACTGGTGCGTGTTCAGGCTCGCTGCATCTGCTTCACAGCTGGCTTATGAAACAAAGGTGAATGAGGAGTGAATTTGAATGGGTACAGGAGTGAGAAAAAATGGGTTGGTCTGGGTGAGTGAGAGGGGTGTGCATGGGAGCATGTGGGTGTGAAGGTGTGGGGAGGGGTGTGTCTGTGAGTTGGGAGGTGCTGGATTAAGGGGGGTAGTGCCTCTCAGCAACGTGGGCTCCCCTGGGCGGGGGGATTTCTTTAGACGTGGGGGTCCCCGGGGTGTGCGACAGAGGCGCTGGGGCAGACCCGCTGTGGGGGTGCCTGGGGAGGCTCGCGCCAGGGGGCGCAGGCCGCTTTCTGTCCCGGGGGGTGGGGTCGCTGACCTCGTGATGCCTGGGGCCCGGGGGCGGATGTTGGCCCCGCTGGGGGGGATAGGGTTCGGGCGGGTCCGGAGGTGTGGGCTCACCGCGCCGGCCGCCGAGCAGCCTGGCCTCCCTTGATCGTCCCTCTGGGGGCAGATGCCTGGCTTTCCTGGAGCTTGCTGACCTTGGGGGTGGGGGTTGGTGGCGCTGTCTTGCCTGCTTGGGGTTCCTGGGGGGAGAGCTGCTGCAACCGGCCCTCCGCTCGTATGTTTCCTGACAAACCACTCACATGCACACACTTATTTTGCGCGCGTTCTCATATATATGTACACAGACATACACGCACAAGTGTCTCTCCTTTAACAAGTGCGGAAACCAGACTCGTGTTGAGACATCTTCGGTGGAAGAAGCAGTTTGTCTTTTGTTTGTTTTAGTTGTTTGTTTGTTTGTTTGTTTGTGTGTTGTTGGGGTTTTTTTTGGTCTGTTCCCCTCCCTTTTCTTTTCCCCCTTCACACACTTCCTTTCCCTCTTCCCCATCCTGTTGGGTCTTCCATGGGTAAAACAATTAAAATAAAGTATTAAAAAAAATGTTGGGATGTTAATTGGCATCAAGCTGGGGATTCTAAATTAAGATAAGATAAGATAAGCCTGTATTAGTCCCACAATGGGGAAATTCCAGGATTGCAACAGCACAGGGATAATAATTAAGAAGATACGGAAGATATAAATAAGAGCAGTGGATATACATACATACACATCAATATATAAATATATATACAAAGTGCGGCGCATTGTAGCAAGATGGAATAAACAGCATAACCGTCTACTTAGTTATCCTACATAGTATGAATATGTACCCATACATATTGTCACCCTCCGTAGCGACCAATACTGTCCTAGTTGTATATACTGGAGGGGACCATTGTGTAAGTCTGTTGCGTCTTTTGCATTGTCCTTAGGTATGACTGTGAGAGTGAATGGTTGTTTGTCTCTCTGTGTTGGCCCTGCGATGGACTGGCGATCTGTCCAGGGTGTACCCTGCCTCTCGCCCAAAGATGCTGCGATAGGCTCCAGCCCCCCCACGACCCGTAAAGGATTAAGCGGAAGAAGATGGATGGATGGATGGATGGATGGATGGATGGATGGATGGATGGATGGGATGTTTCACCTCTATTAGTGAAACTTTCTTTTTCCTCATTCAGCTGGCTCAGTAGTTCAGGGCTTTGTCATATTTTTCACATCTGGACTGCAAGTGAGCCATTATAGCCCCTGGTGTCCTTTACCATTCTGCTGTAAAGTTTACAGAATGTGGTTTGGCATTGTCTTGCTTAAATACTAGGAGCACCAAATGTTGCTCCAAATCCTTTAGCTGTCATTCAGCATCAATGTTACCCATGCCATGTGCACATTTAGGAGAAGACAATATCCAGGTTATTTACAGTTTTAAATATTTTCATGTACTTTATCCCCCTTTTTTCTTTTTATGCTCAATTCTTTCTAACACCTTTCATTGCATTCTAAACTGGGCTAGGATAGGACCTATCTTATCTGATACTGTATGTGATAAGGGTTAATGTCTTTTTCGTGTTTCATTGAATAATTCATATTAATCTCTGCAAAATGTATAGAAAATTGTCCTTTACTGCAGCCATAATCAATGTTATAAGGACTTCTGCCAACAAGGATTTCAAAACACAATTACAGTGTTTGTACACACTCTAAGGTGGTTGTAGCATTGGACTCTGGGATAAAAATGTGCTCATTGTCTTTGTTTCATGTCACCCAGACATGAAAAAGAGCCAATTTTAAACATGACATTTGTTAAACTCCCACAGGAAAAAAATGGTGACAACCTTTTCTGTGAGCTTTTTCATGTTCTAGTTTGTCAACAGCAGGTGTACTAAGACTTTTGAATGGAAACATGAAACCATAATGTGTTTGTGACTTGATTCCCAGTGAGTTGGTGTGCTTTAAATAAATGACAGATGTTGCTTTCACTGCAGGGACAACGTAAGACCGGCTGAATAATTAATCATAAGCCTTTTTGGGTGCGGAGAGAAAAACAATTAAATTTGTTTGCTACTTCCTGCATAAACCTGCAGCACAGCTGCTGGAGTGTGGCCCAATACATCATATCCTCTAGGGGATGATGGCTATGCAGCTGCAATGAATTGTGGGTAGAGGGTTTTTGGCCATGTGTTTTTTGGATACATTTTTCCCCTATTGGATGTAACTGGGAAGGAAGTATTTATATTTGAATACCCACTAGTTCAGTGGATTTTGTGTCTGAGGTTGCAAGATGGTTTCAGTAAAAATAAGGTAACTTCATTCAAGTCTTCAAAATAAACGTGGAGATTATATTACCAGTCTGTTCTGACTCTCCTGGGAGGCTTGTGATCTGTCTGACCTCTCCATCAGGCCACAGTAGCCCATATAGATGCCTGGATGATCAGGAAGTGAGTGAGTGAGTGAGTGAGTGAGTGAGTGAGTGAGTGAGAGAGAGAGAGAGAGAGAGAGAGAGAGAGAGAGAGAGAGAGAGTGAGAGAGAGAGAGAGAGACAGGAAGGGTGAGTTCTGAGTTTGGCCAGGAGCAGAATGCAGAGAAAAGAAGTAGTTAATCTAGATGTGCGCAGACAATGCCAGGACAGCAGATGGGTGCTCATACTGGCACAAAGCGAAAGTGTTGCCTGTTTCGGATGGAGGAGGGGCCCAGTGTATGTTGTAGACGTTGACCAGAAACTAAAGAGAGGTGCCAAATGGCTTTGGCATCTGGGGGATCTGGAGGAGTATCAGTGGACAGGAGCAGAAAGTGAAAATGAAGATTAAGCTGTGGCAACGATGCACTGGAGCAATCCAATAAAACAGTGACATGCTTGAATTTCATTAGCACTGCAGAATATGCTGACAGGCAGTCACACAAAGCACATTGATTTCTTAAAATCTGACTGTGTCAGCAGTTGGAGGAATAAATGCTGACGTTTCTCCTTCACTCACTAGTGACAGTCAGTCATGGCTACACGGATTTGTTGTTCATCACATATAATAGCATGTGACTGGAACACAGTTGTCCTGCCTCCATATTCCCAGAGCAGATGCTCCCATGCTGTGAGTGCCACCCTGGTGGTGATCATGTTACCCAGGATAAGGTTCAGTGTGCCCAAAACACAGCTGGCACGGCATAGGAGGGAGGGACTTTATTGACTGTGTGTAGGCCAGTCTGTAGTGACTGCCTGCAAGATATCAAATATCAGTATCAGATTTAGGTATCAGTTACCTGAAGCATAGTCTGTTTCAAATGGATTTATGTTTAAAAAAACAGCCCATGGATTATGGGGATTATTTACAATAGCAATGTTATCCTTGGTTTATATCTCAAAGACATTTGATTATTTTTCCTCCTTTACCCAAACGTTAGATGTACACAGTACTGACTGTGTTTCAGATACAGTATTAAGCATTGAGGGCAATAGAAACAAGTGGAATCACAAAAGGCTTGCTTTGGGTTGTACCAGACAGTTACCAAATCTCAATTGTGCTGTGTACCTGCGAGGTATAACGGCAGGATTAGCTCTCTCACCTGGACTGCTTATCTGTGCAGCTCATCTCTTCTCTGCAGGTGCTTTGAAATTCCCTCTCACTCACCGGGGAGCTGCATCTCACACACAACACAAAAGAAAGCAAAGGAGAGGGGAGAATAAAAGAAAGCTCCTCCAAACCAGCAGGCAGTCATCTCTCTTCCCCATCTGCCTCCCAGGTCCCCAAGGGCCGCCACTATCTGTCAGTCAAGTCACAGGTGACCACCTTCTTAGCTGAACCAAGTGAAGGGCAACATCTTATAAGCTTCTCTTCTGCCTGCCCGCTTGGATGCAATAGAAATGAGAAAATGGTAAAACAACAAAAAAAAAAAGTGGAGGGGAGGAAGTGGGGAGATGATTTTCCAGAAAGGTCACAGCTGATGGAAGGGCTCTGAATCTTACACGACACATCCAGCTGAGACAAAACCTGTGCAGTTCTCTTGTGTCGTGTGTGTGTGAGAATAAAAGCAGGACTCATGTCTGGTGCTCCCTGCGTGCGCTACACTCTTTCACTGCCAAATTAGATAAAGAGACATGAACAAACAGATAAGACGGTGCTGCTGAATTATCTCCATTTGTCCTTGTCTGCTGTCCTTTTCAGCCTTCAAGCAACAGCAAACGCCGCTATCGATTCTCAATCGGCTGCTTCAAGTGCAAACAGCCCCGGCTGTGAGGAAGTATTTAAGGCAAGACCTGGTGGGAGAGTGGGTGGCACTTCAGATCCAGATATGTATGCTGGGTTTTCCTTTTTTTTATTCTAATCAAAGATATTGATCATGCAGAGTTGCATCACTCTGGCCTGGCCCGTGTGGCCGAGTAGAGGGGTTGTTATAGAGGGTCATGGGAATATTGATGACTGGAGGGTGAGTGGCAGGTGTGAAAGTAGGGGCATATAGTACTGAATAACAAACAACCCCCACTGACCCATCATCAGCAGTAAAAGCTTAACTGGAGAAGTAATCGATCCTCCATGTGAAAGGAGAGGAGACTCAGACAGTCAAGGTCAAATGCAAAATGTGTTTGAGCTTTCATCTTTTGGTGAGATGAGAACAGGAATGAGTGATATGAGAGCACACCTTCACATCCCTCTGTCAAATGGTGCAAACTATGTCTGTGTGCACATAAAGGACAAATCAGTGTTCATTGGCAGAGGCTGCTGAGAAGCTACATTTACCTATTTTAGTCACTACACAGTCATAATACACATTTTAAACCCTTCTGAGGTGAGATTATCAGTGGATCAGGGTTGTTGTGGCAGTCCTTTGAATGCTTCAGCAGAATGCATCATCTGGGGATTCTGGACTATGTTTCAGCTATGGCCTCTTAGCTGCTTTTCTCTCACTCTTGTACTCTACTTGTAAAGCTCAGATTATGGCTGGGAGAGGCCCCCATTGTCAGGGAGTGTCTTCCATGAAGCGATGTGAGTTTTTCTTCTGCACCAGTGTTGCATCAGGAGGTATGAGTTGAATTTGGTGTTGGGCTGCAGCACACCCATGGGTGATTTGATGATTCTATGTTCCGATGTGGTTAGGAGGACTTCTTTGAGCAACAACTTCCAGCTAGCACTGGGGCAGTTTGCAAAGTGTGAACAAGACCAAGACAGTCCTTAACTAAAAATGGACAGATAAGATGCACACCTCCAACCCTTTTCCAAAAATTGAGCAGATTACATATGGATTGAAAGTTCCATTGTATGGTGTTTTGGACATGTTCAACTGTAAGGAGACCCTGAGATAGACCAGTTAGTTCCAATATCCAGCAAAAATCATGACTCTTTGCTGGGCTTGGAACTGTTTGTCTACCCCTGCTGAAACTGTTGCTCCAAACCTGGACAAGCAGCAGAGGTTGGATGAATGGACAGATGGACCGATGGGCTCATTGTCCCGAGAGATCAACAGCTAGGCCATTTAACAAAACTATGTTATGCATGTTAGTTAAACATTTGAGTTTATCAAATTAAATTAGTCACTTAGTGTCCATCAGTCTTGCCAGGTGCCCTACACCACGAAGCACAATCATTTTTTCCATCTCACTCTCTATTATGTGCAGCTATGTTATATATGTTATACGCAGATGTCTACATTTTGCACCATACACAGGATGTGAACAGTGCAATAAATGTCATAGCCACAGGTCTGAATGTCATTCCATTTTCTCCTTTTCCAGATAACTTACTGTATAATATGGTATGAAAAGATATACAAAAGCAGAGCTTACAGTCATAGACCTTGCCTTTCCTGAAGACACAGCAGTGTACTGATCTAAACACTGCAACATCCTGATATTAGAGGGCTCGCTATTACAATAGTGATGTAAAATGTAACATATTAATTTACCCTGTATTTTGTTTTCTTGCTGTTAGTCACATTTATGGGCATGTCCCAGAGTACTTCAGCCATGAAGTCAGTTTTTGAGCTTGTGAAGTTCAGAGAGCTTTTACAGGACTGACTTGAAGATGAAAGCTAATTGTACTCATGTACTGCATCAGCAGCAGTGCAATTCTCAACCACAGATCACTTTTCAACAAGGGGCCGATGAAAACAACCGCTATTATTGTATTGTATTGTATAGGGAAGAGACTTATCAGGATAGTTTTTCATCTCTGCTGATGGTGTTTGTGAAGAGCCAGACAGGCTATCTTTGAGACAAGATAAATTGCACTTTCAAGGTAATTCTTGAGTGTTTATGTGGTCTGTGGAGCTGTATGCTTACAGGTAACAGCCTTGAAAACCCTAGCAAGCTCAGCAGGTGGCTCGGTTAAATTAGCATCACCAGTGTGTGTCCCTATGTCTCACCCATACGCTACATCAGATCACAACAATAAGAGATTATGTGAATTATGCCAAACATACCCAGTGTAACAATAGCGTAGCCGAATGGTTAATGTTCTCATAGCTGAAAGACCCATGATCAAACTGTGCTGCGTTGCACTGTGCAGCTACCATTAGCCCACCACATTACTTTACATAACGATGATTTTGGGCGTAGGTCGAGCCTCTATGCCCAGATCTTCTTTGCCAGGGGCATCCCTCACTCTTCTGCTTCCCAATCACAGAGCATGGGATGGTTCTTCCAGAGTTTGTCCAGTCTGTTTTTGAAGGTGTTCAAGCTGGGGGCTGTTACCACCTCCTCCGGGAGGCAGTTCCATGAATTTACTACTCGGTATGTAAATAAATGTAAACGAGCAGTACTTCCAGCACACTCCTTTTTCAGTTGGAAACAGTGGCCCTGGGTAGATGTTCCTGCTGATATACTCAGGAGGGGATTCAGTTGGTCATCATACTCATTGAGAAGCTTGTATACTTCAATTACATCTCCCCTCAGCCTGCAGAAGCACAGGGTGAGCAATTCTAGTTTCCTCAGATGTTGTCAGAAACAATGTAGCTAAATGTTTTACAGAAGAGCTGGTTGATGATAGCCATCAAGCCCATCTACCGTTCAATGCAGCCTCCTCATTGGTGTTAAATTGTGTGATTGGCCAATGTGAAAGCTTGGGATCAGTCCGCCAAGGTCTCCGCCTTTGATTGCCACCTAATCCACACTCCTCAGCCTCCCTGGGAAGGTCTATGCCAAGGTACTGGAGAGGAGAGTCCGGCCGTTGGTCGAACCTCGGATTCAGGAGGAGCAATGTGGTTTTCGTCCTGGCCGTGGCACATCGGACCAGCTCTTTACCCTCTCGAGAATTCTTGAGGGTTCGTGGGAGTTTGCCCAACCAGTTTACATGTGTTTTGTGGACTTGGAGAAGGCATTTGACCGCGTCCCTCGTGGATTTTTGTGGGGGGTGCTTCGGGAGTATGGGGTATCGGGCTTGTTGTTACGAGCTATTCGGTCTCTGTACGACCGTTGTGAGAGTTTAGTTCGTATTGCCAACACTCGGTCGGAGTCATTCCCAGTGAGAGTTGGACTCCGCCAGGGCTGCCCTTTGTCACCGGTCCTGTTCATAATTTTTATGGACAGGATTTCTAGGCGCAGCCAGGGAATAGAGGGTGTCATGCTTGGTGACCACAGGATCTCATCTCTGTTGTTTGCAGATGATGTTGTCCTGTTGGCTTCATCCAGCAATGACCTACAGCTCTTGCTGGGACGGTTTGCCGCTGAGTGTGAAGCGGCTGGGATGAGAATCAGCACCTCCAAGTCCGAGTCCATGGTCCTCAGCCGGAAAAAGGTGGATTGTCCTCTCCGGGTTGGGGACAGGCTCCTGCCCCAAGTGGAGGAGTTTAAGTATCTTGGGGTCTTATTCACGAGTGAGGGGAAAATGGAGCGAGAGATCGACAGACGGATTGGAGCAGCATCTGCAGTGATGCGGACGTTGTACCGGTCTGTTGTGGTGAAGAGGGAGCTTAGTTCTAAGGCAAAGCTGTCGATTTACCAGTCAATCTACGTTCCTACTCTCACCTATGGTCACGAGCTTTGGGTAATGACCGAAAGAACGAGATCGCGGATACAAGCGGCTGAAATGAGCTTTCTCCGTAGGATTGCTGGACTCACCCTCAGAGATAGGGTGAGGAGCTCAGTCATCCGGGAGAGGCTCAGAGTAGAACCGCTGCTCCTCCACATTGAAAGGAGTCAGTTGAGGTGGTATGGGCATCTGATTAGGATGCCTCCTGGACGTCTCCCACTTGAGGTGTTTCAGGCACGTCCCACTGGGAGGAGACCCCGGGGCAGACCCAGGACTCGGTGGAGAGACTATGTCTCCCAGCTAGTCTGGGAACGCCTTGGTATCCCCTCTGAAGAGCTGGAGCAGGTGGCTGGGGAGAGGGAAGTCTGGGCTTCTCTGCTTGAACTGCTGCCTCCGCGACCCGGACCTCCGGAAAAGCGGTAGAAGATGGATGGATGGATGGATGGCCAATGTGAAGAGTAAGGTTACCTAACCAGCTAGTGTAGCATGGTGAGCCAAATTAGCCAACAAATATTTAACCGTATCAGTAACCCCTCTCGGGCCACTGAAAAAAATGACACTGGTTTATCTTTCTTCAAACTGTGGTTATGGCAGCCTACAATGATGCAGTCTGTGGCATATTTAATGGTAAAAACATTCATTTTAGTGGCGCTCCCCTCTCACTCACAGTGTATTTTAATGGTTGCTAGGCATTTGTTTTCATCGGCTTCAATATGGCCATCGCGTTAGTATGTGCGTGTGACGTCACACTGCGACCAAGAATATTTATTAGCTGCATTCTGATTGCCCAATAGTATACTCCGAAGTGGGCTGCACAGGGTATTCGCCATATTAACAAATTCCAAATCGAAGGGAGCAAACGGTCTTCACTTCAAAGGGAACTGAGAACTGTGCAGGGAAGAAGTGAACAACGATGCATCACTTCACTGGAAGCTGACAAGAAGATTACCCATAAGCCATTGCACCTCAAATATGAGTAAAACAAACTATTGTTGCTAACATTATTAACAAGCTAAACTGATGTTTGTTATTATTTATATCAATTTTTTTTTTTTTTTTTTTTGTTACTTATTTGTACCCGTAGGTAGACTTGGTTTGCAGTTTGGTGACAAGCCACCGGCTGCTGGTCGCTGCATGTGCGAGCGCCCTAAACCTACATGTTTTTGGTATGCGGGAGGAAACCGGAGAAATCCCGGGGTAAACCCACGCAACACGGGGAGAACATGCAAACTCCACACAGCTCACTGTTGGTCGGGGGCTGGGATCGAACCCACGATCTCATGATCCCCGCGGTCCCCTGGCCGAGGGTAAAACTGTGCTGTCACAGTGCTAAACCACTGCGCCACCATGCAGCCCACGATTACAAATGATTGTAATAAAAATATATTTGCATTAATATTTTATTTAGGAAATATAAATTATCCACCATAGTATTAGTACATGTCTATGGTTACCGTGGTAAAGCACAGAGGAGGGAGCCAATGGTGACAGTGTTTCAAATAGAGAAATTTTGTGAGGGGCAGTTAACTTCATTTATATTCCCTGAGAACAGAGCAGGGAGGAAGGAATACAGTTGAAGTACACTGTGGATTGGAACATAGCTGTTGTCTTTTAGCACTTCTGTTTTATATGTCTTTTCTAGTTGGTTGTACACACAGTACTGCCCAACTTCAACCTCTGAACATATCACTACAGTGTTTTTACAGACAAATTACCATGTGAGCAGTTAGCAATGGCTAATGGCTTACTGGCTAGTAAGCCAATTCCCTCACCTCGTGCAATGAAACAAATGACAGACTTATTTGAAGTCTCTCTCTCTCTGTGTTGGTCGACTGAGTCGAATATAGATGTCTACAGGCTGCCACAGGGCTTTTCCATTCCATGCAGTTTGTTTCCGCCTGTCACAGTTTGATACTTTGAGTCACAACAGCCACACTCGTGAGACATGTAAGTACAGAGTTTGGTTCCTCATCACCTGCTAACTACTGGGAATTGTTATTTGAGAGAAGCTTATTGGTGCAGTGGTTGGGTTATTTTGGAAATGCATGGATGGATCCAGAGTGCTCTGAAGAGTTGGAGGAGTGGTTAATTGTTGCTAAGGGCATCTGTTTGGATCTACAATACTCGGGGAGTGGTGAAATTTTGAACTTTGCCTCATTATTTTTTAATAGAAAATGACTTTTAAAGGAAAATAGAATCTTAATATTATATTGAATCACTGGAATGTGATTGTGGAATACAACAATCATCTTTGGGGAACTGATGTTAAGTTAGACTGGAGGCGAAAACAAAAAATAATCACCCATGCTTGGAGTTAGGAGGTGGCTGCCCTTTTGGAATCTTCTCAACTTAAGAGACACTGATCAAAAAGATAAAAAAAAAAAAAAATCATCTGCATCCCTGCATGTTCATTCAAGTGGGTGGAAATCCCTTTCTTTGATTTTCTAAATCAACTTTTAAAATAAATTCCTTCTGTTTAATTTTCATTTGAGTCACTTCTTTTAGTTGAAAGTCAGACCAACAAGCCACACTACAGTGTGTATTCCAGTTTTGCCCCATGGTGTAAAGTAAACTTCATTCACTCATATTTAGTCCTGGAAAAAAATAAATGGTTTCATAGAGCTGACTTCAGTATCAATGGGCTTTCCCCTCTGAATCATGTGTTTTACACTTAGCTTTCATGTATTTGTATAAAACATGTAGTTTTGTCATAAAGCAAAATAAATTACAGACTTGTTAAGCAAACTATTCAATATGGTCCAAAGTGGTGGACCAGACTTGTTGCATTTTGTACCTTTGGTTACTCATGCTTATAAAAGTTTTCTTGTTTGAACATTCTAGTCATAAGCATAATTTATGGGGGTGGTGGGGGGTTGTAACCTCCCCAAAAATCAAATCCAGCCAATATACCCCCCCCCATAATCATATAATTATCCATCCATCTTCTTCCACTTAATCCTTTTTGGAGCATCTTTGGGCGAGAGGCAGGGTCCACCCTGGACAGATCGCCAGTCCATCGCAGGGCCAACACAGAGAGACAGACAACCATTCACTCTCACAGTCATACCTAAGGACAATTTAGAATCCCCAGTTGATGCCAATTAACCTAACTTGCATGTTTTTGGCATGTGGGAGGAAACCAGAGAAATCCCGGAGTAAACCCATGCAGACATAGGGAGAACATGCAAACTCCACACAGATCACTGTTGGTCGGGGGCTGGGATCGAACCCAGGACTCCCCGGCCAAGGGTGAGTTGCTGTGCTGCTAACCACTCCTCCACCGCGTTGCCCCATATAATTATAATTAATAAATGTACTGTATTCCCCCCTGCTGCAGATTTGGTATTGTCCAACCGGTTCTTGCGCCTTCTCTGAGATGGAGAGTTGTAAGGGCAGCTGCAAAGAAGTGAAAAGCGACAAATTTGACCAGAAAAAGAGAATACTGAATATTTAATGCTTAAAAAATGATACTATAATGTTGCCGTGATTGTGTAGCTCTAAAGGATAATTTGGCATATGAGGAGAAGACAAGGTGCGCGGGTGCGTTGGGGGGACGACAGTAGTGACAGTAGTGTTGGAGAAGTAGCAGCTGGACCGGCTTAGCAGTCTTTCGCAGGGAGCCAAGTCCAGCCTGCCCAGTTAACGGGAATCATGGCTGCTGCTTCACTCATGTGCCACTGGTGTCCTTTGCAGCACCGCGGGTTCAAGATGGCACTCCTCCCAGTGCTGCTGTGCTCACACAGCTATCTAAAAAGTAAAAGTTAATAATAATACCACCATGATTGTGGAGCAGAATGGCCAGATCAATTGCATATCATATTTAGACACATACAGTGGAAATAAAAAGTCTACACACCCCTCTTCAAATGCCAGGTTTTTGTCATGTAAAAAATTTAGACCAAGATAGATAATTTCAAAACTTTTTCCACTATTAATGTGACCTATAACCTGTACAACTCAACTGAAAAACAAACTGAAATCTTTTAAGGGGGAAAATAAAAAAAAACTTACAATAACCTGTTTGCATAAATATGCACACCCTTAAACTAATACTTTGTTGCAGCACCTTTGGCTTTTATTACAGCACTCAGTCTTTTTGAGTAGGAGTCTATCAGCGTGGCACATCTTGATGTGGCAATATTCACCCACTCTTCTTTGAAAAAACGCTCCAAATCTGTCAAGATTGCGAGGGCATCTCCTGTGCACAGCCCTCTTCAGATCACCCCACAGATGTTCAGTCGGATTCAGGTCTGGACTCTGGCTGGGCCATTCCAAAACCTTAATCTTCTTCTGGTGAAGCCATTCTTTTGTTGAGTTGGATGTCTGCTTTGGATCATTGTCGTGCTGAAAGATGAAGTTCCTCTTCCTCTTCAGCTTTCTAGCAGAAGCCTGAAGGTTTTGTGTCAACACTGACTGGTATTTGGAACTGTTCATTATTCCCTCCACCTTGACTAAGGCCTCAGTTCCAGCTGAAGAAAAACAGCCCCAAAGCATGATGGTAC
The DNA here is from genome assembly GCA_020510985.1 of Pholidichthys leucotaenia. NCBI lineage: Eukaryota > Metazoa > Chordata > Actinopteri > Cichliformes > Pholidichthyidae > Pholidichthys > Pholidichthys leucotaenia. The sequence continues at coordinate 296,336,465 of CM035841.1, read as the reverse complement.
CACCACTGTGCTTCACTGTAGGTATGGTGTTCTTTTGGTGATGAGCAGTGTTGTGTTTGCGCCAAATATACCTTTTGGAATTATGGCCAAAAAGTTCAACCTTGATTTCATCGGCACGTAACACATTTTCCCACATGCGTTTGGGAGATTTCAAATGTGTTTTTGCAAAATGTAGCCGGGCTTGGATGTTTTTCTTCGTAAGACAAGGCTTCAGTCTTTCCACCCGAGACGGGAGATTGCTGTCACATGTACTAATTCAATTCAATATAACTTTATTTATATAGCGCCATTTCACAACAACAGTCATTTCATAGCACTTTCAACTGTAGGGGGAAACCCCCACAGTTGCAGAAAGACCCCAGCAATCAGGCGATCCCCTGTGAGCAAGCACTTGGCGACGGTGGAGAGGAAAAACTCCCTTTTAACAGGAAGAAACCTCCAGCAGAACCAGGCTCAGGGAGGGGCAGTCATCTGCTGCGACTGGCTGGGGGGTGAGGGGATAGAGAAGAAGAAAAGAACAGACATGTAGAGAGCAAACAGCACGATGGGGACTCAATCTATGGGAGAGAACAAACAGATGTTAATGACCAGCAAAAAAAAATATTTCATAGAGAGTGAGGAAAGGAGTGAGGCCCAGTGCATTACTGGAGGTCCCCCGGCTGACTAAACCTATTAACAGCATAACTAAGGGAGGGTTCAGAAACACATGATCCCTCCCTAATTGTAGGCTATATCAAAAAGGTAGGTTTTAGCCCTATTCTTAAAAACAGAGATCGAGTCTGACTCCCGAATCCAGATTGGCAGCTGATTCCACAGGAGAGGAGCTTGATAACTGAAGGCTCTGCCTCCCATTGTACTTTTGGAGATTCTAGGTATTATAAGTAATCCTGCATTTTGGGAGCGTAGTGCTCTGTTAGGATAATACGGTAGTATCAGATCTTTTAAATAAAAAGGAGCCTGATTGTTTAGAGCTTTGTAAGTAAGAAGAAGGATTTTAAACTTAATTCTAAACTCTATGGAAAGCCAATGAAGGGAGGCCAGAACCGGAGAGATATGATCTCTCTTTCTAGTACCTGTTAAAACTCTTGCTGCAGCATTTTGGATCAGCTGAAGACTTTTTAAAGATGTTTTAGGACAGCCTGATAATAAAGAATTACAATAATCTAATCTCGAGCTAACAAAAGCGTGGATCAGCTTCTCAGCATCACTCTGAGACAAGATGCTCCTAATCTTGGCAATATTACGCAAATGATAGAAGGCAGTCTTAGAAACAAATTTAATATGGGAATTGAAGGACAAATCCTGATCAAAAATAACTCCAAGGTTCCTCACAGAGCTATTAAGAGAAAGAGTAATTGCATCCAAACTGAAAGTTTGATTTGGAAAGGAATTTCTAAGGTTTTTTGGACCAACAAGAATGACTTCAGTCTTATCTGAATTTAATAGCAGGAAATTACAAGTCATCCAAGCTTTGATTTCCTTAAGACAGGCTTCTAACTTGGCTAATTGATTACTATCATCTGGCTTCATTGACAGGTATAATTGTGTGTCATCTGCATAACAATGAAAATGTATACAGTGCTTTCTAATAATGTTGCCTAACGGAAGCATATATAAACTAAAAAGAGTAGGGCCTAGCACAGATCCCTGTGGAACTCCATGACTAAGCTTTGTGTTGAAAGAAAACTCATTATTTACATGAACAAACTAGAACCTATCAGATAAATAAGATCTAAACCATTGCAACGAAGTTCCATTAAGTCCAACATAGTGTTCTAATCTATCAAGTAGAATATTATGATCGATAGTATCAAAAGCTGCACTAAGGTCTAAAAGGACAAGTACAGAAACCGGTCCATTATCAGATGCAATGAGGAGGTCGTTAGTGACCTTCGCTAAGGCTGTTTCAGTACTATGATGGATTCTAAACCCAGATTGAAACTCTTCAAGTAAACCATTTCCCTGCAAGTGGTCAAATAATTGCGTAGCAACAACTCTTTCTAAGATTTTTGAAATGAAAGGGAGATTAGAGATTGGTCTATAGTTAGCTAAAGCTCCTGGATCTAGTGTTGGCTTTTTGAGTAAGGGTTTAATCACAGCCGTTTTAAAAGCCTGCGGTACATGGCCTAAAGTTAATGAAGAATTGATTATATGAAGAATAAAGCTACCAATAAGTGGGAAGACTTCTTTAAATAACCTGGTAGGAATAGGGTCTAAAAGACAAGTTGAAGGTTTGGATGAGGAAACTATTTTGTCTAACTCACAAAGGTCGATTGGAGTAAACTCATCAAGACAGAGATCAATAGAAGGAGTTGTAGTAGTTACAGTATTTAAGTTAACTGTGGGAAGAATCTGATAGATTTTATCTCTGATGGATGAAATTTTATTATTGAAAAAGTTCATAAAGTCCTCACTAGTAAGCTCTAAGGGAATGCTAGGATTGACAGAGTCCTGACTCTTTGTCAACCTGGCTACAGTACTGAAAAGAAACCTGGGATTATTCTTGTTCTCTTCTATTAATGCAGAGTAATAACTCGTTCTAGCTTTTCTAAGAGATTTTTTATAAATTAAAAGATGATTTCTCCAAGCTAAATAGATTTCATCTAAATTAGTAGAGCGCCATTTTCTTTCTAATTGACGAGTCTTCTTTTTTAAGCTACGAGTTTCTGTGTTGAACCAAGGAGTTAGAAATCTCTGATTAGACTTTTTCTTTTTTAAGGGGGCCACCAAGTCTAGAGTCTGATGCAGAGAAGCTGAAACACTATCCACCATGTTATCAATTACAGAAGGAGCAAGCTGTCTATAGCATATTTCCGTTGTGTTGACACATGGCATAGAGGAAACAATCTGCATAAATTTGGAAACAGCATCATCTGAGAGGCATCTACTGTAATAATATTTTTCTTTAGTAGCCAAATAGTCAGAAATAGTAAAATCAAAGGTTAACAGACAATGGTCTGACAGTACAGGGTTATGAGGAGACACTACAAGATTTTCTATTTCTATGCCATATGTCAGAACAAAGTCCAATGTATGGTGGAGGTAATGAGTAGAATTTCCTACTTTCTGAGAAAACCCAATCGAGTCTAATATTGAATTGAATGCCACATTAAGGCAGTCACTATCTACATCCACATGTATATTAAAGTCCCCTACTATAATTATTCTATCAGATTTCAGCACTAAATCAGCTAAGAAATCAGCAAATTCGGATAAAAATTCTGAATAGGTTGATGGGGGACGATAAACTATGGCAAATAAAATTGGGTTTAACCTGAAATTGCTAAAGTGCCCAACACTGAGGACCAGGCCCTCAAAGGAATTATAACATGTTTTTTGCTTTACATTAACTAGTAATTTGGAATGGTAAATTGTTGCTACTCCTCCTCCACGACCTGAACTTCTGGGATTTTGACAGTTTAAATAACCAGAGGGAGTTGATTCATTTAAACCAACATAATCCTCTTGCCCTAACCAAGTCTCTGTAAGGGAAATTAAATCAATCTGATGATCAATTAACAAATCATGGACTAACAGAGACTTGGGAGTTAGAGACCTAATATTTAATAAACCACATTTAATTTTTAAATTATGAAGAGGAACAGAGGCCAAATCATTCAATTTAGAGGCTTTATGTTTAATTTGAGTTTTACCAATATTTTGCTTTATCACTTTGGGATGCTTATACATTATATTTTTATTTACTTTGGAGGGAGCAGACAACGATTCTCTGATGGGGAAGTCAGGGGCCAAGCTGAGGGGTGGCGGATGAAGAGGAGCTGCAGAGAGGCGTGTAAGACTGCGACTCTGCTTCCTGGTCCCAACTCTGAGTAGTCATGGTTTTGGAAATTTAGATAAAAAAGATTCCAGATTGTTAGATAAATGAGAAGCACCATCCAAAGTGGGATGAATGCTGTCTCGTCTCATAAGACCAGGTTTTCCCCAAAAAGACCTCCAATTGTCAATGTAGCCCACGTCATTTTTAGGACACCACACAGACAGCCAGCGGTTCAAGGATGACGAGCGGCTAAACATGTCATCACTGGTCAGATTGGGGAGGGGCCCAGAGAATACTACAGTGGCAGACATCGTACCAAGTACCAAGTACCAAGTACTAAACAGCCAGTACTTGGTAGAAATTCCTGCAGCTCATTCAGTGTTGCTGTCGGCCTCTTGGCAGCCTCCCTGACCAGTTTTCTTGTCGTCTTTTCATCAATTTTGGAGCGACATCCAGTTCTTCATAATGTCACTGTTGAGCTATATTTTCTCCACTTGATGATGACTGTCTTCAGTGTGTTCCATGGTATATTTAATGCCTTGGAAATTCTTTTGTCCCCTTCTCCTGACTGATACCTTTGAACAATGAGATCCCTCTGATGCTTTGGAAGCTCTCTGTGGACCATGGCTTGTGCTGTAAGATGTGACTACAAAAATGTCAGGAAAAACCTACTAGAACTGCTGAACTTTATTTGGGGTTAATCAGAGGCACTTTAAATGGTGGCAGGTGTGTGTTGACTCCGATTTAACATGAGTTTGAATGTGATTGGTAAATTCTGAACACAGCCACATCCTCAGTTATAAGAGGGTGTGCATATTTATGCAACCAGGTTATTGTAAGTTTATTTTTTTATTTTTCCGCTGAAAAGATTTCAGGTTGTTTTTCAATTAGGTTGTAATTCAATTCAATTCAATTCAACTTTATTTATATAGCTCCATTTCACAACAACAGTCATCTCATAGCACTTTCAACTGTAGGGGAAACCCCCACAATTGCAGAAAGACCCCAGCAATCAGGCGATCCCCTGTGAGCAAGCGCTTGGCGACGATGGAGAGGAAAAACTCCCTTTTAACAGGAAGAAACCTCTAGCAGAACCAGGCTCAGGGAGGGGCAGTCATCTGCTGCGACTGGCTGGGGGGTGAGGGGACAGAGAAGATGAAAAGAACAGACATGTAGAGAGCAAACAGCACGATGGGGACTCAATCTATGGGAGAGAACAAACAGATGTTTATGACCAGCAAAAAAAAAAAAAATTTAATTGAGAGTGAAGAAAGGAGTGAAGCCCAGTGCAATTATTGGAGGTCCCCCGGCTGTCTAAACCTATTAGCAGCATAACTAAGGGAGGGTTCAGAAACATATGATCCCTCCCTAATTGTAGGCTATATCAAAAAGGAAGGTTTTAACCCTATTCTTAAAAACAGAAATCGAGTCTGACTCCTGAATCCAGATTGGCAGCTGGTTCAACAGGAGAGGAGCTTGATAACTGAAGGCTCTGCCCCTCATTGTACTTTTGGAGATTCTAGGTATTGCAAGTAATCCAGCATTTTGGGAGCATAGTGCTCTGTTAGGATAATAGGGTAATATCAGATCTTTTAAATAAAAAGGGGCCTGATTGTTTAGAGCTTTGAAAGTAAGAAGAAGGATTTTAAACTTAATTCTAAACTCTATGGGAAGCCAATGAAGGGAGGCCAGAACCGGAGAGATATGATCTCTCTTTCTAGTACCTGTTAAAACTCTTGCAGCAGCATTTTGGATCAACTGAAGACTTTTTAAAGATGTTTTAGGACAACCTGATAATAGAGAGTTACAATAATCTAATCTAGAGCTAACAAAAGCATGGATCAGTTTCTCAGCATCACTCTGAGACAAGATGCTCCTAATCTTGGCAATATTACGCAAATGATAGAAGGCAGTCTTAGAAACAAATTTAATATGTGAATTGAAAAACAGATCTTGATCAAAAATAACTCCAAGGTTCCTCACAGAGCTATTAAGAGAAAGAGTAACTGCATCCAAACTAAAAGTTTGATTTGTTAAGGTATTTCTAAGGTTTTTTGGACCAACAAGAATGACTTCAGTCTTATCTGAATTTAATAGCAGAAAATTACAAGTCATCCAAGCTTTGATTTCCTTAAGACAGGCTTCTAACTTGGCTAATTGATTACTATCATCTGGCTTCATTGACAGGTATAATTGTGTGTCATCTGCATAACAATGAAAATGTATACAGTGCTTTCTAATAATGTCGCCTAACAGAAGCATATTCATTCATTCATTCATCTTCTTCCGCTTAATCCTTTTAGGGTCACGGGGGGGCTGGAGCCTATCCCAGCATCTTTGGGCGAGAGGCAGGGTACACCATGAACAGATCGCCAGTCCATTGCAGGGCCAACACAGAGAGACAGACAACCATTCACTCTCACAGTCATACCTAAGGACAATTTAGAATCCCCAGTTTTGATACCAATTAACCTAACTTGCATGTTTTTTGGCATGTGGGAGGAAACCGGAGAAATCCCAGAGTAAACCCACGCAGACACAGAGAGAACATGCAAACTCCACGCAGATTACTGTTGGTTGGGGGCCGGGATCAAACCCAGGATCCCCCAGCCAAGGGTGAGTTGCTGTGCTTCCGCAGTGCTAACCACTCCTCCACTGTGCCGCCCTACAGAAGCATATATAAACTTGAAAAGCACTCGGAGAGCGCAGACCTCTGCCTAGTACCTCAGTTCCCCCTAATATTGGGATTTTCCCCAAATATAATAGTCCTACATTTATTTTATCTATATTTTCAGATTCCTTGACCATCAAAACATACCTTTAGCAATTGGACCCACATTGATATCTTTATTAGTTCAGTAGTTATTGACAAAAATGACTTTTTCGGTAATGGCGGTTTTCTTCTGGATATAGCTCCATAGCTTTTGAAGATACAACAAATCCAATGGCACACTACTGATTCCTCAGTGTCTTGGCTATATTTTGGTGTTTATTGTATGTTTATATCTTAATTTGTTACCTTACAGTGATGAAAATTCCAAAGATCCCCTATTATTTCCTGTTCTGGATCACAGTATCCGGATTTTTTGCAGGATCGGGATCAGTCTTTGATATTTCATAGAACCTATTGGGATCTGATCCTGTATTTTTTTGGCAAGCGTCCTGACCATTTATTGTGGAGTTATATACACATATGCTAAAAATGGCCCTATCTCGCAATGATAAAGAATCCTTTAAAAAATTCCTGGATCCAGACGGTGATCCGGATCACTCCCAAAATCTAATCATTTCTTCCTCGTCCCATTTGGGACTTGTCCTGAAAATTTTGTCAAAATCCGTTCATAACTTTTTGAGTTATGTTGGTAACAGACAGACAGACAAACAAACAGACAAACCCCGGTAAAAACATTACTTCCTTGGCGGAGGTAAAAACTAAAAAGAGTAGGGCCTAGCACAGATCCCTGGGGAACTCCATGACTGAGCTTTGAGTTGAAAGAAAACTCATTATTGACATGAACAAACTGGAACCTATCAGATAAATAAGATCTAAACCACTGCAACGAAGTTCCATTAAGTCCAACATAGTGTTCTAATCTATCAAGTAGAATATTATGATCGATAGTATCAAAAGCTGCACTAAGGTCTAAAAGGACAAGTACAGAAACAAGTCCATTATCAGATGCGATCAGGAGGTCATTAGTGACCTTCACTAAGGCTGTTTCAGTACTATGATGGATTCTAAACCCAGATTGAAACTCTTCAAATAAACCATTTCCCTGCAAGTGGTCAAATAACTGTGTAGCAACAACTCTTTCTAAGATTTTTGAAATGAAAGGGAGATTAGAGATTGGTCTAGAGTTAGCTAAAACTCTTGGATCCAGCCTTGGCTTTTTGAGTAAGGGTTTAATTAAAGCAGTTTTAAAAGCCTGTGGTACATGGCCTAAAGTTAATGAAGAATTGATTATTTGAAGAATAAAGCTACCAGTAAATGGGAAGACTTCTTTAAATAACCTGGTAGGAATAGGGTCTAAAAGACAAGTTGAAGGCTTGGATGAGGAAACTATTTTGTCTAACTCTAAAAGGTCAATTCGAGTAAACTGATCCAAGCAGATGTCAACTGAAGTTCTCTGTGGGGGTCTTCTGCGCCGAGGAGCTCGGGCCAACACCACCTGCTCGTCTGCTTAAACAAAGGCGGGCTTAAGTCTGTCTATACAGATTGTCTCCCGGCGACCCCCCAAGTCTAACACAAAATGTTTGTCCCCAGGTTCCAGCACTCTGAACGGGTCATCATAAGGCGGGTGCAATGGGGTCCGGTGGGCATCGTGCCTGATAAATACGAACGATGCATCCTTCAAGGTTTTTGGCACAAAAGTGGGGGGAAAACAGTGGTGGGCCGGGCCAGGTAGAGTCCCTGCCTCTGCGCTATGCAGTGAAAGCAGGGATGGATCGGTTTTCGGTGCGGGGTTATCTGGCAAAAATTCCCCGGGGAGCCGCTGCGGCTGGGAAAAAACCAGCTCTGCTGGGGAGGCTGCCAAATCCTCCTTCGGTGCTGAACACAACCCTAATAGAACCCACGGCAACCGGTCCACCCAATTTGCATCCGTAAGCAAAGCTCTGAGCGCTGCTTTAAGTGACCTATGAAATGCTTGCATAACCCATTGGCCTGTGGGTTGTACACAGTCATGCGATGAATTGTGACGCCCAGGCTCCGGGCCATGGTGGACCAGAGGTCAGAAACAAACTGCGGGCCCCAATCAGATGTGATGTCCGAAGGAGCGCCGAAATGTGTCACCCATGTTGTCAAAAAAGCACGTGCCACATCTGTGGACACGGTGGAAGCTAGCAGGACTGCTTCGGACCAGCGTGTGGTGCAGTCCACCACTGTCAAGAGGTGCGTGAACCCCTGCAATAGCGGGAGGGGTCCCACGAGGTCCATGTGAATGTGGTCAGACCTCTTAGCCGGGATATGGAACGGCTCCAAAGGGGCCTTCGTGTGCCTGTGCACCTTGGCTCATTGGCACGCTACGCAGGCTGCAGCCCACTCTTTCACCTGTTTGCGCAGGCTTGGCCAGATGAACTTTGCGCCCACCATTTTGACTGACGCACGCACTCCTGGGTGCGCCAGGGAGTGAACCGACTCAAAAACGTGGAGGCGCCAAGCGCGTGGGACCACCGGTCACTGGTGGCCTGTAGAGACGTCACAGACTAGCCCCCCCCCCCCCGTGTTGCAGCACTCTGCTCTCCAGCCTTAACCCTGTTGGTCCGGACTGGAGCGCGCAAACGTCCGCATCGCCAATCTGTGCAGCGGCCACAGCCGTGTAATCTATCCCCACGTAGACTGGGGCCACTAATGCACGCGAGAGGCAGTCAGCCACCACGTTGAGTTTACCAGCCACATGTCAAATGTCGGTCGTAAACTCCAAGATCGCGGCCAGCTTTCTCTGCTGCCGGGCCGACCATGGTTCCGAAACCTTGGCCATCGCGTACGTTAGTGGCTTGTGGGCCACGAACGCAGTGAAGGTGCACCCTTCCAGCCAGAACTGGAAGTGGCGTATGGTCAGGTGGAGAGCCAGTAATTCCCTGTCGAACACGCTGTATTTATGCTTATTGTCACGCAAAGACCTGCTAAAAAAGGTGAGCGGCTGCCAAGAAGCAGCGACGTACTGCTCCACGACGGCCCCTATGGCCACGTCTGATGCATCGATAGTGAGCGCTATCCTAGCCGCTGGGTCCGAGTGCGCCAGTAGTGCGGCGTTCGCCAGAGCTGTTTTAACTTTGGAAAATGCCTGCTCTCGCTTAGGAGTCCAGTCGATTCTGTCCGCCAGCTTCCGTTTCTTAAGTGTGGCGTACAACGGCTGCATGAGCTGGGCTGCGCGGGGGAGGAAACGATTGTAGAAGTTAACCATCCCCCAAAACTCCTGCAGCGCCCTGACCGTCTGAGGCCGGGGAAAATTCACCACGGTGCGCACCTTGTCAGGCAAGGGTATCGCGCCCTCCGGTGAGATGCGGTGGCCCAACAAATCGATCCCCGTCACCCTGAGCTGGCACTTCGCCAGGTTGATTATTAACCCGTGCTCCTCCAACCTCTGGAAAACTGTCCTGAGGTGGGCTACGTGTTCGTCCTCGGACGTGCTGGCCACCAGGATGTCGTCCAGGTAGACGAACACAAACGGCAGATCACGCAACGCCACATCCATCATGCGTTGGAATGTCTGCACCGTGCCTTTTAGCCCGAAAGGCATGTGTAAAAATTCAAACAGACCAAACGGGGTTATTACTGCCATTTTAGGTATGTCCTCAGTGTGCACCGGGACCTGGTGGCAACCGCGGACCAGGTCTATCTTGGAAAAAATGCGTGCCCCGGTGAGGTGAACGGAAAAATCTTGAATATGAGAGATGGGGTAGCGATCGTGCGCTGTGGTGTTGTTTAATCTGCGGAAATCTCCGCAAGGTTGCCACGATCCCTCGGCCTTAGGGAACCATATGTAGCGGGGATGCCCATGGGCTGTTTGAGCGCCTGATGATCCCAAGTTTTCCAAGTTGGCAAACTCCTCGCACGCTATGGCCAGTTTAGCTGCGTCCAGGTGCTGAGGTCGTGCAAAAACGGGCGGCCCCGTGGTGGTAATGAAGTGCTCCACCCTGTGTTTAGTGACGGTCACCGAAAACATCAGGACCGTGAGTGCTGGGAACTGGGTGAGTAGTGTGTGGAACTTACCCCCTGGAGCTGTGACATTGGCTAGTGTTGTGGGCCCGGCTCCTCGAGCTGTACAGGGGAGAGAATCAAAAGACATTGCGTTAATCAGGCGTCTGTTAGCAACATCAACTAGTAGTCTGTGTGCACACAAAAAATCAGTGCCTAAAATGGGGAAGCTGCATGCCGCTATGACGAATGTCCACTGGTATGTACGGCTGTGCAAGGATACAGTCAGTGTCCTCTCTCCAAAAGTCTTAATGTCTGAGCCATTTGCGGCCGTCAGCTCAGCTCAGTTCCGCCAGCCGGTCGGCGTAGGACGGCAGGATGAGGCTCTTTTGGGAGCCGGAGTCCATGAGGAACCGTCTCCCTGAGCGTGAGTCTGTCACATAGAGCAGCTTGCTTGCTTCACCGGCGATCGCAGCTGCTACCGACTGCCGGTCCCGGCGTTTCCTGAACGCTTGAATTGGCACGGTAGCACGCATCGGCATGCGTCCTCTCCAAAACGGCGGTGGTAGAAACAGAGCGTGTCTCTCCGGTGCTTCTTGGCCCCTGCTGCAGCCACCATCGCTGGCTCCTTGCCTCCGCTGGCCATCTTGCTTAGGTTCCGATGCCGCTGCGTTCACTGTGAGGGCTCTGGTAGTGAGGATGATCCAATCTGCCTGCTGGGCTAGTGCCCAGTAGTTGTGCGTGGCCAGCAGTGCCGAATTGGCAAGGACCACTCTGGCCACTGTTGGGAGGTTCCGGAGGAAAAGGTGGGCAAAGAGAAAATGCTCGTCATCTGTGCCCATCAATGCCAGCATCTTCTCCCTCAATCTGACTGCCGACCCTTCTCCTAACTCGGAGCACGTCAGGAGCCTCTCCGCTCTCTCACAGTCCGAGAGCGTGTAGCGCCGGGTCAGCACGGTTTTAAGAGCACCGTATTTGTCGCGGGCTGGGGGCTGTTGGAGCAGGCTCACCACCTGCTGAGTTGTGCGTGTGTCCAGCGCTGCGACCACGTAGTAATATCTGGTGTTATCTGCCATTATTCCCCGGAGCGCGAACTGGGCCTCGGTGTGAAGGAACCAAGACTTTGGGTCGTGTAGCCAAAAGTCTGGGAGTTTGACTGAAACAGTGCACGTGTTGCTGGCACTTCCCGTTTGGGTCATCTCTGGCGTGTTCGCCTTGCGTTCAAGGGTCACCAGTGTAGAGAGAATAAGCAGGCCGAACTTTTCTGAGCAGATGAAACTTTACTCCACTCTCTCGCACATTCACCAGAATCAGAAAACCTAACCACCAGGTTGCAGGCACTCTCTTTTATATCACAGCACTAACACTTCTCTGCTACCTAGGGAGCTGCATTAACATATCACTCCCCACACTCCCCACCTTTGATCTGCCACTTCAGTCTGAGGGAAAACTACTGAGTGGGTTCCCCACAATAGATGAAATTTTATTATTGAAAAAGTTCATAAAGTCCTGACTTGTAAGCTCTAAGGGAGTGCTAGGATTGACTGAGTCCTGACTCTTTGTCAGCCTGGCTACAGTGCTGAAAAGAAACCTGGGATTATTTTTGTTCTCTTCTATTAATGCAGAATAATAACGCGTTCTAGCTTTTCTCAGAGATTTTTTACAAATTAAAAGATGATTTCTCCAAGCTAAATAGATTTCATCTAAATTAGTGGAGCACCATTTTCTTTCTAATTGACGAGTCTTCTGTTTTAAGGTACGAGTTTCAGTGTTGAACCAAGGAGTTAGAAATCTCTGTTTAGACTTTTTCTTTTTTAAAGGGGCCACCATGTCTAGAGTCTGATGTACAGGTTGTAGCTGACATTAATGGTGGAAAAAGTTTTGAAATGATTTATCTTGGTCTCATTTATTTACATCACAAAAACCTGACATTTGAACAGGGGTGTGTAGACTTTTTATATCCATTGTATGCACACTTTAACTTAATGACAACCATGACCAAACAAGACACAAAAACACTCAAATAATGAAATAAACCATTTTTTATTTACTGACAAATGGGCAACACTGATGAAACAGTTGCAGCCAAACGGGTCATTCTTCTGTGTATAATAATGTTTGGTGTTTTATACTTACAATAATGCTAAAATATACAAGGATGCGCTACAGTGGGTCTCAAATATTTGTAAGCATGTCCCGTTATAGAACTGCAAGAGATTATTGACGATAGACTATAAACTACACATATAAACTCAAACAATTATAATGGTGACTGAACAACTCCCATTCCCCAAACTGCAAGATACAACACTTATGAATATAACTCATAAAAGATCACACAAATAAGTCTGACAAACAAATAAACAAGGGTTCTTAAACAGTCACTAATATTGGATGTCCCATTCATTTTCAGTAATTCTGTAATTAATATTCACACAGTCAAATAAATCTTTAGTGTTCAGTCCTTTTCATATTTGTCAAAGTCTAACAAGTGGATCTGCCTCCATATAGGCTACACCTCTGTATTCCACTTTCAAACACAGCCTACATTTGGGCCTGTAAAGCCTGATTGGGCTACCTGTTTCCAGACAAGATAAGATAAGATAAGATAAGCCTTTATTAGGTCCACAATGGAGAAATTCTAGAATACTTGCTTTGTACAGGCATGCACGAGTAATGTGTTAATATGAGTTCAAAAGCCCTGCAATACAGCGTCACTGGTTTATTTATTTTATTTAATCATTGAGCTTAAAATCATATTTCTAGTTTCCCTTCCCATTTTATTCAATCTTGAGAAAGCATTACACAAATTAGGCAGTGACCAAACACTGAGATATTGATGACTTTTCATCGCTGTATAGGGATTTAGCACCTTGTATAACAAGATTCATCACCTTAACACTGTACTGTTTGCATTTGTTGGTGTTTAAGGGCCCATTTGCAATAAAGGGAACACTAAAAAAATTAATAAATTATAAATAAAAAGTTGCAATGCTTGTTCCAGCATTTTTTTTCAGCATTTGCCACCTCCTCCAGCCTGTTGCTTTTCCTGTAAAGTCACTTCAGTACTGAATATACAGTGGGGAAAATAAGTATTGAACACAACATATTTCTGATGGAGCCATTGACTTGGGATTTTCACCAGATATAAGTAACAACCCAAGTAATCCATACATACAAAGAAATCAAGGCAACTGTGTTCACAAAACAAGTTTTATTTGATAAAGTAGAATGACACAGGGAATATGTATTGAACACATGAAGAAAAAGCGGTATAAAAAGGTGTAATGATGCCGAGTGCAGGTCTGTACCGTGCTTGGGTCTTTGTGGTTTTCCTCTTTTTATGTATTTGTATTTAGTTTTGATGTTTCATTCATTACGTTTCATGCTCTTATTTTGACAGCACAGTTTGTGACTTCCGGCTGTCAAGCCTTTTCAAAGTTGTCACAGCTGTTTGTGTTTTGGGTAATCACTTTCACTCCCACCTGTTTGTTGTTTGAGTTCTATATTACTGTTTAAGTTTGCTGTCGAGGTTTATTCCTCGCTGCAACCTCGTCGTGTTTAGACAGGAATTCCCACTCCTGATTCCTGTTTTAAATCTCTGCCTTATTCTCTGCTTTGCCAGTTTAATTGTAAGTAACCTTTCATGGTTTATTTTCATTTGTATTTTTCTGTTATCACCCTTCGTGGTCTTTGTAAACAGCTTTTTGTAATTCGCCCTTCGTGGCAAGTTTTTGTGTTCATTATTATTAATTATTAAATAAACAAACTCACAGCAGGCGAATGGTGCCTTATTTCTGCCCTGAAACGGGCCAATTATGACAAAAGGCATAGAAAGTCAAGAAACCAGCTGAAATCTATCAGAATTTAGGAAGCCATCCCATCCCCCATCCATCCATCCATCCATCCATCCATCCATCTTCTTCCGCTTAATCCTTTTTGGGTCACTGGGGGGGGGGGGGGGGGGCTGGAGCCTATCCCAGCATCTTAGGGCAAGAAGCAGGGAACACCCTGGACAGATCGCCAGTCCATCGCAGGGCCAACACAGAGAGACAGACAGCCATTCACTCTCACAGTCATACCTAAGGACAATTTAGAATTCCCAGTTTTGATGCCAATTAACCTAACCTGCATGCTTTTGGCATGTGGGAGGAAACCGGAGAAATCCCGGAGTAAACCCACGCAGACACAGGGAGAACATGCAAACTCCACACAGATCACTGTTGGTCGGAGGCTTGGATTGAACCCAGGATCCCCCGGCCAAGGATGAGTTGCTGTGCTGCCGCAGTGCTAACCACTTCGCCACCACGCTGCCCCATCCCATCCCCCATCAGTGCAAATTCATTTCAGCTGGTTAAGTCCTGACTGATAGCCAAAGGTCTGTGAATATCAGATTGTCACACCACAAAGAAATCATGATGGGTAGAAGCAAAAAGCTCTCTCTAGACCTTCACATCCTTATTGTTGCAAAACATAATGATGGCATTGGTTACAGGCACATTTCTAAACTGCTGAATGTTCCAGTGAGCACTGTTGGAGCCATCATTCAGAAGTGGAAAGAACATCATTTTACCATAAACTGGCCACGACCAGGAGCTCCTCACAAGATTTCTGACAGAGGAGTCAAAAAAATTATCAGAAGAGTTATCCAAGAGCCAAAGACCACTCGTGGAGAACTCGTGGCCCAGTCAGTCACCTGACCTGAATCTAATTGAAAATCTATGGAACAAACTGAAGATCCGAGTTCATAGAAGACACCCACAGAACCTTCAAGATTTGAAGGCAGTTTGTGTGGAAGAATGGGCTAAACTCACTCCTGAGCAATGTCTGCACCTTGTTTCTCCATACAGGTGTCTGGAAGCTGTTATTGTCATGAACAGCCCTCTCCGAGGGCAAATAGGACACCAAATGCAAACTGTGAGTTTGCAAATGTATTAACTAAAAGAAACACAAAATACAAAACACACACCACCGAAAAACACAGCTCTGAGGCTGGAGCGATAAACGCCAGGATAAACAAAGACACGAGTAAAGACAGATAAGAAATAATAATAATAATAATACATTTTATTTAAAAGCGCCTTTCAAGACACTCAAGGACACTTTACAGAAATAGATAAAACACAGTATTAATAAACAACAAAAACACAAAACGACAATCATAAAAACCATGGCAGTTACAATGAAAATGCTAATCTGAACAGGTGAGTTTTGAGAGCGGATTTAAACTGAGAGAGGGAGTCAATGTTTCTGATGGCCGGTGGGAGTGAATTCCAGAGTTTGGGAGCAGAGCGGCTGAAGGCTCTACTCCCCATGGAGCTGAGTCGAGCAGGAGGGACAGTGAGGTGGACAGAGGAGGAGGATCTGAGGGAGCGGGTAGGGGTAACAATGTGAAGGAGGTCAGCCAGATAAGGAGGGGCGAGGTTATGGATGGCTTTGAAAGTAAACTTAGTTTGACAAGACGTCCAGGGATTTCCTGACTGGAGAGATTTTTCGCCACTGTGCCAGGGAAGTGGCACCCATGGCTTAAATAGGAAATCCCCCGGATTGGCAACACCTGCGGGGTCATGAGTGGCGATCATTACTGGCAGCCGTTGACAGCCCGCAAACAGAATCTGACAGCCGTAAGTGACGCAAGAGCTGTCACAGCGCCAGCAATGATCAAAACAATAAACCAAAAAAGGAAATACAGAAATTAATAATGAACTAACCAAAGACAAGAACCAAATACAGCAAACAAGGTGTGTAGAAAAATAAACAAACAGAAAAAGACTAAACTAATCTGACAACTGGGTATGGCCCCCGCCTGTGCACCAGATCATGACAGAGCCCCCTCCTCAAGGGGTGGACCCAGACACCCCAGGGCAACATCACAGAAAAACAAACCCCCCCACACACAGAAGAACCCCCCCCAACAAGAAAAACAACTCACCCCGGGGGGGGGGGGGAGGAGGGGGAACCCAGGCATGGAGGGACCGAGGCAAAACAAGCAAAAAAAAAAAAAAAAAAAACTCCAAAAAGAAAACACTCATGATCCCCAACACAGTGATAGGTGGCGAAAACTTAAGGGCCTCAGGAGAGAAACGAGTCTGCTCGGGCGGCCTGCCCAAGTCCCAGGACCACTGGAGCGTATGGTCAAAAGCATCCGGTGGCCGCCCAGAGTTTTTAAACTACCTACACGGATGGTCTGGCCCGTCAGGTGGCTGCCCACAGTCCCAGAACCACCCTAACAGAAGACCCCATCTGTCAGGTGGCCTCCCAGCATCCCTGAGCCTGCGGACGTCTACCCCCCGCCCCCTCCCCCCCGCGGGGACGACAGCCGGACCCAGCGCCCCTCACAGACCATGGGAGCTGGGAGGTGGCGTCCCCCTGAGATGGGTGGCTGACCAGCGGGAACCTCAAGTGGCACCCAATGACCCTCGACGAGCTCCAGTGAAGGACCCATGGCAACATCAGGTGTAGCAGCACCCGCGGCGGCCCCAGATTGGGGCATAGCAGCACCCATGGCGGCCCTGGAGTGGGGTGTAGCAGCACCCGCGGCGGCCCCGGACTGGGGTGTAGCAGCACCCGCGGCGGCCCCGGACTGGGGCGTAGCAGCACCCGCGGCAGCCTCGGACAGAGGCACAGCACCCATGACAACCTCGGATGGAGGAGCAGCACCCACGAAGGCCTCAGGCAGAGGGGAAGCAGCACCCATGAAGGCCTCGGGCTGAGGCGTAGCAGCACCCACGGAGGACCCGGACTGGAGCATAGCAGCACCCACGGAGGCACGCAGCAGCACCCACGGTGGCCTCAGATGGAGGCGTCGCACCCACGGCAGCCTCGGACAGGGGCGCAGCACCCGCGATGGCCTCAGACAGAGGTGTCGCACCCCCGGCGGTCTCAGACAGAGGTGTTGCACCCACGTTGACCTTGGACAGAGGAGCAGCACCCACGAAGGCCTCAGGCGGAGGGAAGCAGCTCCCACGGAGGCCTTGGGCTGAGGCGTCGCACCCACGGTGGCCTTGGATGTAGGCGTCACACCCACGGAGGCCCCAGGCAGAGGGGGAGCAGCACCCACGGAGGCCTCAGGCGTTGGGGGAGCAGCACCCATGGAGGCCTCAGGCAGAGGGGGAGCAGCACCCACGGAGGCCTCGGGCTGAGGCGCGGCACCCACAGAGACTGCGGACTGGGGTGTAGCACCCTCAGAGGCCCCAGACTGGGGCGCAGCACCCGCGGAGCCCTCAGGCGGAGAAGGAGCACCCACGGAGACCTCTGGCGTAGCCAGCTGAGACGTCTCAGCCTCCACTGTCAGGACCAGTCTCTCCAATGCGGCCACCTCAGAAGAGAGAGGACAGACAAACACTGGACCAGGGCCACCGGCAGCAGCAGAGCCCGGCGAGGGGAGCCCAAGTGCGACTGACAACTGCACCTGGTCCCCCCCACAAGAACTCTCTGAATCTGATACTGTTAACTCAGAACAGAGCACTTGCCTGAACTCAAGCTCCGCCGCTGTCCAGGACTCTGGCGAACCTGCAGCAGTGGCCCAGGCAGCAGGCATGGCGTTTGATGCCAGCGAACCCTCCGACACAATGGCTGAAGCAGGGGTCACTCCAGCATGGCGTGACGGAGCCAAGGAACGCTTCACCGATGGTATAGGATCCCGTGAAGCCGAAACCAGGGGACTTACTCATCGGCTTAGCTCTCAGGTCACGGGGAACGCTCTTCTCCCGTAGAAACAGGGTCTGACTTCCTCAGTGCCCCAGGACCATCCAACGTCCAGCGGCTACCTCCCAGGACCGGCAAACACTCAAGGAAGGCAGAGCGGGATATGAGAGAAGCAGGTGAGGACACAGATTTAACAGCAGCAGCAGGTGGTGAGAGCTCGGACACAGCGTGCAGCTGCTCCTGAGCCCCCCCACTGGGAATTAGACAAGATAATCCATTTTTAGACGTAGGAAAATGAATTGATACTTGCCTAGATTCCCGGAGCTTGATGGTGGCTGTTGCTGCGGGTCCAGATGGAGCACCTCCGGGAGCTGCGGAGGTCATCTGGGAGGTGAATGAAGCGCCGGTGTCAGGGGACGTTCCTCTGTCGGCTCAGACTCCGTTTCACCCGGCGAATATCTCTCCAGCTGGCCTGCATAGTCAGGGAGGAGCCACGGCATACAGTCCAGCAGCAGTTCGGTCTCAGCCACTAAAACTTGCCTTCACTCCTCCAGCTCCTTGGCCAATGGTGTGGGCCATTGCTTGGGAGGAGAAGGCGGGGCTGCTGCATTTGAGAAGCGGTGAGAGGCTTGAGACTTCCGCACCCGGGACCACTTCTTTGTTGGCACCAGTGTAGATATGGTAGAGGTTTCCCCCAGCCCATGGAGCATAGATGGGGGGTTGGTAATGCAGTGGAGAATTACGGTGAGCTTCGGATGGTCCCAAAGGCTGGGGCACACCTAAAGCACTTGAGCGGCTCCAGTCAGACATTCCTGGACCGCGTCGGGAGTGCGGGAAGCCCAAGCCTCCGAGAAGATGCCATGTAAGATATTTAAGGTCCACCTTGCCATCTCTTTCAGCCCACACCAACTGGAATCCAGCAACGCTGCCATGCCAGCGGAAAAAACAAATACTAAAGAAAAATACGGGAGGGAAAAAAAAGAAGAAGTCACAATCCGCTGGCGTCCAAATGGCAGCGGCGAACTGTCATGAACGGCCCTCTCCGAGGGCAAACAGGACACCAAATGCAGACTGTGAGTTTGCAAATTTGTTAACTAAAAGAAACACAAAATACAAAACACACACCAATGAAAAACACAGCTAATGAACTAACTAAAAACAGGAACCAAATACAGCAAACAAGGTGTGCAGAAAAATAAACAAACAGAAAAGACAAAACTAATCTGACAACTGGGCACGGCCCCTGCCTGTGCACCGGATCATGACAGTTATTACCAACAAAGGCTTTTCTGCTAAATATTAACTTTCACAAAGCATGTACAATACTTATTCCCTGTGTCAATCCACTTTATTGAATATAACTTGTTTTGTGAACACAGTTGCCTTGATTTCTTTGTATGTATGGATTACCCGGATTGTTACTGATATCTAGTAAAAATCTCAGGTGAATGGTTCCATCAGAAATATGTTTAATGAGAAAATTGTTGACCTATTCAAAACGTATTTTCCCCACTCTGTGTGTGTGTGTGTGTGTGTGTGTGTGTGTGTGTGTGTGTGTGTGTGTGTGTGTGTGTGTGTGTGTGTGTGTGTGAACTAAAAGCATATTATAAATCCATTTAAAGTTAGAGCTGACTTCACTACCAACTTTTGGTTGGTAGTGAAGTCCCAATATTCTCCCAGTATTCTGTCCAATCTTTTTTCTCCCTTAGTAATCTTCATCAGTGTTTCATATAGCACTGTGACGTTTCTAATATCCCTTTTTCATGTGTGCAACTTTTTTATCGTCATAGTTTTACAGCTTTTCTTGTAAGTCAGTGACATTTTTTGTTGTAAATTTGCCTACTTTTTGTATAAATATGCAGTATTTCCACCATGTTGTTTTCCCCCTAAATTCAGTTTCTCACAAAAATGTAGCATTTTCCTCATATTTGTCATGAAAATTAGCTTTTTTCCTTACATATTTGCAAAATCATTTAAATTTCAGATTTTTTTTTTTAAACTTTAAACTTTTTTAACTATCATCAAGTTGCTATGTTCTTCTTGTGATTTTATAGTATTTTCTCCTAAATTTGCATGTTCTTTTCTGCTAAATTTGGTAAATGTAAATTTGTTATTTACCTTTTGGGGGGGAGAGAGTAGCAAATACCCGAATCTTAAATTTGAAAACTGAATGTCATTGTAAAAAACTAAATGTCTAGAATCCAGAGTAAGTTTTTAATACCAGGATGATTTAGTTGCAAATCTACTCAGATTTACGATTATTTCATGAATGAAACAATGCACATCTAAGATGTGATGTGCTGTGTTCATAATGTCTCTGCAGGCACGATCACTGTTAATTTTGTCACAGTCTAGCTGACTAAATGACAGTAATGTCCTTTGTTCATCTGCTTGGTAAGAAATAGCTACAGTGGGGAAAAAAATTATTTAGTCAGCCGCCAATTGTGCAAGTTCTCCCACTTAAAAGATGACAGAGGTCTCCAATTTTCATCATAGGTATACCTCAACTATGAGAGACAAAATGAGAAAAAAAAATCCAGAAAATCACACTGATGGATTTTTAATGAATTAATTGGTAAATTCCTTGGTAAAATAAGTATTTGGTCAATAACAAAAGTTTATCTCAATACTTTGTTATATACCCTTTGTTGGCAATGACAGAGGTCAAACGTTTTCTGTAAGTCTTCACAAGGTTTTCACACACTGTTGCTGGTATTTTGGCCCATTCCTCCATGCAGATCTCCTCTAGAGCAGTGATGTTTTGGGGCTGTCGCTGGGCAACATGGACTTTCAACTCCCTCCAAAGATTTTCTATGGGGTTGAGATCTGGAAACTGGCTAGGCCACTCCAGCACCTTGAAATGCTTCTTACGAAGCCACTCCTTTGTTGCCCGGGCAGTGTGTTTGGGATCATTGTCATGCTGAAAGACCCAGCCACGTTTCATCTTCAATGCCCTTGCTGATGGAAGGAGGTTTTCACTCAAAATCTCACGATACATGGCCCCATTCATTCTTTCCTTTACATGGATCAGTTGTCCTGGTCCTTTTGCAGAAAAACAGCCCCAAAGTATGATGTTTCCACCCCCATTCTTCACAGTAGGTATGGTGTTCTTTCTCCTCCAAACACGACAAGTTGAGTTTTTACCAAAAAGTTCTATTTTGGTTTCATCTGACCATATGACATTCTCCCAATCCTCTTCTGGATCATCCAAATGCTCTCTAGCAAACTTCAGACGGGCCTGGACATGTACTGGCTTAAGCAGGGGGACACGTCTGGCACTGCAGGATTTGAGTCCCTGGCGGCGTAGTGTGTTACTGATGTAGCCTTTGTTACTTTGGTCCCAGCTCTCTGCAGGTCATTCACTAGGTCCCCCCATGTGGTTCTGAGATTTTTGCTCACCGTTCTCATGATCATTTTGACCTCACGGGGTGAGATCTTGCGTGGAGCCCCAGATCGAGAGAGATTATCAGTGGTCTTGTATGTCTTCCATTTTCTAATAATTGCTCCCACAGTTGATTTCTTCATACCAAGCTGCTTACCTATTGCAGATTCAGTCTTCCCAGCCTGATGCAGGTCTACAATTTTGTTTCTGGTGTCCTTTGACAGCTCTTTGGTCTTGACCATAGTGGAGTTTGGAGTCTGACTGTTTGAGGTTGTGGACAGGTGTCTTTTATACTGATAATGAGTTCAAACAGGTGCCATTAATACAGGTAATGAGTGGAGGACAGAGGAGCCTCTTAAAGAAGAAGTTACAGGTCTGTGAGAGCCAGAAATCTTGCTTGTTGTAGGTGACCAAATACTTATTTTACCGAGGAATTTACCAGTTAATTCATTAAAAATCCTTCAATGTGATTTTCTGGATTTTTTTTTTTCTCATTTTGTCTCTCATAGTTAAGGTATACCTATGATGGAAATTGAAGACCTCTGTCATCTTTTAAGTGAGAGAACTTGCACAACTGGTGGCTGACTAAATACTTTTTTGCCCCACTGTAAATGGTGACAAGTGGTTACATCATAAATTAATTAAAAAAACATTAATCCTGTCAGAATAAATGTATTAATCACCACAGCTGATTAATAACAGAATAAAATGAATAATGGTGATTATCCCTCATTCAGTGGCTACATTAACCTCAGTTAATCCTGATTGCACTCGGCACAGGCGCCAAGTTGCTCCATGAGCCCCTAATGGTCAAGATTTTTTTCAAGAAAATATTCAGTTCAGATGTCAGCGATTTCCAAAGCTATAACTTGAAAGTGGTAAGAGATAATGGCTTACTGTCAATTAGAAAGATGTAGAATATGATCCAAAGTTTGAGCTAGGAGTAAATTTACACATCTAATTTGCATAATGCCATGGCAGCCATATCGAATTACATAACTTTCAGTCAAAAGTGGACTTTGGACATATTTACACAAAGAATGGTTTTGCTTTTTGTCACCGTTTCTTGTTTTGGGCATTTTGTTATTTTATCTTCAAAGTATATTCATCTTCTTCCGCTAAATCCTTTTCGGGTCACGGGGGGGCTGGAGCCTATCCCAGCATCTTTGGGCGAGAGGCAGGGTACACCCTGGACAGATCGCCAGTCCATCGCAGGGCCAACACAGAGAGACAGACAACCATTCACTCTCACAGTCATACCTAAGGACAATTTAGAATCCCCAGTTTTGATGCCAGTTAACCTAACTTGCATGTTTTTGGCATGTGGGAGGAAACCGGAGAAATCCCGAAGTAAACCCACGCAGACACAGGGAGAACATGCAAACTCCACACAGATCACTGTTGGTCGGGGGCTGGGATCAAACCCAGGATCCCCCGGTCAAGGGTGAGTTGCTGTGCTGCCGCAGTGCTAACCACTCCGCCACCGTGCCACCAGAAAATCAGTGACAATATAAACAACAAATTTGTCATTTACTGCTGGCCAGACGGCCCACTCCCAACTTTTACCTTCATAAGCCAAATAATCTCTTTTTAGAATCATAGTTGGCAAATTTGGGAGCAAATGCCTCCTCCTTCTTGCGATGGCGAACATCAACATTTGTTTACAAACTCTTCTTCTGTGGTGTCCAGAAGTGAGGTTTTAGGATGGTTCTCTATGCCCGCCATCAGTCCTCCAAGGCAAGAGCAGTAAGTTATACGTGTCTGCCACCTTGTGAAGTGGAATCCTATGTTCAACTTAAATCAACTGGGGAATTTTTGGCCACGTCATATAACATCACATGACAGGCGCAGTGCTGCGCCTGTGCCAGTGGGGGCGCGATCTGTCCATGAAATCTTGCCAGTTAAAGGGCTATCTTCAGTTGATCACAGTCCAGCTGTCTGATGGAAAAATTGCTGTTATGCCTTCATTCTGTCACAATGTATCCTGCAGTCAGTTGGTTTAATTCTTGCTGAGTCACAAACTGTCCAGATGCATACCTGTGATTGAAATCCAGCCGTGGGTGTTCAGATAAAAGCATTTCCACTTTACATCCTGCTGTGAGATCCATTTCATGGTGTTAGTTGTTAGCATAGCTAGCAGTTACTTAGCACTAGCTTTGTCGGAGCTTGTTGCTGTTTTCAGGCGCTTCTGAAGAGGACTCCATCGACACTTAGTTTGCAACTCACCAATACAGTATGCTTTTGTCCTTAACTTTGACAAAGCAAAAATAATCTGTGTATTGTGGCATATTAGAATACCACCATACACGTCATGGACGTGAGAATGCACGCACATCGTGACGTCATCATGCAATGACTATATTAGGGGACTAACACTGGGAGACTGGTTCTTTGGTGCTCCGCCTCTAGCCTGCTACCTGGTGTACCACACCTCCCTTAGCTTGTTGTTAGCTTCTTGTAATACTGTTCCATGTGTTGGCTAGCAGTTCATTAAAGCTAACCCTCAACACAGGCAATGTGTCCGCTGGTCTAATTCCCAGACATAACATATATGTCAAACAAAAACAAAGTTGCTTCAGCTTTTCCTCCGCTCAGTAATAAAGACTCAGGCTCTTTGTAACAGGTCACGTTGACTGACACCTGCATCAGCTACGGTAGGGTCAATTTGTATGTTCATTTATTTGTGCTAAAAATATCTATCCATATTAATAAAATGAGTAACGAGTAACGCATCTGATGAAATTTCAGTAACTGTAACTCATTACTGAATTTTTAAATAGTAATTTCGTTACACAACACGTTACTGCAAAAGTAGTGGCGTTACGGTAACGCATGGCGCCTCAGGGTATATTAGATGGCTGCCCAGGGCCAGCCGTCCTCTTTGGCACTCCACCCTTTCATGTTCCGCGTGCACTGAGTACTGTATTGTTGGCTAACCAGTCCCTCCAGGATTTCACGAGATGTTTTTAAGATTGTTGTGGCCCAAAAAGCCTGAATTTGCGGGAGCTTTTTAAAAAGTTGTGATAAAAGTTTGTCATGGTCTGAGCGCTGATATTGTCCGCGCTCGGATCATCCAGTATTTTCCTCATTATTTCGTGTTGTTTTCCTTATGGCCTTCAAGGGCTCTTATTGTGATAGCATCACGGTGGGACTTCCGGCTGTCAGAGGCAAGCTGCGCCGTGACAGCTGATCAACATTCCACTGATTAGTTTCTCATTGCCTGATTAGTCAGCTGAGGTTACTCCTGGCTGCGACCTTGCTTAACGTTGCATCCATACAACATTCAGCTCGAGTTCCTAACCCTGGCTCCAGTCACCCTGTGATTCTCCGAGTCTCTGTAAGTTTATTCCTTAGCCCAAGTTTATTCATTACTGTGTCTGTGCTGTAGTCTATGTTCACGTTTTCGCCCCATGTGGCAATTTATTTTGTCATCTTTTACCTTTGTTAATAAATATGCAAACTCACCGGTTGGCCTATAGCGTCTCATTAATGGCCCACGAGGGCCACCCATGACAGTAGGTCGCAGCCAAAACGAGACTCCGGTCACCATGAGTTTGCATTATTTGGGCTTGAAGTTTTTTCCTTTTCTGCATACCAGTGTGTTGGGAGATGGCGTCGCCAACCAAGGGCTATGCTATGAGCTTGGGCTACAAGCTAGTTATGGCCCTAATTGAGATAGATGGAATCCTCTGGCATGCTCGTAGCGACCCCACCCCCGGCGGTCCACGCTGGTACCTGGACCTCGCAGAGGCAGCTATTAACCGCCATCCTCACTATGCGGACCACACCGAAATTAGGAAGAGGATGGCGGAAATCTCAGCACTCCGGGAGAAGATCCGCGGACTGGAGGGAAACTCTGGCAGGAAGCTGAAGGTGAGGCATCCCCCCTCCTCGCCTCGGGATCCAGTTCCTGTCACCCTTCCAGTCCAGGAGTCTTCATCGTCCAAATGCCGTTCCCGCCCACAGCGGACGAGGACGTCAGCCGGGATTCCTCCAGAGGAGACTCAGTGGACAGCGGTGATGACATCCAGGACCGTGTGTCTGCGGCTCGTTCTGCCTCCCATCCAACTGAAATTATGAAGCATGTGATGGCAGCAGTCAGACTGATGGAGATCAGTCCCGAACTCCATGATTACCACGAGTACGCTGACCTGCTTGCCTCTGTCTCCACGCAGGAGCGGCGTTTCCCTGACCTCACCTTTGCCTCACTCTCTGCCGGTAGACGTCGTCACCATGCTCATAAGAAGCCTCAGCGAGATCCTCGTCCAGATCCAGTTCCGGGAAGCCGTAGGAACTCTGCCTCCCAGCCAGCGGCGAGCTCCACGAGTCTAACTCCGGCTGTCCCAGTTCCTGATCCTGTGCGAGCGGCTCCTCCTCGTCTTCCTGGGGGGCCCTCCGTCACCATCCAGAGGGAGAAGGAGAGAACCAAGCCCGCTGCAACAGTTCCCATCAGCCCTCAGTGGAGCAGGCAAGTGCTTTTTCATTCTTTTCCTTCACTGTGTGAATTGCCTTGTCTGATTCCTGGGGGTGGAGTTTGGGACTCACAGTTCCCCGAGCTTCTTCCACCTGCTGCAGCTACTAATTGTGAACCTGTATCCTCTGTGTCTCCTTCCCCTGAGCGTCCCCCGGTGCCAGGAATACACCGCCGGATGAAGAAGGAGCCTGCGGCCCTGGAGAGCTGGGTACAAGCCCCGCAGCCACGTTACGGGCAGAGGAGGACAGCGGACTGCCGGTTGGAGCCTGTGCCAACGATTAAGCATCCCCTGGTCTCCGTGGAGGGGCAGTTTGACCCAGCAGGCCACGGATCACCTGCCACCACGCCGTGCGGGCCTTCGGCGTGGACTTCAGCGCCAGGGAATCCCCAGACTGTGAGGACCATCATGCCGGCTGCGGAGCCCGATGCAGTTGAGTGGGAACCAGGAGTGGACCTCCAGCTCATGGAACCTGAATCGCCGGAGTCCTGGACAGCGGTAGAGCCCGAGATCAGGCAAGTGCTCTATTTTGTCTTTCTCTTTTCTATTCTTGAGCATCATTGCTTGTCTCTCGGGAAAACGAGCCAGGTGCAGCTGACCGCTGCATCCGAGCTTGTCTCGCCAGGCTCTGCCACTGCCGGTGATCCTGACCCCGGTATTTTTTGCTCTTCTGAGCCTTCTCCCAGGGTCACCGGTGACGAGTCAGTTCTGGTTGCTGTCCTGGAAGTTCCAGGTTCGTGTTTGGAGGTCATCCGTGGTGCTGCACTGGCCCAGTTGGGGTCCATCGTGGGCGCTGTTCCGGCCCAGTTGGGGTCCGTCGTGGGTGCAGCTTTGACCCAATCGGGGTCCGTTGTGGACACTGTTCCGGCCCAGTCGGGGTCCGTTGTGGGTGCAGCACTGTCCCAATCGGGGTCCAGCAAGGGCGCAGCGCCAGTTCGAGTGAAGTTCGGAGAAGGAGCTGCAGATCCTTCGCTGTTTCAACGCCGAACTGGCCCCTCATCCTTTCCCCAATCCCTTTTTTCCTCCACCGGGTGCCGCTGGGATTCCCCGTATTCGGCTCGGCTTCCCCTTGCTATCCCTCTCGGTAGGGATGCCGCCTCTGAGTTCTCCCCTTCGGTCCTGGTGGCCTAGTGACACAGGTCGGCCGCCCGGGAAACTGCTTCGCCGGTTCGGCGTTCTGGGATGGCCACCCGACGGACTGCTTTCTTTGTTCGGCGACCTGGTCAGGCAGCCACAGGTACTGTTTCTCCAGGACTGGGGTAGACCGCCGAACTGATTCTTTTTCCCCTGCCAGCGATCTGGAAGCTGGATGCAGGTACACCTCCCAAACTGTTTGTTTTTTGTTTCATTGTGCTCTGCCTGCCGATATCCCTGTAGTGGGTTTTTTTTCCCTCCCCTGTAGTGTTAGGGATGCTCTTTTGTTTCGACTGTGGACTGTGTTTAACTGGTTGTATATTGCTGCTCTGTAGCGTGTTTTATTTTTCCTCTGGCATTATAGGGTACGTTGTATTTTTATGTGTCTGTATTTCAGTTTCCCTTGTTCCTCTGTGATTTGAGATGTTCCTTTGTTTTTTTGTTTTCCTTGCCTGCTTCGTGATTTCTCTGTATTCATAGTGTGCTGCACTGCTTGTAGCAGTTTGAGTTTTTTTTCCTCTTGGTATTTTTTGGGTGCAGTGTGTATGTACCTATATTTTAGTTTTTGTGTATTCTACCATGCTCTGTGGTTTTTGTAGCCTGTCGTTATTTTTCCATGTTTGAGCCTCATCATTTTGATTGTCATTGTTGCCCTCCTTTGTGTGTGTGTGTGTGTTTTTCCCCTTATCTCCTTGTTATGGTGTTGTGTTTTTTCTTGCCCTCCTGACCTGTTTCCCCCTCCACCCTCCCTGGGGCGGTCCTGGTGGCCTTCTGGGTGGGGGCTTCGATGTTATGTTGCACCTGGAATGCACCTTTTAAGGGGGGAGTACTGTCATGGTCTGAGTGCTGATATTGTCCGCACTCGGATCATCCAGTGTTTTCCCCATTATTCCGTGTTGTTTTCCTTATGGCCTTCAAGGGCTCTTATTGTGACAGCGTCACGGCGGGACTTCCGGCTGTCAGAGCCGAGCTGCGCCGTGACAACTGATCAACATTCCACTGATTAGTTTCTCATTGCCTGATTAGTCCTCTAACCCTATTTAAGGGAGCAGCTGAGGTTACTCCTGGCTGCGACCTCGCTTAACGTTGCATCTGTACAACGTTCGGCTGGAGTCTCAAACCCCGGCTCCAGTCACCCTGTGATTCTCCGAGTCTCTGTAAGTTTATTCCTTAGCCCGAGTTTATTCATTACTGTGTCTGTGCTGTGCTGCTGCTGCTGTGGTTCCAAGGTTATCATAGCCAGGAGCAGCACTGGGGTTAAGCTCCCAGTGCTTATAAAATGCTCCTTATGGCGTGCGTCTTGAAAAGCCTCTGACAACTAAGTCCAACTCCTAGCCTGCCCATGTGGTTTAGTCTCTAAGCCTGGCGGAACTGCTTTTACTAACAGGAGAAGGGGCGAGGGCGGATCTCTGGCGCCTTAAAACCAGATGCTTCGGGTAGATGGTGGCTCGTCAACCTGGGAAGGTAGCCCATCTAGGGGAAGGTAAACCCTGATTTCAAACCTCTGCTGCCTTGTTGGCACACCCGGTCACGGTAAAGGCTTCGGGAGTCAACCCTGAGGAAAAATCTGGAGATGGAGTCCCTAAGGCAGTTCTCTGTTGTGCTCAACATCGTTCTGGCAGCTCCTGCGACGGCGCTGGTGCCAAACTGTAGCAGCCCTGCTGTTCCTTTGGATTCATCAGTGACGTGGAGAGGGGGGACATGCTGCATGGGCAACATCTTGTCTTCCATATCTTCCTGCCCAGGCTTGAATCCTACCAACGCCCAACGCTGGAAGGTAGAACACTGGATCACTGGAGAGGACACTCCAGCTTTGCCTTTGGCGTAGACAAAACACGGGGAATGACAGTTACCGGTTATATGCCACCACTCAATTGGCGTAGAGCGCGGCGCCAGGGGTTGTTCCCGACGGTGGGAGGGATCATCAGATCTCACTGGACAGCTACCTCCCGCCTCAAGCTGGGCAGCCCCCAGCCAATAAGTTGTTGTCCCGCCACAGCCTGCTTTCCTCATTGGGTGCAAAGGGATGAGGAGAAGTCTGAACGGCAGGCTGAGAACTTTCGCACCAGGCAGGACAAAAAAACAAAAGAGACCAACTCTAAAACTGGGAACTTGGAACGTCCGCACTATGATGACAGGACTCGCTGCTAACCTCAAGGACATCAACGACACCAGGAAGACTGCCATCATCAATAATGAGCTGAAGAGACCGGAAGTGGATATCGCCACTCTCCAGGAAACACGGTTGGCTGACGCAGGCACACTGAGAGAGAAGGACTACACGTTCTACTGGCAGGGAAACAGCAGTGACGAACACAGGGAACACGGAGTGGGCTTCGCAGTGAAGAACACCTTGCTGAAGATGGTGGAACTGGGCAGCAATGGCTCTGCACGACTCCTCACCCTCCGCCTCAACACCACTCAAGGCCCAGTCACCCTCGTCAGTGTGTATGCCCCATCACTGACAGCCACACCAGAGGCAAAAGACGAGTTCTACGAGAATCTAGCAACAACTGTCAGGATCATCCCCAACTCTGAACAACTCATTCTCCTTGGAGACTTCAATGCCAGAGTGGGTGCTGACCACAACTCCTGGCCCTCCTGTCTTGGACCATTTGGCATTGGCAGAATGAACGACAACGGACAGCGGCTGCTCGAGTTCTGCACTTATCACGATCTGTGCATCACAAACTCGTTCTTCAAGACCAAGCCCCAACACAAGGTTTCCTGGCGACATCCGCACTCAAAGCACTGGCACCAGCTGGACTTGATTCTGACCAGGCGCACTTCACTGAAGAACGTGCTAATCACCCGTTCGTTCCAGAGTGCAGATTGCGACATACACCATTCATTGGTGTGTTGCAAGGTCAAGCTGCAGCTGAAGAAATTCCATTGTGCTAGACAGCCTGGAAAGGCACGGATTGACACCAGCAAGATGGCCCAACCAGAACTTGTTGAGCGGTTTGCCTCCGCCTTTGAGAAGGAACTTGGTGTACCACAAGAAGGAGAATCAGCAAAGCAGAAGTGGAAAGAGCTGCGAAACACCATTCACCGCACAGCCTTGGCTACCTTTGGGAGGAAGACCTCGAAGTCACAGGACTGGTTTGATGCCAAGTTGACCGAGATAACCTCCGTCATTGAAGCCAAGTGCTTAGCTCTTGCCGAGTACAAGAAGTACCCAAACGAGAAGACTCTCCAGATTCTCAGGGCTGCGAGAAGCAAAGTTCAGCAGACTGCTCGGCGCTGTGCCAACGAGTACTGGACTCAGCTCAGCCAAGACATTCAAACTGCTGCCATAACAGGGAACATCCATGGTATGTACGATGGCATCAAGAAAGCACTTGGTCCGGCTCAGAGCAAGACGGCCCCCCTCAAATCCTCCACTGGGGAGATGATCACAGATGGGGAGAATCCCACAGTGTGGGAGAATCCCAAACTCTCTGTCAAGACGAAGATGGCAGTGTACAACGCCTGCGTCATCAGCACACTGCTCTATGGGAGTGAGATGTGGACAACATACGCCCGGCAGGAAAAGAGACTGAACTCCTTCCACTTGCGCTGCATTCGCCGCATCCTGGACATATCCTGGCATGACAAAGTGCCCAACACAGAAGTTCTGTCCCACGCTGGCCTTCCCTCCATGTTCACTCTACCCAGGCAGCACAGGCCCCGCTGGCTAGGCCACGTTCACTGTATGGAAGATGGCAGAATCCCCAAAGACGTCCTCTACGGAGAACTGGGGACTGGCAGGAGAGACGTTGGCCGCCCACAGCTGCACTTTAGAGACGTCTGCAAGAGAGACATGAAGGCCCTAGAGATCAACACAGAGCGCTGGGAGGACCTTGCAACGGACCGCTCCAAATGGAGAGGCACCCTGACCAGACAGCTCAAGGCGGGTGAAGAGAGACTGACTGCTGCAGCAGATGAAAAAAGGACCCGCAAGAAGAACCGCCACAGCTCCAGCAGCACGGAGACCACCCACAAGTGCGACCTGTGTGACAGGGACTGCCATTCGCGCATCGGCCTGTTCAGCCACAGGAGGTGCTGTTCCAGCAGAGTAGACGTTTAGGATTCTCTTCCATGGTCATCATAGACCGACGGAGGCCGACGACTGCCGACTGTCTGTGCTGTAGTCTATGTTCGCGTTTTCGCCCCACATGGTGGTTTATTTTGTCATCTTTTATCTTTGTTAATAAATATGCAAACTCACCGGTTGGCCTATAGCATCTCATTAATGGCCCGCAAGGGCCACCCATGACAAAGTTGTGATGTTTTGAGAGGGTTTTTTTGCACTAAAAGTTGTGGGAAGAATTACAAATTTTAAAGCAGATGTTTGTTTCCAGTTTACTGCAGTGATAGTCTATATAACAATACAAGAAAAGTACAGGATTGTCAAAAAAATTTCCTATTACAGTGATTTGTAAATTAAGCAGAAACTTCTGCTATACAGAAAAACTCTTTTGTGCAACAAGCAAATACAGACTTTAACACAATATCCATTACAACAGATAAACTGCATTGAATTCATGTTAAAGAGTATAGATTTGGAAATTATTGGCAGCTTCATTTGAAAACTCCCTACGGTCCCCAACCATTCGGTGCCGAGCGGAGAGGAAAAAAAAAAAAAATTTATTCTGTGGGTCTGTATTGTCTATTGGAGTCTGTGTTTTTCTGAAAAAAAAAAAAAAGAAGAAATTATAGACAATATTCTCTCTTTTTCCGTGCCTAACTCCTGCCCAGGGCTGGCCTAAGCTTTCATGGGGCCCTAAGAGTAATTAAATTTGGAGCCCCTCTTCAGGAAAGTAAATTACATTATGCTTCTCAGAGAATTTTACACAGTGGTAGTAGCATTGCTTGCTCAATGCAAATATGTGAATCAATGCAAATTTGCAAATGAGCAAGTTGCAGAAAGGTGGGGTCCTTCAAAACTTTTGCAGCTGCTTTCTACCTGCTGTGGAAATTCCCAAAATTCCATCATGTTTAGGTTTACAACATTATTACACAGCTGGAAAAATGTCACTGCCTCCTCCAGAAACTGCACCTGGATGACAGTTGTTTACAGTGCTAGTGTACTAGCCCTTATTAGCACATCCATAGCAGGAGTACGTGGGTGACTAAACTCCTGAC
Source organism: Pholidichthys leucotaenia (assembly GCA_020510985.1). NCBI lineage: Eukaryota > Metazoa > Chordata > Actinopteri > Cichliformes > Pholidichthyidae > Pholidichthys > Pholidichthys leucotaenia. The sequence continues at coordinate 296,304,285 of CM035841.1, read as the reverse complement.
ACTCTGGCTGTGTCTCAATTCAGGTTCTACATCTTCCAAGTGCGTATTTCTAGTCCAGATACGTCACTGGGCTGTGTCCAAGGCTGTCCCATTCTGTGAGCTCCTTCACATGCGGCCGACAAATGCAGCCTTCAACCCCCCGAAAATGAAGGATACATGAAGAGTATCCTTGTGGCCCTGATATATCCCAGCATTCAGCACATGGCTCAGCCTGGCTTCTTTTTTTATCTTGGCTCAGGCAGAAGCGGAACAAAGTCAGAAACAGTTCAAAGTAAGTAAGTAAGCGGAAATCTCCGCAAGGTCGCCAGGATCCCTCGGCCTTAGGAACCATATGTAGTGGGGATGCCCATGGGTTGTTTGAGTGACTGATGATGCCCAGCTTTTCCAAGTTGGCAAACTCCTCGCACGCTATGGCCAGTTTAGCTGCGTCCAGGCACCGAGGTCATGTGAAAACGGGCGGCCCTGTAGTGGTAATGAAGTGCTCCACCCCGTGTTTAGTGATGGTCGCCGAAAACGTCAGGACCATGAGTGCTGGGAACTGGGTGAGTAGTGTGTGGAACTTACCCCCTGGAGCTGTGACGCTGGCTAGTGTTGTGGGCCCGGCTCCTCGAGCTGTACAGGGGAGAGAATCAAAAGACATTGCGTTAATCAGGCATCTGTTAGCCACATCGACTAGTAGTCCCTGTGCACACAAAAAATCAGCGCCTAAAATGGGGAAGCTGCATGCCGCTATAACGAATGTCCATTGGTATGTATGGCCGTGCAAGGATACAGTCAGTGTCCTCTCTCCAAAAGTCTTAATGTCTGATCCGTTTGCGGCCATCAGCTCAGGGCTGCTAGGTCCCACCAGCCGGTCGGCGTAGGACGGCAGGATGAGGCTCTTTTGGGAGCCGGAGTCCACGAGGAACCGTCTCCCTGAGCGTGAGTCTGTCACATAGAGCAGCTTGCTTGCTTCACTGGCTGTCACAGCTGCTACTGACTGCCGGTCCCGGCATTTCCCGAATGCTTGAATTGACACGGTGGCACGCATCGGCGTGCATCCTCTCCAAAACAGCGGTGGTAGAAACAGAGCGTGTCTCTCCGGTGCTTCTTGGCCTCTGCTGCAGCCACCATTGCTGGCTTCTCACCTCCGCTGGCCGTCTTGCTAGGTTCCGACGCCGCTGCATTCACTGTGAGGGCTCTGGTAGTGAGGATGATCCGATCTGCCTGCTGGGCTAGTGCCCAGTAGTTGTGCGTGGCCAGCAGCACCGAATTGGCAAGGACCGCTCTGGCTGCTGTCGGGAGGTTCCGGAGGAAAAGGTGGGCAAAGAGAAAATGCCCGTCATCTGTGCCCATCAACGCCAACATCTTCTCCATCAATTCGACCGCCGACCCGTCTCCTAACTCGGAGCACGTCAGGAGCCTCTCCGCTCTCTCACAGTCCGAGAGCGTGTAGCGCCGGGTCAGAGCGGTTTTGAGAGACACCATATTTGTCGCGGGCTGGGGCCTGTTGGAGCAGGCTCGCCACCTGCTGAGTTGTGCGTGCTTCCAGCACTGCGACCACGTAGTAATATCTGGTGTCATCTGCCGTTATTCCCTGGAGCGCAAACTGGGCCTCGGTGTGAAGAAACCAAGACTTCGGGTCGTGTAGCCAAAAGTCTGGGAGTTTGACCGAAACGGCACACGCGCTGCTGGCACTTCCCCTCCAGGTCGTCTCCAGGGTGTTCGCCTCGCGTTCCATTGTGTGTCAAGGGTCACCAGTGTGGAGAGAATAAGCAGGCCGAACTTTTCCGAACAGATGAAACTTTATTCCACTTTCTCTCACATTCACCAGAATCAGACAACTTCCCACCAGGTTGCAGGCACTCTCTTTTATATCACAGCACTAACACTTCTCTGCTACCTGGGGTGCTGCATTAACATATCACTCTCCACACTCCCCACCTTTGATCTGCCACTTCAGTCTGAGGGAAAACTACTGAGTAACCACTGAGTGGGTTCCCTACAGTATATTCTTTTGCGCTAAAAATATCTATCCATATTAATAAAACGAGTAACAAGTAACGCATTTGATCAAATTTCAGGAACTAACACATCAGTTTAAACAGTAATTTCGTTACACAGCACATTACTGCAAAAGTAGTGGCGTTACAGTACTCCCAACACTGCTTACAAGACATATCAAGAGCAAAATCACTTAAATGTCTCGTGTCTGTTTTTTCGCTTTAAAGTTTCACTTAAGCCCCACCCCCTGAAAACAGGTGAATCTAGATGATGCCTTTTTTTGTGATGTAGGTATGTACAGCCACTGGCACGTGAGTAGTGCTGAGCCAATCAGGACTCTCAGGCCTAACTGAAGTTAGCCTCTGGCCAGTTAGCATTTTTGGGCTAGCTGATTTGAAAACTTGACCCAAATTAAGATGGGTTTTGCCATTAAACTGCTTTTAAGAACTGATCCAGTTTCAGTCATTATCCTGGGCCACCATGCATACAACTGGGCATGTCCTTCTACCAGTAAGTCTTTTTATCACAGGATTTATGCTGTTTAATGTAGCACTAGCCACTATTAGCCTTGTGGTATGTGGGTTGGGCCTAGTCACCAATTCTGGTGAGGTTTTTTTTTCTCATAGCCCATTCCAGCAAAAGTGAAAGGAGCTAATGTGATAATGTGGCTTTGTTGTCCATTTGTCTATTCATTAGGGTTGCCAACTTTCTCACAGCCAAATAAGGGACAAAGGGTTTTAACTATTGCTCGAACTGGTGCCAAGGTTCCAAGGTTCCAAGGTTGTCATAGCCAGGAGCGGCACTGGGGTTAAGCTCCCAGTGCTCATAAAATGCTTCTTACGGCGTGCGTCTCGAAAAGCCTCTGACAACTAAGTCTAACTCCTAGCCTGCCCGTGTGGTTTAGTCTCTAAGCCCGGCGGAACTGCTTTTACTAATAGGAGACGGGGCGAGGGCGGATCTCTGGTGCCTTAAAACCAGATGCTTTGGGTAGATGGTGGCTCGTCAACCTGGGAAGGTAGCCCATCTAGGGGAAGGTAAACCCTGATTTCAAACCTCCGCTGCCTTGCGGCACACCCGGTCATGGGAAAGGCTTCGGGAGTCAACCTTGAGGAAAAATCTGGAGTCGGAGCCCCTAAGGCAGTTCTCTGTTGTGCTCAACATTGTTCTGGCAGCTCCTGCGACGGCGCTGGTGCCAAACTATAGCAGCCCTGCTGTTCCTTTGGATTCATCAGTGACGTGGAGAGGGGGGACATGCTGCACGGGTAACATCTTGTCCTCCATATCTTCCTGCCCAGGCTTGAATCCTACCAACGCCCAACGCTGGAAGGTAGAACACCGGTGCGCATCGGCCTGTTCAGCCACAGGCGGTGCTGTTCCAGCAGAGTAGACGTTTAGGATTCTCTTCCATGGTTATCATAGACCGACGGAGGCCGACGACGACGAACTGGTGCCATGATGTTGTGAACATTAGTATTGTCATAATACTGGGATTTTTTTTTACCTTGATAATACCTTAAAAAATACTGATATTCAATGTCATGTTTAATACTACAAGGGAAAAAAATACCACACTGTATACCTAGAAATTTCAGATTTGACAGAATACAGAATCTTAGTTTAAAAATGTGTAATAGCTATGTTTTTAATAATGGACACCCAAAGACACTTTACAATGAGTCCATTATTCATTCACTCCACAGACAATGATAGTGGTAAACTACTTTTGTAGCCACAGCTGCCCTGGGGCAGACTGATGGAAACATGGCTGTCAATCCATGCCAACAGCCTCTCCCACCACCACCGAACATTTATTCACATTCATACATCAGTGTCATGAACCATGAACACACTGGAGGCAAGGTGGGTAAAATGTCTTGCCCAAGGATACAACAGCAAGGTGCGGGATTCGAACCACCAACCCTCCGGTTATTGGGCAACCTGCTCTACCTCCTGAGCCACTATGGACTCATTTTTGTTTATCTTTGAGTAATAATGCAACTTTGAGCTATAAAACACAACTACACTGCAAAAAGTCAAATATAAGTAAAATGAAATAAATTAAGGCTGTTTATGCTTGTCTTTTTGCCTGACAAGATTTACTCTTGCTGTGCAGTTTATGTGTAAGAAAATTTACATGCTTTCCAATAGTTTTAACTTATTTTACGGAATTTGATGTCAAATTTTCTTGTTCTGTTGGCAGATAATTTTACTTGAAATAAAAAAAAAATGCTGGCAATAGATAATGTTATGTTGTGGAAGATGGAAACAGATGAGGCAGCGAGCTGCACAACACACAAATTTTATTCCACTTCCAACATAAACACAGAAACTCTGTAAGACCTGTGTACCTGAGCGAACTCCTTTATGCACTTTAATTCCCACCTCCGGCACTCAGGGTAAACACATTAACATTCAGACTGCAAGACATGCACACACATTAACATAACATTGACTCACACGTCACAAAGCAGGTCTTGCTACAATACATTCACACCCCTGCGTCCTCAGGTGTCAGCCTGGCGCGGCAGGGGGCAAAAGGCACATCTTTGTTTGGTTGGCTCCTCTCAGCTTTTCCCATTAACATCTCTAACTATCTTCTCCCCCACCAACCCCCTTGTCCTGGGTGGAGTGCCATGTGTATTGTGTCCACCACACAGCCCCCCCCCCCCCACAAAAAAAAAAACACAGAGAAGGGGCTGTAACCCTCTGGCACCATGGGCTTGAGCCAGCGCCTGTAACAGCTGTAACGTGATCCGGCCGAAGAGTCTTGCTGTTGAGGAGGGCAAGAGACAAACTCGGGTCTCTGGCGCACAGTCCTGTGGAGGGGGAAAGGGTGGGGAGGGGAAAGACCTAGTCTGCTGCCAACAGTTCTCTGCAGGGGGAACACCAACTTGCGGAGCCACTGTAGGTGGGCATCTGCACCGGGGAACTGAAGCCAACACCACCTGTTCATCTGCCAACACATAAGCGGGCTTAAGCCTGTCAATGCAGATGGTTTCCTTACGCCCCCCCCCAGGTCTAACACAAAATGTTTTGCTCCGGTTTCCAGCATTCTGAACGGTCCGTCATACGGTGGGCGCAGCAGGGTTCTGTGTGCGTCGTGCCTGACAAAAACAAACTTGGTGCTCTGTAAGCTCTTTGGGACGAAGGTGTGGGGAAAACAATGGTGTGCCAGACCCGGCACGTTAGCGGCCCCTGTATTGTAAAATAATTGTGTGGGTGGGTTGGTCCCGGGTGCGGGGTTTTCCGGTAAAAATTCCCTGGGAATCCGTAGCAGCTGAGAAAAAATGAGTTATGCCGGGGAGGCTGCTAGATCCTCCTTAGGCGCAGAGCGCAACCCCAATAGGACCCAGGGCAGGCGGTCGACCCAATTTACATCCTTGAGTGAGGCTCTGAGCACTGCTTTAAGCGACCTATGAAAGCATTCGCATAACCCATTAGCCTGGGGGTTGTACATGGTGGTGACCCCCAGACTCTGGGTCATCGCGGACCAGAGTTCCGAAATGAATTGCGGACCCCTGTTGGAAGTGATGTCCAATGGAGATCTGAACCATGCAACCCAAGCTGACAAAAAAGCACGAGCCACTTCCGTGGACATGGCGGAAGCCAGCGGGACCACTTCAGGCCAATGCGTCACTTCAGTCGGCCACGACATTAAGCTTATCGGCTACATGTTGAATGTCGGTCATGAACTCCGAGATCGCGACCAAATGTCGTTGCTGCTGGGCCGTCCACGGTTCTGAGACTTTGGACATTGCATACGTTAGCAGTTTATGATCAACGAACGTGGTGAACTTGCGCCCTTCCAGCCAAAACTGGAAATGGCACATTGCCAAGTGGAAGGCCAACAACTCTCTGTCAAATGTACTGCATTTGCATTTGTTGTCGCGCAAAGTGCAGCTGAAAAATGCGAGCAACTGCCACGCACCTGAAATGTACTGCTCCACCACTGCCCCTATGGCAATGTCAGACACGTCAGGGGTGAGTGCTATCCGCACTGAAGGGACAGGGTGGGCTAGCAACGTGGCGTTAGCGAGCGCTGTTTTGGCGTTTGCAAAAGCCTGGACTCGCTCGGGGGTCCAATCGATGTTTTCTGCGGGCTTCTTTTTTTTGAGCATGGCATACAATGGCTGCAGCAGCTGGGCTGCTCGGGGGAGGAAACAGTTGTAAAAGTTAACCATGCCCAAAAATTCCTGCAGGGCCTTCACGGTCTGCAGGCGTGGAAAATCCAACATGTCACGCACCTTAACAGGCAGTGGAATCGCGCCCTCCGGTGAAATGCAGTGACCCAAAAAATCAATCACTGGCACACTGAACTGGCACTTCGCCGGGTTTACGATAAGCCCATGCGCTTCCAACCTCTGGAAAACTAGTTTGAGATGGATGAGGTGCTCCTCCTCGGACGCGCTAGCCACCAGAATGTTGTCTAAGTAGACAAAAATGAAGGGCAGGTCACAGAGCACCGCGTCCATCATTCTTTGGAAGGTTTGTGCTGCACCCTTTAACCCGAACGGCATACGTAAAAACTCGAAAAGGCCAAAAGGAGTTATTACCGCTGTTTTGGGCGCGTCCTCCGCACGCACAATGACCTGGTGGTACCCGCGGACCAGATCCACTTTCGAAAAAACACACGTCCTGGCCAGGTGCATGGAAAAATCCTGGATGTGCAGGATGATCCTGGATTTGATCAGCTGCGTTGACAGACACTGCTCTGACGTCGACAGCTGTGTCTGACACTCATCGCGTCAGAGTACTTTTTTCTCCGTTTTTGTTTGTTTTTATTGATTGTTTTTATTGTTTTTATTTATTTATTTATTTATTTTATCCCTGTTTGTTGTTATTAGTTTTTATTTACTGTTACCTCTGTATTGGCCTCGCCTAAAAGTCCATCCGGATGCACGAGTAGCTGTTTTTCGCTAGCAGCAGGCTACCCATCTCAGCGCCTGGAACGCCATGGCTCCTTCTGTCATGTACCCGCTGTTTATCGCTCCTCGATAAGGTCTCTGAGCTGGAAACGAGGCTCTCCAATCTTTACAAGATTCGGGAGGCCGAAGACCACATCAACACCATCATTCTCGGGCGATCATCAGCTCCGGCCACTGCCTCGCAACTGGCGGAAACTGCTACTTATTTGGGTGAGCTCAGCGTGTCTCCACCTACCGCTACACCTGCTCCAGCACCTGCTCCAGCCTGCGCAGCCTCCGTAGATGTCCATGACCTCAGCAACAAACACTGGTTTCGTCTCGGGGCTAAACCAAAAGCTTCGCTTGGTCCCTCTCATCCTCCATCTGCGCCCTGGACCTTGGTTTGACCAGCTAATGGCCATCATCGTTCAACTGGAATGGGCCGCGCCTCTTCTCTTCCGGTATCCTTGGAAAACAGATTTGATATCCTTTCCCTGGAGGATTTTCCCCACCTGGACGCAGGCCGCCCGCCCATGGACGCCCCTCATCCTCCCTCCTCTCCTTCAGCGGCGGCTCATGTCCGCAAACCCCGGATAAAGACCACCCATGGTGTGTCAAATTACACACCTGCTCCTGATAGAAGAAAAGAGCGCATCTCCCCGCCTTCGCAACAACAACATCATCCTCTTCACAATTCTTCTCCACATCAGAATCCACGACAAACCCCCCCCCCCCCCCCCCCCCCCAGACGACGCTGGTAATTGGTGACTCGATCGTGAAGAACGTCAGAAGCAGGTACTGTGTGACTCGATTTTTTCCCGGGGCTAGAGTCTCTGATATTGAGGCTCTTATCCCTGACCTGCTGAATGAATTCCCTCACGTTCATACTGTGGTTGTGCATGTGGGATGCAATAACATCCCAGATGAAGCATCTGAGATTTTAAAAAGTGACTTCAGGAGCCTTCTGTCCACTCTTATGAACTGTGGCAGACGTGCGCTCATCTCTGGGCCTTTGGCACCTCTCAGGCGAGGCTGTAATCGTTTTAGCAGAACTCTCAGGCTTAATTCTTGGCTGTGTTTTACTTGTCCTATTTTTAACATTGGTTTTGTTGACAATTTTAACTTATTTTGGAATCCCCAGGTTTCTCTTCAACACTATAGCCAAGCTTACAAAGAGCCATGACTCAGTCAATCCTCGCATCCCCCCTGAGCTTTCTAGTCTGGACTTTCTGAACTATTTCAATCTTAAAATTTTATCTATTAGAGATGAAATCAGTCAGATTCTTCCTACCGTTAACACGTACATTAACTACTGCAACTCCCTCAATTGATATCTGCTTAGATAAGTTTACTCCAATCGACCTCTTAGAGTTGGATAAAATAATTTCCTCTTTTAAGCCTTCATCTTGCCTTCTGGACCCTATTCCTTCCAGGTTATTTAAAATTATTTTCCCAATTATTGGTAGCCGTATTCTTCTTATCATTAATTCTTCTTTAACTCTGGGTTATGTTCCACTGGCTTTTAAAACTGCTGTAATTAAACCTTTACTTAAAAAACCGACGCTCGATCCTGGAGTTTTGGCCAATTATCGACCAATCTCTAATTTGCCTTTCATTTCAAAAATCTTGGAAAGAGTTGTTGCTGTGCAATTATCTGACCATTTGCAGGGAGTTGGTTTGTTTGAGGTGTTTCAATCTGTGTTCAGAGCCCATCACAGCACTGAAACTGCCTTAGTGAAGGTCTCTAATGACCTCCTGACTGCATCTGATAATGGACTTGTCTCTGTTCTTGTTCTTTTAGATCTCAGTGCAGCCTTTGACACTATCGATCATGCCATTCTACTTGATAGATTGGAACACTTTGTTGGACTCAGTGGAACTCCGTTGCAGTGGTTTGGATCTTATTTGTCTGATAGATTTCAGTTTGTCCATGTCAATGATGGATTTTCTTCCAGCTCTAAGCTCAGTCATGGAGTTCCACAGGGATTTGTGTTGGGCCCTACTCTTTTTAGTCTATATATGCTCCCGTTGGGCAATATCATCAGAAAGCTCTGTATACATTTTCACTGTTGCGCAGATGACACACAACTATACCTGTCAATGAAGCCCGATGATTGTGATCAGTTGGCCAGGTTAGATACCTGTCTTAAGGACATCAAAGCTTGGATGACTTGTAATTTTTTACTATTAAACTCTGATAAGACTGAAGTCATTGTTGTTGGCCCAAAACATCTTAGAAATTCCTTTTCAGATAATGCCCTGAATTTACAGTAGATGTAGCCACTCTTACTCTGAACAGTTGTGTGAGGAATCTTGGAGTGATTTTTGACCAGGATTTGTCCTTTAATTCACATATTAAAATTGTTTCTAGGACCGCCTTATATCATCTGCGCAATATTGCCAAGATGAGGAGCATCTTGTCTCTGGGTGATGCTGAGAAACTGATTCATGCCTTGTCAGTTCGCGATTAGATTATTGTAATTCGCTATTATCTGGTTGTCCTAAAGTATCTTTAAAAAATCTTCAGTTGATTCAAAATGCTGCTGCTAGAGTTTTAACTGGTTCTAGAAAAAGAGATCATATTTCCCCGGTTCTGTCCTCCCTCCATTGGCTTCCCGTTGAATTCAGAATCAAGTTTAAAATCCTTCTTCTTACTTTCAAAGCTCTTAACAATCTGGCCCCCCAATATATAAAAGATCTGATATTACCTTACCATCCTAATAGAGCATTACGCTCCCAAAATGCTGGCTTACTTGTGGTGCCCAGAATCTCCAAAAGTACGGTGGGAGGCAGAGCCTTCTGCTACCAAGCTCCTTCTCTCTGGAACCAGTTACCACTCTGGGTCCGGGAGTCAGACTCGGTCTCTGTTTTAAGAACAGGGTAAAATCCTTCCTTTTTAATATAGCTTTCGTTTAAGGAGGGTTTTTGTGTATTTTAACCCCACTCTTGTTCTATTGTTATCTGATCCATACTGCTGGTTGACCTCCAATATTGTACTTGGCATCTTACTGCTATGTTCTTTATGTCTGTCCTTTCCATCCTCCCTATCCCCTCATCCTCAGCCAGTCACAGCAGACGACTGCCCCTCCCTGAGCCTGGTTCTGCTAGAGGTTTCTTCCTTCCAAATGGGAGTTTTTCCTCTCCACTGTCGCTTAGTGCTTGCTCATAGGGGATCGTCTGATTGCTGGGTCTTTCTGTGACTGTGTGTTTTTTTTCTGCACTGTGGCGCCACGAGATGGCTTTTGTTGTGATGTGGCGCATTATAAATAAAGCTGAATTGAATTGAATTGATGGGATACCGATTGTGTTCCATGGCATTGTTCAAGCACCAGAAGTCACAGCACGGTAGCCACAACCCATCAGCCTTAGGCACCATGTGTAGTGGGGATACCCACGGGCTGTTGGAGTGCCTAACGAGGCCCAGCTGCTCTAAGTTATTAAAATCCTCGTGCACGCTGGCTAGTTTAACCGCATCCAGGCGCCAAGGTCACATGAACACCGGTGGGCCTTTTGTGGTTATGAAATGTTTGACCCCGTGTTTGGTTACTGTAGCAGAAAACATCGGAACCGTGAGTGCTGGGAACTGTGAAAGTAAATGATGGTACTTACCCCCCAGAGCTATAACGCTAGCCTGTGTTGTTGGCCCAACTCCCCGACCTGTGCAGGGCAAGGAGGTAAAAGAGACAGCATCCACTAAACATCTGTTGGCAACATCGACTAACAACCCATTAAACGCATAAAAAATCTGTGTCTAAAATGGGGACAGAACATGCCGCCACCACAAAATCCCATTGGTAATTACGTCCATGTAAGCGCACCCTCACCGTCCATTCACCAAACGTCCTGATGTTGGAGCTGTTGGCAGCTGTGAGCTCAGGACTGCTGCCTCCTGCCGATCTGTCTGCACTGACCAGCAGAATGAGGCTCTTCTGGGAGCCAGAGTCCACTAAGAAACGTCTCTCTGAACATGTGTCTGTGATGAATAGCAGCTTGTTCCTGTCGTCAGCAGTCACAGCTGCTACTGACTGCTGGCTGTGCTATTTCCCTGGCTTCTTGAATTGGCATGGTGGCAGACAGTGTTGGGCATCCGAGCCAAAGTGGCGGTGATAAACACAGAGCGTCTTGTTCCTGTGTCTCTTGGCGTCCATCCCAGCCACCACCAACGACTCCTCGACCTCACTGGAGTCCTTCCAGGATGCCAGTGTTGTTGCGTGCAAGGTAAGAGTTCTGGTCGCTAGGATGATACGGTCTGCTTCCTGCGCCAGAGCGCGGTAGTTCCTGGTTACCAGCAGCGGCGAGTTGGCCAGGATCGCCCTCACTGTAGCAGGTAGGTTCCTGAGGAAGAGGTGGGCGAAAAGGAAGGATTCGTCGTTCATCTCCCTCAATGCTAATATGCTCTCCATCAACTCCACAGCTGATCTGTCACCTACCTCGGAGCACATTAGGAGTCTCTCTGCTTTCTCACTGTCTGACAGGGTATACTGCTGAATCAGCATCTGCTTGAGCGCGTCCTATTTCCCCCGGGCTGGCGGTTCCTGGAGCAGGCTCGTCACTTGCTGCGTGGCGCGCACATCCAGCGCAGCGACCATATGATAATATTTGGTGTTGTCCATTATGATCTCGCGGAGTGCAAAGTGGGCTTCAACATGCAGAAACCAAGCAGTTGGATTGTGAAGCCAGAAGTCTGGGAGCTTGACTGTGACAGCTCATGCCGCGCTGGTGTTCTCCCTCTGGGTTGTCTCCAGGGCAATGCTCAGCTCGTTCTCCATTGTACGTTTTAGGGTCACCAATATGGAAGATGGAAGCAGACGAGGCAGCGAGCTAGATAACACACAAACTTTATTCCACTTCCAACATAAACACAGAAACTCTAAAACCTGAGTGCCTGAGTGATTATACACTTCAATTCCTGCCTCCGGCACTCAGGGTAAACACATTAACATTCAGACTGCAAGACATGCACACACATTAACATAACATTGACCCACACGTCACAAAGCAGATCTTGCTACAATACATTTGCACCCCTGCATCCTCAGGTGTCAGCCTGGCGCAGCAGGGAGCGAAAGGCACATCTTTGTTTGATTGTCTCCTCTCAGCTTTCCCCATTAAGATAAGATAAGCCTTTATTAGTCCCACAATGGGGAAATTCCAGGATTGCAACAGCATAGGGATAGCAACACTCAGAGCAACAATCAGAAGGCAAGAAAAAACAACATCTAGTAAACATATGTCCATATTACTATAAATGTATATATATATAGACACACAGTGCAGAGCATTATGGCTGGTGAATGTGCAGCAGAAAGTCTAAGCTCTCTCTCCGCGGATGCAGCGGGCCAGCTGGAAGTCTTTGGGCATGATGGTGACCCCCTTAGCGAAGAAGAGACCACCAGGTGGGCCTCCTTAGCAGCTCTATCTTCTCCCCCACCAACCCCCTCGTCCTGGGTGGAGTGCCATGAGCATTGTGCCCACCACAATGTCTGGAAATAGGACAGCGGAGGCTGGAGTTGTACTGAACCCAAACTTTGTTACAAAACACAAAAATGCTACACGTGTCAGGGTTTGGTAGTTAATAAGCTAATGCAAAGCTTGTACAAGTTGCGGTCAGCTTGAAGGCGAGGCACCAAAGAGGACGACTCCTGCTAACAGTCCTCCTAAGTAGGCACGGCGTGATGACATCACCCTACCTGTGTTCTCACGTGTTCTCAAGTGTTTGCCCCTTCCTGATTTCTCATTTTTTTGTATGGTTCTCCCACTTAAATGTTTCAGATCAAACAAATTTAAATATTAGACAAAGATTACCCAAGAAAACACAAAATGCAGTTTTTAAATGAAGGTGTTTATTATTAAAGGTAAAAAAAAAATCCAAACCTACATGGCCCTGTGTGAAAAAGTCATTGCCCCCACCCCTGTTAAAACCTAAATTAACTGTGGTTTTTCACATCTTTGGAAAGCTGAGTTCAATTTCTCTAACCATACCCAGGCCTGATTACAGCCACACCTGTTCTCAATCAAGAAATCACTTAAATAGGACCTTCCTGACAAAGTGAAGTAGACCAAAAGATCCTCAAAAGCTAGACATCATGCTGCGATCCAAAGAAATTCAGGAACAAATGAGAAACAAAGTAATTGAGATCCGTCAGTTTGGAAAGCTTTGGGACTCCAGCAAACCACAGTGAGAGCCATTATCCACAAATGGTGAAAACATGGAACAGTAGTGAACCTTCCCAGGAGTGGCCGGCCGACCAAAATTACCCCAAGAGTGCAGCGATGAGTCATCCAAGAGATCACAAAAGACCCTACAATAGGCCTCACTTGCGTCAGTTAAGGTCGGTGTTCATGACTCCCCCATAAGAAAGACTGGGCAAAAATGGCCTGCACGGCAGAGTTCCAAGACAAAAACCACTACTAAGCAAAAAGAAATAAAGGCTCATCTCACTTTTGCCAGAAAACATCTTGATGATCCCCTAGACTTTTGGAAAAATACTCTGTGGACTGACAAGACAAAAGCTGAACTTTTTGGAAGGTGTGTTTCCCATTACATCCGGCATAAAAGTAACACAGCATTTCAGAAAAGGAACATCATACCAACAGTAAAATATGGTTGTGGTAGTGTGATGGTCTGGGGCTGTTTTACTGCTTCAGGACCTGGAAGACTTGCCGTGGTAAATAGAACCATGAATTCTGCTGTCTAACAAAAAATCCTGAAGGAGAATGTCCAGCCATCTGTTCGTGACCTCAAGCTGAAGCGCGCTTGGTTTCTGCAGCAGGACAATGATCCAAAACACACCAGCAAATCCACCTCTGAATGGTTTAACCCCTTGCACTCTGGTCAATTTCCCTAAAAACGCCAAAAAATAACGTGCCCAAAGTAAATCAAAAGCTGTTCTTCAACCCTTTGCAACATCTTCATGGGGTTGGTCTCATTTAAAAGAAAACACTTTGAATTTTTTGGCAAAACAGTCATAATCTCTCTAAGTGCTCCGGCCATTGAGTAACAGTCATCTAAACATACTGAACTTGAAGAAAATAAATTTCGCCTGGGTGTTTTTTTTGGATACAAATGCTTGCAAATAACACACAGCTTCAGATCTGGGCTGGAAAATGCAACAGAAATGTAGAACCAAGTGTTATCCAGCTGAGGTCAAAATTTTGTAACAATACCACAAAAAATGAATATATTACACAGCTTTGTTCTCAGGTTGTTCCCAGGCGTTTTTGAACTGTGCCAAATTGTGCCAAATGGCACAGTTTGGAAAAACGTCTGTAACTTTTGAATGATTCAATATAGAAGCTTGATCTTGGGCTCTAATGAAAGGTGACACTCAGGGCTCTGTGTGTGTGTGTGGGGGGGGGTTGTCCCCTCCTCCCGCTACAGAGGACGGACATCGCCCGTTGCGCCGCGGTCACGGTGCGCCGTAGTCTACGACGCACAGCTGTAATTTACCGATCGGTCAAAAGTCATTTTTGATTACAGTTTTCAGGGATAAAGAATAATTTAGCTTATAACACTTACCTGTTCACAACAGCAGCGTAGCTGGCGAACTTCTCTTCCTCATTGTCAGACGAACATGAAGCTGGTCTGCTTGTTACGGACTCATGGTTCTGGTCTCGCGACCCGGTCAAACCATAATTCCATTATTGCGGTTTTGCGCTTCCATGATTGCGGTTTTGGCGAACGATTTTTCAAAACAAATAAGAACAGTAGTTAGAAAAAAAGACTGGCGAACGCCTGTGTGTCACCCAGCCTTACACAAAACAGCTTTTGAACTTCTGTGCTTCAATTGGCTGGCTGTATTCACAGCTGTTGGTAGGCGGGTCCTTCTTGCTAGGTTTTCAGTCATTGGTTCTTCAAGGTCTCAGAAACCCAATTCAAGGCTCTTATTAGTCGAATGAGAGGTCAGTCACATCTAAACCAATCAAAGCACTCCTTTGGCTTTCTGTTCACGGCTGTGTCTGTTGTGGAAGAACGGAAATGCAGGGTTTTTTTTTTTCAGTGCCTCCTAGGACGCACAGTGTGTGTACTTGGACGCCCTCGTGCGTCCTAGGACGCAGAGACGTGCCCGCCCGCGGTACACCGAAGTGCAACAGGTTAAAATCTTGAATTTGTTTTTGCCTCTTGCACTGGGAACTTTTTAAATATTTGATTTTGTTTATTAATCCCAGAGGGAAATTTAGGGCATCCATGTGGATGGATGAAGCAGCCATGGTGCAGTGCCAATCCTGTCACCATTCACACCTAGGACCACTTTGGAGTCTCCAATTAATCTAACTTGTATGTTTTTGGAGTGTGGGAGGAAACCGGAGTACCCAGGGTAAACCCACACAGACAAGGGGAGAACATGCAAACTCTGCACAGGAGGGTCACTGATGGTCTGGGGGTGGGATTGAACCCACAACCTTCATACTGTGTTGCCCCAGTGCTAACCACTGCACCGCCCAATATTCTTGACTTTTCATGTGAATTACTAACTTCTTTATTTGTAAATTTGCCATCTTTCCTCAAATTTGCAAACGGTTCTTGTTAATCTGTTTTTTTGCATTTTCTCTCATATTTATAACTTTTTGCTAATAAATTAATTTATTTTTCTCAAAAAAATGGTAAGTTTTTAATTTCTGCCTCCATTTATGTGTTCATTATGGTTTGTTTATGGTATGTTTTGTCTTTTAGAATCATGCAAAAGCTACAGAATGGATTGTGATGAAATTTTCATCAGAGGGGTCCTTGGAACAAGGATGAACCCATTATATTTTGGGGCAGATCTGGATCAGAATTCATATTGTGGCTAACTTTTTTCACCTTTTTTAACATGTGAGATAGGGTTTCCTTAATAGATTTTTGCCAACATCATAAAAAGTAATGAACTGATCAACCAGAAAATACACAGACACCTTATGATACTCTGTCAAATGACACATAATTGGTGGGCAAACTGCCTTTGTGGAGGTAAGCATTCTTGAGAGCCCTCTAATTTGTCAAAATCCCAGGGCATCACTAAATCTGGTCATATGATCCGTGAGTTATCCGAAATGGGTGATGGCTGAAGCCGCAGCTTATATTGCCATGATCTACATGATCTACATGTTTTGGAGGTTGCAGACCCCTGGAATAAAAAAAAAAAAAAAAACACTTTTTCACACCACTGTATATATCTAACATCTACCTCCCCCTTGAAAAAAAACCAAAACTTTACAGATATATAGAACCTAGACCTCACAGCAGCTCTCACTTTTTTCTTTTTTTTTTTACACAGAACCTGGGCCACTGAGTGGACCACGGCAGACCCTGCACGACTGGATTATTCTGCCACCGTGAACCAGTCATGCTCTACTAAACACATTAAAACAGAGTCACTGTTTTGGTTTGAGTTCAGGGGGGCCTCTGGTGAGCCCGTGGTGGGCGTGGTCCTGGAGGCCCCGGCTATGGCAGACCTGGATGCCATCTCGAACCATCGGTCGTCTGGAAAGTGGCTGGCCCCAACCGCACGGCGATCTGCCTCGGCAGGGACAGGAACATCTGCAGGCTGTCTGGGCATTCGGATCGGCGGACCCGACCCCAATCAAGCACTGTGAGTGGTGATCTGTTCCACTGCACTCAACGCTACTGCTCTCTCATCCCTGATGTTGGTTGCTGCTGTGGCAGCGTGACTCTCACACTGGTGGGAGGACATGCCCCTGGTTGGTGTTGTCCTGCTGGATCCTGCTGGGCCACGAACTCTCTATCCCGCAGCACTGCAGCGGCTCCTTGCTGCTGACGCCGGGCGCGGATAACGGATGACTCCGGTTTCTGCCCTTTTACCTTGCTGCCCTCTCCTTGCGGTATCAGGCTCGAAGCGGCTGTATCCCCGTCCGAGTGTGTTGCACTCCCAACATCAGCATTCCCACAGAGCCCCTGGAGAACGAACATTGGGAGGACTCTTGACCCGTAGCAAACCGCCAGTGATACGGTCCCTACTGTGTTGATGTGTGTGTGCCTGTAGCCATACAGCCCCACTGGATTCTTGTCAACAGGATGGTTGTAACAGAATTTCTTCACTGTAACCCAGTTCATCACTGACCTCACAGCGGCAGTGTGCCGCAGCAACAGTAAGCCAATGTCATCTAACCTCACCGTGCACCACTTGTATGCCGCCCCGCTGGAGCCCACTGTGTGGGTGGTGGTTCTTGGTGGTTCTTTTGGACTGGGTGGTGGGCTTGATGTCAGTCATGTTGATTGGCACACCACGGCAAAGTGATTGCGCTTGCCGCAGCATCTGGATTGCTGCCCTCCGGCCGGGCAGGACCACACTCGCTCTCAGTGCCTCAGGGAGCCACAGTTGAATGGTGTCCCATGATGTTCTGTTGCCCCATAACGTTCACCTCGGCATCCTCCAAGCGAGTCACGGTGTTAATGGGTACTTCTGCTGGGGTAACTGTATAAGCTAGTGAGATTTGTTGTTGTGGCTTGCCTAGTTGTGATGTTAGCTTGTCGGTGGACTCCATCTGGAACACCAACTCCCACTACCTTGGCCAGCGGTAGGTCATCGACCTCGCAACCACAGGTTGCTGGTGTGCTCCACTAGCTGGTCCCGCACCATTTCCTTCTCTAGTTGCCCAACCCTGCACCTGCTCGCCAGACAGCAGAGTGCGGCTCAGCCACGTCACTCTCCGACCGGGGTGCCAGACACGCATCTGTCTTCAGGAAAAACACTGAATTTTCCTCTGGAAGGCCAATTGTTCTCGTCACCATTTGTTATGTCTGGAAATAGGACAACGGAGGCTGGAGTTGTACTGAACCCGAACTTTATCACAAGACACATTGATGCTACACGTTTCGGGGTTTGGTAGTTAATAAGCTAACACTAAGCTTGTACAGGCTGTGGTTGGCTTGAAGGCGAAGCACCAAAGAGGATGACTCCCGCCAACAGTTCCCCTAAGTAGGCATGGCGTGATGTCACCCTGCCTGTGTGATGATGGGATTTGGTGTAATATGCGGCGTGATGACGCAGCCGGCCGGTGATGTCATCACGCCAACATATATATGGGAGAATCCGCCATTACAGGGCTCTCTGTCCCAGGTGACACAGTACAGTCTGGTGTATGTAATACCGTTTACAAAGTTCTGCAATAAAGCCAGTTCCAGTGCAGCACCCTCGTCCGTCTCTTTAATGCCAGATTTGTGTACATAACAGCCTGCATCCTCACATCCATGCTGCCCATCTGCCTATGTATGTATGTATGTGTATATACTGTATATATATATATAGTATATATGTGTGTGTATGTATGTGTATATATGTATGTGTGTGTATATATCGGCTCGGACGTCGCCCGGGTTAACAAGGTCAGGAGTTCCTGGCAGCAGAAGGCGAATTACAGAGCTGCATGGAGGAATCTGATCAGGCCTAAATGAAACAGTCATTGTCGCCCCCGACAGACTGCTATGATGATGATGATATGTATGTGTATATGCATATATATGTACTGTATATGTATATATGTATGCGTATGTATGTGTATGTATATGTATATATATGTGTATATATATACAGTATGTATGTATATGTGTGTGTATATATATGTGTATATACAGTATGTATGAACAGTATGTATATGTATATACATATACGTATGTGTGTAACAGATAATTCTAGTTAAAATTAGAAAAAATATTTGCCAATAAAGTAAGATTACTTTGCTTAAAACAAGTAAAAACTTTCATAAAGCAAGTAAAATCTTACAGAAAACTGCACAACAAAAAGAAATTCTTGTCAAAATTATCTTGTGAGAGGAAAAAAAAGCATAATGCCTTGATTTAGGACATTTTATCTCACTGAGATTTCCCTTTTTACAGTGTGACAGATAACTGCCTTCAGCATAAAATTGCATCAGTTAAGTATCCCTGATTCAAACAAGCACAACAACAGCAGCAATGGAAAACCTGCACAGGTAGCTGCAAACACTGCAAATAGCATGTCTTACCTTTTAAAAGTGTTTTCTTCTGGCCTTCTTTAAAGAAAAATCCTACATTATGTCCTTTAAGTCCAGCTCATGAGTATCATCATCTATCCGTAAATGCAAGATGTCTGTCTGTTTGTGTGTGTGTGTGTGTGTGTGTGTGTGTGTGTGATCTCTGTTTGTGCGTCTGAGTGTGTGTTCCTCACATATCTCTCCAACTATTTGTCAGACTGACCTCAGATTTTATTAGTGCTTTGCTGAGGTTACAAGGGGGTGCATCCCCAAGTATGGGGTTGCTCAGTGAAAATATGTAATTTTTTTCAATAAAAGTTTAGCCACCACTCTGTCACTGCTCTCTCTTCATGCCCTGGCTTCAGGAAGTGTGGGAGGGGTTTAGCTCTGTGTGTGTGTGTGTGTATGCGCTGCAGGCAGAAGCTGAGCAGAGCTCCGTATGAGTTTTTCCTGTGAACAAACGCTGCAAATATGCCATTATAGGGTAGCTCCAAGTTATAAACCTGTTCAATTATTCCCTTTATCACTGGATCATAATTCAGTCGGAGCCGACAAAATTGGTCGGCGCTGTTTATAGGGCCCAAGCCACTGACGTTGTCAGTGGGCAAGACCCCTATTGTAATCGCTAGGATTATTTATTATTAACCTTATT
Organism: Pholidichthys leucotaenia; assembly: GCA_020510985.1. NCBI lineage: Eukaryota > Metazoa > Chordata > Actinopteri > Cichliformes > Pholidichthyidae > Pholidichthys > Pholidichthys leucotaenia. The sequence continues at coordinate 296,284,794 of CM035841.1, read as the reverse complement.
TATACAGGTAATCCCATTGAGACACGGGGTCTCATTTTCAAGAGAGCTGTTTAATCGAACAGTTCTGTTAAAGCAGAGCTGATCACAGCGATCATCTGGCGTGCAGATGAATGAAGCTGGTCTCATTTATTTTTGTGCATAAAAATTTCTGAATGATTTTAACATTTTATTTTGCTGCGCTGCATCAAGGTGAAGAAGTTCTGTCCCCCTCAATTGTTCGGGGCTCAAACACAATGCTGTGTCTGACGTTATGTTTTCTTCTATGCAAGCGGGTCACTTCATAACTGTAGACCGTTCACACTGGAGTTTGATGGGGGTTGCATTTAAATTATAACGTGAATGACCACACACACAAAAAAACGGATCTCAGCAAAAAATCGGAATTGAGCATTAAGACCTGCAGTGTGACCGTAGCCTATGAGTTGCTGACAAGTAGTGTGAACAAACGCATAACTTCCCTACAACCTTTGCTCTGCGAACGTGGGATGTATCAACCATACGCTGGACACGGAAAATTTTCAGCATGCTGAAAATGTTCAGAGGAGCTCGGTGAACTATGCCTTATACCAGCATGCTTCATGGTGCTTCAGAGTTTTCCAGCGTGCTCTTAACTTAGACAAAACTTAGCAATAACTGATTCGACATATGCCAGCATATTCTCCAGATTTTTCACACGTTTTGCAAACGCTGCCTAAATCATCTAGGTGTGACAGGGCCTAAACGCAGGACACAAAAACGCCCAAATAACTAAATAAATCATTTTTAGTTAAATATTTACTGACAAATGGGCAACACTGACGCAACGGTTGCAGTCAAACGAGTCCTTCTGCTGTGTATAATAATGTTGGGTGTTTTGTAGTTAATTTGGTTGGTTACAGTTTTAAAAAACCTTTTAACAATAAAATATAAAATGATGCACTACAATGGGTCTCAAATATTTGTAAACATATCCTGTTATAGTACTGCAAGAGTTTAAGATAAGATAAGCCTTTATTAGTCCCACAATGGGGAAATTCCAGGATTGCAACAGCACAGGAATAGCAACACTCAGAGCAATAATTAAGAAGATACGGAAGATATAAATAAGAACAGTGGATATACATACATACACATAAATATATAAATATACAGTATATACAAAGTGCGGAGCATTGTAGCAAGATGGAATAAACAGCATAACCGTCTACTTAGTTATCCTACCTAGTATGAATATGTATCCATACATATTGTCACCCTCTGTAGCGACCGATATTGTCCTAGTTGTATATACTGGAGGGGACCATTGTGTAAGTCTATTGCGTCTTTTGCATTCAATACTATTAGGTCGTCACGTTTTTTTGCTATATCTGCGAGCAGCCCTGCTTAGGTTATACAGTCTGACAGCCGTAGGTAGGAAGGACCTGCGAAACCTCTCGGTTGTGCACCTAGGATGATGTAGTCTGCTGCTAAATGAGCTCCTCAGTGCATTCAGTATGTCCTGCATAGGGTGGGACTCGGACTCCAGCAGAGATGACAGTTTAGTCACCATCCTTTTCTCTCCTATCTCCTCCACTGGGTCAGGGCGCTGCCCCAGGACAGAGCTAGCTTTCTTGATCAGTTTGTTCAGTCTCTTCCTATCGGCTACTGTAATGCCAGTGCCCCAGCAAACCACTCCAAAAGTGATGGCTGATGCCACCACCGTGTCGTAGAATGTCTTCAGCAGCGCCCCTTGTACACCAAAAGACCTGAGTCTCCTCAGTAGGAACAGCCTGCGCTGTCCCTTCTTGTAGAGTGCGTCGGTATTGTGTGACCAGTCTAGTTTATTGTTCAAATGAACACCCAGGTACTTGTAGGATGTCACCATCTCAATGTCTGTTCCCTGTATGTTTACTGGTGCTGTGAGGGGTTGTCCTTGCCTGTGGCAGTCCACCACCAGCTCCTTAGTTTTCCTCACGTTGATCTGGAGGCAGTTCCGATGGCACCAGTCCACGAAGTCCTGGATAAGCCCTCTGTACTCAGCTTCATCTCCGTTAGAGATGAGGCCGACGATCGCAGAGTCGCCAGAGAACTTCTGTAGATGGCAGTGTGTTGTGTTGTGTGAGAAGTCTGCAGTATAAAGGGTGAACAGGAAGGGAGCCAAAACCGTTCCCTGGGGGGCCCCCGTGCTACCGATGATCGTGTCGGACACACAGTCCCGGGTTCTCACAAACTGTGGCCGGTTAGTGAGGTAGTCCAGGATCCATGATGACAGGTGCTGGTCCACCCCTACGCACAGCAGCTTGTCCTTGAAGATCATTGGTTGGATGGTGTTGAAAGCACTGGAGAAGTCAAAGAACATGATCCTCACCGCATTCCCGGGCTTCTCCAGGTGGGACAGAGAACGGTGAAGGAGGAAGATCACTGCATCCTCCACCCCAATACCATGCTGGTAGGCGAACTGGAGTGGATCCATCGCTGGTCCCACCAGGGGGCGGAGGTGAGCAAGGAGCAGTCTCTCCAGGGTCTTCATCATGTGGGACGTCAGGGCCACTGGTCTATAGCTGTTCAGGTCTTTGTGGCGGGAAATCTTTGGTACAGGTATCACACAAGATGTTTTCCACAACTGTGGTACCCTCCCCAGCTTCAGGCTCAGGTTGAAGATGAGCTCCACAATCCCACACAGCTGATCTGCACAGGACTTGAGGAGCTTTGCGCTGATGCCGTCCGGTCCCGATGCCTTCCTCGCCTTGATCTTCCTCAGCTCCGTCCTCACCTGGGTCTTAGTGAGGGTCATGTTGGGGGGCTGTGTGTTGGGAGTGGGGGGGTGTTGGTGGAGTGGGATGTGGGCAGCAGGACTCGATGTCTTTAGAGGCAGCAGTGGTTGTTGTGCAGTCGGGGGGGGAGGGCGGTTGGTCAAACCTATTAAAAAACAGGTTCAGATTGTTCGCCCACTCCCTGCCCCCCGTGGCCTGGGAGGAGGTATTCTGGAGCCCAGAGATGGTTTTAAGGTTTCACCAGACCCCACCGATGTCACTCTGTTGCAGCTTGTACTCCATCTTCTTCCTGAAGCTGTCCTTGCCTTCTCTGATCTTCCTCCTCAGCTCCCTCTGTACGGACTTCAGCATCTCCCTGTTCCCCAACCTGAAGATCCTCTTCTTCTCTCTCAGAAGTGTTTTTATCTCAGGGTTGATCCAGGGTTTGTTGTTCGAGCAACACCGTATGGTCTTGGTGGGTACGGTGTTGTCCACACAGAAGCTGATGTAGTCCATGATGGTGTGAGTGAGGCCATCGATGTCCTCACCATGTGGATCGCAGAGCTGCTCCCAGGCAGTGGTTTCAAAGCAGTCCTTTAGAGCATCCATTGCCTCCTCAGACCATAACTTCACTGTGCGCATGACCGGAGGTTGTCTGTGAACTAGGGGTTTGTACACCGGCAGGAGATGAACCAAATTGTGATCCGATCTCCCGAGTGGGGGGAGTTGTGATGAGGTGTACGCCTCCTTAGTGTTTGCGTAAAATAAGTCCAGTGTTTTATTGTCTCTAGTGTGGCATGTGACATACTGGGTGAATGTGGGTAGAATGGGAGACAGTAAAATATGGTTGAAATCGCCTGAGATGAGGAGAAAAGCATCTGGGTGTTCTGTCTGTAGCCTGCCAGTTACCGAGTGGATGACGTCACGCACTGTCCCAGCGTTTGCCGTCGGATTTGCATAAATAACAATGCAGATCACGTGTGAGTATTCCCTCGGGAGGTAGGTAGGCTGCATGCTAACAGCTAGCAACTCAGTGTCTTTGTTGCAGTGTTGTTGTTTAACCGTGATATGTCCCGGTCTGCACCAGTTGTTACTGACGTACATCAACACTCCACCGCCCCTTGCCTTCCCACTGTCTGGTGTTCGGTCTGCCCCTATTGCGTGGAAACCCTCCAGTTCAATGTTAGCATCTGCTGCTAGTTCTGTTAGCCACGTCTCTGTGAATAGCATCAGACTACACTCCCAGTATATGCTATCGTAGCGGGAGATAGCCGCTAGCTCATCTGTTTTTCCGAGTATCGATCATACATTCCCCATAATGACAGATGGGAGGGCGGGTCTGTACCTTATATTCCTTGCCCGCCATCTTACTCCAGCACAACACCCACGTCGTTTTCGTCTTAATTCTCCCGGTATGTCGAGTTTTTTCGTTAGCATCATGGGCCGGTTGAGTGCTAACAGCTGGTCCCTGTTATACTGCCTCCTGCCAGAAACAGTGGCTCCGTCCGCTGTCTCGGGAGAATTTGGACGATCTACGTGTTCGGATGGAATAAAGGTGACGCTGGATCATAAAGATTGGCAAGAGAGCCAGATAGTAATAGAAATAGGCAGAAATTGATCCACTGTTGCAAAAGGCAGCCTACTCGTGTGGCACCGGAAGTGAAAAAAAAAAAAATTCTTCTGTGTATTGATGATACACAGAAGAAATTCAATATTACATTGAACTCCCATCATTGAACAGTGATATAAACTAAAATAATTATAATGGTGACAGAACAACTCCCATTCCCCAAAGTGCAAGATACACTATTATGAATATACGTGATAAAAGATCACACAAATAAGTGATCTGACAAACAAATAAACAAGGGATCTGGAAGTCGTTAATATTGAATGTCCCATTCATTTTCAATATTTAGGTACTGTGTAATTAATATTCACACAATCAGATAAATATTAGTGCCATTTACTCCCTTTTATATTTTTCAAAGTCTAACATGTGATTGCCTACATATAGGCTACACCTCTTTGTATTCCACTTTCAAACACAGCTTACATTCGGGCCGGTAAAGCCTGATTGAAATACCTGTTTCAAACAGGAATACTTGGGTTCTACGGGCAATGCACTAGTACTCTTCTGGATGCATGCTTGATCCAGTCTTTTACCAAGTTCGGAGTCCACTGTCCCACGCACAGCTGTCTGATGTACGCAATCTGTTATGTCCAGAGGTGGGTAATCCCATGTCCAAAGATTGAAAGTCCGATCGCATATTTGTTCCAGCCCTTGACTAACTCAGCTGATTCTGATAAGCACACCTCTTCAAGATCTGTCCTTATCAGAATCAGCTGGGTTTGTCAGTGGCTGGAAAAAATATGTGATTAAACTTTTACTCTTTGGATCTGGGATTACCCACCTCTGGTTATGTCTGGAAAATGTGGAATGACCAACAGAGAATGGCGTGTGCTGGGAACACAAACTTTATTAAAACTAGCCACAAAACAGCAATGCAGGTCTTACGCTGGGAGGCGGAGTGTGCTAAAGAGGCTGTAAAATGGCCGTCCTTATCTTTATTTGCTCAGCGTGATGACGTCACCAAATGACTGCGTCATCATGCCGACACTGACCAAACTTGTAGGTTTCCTTACATCACATTCAGCCCCCCCCCCCCCCCGGTCCCCTTGGAAAAACAGAACAACACATATAGTCAAATTGACACTCCCCAATCTGGTACAGTGAAAGAACCCCAAACTAGTTAGGGCCAGCGGGTAGACTACTGTGTGGCCCAGCGCAGCTGATTGATTTATTCTGCCACTATTTGCTGGCAGCCGTGCCCCTAGCCAAACAGTCCCTCTTTTTTTCATTGAGGAAGGCAGTTCAGTTCAAGGGGCCTTGAGGCGAGCCCGTGGTGGACGCGCCTCTAGAGGCGCCGGCTGCAGCAGACCCGGGTGCCATCCTGCTGGAGCCACGGCACGCTCGTCAGCAACATCCCAGCCAGGATCCCACACCAGCTGGGTCAGCTCCAATGCTGTGTCTTGATATACGGCAGCTACTCTTACTCTCCGGAAATGGCTGGCTTGCCATCTCAAACCATCAGCCATTTGGAGGCTGGTTGGTTTCAGCTGTGCGTGGGTTTTCATGGGTGTCAGTAGTGATGACAATATTGAGGCCGACTGTGGGTTCGGTCGTTCAGTTCTGCTGCGTTTTGTTGGGTCACGGACCCTTCATCCTGCAGCTCAGTGGTAGCTCCTGGAGGCTGGTGCCGGACGTGGATTTGGAAGTTGTCCATCCTTCTCCCCCTCTGCTGGGAAGTCTAGTCGTGGCTATGTGTTGCTGTTGCCATTTGTAGAACCTGCGCCTCGTTGTCCTGTACCGGGTTCCCAATAGACGCGGGCTCCCTCTCCTGCAGCGGCTCCCTGAGGCTTATGCTGGGCAAGGATCTGAGATGAGTCCGGTCGCTGTCCCTCATCCAGGTGATGCTCCTCCTGTGAGCACAGGACGGCTGTACCCTCGTCGTTGTGGTCTGGGTGTGTTGCGTCCCACTCGTCGGTGACAGGATGTGTGCTGGGTTGTCGTCGTTCACTGGGGTCCTGCTTGGCCACAAACGCTCTCTCCTGCAGCGCTGCAGCGGCTCCCTGAGGCTTATGCCGGACGAGGATCAGAGACAAGTCCGGTTTATGCCCTCTCTCCATGTGCTGGCATCACTGCCCCCTGGCCGGGCAGGAGCACGCTCTTTCTTGGTGTGTCGGGGAGCCACAGTTGCCACATGGGAAGCGCCTCATAGCGTTCCTCCAATCTGTGGCATTTACCTCGGCCTCTTCTGCCATATCACTGGGCTCTTCTGTGTTTACCGCATGTGCTAGCGGTGTCTGGCTTGATTGCTTGGCTAACTGGTCCTGCACCATTTCGTCCTCCAACAAACCAAATTTGCACGTGCTAGTTAGGTGGCGAAGGTCCGTGACGAATTGTTGCATCGTCTCTCTGTTCTTCTGTCGCCGTTGGCGAAACCTAATGTGCCATGCCAACACATTGTCGGGTGTGGCCAAGTAGCTAGCTAGCAGCTTGACTGACTCAGCAAACATTTCTGTTGATCCTAGCGTGTAGAAAATATGTTGGCCTTCTATAACCAGATTGTGAACCAGTAGAGTTCGCTTCCGTACCTTGTCTTGCTTGTCCAGGCCCAACGCTGATATGTAGGTGGTGAAGAAACTGTACCAGCGCGGCCACGGTACAAGCGGCTCTCCAGGGGTCTCCAGAAATGTCTGTAGTGGCCTCAAACAGGCTTCCATAGTTTATGCTCGTCGCCAGATATTGTCTGGAAAATGTGGAATGACCAACAGAGAGTGGTGTTTGCTGGGAACACGAACGTTATTAAAACTATGCACAAAAAAACAATACAGGTCATATGCTGGGAGGCGGAGCGCGTTAAAGAGGCTGTAAAATGGCTGTCCCTTACCTTTATATGCCTGGCGTGATGACATTATCAAGTGGCTGCATCATCACGCCAACGCTGACCAAACTTGTGGTTTTCCTTACACCACACAATCATGGCCTTTCTTTTCCCTTCTCCTCCAGGTGAGAGCTTTTAATGGCCCACCTGTCTCCTCTGTGCATAATTAGCAGCCTCTCCACTCAATGCTTCAACTTAGAAAAATCCTTTACATTTTGGGATGTTTTGAACAATTTGTTCCTCCCCCCAAGTTCTTTTCCTCTCAATAATTTTATGAGTGCCACTTTCAAACTTTTTTCTGGACATTTTGACCAAGCTAATTACTTCTTACCCTCTCACTGGCGCTAGTCACACGTCAAACCAATTCCTCCGATAGGCTATTGTTACTGGTACCCACGTGGGGCACTTGGAAATTAGACCAATCAGCAGCCACACATGAATCAGGGATGTGATTTGGGGTTGGTGAAATTATCTGAAAATTTTGCAGGGGGTCTGGGGGACGGGGCAGAGCCCCTTTGAGGGGGGTTTGGGGGGCTCTGCCCCCCGAAGCTCCTGGGTTTTTATGATTTTTAAGTACCAGAACTGTGCTTAAATGACATAAAACAAACAGCTGAATGCCACTTATTATTGTATAATATTGACTTATGTTCCAAGATAGCATTCCTAAAATATTCCAACAAGCATTATCCATCACATGCTTTAACACTTGATCAAATCAAAATCAGTTAATTTTATCTATTCCATAATAAAAATAAAATTCCAACATACCATTACTTCTTATAATTTCAGCATTCATTTCAGATCACCAGTTTCAATCTCCATTGAGTCTTGAGCAGTTAATTTTGCACGATCACTGATGTAGCTAAGTCTTAGAAATATTCAAAAGTTATGAGTCAATGTCCACTGTGCACTGCGTTAAAAATATTTTTTTAAATAAAGTCCAAAACGGGACTTCCGGTTATGGCGGCCACGTAGGAAGATGTGTTTCACACTGCTCTGCTCCTAAAAATAAAAAGTAGGCTAAAACTCTCTTAATTGGAACAAAAACCCATCCCAGCGTTTAGGCGCGGATATGGTAAAGACTAAGGCTGGGAAATTAGGCAGAGGGAAAAGTGATTCGACAAAACAATCCAAACTAACAGACTTCCACGCTCGTGACGAAGCAGAAAAATTTCCAGAGACTATGGCGGAGGAGGGAGCTAGTGGCGGAGCGGTAACTGCTGAGGAGGGGACAAATGCGGTGCTTGCTGCCATCAGCTCCATGAGAGCAGACTTTTTGTCTAAATTTGATGGGATTATAGCAGCGATAGAAAGAATGAGAAAAGAAATAAGCGACTGTATGGAACGAGTAGTGCAGGCGGAGCTCCGAATCTCAAGCGCTGAAGATGACGTCACCAGCCTACAATCAAAGGTGCAAACACTGGAATTAAAATGGAAATGTCTGGAAGATAACGTTCTGGACTTAGAATCCCGCTCGCGACGGAATAATTTGAGGCTGGTGGGTCTCCCGGAGGGAGCGGAGGGACGGGACCCATGTTCCTTTTTGGAAAAGTGGATTCCAGAAGTGCTGAACAACGTGGACCTGCAGTCATCGGTCGTCTTAGAGAGCGCTCACCGAATTGGCCCACCGAGCGATAATAAGACACCACCGAGGACGCTGATTATGAAGTTCCTCAGCTACAGAGACAAGATGACGGTCACCAACGCGGCGCGAGCTAAAAGAGAAATTAAATACCAGGATCAACAGGTGCGGTTCTACCCAGATTTGGCCACAGGAATTCAACAATTAAGGAGGCAGTTCGACCCTGCCCGTAAAGAGCTGCGCAACCTCGGGATTCGTCACGGAGTGATTCATCCGGCAAGACTGCTGGTCACATATAAGGGCAGAACCCACACCTTCAAGACCCCTCAAGAGGCGCAGGAGCTCATTAAGCAGATCCAAAAGGAGACTGGTGAGAGCTAAGCATGAACATGATAAAGGTAGAACATTTAAGCATTTGTACAGGCATCTGATTGATCTGAAATATAACATGTCTACAAAATACAGATTGTATTATATAAAAAAAAAAAGCTATGATGTACAAAGTTGCTATAAAACTTTGAAGTTATGTTGGAAAAACTACAGAAGAGAGTTAATGTCATTTAAAAAGTAGTAGAGTCAGGGTGATTGAGAGGAGAAAGAAAGAGTGGATTGACTGATCCTCGCAGGTGTGGAACAGTCACTAGCTATAACGGGAGATGGAATTTTTTTTTTATTTTGGGGGGATTACCACGAATGTGGGGAAAGGGAATTTGTTTTTGTGTAGTTTGTAGGATGAATGTTCAACCATCCATGTTTTTGCTTCTCTGTATGAGCATGTTTATATTGCAAGGTAATCTTAAACTCCTTATTGATCATAGATCAAAGCGTTAATCTTAATTTAACTTCATGGAATTGCACAGGTCTACAAAATCTAAAAAAACTTAAACAAGTTATGAATAAAATTTTATTTAGCAAATGCAAAGTCCTTAAGCCAAGCAGTTGCCTCCTGGTTTGCTGTATGGAGGGTGTGTAATCCTCCTTCCAGTCTTTGGAGCGGGCAAACCTCTATGATGTGTTCCATTGTTTGCTCCTCTCCACATGCGCACAGTGGGCTAGGGCTACTGCCCCATCTGTAAAGGCTGGCCAAGCAGGGGCCATGTCCAGTCCTGAAGCGATTGAGTGTAGACCACTGTCTCCTTGGGAGGTTGGTGCCCGGGACCTGTTGGTTGGGGTTTATCACCAGCTGTTTGTTTGGGACCTCCTTGGTCTCCCATTCCTCTTGCCAAGCTGTCTGGATGGTAAAGTCAGCTGGGGGAGGGTTTTTCCAAATCGGCCGTCTGGATGAAAGTCGGGCAGTGGGTGGGGTGTAGATATCTGCATGGATTGGTAAGTGAGGAGAATCTTTAACTTTTTGGAGCATCCTTTGAGTTAATGCTGCTCGCCGGATGTGTGGAGGGGCTATGTTTGACAGTACAGAGAGCCAGGGGAGTGGTGTTGAGCGGATTGTTCCAGTTATAGTTCTCATGGTTGTGTTGAGCTGGGTGTCTACATGGTGTGTGTAAGATGACCTGGACCAGACAGGGGCACAATATTCTGCTACAGAGTATGAAAGGGCCAGTGCTGAGGTGCGCAGGGTGGAGACTGCCGCCCCCCATTTTGCACCAGCGAGCTTGCAGAGCAGGTTGTTTCGTACCTTCACCTTAGCAGCCGTCCCCTTTAGATGTTCCTTGAAGGATAAGGTCCTATCAAGGGTCACTCCAAGATAAGTTGGATTTGGGGCATGCTTAAGCTTGAGTCCGCTCAGGTGGATGTTTAGTTCTCTGGCAGCTTTTGCATTGTGGAGATGAAATACACTGGAGACGGTTTTTGCTGGGCTTGGTTTTAGGCGCCAGATTTTGCAGAACTGGTCCAGTTTGGCAAGATCTTCCGTGAGCACCCGTTCCAGTGGTTCAAAGTCTGGTGCTTGGAATGCCAAACAGATGTCGTCTGAATGAAATGAATAAAATAAAAGACATAGATTCAAAAATTGTGTTTTTACAAGAAACTCATCTAATAGAGGAGGATGTAAAAAGAATTAGGAGAAGATGGCAAGGAAATGTGTTCACCTCATCATTTTCATCCTGAGCCAGGGAAGTTATGACTCATACATAAAACAGTCCCATTTCAAGTGAAAAATGTAATTGGAGACAAATTAGGAAGATATCTAATCATCCAAGGATCTTTGTTATTAGAAAATATAAATCTGGTGAACTTATACAGTCCCAATATAGATGATCAAAACTTCTTTGTTAATTTATTTCTTACTTTATCATCACTTACAGGGCAACATATAATAGCAGGGGATTTTAATTCCAGTATAGATAGATCAACAGGACTGGACTGTACGCACAATGGATGTAGGATGACCATTAATCATTTTATGAAAGAATTGAGATTGCTAGATATATGGAGAGAAATGAAACCACAAGTCAAAGCCCATTCTTGTTATTCTAATACCTATAAGACATTCTGATGTATTGACTACTTTTTGATCTCCACAGAATTAAGGTCCAAGATTCAAAACTGTTTTTATGATAACATCGTGATCTCTGATCATGCACCCTGCTGTCTAATATATGTAGATAAGAAATTGACAAAGGATCCAGGTAGGTGGCATTTTCAGCATAAATGGCTGCAGGATGAGGAATTTGTTAAGTACATAGAAAAACACATAGATGAGTTCTTTGATATCAATACTACACAAACATCAGCATGTATAAAGTGGGAGGCTTTCAGAGCTTATATAAGGGGGCAAATTATTAGTTATACAGGTTCAAAATCTAAGAAGACCCGAGAGGAGAGAGTCCAATTGGAACGTAAAATAAAAATTCTTTAAGAAAAAGTGTATGCAGGAAGTAACCCACAGTTAGAGAACGAATTACTGATTCTGAGAGCTGAATATGACAAAAAAATCAGCGAATAGAGCTGCCTCGAGTCTTCTAAGATTGAAGCAAACTTTTTATGAACAAGGTGAAAAATCAGGAAAATTATTGGCATGGCAGATTAAACAATTAGAATTTAAAACACCAATTACCAGTATTATAAGTAACGGACAGGCAGTTATAGATCCTTTAGAAATTAATAGTGCCTTTAGAGATTATTATGAAAAACTATATGATACAAAAAATGAAACTGACTTAACAAAACTAAATGGGTTTTTGGATGGATTATCTATACCGTGTATTCCAAATGAAAACGAGGAGATACTGGAGTCTAAAATTAGTCAAGAAGAAGTTGGGCTAGCCATTGATAATATGAAATCAGGAAAAAGAGCAGGACCAGATGGTCTTCCAGTTGACCTCTATAAAAAATGTAAGAATAAATTAATAAAACCACTTTTGGAAATGGTTTTAGAAGCATTTCAAAATAGTAATTTACCACCATACATGAATAATGCCTTAATTATACTGTTGCCAAAACCAGGTAAACCCCCTAATAAATGTGAAAACATGAGACCAATAAGCCTATTAAATGCTGACCTTAAGATAATCTGTAAAATTTTAGCAAGACGACTACAAGAAATATTACCAAATATTATTAACCGAGATCAGAATGGCTTTATAATGGGAAGACAAGGCTTCCATAATGTAAGAAGACTATTTAATATTATTTATTCTAATAAAGAAGCACCGGATACAGCTCTCCTATCATTGGACGCCGAAAAGGCCTTTGATAGGGTCGAATGGCCCTATCTTTTTGAAGTCCTACAAAGGTTTGGACTTGGAAATAATTTCATAAAATGGGTTCAGATAATATACAATAATGCTACAGCAGAAATCCTAACAAACAGCAATATCTCAAAATCAATAAAAATCAATAGAGGATGTCTACAAGGCTGTCCACTTTCACCCTTATTGTTTACTATGGCAATTGAACCTTTAGCGATGGCAGTACGTTTACATCCACAAATATATGGAATTAAAGTAGGACCAACAGAACATAAAATCTCCCTGTATGCCGATGACATAATTTTGTTTATGTCGAATTTTAAAAAATCAATTCCGACCTTGTTAAATTTAATAAAGAACTTTGGGGAAATATCAGGATATAAAATAAATAAAACTAAATCTTCAATATTAATGCTAAATGAGACCCAGAGAAATCACCCAGCTCCTGAGGTAAATCAATTCAATGTTGTAAATCAGTTTAAATACTTAGGAATTCAAATTTTGCCTAAGCTAGAATCAGTCGCCAGTGCCAACTATGAAGCCTTAATGAGTTACTTCAGAGATGGATGTCACTACCAATGTCGATGATCGGGAGAATTAATATACTTAAAAGTAATATCTTACCAAAAATACTTTATTTATTTCAATACATTCCTTTATCACCACCTTCAGATCTATTCTCAAGAATTAAAAAAAAGTTAGTGGAATTTATATGGAACAATAGGAAGGCTAGATTACGTCTGTCCTTACTATATTTACCATTTGATCGTGGAGGTCTGAAATGTCCAAACTTTATGTTGTATTACTTGTCAGCACAACTGAGGTCTATGACATATTATTTTTCATCAAATGATCTCCCTCACTGGACTGAAATGGAATCATACAATTTACCTTTACAGCTCTTCCCTTATTCATATACTCAGACTTGGCTAAAAAATTACAGAAACAAGTTAAAAAATCCAGTTGTAAAGCATATGATCAAAATATGGTGTGAAACCAAAATATATTTAAAAGAACCACACTCACTGTCACAATTTAGCCCAATATGGGGTAATCAATATTTTACACCAGGGAGAGCGGATGCTGTATTTAAAGTGTGGAATTTAAAAGGGATTCAAAAGATTCAAGACTTATATTTGTCACGTTCAGATAACGTAATGTCTTTTGAAGAACTGAGGATCAAATTCAATCTTAATAGAACACATTTTTTTAAATATCTTCAGCTTAAGAATTTTATTCGATCAAATCAAAATAATGCTCTCACCCGACCTACTTATTCATCCTTGGAAAAAATTTTGACGAAAGATAGTAAGAGAAAGGGTATTATTTCAGAGTTTTATAACTCATTGACACTATTCTCAAGTGAAAACTCACAGAAAAGACTGAATTATTGGAAAGAAGACCTGCAAACTGAAATTTCAGAGGAACAATGGGAATTGGCTTGTACAGAAGCTCAAACCAAATCAATAAATGTACGTCTTAAATTGATACATATTAAATGGTTAATACGGATGTATGTTACACCAGTGGAGTTAAATAGATATAACAAAAACATACCAGATACATGCACAAAATGTATGGAAAGTGAAGGAAACCTATTTCACTGTTTATGGGAATGTAGAAAAATTAGAATGTTTTGGGAAGAGGTGAGGGTAACAATTGAAAAAAATAATTTCAAAACAATTCACATTGAACCCTAAACTGTTTTTGTTGGGTCTGTATCCAGAAAAGCATAACTTTAATAAGAGTGAAAGAGCATTCATAGACCTCAGTTTGCTTAATGCTAAAAAATGTATTGCACTACTGTGGAAAAAGACTCATAGACCAGATGTGACTCAGTGGTTAAGACAGATGTTAACAAACCTTCCACTAGAAAGAATAACATACATACTGAAATCAAAGGAAAATGTGTTTGAGAATATATGGAGACCTTTCATTGATTATGTAAAGAAATTAAACATAACTTCTGAAGAAGAAGGTGAATGATGTGTGTGTGGACCTTGCAAATTCCAAATTGGTGAATGTATAATATGTATACTTATGTAATAGATTACCTAGACTAAACAGAGGAGCATTGTTGATGACTTGCCTTTGTTAGTGGTGGTGTTTTTAGTACATTTTTTTTTGTAGTTAGTGTTTTTTTGTTGTTGTTTTTTTTAAATTACTTTAGTGTTAGTGTTTGATTGTTTGTGCCATGTTTGTAAAAAAAAAAAAAAGGTTCAATAAAAAATATTGTGGAAAAAAAAAATAAAGTCCAAAACATCTTCAGCAGGCAAGATGAAGAAAATATTAACTAGATGACATGTATACAAAAATATATCTTCACATACCTCAAAATTCACTACTCTATCCACAACTGGCACTGGTTGTTGGGGTGGATCATTCCTTTCGATTTCCGTGTCCGATCATGTCGTTAAAGGGTGGAGGCCGTATGGTTTCGATGGTTTTTTCTGAACACCTAAAGTTCCAGCAATTGAATAATTAGTGGACCTCGATTTGACCCCTTATACATGTTTTTTGCTCCTTCTTGTACACGTTTTCTGCGCCTTCCCGGCACGGTCGATTTTCCATATAAAATCGCTAAACAAATTTGTCACAGTTTTCTTACCAACATCCGTCGCAATCTCCTTTTCTAGCCAATCCCAACGAAATTTGTTTTTCACGATCTTGTCAATTTCTTTAATTCTCGGAGCATCTTTACGTTCAATCACCGACATCACTGCAACAGCCGCGTTCATTGTTCACTGCAAGGACAATCAGCCAATCAGGCGCGTCGTTTAATTACAGTTAGGGAATTACTAAAAGTCGGAATCCGGTCATATTTTTTTTTTTAATTTTATTTTGGAAGATAAAAAAAGCGGAATTCTGCGAATTAGCAGAAAAATCACATCCCTGATGAATATCAAGTGATGGACATAGAAGTTGACCAATTAACAACAATGTGACCTTTTTCATTGGCTCTTGATGGGCCCTGATCTTCGTAGTAGGCCCCTGGGTTTCAGCCCAGCCTAGTCCGTTCATTAAGGTGGCCAAAATATGTGGGACAATGCATGTCCCACTCGGGACACACATATTTAGCCCAATAAATGGGATGTCCCGTCTAAACGGGACAGTTGGCAACCCTACTGTTCATCCATACACATTTCATGGGAATTGTTACTTCTAGGAAATTACCTTGGTGCTCACACCAAACTCACAATGACCTTCATGTAGGTCTGCATCCAGATCAAGGTAGTTGTGAAAGGTCAGGAGATCTTGGCATTTATGATTTCACAAAAGAACATTATTTCTCCTAGGCCAGTTACCTTGACCGTAAGCTTAGATGCAGATATATCTAAGATGTGCTTAATGTCGAGGTCAATGAGATCCGAGCACTTTCTGGGTGATTTCGTCAGGCCGGAATGAGCTACTCTGTCACTGAGTGATTTTTAAACAATTTTTTTCCCCTGTGGTTTAGGTTCTTTTGAAAGGTTTATTTTACTTGTATGTATGGTTGTGTTCCTTGTTGTTGCTGCAAACCGAATTGCCCTTATGGAACACCAAATAAAGCGAATCTGAATCAAACAGATGTGAGTGCAGCATGGATCTTACTTACATAACTCCAACCAACAACATGAATAAGTTATCAGTGTTTCCTTTTAAACTCAAAAAAGAAGCTATTTGTGTCACAGATGAGAACAAGTAAACAAAACTGAAGTGAATGATAGATCTGTGGAAGACTTGTAGATTAAAGAAAAACAATCTTTGTTTTTACAACTACATTTATTTAAAAAAGGGGAAAAAAAAAAAAGAAAAAAAGCAACCAGTGTCCCATCCAGGATGAGACAGTTTACAGAGACATTTTTAAAAGCATACAAACCAGCAAACTGTTCATCTAGCAGCATCCAAATGTTGGAATCTCAAAAATCATCATTTATATATTTAAATAGTTTTTTTTTTTTTTTTTAGCCCTGGCAAGCTACACACTTTACAACATACACAGAGCTTTATCTCTCCGTGGTGGAGAAAAAAAACAATTACCCTTAACAAAATAAACACCTTTAGGTTAAATAAGCTTAAATAATAGTGTTAAATACAAGACACTTCTGTGGCAGGTATGTACAGAAATAAACACATTTGGCATTGTAAGTGGTTCACCGGTGCTTGCTCTAATGTTCTAGAAACCACTGCATCAGAACATATTTAGCTGGGATAAACAGACAAACGTGCACGCGTGCGCACACACACACACACACACACACACACACACATGATTTTAACTCAGTGAGCCACAGACAAGGCATGTGTTTATAAAAGACAACTAAAAGCAAAGAAACAATTCATTTACAACCGAGAGATTTAGGCACACTCTCCTCCTGTTTCATTAATACATATCAAATATGACTGCATCTCCACAGGAACTCTTCTTTAAAAAAAAAGACGTAAAAGAAGAAGAGGAAAGGACATAGTTTTGTAACTACCACTTTTGTTATTGCTAGGATGATTGTGATGGTGAATAGAAACTAGTGACAAACTTGAACTGGAAAAAGCACCTTTAAACATCAAAATTACTGCCATGTGAGCCTACAGTACGACATTGTAAAGAAGATACGGTGGAATCAAACAATGACATCTCAGAACTTAAGTGACTTTGGGAAACAGGAAAAGAAACAAAAAAACAAAAACAGTTGAGCTACATTCATTTACTCCCCATAACATGTTCCAAGCCCGCCACAGGTGGATTCCTCTTGGAGCAAGCAGACAGCAAGTACCACTTCATTAAGTCCAGTACAATCCTCCCCCTTCTCCTGCCCGGCCCTCACCACTTTTCTGTGTCCATGAAGGCTGGCACAGAAACAGCTGCGTGACAGTGTGTGCAGTATGATACAGTACAGCTGAGTATACAGTACAGTAGATTGACGTGACATACGTAGGTAGATTATATGTTGACTACAGTAAATGAGCTTTACATTCCACTACTGTAAGACGATCCCAGGGACTAGTTTGCCTTTCTCCATTCCCCCTGCATTACATGAGATGAGGAGGTTTCCCAAGAGTCTCATTTGCCAGGATGGAGAAACCATCAGAAACGACCCTGGACTGCAAAAAAAAAGAAAATTCCAAAGCTAAGGTCTCCTAACCACAGGATTTTTTTAAAGAGTCTTCATTACTCCCGGGGCTGGTAATGGTTTGTTTTATAGTTTGTTTGCCTCGGGATCATCTGGGAATCTTAAGTAGAAACTGTGTGCGTGACCAGGAGGGATAAAGGCCATCTTGCTTGCTCTCAGGGTTTCTTGTCGATGGTATGAAAGAACCACTCTGTGAACTTCCTGAGCTGCGCTGCTGCCGTCTGGCTCTCCTCCTGCAGCCGCATGTTATCTTGTCTCAGGTGTTGTACTTCCTCCTGCAGCATTGCCTTATCCTCTTTCTCCTGAATGAATGAACACACACACGGGCACAAGAAGGAGAAAAAATATGAATGGATACAAAAGAGGCTAACAAAAGCCGTGCTATAACGAGAACATCCGCCTTTCGTCAGCGTGGTGTAAATGGGTGGCATTAACATGGCAAAGCAGCCTTTCCTCTATTCTGATTAAAGCACATTTCCTCTCTGCATTTTAAGCACATCAGCGTAGGTGGGGAAATGCTGGGCTGGGACACAATAAGAGGAAGCGGGATATTGAATTAAGTGGATGAGTTTGTATTACACAGACCTCGGGGCACCCATTACTCAGCGTCTGAGGCATGGGCCCCGTGCGTGTGCCGTTTGCTAATGTGAGAAAGAGAAGGCAAAAAGGTGACATCAACACGATCGACACGCAGGTGAGCTCACCTTCCTCAGGTCGTTCTGCAGCTGCCTCAGGATCACCTCCAGCTGGTTGACTTTGCCGGTCAGTGTTGAGGGGGAGCTGCTGTTGGGGAGACACAGTTGCTGAGTCATTCACTGCATAACCCAGGGGAAGGCAACCTCTGCCGATTTTGGCAATTTTATGAAGAAAAAAAGGTGCACAGAGCCACAAAATATATTTTAGGTTAAAATAATGGTAACATAGTTGGTTGTAAAATGGCCTGCTAACATCAGTAACACGATTTTGTTTCCTATTAAATGTGCAACTTTTCTTATAATTTTTATCTTTACATTTTTTTCTTCAGAATCCGCACTTATTTCTTCCACTATTTTATTTAAAATCTTGAATTTTTTTGCCTCTTGCACTGGTAACTTTAAATATTCTTGCCTTTTCATGTGAATTACTAACTTCTTTATTTGTAAATTTGCCATCTTTCCTCAAATTTGCAAACCATTTCTTGTTGATCTGTTTATTGCATTTCCTCTCATATTTATAACTTTTTGCTAATTAATTAATTTTTCTCAAAAAATGGCAAGTTTTTAATTTCTGCCTCCATTTGTGTGTTCATTGTGGTTTTTGTTTCTTTAGAATCATGCAAAAGCTACAGAATAGATTGTGATGAAATTGTCATCAGAGGGGGCCCATGGAACAAGGATGAACCCATTATATTTTGGGGCAGATCGGGATCAGAATTCATATTCTGGTTAACTTTTTTTTCCAACATTTTTAATACTGACCATGTTTACATGTACAGGAATAAACTGGTTATGATTGGATTTCTGGAGTTATCGATTATTCAACTGGCCATGTAAACAGAATAATCTGATAAAGGCCATGTAACTGGCATCATTAACTCAAATGGTTTACCCCCCAATAATCTGTTTATTCAGTGCCTGTACAGTGGTGTCAAAGTGTTTTCCCCTTCCTGATTTTTTTTTTTTTATGTATGTTTGTCACACTTGAATGTTTCAGATCAAACAAATTTAAATATTAGACAAAGATAACACAAGTAAACACAAAATGCAGATTTTAAATGACGGTGTTTATTACTAAGGGGAAAAAATCCAAACCAACATGGCCCTGTGTGAAAAAGTGATTGTCCCCCCCTGTTAAAACATAAATTGACTGCGGTTTATCACATCTTTGGAAAGCTGAGTTCAATTTCTCTAGCCACACTCAAGCCTGATTACTGCCACACCTGTTCTCAATCAAGAAATCACTTAAACAGGACCTGCCTGACAAAGTGAAGTAGACCAAAAGATCCTCAAAAGCTAGACATCATGCTGCGATCCAAAGAAATTCAGGAACAAAGTAATTGAGATCTATCAGTCTGGAAAAGGTTATAAAGCCATTTCTAAAACTTTGGGACTCCAGCAAACCACAGTGAGAGCCATTATCCACAAATGGCAAAAACATGGAACGGGGTGAACCGTCCCAGGAGTGGCCGGCTGACCAAAATTACCCCAAGAGAGCAGCGACGACTCATCCAAGAGGTCACAAAAGACCCCACAACAACATCCAAAGAACTGCAGGCCTCACTTGCCTCAGTTAGCGTCAGTGTTCATGACTCCACCATAAGAAAGAGACTGGGCAAAAATGGCCTGCATGACAGAGTTCCAAGACAAAAACCACTGCTGAGCAAAAAAAACAAAGGCTCATCTCAGTTTTGCCAGAAAACATCTTGATGATCCCCAAGACTTTTGGGAAAATACTCTGCAGACTGACAAGACAAAAGTTGAGCTTTTTGGAAGGTGTGTGTCCCATTACATCTGGCATAAAAGTAACACAGCATTTCAGAAAAGGAACATCATACCAACAGTAAAATATGGTGGTGGTAGTGTGATGGTCTGGGGCTGTTTTGCTGCTTCAGGACCTGCAAGACTTGCTGTGGTAAATGGAACCATGAATTCTGCGGTCTACCAAAAAATCCTGAAGGAGAATGTCCGGCCATCTGTTCGTGACCTCAAGCTGAAGCACACTTGGTTTCTGCAACAGGACAATGATCCAAAGCACACCAGCAAGTCCACCTCTGAATGGCTTAAGAAAAACAAAATGAAGACTTTGGAGTGGCCTAGTCAAAGTCTTGACCCGAATCCATTTGGGATGCTGTGGCATGACCTTAAAAAGGCAGTTCATGCTCGAAAACCCTCCAATGTGGCTGAATTACAACAATTCTGCAAAAATGAGTGGGCCAAAATTCCTCCACAGAACTGTAAATGACTCATTGCCAGTTATTGCAAATGCTTGATTGCAGTTGTTACTGCTAAGGGTGGCCCAACCAGTTCTTAGGTTTAGGGGCAATTACTTTTTCCACACAGGGCCATGTAGATTTAGATTTTTTTTTTTCTCCTTAATAATAAACACTGCATTTTGTGTTTACTTGTGTTATTTTTAATTTGTTTGATGATCTGAAACATTTAAGTGTGACAAACATACAAAAAATGAGAAATCAGGAAGGGGGCAAACACTTTTCACACCACTCTAAACACGACAAAACTGATTATTGCCATTATTGGGTTATTCTCAGTAATTGGTATATTGTGGCCATGTAACCGGGGTCACTGTGAGATAAGGTTTTCTTAATAGATTTTTGCTAATATCATAAAAAATAATGAACTAATCAACCGGAAAATGCACAACACCTTATAATGATGCTCTGTCAAATGACACGTTATAATTGGTAGGCAAACTGCCCTGGTGGAGGTATGCATTCTTGAGAGCCCTCTAATTTGTCAAAATCCCAGGGCATCACTAAATCTGGTCATATGATCTACATGTTTTGGAGGCTGCAAACCCATGGAATTAAAAAAAAAGGTAAAATCTGATTTTTTTTTTTTTGGCCTAGAGTTAATTGTACGCCAGTAAATCCTTACTCTGCTTCCAGCGCTGCTCCCTCCGCCTCTGCCACCCGCCTGGTCAGCTCTCTGGAGATCTGCAGAGCCTCGGCCCGCTGCATGTCTGTCATGGTGCAGAAGGATGCCACGCGCTGGTCTGGAGACAGAAAATATGGTGTAATGAGCCATAATGGGCCTTTTACTGTTCTTCCATTTTGTTAATGTTCGACTATAATACAGCATAACAACACACTCGCATGCACACACTCCTGAGAGGAAGGGCCGGTTCATTCATGGCTTGTATGAATGGGTGGTTCTGCTGCACAGCCTGTAAAGTGGTTCCTCCCATACAGAAAAATCTATAGCCACACAATCACAAACACGATAGTGAGCAGAGCATTTCTAGGCTGTTAACAGATAACATTAGTCCCCTGGGTGTTCCT
The DNA here is from genome assembly GCA_020510985.1 of Pholidichthys leucotaenia. Lineage (NCBI taxonomy): Eukaryota > Metazoa > Chordata > Actinopteri > Cichliformes > Pholidichthyidae > Pholidichthys > Pholidichthys leucotaenia. The sequence continues at coordinate 296,263,301 of CM035841.1, read as the reverse complement.
CCAGTGCCCTAACACCCCCACCCCACCCCCGGAGTTTCCTCTGACAGCTGTTTGGCTCATAACAGGCTGGATCGTGGGGAGCTGTAGACACCAGTCATGCTTGTTTTACCATATCAGGCCCTTAAAGCTTCATCAAGGCCCCATGGAAAACCCAAACTTGGCATTTTATGCCCAGGGACTGCTTAGTTTTAGGGCGTAATGCTCTTTTCTGTTAAAAAAACAAAACAAAACCAAACACTCGTTCTCAAGCCCTTGGTCTGAGACTACAGATAGAAGGATCTGCATATTCATAGAAAAGATTAAGGAAACCCTTCCATTAATTTAGCCCCCAAATGAAAACTAATCCACTGCAAGACAAAAGCTGGTCGAGCCCAGAGCTGATTCTTTGGACTAGGCAGGAAAGCGAGAGAGAGCCTCGATTTACATATGAATGAACGTTTTCGCTCATATTGGATGGCTGCATCAGAAAGATTAAAGACTTCTAGGAGAGCAGAGGCAGGCACAGAAAAGCAGCTTGTCGTTTTTAGCATGACCCGGTGACCATGTTTACTGGACAAACTGCTGAAAATCAGAGAAAACAGATTAGCGCAAAGAGGGGAAAAACTGACTAGTGACTGATCCAGAGAGAGAGCATCCAGTGATTGCACAGACTAGCTTTTGCAGCAAAAACTGACCAAAGTCTGTTTTTAATTCCATCTGTTTCTTCTTTGAAATGTCAAGAGAGTACAGCATGTTTTCTGTCTTATTTTTCATTTTTGTTTTTCTGTCCTGGATGTTTGCCAAGCCAATCCAGAATGTCTTAGCAGCAGGAAAATGAACAGTGTCTCAGGATCCACAGTGACTAAGATTATGAATGCCATAAACGCTTTACATCTGAGCAAACCTCCTTCTCCTCAGGCTCTGCTGAACAAAGCTGGTTAAACATACACGGCACAAAAGCAGCCCAGAGCGCCTCTCTGCTTGGTGACAATGCTGTGGTTTACACAGTGCTTTTCTGGGCCAACCGGGCTGCCGTGACAACTGCCTTGCCGCTGCCACTCAGACTCCTCATCATCTCCGCCGATTCTGCTCTTGAGAAACGACAGACCGCGGGATTGTGAGGCAGGAAATGCATCAAAGATGAAAACTCCACGGAGGATTCATTAATTATGAGAAATGATTGGCCACTTGTTGTGTTGCTCACTCACTGGTTTGAGGTCAAATGGAGGTCAAGTGGAAGAATATTGATATCATGTTCACATTTTTGAGATAAATGGGATGTTTGATGTGAGGGATGAATGGCTGAGTAAGAAATGAACAATGGTGATGCTGGCTGTGAGTGAAATAAAGAGATCTCACATTTAAACTGACTCATGTTAGTATACTGTATGTCAGGGGTCAACAGTTACTCTGGAAAAGGAACTTATGAGCTTCAAACTAAGCTAAAGCAGCTCAGTTATAGATATAAATTGGTCTGTAAACATCAGTAAGAGATTTTTTTCATGTTTCTCTTGCCAATTTGAGATTTTATTTTGTACATTGCTGCTTGATTCCAGTTAATAACTCCAAGACTTTTTTTTTCTTGAAAATGCACAAAACAAACTTCCTGTGAATTTGTGAGGCTGCTTTTCTGGTAATGAGCAAGAGCCACATTTGGCACCAGAATCACATGCTGCAGACCCCTGGACACAGTGTATGCGAGTAAATGCTTGATTACTGAATAAGTTTCCCCAACACTGGAGGCCTCTGAAACTCACTAAAACATTTTATAACTGTGAAAAACTCACTGGCCAAGAGAGAATACTGAAATCCCTTAACACCAATCTGAGAACTTTACAGAAAAAGGCAAAAGTACACTGTGACCGTGGAAATGAGCTTTTTGAGAAATAGTTTGTTTTTCCCAGATAACAGTCCTAGAAGAGAATCACAATGGGGGCTCAGGGCAGAGGTGCACACAGCAGAAGGACTCCCAAAAGTCACTTTCTACTGCACTAGGAAGAAAAACAGACACACCTTACATAAACTATGCATTCAAGCGAGCGGGAGGACACACAAACATACACGCTAAGCAGCCAGGAGAGGGGAGTAAAAAGAGAGAGAAGGGGGAGGGAGGGGCAGGCTGCACAAGGTGCCAGCAGCTTCAGCCAGGCCGGTTACCTTCGAAGGCCCGTGCTGCATCAACCAGGTGGGACCAGTCCAGGCCCGAGGCAGTGTCTGGGAGGGGCATGAGGCCTGGGTCGGTGAACTTGGACCTGTCCGCCAAGGAGCCGTCAGAGAACCAAAAATCACCTGCAGAGAAGGGCAGGCGCTCTCGATCAGTGTCTGGGCCCGGCCTGATTTTGGGGGCTAATCTTTGAGTTACCCATTAGTTTACATCAGGAAAAAAAAGGGGACTGGGGAGAGAATGGAGGGGCTTAGAGGAGGGGGAAAGGTAGGGAATACAAACTATTCATTGGCGCTAAACAGGATGATTTTCACCCAACTCCAGCCATGCATATCAAAGCACCAAAAGGTATTAGTCTAAACAAAAACCATCTCAGATCCAAAATCCTCCAACAGGCTTCAAATACACTGCCTATAAAAAGTATTCACACACACACACACACACACCCTTGGATGTTTCAACCTTTTGCTTTCATAAATGAAATCATGTTCAAAATAATTTGGCTCTTTGGACAAAAATTTGCAAAAAAAAAAAAAAAAAAAAAGCTTTCATGTCAAAGTGAAAACAGATTTTTAAAATTTTTTTTTTTTTTTTTTTTTTACAAACTATTGTCAATCAGTTGAAATTATATAAGGTAAATGATTGCATAAGTATTCACCCCCTTCAGGTCAGTATTTAGTAGATGCACCTTTGGCTCCAATCGCAGCACAGAGTCTGTGGATAGGTCTCAATCAGGCTGGCACATCTGGACACTGCAATTTTTCCTCGCAAAACAGCTCAAACTTTGTCAGGTTGCTCGGGGATCGGACGTGAACAGCTCTTTTCAAATCCAGCCACAAATTTGAGATCTGGGCTTTGACCTGGCTACTCCAGAATAGTCACCTTGTTGTCTTTGAACCATTTCTGTGTAGCTTTTGCTGTATGCTTGGGGTCGTTGTCTTGCTGGAAAATAAATCTTCTCCCAAGTTGTTGTTCTCTTGCAGATTGAATCAGATTATCCTTCAGGGATTTGGTGATATTTTTCTGCATTCATGTTCCCCTCTACCTTTACTAGCCTTCCAGGGCCTGCTGCAGAGAAGCTCCTCACAGCATGACATTGCCACCACCATGCTTCATGGTAGAGATGGTGTGTTTGTGGTGATGTGCAATGTTTGGTGGTCGCCAAACCTAGCACCAAGTCTGATGGCCAAAAAGCTCAATCTTTGTCTCATCAGACCAAAGAACCTTCTTCCTTGGAGTCTCCCACATGCCTTTGGGTAAATTCCAGGCTAGATTTCATGTGGGCTTTTTTCAACAGTGGCTTTCTCTTTGCCACTCTCCATACAGCTTGGACTGGTGAAGAACCTGGGCAACAGTTGTTCATGTACAGTCTCTCCCATCTGGGCCACTGACACTCTCAACTCCTTCAGAGTGGTTGTAGGAGTCTTGGTGGCCTCCCTTACCAGTCTTCTACTTACTTGATCACTCAGTTTGTCAGGATGGCCAGCTCTAAGCAGATTTAGACAAGTGCCATAGTGCTTCCATTTCTTAATAATGGATTCAACTGAACTCAGTGAGATGCCCAGTGAGTTGGAAATCTTCTTGTAGCCATCTCCTGTCTTATACTTTTCAAAGATCTTTTCTCTGAGTTGCTTGGAGTATTCTTTTGTCTTCATGTTGTAATTGTAGCAGGAATACTGATGAACCAGAGACTGGACCTTCCAGACACAGGTGTCTTTACACTAAAATCATTTGACACACATTAACTGCACTCAGGTGATCTCAATTTCACTAAATGTGAAACTACAGGGATCAACGAGCTGGACCTCCGTTGAATTAGGTCAGTCACTTTAAAGGGGGTGAACACTTATGCAATCATTTACTTTACCCTATATAATTTAAATTAACTGACAGTAGTTTGTAAAAATCTGTTTTCACTTTGACGTGAAAGAAACTTTTTTTTTGGGCAAATTTTTGTCAAAAAAGCCAAATTATATTGACCATGATTTCATTTATGAAAGCAATAAAAGGTTGAAACATCCAAGGGGGTGAATACTTTTTATAGGCATTGTAATTGGCTAAATTTCTTTTTGTGTGATAGCATGGTAGACTAGAGCAAGGGTCAGCAACCTCTACTGTGGAAAGAGGCAATTTTAGGTTAAAAGAAAATCTGCATGAAGCCATAAATATTTGAGCCTTAAAATGAAGGTATAATAGTTGGGTTATAAAAATACACTGGCCTGGTAAAGTTAGGATTTTTGTCATAAATGGTGAATGGTGAAGGGATAGCGCCATACCGTGGCTGCTTCATCCATCCAGGTGGATGCCCTGAACTTCCCCTCTGGGGATCAATAAAGTATACAAAATCAAACATTTAAATTTGTTTTCATTCATTTGTGCCTAATCCCAGCCTTTATATATTCATACACAAAACCTTTTTACACAAATGAGAATTTTACTCCTGTGAATTTTCAGCTTTTTTCTTGTAAAATTACAAAAATATTCTGTTATAATTTTGCTAGTCTTTCTTTCAAATATACAGCTTTTTACTCAGGAATTGAGCAATTTCACTTGAGCAATTCCTACTTTTTTCTTATATTTTTTCTATTTTTCTTACATTTTTTTCTCTTAAATTTGTAGCTTTTCTCATAAATTTCCAACATATTTTTCACCAAAGTTTAAGCCTCTTTTGCAAGTTATTTTTTAAGCAGAGCCACCGGTTTTTCATGAAAGAACCGCAGGTTGCAGGCCCCTAGACTAGAGTCACGATAAACCATCTTCCCTGCATGACACTCGCACGCCACTGTCTGAGGGGTGATAAACAACATGTCTGAGTGAATGTCTCCATGTTTCAATCAATATCTCTTTTTTCCTCCCCTCTGTCCCTGCCGCCGGCCCCTCCTCCACCTCGGCCCTGAAAGTCGGAGAAGGCAATAACGTGGTCTTGCGTTCTGCAGACAGCCATTTACAAAGGCATGAGCAGAGAGGCAGAGAACAGACAGAGCGAGCTTGAGGTAATGCTGACACGCTCCTTTCAATTTACCCAGCATCATGGAGCTCGAGTAATTCACTGTTTACCAAATTGGGCCGTTTCAGTGCAGAGAAACAGAGCCCGTATTCTCGGCTACTCTTCAAAATAATCAGGAATCCATTGGGTTGACAGCCAGAAGATGAGTGAGAGAGAGAGAGAGAGAGAGAGAGAGAGAGAGAGAGAGAGAGAGAGAGAGAGAGAGAGAGAGAGAGAGAGAGAGAGAATCTTTCCAAAAGCCATTTTCTATCTAACGATGGCAGCAGGAGACGGGCGAGGGATGGTATGGAAATGAGACAGGAGGGACCAGAGTGGAGCGGCTGGCAGGGGCTGATGAGTGAATGAGACATTATGTGTGACAGACAGTGTGACATTCCTGATGGAAAAATAGGCACGTTTGTGTCAGAGATCTTAAAGGCTTACAGCAGCGCAGACAGGACCCATCACACCTTTCATCACCAAACAGTGGAGAAGGAAATGCTAAAGCAGCAGCAGCAGCAGCGACAGGTGCCTGCTGAATGTAAAAAGCACACAGCCTGACTCGTTTCCAATTAGATGGCTATATTGAGGAGTGTTGCTGGAGTGTGTACCAGTTGCGCTTATGATATCGCCTGGACTCAAGTGGCTCTTCAAACAAGTATCTATAGCCTGCCTCTTATCTGGCACCGGAGAAGAGTGATGATAATCCAGCAGCAACATCCACAGAAAGTGTGTGTTTGCTCTTCTGTCACTATGAGGCATTTCAGTAAGGCCGCTCGGATTTGTTTTCTTCCATTTGTGCTTGTTTGCCCACTGTGCTGAGTTTCATTTTTTCGGTACTTACTCCGTAGGTTTGAGGCTCCCTGGTTGTGGACCATACGAGGAGGCAGTGTGCTGTGGTAAGGTGGAGTGGTGCTGAACAGGATGTCATTGGGCATGGCTTGGTCCAGCATGGAGCTGTGTGAGCTGGTGTACGACGAGCCTTTGCGGTTACTGCACACGCTCTCGTCTGACAGCGTTCGATACAGGGAACGTCTCGGTGACAAACTGCCCACGGCTGACACCTGTGAGGAGGAGAATAGTTTTTCAAGGGTTAGTCCCAGCAATGAAAGAATAAAGAATACTCATACTCCTAAGACCCGGTAGACTTTTCTCAGCACAGCAGGTCTACACGCATGGGTAGTGAGGTGGATGAAGCAGGGAACATCAGGGAGCAGTGTCAGAAAATCAATTACAGACTTTGCTCTTAGGAGGATGCAGATAGACTGAGCACAGTAAGAGTCTGGAAAAGTGGGGGAAAATCACAGGGCACTGGGCTGTTGGAGGTGGTGACAGAGGTCACTGCACCCTGGTAACCAGTAGAAACAGAGCTTAAAGAGAGGAATGACACAGTAGAGAAGACCAACTGTATAGTATGAAGAGAGAGACAACATATTTACATTTCATACAAATACAAGCATAGACACAAAAGCTAAAAAGTCAGTAGATTTATCTTTAACTTCTCTGTTGCACAGATGTTCAGGGTTTCCTCTGGTAACATTTCTGTGTGGCAGGCCGCAACACTTGAAGTTATGCCGCCACGTCAAGGAAATATAAATTTAAGAAAAAATATGAAGGAATGACGCTCTGTAATCGCGCACACCAACAATACGCATGACTGTCATCCACGCGGAGTTCGGAAGTGCCCCGCCCACGTGTTCCAGTCAGCAGGCAGAGTGTCTCGCTACTAGCGTCGCTGTCTGAGGGAAGCATGAGCTTATTAAAGTACTTTAAATGTGGAAAAAAAAGCAGAAGCAGTATGTAAGCAGTGGAGGCATTTATGATGGTTTTAATTCACTGATAACGGGAACAATAATGAAGAGTCGCTTAGCAAACAGGTGTGGTTAGGAATCATATGCAGCTGGCTTCATATACAGGGAAAGGCAAGGGGGACTGATGAACTGCTGAGGATTTATTTCACCAGCCACTACATTAACTAAGTTATGTCCATTATTATGTACCTGGCAAGTTAAGTCAATGACTTTATTCCATCAACAGCCTTCAGAAAAACTAAACGTGCCAACATTTGGATTTCAAAATAAAGGAGGTTTTTCCTGCTGTCTGGTTGGTGAGGAGAGTTCTAACAAAACTATAAATATATATAGGGCTGTCACGGTAGAGGAATTTCCCCTGCGGTGACGGTGGATAACTCAACACCACGATATGCAGTATTATTGCAAATGCTTTTAGGACCCTGTGGTCTCGTAATTTAAACAGGGCTCATAACTTATGTGGCAAACGATGGAAGCTGTGAGAAACTCACTGCAGCTCCGATCTCAACTTTATGTGCATATGTGACAATTGTGCAGAGTGCCGGTCTCAGACATGAACTGCTGATTCTGTTAAAAAAAACCCCAAAAACAATCATTTTCATAAAGCAGTGGCGGTAACTACGAGGTGTGTGGACTGGGCACTGCAGCGATATTCAGCTTATTTAAGCAGGACAGCCTCCGTACAGGACCCTGCATGGCTCTCGTCACTGTGATTTTTGGATTTTTGCTGCTGTCCCAAAAATCACGTTCAAACAAAATGCATTATGCAGTAGTTGTTTGGCTCTCGGAGCTCAATTGTCAGGATCATACACATTCCGCTCAGAAGGAAATAACACGCTTTGTGCCCTTTCAGTCCTCACTGTCATGGCTGTATTTAGCAAGGAGTCCAAACACTTCTGCCACTAACTGCCTGCTAGAGTTCGTCTGGAGAGAGAGTGTGTGCTGTGGAAGCTTCCACAGTACCGGGTGCAAACATGCTGTTGGCAATAAAAATACACTTAACATTTAACAATTTATTTACACACATAAGTGAACAACGAGATTTAGCCACACACAAAAAAAGTGAACACCATGGTTGTTGCAGTTGCTCATTTTCCTCCGCGGTAGGCTTGTCCATAGCGCAGTACTACATAACTGTGGTTATCGCAACAGCCCTAAATATATAGAGATATTGTAACAGAAATAACTGAATCTTTCGTAGTTTAAGTTAATTTATTTCATTAAATATAATTTTATTGATATTTTTTCTTTGAAATCAGAGTTAAATTATTGTTCTGTTCTGGCTCTGCAAAATTCTAGTCAAAACTGTAAGTTGTATAAGGAAAAAAAAAAGGTCAAAATTTTACCAGTCTGTTTCAAATTTATATTAAAAAAAAACAGTAATTTTATTTTTAAAAAAATACACAAAAAATAGCCATAAAATAATCCACAAATTTATAATAAAGTCTTAAATGTACAAGAAAAGTCAATTTTACAAGAGGAAATTACAAATTTGAGGAAAATGGTTCAAATTTAGATAAATTTACAGAGAGAAGTTGAAAACTATAAGAAAATTGTTATAAATTTGAGAAAACCATCAAACCTTCAAGACTGAAGTCATTACTCAAGTTTTGAAGTGGGTGCTTTTTGTATCCTTAACTATAAATTTTTGGTTGTCTACTTTTAACTATTAATTTCAAAGCACTGCTTTTACATGAGTAGAATTTCTGGCTACTATACCCACCTCTGATCATATAATTTAAGTATGCATGAGTAAATTACTATTATGAATGTTTTTCCCTTCCCTACTCTTTCTCAATGGAAAAAAGAAGCACTAGAATAAAAATACAAAAAAATACACATATTTTTGTCATTTATGTAAACTATGAGAGAAAAATCCTGCAGGACAAAACGTGACACTTGGTATTTTCTAACCTGTTTGTATACCACTATAGACCGAGAGAGAACCTGAAGTAGACAGGGCTCAGAGAGGGAAAGATGAGACAGACAAGATGAGCCAAGGAGAGGAAAGTATTCAGGCAGAGGGTCCAGGAGAGGTGAGAGCAGAAGAAGAAGAGAAGGATACACCAGTAAAAAGTCCACACACAGGATGCCTGGGTGGGACCCCAACTGGCCCAATATTCCAACATTCAAGCCTTGGTTGTACAATACTTCAAATAAAAAGTTCCATATGCAAAGTTACTGTGCAAAATTTAAAAAAGAAAAGAAAAGAAAGAAATAGTATAAAATTAACATGTTCCGGTTACAACACTGTCATGTGTCCCCCCCACCCCCGGAAAATATGTTGCCACCACATCAAGGTCTTTAAGCCAGAGGAAACACTGATGTTTGTAAATGTGAACATAATACAAAGTATATTAAAGCAAGATGCAAATTTAAGAGCAACAGAGATACTGTAAGTAAACCCCATAACTAGTTAGGACATACTCTTGTGATTTGATCAGTACGCATTCATATATTTGATTATTTTATCTCCACAATGCCAATAGTCATATTTGGGTTTCAGTAAGAATGCTGGCAGGTTCCTTTTCTCTGTGTAGACAGATGTGAGTGATGTGAATTTCATCACATCCAAGCCAACCATGTTCCAAAGCATCAGGAAAAGGAACTTTTTTTTAACCTTCAAATTAAATTGGTATGCAAAAATTTGGACACCCTGCATACAGTCATGTGAAAAAATTAGGATACCCCATTAAATATTCAGTTCTTTATTAAGAAATGTTCACATATCTATGTCTAACCTTGTTTTTGTTTTTATTTGCATTTTTTAACATTTATTTTAACCATTTTAAGTGGGAATGAATGTAGGGGTGTCCTAAAAAAGATGGGGGGTACCCTGATTTATTCCTCACTGTTTGTTTAGAATTATATTTTACAGAAAATTGGAAAAAAAAGTCTTTAATTCATTTTTAATTGTTTAGTTGTATTACATGAATCTCCCAGTATTTTAAACACTGATATTAAATATCCATATGTCCAAATATGTTAAAATAAAACACACAGGGCATCCTAATTTTTTCACATGACTATCTTGTTATTGAAAAGATTTATTTTTTTTTAATTTGATTTGATTTTGTATACTTTATTGATCCTCAGAGGGGAAATTGAGGGCATCCACCTGGATGGATGAAGCAGCCACGGTACGGCGCTATCCCTTAACCATTCACACACACATTCACACCTAGGGCCACTTTAGAGTCTCCAATTCACCCAACTTGCATGTTTTTGGCCTGTGGGGAGGAAACCGGAGAAATCCCAGAGTAAACCCATGCAGACACGGGGAGAACATGCAAACTCCACACAGATCACTGTTGGTCAGAGGCTGGGATCGAACCAGGGATCCCATGGCCAAGGATGAGTTGCTGTGCTGGCGCAGTGCTAACCACTGCTAACCACTGCGCCACCGCACCATTTTTGAAAAGATATAAACATAGTTACTGCTGGATATTTCATAAATTGAAAAAAGTACATAATCATGAATGTGCCTCTTACATAATTAATAATTCAGCACACCAGTTAAGAAAATCACCAAAAATATGCCATTTATCAAGGAATGCTGAGGCTTTTGCATACAACTGCATTATTTGCATTTCAAATTAGCTTTCGTTTTGTTTCACTGTACCATTGAAATGATCTGGTCTAGACAGTTAGCCTTTAGCCACTGCTAGTAATGCCCACTGAAAACCACACAGTACAGCAATTTAAAAACACTAAACCAAGCCCCCGGGTCAACTTATCCTGGATTCCTAGTAGCATGTCTGCATCCACATGCCCATGACTGTACGGTGGGTGATGTAAATTTTGTCCTTTCCTAGTCCACTAAGGGTCTGCGCGGACAACTTTGTTGATGACCATGTGCAGCCCCAAATTTTGTTACTGCATAGCCAGAATGTACAGGGTCCTCACTGAACTGCACATGTGCCAGGGTACTCATGTTTTGTTCTTGTGCAGAGATCAGATATATGCTCCATTTTCCTCGTCAGCTTCCAACAACAGCAAATACAAACACTCCTCTTCTCATACTCTTGTGCCTCCACCACTGTTTACGCTGAAATGAGCACCTTTATGTTCTTCCTCCCCAATTTGTTTGATTCTGTGTGTTCAAATCAGATTGCTGGCATATCTCTGCCATCTACTGTGTGGGCATATGAATGCCACATTATACTGAGTGCACATGTGTGAATTGGACTCCTCTGACAGACTGTTCAACGCCTGAAACCTTGACTATAAACAGAGATGCCTACAGTCTGCATCTGTTTCATCTGCGCAGAATGAATCCAGATATGGTAGCGGCTTCACTGGATGACCCATCAATCAGCATAAACTGTATTTGAAAGGTGGACATCTTAGAAGTAACGTGTTCTTTGTAACAGTTAGTAGGGAACCACTAATTCTATTAAAGTCTAGGCGGGTGCATCAATGTTGAGCACACATTTTATGAGGAATATTGAATTGAATTAAACCCCCACAGACCATCTCACAAACTGCTGCAACATTTATTAAATCACATCTTGGTGACCTTCCTCAGGTCATTTACAGAAGTCTATAGAAGTTGGTGGAAAAGTGATTTTGAGGTGCAGTGTATCCATGCCCTTGAAAAACATATTACTGTTTAGTTTGGGGTCTCAATGACTGATTTCAAGGCTGACTGAATATAACATGAGTCTTTTTTTTTTTTTTTTTTTTAAATCTGGAATTTGCAAAGGACAATAAAGGAGGGTATGTTAGGACTGACAAGTTGCCACCATAGAAACGTGCAGCACCCCTTGTGTTATAGTCAGATTCACACTTTATGCTCATTACCTCCCAAAAAAATACAAGTGGACAAAATGATCCAGTCAAGATCTCAAAAACAGAAATTCAAACAATCTGTGACGTTACAATAATTTTGGGGGGTTGACTTCTATAGTCTACCATATTTATCTCTTCCATTCAAGTTTCATTGTTTGGGGTACATGTGAATACTGTTCAGCTTGTTAAGAAGAATAATTGTGAGGCATTCCATTTTATTGGTCTTATGTATTTGGTCACACAGAAGACACTGCCTCTTTGTGTGACTAATCCAGAAGAAACAGAATTACTCTTAAGAAAAGAGGTAATCCAGCGGTCTATCATTCTTGCTAGTATTCCATTTCATTCTGTTTGTTGGGGAGAAAACATTGCTGGAGAGGACAGACAGGGAATCAATAAGCTTGTTAAGAAAACATGCGATGTCACTGGGCTGGTCTAGGATCTGTTATGTCAGTGATAGGAGCCAAGGACGAGGCCAGGTGTTGAGCTGAACACAGGTTTATTGGAGACACTCCACAATACACTAGCATACCCGCCAGGCAGAGAGGTGGCCAAGAGACCGCCCCTCCCACTCACTGCTCTTTTATACCCTGGGTGGTGGCGGAACCAGAAAGGTGGAGCCACCACCCGTGTCTCACAAATAAGGACCCCAAACTACAACCCCCCCCCCCCACACACACAAAAAGACCACACACACAATTCGAACCCCCCCCCCCCCCAATTTGGAACCTGAAACACACCCTAAGGACAGTAACATAACAAAATGGCCTAACACAGTCATACCGAAAAAAAACTGCACTAGGGGGAGACGGATAAACTGCCTTCTCACCCCCACATGGCGAAGCAGATTATTCTGCTGCTTATATATCACAAAAAAACCATATAACACAAAATACTGCAGTGCCTTGATCTAAACAATACATGTAAGAAATACCCCCTTGAACATAACCAACCAATAAATTTGAGGGTTGTTTTTTTTTTTACAACTTAGGAAAAATCAAACATGAAAACATATCCCTGGTCCCCCTTCTCTTTCTTCAGTGAACTGTCCAACCATCAGTCTGCCCCAGGTGAAGGACCACCCACCGCGTCACCGCTGGCTGATCCGACCCCAGTGCACCTCCTCTTCACCACCCTCGGGGACGTTCCTTGTTCAGGCTCAAGCCCACCAATCTCCTCCCGGGTGTGCCGCATTTCATTCAGATGCCTCCAAGAGCCATCTGATAGCTGGAGATAGGCATCCTCCCACACTGCCACCACCTGCAGCCACTCCTGGTGTTCTTCCATCTAACGCTTGGCCCGAATCCTCCGCGACCGTGCCTCCTCCCGGGCCTGGACCACATCCGTGACCCCCAGAGGAGCCCTACTCGGCTTACAGTGTTTCTGTTTGGCACGTCGTTCTACCGTGCCAGCCGGTCCTGCCCCATTCTCTTTCATTTCCGCTGCCGCCCTCGCCGTTGTGACTCCATGTCCATCGGTCCCTTCCAGCTGATATCCGGGAACAAACGGAGCCAGCCACTTGGCGCCACCCGCCGTGCTGCCCAGTTCCCTCATCTAGGGCTACTTGGACTATGGCACAGGAACCCTCCTGTGACGGCTCTGGGTGGGGTTGGTCCCGCTCACTCTCCAGGGTGCCAGGCAAGTTCTCATCCCATACAACTCCATCCACCATTCTTGGGATCGGTCGGTCCCACAAACCACAGCCCAACCACTCCTCTCCAGTACTGTTCTTGATGGTGAAGCCCAGGCCACAAAACAAATCACATCCCATAATATTCTCTCCACCATAACCACAAAGCAGCACCGGATCACCTCCAATCCTATAATGTGGGAAAAAATTCCTCACGGTTACCCAATGTAACAAGGAGTCCACTGCTCCCGTGTCGATCAGCAATGGCACTGTTACCCCATCCAGCTCCACCATAGAGTAAGAGTGTCCGTTGGTACTCGGGGATACAGCGTGAATAACTGTGGGAGCAGGAGAATCTTACTTGTGTTTTGGACTCCCTCGCTCGAACTTGTGGCATGCCTTGGCAAAATGATGCAAGAGTCCGCACTTGACGAACCATTTCTCTCTCGCCGGACACTCCCTGGCTTTATAGTGGTGCTTCGTGGACCCACAACTCAAACACATGGGCGTTTCCAGGGCGGACCTCATCTGTACAGCATTAGCGTAGCTTCCATCACCGTCCACGCTGTTGTCGCTGTCCGGGTCCACTGCCTGCGCCGTCGATTGTGGAACAGACTATTGGTGTAACACACTCTCACTGAGCTCCCATGATAACATGCCAGCCGCCTCCAACTGCTGAGCTAAATCGATGGCCGTGGATAACGTCAGTTCGCCCAAGAACGTAAGCAGCTTCAACCTTGTAGCAGAGCAGATTGTATGTTCCGTCAGCTGGTTGCGAACCATCTCTTCTTCCAATGATCCAAACTGACAGTCCCTGGCCAAGTGACGCAGATCTTACACCAACCACTGCACCGACTCGCCGACCCGCTGGTGGCACTGTCAAAACTGAATCCTGCAAACAATGACGTTTTCCGAGGCGTGAAAATGTTGTGACATTAGCTCCACTACTTCCTCAAAGCTACCACATTTGCCCAAAGTACTCAAAATACATTGTCCTTCCATTCCCAAATTATGAACTAACAGTGTACGTGCTCTCAATTTCTCCAGTCTCCCAAGGTCCAATGCTACCAAGTACGTCTGAAACGCAGCGAACCATCTCGCCCAAGGGACGGACGGCTCACTGGGAAGCTCCAGAAATGTCCGGATGGATGTTACACACGTGTCCATACCTTCTATCCTCTTCGCCAAATGTTATGTTGGTAATAGGAGCCAAGGACGAGGCCAGGTGTTGAGGTGAGCATAGGTCTATTAGGAGACACTCCACGATACACTAGCGTACCCGCCAGGCAGAGAGGTGGCCAAGAGATCACCCCTCCCGCTCACTGCTCTCTTATACCCTGGGTGGTTGCGGAACCAGGAAGGTGGAGCCACCACCCATGTCTCACAAGTAAGGACCCCAAACTACAACTCAACAGGATCTTTCAGAAGCAGTTCTGAAAAGCAGACTATAGGACTTTTAAAGGTAGTTTATTTCAGAACTGCTTTAACTGAAATGTCTATTTATGCTCTGATAAGAGACGGAGAACTACTAACTAACTAACCTACACTTATATAGCGCTTTTCTAGTCACAAAGACCACTCAAAGCACTTTCACTAGTATTAACCCTCTATTCTAAGGGCCTGTAGGAAACAGATATCTAGGGACAATTTAGAACAGCCAATTAACCTAGCATGCATGTCTTTGGATTGTGGGAGGAAACCGGAGCCCCCGGAGTAAACCCACGCAGCACAGGGAGAACATGCAAACTCCACACAGAAAGGTTCCAACCCCTGCCAGCCTGGGGATTCGAACCAGGAACCTAGCTGTAAGGCAACAGTGCTAACCACTGCACCACCGTGCTGCGTCATTTGTACCTGCTTCTATAAAGCTCTTTAATACACTGAGTATTGAGTGTCTGTTGTGCTTTTGTACAGAGTGATCTTGTTTTTTATTATGTCAATCTTGTGTTGAAGTTATGCTTTTTTTTCCTCTTTTCTATTTTTTATGCATATGTAAGGCCCACTTTACACACCACGGAGATCGTTAAGAGATTGTTAAGTGGTCAAAAAATTGGACCAATCTCGCGCCGATCTCCTAAAACATCGAAAAAGCCATTTCTGTGTAAATGTTTGGGAGCTCCTTATTTGTTTTGGACTGAGTCACAACTTTGAGGATACTGTAGAGATCACTGACAGATCATTGTGAGATCTTGGGGATCGCTGGGTGCTCACTGAAAAATTGTAGAGAAATGGCCATTTTTTCCATCGCTCAACAATCTCCACTCCTGTATAAAGGGGGTATAAGCATTGGTGACAACTTTAATTTCCCCTTATAGGGATTAACAAATTAAACCAACCTAACAAACTATACACAAAAACCTCGTGGCTCTTCTTCACTGTAGTAAAGTTGTACAATTAACACAATGGGTCAGCTGGAAACGTCACCTGACACACACCATCAAGACTTTTAGAGAACAATGCAAGGCAATCCACAGCTAAAATGACAAAATGAGATTAGCAAGCATGGAAGGTGTATGAGCTTAAATAGAGAGGACGCCCTTAGGACAGAGAGAAGAATTACACCAGATACCACTGCGGCGATATTAGCATGAAATGAATGAGACTAAAATTTTGACGGAGGATCTCCTGTTTAAACACAAGAAACCACAATGACCAACCCCATTCATCAGAGCACTGTTCAGTTAACATAAATGCAGCAGGAGTGACATCAAAAGAAGC
Organism: Pholidichthys leucotaenia; assembly: GCA_020510985.1. Lineage (NCBI taxonomy): Eukaryota > Metazoa > Chordata > Actinopteri > Cichliformes > Pholidichthyidae > Pholidichthys > Pholidichthys leucotaenia. Next base: position 296,247,222 of record CM035841.1, on the reverse strand, counting down.
CACAAATAATACACAGAGCAGTTACCAGATGGGTAAATTTGACTCCTCAGCTGTAACCAAGCCGAGACTGCTGTCCCCACACGCCAACACCCAGCCATCTCCATTTCAAAGAACGATTGCCCACAAATCCCACGGTGAGAATTTAACAAACATCTCATCTGTCTTTAAAGCGAGTGATATGTGGAAATTGAAAGCGTCATACATGAACTTCTCCAAAGAACATCTCAGCTGCTTTAACTTAACAAGGTTGCCTCTTATTGCAAGCTGGCCCACCCAACTTTACAAGATTAGACTCCAAAGGTAATCACTCATCAGAACAGTTTTAAAACAGCATTTGCTGATGTCTGATATGAAGCACAACAGCATGCATTTAGAGAGTCTACAAATGGTGTCACATATGAAACCATTTAAAATGGGGTCTACAGCCTTTTCGGAGAGCTGTGTATTTATTACATCAAAGCAGCCACTGTGAACACATCCTGGCACTGGTGAGCTCAACCTGTTGCACACATTATTGAGAAAATACTGAATTAATAAAACTTGAAGATCACTGACTGTTCTGGTGAGTCGAAATCCACCTCTGTTGGCAACCGTCTGAGCTTGACTGTAACATCTCTAAATTCAAAGAGGCAGCGACACGTTCACCAGAAGTAGATCTTTATAATTTCTCTGATTTTTTTCATCTCACTGTCCAACACAGACAGAAAAAAAAAAAAAACAGCACTTGAACCCAATGACATGCCACTTGGGAGGATGTTTTGGACAACCACCAGTTCAGATTTTTTTTTGGTTCCCACAGAAGGTTCAAAAGAGAAATGGTGTTTGGGAGTAAGCTGTGAATGGCCTTTCCTTTACGTCAGCCACACAATGGTCCGCCTGTCTATGGAAGGACGTCCTGGCGGACAGTACGGCTGGCAAAGAAAACCTCTCTACACCTGCTCACCCACAAAAAGAAAGACAGGGTGTCTACCAGAAGTGACACAGGCATTAATCTTTACTGTTAAACACCTAAATCAGGTGTTGACTATGGAGAGAACCACTTCGAGCCATTTTCACCTAAACTCTGGGTGGTGCTGCAAAACAAATTTGAAATTTAAAATGGGGATATTACAGTTGAGTTATATTTATTATAAATTAATCTGTCAATAATAATGGGTAATATAGTCCATCCAAATTTGCAACTTCTTTCTTGCAGATTTGTTGATTTTTTTTTTTTTAAATAAAATTAGCTAATTTTGCCATACTTTTTCCAACTTTTTTCCCGCTAGTCCATGATTTTTTTTTCTTCAAAAACTGCTAATTTTCCTGGAATTTTCCCAACTTTTTTTGTTGCAAATTTGTGGCCTTTTTCTTTCATGAATTTTCTCCTTCTTATAAATTTTTGCTTTTTTCCTCATATAATTTTGAAACTTTTTTCTTTGTAAATTAGTATTTTTTCCTAGTATATTCAGAACTTTTTCTCATTAATCAGAAACTTCTTCCTCATAAATCTGTAAGTTTTATTTGTCAAAGCCACAGGGACCTCTGACCTAGATCCACAGGTCAGACTGTCCCATGTAAATAAACAATGTTTCTGACATTCTCATTACTGAAAGGTTCTTCGCGTGGCAGCTAGTAATTGAAAATACGCAGTGCAGTAAAGCTGCACCCACATAAAAACAGTATGTGCTTAATGCGACCATAAGTGTGTGTAAGGTTGGCATGACTGGCTCGGTGCCCTCCCAGATTAACTTTTCAACACATTGTATTGGCCCACTGAACCCAAATGGAAAGTGTGATCACATCAGAAGAGCTTGACTGCTCTGAGAATGTAACGACCATCATACCTTATGTACTGTAGGTTTGAGCTTCTTCTCTTCGGTAAGCACAATCAGTTAATTTGGACTGAATCACACCTGTGTAAAAAAGGCATGCCAATGGTGGCTGGTTGTCTTGTAAGCATCACATATTATATACAGAAAGACAAAAGAATCTGTGCACCGAACTGCTTCATGAAGACAGGATTTGCCTTCTCATGGGAAGTGAAGTGCATTTGTATTAGAACTGAGCAGCGTCCAAAAATAACCCATTTGTCCGTCTCCAGGGTCCCTTCCTGGTAGATAATGGATGGGGGATGGTGCAGGGAACTCAAGATGCAATTAATAGAGACTGCAGGACCCAGGAACATCAAACATCAATGCACTCTCTGTGACTTCCTGCCTTTAATCCATGACATCCCGACAGAGCAAACTCAGACCACGATTTAGATTAAATTAACCAAACACTCAGTGACCGTCAGCGGGGACTGAGCGATTCTGGTGTTGGGAGAGACGAGGTCCGCCAGCTGCGGAGCTCAGCAGTTGTTTGTCTTGCTTTTACTTGATTCCCAGCAAGAGTTATCTGTTCTGCTACGGTCTATTGTTAGTCAGCAGGAGAAAATAACCTCAGGGTTTCCATGAGATTCTTGAAATGTCAAGTAATAATGATTTCAGTTATTGTTTCTCTATTTATTTCTCCTGGCAATATCAGTGCTATTTAAAACAGCTGTCACATACTCCCCAACACCTGACACGTTAAAATGAGTTGAACTACTTTGAAACTGGATATAGGACGTTATTAGCTTAGAATTTCTGCATTCATTTTTTTTATGTTTCAACTGTTAATTACTATACACTTAAAATGTCAGAAATTAAAATTCAAAAGCTATTACCTTATGTTTAAAAATATCTGCTTATATACTGTAATTGGCATATGATTTTTTAAATATGACTGTACTTTGTAATCCTTACATTTGCCATGATTTTATAACTGTTAATCCATTGTTAGCTTACAACTTAAAACTGGTCATCACATTTTTACCATAATATTTTTAGCTAGCAGTTGTATACAAGTATTTATTAACCACAGTGGTGTGAAAAAGTGTTTGCCCCCTTCCTGATTTCTCATATTTTTTGTACGTTTGTCACACTTAAATATTTCAGATCATCAAACAAATTTAAATATTAGACAAAGATAACAAGTAAACACAAAATGCAGTTTTTAAATGAAGGTGTTTCTTATGAAGGGGAAAAAAAACCCAAACCTACAGTACATGGCCCTGTGTGAAAAAGTGATTGCCCCCTAAACCTAATAACTGGTTGGTCCACCCTTAGCAGCAACAATTGCAATCAAGTGTTTGTGATAACTGGCAATGAGTCTTTTACAGCACTGTGGAGGAATTCTGGCCCACTCATCTTTGCAGAATTGTTGTAATTCAGCCACATTGGAGGATTTTCGAGCATGAACCGCCTTTTTAAGATCATGCCACAGCATCTCAATCAGATTCAGGTCAGGACTGTAACTAGGCCACTCCAAAGTCTTCATTTTGTTTTTCTTAAGCCATTCAGAGGAGGACTTGCTGGTGTGTTTTGGATCATTGTCCTGCTGCAGAACCCAAGTGCGTTTCAGCCTGAGGTCATGAACAGATGGCTGGACATTCTCCTTCAGGATTTTTTGGTAGACAGCAGAATTCATGGTTCCATTTACCACAGCAAATCTTCCAGGTCCTGAAGCAGCAACACAGCCCCAGACCATCACACTACCACCATCATATTTTACTGTTGGTATAGTGTTCCTTTTCGGAAATGCTGTGTTACTTTTATGCCGGATGTAATGGGACACACACCTTCCAAAAAGTTCAACATTTGTCTTGTCAGTCCACAGAGTATTTTCCCAAAAGTCTTGGGCATCATCAAAACTGAGATGAGCCCTTATGTTCTTTTTGCTCAGCAGTGGTTTTCATCTTGGAACTCTGCCATGCAGGCCATTTTTGGCCAGTCTCTTTCTTATGGTGTAGTTATAAACACTGACCTTAACTGAGGCAAGTGAGGCCTGCAGTTCTTTGGATGTTATTGTGGGATTTTTTGTGACCTCTTAGATGAGTTGTCGCTGCGCTCTTGGGGTAATTTTGGTTGGCCGGCCACTCCTGGGAAGGTTTGCCACTGTTCCATGTTTTTGTCATGTATGGATAATGGCTCTCACTGTGGTTCTCTGGAGTCCCAATGCTTTAGAAATGGCTTTATAACCTTTTCCAGACTGATAGATCTCAATTGCTTTGTTTCTCATTTGTTCCTGAAGTTCTTTGGATCACAGCATGATGTCTAGCTTTTGAGGATCTTTTGGTCTACTTCACCTTGTCAGGCAGGTCCTATTTAAGTGACTTCTTGATTGAGAACAGGTGTGGCAGTAATCAGGCCTGGGTGTGGCTAGAGAAATTGAACTCAGCTTTTCAAAGATGTGATAAACCACAATTAATTTATGTTTTAACAGGGGGGCAATCACTTTTTCCACACAGGGACATGTAGGTTTGGATTTTTTTTTACCCTTAATAATAAACACCTTCATTTAAAACTGCATTTGTGTTTACTTGTGTTGTCTTTGTCAAATATTTAAATTTGATGATCTGAAACATTTAAGTGTGACATACATACAAAAAAAATGAGAAATCAGGAAGGGGGCAAACACTTTTTCACACCACTGTATATTAACTGGCTTTATAAAGTTTAATATCCATACTATTAACTTACGATTTAAACCTGTTTGTAGTAGGAATGAGGTGCCTGATAGTATGCCAATCATGATTTTATCTAATCTAAATGTTTGAATTTTTTTTTCTGCAACTAATCTGAATTCTTTTTTTTTTTTTTTTAGTTTTTGTCAAGTATTAACTTTGTACTCTATTAGTTGTTTTAAGTATTTGGAACAGTTTAATCTTTTTATTAAACATATACAGCTCTGGGGAAAAAAATGAGACAGAGACCACTGCAAAATTATCACTTTATCTGGTTTTATTATTTATACGTATGTGTTTAAGTAAATTAAACAATTTTGTTTTATTTTCTAACCTGCTCTAAACAGCTCACCCAAATTCCAAGTCAGAATATCATTTATTTACAGAAAATGACAACTCGCCAAAACAACAAAAAAGATGTTGCTTGTAGATGTGCCTTTAGATCAAATAATGCAAAGAAAACAAGTTCATGTTCAATCTTATACACTACAATACTTGACTTTTAACTTAGGAAGAACTCAGAAACCTATATTTGTGGAATAACTCTGATTTTTATTCACAGCTTTCATGTGTCTTACACAATGCTTAGATGATCATCTAATCAGTACCTTCTTAAGTAGGTTGAGGTGTTCTTGTGTTGGAATTAAACAGATGCTCAAATTGAATGGCTGCCATACACATAGAGATGCTAATTTAGAAAGATTTTGCAGTGGCATCATTTTTTCCAGAGATACATGTTCCATTATTTAGAAATGACTGGTTTAGAGTTTAAGTGTATTCCAAAGAAAGCCTAGATGCAGACCCATCTAGGATGTGCTTAATGCCAAGGTCAGTGGCCTAGGAGAAGTTGTGTTTTTTGTGAAATCATAAATGCCCAGCTCTCCTGACTTTTGACAATGACCTTGACCTCAACCTGGATGCAGACCTAGATGAGGATCCTTGTGAGCAAGTTTGGTGAGAATCGAGATAATTGCCTAGGAGGAGGAGTGATTTTTCTAAAATCATATACAGATGTCGACAAAATTGGTTGGTACCCCCTCTGTTAATGAAAGAAAAACCTACATTGGTCACAGAAATAACTTGAATCTGACAAAAGTGGTAATAAATAAAAATTCTATGAAAATTAACCAGTGAAAATCAGGCAATGCTTTTGAATTGCGGTTCAACAGAATTATTTTAAAAACAAACTCATGAAACAGCCTGGACAAAAATGATGGTACCCCTAGAAAAGATTGAAAATAATGTGACCAGAGGGACATGTTCAAACCAAGACGTGTCCTCTAATTAACCTCACAGGTGTCTACAAACTTGTAATCAGTCAGTCGGCCTATTTAAACGGTGACAAGTAGTCACTGTGCTGTTTGTTGACATGGTGTGTACCACACTAAATATGGACCAGAGGAAGCAAAGGAGAGAGTTGTCTCAGGAGATGAGACAGAAAATTATAGACAAGCATGTTAAAGGTAAAGGCTATAAGACCATCTCCAAGCAGCTTGATGTCCTGTGACTACAGCTGCACATATTATTCAGAAATTTAAGATCCACGGGACTGTAGCCAATCTCCCTGGACGGTGCCCGCAGGAGAGATGGATAATACGAATGGTAAACAAAAGAGCCCAGAACAACCTCTAAACACATTCATGGTGAACTCCAAGGTCAACGTACATCAGTGTCAGATCAGAATCAGAATCAGAATCAGAATCAGCTTTATTGCCAAGTATATTTACAAGTAAACACACAAGGAATTTGACTTGACATTGGACGCGCACGTTAGGCGCATCCAATGACGCGTCGCCATACAAGGCGCCTGTCAACAGTGGAGGTAAAGAGGGGAGGGGAGGGGGAGGAAAACACAATAGGAGAGAGAAAAAAAACATAGTAATCAGAATAAACGCTCGTATATGAGCCAAATTTTGACTACACAGAAAAAAAAACCGCACCATCCATCATTGTTTGAGCCAAAGTGGACTTCATGGGAGACGACCAAGGAGGACGTCACTGTTGAAAACAAATCATAAAAAAGCCAGACTGGAATTTGCCGAACTGCATGTTGACAAGCCACAAAGCTTCTGGGAGAATGTCCTATGGACAGATGAGACAAAACTGGAACTTTTTGGCAAGGCACATCAGCTCCATGTTCACAGACGCAAAAATGAAGCATACCAAGAAAAGAACACTGTCCCTGCTGTGAAACATGGAGGAGGTTCTGTTATGTTCTGGGGCTGCTCTGCTGCATCTGACACAGGGTGTCTTGAATCTGTGCAGGGTACAATGAAATCTCAAGACTATCAAGGTATTCTAGAGAGAAATGTGCTGCCCAGTGTCAGACAGCTTGGTCTCAGTCGCAGGTCAAGGGTCTTGCAATAAGATAATGACCCAAAACACAACTAAAAACACCCAAAAATGGCTAAGAGAGAAACAATGGACTATTCTAAAGTGGCCTTCTATGAGCCTTGATCTAAATCCTATTGAACATCTGTGGAAGGAGCTGAAACATGCCGTCTGGAAAAGGCACCCTTCAAACCTGAGACAACTGGAGCAGTTTGCTCATGAGGAGTGGGCCAGAATACCTACTGAGAGGTGCAGAAGTCTCATTGACAGTTACAGAAATTGTTTGATTGCAGTGATTGCCTCAAAAGGTTGTGCAACAAAATATTAAGTTAAGGGTACCATCAATTTGTCCAGGCCTGCTTCATGAGGTTTGTTTTTTAAAATATATTCGTTGAACCACAATTCAAAAGCATTGGTCTGGATTTTCCATTGGTTAATTTTCATAGAATTTTTATTTATTACCACTTTTGTCAGATTCAAGTTATTTCTGTGACCATTGTGGGTTTTTCTTTCATTAACAGAGGGGTACCAACAATTTTGTCCACATCTGTAAGTGCCCAGATCTCCTGACCTTTACCTTGAGCACAACCTGGATGCAGACCCACCTGAGGATTATCATGAGCAGCAGTGACTTCCATGAAATGTGGAGGGATGGACAGACAGACGACGCGTCATCACATTAGCTCCTTTAGACTTCACCGGAATGAGCTAAAAACCCAAACCTATAGCCCCCCCCCCCCAGTCCAAAAAGTAGATCAAGTGAAGTTCAATGTCAAAATGCAAATTACACACAGAAGCTTACCATCTACAGACCTTGTATCCACCATATAAACTTAATCCTTCCATTTTCTAGTGAACACCATCCATCCATAAAAACTTTAACCTCCACCTCAACAATTTCCCACAATTCCCACTGACACGTGGACAAAATTGTTTGGTACCCCCCTCTGTTAATGAAAGAAAAAACCCACAATGGTCACAGAAATAACTTGAATCTGACAAAAGTGGTAATAAATAAAAATTCTATGAAAATTAACCAGTGAAAATCAGACAATGCTTTTGAATTGTGGTTCAACAGAATTATTTTAAAAAACCAAACTCATGAAACAGGCCTGGACAAAAATGATGGTACCCTTACTTAATATTTTGTTGCACAACCTTTTGAGGCAATCACTGCAATCAAACGATTTCTGTAAATGTCAATGAGACTTCTGCACCTCTCAGCAGGTATTTTGGCCCACTCCTCATGAGCAAAGCTGCGTCCAGTTGTCTCAGGTTTGAAGGGTGCCTTCTCCAGATGGCATGTTTCAGCTCCTTCCACGAGATGTTCAATAGGATTTAGATCAGGGCTCATAGAAGCCACTTTAGAATAGTCCAATGTTGCTCTCTTAGCCATTCTTGGGTGTTTTTAGGCCGTGTGTTTTTGGTCATTATCCTGTTGCAAGACCCATGACCTGCGACTGAGACCAAGCTGTCTGACACTGGGCAGCACATTTCTCTCTAGAAATACCTTGATAGTCTTGAGATTTCATTGTACCCTGCACAGATTCAAGACACCCCTGTGTCAGATGCAGCAAAGCAGCCCCAGAACATACAGAACCTCCTCCATGTTTCACAGTAGGGACAGTGTTCTTTTCTTGGTATGCTTCATTTTTGCGTCTGTGAACATGGAGCTGATGTGCCTTGCCAGAAAGTTCCAGTTTGTCTCGTCTGATCCATAGGACATTCTCCGAGAAGCTTGTGGCTTGTCAACATGCAGTTTGGCAAATTCCAGTCTGGCTTTTTTATGATTTGTTTTCAACAGTGGCGTCCTCCTTGGTCGTCTCCCATGAAGTCTACTTTGGCTCAAACGACGACAGATGGTGCAATCTGACACTGATGTACCTTGACCTTGGAGTTCACCTTGAATGTGTTTAGAGGTTGTTCTGGGCTCTTTTGTTACCATTCGTATTATCCGTCTCCTCCTGCGGCCACGTCCAGGGAGGTTTGGCTACAGTCCCGTGGATCTTAATTTCGATAATATTGCAACTGTAGTCACAGGAACATCAAGCTGCTTGGAGATGGTCTTGTAGCCTTTACCTTTAACATGCTTGTCTATAATTTTCTTTCTAATCTCCTGAGACAACTCTCTCCTTTGCTTCCTCTGGTTCATGTTTAGTGTGGTACACACCATGCCAACAAACAGCACAATGACTACTTGTCACCCTTTAAATAGGCCGACTGACTGATTACAAGTTTGTAGACACCTGTGATGCTATTTAGAGGACACACCTTGGTTGAACATGTCCCTATGGTCACATTATTTTCAATCTTTTCTAGGGGTACCATCATTTTTGTCCAGGCCTGTTTCATGAGTTTGTTTTTTTAAAATAATTCTGTTGAACCACAATTCAAAAGTATTGTCTGATTTTCATTGGTTAATTTTCATAGATTTTTTATTTATTACCACTTTTGTCAAATTCAAGTTATTTCTGTGACCATTGTGGGTTTTTCTTTCATTAACAGAGGGGTACCAACAATTTTGTCCACGGATGGAACACATAAGCTTGTGCCTGAGTCTACTGACCCAGACAAGCTAAGTTGATAATTATTTTACAAATACTATAAATTATACTGTTGCCTGCAATACATTTTCAATTATATGATAAAGAGAAGACTGGGGGAAAAGAAAACTGTAGAACTCATTTCATATGAGAGAAAGGACATTGCAATGACAGAAGCAGCCATAACTTTTACAGGGTGAAAATTTCCTTTTCATTAACTGAAAGGACAAGGATGCATTGTCAAAGCCAGCAAGGACATCCACCAGCTCTCCTTGCTATTTGGGCTTATTTTTACAGGCTTTGATTAATGGTTAAATACTAAAATCTTAATATGTAACACGAATATGTAGTGTTTGAGTAAAGACCCCCAAGACTGTGTGTCATCGATCAATCAACTATAATCACCTTGCAATTCTGGCCTTCTCCTGGCGGGCTGCCAGGCAGCATCATTTTTAGATATTCCTCTTTCGAGAGTCTCTGCAGAGATTTTCCATCCCGCTCAGCAGCCTGAATCCTGCAGGCAACCTCTTGTGTGTACAGCTGCCTGTAAATGACACAGAGAGCACACAAGAGTCACACGACAGTCTCTCTCTCTCTCTCACACACTCATACACACCCCGCATCCTGTGTCGGAGGCCGGGGGGGCCATCACAGCTTATGTTCAGAGGGCACTGTGGCTACTTAAAAGAATTGACAGGATCACAACAAAGGGTTTGGGTGGAGGATCTGTCTCATCTTGCAAACATCAGGAGCTTCTCAGTGTCATGCTGGTCAAGGGAATGTGGGGTAACGGAATGAAAAAAGACGAGAGATTTATTTCCAATCCTGTCTTGTTCCATATTCACTATGCCAAAAAACATGATTTCAAAGACTGCAAATAATGCAGTCAAGCACTGGGATAGAAAGAACTGGAAAGCAAGGGTTTGTGACAGAAATTACATTCAGAGACAAGTGCAAAGCACAGGCTAAAGGAGGGTTCACACAACAGCAACAGAGGAAGACATGAGAGCTGTCAAACAGGACTGGAGAAGGACCCACAAGAGGTGACATGTTTAGTTGGCAGTATTTGTCAGTGGGGTTTTGTCTTGGAATATGAAGGGAGCTGAGTGTGTAAGGGGAGGTTACAGGGCCACAAGGATGTGACTATCCAAGCTGGTGACACCATACAGCTGTGAGACATTTGCTTGAAGTGAGCAGCCTGAGAATTACATCATTGATGCTGTTGGCAGGCTGTTAGAGGGCCGCAGGGAGATTTGATAGATGGTGAGATGATGGGACCAACTGGCTACCTACAGACATTAAAGCGAAGAGAAGCACTGTTTTGGGTTTTGGCAAGCAAACCATAAAAACAGACTGGTTTACTTTTTAATACCCTTTTTTAATAGAGGGCAGATGACATTCTGTTTTGACATTTTTTTTTTCTCTTCTTTAACTTTAGGCAAGCCAAAGATGGAATCGTCACGAGTTCATGAACTACCAACACTAATTCAGCTGGTTTGGACCTAGCATCACATAAAGGTCCCATATTGTGAAAAATTGAGGGTTTTTTTCCTTTTATTTTAACTTTATAAAATACATACTTGGGTTATAGGTTTAGCGATAAAATATTACAACCCTCACTTCAACCCTCACACACTGCCTTAATTTAGCTAAGCTCTTAAAAACAAAGGATTGCATTTCTTGGTTTTTACGACATCACAGACCATCAAGCCACCTCAGCTCTCTAAGTTAGGGTGATATTTCGCTGGGTTGTGACAGCTTGCCACTATAGTTGGAGAACAGCGTTTGCAAGGGAGTATCCAAAATCTCTCCAAATGTTCGCAGGGGGTTTGCAATTTCCCCTTGTGAGTCGCAGGGCCTCACTCTCATGTTGCAAGAATTTTGAACATGTTCAAAAAGTTTATGAAAGAAATTTTCTCTCAAAATAGTCAGAGTCGTCATTAGTGTCTCAAACCCTTCTCAATTCAGTTTTTTAGTTTTTGACAAGGCAAAACAGCATAAAGCCTGCATCAGTCCCAGCCCAGACACAGAAACGAACATGGGACTGTGAAGAAGATCCACAGCCTCCTGCCAACTGGTGAGTAGAAATTGTTCATTCTGTTGCATGTCCACTGACTGACTGCCACAGACAACATAGAAAATGAAAAGAAAATAGACGCTCAGAATGGGGGGGAGAAATGGAATCGGTGGAGACGCAGCCTTAGATTAACATTAAATCGGGCAAGAAATCTGTAGGCAAATAATTTTACACCCGAGTGTGTGGGCAAGAAGTCCCCCCCCCCCCAGTTATTGATTTTTTTTCCTCAGATGATGCTGTACATCATTTAAGTTCACTGATGTATCTGTGTAAAACAGACCATGTTTGCAAATGTGTCGTAAGCACCAATTCAGTGTGATTCCAAGTGAAAATTGTTGAAATTCATCTCCAACTGGTCACGAACTGGTGCAGCCCAGTGAGATACCACCGCAAAACACACCCTGACTGCTCCCTTACTTGTGAATGATTCATTCAAAAAACCTTTATCCGGGACTTCCGGTCTGGACGCCATGGCGACTGCAGCTTAACACTGAAGTTCTCAGACCCAATCCAGGATAACACATTGAAAATCAAACTTAACGGATTTTTGGAGGAGTGAAAATCAAAAGACAAAATCATCATGTCTAAAGGAAAACAGAAGAAACTGAAATTCTCCAGGCCAGGACACGTATCGGCCGGAGAATCCGAACTGGAAGATCTCCGTTCAGAAGACGAGGAACTGGTGATAGCTAACAAAAGGGTTAGCCTGAAATCACTATTTGAGGAGCTACGACGATTTCGCCGAGATGTTACGGCCGAATTTCGGGAATTCAGAGAAGAATTGAAAAGGACAAACAGCAGAGTGGACCAGGCCGAGAACCGAATCTTGGAAACAGAGGATCGAATAAAAGTGCTCGAAGATTCTGTGCTAGACCTACGCAAAAGACAAGCAGCTATAGAGGCTAAGCTAACCGACCAAGAAGGAAAACAAAGAAGAGACAACATAAGAATTCATGGTCTGATAGAAGGAACCGAAAATGGTTTTAACTCAATGGCAGAATGCGTGGAATCCTTACTAAGAGAGAAATTGGATATTCCACAAACCACCGACTTGAAGATAGAAAAGGCACATCGTTCATTAGCCGCTAGGCCGGCGGCGGAAGCGCCCCCACGTTCGGTGTTGGTAAGATTTTCCAATTTCAAAATAAAACAAGAGGTTGTAAGACTGGCCTGGCAGAAAAAAGGATTTATGCACCAGGAGAGAAAAGTCTACGTGGAACACGATTACGCCCCGGAGGTCCTTAAAAAGCGCAGGGAATACAATGACGCGAAAAAGGTGTTAAGAGAGAAGAAATTGCGCTTTCAGACACCATTTCCTGCGAAGTTAAGGGTCTTCTACGGCGATGAAACGTGTCTCTATAATTCGGCGGAAGAAGCAACAGCTGACATGGCGAAAAGAGGCCTCCCGGTAACGGTATTTAAACCCGCAGCAGACCCGAGTGAGAAGATCAAAGCGCAAACATGGACAACACAAAGACCTTCAAAATCCACGGACCAGCAGCGGGAAACCCAGCACCAGAGCGTCGCGGATAAAATATCCGTTTTCAGGTTGGAATAGCGAACTTTTTTTTTTTTTTTTTTTTCTCTTGAATCAATCCGCACATCCAACCCCCCTCATACAAGGTAACAAACATTAAAGGAGATGCATATTCAGCATGTGGTAAAACATTTCATGGAACAATCATATTATTTGAAACAAATAAGTCTTTGTAATAAAAAAAAAAAAAACTTGTTAAAATAGAAATGTGACAATAATCCACATGTTCTCCTCATACTAACAAATACTGTTTTTGCGTGAATGTTTGATGTGATGGGGGTGGGAGGGTGCACACAATTTCACAGGGTTTAGGCATAAAAGGAAAAAAAAAAAAAATCATTACAAGTTTGGATTGGGTTCTGAAACTCACGTTAAAAGCATGGGACTACTTTCAGTGGTAAGAGAGGGCCCTCAACACGTAACAGAGTTTGAGGAATTTCCCTCAGAGCCTTCACTCCATCAAGGCTCTTACAGGGTCTTTAAAAAGACCTCAGCTCAGGAAGTTCTTATGACAGCTTTTTGTTTTAAAGTTTTTTACACTATGTTCTTAATGTTTTTCTTGTTTTTAATGTTCTTTCAGTTTCTGAGTAGCACAAAAGAGGGCCACCACACAGTTATACTAAACAAAACAACACAATGGAGAAACAGGGTGTAACCAAAATAATTTCATATAATGTAAAAGGAATCCTGAATCCAGTTAAAAGATCCAAGATTCTAGGCAAAATGAAAAAAGACAAAGCAGGAATAATACTTTTACAAGAAACCCACCTAACAGACGTGGAACACAATAAACTCAGTAGACAAGGGTTTAAAATGATCTCTTCATCTTCATATAAATCAGGGAGGAGGAGGGGAGTAGCGACATTGATATCAACCAAAATTACATTTGAAAAAAAATCAGAACACAAAGATAAAGAAGGGAGATACAGTTTGGTAACTGGGCGGCTAGAGGGAGAAGATATCACCCTGCTGAATGTGTATGCTCCCCCAGGGGCTAACTGGAAATTTTATAAAAATGTATTCGACCTAATGATAACTAAAGCTCAAGGTTTAGTGATATGTGGTGGGGACTTCAATCTTAGACTGAATCCATACTGGGATGCTTCTGGTAATTCCCCACATCAAAATAACACCCAAAACAGGAAGACTCGGATGCTACTAAAAGAATTGGGAATCTGTGACGTGTGGAGGGAACTCAACCCCAGTGTAAAAGACTATACATTTTACTCAACTCCACATTCATCTTACTCAAGGATTGACTATTTTTTTATGTTTAATAGAGACATTGGAAGAGTAAAAACATGTAAAATAGGACTGATGGATCTCTCCGACCACAGTCCGATCTACATGGACTTAAATATCCAAAAATACACAAATAATACATTTTCTTGGAGGTTAAATTCAAATGTCCTGAAAGGACCATTGAAAGATGAATTGGAATCAGATATTCTCAGATATTTGGAAGATAACGATAATGGAGAAGTATCCCCTTTAATACTGTGGGATGCATGTAAAGCTGTAATAAGAGGAAAGATTATTGCAAAACTGGCAACCCAAAAGAAACTAAGACAAGGGAAAACTATCCACATTAGAGTCAGAACTTAGGAACCTAGAAAAAGAACACAAAGGCAACACTCATTCTACTGACTCGCTCAAGATTAAGGAAATTAAAAACCAAATAAATGAGATCTACACAATAGAAATCCAGAAGAAACTTACATTTCTGAAACAAAAATACTATGAAGCAGGCAGTAAATCGGCAAAATTGCTAGCCTATAAATTGAGGAAACATCAAACAGAAAGAGCAATCTACAAAATCAGAGACCCAGTATCAAAGGAAATAAAATTCAGAATTCAGGATATTCTTAAAAACTTCGAGAATTACTATAAGAACTTATACTCCCACAAAAAACATAAAAACGCATCCGAGGCATTCCTAAACACATTAAACCTTCCCCAACTTACGGAGTCACAAAATAAAACACTACTGTCAGAAATACATCCTAAAGAATTGGAAAAAGCAATTATGAAACTTAAAGCTAACAAATCCCCAGGAGCTGATGGCTATACAGCAGAGTGGTACAAAACCTTTAAACAGCAACTATCTCCTCTCCTCCTGAAAACATTTAATTATGTCCTCCACACAGGGGAAATCCCCCCCTCCTGGAGAGAAGGGGTCATTGCAGTTATACCTAAACCTGAAAAGGATAAACTAGAGTGCTCCAACTACAGACCAATCAGTGTACTAAATCAGGACTATAAGCTTTTTACCATTATCCTTGCCAAAAGGTTAGAAAATATACTGACAGACCTAATTCATTTAGACCAAACAGGTTTTATAAGACAAAGACAGACACAAGACAACATTCGACGCACTTTACACATAATTCATCATATAAAAAAATATAACTTAAATGCTGTCATATTGGGATTAGATGCTGAAAAAGCATTCGATTCGGTTGACTGGTCTTTTCTATATAGAATCTTATCCAGTTTCAATTTTCATAACAACTTCATTAGAACTATACAGGCATTATATAAAAAACCAACAGCTAAAATAAGGATTAACGGTAATTTATCATCATCTTTTGAACTGGAAAGAGGATGTCGTCAGGGCTGCCCCCTGTCTCCACTGCTCTTTGCAATCTTCATAGAACCTCTGAGCCAATGGATAAGACAAAACCAAAAAATTCAAGGTATTACACTTGGTCAGAAGGAACATAAAATAGCACTCTTTGCTGATGACATTTTAATATACCTAGGGCAGCCGGACACTTCTTTACCAGAACTAACCTCAGTTTTTTCAGAGTATGGAGATTTATCGGGGTACAAATTAAATATGCATAAAACCCAAGTTTTAACATTCAACTATGACCCAAATCATTATTCACTAAGCAAACTCAAAACTAACTGGGAGTCGGAATCTATGAAATATCTGGGGGTCAATATCCCGAAACAACTCAACAAAATTATATCACTAAACTATGATCCACTGGTGACAAAAATAAAATCTGACCTAGCAAGATGGAATATGATACCATTCTTGGGTACTGCACAAAGATTGAAGCAGTCAAAATGAATATACTTCCACGTCTTCTATACCTTTTCCAAACAATACCGGTAGAACCTCCCAAAAAAACATGGCAGGAGCTGGACAGAAGGATCTCAAGATTCATATGGCAGGGCAAGAGACCTAGAATCAGATATAGAACCCTACAGCTAAACAAAGACAAAGGTGGGCTCGCGCTGCCAAATATCAGGGACTACTTTAAAGCCGCACAAATTAAAACTTTAGTAGAGATATGTAACCCAGTCTACACTGCACAATGGAAGGAGATCGAATGCCAAATAACAAGTGACATCCCCCTACAGGCGATAATAGGGAACAATGTCTTACCTAAGCTTTTGAATAACACTAACCCGTGGATAGAGACCCCGCTAAAAATTTGGTTTAAGATAGTCAGAGAGAATCAAACTAAAGAGCCCTATCGACTTCTGCAATGGATCGCCTATGATCAGGACTTTACTCCTAATAAAACAGACACCAGATTTAAAAAGTGGAAGGAGAAAGGGCTGATAAAATATTACGATTTTTTTTAAAGGGCAAATCTTAAGAAGTTTTGAAGATTTGAAAAAACAAGGCCTAATAAATCAAGACCTTTACAGGTTCTTCCAGCTTAGACACCACATAAACAATATACTTAAAAAGGAGGTTTTGGAAAGGGCCCAGTCAGGTGTTCTGAAGGTCTTCTTAATGGCATATAAAGGGATCCCAGGGATCAGATACATTTCTAAAATATACCAAGGTCTTCAAGACTTAAAGGAGACAACACATCTTATATAAAAGAGAGATGGGAAAAAGAGGGGAATTTCACTTTACAACTGGAAATATGGGAAAAGCTAAATAAACAGCAATGGAAAAGTACCTCATCCCTGCAGTGGAGAGAATTTGGATGGAAAAACTTGGCAAGATTTTTCAGAACACCTGCACAAAACAAATTTACCCATAAGGGATTGAACTGTTGGCGCTTGTGTGGTGAAAAGACTGCAAATCATTTTCATGTGTTTTGGTCATGCCCAGTTATCCACCAATATTGGACCAAGGTACAGACAATATTGGGGAAAATATTCAAAATTACAGTTCCCTTTTCTTTTGTAACTTTGTATTTGGGTTTACTACTAGGACTCACTGGAAAGACGAGGAGAAAAATACTTATTCAATGTTTTAATATTGGCAAGCAAAAAAGCTCTAACTAAAAAATGGATGTTGAAGGACTGTCCTACACCTGAAGATTGGACTAACGTGATCCAAGACATTTACTCGATGGAAAAGTTGACATTCGCACTGAGACAGGACATGGATGTGTTCATGAACTTTTGGCAACCCTGGACCGCATATGTGTCTTCCATTAGATCTAATCTTTGACAAATACCATTTCAATAATGGTTCCGCTCTTTGTTCCAACGCTACTCAGATGCTCTTTTATCTTTATTTACTTACTTTTTCTTTTTGTTTGTTTTTTACTGGTTTGTTTTGTTTTTTTTTGTTATTTGTTTCTTGTTTTTTTTCTCTTTAATTTCACTTTTTCTTTCACTTTAAAAAAAAAAAAAAGGGGTGTTGTAAGAATTAATCTTCCAATGTTGTCAGATATCAGAAAATAAGGGAACATGTGATGAAAATGTAAACACTGCATTGCTGTAACGACCTGTATACCCTTTACAAAAACTTAAATAAAAAAAAAAACAATTACTATAAAAAAAAAACAACAAAAAAAAAACCTTTATCCATCATATTAGGGGTTCACTAATATTAATGAACAGGCTGAAAACAGTTTCAGATAGGGCTTTTCAAACAACTTTTCTGATGAGCTGTAAAACAACACAGAAATGGTTTTGAGGCCTTAAAAAAAAAAACTACATGTAAATGTCCTTGGAGATGTCAAAACTTAAACTAATCGCAGAAAAATGCACAATATGGGACCTTCAGCTTGTCTGCTAGCTTTGCAGCCTGCAGCTGGATTGCTCCATGTGACTTTGATGAAAAACATATTTTTAAAAATGCCACAAGTAAAAAGTTGTAAAGTTATGAAAAAGTTGTAAATTTACATAAAAGGCTAAAAAGTTATAAATTCACAAATTTTGGAGGAAAAAAGCCACCAATTTACAAACAAAAGCTTCACATGTGAGGAAAAACATCCCACGTTCACAATAAAAGTTACAAATTTAAACAAAAAAATTCAGTAAATTTGCAAGAGTGTAAAGCACACAGCAGCAGGGTTCTGTAGCAGGTCTCTAACAGCTATTGATGCAGAGCTGGTTGTCCTCTACTTTAACCATGTCCCAAAAGGCAGAGTCAGCACTTTAGACCCATCATGGGAGAGGAGGAGTGGGGTGGTGGTCTGGAAGAAAGGCGGTGGGGTAGTGTGTGTGTGTGTGTGTGGGGGGGGGGGGGGGCAGACTGGGTCAGCTCAGGGCCACAAGGGTGACTGTGACTGGGTACCTTGAACGCTCAGACAGTATTTTGAGAAGGAAGGCTAACAAGCTCTCCGCCCCTCTGAAGCAGGAAGCAGAATCAAAAGAGAAACATCTCACGGTTAGAGGCATTACGTACAGCACTGGAGCAAATGAGAAAACTTTTTTTAGAGGAAGGGAAGAGAAACTTCATTATGTTAGGACAATATCTGTGTGTAATATTAGACCATTTGTCATGAGGCAGCGTTATGTAAGGCGAAATAAAATGATAGGAATATATAAACAAACAATGGGGAGGCTAACTGAATTACAGAGCTTTTTCATAAGTCGGCAGAAGATGACTTCAGTGCATGCGATCCATCACACAGCCCTAAGTAGCAAATTTCACAGCTTAAATTAAGTTATTTGGGTGCTAGAGCGGGGGGGTTTCTTCCAGGGCAAATCTCACATTGTCTCCTCTGTAACCCACAGCTCACTCACAAGAACCTTTAAACACACAGAGGTGAGGCTGTGCTTCAGTTTTACCATCAATGGCTCTCCGTGCTCTCCGGCACCCCATTTAATCATCAGACAGTTACAGTGAGTCATCAATGCTCATATAAAGTCAGATGAGAGTACGTGTTCATAACATGGCTAAAGAACTGTGTACATTCCTCTGCTATATTTCAGCAGGCTGTTCCGTGGACGGAGCCCATGTGTGGCAGTGCTGTGTTTCTGTGTTTGGCTCGTTGCTTGGCTCCCAGTGGAGATTCTGTTCTGGTACAGCCAGGCGGTCCGTGGGGGCCCGGCTTCACAGGAACGATCAATAAACACAAGTGACATGTGCCAAGTGTATTATGTCCGCAGCTTCACTGAGCTTATTTATTTTGTGGCCGTCACCTTCAATCAGGGCCAGTTTAGGCACTCTTGGTGGGCATACGGGGAGGGATGGGGGATGCAAAAGTAAGACTGAGAGGAGACGCTTTAAAACCAGAGGAGCCGCGCTGATAAGAGCTGTAGAAGTGTGTTATTTAAATCTGAATAAGAGCTGGCATCAAACTTAATGTGAAGCATCTGAAGTGTTTTCATGCTGACATGTGGAACTTATACTTGAGGGGTCTGCAACCTGCAGATCTAGAGACACATGTGGCTTTTTTGCCCAAACCAGCAGGTCCCTGTGACTTTGATTAAAACATAAAAAAAAAAACAAATATTAACTGGAAAATTTACTATAAATAATGCTATATTACAAGAAAAAATAAGCTAAATAATGATGAAAAATGCTAATATTTGAGGGAGGGGAAATGGTGTGTGGTGACAAAAAAAACCAAACAAAATTGCAAATATGCATGAACAGCTGCAAATCTATGAAAAAGTGTCACAAAATTAAATGTATACATTTATGAGGGAATAAAAAAACATGCTTATTAACAATGCCATCAGGCCATAATATGATTTGTGGCTCCATGTAGATTTTGTGGGGGTCCAAAAATGGCTCAAAATGACTTTTACCAAAGCATAGGATGCTGACCCGTTATTGGTTTCTCCCTCACATACACTCACCCACACTCTGAAATGTTGGGAGGCTCCTCGGTGCTGCGGGCATCATCGTCGTCATCATCATCGTCGGTCTCCTTCATACCCACTGTGAATTTGCAGCTGGACTGTGTGCGTGTCTGTCCACAGGCCTCTGAACTGGGCCCCTGGCCAGGGTCCGGCCCTGAGCTGCTGGTCTGAGGGAAGGTGTATACTTTGGGGGAGTCAACGGACAGACAGTACCTGGCACCCCGGGCCAGGGGGCTGCCTGAGTGGTGTGAGCCACTGACCAAAGAGCAAAGAAATAAAGCATAATGTAACTCAAAATATGAACACAAAATGAAAAAATGTAATAAAGAAACAGAAATGAAAAACGATAAAAACATAAACAAGCTGCAACAATAAAGAGGTGAATAGCTGCTGGCAAAATGCAAAGAAATAACCCAATGATGATTTATTAAACTCAAAGTGGTTCATGAATGGTCAGCACTGCTGTCAGGCTTCAGACAGGATGACATAACTCAGTCTACACACAGCTAGCTGCATCGGAACATACAGTATGAGGACGACTCAGTTCCAGTCCGTCATGTGAAGATTCCTGCTGAACTTTGTCCTTTTGAGATTCTTGTCAAATATCAACTGACAAACCACATTAACTGGTCAGTGCACTCAGATCACAAAGAGGGATTTTCCTCTCCCTCTTGGGTGCCGTGACTTCTTCCAATTTATGGTGACCCAGGCATAAAAGAGTAAATAATTCCATGCTCCTAGGTGGGAGAGAAACCGGTTCTATTTTTGGCATCTGGGTGAAGTGACCTTTGAAATTAATATCAAATGACTGAAGTGAGGTTGAAGGACTGCTTCATTTTTTTTTCATATAGAAAAGAGTGTATTTGTAAAAAGAAAAAAAGGGCACCATATCTAATAATAATGTCCATACAACATTAATGTCTTGCTTGATGAGATGGGAGGCTTCGGTGCTGCCATTTTACTCTCTGCTGGAAGGATCAGCAAATAACACACATCCTCCAAAAATGCCCCACGACATCAAAAGCGGCTTTAGCTGGAGGTGGTGCACACGTTTTTGTTTCCATATTCATGACCATCTGGGCCCCACCCCGCAAAATGTCCTCCTGCTGCTCCCCGGTTTGCTCCGATGACACACCAGTGTCAAAGACCATCACATGAAAGGTGGGAAGTGTCGCAGCAGCCAAGGTGACGGCTTCAGTACTTTCTGAGTGATGTCCTGGCAGAGACTGTTTCCATGTCTCCCAAACAGGTCAAAGATCCGGCCAGCCTGTGCCAGCGTCGTGTTTTCTGAGCGACTTTAGGGTCAGCATGTCTGTTTACCAGATGGACCTCATTCTGGTGAGGAGGACTAGAGTAGTTTTCCCAAATGCAAAGTACCCGAATCTTTTTAGTAGAATTACCAGCAGAGGACCTCTTTCAGGAAATGCATTCTTTGGTTGCCTCTTTTCATCTTGTAGATTTAATTAAGGGTAAAAAAAAAAAAAGGGGGCTGAAATTAGTTCCTTCTATTGTACAGTATAGATTTCTGACCCCAGGGCTATGAAAACAGTGTGATAAACCACCCTCCTACTGTTACACCTGCCTGTCTGCTGGCCCACCCTCTGGATTAAGAACAACTGGATGAGCCTGGCTCTGCAGCGGCTGTGAGGAAGCACCACTGGGTGAAAAGATCAGTGAACATCCCGCAAACTTGCTTTAGTGCATGTGTTTAGATTTTGAGCATGTTTACCAGAACAGATAATGGGGCTGAAAAGTTTTGCCGAGGTTGTGTGTCAAAGCACATCTATGTGTGGGAATCTACTGGTTTGTCCTGACAGTCATTCAAGAAAGGTGTGACCTCCTCTCAGCACGAAAATCAATGACCCAAAAAGGAAAAAAAAAAAAAAAGAAAAAGAAAAAGGTTGTGTTCACAGAGAAACAAAAATACCAGTATCATGATCGATGTTAATGGCATCATGGCTACTGGACAAAAATAAAACATCTAGAAAAGTTTCACTAAGCCCTACATTTCTATATAAGGAACAAAAATAGTCATCTGAAGGACAGACCTTATTAGTTGTTTTGCAGGTAGATCAGGAGAATGTTTTAATCTAGGAATCCAAAATGGAGCTACCGGGCTTTTTTGGGCGACATACATTCATTTAAATCATCACAACAGTGGATGGTCAGAATGGACTACTTGTACAAAAAGACTTATGTGTTTTAAGCAATTTGGCTCCACTACTTCTAATAATAATAATGGTTTGCATTTATATTGCGCCTTTCAAGAAACCCAAAGCACTTTGCAGTGAAAATCTATTATTTATTCACTCCATAGATAGACAATGATAGTGGTAAGCTACTACTAGCCACAGCTGCCCTGGGGCAGACTGACAGAAATGTGGCTGCCAATCTGTGCCAACGGCCTCTCCGACCACTACCGAACATTTATACACATCCATACCCAGTGTCATGGACACTGGAGGCAAGGAGGGTAAAGTGTCTTGCCAAGGGACACAGCGGCAGGATGGCAGGAAAGAGCGGGACTTGAACCGCTAACACTCTGATTATTGGACGAGCCGCTCCATCTCCTGAGCCACTGCCGCTCACATTTCCCTCCTCTGTTCCATTTATGCTGAGCACCAAGCTTGATGGCAGGAAGTTCCACTTTTATATGGTCTCTGGCATGACCCGGCCGGGACTTGAACCCTGACCTCCCGGTTGTGGCGCAGATGCTCTACCCCTAGGGCAACACTACTTCTGGTTTACATGTTCTACGCAGGCTGTAAATGAGAACTTGAAAAACTGTGTAGTTTTTAGGGGATTAGTAAGCAAATAGATATTCAGTGCTATGATGGCTGGAACATGAAAGATAACTATTGGATCATCTTGAGATAACGCTAGATTCTGATTTAATGGATTAACTAATGGAAAATTAGTCTCAGTTGGTGAGTTGTCATGACATACGTGAAGACTACAGCAGGTTTGGATGCTAATGTCAATGTGAAACTGTCACACAAAATGGACATTTGGAAATAGAGCACAGTAAGCTATTGGGTGTAAATGACTGCTTACTGTGTAGCTTTGTCCTGTTGGAGTATCATTTCTTGTGTCCTTAAGAATGTTGTCACTTCAATATTTTTTATGTACACTTATGATAAATCTTCCTAAATCTTACCAAAACACACTGAAAACAACAACAAAAACAGATATGGAGAAGCCGTATTCTCCAGAACCGGATATATATCACAGGTTTTATTACAAGTAATCTATAAACAAGACTTGAGAATAAAAGAAAATGAGATGAGTTTATGTGCATGAGATAACCTCTGAGGCCAAAACTCATTGGGAGCTTTTTTTCATTTTACCCTTGAATCTGTTGGGACACCGTAAGCATAAAGTCAGTGGGTTGGAGAAAAAAAAATAAAACTTTGCTTTTCTGTAATTTGTGCAAAAGTGTCTCTATTTTGGCAAAAAGGAGACGGTACTAAGCATGTGTTTACTGTAGAGGCAACAGAAAACAACTTAGTGACCTCTAGGCTTTGCTTGCCAGTATCCATCATCTCCACTTACAGCCGTTCCTCCGATAATTTGTCACACACGACATCTTCAGTTAAGAAAACATTTTTAACCCAAACACAGAAAGCCAGAAATTACAAATCTTTAGTCACACAGAAGAAGAAGAAAAAAGGATTTCACATTACCTCGAATGAGATGAGATTTCACTTAAATCTCCAATACTGCCCTCTGTCACATGACTTGACAAAATGGCGGAAGTGTAGCCCTGTGGCAAGTACAGTTTCCCGTGATCCTCTTCTGATGCTGCATCGTCATTGTGCTCCGACACCCATGGGTGCCCCTGCTCCCCCATCCGACCCTGCAGCAACACTCGGGCCCCAGGGGCCATGCAGGGATTAGTGTCTATGCCGCTGTCAGTGGACGCTCCTTTGATGTAAGTGAGGCCAAGCATCTCAGGGTCCATCAAGTCTCCGGAGCCAAAGTGCTTATCATCGCTGTTGCTGGAGGCATTGCTTGAGAGAGTGTTACTACTCGAGTGGCTTGAGTTTTTATCACCCGTCTGGAACAGAGAGGGGGAGGGAGCATGAGGGGTGAAGGACAGAGAAATAACGGCAAATCAAACAAGGTCAAACAGCAGCTGCAAAAAAAATTCTTACGGTTGTTTTAACATGCTTGGCGTACCAGTCAAGGAGGGGTTTACCCATCAGTCTATATCACATGTTCATGCGCCCCTGACTGAGGCGACAGCTTGTTTTCCTGAGGCCCATTATACTGTCAGCTAGTTGACAGAAATAAGCAGCAAGAAATCAAACCTGACTGTGCTGAACACCACAAATGTTTCATGTGACCACTTTAAACTCTGACACTTGGGAAATTTACATGACAATGCCAAATTCATATCAGATCGGTTGATATTAATTAGCTTAAAAATAATACATAACCTATTTTTCTCATTTTAATTGCAGTATTCATTATCAAGCTAAAATTAAAAAAAAGACTCTAAAGTATCCATAATATGAAAAAATCAAGTCAATGTGGTCAAGAGTAATCCTTATAACAAATACAAATTATGAACTGGAAAAAAACAAAGACAATATTAAAAATACATGGACAATAATCAACAGTATCCTTGGAAATAAAAGCAGAAATACTAGCTACCCAACTAATATTCCAAAAAATAATAAAACGGCTCCGAGTGTGAATATAGCTTCACCTGCAGATGAATTGAATAATTTTTTTGTTAACATTGGACCTAAACTGGCCCAAGAAATACCCACTACTGTGCCTACAGGTGATACAATATGCAATAACACTGCTGTAAAAGACACCATCTTTATAAAGAACACAGACGAAAGAGAGGTCATTGAAATTGTTAAATCGTTCAAAAGTAAAACATCTACTGACTGCAATGGTATTGACATGCTACTAGTCAAAACTTATCGAATGCATAGTGAAACCACTGACCTATATCTGTAACCTGTCTCTCCAATCAGGTATATTTCCCAATGCAATGAAAATAGCTAAAGTAATTCCGATTTACAAGACAGGCGACAGAGGGGAACTCTCAAACTATAGACCAATTTCACTATTACCGCAATTTTCCAAGATACTTGAAAAAATATTCTACGAGAGAATTGACAACTTCATACTGAAGAATGATTTATTGTGTGAGCAGCAATATGGGTTCAGACACAAAAGGACAACAGCATATGCCTTAATGGAATTTACAGAAAAAATATCAACAGCCATTGAAAATAAAGAGTATTCAGTTGGAGTATTCCTGGACCTAAAAAAAGCATTTGATACAGTAAATCACAATCTATTATTAAAGAAACTACAAAATTGTGGTATCAGAGGGGTAGCACTGTCCTGGTTAAGTAGTTACTTAAAGAATAGATATCAGTATGTATGTGTTAGCAACAAAAACTCAGAGTTACTGAAGGTCACCTGTGGAGTCCCACAGGGTTCAGTTTTGGGACCATTATTATTCAATATGTATATAAACGATATATGTAAAGTTTCAGAAAAAATGGACTTAATTTTGTTTGCTGATGACACTAATCTGCTATGCAGTGGAAACAATTTGGAACAACTTCTGGATACACTCGGAAAGGAATTAGGAAAGTTTAAACTGTGGTTTGATTCAAACAAATTAACGCTCAATTTAAGCAAGACAAAATTTATAGTCTTTAACAACCATCACAACAACCCAGTACCCAAACTCAGTGTAAATGGTGTAGAGATTGAAAGGGTATCCGAAACTAAATTCCTTGGAGTAATAATTGATAACAAACTGTGTTGGAAGTCACATATTAATTATATTAAAGGTAAAGTATCCAAATCAATTGCAATATTACAAAGAGTGAAAAATTTGCTGAATCAACCCACACTATACACCTTGTACCATTCATTAATACTCCCATACATGACATATTGTAATGAAGTATGGGGAAATACATATAAAACAAACATATATCCACTCTTTATGCTTCAAAAGAGAGCTATTAGAATAATCAACAAAGCAGCTTACAGGGAACCAACAAACCCACTTTTTCTTGAACAAAAAACTCTCAAGTTGAAAGATCTGATTGACTTTAAAACTGCAATAATAATGTTCAAAGTGAAGAATTTATTAATGCCCGCAAATATCCAAAAGTTGTTCCAAACAAGGGAGAAACGATATCACTTCAGAGGAACATGTATATTTCAAAAGCCTACAGTGAGAACAACCACCAAGCAACACTGTATTTCAGTGCAAAGAGTCAGATTATGGAACGATTTTGGACCTGAATTAAAATCATGTACAACGCTTGGACAATTTAAACAAAAACTAAAGGAAGAAATACTCCAAACATATTTACAAGACGACATGTAAACTCACATAAGGATTGACATATCCAGCCTGTGTTGTGTTGTAGCTTAGTTTTTCTTTTTTTTTTCTTTTTTTCTCTGTGACATTATGTCTTAGATTTGTTTTTGAATAGTAACCGCTTAACTTAGACTAGCTCAGTTTTCTTTTTTCTCTCAGTCACATTTTGTCTTAGCCTTGTTTTAAATTGTAATCGCTCTTGTCTTGTTTTTCTCTTTTCTCCTTTGAATTCTTGGATGGAATATGGGTGGGCAATATAAGCTGCGGCTTCAGCCATCACCCATTTTGAATAACTCACGTGGAATTGTATAGTAGAAGGAGTCTTTGTCTAACTTGACCTTGTTGTTATATTATACAGTTTCTTTTAACCTGTAATGTACTATCCGAAATAAATAAATTCAATTCAATTCAATTCAACTGCAAAGGACCAGTGCTGAGGGCAAAGTGTTACAAAGGAATAAATTGCTTTTTAGAACTAAGAAGTGGTAGTTTCATTGTTATAATAAGTCATTAGTTACTTTGTCAAATGATCTATTTTGAAAATGTGGTTCTATTTTCCTCTGCTTCACTGTTATCTCTAGCATTCCTAGAACACAAGATAGCAACAACACAGTTCATTCAACTGTGAAATATACTGTCTGGATTTATATTTAACTGTAATGCTCTTGAACCGTGTATATACTGTATACTGTGTATATATGTATACGTATATACTGTTTTTCTACTCATTTTTTAAATCTTATTTATTATTGCTCTGAGTGCTGCTATCCCTTTGCTGCTGCAATCCTGTAATTTCCCCATTGTGGGACTAATAAAGGTTTATCTTATCTTATTTTATTTCATAAGATAATCCTTTATTAGTTCCACAACAGGAACATTTACAGTATTGCAGCAGCAGAGGGATAGCAGCACTCAGAGCCATAATCAGTAATAAAACAGGGGGAAAAAACTGTATATACACAGTGCAAGAAGTAAAAAAAAAAAATGCACCAGAATGCTCAGGAAAGTACTTAACATCAAATGGTGGATGTACAAAACAAACAATGAAATACAGTATATGGTGAGCTACCATCAGCTGGAAACAAGATAGCAGCAAGAAGAATGAAGCTGACAGGCCATTGTCAACGTCACCCTGAACTAAGTGCCCATAACCTTGCTCTCTGGGAACCGACCCATGGACCGCATTCAAAAGGAAGGCCCAAACTAGCTTATGTGGCGGTACTAAAACAAGATGCTGGTAATGTTACCACCCATGAAACGGCAGCACTTAATGAGACAGCGTGAGATATGGGAAAGTCATGTAGTTGCTTGCCTGAGGGCAACCAAGTAGTAGCAGTAGTAGTTTGCTTCACTGTGCATTCAGCACTACTCATTCACTTGTTACCATCCTTATCCCACCTAACCTATGTTCTAACCTATGAGTGTCTGTGTAGTGTTCTAATGGGTTTCAGAACACACCAACAACCAGCATTTGTTTGTGTTATTTATTTACTTTCATTTATTTATATGTTTTTTGACATGATGATAAGTGTCTCTGTTAGTTGTTATCAAGTTCTACTTAATAACTTAATCAGTACCTGCAAGGTAGCTGCAGGAAGAGAAAGATGTCTGCTGCAGCTAAATAATTCAATTAATTAATTGGGAGCTTGCATTTAAGTTGGCTAAAGTGTCACTCTGAGAGGGTTCAAAAAGCTTGCTCCTGGTTACAAGGCAGATGAGACACTTCCATGATGCCTGAGATCAACTTCATATAACAAGGGCAAGTTCAGCACATTTTGAGATGCTCATCCTGGTTGACAATATCAGTACTACTACTCACAAGTAAGTGTTAATTTCCTGTAACAAATACGGTAAGTACTACCACCTTGGTAGATAACAGAGTCACCAAACAGATGAGTTTTTAGTGACAGTAATCAAGTAATGTATTGGTTTACTTTTAAAAGTAACATTGTTGTGTTTTGCTTCACACTGTTGAATTGGTGATGGAGCCCCAGCAAAAACAAGCTCTGTATACAGGGGCAGACGGTGCCAAAAAGCAGGTTTTGATTTTTAATCCACTGGCCTGGGTTAAGGCAACATTGGCTGAAAGCATTGAAATCATTTGTTGGGTACATTAGTCACCCTGGAGTCAAAAGACAATGAAAAGAAACAGATTTGGGCAAAAAAAGACATGAGACAAATGGGGGAGAATCTAGAGACAGAGAAATGAGAGGCTAAATCACTTAATACATTCAACCTTCCAGGAAATGGTGTCCTAGAAAGTGTGAATGAGATGCTCATCGGCATGCTGATGAAGGGAAGGTGATAACTGCAAAGAGCGTCTAGAGGGGACAACATGAAGAACCTGACTGAACAACCCATTTGAGCTCCTGATTGCCTCAAAGCCGCAAAACAAGGAGAATGTGACCTCGCAGAACTAAAACAGATGTGGGCTAAAGGAGGCAGAGCCAGTCAGCAAAAATACGGTACACTTAGATGAGGCATCAAACTCAGGGTTTTTATAACCTCAATCTTTATAAAGGTTGTAAACTTCCTCGAGATTAAATCAGGGACGTCAAACTCATTCTGTTCCAGGACAATACCCTGCAGATTTTACCTCCACCCAGAGTCTTCCACAGGTGATTTAACTGAATTTCTTCCCACTGATTGCTGATTAGCAAAAACACCTGCTGAAGAGACTGGGTGAAGTACAAATGTGCAGAGTCTTGGCCCGGAATGGATTGAGTTTGACATCCCTGGATTACATGAAGGATGAAGTGAAAGCAGGTCAGACGCTTACCCTGGACAGCTTGTTGGGGGAGTCTTTTCCTCCTTCTCTTTGCTTCAAAGGGTTCAGGATCTTGGTTGACGGGATGTGCCATTTGGCCTCTGTTGAGTCAGAAGACAAAGCTGAGTTAAAACAATCAGCTGGTGTCAATCAGAAACTGTACATAAAAGATGGGTTTAGCTGCAATTAGTCATTCCTTGATTTGTAGACTATGGTTTTTTTAGGCCTTGGCTGTGAAAGTCACCACCTTTTTTGGATTTGGGACATATTTTGATAGACAGGTGGACGACCAACAGTGTATACAGTAGCTTTAAAAGTAAAATACATATATAGACTGTGGAGGTGCATTTCACAAAGAAAGATGTTTGCTAATTTGTGCCAAATAACATACTGTGCATATGTAATAAAATACTTTTATTTTCAGTCACCAAAACTGCAGCTCACAGTTGCTGAATTAAAAACTGTTTGTACAATTAACTGCACAGCAAGCCATTGACTGGTGATAATTTATTATAATATGCACAGAAAAGCACCATCACCACAGGCGTGATGTGATAGACAGCAAGCAGCTTTTAAGATGTAATACTGTAACCAAAAAAAAATACTTGTTTTTCATGAGGGGAGAAAATTAAATGAGCAGAAACAAACTGTTTTTGCACCAATCTGAGATGAGGAACCTTTAAAGGCATCCAAATCACATTTTGCTGGTCCAGTGCCTTAAGCTGTTTGAAGTTGTAAAGTACGTGCATTTTCTCCATTTCCTAGCAACAGTGACTAACATATAACATGTAACGTTTCCAGCACGACTTGCATTGTCAAGTTTTTTCAATTTCTATGGTAATACTGACAATGGCTTTAGAAATTTCCCTACTTTTTCCATTTCAGCAAGCAGCTGCTATGTTCAACTTCACAGGTATCTCTCTACACAGGGGTGCCCAACCCTTTTTACACTTGGATCTACTGAGTTTTCAACATTCACAAAAGTTACTGGGTCCAAAAAAGTAACAAAATTTACAAGAAAAGCTTCAAATTGAAGATGCAAAAAAGTAAGTTAATTTTGCAGAACAAAGTTGTGAATTTATAAATTAATGTATTAAATTAATGAGAAAAAGTTACAAATTTACGAGTAAAGCTGCAAATTTTAAAGAGAAAAATGCATTTATGCTTTGCAGCTGGTGCTTCAAATGCATTTTGTTCAGTTGTGTAACATGATGTGGAGAGGACTGTGATGATTCAGGAGGGACATTTCTCTCTTTTTTCCAGGTCTTGGAGCATGTCCTCCCTGCTCCCCCCTTTACTTGTCCTTATACATAGCATGCTGAGAGGGATCCAGGTCACAAGCTGTCTCTGCCATGGAGAAAACTGAGTGAGCGCTTTTTTAAATGGAGCCCTGTGCTCTCCAAATCAAGAGGAAAATGCTCTTGGCTTTATGACTGAAAATAACCTCTATGCACAGCCTGACTGCTCATTCAGTCATGGTACAGCATGGTGGTTTGGGTTGATGGGAGAAACGGCACTTTTTGCTTGTAGCCAATGGACCTGTGTACAAGGGTGTGATGGGATGTTTTTGTGTCCCTCATCTTGTGTTCTGTGGATGATTCTGTTTGGGATGGCCATGCTTTGGTGTCATGGTGACATTTTTGCATTGGTGAGAAGCAGTTGTAAATCAAACCAAGGTGCGCCTCTCACATGGGCTGATAAGTTCTGGCAGACCATCACTTTTTGCAATGACAGCTGTCAGGCGGCTATGTGTGATGGGGTGCACAACGCAACGTGATCAGTTGCTTTGGCAGCACCAACAGAGTTGGTGGGCACAAGCGAGGCACACATGCATTAATTTGGCGAGCCGTTCCGGAACAGCAGATTTTGCGATCGACCTTTAAGCATCTCAAGTTCGACCAGTAGACTGCGATCGACTGGTTGGGCACACCTGCTGCACCTATTTTGTCCACATTAATATGGATGTACTTGTACCAACCTTCTGAGGAAATTGGCATGCTACATGAAATGTCTTCTTTGTTATGGGGCCAATGTGGGCCATAATTATGAGGTAAAAGTTTTGTCCATCAAGAGCTCCCAGAGAACTGACTCTCCCACTGAAACAGAGATAGGGACCACCACTAAGCGCTACATGGTGGAAAAGGGAACTTAATAACTAAGCAATAGGTTTTCCATGTGATGATTACTGCAGCGGATAATGTGTTATCAGGGAGTGTACCAGAGTGGTGGCCTAGTGGTGGAGCATGTGCCCACAACCTGGGAGGTTGTGGGCTTCAAGTCCCGGCCGGTCATACCAAAGACCATGTAAAAATGATACTTACCCGCCTTCTAGCTTGGTGCTCAGCATAATAGAATGGAGGAAAGAAAGCTGGTTACCCAGCCTCAGGGAGAGCACAAGCCAGTGTACTCCCTGTGCTGGTCCCAAGCTGGGATAAATGGGGAGGGTTGCGTCAGGAAGGGCATCTGGTGTAAACATCTTTGCTCAAATCAACACGAGGCATCATCGCAATATTTGATACCCTGTGGCAACCCTGAAAGGAACAGCCCAAAGACAAAAAATCAATAATAAAAAATATTTGGGGGAGTAACTAGCTATTTAACCCTCATGTAGTGAACAACCATTTCAGAAGAATGTGGCTGTGGAAAAGATGTTACTCTTTTTCACAAGGGTCAAATTACTGACCTGCATTAAGACAACTAAAAAGAGAGTAGTGAAAACTCCTTAAACTGGGCTAACAACTGTCCCAAGCATTATTAAAACCCATAAGGGCAGTGGTAATCATCTTGATTATCAATTCTCACATCATCAATACAAGATCCTAGAGAAAAATTTATGGGCAGAAATAAAAGTACTTAAGCTAAAGTTCATCAAAATATTAGAGTGTGTGACTTTTTTGGGACAGACTGTGTGATTTGTACGTTTGTCGTGACTGCTTAAATGGAAAAAAATAATAATAACCTGACCCACCTGTGGACCTGGTCCTCTCCAGAGTGGGCTCTCGGTGGGTCTCTCCATCCACTCCCTGCATGTCTCCTGCCCGCTCATGAAGGATAGGTGAGGGACAGCTGCAGGAAAAAAAAGATGAGGAGAATGATGGTAAATTAGTTTCTCTCTATATGGGGAGTTCTGCATTCTAGTCAGAAAAAAGGTTCAATAAATTCACCCCATACTGTATGTACAACAATTAGCTCAAGATCATTTAAGATCAAAACACTTGAGCTTATAATAGAATAAAGAAGGTGCCAGGCAGCGCTCCGGACTTAACATGACGGATGTTCTCTTGCTCGTCACATGAGGGAAAGAGCAGCAAGTTTTTGTTCAATGCAGGTCTTAATTAAATCCTCAAGAGATAAAAAAGGTTACAGCAGATGAACAGAGGCCACAGTGTCCTCTGATCTATAACAAAGGCTCTAACTGGAGATCAGTCAGGGAGTCAACATGTCTGCTGTTCTGCATCGCGGAAGCTCTGACAGGGCACAGTGGTCCTCTAGAGCTCACTACACCTTTGAGGCCTCTGACAGAAAGGCAGCAGAGCAAAGTTAAGACTCCGTTCATGGTCTGTAGCCACTTAGAGGCAGATGCTGGTTTCTGATGGGTTCTGCTGAAATTCAAGAATCAGTCTGATGTGTGTTACA
Organism: Pholidichthys leucotaenia; assembly: GCA_020510985.1. Taxonomy (NCBI): domain Eukaryota; kingdom Metazoa; phylum Chordata; class Actinopteri; order Cichliformes; family Pholidichthyidae; genus Pholidichthys; species Pholidichthys leucotaenia. Next base: position 296,214,419 of record CM035841.1, on the reverse strand, counting down.
CACACACACACACACACGCACGTTGCCTGCGGTACATCCTCAAACGATAGATGGAATCATTTTCTGACAGACTTGATAAAAGAAGTTGAACATGTTTAAAAGATAAAGGGGACAGATAAATTAAGTTGATTTTTAGAACAATAAAAACATAATACAATGATCATGATAGCAGTTCTAACATAGCCACATCACTTTGGTCAAATTAATTTGAGTCCCTTGATGATTAAATAAAAGATGCACTGTTGACAGTTATATTCAAAGAGAAATGCGAAAAAAGTCATTTTTACTTAAGTGTTTTTTTTTTTAACTTTCTGAAGAGAATGAAAAAGAATTATAAAAAAAAAATTGATTCAGCTTTGATTCTTCTGAAAGTAGTCATAAAACCGATGATTCAGCATGACTAAATGAATGGAAAAATTGATAACCTTTTTCCATCTCACCTCTATTAGACCTGGCAAGTACAATATCATTGTTTTTTTCAGATCACTTCCTGTATATACCAAAAGAAAAATAATTTGCCTGGCAAAAGTGTACGGATGATTTGGCCATTTCATGAGGAAAAATTGCTGTAATTTTGCAAAATTGCAAGGTCCAAGAAATAGTGCGGCGACTGATTGCAGCTGCATTCATTACTGAAAGACTGCATAATCCTGAAGAGAACACTTGGCAGCCATTTCAAAAAAGTCTCAGTACTGTGGTCTTGTACCCATCATATCCAGGCTGCTGAGACCAGGAGCTGCTGCCACAGGGTCCCGGATCACTGGAGGATGACTGGTTGCTGGGGGAGCTACGGTAGTGCTGGTCTCCTTTGTTACATGACATGACCTGGGGATTCTCCATATCTTGCATCGTCCTGCAGAAACAAAGGAGACGGATGCAGAACAGATAGTCAAAATAAAATACGTATTCACTTTGGCCTGCAATCGATTGCTTACTTGATAAAAATGTGATAAAACTGATTGATCACTTCTTGAAGTGTTTGCTCTATAATGATTTCAACACATTAGTATTTGACACAATTTTGTACAACTTTCCTACATTCAGTTTAAACTGCAGAGGCAGAGATTCCTTTACTTCACATTAATTGCACTATTATGGCATGCCACTGGAGAAATGTCCCCTGCATATGAGCACCATGGATAATCTCAGAGCAAAAGTAAGAGCTGCCAGAGTGGGAGAAGGTGTCTTGTTTTCAAAAGACAATTAGAAAAAGAGATTAGTTATGGTACTAAGGCTTGGTGAGTAATCCAGATGTTGAACCCTTCTGTGCATGTAGAGCAAGGCAGAGAGAGATAGCTTAAGATTTCTGCTCTTAAATTTCTTTGCATACACAGGAAGGATTTGCTATAATGTCCTTTACTCATTTCGACTTATTTCACTGCCTTTTTCCTGACTTGTCTCGACATACTTCCTCACAGAATCTCGCAAATAATGGTCTTCAATGAAAAATAAATACGATGCAAGATGCATCTGCTTCTTTCCCTTTCAGCCAATATACTAAAGGAGGCTAGATGAGAGGGAAAACAAGAGATCGCAAAGATAAACACCACAAGGCTTTTGCAAAAAGTCTCCAAGCTAAGTCTTAAGATGTTCTCACACCTGGGCCCTTTTTCAGAGAGCAGGTTTATTGAAAACTCAGAGTTAGCCGACTGCAAGTTAAAGAAAACTAACTCTAGACTAAATCTGCTTTCTGAAACACTGCCCAAATCAATTTGGTCCAGAATTTTTAACCTTTGATTTTTATTTTTTTTTTTCTAGTGTGAAAGCAATTTTCAGAAAGGTTCAGACTTTCAGACCAAAAACCGGAAGTTACGGCAGCCACAAAGAGGAAAAATGAGCCATAACAACACATGGGGAGATAAAGAAACACAGTTTTTAACTGTCTGATAAATACACCGAAAAAATCATAAAAATGCAAAAACTTGCCCGATACTTGCAGAGAGGATGTCAGAGATAGTATATAAAAGACAGCAATGGCAATCGAGGTTCACCATGGCCGATGAGAAAGACAAATGTTATTTTTAAGATGATCTAGACAGCATGACACTCAGCAGCACTCGTACAATTAGTTCACCCATTAAGGTTGGGAAGTCTTCCTCAGCCCTAATGTCAACTCCATTACTGATGTGTCCAGAGCTACAGAAAACACCTCAGAGGGTGAACAGCGTGTCTGCTAACTACAGTGCTCTATAAAAACTACACCAACATCATCAGAACAACATAGGAATGTTGTTCACTTGGATAAGGTGTGGTGTGAATCCAAACCTTACAGGACCAAATGTGTGCAATGTAACAAAAACACGAATCTTGGACTGGACCTTGGTGTGGACTTTCAGGTGTGAAAACACTCTTAGTGGAGACATTCACATCTGCTTCATTTTGGGGATGTAATGTGTCTACAATAACTTAATCTTCCAACTCACAAAACAAATTTGAGTCCTTTCAAAGGTGTTAAATTCTTCCCATCAGCACGTTCTGCCTCATCATCAGGTTTCCTTTGTCTAGACCATCGATGAAAAACTGAAATGTCAGTATCTTCATCATAGCGCACATCACAAAGCACCTCAGCCACATCGCTACATTTCCTCTCTAGTGGCGTTCGTCTCCAGCTCCGTCAAAGTGATTTAATGTCAAACGGCAGCAGCTGCTTTTTGTTCTCCTTCTCCTCCAGCCTCGACATAAAAACTCTAAAAGGGAGACTAAATGGAATCTCGCTCTCTCTGCATTTATAGCATCTGAAGGCACAGAGATTAGGGGGCTGGTCTCATTCCTCTGATTATTAGGCATCATATTTTATGGCGTGGATGAACTCACTAAGCCCTGACAGATGAATGAAAGTATTTTAGCGAGACCAGCTGTCAAGCTCCAATTGTGTTCACATGAATCTATAGTGATTGGGCTCGTCAGTTTTGTTTTCTTTTTATTCACACCACTACCATTGGTAACAGTTTTAACACAGTCTCACAGGGCGTTCAATCATTAGTGACAACTCAGTGTGTGAATAAAATCCTTTTTTTAAGTAGTCCAGCTAAAACAAATGATAAAAATAATTTATGCTGATTTATTCCTGGAGAATAAGATACTGTATAATACTGCCCTACTGTCTCAAATCTATGACTCCCGCACACCCCTCCTCTACTCCCTCTAGGGTGCTACACATCGTGGTCTAGAGAAGAGTGCTCTCTTTGTTTCTGTAGTAATTGGATGAGATGAGATGAGCTGAGCTGTGTCAGTGTCCCCATCACCTCCTCCTCAGCAGGGTGCAGGAGGAAGGAGAGAGCCTTCCACTGTCAGGGACTCCAGGCCTAGAAGACAGCCATTATGGCAGTATAGTCAAACCAAGCGACACCCGGGGGGCGGGGGTGCAGTGGAAAGGTTATCAAGGTTGTAGGGGTTTCATTACAGTGAACAAATCACTGCTTTACATGGCTCAATGAAGATGTCCAAAAGAGGCACATCCTGGGATGGGAACAAAGTCTAAGCGCAGCATTATCATCTGAGGGAAGATGAAAGCGTAGCAGTGAATTCATTTGACTAAAAACGTCCATTTATATGTATGCAAATAACAGAACACAATAACAGCTCCTCAAAGTGGAACTGAGGCTCTTTTCTAAACAAGAAAGGCCAGGAGTTCAAAGATTTCATCTCACGGGATTGAAGCTATTCACTGTCATGATGTCTGATTGCAAGTTATGCCATGCCTCACTTTCTGAAAATGCAAGACTTTGAAAAATGGCTTAAAAGCATGACTGTCAGTTGGTTTAGTAAATGTTGCCAGTACCCTTTTTGCACCACAGCACCCCACTGACTTTATCTTGATATCAAATTCTCAACATAGTTCTTCACACTCAAACAGTATCAGTGTTGACAGTGTAATGCTTAGTAATATACTGTATTGTGCTAAAGATGAGACAACAGACATGCCATTTTACATGCAGAACGTAAAGACCATTTAATGTAATTCTTGTCCCCTTATTTGCTTGTGACTCAACATGCAGCAGAGAATCAGGCCTTGCCACATTTGATGCAACCTTCTGTCAAGTGAGAGACAGTGAAGATGGTAAAGAGAACGCACCTGGACCCATCTGGCAGCTTTCGATCAAAGGAGGTGCTCCGCGGGATAGCTGCTTGGTGTTGCTGGAGGATCTGCTGGCACTGCAGGCGGTCAGGGCCCTGGGTGGGCGAGCCTCGAGACATGGGAGCTCCTGCGGCTGTGGGCACCCGATGCCAGGTGGTGTTTCTCCTGAAGGGTGTCTTGTACTCGCAGGGTGTGCCCTCACTGTCTACCTTGTATTCCACCATGGGTATGCGGTATAGCTCGGAGCAGCCCCTAAACAGAGATGGGTAAAGGTAATTTGGGATATCATGGGCAACAGAAGAACAGAGTAAGCTTAAAGAGATGTTAATTGCAGATCTTATATTTATGATTTGAATTCCTTCTTTTTACTGTTCATAAGCAAATGGTTCAAAATTAAATGCTTTATGATTATGGACTCTTGCAATACAACTCTACTACGAAATTATAATTAGTCATATAATAACAGCACATTATGTTTACTGTCTTTCAACAGTTAATTGTCAGTTTAACAGACATATTTTACTGTCACTGCATAAAAAGCATGTTTTTGGCATGTGGGAGGAAACTGGAGAAATCCCGGAGCAAACCCACGCAGACACGGGGAAAACATGCAAACTCCACACAGATCATTGCTGGCCGGGGGCTGGGATTGAACCCAGGATCCCCCGGCCAAGGGTGAGTTGCTGTGCTGCCGCAGTGCTAACCACTTCACCACCGCGCTGCCCTTGGCATCAAACTGGGGATTCTAAATTGTCCTTAGGCATGACTGTGAGAGTGAATGGTTGTCTGTCTCTCTGTGTTGGCTCTGCGATGGACTGGCGATCTGTCCAGGGTGGACCCTGCCTCTCGCCCAAAGATGCTGGGATAGGCTCCAGCCCCCCCGCGACCCGAAAAGGATTAAGCGGAAGAAGATGGATGGATGGATGGATGGATGGATGCATAAAAAGCTGACCATGACGCAGACATGTAGTATGTATGTACCTGGACTATAACAACAGACTCAAACATGTCAAAGAAAGGCAACATTTACATGTGCACGCCTCTCGTTAACCGGCACATTAGAGCCATTTATAAAAAGCTGAAAACATTTGGACTATTTTAAATTGAGCTGAAAAGCTCAGCTTAACATTTAACCAGATATGGGCTTCCCTGAGTAGTTGCACAGGGGCGGCTTTTCTTTGCACCATCTCCATCCACTTACTGCTAACAACAGTGAAGATCTTGGGATGGACAATGGCTGTGATGCCATTTCATGCAACATTAATCTTTGAGACTCACCAGAGGCTTGGAGTGTATATTTGGAAGGATCGGGTGGGGGTCAGGGTTAAAGAGCCTATGCGCTCCAAAAGGATCTCATGTGTGACCCCAATGATTATGCCACCCTCCCCCTCAAGTCCATCTTCCAACATCTACTGGAGGGTGGAAAGCCCTGTATACTTTTGCTGTGGTCATGCATGTATACACAGTGGGGCTCGTGGAGGATGCGCTGGCTGATTGCAAAAGCTGCGGCGAAGGGGGCGAGTAATCTCTGTCAGAGAGACCCTTTCATCAAACGGGGCCATGGGTGGCTGGGCTGTTTACAGCAGGCCTCCCACTGGAACTGTGGGTGTTAGAAGATGTAACAAGAAGATCATCCTTCGCTTCCTCCTCTCCTCCTCTCACATCTGGCCAGTGTCCCCACCGGCTGGTCTGACTCACAATGAAGGACAGTATTCTGGATATCGTCGAGTTTCCATACTTTATTTATTCGCTGTATTATGTATGTTGCACTGGTCACCTGTTTTCATATATGGGGTAGTGAAGGTAATGAGTGGCGTTACAGCAGCATATGTTCATATAGAGAAAAAGGAATTTATCTTAAGGCTGAAACTTGCTTCTGTATAAATGTTAAATGGTTCAATAGAAGGATTTATTATTTTCTGATTGCTGTCATTGTGCAGCAACAGGGCAGGAGCCTGTAACCTTCATTTATGGGGCCACAAGTGTCTCTTTGACCCATAAAAGAGCTACAAATATGAGGAAAAAGCAAATTTACTACAGAAGTTACAAATTTTACCGGAGTGGTGGCTCAGTTGGTAGAGCATCCGCCCCACACCCGGAAGGCAGGGGTTCAAATCCCGGCCGGGTCATGCCGAAGACCATATAAAAGTGGAACTTCCTGCCGTCCAGCTTGGTGCTCAGCAGTAATGGAATGGAGGAGGGAAATTTGTGGCGGCGCCTTGCATGGCAGCGGCCCTCTGATTCTACACTTGGGGTGTGTGTGTGATTAACACAGTAGATACGTAAAACACAATCTCGTTCTACTGTACATGATTGGTTGTACAGTTGAATGACAGTAAGGGTGATTTAATTAAAATTTAATTTAATTTTTTAATTAATTAAATTTTACTATTTAAAAACAAGTAAAATGCATATTTAACAGAAAAAACAGCAAATTTGAGAAAAATAAATAGTAATTTTATGAGGAATACTGTAAATTCATGAATTCACAAGAGAAAGAGTTACAAATTCATGGGAAAGAAGCACAAATCTACCAGAACTGGCTAAGTAATGACAGAAAAGTGACATATCTATGAGGGGAAAAACTCACCTGCATTACTCATGTAAATACAGTTCATACTTTTAACTTGGCTGTTTTAGCTTCAGTTTAAGGATCAACTATGAGCTATGGGACAATGCATTTTTTTCTGGCCAAAATGTGCTCAAAATGGCTCTTTCCACTGTAGTGATCGTCTGCTCCTGCCACAGGTCTTTAGATCAGTGCTTGTTCATGATTCTAACAAAAGACTGAAAACATCCAAATTGTCACTCAATTGTTTTTAAACACTGTTGTTAATCCTCTCATTACCTTGATTAACTGTGTGTGTGTTTCTGTGTATTCATACTAGGTTGCCACACGGCACTGCACTCCAGAAAGACTAAACCTCACTAACGGCTTGTCAACAGCAAAGGTCTCAGCTTTTGCCTCATGCTGTACTTTCTGCACCAGAATGACCAAGGACTGACAAGGTGAATTTCTTTTATGATCTTGATACTCTCCCCGAGTACCACTTAGCTGAGGTAGAGTATTAGGATTGAGTCATATTCCCACTTGAAGACCCATTGGGAAGGTGGCTTCAGCATGTGTGTGTGTAAGGGTTTGGACATGACTGTGCTCATGTCCTCGCTTTACGTTCATATTTTTGTTATCTTCAGGACATGAGTTCAGCCATGTCCTCGTCTTTTGTTATTATGTGTTTATTTTGTTATTTTTTGTGATAATAAATCATGCTGAGAAAACGCCATGCACATGAGTCCCATTCTCTGCCAAGCCTGGGCATAAACCATGACGGTAGGTCACCACCAGTAAAGGACTCAGCTGGCAAAATCGGAAGGAGGAAGGAGTGTTGAACCAGGAGGAATTGTCGGGGCTTCTCCACCGGACTATCAGCCTGTCAAACCAGGTCCTGGATTGTTCCAACCCCTGGGAGGGAGTGGGGGACCTTGGGGCTATGGAGGAACCATTCCTCAGCCGCCCGGACCTGCTGTGCCTCCCCGATATGGCCGCTCTCCACTCAGGCATAACACGACTTTGGCACACACTCGAGCAAATTGACTGCACACGTCACCTCTGCCAACCTGGCTCCGGGTCATCACCTCCTTCTCCTGCCTCTGGCAAACTGCCTCCCACCTTTCCTGTCACCCCTACGCTGCCTGCCATCCCCAGTTCACCAGCCATGGCAGCAGAAGCTATTGAGCAGGAAGGGCAGAGGCAGGTGATCCTCACGCAGACAGACATTTTACTGGAGCACAAGCCCTGGCTCACTCCAGAGGTGCCGTTTCTGGCTCGAGAGGATCAGTCGGCTTCTAAGGGGTCAGCGGTGTAGTGAGCCTCAAGGAAGCATCGCTCTGCTCGCCACCCGGGCCCTTCACTCGAGGCCCCGTTGAGGGATTCTGCTGCCACGGTCCCACCCTCCTCGAGTGCTCCATCAGCGGCAGCTTCAGCAGCGGGAGAGTGGGAGGACAGCGTGCCCCAGCCATCTGTTCCAGGGGCACACATCCCAGCACCATACCAACATGCACGGGCCCCTCATCGGACAAGGTCGATCAGCCCCCGTGAGGGCCCGCCTGTCCAATCAGCGACAGCAGGACGGCAACAGAGGCAAGTACCTTTTCATTTATTTACATTATTCAATGAAGGGTCTTGTCCTGTTCCCAGGGAGGGGGCTCAGCCACCAGCCATCGCTGAGCTCTCTCTCCCAGTCTCTGCTGCCGCCTTCACCTCAACTGCTTCTCCCCATTCTCCTCTGCTTTTTTCAGAGTGTTTGCCTATACTGAGTGGGAACCAACTGATCATGGAACGGTCTACTGATCCTGAGGTTCCAGTGCCAGCTCCACGTCACTCCCCAGCTCCAGTACCAGCTCCAGCCGTCCCCAAGGTACGCACAGCAGCTTCCACTGTCCCCAAGGTGCACACAACGACTCCAGCTGTTCCCAAGGGGCACCCTCCTGCAGAGACTGCTCCTCTCCATGTGTACACTCCTACAGAGACTGCCTCTCCCCACGTGCACGCTCCTGTAGAGACTGCTCCTCTCCACGTGCATGCTCTTGTCGGGACTGCGTTGGCTGCAGCTTCTCCTGCTGGTCAGTCATCATCATTGGGTGTCGTTGCTGATGGGTCTGGGTCATCTGGGTTCACCACTGATCAGCCTGTGCAGCCCGATTCCGCTGCTGCTTCACCCACAGCTCATCTTGAGGTTGTCACTCCAGCAGCAGGAGACCAGGAGCTAAGGCAAGTACTCTTTCTATTATCTTCTACATCAATTTTACAAAAGACTTGCTTTACTCCTGGGGAGGGGATTCAAGTGCAGATTTCACCTGGCTCTGGGCCCTCCCCACCAGTCTCCGCTGCTGATGACTATGGTGCCACCTTACTGACCTCCTGTTTTCCCTTCTCGTCCGAGGTGGCCATGCTGAGGATGGAGCCGCAGGAGGACCATGCTCCACCTCAGCCATCTGCCGTTCCTGAGGTCAGGGGACCTCCACCTGCCGTTCCAGAGGTCGAGCAGTCCGCTCCACCCGCCGTCGTTCCAGAGGTCGAGCAGTCCGCTCCACTCGCCGTCATTCCAGAGGTCGAGCATTCCACTCCACCCATCATTGTTCCAGAGGCCGAGCAGTCCACTCCACTCATCGTCATTCCAGCGTTCGAGCAGTCCGCTCCACTTGGGCTGTCCGAGCAGTCCACTCCACCCGCCTCCCTGGAGGCCGGGGAGCCTTTTTTATTTGCTCCTAAACGCAGCACGCCACTGTCAGCTGTTCCTAAACTGCCCCTTAAGGTCAACTCACCCTGTCCTCCGGTCTGGTGGCCCTGAGACCTTGGCAGGCCATCCAACCCGCCCTGTCCTTTAATTTGGGGTCCTGTGGACATGGATAGACCCCCTGAACCATTTTTTTTCCATGATCTGGTGGTCCAGGGACTTTGGGAGGCTGCCAGATCCACCTTGTTCTCCGGTCCAGTGGTCCTGGGACAACGGAAGACCACCCGACCCGCCATGTTCCTGTTTTGGGGCCGTGGACTACAGTTGGCCCCATGTGACTGTGTGCTTTCTCGGACTCTGTGGTGCCTAAGAGTTTGTTTTAGCCCGCCTGGCCTCGTACTCCCACCACCTCCCCAGTGAGGGTTTTTTTGTTTTTGTTGGCTGTTACGCTTTGGGTCATCTGGCATTCGACCCTTTTGGGGGGGGGGGGTTACTGTAAGGGTTTGAACATGACTGTGCTCATGTCTTCGCTTTATGTTCATATTTGTTTTTCTGTTATCTTCAGGACATGAGTTCAGCCATGTCCTCGCCTTTTATTATTATGTTCTCTGTGCTGTGATTGTCATTTGTCTTTTGGCCTCGGTGTGTTCTTTCTGTTCAGTCCCACCCATCCTGTGCTGTCTCCGTTGCCCTTGATTGTTTCCCACCTGTCCTGTGTTGTCTTGATTACTCCCCTGTCTATATCTGTGCATCTCAGTCTGTGTCTTATGTGGCAACCTTAAGTCATATCTGTGTCTACCCTCACGCTTCTGTTCTGCTGTGCCAGTTTTGCAGTGCTTCCGTGTTCATTTCCAGCCCTTGAGCTGTGTTTATTTTGTTATCTTTTGTGATAATAAATCATGTCGAGAAAATGCCATGCACGAGTCCTGTTCTCTGCCCAGCCCAGGCACAAACCATGACAGTGTGGAATGCGCTTTTTTTGTTGGAAACGTATGAGGGGACCCAGACTCTGTGTATAAATCATAGGGAAATAGCAGGAAATGCGTGTTTGGACAACAATTAAAAGCTGAACTGGAGGCGAGTGGTGGAAAAGAGGCGGTTTGACTTAAGAAAGGAGGGAAACAAGAAGCTGGTGAGAAATAATGCCTTCTGTTTCCCCACATTTCCATCAAGCGCTGCTGCTCTCTTCTTTATTGTTTAAATGGACAGCTATAAATTAGTCCACAATGGAAATGTTTGACAGAAATACAACGACAAGTGATCTACGCCTTAATCGCCACAAATTAATCCGACATTAAATGTTATAACTGTCATTTCCACACAAGAATCCTTTGAAAGTTTAGCTCAGTTATCAGGATGTTGGAGGTGAGCAATCAGCTCCTTCAGGGATTAACTTTTAACGAATTACTATAGATCAGAGTGACAACAGGACCTTAGACCTCAGCCCGAGAGTTGTCACTGCGATGACAGGCCCAGCCAGTGAGGGACATGCTAATCCATTCCCACAGTCGGCGTCCATGTCACAGCAAAGAGTCACAGAGGTTGTGACCTCTACCAGCACTCAGCAGATCATTGTCAAAGGGTTCATTAAATGTGGTGCACTCAAAAGTGTATAGGAAGAGGAACAAAAAAGTTTTAGTGATTTCTTTGCCAAGTAATCTAAAGGGGAAAAAAATCCCACGAAGAATAAGGGGGATCAAGTAGAGCTATTTCTGATGCAGGTTCTCTGGGTTTGCAGGGTGTTGGCATGTGAAGTGAGAAATCCGGCTTTGCTTCAGTCCAGATGAAAATCCACAATGACAAGTCTGATGACACATCAAAGGAAAGGTCACAAGTGGCCATCTGAATGTCACAGGCAACACTCATTATCAGCGACGTTTTGTGCAGGCTAAAACCCACTTTTAAAATCAGGTCATTCATGATTTCAAACATAAATCATTGCAATCAAAAATCAAAACATAAAATGAAAACCACAAAAAGCAGCATGCAGACTAAAATCCATCCATGCAGCAACTGCATTTCTATTTCTGTTTTTATTTGTGTCTTGTAGTGATCATTCATTTTAGCCCATATTATAGTGATCCTTTTGTTTATTCTTGCATCTCTGATGACTGCATACCAAAACATACAATCAGGGCCATGCTCTGTACTTCTCATTCTTGTTTCAGAGAGCTAATCTTTTTCAGCTTTTTCTCATTACTTTGATCCACAGCTAACATGCTGAACTTGTTTAAAGCTTTTCAGAGTGACGATGGAAAAGTCTCTGGTACTGCATTGAGCAAAAACCACATCCTGCCCCCAGAGTAAATAAATACAATACTAGGTAAGGCTAATATTAGTGCTGTACCTTAACTGATACAAACATTTAAGGCATAAATGGCTTTAGAAGGTTTCCCACAACACAGTGGCTAAAATGTTTTTGTTCCACTCAAAAATTTCATTAGACAAATCAGCTGCAAGATGACAACATCACAACCTGTTGAGTCACACAAAATTAGGAATCCTAAACAATTTTAAAAAACAGCAAAGAGGAAGCACAGTGGTTGCAAGAGTTTATGAAAACATTTTCCTTGTCACAGTGTGGAGCCAGGGTACATTGTCTGGAGGTCATGAGACACTGGTCTATTGTTGCCAGACTCACCCCCATCTCTCTGGTCACAGGGGACCGACAGGGGGCTGTGGGCCCCTGCTGAATTCCTTTCCTTTGAGATAATAGTGGAGAAACTGGAGCACTTATTGTTGACTGCAACACTTTGGCAACTCTAAGACGTAGCGGCGAAACGTGTCAAGGACCCTTGAGATTCTTCATCTGACCTCTCAACTAAGGATTTGTTGGAAGCTTGGGAGAAAATTCACAGAAGCCATTTGGTTCACATGAGAAATTGTGGAAACTTGAAGGGTTAATAGGATTGATCAGTATTGTTGTTGACTGTAATACCTATTAATCTGCCAAATGCACCATGACAAACATCATATATGGGTCAAGCACACACATTATGCATCATAGGACTTATATAGGACATAAAACACATTATAATCTTGTGTGTCTGGAGGCTATGTACGTATGCAACATACATATATAGCCATACATAGTACATACTGTATATTTTTAAAACCATTTCTTATCATCTGTCCAGATTACCTTCACAACCCTCAGTGGTTTCAGTCAGACCGAGCTGAAAGTCTTCCACTGGCACAGATATAATATTAAAAGCTGCCTTTACCAAATCCTCCATCCTGTACCCACAGCTCCAGGGAGCTGGACACGCATTTGTTGACACAGAAGCAGTTTTGCAGGATGTTTGTTATGTCTGCTTTCTGCTTCCCTGAACTGCGATTATGATTGTATCATCGTGTATCATCACAGATCGTGGTGAGAAGATTAGACATCGGTTCTGCCAGGGAGGCTGCTGTGTTGGATTCACAGACGAGGCACGTTAGCCCACCATCTGGGGGAGCAAATATGTCGCTCCTCTGTTGCCAGACCGCAGCGCAAAGTTGAAACAGAGTTAAACATGTGACTACTACAGTGCCATCTCCTATGCAAACACTCACAGGTGTTTAAGGCAATATTCAAGGCTAACATTAAAATAATTTACCAAAAACATTGATCAACCAGATTCTTCTGACATCTGGTGTTGCAAGTAATCACCTGCAATTTTTACATAGTCCACCTTTAAGAGGGGTGTGCCCACTTTTTCTATCCACTGTACATTCATTAACAAGTTTGGCTTAATGAACAATCATTTGCTGCCAAAGGGGGGGGGGGGGGGGAGAGAGAGAGTTAAGTCACTGTCTGCTAAGTTGCACCCTAATTTGCTCATGTGGAAAGCTGCTCTGTTATGTACAGCCCCACACATTTAGTATCTAGTTCTCAACACTCTGGTGTTTGCTGGGGTCCGTACAAGTAGAATATTTTCTTAATCATAGTTAACTGCATTAGTGTTAAAAGGTAACAGCACAAATACAGTATAAAATGCAATTACAGGTTCTAGGTTTTTGCACATTGGCAAGCCATTCTGCTCTGGTTATATGTGACAAAGTGGAAGCAGCATTTGCTGGTACACAAATCTGTCAGCCTGAAGCAGAAGCAAAACAAAGATGTTGAAAAATGTGAGTGTGAAAGAGTGACAGATCTGATTTCATAGGGCTGCCCGTCTCTCACAGACAAAACAAGTAGATGCACTTTCAGAACAAGCATTTTACATAGACCTTCATCTCTCCCCATCACAATAGATTGTTTGAAATGTGCTTCTCTTTTTATTACCAGAGTGATGGCTTCTCCCCATGGGTGTGCTTCCCTAAAGAGGTAAAACACCCCCATCCTAATTGTTGAACAGAGCACAGAGCAAGGTTAGAAAAAAAAAAAAGCAATCTACAAACGTGAGCTGTCAAACAAAGGCAGTGAGAGTTGAGCCATTAATCAAACGGCTCCTCTCATTATCATCAGTGAGAAATGCTGACTGTCCATGTCTGTGGCTGTACAGCCCTGCTGGAGTGTTCCTTTACAACAAAGAGCGCCTCCTCTCCAGAGAAATCAATGGAGGACAAAACCCATCTCTGGTACAAAAACAGCACATAAGCATTTCTTTATGCTAATCGCCTCATACATGAGAGCAAATATCAATTTAATTTGCTCCAACTGTGAAGAAAAATGAGAAAAAGAAACTACTCTCCTGTTGTGACTTCATAGTTTCTGAACAGCACCTGCATCTTTCTTATTGCTGACAACAGAAAAGCAAATTATCTTTTCTCTAAAGCGCTGCTGTTGAAGAAGGAAAAACAAGAAAACAAAGATTTACCTTCGGGGCGTGCCGTCTTCATGTGGCTGGATGATGACCACTTTGACAGTGACGGATGTGCGCAGCAGGTCAATCATCTGCTCGTGAGTGAGAGTAGCAACGGCCACCTTGCAGATCTCCACCAGTCGGCTGCCCTGCCTCAGACCTGCCTTCCAGGCAAAGCCAAAGGGCTCCACGTCGGCCACGATGCCCTCGAAATTCACGTGGAAACCAAGCTGGCCGAGTCCATTCCTGCGCAGAGTCATCTCTACAGTCTCACAGCCTCTGGTGACAATCTGGAATCAGAATCAGAATTGTTAAAATTTCCTTATTACTACAGTACAAAGGCAAGTTTTCCAGTATAATCCAGTACTAGTGTAGAATTTGCTTCATTTATAAAAGATGAGTTGTTTTTTTTTTTTAACACACACACACACACACTATCAAAGCTTCTGAAGTAGTACTCTTTGAAAAGTAAAAATGTCCTTAGTGGCTGAGCATGCTTGTTTGCTTAATTCAAAGAACATTTCTAAATTGAACTTAATAAGAGGGTACATCACAGAGGTAATTGATTTACTAAAAGAGCTGCGGAGAGCACACTGCAAAACAAACACACACAAATACACACCTGTCTCTGCGGACAGTTACTACAGCAGCTCTCAGGGTGCTGCATTGGCAATGAGTATTTAATTGGCCCCAGAGACACAGTTTTGCCCCCCTGAGCAGAGTCTATTAGCCGGAGATAATGTTTTCAGGAACAGCATTTATACACAAACACAAAATCTGCCTCAGCTGCCACTTAATTAACGCGTTTTATGTTTCTAGCCAGCATGAAAAGATGATTCACTTCACCCTTTTTGGCCTTCTGCAAACTACAGCCAGAGAAGCGACACTTGGGCCTGGATTCTTGGTGGACAGTCACTGCTGGCTGAATTAAGTTTTGGATCAAACTGGAAGCTGATTGCTGTCCAATCATGTAGTTGCATGCAAATTATCTTTCTCATTTCACACAGTGGTGGTCTGGCATAACCTTTTGCTTTGATACGAACCAGGTTCAGACAAAGTTCAGGCAAAATACTTCCTGCACCAGTTACATTCAACTGAAACACACAAATATCAGAGAAGATCCTACACAATTCAACTGTACATTACCTATGGGCGCCTTGATGATATAAAAACTGAGTTAATATAATGGCTGGGACTTTCTTCCCTTCCAATGACAAAACTGGGGAGACAAAAAAACGCACTACATCCACTGAGCTTTTTTAAACCCAGCAGATTAGTCTTGGTTCAGTTGTGGGTGACTGCCTCCATTTGTTTCAGAGTGGTAACTGGTTTGAGAGGCACATTAACACAGACTATGGATTGGCAGCACTCCACGGCAGATTCCCACACTGATAGAAATCCCTGATGGCCCATCATGCAATGATCTAACAAGACACTAGCCTAAACTTGCATTTGGAATTTAACAATGAACCCTATTCAAACTGAAATATCTTTTGCAGGCTTCAAAAGCTAGCATTTACTGGGTAAATATTTATCCACTAACCTATTAAACAACATAAGTGACTTTGCTCTGGATTTTAGATTTAGATTCCTCCATGGTGTGAAATCCAAACATTCTCTGCAGTAAATTCTGGAGCAAATGGTCCGTGTCTGAAGAAGACATTTCCATGGACGTTCGGGACCATGAATCAAACGTCCCCTTTTTCAGAGATCCATTAGGCCTAAATAAAAGCTTTCTAAATGCTTTCATTAGGGTCCTTTATTCAGTCCAGCCACAAAATTAATGCGCTCAGGTTCTCCTCTGATGGCCCAATTTCATAATGCCTCAATCTAACCAGACACTTATCTCACAGGAGGAATTTATGGCCTGTAAAAAAAGAGTAGCATGAAGTCTTCCAAGGTGAACGTGTGTCTGCATCCTACAGGTGAAAGTCTGTAGATGCCCCTTGTGAAGTAATAGTTTGCCCCTCCTGATTTTTTTTTAAATATTTTTGCATATTTGTCACACTTAACTGTTTCAGATCATCAAACACATTTTAATATTAGACAAAAAATAATCCAAATAAATACAAAACGCATTTTGTATTTTTTTAGTGATGATTTCATTTATTAAGGAAAAAAAGCGATCCAAACCTTCCTGGCCCTGTGTGAAAAAGTAATTACCCCCTTGTTACATCATGAATTAATTTTTTGGAAAGCTCAGTTCAATTTCACCCAGGGCTGATTACTGCCAGACCTGTTGAATCAAGAAATCCTTTAAATGGAACTTGTCTGACAAAGTGAAGGAGGCCAAAAGATCTCAAAAAGGAGCACATCAGGGCACAATCTAAAGAAATTCAAGAACAGATGAGAAACAAAGACCCAGAACTACATCTAAAGAACTGCAGGTCTCACTTGCCTCAGTTTGGACACTGGTCCATGATTCAACAATAAAAAAAAAAGAGACTGGGCAAAAATGACATCCATGGGAGAGTTCCAAGGCAAAAACCACTGCTGACCAAAAAGAACATAAAGACTCATCTCACATTTGCCAAAAAACATCTTGATGATCCCCACAATTTTGGTGAAAATATTATGTGGACTGACAAGACAAAAACTGAACTTTTTGGAAGGTGTGCGCCCCGTTTGATCTGGTGTAAAATAAAAAGCATTTCATAAAAAGATTATCATACTAAGAGCCAAACATGGTGGTGGTAGTGTGACGGTCAGGGTCTGCTTTGCTGTTTCAGGACTCAGATGACTTTCCATAATTGACGGAACCACGAGTTCTGATCTGAAGAAGAATGGTCGGCCATCAGTTCATGACCTCAAGCTCAAGCCCTCCAATGTGGCTGAATTAACCCCTTGCACTCCGGGCAATTTTCCTAAAAATGCCAAAAAATAACGTGCCCAAAGTAAATCGAAAGCTGTTATTCAACCCTTTGCAGCATCTTCATGGGGTTGGTCTCATTTAAAAGAAAACACTTTGAATTTTTTGGCAAAAAAAACATGATCTCTCTACGTGCTCCGGCCACTGAGTTACAGTCATCTAAACATACTGAACTTGAAGAAAATAAATTTGGACAAAGTGTTTTTTTGGATACAAATGCTTGCAAATAACACAGCTGTCCGATCCGGCTGGAAAATGCAACAGAAATGTAGAACCAAGTGTTATCAAGCTGAGATCCAAATTTGGTAACAATACCACAAAAAATGAATATTTTACACAGCTTTGTTCTAGGTAGTTCCCAGGCGTTTTGGAACTGTGCCAAATTGTGCCAAATGGCACAGTTTGGAAAACATCTGTAACTTTTGAATAATTCAATGTAGAATCTTCATTTTGGGCTCTAATGAAAGGTCACACTCAGGGCTGTGTCTGTGTGTGTGTGTGTGTGGGGGGGTTGTCCCCCCCCGCTACAAAAGACGGAGTTCGGCCCTCGCTACATGATGGATTACACTCCTTGCATGTTTTCACAGCGCCCCCCCCCCTCGCTGCTGTGTGTGTGTGGGGGGGGGGTTGTCCCCCCCCCCTCGCTACAGAAGACGGCCATCGCTACATGAAGGAATAGACTCATATGCTTCCCCCCACGCCCCCCCCGCTCCTCTTCTGCAGCGGTGGGGGGGGGGGGCGTTCACGGTCCGAACACGGCAAATGAACTGTTTATCGCGGCGCACGCACTTCGTACTTCATGCGCAGTACAGTTGTAATTTACCGATCGGTCAAAAGTCATTTTTGGATTACAGTTTTCAGGGAGAAATAATAATTTAGCTTATAACACCTTACCTCTTCACAGCAGCAGAGTCCTGGCGAACTTCTCTTCCCCATTGTCAGACGAACGCGACGCTGCTCCGCTCGTGGATCCCGATCAAAACATAATTCCAATATTGCGGTTTTGGTGAATGATTTACGACCTTTGTCATCGGCCTCCATCGGTCTATGATGACGGAAGAGAATCCTAAATGTCTATTCTGCTGGAATGAGTGCAGGTCCCACTTGTGGGTGGTCTCCATGCTGCGGGGTCTGTAGCAGATTCGTCCAGCGTCCTTTGTTTTCATCTGCTGCAGCAGTAAGTCTCTCTTCACCCAGCCTGAATTTCTGTGCTTCAATTGGCTCCTGCATTCACAGTAGGCGGGTCCTCTTCCTAGGTTTTCATTCATTGGCTCTTCAAGGTTTCAGAAACCCAATTCAAGGCTCTTATTAGTCGAATGAGAAGTCAATCAGATGAACTAATCTGTTCGCGGCTGTGTCTGCAGTTTTTTTTTTTAGTGGCGCTTGGACGCCACTACATCACCATCACCACCTACATCACCACAATCTGGACTATGCGTCCTAGGACGCAGAGACTTGCCCGCCCGCGGAACAACGGAGCGCAAGTGGTTAAAACAATTTTGCAAAGAAGAGTGAGCCAAAATTCCTCAATAGCAATGTAAAAGACTCACTGTCATCTATCGCAAATGCTTGATTGCAGTTGTTGCTGCCAAGGGTGGCACAACCAGTTATTAGGTTTAGGGGACCATTGCTTTTGCATATGGGGCCAAGTAGGTTTGGATACGTTTTTTGTTTCCTTAATAAATGAAATTATCATTTAAAAACTGCATTTTGTATTTACTCAGGTTATTTTGGTCTAATATTAAAATTTGTTTGATGATCTAAAACATTTAAGTGTGACAAATATACAAAAATATAAGAAATCAGGAAGGGAGCAAAATACGTTTGTCACAGCAATGTATATAAACAAAACTGAATTTCTTCATGTAACTACAATGCTATGAAGGTGAGGGGGGAAAACAGGCAGAGACTGATAATCCACGACTCCTTATTTCTCCCTACACATTTATCTATGATTTTCATAGTAATCCATATTATGCTGTCACAAAGCTTTCAGTCATTTGTAGTAACACACAATACCCTCAATGTACACATAACCAAACATAGGTTCGAACTAATAGGTTCACTAAATGACAGTACTATGTATATACGTATTGATGTATGGCGTGCTTCCTTATGATGGAGCATTAAGCTGCCTCACCTAATCTGCATAAAGCTGAGGTTCAGTGTTCTTTATGCAAATGATCAGTGAGTGGGGAGAGAAGCTGTGATAAAGGTTTAAACCAACATTTATCAATGTCAAATGAAAACATGTTCGTTCTTGCGTTTTAAAGTTATTGAGTAAAGCATCCTTGGGTCTTATGAAAAATCCATGTAACTTCTTCAACACTGCTCCACCTGGGACCCACCTCAGTCCACCACAACATTCACCAATAGAGGAATATATAATTGCACACTCTCATATCATATCCCATGGCCAATTTAGGATCACCAATAAATCAAGAATGCATGTCTTTGGAATGAGGCCAGAAACTGGAACAACTGGAGAAAACCCAAAGAGGACAACAGGGAGAAAAAAACTCAGACAACTCAGAACCATCCAGCTGTGAGGTACCGTCTATCAACAAGTACAGGAAAAGAAAAAATTCCAGATTATTCTTGATCGTTCATGTGCATATGTTTATAGATTTTGTTTAAAATTTCAGGGGAGGTTGGAAATGGAACAAGAACCAGCTAATTAAACATTGGGAGTGATCCAAATCAATCAACTCTCATAATTCTTTTTCTAAATATTCCAAAGGAGTGAATCATTGCAGTGCCTAGCTGGATATTTTGATGGTCACCAGCAGAGGGTGCTGTCTGCTGAAAGCTAAAGGGATGTTGAGAGTAATTAGAATATGAGGGAGAGAATTTTCCATCTTGGAGGAGGGTTGCACTCTTTTCTCATATGTCTCTAGTCACTCACTGTTATTGTATATTTCCAGCTGCTGCTATTTAAAGCCTTCCTGTTGCATAGACTTCATAAAGGATTATCCAGAAAATAAACCAACCAAACACAAGAAACAGTATATGTGGCACCCGAGCTAAAAGAACTTGTCTCATAAAAGCTGAACATGCGTTCACCCTTCTCAGCAACACCCAGGAGAGAAAGATGGCATCACAATGCTTTTAGCTGTGCTCTCACAGTGGGCAGTCTGTTCCCTCTGGTTCACATTACATCACAGGTCAGGCAGCCTGTAAATCCTCCCAATGAAACATGATTCAAGTGAACCTTTGGGACATTTGGGAAAACACAGACACCTTTGGGACAAAGTATGCACGGTCAGCTCAAACCCACATGTGCCTGCCTACTGCTGCTAAACAGCCTCCTCACTTTTTATTACTGATTCAGAGCTTCTCCTGTTAAAATTCCTCACATATTCCTTGGAGAAGTGGACAGTCAATGTGAGAGGAGATTAGCATAGAGAATGAGGAAGAGATGTCCTTTGGTTAATCACAAATGCTAATATATCCTGCAATGTCCTTTCTTATGATGAGTGGAGACACTGAATGACATCTGTGTCCTTTAAAGATTAAGTATGCTAAAGTTCTCCAAGTTTTATTTTTTTTAATGAGGGGTGTGCAGATTCTTTGTGCACAATTACTCTTAATACAAAGGCTTTCGAGTTTAGTAAAATGTGATGATAAAAAGCATCTCCACCTGCTGTGATCCTCACAAGAATCAGTTTCTTATTCAGGTTTTTAGCAGGAAATGGATTGTAACTCCCTTGCTGCTGGCTGAACCCCTGATTTCCCAACTATGGTTTAAATAAAAAAAACAGACTCTTGATAAAGCTGCCAAAAAGCGACTAAAGGGAATGAGTGGTGAGAGGATATAGACAAGAAACAATTAAGGTCAGGCACAGCTCAGGTTTGGATTTTGGGATTCCAGCACAGCATTACCTAAAAGAAACCAAAGGCTGTTTGAGTAGAGGTTCCAGTTAGGGACTTGTGGAAACTAAAGGAGAAAAATAAGGCCTTGTTTAAAAAAAAAAAAAAAGACAGCAGATGAATACCAGGCGTTTTTGGAACGTTTTTTTAAGACACCTAGAGCCATACGATCCCCAGAATCACACCATAACCACAGCACTGTAGAGATAGCCAAGGCAGAGATGTGAGAACTTGATCAAGTGTGGATCTCTCAATAGAAGTGAAGCATTATTCAATTCAATTCAATTCAATTCAACTTTATTTATATAGCGCCATTTCACAACAACAGTCATCTCATAGCACTATCAACTGTAGGGAGGACCCCCACAGTTGCAGAAAGACCCCAGCAATCAGGCGATCCCCTGTGAGCAAGCACTTGGCGACGGTGGAGAGGAAAAACTCCCTTTTAACAGGAAGAAACCTCCAGCAGAACCAGGCTCAGGGAGGGGCAGTCATCTGCTGCGACTGGCTGGGGGGTGAGGGGATAGAGAAGAAGAAAAGAACAGACATGTAGAGAGCAAACAGCACGATGGGGACTCAATCTATGGGAGAGAACAAACAAATGTTAATGACCAGCAAAAAAAAAATATTTCATAGAGAGTGAGGAAAGGAGTGAGGCCCAGTGCATTACTGGAGGTCCCCCGGCTGACTAAACCTATTAGCAGCATAACTAAGGGAGGGTTCAGAAAACACATGATCCCTCCCTAATTGTAGGCTATATCAAAAAGGTAGGTTTTAGCCCTATTCTTAAAAACAGAGATCGAGTCTGACTCCCAAATCCAGATTGGCAGCTGATTCCACAGGAGAGGAGCTTGATAACTGAAGGCTCTGCCTCCCATTGTACTTTTGGAGATTCTAGGTATTACAAGTAAACCTACATTTTGGGAGCGTAGTGCTCTGTTAGGATGATACGGTAGTATCAGATCTTTTAAATAAAAAGGAGCCTGATTGTTTAGAGCTTTGTAAGTAAGAAGAAGGATTTTAAACTTAATTCTAAACTCTATGGGAAGCCAATGAAGGGAGGCCAGAACCGGAGAGATATGATCTCTCTTTCTAGTACCTGTTAAAACTCTTGCTGCAGCATTTTGGATCAGCTGAAGACTTTTTAAAGATGTTTTAGGACAACCTGATAATAAAGAATTACAATAATCTAATCTCGAGCTAACAAAAGCGTGGATCAGCTTCTCAGCATCACTCTGAGACAAGATGCTCCTAATCTTGGCAATATTACGCAAATGATAGAAGGCAGTCTTAGAAACAAATTTAATATGTGAATTGAAGGACAAATCCTGATCAAAAATAACTCCAAGGTTCCTCACAGAGCTATTAAGAGAAAGAGTAACTGCATCCAAACTGAAAGTTTGATTTGGAAAGGAATTTCTAAGGTTTTTTGGACCAACAAGAATGACTTCAGTCTTATCTGAATTATGAGGCCAAGCATCCTCTATTCTTCTATTCTTAGTGTGCCAGACAGTCCTCCCCCTCAAAACTGGGTTGACGCCCTGTTAAAACTGTTCAGATACCTGACTCGACTGCCTCCAATCTAAGAATGATCCACAATCACATTGTTAATCTCTCAATCTGCTAAATGAACTGTCTGGTGGCTTTGGTTTTATTTATAAATCTATTCTGTGATGAAAATGCAGCAGTATTTCATGACGGTTTATCCTGATTAAGAGCTGGTCACTGTTAAGTATTTATTCTGTGTTATTATTGTTCATGTCGGAGCTCTTATTTGTGTGGCCCGGGATGACGGCCCCATCTCGGGCCACACCAGGGGCTGCTGGTAGAGGGGTGGTCTCTTCCGCTTTTCCTCTGCCATGCGGCTGCATGTGCAGTCAGGTGTACAGAGCCCAGCTTGTTTAATAAAGCAGTGTTCAGCTCCACTCCTGGCCTCATCCTTGTCCACGAGTTACAACGTAACATCTGGCAACGAGAGGTAAACTCATGGAAGCGTATGGGCTACCTCAACCCCTGACACCGTTCCTAGAGTACATTGGAGAGCCGGTGATCCTGTGGCCGCAGTGGCAGGCCATGTTTGAGGGTTACATCGGGGCACTGGGCCTAAGCAGACTCGACGGGAGACGACAACGAGCGCTTTTGGCTCACCATCTCGGTGTGGAGGGCCGAAGAATTCTCGGTACTTGCATGAGGATGTTGTCAGGTGGCTAGCCGAATATTTCGCCGGGCAGACGAGGACCACGAAGCTGTGGGTGGCGGGAGTATTGGCGCCCAGAGTGGCTAGGCTAGTTAGCTTGGAGAAACTAATGGCCCATTCGGTGCCTATGGGCAGGTTAGCCACAAAGCTAACTGCGTGCCGAAAGAGAGCTCCAAGCTGCCAGCTAGACTTCGTGGTGGGACCGGGACTGCAAGAGGGAGAGTCCCCGGTCATTGAAGATGGTGGGCCAGCCGCGAAGCGCAGGAAGGTGGAGGACCAGCACGCTGATGAGTTGGACGCTGCAGTGTGTGATGACAGCGGAGAGTGAGAGCAGCAGGAGTCATCCCCACAGCTGGAGGCTAGGCAGTGAGTGAGCGGGACCATGGAGGCTGAGAGCCCCAGAGAAGAGCAGCGACAGTCGGGCGCAGACACGACGCAGCAGAGGGCCTGGGACGAGGGTATTGAGAGCAGTGACAAAGCACCTGGGTCAGAGAGTGGAGCTGACGAGAGTGACACTGAGAGCCCCGAGTGGGAGCAGCTGCAGCCGAACATGGAGTCAACGCAGTGGAGCGCCTGGGACGAGGGTGTTGAGAGCAGCGATGAAGCGCATGGGTCGGAGTATGACCCCAACCAGAGCAAAGCTGAGAGCCCCAGGAGAGAACAGCTATGACTGGGCATGGAGACAGTGCGACGGAGCACCTGGAATGAGGGTGGCTGGGAGCAGCGGCGAGGTGCCCGGGTCGGCGAGCAGACTGACGAGAACGGAGGGATGGCGTGCCGGACGGCAGCGCTACGGGTCTCAGGAAAAGGAGCAGGCGATGGCGAAGAGGGACACACTCGCGGGAGAGATTGTTTTTGATCCCGGGGCAGACGGCAGCCAGGGGCGTGCACATCGTGGGGTTGCCCGGGGCCTCCCAGCCTGGCTTATCTTCGGCAGCCAAAGGAGTGGATGGTTTGGGGCTGTCCTGGGCCCCCGGGCTGGTTTTACCCCTAGCTGCCAACGGACATTGGTGTTACTTAAGTGTTATAATTGTTCATTTGTTCTGTGTTAATAGTTTGGGGATTATTTTAGTTTTGTATTGTGACGTAGGCGAGGTTCACACAAAGAAAGGGAGCAGATGGCTGCGACACAACAGGCTTTATTAAACACAACACACAATCACAGACAGGAGGGGAGGTCATTCTCATCGACCTCCGTTTATATCAGGGTTACACAACACATAATCACTCCTGCTCTAATTCTACCTATAACACTGCTGTGTCATTATAACACAGTTATAATGACACAGCAGTATAATAACACAGTAATAACACTAAACTTACACGAAAATATAACATCCTCTGCTGGCAGCGCATGCCGGGAAAATCCCTGCCCCCCTTAACACAGCCCCGACGTTACACTGCCCCCCCCCCGACTGGTTTCTGTCCCCAGAAAATGAAAGTCCAACTCAAAAGTCCAACACAAACCATCCAGGTGTCGGGGCGGCCTCCGATGCCGACGACCAGCACGTACAGGCCCGCCAGTGTCCATCTGTGTCTTGGTCGGAGTATCTGGTCGGGGTGAAGGCTCCGGTTCAACCACCAGCGGGGCGGATGGCTGGTACGGGGCAAGACGGTCACGGTGAAGTACCACGGCCCGGTCCCTTTTCTTAAGCCTCACCCTGTACACCACATCCGTCAGTCTCTGCAGAACCACACACGGTCCTGACTAATGGCTCGCCAATTTCAGTGACCGTCCTCTTTTCCTCTCCGGGCAGAAAACCCAGACTCGATCTCCTGGTGCAAAGTCCCTCCCCTGCCAGGGTCTGGCCTGCATCCAGCCACTGCAGACCCCGGGAAATGACCGGATCTCTGTCCTGCTCGCTCTGCAGCTGCTGCGTGCCGAGGGCCTCTGTGACGTCATCGCTGGGGGGAGCTGCCTGATTATCCAAGGGGAATCGTGTGCCGCTGTGTTATTCCTGCTCACAGCGATCCGGAGGGCAGCAGCCCGTGGGACGACCTGGTCTTGATCCTCTGCCCGCTGGCAGTGATGACACTCCAACAGCTCCCGCAGCTGGCGTGTCTGTCCCGATTCCAGCCCGCTGCAGCTCTCCTGGAACAATTCCTCGACCGCCTGCTGCGTCTCTGCTGACACGTTGACCCCTCCCCTTGCTGTCCCTGTGTGTGCTCGTGCTCTCTCTGCTCGTGCTGGTGGCGCTGTTGTGTCCAGTCCTCGCGGTGGCCCGCCTGGTCCGGTCCGTCGTGGCGGTCCCTCAATTGCGCAGGCCCCTGTGTTCCTACTCTGGGTTCCGCTGCGGCGCGTGATGGTCCGGATTCCCAGCTGGAGGGACGGTCTGGCGGTGTCGATCTCGGCGTTCCACGCAGCGAGCAGGTCAAGTCCAATAATACAGGGGTCTTGGATGTCAGCCAGCCAGAACGGGTGTTTTATGTTCTGACTGGCCACCCCCACCATGAGAACTCTCCGCCCCCCCCCAATCTGGCACGCTCACCGGTAGCTGTGGTGACGTGGTGCTCGGTGGGTTCCCACCCCCGTGGTGTCGTCTCGTCTGTGCCCGGCAGCACACCGGGTCGGACCAAGGAGATTGTAGAACTGGTGTCGATCAGGGCCCGGATCGGTGTGTTGTCCAGGCTGCACTGTAGGTACAACCCTGGCGAGCGTCCAATTTGGCCCACACGAAGTGACAGCTCATAGGTTTGTCGTGGGGTGGGTGCAGGGCAGTACCGCGCGATATGTCCTGGCTCCCTGCAGCGGAAGCACCCTTCCTCGCATCGCCGTGGCCATCTTCTCCGTGAATGCGCCGCCATGGTCTGCCGTAGTTCCTCCTCCCCCACCTCGCTCTCAGCCATGGCCTGGAAGGCACTTTGTCTTGGTTCGGCTGTACGATTCATCAGCGGCTCCACCCGCTCTGCTTCTGCCACCACAGTCTCCCAGTTGCTCGCGGCGTTAATCTGGACATGGTTCTGGAGCTGGGCCGGGCGGAGACCTTGGATGAAGTTCCGGAGGGCGAGCTTCTCCACAACCTCCGGTTCGAAGTCCGGGTAGCTGCGCCGTGTTAGCAGCTGTATGTCCACCGCGTAGGCTCCTAGTCTCTCCTGGCTGCCTCGACGGTGGTTGGCCAGCTGTTCCTGGGCGTGCTCAGCGTCGGCCGTTCTCCCAAACCGTCTCCGGAGCGCTCCTTGTAGCGCTGGCCAGCTGCGGCGCTCCTCGGGCCAGAGGTCAGACAACGTGCAGAGGGCTCTCCCTTCCAAGGCCAGCGTGACCTGCACGGCGGTTTCTTCTGGTGGCCAGCCGTTCAGAGCGGCAGCCAGGTCGACCTGAACCAGGTAATTGTCCAGCAGGGTCTCGTCGTTGAGGCGGGGAATCTTGGCCCGCTGCCGGATGGGTGGGATGGTCGCCTCTCGGTCGATCGCCGCTCCTGGACGCAGTGGAATCGCCGGCCCATCCTGCCCTGAAAAGGGTGGGGAGCGGGGCTGGTTTGCTCTGCTCAGCCCAATCTGCCTTGAAAAAGGCAGAAGGCGGGGTCGCTGGTCCCGTCGGATCCGCTGCTCCGTTCATCCCGGCGAGCAACTCCGGGGGTCGGTGTCTCAGCTCTGTCGCCCGTCCCCAGCTGAGCGATGAATCGCTCCAGCCGCTGGATCTCAGCTCGGATCCTGGCTTCCATCTGCTCATGTCCCACTCCTGACACCAGTGTGACGTAGGAGAGGTTCACACAAAGAAAGGGAGCAGATGGCTGCAACACAACAGGCTTTATTAAACACAACACACAATCACAGACAGGAGGGGAGGTCATTCTCACCGACCTCCGTTTATATCAGGGTTACACAACACACAATCACTCCTGCTCTAATTCTACCTATAACACTGCTGTGTCATTATAACTGCGTTATAATGACACAGCGGTGTTATAGGTAGAATGTGTTCTAGTGTTCTAGTGTTATTATAACGCAGTTATAATGACACAGCAGTATAATAACACAGAAATAACACTAAACATACACGAAAATATAACGTCCTCTGCTGGCAACGCATGCCGGGAAAATCCCTGCCCCCCTTAACACAGCCCCGACGTTACAGTATTTTAATTAGGAGACATGGCAGCTTTTTTTTTTAAATGGACTTTATTAGCATAGGCGGCAGAATAACCCGCCTCACCGTGTGGCGGGTAGGACGGCAGTCTACCCATCCCCCCTAATTTTAGTTTTAGCGTGAATGTCATAGGCCCCTTTTTGGTGATTTTAGTTTGTTTATGTTTAGCAGATGATTCGGGTTCCAAATCGGGGTGGGTTGATTGTCATTCATTCATTCATCTTCTTCCGCTTAATCCTTTTCGGGTCGTGGGAGGCTGGAGCCTATCTCAGCATCTTTGGGCGAGAGGCAGGGTACACCCTGGACAGATCGCCAGTCCATCGCAGGGCCAACACAGAGACAGACAACCATTCACTCTCACAGTCATACCCAAGGACAATTTAGAATCCCCAGTTTGATGCCAATTAACCTAACTTGCACGTGAGTTTTGGTTTTTCTGCGGGGGGGGGGGGGGGGGGGTTATTCTGTGTTATTTTTGTTCATGTCGGAGCTCTTATTTGTGTGGTACGGGATGGCGGCCCCGCTGCTGGTAGACTTTTTCTCTGCCAAGCGGCTGCATGTGCGGTCAAGTGTACAGAATCCAGCTTGTTTAATAAAGCAGTGTTCAGCTCCATTCCTGGCCTCATCCTTGTCTACGAGTTACGACATAACAGTGACCACTAGCAACTGTGTGGCCTAAACGGTTGACTGTACACCTCTGCTGCCTCTGTGCTATGAGCCAAAGAAAGCTATCAACAGGAGGTCTATAATCCTCTGTGGACTTGAATGAACCTCGCTTTACAGTTTTGATTTTGAAGGGGAAAGAAACAAGTAGAGTGGGAGGAACACAAATGAAAGTTTCAATTGATGAGGCACATTTTTTTGATCTGGTCAGGAGAGATAAACATGAAACTAACAACTGTTTCGCAGAATTTGAGATGAAAATAAAACAACATGATTTGGAGGATGTACCTACATCCATCTCAAGGTAAAATGCTTCCCCTAGAGCACCCATTTTTCTTCATACGGTAAGCAATGGATGTGGAATACTGTACTTAAGCAATGCTGCTATAATTTTATTAACATTTATTTATACACAGGGTTTTCTTTGGCAACATTTCTGGGTGGCGGCCCGCCACCCCTGAAACATTTCCGCCACTCTTATGAGGAAATATAAATTTAAGAAAAATATATGAAGCAATGACGGTCCACAAGCGCGCACACGAACAACACGCATGACCGTCATCCACGTGGAGTTCAGAAGCATCCTGGCCACGTGAGCATTCCAGTCACCAGGCAAAGTGTCTCGCTAGCGTGACTGTCTGAGAGAAACATGAGCTTATTAAAGTACTTTAAACGCGGGAAAAAATCATTAGAGGAATGTAAGCACTGGAGGTGTTTATCATGGTTTTAACCCGCTGGTGACGGCAGCAATAATGGAAAAGTCACCTTAGCTAACAGATGTGGTTAGAATTCATATGCAGCCGGCTTCATATGAAGGGAAAGGCAAGGGGGACTGATGAATTGCTGAGGATATATTCTACCAGCCACTACAATATTAAGTTATGTTCCCTATTATGTACCTGTCAAGTTAAGATGACCGAAATTCACGAAGTCAATGACTTTAATGTGTCAGCAGCCTTCAGACAAACTAAACGTGCCAACATTTGGATTTCAAAATAAGGCAGGTTTTTCCTGCTGTCTGGCTGGTGAGATTTCTAAAAACAAAACTATAAATACTGTATATAGAAATATTATAACAGAAATAACTGCATCTCTGGTCATTTAAGTTAACTTATTTCATTAAATTTTATAAAAAATGTTTTCTTTGAAATCAAAGTTAAACTGTTGTTCTGTTCTGGCTCTGCAACATTATGGTCAAAAAAGTAAATTATAAGGAAAAAGTTTAAAAAAAAATTACCACAATGTTTCAAGTTTATTAAAAAAAACTAATTTTATTTAAAAAAAAAAAACAGACAAAAATTAGCCATAAAATAATCCACAAATTTATAATAAAGTCTCAAATGTACATGAAAAGTAAATTTTACTAGAGGAAATTACAAATTTGAGGAAAATTGTTTCAAATTTAGATACATTTACAGAGAAAAGTTGAAAACTAAGAAAATTGTTATAAATTTTGGAGAAAAACCTCAAACCTTCAAGAATTAAATCATTACTCAAGTTCTTAAGTAGGTACTCTTTGTACCCTTAACTCAAGTAGAAATATTTGGTTGTCTACTTTTAATTATTAATTTCAAAGCACTGCTTTTACGTGAGTAGCATTTCTGGCTATTATATCCACCTCTGATCATATAATTTAAGTATGCATGAGTAAATTACTATTATTGTTTTTTTTTCCCCTTCCCTACTCTCTCAATGGAAAAAAAAAAAAGAAACAAGAATAAAAATACAA
This sequence comes from Pholidichthys leucotaenia, assembly GCA_020510985.1. NCBI lineage: Eukaryota > Metazoa > Chordata > Actinopteri > Cichliformes > Pholidichthyidae > Pholidichthys > Pholidichthys leucotaenia. Next base: position 296,184,902 of record CM035841.1, on the reverse strand, counting down.
AAAGTACACATATTTTTGTCATTTAAGATAAGATAAGCCTTTATTAGTCCCACAATGGGGAAATTCCAGGATTGCAACAGCACAGGGATAGCAACACTCAGAGCAATAATTAAGAAGATAAGATAAATAAAAATAAGAGCAGTAAATATACATACGTACACATAAATATATATATACACAGTGCAGAGCACTGTAGCTAGATGGAATAAACAGCATAACCATCTACTTAGTTATCCTACATAGTATGAATATGTACCCATACATATTGTCACCCTCCGTAGCGACTGATATTATCCTAGTTGTATACTGGAGGGGACCATTTGTGTAAGTCTATTACGTCTTTTGCATTCAATACTATTAGGTCATCACATTTTTTTGCTATCTCTGCGAGCAGCCCTGCTTAGGTTATACCAGGGGTGTCCAAACTTTTTGCAAAGAGGGCCAGATTTGGTCAGGTGAAAATGTATGGGGGCCGACCATTCAGCCTGACATTCCTCGAACCATTACCATTGTAAATTACCATGTACATATGTAACTGTATCACTTTGCTGTCTGCAGCTAGGTTGACATTGCAAATGAGAATCTGTTGTCAATTGCATTACCAGGATAGTTAAAGGTTAAAATAATAATAAATTACATACAAATAAACTATTTTATGAAATTTGACTCTGAATATTTTTAGAAATGTGTATTTATTGATTTTGTTTCAACAAATCACATCCCAGTGCATTTTGACAAAGAACAGTATAGTCCAGTGTTTTTCAACCTTTTTTAAGCCACGGCACATTTTTTACATTGACAAAATCCTGGGGCACACCACCAACCAAAATGACACAAAATGACACTCTATAGCCTAACACAGTAAAAATAATAAAATATAGTTAGCAATACAGTTTCTAAATGTATTTATACTCACTCAGTGTGAACCCTGGGCCTGTTTAGATGAAAACAAAGCTGATATCCTGGCAGGAATGGAAGAAAGACACACACGGAGCTCTTCCTCAACAGCTCTCAGTCTCTCTCTGTTTTTAGCGTTTATCACAGTCAAGCTTGAAAAGCCCAGCTCACACAGATATGTCGTGGAAAATGGGAGCAATTGTGGCGTGACCCCCACAACAGACTGAGACAGACACAGCCCTCACTAGAGCAATTAACTTAACAGTGAAATGTGTGTATTGATGTCTACAGGCAGCCTCGCTTCTTCTGGCTTTTTCCGGTTTTGTACTGTGATGTTAATGCGCCATTCATGCATTGTGTTCATGCATCCTGTTCTTACTGTGTCTCTCAGATGCAAATGTCTCATGCCTGTCTGCAGTCTCTTTGATCATACCAACTGCTGTGAATGCCCTTTCATGTACTGTCTGTAACTGGGTATAAATACTGCACAAGTTCTGTAACTCATCCTCTCACTTCAACTGCTGCTGAAGACACGCACTCTGTGTCTCTTCTCTGAGAGCCTGAGGATCCCGCTCCAGCCTGCACACACTTGGGTGGGAGCGGGGATCCTGTGACGGCGGTGTGATTTAATAAACTCTACTTAAAACTCTCAGTTCACAGTTTATTATTTCTTTGCCGCCGCAGCAATGTTGAAATAGCTTTGTTGGCCAGAATGGGGAACTCCTTGGCAGCAGTCAACCAAAAACTGTCCAAAGGAAGATCAGCAAAGTTTAGCTTTAAACCATGATCTTGTTTCAGTTCAATGAGTTCTTCTTGCTCCTGTAAAGTCATGTCGTTTCCAACAACTGATGCTGAGCTGTATGGACCACAGTTACATGGGCAAAACTTCTTCAATCTGATTACAATTCAGATCAGAATTTTACTGTTTACATGGATCCTGAAAAAGCTGATCTGATTTGGACGTGCGTTTTCATGTGTCACAGGTTTGAACGGAATAAATCATTTTGACATGCGCAGGTCGACATTTTGACATTCAAAAAATAGTAGAAGAAGAAGCAACTTCCGGTGTTAGCAAGCCCCACTTCGTGTCGAAATTGACCTGTATCGTGTTATTCAGACTGTACTTTTGCTTCTGACAGTCTCCGTAATGAAGCTACAAGTACATAATTCTGCATATGACGAACAGAGGGAGACAGCCGGACGATACAGACCAGTTTTGTTTTACTCCCGCTATGTTTTCCGCTAGCTGCTGCTAGGGCGGAAATGCGTCACGTCGATGTGCGGCTGGTGTACAGACATGCACAGTAAACATATTTTCTGCCCTGTGTTCGGAATAAGTGTTTTCATGCGCACCATTCGGATTAACAATCGGCATAACCCACCCCTCTCAATCGGAATGAAATTTTGATCCGAATGAGTGTGATCGGGTTAGAATATTCAGATTGGCGTGTTTACATGAAGCATTTTTATTCCGATCAGGCTTTTAATCCGGTCACTTGTGTCCATGTAAACATAGCCACTCACTCGAGTAATTAAGTTAAATTGGATCATTTCCCACCGCACACCTAATGATCTCTCACGGCACACTAGTGTGCCGCAGCACATAGGTTGAAAATCACTGGTATAGTCAAATTAAATGACAGAAATTTGACAAAACTGTGGTTTGATCATCACAAAAAAATCAATTCACTGAGACTTTGGAATTTATTCTCCTCAGAAGAATAAAAAAAATGTACCTGCATTAATGTGAAGGGTGACACTGGTGTTTCGACTGCAGTAAGCAGGCCAGGTCTGGCTCAAAAGCAGTGGTTTTGATGCGCAAGATGTCACGCAGGTGAAAGTCACTTAGTCTTGTCCTCACACGGTTCTTGTTAATGTTCATAACCGAGAACGTCTTCTCGCACAAGTATGTCGAGCCAAACAAGCTCAGCATTTTCTTAGCAAATGTTCGAATCTCTTGGAACCTGTCTTTGTCCAGCTGGCGGTGAAGGTCGACGAGAGGGAGTTGTTGGTGGCGACCGTGACACTCCGCGTCACACTGCAGCTCAATGAGCTCCAGCTGCAGGTGGTCTGGAGCGTCATTAGGATCCACGGAAAAAGGAGTGGAAAAAAGTGTGATCTCCTTTTTCAATAGCTGTGAAATCCCTAAAACGCTGTTGAAACTCCTCAGTCAGAGATGAGATGTTTTCTGCGTACCTCCTCATTTGCGCACTGATATTGTTTTCTGGAAAACTGGTCATCATTTCCTGCAGTGATGGGAAATGTGTGGTATTGGGCTGCGTTTGTGACAGGTGCCTTTGGAAAAGTAGCAGCTTTGTCCGAAAAGCTTTTATGTATGAATACAGTTGGCTCACCACTGCATTTTGCCCCTGAAGGCTCGTGTTCAGCGCATTCAGATGTCGTGTTATGTCAACTAAAAATCCAAAATCAGCCAGCCAAACAGGATCGCAGAGTTCCGGCATTGGTTGTCAAATGCCGGAAAGTTCACACAGGGGTCACGCGACGAGAATGCGGCCACAGGTCTACTGCCACCCTCTGGTGAAATATAAAATTGCTGTTTTTGGTATGTATGTATTGTTGACTGGGGGAAACTGTGCTGGTGGGCCACATATTATTGATTTTATGACAGGACGCTTTGGGCCGGTGGAAATTTGGACACGGGCCAGATTTGGCCCGGGGGCCGGACTTTGGGCATGACTGGGTTATATAGTCTGACAGCTGTAGGTAGGAAAGACCACCAGCTCCTTAGTTTTCTTCGCGTTGATCTGGAGGCAGTTCCGATGGCACCAGTCCACGAAGTCCTGGATAAGTCCTCTGTACTCAGCTTCATCTCCGTTGGAGATGAGGCCGACGATCGCAGAGTCGTCAGAGAACTTCTGTAGATGGCAGTGTGTTGTGTTGTGTGAGAAGTCCGCAGTATAAAGGGTGAACAGGAAGGGAGCCAAAACCGTTCCCTGGGGGGCCCCCGTGCTACCGATGATCGTGTCGGACCCACAATCTCGGGTTCTCACAAACTGTGGCCGGTTAGTGAGGTAGTCCAGGATCCATGATGACAGATGCTGGTCCACCCCTGCGCACAGCAGCTTGTCCTTCAGGATCATCGGTTGGATGGTGTTGAAAGCACTGGAGAAGTCACAGAACATGATCCTCACCGCATTCCCGGGCTTCTCCAAGTGGGACAGAGAACGGTGAAGGAGGAAGATCACTGCATCCTCCACCCCAATGCCATGCTGGTAGGCGAACTGGAGTGGATCCATCACTGGTCCCACCAGGGGGCAGAGGTGAGCAAGGAGCAGTCTCTCCAGGGTCTTCATCATGTGAGATGTCAGGGCCACTGGTCTGTAGCTGTTCAGGTCTTTGGGGTGGGAAGTCTTTGGTACAGGTACCACACAAGATGTTTTCCACAACTGTTGTACCCTCCCCAGCTTCAGGCTCAGCTTGAAGATGTGCTCTACAATCCCACACAGCTGGTCTGCACAGGACTTGAGGAGCTTCGCGCTGATGCTGTCCGGTCCTGAGGCCTTCCTCGCCTTGATGTTCCTCAGCTCCGTCCTCACCTGGGTCTTAGTGAGGGTCAGGTTGGAGGGCTGTGTGCTGTGTGTGGGGGGGGGGGGGGGTGTTGGTGGAGTGGGGTGTGGACAGCAGGTCTCGATGACTTTAGAGGCAGCAGTGGTTGTTGTGCAGTCGGGGGGGAGGGCGGTTGGTCAAACCTATTAAAAAACAGGTTCAGATTGTTCGCCCACTCCCTGCCCCCCGTGGCCTGGGAGGAGGTATTCTGGAGCCCAGAGATGGTTTTAAGGTTTCTCCAGACCCTGCCGATGTCACTCTGTTGCAGCTTGTCCTCCATCTTCTTCCTGAAGCTGTCCTTGCCTTCTCTGATCTTCCTCCTCAGCTCCCTCTGTACGGACTTCAGCATCTCCCTGTTCCCCGACCTGAAGATCCTCTTCTTCTCTCTCAGAAGTGTTGCGTGGTTTATGTATTTATGTAAACTATGACAAAAAAATCCTGCAGGACAAAACATGACACTTGGTATTTTCTAACCTGTTTGTATACCACCATAGACAGAGAGAGAACCTCAATTAGAGCTCAGAGAGGGCAAGATGAGACAGAAGAGAGGAGCCAAGGAGAGGAAAGTGTTCAGGCAGAGGGTTCAGGAGAGGTGAGAGCAGAGGAAGGAGAGAAGGACAACACCAGTAAAAAGTCCAAACACAGGATGTCTGGGTGGGACCCCAACTGGCCCAATATTCCAACATTCAAGCCTCGGTTGTACAATACTTCAAATGGTAAGTTCCATACGCAAAGTTACTGTGCAAAATTAAAAAAAAAAAAGTAGTACAAAATTAACATATTCCGGTTACAATAGTGTCATGTGTTTTCTGCCCCCCCCCCCTCAGAAAAATGTCACCGCGTCAAGGTCTTTAAGCCAGAGGAAACACTGTACAGGTAGTCTCATTGAGACACAAGGTCTCATTTTCAAGAGAGACCTGTTAAAACAACACATATAGTACAACACAGAGTAACAGACAACACTAAGTGACCTTAACCTCTTGCACTCCGGGATACCGCGGGCGGTCACGTCTCTGCGTCCTAGCGCGCCCTCGTGCGCACTAGGACGCACACTGTGTGTCTCAGAGCGCACTGAAAAAAAAAAAGCTGCATTTCCGTTCTTCCACTACAGACACAGCCGCAAACAGAAAGCCAAAGGAGTGCTTTGATTGGTTTAGATGTGATTGACCTCTCATTTGACTAATAAGAGCCTTGAATTGGGTTTCTGAAACCTTGAAGAACCAATGACTGAAAACCTAGCAAGAAGGACCCGCCTACCAACGGCTGCGAATACAGCGAGCCAATTGAAGCAGAGAAGTTCGACAACTGAAAGCGTGCGTAAAATCTGTTTTGTGTAAGCTGCTGTGTGTAACGGTAGCATTCGCCAATCTGTTTTTTTTCTTACTACTGTTCTTATTTGTTTTGAAAAATCGTTCGCCAAAACTGCAATCATGGAAGCGCAAAACCGCAATAATGGAATCATGGTTTGACCGGGTCGCGTGACCAGAACCACGAGTCGTAACAAGCGGACCAGCGTCATGTTCGTCTGACAATGAGGAAGAGATGTTCGCCAGCGACACTGCTGTTGTGGACAGGTAAGTGTTATAAGCCAAATTATTCTTTATCCCTGAAAATTGTAATCAAAATGACTTTTGACTGATCGGTAAATTACAACTGTGCGTCATCGCCACATGACAGACCGCGGCGCACGAACGGTGCCCCCCCCCCACTCCTCTGTAGCGGATTGCAGATATATTGCAGATATTTTAGTACAACTGTGTGTAGTAGACCGCGGCGCACGGTCCCCACGGTCCGTCATGTGGCAATGGACGATGTCTGTCCTCTGTAGCGGGGGGGGGGGGGGGGGGGGGAGTTATCCTCTACATTACAGATATTTTAGTATAATTTTTATTGCACTGTAGGTTATTTTTTCTTGTAAAAAAAAAAAAAAAAAAAAAAAAAAAGCCACACATTTTTTACGTGGCATGCTTCTTTGTGTGTGGGGGCTTGTTTGTTCATTCATTCACTCATGAATGAATAAACAACCCCCCCACACACACACACAACCCTGAGTGTCACCTTTCATTAGAGCCCAACATCAAGCTTCTATATTGAATCATTCAAAAGTTACAGATGTTTTTCCAAACTGTGCCATTTGGCACAGTTCAAAAACGCCTGGGAACAACCTGACAAAAAAAAGCTGTGTAATATATTCATTTTTTGTGGTATTGTTACAAAATTTTGACCTCAGCTGGATAACACTTGGTTCTACATTTCTGTTGCATTTTCCAGCCCGGATCTGACAGCTGTGTGTTATTTGCAAGCATTTGTATCCAAAAAAACACCCAGGCGAACTTTATTTTCTTCAAGTTTAGTATGTTTAGATGACTGTTACTCAGTGGCAGGAGCACTTAGAGAGATTATGACTGTTTTGCCAAAAAAAATTCAAAGTGTTTTCTTTTAAATGAGACCAACCCCATGAAGATGCTGCAAAGGGTTGAAGAACAGCTTTTGATTTACTTTGGGTACGTTATTTTTAGGCGTTTTTAGGGAAATTGACCAGAGTGCAAGGGGTTAATCAGTACAAAACAACAAAGAAAATGTTACATTGTGCCGAATGATAACAAATTAGAAAACAAGAACAGTTTCCCAATGATACCTTCTCCAGTGAACCGATAAGTTTAAAATCTCCTAAGGGAATCAAGCTACACAACTTCAGACTCTGTTGTAGCGAGTTCCAAGTTGAGGGAGCAGAGTACCAAAATGCCTTTTTGCCAAGCTCTGTACGGACAGAGGGGACAGTAAAAATAATGAAGTCCTGGGAGCGCAAACTATGACTGCACCGAGTGCGTAACATGTAAGATCATAAATATGTGGGCAGCAGGCCTTGGATGGATTTGTAGATGAAATTATACAAGTGCAAGAATCTGTGCATGGACAATGATGACTAGCTGACCAGGGAGTACAAAGTGCAGTGATGTGTGAGGGGTTTACATCCTGTAATGAATCTCAGTGCTCCATGATAGACCGTATCCAACAAGTGAAGAGACTGAGCAGAGGCATTCATATAAATAATATCCTCATAGTCAAGAACAGTCAAGAATAGGCTATTCTTGACAACTGGTTAATTTTGATAATAGACTTACTCAAGCCATTTAAATAAAGACTAGTACCGGTTTGATGAGATCAAAAACCTTTGTACTTTTCCTCATTGTTTTATATTAAGATTACAGCTATTACAGTTTTTAATATACCCCTAAATGAGGCACTGAATAATTTGTTCTGCTCCATTCAAATATTCAGTACTGCTATGCTCTGGGACTTCCCACAAATGGCAAAAATCATTTGGCCCAGATCCAACTGACAGCCTTTGTAAATTTTGGGTCTGTATCCTTTCACAATAGGTCAATACCAGCAAGGGTCTTTATTTTTAAAGGCCTCGGACGGTGACATTTTTTTATTGAACCAATAAACTGATTGTATGAAAATATTCCATTCTGGCCATTCCCGTGATTTAAAATGTGTCACCAGCCTCCATAAATGACTTTATTTGTTAATAGCCCATATTTCACTTAGTGATGCTGCAGTACCGCCATCTCTCGATAGGGGCGTGCAGCAGTGATGTCAGGTCAGGGAGAAACAGGAAATGGCTGCAGGAAATGGATGATCACTGGTCTGCAGAAATGGCTGAACGACAGCAGAGTGATTCGGACAGCGATTATTTTATCGAGTATGACGACCGCAATATAAGTGATGATATTGAAACTGACGAATCTGATGATGAAGTAGTTTTGGGTGGTGCTGATGGGGTTATTCAGCCGTATTTGTTCGAGCCCGAGGGTGCGGAGGAAGACGCGGACGAAACAGCGACCGGAGCAGAACGAGAGGCAAGAACGAGAGGCTCGCCGATTTATATTGGTAAAATATGCTTTGAATTTTTTTTTATTTTTTTTTTAGGCGATATGCATGGTCACACACTTAATTATCAAAATAAAACTGCCAATTTTTCCCTCGCTGCCTTACTTGGCGACTTATAAACATTCTCTTTCTGCTCAAAATTTTTTACATGTTTTAAATATTTTCTAATCAAACTTCATAGACCAATTTATATAGCACTCCCACGAGCCATTAGTTTATTATAAGCATCTGATTATACCATTTTTTTTAACAGGTGCACTTGTGAGAAATGCAACATTATGCCAACATCAACTGAATCTCGGTGCTGCCAGGATGTATTGAGGGTTATGTTGCCTGCCTGTGCTGTGAGCCTCATCAGAGAAACATTCCCATCTGATCACTACAAGGGATTTTGCCTACCAAGATTAGATTTGTGATCAATGTTATTTAAATAAAGTTTTTTAAAATCATATATTGAGTTTATTAATGTGCATGTCAATTTTATAATTCTAATATTTCAGCATTCATCAAAGTCGGATCTCATATACATTAGAGTAATTTTTCTACCATTTTATGGTGTAAAATTCGTGTGCAATTTTTAAAAGCACATTTCTCTAAAAATCTTAGGCTTATATTTTTTTGTCTTAGCAAAATATGTTGCTTCCCTAACAATTGAAAGCTGAACTTTCATTGCTAATTGGAAATTTATTCTACTTTTACACGTTTGATTTTGAAAATCTAGATACATGTTGCTCAACAGCATCAGCTTTGATGGGACGCTGAAATTTGGCACTCAATGTTGCGGGAACTCTGGCTTGTACAGAGTGCCACTGCTCCAATAAGTGAGTTGGCTCAACCAAGGTTTTGTCGAAAAGAGTATTCATCAGATCATCCACATATTCTGAAATAAAATTAATTTAATAAAAATTAGAAATCGAAAGCTCCTTGTAAGTGGTCGTGGAAATTCCAACGATACCGGCTGCATTTAGAACTCTGAGGACCTTGACATATGACACACCAGTGAAGAGAATGGCGGATGAAAGCTGTATGTTACCAGCTGGCATGTCCCTGATCATCGGCTGGCTGTGCCAGGATAGATCCTCAACACAATGTGGACAATGTTGTTTGATCACCAAAAGAGAGCCTTTAGTGTGACTTGTTACCTCACATGGATGACTGCAATGAGGACAATTGCTGAATAATCAAATTCAAAAAAAAAAATCCACAGTATTTGAAGGTTGAGTGACAGTGGATAACATCTGCAAAAACAGTAGATCAACATAATTTCATTCCAGAGGTGTCAAATTGGATTACATATATAGAAATATAACTTGAGCAAACAGGCACAACCACCTCCCTATACAGCACTGAATATTTCATATTTGATTAGTATGAATACCCTAAAGTTCTAATATTTGATAAGTTGTTAAGGCAATGAAATTCATTGCTTGTAAATAATTTTAGTAAATATTGGCAGTTAATATTTAAAAAAGAAAAATTACCCTGTTTACTTATCTTTCTGACAGCAGATTGCTGTCAGAAAGATAAGGTTGATCAGAAAGATAAGGATATCCCAGGTTGGCCTAGGATAGCCGGCCCCGGCCGGTGCTGGAAGGGCTCTCGCGACCGGGCCGGGGGACGGCTGGAAGGCGGCCGCCCCTCCCCGCTCACGGACGCGTGTTCGTGGAGAACCCGGTGCTAAATAACTCGTAAACGACCTGATGCCGGGCGTGACCCGCTCCGGGGACAGTGGCAGGTGGGGAGTTTGACTGGGGCGGTACACCTGTCAAACTGTAACGCAGGTGTCCTAAGGCGAGCTCAGGGAGGACAGAAACCTCCCGTGGAGCAGAAGGGCAAAAGCTCGCTTGATCTTGATTTTTCAGTATGAATACAGACCGTGAAAGCGGGGCCTCACGATCCTTCTGATTTTTTGGGTTTTAAGCAGGAGGTGTCAGAAAGTGTCAGAAAGATCGCATCGGTAGATCACCCTTGCTTTTCACGCCACTTCACTGACACTGTCTGAGAGTGGGACTTTGAAATGAACGGATATATAGTTGGAACAGCCGATTTTTTTTATCAGCAATCTTTTTGCTAATTTCATTTCAAATTGCATCTTATTCTCAAAATCGCTGTCAACAAAATGTCTAATGCACATGTTGGGTGATTTTGCGACATAATTCCAATTTTTTAGCGTTTTCTGAACGAAATTCACCCATGGGGTTCTGATTTTCCCAGGCAGGGGAAGTTCCTAAACACTTACCGCGTGCTCCTCAGCGTGCTCCTCCTCCTACTCAGGTCGCTCCTGACCTGACGTCACACAGTCAGTGGCCATTTTAGCCGCTGATCGCTTGGCAGACAGACAGCTCTCAAGGAAATCATACTTCAATAGCGCATTGTCACCTTATGCGACATTTGTTGACACCAAAACATGTGCGGTTCAAATTAGCTCGTCTCACACACAAATTTAAGATATGATTTAGCGATATTGTAATTTCGTCTGGCCGAGGCCTTTAAAAGATGCTTTTTATTATAGGACTGTCATCAGTATAGGCATTTGCCTCAAACGTCCTCTTTTTTGTTGTTAAAGAAAAAGAAAAGGAAAAAAAAGACAAGAACCATAGCAGGACTTCAAATAACATACATACTGTATTCTGCAGGTACACAAATGAATCAATAAATTTCTATTAAACAGAGTGAATATATAGACAGATAGATAGATAGATAGATAGATAGATAGATAGATATACACACACACACATACTACCGTTCAAAAGTTTGGGGTCACTTAGAAATTTCCTTATTTTTGAAAGAAAAGCACTGTTTTTTCAATGAAGATAACTTTAAACTAATCAGAAATACACTCTATACATTGCTAGTGTGGTAAATGACTATTCTAGCTGCAAATGTCTGGTTTTTGGTGCAATATCTACATAGGTGTATAGAGGCCCATTTCCAGCAACTATCACTCCAGTGTTCTAATGGTACAATGTGTTTGCTCATTGCGTCAGAAGGCTAATGGATGATTAGAAAACGCTTGTGCAATCATGTTAGCACAGCTGAAAACAGTTTAGCTGGTTAGAGAAGCTATAAAACTGACCTTCCTTTGAGCAGGTTGAGTATCTGGAGCATCACATTTGTGGGGTCGATTAAACGCTCAAAATGGCCAGAAAAAGAGAACTTTAATGTGAAACTCGACAGTCTATTCTTGTTCTTAGAAATGAAGGCTATTCCATGCGAGAAATTGCCAAGAAACTGAAGATTTCCTACAACGGTGTGTACTACTCCCTTCAGAGAACAGCACAAACAGTCTCTAACCAGAGTAGAAAGAGAAGTGGGAGGCCCCCCTGCACAACTGAGCAAGAAGATAAGTACATTAGAGTCTCTAGTTTGAGAAATAGACGCCTCACAGGTCCTCAACTGGCAGCTTCGCTAAATAGTACCCGCAAAACGCCAGTGTCAACATCTACAGTGAAGAGGCGACTCCGGGATGCTGGCCAGGGCAGAGTGGCAAAGAAAAAGCCATATCTGAGACTGGCCAATAAAAGAAAAAGATGAATATGGGCAAAAGAACACAGACATTGGACAGAGGAAGATTGGAAAAAAGTGTTATGGACGGACGAATCGAAGTTTGAAGTGTTTGGATCACACAGGAGAACATTTGTGAGATGCAGAACAACTGAAAAAATGCTGGAAGAGTGCCTGATGCCATCTGTCAAGCAAGGTGGGGGTAACGTGATGGTCTGGGGTTGCTTTGGTGCTGGTAAGGTGGGAGATTTGTTCAGGGTAAAAGGGATTTTGAATAAGGAAGGCTATCACTCCATTTATTATATATTTTGAACGGTAGTGTACACACACACACACACACACACACACACAGAGTCATGTGAAAAAATTAGGATACATGTTCACATATCTATGTCTAACCTTGTTTTTGTTTGCATTTTTTAACATTTATTTTTGCCATTTTAAGTGGGAGTGAATGTGGGGGTGTTCTAAAAAAAGATTGGGGGTATTGTAGCCACACATGTGACTTACTTAATGCCTTACATAATGCCTCACAACTTAGATAAGAACAAAGTGCAGAGTTTCCTTGGAGATAACAGGAAGCTGTGAAAGTGTAATCTTTGGTATGCAAGAGACTGCTTGGAGGATCCTTTGTGGGCCAAAGACTGTGAGGGGGATGCTAAGGGATTAAAGAGGAAATGCATTGTTACTTTTGATTTGAATGCAATGTGACTTGTGAGCTGTGGGAAGACCTGGGTATATAAGGGACGAGTTTTTTCTGAGATGTCCTCTTTCTACTTTGCTCATGTTGGAGACGTGTAATAAACTGCTTTGAGACCAACCTGCCTCGTCAATTACACACTCCACACTGGTCACCCAAGACGTAGCATGCAGCAAGAAGAGAATTCTCCGGGGCCAGCCTCGTTGGGAGCCCCCAGCCAAGCGTATGCCGTTACGGTCCAGCTACCGGATTTTTGGCAGCACAACCCACGCTCCTGGTTCCACCTGGTTGATGCACAGTTCGCCCTCCGGGGAATATCGGTAGATGACACGAAATACTACCATGTGATCGCAAAGCTCGATAACCACACAGCTCAGTATGTGGAGAGCCTTCTGGAGCAGCCACCAGCCAGGGACAAATACGGCGCGTTGAAGGCTGCACTCATCCAGCACTACACTCTCTCGGTTGAGGAGAGAGCAGAGAGACTCCTGGCGCTGACTGAGTTGGGAGATGGCACGCCCATTGACCTGATAGAGAAGATGCTGAGGTTGAAAGGCTCGAACGATGACCACTTCATCTTTACCCACCTCTTCCTCAGGACCCTGCCGTCAGCGACGAGAGCGGCCCTGGCCAGTTCGCCGTTGTTGGCCCAGCGGGACTACCGTGCGCTGGCCCGGGAGGCGCATCGGATTGTCAATGCCAGCAGAGAGTGCGCGGCCACGGCGGCAGCGACGAACTCGGCGCGACGGCCGGAGATGGCGGGGAGCCAGGGACAGCGGTAGCAGAACCACCGACGACGGCAGCGGCGGGGGCCAAGGAACGCGGAGGAGACACCCTTTGTTTCTACCACCGCCGATTTGCAGAGAAGGCACGCAAATGTATACCACCGTGCCAGTTCAAGCACTCGGGAAACGCCAAGACCGGGGGTTCGGTAGCAGCTGCGACCCTCAGGGAGGAAAACAAGCTGCTCTACTTGACGGACGCACGCTCGGGGAGGCATTTCCTCGTGGACACAGGTGCCCAGTTGAGTTTCATCACGCCTTCCTACGCTGACCGGCTGGCAGGTTCCAGCGGCCCCGAGATGGCAGCAGCGAACGGCTCGGAGATTAAAACCTTTGGTGAGAGGACTCTGCTTCTGTCTTTACACGGCCGTACATTTGAGTGGACTTTTGTCATAGCAGCATTGAATTTCAATATATTGGGGGCTGATTTTTTTGTGCTCACATGGTTTGTTGGTTGATGTCGCTAACAGGCGCCTGGTTAATGCACTCTCTTTTGATTCTATTCCCTGTACAGCTCGAGCGGCCCAGCCAACAGCACAAGCCAACGTCACAGCTGCAAGCGGTAAGTTCCACACACTGCTCACTCAGTTCCCAGCACTCACGGTCCCCACATTTTCGGCAGCCGTCGCTAAACACGGGTTGGAAAATTTTATTACCACCACCGGGCCGCCCGTTTTTGCCAAACCTCGGCGCTTGGACGCAGCTAAACTGGCCATAGCACGCGAGGAGTTCGCCAACCTGGAGAGGTTGGGCATCATCAGGCGTTCGAACAGCCCATGGGCTTCCCCGCTACACATGGTCCCGAAAGCTGACGGCTCGTGGCGACCTTGCGGGGATTTCCGCAGGTTGAACAACGCCACAGCGCATGACCGCTACCCAATCCCTCATATCCAAGATTTTTCCGTTCATTTGGCAGGGGCGCGCGTTTTTTCTAAAATAGACTTGGTCCGCGGTTACCACCAAGTCCCAGTGCGCACTGAGGACATACCCAAAACAGCGGTGATAACTCCATTTGGCCTATTCGAGTTTTTGCGCATGCCATTCGGGCTTAAAGGGGCTGCACAGACGTTCCAACGCATGATGGACGCGGTGCTGCGCGATCTCCCTTTCGTGTTTGTCTACTTGGATGATATCTTGGTAACCAGCGTGTCCGAAGACGAACACGAAAACCACCTCGCGGCAGTTTTCCGGAGGTTGGGAGAGCACGGGTTAATAATCAACCCAGCGAAGTGTCAGTTCAGGGTGACGCAGATCGATTTTTTAGGACACCGCGTCTCCCCTGAAGGAGCGGTTCCGCTACCTGACAAGGTGCGCGCGGTAGCAGACTTCCCCCGGCCGCAGACGGTCAGGGCGTTACAGGAGTTTTTGGGAATGGTGAATTTTTATAACAGTTTCCTCCCCCGCGCAGCGCAGCTCATGCAACCACTATATGCCGCACTCAAAAAACAGAAACCCGCGAATAAGATCGAGTGGTCCCCGGAGCGGGAGCGAGCGTTCTCGGAAGTCAAAGCAGCCCTGGCAAACGCTGCGTTGTTGGCATATCCAGACCCAACGGCCCGCATAGCGTTCACCACTGACGCGTCAGATGTGGCCATAGGGGCGGTCGTGGAGCAGCATGTAGCCGGGGCTTGGCAGCCGCTCGCCTTTTTCAGCAGGACCTTGCGCGATAGTAAACGTAAATACAGCGCATTTGACAGGGAGTTGCTGGCTCTCCATTTGGCCACTCGCCACTTCCAGTTCTCGCTAGAAGGGCGCTGTTTCACCGCGTTCGTTGACCACAAGCCACTAACATTCGCGATGGCCAAAGTTTCAGAACCGTGGTTGGGCCGGCAGCAGAGGCAGCTAGCCGCGATCTCAGAGTTTACTACCGATATTCAGCACGTGTCGGGTAAACTGAATGTAGTGGCTGACTGCCTCTCGCGCGCCGTGGCTGCCCCCGTCCGCGTGGGGATAGATTACACAGCCATGGCCGCGGAGCAGGTTAGTGACGCGGATGTGCGCGCGCTCCAGTCTGGACCAACAGGGTTAAGGCTGGAGAGCAGGGTGCTGCAAGACGGTATGCCCCCTCTAATCTGTGATGTCTCCACGGGGCGGCAGCATCCCGTGGTACTGGCAGCGTGGCGCCGCCGCGTTTTTGACTCGATTCATTCTTTGGCGCACCCGGGGGTGAGCGCATCGGTCAAAATGGTAGCAGAAAAATTTGTGTGGCCGGGCCTCCGCAAACAAGTGAAAGAGTGGGCGGCAGCCTGCATGGCGTGCCAACGAGCCAAGGTACACAGACACACGAGGGCTCCCTTGGAGCCATTTCACATTCCGGCTAAGAGGTTTGACCATGTTCACGTGGACCTCGTGGGTCCCTTCCCGCCATCACAGGGGTGCACGCACCTTCTGACAATGGTGGACCGCACCACGCGCTGGCTGGAGGTGGTTCCTTTGGCGTCAACCACAGCTGAGGAGGTGGCGCGCGCATTTGTAACAGCATGGGTGGCGCGTTTTGGAGTCCTGTCGGACATTACGTCCGACGGAGGCCCTCAATTTGTTTCCGAACTTTGGTTAACAATGGCCCGCAGCCTGGGTGTCACAATTCACCGTACAACCGCATACAATCCACAGGCTAATGGGTTATGCAAACGTTTTCACAGGTCATTGAAAGCGGCTCTTAGGGCGTCACTGACGGATGCAAATTGGGTAGACAAGCTACCGTGGGTTTTATTAGGGTTGCGTTCTGCGCCTAAAGAAGACTTAGAAGCTTCCCCAGCTGAACTCGTTTTTGCGCAGCCACTTCGGCTGCCCAGGGAGTTTCTCCCGGATAATCCTGCACCAGGCAGCTCCCCGTCTCAGCTGCTGCAGCGTAGCATTGACACAGGCACGCTGCCGGGCCCTGCCCACCACAGTTTTCCGCGCGTTTTTGTGCCTAAAACTTTGAAGAATGCGGAGTTTGTTTTTGTCAGACACGATGCACATCGCCCCCCCACTGCGACCGCCTTATGATGGACCGTTCAGAGTGCTGGAAACAGGGGACAAGCATTTTTTGCTAGATTTGGGGGGTAGGAGGGAAAAGGTTGGCATAAACAGACTCAAACCCGCTTTTGTGGTGGCGGACGAGCAAGTGCTGTTGGCGAGGGCCCCTCGGCGTGGAAGACCCCCACGAGGAACTTCCCAGAGTAATAGTTCCCCAGAACACCCGCAGGGACTGACAAAAGGTTTTCACCCCCAGACTGCAGCTCCCCAGCATGACAGCGCCGCTGAGGCGGTGAATCCTGGTTACAGCAGATACGGGAGAAGACTGAAGCCCAAGCAGCATGTGGATTAATGTGTAATGATTCTATCACAGCATGCAGACTGTTATTCTTTTGTTCGATCTAAAATGTTTGGGGGGGGGGGGTGTAGCCACACATGTGACTTACTTAATGCCTTACATAATGCCTCACAACTTAGATAAGAACAAAGTGCAGAGTTTCCTTGGAGATAACAGGAAGCTGTGAAAGTGTAATCTTTGGTATGCAAGAGACTGCTTGGAGGATCCTTTGTGGGCCAAAGACTGTGAGGGGGATGCTAAGGGATTAAAGAGGAAATGCATTGTTACTTTTGATTTGAATGCAATGTGACTTGTGAGCTGTGGGGAGACCTGGGTATATAAGGGACGAGTTTTTTCTGAGATGTCCTCTTTCTACTTTGCTCATGTTGGAGACGTGTAATAAACTGCTTTGAGACAAACCTGCCTCGTCAATTACACACTCCACAGTATCCTAATTTATTCCTCACCATTTGTTTAGAATTATATTTTACAGAAAATTTGAAAAAAGTCTTTAGTTCATTTTTAATTGTTTAGTTGTATGACATGAATCTCCCAGTATTTTAAACACATATTAAATATCCATATGTCCAAATATATAAAAAAAAACACACACACACAGGCTTATACAGGGTATCCTAATTTTTTCACATGACTGTATATTTTATAGGGCAGTGCGGTGGCGGAGTGGTTAGCACTGCGGCAGCACAGCAACTCACCCTTGGCTGGGGGATCCTGGGTTCGATCCCAGCCCCTGACCAACAGTGATCTGTGTGGAGTTTGCATGTTCTTCTCATGTCTGCGTGGGTTTACTCCGGGATTTCTCCGGTTTCCTCCCACATGCCAAAAACATGTATGTTAGGTCAACTGGCATCAAACTGGGGATTCTAAATTGTCCTTAGGTATGACTGTGAGAGTGAATGGTTTTCTGTCTCTCTGTGTTGGCCCTGCGATGAACTGGCGATCTGTCCAGGGTGTACCCTGCCTCTCGCCCACAGATGCTGGGATAGGCTCCAGTCCCTCCGCGACCCAAAAAGGATTAAGCGGAAGAAGATGGATGGATGTATATTTTACATATACACACATTCTCTTTAACAGAAATAGATAGTCCTATAATTAATAAAAAAAAGCATCTTTAAAAAATAAAGATGCCTACAGGTATTGACCTATTGTGAAAGGATACAGACCCCAAATTTACAAAGGTGCTGTGCGCATGTGCGCGCGCGCACGCACACACACACACACACACACACACACACACACACACACACACACACACACACACAATTAAATTCCACAATGAAATTTGTGGAAACTGTAAAAATACATGATAATCACTATAAAAACAGTGATATAATATTGTGAAAGTAGGGCATTTAAGTAGAGGCATGCAGTAGTGATTCCTTCATCTCAAACAATTTATTGAAACAAAAGCCAACAGTAGTGGTGGATATACCACAAATAAAAATATCACTGTCTCAATATCTTGTCATGTGCCCTTGAGCATCAGTTACAGCTTGACAATGACGTCTCATGCTGTTCACAAGTCGACTTATTGTCTGCTGGGGCATGGTATTCCACTCTTCTTGAAGGGCGGCTCTCAGGTCATTGAGGTTGTGGGGTGCAGGGTTACAAGCCTCTACACGGTGACTCAGCTGATCCTATAGGTTTTCTATGGGATTTAGGTCTGGCGAAAGTGCGGGCCACTCCATTTGAGGTACCCCAGCCTCTAGCAGCCATTCCCAAATGATGCGACCTCGATGAGCTGGAGCACTGTCGTCCATGAAGATGAAACTAGGCCTGTGTTTTTCATGCAGGGGCACAATGACTGGATTAATGATGTTATTCAGGTAGTATTGGCTTATCACTATACCATTCACAAGGTGTAGGGCAGTTCTGTATTGACTAGACACACCTGCCCAGACTGTAACATGGAGACAACAGTGGCTGATGCATAGCACTAACCTTGACATCTCCAACATCATTGGTGGTCATCATTTCTGCTCAACGTGAATTGACTTTCATCAGAGAACAGCACTGAGGCCCACTTTTCCCTTGTCCAGCATAAATGCTCCCTGGGCCATGCAAGATGATGACGCCTGTGCCTGGTGGTGTGGTCAGATCATCTAGCACGCAGACCATGCTGATGTAAATGGTTTCGAATAGTCTGACGTGACACTTGGGTGCCTCTCACCTCCTTTAAATGTGCCTGGAGATGAGTGGCATTCATCATCCGGTTCCGCAGGACACTGTTCACAATGAAGTGGTCATCAGCGTGGGATATGGCTAAAGGACGTTCACTTCTATGCCTTTCTGTGACTCTTCCAGTCTCTCTGTATCCCTGTTGCAACCTGCTGATGACACTCTGTGACACACTAAGCTCAGTGGCCACTTCTCTCGAACATCCTGTTTGAAGCCTCGCAATGGCGAGGTACTGTTGATCAATTGTTAGATGTTGTCTTGATCTCATGATGTCAAAATGTGAGCAGCATGATGAAGAAGACTGTTTAAATACCAATTCTAATGGAACCATAAAATTTATTGGTCGATTCATCGATCAAACACCTGTTGTGAATTTTGCTGTTAAGCGCCTTGTTAGAGAACAGCAAGCTCTGCAAAAAGTACTGAAACATTAAATAGTTGGACATGTGCATTCAAATTAAGTTCACCTGTAAAGGTTATAGTGTATTTTAGATGCATCCAGAAATTTCACCCGAAAGCCGAACATCTCTAATTTTATATATATATATATAGGCTTGAAAGGAGCCAATTAAGGTGATTTGGGCATTTGATTAGGATGCCTCCTGGACGCCTCCCACTTGAGGTGCTCCAGGCATGTCCCACCGAGAGGAGACCCGGGGCAGACCCAAGACACGCTGGAGAGACGACGTCTGCTAGCTGGTCTGGGAACGTCTTGGCATCCTCTCTGAAGAGCTGGAGCAGGTGGCTGGGGAAAGGGAAGTCTGGGCTTTTCTGCTTGAACTGCTGCCTTCGTGACCCGGACCCCCAGAAAGGTGGTAGAAAATGGATGGATGGATGGATGGAT
Source organism: Pholidichthys leucotaenia (assembly GCA_020510985.1). Lineage (NCBI taxonomy): Eukaryota > Metazoa > Chordata > Actinopteri > Cichliformes > Pholidichthyidae > Pholidichthys > Pholidichthys leucotaenia. Next base: position 296,165,214 of record CM035841.1, on the reverse strand, counting down.
GGATGGACATAAAAAGTCTACACACCCCTGTTCAAATGCCAGGTTTTTGTGATGTAAAAAAATGAGACCAAGATGAATCATTTCAAAACTTTTTCCACCATTGTTGGACACCATGGTGATAGCAGCTTAACGCTGAAGCTCCCAGACCCCATCCGTGAAAATACTTTGAAAATCAGATTTAAAGGATTTATGGAAGAGTGAAAATCAAAAGTCAAAGTCATTACGCCTAAAGGAAAACAGAAGAGATTGACATTTGCCAGGCCAAGACGCGCATCGGCCGAAGAATCTGACCTGGAGGACAACCACCACTCGGAAATACAGGAGCAGAATGAGGCTAGCAACACGGTTAGCTTAAAAATGGTACTTCAAGAATTAAGAGAATTTCGCCGAGAGTGTTGGGCCGAATTTCGTGAAATTAAAGACAAAATAAAAAGGACAAACAACAGAGTGGACCAGGCTGAGGCCCGAATCATGGAAGCAGAGGAAAGAATAAAAGGTCTGGAAGAAGCCACGCTGGAATTACTCAAACGACAGACAAGACTGGAGGCTAAGCTAACCAACCAGGAAGGAAGACTAAGAAGGAACAACATAAGAATTCATGGTCTGAAAGAAGGAGTCGAGGATGGTTTCACCACAATGGCTGCATGCGTGGAAACCATACTGAGAGAGAAGTTGGCAATTCCCCAAACCACCGATTTGAAAATAGAAAGGGCGCACCATTCATTAGCCCCAAGGCCGTCGGCGGAAGCTCCCCCGCAATCAGTGGTGGTGAAGTTTTCCAACTTCAGAACAAAAGAAGAGGTTTTGAGACTGGCTTGGCAGAAAAAAGGATTTATGCACCAAGAAAGAAAGGTTTTTGTGGAGCATGACTACGCCCCGGAGGTCCTTAAAAAGCGTCGGGAATACAACGGCACTAAAAAGGTACTAAGAGAGAAGAAAGTGCGCTTTCAAACTTCATTTCCGGCGAAGCTGCGGGTTTTTTACGGGGAAGAGACGTGTCTCTACAACTCGGCGGAAGAAGCAACCAGGGATATGGCGAGAAGAGGGCTCCCGGTAACGGTGTATAAACCCGCAGCAGACCCAACCGAAAGAATCAAGGCTCAAATGTGGTGCACACAGAGACCCTCAAAATCCATGGGCCAGCAGCGGGAAACCCAGCGCCAGGGCTATAAGGAAAAACTGAACGCTTTCAGGAGGCAATAACGATATTTTTAATCAATCTGCGCATCCAACCCTCCTCCTACAAGGTAACAGACATTAAAGGAGATGCAGAATCAGCAAATATGAAGTGGTAAAACATTTCATGGAACAGTCATAATATTAGAAACAAGTCTTTAAAAAAAAAAAAACTTGTTAAAACAGAAATGTGACAATGAACCACATGAACTCTCCACACTAACAAATACTGTATTAACGTGATTGCTGTGACGGTGGTGGGAGGCTGCGCACAATTTCATAGGGTATAGGCATTAAAAAAAAAAAAAAAAAAATCATTACAAGTTCAGATTAGGATCTGAAACTCACATTAAAAACATGGGACAACTTACAGGGATAAGAGAGAGCCCTCAACACGTAACAGAGTTTGAGGAATTTCCCTCACAGCCAACGCACCATCAAGGCTCTTCTAAGGTCGCTAAAAAGTCCTCAGCTCAGGAAGATCTTTTGACAGTTTTTTGTTTTAAAGTTTTATATACTATGTTCTTAATGTATTTTATGTTCTTAATGTTCTTTCAGTTTCTGAGTAGCATAAAAGAGGGCCACCACACTGTTATACTAAATAAGACAATACAATGGAGAAACAGGGTGTAACCAAAATAATCTCATATAATGTAAAAGGGATCCTGAATCCAGTTAAAAGATCCAAGATTCTAAGCAAAATGAAAAAAGACAAAGCAGGAATAATGTTTTTACAGGAAACCCACCTAACAGACCTGGAGCACACTAAACTTAATAGACAAGGGTTTAAACTGATCTCTTCATCTTCATATAAGTCAGGGAGGAGGAGGGGGGTAGCGACATTGATCTCAACCAAAATTATATTTGAAAAAAATTCAGAACACAAAGATAAAGAAGGGAGATTTAGCATGGTACTTGGTCGGCTAGAGGGAGAAGATATCACCCTGCTGAATGTATATGCACCTCCAGGGACTAACTGGAAATTTTATAAAAATGTATTCGACCTAATGATAACTAAAGCCCAAGGTTTAGTGATATGTGGTGGAGACTTCAATCTAAGACTGAATCCATACTGGGATGCATCAGGTAATTCTCCACATCAAAATAACACTCAAAGTAGAAAAACTCGGATGCTACTAAAAATAAATGGGAATCGGACTTCCGGTTATGGCTGCCACGTAAGACGGACGTGTCTCACTCTGCTCTGCTCCTGGAGAAAAAAATCGGCAAATAACTCTCTCATTTGGGACAGAACGTATCCCAGCGTTTGGGCGAGGATATGTCGGCGAAGCCTAAGGCTGGAAAACCAGGTAAAGGAAAAAGCTAGCCGCCGAAACAGTCCAAATTAACGGACTTTCAGGCCTGTGACGCAGCAAACAAAACTCCATATATGGCGGAGGAGGCTGGCAACGGTGCGATATCTGCGGGGAGCGGTGCAGATGCGCTGATGGCTGCCATGAGTTCAATGAGAGCGGACTTTTCCTCTAGATTTGATGGGATTATGACAGCGTTGGAAGGAATAAGAAAGGAATTGGGTGACTGTGTAGAACGAACGGCGCAGATGGAGCTCCGTCTCGCTAGTGCTGAAGATGACGTCACCCGTCTTCAATTAAAGGTGCGCACTTTGGAAAAAAAAAATAAATGTCTAGAAGATAATATTTTGGATTTGGAATCTCGGTCGAGACAGAATAACTTGAGGCTGGTGGGTCTTCCAGAGGAATCAGAAGGTCGGGACGTATATTCCTTTCTGGAAAAGTGGATTCCGGAGGTGCTGGGCAGCGAGGAGTTGCAATCAGCAGTGGTTCTGGAAAAAGCACATCGTATTGGCCCACGGAGAGATAAGGGACCGCCGAGGACCTTAATTATGAAGTTTCTTAGCAACAGAGACAGGATGAAGATCTTCAACGCTGCACGAGCTAAAGGAGAGATTAAACACCAGGATCAGCAGGTGCGGTTCTACCCAGATTTGGCCACAGGAATCCAACAATTGAGGAAGCAGTTTGATCCCATACGTAAGGAGCTGCGCAACCTTGGGATTCGTCATGGTGTAATCTATCCTGCGAGACTGCTGACCACGTATGAGGGCAGAACCCACATCTTCAAGACCCCAGAGGAGGCGCAGGAGTTCATCAAGAAGATCAAAGAAGAAGAAGAGACTGGTGGGAGCTAAGCATGAACAAAATATAAGGTAGAATAATTAAGCATTTGCACAGGCATCTGACTGACTTGAAGTAAATAGCAAGTTTACAAAATATAGATTGTATTATATATTAAAAAAAACAAAAACAAAACAAACAAAAAAAAACTATGATGTACAAAGTTGTTAAAAATTTTGGAGTTAAGTTGGAAAACCTACAGAGGAGAGTTAATGTTACGTCATTAAAAGCAGTAGAGTTAGGGTGATTGGGAGGATGAAGAAGGAGTGGCTTAGGCTGTTCCCCGTGGGTGTGGAGCGGTCGATGGCTATATCGGGAGACGGAATTTTTCTTTTGATTTTGGGGGGTTCGCCACAAGTGTGGGAAGGGGGAATTTGTTTGTGTGTAGTTTGTAGGATGAATGTTCAACCACTCATGTTTTTGCTTCTCTGTATGAGCATGTTTACACTGCAAGGTAATCCCAAACTCTCTATTGATCATAAACCAAAGTGTTAATCTTAATTTAACTTCATGGAATTGCAGAGGTCTACAAAATTTAAAAAAACTTAAACAAGTTATGAATAAAATAAAAGACATGGGTTCAAAAATTGTGTTTTTACAAGAAACTCATCTAATAGAGGAGGATATAAAAAGAATTAGGAGTAGATGGCAAGGAAGTGTCTTCACCTCATCATTCTCATCCCGGGCCAGGGGAGTTATGACTCTCATACATAAATCAGTCCCTTTTCAAGTGAAAAATGTAATTGGAGACAAACTTGGAAGATATGTAATCATTCAAGGTTCTTTGCGATTAGAAAATATAAATCTTGTGAACTTATATGGTCCCAATATAGATGACCAAAAGTTCTTTGCTAATTTATTTCTTATTTTATCATCACTTACAGGGCAACATATAATAGCAGGGGATTTTAATTGTACATTGAATCCAGGTATAGATAGATCAACAGGACTGGATTGTACGCACAATGGATGTAGGATGACTATTAATCATTTTATGAAAGAATTGAGATTGTTAGATATATGGAGAGAAATGAAACCACAAGTTAAAGCCTATTCTTGTTATTCCAGTACCTACAAGACATTCTCACGTATTGATTATTTTTTGATTTCCACAGAATTAAGATCCAAGATTCAAAACTGCTTTTATGATAACATCGTGATCTCTGATCATGCACCCTGTTGTCTAATATATGTAGATAAAAAATTGACAAAGGATTCAGGTAGATGGCAATTTCAGCATAAATGGCTTCAGGATGAGGAATTTGTCAAGTATATAGAAAAACAGATAGACGAGTACTTTGACATCAATACTACACAAACATCAGCATGTGTAAAGTGGGAGGCTTTCAAAGCTTTTATTAGGGGACATATTATTAGTTATACAGGATCAAAATCTAAGAAGACTCGAGAGGAGAGAGATAAATTGGAACATAAAATGAAAAGTCTTCAGGAAAAAGTGTATGCAGGAAGTGATCCAAGGTTGGAGAATGAATTACTGATTTTGAGAGCTGAATACGACAAAAAAATCAGCGAATAGAGCTGCCTCGAGTCTTCTAAGATTGAAACAATCTTTTTATGAACAAAATCAGGAAAATTATTGGCATGGCAGATTAAACAATTAGAAATTAAAACACCAATTACTAGTATTATAAGTAACGGACAGGTAGTTATAGATCCTTTAGAAATTAACAGAGCCTTTAGAGATTACTATGAAAAATTATATGATACTAAAAATGAATTTGATTTAACAAAACTAAATGGGTTTTTGAACGAACTATCTATACCGTGTATTCCAAATGAAAACAGGGAGATATTGGAGTCTAAAATTAGTCAAGAAGAAGTTGGGCTAGCCATTGATAATATGAAATCAGGAAAAAGTGCAGGACCAGATGGTCTTCCAGTTGACCTTTATAAAAAATTTAAGAATAAATTAATAAAACCTTTTTTGGAAATGGTTTTAGAAGCATTTCAAAATAATAATTTACCATCATACATAAATAATGCCTTAATTATACTGCTGCCAAAACCAGGTAAGCCCTCTAATAAATGTGAAAATATGAGACCAATAAGCCTATTAAACGCCGACCTTAAGATAATCTGTAAAATTTTAGCAAGACGAATACAAGAAATTTTACCAAATATTATTAATCGAGATCAGAATGGCTTTATAAAGGGAAGACAAGGCTTCCATAATGTAAGAAGACTATTTAATATTATTTATTTTAATAAAGAAGCACCGGATACAGCTCTCCTATCACTGGACGCCGAAAAGGCCTTTGATAGAGTTGAATGGCCCTTTCTTTTTGAAGTCCTACAAAGGTTTGGACTTGGAAATAATTTCATAAAATGGGTTCAAATAATATACAATAATGCTACAGCAGAAATCCTAACAAATAATATTTCAAAACCAATAAAAATCAATAGAGGTTGTCGACAAGGCTGTCCACTTTCACCTTTACTGTTTACTATGGCAATTGAACCTTTAGCGATAGCGATACGTTTACATTCACAAATATATGGAATTAAAGTTGGACCAACAGAACATAAAATCTCCCTGTACGCCGATGACATAATTTTGTTTATGTCGAATCTAAAAAAATCAATTCCAACCTTGTTGAATTTAATAAAGAATTTTGGGGAAATATCAGGATATAAAATAAATAAAACTAAATCTTCAATATTAATGCTAAATGAGACCCAGAGAAATTACCCAGCCCCTGAGGTAAATCAATTCAATGTTGTAAATCAGTTTAAATATTTAGGAATCCAAATTGTGCCTAAGCTAGAATCAGTCGCCAGTGTCAACTATGAAGCCTTAATGTCAGATATCAATGAGTTAACTCAGAGATGGATGTCACTACCAATGTCGATGATCGGGAGAATCAATATACTTAAAAGTAATATTTTACCTAAAATACTTTATTTATTTCAATACATTCCCTTATCACCACCTTTAGATTTATTCTCAAGAATAAAAAAAAGTTAGTGGAATTTATATGGAACAACAGGAGGGCTAGATTACGTCTGTCTTTATTATATTTACCATTTGATCGTGGAGGTCTGAAATGTCCAAATTTTATGTTGTATTATTGGTCGGCACAACTGAGGTCTATGACATATTATTTTTCATCAAATGATCTCCCTCACTGGACTGAAATGGAATCATACAATTTACCTTTACCTCTTCCCATATTCATATACTCAGATTCGGCAAAAAAATTACAAAAACAAGTTAAAAATCCATTTGTAAAGCATATGATCAAAATATGGTGTGAAGCTAAAAACTATTTAAAAGAACCACAGTTATTGTCACAATTTAGTCCAATATGGGGTAATCAATATTTTAAACCAGGGACAGCGGACGCTGTATTTAAAGTATGGAATTTAAAAGGGATACAAAAGATTCAGGATTTATATTTGCCATGTGCAGATAACAATGTCTTTTGAAGAGCTGAGGATCAAATTTAATCTCAATAGAACACATTTTTTTTAAATATCTTCAACTTAGAAACTTTATTCGATCAAATCAAAATAAAGCTCTCACTCGACCTATTTATTCATCCTTGGAAAAAATGATGATGAAAGATAGTAAAAGAAAGGGTATTATTTCAGAGTTTTATAACTCATTGACACTATCTTCAAGTGAAAATTCACTGAAAAGATTAAACTACTGGAAAGAAGATCTGCAAACTGAAATTTCAGAGGAACAATGGGAATTGGCTAGTACAGAAGCTCAAACCAAATCAATAAATGTACGCCTTAAATTGATACATTTCAAATTGTTAATGCGGATGCATGTTACACCGGAGGAGTTAAATAAATATAACAAAAATATACCAGATACATGCACAAAATGCATGGAAAGTAAAGGAACTCTATTTCATTGTGTATGGGAATGTAGATTAATAAGAATGTTTTGGGAAGAGGTGAGGGTAACAATTGAAAAAATAATCTCAAAACAAATCATATTGAATCCTAAATTGTTTTTGTTGGGTCTGTACCCAGAAAAGCATAATTTTAATAAAAGTGAAAGAACATTCATAGACCTCAGTTTGCTTAATGCCAAAAAATGTATTGCACTATTATGGAAAAAGACTCATAGACCAGATGTGACTCAGTGGTTAAGACAGATGTTAACAAACCTTCCATTAGAAAGAATAACATATATACTGAAATCAAAGGAAATTGTGTTTGAGAATTTATAGAGACCTTTTATTGATTATGTAAAAAATTTAAACATAACTTTTGAAGAAGAAGGTGAATGATGTGTGTGGACCTTGTAAATTCCAAACTGGTGAACATAATATGTATACTTATGTATTGGATTGTCTAGACTAAACAGAGGAGCATTGTTGAAGATTTGATTTTGCTGGTGGGTGATGGTGTTTTTAGTGCATCTTTTTTTTTTTTTTTTGTAGTACTTTAGTGTTAGTGTTTGATTGTTTGTATCATGTTTGTTCAAAAAAAAAAAAAGGTTCAATAAAGATATTGTGGAAAAAAAAATAAATGGGAATCTGTAATGTGTGGAGGGAATTCAACCCCAGTGTAAAAGATTATACATTTTACTCAGTACCACATTCATCATACTCAAGGATTGACTATTTTTTTATGTTTAATAGAGACATTGGAAGAGTAAAAACATGTAAAATAGGACTGATGGATCTCTCTGACCACAGTCCGATCTATATGGACTTAACCTCTTGCACTTCGGTGTACCACGGGCGGACACGTCTCTGCGTCCTAGGGCGCACGAGGGCGTCCTAGGAGGCACTGAAAAAAAAAAAGAAGCTGCATTTCCATTCTTCCACTACAGACACAGCCGCGAACAGAAAGCCAAAGGAGTGCTTTGATTGGTTTAGATGTGATTGACCTCTCATTTGACTAATAAGAGCCTTGAATTGGGTTTCTGAAACCTTGAAGAACCAATGACTGAAAACCTAGCAAGAAGGACCCGCCTACCAACGGCTGCGAATACAGCGAGCCAATTGAAGCACAGTAGTTCGAAAGCGTGCCTCCCTTGCAAAATCTGTTTTGTTTTAGCCGCTGGGTGACACACACGCGTTTGCCAGTCTTTTTTTCTTACTACTGTTCTTATTTGTTTTGAAAAATCGTTCGCCAAAACCGCAATCATGGAAGCGCAAAACCGCAATAATGGAATTATGGTTTGACCGGGTTGCGTGACCAGAACCACGAGTCCGTAACAAGCGGACCAGCGTCATGTTCGTCTGACAATGAAGAAGAGAAGTTCGCCAGCGACACTGCTGTTGTGGACAGGTAAGTGTTATAAGCTAAATTATTCTTTATCCCTGAAAATTGTAATCAAAAATGACTTTTGACCAATCGATAAATTACAACTGTACGTAGTAGACCGCGGCGCACCGTGACCGCTGTGCACCGGGCGATGTCCGTCCTCTGTAGCGGGGGTGGGGGGGTGGGTGGGAGTTATCTTCTACATTACAGATATTTTAGGATAATTTTTAGTGCACTGTAGGTTATTTTTTCTTGTAAAAAAAAGCCACACATTTTTTACGTGGCATGCTTCTTTGTGTGTGGGGGCTTGTTTGTTCATTCATTCATTCATTCATGAATGAATAAACAACCCCCACACACCCACTCACACACAGCCCTGAGTGTCACCTTTCATTAGAGTCCAACATCAAGCTTCTATATTGAATCATTCAAAAGTTACAGATGTTTTTCCAAACTGTGCCATTTGGCACAATTTGGCACAGTTCAAAAACGCCTGGGAACAACCTGACAAAAAAGCTGTGTAATATATTCATTTTTTGTGGTATTGTTACAAAATTTTGACTTCAGCTGGATAACACTTGGTTCTACATTTCTGTTGCATTTTCCAGCCCGGATCTGACAGCTGTGTGTTATTTGCAAGCATTTGTATCCAAAAAAACACCCAGGCCAAATTTATTTTCTTCAAGTTCAGTACATTTAGATGACTGTTACTCAGTGGCCGGAGCACTTAGAGAGATTATGACTGTTTTGCCAAAAAATTCAAAGTGTTTTCTTTTAAATGAGACCAACCCCATGAAGATGCTGCAAAGGGTTGAAGAACAGCTTTTGATTTACTTTGGGTACGTTATTTTTAGGCGTTTTTAGGGAAACTGACCAGAGTGCAAGGGGTTAAATATCCAAAAATACACAAATAATACATTTTCTTGGAGGTTAAATTCAAATGTGCTGAAAGGACCACTGAAAGATGAACTGGAGTCAGATATTCTCAGACATTTGGAAGAAAATGATAATGGAGAAGTATCCCCTTTAATACTGTGGGACGCATGCAAAGCTGTAATAAGGGGAAAGATTATCGCAAAACTGGCACTCCAAAAGAAACTGAGACAAGAAAAACTAATCACATTAGAGTCAGAACTTAAGAAACTAGAAAAAGAGCACAAAGACAACACTCATTCTAATGACTCGCTCAAAATTAAGGAAATTAAAAAACAAATAAACAAGATCTACACAATAGTAATCCAGAAGAAACTTACATTTCTGAAACAAAAATACTATGAAACAGACTTCCGGTTATGGCTGCCACGTAGGACGGACGTGTCTCGCTCTGCTCTGCTCCTGGAGAAAAAAATCGGCAAATAACTCTCTCATTTGGGACAGAACGTATCCCAGCATTTGAGCGAGGATATGTCGGCGAAGCCTAAGGCTGGAAAACCAGGAAAAGGAAAAAGCGAGCCGCCGAAACAGTCCAAATTAACGGACTTTCAGGTCTGTGACGCAGCAAACAAAACTCCATATATGGCGGAGGAGGCTGGCGGCGGTGCGATTTCTGCGGGGAATGGCGCAGATGCGCTGATGGCTGCCATGAGTTCAATGAGAGCGGACTTTTCCTCTAGATTTGATGGGATTATGACAGCGTTGGAAGGAATAAGAAAGGAATTGGGTGACTGTGTAGAACGAACGGCGCAGATGGAGCTCCGTCTCGCTAGTGCTGAAGATGACGTCACCCGTCTTCAATTAAAGGTGCGCACTTTGGAAAAAAAAAATAAATCTCTGGAAGATAATATTTTGGATTTGGAATCTCGGTCGAGACAGAATAATTTGAGGCTGGTGGGTCTTCCAGAGGAATCAGAAGGTCGGGACGTATGTTCCTTTCTGGAAAAGTGGATTCCGGAGGTGCTGGGCAGCGAAGAGTTGCAATCAGCAGTGATTCTGGAAAAAGCACATCGTATTGGCCCACGGAGAGATAAGGGACCGCCGAGAACCTTAATTATGAAGTTTCTTAGCAACAGAGACAGGATGAAGATCTTCAACGCTGCACGTGCTAAAGGAGAGATTAAACACCAGGACCAGCAGGTGCGGTTCTACCCAGATTTGGCCACAGGAATCCAGCAATTGAGGAAGCAGTTTGATCCCGTACGTAAGGAGCTGCGCAACCTTGGGATTCGTCATGGTGTAATCTATCCTGCGAGACTGCTGACCACGTATGAGGGCAGAACCCACATCTTCAAGACCCCAGAGGAGGCGCAGGAGTTCATCAAGAAGATCAAAGAAGAAGAAGAGACTGGTGGGAGCTAAGCATGAACAAAATATAAGGTAGAATAATTAAGCATTTGCACAGGCATCTGACTGACTTGAAGTAAATAGTAAGTTTACAAAATATAGATTGTATTATATATTAAAAAAACAAAACAAACAAAAAAAAACAAACTATGATGTACAAAGTTGTTAAAAATTTTGGAGTTAAGTTGGAAAACTACAGAGGAGAGTTAATGTTACGTCATTAAAAGCAGTAGAGTTAGGGTGATTGGGAGGATGAAGAAGGAGTGGCTTAGGCTGTTCCCCGTGGGTGTGGAACGGTCGATGGCTATATCGGGAGACAGAATTTTTCTTTTGATTTTGGGGGGTTTGCCACAAGTGTGGGAAGGGGAAATTTGTTTGTGTGTAGTTTGTAGGATGAATGTTCAACCACTCATGTTTTTGCTTCTCTGTATGAGCATGTTTACACTGCAAGGTAATCCCAAACTCTCTATTGATCATGGACCAAAGTGTTAATCTTAATTTAACTTCATGGAATTGCAGAGGTCTACAAAATTTAAAAAAACTTAAACAAGTTATGAATAAAATAAAGGACATGGGTTCAAGAATTGTGTTTTTACAAGAAACTCATCTGATAGAGGAGGATGTTAAAAGAATTAGGAGTAGATGGCAGGGAAGTGTATTCACCTCTTCATTTTCATCCCGAGCCAGGGGAGTTATGACTCTCATACATAAATCAGTTCCTTTTCAAGTGAAAAATGTAATTGGAGACAAATTTGGAAGATATGTAATCATTCAAGGTTCTTTGCTATTAGAAAATATAAATCTTGTGAACTTATATGGTCCCAATATAGATGATCAGAAGTTCTTTGCTAATTTATTTCTCATCTTATCATCACTTACAGGGCAACATATAATAGCAGGGGATTTTAATTGTACATTGAATCCAGGTGTGGATAGATCAACAGGACTGGATTGTACGCACATTGGATGTAGGATGACTATTAATCATTTTATGAAAGAATTGAGATTGTTAGATATATGGAGAGAAATGAAACCACAAGTTAAAGCCTATTCTTGTTATTCCAGTACCTACAAGACATTCTCACGTATTGATTATTTTTTGATTTCCACAGAATTAAGGTCCAAGATTCAAAACTGCTTTTATGATAACATCGTGATCTCTGATCATGCACCCTGTTGTCTAATATATGTAGATAAAAAATTGACAAAGGAATCAGGTAGATGGCAATTTCAGCATAAATGGCTTCAGGAGGAGGAATTTGTCAAGTATATAGAAAAACAGATAGACGAGTTCTTTGACATCAATACTACACAAACATCAGCATGTGTAAAGTGGGAGGCTTTCAAAGCTTTTATTAGGGGACATATTATTAGTTATACAGGATCAAAATCTAAGAAGACTCGAGAGGAGAGAGCTAAATTGGAACATAAAATAAAAAATCTTCAGGAAAAAGTGTATGCAGGAAGTGACCCAAGGTTGGAGAATGAATTACTGATTTTGAGAGCTGAATACGACAAAAAATCAGCGAATAGAGCTGCCTCGAGTCTTCTAAGATTGAAACAATCTTTTTATGAACAAGGTGAAAAATCAGGAAAATTATTAGCATGGCAGATTAAACAATTGGAAATTAAAACACCAATTACCAGTATTATAAGTAATGGACAGGTAGTTATAGATCCTTTAGAAATTAATAGAGCCTTTAGAGATTACTATGAAAAATTATATAATACCAAAAATGAACCTGATTTAACAAAACTAAATGGGTTTTTGAACGAACTATCTATACCGTGTATTCCAAATGAAAACAGGGAGATATTGGAGTCTAAAATTAGTCAAGAAGAAGTTGGGCTAGCCATTGATAATATGAAATCAGGAAAAAGTGCAGGACCAGATGGTCTTCCAGTTGACCTTTATAAAAAATTTAAGAATAAATTAATAAAACATTTTTTGGAAATGGTTTTAGAGGCATTTCAAAATAATAATCTACCATCATACATAAATAATGCCTTAATTATACTGCTGCCAAAACCAGCCAAAACTGCTGCTTTTCAATCAAAAAATGTAACCTGCAACATTTTAAAGTTAATATACATGATCATGACATCAGTTTAGCTACAGAATTCAAATACCTTGGCATTGTACTAGATCCTCAACTCAAATTTAATCTTCATATAAAGAAAATTTCAAAAACAGTAAAAAAAAATCTGAACTGCTTTAAATTAATTAGATATTACATACCTTACGAAGCAGCTGCACTGTATATGCATTCTATGGTTTTTTCTCATATATCATACTGTTTGACAGTCTGGGCTCAAGCAGCCCCTTCCACAATAAGACATATAGGTTCATTATATAATCAAACCCTAAAAATCTTGGACAAAAAGCCCATTAGGTGGCATCACTGTAATGTTTTAAAAAAATACAACCTATTGAGTTTTGAGAGCTTCATTGACCTCTGTCTTCTGAAATTAACGTTCAAATGTTTCCATAAATCAGCACCCGAGCCACTTGCTGGTTTCGTCCAAAGACAGGACAGCAGCAGAGCCACCAGGAGTTCTGTTAACAATAACTGTAAAATATTCCACCGCAGAACCACATTTGGACAAACAGCTTTCTCTATAAAGGGCAGTCACATCTGGAACACAATGCCAAATGAAATTAAAATAATAACGGACTTTAAAACATTCACTAAAAATGTTAAAAACTGGCTGAAAAATAAACAAGAATGTACTCATGTATGAATTAATTTGTCTGCAAAGTGAGAGTGAATGAAGGGAAGGAATAAATGTGTTTGTTTATAGTGAGTGACGGAGGGAGGAAGGCCTGAAATAGGCAAATGTGAGTTATGTTATATGTGTTAAATGTGAGTCAGGCTGTTATATTTGTGTATTTATAATATTTATAATATTTATGTTAAATGTGAGTCAGGCTGTTATATTTGTGTATTTATAATATTTATAATATTTATAATTGTGTATTTATAATTTTTCTGCATTGATGTATGTGGTTATTGTGTTTATTTTTTTATCTTGATTCTTTTTTCTAAAGCCCATCCAGGGACAAGAGTTGCAAATTAGCTAATAGCTATACACTCTATGTGCAACACATCAGATTGATTGTCTTTGATTAATTGTCTATGTTTATTGCACTGTCCCTGTCAAATAAACTAATCTTCTACTACTACTACTAAATGTGAAAATATGAGACCAATAAGCCTATTAAACGCCGACCTTAAGATAATCTGTAAAATTTTAGCAAGACGAATACAAGAAATTTTACCAAATATTATTAATCGAGATCAGAATGGCTTTATAAAGGGTAGACAAGGCTTCCATAATGTAAGAAGACTATTTAATATTATTTATTTTAATAAAGAAGCACCGGATACAGCTCTCCTATCATTAGACGCCGAAAAGGCCTTTGATAGAGTTGAATGGCCCTTTCTTTTTGAAGTCCTACAAAGGTTTGGACTTGGAAATAATTTCATAAAATGGGTTCAAATAATATACAATAATGCTACAGCAGAAATCCTAACAAATAACAATATTTCAAAACCAATAAAAATCAATAGAGGATGTCGACAAGGCTGTCCACTTTCACCTTTACTGTTTACTATGGCAATTGAACCTTTAGCGATAGCGATACGTTTACATTCACAAATATATGGAATTAAAGTTGGACCAACAGAACATAAAATCTCCCTGTACGCCGATGATATAATTTTGTTTATGTCGAATCTAAAAAAATCAATTCCAACCTTGTTGAATTTAATAAAGAATTTTGGGGAAATATCAGGATATAAAATAAATAAAACTAAATCTTCAATATTAATGCTAAATGAGACCCAGAGAAATTACCCAGCCCCTGAGGTAAATCAATTCAATGTTGTAAATCAGTTTAAATATTTAGGAATCCAAATTATGCCTAAGCTAGAATCAGTCGCCAGTGTCAACTATGAAGCCTTAATGTCAGATATCAGTGAGTTAACTCAGAGATGGATGTCACTACCAATGTCGATGATCGGGAGAATCAATATACTTAAAAGTAATATTTTACCTAAAATACTTTATTTATTTCAATACATTCCCTTATCACCACCTTTAGATCTATTCTCAAGAATAAAAAAAAAGTTAGTGGAATTTATATGGAACAACAGGAGGGCTAGATTACGTTTGTCTTTATTATATTTACCATTTGATCGTGGAGGTCTGAAATGTCCAAATTTTATGTTGTATTATTGGTCGGCACAACTGAGGTCTATGACATATTATTTTTCATCAAATGATCTCCCTCACTGGACTGAAATGGAATCATACAATTTACCTTTACCTCTTCCCATATTCATATACTCAGATTCGGCAAAAAAATTACAAAAACAAGTTAAAAATCCATTTGTAAAGCATATGATCAAAATATGGTGTGAAGCTAAAAACTATTTAAAAGAACCACAGTTATTGTCACAATTTAGTCCAATATGGGGTAATCAATATTTTAAACCAGGGACAGCGGACGCTGTATTTAAAGTATGGAATTTAAAAGGGATACAAAAGATTCAGGATTTATATTTGCCATGTGCAGACAACATAATGTCTTTTGAAGAGCTGAGGATCAAATTTAATCTCAATAGAACACATTTTTTTTAAATATCTTCAACTTAGAAACTTTATTCGATCAAATCAAAATAAAGCTCTCACTCGACCTATTTATTCATCCTTGGAAAAAATGATGATGAAAGATAGTAAAAGAAAGGGTA
Organism: Pholidichthys leucotaenia; assembly: GCA_020510985.1. NCBI lineage: Eukaryota > Metazoa > Chordata > Actinopteri > Cichliformes > Pholidichthyidae > Pholidichthys > Pholidichthys leucotaenia. Next base: position 296,149,598 of record CM035841.1, on the reverse strand, counting down.
TTATTTCAGAGTTTTATAACTCATTGACACTATCTTCAAGTGAAAATTCACTGAAAAGATTAAACTACTGGAAAGAAGATCTGCAAATTGAAATTTCAGAGGAACAATGGGAATTGGCTTGTACAGAAGCTCAAACCAAATCAATAAATGCACGCCTTAAATTGATACATTTCAAATGGTTAATGCGGATGTATGTTACACCGGAGGAGTTAAATAGATATAACAAAAATATACCAGATACATGCACAAAATGCATGGAAAGTAAAGGAACCCTATTTCATTGTTTATGGGAATGTAGATTAATAAGAATGTTTTGGGAAGAGGTGAGGGTAACAATTGAAAAAATAATCTCAAAACAAATCATATTGAATCCTAAACTGTTTTTGTTGGGTCTGTACCCAGAAAAGCATAATTTTAATAAAAGTGAAAGAACATTCATAGACCTCAGTTTGCTTAATGCCAAAAAATGTATTGCACTATTATGGAAAAAGACTCATAGACCAGATGTGACTCAGTGGTTAAGACAGATGTTAACAAACCTTCCATTAGAAAGAATAACATATATACTAAAATCAAAGGAAATTGTGTTTGAGAATATATGGAGACCTTTTATTGATTATGTAAAAAATTTAAACATAACTCTTGAAGAAGAAGGTGAATGATGTGTGTGGACCTTGTAAATTCCAAACTGGTGAACATAATATGTATACTTATGTATTGGATTGTCTAGACTAAACAGAGGAGCATTGTTGAAGACTTGATTTTGTTGGTGGTTGTTGGTGTTTTTAGCGCATTTTTTTTTTTGTAGTACTTTAGTGTTAGTGTTTGATTGTTTGTATCATGTTTGTTAAAAAAAAAAAAAGGTTCAATAAAGATATTGTGGAAAAAAAAAAAAAAAAATACTATGAAACAGGTAGCAAATCGGCAAAATTACTAGCCTATAAATTGAGGAAACAACAAACGGAGAGAGCAATCTACAAAATCAGAGACCCAGTATCAAAGGAAATAAAATTTAGAATTCAGAAAATTCTTAAAAGCTTCGAGAATTACTACAAGAACTTGTACTCCTGCAAAAAACACAAAAACGCATCCGAAGCCTTCCAAAATACATTAAATCTTCCCCAACTTACTGAGTCACAAAATAAAAAACTACTGTCAGAAATACAACCTAAAGAATTAGAAAAAGCAATTATGAAACTTAAAGCTAACAAATCCCGAGGAGCAGATGGCTATACAGCAGAGTGGTACAAAACCTTTAAACAGCAACTATCTCCTCTCCTCCTGAAAACATTTAACTATGTCCTCCACACAGGGGAAATCCCCCGCTCCTGGAGAGAAGAGGTCATTGCAGTCATACCTAAACCTGAAAAGGATAAATTAGACTGCTCCAACTACAGACCAATCAGTGCGTTAAATCAGGACTATAAACTTTTTACCGCTATCCTTGCCAAAAGGTTAGAAAATATACTGACAGACTTAATTCATTTAGACCAAACAGGTTTTATAAGACAAAGACAGACACAAGATAACATTAGATGCACTTTACACATAATTCATCATATAAAAAAATATAATTTAAATGCAGCCATATTGGGATTAGATGCCAAAAAAGCATTTGATTCGGTTGACTGGTCTTTCCTATATAGAATCTTATCCAGTTTCAATTTTCATAACAACTTCGTTAGAACTATCCAGGCATTATATAAAAAACCAACAGCTAAAATAAGGATTAACGGGAAATTATCATCATCTTTTGAACTGGAAAGAGGATGTCGTCAGGGCTGCCCCTTGTCTCCACTGCTCTTTGAAATCTTCATAGAACCTCTGAGCCAATGAATAAGACAGAATCAAAAAATTCAAGGTATTACACTTGGTCAGAAGGAACATAAAATAGCACTCTTTGCTAATGACATTTTAATATACCTGGGGCAGCCGGACATCTCGTTTCCAGAACTAATCTCAGTTTTTTCAGAGTATGGAGAGTTATCGGGGTACGAATTAAACGTGCATAAAGCCCAAATTTTAACATTCAACTATGACCCAAAACAATATTTACTAAGCAAATTCAAAACTAACTGGGAGATGGAATCTATGAAATATCTGGGGGTCAATATCCCGAAACAACTCAACAAAATTATAACACTTAACTACGATCCACTGATGGCAAAAATAAAATCTGATCTAGCAAGATGGAATATGATACCATTCTTGGGTACTGCACAAAGAATTGAAGCAGTCAAAATGAATATACTACCACGTCTTCTATACCTTTTCCAAACAATACCGGTAGAACCTCCCCAAAAAACATGGCAAGAACTGGACAGAAGGATCTCAAGATTCATATGGCAGGGCAAGAGACCAAGAATCAGATATAGAACCCTACAGCTAAACAAAGACAAAGGTGGGCTCGCGCTGCCAAATATCAGGGACTATTTTAAAGCCGCGCAAATTAAAACTTTAGTAGAGATATGTAACCCAGTCTACACTGCACAATGGAAGGAGATAGAATGCCAAATAATAAGTGACATTCCCCTACAGGCGATAATAGGGAACAATGCCTTACCTAAACTTTTGAATAACACTAACCCGTGGATAGAGACCCCACTAAAAATTTGGTTTAAGATAGTCAGAGAGAATCAAACTAAAGAACCCTATCGATTATTGCAATGGATTTCCTATGATCAGGACTTTACTCCTAATAAAACAGATACTAGATTTTAAAAAGTGGAAAGAGAATGGACTGATAAAATATTACGATTTTTTTAAAGGGCAAACTTTAAGAAGTTTTGAAGATTTGAAAAAAACAAGGTCTAGTAAATCAAGACCTTTACAGGTTCTTTCAGCTTAGACACCACATAAACAAAATACTTAAAAAGGAGGATTTGGAAAGGGCCCAGTCAGGTGCTCTGAAGGTTTTCTTAATGGCATATAAAGGGATCCCAGGGATCAGATACATTTCTAAAATATACCATGGTCTTCAAGACTTAAAAGGAGACAACACATCATATATGGGCTGCACCGTGGGCTGCACCGTGGTGCAGTGGTTAGCACTGCGGCAGCACAGTTTACCCTTGGCCGGGGGATCGTGGGTTCGATCCCAGCCCCCGACCAACAGTGATCTGTGTGGAGTTTGCATGTTCTCCCCGTGTATGCGTGGGTTTACCCCGGGATTTCTCCGGTTTCCTCCCACATGCCAAAAACATGCAGGTTAGGTTAATTGGAGACTCTAAAGTGGCCCTAGGTGTGAATGTGTGTGTGAATGGTTAAGCATTAGCGCCGTATCGTGGCTGCTTCATCCATCCAGGTGGTGGATGACCCTCAATTTCCCCTCTGGGGATCAATAAAGTATACTAAATCTAAATCTAAAAAAAAATATATAAAAGAGAGATGGGAAAATGAGGGGAATTTCACTTTACAACTGGAAATATGGGAAAAGCTAAATAAACAACAATGGAAAAGTACTTCATCCCTGCTGTGGAGAGAATTTGGATGGAAAAATTTGGTAAGATTTTTCAGAACACCTGCACAAAATAAATTTATTCGTAAAGGGTTGAATTGTTGGCGCTTGTGTGGTGAAAAGACTGCAAATCATTTTCATGTGTTTTGGTCACGCCCAGTTATCCACCAATATTGGACCAATGTACAGACAATATTGGGGAAAATATTCAAAGTAACAGTTCCCTTTTCTTTTGTAACTTTGTGTTTGGGTTTACTACCGGAATCACTGGAAAGACGAGGAGAAAAATACTTATTCACTGTTTTAATATTGGCAAGTAAAAAAGCTCTAACAAAAAAATGGATGTTGAAGGACTGTCCTACACCTGAAGATTGGATTAACGTGATTCAGGACATTTATTCGATGGAAAAGTTGACATTTGCACTGAGACAGGACATGGATGGGTTCTTGAACTTTTGGCAACCCTGGAACGCATATGTGTCTTCCATCAGATCTAATCTTTGACAAATACCATTTCAATAATGGCACCTCTCTTTGTTCAAGTGCTACTCAGATGCTCTTTTATTTTTCTGCTCTTTTGTTTTTTTTGTTTTCTTTTGTTCTTTTTTTAATTTCTCTTTTTCTTTCACTTAAAAAAAAGGGTGTTGTAATAATTTTTTTTTCCAATGTTGTCAAAAAACCAAAAAAGGGGGAATATGTGATGAAAATGTAAACAAGGCAATGCTGTAATGACATGTATACCCTTTACAAAAACTTAAATAAAAAAAAAAAAAAAAAAAAAAAAACTTTGTCCACCATTAATGTGACCTATAACCTGTACAACCCAATTGAAAAACAAACTTAAATCTTTTAAGGGGAAAAATAAAAAACTTACAATAACCTGGTTGCACAAATATGCTCACCCTTAAACTAACACTTTGTTGCACCACCTTTGGCTTTTATTACAGCACTCAGTCTTTTCGGGTAGGAGTCTATCAGCGTGGCACATCTTGATGTGGCAATATTTGTCCACTCTTTTTTGCAAAACCCTCCAAATGTGTTAGATTGCAAGGGCATCTCCTTTGCACAGCCCTCTTCAGATCACCCCACAGATGTTTAATCGGATTCAGGACTGGACTCTGCCTGGGCCATTCCAAAACCTTAATCTTCTTGTGGTGAAGCCATTCTTTTGTTGATTTTTGATTGTTGTCAATGTCAAAAAATGTCAGTGTCTCAATGACTTGTCATGTGCCCTTGAGCATCAATTACATCTTGACCATGATGTCTCATGTTGTTCACAAGTCGACATATTGTCTGCTGAGGCATGGCATTCCACTCTTCTTGAAGGGTGGCCCTCAGGTCATTGAGGTTGTGGGGTGCAGGGTTACGAGCCTCTATATTGCGACTCAGCTGATCCCATAGGTTTCCTATGGGATTCAGGTCTGGAGAAAGTGCAGGCCACTCTATTTGAGGTACCCCAGCCTACAGCAGCCATTCCCTAATGATGCAACCTCGATGAGATGGAGCATTGTCATCCATGATGTCATCAGCGTGGAATGTGGCCAAAGGACGTTCACATTTTGACATCATGAGACCAAGACGACACCTAACAACTGATCAACAGTACCTCGCCATTGCGAGGCTTCAAACAGGATGTTCTCAGAAGGAAGTGACCACTGAGTTTAGAGTGTCACAGAGTGTCATCAGCAGGTTGCAACAGAGATCCAGAGAGACTGGAAGAGTCACGGAAAGGCACAGACGTGAACGTCCTTTGGCCACATCCCACGCTGATGACTGCCACTCAAGTTCAGGCACATTTAAGGGAGGTGAGAAGCACCCAAGTGTCACGTCAGACCATTCAAAACTGTTTACATCAGCATGGTCTGCGTGCTAGATGACCTGCAAGTGTACCTGACCACACCACCAGGCACAGGTGCATCGTCTTGCATGGGCCAGGGAGCATTTACGCTGGACAAGGGACCAGTGGGCCTCAATGCTGTTCTCTGATGAAAGTTGATTCACGTTCAGCAGAAATATTGGCGATGTCAAGAAAAGCGCTATGCATTAGCCACTGTTGTCACCAGACAAGCCTTTGGTGATGGTGGTGTTACAGTCTGGGCAGGTGTGTCTAGTCAATACAGAACTGCCCTACACCTTGTGAATGGTACAATGACAAGCTGATACTATCTGAATAACATCATTAATCCAGTCATTGTGCCCCTGTATGAACAACACAGACCTAATTTCATCTTCATGGATGACAATGCTCCAGCTCATCAAGGTCACATCATTAGGGAATGGCTGCTAGAGGCTGGGGTACCTCAAATGGAGTGGCCCGCACTTTCTCCAGACCTGAATCCCATAGAAAACCTATGGGATTAGCTGAGCCGCTGTGTAGAGGCTCGTAACCCTGCACCCCACAACCTCAATGACCTGAGGGCTGCCCTTCCAGAAGAGTGGAATGCCATGCCTCAGCAGACAATAAGTTGACTTGTGAACACCATGAGACATCGTTGTCAAGCTGTAATTGATGCTCAAGGGTACATGACAAGTTATTGAGACATTGGCTTTTGTTTCAATAACATGTTTGCGATGAGGAAATCATCATTGCATGCTTCTACTTAAATGCCCTACTTTCATGGTATAATATCACTGTAGCGTGAACTTTTTACATTTACCATATTTCACCCAAAAGCCAAATACCCCTAACTTTATGTGAAAAGTGTGTGTGTGTGTGTGTGTGTGTGTGTGTGTGTGTGTGTGTGTGTGTGTGTGTGTGTACAATTAGGTCCATATATATTTGGACACTGACAAATTTTGTTATTTAGCCGTTTACTAAAACATTTCAAGATACAGTTATATAATCAATATGGGCTTAAAGTGCAGACTCTCAGAATTAATTTGAGAGTATTCACATCCAAATTGAAGTTACGGTTTAGGAACTGCAACCATTTTTATACAAAGGTTCCTCATTTCAGGGGCTCAAAAGTAATTGGACAAATTAACATTACCCTAAATAAAATGTTCATTTTTTTTTAGACTTTGTTGAGAATCCTTTGCAGGCAATGACTTCCTGAAGTCTGGAACCCACTGACATCACCCAACACTGGGTTTCCTCCTTTTTGATGCTTTTCCAGGCCTTTACTGCAGCTGTCTTCAGTTGTTGTTTGTTTGTGGGTCTTTCTGCCTTAAGTTTTGTCTTAAGCAAGTCAAATGAATGCTTGATTGAGCTGAGCTCTGGTGACTGATTTGGCCATTGTAGAATATTCCACTTCTTTGCTTTAAAAACTCCTGGGTTACTTTCGCAGTGCATTTTGGGTCATTGTCCATCTGTACTAGGGATGTACGTTTTCGATAAATTCATTAATCATTACTTGATTCACCTTATCAATTGATTAACGATTAATTGATAAGTTGGCTGCACGGTGGCGCAGTGGTTAGCACTGTGGCAGCACAGTTTACCCTTGGCCGGGGGATTGTGGGGATCGTGGGATCGGGGGTTCAATCCCAGCCCCCGACCAACAGTGATCTGTGTGGAGTTTGCATGTTCTCCCCGTGTTGCGTGGGTTTACTCCGGGACTTCTCCGGTTTCCTCCCACATGCCAAAAACATGCATGTTAGGTTAATTGGCTGTTCTAAATTGTCCCTAGATATTTGTTTCCTATAGGCCCTTAGAATAGAGGGTTAGTATTAATGAAAGCGCTTTGAGTGGTCTTTGTGACTAGAAAAGCGCTATATAAGTGCAGGTTAGTTAGTTAGTTAGTAAGTGGCAATTTTCCTTAAAATGCGACTTTCCCTCGGTACAATATGGTCTATCTATAACATATAAAAAGTGAATTGCTGTTTTTAATGTCCTGAATAAAATATGAACATCATATTCCTCAGGGGGCGGCTGAGATAGAATTTCCTCTAAGGAGGAGATATTTGGGGCTTTTATGGGTTTTGGGACAAAATGTTGTATCTGGAGAAATCAGCAGGGGTCATTTTCTAAAAAACTGGACCAGCAATGGGCATATTCTGGGTCAAGTGAGGATCTGGACCAAGATGTGATTCAAAACTTGTGCCTTATGGCTCAGAGCAGTGCTGGATGTCTATGACAGCAGTAAAAAGGATGTGAGTATAACAGATCTGTCGGTTGTGAACCAGATCCATTTCAGAGTCGGCTGTTATCTGTGTCTCCACCCTTCTGTGTACACAGAAAAGCAGCCACAGAAGTAAATAGCATGGAACAGAGCAAACATTAATGTCAAACAGAGACATTAATTCATAAAGTAAGAAATAATATGACTAGGAGGAGCTGAGGTGGGTGTGAGTTGCAAACCAGCTTGCAAATGCAACAAATGTAGACAGGCAAAAAATGAGCATATGTCACGATTTATTAACAGGAGATATAAAAAAGTATTAGCTAGTCCAATTTTGTCTGCCCCCTCCCATAGATTGTGACTTCCCAGTATGCTTTTGTTCTGTATATTTTGTTCTTTTCTTCTCTCCTTCGTCCCCCCTCAACCAGTCACAGCAGATGGCCGCCCCTCCCAGAGCCTGGTTCTGTTGGAGGTTTCTTCCTGTTAAAAATGATTTTTTCCTCTCCACCATCATTGAATGCTTGGTCAGAGGGGATCACCTGATTGTTTGGGTCTCTTTCTGAGATTTTGGGGTCTTCACAATATAAAGTGCAATGAATGATGTGCTATGTTGTGAATTGGTGCTATATAAATAAAGCTGAAGCTAATCCACCAGGTGACAAACAGATATAAAGTGGCTGCATAGTAAGAGTAAAGCTAGACATGAATTAAGGCTCTGCAGTGTTACTGGGCCAAGGACAAAAGTTTGAAGAAATCCCACACACAACTCTTTGGAGAAAAGTAATCAAACTAAACATCAAGTGAAGATGAAGAAACATGTGGACTGAGATGCTGAGCATAGATTACACTGTACAGCATAAAATGCAGCTGCCTTGTTGCACATTTGCAGCACATCATCATCATTTAGATGATTATTATTATCATTATTATTTTGATGATGATGCTTAAATTTTGTCACTCTCTTGCTCCTGTGCATTAGTGCCAACCTGGGAGTTGCCTGATGGATAACAAATGTGCTACATTCTTCAAGTAGATGGCTTAATTGTGTTAACGCTAATATGCTAATTATGCTAAAAGATAAGATGTCAAAGTAACACAAAGCTCTCAATTAGGCACATTCACAGCAAACAATGAATTATTTCCTCAGTGAGGGGGATGTTCTGTTTGAAAAGAATTCATCTAATCTCCTTTGTATGATAAAATCTCTATGTATGATATGATTAGTGATTGATATGAAGACATCAAACCTGTTAGAAAGGATCATCTCTGTGGCCCTCTATGGTGTAATCCAGCAGTCCATAACACTTCTAAGATGACAGAGATTAAGGAAGGGTCTTACCTCCAGTCGCTGCACCATCTCCCGGATGTCTTCTCCACAGTTGTCATGGGCAGACAGCATGATACATTCCCCGCGCTCATAGAAGATCTTTATGCTCATAATCCCTGAGGTCCATCCAATGACATCACGACAGGAGCAGTTGAACACCACATTCTTTGATTCCTCTTCGATGAGCACAATGAACTCATTGGATATCCCAAGCAAACAGTCCACATCTGTCGACTGGCCAAAGTCCCGTGCTTGCACGCTCCAGGTGATTGCTCCCACGCTAAAGAGATGTGCATCCTTCCTGGGTTTCACCTTCTCCTTCTTTTTCGCCCCGAGGTTGATGAAGCTGAATTTGACAGCTGAGTCTATTGTAGCCGTACTAACAAAGTTCTCGGCTAAGTCCTTCAGGTACTCCTGCCGTGTACGGGTTGCCATGGCTCGAAATTTTTCCGACTTATGGGCTGCATTTTCTCCATTGATGACCTTGGCAAGCAAGAAGTCCCTGAAAACTGCTGACTTTGGAAAAGTGACAGACTTAGGAATAGGGGGACCAAAAGGAGGTACATCCTTAGATCTGGACACAGCAACACTGAAAAACAGAAAATATTTAAACAAATGAAGACGTATTATGGGATGTCATTTAAACAACACTAAAATAATACAGCTTTTAGTAAAATAATATCTGATGAGACTAATCCTACTGTGTTTAAATGCTCTGTTATTAGTAAGAGTCGCCTTCAGAAACACTCACGGCATAATTCACACATCATAATTTCAAAGGGTGTCTGAAGATAATAACTATATCATCACTGAACAGATGAAAAGAGCCCAGTGAGTCCCACACATTACTATGAAGTCCCAACAGAACCCACAGAAATAACAGAGTAAGTCATTATTATTATCCCTTCAAATTAACTGCTCTCAAAAGTTCATACAGAGCCATTTTCACAGAGACTCTTATGAAAAGCACATCAGAAGATCAACACACTCTGCTGAAGCGTCCTCAGCACATTATTTCGCTTTTAATACCAGGGTAGAGTGCTTTAATATTTAGTGCTTTCATTCAACTGTACCAAAGTTGGATATTTTTTAACTTTCTTTTCTTCAGCAGTTGGAAAGAAAAAATTGTATATTCAGAGAGCCTTGCAGGCATAGTGTGTGCTCGCTTTATTTACCTGTAACAGACATTATCAGTGCACGGGCTGTGGACTTTGACGATGACAAAGACATGCTGGAAATGAGAGCGGATGTTTTTTGGAGTGAATGGAAGGGCCCCGGGCTCCTGGAATACTATTGTGACAATATCGTTCCCAATGTGCCTCTTCCTTAATAACTATAAAAAGAAGAGGAAACAGAACAAGAAAAGGCATCACATACAGGGTGAATAAAGCAGGAGAGATACAATAATTGACAGATCTAATCAAGATTTAGTTAGAAATAAACAAAATTGACACCGTTTCAATGCAGGTATCAGTATAAAAGGAGGGAGACATTCCCACTGAGTCTGCTGACAAAGAGCAATATCTGTCTTAAGTATGTGACAACCTCCAGGGTAGAAAAATTAATCCCCTGCAAGAGCCAAAATAGCAGTTTGCCTAACAACCACTTAAGGTTGGATCCAAACATGCTCAATCCCCACACACCATCATGTTAAAATACCCAGCTTTAGAAAAGAAAAACACGCTTCAAAACTGGTACAAGAATGCTTTTGGTTTTTATGGCAGATGTGCCTCTTTCTACAAATAGTGAATATTTGCATTCACCAAACCACATGTTTTAAGAATTAACATCTGTATTGTTAGAGACAGTGTTGCTTTAGGTGACCTCACCTCAGGTTATACAAGTCACTGACCTTAATCTGTGCTGCTGTCTTTTAGACCACTATCACGCTGTACTTTAATAATTTATTCAGCAGGCTGTAAATATAAACGCGTCTCACAAATCAAGCTTACTATTAGCTGACAGATCATTTAGAAATCAATCGATAAAGATTGTTATAATGTCCCAAAATAAGAAAACCAACAACTGAATAACCCTGTATTCTCATAGCAAAGTCCTTGCTTCATAAGTGTTAAAAAACCCTCACTCAAATTAGGATTCTGGGTGAAGCCCACATACAGTATTGAGCCAAACTTAATTCATAATACTTGTATTGTTGGCTTGTAGAGCTCATTAAGTCCATTCTCTGGCTGGTTGTCATTGAGGGTCAGCAAGAGCCCGAAACAAGCCGGATTAGAGGGTGCTGGGGTGAATTGAAAAGGGATGAAGGAATGAGCGGGTCATGCTCCTCTTGGGTTTGCTGGAATATTACAGCCAGGGATTAAATTAAACTATCCATTTCATGAAGCACAATTGGAAGCAGTGAAAAGAGAAGAGGAAGCCTCCCCCTCCCCAATTTCCCCAAATCCTGCCAATCACATCACTTACAGGCGCTTCAAAGATTGGACACTTTTTCCCTCTTTCCATGACTTTGACTGTGGAAAATTCTCCCTCAGTACAGTATATTCACCATTAATGCCTCTATGGGGGTTGTACTCCTAAGCTTCATTTTTGGATTAAAAACTACTTCCATACCAGCAGTGCAGAGACAGAACCTTTAATCTGAGTTTTATTGGGCCATTGCTCACCATCTACATCCACTTAATTCCACTTGTTAGCACACAGACACAGAGGTCCATCTAATACCACGTCTGGCCCAGCCCCTGGGGACACACTGATTAAAATCCTGCTATGGGGTACTGTTGCTATGGCAATGCTCGTGCTTTCAACTGATAGGTCATTACTTTGGCAAAATGAGTCTCTGGGGAAGATTGGCAGGAGTCAGAATTAGAGATATCCTAAAAGGAAGCTGCTCAGGGACTTATTACACCCATTAGGCAGCAGACCATCGACACGGAAGAGCAAACATGGTGGTCTGCTGTTGGGGATAGAGGACGAAGCCTACAGCTTACTGACCTGTTGTCGGTTGTTGGGCGTGTAGGGGAGCATGGTGGATACATGAAACATCAGCTCGTAGTCCTTATACGTAGTGTAAAGAGAGTGTGTGCCGGTAGAGTCAGCTGTGAGAGAGGACAAGGCTGTTAGGGACAGAAAAAATCTCTGGAAAAGCAAAATGAAACAATACAGAGCATCTGGACTCAACAGGACTAGGAGTGTGTGGGCTTGTGCATATTTAGTTTGGCGTGTGTGTGTGTAACGTGCGCTTAATCTTACTCTTGTTATCCAGCTGCGCTCTGTACTTGGTGAAGCCTTTGAGCCGCACCCTCTGACCGAGAAGATCCAAGAACTCATCCAGAGCCGGCCCCGCGCTCTCATTGTTGTACATCTCCTCTTCCGTGCTCTGGCCCGCCTTGCAATAGAGTACTCCAACTTTGTGCTGGAAACTTAGCTGGAATGAGGAACATACACAGATACCTGGTGAGTATCTGTTGCCGATGTATCACACGCACCACACCATGCATGCTGTATATTAAGTGCTCAAAAGCATGGCAGTGCCCACTTTCCATCATGTCACAGCTAATGTAAAGGCCTTCATAAGCATTTTAAGAGGGAGCTGAAATCCCCTTTTGTGAAGCCAGGCTATGAACTCTCAGCAGCTCTCAGTGGAGCGTAAATCAAAACGAGCTATTAGCTGCTACTTAGGAGCAGCTGCGGAGCAATGAGGGAGTGAATTACAGACAACATACTGTACAGGAGAACAGCTCTGGCTTTTGAGAGAAACTGCACAAGCTCTTGCTCAGGGGTATGCAACCTGCAGCCCCAAAGCTGCATGCAGTTTTACAGGAAAGAGTCTGATATCTATGAGTAAAGCTACAAATTTAGGAGAGAAGAAAAAAAAAAGAAATTTTCAACAAAGAGAAGTTGCAAATTCACAGGAAAGGTTGCAAACTTATTTAAAAAAATGAAAATATAAGAGGAAAAATCCCTCACAAATGTACAAGAAAACATCTGCAGATCAGCAAGAGAAAAAGTTTCAAATTTAAAAGAAAAAAGTAATAATTCATAAGAAAAAGTTGTAAAATTACTGGAACAAAGTCAGAAATTTACATGAAACAGCTGCAATTTTACAAGTAAAACTTGAAATTCATGTAAAAAGCTGCAAATTTAGGAGGGAAAAAAATCAGAAATTTGTAAAACTAAAAAGTCAAATTCTTGTGAAAATGTAGCAAATTTATGCAAAAAAGGTTGCAAATGTAAGAGGAAAAAATACCAGAAAAGTCTGCAGATTTACAAGATGAAAAAGAAAAAAAATTACAGGAAAAAGTGAACTTTACATGAAAAGCTGCAAATTTATGAAAAGAATGTTTGTTAAAAAAAGGCTGCAGCTTTACAAGAGGAACAAGATATAAATGAGAAAAAAATTATTAATAAGCTGCAGATTTATAACAAAAATTGCAAATTTAATAACAAAAGTATATAGATTAATCTTCATTTAACATTTAAATGTGCTTTGTAGCTTCATGCTGATTTTCTTTTCTTAAAATGGCTCTTTCCATATGTATGTGGCGACAGTAGTTCAATACAACAGCAGCTGAAATAAAAAAAAATCTGTATAACAAAGGTGCACTAATACAAACATACTCATATTCACTGAGAACAATATATAGATATATTAAAAAAAAACAGCAAAATCTCACAACTTTTTGTCACAAACATTAATACCCCCCCCCCGCCAAAAAAAAAGAAAGCCCTGCTTGATATGAAGTTGTCTCCTGAAGAAAATAAAAAGACCTGGACCGATTCATCTTGCTCGACAGAAGTAAGGAGCCTCTCCACCAACATGAATTTTTTACAGCTTACAGCTTTAGCAAAGAAAAAAGGGTCAAGGGGATAAATAAATATGAACAGGCAGTTCTGTGCGTCTGACACCTGTTGCCCCATATTCACAGCTGCACCTTTATCCCGACCCAGGGTCAATGTGTCAATACGGGAAGATGAAAAGGCTCTTCTAAATGTGAAAGCTCACAAATAGTCTTTCTACTGCAACAAAGTGGAATTATCTTTTTCCTCCGTTGCAGGTTATCATTTCCTAGTGCGCTGCTGACACCGTTGTCATGGTGACTTTCTCTTTCCCTGGAAGCTTGGCACTAAAGCTCCTGTGGTTACCGAGAGCTATTATACCATCAAGCCCAGAGGAAATGGCATCATGTGCAATGATGTGGTCTTCTATTTTTTATCCTGTATTATATGGACTCGCTTAACCTCCTGCCACTCTTAACAGGATGGCCGGTGGGGAGGACAATCACATTGCCCTTTGGTGTGAATTTGTCACTGCTTGAAAAGTGCAGGCACCTCAGGACACATGACAAATATATAGATTAGTGGCACTCCTGAGGTGAGAGTTATTGTGTAACTGCCTTTGATGTCTGTTTTTTTTGGTAGCATTAGCTTCTGACAAGGTGAGGCAGACTTCGGGGGAAAAAAAATGTTTTTAACAATGTTCCCTTGATCTGTACAGAGGTGTAGAGGACTAAAAACTGTATCCCGGTCCTTCTTAAAAAGACACATAAGCACACACAAGAATACATAATGAGTGGATAAAGAAATTAGGGCAGTGCTCTCCCTAGAGATGTACATGAGGGAAACAGTCGTGTCCCAACACAGTGTGCTGCACCGCTGTGACATCTGCCTGCACTGCAGAATCCTGATGCAGCAAAAAAAAAAAAAAAAAAGGAAAATATGGCTCTTCAAACCTGGCGCCAATCCTCTCACACATTACACAAACAGGTACAAGTTCTGCAAAGACATCATCTGAAAAGAGGGCCCCGTGACTCCACATAGTAGTTTTTATCCTTTAATGAGCCAATGTTTAAATAAATGTTTTAATGCTTAAACTTGTGCAGCTGATAAATGATTTCTATTTAATGAGAATTACATACTTTTCCAGAAAACCAGTTTAAACAGGCACAAATGATACCAGTGATTCCGTAAAAAAAAAAAAATGATATGTGATTTCTATCATCACCCAAAATCGCATTTATAAATCTTATGAGCTGCCAAATGCTTTTCCCAGTCCGTGTGCAAACAGTTTATTCACTGTGATCTAAACTACATTCACATGTGCTCTGTTCTCTTCTTACATCCAGGGCCATTACTGCAGTCTACAGCCTCACTTTTAGTCATATTGTTTCTGCAGAGCTGATGAGGAGGATATTAAGGAAAAAGCTCCAGGGTACTCTCACTCCCTTTATCCAAAGCAAAACAAGACATCTAAAACACCCAGCAACTCAAACACAGAGAGGTTTTAACATCCCTTGAAAGTGCTTGTTTAAAGCGCTCTATACAGTGTGTGGTAGAAGAGAAACAAACACTCATATGTAAAAAAGTGGGTCAGAGAAATCACCACGCTGCCGTTCTTCCAGTCCAATATTAGCTCCTTCAATGGGGTGGTCAAAGTCCAGCTTGTTGAAGAGCTAATTAAAGAGTGCTCGACATATGGAGCATGTACACAGCATGATCAACATAAATGATTAAAACAGAGTGCACAAAAATAACGCCATCCAAATATAAAACTGGCTTCCACTGGGTGTTTGGTTTGAGGTCTATGAGAGGCGTCAAGACAGCTGTAAGTCCCACTTAGGCCTCTGTGCTTTCCCTCTGAAAGCAGTTCCTTAGTTTATCTGAATGCCCCCCCCCCCCTCCATGGTGTCAGTTTCAGTCTTCTATCAAAGTCTATATCTTCAGAGTGAAACCAATGGGGAGCTGCCATGGCAGTTCCCAAACTCTCCTATCAGCTCTTTAACATCTGGCAGGGAGAACTTCTCAAAGCCCTGAGAGTTACTTGGCCCATATTGGACACACAAAATCTCATCAGGAGTGTGTTTAACCCTCTTAAAAACAGACTCCCGGCTCTTGTTTACTTGTGTAACAAAATGCTCATACACAAGAGAGTCTTGGCTGACAGTTTCTATTATGAGAACCTTTCCCCCGTCAATTGGAGGGATAGGCGCATACTAACGAATGTAATTAAACTAATAAGCAGCCAATTGTAGATAGTAAGACAAGCAAGGCAATACTTCCACTCTCATCTCCATCTTTCCTCAGTTCATTAGACGAGAAATTAAGGGACATGGGATCACGCAATGAATCTCTCAGACAACAGTGAACATGAAGAGCCCGGGCCACTATTAGCAATTTTATTCAAACGGAGATAATACAAGATGACACCCTTCTCCATCTGTGCAGAATCCCAAATCTCCTGCTCTTGGATGAAGTGAGTTGTCAGAAATGTGTTGAAAAATAGTCAATGGTGACTACAGAGAGCAAGGCGCTAATACTGGTTCTGTTTAAGGGAGATATTGTCTGTGCCTCCACCTGGGCGTCTGTGTTATCTGCCTGTAATAAGCAGCCTACACATTGGTTGGAAGAAAAGGGTGCTGCTACCTGAAGTTAATCTCTCCCCGGTTCCCTTCTATGGCTGATGATGCAAATGTCAAAAGTGGGAAAAGATAGACATTAAAGACGGTCTATAAGTTATACTTTCATTCACATAACATTAATGCTCTTACAAGAACGTGATGGCTTTACCTTAAAAGAAAAAGTGAAAAATATACAGTATGCATGAATATGCTATGCTTTTACCCTCCTCTCAGGATGGAAAGTTTCTTTAATTAGATGAAAAAAATAGTGCACTCTTACCCTGAGCATTAAACATGAAGTGAAATCAAATCCTTTTTATTCTTAGTTTAAAACCTCTTAACATTCTGGTGTTCTGCTCGTGGGATGTTTTATATTGACTGGAAAATGGCTGGAATGCTAAGGGGTTAACAAAAAGTCACCACCCAATTGTCATGCTATATTGCTTCTGCTTCATCTGGACAAAAAACAAATTACAACAACAGAAATTATTGGTGTTACAGTGACAAATAAAGTCACAAATTATTTTAAACAGCTGCTTTGAAAAAAAAAAAAAAATCTTCTAGCACCTCCTGGCAACACAGAACCATTAAATGAACCCAGATCACAATATTTTTTCATTATCATCAGCAAAAATCTAAACACAGTTCATGAGGACATGGAGATGAGTACGTTACTCACCCCTTGCTCATCCAGCTTTAAGAGCTGCTCTGGGACTTTGGGCGTGTTGATGGCCAGTCTCAGACTCTGGATATTCAGCTCTGGGATGACGTACTCCAGCACCTCTTTGAGTGGGAGACCTCGGGCGGTCCCATGTCTCGCTGTAGATGGGATGGCATCTTCCAGGATGGCTCCACGGAGGGTGGTCAGCTGGCAGGAATGTTAAATGGTGAGCATTTGTCTAGTCAAGTTTAGCGCTGCAGTGGGTCATATGCACACAAGCTTGTAGAATATGTCAGTGTTAAGTCTGGGGCTGAACTCACACAACGTCTTAGCACGTCACCCCTGGAGGGGATGGCAGAGTAGAGTGACTACCCTGTCCTTGAATCTGCGTGTGTTTCTGCACACTGTAAAAAAAATGATGGCACATCACAGTGGGAGCCGTCTATCTGCCTTGTTATTTAGGGGGGTGGTTAGCGATCTGCAGCACTTTTGACTATAACCAGTGACTCCCTGTGACTTTAGCCAAATACTTTAGAAAAATTATATGGAAAAAAAAAATCATGAAATACAGTAAATTTATTAAGGAATAGTAGCAAATCTACAAGAATAAAGTGATAAACTTACAAAAACAATGCTGCAAATTTGCAGGAATAAAGTCTAATTCCAAAATTTGCAAGAAAAAACTGCCAAATGTACAAGAAAAAGATGAGTGCATTACCAAAAAAAACCATTGTTTCCCCTCTCAAATTCAGTAAATTTAAGGGGAATAAAATCACAATGTTGCAGGTATAAAAGTCTCAAATGTATGAGAGGAAAAGTAGCAAATATGAGGAAAAACAGTTCTAAGGTTATTAAAAAAAGTTGCAAATCAAGAGGAAAGTCACATATTAAAATCAGACCATCAATGACAGAGGAGCTTATTCCGACCTGATGAAACCACCGCTAGAGTGCTCAGACCTTCTGATCGTGCGTGCGAGTGAGTGAGTGAGTGAGTGAGAGTTTGGTAAGCACTGGGACAACTGTCTAGGAGAAGTACCGTGAAATGTGCACGGCTGGATGGACAGATGGCATACCATCACATTAGCACCTTTCAGCTTCACCGGAAGGAGCTAAAAACTATCAGGAAAAAAATCACAAATTTGTTGCTGCTCTGCCTGGTCTGATGCCCCCGCGACCTGGATCCCTGGATAAGCAGTAGAAGATGGATGGACAAATTTAAAAGTAAACACAGAAAACAAGTTATAATTAAAACTGGGCTGTTTAACATTTATTCTGAGAATACTAGTGCATCTAAAAAAAAATCAGAACATCATGATTCAGTAATTTATTAATAAAAGAGTTAAGTCATTATCATCACAATTGAATACAAAAAAGGCTGGAAATAGTTCATTTTATATGTGATAAATATAGTAAATATTAAAGTTGAACATCCATCCATTCATCCTCTACTGCTTATCTGGGGATTCGGGTCGAGGGGGAATCAGTCGACACAGCAGCCTACACTTCCGCCCGGTTCACATAGCACCATGATCCCTCCTGCAGGTGGTGAGTCCACTGGAGGGTGGACCCATGTGCCTCTTTCGGGTACACTGGGTCCTTGATGTAACTTTTTCATGGCGATACACTGGACTACTCTTAGTCTGGCCCTTAACCCAAGACCTGTTTGCCTTGGGAGACCCCACCAAGGGCAAGTTGCCTCCGAGAACATAGCTCATTCAAGCACTCAAACCCCTCCACCACGATAAGGTGGTGATCTACGGAGGGGTAAAGTTGAATGTTTTTCAATTAATTTATTAAAGAAAATAACCTTTTCGCTATATTTTAATTTTTTGAGATGCTCTAGTACGTTCTGAAGTTCCATGAAGATTTTTCTGTCCAAAAATTGCTCAAAATGGATTAAAAGCTACTGACCACTGATTTAGGTAAATGACTCAGTTTTGAGTCCATGATGGACACAATAAACCAGACTGTCAATGAGGGAGTAACTCATTCTGGTCTGACAAAAATCACCCCGGGAGTGCTCAGATCTCCTGACCACTGACCTTGATCCTAAGTATAGTCTAGATGCAGACTCATCTAATTAAAGTCAAGGTCAGTGGTCAATCATAAATGTCCAGATCTCCTGACCTTTGACCTTAACCTTGAACACAACTTGGATGCAGGCCCGCCTGAGGATCATTGTGAGTGTGTTTGGCAAATATCGAGGCAATTTCCTAGGAGGAGTAGCGATTTTTTGGAAATTACGAAGTGTCCAGATCACTTGACATTTGACCTTGACCACAACTTGCCTAGGAGGAGTAGCAATTCCTGTGAAATGTGGATGGATGGACAGACAGATGGCTGGACAAACGGTCAGATGGACAAATGGATGCCATATCATCGCATTGGCTCCTTTCGGCTTGGCCGGAATGAGCTAAAAACTAAAATCCTAAAGAATTAATGTAAGTTAACTGCACTAGACATTAGACATTTTTTTATTCTGAAGTCTACCAATGCTTCAGCTGTTTCTTAACACCCAAAATCTAAGCTGGTGTGGTTGCCTGGAACATCCAAATTTACACCCACAAAACCAATTTCTATTCATACAGCCTTTGAATGTTGAGTGCCAGTGCTCAACTGCAGTCCGAATTGCAGATCAGAGAAGAGAGACAGGGATGTGGGGCAGAGAGAGCAATGAGGCTAAATGATGGGAGTTGATGCAAATAGATGCTCCAGTGGTCAGGGAGTTAAAATATTGCTTGCGTGCCTCTTGCATGCCCACATTGACCCAGATTTATTGTTTCATCGTGAGAGCTGCTTTAAACCAAGAAGGTTACTGCTATCAGTGACATTTCACAGCCTCACGCATCTGTTGCACCTGAATTATTCAGTGTGTGAGACAAGCATTGATCATGGAGAGATTTTAGTGCCATGAGGGACACTGGTGCTATGCATTTCAGCTTGTAGATTAATCACGTTGCGTGTGCAAAAAAATGGGAAATCACACCAACTCTGGTACAGGCTGTATCAGTAGTTGTTTGACTGCTCAAGTGAGTCACAGCTGACAAAGATGCACTGGATGGATTTGGGCACTCAGAGGAGGTTTAAGGTCCTCTTGTTTCCAGGGTTACTGACGCATTCCTAGACTCTTGTAGTGCTTGAATGAACCTGAGATGGAGTGACCTTAACGTGTCTCTCTAAATGTGATGCGAGAAACATAAAATTGCCCATGTTCTAGCAAGTGAAACAGTTTTTTGATAGGGAGGTGGGTCATGCAGTATTCTCCAATGAGGCATCAGAAATAAGAGCAGTGAGGACAAAAGTGCACATCGGTTTATTACACCTACTTGACTGGTTCTGAAGGTAACCCTATAGTTGTACTGCATTCCTTCCTTCTCTTTTCCGTCATCCAGCTTCTCCCGGCGGACGCTGACTGCCACAGGTCCCAGATTATCATCCACCCCAAAGTAGTTCTGATGCTCTGGAAGTGAAGTAAGAAAGATAAAAACCGAATTAAAATATACAGTATAATACTGTAATGCAAAACCTAATTCCAGTGAAGTTGGGACACTGTATAAAATGTAAATAAAAACAGAATGCAGTGATTTGCAAATCCTTTTCAACCTATATTCAATTGAATATGCTACAAAGACAAGACATTTAATGTTTAAACTGATAAACTTTATTTTTTAATATTCACTCATTTTGAATTTGATGCCTGCAACATGTCTCCCCTCAAAAAAAAAAAAAAAAGCTGGGACAGGGCAGGGTTTCCTCCGGTAATATTCCGGTGTGGCGGGCCACCACCCTTGGAATTATGCTACCACTCCTAGGATATATTAATTTAAGAAAAAATATGAAAGAATGATGCTCCGCAAGCGTGCACACGAACAACGTGTGTGATTGTCATCTGCATGGAAGCGCCCCGCCCGCCGGCGCCCACATGACTGTTTCAGTCTGCAGGCAGAGTGTCTCTGTAGCGTTGCTGTCCGAGAGAAGCATGAGCTTGTTAAAGTATTTTAAATGCAGAAAAAGGCAGTGGAAGCATTTATGGTGGTTTTAACCCGCTGGTAATGGGAACAATAATGAAGACTCACTTAGCTAACAGGTGTGGTTAGGATTCATTGCAGGGAAAGGCAAGAGTGTCTGATGAATTGCTGAAGATTTACTTCACTTAACTAATGTATGTTTATTATTACGTACCTGGCAAGTTAAGATGACCAGAATTCAGGAAGTCAATGACTTTAATCCGTCAGCAGCCTTCAGACAAATTCAACCTGCCAACATTTGGATTTCAAAATAAGGCAGGTTTTATCTGGTTGGTGAGATTTCTAAAAAACTATAACTATATGGAAATATTATAACAGAAATAACTGCATCTTTGGTCATTTTAGTTAATTTATTTCTTTAAATATAATTTTAAGAATTATATTTCTTTGAATTCAGAGTTAAAGTTATTGTTCTGTTGTGGCTCTGAAAAATTATGGTCAAAAATTTAAATTGTAAGGGGAAAAAATAAAAATTTTGCCACATTCTGTTTCAAATTTATTTTTAAAAAAAACAGTAATTTTATAATAATCTGCTTTTGTCCATCAGACAGGCCTCTTCACTGTCCAATTTTAAAACTCATCTCAAAACCCATTCTCTGGCTTTTGACCTAGTTTGAGACATTGATTTTATTTATTCTTATTGTTTCAATTGCATGACTACTGTTTTGTTTGTGCGGTTTTGTACTTGTTTAGCTGTATTTTATTGCTTTTATTGTTTTTATGTTTTTATATTTTACAGTATTTATCATTGATGTACAGCACTTTGTGTCACCTGTCATTGCTTTTAAAGTGCTTTATAAATAAAGTTGGATTGGATTAAAAAAAGATTTTAAAAAATTAGCCGTAAAATAACTCACAAATTTATAATAAAGTCTCAAATGTACAAGAAAAGTCATAATTTTACAAGAGGAAATTACAAATTTGAGGAAAATGGTTGCAAATTTAGATAAATTTACAGAGAAAAGTAGAAAACTAAGAAAATTGTTGTAAATTTTGGAGAAAAACCTCAAACCTTCAAGACTGAAATCATTACTCAAGTTTTTAAGTGGGTGCTCTTTGTGCCCTTAACTCAACTAGAAAGTTTTGGTTGTTTACTTTTAATTAATTTAAAAGCACTGCTTTTACACGAGTAGAATTTCTGGCGACTATACCCATCTGTGATCATATAATGTAAGTATGCATGAGTAAATTACTAATACAAATGCTTTTTTCGCTTCCCTTTCCTACTTTGTCAGTGGAAAAAAAGAAGCACTAGAATAAAAATACAAAAAAATGCACATTTTTGTTATGTATGTAAATAGGGATGTGATTTGGGGTTGGGGAAATTATCTGAAAATTCAGCAGGGGGTCTGGGAGACGCAGTCCCCCAGTGGGGTCCGGGGCAGAGCCCTGTTGGGGGGGGCAAGGGAGGCAAAGCCCCCCGAAGCTCCTGGGTTTTTATGATTTTTAAGTACCAGAACTGTGCTTAAATGACATAAAACAAACAGCTGAATGCCACTTATTACTGTATAATATTGACTTATGTTCCAAGAAGATAGCATTCCTAAAATATTCCAACAAGCATTATCCATCACATGCTTTAACACTTGATCAAATCAAAATCAGTTAATTTTATCTATTCCATAATAGAAATAAAATTCATTCATACCATTACTTTTTATAAGATAAAATAAGATAAGCCTTTATTAGTCCCACAATGGGGAAATTCCAGGATTGCAACAGCACAGGGATAGCAACACTCAGAAGGCAAGAAAAAAACAAGAGCAGCTAGTATACATATGTACATATTAATATATATATATATATATATATATATATATATATATATATACACATACAGTATATATATATATACACATACACACACACATACACATATACATACAGTGGGGCAAAAAAGTATTTAGTCAGCCACCAATTGTGCAAGTTCTCCCACTTAAAAGATGAGAGAGGTCTCCAATTTTCATCATAGGTATACCTCAACTATGAGAGACAAAATGAGAAAAAAAAATCCAGAAAATCACATTGAAGGATTTTTAATGAATTAATTGGTAAATTCCTCGGTAAAATAAGTATTTGGTCACCTACAAACAAGCAAGTTTTCTGGCTCTCACAGACCTGTAACTTCTTCTTTAAGAGGCTCCTCTGTCCTCCACTCGTTACCTGTATTAATGGCACCTGTTTGAACTCGTTATCAGTATAAAAGACACCTGTCCACAACCTCAAACAGTCAGACTCCAAACTCCACTATGGCCAAGAGCAAAGAGCTGTCAAAGGACACCAGAAACAAAACTGTAGACCTGCACCAGGCTGGAAAGACTGAATCTGCAATAGGTAAGCAGCTTGGTGTGAAGAAATCAACTGTGGGAGCAATTATTAGAAAATGGAAGACATACAAGACCACTGATAATCTCTCTCGATCTGGGGCTCCACGCAAGATCTCACCCCGTGGGGTCAAAATGATCATGAGAACGGTGAGCAGAAATCCCAGAACCACACGGGGAGACCTAGTGAATGACCTGCAGAGAGCTGGGACCAAAGTAACAAAGGCTACATCAGTAACACACTACGCCGCCATGGACTCAAATCCTGCAGTGCCAGACGTGTCCCCCTGCTTAAGCCAGTACATGTCCAGGCCCATCTGAAGTTTGCTAGAGAGCATTTGGATGATCCAGAAGAGGATTGGGAGAATGTCATATGGTCAGATGAAACCAAAATAGAACTTTTTGGTAAAAACTCAACTTGTCGTGTTTGGAGGAGAAAGAACACCATACCTACTGTGAAGCATGGGGGTGAAAACATTATACTTTGGGGCTGTTTTTCTGCAAAGGGACCAGGACGACTGATCCGTGTAAAGGAAAGAATGAATGGGGCCATGTATCGTGAGATTTTGAGTGAAAACCTCCTTCCATCGGCAAGGGCATTGAAGATGAAACGTGGCTGGGTCTTTCAGCATGACAATGATCCCAAACACACCGCCCGGGCAACGAAGGAGTGGCTTCGTAAGAAGCATTTCAAGGTCCTGGAGTGGCCTAGCCAGTCTCCAGATCTCAACCCCATAGAAAATCTTTGGAGGGAGTTGAAAGTCTGTGTTGCCCAGCGACAGCCCCAAAACATCATTGCTCTAGAGGAGATCTGCATGGAGGAATGGGCCAAAATACCAGCAACAGTGTGTGAAAACCTTGTGAAGACTTACAGAAAACGTTAGACCTCTGTCATTGCCAACAAAGGGTATATAACAAAGTATTGAGATGAACTTTTGTTATTGACCAAATACTTATTTCACCGAGGAATTTACCAATTAATTCATTAAAAATCCTTCAATGTGATTTTCTGGATTTTTTTTTCTCATTTTGTCTCTCATAGTTGAGGTATACCTATGATGAAAATTGGAGACCTCTCTCATCTTTTAAGTGAGAGAACTTGCACAATTGGTGGCCGACTAAATACTTTTTTCCCCCCACTGTATATATATATATATATATATACTGTATATATATATATAGACACAGTGCGGAGCATTGTGGTTGGTGGATGTGCAGCAGAAAGTCTAAGCTCTCTCTCTGCGGATGGGGCGGGCCAGCTGGATGTCTTTGGGCATGATGGTGACCCTCTTGGCATGGATGGCGCGCAGGTTGGTGTCCTCGAAGAGACCCACCAGGTAGGCCTCGCTGGCCTCCTGCAGAGCCCTGATGGCGGAGCTCTGGAAGCGCAGGTCGGTCCTGAAGTCCTGAGCGACCTCCCTCACCAGGCGCTGGAAGGGCAGCCCTCGGATGAGCAGCTCCGTGGACCTCCGGCAGCGACGGATCTCTTTCAGAGCCACGGCACCGGGCCTGCAACGGTGAGGCCTCCTCACTCCGCCGGAGCGCCTTTTCGAGCAGCCTTGGTGGCCAGCTGCTTCCTGGGGGCTTTTCCTCCAGTAGATTTACGGGTGGTCTGCTTGGTTCTTGCCATCGCTCTTTATTATTCTGTCTTATATTTCCTGCACGCCGCCCAAACTCCAGCCCGGCACCTGCGTCGCTCCCGCTTCAGCTCTCCCGGTATGTCGAGCCTCTCCGTTAGCACCGGGTGGCGGCTGAGCGCTAGCTAGCTCCTCCCCGCTGCATCGTCTCCCGCTGTAAACAGAGGCTCCGTCCGCAGACTCGGGAGACCCCCGGGCGAGATCTGTGTGTCCGTGATACACAGAGTGAAAGGTGTGCCGGATCAGAAAGCCATCACCGGATCAGAAAGAAGAAGGAAGATAAAAAAGACTCAGAATTGAGCCGCTGTTGCAAAAGGCAGCCAACTCGTGTGGTGCCGGAACCGGAAGAGGATATATTTATAATTTCAGCATTCATTTCAGATCACCAGTTTCAATCTCCATTGAGTCTTGAGCAGTTCATTTTGCACAATCACTGATGTAGCCAAGTCTTAGAAATATTCAAAAGTTATGAGTCAATGTCCACTGTGCACTGTCAATTTCAAACTGTTTGGAATCATAAAAGTAATCTAACTAAATTGCTTTGCTACTTTTTTCTCCTCAACATCAATGTCAGGGCGCTGCAGGAGTTTTTGGGGATGGTTAACTTTTATTACCGTTTCCTCCCCCGCGCAGCCCAGCTCATACAGCCGTTGTACGCCGCACTCTAGAAACGGAAACCAGCAGACAGAGTCGACTGGACTCCTGAGCGGGAGCAGGCGTTCTGAGGTTAAAACAGCTCTGGCGAACGCTGCACTACTGGCGCACCCAGACCCGGCGGCTCGGATAGCGCTCACTACCGACGCCTCGGACATGGGTATAGCAGCCGTCGTGGAGCAATGCGTTGCCGGTTCTTGGCAGCAGCTCCCCTTTTTTAGCAGGTCTTTGCACGACAGTGAGCGTAAATACAGCGTGTTCGACAGAGAGTTTATGGCTCTCTACCTGGCCATACGCCACTTCCAGTTCTGGCTGAAAGGGCGCACCTTCACTGCGTTCGTGGACCACAAGCCGCTAACGTACTTAACGTACTTTATCCTCCTGGAAGATAAAAAAAAAAAAAAAAAAAAAAGCGTAATTCCGCGAATTAGCGGAAAAATCACATCCCTATGTAAACCATGGAAAAAAAAAAATCTGCAGGACAAAACGTGGCACGGTATTTTCTAACCTATTTGTATACCATCATAGACAGAGAGAGAACCTGAATTTGACAGAGCTCAGAGAGGGAAAGATGAGACAGACAAGATCAGCCAAGGAGAGGAAAGTGTTCAGGCAGAGGGTCCAGGAGAGTTGAGTGCAGAGGAAGGAGAGAAGGATGACACCAGTAAAAAGTCCAAATAAAGGACGTCTGGGTGGGACCCCAACTGGCCCAATATTCCAACATTCAAGCCTTGGTTGTACAATACTTCAAATGGTAAGTTCCATTAGGCTGCGTGTCCACCAAATGTGTTTTTTTCGCCGGACCCCCCTGAACGTCTTTTTTTCAGCATTTGAGTGCTGCACTCTGGAAAAAAAGTCTGTGCCTTGTATTGCTGCAACAGCTTGTCACTCACAGCTCAACACTTCGCTTTTCCTATGGTCAGACTTTCTACTTATTTTTTAATAGCAGTCTCTAAATAACAATGGACAGAAAATGTATTCTAGCATTGGTAGCAGCTCTGACTGTAAAATATGATGACACAGAAAACTGGAGTCTGAGTACAAACTGTCTCGGCGTCCTATGTCTAGTCCTTCCTTATTCTGATTGGCTGTTTAGAAAGGTCTGACATTGACAGCTCAGCTGCAGTTTGAAAAGTTGAAATTTTTTCAACTGCTGAGCGCCGCGACAAAAAGCAGCCACCGCCAAGAGCATTTCAGCGCCGAGGGTGCTCAGCACTGTAGACGCTGGACTACATAGAGAATGAATATAAAATAGTTGTTCACAGCTGAAAAAACCCGTTTGGTGGACACGCAGCCCTATGCAATGTTACTTTGCAAAATTAAAAAAAAAAAGTGTAAAATTAACATTCCGGTTGCAATCGTGTCATGTGCTTTCTGCTCCTCCTCCATCCCACCCCCCACCACCCGGAAAAATATGTTGCCACCACACCAAGGTCTTTAAGCCAGAGGAAACACTGCAGGGGCAAGAAAAGACTGGGAAACATGCTGACAAACATCTTTTTGGAACATTTCACAGGTGAAGTGGTTAACTGGAAACAGGTGGCTGTCATGATTTGAGTATCCCCGAAAGACTCAGTCATTCACAAGCAAGGATAGGGCTAAGTTCACTACTTTATGAACAACTGCATGGACAAATAGTTCAACAGTTTAAGAACATTTCTCAATGTACAACTGCAAGAAATTAAGGGATTTCATCATCTACAGTCCATAATATCATCAAAAGATTCAGAGAATCTGGAAACATTTCTGCATTTAAGTGGCAAGGCCAAAAACCAACACGGAATGCCCCTGACCTTCGATTCCTCAGTCAGCACTGCATTAAAAACTGACATCATTCTGTAAAGGATATTATCATGTGGGCTCAGGAACACTCCGAAAACCTTTGTCAGTTAACACAGTTCATTGCTACATCTACAAGTGTAAGTTAAAATTCTACTGTGCAAAGAGAAAACAATAAATCAACAACATCCAGAAATGCCACAGTTTGCTCTGGGTCCAAGCTCATCTGAGATGGACTGGGGCAAAGTGGAAAAGTGTGTTGTGGTCTGACGAGTCCACAAATTGTTTTTGGATATCACAGACGCCATGTCCTCCAGGCTAAAGAGGAAAAGGACCATCCAGATTGTTATCCTGTTATCCAAGCAATGGCTTTTTCAGGGACGTCCCTGCTTATTTCGGCATGACAATGCCAAGCCACATTCTGCACGTTACAACAGAGTGGCTTTGTAGTAAAAGAGTGCAGGTACTAGATTAGCCTGCCTGCAGTCCAGACCTGTCTCCCATTGAAAATGTAAGTGAAATTCTTTCCCATTCTTGCATGAAGTACAACTTCAGTTACTCAATAGTCCGGGGTCTCCGTTGGTGTATTTTGCAATTCATAAGGCACCATACAAAGCTTCAACAATTAATGTTCTCATTTCCTAAATACTAAACACTTATTGAGTGTTGTTAAAAGGAAAGGTGATGTAACACAGTGGTAAACATGCCCCTGTCCCACCTTTTTTGGAACGAGTTGCAGGCATCAAATCCAGAATGAGTGAATATTTGCAAAAAAAACCAAAACAAAAAAAAAACAAAAAAAAACAACAACAGTTTATCAAATATCTTGTCTTTGTACTGTATTCAATTGAATATTGTTTAAAAAAGATTTGCAAATCACTGTATTCTGTTTTTATTTGCATTTTACACATCCCAACTTTGCCAGAATTGGGTTTTGTAATTCAAAGATGACGTGCAATTGTACAAACAGATCCAATTTTTCAAAAATAATAATTTGTATCCTTGTTATATCTTATTCAAAACAATAGTTTTAAAAGTCATATTATTGAAGCCCATAGAGTTATTTAATTAATCACAAAAAAGAAAAGCTTTGATTGCAGACTTGATCCATGATACTGATTAGAGAGACCAGCAGGGGTCTGAAGCTGATGTGAAACTGATTCACCCTGGATTATAACCGTGGACTTCCGATTTGTGGTACTGGCATATAGAAACTAAGAACAGAAATATTTTTACCCATTCAGCTAGGGTAACCAACACTGCTTCAATTTTCTCACAATAAAGATGTGTATAGCATAGAAAAGCCATGTTTACATCAATATAATATTAACAGTAAATTCAAGACCATAACAATACATGAGTATTACATGTTTTGTTTTTTTTGGAGGGGGGGGGGGGTTAAATTTTCATTCTAAAGCAATGTATTCATGATCCAGACATGTATAGCTGAGTGAAGCTGTCCTTTGTGAAAACCAAACAATACAGGATCTCTTTATGCTGTCATTTTTATTTTGTTATTGGGATCTGCACTTTCTCACCAGTCACTAATCCAGATTTCCATTCATCCACTTCTATAGAAAACCTTGGCTGTACTAACCTTACAAAGCAACCAAGCTTTTATTTTAATTTAATACTAATGTTACATATGAGACTGGTGACTTTGTAGGGTGGGGAAAATATGATCATCTTTAAAAATCAAATAGAAAAGGCTCCACCGTGAAATGTTTGTGTCCTCGCACAGGTCACAGCTTTTAAATGCTTTTAGGATTATCAGATCAACTTACCAAGTACTTTCTACAAGTCACTGAGCAAAAAAGGGCTGAATATGTTCATACTGGACACTAAATCAACTAGATAATCATGAACGGGTTATGTAATCAAGGGATTTTATCATATTAAAAATATTTTAAAATATGCATCATCCCTGAAAATATGTACAGTTGAGGACAGAATTATTAGTCCCGGAAAAACACACCTTTTTATTGAGACACAGAGCAAACCACTGCTGCACAATGATATGCTTTAACTGTAATACTCAAAGCTTGTAAAATCAAGTGAAAACTAAGGGTTATTTTCCAATTTATACACGGTATAAAAACTTCAGCAAGGGCTTGAGCTGTCACTTTAGAAAGCATCATGACAAAGACAAAAGAAATCAGTTTAGACTTGAGGGGTGACTGTGGAGTAACTGTGGAGAAAGAAGGGAGGGGCGTACAATCCAAAGAACACAATCTCCACAATGAAACACGGTGGCTGGTGGGAGTATGCTGTGGGGATGCTCCTGTGCGTCTGGAACTGGGAATGTTGTCAGGGTGGAAGGAATCATGAAGAAAGAAGGATATGAAGATTTTGAAAGAAAACCTAAAGCAGTCAATAACAAAACTGGGCCATTGTTTCGTCTTCCAACACACACTCACACTCTCACTCTCTCTCATATAGGGAATATGCAACCCTCCACATTTACCCGGGCTTGGGACCAGCACAATGGTGCCTGCGTTGTTGTCATGTTGGAACACAACAATGACTCAAGTTCCACTATCAGATTCTAGACAACCTAAAACATATGCCGCTCCTGGTGAAGAACTGCCTCTAGAAGACCAGAGTGAATGTTATTGACTGGCCCACACAAAGCCCTGGCTTGAACCCCACTGAAAATCTGTGGGATGAACTGAAGATGAAGGTCCACTTCAGAAGACCACTAAATCTGGAGGAGCTTGAGAGATTCACCAAAGAAGAATGGGATGGGATTGCTCAGGAGATGCGTGTGAGACTTGCAGAAAATTACAACAAATGACTACAGGCTATTATCTAACAAAAAGGATGCACAATAGACCATTAGCATCGGGGGGGCTCATAATTTTGACACTGGAAGTTTTTGGTTTTTGTGAAATCATTTATGTTTCTTTGTGAAAAGTAAAATAATGCAAGCATCCAAAATAAAGCTAGGATGCTTGGGAAAACAGTGTTAAAAATTCTTTGCACCAGTTAACAGCACTTGGGAAATACTTTTTAAAAATTAAATTTTCATAGGACAGCTCATAATTCTGTCCTCAAGTAAATCTAGCATCTACAAATTTCTTCATGAAATAACGAGTGATGGGTTGGTTGAAAAATAAAATATTGATCAGATTTTGTGAAGTTTTCCACTGATATTATAGGAGGAAAAAAACAAACGTTTTAGCCACTATTTGATCTTTCAAGCAACTTCATATTAGTTGAGCTAATGTAAAATTTGCATAAAGCTAATGAGCGCTCAAACCAGTTGCAAGCATTATAAAAACAGGTTCTGAATATCTCTGTTGTTAGGAAATGTATTATTCTAGTCTCATATTCTCTGTGTATGTGCAGAATATGGGCAGGAGAAGAGCTCTGCACACACACAGCAAATGCTTTGAGCAAACACTCCCTAATCCAAAGACCTGGCGTGAACAGGCAAAAGGAAATCCTCGGCAGGGCCCACAAAGGAGTGACATTCGCAAAAATATTTCAGCTGATGGTAGAATACTGCATCCCTGGCATGCAGTGTAAGCTGCATTAAATGGTTGTTGTCACACTGGCATAAACTGTGGAGCAAAATGCATTATGGGCATGAATAATAAATGGACTCAAATAAGGCAAAAGTAGGGTTAACAGTTTGATGAATGCATGTCAGGAATGGGTACTGAGGGGAATGCTCTGTCAAGCGTAAGGTCAAACGGTGGCAGAAGGGCTGTGTGGCATCGGGGACCACTAGTCATCTAATACCGACAGCACAGTGAGTCAAGAGTGTGTTGACTGCAGAAGAAAGCTTTTTGTCAACATATGTCTTTAGTATGCCAGTGGCACCCATCATATAGTTATGACAACTGGACAAAGGTTACAAAATGGATGAGTTATGTCAAATAATGTCCTGTTTTCATCATCAAGATTTGTTGCTGAGCAAGCAGCTACAACTATTCATTCTGGCATGTGTGATGTCTCGAGTCTAATATTTTGAGTGACCAAACTAAAAACAGGTACATTTGTCTTGATTTAAAATGTTTCCTCATACAGATGATAGCGATAGTGTGAATTCCATTTTTGCTGTATAAAACAGCTATTTAATTTTAAAAATATATTGCTTTTCAATGTTTTAAAAACAAAAACAAATGTGCCAAAATAAATCTATGAGGGCTCGAGTGTCAAGAACAAACAAAGTTCTCAAGAACTAATAGCAGGGATTGATGATTATGGTATGATAAAAGCAAGGAAGTGCAATTCACTCTTTGACAGACCTTTACGAAATAAAGGCGTGTATTTCTTGCTGACATGGCATTTAATATTTCAGTAGAACACACGTGACTGCAGTCTGTATTTGACTGACACAAAAACACCACTGTGCACAATAGTAAGACCATGTCTGAAATGTTTTTAAAGGGGTCACTGTATGAAAATGGTGTTCTTTTTCTAACTTTGCTCGGTGCTTCACTATGGAAATCGCCTTGGGTGTGACCAACTACGGAAGCTCCAATGACACCACGTCTGTCAGTGACAGACAGGTCATGCCGTGTTCAGGGCCCCGCCCCTCGATAATACCACGGCCGACCCAACCCGTCCAAGTCATTCTCGCTTTCTTCCCAAGTGGAACTACAAGCTCCCTCAGCGTATCCAGGCTGATTTGGTTAGCTGTTTAACACAGACATACCCTAACGGAGTACGTCGCCAAACACAGTTTTCCGTTGTCAGTCTGGTTGTGCTGAGAACTTCACACAAAGGGCAGTGTCTGCGTCAAGGTGAGCTGCTTTCCCAGCTAACTGGTTTTTGCTAACTAGTTAACGTGTACGCTTGTGTGATTCAAGCTACCGCGTTGTGGAGAGCTTGTTTGCGGTTTAGCTAGCATTTGTTTGTTGGCTGACCATGTAACTTTATTGGTGTTCGGTTAGCATTAGCTTGCTCACTGAAACCGATAACAGTACAGCTAATGTGTTACGATAAGCTGACTCCAGGGCTTTCACGGCTGAGCTCTACTTAAAACTCGCAGCTCCTGCTAGTGATGGCCAGGCTAACGTGTCACGATGAGCCTTTTTTTTTTTAAGAAAAATCCCCCTTTCCCTTGGCTATGGCTGCTAACCCCACCATAGTGTTACACCCAAAGGCCAAAGAGGCTGTATTCCACCCGAGCCCCACATCATGTGGCGTCTCCATTTCGGATAAGGACCCTCATTATATGTGCATAGTCTGCATGGGCGCTAAACACGCTCAGGCATCGCTAGCTGATCCTCAGGGGTGTCCCCATTTCGCTTCTATGCCAGAAAAAGTTTTGGAAAGGAGGCTTAGAGTAGCGGTAGCAAGCGGTCAAGACCCCTGCCTAGCTAGCGCTATGAGTGACATCCATCAGCCACGAGCCTCCGCAAGGTGGGTGGACATGATGGAGTTCGAGTCTCCGATCAACCCTCCGGTCCTAGAGGACATTCTGGAGAGCTCAACCCTCCGCCCTATTTTGGATTTGCGGGCACTGAACAAACACTTAAGAAAGTACAGGTTCAGAATGCTCATGCACAAAGCACTATGTTGCTCAATACAGCTGGGCAATTGGTTTGTGACAATCGATCTGTCAGACGCATATTTTCACACTGCCATCTATCCTCCTCACAGGAAATTTCTCAGGTTCGCTTATCAGAACATAGCGTACGAGTTTCAAACTATCCTTTTCGGACTATCACTAGCTCCGAGAGTGTTCAGTAAATGTGTGGAGACAGCGCTGTCTCCGTTAAGGAACAGCTGCATCAGAATATTCTCGTACATAGACGACTATTTAATCTGCTCCCAATCCCAGGAGCAAGCGATCCAGGATTCACATGTGGTGGTAAATCACCTCACGAAGCTCGGATTCAAAATCAACTGGGAAAAGAGCTATTTAATACTTGTGCAGTGCACAGAGTATTTGGGGCTAAGAATAAACTCCCTCACTTATCATGTAACACTGTCAGAGCAGAGAATCGTCTCGTTCACACAGTATCTCGCCATTTCAGCAAGGGAAAGTCGTGTCACTCCGTTTTTGCCTCCGCCTTCTAGGCCTCATGGCTTCGGTCATATCGGTGATTCAGCTGGGTCTTCTCATGATGAGGGATTTTCAGCGATGGGTGGCGAACCTGCATTTATGCCCCCGCCGTCATCTCCGCCACAGGGTAAAGATAACGCAGCGGTGTATTGTAGCACTCCAGCCTCGGGGAAATCCAGCAATTCTCACTGCAGGGATGCAGCAGGGAATGGTGTTATCCAGTCACTCTGACCACAGATGCGTCGTTGGTAGGATGGGGTGCGACTATGATGAGCAGAGCAGTGAATGGCCTGTGGCCTCAAAGCCAAGCCCAGGTTCACATAAACGTGTTGGAATTGCAAGCAGTGTTTTTAGCCTTAAAGCACTTCCTCCCCTACCTTCAGCGACAACATGTTTTGGTCAAAACAGACAATTCAACAGTGGTAGCCTATATCAACCATCAGGGTGGCACCCGGTCGCTTCAGCTTCACAGCTTGGCCAGGAGGATAATTGTGTGGAGCAGCACAAGGTTCCTCTCTCTTCGGGTTACTCATGTGCCAGGGATCCTGAACAGGGGGGCAGATCTGTTATCCAGAGGGAACCCACTGTTCAGGGAGTGGAGACTCCACCCTCAGGTGGCGAAGCAGATCTGGCAGAGGTTCAGCCAAGCTGCCGTAGATCTGCTCAAACCAGTGGGTCAGCACCCTCTGGTTTGTCAGTTCATGAAGGGAGCTTGCCACAAGCTCCCGGTTTCCCGGCCCCTGGTTCCATTATGGGATTTATCGTTAGTCCTAGATGGCCTCTCTCACCACGCTTTTAAGTCAATTGAAGTGACAGGATTGAAGTTTCTCTCTATTAAAACGGCTCTGCTGTTGGCTCTAACCAACGGCTCTAGCCAAGCGGGTGAGCAATTTGCAGGCTTTGTCTATCCACCCTTCATGTTTGCAGTTGGCCCCTGGGCACACTAAGGTGTGCTTGCGGCCTAATCCTGCCTTTGTGCCTAAAGTTATGGAGTCAGCATACCAATATCCCACTGTAGAGCTCCTGGCTTTTCACCCTCCTCCTTTCTCCTCAAAAGAGGAACAAATGCTTAACACATTATGTCCTGTGTGGGCCCTGGGGGTATACTTGGAGAGAATGGCAGATTTTAGAAAATCTGAGCAGCTGTTCGTTTCCTGGGCCACCCCTCACAGGGGCAAGCCCCTGTCTTGTCAGAGACTATCCCACTGGATTGTTGAGGCTATATCTCTGGCTTATAGATGTAAGGGCTCTCAGGCCCCACTAGGTGTGCAAGCTCACTCCACCAGAGGTATGGCTATATCCTGGGCCTTGTTCAGGGAAGTGTCTGTTAAGGATATTTGCACGGCAGCCAGCTGGTCCACATCACACACGTTTGTGAGGTTCTGTAGGCTGGATGTTGCACAGCAGTCATTGGCCCAGGCTGTGCTAGAAGCAGGTTCTGCTTCTACAGCATGAGGTCATTACCTGTGGCTGTGTGGGACATGGCTTTGGGATCTTTGCTGCAATACGGGAGTGGGCTATATCTCCGACAGTGAAACACCGAGCGAAGTTAGAAAAAGAACGTTGGATTACGTAATGTAATTCCTGGTTCTTTGATAACAGAGTGAGGTGTTTCACCAACACTTCCCTCCTTGCAAGGCCACGGAAAGAAACCTGCCTGGAATGATTTGGACAGCTTGGGTCGGCCATGGTATTATCGGTGGGTGGGGCCCTGAACACGGCACGACCTGTCTGTCACTGACAAACGTGGTGTCATTGGAGCTTCCGTTTTATTTGGTCACGCCCAAAGCAATTCCCATAGTGAAACACCTCACTCTGTTATCAGAGAACCAGGAATTATGTTAAGCAATCCAACATTTTTATAGGTTTTGAAATGTGTCTATTGGTCATGTAATTATAGAAAAAAAAACACTAAACAAAAATGCACACACAGTCTTTATATTGTTTTTCTCACCAGGAATCCATTTTGACTCTTCTGAATACACCTTGGGACATCATAAAATGGTAAATATAAAGCCACTATAGTGCTTTAGGTAACCCAGCCCAGCGCCATTCTTGATACCCACCCATTGCGTCCCAAGTTAACAGTGGTACTAGGAAACTCGCACCAAGTGCGGTATACATTATTTTCTTCAGATTTCAGTCACCCTAATAACCATCCCTGTTTCTACCTGGTTCACTAAACCACAGACAATAATATATTTTGCGTCATTCTGGCATATTTTGTTATATTTTCACCGCAATTTTACACTGAACTGTTAGCACTAATGTGCTTGTACTAGTGCTAGGTGGTGCAACTCCGTCACTGAAACCAAAACTCAGCTCACTTTGGCAAGAAAGAGGTGATGGACAGGCCACCTCAATCGAGTTGGTTTTGATCGCTATTTTCTATAAATTCTATTCACCTCCACTGGAATCCTTGTTCACCGGACAACACTATACATTTCGCTTTAGACATTATCTTAGCTTAGTTAAAGCTTTATTTTCTCAGCCACCCTGCAGTTCAGCTGGCTAGCTGAAGCTTGCCGTTTAGCTACTCTTTCACACGTGCTTCTGTGCTTACTGTACTCCGGGGACCAGTCACATTCTATCGACCACTGAAACCACACATCACTGCACCACTGATGCATTATTTCTTCATTCATTCATTCATTCGTGCATTCATTCATTTGAGACAAATTTATGTTAGCTGGCTTTGAGCTAGTCAGCTGCTGGCAGCCATATTCAATGGCGCTGGCTAATGTTTCCAATAGTGACATAGGAAGAAGGGCGGAGTTGAAGGCAGTTTCAGAGATTTAAAGCGCATTTACAAGGCCACTGTTTGGTCCAAACCAAAGGACTATCCACAGATAGTTCAGTTCGTTTGGTGCCGTCTGAACACGCATTCGAACTCTGAGTGCGTACCAAACAAGCAAACTCTGGTCCACCTGAAAACCGCTTCACTTGCAGTGTGAATGCAAACGGACTATCCAGTGGACCAAAGGGCGGAAGAGCCCCTCCGTGTTTGTGTAACCATAGCAACACGTAGTCTGAGAAGTGGAAGTGGCATTTACCATAGTGCATTTTGGGTAGAAAATAAAGACACCCATGCAAATCTGAGAAATCATTTCACCGGAGAAAGCTGAGGAGAAAAGTTAAAAAATGTCCCGTTTGTGGCAGACAAACAACCCAGCTGAATGGAACAGATCTCCATTTTCGGTCCTGGCCAATCAATGAGCCTCATTTTCCTTCTTAACCGAGATTTTTTTTTTCTTCCTGGTCAGTGGTGGTTTCGGCTACAGCGCCCCAAACAAGCAGTTGTAACTGCATGACGTTGTTGTTGGTCCGCTGTAGCGTGAATGCAAACCAAACCAAACCAAGGTGCGAAAATTCTCGGCATTTCCTACCCAATCAAACCGAGACCCCTAGACTATCCTGGTGTGAATGCAGCCATAAAGTGCCAAGTCTTGAAACTGGCCATTTTTCAGAAAGGCTGGAAAAAAAAAATTGCTCCAATAATTAATTAAAGAAAATTTGAACAAAATGTCATGAACATTTCATTAAGATATGTGTAAGCTGTTAAAATGTGCAAAAAAGTGCAATGACCCCTTTAAAGTCACATGAAGCATATGACATAAGGTATTAAAGGCATAACAGACTGTCTTGAAATATAATTATTTTTATCATTTTTAAAATACCCTCTTTTACATTTATGTCCATATTTACTGTATCTATATATAATCTGTAACCTTGACTTGTGTGCACAGAAAGGTTTGACCCTTTAGTGTGAACAAAACATGCTGTCCATGAGGATAACCTGAAGAAAAGCACTCGGGTTGTTGAGGGAAGGAGGGCTAAAGATGATCAATAGCATCAATGTTCAGTCTGAGTTGATAAAAGCCTGCTGTGAAGCAGTCACTCTCGTGGTCATGTTTGCAGGAGTGCATGTTTGCAGTGAAGCACAGGTGATGACAGGTGATGACAGACTTGTCTGTCCAATAATACACCCTGTGAAGAAAGGGCAGGGGCAGTGTCTACATAGTGTGAAAAAGCATTTTCCTTAAAAGCTATAATACTGAAGCTGACAGCCAGACACTGTTTTTCAGTTCAGTAAAACAGCCCCTGGTTAAAAAAAACAAAAAAAACAAAATAAAAACAAAATAACAGATTCACCACTCTGCAAGGATGTTCATTTGACTGCTTTATTTTGTAGGGCAAAGAAAAATTGCAGATGTGGCACTGAACTATTTATGTTTGACAGCTGAACATTCTAGAGCCAATTAATGGCATGGCAGTCATTGGCTGTACAGTAAAATTACAGGTGTACATTGAGGTTTTGAATACTTTTCTTATTACATCAGTTTAAAAAAGATATAGTAAGGATGAAGTGATTTTTTTTTTTTTTTTTTTTTTTTTTTTTTTTTTTGGAATGATAATGCAACTTCCCACAGAGCAAAGGGCTTCAAATCTTTTTTTCAGAACAGACCTCTCTGTTCAATGACATGACCAGCAAACAGTCTGGATGTCACCCTGATTAAAAATTTGTGGTGGAAACTGCAGAAAATGGCCCATGACAAGGCTCCATCCTCCAAAGCTGATCTGCCTACTGCTACACAAGAAGGCTGGTACCTGATTGATGAAAAATGTTGTTTTTCAAAGAAATCAAGCCAGAGGAGGTGCAACTAAGTAATAATTATGATGCCTTTGGTTAATAGTTCCAGAAATGTTGCCTGTACTTGATCTAAAAAAAAATGTCAATATTAAAAATTAAAATATTAAAAATATTTTATTTTGACTTCCGGTTATGGCTGCCACGTAGGACGGACGTGTCTCGCTCTGCTCTGCTCCTGGAGAAAAAAAATCGGCAAATAACTCTCTCATTTGGGACAGAACGTATCCCAGCATTTGGGCGAGGATATGTCGGCGAAGCCTAAGGCTGGAAAACCAGGAAAAGGAAAAAGCGAGCCGCCGAAACAGTCCAAATTAACGGACTTTCAGGTCTGTGACGCAGCAAACAAAACTCCATATATGGCGGAGGAGGCTGGCAACGGTGCGATATCTGCGGGGAATGGCGCAGATGCGCTGATGGCTGCCATGAGTTCAATGAGAGCGGACTTTTCCTCTAGATTTGATGGGATTATGACAGCGTTGGAAGGAATAAGAAAGGAATTGGGTGACTGCGTAGAACGAACGGCGCAGATGGAGCTCCGTCTCGCTAGTGCTGAAGATGACATCACCCGTCTTCAATTAAAGGTGCGCACTTTGGGAAAAAAAAATAAATCTCTGGAAGATAATATTTTGGATTTGGAATCTCGGTCGAGACAGAATAATTTGAGGCTGGTGGGTCTTCCAGAGGAATCAGAAGGTCGGGACGTATGTTCCTTTCTGGAAAAGTGGATTCCGGAGGTGCTGGGCAGCGAGGAGTTGCAATCAGCAGTGGTTCTGGAAAAAGCACATCGTATTGGCCCACGGAGAGATAAGGGACCGCCGAGGACCTTAATTATGAAGTTTCTTAGCAACAGAGACAGGATGAAGATCTTCAACGCTGCACGTGCTAAAGGAGAGATTAAACACCAGGACCAGCAGGTGCGGTTCTACCCAGATTTGGCCACAGGAATCCAACAATTGAGGAAGCAGTTTGATCCCGTACGTAAGGAGCTGCGCAACCTTGGGATTCGTCATGGTGTAATCTATCCTGCGAGACTGCTGACCACGTATGAGGGCAGAACCCACATCTTCAAGACCCCAGAGGAGGCGCAGGAGTTCATCAAGAAGATCAAAGAAGAAGAAGAGACTGGTGGGAGCTAAGCATGAACAAAATATAAGGTAGAATAATTAAGCATTTGCACAGGCATCTGACTGACTTGAAGTAAATAGTAAGTTTACAAAATATAGATTGTATTATATATTAAAAAAACAAAACAAAAACAAAACAAACAAACAAAAAAAAACTATGATATACAAAGTTGTTAAAAATTTTGGAGTTAAGTTGGAAAACTACAGAAGAGAGTTAATGTTACGTCATTAAAAGCAGTAGAGTTAGAGTGATTGGGAGGATGAAGAAGGAGTGGCTTAGGCTGTTCCCCGTGGGTGTGGAACGGTCGATGGCTATATCGGGAGACAGAATTTTTCTTTTGATTTTGGGGGGTTTGCCACAAGTGTGGGAAGGGGAAATTTGTTTGTGTGTAGTTTGTAGGATGAATGTTCAACCACTCATGTTTTTGCTTCTCTGTATGAGCATGTTTACACTGCAAGGTAATCCCAAACTCTCTATTGATCATGGACCAAAGTGTTAATCTTAATTTAACTTCATGGAATTGCAGAGGTCTACAAAATTTAAAAAAACTTAAACAAGTTATGAATAAAATAAAGGACATGGGTTCAAGAATTGTGTTTTTACAAGAAACTCATCTGATAGAGGAGGATGTTAAAAGAATTAGGAGTAGATGGCAGGGAAGTGTATTCACCTCTTCATTTTCATCCCGAGCCAGGGGAGTTATGACTCTCATACATAAATCAGTTCCTTTTCAAGTGAAAAATGTAATTGGAGACAAATTTGGAAGATATGTAATCATTCAAGGTTCTTTGCTATTAGAAAATATAAATCTTGTGAACTTATATGGTCCCAATATAGATGATCAGAAGTTCTTTGCTAATTTGTTTCTCATCTTATCATCACTTACAGGGCAACATATAATAGCAGGGGATTTTAATTGTACACTGAATCCAGGTGTGGATAGATCAACAGGACTGGATTGTACGCACATTGGATGTAGGATGACTATTAATCATTTTATGAAAGAATTGAGATTGTTAGATATATGGAGAGAAATGAAACCACAAGTTAAAGCCTATTCTTGTTATTCCAGTACCTACAAGACATTCTCACGTATTGATTATTTTTTGATTTCCACAGAATTAAGGTCCAAGATTCAAAACTGCTTTTATGATAACATCGTGATCTCTGATCATGCACCCTGTTGTCTAATATATGTAGATAAAAAATTGACAAAGGAATCAGGTAGATGGCAATTTCAGCATAAATGGCTTCAGGATGAGGAATTTGTCAAGTATATAGAAAAACAGATAGACGAGTTCTTTGACATCAATACTACACAAACATCAGCATGTGTAAAGTGGGAGGCTTTCAAAGCTTTTATTAGGGGACATATTATTAGTTATACAGGATCAAAATCTAAGAAGACTCGAGAGGAGAGAGCTAAATTGGAACATAAAATAAAAAGTCTTCAGGAAAAAGTGTATGCAGGAAGTGACCCAAGGTTGGAGAATGAATTACTGATTTTGAGAGCTGAATACGACAAAAAATCAGCGAATAGAGCTGCCTCGAGTCTTCTAAGATTGAAACAATCTTTTTATGAACAAGGTGAAAAATCAGGAAAATTATTAGCATGGCAGATTAAACAATTGGAAATTAAAACACCAATTACCAGTATTATAAGTAATGGACAGGTAGTTATAGATCCTTTAGAAATTAATAGAGCCTTTAGAGATTACTATGAAAAATTATATGATACCAAAAATGAACCTGATTTAACAAAACTAAATGGGTTTTTGAACGAACTATCTATACCGTGTATTCCAAATGAAAACAGGGAGATATTGGAGTCTAAAATTAGTCAAGAAGAAGTTGGGCTAGCCATTGATAATATGAAATCAGGAAAAAGTGCAGGACCAGATGGTCTTCCAGTTGACCTTTATAAAAAATTTAAGAATAAATTAATAAAACCTTTTTTGGAAATGGTTTTAGAAGCATTTCAAAATAATAATTTACCATCATACATAAATAATGCCTTAATTATACTGCTGCCAAAACCAGGTAAGCCCTCTAATAAATGTGAAAATATGAGACCAATAAGCCTATTAAACGCCGACCTTAAGATAATCTGTAAAATTTTAGCAAGACGAATACAAGAAATTTTACCAAATATTATTAATCGAGATCAGAATGGCTTTATAAAGGGTAGACAAGGCTTCCATAATGTAAGAAGACTATTTAATATTATTTATTTTAATAAAGAAGCACCGGATACAGCTCTCCTATCATTGGACGCCGAAAAGGCCTTTGATAGAGTTGAATGGCCCTTTCTTTTTGAAGTCCTACAAAGGTTTGGACTTGGAAATAATTTCATAAAATGGGTTCAAATAATATACAATAATGCTACAGCAGAAATCCTAACAAATAACAATATTTCAAAACCAATAAAAATCAATAGAGGATGTCGACAAGGCTGTCCACTTTCACCTTTACTGTTTACTATGGCAATTGAACCTTTAGCGATAGCGATACGTTTACATTCACAAATATATGGAATTAAAGTTGGACCAACAGAACATAAAATCTCCCTGTACGCCGATGATATAATTTTGTTTATGTCGAATTTAAAAAAATCAATTCCAACCTTGTTGAATTTAATAAAGAATTTTGGGGAAATATCAGGATATAAAATAAATAAAACTAAATCTTCAATATTAATGCTAAATGAGACCCAGAGAAATTACCCAGCCCCTGAGGTAAATCAATTCAATGTTGTAAATCAGTTTAAATATTTAGGAATCCAAATTATGCCTAAGCTAGAATCAGTCGCCAGTGTCAACTATGAAGCCTTAATGTCAGATATCAATGAGTTAACTCAGAGATGGATGTCACTACCAATGTCGATGATCGGGAGAATCAATATACTTAAAAGTAATATTTTACCTAAAATACTTTATTTATTTCAATACATTCCCTTATCACCACCTTTAGATCTATTCTCAAGAATAAAAAAAAAGTTAGTGGAATTTATATGGAACAACAGGAGGGCTAGATTACGTTTGTCTTTATTATATTTACCATTTGATCGTGGAGGTCTGAAATGTCCAAATTTTATGTTGTATTATTGGTCGGCACAACTGAGGTCTATGACATATTATTTTTCATCAAATGATCTCCCTCACTGGACTGAAATGGAATCATACAATTTACCTTTACCTCTTCCCATATTCATATACTCAGATTCGGCAAAAAAATTACAAAAACAAGTTAAAAATCCATTTGTAAAGCATATGATCAAAATATGGTGTGAAGCTAAAAACTATTTAAAAGAACCACAGTTATTGTCACAATTTAGTCCAATATGGGGTAATCAATATTTTAAACCAGGGAGAGCGGACGCTGTATTTAAAGTATGGAATTTAAAAGGGATACAAAAGATTCAGGATTTATATTTGCCATGTGCAGACAACATAATGTCTTTTGAAGAGCTGAGGATCAAATTTAATCTCAATAGAACACATTTTTTTAAATATCTTCAACTTAGAAACTTTATTCGATCAAATCAAAATAAAGCTCTCACTCGACCTATTTATTCATCCTTGGAAAAAATGATGATGAAAGATAGTAAAAGAAAGGGTATTATTTCAGAGTTTTATAACTCATTGACACTATCTTCAAGTGAAAATTCACTGAAAAGATTAAACTACTGGAAAGAAGATCTGCAAATTGAAATTTCAGAGGAACAATGGGAATTGGCTTGTACAGAAGCTCAAACCAAATCAATAAATGCACGCCTTAAATTGATACATTTCAAATGGTTAATGCGGATGTATGTTACACCGGAGGAGTTAAATAGATATAGCAAAAATATACCAGATACATGCACAAAATGCATGGAAAGTAAAGGAACCCTATTTCATTGTTTATGGGAATGTAGATTAATAAGAATGTTTTGGGAAGAGGTGAGGGTAACAATTGAAAAAATAATCTCAAAACAAATCATATTGAATCCTAAACTGTTTTTGTTGGGTCTGTACCCAGAAAAGCATAATTTTAATAAAAGTGAAAGAACATTCATAGACCTCAGTTTGCTTAATGCCAAAAAATGTATTGCACTATTATGGAAAAAGACTCATAGACCAGATGTGACTCAGTGGTTAAGACAGATGTTAACAAACCTTCCATTAGAAAGAATAACATATATACTGAAATCAAAGGAAATTGTGTTTGAGAATATATGGAGACCTTTTATTGATTATGTAAAAAATTTAAACATAACTCTTGAAGAAGAAGGTGAATGATGTGTGTGGACCTTGTAAATTCCAAACTGGTGAACATAATAAATCCTCTCGGCGCCACACCAGTCGGCTGCCTTTTGCAACAGCGGCTCGATTCCGAGTTTTTTTTCCCTTCCTCTCTCTTTTGATCACTTTTTTTTTTTTTTTTTCACCCCACTTATATCACGGACACACAGATCATCCCAAATGTCTCCTGAGCCGGTGGACGGAGCCACTGTTTATAGCAGGATACGATATAACAGGGAAGAGCTGCTAGCATTTAACCGCCACCCGGTCCCACTGGAAAAACTCGACATACCGAGAGAACTGAGGCGAAAACGCCGCGGCTGCCGGGCTGGAGTAAGGCGGAGGACAAAAAATATAAGGTACAGACCCTCCCTTCCATCTGTTGTCATGGGAAATGTACGGTCGATACTGGGAAAGTTAGATGAGCTAGCGGCTATCTCCCGTTATGATAGCACTTACCGGGAGTGCTCTCTCCTTTTGTTTACTGAGACGTGGCTAACTGAACTAGCAGCAGATGCTAACATTGAGCTGGAGGGTTTTCACACGATACGAGCTGACCGAACACCAGAGAGTGGCAAAACTAGGGGCGGTGGAGTGATCATGTATGTTAACAACAACTGGTGCAGACCGGGACATATCACTGTTAAACAACGACACTGCAGCAAAGACACTGAGTTGCTAGCTGTTAGCATGAGGCCTACATATCTCCCGAGAGAACACTCACACGTGATCTGCATTGTTGTTTATGCAAATCCGACGGCGAACGCTGGGACAGCGCGTGACGTCATCCATTCAGTAACCAGCAGGCTGCAGACAGAACACCCAGATGCTCTTCTCCTCATCTCAGGCGATTTCAACCACGTTTCACTGTCTCCCATTCTGCCCACTTTCACCCAGTATGTCACATGCCACACTAGAGACAATAAAACACTGGATTTGTTCTACGCAAACACT
Organism: Pholidichthys leucotaenia; assembly: GCA_020510985.1. NCBI lineage: Eukaryota > Metazoa > Chordata > Actinopteri > Cichliformes > Pholidichthyidae > Pholidichthys > Pholidichthys leucotaenia. Next base: position 296,105,280 of record CM035841.1, on the reverse strand, counting down.
AAGGAGGCGTACACCTCATCACAACTCCCCCCACTTGGGAGATCGGATCACAACTTGGTTCATCTCCGACCGGTGTACAAACCCCTAGTGCACAGACAACCTCCGGCCATGCACACTGTGGAGTTATGGTCTGAGGAGACAATGGACACTCTAAAGGACTGTTTTGAAGCCACTGCCTGGAAGCAGCTCTGCGATCCACATGGTGAGGACATCGATGGCCTCATTCACACCTTCACGGGCTACCTCAGCTTCTGTGTGGACAAATCCGTTCCCACCAAGACCATACGGCGTCACTCAAACAACAAACCCTGGATCAACCCTGAGATAAAAACACTTCTGAGAGAGAAGAAGAGGATCTTCAGGTCGGGGAACAGGGAGATGCTGAAGTCCGTACAGAGGGAGCTGAGGAGAAAGATCAGAGAAGGCAAGGACAGCTTCAGGAAGAAGATGGAGGACAAGCTGCAACAGAGCGACATCAGCGGGGTCTGGAGAAACCTCAAAACCATCTCGGGGCTCCAGAATACCTCCCCCCAGGCCACGGGGGGCAGGGAGTGGGCGAACAACCTGAATCTGTTTTTCAATAGATTTGACCAACCGCCCTCCCCCCTGTCTGCACAACAACCACTGCTGCCTCTAAGAAATCAAGTCCTGCTACCCACTCCCCACTCCACCGACACCCCCCCCCACTCCCAACACACAGCCCCCCATCCTGACCCTGACCAAGACCCAGGTGAGGACGGAGCTGAGGAAGATCAAGGCGAGGAAGGCGTCGGGACCGGACGGCATCAGCGCAAAGCTCCTCAAGTCCTGTGCAGACCAGCTGTGTGGGATTGTGACGTATATCTTCAACATGAGCCTGAAACTGGGGAGGGTACCACAGCTGTGGAAAACATCTTGTGTGGTACCTGTACCAAAAACTTCCCACCCCAAAGACCTGAACAGCTTCAGACCGGTGGCCTTGACGTCCCACTTGATGAAGACCCTGGAGAGACTGCTCCTTGCTCATCTCCGCCCCCTGGTGGAACCAGCGATGGATCCACTCCAGTTCGCCTACCAGCATGGCATTGGGGTGGAGGATGCGGTGATCTTCCTCCTTCACCGTTCTCTGTCCCACCTGGAGAAGCCCGGGAATATGGTGAGGATCATGTTCTTTGACTTCTCCAGTGCTTTCAACACCATCCAACCGATGATCCTGAAGGACAAGCTGCTGCGCGCAGGGGTGGACCAGCACCTGTCATCATGGATCCTGGACTACCTCACGAACCGGCCTCAGTTTGTGAGAACCCGGGACTGTGTTTCCGACACGATCATCAGTAGCACGGGGGCCCCCCAGGGAACGGTGCTGGCTCCCTTCTTGTTCACTCTTTATACTGCGGACTTCTCACACAACACAACACATTGCCATCTACAGAAGTTCTCTGATGACTCTGCGATCGTTGGTCTCATCTCCAGCGGAGATGAAGCTGAGTACAGAGGGCTTATCCAGGACTTTGTGGACTGGTGCCATCGGAACTGCCTCCAGATCAACGCGAGGAAAACTAAGGAGCTGGTGGTGGACTGCCGCAGGCATGGGCAGCCCCTCACAGCACCAGTAAATATACAGGGAACAGACATCGAGATGGTGACATCCTACAAGTACCTGGGTATTCATCTGAACAATAAACTAGACTGGTCACACAATACTGACGCACTCTACAAGAAGGGACAGCGCAGGCTGTTCCTGCTGAGGAGACTCAGGTCTTTTGGTGTACAAGGGGCGCTGCTGAAGTCATTCTATGACACGGTGGTGGCATCAGCCATCACTTTTGGAGTGGTCTGCTGGGGCAGTGGCATTACTGCAGCCGATAGGAAGAGACTGAACAAACTGATTAAGAAAGCTAGCTCTGTCCTGGGGCAACGCCTTGATCCGATGGAGGAGATAGGAGAGAGAAGGACGGTGGCTAAACTGTCATCTCTGCTGGAGTCCGAGTTCCACCCTATGCAGGACATACTGGATGCACTGAGGAGCTCATTTAGCAGCAGACTACATCATCCCAGGTGCACAACCGAGAGGTTTCGTAGGTCCTTCCTACCAACGGCTGTCAGACTGTACAACCTAAGCAGGGCTGCTCGCAGAGATAGCAAAAAGACGTAACAAACTAATAGTTTTTTGGTTTTTTTTGAATGCAAAAGATGCAATAGACTTACACAATGGTCCTCTCCGGCATACAACTAGGAACATACCGGTCGCTATGGAGGGTGAGAATATGTATGGGCACATAATCATACCATGTAGGATAACTAAATAGACGGTTATGCTGTTTCATCCCACCTAGCAACAATGCTCTGCACTGTGTGTGTTTATATATTTACATATTTATTCCATCTAGCTACAATGCTCTGCACTGGGTGTGTTTATATTTATATATCTATATATTTATTCCATCTAGCTACAATGCTCCGCACTGTGTTTTTATATATCTACATATTATTCCATCTAGCTACATTGCTCCGCACTGTGTGTGTTTATATACTTGCATATTTATTCCACCTAGCTGCAATGCTCCATACTGTGGGTGTTTATATATTTACATATTTATTCCATCTAGCTACAATGCTCTGCACTGTGTGTTCATATATTCATATATTTATTCCATCCAGCTACAATGCTCTGCACTGTGTGTCTGTGTGTGTGTGTGTGTATATATATATTTTATAGTAATATGTACATATGTATATTAGCTGCTCTTGCTTGCTTGTTTTTTCTTGCCTTCTGATTGTTGCTCTGAGTGTTGCTATCCCTGTGCTGTTGCAATCCTGGAATTTCCCCGTTGTGGGACTAATAAAGGCTTATCTTATCTTATCTTATCTTAATATGTATACTTATGTATTGGATTGTCTAGACTAAACAGAGGAGCATTGTTGAAGACTTGATTTTGTTGGTGGTTGTTGGTGTTTTTAGTGCATTTTTTTTTTTTGTAGTACTTTAGTGTTAGTGTTTGATTGTTTGTATCATGTTTGTTAAAAAAAAAAAAAAGGTTCAATAAAGATATTGTGGAAAAAAAAAAATATTTTATTTAGATTTTTAAAGCTGTGTTTTACGAAGCTTATGAAGTTAATAATTGTGTCATATCTGTGATTTGATTTTTTTCTACAAAATAAAATAGCTGAAAGAACACCCTCAGAGTGGTGATTAAATAAGTTTTGTCCTGGGTTGTACCTTGGCCTGCATTGCCCTGTTAAATAAACAGAACAACTGCACTCATTTAGGGTTAATTATGACATTTAATAATTAATGATAATCAGATTAAGCTGAAAGGTACTGTAAATTCAAACATACTCTAAGCAAAACAGTCATTTAAAATTAACCCACTCTCATAGCGAGGAATATTTTAATATAGTACTTTTAAGACATGTGAAGCAGCTGTTTCCTAGGGGGTTTGAAAACAGTAACTCAATCTGCTGAGAGCGGCAACCACATACACACAAACAGAAGGAAAAACCTATATGTATAATGCAGCGCTAGTGCATCTAGTAGGTGTTTTAATGAGAAGAGCTGGGACCTTGGTATAGTTTTGCTGACCCTAGAGTTTCACATGAGGAGTCCTCACAACCCTGCTGTCCTTATGGAGAACAGCTGCAGCACACCCTCGTACTCACCTCTGCCTCTCTCACATGACTAATCGCAGTTTCTCCGCAGGGTTCGGGTAATATCACAGAGAGGACATGACCACTCCTCTGCTGAGGATGTGGAAGAACACACACCCTCACACCCAACACAAGCCTGCTATTGTTCTGGACTTCATTTCATGTTGTTGAAGAAAATTTACTTGGACGTGGGGATGTGTCCCTCAGCATGACCCTCAGCAGAGGGTGCTCTATTTAGGAACACACAGACCACTGAAAGTATTGAAATGGAAACTTTAGAATCCTGAACACTTACTGTAGTCACAAAATCCTGCTGTACCATCACTGATGAGTACAAACACGATTTTAAAAAAGACATTTATTATTAGCATTCCTTACCTCTTCCATAGATGTACTTGTGGTAGTAGTAGGCTCCAAGGTCGATGTGCTCAATGATGTATCGTTTGACCTTCTCCCTGTGGATTGGCTGGCTTTCTCGAGGCACCTCCAACACTGACACTCCTGCATTGGTGCAGTGTGAACTTAAAGATGATTCAAAGGAGCAGCTCTCTGACAAACCACTGTAGTTGGCACTGTTAGCTCTGGAAAGGGAGATCTTCCTCTCTCCCTCACCACCAATCTCATTGCGAAAATGTGGACAGCTCAGGACCAAGTTGTTACTCTTCCCATCACCATCGTCTGCGTCCAGGTTCTCCTTCGGGTTCAAATCCTCTCTGCTGCCCAGTGGAGACTCAAACATGGGGGGATTCTGACTGCTACATCCTGCGGCTCCGCCATCTGAACCAGCTCCAGGTGCTGCTACCGCCCCACCTCCTGGTACTCCACCAGCCCCAGCCATGACTCCAGCTGATGCAGCTGAAGCCCCCGTTGTTGTATTCTTCCTCTGGCTGAGGTTAGCTCGGTTGGCCACCGCCTCGCTAATGTTAAAAAGCACACTCTGAACATCATAGTGCGCAAAGCATTTCTGAAAACTGAGTGGTCTCCTATCATCTTCTATTGACAGCCGAAGTGCGTCACTTTCACTTTTGATGGTCCGCAGTTTCCTGAATAATGATGGTTCAGATGACTCTGACTTAAGACGCCTCATGAAGGACTTCTCTCGTTCACGGCTGTAAAGAATAGAGCTGTCTATGTAATCGTAGCCTGGAATGTGAACTATCTCACCCCTTGCAATTTGTGCTGCTGTCTGCAAGCTGGGAGAGAGGGACGTGTCACATCGCAACAACTCCGGAAATCCCAGAGGGGGTATGCTCCGGTGGTCTAGGGTTTCTACTCTGTAGCCCCTAAGCATGGTGAAGAAACCATCCCCACCCAGGCCCTGGCGGTCAATTGAGGATGTGCTGCCGTACTCCCGGTGCAGTGAGGCTCCAGTGTTTGGGTTGACACCATGCTGGTCCATTACGTCCTCAGAGTCAATGTCACTTATGGTGACATCGCTGTTGCTTCGTTGGCGTATTGGGTGGAGACCCTTCAGTGGGGAGTGGCTGAGCAGGTCACTCAGTACGTATTTGTCGGTGTAGTCCACTTCTAGACAAACCGGCTCACCCTGCTCGAGTATTTCCACAGTGTGCTCCTGCTGACCATTTTGAAACACTGGTATCACACTCTGATAGTTTGGTGAAGGTCGTCCATCCCATCCATCTTTCTTTGGCGGCCATTCTGTCACCCTTGCCCTGACACCCATTTTAGGCATTGCTGGAGTGCCATTTGTTTTGCATGAACTGTCAGGTTTCCCCTGCAAGCTGGAGGCTGGGGGTCCCATGCTATCATTCAAGGCTTTGAGTTTCCTGCTGAATAGTTCCTCCGACTGCATGGCTCTGGAGTATTCTTCTGGGCCTCCCACAATTCCCACAAGGTTTGATTTGTTATCTGTCAGAGGGCTCAAAATATTCATATCCTGCTGGCAGACTCCAAGAAGAACAGACTTTCAGGAACGTTCTTCATCGTGTCGATTGCTCAACACTGAGCAGAGGAAGAGCCCCTTTTCTCAGTCAATGAAGCAGCCGCTAGCATAACTCACAGGGGGCAGGTGGCCTGACAATCGACACTCAGCATTTGGATGTCAAGGACAAGTGTCTGAGGAGCACCAAGGCACAGCAGAGCGGAGTCTCGTCTCACAGCATGCCACCGGTGCAGGACGACAGCTGGATGAGGTGGATCTACGACCCAGAAAGAAAAATGGAGAAAAATATTTAGCACATGGCAACTGGGTCAAAACAATGGAACTAAGGCAATTTTTTAGTATTGAGTTATGACATGGAATTATGCATGGAGGATTACGCAAACTACAACCACAGTAAAAATGGGCAACTCTTGCTACACTGGCCTAAATGCTTTTTCTTGTTCTTTAGAGCTGCTGCTGTGCCTCATTTCTCCCAGTACTGCAATCATGTGAAAACCCCCAGAGTAACCAAGCAAACCCTTCACATCACAGAACATGGCACCAAATCGCTTGTATTCACTTCAATTGAAATGATAAGCTCTGCTAAAGCCTCTCCATTTGTAAGGTTTTAATTGTGAACACAATAGACGAAGGTATCAGCTCAGGGTCCCACTCTCTGCCGCAGCTCCATGCGTCGGGCTTTACTGTGATAGCGTTGGCTTCCAGACAACTGTTTACATTTCTCTGTCATTAACTGCTAAGGAGGAGGATAAACTATTTTAGGAAGAAAATGTGGGCCACATCAAGATTAGCTGCAGGCCAGACTAGACCAAATACACTTGGGACGAGTTGGAAACATTTTAATAATAAAGTATTCACTTCTGCCTGGGCCGAATACAGGTTAATGCATGCATGACCCAAATGTGTAGAAATAGACTAGTAATGGCAAATTCACAGTTACATCTACTGTCAAAACTACCTACAATCATCCTTCTCCCGTTAGACGCTATTGCTTTTACGAACATTATGAACAAGCTTCATTAACAAGCGGCAAAATGTATGTGGTGCCACTTTATCCAACAGAGGGCCAACAGCAGACCACACAAAATTGTGTTGTGTCATGCATAATGTAGTGACGAGAACTGCTGTGGGAAATATTTTGTCCGCTGCAAATGGCAAAACATGAATAATGGAAAATGCGTCTGACAGCAGTGCAGTGAACAATATCAAAGCCACTTATTCTCATTAGGACAATTGCCGTCTTTGAAGTGACAGAGTGGTAGATCTGTATATGATGTTTGATTATATAACTTCTAAATAATAAGTCAGGATTTATTCTCCAGGAAGTGAATTCTCCTTTATAAAGCACCCCTTAAATCACAGACAGATCCTTTTAAGCTAGTGCACAAGACAAGATGAATAATATTTTTCTTTTATGTAAAATGAGCAGAAATATGCCTCATTTAATGTGACGGATAAAAAAAATGAAAAAGCAATAAAAGAAAAGAAGTAAAATGAAAGTAACAAATTTAGACATTTTTAAGGTTTTAACCTAACTGTCTTGGGAAAAGTGCAATTTGGTTAGATTGAACCCATTACGCTCATTTCTGAGACCCTGTTTTTTATTGAGTTAAAAATAATCAATGTTGTTGCAGTCACTCGTCCCATTTATTATCATAAACAGTCTGATTTTGTTCCTCTAAGACCACCTTTCCTTTCTTTTGATTGGTTGCCCATCTCATGCAAAAGTTATGGATTATTAATCAAACCCCCTTCGGTTAAGGTTACCAAATAAGAGCAGAAAGATAAATTTTGTTAAATGAAAGGTCTGAAGTAGTCTGAAAATTGAGTTTTTGACTCAATTACTTTTTTGGCCTGTAGAGCACTTCGTTGGAAAGTGCTTTATAAATAAATTTATTACTATTATTAAAATATATATATATATTACTATTATTATTACTACTACTTGATTGTTTAAAGTGTTTGTGGTGTTTATCTCCTTTTTTTTGGCATTTTATATCAACATCCATGGCTGTAATAATGCATCTATAGAGAGAGACAATAATGCAGTTAGGACTAGGAAACTAACTGAAATAAAACTGAAATCAGGAATGTAAAACCAACGTAATCTTGCTCAGGTTGATTCCCCCCCCCTTCCTGTTTCGTAGATGTGTACAGTAGGGGTGGGACAAAAGATCAATTCAGTGATGGATGACAATACTTGACACTAACGACAATGCACCGATCCCTAAACGCATGGATTGATCTTTTATTAATTACATATATTCGTGTAAACATTGTATCCTCTTTTGGGTATTCAACCAATTGCGTTTTCAGTCCACTAGATGTTGCAGAGCAAGCACCCAGACAAGTAAAGACATAGCTTGTCTCGCGAGATTTGCAGCCAGATGGCGCAAAAGTGGCCATTGTCGGTGGAAGTCCTATCTTGTCTAGCAAGATCTGTAGCCAGCTTTGAAAGATAGGAAGCAGTTAGCTCAAAGTTAGCTCAAATATCGGGCCTTTTTTGGATTTTATAATAAATGGAAGGGGAGACCTTGACATGACACACAACCTGCAAGAACCTCTGCACGAAAAAAAAAAAACCCTGTGGGCTAGTACACATCTCAGAGCAGCGTTAGCAACGGCTAAGCTAAAAACACACCGGCATGGAGCTTGCAAGCAGCACTCGGAGAAAAAGTAAGTAAAGTTTATTTATGAAACGCTTTTCAGAGACATAGTCACAAATCACTGTATAATAAAAGGGAATAAAAGGAATTTGATAAAGCAGTTGAACTGAAACTCAACGGAAAGCCTCTATAAACAAAAAAAATTTCAGCTGCTTTTTAAGAGACCACAGAGTCAGATAAACATGGCTGGAGTGAGCGTCTATTCCAAACAACACCATCCACCGCTCTCCCTTTGTGCAGAGACGTGTCTCCACACAAAATGAAGCCCCGAAAATACTTTATTATATGAAAGAGATTCAGCAGCTTTACTTTACGACATGATTTGAGGTTGAATAAGGTGAAAAAAATGTGAAAGCTATGGTATCGCGATACTCAATATCGCAATATCGTGATTATCGTTGAATCATGATAGGATCATATCATGACCCATGTATTGCGAGGTCCCTCAGGATTTCCCCCCCTAGTGCACAGTATGAGTGGCTTGTATGAAGCCCTGGGTGGACCAGTTCCCTGGCGCCCACCACCACCAAACCCCCGCCACAGCGTACTCCACGTGCAACACACACACTTACACAACTGATGGTGTTTATGAATCCACGTCTTTACACACACACACACACACACACACACACACACACACACACACACACACACACACCTCAAAAAAAGTTAGGAATATTTGGCTTTCAGGTAGAATTTATGAAAAATGTAAGAAGTTCATACTACAGTAATATAATATCATGAAAGTAGGGCATTTACACACGTGGACAAAATTGTTGGTACCCCTCTGTTAATGAAAGAAAAACCCACAATGGTCACAGAAATAACTTGAATCTGACAAAAGTGGTAATAAATAAAAAGTCTATGAAAATTAACCAATGAAAATCAGACAATGCTTTTGAATTGTGGTTCAACAGAATTATTTTAAAAAACAAACTCAAGAAACAGGCCTGGACAAAAATGATGGTACCCTTAACTTAATAGTTTGTTACACAACCTTTTGAGGCAATCAAACGATTTCTGTAACTGTCAATGAGACTTCTGCACCTCAGCAGGTATTTTGGCCCACTCCTCATGAGCAAACTGCTCCACTTGTCTCAGGTTTGAAGGGTGCCTTCTCCAGATGGCATGTTTCAGCTCCTTCCACAGATGTTCAATAGGATTTAGATCAGGGCTCATAGAAGGCCACTTTAGAATAGTCCAATGTTGCTCTCTTAGCCATTCTTGGGTGTTTTTACCTGTGTGTTTTGGGTCATTATCCTGTTGCAAGACCCATGACCTGTGACTGAGACGAAGCCGTCTGACAATGGGCAGCACATTTCTCTCTAGAATACCTTGATAGTCTTGAGATTTCATTGTACTCTGCACAGATTCAAGACACCCTGTGCCAGATGCAGCAAAGCAGCCCCAGAACATAACAGAACCTCCTCCATGTTTCAAAGTAGGGACAGTGTTCTTTTCTTGGTATGCTTCATTTTTGCATCTGTGAACATACAGCTGATGTGCCTTGCCAAAAAGTTCCAGTTTTGTCTCGTCTGTCCATAGGACATTCTCCCAGAAGCTTTGTGGCTTGTCAACATGCAGTTTGGCAAATTCCAGTCTGGCTTTTTTATGATTTGTTTTCAACAGTGGTGTCCTCCTTGGTCGTCTCCCATGAAGTCCACTTTGGCTCAAACAACGACGGGTGGTGCGATCTGACACTGATGTACCTTGACCTTGGAGCTCACCATGAATGTGTTTAGAGGTTGTTCTGGGCTCTTTTGTTACCATTCGTATTATCCGTCTCTTCCGTTTTTCATCAAGTTTCCTCCTGCGGCCACGTCCAAGGAGGTTGGCTACAGTCTCGTGGATCTTACATTTCTGAATAATATATGCAACTGTAGTCACAGGAACATCAAGCTGCTTGGAGATGGTCTTATAGCTTTTACCTTTAACATGCTTGTCTATAATTTTCTTTCTAATCTCCTGAGACAACTCTCTCCTTTGCTTCCTCTGGTCCATGTTTAGTGTGGTATACACCAAGTCACCAAACAGCACAGTGACTACTTGTCACCCTTTAAATAGGCCGACTGACTGATTACAAGTTTGTAGACACCTGTGATGTTAATTAGAGGACACACCTTGGTTGAACATTTCCCTATGGTCACATTATTTTCAATCTTTTCTAGGGGTACCATCATTTTTGTCCAGGCCTGTTTCATGAGTTTGTTTTTTTTAAAATAATTCTGTTAAACCACAATTCAAAAGCATTGTCTGATTTTCAGTGGTTAATTTTCATACAATTTTTATTTATTACCACTTTTGTCAGATTCAAGTTATTTCTGTGACCATTGTGGGTTTTTCTTTCATTAACCCTCATCCTACCAACATATTTTACATACAAATAGTACCAACTGGGGTCCGTTTGGACCCCACACAAAATTTAACTGTTAATTGGATTATTAAGCAATACCAAAGTATTTTTTTCACTTAAAATGTTTTATTTGGTTAAAACAAAGAGTTGTGCTTGAAACATGATCCAAAAATCCCGGAATGGGGCTAGTTTGTCGGTTGCCTGCCTTTCAGCACGAGTAGCCCGGTTAAATGTGTTTTTCAACCAGTGTGCCCTGGTGCGTTCAGGTTTTTGTGGGAAATTATCTAATTTCACTTCTTAATTGGTACAAGAAATGCAAATACTTTGCCATTGTTGTGCATGTGTTCTGTACATTTGCCATTGTTGTGCATGTGTTCTGTACAGAACACATGCACAACAATGTACAGAACACATGCACAACAATGGCAAAGTATTTGCATTTCTTGTACCAATTAAGAAGTGAAATTAGATAATTTCCCACAAAAACCTGAACGCACCAGGGCACACTGGTTGAAAAAATGGTGGTGAACCTAGTTTGCGACATGGTGGCACTAAAGATAGGTCTTCCTTCTTTCTCTGACCAAAGTCTACCTTGTTGAGCCATCATTCACTGAAATATAACACAAAATTCATACATTTAATATCCTTAACATCATATTTTTCCCTGGGGTCCGATTGGACCCCAATGAAAAATCTGAACTGACAGTACAGAAGAAAACTGTATTTTAAATCAGATTTAATTTTTGTGATTCACAGATGATGACAAACAAAGTCATAAAGCATGATAGCTGTGATCGATAATATGTCCGTGTTGTGCATAAGAACATATGTGTGGGGTCCGATCGGACCCCACTCGGTAGGATCAGGCAGCGTAGTACCAACAATTTTGTCCACGTGTGTAAGTAGAAGCATGTAATGGCGAGTTCCTCATCTCAAACAATTTATTGAAACAAAAGCCAACAACAGTGGTGGGTATACTACAACAAAAAATGTCAGTGTCTCAGTAACTTGTCATGTGCCCTTGAGCATCAATTACAGCTCGACAACGATGTCTCATGCTGTTCACAAGTCGACTTATTGTCTACTGAGGCATGGCATTCCACTCTTCTTGAAGGGCGGCCCTCAGGTCATTGAGGTTGTGGGGTGCAGGGTTACGAGCCTCTACACGGTGACTCAGCTGATCCCATATGTTTTCTATGGAATTCAGGTCTGGAGAAAGTGCAGGCCACTCCATTTGAGGTACCCCAGCTTCCAGCAGCCGTTCCCTAATGATGCAACCTTGATGAGCTGGAGCATTGTCATCCATGAAGATGAAATTAGGCCTGTGTTGTTCATGCAGGGGCACAATGACTGGATTAATGATGTTATTCAGGTAATATCGGCTTGTCACAGTACCATTCACAAGGTGTAGGCCAGTTCTGTATTGACTAGACACAAATGACCACACTGTAACACCACCATCACCAAAGGCTCATCTGGTGACAACAGTGGCTGATGCATAGTGCTCTCCTTGATGTCTCCAACATCATTGGCGGCCATCATCCCACAACGGACCTTGCCACTGTGGAAAGTACTGAAATCCTTTGCTTTTATAGGTAAAGTGTCAAAACCAAAGTAGCACAATTTCCACTTAATATAAAAGGGACTGAACTGAGATTTATTTGATTGTGTGAATATTAATTACAGAATAATTGAAAATGAATGGCACATCAACCATAAAATAAACCGCTTGTTAATGTATTTATTTTTTTGTCAGATCACTTGTGTGATCCTTTGTGAGTTATGTTCATAACTGTATCTTTTGGGGAATGGGAGTTGTTCAGTCATCAATATAATTTAGTTTATATGTGTAGTTTATACTCTATCATCAGTAAACTCATGCAGTAACAGGACACATTACAAATATTTGAGAGCCATTGTAGTGCTTCCTTTTATATTTTAGCAATACAAGTACAAAACACCGCCCACACTTGAAGCCAGGGCAAGAAGAGACACTTTTACAGACAAGATAAACTTTTATTGATAAAAACTCCATATTTTGACTGAGCGACTCCATACTCGGTGATGCACACCTTCAGTTAAAGTACTAGATTCCATTCAAGTGAATGTATTAATTCATTCTGATTGCTGAGGCCACAGTAAAAACAGATGATTTTAAATGTAACCCAGCCCTTGTAAAATCGACTTTACTGAAGCGCAGCTACATGAAAATTGTGGTTAAATACAACAACGAAGTACTTTATTGTCACATTCAAATTTTAATCGCTCCTGTTTTGCTTTTCTTTTGAATTCTTGGATGGAATATGGGTGGGCAATATAAGCTGCGGCTTCAGCCATCACCCATTTCGGATAACCTATGTTGAACTGTATAATCAGAGGGGTTATTGTTTAATTTGACCTTGTTAGATTTTTTTCCCCTTTGTTACATTATTCTATTTTCTTTTAATCTTTACTTTTAATCTATCTGAAATAAAGATTCATTCATTCATTCATTCACATTCCACCACTGGCTTTTAGCAACAAGTGTATTTCCCAAATATGTTTTAAACTTGCTTTAATTAACCACCACCCATTTCTGTCTTTTGTCTAGGCAAGAGGGAAACAGTCCACCCCAACTGGACCTTGCCTCACTATTTACAGAGATGCAGGCAGAAGATCTGCTGAACCAGGACCAGTACGAGGGGCCGATCCAGTTGCTTCTCAGTGAGGCAGTGTGGCCGGCGTGTGTGACCCATTCCGGTTTCTTTTTTTCTTTTTTTTTTTACAGTTTGAATTTTGCACATTCTGAATAATCTGGAATTTGCTGCTGATTGTAATACACAATTTAGTGACTTAGGTGTTTGCATCATGATTTTCTATTTTGTCTGTTAAGACACTGGTGGGAAAAGAGTCTATAAACCATTTATCGGTGACCTTGAAAATAATGGCTCATTTTTAAGAAAAAAGTAACCAAAACAATTATTTTATTAACTGAAGACTGTATTGTTGGATGTGCCACCACAGAAGACCCTGCATACTTTAGTGATAGTACCAGTACATGGAGGAATTCTGGGTCATATTAGCATCTGCTCTTCATCATAATGGGTTTAGGCAGGGGTGTCCAATCATGTGCCATGGGGCCTGCAGGCTTTACTTCCAAACAGTGTCTTCAACAGCAGATTCCACTGAACTTCTTCCACTGACTGCTGATCAGTGAGAACACCTGCTGAAGAGGCTGGGTAGAAGAGAGAACCTGCAGGGTCTTGGCCACCCATGACACATGATTGGAAACCCCCGGGTTAGGGTTTAATGGAATTTAACATTTTAACACAAACTGCTTTATGGTTCATAATTCTGTTGACAGACTTACACCAAACCAAAAGTGATTTCTCAAACTGCTGGATTGTTCTTAGACAGCTTTTCCAATCTGTTAGTATTTAATTTGTGCCACATGGTGGTAACCTTCACATATAAAATGGTTCCGGTTCCGCCGGACCGGTGGCGCCACACGAGTAGGCTGCCCGTTGTAACAGCCTTTTTTTTTATCTTCCTTCTTCTTTCTACACCTTTCACTCTGTATATATATCACGGACGCACGGATCGCCCCGGGGGTCTCCCGGGTCGGCGGACGGAGCCACGGTTTGCAGCGGGAGACGCTACAGCGGGGAGGAGCTAGTGCTAGCTAGCACTTGGCCGCCGCCCGGTGCTAATGGGAAACTCGACATACCGGGAGCTGTAGCGAAAACGACGCGGGTGCCGGGCTGGAGTTTAGGCGGCGTGCAAGAAATATAAGACAGAATAATAAAGGGCGATGGCAAGAACCAAGCAGACCGCCCGTAAAATCTACTGGAGGAAGAAGCCCCCAGGAGACAGCTAGCCACCAGGGCTGCTCGGAGAGGCGCTCCGGCCACCGGCAGAGTGAAGAGGCCTCGCCGTCACAGGCCCGTGGCTCTGAGAGAGATCCGTCGCTGCCAGAAATCCACGGAGCTGCTCATCCGTAAGCTGCCCGTCCAGCGCCTGGTGAGGGAGATCGCTCAGGACTTCAAGACCGTCCTGCGTTTCCTGAGCTTCGCCGTCATGGCTCTGCAGGAGACCAGCGAGGCCCACCTGGTGGTCTCTTCTTCGCTAAGGGGGTCACCATCATGCCCAAAGACTTCCAGCTGGCCCGCCGCATCCGCGGAGAGAGAGCTTAGACTTTCTGCTGCACATTCACCAACCAACCATAATGCTCTGCACTGTGTCTATATATATATACATTTGTAGTAATATGGACATATGTTTACTAGATGTTGTTTTTTCTTGCCTTCTGATTGTTGCGCTGAGTGTTGCTATCCCTGTGCTGTTGCAATCCTGGAATTTCCCCATTGTGGGACTAATAAAGGCTTATCTTATCTTATCTTAAAAAAGAGATATCTGCAAAAACTTCAGAGGTTTATTGTCAGTGCAATTCCCAGTGCAGTACTACATGAATGCATGTATAGAGCATTGTTGATGCAGAGAATATATATTTCTACAGTACATGTATCTAGTAAATCAAGTATTTTCCATGTAACCTTGTGACAGCATTATTTTAATTGCTTTTAATCCTAGATCAAGTTTGTTTTGGCCTAAAATGCATCATAATTGTCAAATATATCTTACTATACCTAACTCGGTACTGTTTACTTTTTGAATATATATTTTGTGGCTAATATAGTTATTAACCTGGCGATCAAATTGTGTCAGCTGATCATTTTTTGCTATGACACCACCTCAGACTCAGTGCTGCTGGAGCAGGTACGTCCCATGATGTCTCAACAGTCTCTCCATGATTTTCACGCAGATCAGAGCAATTTGTCGCACAGGAAATAAACGTTTCTACAAACATTCTTAAGCTCTACAACCACTGATCGTTTGTGAAGCTGGGGCGGCATCAGTGACAGGCTGTGTTGAACGCCCAGACCGACCGTTTGAAGCGGTAATTTTCCCACAACAGAGCCATCTGAAACACACACACGCAGCATACATATTTTAGTACCTAACAGCGATAACTTGCAGACATTACAGTGTAGCATGACGTACTTATAGCAAACTAGCATTAGCAACCATTAGCTTACCGTCATATATGACCTAGCTTGTATCCTCATGTCTTCGGCTCTCCCAGAAGCTGCAGTACTATTCCAGAGTGTTTCGTCTCGCTGCCTGTACCCTTGTCTGGCGGTCCTTTTTGGCATTTACGGTGACAAAAAGCCACAGACCGAGGAGTCGCCTTGTACAGCTGCCATGTTATGTTTTGCTTGGGTCGCGTGTTTTACGTCACGGGAGTGTGGCGCCGTCTTGCTGTAAAAAAAATCCCACCCACCCCAGCTTAACCCCGCTTTACCCAGCTGCTATGGAGACACAACCGAGGCCGAAACAAGCAGTGGCGAATCGAGGCGAGGCGAGTTAGGCTGACCGGGGCTAGTGGAACAGGGCCTTAAATGCTCACTGGTCCATGCAAGACGACGATGCCTGTGCCTGGTGGGGTGGTCAGGTACTCTCGCAGATCGTCTAGCACGCAGACTATGCTGATGTAAATGGTTTTGAATAGTCTGACGTGACACTTGGGTGCCTTTCACCTCCCTTAAATGTTCCTGGAGTTGAGTAGCATTCATCATCCACTTGAACAGGGCACTGTTCACAATGAAGCGGTCATCAGCGTGGGATGTGGCTAAAGGACGTCCACTTCTATGCCTTTCTGTGACTCTTCCAGTCTCTCTGCATCTCTGTTGCAACCTGCTGATGACACTCTGTGACACTCTAAGCTCAGTGGCCACGTCTCTGAGAACATCCTGTTTGAAGTCTTACAATGGCGAGGTATTGTTGATCAGTTGTTAGGTGTTGTCTTGGTCTCATGATGTCAAAATGTGAATAGCATGATGAAAAGGACTGCTTAAATACCAATTCTATTTGAACCAGAAAATTTATTGGTCAATTCATGGATAAAACACCTGTTGTGAATTTTGCCATTAAGCACCTTGTTAGAGAACAGCAAGTTAAGCAAAAAAGTACTGAAACACTGAACAGTTGGAAATGTGCATTCAAAAGACTAGAGGTCAAATTAAGTTCACCTGTAAAGGTCATAGTGCATTTTAGGTGCATCCTGAAATTTCACCCGAAAGCCGAATATCCCTAAATTTTTGTGAGTAGTGCGCCCATGCCCCCCCCCACAATACACACACACACAACACATCTCAAAAAATTAGAATATCATGAAAAAGTTCAATATTTTTTGTCACTCATTTCAGAACGTGAAACCCATATATTATATAGATTCATTACACAGAGGGTGATATATTTCAAGTGTTTATTTATTTTAATTTTGATGATTACAGCTTACAACCCATGAAAACCCCAAATTCAGTTTCTCAAAAAATTAGAATATTACATAAAATTAATTTAAAAAAATAGTTTTTTAATAGAAATGTTGGCCGACTGAAAAGTATGTCCATGTACACACTCAGTACTTGGTCTGGGCAAATTTTGGATTAATTACTGTATCAACGTGGCGTGGCATGGAGGTGATCAGCCTGTGGCACTGCTGAGGTGTTATGAAGGCCCAGGTTGCTTTGATAGTAATCTTCAGCTCATCTACATTGTTGAGTCTGGTGTCTCTCATCTTCCTCTTGACAATATTCCATAGATTCTCTATGGGGTTTAGGTCAGGAGAGTTTGCTGGCCAGTCAAACACAGTGATGCCATGGTCATTAAACCAGGTTTTGATACTTTTGGCAGTGTGGAGGGGGTGCCAAGTCCTGCTGGAAAATGAAATCAGCTTCTCCATAAAGGTTGTCAGCAGAGGGAAGCATGAAGTGCTCTAAAATTTCCTGGTAGACGACTGCGGTGACTTTGGTCTTGATAAAACACAGTGGACCAACACCAGCTGATGACATGGTTCCTCAAATCATCACCGACTGTGGAAACGTCACACTAAACCTCAAGCAACTTAGATTCTGTGCCTCTCCACTCTTTCTCCAGACTCTGGGACTTTGATTTCCAAATGAGATGCAAAATTTACTTCCATCTGAACAGAGGTCATCTGCTGGTGTTTGTCCGCTGTGTTTTATCAAGACCAAAATCACCGCAGTCGTCTACCAGGAAATTTTAGAGCCCTTCGTGCTTCCCTCTGCTGACAAGCTTTATGGAGAAGCTGATTTCATTTTCCAGCAGGACTTGGCACTCCCCACACTGCCAAAAGTATCAAAACCTGGTTTAATGGGGGGGGGGGGGGGGGAAAGAAAACACATGTATGAATATGCTAATTTTATACTATTTATTTCTTTTTGCAAATTTTGCACAGTAACTTTGCATATAATAATAATGCATCAGATTTATATAGCACTTTATCATAGACACTCAAAGACACTTTTTACAGATACATTATTCATTCACTCCAGACAGACAATGGTAGTGGCAAGCTACTACTGTAGCCACAGCTGCCCTGGGGCAGGCTGACGGAAACGTGGCTGCAAATCTGGGCCAACAGCCTCTCCGGCCACCACCGAACATTTATACACATTCATACTCAGTGTTATAGACACTGGAGACAAGGTGGGTAAAGTGTCTTGCCCAGGGACACAACGGCAGGATATCTGGGGAGAGCGGGATTCGAACCGCGAACCATCTGGGTATTGGACGACCCGTTCTACCTCCTGAGCCACTGGCGTGCAAATGGAACTTACAATTTGAAGTATTGTACAACCAAGGCTTGAATGTTGGAATATTGGGCCAGTTGGGGTCCTACCCAGACGTCCTGTATTTGGACTTTTTACTAGTGTCATCCTTCTCTCCTTCCTAACTAACTAACTAACTAACCTGCACTTATATAGCGCTTTTCTAGTCACAAAGACCACTCAAAGCGCTTTCATTAATACTAACCCTCTATTCTAAGGGCCTATAGGAAACAGATATCTAGGGACAATTTAGAACAGCCAATTAACCTTCCTCTGCTCTCACCTCTCCTGGACCCTCTGCCTGAACACTTTCCTCTCCTTGGCTCCTCTCTACGGTCTCATCTTGCCCTCTCTGAGCTTGTCTAATTCAGGTTTTCTTTCTGTCTATGGTGGTATACAAACAGGTTAGAAAATATCAAGTGCCATGTAAATTAAAGGGGACAACCAAAAATTTCTAGTTAAGGGTACAAAGAGCACCCACTTAAAACTTGAGTAATGACTTCAGTCTTGAAGGTTTGAGGTTTTTTCCAAAATTTATAACAATTTTCTTATAGTTTTCTACTTTTCTCTGTAAATTTATCTAAATTTGAAACCATTTTCCTCAAATTTGTAATTTCCTCTTGTAAAATGGACTTTTCTTGTACATTTGAAACTTTATTATAAATTTGTGGATTGTTTTATGGCTTATTTTTGTCTGTTTTTTAAAATAAAATTACTGGGACTTCCGGGAAGATGGCGGAGAGGCATAACACTTAAACAAAGAGCTCTCCCTAGCCGGATTAAAAATCATCGGTAAATGGCTAACTCGACATAAACGAATCAATAAACTAAGGGATGAAAACACGAAGGAACCGGGCACAAGGACAAAAACAGGGTAAAATTGAAGAATTCCTCTCCAACGACGCAGGAAAAACCGCTGTACGCAAAGCCCAAAAAAGCAAGATGTCTACAGCAGAGAAAATGGAGGACACCAGACTCGACAACATGAACGCTGGCATCGCCAGTTTGGGTGAAGAGTTAAGAGAATTCAAGCGACAGCTACAACAGGATTTAGCGGCTCTTAAGGAGGAACTGAAAAAAGAAATTAAGGAGGAAATCATGGACCTCCGAAGAGAAATGGAGCGTAAATTAACGGAAAACATGGAGGAGCTGCGCTCCCAGCGGGCGTGTATGACAGAAGCGCAGACCCGAATTTCAGAACTAGAAGATTGGAAAAGCGAGGCAAACAAACAACTACAGACCCTGACGACGCAAACGCAGAGGATGCAGGAGAAAATAAACGACTTGGAGAGCAGATCCCGACGAAGCAATATGCGCATCTTTGGAATTCCGGAGGGCATTGAAGGCAACTCGATGACAAAATTCATGGATCAGTTCTTAAAAAAAGAACTGGAAATACCCGGAGAAACGGATCTGCAGATTCAACGGGCGCACAGAACACCGGCACAGAACCCGAAAACAAACTCTCCACCCAGGTCAGTTGTGGTAAACTTTGTGAAATATGACATAAAGGAAAGAATCCTGACGCAAGCATGGAAAAAAAAGATACGAATCGGCGACAAACAGGTATTTTTTGACCATGACTACCCGACAGAAATCGTGCAGCAGCGGAAGAAATATGCCAATATTAAAAAAAACGCTGAAAGAGAAAAAAAATTAGATTCCAAACGCCGCTAACGAAAATGAGGATTCATTGGGAGGAAGGCACAAGAACCTACAACACGGCCGAAGAGGCAGCGCGGGATATGATGGAGCGGGGCCTTGAGGTGAGCGTGCCGAAGGAGACGGCTGGAGCAGCGGCGGCCCTGAACGCACCACGACAGACGGAGTGGAGACGAGTGAACGGCGGAAGAAGGGGGAGAGACGTAGAGCAGCGGGCCCAGGACAAGCTACAAGGCTTTCAACTGAAAGCCTAGATCATAACAAAGATTAAGAAAGCCACAGAAGAAATGAAGGCCAAGAAGACAAGGTAAAAGAGAAACAGACGGCTAGGAGAGGTTTAAGTGATATTTGTTGGACATTTCTAGACTTATGACTATTACTTTGATAGTAATTAGAAGTCTAGGGAGGGCCCTTCACTCTGTGAAGACAAACCCCCCACCCACCAACAGGGACCAGTGGGCAGAAGAAAGGCCCAAAGTACGGAGGTCGAGATTTTTTAATGTGTTTTTATATAAATATGTGTTATTTTTGTTGTTAAAGGGGCTAGGAGCACAAGTTAAAAAAATGGAAAAACATGAATATGGGTAAAAATCTTAAGATAATGACACTAAACGTGAATGGTCTGAACTCACCTGTTAAAAGGGAAAGAATAATAAGAAAATTCAAGAAGGAAAAAGCTGAAATTATATTTATGCAAGAGACACATTTGAGCAAGACAGAACATGTGAAACTAAAGAGATTTGGCTATAAGAACTCCTACTACAGTTCATTTAAGGGAGGAGCAAAAAGGGGGGTTATGATACTAATCTCAAATAAAATACAATTTGAAAGTGAACAGGAAATCCAGGATAAAGAAGGCAGGTATGTAATAATAAAGGGAAGAATAGATGGTATGCAGATCACATTAGTGAGCATCTATGCCCCACCAGAAAGTGACAAGGGTTTTTTTCAACATCTGTTTGATCTCATAGCAACACACAGTGAAGGAGTCCTAATTTGTGGAGGAGACTTAAATGCTGTCATGGATCATGAAGTTGACACAACAAGTGTTAAGAAGACAAAAAAACATGTAACAAAGTTCATAAGAACCTCACT
Source organism: Pholidichthys leucotaenia (assembly GCA_020510985.1). NCBI lineage: Eukaryota > Metazoa > Chordata > Actinopteri > Cichliformes > Pholidichthyidae > Pholidichthys > Pholidichthys leucotaenia. The sequence continues at coordinate 296,084,304 of CM035841.1, read as the reverse complement.
GGCAGAAATGGGTATGGTAGACATATGGAGGGACCTACACCCACTCGAAAAAGACTATACACATTATTCAGCAGCCCATAAAGTACACTCTAGAATAGATTACTTCCTTATGAATGAAGGTGACAGACACAGGGTGAGAAATTGTTGGATTGGAGGGGCAGAAATATCAGATCATAATCCTATATACATGGAAATATATTTAAACAATAGAAAACGACAAACAACATGGAAACTTAATGTAGGACTGTTAAATGATGAGAAAATGAAAGAAAGAATAAAAATAAACATAAACGAATATATCCAAGAGAATGACAATGAAGAAGTGGACCCAACAATACTATGGGACGCACTAAAAGCCGTGTTAAGGGGTAAATTAATTGTTGAAACAGGAAAAGCAAATAAGACTAAACTGGAAGCGTATGAACAAAGATGTGAGAGACTGAGGGAATTAGAACGTAAACATCAAAGCACAAATGATCCAAAAATATATCAAGAAATTAAAGAAGAAAAAACAAAGATAAAAGAAACACAAATGGATGAAATTGAAAGGAAAAATAGATATCTAAAGCAAAAATATTATGAAACGGGGCCAAAAGCCACAAAACTGCTGGCAAAACGGTTAAGAAAACAACAAACAATGAATAATGTATACAAGATTAAAGACCCCACCACAAATAAAACCACAGTTAACCCAGAAAACATCGAAGAAATTTTCCATAATTTCTACCAAGAACTATACTCGCAACCTGAAGAAACAAATACTAAAGATATCAAAAAATTTCTAGACACATTGGACTTGCCATCAATAGGAAATCAACAAAATGAAAAACTAACAGCAGAAATAACAACACAAGAGATCAGAGATGTGATTAAGTCACTTAAAAACGGTAAATCACCAGGTAGTGATGGATACTCATCTGAGTTTTATAAACTGTTTATAGAAGAACTCATGCCACAACTCCTAAAGTCATTTAATTGGACGCTGAACAACAACAAAATACCTCCATCATGGAACGAAGCAATCATTTCAGTTATTTTAAAACCAGGGAAAGATAAAGAACAATGCGGAAACTATAGACCAATCTCTTTATTAAATGTAGATTATAAAATATACACAACAATTATATGTAAACGAATAAAGACATTCTTGACGGAATTGATAGAAGATGATCAAACTGGATTCATAGAGGGACACCAAACACATGACAATATCAGGAGAACAATACATATAATTAACCAAATACATAAAGAAAAGAAAAGCGCAGTAATAATGAGTTTAGACGCAGAAAAAGCATTTGACAGGGTTAACTAGAAATTCCTATATAGTGTACTGGAGCGCTTTGGATTTAACGAAAAATCAGTACAATGCATAAGGACGCTATATCAAGAACCTGTGGCAAGAATCAAGATAAACGGTAGCTTAACAGACAAAGTAAATATACAAAAATCAACTAGGCAGGGATGCTGCTTATCGCCTACCTTGTTTGCTCTGTTCATAGAACCATTGGCTCAAGCGATACGACAAAATAAGAAATTAAAAGGTGTAACAATAAAGGGGGCGGAACACAAGATTGGGCTATTTGCAGACGATATTATAGTTTACCTTGAACAACCAGATAAATCAATAATGGAAATGATGAACTTGATAGAAAATTTTGGAAAATTATCAGGATACAAGATAAACATAACAAAAACACAAATACTGACATTCCACTATAACCCTCTAAACCAGATAACTGATAAGATCAAACTAAACTGGAAGCAAAAAGAAATAAAATACCTTGGAGTGAACATACCTAAAGACCTAAGCAAAATATATAAAGCAAACTATGATAGGTTGGAACAAGAAATAAAAAAAGATATTGATAGATGGTCAATCTTAAATATGGATCTGAATTCAAAAATTGAGACAGTCAAAATCAGCATACAACCTAGATTACTTTACCTCTTCCAGGCTATACCAACAGAGATTCCAGATGCCCAATTCTCAAAGTGGGACAGGATGATATCGAGATTTGTTTGGGGAGGTAAAAAACCAAGAGTGAAATATAAAACCCTCCAATTACCAAAAGAGAAAGGAGGCATGGGCCTACCGAGTCTAAAGGAATATTACTACTCAGCACAAATAAGATATATCATATGTTGGTGCGACGAGGGATATGAGGCAAAATGGAAAGAAATGGAAAAGGAAATTGAGGGACTCCCAGTACAAAGCATAATAGGGGATAAAGATGCATATAAGCAAATCAAACAAATAGACCCAATCACTAAATTTACTTTAGAACTGTGGTATAAAATAGTACAAAAATATAATATAAGGGAAGACATAAAACTATTGAAATGGGTAGCATTTGACAGTCAGTTTGAACCGGCAAAACAAGATAGGGGATACAAAAATCTGGTGAACAAGGGAATCACAGCATGGGGCAATATCGGAAAAAAAGATCTCAGGAGCTTTGTAAATATCAGGAGAAAATTTAAATTAGAAAGATCGGAATTTTTCAGATATCTGCAGATGAGAGATTACTATATGAAGAAGATTAGGCATAACCTCCAAACAAATGTGAACGAGATTATACAACTTATTTTAAGCTCATATGCAGGAAATAAAATAAGAATTATTTCAAAACTATATCAGAAACTTATAACAAACAATCATACAAGTAACTATATAAAGGAGAAATGGGAGAAAGAGCTCAATTTAAACATAACAGAAGAAAGCTGGCAGGAAATATGGAAAACACAACACACATCAACAAATTCAAGGGCATGGAGGGAATTTGGATGGAAAAACCTGATTCGCTTTTTCATTACACCACAGATTCAAGGAAAATATACAAATACCCAATCTTTATGCTGGAGGGGATGTGGGGCTCAAAATGCAGACCACTCACATATGTTTTGGAAATGCTACAAAATATCATCATTTTGGAAATCTATGCATGTGACAATACAGAGGATATTAGGATATAATATACCAATGAACTGTAACCTGATGTACTTATGTGATCTTAAAAAAGACAATGTTATACAGGCTGAGGACAGATATCTAGTTAAAATCTTGTTGATTGCATGTAAAAAAACTATCACAAAAAAATGGCGATCAGAAGTTCTTCCTGACCAAGAACAATGGACTGACATTGTTGAGGACATACGTATGATGGAAAAACTAACATATCGACGAAGAATGCAAGAAGGAATATGGGAGAAAAAATGGCGGAAATGGACACACTACAAAGTGCAACAACGAGGCAGAAATTGAAAGAATAACCAAAGACACTGAAAAAACCAGAAGAATTAAGAGATGGAAACTAAAAACTTGATGCTCCAACATTTGTCCCCCCCCCCATTTTATTTTTTTTTTTTATTATTTTTTATTTTTTATTTTTTTATTTTTATTTTTTTTATTTTTCCCTACCCTAACCCCTTTGTGTTTTAAATGTAGAATGTGATCTGAATGCATTATATATGATGAAAAATGAATAAAAATCTAAGTTACAAAAAAAAATAAAATAAAATTACTGGGGGTTTTTTAAATAAATTTGAAACAGACTGTGGTATTTTATTTTATTTTTTTTTTTACTTTTTCCTTATAACAATTTATATATTTTTTTTTTTTTTATTTAAGTTTTTGTAAAGGGTATACAGGTCGTTACAGCAATGCAGTGTTTACATTTTCATCACATGTTCCCTTATTTTCTGATATCTGACAACATTGGAAGATTAATTCTTACAACACCCCTTATTTTTTTTTTTTTTAAAGTGAAAGAAAAAGTGAAATTAAAGAGAAAAAAAAAACAAAACAAAAAACAAAAAAAAACCCAAACAAACCAGTAAAAAACAAACAAAAAGAAAAAGTAAGTAAATAAAGATAAAAGAGCATCTGAGTAGCATTGGAACAAAGAGCAGAACCATTATTGAAATGGTATTTGTCAAAGATTAGATCTAATGGAAGACACATATGCGGTCCAGGGTTGCCAAAAGTTCATGAACCCATCCATGTCCTGTCTCAGTGCGAATGTCAACTTTTCCATCGAGTAAATGTCTTGGATCACGTTAGTCCAATCTTCAGGTGTAGGACAGTCCTTCAACATCCATTTTTTAGTTAGAGCTTTTTTGCTTGCCAATATTAAAACACTGAATAAGTATTTTTCTCCTCGTCTTTCCAGTGAGTCCGGTAGTAAACCCAAATACAAAGTTACAAAAGAAAAGGGAACTGTAATTTTGAATATTTTCCCCAATATTGTCTGTACATTGGTCCAATATTGGTGGATAACTGGGCATGACCAAAACACATGAAAATGATTTGCAGTCTTTTCACCACACAAGCGCCAACAGTTCAATCCCTTATGGGTAAATTTGATTTGTGCAGGTGTTCTGAAAAATCTTGCCAAGTTTTTCCATCCAAATTCTCTCCACTGCAGGGATGAGGTACTTTTCCATTGCTGTTTATTTAGCTTTTCCCATATTTCCAGATGTAAAGTGAAATTCCCCTCTTTTTCCCATCTCTCTTTTATATAAGATGTGTTGTCTCCTTTTAAGTCTTGAAGACCTTGGTATATTTTAGAAATGTATCTGATCCCTGGGATCCCTTTATATGCCATTAAGAAGACCTTCAGAACACCTGACTGGGCCCTTTCCAAAACCTCCTTTTTAAGTATATTGTTTATGTGGTGTCTAAGCTGGAAGAACCTGTAAAGGTCTTGATTTATTAGGCCTTGTTTTTTCAAATCTTCAAAACTTCTTAAGATTTGCCCTTTAAAAAAATCGTAATATTTTATCAGCCCCTTCTCCTTCCACTTTTTAAATCTGGTGTCTGTTTTATTAGGAGTAAAGTCCTGATCATAGGCGATCCATTGCAGAAGTCGATAGGGCTCTTTAGTTTGATTCTCTCTGACTATCTTAAACCAAATTTTTAGCGGGGTCTCTATCCACGGGTTAGTGTTATTCAAAAGCTTAGGTAAGACATTGTTCCCTATTATCGCCTGTAGGGGGATGTCACTTGTTATTTGGCATTCGATCTCCTTCCATTGTGCAGAGTAGACTGGGTTACATATCTCTACTAAAGTTTTAATTTGTGCGGCTTTAAAGTAGTCCCTGATATTTGGCAGCGCGAGCCCACCTTTGTCTTTGTTTAGCTGTAGGGTTCTATATCTGATTCTAGGTCTCTTGCCCTGCCATATGAATCTTGAGATCCTTCTGTCCAGCTCCTGCCATGTTTTTTTGGGAGGTTCTACCGGTATTGTTTGGAAAAGGTATAGAAGACGTGGAAGTATATTCATTTTGACTGCTTCAATTCTTTGTGCAATACCCAAGAATGGTATCATATTCCATCTTGCTAGGTCAGATTTTATTTTTGTCACCAGTGGATCATAGTTTAGTGATATAATTTTGTTGAGTTGTTTCGGGATATTGACCCCCAGATATTTCATAGATTCCGACTCCCAGTTAGTTTTGAGTTTGCTTAGTGAATAATGATTTGGGTCATAGTTGAATGTTAAAACTTGGGTTTTATGCATATTTAATTTGTACCCCGATAAATCTCCATACTCTGAAAAAACTGAGGTTAGTTCTGGTAAAGAAGTGTCCGGCTGCCCTAGGTATATTAAAATGTCATCAGCAAAGAGTGCTATTTTATGTTCCTTCTGACCAAGTGTAATACCTTGAATTTTTTGGTTTTGTCTTATCCATTGGCTCAGAGGTTCTATGAAGATTGCAAAGAGCAGTGGAGACAGGGGGCAGCCCTGACGACATCCTCTTTCCAGTTCAAAAGATGATGATAAATTACCGTTAATCCTTATTTTAGCTGTTGGTTTTTTATATAATGCCTGTATAGTTCTAATGAAGTTGTTATGAAAATTGAAACTGGATAAGATTCTGTATAGAAAAGACCAGTCAACCGAATCGAATGCTTTTTCAGCATCTAATCCTAATATGACTGCATTTAAGTTATATTTTTTTATATGATGAATTATGTGTAAAGTGCGTCGAATGTTGTCTTGTGTCTGTCTTTGTCTTATAAAACCTGTTTGGTCTAAATGAATTAGGTCTGTCAGTATATTCTCTAACCTTTTGGCAAGGATAATGGTAAAAAGCTTATAGTCCTGATTTAGTACACTGATTGGTCTGTAGTTGGAGCACTCTAGTTTATCCTTTTCAGGTTTAGGTATAACTGCAATGACCCCTTCTCTCCAGGAGGGGGGGATTTCCCCTGTGTGGAGGACATAATTAAATGTTTTCAGGAGGAGAGGAGATAGTTGCTGTTTAAAGGTTTTGTACCACTCTGCTGTATAGCCATCAGCTCCTGGGGATTTGTTAGCTTTAAGTTTCATAATTGCTTTTTCCAATTCTTTAGGATGTATTTCTGACAGTAGTGTTTTATTTTGTGACTCCGTAAGTTGGGGAAGGTTTAATGTGTTTAGGAATGCCTCGGATGCGTTTTTATGTTTTTTGTGGGAGTATAAGTTCTTATAGTAATTCTCGAAGTTTTTAAGAATATCCTGAATTCTGAATTTTATTTCCTTTGATACTGGGTCTCTGATTTTGTAGATTGCTCTTTCTGTTTGATGTTTCCTCAATTTATAGGCTAGCAATTTTGCCGATTTACTGCCTGCTTCATAGTATTTTTGTTTCAGAAATGTAAGTTTCTTCTGGATTTCTATTGTGTAGATCTCATTTATTTGGTTTTTAATTTCCTTAATCTTGAGCGAGTCAGTAGAATGAGTGTTGCCTTTGTGTTCTTTTTCTAGGTTCCTAAGTTCTGACTCTAATGTGGATAGTTTTTCTTGTCTTAGTTTCTTTTGGGTTGCCAGTTTTGCAATAATCTTTCCTCTTATTACAGCTTTACATGCATCCCACAGTATTAAAGGGGATACTTCTCCATTATCGTTATCTTCCAAATATCTGAGAATATCTGACTCCAATTCATCTTTCAATGGTCCTTTCAGGACATTTGAATTTAACCTCCAAGAAAATGTATTATTTGTGTATTTTTGGATATTTAAGTCCATGTAGATCGGACTGTGGTCGGAGAGATCCATCAGTCCTATTTTACATGTTTTTACTCTACCAATGTCTCTATTAAACATAAAAAAATAGTCAATCCTTGAGTAAGATGAATGTGGAGTTGAGTAAAATGTATAGTCTTTTACACTGGGGTTGAGTTCCCTCCACACATCACAGATTCCCATTTCTTTTAGTAGCATCCGAGTCTTCCTGTTTTGGGTGTTATTTTGATGTGGGGAATTACCAGAAGCATCCCAGTATGGATTCAGTCTAAGATTGAAGTCCCCACCACATATCACTAAACCTTGAGCTTTAGTTATCATTAGGTCGAATACATTTTTATAAAATTTCCAGTTAGCCCCTGGGGGAGCATACACATTCAGCAGGGTGATATCTTCTCCCTCTAGCCGCCCAGTTACCAAACTGTATCTCCCTTCTTTATCTTTGTGTTCTGATTTTTTTTCAAATGTAATTTTGGTTGATATCAATGTCGCTACTCCCCTCCTCCTCCCTGATTTATATGAAGATGAAGAGATCATTTTAAACCCTTGTCTACTGAGTTTATTGTGTTCCACGTCTGTTAGGTGGGTTTCTTGTAAAAGTATTATTCCTGCTTTGTCTTTTTTCATTTTGCCTAGAATCTTGGATCTTTTAACTGGATTCAGGATCCCTTTTACATTATATGAAATTATTTTGGTTATACCCTGTTTCTCCATTGTGTTGTTTTGTTTAGTATAACTGTGTGGTGGCCCTCTTTTGTGCTACTCAGAAACTGAAAGAACATTAAAAACAAGAAAAACATTAAGAACATAGTGTAAAAAACTTTAAAACAAAAAACTGTCAAAAGAACTTCCTGAGCTGAGGTCTTTTTAAAGACCCTGTAAGAGCCTTGATGGAGTGAAGGCTCTGAGGGAAATTCCTCAAACTCTGTTACGTGTTGAGGGCCCTCTCGTACCACTGAAAGTAGTCCCATGCTTTTAACGTGAGTTTCAGAACCCAATCCAAACTTGTAATGATTTTTTTTTTTTTTCCTTTTATGCCTAAACCCTGTGAAATTGTGTGCACCCTCCCACCCCCATCACATCAAACATTCACGCAAAAACAGTATTTGTTAGTATGAGCAGAACATGTGGATTATTGTCACATTTCTATTTTAACAAGTTTTTTTTTTTTTTTATTACAAAGACTTATTTGTTTCAAATAATATGATTGTTCCATGAAATGTTTTACCACATGCTGAATATGCATCTCCTTTAATGTTTGTTACCTTGTATGAGGGGGGTTGGATGTGCGGATTGATTCAAGAGAAAAAAAAAAAAAAAGGTCGCTATTCCAACCTGAAAACGGATAGTTTATCCGCGACGCTCTGGTGCTGGGTTTCCCGCTGCTGGTCCGTGGATTTTGAGGGTCTTTGTGTTGTCCATGTTTGCGCTTTGATCTTCTCACTCGGGTCTGCTGCGGGTTTAAACACCGTTACCGGGAGCCCTCTTCTCGCCATGTCAGCTGTTGCTTCTTCCGCCGAATTATAGAGACACGTTTCATCGCCGTAGAAGACCCTTAACTTCGCAGGAAATGGTGTCTGAAAGCGCAATTTCTTCTCTCTTAACACCTTTTTCGCGTCATTGTATTCCCTGCGCTTTTTAAGGATCTCCGGGGCGTAATCGTGTTCCACGTAGACTTTTCTCTCCTGGTGCATAAATCCTTTTTTCTGCCAGGCCAGTCTTACAACCTCTTGTTTTATTTTGAAATTGGAAAATCTTACCAACACCGAACGTGGGGGCGCTTCCGCCGCCGGCCTAGCGGCTAATGAACGATGTGCCTTTTCTATCTTCAAGTCGGTGGTTTGTGGAATATCCAATTTCTCTCTTAGTAAGGATTCCACGCATTCTGCCATTGAGTTAAAACCATTTTCGGTTCCTTCTATCAGACCATGAATTCTTATGTTGTCTCTTCTTTGTTTTCCTTCTTGGTCGGTTAGCTTAGCCTCTATAGCTGCTTGTCTTTTGCGTAGGTCCAGCACAGAATCTTCGAGCACTTTTATTCGATCCTCTGTTTCCAAGATTCGGTTCTCGGCCTGGTCCACTCTGCTGTTTGTCCTTTTCAATTCTTCTCTGAATTCCCGAAATTCGGCCGTAACATCTCGGCGAAATCGTCGTAGTTCCTCAAATAGTGATTTCAGGCTAACCCTTTTGTTAGCTATCACCAGCTCCTCGTCTTCTGAACGGGGATCTTCCAGTTCAGATTCTCCGGCCGATACGTGTCCTAGCCTGGAGAATTTCAGTTTCTTCTGTTTTCCTTTAGACATGATGATTTTGTCTTTTGATTTTCACTCCTCCAAAAATCCGTTAAGTTTGATTTTCAAGGTGTTATCCTGGATTGAGTCTGAGAGCTTCAGTGTTAAGCTGCAGTCGCCATGGCGTCCAGACCGGAAGTCATAACAATTTATATTTTTGACCATAACTTTGCAGTCAGAACAGAACAATAATTTAACTCTCATTACAAAGAAAAAAATATTAATAAAATTGTATTTAATGATTTAAACTAACTTAAATGACCAAGGATGCCGTATTTCTGTCATAATATTTCTATATATTTATAGTTGGGGTTTTTTGTAAATCTCTTCATCGCCAAGAAAAACCTGCCTTATTTTGAAATCCAAATGCTGGCACGTTTAGTTTGTCTGAAGGCTAGACGGATTAAAGTCATTTACTTCATGAATTTCGGTCATCTTAACTTGCCAGGTACATAATTGGGAACATAACTTAATATTGTAGTGGCTGGTGAAATATATCCTCAGCAATTCAGTAGTCCCCCTTGCCTTTGCCTTCATATGAAGCCGGCTGCATTTGAATTGTAACCACATCTCTTAGTTAAGCGACTCTTCCATTATTGCTCCTGTTTCCAGCGGGTTAAAACCATGATAAACACCAGTGATTATATACCTCTTCTGATTTTTTTTTTCTGCGTTTAAAGTACCTTAATAAACTCATGTTTCTGTCGGACAGTCAAGCCTTATTCATGCTGCATTTCCCCTCTAGTCCGCCTTTTTCCGCATACGCTTTGGACAAGCCTGGCACGCACGCGGCGCTTTACATGCTCACTTTTTTCATTTACCCAGGCGAAGAGGCTGACGCATGCACACAACCATCATTTGTAGTTTCACTCCCACCCAACAGGTAGCGTCAAGGCGCTAACGCGCCAGGATTTTCACCAACGAAGAAACAGCGGACTTCTTCACAAAGTTTCTCTTCAAATAGAGTCCGTTTCTGCTGTTTGACTTCCCGCTTTTCACTCTTTTTCCACAAAGATGTTGCTGCCGCTAGCGAGACACTGCCTGCTGACTGACTGGAAAGCTCGCGTGGGCTTGGCGCTTCTAAACTCCGTGCGGATGACAGCCACGCGCGTTGTTCACGTGTGCGTTTTCAGAAAGTCATTGCTTCATATATTTTTCTTAAATTCATATCTCCTTCTTGGGGCGGCGGTAAATTTTCTGGCGTGGTGGGCCGCCACCCAGAAATGTTACCAGAGGAAACCCTGGAAACTTATTTTAGATCTCCATGGTCAACCAAAATCTCTTCTCCAGCCACAAAGAGGAAGCAGAAGCTGATCGAAACTCAAATGTCAACTGTTGACCAAATACCTTTTTTTCACACTGACAATTAGAACAAGTGACAGCAAAATGTGTCACCTGTGCCAAGAGCGTTAAGAGGCTTTCACAGATGACTGAGACTGGAAGGAACAAAGAAAGTAAGTGACATCCTGCAAAGTCAATGCACAACAACAAAACAGCATGACTGACTTCTCACTGGTGCTGGGGAAAAGACAGAAGGGTGTAATCCATCAACTTATGTTTATTACCATTGCAGGGATTATGCCTTCAAATGGAGAACTGGACAAATATCCAGTTATAAACCAAGTCTCCCTTTGGGGAAAGAGACAAACAGGAGACCAGTCTGTTTATGCTCACCCCATCCAGCCTGTGTGTATTTGTGTTGCTTTACAGGGTCATGAAAGGGTGATCTGGCCTTTATTTTGCATCTAGAACAGGACAGGATAAGCATGTGAACATGGTGGTCTGCGTTTCTCCTTCCTTTCTTCTATTAGCTAATTTCCCCCTGACAGTGATTAATGAGAGATAACAAGTCTCATTCCACTGCCAACCCCCAGCTCCTTGATCCAACAGGGAATGCCACAGGGCCGCTTGGTGAGCAGAATCTCTGCTTCTGTGTGACCTGAAGTAGGCCACTTTCTGTCCTGTCTATTGTGTCTGTCTGTAGTAGGAGCAGCAGATGGAGGGTGGGCGGTCTGCTTTGATAACAGCTTTTCTTTTTTTTTTTTTTTGTTAACTGGAGTAACGCATAATGGGTATTTAAGACAAAAGGCCTACTGAACAGGAGGATAGGACAAAGTAGACAAGATGGGAGAGAGGCCTAATTACATTAATGAACTCATTTTCTGTCTCTGGTGTTGGGTAGTCTGTCTTTCATCTTGGTTCATCCAGAGAGGAGTGGCCCAGCACTTCTGCCAGGTCTCAAAATAATCCTCTGACATTGTGGCCTGATTAAAAGCCCTGCAGATATTAATGCAGTGTCAGAAAAGTGAACATGGTCTGTCCACCACCATCGGATTAATATTTCTAGTTCACAAACAGACCATTTTACCATGACAACCAACTTCTATGCTTATACACGACAGACACACTAATCGGAGTGAATTTTGGAAGCTTTGGTTGCAAATCTCTTGTGAATTCAACTTAGAACAAAAGTATGTTCACAGCTAATAATAACATCCATAGTTACTTCCACTTAATAAGCAAATTATTAGGGCTGTACTGATATACTCAGTTATCCAGCTATTTTTTTTTTTTTGATTTTGTATACTTTATTGATCCCCAGAGGGGAAACTGAGGTACGGCGCTGTCCCTTAACCATTCACACACATTCACACCTAGGGCCATTTGTTCATTATACGGGTATTCGATTCTCCTATTTGATATTTGGATATTGAGCCTCTTTTCCCCTTACTGTCCATTTTCATTAAAGGTGAATCTGAAAAAAACCCACAGATTTACAAGAAAAAAAGTAAATTCACAAAAAAAAGTAGCAAAGTGATGATATAAAATACCATGGATTTACATAAACACATCTGCAACTAAAAAAACAGAGCACATACTTCCACCAAGGCTCCATCCCTCCCCTTCCTCCCTTTATCCGTCCATTTGTCCGTACTTTTGTGCCTCTGTCCCTCTGTAGATTGCAAGGTAGAGCCTTGGTGGAGGTATGCGCTCATAGATCACCTCCAAAATCTAATAGGTTCATCTGTAGCCCAAGGGTCACCTCTGGTAAAAAATTTCATCAAAATCTGTTGAGTAGTTTTTGAGTAATCTTGCTAACACAGTGTGAGAAAATAGGACCTTGGCGAAGGTATACACTCTTGGATCATCACCAAAATCTATTGGGTTCATCCTTAGGCCAAGCGCCACCTTTGGTGAAAATTTCATCCAAGTTTACTGTAGTTTTTTAGTAATGTTGCTAACAGTCAAACAAACAAGCAAACGTGTGTCAGGAAAAACAACCTCCTTGGCAGAGGTAAAATACAAGGGGAAAAAAACTCAGTTTACTAATCATGAAAAACATCTTAAATTTATGAGAAAAGCTGTAAAATTATGAAAAAGGTTTGCATATTTAAATTAAAAAGCAGTATAATTACATGTAGAAGTCACAAAGGTCTAAAAAGAAGTCACTTTTTTGAGAGAAAAAAGGCGCAAATTTACAGGGGAAAAAAAGCTCCACATTCAGCAAAAAAGTCACAAGTTTCTGATAAGCCATTTATTGTACTGCACTGAGGGAGAGAGAAACAAAGAATATTCAGCATTTGCTCAGGATTACAACCATTCAGAGCCCCCAAACTAGTATTCAGGCAGCCCTAAAGTATATTTTTCAATATGAAGTTAGATAACAAAGATCTTCTACAAAACAGCATTATCTAAATTATCCTGAAATCCCTTTTTTCATGCATTCAGCACTGAACACAATACTACAGGCAACTGGACACAAACATGCTTTAAATACAGGACTGTGTCATTAGTTTAGTTTTCTAAATATTTTGGCAACATGAGTTAGTGTGTTGGAATTAGAGAAAGGCACCTACACTATCTGTTGCTATCACAGACACAATGTAGATCTGTAATTCTATGCTATAAAAACTATGCATAATGAATAAACTCCATGCACTCAAGACAAGTTATTAACACGGACAATTAATTAACAATAACAAAAAACTGTACATACTGGAATACTCATTGTGTATTTTACAGTCTTTGAAAAGTTAATAGCTAAATTTCTGAAAGATTTGCTGAGATCACCATTTCTCTTTACCATTGTACAGGTCTTGGGGGCCACCAGGGCGATGACACTGAACACTAGGCCAACTACAGGGGAAGAAAAAAAAAAAAAAATTAAAAAAAATGTGGAACTCAAGTGCAGCGACCAGCCAAGTACACATTGTTCACAAGAAACGCAGTTTATTGAGTCATTCTCCCTTTGTGATCACTTTCTTTATAAGTGCTTCTCATGGAACTAACCAATTACAAATGTTGCATCATGGGAAAAAATTAAGCTTTGCATGTGTCTGCATATTCTAACACCTCTTGCCACAGTGCCTAGAAACTTCTTGGAAAAACCCTAGTTGAGATGGTGTAAAAAAAAAAATCTACAGTTGCAATCAAAATTATTCAACCCCCATTGCATTTTAGGCTGACAGGCAAAATTTAAATTTTTTCAGGTGTTTACAATAAACAAATTTCGCAAGAACAGTTTAAACAGTTAAAAAATAAAACTAATATTAAAATGATTTTATCCAAATTCAACACTAAATCCTGCTTTCAATGACTAGTGCAATTTCAAAATTATTCAACCTCCTGAACAGAGTTCCTCATAAAAGCACACATTTGCAAATTAGGTGTGGTCTCAAGCACAATTGATGAAACCAATCAAGAGCTTCATTAGCTGCATCAGGTTTGTTTGAAATAGAACACCTCAAATACCTAGACTGTTGATTGTGACACTGGATTTGTCATAAACTCGCCCTTTTAAGGGCAATTGAAGGACACCAAACGCTCACTGTGTTTTGCAAATTTATTAAAGAAAAGACAACAAATAACTAAACAACACATACAAATAAGGATAACAAGGGCGCTGGAGGAGAGCGGGGGCTCAACGTCAACAGGCAGTCGAAAGCCTGGGAGCGCCGGCAGAAAAAGGGAATACACTGACCTGGACGGAGCATTTCTGTTCTCCTCAACAGCAGCCCAAGACACTCAGCGTTCTGCACAGCTGAGGACATCCCACAGTAAGGAAGGACATAACAATCTGAGAACAGATTGATAAATGTGCCAAATCTTCAGATAAAACTGAAGACTGGGCACAGTGCCCCCCCCTCGTGCCCCAGATCATGACAGAGCGCCCCCCCCAAAAGGGGTGGAACCCAGACACCCCAGGGCAACAAAAAAAAGACCCCCCCCCCCCGCAAAACAGACCTCCCCCCAACAAGAAAAACAACCCACCCCGGGGGGGGAGGAGTGGGAACCCAGGCAAGGAGGGATCGACAAACCATAAAAAGGCAAAAGAAAAACAAAAAAACATTCATGATCCACCACCTGAGCCAATGCGGTGGCCCACAACACACGGACCCCCAGCTGACTGCCGCAGCAGCCCGGTCGGCCCCATGACGCAGTTCATCCAGTGGTCTCCCGGAGTCCCACAGCTCGCCGTACAGACGGTGCAGCCCATTGGGTGGCATCCCCGAGTCCATAAGCCACCCAACCCCACAGCGCAGTCTGTCTGGCAGTCTTCCCGAGTCCCGGAGTCAGCTGCGCAGACGCCCAGTCCATCTGAAGGCCTCCCAGAGTTCCTGGGCCACCGCGGCACCAGGCCCACTGCACCCCCCTCCCCCGGAGGCGGCAGGTTAGCCCCCACCCACGACTGCTGGCCAATGGTAGCGCTCGGTGATGATGGTGGTTGACCAGCAGGAGAACCAGATGGGGGCAGAGGCTGTTTAGCGGGGACCTTTGACGAGGAGAGGGGGTCCACAACAACCTTGGATGAAGGCATGGCACCCGCGGAGGCTCCAGACTGGGGCGTTGCACCTACAGCAGCCTCAGATAGAAGCGTTGCACCCGCGGCGGCCCTGGACAGGGGCACTGCACCCATGGTGGCCTCGGACAGGGGCGCTGCACTCGCGCGGCTCCGGACAGGGGCGCTGCACTCGCGGCAGCCCCAGACAAGGACATAGCACCCGCTGCGGTGCCAGACAGGGACGCAGCACCTGCGGCGGCCCCAGACTGGGGTGTTGCACCCGCGGGTGCCCCAGACTGGAACGTTGCACTCATGGCGACCCCGGACTGGAGCATAGCGCCCACAACAAATAGGCTGGCCCGCGAGAGCACCAGGCCAAGGAGGCGGTTGATCAGCGGAACCCCAGCCAAGGGCAAGGAAGGAGGGCCCATGGCGGCCTCGGGCTGAGGCACAGCACCCACCAAGGCTCCAGACCAAGGCAAAGCACCCACAAAGGCCGCAGGCTGGAGCACAGCATCCACGGCAACCTCGGACCGAGGGGGAGCAGCACCCACGGAGGTCTCAGACGGAGGCATCACAGCACCCATGAAGGCTCCGGATTGAGGCATAGCACCCACGGAGGCCCCGGGCTGAGGCACAGCACCAACGGCAACCTCGGACGGAGGGGGAGCAGCACCCACGGAGACCTCGGACAAAGGGGGAGCAGCACTCACGGAGGCCCTAGGCTGGGGCGCAGCACCCACAGAAGCCTCAGACAGAGGGGGAGCAGCACCCAAGGAGGCCCCAGGCTGGAGCGTAGCACCCATGGAAGCCTCAGACAGATGCGTCACAGTATCCACCGAGGCCTCTGGCAGGCAGATGGGACCCCCAAAGACATCAGGAGAAGAGACAGGAAAAGCAGACACACACTGGATCCGAGTCACTGGCAGCAGTGGATCCTGGCGGGGGAAGCTCAAGTGCGGCTGACAGCAGAACCCGGTTCCCCCAGCCAAGAGCCAGGCAAGATTTTCTAGGTTAAACAAGGAACCTTGCCTGAGCTCGAGCTTCACCACTGTCCAGGACTCCAATGACGCTGCGATGACCCAGGCCTCTGGCTGGAAGGTTCGCAGGACCACCGATGGAGCAGCCGGTGCTAGCACACCTCTAGACACATCAGCTGCAGCAGAAGACCCTCCGACCACTGATGCCTCCTCCCATGCTGCCGGACCAGGGAATACTCTACTACCGGCTCATGCTCCGGAACATAGGTGGTGCTCTCCTCCAATCCTGGGCACGGCTGCAGGGCTGGGACAGGACTCTCCTCTGCAAATGATGGACCCTTGGGGAATACAGGAAGAAGAGCAGGAAAAACAGCAGCAAATGGTGAAAGTTCGACCACGGCGGGCTGCTGTTGCTGAGCTTCACCACCGGGAATAAAGCAAGACATTTCATTATTAGGTGTTATAAAATGAAAAGGTATTTGCCTTAATTCCCGGGGCTCGGTGGTGGCTGCTGTAAGACTGGACGTTGTTCTCCCGGGAGCTGCAGACATCATGAGATGTGATGGGCAGAGCACTGGAGTCTGGGGACGCTCTGCCATTGGCTCAGACTCCCTTCAGGCCGGTGACGCTCCCCCCAGCAGAAGCTCAGGAAGGAGCCAGGGCTTGTAGTACAAGATTAGCTCTCTCTCAGCTGCAATCACTCATTGGCGCTCCTCCAGCTCCTCCGCGCTTGGCCCATCGAGTGCAGCGTACCCAATGCAGCCGGCTGCAGGACTCAGTCTGACGGAGGGGGGTGGGACTGCAGCTGGACTGCGGTCCCAAGCTCGAAGCTTCCGTCCCCGGGAGCGTCTCCTCCATGGCACAGGTTCTGGTAGCAGAGGGCCTCTCTCCAGCCTGTGAAGATGGTGTTGTGCGTGGCAGACGGAAGCGAGGAGGTCTGCCAGTTCCAGGTAGCTCCACAGGCTGGGGAATGCCTCAATCAACTGTGCTGCGCTGTCCCACACCTGCAGCTCCTTCTCGGGAGTGTGGGTTAAGCAAACGTCAGACATGATGTCCTTTAATAGTCTGGTCTCCCAACACTCCTCCTCGTGCAGCCCTATTGTCTCCCTGCCGGTGTGGCCAGCCATGCCGGAAAAAACCCAGACTTAATACGGGGAGAACAAAAAGGGAGAGGGAGAAAAAAGAGGAGAAGAAAAAAAAAACAGCAAAAACACATAGTGGCTGGTGTCCACCCTGGTTGTGTCCCTCTGTCATAAACTCGCGCTTTTAAGGGCTATTGAAGGACACCAAACGCTCACTGTATGTTTTGCAAATTTATCAAAAAAAGACAACAAATAACTAAACAACACATACAAATAAGGATAACAAGGGTGCTGGAGGAGAGCGGGGGCTCGACATCAACAGGCAGTCGGAAGCCTGGGAGCGCCAAGCAAAAAGGGGAATACACTGACCTGGACGGAGCTTTCCCGTTCTCCTCAACAGCAGCCCAAGACACTCAGCGTTATGCACAGCCGAGGACATCCCACAGTAAGAAAGGACACAACAATCTGAGAACAGATTGTCGTGGTCTTAAATACCCATACAAACATAGGCAACAGGTGTGGAGCATGAGTGGCAAAAAGAATTACAATTAATGACAGCTGCACAGCTCACAAGCCCGTTTGACAGCTGGGAGCTGCGCAGTGCTGTCAAAACAAAACACTACCCAGAACCCATAATGACACAACCAATACAGAATGTCAATAATAAAACAGGAACTAAGTATAGCAAACAGGAAAAAATAATGCAACAAATAGACAGAAAAATAACAAACTGAAGCCCCCCCCCCCCCCGCCCCAGATCATGACAGGAGTGCATGTTTGAAATATGGCTAAGTTAAGAAAATTGTCCAAAAAGTTCAGAAAAGAGGTTGCACAAACAAGAAAAAGGATATAATAAAAATAGCAAAGGCACTGAATGTTCCCAGAGATACAGTTAGAAACATAGTTCAGAAGATTAAATGAACAGTGGTTACACTAACTGGATGGGGTAGAAAAAGTAAGTTATCAACAGCTGCCACCAGAGTCCTGAGGAGACAGGTGGTCAAAAACTCTCGACTGACTGCAAAAGACCTGCAGGAGGACTTGGTGGCAGCAGGCACTGAAGTTTCATTTTCCACAGTAAGGCGTATACTAAACGCTGAAGGGCTCCATGCCTGAACTCCAAGACGTACACCACTACTGACCCAAAAGCACAAGAAAAGTTGTCTCCAATTTTCTCAAAACTGCAGAAATAAGCCAAAGAGGTTTTGCGATTCTGTTCAGTGGCCCAATGAAACAAAACTGGAACTTCTCGGGCCTATAGATTAGCAGTATGTCTGGAAGAGGAAGAATGAAGCATATGCTATAAAAAACACCCTGCCTACAGTGAAGCATGGCGGTGGCCCAGTGATGCTCTGGGGCTGCTTCACTTCCTCTGGCACTGGAAACCTGCAGCATGTGAAGGGCAAGATGGATTCAATCAAGTATCAGGAAATCCTGGAAGAAAATGTCATTCCATCTGTGAGGAAGCTTGGGCATCATTGGACCTTCCGACAAGACAATGTGTCCAAGCATGCCTCAAAGTCCACCAAGGCTTGGTTTCAGAAGAAGTCCTGGAAGATACTAGAGTGGCCATCACCCCACTGAAAATCTCGGGAAGGACTGGAAAAAGACGGATGTAGCACACAAACCCAAGAATATTAGTGAATTGGAGGCCTTTGCCCATGAGGAATGAGCCAAGATTCCTCAGAACGCTGCCAGAAGCTGGTGTCTGGCTATGCAACTCAATTGCAGCAGGTCATAACAGCAAAATGATGCTCTACTAAGCAATATTTGAATTTGGAGAAACCACTTGTAATATTAGCTGTGTTGAGCTATTTAAATTGTTCTTGTTTGATTTGTTTACTGCAAACAGCTGCTAGTTTCTACTTTTTGCCAATAAACCTAAAGTACAATAGGGGTTGAATAATTTTGATTGCAACTGTAAAACAAAATAGAGTTAGGTGTCTAGCTGTTATAAAACATCAAATGCCCAACAATCCATGATGGCTTTGATCTAACAGAGTTTTAGTAATCTTTGGAAACCATAATCTTAAAAATCATGGTTTCACTTACATGTGTGTCTACAACGTTAACCCCCCACTGTGTCCAGCTTACTTACTCTCAGGTCAAAGTGTGACATGTTTACTTAGCCCTTTCCAAGCTGCTGGGCCACTCTGGGCCTCAGGGTGAACACAGGCCTGTAATTATGGCCCATTATCTTTAATAAAGTCTTGTGTAATTGAGCCACATTAATGCTCATCTGTTCTCCACAATCAGGAAGTTGAAGCTGGCCTCGTCTCCAAAATGCCTTGACCCCGGGAGCTGAGGCCAAGCTGCGATGCATCATTCTCTCCTCCTCCTCCTTCTAGCCAAATTAGGGTCCAGTGCGGGTTAGAGGCCAAGATGATGACATCAATTTTCCCTTTCATGGACTTCATCATACTATATTGGAGGGAGGCAGAGTTACTGCGTGAAGCAAATTAAATTTATTTTAGCTCCTTTTTTACCTGCCTTTCACCACCTAAGATGACAGGGTGGAGCCGGATGTGTCACACTGTGTTCATCAGCTTAGAGGAAGAAAAATAAAAGCCAAGCGTAACGTAAACACACCTGAAGGCACGTTACTCATGCTTCGCTGCTCGCCATTCAATTCCTCAATAAACCAAGAACAAAAACAATGAATTTCATTCCAAGTCACTCCAGACTCAGATATGACCAAATCAGTGCTGCAGACACATTGGCTCTTTGCCCTCCAAGGAACTGATTTAAAACTGCATGGCGCTCTGATTTCAATCCCCCATTGTCAGCAGCTGTTCCAGTCTTGTGGCGAGGACGGGTGTGTGCGATGGTTTTGGGCTGGATAGATATTAAATTCATCAGACCCCCACCCCCTCCTTCTCCCATTGCAAGTCTGCAACCAGACACGGGCATCTCCGATCTGATGAAAACACATGAGTTCCTGCTTCACTGGAGCGAGTCTTCACCTTAACTGGGTTATTGCAAAAGAAGAATGTGAGGTTAAGAAGAGAAGTAGAAGTGTCGGAGCAGGAAGAAAAAAAATAATAGCATGGGAGTTTAGCCAAAACCTGTCTCAAAGAGACTGGCGCAATTAAACCTTAAAACCAATTAATTGGGCAATGTTATCCTTGAGAGTTCATTACTAGGGCCTGGGAAACCAGGCATGCCATCTTCCCCAAGGGCCTCCATAACCAGAAAGGACACTTGTAAATGGGTGTTAAGACTGTGCATGGGTGCGTGCATGTGCTACTGCTCACATTGATTGAGGCAATGAAAGTGTTGACCAAAGAAAACCAAATGCACTATTCAGTTCCTTCTGCTTTCATCTGCTGCTCCCACAATTCACTCTCACAACAGGGTGGAATCTCCCACCAGCCAGCACTCAAATCAGCACTGATGCTAAAGCCCCGCCATTAATGACCATCGTTTCCTGAAAGCAGGGTCAACTCTGAGCTAAGATGAACCCAATCATATAACTCCTCTTCCTTCGCTTATTGTCCTGGTATCACACACCAAACTCCAACTGTGCCAATATTGCCTGTGGGGCGTAATGCTGAGATTTTAATGGCCATTGTGAATGGAGGGTCACACCTAGGGGTGTGCCATATCGTATCGTTCACGATAATACCGGTATAAATTTTGATTCCAGTGTAAAAATGAATATTGCGATATTTGAGGTCCGTTACGCTGCCAACGGAAGTTAAGTGTTACCACAGAAATGGGGAAAAAACATGGCGCAGGAAAGCGGTGCTCCAAGCTTGGAACATCTTCATCTGGTTGTGAGGAAGTAATTTAGTTTTAAGGCCATTTCAGACTGCTGCCTTAATATAAAAAAAAAAAAAAAAAAAAAGCGATGCAGATAATCTGCCCGCATTTTTTCTGCACGTCAACAACGCCACTTTGAGGAAAACTTTTACTTTGAACTGAAGTGGTGTTGCGGACATCTGAACTGTCCAGAGGTTTATTTTCGTTCCATTGTGGATGCTCCAGCGTGATTTATTCAACCAACCGAAAGAGAAAAAAAAATCTGTTAACAGTCCCAGGATTTGTCTGTGCAACGGAGACTTCTAACGCGGGTAAACAGAGACAAAGAGAGAGACGGGAGGTCTTACCAGCAGAAGTGTCTTGGGAAATGATAAACAGGTAGACTAGCATATATTCAATATGATAAAAATGATGAAATGATAATAGTTTTAAATAAGCCCACTCTCTCCCCGTTTTATTTAGACCCTGCTCCTGACCCGGTGAAATAACATACTAGAATAAATTAATCTGATATGTTAAAAGCAGCAAAACCCTCTCATGTTCTAGAGCATAGAAATGAGATAAAGACAGAAGTAATGCGTTTAGGGTTTATGTTTTTTAATGTAATAAATGGGTTGCATTAACCATAACTAAGTTACTCTTACATTCATAAGGCAATGTTTTCAGGACTATTCAGACATTTAAGAAAAATCTGCAGAATTTTCAAAACTATGGGCTATATGTAGTCTGCAGTACCAACTTTACTCTCATCTGCTTGTTATTGTTCTCTCCTAAATTTGTTTTTTCTCATTAAACATCTTCATAAAGGTACTTTTTTTTTCCCACAATATCTTTATTGAACCTTTTTTTTTTTTTTTAACAAACATGATACAAACAATCAAACACTAACGCTAAAGTACTACAAAAAAAAAAAAATGCACTAAAAACACCAACAACCACCAACAAAATCAAGTCTTCAACAATGCTCCTCTGTTTAGTCTAGACAATCCAATACATAAGTATACATATTATGTTCACCAGTTTGGAATTTACAAGGTCCACACACATCATTCACCTTCTTCTTCAAGAGTTATGTTTAAATTTTTTACATAATCAATAAAAGGTCTCCATATATTCTCAAACACAATTTCCTTTGATTTCAGTATATATGTTATTCTTTCTAATGGAAGGTTTGTTAACATCTGTCTTAACCACTGAGTCACATCTGGTCTATGAGTCTTTTTCCATAATAGTGCAATACATTTTTTGGCATTAAGCAAACTGAGGTCTATGAATGTTCTTTCACTTTATTAAAATTATGCTTTTCTGGGTACAGACCCAACAAAAACAGTTTAGGATTCAGTATGATTTGTTTTGAGATTATTTTTTCAATTGTTACCCTCACCTCTTCCCAAAACATTCTTATTAATCTACATTCCCATAAACAATGAAATAGGGTTCCTTTACTTTCCATGCATTTTGTGCATGTATCTGGTATATTTTTGTTATATCTATTTAACTCCTCCGGTGTAACATACATCCGCATTAACCATTTGAAATGTATCAATTTAAGGCGTGCATTTATTGATTTGGTTTGAGCTTCTGTACAAGCCAATTCACATTGTTCCTCCGAAATTTCAATTTGCAGATCTTCTTTCCAGTAGTTTAATCTTTTCAGTGAATTTTCACTTGAAGATAGTGTCAATGAGTTATAAAACTCTGAAATAATACCCTTTCTTTTACTATCTTTCATCATCATTTTTTCCAAGGATGAATAAATAGGTCGAGTGAGAGCTTTATTTTGATTTGATCGAATAAAGTTTCTAAGTTGAAGATATTTAAAAAAATGTGTTCTATTGAGATTAAATTTGATCCTCAGCTCTTCAAAAGACATTATGTTCGTCTGCACATGGCAAATATAAATCCTGAATCTTTTGTATCCCTTTTAAATTCCATACTTTAAATACAGCGTCCGCTCTCCCTGGTTTAAAATATTGATTACCCCATATTGGACTAAATTGTGACAATAACTGTGGTTCTTTTAAATAGTTTTTAGCTTCACACCATATTTTGATCATATGCTTTACAAAATGGATTTTTTAACTTGTTTTTGTAATTTTTTGCCGAATCTGAGTATATGAATATGGGAAGAGGTAAAGGTAAATTGTATGATTCCATTTCAGTCCAGTGAGGGAGATCATTTGATGAAAAATAATATGTCATAGACCTCAGTTGTGCCGACCAATAATACAACATAAAATTTGGACATTTCAGACCTCCACGATCAAATGGTAAATATAATAAAGACAGACGTAATCTAGCCCTCCTGTTGTTCCATATAAATTCCACTAACTTTTTTTTTATTCTTGAGAATAGATCTAAAGGTGGTGATAAGGGAATGTATTGAAATAAATAAAGTATTTTAGGTAAATATTACTTTTAAGTATATTGATTCTCCCGATCATCGACATTGGTAGTGACATCCATCTCTGAGTTAACTCATTGATATCTGACATTAAGGCTTCATAGTTGACGCTGGCGACTGATTCTAGCTTAGGCATAATTTGGATTCCTAAATATTTAAACTGATTTACAACATTGAATTGATTTGCTCAGGGGCTGGGTAATTTCTCTGGGTCTCATTTAGCATTAATATTGAAGATTTAGTTTTATTTATTTTATATCCTGATATTTCCCCAAAATTCTTTATTAAATTCAACAAGGTTGGAATTGATTTTTTTAGATTCGACATAACAAAATTATATCATCGGCGTACAGGGAGATTTTATGTTCTGTTGGTCCAACTTTAATTCCATATATTTGTGAATGTAAACGTATCGCTATCGCTAAAGGTTCAATTGCCATAGTAAACAGTAAAGGTGAAAGTGGACAGCCTTGTCGACATCCTCTATTGATTTTTATTGGTTTTGAAATATTGTTATTTGTTAGGATTTCTGCTGTAGCATTATTGTATATTATTTGAACCCATTTTATGAAATTATTTCCAAGTCCAAACCTTTGTAGGACTTCAAAAAGAAAGGGCCATTCAACTCTATCAAAGGCCTTTTCGGCGTCCAGTGATAGGAGAGCTGTATCCGGTGCTTCTTTATTAAAATAAATAATATTAATAGTCTTCTTACATTATGGAAGCCTTGTCTTCCCTTTATAAAGCCATTCTGATCTCGATTAATAATATTTGGTAAAAATTTCTTGTATTCGTCTTGCTAAAATTTTACAGATTATCTTAAGGTCGGCGTTTAATAGGCTTATTGGTCTCATATTTTCACATTTATTAGAGGGCTTACCTGGTTTTGGCAGCAGTATAATTAAGGCATTATTTATGTATGATGGTAAATTATTATTTTGAAATGCTTCTAAAACCATTTCCAAAAAAGGTTTTATTAATTTATTCTTAAAATTTTTTATAAAGGTCACTGGAAGACCATCTGGTCCTGCACTTTTTCCTGATTTCATATTATCAATGGCTAGCCCAACTTCTTCTTGACTAATTTTAGACTCCAATATCTCCCTGTTTTCATTTGGAATACACGGTATAGATAGTTCGTTCAAAAACCCATTTAGTTTTGTTAAATCAGGTTCATTTTTGGTATCATATAATTTTTCATAGTAATCTCTAAAGGCTCTATTAATTTCTAAAGGATCTATAACTACCTGTCCCTTACTTATAATACTGGTAATTTGGTGTTTTAATTTCCAATTGTTTAATCTGCCATGCTAATAATTTTCCTGATTTTTCACCTTGTTCATAAAAAGATTGTTTCAATCTTAGAAGACTCGAGGCAGCTCTATTCGCTGATTTTTTGTCGTATTCAGCTCTCAAAATCAGTAATTCATTCTCCAACCTTGGGTCACTTCCTGCATACACTTTTTCCTGAAGACTTTTTATTTTATGTTCCAATTTAGCTCTCTCCTCTCGAGTCTTCTTAGATTTTGATCCTGTATAACTAATAATATGTCCCTAATAAAAGCTTTGAAAGCCTCCCACTTTACACATGCTGATGTTTGTGTAGTATTGATGTCAAAGAACTCGTCTATCTGTTTTTCTATATACTTGACAAATTCCTCATCCTGAAGCCATTTATGCTGAAATTGCCATCTACCTGATTCCTTTGTCAATTTTTTATCTACATATATTAGACAACAGGGTGCATGATCAGAGATCACGATGTTATCATAAAAGCAGTTTTGAATCTTGGACCTTAATTCTGTGGAAATCAAAAAATAATCAATACGTGAGAATGTCTTGTAGGTACTGGAATAACAAGAATAGGCTTTAACTTGTGGTTTCATTTCTCTCCATATATCTAACAATCTCAATTCTTTCATAAAATGATTAATAGTCATCCTACATCCAATGTGCGTACAATCCAGTCCTGTTGATCTATCCACACCTGGATTCAATGTACAATTAAAATCCCTGCTATTATATGTTGCCCTGTAAGTGATGATAAGATGAGAAATAAATTAGCAAAGAACTTCTGATCATCTATATTGGGACCATATAAGTTCACAAGATTTATATTTTCTAATAGCAAAGAACCTTGAATGATTACATATCTTCCAAATTTGTCTCCAATTACATTTTTCACTTGAAAAGGAACTGATTTATGTATGAGAGTCATAACTCCCCTGGCTCGGGATGAAAATGAAGAGGTGAATACACTTCCCTGCCATCTACTCCTAATTCTTTTAACATCCTCCTCTATCAGATGAGTTTCTTGTAAAAACACAATTCTTGAACCCATGTCCTTTATTTTATTCATAACTTGTTTAAGTTTTTTTAAATTTTGTAGACCTCTGCAATTTCATGAAGTTAAATTAAGATTAACACTTTGGTCCATGATCAATAGAGAGTTTGGGATTACCTTGCAGTGTAAACATGCTCATACAGAGAAGCAAAAACATGAGTGGTTGAACATTCATCCTACAAACTACACACAAACAAATTTCCCCTTCCCACACTTGTGGCAAACCCCCCAAAATCAAAAGAAAAATTCTGTCTCCCGATATAGCCATCGACCGTTCCACACCCACGGGGAACAGCCCTAAGCCACTCCTTCTTCATCCTCCCAATCACCCTAACTCTACTGCTTTTAATGACGTAACATTAACTCTCCTCTGTAGTTTTCCAACTTAACTCCAAAATTTTTAACAACTTTGTACATCATAGTTTTTTTTGTTTGTTTGTTTTGTTTTTGTTTTGTTTTTTTAATATATAATACAATCTATATTTTGTAAACTTACTATTTACTTCAAGTCAGTCAGAT
This sequence comes from Pholidichthys leucotaenia, assembly GCA_020510985.1. Lineage (NCBI taxonomy): Eukaryota > Metazoa > Chordata > Actinopteri > Cichliformes > Pholidichthyidae > Pholidichthys > Pholidichthys leucotaenia. Next base: position 296,058,133 of record CM035841.1, on the reverse strand, counting down.
GCCTGTGCAAATGCTTAATTATTCTACCTTATATTTTGTTCATGCTTAGCTCCCACCAGTCTCTTCTTCTTCTTTGATCTTCTTGATGAACTCCTGCGCCTCCTCTGGGGTCTTGAAGATGTGGGTTCTGCCCTCATACGTGGTCAGCAGTCTCGCAGGATAGATTACACCATGACGAATCCCAAGGTTGCGCAGCTCCTTACGTACGGGATCAAACTGCTTCCTCAATTGCTGGATTCCTGTGGCCAAATCTGGGTAGAACCGCACCTGCTGGTCCTGGTGTTTAATCTCTCCTTTTTTAGCTCGTGCAGCGTTGAAGATCTTCATCCTGTCTCTGTTGCTAAGAAACTTCATAATTAAGGTCCTCGGCGGTCCCTTATCTCTCCGTGGGCCAATACGATGTGCTTTTTCCAGAACCACTGCTGATTGCAACTCCTCGCTGCCCAGCACCTCCGGAATCCACTTTTCCAGAAAGGAACATACGTCCCGACCTTCTGATTCCTCTGGAAGACCCACCAGCCTCAATTATTCTGTCTCGACCGAGATTCCAAATCCAAAATATTATCTTCCAGAGATTTATTTTTTTTTTCCAAAGTGCGCACCTTTAATTGAAGACGGGTGACGTCATCTTCAGCACTAGCGAGACGGAGCTCCATCTGCGCCGTTCGTTCTACACAGTCACCCAATTCCTTTCTTATTCCTTCCAACGCTGTCATAATCCCATCAAATCTAGAGGAAAAGTCCGCTCTCATTGAACTCATGGCAGCCATCAGCGCATCTGCGCCATTCCCCCGCAGATATCGCAGCGTTTGCCAGCCTCCTCCGCCATATATGGAGTTTTGTTTACTGCGTCACAGACCTGAAAGTCCGTTAATTTGGACTGTTTCGGCGGCCTCGCTTTTTCCTTTTCCTGGTTTTCCAGCCTTAGGCTTCGCCGACATATCTTCGCCCAAATGCTGGGATACGTTCTGTCCCAAATGAGAGAGTTATTTGCCGATTTTTTTTTTTTCCAGGAGCAGAGCAGAGCGAGACACGTCCGTCCTACGTGGCAGCCATAACCGGAAGTCCAAAGGTACTTTTTTTTAAAAATTTTGAACGTTTTTGGTGACAAATTTGTGACCTTTTTCATGCAGAATTGCAACTTTTTACCTAAAGCCTCTTACCTTGTGTTTTTACTCTGAAAAGGTGAAGAAATCAGAAGCAGCATTAGATTTAAATTAAGATTGTTAAAACAACTGATTGACCAATCAGTAGATCAGTTGACTATTATAATCCAAATTTATAATTTTCATCCCACCCGAAGGGTATAATTACATTTATAACTAGCTTGATACCTATTATTTTAAAATGTTGGCCTACTAAAAATGTGGTGGTGTGGCGGTTCGGTTAACCCCCACAACAGATAAGGACACTCAGCTCTCTTGTCTCTGTTTTTCCCGCTGCACTACTGAGATGCAATGTGCCATTCATGTATTTGTGATGCAAACATGCATGTATTGTGATGTAATGCGCCATTCTCGTATAGTGTTCATGTGTCTTGTCCTTACTGTGCTTCTTCTGAGCATCTTACATATGTAGATGTGCTTTGATGTAAATCCCCACAAACAGACTGGTAAAACACAGCGCTCGGCTAGAGCAAATAACAGAATAGGAAATGTGTATTAATGTCTACAGGCAGACTCGTTTCATCTGGCTCACCTCTGTAATGTTAATGTTGCCTTTCATGCAAATGTCTCATGCCTGTCCTGTTATCTGTTTGATCAGACCAACTGCTGTGAATGCTTTGATGTATTGTTGTAGTTGGGTGTATATATACTGCATTGTAACCATGCTCTCATCCTCTCTCAATCTGACTTCAACCTCTGCTGCAGGACACAGACTTTGTGTCCCTCCTTCTCTGAGAGCCGTGGGCTCGCTCTCGGCGCTCATGCACGGCGCCGGGAGCGGAGCTTGTGACGGCGGTATGATAATAAAACTCTACTTAAAACCTCCAACAACCCCGCTTTATTTCATGCCGCCGCAGTGGTTTCTGGTTTCCAACAACAGGATGGCCTCGGATGAAGTCAAATTCCCAGCCTGAATTTTTGTCCCAGTCCACCCCTCAGTGTGCTTAGAGATGTGGCGGTTTATAACATTTTCTGGTAATATTTGATACAGAAATTAAAAAAAAAAAGTTTTAAACGCATTCTAAACTGCTCTTTATAAACTGGAGAAATAAGAGTTTTTGTTTTGTTTTTACTGAATATGTTGACCATAATTAATGCTGGCCTGTGAACCTGTCCTTTATAAATTTAAAAGAAAAAAATTGTATTCCTTGATATAGTGAAGAATGTCATTATTTTTGAAGAAGAAGGTGAATGATGTGTGTGGACCTTATAAATTCCAAACTGGTGAATGTATAATATGTATACTTATGTAACGGATTGCCTAGACTAAACAGAGGAGCATTGTTGAAGACCTGTTCCTGTTAGTGGTTGTTGGTGTGTTTTAGTACATTTTTTTTTTATTACTTTAGTGTTAGTGTTTGATTGTTTGTGTTATGTTTGTAAAAAAGGTTCAATAAAAATATTGTGGAAAAAAAACGTCATTATTGTGAAAATTCACAGAAATATCGTGATATCATTTTTAGGCCATATCGCCCACCCCTAGTCACACCCTCAGTGGGAGGTAAGGAAACCGATGAAATGAGTTCCAGCCTGCTACATTATCGAGCCCAACATGTGGAAACTGCACCATATCCACGCTAGCTACACTTTTAAAATAGTCTCACAGATTAGAACTTAGCAACCACAGTTAATAAATATTAATGTAGGCTAAGTGCAGCTGTGTAAGTTATAAGCTACGGAATTATAAATAATACTTCACCAGTGAGCAATTTGACAGCATCATCCACTGAAGAGCATATTGGAATGTGACTGTTGGTAACTGAATTGACGGCCAACTTTATCCGCCATTTACCCACTAGTTTTCCTTTGGCCTTTCCCCCTCATGGCTGTCATTTTAAGCTTTGGTATAGTCAATTTGGAAGTACATTTGGCATGTCTTCAAAGGCTCTGGGTCTAACTGGAGGTCCTTCCCTCTAAGAAACCCTGGCAGAGAATTTAAATAAATCTGTGGACGACTCGCGGCAGATTTAATGGAAAGAGTTTACATCACAAGAAGAAGAGAAGAGACATTTTAATATAACAAAGAACATAATACTGACAAGGGGATTGTATGTTTGTTCTGTTAAAACAAACAGAGGCATAGTGAAGAGATTACTCTTCTAACAACAGAGATGGGTTACTAATCAGCAAGGGGGAGGGGGGCATGTGCCAGCTACTCAAATGATGTGCCAATGTGAGTGACCCTTTTCATTAGTCTGTTTATAATGAATTAAGACCACTCTTCACATCGGAGTGACTATATACCACCACTTTATTCATTATATAAGAAACACAAAAGCAAATGCCACATCTTGTTACATTCTGTTTCTTGAACAACTCTTTGCCTATCATAAACAGGGTAACCAACTGCTCAGATGTGCAACAGACTATCAGCACAAGCACATGCACAACAAAGCCCACATCTGAGAGCAAACAACCGATGCCATATTCTCCTTCGGGAACAGCCCAGGACTCTACATCTTTTATTATTCATCTGTCATCTCATTTCTCTTTGATAGCGCACATGTGAGCTGTGTACCACCTAAAAAGAAAAAAGAAGTCTGAAGTCTTCCATTGAAAGCAGTGACACAAATATGACACAACCCAATTTATATGGTCCTGCCTACAAACACGTGTGCGAGCAGGGCTGCGGCAGAATAGGTAGACAACTGGAAATGATACAAAAGAAAGACCACAGAGAGAGAGAGAGAGAGAGAGAGAGAGAGAGAGAGAGAGGGGCGAGGTGGGGGTGAACTAAAGCAGCGTCTATGAGAAAATGAGATTTTTTCACTTTTCAGCACACAGAGACCCGATTTGACCCAACAGCAGTAGAACAATGAGTAAATTGGGGGGGGGGGGGGTCAGACGGCAAAGAGTAATTGTACTGTGTATCGTGGCTATTTTATTGTTCCCTTCTGCTTCACAATGCACTGTGGGAAATACCCACAATCATTATGAACAGTTGGTGCCCCAGGTACAAAGAGAGGAAAAAAAATATACATTAGCACCTGCAGGAATCAAACCTCTGGCATTAGTGCAGCTTCTAAAGAAGTCTCTCTCTGCTCTGTATTTTAATCTATATAAAATTCAAGTTAAAAAAAAAAGTTTTTTTTTCCACTTGTTTCAGGAATCACTTCAAATGGGATGTTTCACACCAGACTTCTATTAAGCTCAGGAAGAATGAACAGCTCTACACAGACATAAGGTGAAAATTAGCTGGAGTACAAGTGGCCTTGGAGAGGTTTTCTGTGCTACATATCTGTCTGGGGCTACAGCACTAAACCCTGCACATCCATCACACCCCCACCTCATCCATCAACATCGATGCTCTCACACATACGGTTAAACAAATGATAGCCATTTGCATTGCTGCGGACTATGTGCTGTAGGTCGGTACTTATTTCTAGCTTTAATCTTATCAGTGAGGTAGTAAACATTAAGGAGAACATCCAGCATGTTTTCCGACATGCTGTACCCGAGTCTGCTCTACTTTGTGCTAGCCGTAGCTCCATCTGGAATGTGCTGGCTACAGCTGAGTCTGAGGCACAGGGGTCATCCATGATTTGACTCCATTTCACTTGGTTCACAGAGCAGTGAGTATTTACACAACTGAAACTGCAAAATGGTAAATTCTTTCATTTCCTGCACACATTTAAGTTTCATAATATCTACCATATGCTCCACTGCAGACAAAGAAAGAGGCTTGGCCAAGAGAAAGCAAATACAATGATTGTGTGTAAATTAAAAACAAACAAACATGAAAATGGTAAATTCAATAAGTCACAAGGAAAAAACCTGAGACCTTAAAATGTGGTCTAATCTTTTTCCAAGTTACAATTATAAACAAGCCGTCTGACTGAACTACAAACACACATCTTAACTGAACAGGGTGAGAAAAGAAGCTACGCTAACGACCTTTCCGAAATCCACTCGGATTTGAGACGAGACTGCTCATGATGGCTATACATGCCCCCTTCTATAAATAAAGGGAAACAAAGCCACTTTATTGACAAAATCTAACATTGAGGACTTGCAGCACGTACAAAATCATGTGACGTTCTGTCTACGCCCCTTGATGGCAGGAAAGAAACGTGTGCTAGATTAGAGCACCTTTTACACTTTTGAGAAGTTGTTTTAACAGTCTGTGGATTAGAGTGGCATAAATTTCAACTCTGACCATGGTCACTACATGCATAGTGGCAGCTTGCCATAATAGGCAAGATAAAACCACAGGGAGGTCTTTTTATCGCTTTCCATTGGATCGAGTTCAGACAGCCAAGTGTACAGGCAGACAGAGGGTTGCCAGCAAGCCACGGTCAAATCTGCAGCCATCATTTTTAAGGGTAAGTACGTGTATGAATGATGACCCGGGGATAGCGATGGTGGATCTCAGATTTATATTTGGTGTTTTATTATGCAGGGGAACCAGTGTCTCTCGACTATACGTTCCCTCATTGTTTAAATGGATTCACCTCAAAAAAGAAAAGCAAGACTGGTTGTGGATGTTTTTCATATTGGCACATCTGCAAAATGGCGGAGCTTAGGCGGGTTATTTTACTGTTTTGGAAACGTGATAATGGATAATCATTTAGACCAGAGGGGAGAAATACCCCCCCACCCCCACCCCAAGACTGTGTTGTTTATATTTACAGTATGTGCCTATATTTTAAAGAAATATAGGCAGTGGCTCAAGAGGTAGAGCGGGTCATCTAATAACCGGAGGGTTGGCGGTTCGAATCCTGCTCTCCCCAGCCATCCTGCCGTTGTGTCCCTGGGCAAGACACTTTACCCACCTTGCCTCCAGTGTCCATACACTGGGCATGAATGTGTATAAATGTTCGGTAGTGGTCAGAGAGCCCGTTGGCACGGACTGGCAGCCACACATTTCCATCAGTCTACCCCAGGGCAGCTGTGGCTACAGAAGTAGTTTACCACTACCATTGTCTGTGAAGTGAATGAATAATGTATCCTTTGTAACGTGTCTTTGAGTGTCTATGAAAAGCGCTATATAAATCTGATGCATGATTATTATTATTGTTATTATTCTTATCATCAACTAAAAATGTGGGCAGGGTTTTGTTGTTTTTTTTTGACTGCTCTCCGCCTCCTACTGGCTGAGGCTGCTTGTGTCTGTTCATTAAGTTTAGGATATTTTCTTATTATGAATAGTTGAAACGGGGCTCCACTGACGGGAAATGGGGCAGATGAGTGGTTTAGTTGGTGGTAAACTGGCACTCAGAGATTGGTCTCATCACTGCCGACTGCCTCAGTAAAGCCGGTGTTGATATGATCCATGACTGTCTCCGCTTACTTGAAAAAATATTCTAACAATCCAATTTAAATACAATATAAACTTGGGAAATAAAAAAATGAATTAAATAAAATAAAAACGTGAACAGCACCAGGAGGCTGAATAGCGAAGTCTGCCTGGAGCCCCGTCATCGTAGAGTGTGGGTTAATTGGTTTCAACTTTTCAGTATATAATAACCTCAATTTAATTTATAAGCTTTGTATTTTTATACATATTGTTGCCACTCTTTAACTATTAATTGCCAATCTTTATTAATATGCATGGGGCCTGCTCAGCTGAATGACACCTTCAACCTCGCTTCAAGCCTCTGCAGAACAAAGCAGTGAGAGCTGCCCTTTATCACCCGTTTTCTTTCTGTAATGCTCCAGATGATTAGTGAGAGATTTTGTGTATTCCGATAAAATACTGTTGTCACATGCCATGATAAACCATTTCTATTGTGCCTTTCACAATGCTTGCCTACCACTGGGGCAATCCACATGACCAGTGACATCACTTGCAAATCCTCAATACACATGCACAAAGAGAGAAAGGGCTAGCAGTGTTACTTCAGATTTCTGTGCTTGTTGATTTTTAAATTTACATATCCAAAAAGATTAGACAAAAGGCCACACAAGCAAAGCTGAAAAAGTGAAAATGTATGCAGTGTGCTAAAGTTCTGGTGATGTTTCCACTATAAAAAGAAGATTGATAAAACTACTAAAATACACTGATGAAGCCACTGCGTTGCACAGCTACATTTTGCAAAAGGCTGCCTGGATGCAACATTCATAAGCTATGTTCAATGGAAAGATGAGACAGTGTTTTGACATGACTGTGCAATGCTGTCTTTTGGGGGGGGGGGGGGAATATACCAACTCCTTTCTAAATGGGTGAGGGGGTCATCATGTTTTGGGATAGGGCTAATTCATTTTCCTTGTGGAGTGAAATCATAACTAAACAATAAATTCCCAATTAGATCTATACATTTTACAGGTCAGCAAACTATAATCTGAAACTTCAGAGGGTTTTTTGGTCAAACAAAATACAGAGAAAAAACATGCAAGTAAATTAATGACAAAATCATGTCGGATTTCAAATGGGGAAATCATTCCTATGATCTTGCCTAATCAATGAACTGACCCATGACCTGGAGGTTGTTCAATAAAAGCGCCACAAAAATCACTTTGATGTTTCACAGACAATGGAAAAGAGAAAAAAATAATCACTACACTTAAAATACGACTCAAATATTGTAAAAATCACTAAACATAAATAGATCTTCATAGGTTCTTTGAAAGATCACTAAAACTGTGCTGACATCATTCATCAAGCCAACAAGTATTCTAGTCAAACATAAAATACATATGAGCAAACCAAGTGCACTTTGTCTAAATTCTTATGTCAGATAAATCATTAGGTTGACAGTCATTGATAAAATTACCGCTTCAACTCTAGAATGATGACCTTTCCGTGCCAAGATTAACATAATTACTAAAAGCCATCCATCAAGTGAAAGTCTAACCACAGACGCGGTAATAACGGTGCTGCCAAATAATCACATTGACAAGCTGTGGATCTGAGCCATGCGTCAAACTTATGTTCACCAAGAGTCCCTGCTCTTCAGTTGGACTGAAGCTCTCAAAGCACCTCAATAATGGCAGTGCTGGCTCCAAGCAATACAGGAGAGAGGCAGGCCTCCTCCTGGTTCCACTCAAAATGGGAGTCTCCTACCTCGCTGCCCTGCCAGCTGGCTGTCTGCCCAGCGCCTGCCAGGCAGCACACTGCCATTGTCCTTTAAATGTTTCAGGGTGATCTGAGAATTAAAATAGATGGGACAACAGATTTTGCCCATTCATTAAAGCCTTATTCATGCTGCATTTTCCTTCTGGTCCGCGTGGCTCTGGAAGAGCTCGGCATGCACGCGGCGTTGTACATGCTCACTTTTTTCGTCTACCAGGCCAAGCAGTTGACGCATGCGCACAACTGTTATTTGTAGTTTCGCCCCAGCCCTATGGGTAGCACAAATGCGCTTACACGCCAGTTTGTTCACCGGCTATAAACACACGAGCGATGCACCATTTTTTTTGTAGCAACAGCAATGGCGTCATTTCAAGGAAAAGGAGGAATTACCGTTTTCCAGTGCTCTTCTCTGCTCAAGCTGCTGCTGCTGCAAAAGGATTCATGAATGTTTATTCTCATCTTCCGCCTCCTCATTGTCCTCCTCGTCTGCTTTGTCTTTGCATGTTGTGTTGGTAGCGCCACCTCGTGAATGGGGCGTTCAGTCTTGCGCATGCTCCGTCAACGTGTTCAGGTCGTGGGCAGGCCGCGCAGTCATAAAATTTGGGCTGCATGCGGTCCTCCGCAGTACAGTCCTGCATATGCTAGCGGACTGGAGACGATGACGTAACTTTCATCACACGAGGTTTCCGGTTGCACGTACGCGGACAGCGGAGGTGCAGCATGAGTCCAGCATAACATGGGACCTAAGAACAAGGGAAGCAGTAAACTGAGCGCAAAAGGCACTGAAAGAGTTAAGTGATGTTGTAAGTGTGGCTCTGGATTAGACAGACGCTTCCTTCTAATACAACACTAATTAATACTCACTAATATGGCATGTGAAATTGAGCATCAGAAATTTAACTACTGGTGCTATCCCAAAGCACAGTTGAATGCCAGTTAGCATTATGTAACAGCTAGTATCAGATTCATGCCCGAGACACACATAGTTTTAGATGTCACACTCTTCTCAGTCTTTTAGGTTCTCCCAAGTGAAGCTCCTGAATGTTCCCAACAGAAGGAGACCCTGTTTGTTCTTGATCACTCCAGCAGAGCCCCATGAACAGAGAGCACTGTGCTGTGGCCCTTCTCCAAAAAGGACCATCTGTCCCCCAAAAACTGGGCCTAGCCACACTGGCCCTCACTGCTATGAGAAGACAGAAAGGGACGAGCAGGGTTGATGTGGCCCAGCAGGCCTCCAGTATAAACCACCACCTATTTCCATCAGCACACATATCCCCCCCTCCACCACTTCCCAGCAGCATACTGCTTTCCCAGCTCCCCCCATACCAATGACAGACTGTCGGCAGAGAGCACTCTCTCGGGGAGAGGAGGGGGAAATGATGAGAAAAGGGCTCTCATCCTGCAAAAAAAAAAGCTGTTAAGAAAGTTGTGAGCATTCCTATCGAAAGTTCTGAGTCAACGTTTGTACTTGTCCTCCTTTGCTGAGGTTAGCAAAAGTCCACATTCTCTGTGTTAATGTGACAAACAGTATAGAAGAAAAAGGGAAGTGGGTCTTCAGAGTTACACTGTGAAGACTGAAAATCAACACACTGATGCAGGCATATTCGTACACGTCAGCTGAGAAATGACATTTATATATTCTGACTGCACAGCCACCTCATTATGCGTCACTACCATGGACTATCGCTCCCTCCTTCTCTCACTTTAACAGCCCCGATTTTCTTTTCATATTTCATTCCTTGCACTCGACCTGGTGTTGCTGACAGAAATTTGGCGTAAGAAAGATAATCTGGACTTCTGGGCAGCAGCTGTAACCACCACAGCTGACACAAAACAAGGTTTAGTCAGGTGAGAGACATGAAGGGAAGACCAGGAGGGACAGGAGTAAACACAGATATGCAGATGAATCATTCATTTATTTACCTCATTGAAACTCTGTACCCACTCAGCCAGAAATCGCCCCCCCCCCCGGAAAAAATCTTTATGTGATACACACCACCAGTTAAACCACTCAAGCATACTACTTTTTAAAAGCAAGACTTTTAAACTGCTCATTGTGCACATAAATGCTAGTAAAAAGCAAAGTTACTCTGCATTATCTAGCCTTTATTCTCCCCCAAGCCCATTACAAGAAAAACAAACATTAGATATCATCAGTTGCCATGCTCACCTGATTAAACAGCTCCTTTTTCAGTGGGGCCATAAATTCTACAAGCAGAGTCCTGTGAGCTACTGTGGTAATGAGCTCAATGTGGAGACACTATCCAAGTGCTTTAAATCCATCAGCCACTTGTTGAGCAAAAGCCACCCAAAGGCACACAAAGAAAAGCGGATTTCACAGCAGAAATAAACGGCTGCACCAAAGCTCTTCCTTCTGCACCTTTACTCAGTAATTACTTTGGGAAGAAAATGAAGACATATACAAGGGAAAGAAGGAAAAAGTAACCTAGTAGCCATTGGGGAGTGAATTATAGTGAACCGCATACAGCTGCCCCTTAATGCACACCACCATCCCCATGTGACAAAGCCACCAACAGCTGAATGAGACTGCAACATTAGCATATGTAAAGGAAAGTAGGTGGCTATGCTGGGTGGGTTGGTGGGTTGGTGAGGAAGTGCTGAGTGTTGGTGGTTGGGGGCAGGGGCTAGACCATGACATTCAGAATTCTAGAGACGACAGGAAGGACAGGAGCAAAAAAAAAAAAAACAAGGAGAAAAGATCCCCAGGTCAAGTCTGTGACCTTCCAAGTTCCTAGTGACGGCTGACGTTTGGAGCTGCGGGAGATGGAGGAATCCACTTATCCATTCCATCTTATGAACTGCAGCCCGGTGCAAAGGTCTGTTTGACAAGCAGCAGCAATCATGTCCACCTTAACACACTGAGATAAGAAAGGAAAAACACAAGGAGAGAATTACCCTTCGTTTAAACTGAATAATCCTAGTTTCCATGTCCCGTATGCTTAAGTCTGCATTTTTTTACCCTCACAGAAACAAATATAGGCAGGAAGGGAGAAATGTATGAAAAAAGGACTCGGCAGGGTGCTGCTCTTTAGTGGTTTGTAGCATCAGCTGTTTTACTAGGGTCTACATAAACACAGCAGAACCATTAAAGACTGACTGATGTGCTCCTCACAAACTGTGAAAAGATCAGTCATAGGTAAGTGTTTGAGCAGTTGTTGTTTGCTGATGGGAGTTTCCTGGAGTGACGCTGCCATGTCATGACCCCTACCTAACATGTATGCAGAGAGGCAGATTTGTGAACACAAAGGTATATTGTAAGGTAAATTATGGGTGTGGAGACCAACAAAACTTCACATCTAAGAGCGAGATCATTTTAACTACCACCCAGAAGTACAGTTCAATAGATAATGGTTAAACCATTTTCCAGCTCAGCAGCTTTATACTTGGACTTCATTTACAGTTTCTTCATTTATATTATACTGGACTTTGGATGGCAACAGGGCTTGACATTAACTTTTAAGCTCACTAGCCCCTGTGGCTACTACTTTTCCAAGTGAGTAGCGACTCACCCCTTACTTTAGCCAAAAGAAAAGGTGAAGCAAAGCAAAGGTGAAGTAGACAGTATTTTCATGTAAACAAATGTATTTTAAAAAAAAACACATCAATAAAATGTTTAGAAAGGTGTAGAATTAAACTCCAGTGTTTCCTCTGGCTTAAAGACCTCGGCGCAGTGGCAACATATTTTTGCAAGGGGCAGAAAACACACAACACTATTGCAACTGGAATATGTTAATTTTATACTATTTATTTCTTTTTTAAAATTTTGCACAGTAACTTTGCCTATGGAACTTATCATTTGAAGTATTGTACAACTGAGGCTTGAATGTTGGAATATTGGGCCAGTTGGGGTCCTACCCAGACGTCCTGTGTTTGGACTTTTTACTGGTGTCATCCTTCTCTCCTTCCTCTGGTCTCACCTCTCCTGGACACTCTTGCCTGAATGCTTTCTTCTCCTTGGCTCCTCTCTTCTGTCTCATCTTGCCCTCTCTGAGCTCTGTCTAATTCAGGTTCTCTCTCTGTCTATGGCGGTATACAAACAGGTTAGAAAATATCAAGTGTCATGTTTTGTCCTGCAGGATTTTTTTTGTCATGGTTTACATAAATGAACAAAAATGTGTATTTTCTTGTATTTTTATTCTAGTGTTTCTCTTTTTTTCCATTGAGAGAGTAGGGAAGGGGGGAAAAACATTCATAATAGTAATTTATTCATGCATACTTAAATTATATGATCAAAGGTGGGTATAGTAGCCAGAAATTCTACTCATGTAAAAGCAGTGCTTTGAAATTAATAATTAAAAGCAGACAACCAAAAATTTCTAGTTAAGCGTACAAAGAGCACCCACTTAAAAACTTGAGTAATGATTTCAGTCTTGAAGGTTTTTCTCCAAAATTTATAACAATTTTCTTATAGTTTTCTACTTTTCTCTGTAAATTTATCTAAATTTGAAACCATTTTCCTCAAATTTGTAATTTCCTCTCTTGTAAAATTGACTTTTCTTGTACATTTGAGACTTTATAAGTTTGTGGATTATTTTATGGCTAATTTTTGTCTATTTTTTTAAAATAAAGTTTTTTTATTTTTAATTTGAAACAGACTGTGGTAATTTTTTACTTTTTCCCTATAACAATTGACATTTTTGACCATAATTTTGCAGAACCAGAACAGAACAATAATTTAACTGATTTCAAAGAAAAAATATTAATAAAATTGTATTTAATGAAATAAATTAACTTAAATGACCAAAGATGCAGTTATTTCTGTTATAATATTTCTATATATTTATAATTTTTTTAAAGAAATCTCCTCACCACCCAGATGGCAGGAAAAACCTCCCTAATTTTGAAATCCAAATGTTGGCACGTTTAGTTTGTCTGAAGGCTGCTGACGGATTAAAGTCATTGACTTCGTGAATTTCAGTCATCTTAATTTGCCAGGTACATAATAATGAACATAAAAAATGAATTAATATTAACTAAGGCAGGGGTGTCCAATCATGTGCCATGGAGGGCCAAGACCCTGCAGGCTTTACCTCCAACCAGTGTCTTCAACAGCAGATTCCACTGAATTTCTCCCCAGCGATAGCTGATGAGTGAAAACACCTGCTGAAGAGACTGGGTAGAAGAGAAAACCTGTAGGGTCTTGGCACTCCATGGCACATGATTGGACACCCCTGAACTAAGGTAAAGGTAAAACATCTAATTTTTATTCTTGTCTGAAATAAGAAAAACAAAAAACTAATAATTAAAAAGAAGACAAAATGAACCAACTCGAGCTCCTAACTACTCCTGTTAGCTAAGCGACTCTTCCATTATTACTCCCATTACCAGTGGGTTAAAACCATGATAAATGCCTCCACTGCTTACATACCTCTTCTGCATTTTTCCCCATGTACTTTAATAAGCTCATGCTTCTCTCAGACAGTAACACTAACGAGACACTCTGCTTGCCGACTGGAACGTTCATGCAGGCGGGGCACTTCTGAACTCTGCACGGATGACAGTCACACACGTTGTTCGTGTGCGTGCTTGTGAACCATTATTCCTTCATATTTTTATCTTAAATTTATATTTCCTCATACAGTGGCGGCATAATTTCAAGCGTGGCGGGCCACCACCCAGAAATGTTACAAGAGGAAACCCTGAATTCTGTATTCTACATTCTTCAAAAAAAAGACAAACTTTAAAAATTTTTCTGAGTCCGAAATAATCATGATATTTACACCTAGGCAGTAGGATGGCAAGACTATGACGACCGGTAACATAGATGTACAACACTGCATTCCAAATTATTATGCAAATGATATTAATTTCTGATTTTCCTAAATAGTCGATGCAAATGACAGTCTGTATAATTTTCAAGTCATCAACCATTAGAGCATAATTCAAATTTTACTGAACAAACCTCCCAATGATAATTATTTTTTGCAAAAATAAAAAAAAAAAAACTCAAAATGCACTGTTCCAAATTATTATGCACGACAGCGTTTCCAAACATTTTACTGGGTGGAAAGAACAGAATGGTCATTTGCTGAATTTGCAGCATTAGGAGGTCATATTTACTGAAATCAAAAGCTATTTCAATCAAAAACATCTCAACAGGCCAAGTTACATGTTAACATACAACCCCTTCTATGATATAACCTTCACAGTTCTTGCATCCATTGAACTTATGAGTTTTTGGAAAGTTTCTGCTTGAATTTCTTTGCAAAATGTCAGAATAGCCTTCCACAGCTGCTTTTTTGATGTGAATTGCCTCCCACCCTCACAGATCTTTTGCTTAAGGATGCTCCAAAGGTTCTCAATAGGGTTGAGGTCAGGGGAGGATGGAGGCCACACCATGAGTTTCTCTCCTTTTATGCCCATAGCAGCCAGTGACAGAGGTATTCTTTGCAGCATGCGATGGTGCATTGTCATGCATGGAGATAATTTTGCTACGGAAGGCAAGGTTGTTCTATTTGTACCATGGAAGAAAGTGGTCAGTCGAAACTCTAGATACTTTGCTGAGGTCATTTTCATATCTTCAGGGACCCTAAAGGGGCCTGCCTACCAGCTCTCTCCCCATGATTCCGGCCCAAAACATGACTCCGCCACCTCCTTGCTGATGTGCAGCCTTGTTTGGAACATGGTGGCCATCCACCAACCATCCATCTGGACCATCCAGGGTTGCACAGCACTCATTAGTAAACAAGGCTGTTTGAAAATTAGTCTTCATGTACTTCTGGGCCCACTGCAACCATCTCTGCTCGTGAGCATTGGTTAGGGGTGGCCGAATAGTAGGTTTATGCACAACTGCAAGCCTCTGGAGGATCCTACAACTTGAGGTTCATGGGACTCCAGAGGCACCAGCAGCTTCGAATACCGGTTTGCTGCTTTGTAATGGTATTTTAGCAGCTGCTTTCTTAATCCGACAAATTTGTCTGGCAGAAACCTTCCTCATTATGCCTTTATCTGCACAAACCCATCTGTGCTCTGAATCAGCCACAAATTTCTTCACAGTATGATGATCACGCTTAAGTTTTTCTGAAATATCTAATGTTTTCATACCATGTCCAAGGCATTGCACTATTTCACGCTTTTTGGCAGCAAAGAGATCCTTTTTCTTTCCCATATTGCTTGAAACCTGTGGCATGCTTAATAATGTGGAACATCCTTCTTAAGTAGTTTTCCTTTAATTGGGCTCACCTGGCAAACTAATTATGAGTATCTGAGCTTGATATCAATGATCCAAAGAGCCCTGAGACACAATACCGTCCATGAGTTTAATTGAAAAACAAAAAATTGCATGTTTTTGACACCAAAATCCTATTTGCATAATAATTTGGAAAGCGGTGTAGATCAGACATGGACAAAATTTTTATGGCAAAGGAAGGTGCCATTTCTGTAGGTAATTACAATGGATGACAGCACCTGCAGCATTGTGATAACAAGATACCCAAGCAATTCTTTGTTGCATTTGGGTGGGTTTTTTTTTTGGGGGGGGGGGGGGGGTCCAGTGCACTATATCAGGGGTATCCGACTTTCAAGCGCTCTCTCTTTTTCTGTAATTTGCAGATGTCGGTTTCGTTTTATAATATGCAAGGGAACATAAAAGAGTTTCAGACTTGCATTGCAATTTTTAAAAAAAATCATTGATTTTGCCGTTAGAATCAAAACTATTGGTCGTGTCCCCTCATTTTTCCCAGTTTTTGTGTGACATGAAAATCGCATCAATTTCAAAGTACTGTAAAGTGATCTCTGAGTAACTCTTTCTACTCATTTATGCAAGAGATAACAGAGTTGTAATGCAAATTCAAAATAAAACATTCCCAATGTGATCGGATCTATGGTTTTTGTACGGCGACCCCTGCAAATTTACTCGTACGACGTAAATTTCCGTGTCCCCAAATTTACGCAGCAACATGCAAGTTATTTGGTAAAGTAACCAGAAAACAGGAAGTGCTGATGCTTTTCACTTTGCACCTTTCAAATCCCAAACCATACACGTAAAAAGGAGATCAGTCTTTGTGAAGCTCAGATGTAGAATATTTCAATAAAATCTCAAACATTTATGACACATCGAATATGGTGTCCTTTAAAAAATTTATGTCTTCGGTCTTGGTCGGCCGCGCGCAGCCCCGTCTGGCGACGTGACCGCCCTGGGAAAGCACTTTTATTTTCTCTACCCCGGATGTGCTCAACCCATGTGGAGAGGATTAACCGTGGCCACTTTATATTGAAGTTATCGAAGGTCCAAACTTCCGTGTCCCGCATTTACGCCTTTTGTGATTTTACGTCTTATCCAACAAACAAGGAGAATTTGAAGGTATGTATACACGTTATCACATCTTAATATGTCATGAAAATGTAGCTGTTGATGAGTTTTGATGTGTGAAAAATACTGGAAGTGTTGAAGTTGTTTCGTGTAAAACGTGTGCCATTGCAAAGTGCATTGGCACACGGGGAAACAAAAGCCCGAGTGTCCCGTTTACGTCTCCATTTACAAGTAGTTGAAGTGAGCGCTCATCCTCAAGAGTTCCTGAACGCGAATGCCGTTACGAAAATAGTTAATAGTTTCATAAACCTGACACAATTGGATAGTGATTAGTCAATTTCATGTGCAGATTTGATCAATTTTAAATTTTGCCACCAATGTCACACATTGGACCCCTAATAAATAAAAACACCCATTTATTGTAATCATTTAAGTAAGCTATGAATATAAAACTGACTAGCCTGGCAGCCAGCCATGTCCTATCTAGTGTTTATATAAATCTATGGCTGGTAAGGGTGTCAAAGCCAATAGCATACCTGGGTGGAGGTCACATGTCTCTACCAAGCAGTTGGGGCAAGAGTAAATGTGACACCTACTGGCCTGGAGGTCAGAATGTTGTCTGTATCACCTTTAATGACTTTTTCCTGGCAAATGTTCTTTGTTATAAATTCGCAATTTGGTTTACTTGTATGTTTGCATCTAGCTAATAAATATTTGAGTTTATTCTTGTGAATTTGATTATTTTTCTTGAACTTTGTTTGTGAAAATTGAGAATCAGCACCTCCAAGTCCAAGTCCATGGTCCTTAACAGGAAAAAGGTGGATTGTCCTCTCCGGGTTGGGGACAAGCTCCTGCCCCAAGTGGAGGAATTTAAGTATCTTGGGGTCTTATTCATGAGTGAGAGGAGAATGGAGCGAGAGATTGACAGATGGATCGGAGCAGCATCTGCAGTGATGCAGAGGTTGTACCGGTCCGTTGTGGTTAAGAGGGAGCTAAGCTCTAAGGCAAAGCTGTCGATTTACCGGTCAATCTACGTTCATACCCTCACCTATGGTCACGAGCGTTGGGTAATGACCAAAAGAATGAGATTGCGGATACAAGCGGCTGAAATGAGTTTTCTTCGTAGGATTGCTGGACACACCCTTAGAGATAGGGTGAGGAGCACAGTCATCCAGGAGAGGCTCAGAGTCGAACCGCTGCTCCTCCACATTGAAAGGAGCCAGTTGAGGTGGTTTGGGCATCTGATCAGGATGCCTCCTGGACGCCTCCCACTTGAGGTGTTTCGGGCACGTCCCACTGTGAGGAGACCCCGGGGCTGACCCAGGACACGCTGGTGAGACTACATCTCCCAGTTAGTCTGAGAACGCCTTGGTATCCCATCTGAAGAGCTGGAGCAGGTGGCCGGGGAGAGGGAAGTCTAGGCTTCTCTGCTTGAACTGCCACCTCCGCGACCTGGGCCTCTGGAAAAGCGGTAGAAGATGGATAGATGGATTGATGGATGGATATTTGAAACTTATTTTTTTAACTCATAAATTGCAATTTTTCAAATTGCTACCGTTTTCAAATATTTGTGAGATTTTCTTTCTCAAACTTTTCACAAAATTTGTGACTTTTTATGGTGAATTTGTGACTTTTTTTATTGTCAGTTTGTATCTTTTTGTGATAAATTTGCAACTTCATGGTCATTCATTATTAGGGCTGTGCGATATGACCAAAATTTCATATCACAATATAACTAATTTTATTTGACGATAAGGATATAAGTGGGCGCCTCCCACTTGAGGTGTTTCAGGCATGTCCCACTAGGAGGAGACCCCGGGGCAGACCCAGGACTCGGTGGAGAGACTATGTCTCCCAGCTGGTCTGGGAACGCCTTGGTATCCTCTCTGAAGAGCTGGAGCGGGTGGCTGGGGAGAGGGAAGTCTGGGCTTCTCTGCTTGAACTGCTGCCTCCGTGACCCGGACCTCCAGAAAAGCGGTAGAAGATGGATGGATGGATGGATGGATGGATAAGGATATACAGTGGTGTGAGAAAGTGTTTGCCCCTGATGGGAAAATTTCACATTTTGTAATTTGTTGTGTCTCAGAGTCTGTGTGAAAGGAACAAGGACATTATGCAGCTGTACATATTATCATCCTGTTTTAGCATGAATGAGCAGTATTTGTGTGACTGTTGCATGAGAAAAAAATAATCTGTAGAACCAGCTTTGACCAGATATACTGAACCAATCGTCATGGACATTCTATCCTCCACCTCTCAAGATAATGCAGTGCATAAAGGACTGAGTGATGTATGTTTGGGTCAGAACAATGCGCGGATAGGCTCAGACTATTTTCTGTATTGTTCCCACTGGCCAGTGCTTATTAAATTTGTTGAAACTTTGATCCTGCCTGATTTTTGACTTCTGGTGATAAGGAATTTTTCCAACATACTTGGCGCCCAAACAGGAACTCCAGATGTTCTCCTGGTTCCAGCGATTTGGACCGCTCACACAGTTAGTGCACAACTGGTGAGAAGTTCTCCCCAGCCAGGTTTATTTTTTTCCCAATGGACCGGCTTGTTGGAAGTGAGGCAAGAGAGGTTCAATGCACAGGATCGGAAAGGTGATGGAGCCAAACCAAGGTGGACTGAAGGGAGTAAATTTAATTATTAATGATTTAAGGAAAGGTTGTGTGTGTGTGTGTGTGTGTGTGTGTGTGTGTGTGTGTGTGTGTGTGTGTTTTTAAAGCAGCACTATGTAACTTTGTTTTTCTGGGTAGGAACACTGAGAGGGCTACAGCTATGGAGACTATGACTTCAGTCCCAGCAGCCAATCACAGGGCACAACTGTGGAGACCAACAACTAAGCACCCTGTGATTGGCTCTTGGGATCTGGGTCAGAGTCGTTATGACTGTAGTCTTTTCAGTGCTCCCATCAAGAACAAAGAGCAGAGATAAACAAACCTATCATCTGGTCAGTCACTGCAACAAATACTGGAGTCAGTTTGTCTTGGCTTGTCCTTGTCACTGATAATACCTCTATCTGCCAAGAATGTGCCACTAGTCCAGCAAAAGCTAGCGGTACTCAAATACTTTGCAAGCAGTTTCATGAAATGGTCAGTCAGAAAACAACTCATACCGGCTCGGATGTCGCCCAGGTTAACAAGGTCAGGAGTTCCTGGCAGTGGAGGGCGAAGGACAGAGCTACTGTACATGGAGGAATCTGATCAGACCTAAATGAAACAGTCATTGTCACCCCCGACAGACTGCTACGATGATGATGCTGCGGTTCGAGTCCAGTTGGTATAATTAAGAATTAAGAGTTAAGAGGTAAGATAAAATTACTGTAGGTTAAAGTCTGTTCAGTAAGCAGTACCATGGTTAAAGTCCGTTCAATGAAAATGCATTTTTACTGAGGGTTAGCTCAAGTCTAATTCCGGGAAAAAGCAGCACGGAGGCAGCGCGGAAGAATACTAGCGGGAAGAGTACCGCGGAGGAATATTAACGGTCAAATGAAAATAGAAGAAAAATAAAAAATTATTTTAATATAATAATAATAACTAAAACACTTTAAAGTATAAGTTAAAATAAGTTAATAATAAATTAAAATAAATAACTGCAGTTTTTTTTTTGTTTTTTTTTAAATCAATAACGTCTCTAGGGTTTTAGTTTGATGGAATATGGGAAAATCTCAAAGTAAGAGTGTAAGCCCTTACAGCAATTCCCATATGTAAAAATATATGAGGCAAAAATATGGTGATGAAAGTGTTTGGCTGGTCTGAAAAGGGTTTTCCAGATGTAGGATCATTTAGTCTCCATCAATTACATTATCTGAAAGAAAAGTTAGATGAGAAAAAGCAGAAAATAAGAATGTATGGTAAATAAAAGAGAGCTCCTTCCATCTAAATAAATTATGACATCATGTACATGAAAAGTAAATTAGTTTCATAGAACACTGTGTGAGAATGTGTCTGCATGAACATGTGTGAGAACTTGTACACAAGAAGTTATAAAAGTGAACACAAAAGCCTATTTGCTAACTATACAGTTGATATTTATTTTACCAACAGTATCTGGTTTGAATCAATTAGAGGTGTGGGCTATTAAATGCTTTTATGACCCCAAGCATTAGAGCAAAGTCAGAAGGATTTGAAATAAATAAATAAACAAACAAAAACAGAAACTAGGGCCCTATGGATGTATTTTTTTTAAATGAATGTGTTTTCTTCTTATAAGTTTTATTCTTCTCTCCTCGACTTACCTTTTTGCTGATTTTGAATTTTTTTGTAATAATTCTGTGGCTCACATTTTACATTTTATTTAACCACTTGCGCTCCGTTGTTCCGCGGGCGGGCAAGTCTCTGCGTCCTATGACGCACGAGGACGCACGAGAGCGCGCTCGTGCGCCCTCGTGCGCATGACGCATGATGGTGGTGATAGTGATGTAGTAGCGTCCAAGCGCCACTCAAAAAAAAACTGCAGAGACAGCCGCGAACAGATTAGTTCATCTGATTGACCTCTCATTCGACTAATAAGAGCCTTGAATTGGGTTTCTGAAACCTTGAAGAACCAATGAATGAAAATCTAGGAAGGAGGACCCGCCTACTGTGAACGCAGGAGCCAATTGAAGCACAGAAATTCTGGCTGGGTGAAGAGAGATTTACTGTTGCAACAGATGAAAACAAAGGACGCTGTACGAATCTACTACAGACCCAGGCTCACCCAGCAGCATGGAGAACACCCACAAGTGGGACCTGCACTCATTCCAGCAGAATAGACGGAGGCCAACGACAAAAGTCGTAAATCATTCACCAAAACGGCAATAATGGAATTATGTTGATCGGGATCCATGAGCGGAGCAGCGTTGCGTTCGTCTGACGCGTGGGAAGAGATGTTCGCCACGACTCTGCTGCTTTGAAGAGGTAAGGTGTTATAAGCTAAATTATTATTTATCCCTGAAAACTGCAATCCAAAAATGACTTTTGACCGATCGGTAAATTACAACTGTACTGCGCACGAAGTACGTGCGCCGCGATAAACGGTTCATTTGCCGTGTTCGGACAGTAAACGCCCCCCCCCCCCCCCGCTGCAGAAGAGGAGCAGGGGGGGCCACGGTCCGAACGTGCATATCAGTCTATTCCATCATGCATAAAGCATATCAGTCTATTCCATCATGTAGCGATGGCCCTCTTCTGTAGCGAGGGGGGGGGGGGCCTTCACGGTCCGTTCACGGTTCCCCCCCACACACACACACACACAGTAGCGAGGGGGGGAGGGAGCCGCTGTGAAAGCATGCAAGGAGTGTAATCCGTCATGTAGAGGGCCGAATTTGGTCCTTGGTAGCGGGGGGGGGAGGGAAACGACCCCCCGCCCACACACACACACACACAGACACAGTCCTGAGTGTGACCTTTCATTAGAGCCTAAAATGAAGATTCTACATTGAATTATTCAAAAGTTACAGACGTTTTTCCAAACTGTGCCATTTGGCACAATTTGGCACAGTTCCAAAACGCCTGGGAACAGCCTGAGAACAAAGCTGTGTAAAATATTCATTTTTTGTGGTATTGTTACCAAATTTGGATCTCAGCTGGATAACACTTGGTTCTACATTTCTGTTGCATTTTCCAGCCGGATCGGACAGCTGTGTATTATTTACAAGCATTTGTATCCAAAAAAACACTGTCCAATTTTTTTTTCTTCAAGTTCAGTATGTTTAGATGACTGTAACTCAGTGCCCGGAGCACGTAGAGAGATTATGTTTTTTTTGCCAAAAAATTCAAAGTGTTTTCTTTTAAATGAGACCAACCCCATGAAGATGCTGCAAAGGGTTGAATAACAGCTTTCGATTTACTTTGGGCACGTTATTTTTTGGCATTTTTTAGGAAAATTGCCCGGAGTGCAAGTGGTTAAGGTTTCAATTTTATTGTTGAACTTGTGACTTTAAAGTCCAAGGATGCAGAAATTCATCTGGCCCTATGTGTCTAAGAAGAAAACCTGTTTTATTTTATCTTATTTTGGTTTATTTTAGGTTCAGTTTAGTTCACTGTGGTTCATAAAGCAAACATAATATCATTTATCAAGGTATACTGTATATTACAACCTAATTTACCCTTTTCATTGTACTTAATAATCTTATAATTCTACACATTTTTAATCAATTTCAAGGAATCACATATTTTAATTGTATCAGTAACCTCACAGACTGACACCCAAAACAGAGAAATAGTGACATTTTATATTAGTCCTAGTATTAACTTCTATGTGGATGATATACAGTGGGGTAAAAAAGTGTTTAGTCAGCCCCCAATTGTGCAAGTTCTCCCACTTAAAAGATGAGAGAGGTCTCCAATTTTCATCATAGGTATACCTCAACTATGAGAGACAAAATGAGAAAAAAAAATCCAGAAAATCACATTGAAGGATTTTTAATGAATTAATTGGTAAATTCCTCGGTAAAATAAGTATTTGGTCAATAAAAGTTCATCTCAATACTTTGTTATATACTCTTTGTTGGCAATGACAGAGGTCAAACGTTTTCTGTAAGTTTTCACAAGGTTTTCACACACTGTTGCTGGTATTTTGGCCCATTCCTCCATGCAGATCTCCTCTAGAGCAGTGATGTTTTGGGGCTGTCGCTGGGCAACACAGACTTTCAACTCCCTCCAAAGATTTTCTATGGGGCTGAGATCTGGAGACTGGCTAGGCTACTCCAGGACCTTGAAATGCTTCTTATGAAGCCACTCCTTCGTTGCCTGGGCGGTGTGTTTGGGATCATTGTCATACTGAAAGACCCAGCCATGTTTCATCTTCAATGCAGTTGCTGGTGGAAGGAGGCTTTCACTCAAAATCTCACGATACATGGCCCCATTCATTCTTTCCTTTACACGGATCAGTCGTCCTGGTCCCTTTGCAGAAAAACAGCCCCAAAGTATGATGTTTCCACTCCCATGCTTCACAGTAGGTATGGTGTTCTTTCTCCTCCAAACACGACAAGTTGAGTTTTTACCAAAAAGTTCTATTTTGGTTTCATCTGACCATATGACATTCTCCCAATCCTCTTCTGGATCATCCAAATGCTCTCTAGCAAACTTCAGACAGGCCTGGACATGTACTGGCTTAAGCAGGGGGACACGTCTGGCACTGCAGGATTTGAGTCCATGGCGGCGTAGTGTGTTACTGATGGTAGCCTTTGCTACTTTGGTCCCAGCTCTCTGCAGGTCATTCACTAGGTTCCCCATGTGGTTCTGGGATTTTTGCTCACCGTTATCGTGATAATTTTGACCCCACAAGGTGAGATCTTGCATGGAGCCCCAGATCGAGGGAGATTATCAGTGGTCTTGTATGTCTTCCATTTTCTAATAATTGCTCCCACAGTTGATTTCTTCACACCAAACTGCTGACCTATTGCAGATTCAGTCTTCCCAGCCTGGTGCAGGTCTACAGTTTTGTTTCTGGTGTCCTTTGACAGCTCTTTGGTCTTGGCCATAGTGGAGTTTGGAGTCTGACTGTTTGAGGTTGTCAACAGGTGTCTTTTATACTGATAACGAGTTCAAACAGGTGCCATTAATACAGGTAACGAGTGGAGGACAGAGGAGCCTCTTAAAGAAGAAGTTACAGGTCTGTGAGAGCCAGAAATCTTGCTTGTTTGTAGGTGACCAAATACTTATTTTACGGAGGAATTTACCAATTAATTCATTAAAAATCCTTCAATGTGATTTTCTGGATTTTTTTTTTCTCATTTAGTCTCTCATAGTTGAGGTATACCTATGATGAAAATTGGAGACCTCTCTCATCTTTAAAGTGGGAGAACTTGCACAATTGGTGGCTGACTAAATACTTTTTTGCCCCACTGTATGAGCAGAATATACTTCTCAGGAATCTTTTTCTCCTTTGTATTTTTTAGGGCGAACTGAACCATGGCAGACCATTGTCTGTTTTGTCTCATTGCTCCCCTGCTCCCCTGACCCCAGCATCATCACCCAGTGTCAACACCGATGTCATCACCAAATCCACCCATCAACCTGCACTAAAGCATGCACACCTCCTGAATGAGCAGCTGTCTCTCGCACAACGGACTAAGAACTCTATTGCTGGTCACTGGCAGGTGGCCAAAGACAACAAGACAGTATTGCTTTGTTTGTGGCAATTGCCTGTAACCAAGAACTGCTGAGTGATAAACATAATTCCACCTCTGTGTGAGGGTCATGAACACTCTCTGCTCTTTGTGTGTGTATGCCGAAGACATGATAACAGTACTGCTTCGTTTGTGGTAATCGCCTCCATTAACTGCTGAGTAACATAACCCAACCTCTGTAAGTGGGTCATGAACATTCTCTGCTCTATGTGTGTGTGCCAAAGACATGATAACAGCTGAGAGCCGAAAAATGGACAAAGACAATGATAAGATGGACATTCTCTGTGAGCTGAAGAGAGAGATGAATGGACACTGTTTGCCATGGTTTACTAGCCCAACAGATAGGATAAAAAAAAGGGGGGGAAAAACTCTGTGGTAAAACGCACATACACCAACAATTTTTTGTTTGTTTTTCCTGTCAACATGATATATTTTTATACATAGGACAATAGTCAGAAAAAGTACCTACACATTTGAGATATAGTTTGCAGTTCTGAATACACAAGTGTACTAGCACATGGTAACAAGTATTTCTTAAGTAATCACATCTTTACTAGTTCAAAAGAATAATAATGATAATAACAATAATGCCCTCACGCTTATCTGATTACATATCAGATGGATTAGAGACCAGAACTGAAGTAGACAGATGTGTGAATGAATGAACGAATGCTTGACGAGCTACAAACCAGATAGAGAGAAAAGTTTTTAAACCACCGGTGTTGATAAATTTCAATCAAAAGTAATGTGCAACATTATTTAAAATGGCAGCCAACAAGTTTGAGATAAAAGTTGACCTTTTAACATCTAAATATACTTCTGAAGTGTAAAAGTGTAAAAGTATATGCTTATATTTGAATTTCAAAATGATGATTACTAAAAGTTTTATCTAAACCATGCATGGAATAAATATATTTTGAGATCAAAATGACAAAATTAGAAACTGAAGAGCTCTTCATTGCCTGAAAATTAAGAATCTTACTCATACCATTCTCAGATTTCTGCCTTCAAGGATGACTGCAAAATAAATTTAGATAAATGACTGTTTTTCTCATTACAGGACAAACTTGAGCATGGATTATGAAGAAAATCTTGAAAATTGGCATCCAGAGGAGGCAGTCCTGTGAACTGTGTGATTAATTGATTTCATAAAATGTTGATTAACAAAACAGAAACTATAAAGTCTAACAAGTAATTAGAGTATTTTGACTACATGGACAAAAATTGAAATAAGGGCTGCGCGGTGACGGAGTGGTTATCCCTGCGGCAGCTCAGCAACTCACCCTTGACCGGGGGATCCTGGGTTTGATCTTGAATTTGTTTTGTGCAGGTGTTCTGAAAAATCTTACCAAATTTTTCCATCCAAATTCTCTCCACTGCAGGGATGAGGTACTTTTCCATTGTTGTTTATTTAGCTTTTCCCATATTTCCAGTTGTAAAGTGAAATTCCCCTCTTTTTCCCATCTCTCTTTTATATATGATGTGTTGTCTCCTTTTAAGTCTTGAAGACCAAGGTATATTTTAGAAATGTATCTGATCCCTGGGATCCCTTTATATGCCATTAAGAAGACCTTCAGAACACCTGACTGGGCCCTTTCCAAATCCTCCTTTTTAAGTATTTTGTTTATGTGGTATCTAAGCTGAAAGAACCTGTAAAGGTCTTGATTTATTAGACCTTGTTTTTTCAAATCTTCAAAACTTCTTAAAGTTTGCCCTTGAAAAAAAATCATAATATTTTATCAGTCCGTACTCTTTCCACTTTTTAAATCTAGTGTCTGTTTTATTAGGAGTAAAGTCTTGATCATAGGCAATCCATTGCAGTAATCAATAGGGTTCTTTAGTTTGATTCTCTCTGACTATCTTAAACCAAATTTTTAGCGGGGTCTCTATCCACGGGTTAGTGTTATTCAAAAGTTTAGGTAAGGCATTGTTCCCTATTATCGCCTGTAGGGGAATGTCACTTGTTATTTGGCATTCCATCTCCTTCCATTGTGCAGTGTAGACTGGGTTACATATCTCTACTAAAGTTTTAATTTGTGCGGCTTTAAAATAATCCCTGATATTTGGCAGCGTGAGCCCACCTTTGTCTTTGTTTAGTTGTAGGGTTCTATATCTGATTCTAGGTCTCTTGCCCTGCCATATGAATCTTGAGATCCTTCTGTCCAGTTCTTGCCATGTTTTTTTGGGAGGTTCTACCGGTATTGTTTGGAAAAGGTATAGAAGACGTGGAAATATATTCATTTTGACTGCTTCAATTCTTTGTGCAGTACCCAAGAATGGTATCATATTCCATCTTGCTAGATCAGATTTTATTTTTGCCATCAGTGGATCATAGTTTAGTGTTATAATTTTGTTGAGTTGTTTCGGGATATTGACACCCAGATATTTCATAGATTCCATCTCCCAGTTAGTTTTGAGTTTGCTTAGTAAATATTGATTTGGATCATAGTTGAATGTTAAAATTTGGGTTTTATGCATGTTTAATTCGTACCCCGATAAATCTCCATACTCTGAAAAAATTGAGATTAGTTCTGGAAAAGAGGTGTCCGGCTGCCCCAGGTATATTAAAATGTCATCAGCAAAGAATGCTATTTTATGTTCCTTCTGACCAAGTGTAATACCTTGAATTTTTTGATTCTGTCTTATCCATTGGCTCAGAGGTTCTATGAAGATTGCAAAGAGCAGTGGAGACAAGGGGCAGCCCTGACGACATCCTCTTTCCAGTTCAAAAGATGATGATAATTTACCGTTAATCCTCATTTTAGCTGTTGGTTTTTTATATAATTGCCTGTATAGTTCTAATGAAGTTGTTATGAAAATTGAAACTGGATAAGTTTCAATTTCATAACAGTTTCTAGGAAAGACCAGTCAACCGAATCAAATGCTTTTTCAGCATCTAATCCCAATATGGCTGCATTTAAATTATATTTTTTTTATATGATGAATTATGTGTAAAGTGCATCTAATGTTATCTTGTGTCTGTCTTTGTCTTATAAAACCTGTTTGGTCTAAATGAATTAAGTCTGTCAGTATATTTTCTAACCTTTTGGCAAAGATAGTGGTAAAAAGCTTATAGTCCTGATTTAACACACTGATTGGTCTGTAGTTGGAGCAGTCTAGTTTATCCTTTTCAGGTTTAGATATGACTGCAATGACCCCTTCTCTCCAGGAGGGGGGGATTTTCCCTGTGAGGAGGACATAGTTAAATGTTTTCAGGAGGAGAGGAGATAGTTGCTGTTTAAAGGTTTTGTACCATTCTGCTGTATAGCCATCTGCTCCTGGGGATTTGTTAGCTTTAAGTTTCATAATTGCTTTTTCTAATTCTTTAGGTTGTATTTCTGACAATAGTGTTTTATTTTGTGACTCAGTAAGTTGGGGAAGGTTTAATGTATTTAGGAAGGCTTCGGATGCGTTTTTATGTTTTTTGAGGGAGTACAAGTTCTTGTAGTAGTTCTCGAAGCTTTTAAGAATTTCCTGAATTCTAAATTTTATTTCTTTTGATACTGGGTCTCTGATTTTGTAGATTGCTCTCTCTGTTTGTTGTTTCCTCAATTTATAGGCTAGTAATTTTGCCAATTTACTACCTGTTTCATAGTATTTTTGTTTCAGAAATATAAGTTTCTTCTGGATTTCTATTGTGTAGATCTCATTTATTTGTTTTTTAATTTCCTTAATTTTGAGCGAGTCATTAGAATGAGTGTTGTCTTTGTGCTCTTTTTCTAGTTTCTTAAGTTCTGACTCTAATGTGATTAGTTTTTCTTGTCTCAGTTTCTTTTGGATTGCCAGTTTTGCGATAATCTTTCCCCTTATTACAGCTTTGCATGCGTTCCACAGTATTAAAGGGGATACTTCTCCATTATCATTTTCTTCCAAATATCTGAGAATATCTGATTCCAATTCATCTTTCAGTGGTCCTTTCAGCACATTTGAATTTAACCTCCAAGAAAATGTATTACAGTGATCCCTCACTTATCGCGGTTAATGGGTTCCAGAACCGACCGCGAAAAGTGAAAAACCGCGAAGTAGCGTCACCCCTAATGACGTCACCCATAAATAATACGTACGTTCATTCTCTCACTCTCTCTCTCATATGATACGTGTGTGTGTGTAAGTGTACATACATACGTAGATGTAAATAAAGTGTACATAAATATGTTTTTAGAACTCTTTTATTCTTATAACAAGATACGTAACTCAAGATGAAGATGATTTACTGCACAGGTTAATGAGAGCTTTACTGCTCCTCAGGTGACGCCTCATCTTCAGGTGCTAGAGGCGCAGGATCGTCGAGGGCAGCTTCCGATAGAGCTAGAGAAGCTGCAGGAGGCGGCGTAGTGGCTCGATGGGAAGACTATTTCGCACAAAAAGGCACAAGAGAACAGCGAAAAGTTCCACGCGGCAAGACTAGCGATAAAGAACAATGAATGCGGTCTTCCTTCGCTGGGTATGGGAGAGAAGCTGGGTAAAACGTCTCGGCCAATCAGCTTGCGAGATTCCCGAGCGGTGAAGAGGTGGGCGGAGAGGAGTGGAGCGGTAGTCAGAGAGGTGGATGTTCTAGTGTAGTCTCCCTGTCTTCTGCTAGCGCCCGCCCATTTTTTCTCAATTTTGAATTTTTGATGAATATTTTTGAAAAATCCGCGATGCACTGAGGGCGCGAAAGGTGAAGCGCGAAGTAGCGAGGGATCACTGTATTTGTGCATTTTTGGATACTTAAGTCCATATAGATCGGACTGTGGTCAGAGAGATCCAGCAGTCCTATTTTACATGTTTTTACTCTTCCAATGTCTCTATTAAACATAAAAAAAATAGTCAATCCTTGAGTATGATGAATGTGGTGCTGAGTAAAATGTATAATCTTTTACACTGGGGTTGAATTCCCTCCACACGTCACAGATTCCCATTTCTTTTAGTAGCATCCGAGTTTTATTTTTATTTATTTTATTTGTTTATTTGTCAGGGACAGTGCAATAAACATAGACAAAAAAGAAAATCTGATGTGTTGCACATAGAGTGTATAGCATTAAGCTAGTTTGCAACTCTTGTCCCTGGATGGGCTTTAGAGAAAAGAAACAGAGAAAAAGATGAAGAAAAAACAAAATGAAAACAGTATAAACATTATCCACATACATCAATGCAAACAAAATTATAAATACACAATATAAAAACCTGATTCACATTTGCCTGTTACAGTAAAATGCCTGTTAAACATTTGCCTTCCCTTCTTCACTCACACCCTGCAGACAATCATTTCATACATGGGTACATTCTTGTTTACTTTTCAGCCAGTTTTTAACCTTTGTAATAAATGTTGTAAAAGCCGTTATTATTTTGATTTCATTTGGCATTGTGTTCCAGATATGACTGCCCTTTATAGAAAAAGCTGTTTGTCCAAATGTGGTTCTGTGGTGGGATATTTTACAGTTATTGTTAACAGAACTCCTGGTGGCTCTGCTGCTGTCCTGTTTTTGGATGAATCCAACAAGTGGCTCTGGCGCTGATTTATGGAAACATTTAAAAATTAATTTCAGAAAACAAAGGTCAATGAAACTCTCAAAACTCAGTAGATTATATTTTTTTAGAATATAACAATGATGCCACCAAATGGGCTTTTTATCTGAGTTTTTCTACTTGAGTGTTATTTTGATGTGGAGAATTACCTGATGCATCCCAGTATGGATTCAGTCTTAGATTGAAGTCTCCACCACATATCACTAAACCTTGGGCTTTAGTTATCATTAGGTCGAATACATTTTTATAAAATTTCCAGTTAGCCCCTGGAGGTGCATATACATTCAGCAGGGTGATATCTTCTCCCTCTAGCCGACCAAGTACCATGCTGAATCTCCCTTCTTTATCTTTCTGTTCAGATTTTTTTTCAAATATAATTTTGGTTGAGATCAATGACGCTACCCCCTCCTCCTCCCTGACTTATATGAAGATGAAGAGATCAGTTTAAACCCTTGTCTATTAAGTTTAGTGTGCTCCACGTCTGTTAGGTGGGTTTCCTGTAAAAATATTATTCCTGCTTTGTCTTTTTTCATTTTGCCTAGAATCTTGGATCTTTTAACTGGATTCAGGATCCCTTTTACATTATATGAGATTATTTTGGTTACACCCTGTTTCTCCATTGTGTTGTCTTATTTAGTATAACAGTGTGGTGGCCCTCTTTTATGCTACTCAGAAACTGAAAGAACATTAAGAACATAAAAAACATTAAGAACATAGTATATAAAACTTAAACAAAAAACTGACAAAAGATCTTCCTGAGCTGAGGTCTTTTTAGTGACCTTAGAAGAGCCTTGATGGTGTGTTGGCTCTGAGGGAAATTCCTCAAACTCTGTTACGTGTTGAGGGCCCTCTCTTACCCCTGTAAGTTGTCCCATGTTTTTAACGTGAATTTCAGATCCCAATCCGAACTTGTAATGATTTTTTTTTTTTAATTTTTTTTTATGCCTATACCCTATGAAATTGTGCGCAACCTCCCACCACCATCACAGCAGTCACGTTAATACAGTACTTGTTAGTGTGGAGAGATCATGTGGTTCATTGTCACATTTCTGTTTTAACAAGTTTTTTGGTTTGGTTTTTTTTGTTTTTTAAAGACTTATTTGTTTCTAATATTATGTCTGTTCCATGAAATGTTTTACCACTTGATACTTGCTGATTCTGTATCTCCTTTAATGTTTGTTACCTTGTAGGAGGAGGGTTGGATGTGCAGATTGACTAAAAATATCGTTATTCCCTCCTGTAAACGCTCAGTTTTTCCTTATAGCCCTGGAGCTGGGTTTCCCACTGCTGGCCCGTGGATTTTGAGGGTCTCTGTGTGCACCACGTTTGAGCCTTGATTCTTTCGATCGGGTCTGCTGCGGGTTTATACACCGTTACCGGGAGCCCTCTTCTCGCCATATCCGTGGTTGCTTCTTCCGCCGAGTTGTAGAGACACGTCTCATCCCCGTAAAAAACCAGCAGCTTCGCCAGAAATGGAGTTTGAAAGCGCAGTTTCTTCTCTCGTAGTACCTTTTTAGCGTCGTCGTATTCCCGACGCTTTTTAAAGACCTCCGGGGCATAGTCGTGCTCCACAAAAACTTTTCTTTCTTGGTGCATAAATCCTTTTTTCTGCCAAGCCAGTCTCACAACCTCTTCTTTTATTCTGGAGTTGAAGAACTTCACCACCACCAATCTTGGTGGCGCTTCCGCCGAAGGCCTTGGGGCTAATGTACGGCGCACCCTTTCTATCTTCAAGTCGGTGGATTGGGGAATTTCCAACTTCTCTCTCAGTATGGATTCCACGCATGCAGCCATTGTGGTGAAACCGTCCTCGACTCCTTATTTCAGACCATGAATTCTTATGTTGTCTCTTCTTAGTCTTCCTTCTTGGTCGGTTAGCTTAGCCTTGAGTCTTGACTGTCGTTTGAGTAGTTCCAGCACGGTTTCTTCCAGCCCTTTTATTCTTTCCTCCGCTTCCATGATTCGGTCCTCAGCCTGGTCCACTCTGCTGTTTGTCATTTTTATTTCATCTTTAATTTCACGAAATTCGGCCCAACACTCTCGGCGAAATTGTCTTAATTCTTGAAGTACCATTTTTAAGCTAACCGTGTTGCTAGCCTCATTCAGCTCCTCTGCTTCCGAGTGGATGTCCTCCAGGTCAGATTCTCCGGCCGATGCATGTCTTGGCCTGGTAAATGTCGATCTCTTCTGTTTTCCTTTAGGTATAATGACTTTGTCTTTTGATTTTCACTCTTCCAAAAATCAGTTAAATCTGATTTTCAAGGTATTTTCACGGATCGGGTCTGGGAGCTTCAGCGTTAAGCTGCTATCACCATGGTGTCCAGACCAGAAGTCATGATAACCCATCTTTGAAAATAATTTTTGCATGCCTGATAAGAATGGGAATTTCTAAATTAATAAATTAGTAAATTAAAAGGGTATTTTACTGAATCCATTGATAACTTGGTAGGGTGAATGAGGTACTTTGTTGAATTTAAACCAATGTTGATGAATTTAATGACCTTTTAACAGACTGGTAAACACAGGAAAAAACAAAGCTGAAGAAAGTTAAATACTGACATAAAAGGTGAGTATATTATGGGTAAATGAAATCTAGAAAATTACTGGTTTAAACATTCATTATATGTCTGAGGAAGATGCAGAACAAGAGACCATCAAGCAGGTAATTAAGCGTCTATTTTTCTCTGAGGTAAACTCTTACTGGTTGCATGAACACTGACTGAAATCCTGAGCTTAATCTGCCATCTTTAATCCATTCCTTCATAGGCACAACTAACATGCGAATGATGACTAACCTGTAAGCTTGCATGTCATGTCTACCATCAAAACAAAACATTGTTTGCACAATAACATATTTTAAATAAATTGGGTTTGGATTGTATAAAGGTATGTGGTAAGTATTTGGAGATGTGGTTGTTTTTGTTTTGTTTTCTCCATAGGTAAAAGCAGTAAATAAAATAAAACTAAGAAGATGCTTCTTCTATTGGCAGAGTGTAGAAGGAGACTGAGGCAGATAAGGACGGGCCCAGATTGCTATCGTGGGGACACTGTGAAGATGTGATGGCTTCATTTCAACAAGCAATAAGTTAAGTGTGACTATACAATGGAAAGAGGATCATCTGCCTGAAACCACACCACAAAGGTCCTGTTGATGACCTTCACAGTTGTCAAAGCTGTAGAAAGATTCACCTGGATCTACAGTGGGGAATCAACCACTGCAAAAAGGTCCCGAATCCAGGACTCATCAACGGTGCCCACCAACCACTACTGAACTCTTTTGCTGGTCACATGGCGAGGTGATTGAAGCAGTGGGATGAAGAATTGTTAAAAGCACTGTTTTGAAAAGGGGCAGAATAATCCCCTTGCAGTGTTTAAGTGCGTCTGAATACGCTTTAAGTCATAGATGAGAGCCGAACACCGCCTAACTGACTGCACCTGATCACCACATATATATTCTTCACTTCACATTGACATTATAGCAATGGAGGAGGACAAAGAAGGAAGCCCTTCCCCTTCACCTGCAGGACACAGAAACAAATGTGCTAAGTTGAAACATACTACCTGTAAATACATTTATGAAGATTTTGAAACGTTACTTTTATTTTTTATCTTTTATCTTTATACGAGCTACAATGGCACATATATCCTTATTACTTTGATTTTATTATTACCTTTGTTTTTATCATGTCGATTTTATATTCCTCCTAGAGAACTACCTGTTAAGCGGCACCTGGGGCAGCAGGGTCGCATGACGTTCTTTCCCCATTCTAGCTAGTTAGGATCTGTTGCATGTGAATACACTGGAGCTTAGCATAGCTGCCAGATGGGGTTTTCACCGTCATAACTTGTAATCACTTTTCTTTTATGATGCCTTTTTGGGCATCAAAGGGAGGGAAAAGATTGGAAAATTTCATATTTTGTAATTTGTTGTGTCTCAGAGTCTGTGTGAAAGGAACAAGGACATTATGAGGCTGTACATGTTATCATCCTGTTTTAGTACAAGCGAGCAGTATTTGTGGGACTGTTCAATGAGAAAGAGATAATCTGTAGAACCAGCTTTGACCAGATGTACTGAACCAATCGTCATGGACATGCTATCCTCCACCTCTCAAGATAATGCAGTATATAAAGGACTGAGTGATGTACGTTTGGGTCAGAACGATGCTCAGATAGGCTCTGAGACTATTTTCTGTATTGTTCCTACTGACCAGTGCTTATTAAATTTGCTGAAACTTTGATCCTGCCTGATTTTTGACTTCTGGTTATAAAGAATTTTTCCAACAGCCCCCTTCCTGATTTTTTTTTTTTTTGTATGTTTGTCACACTTAAATGTTTCAGATCATCAAAAAAATTTAAATATTAGACAAAGATAACACAAGTAAACACAAAATGCAGTTTTTAAATGAAGGTGTTTATTATTAAAGGGTAAAAAAAAATCCAAACCTACATGTCCCCGTGTGGAAAAAGTGATTGCCCCCCTGTTAAAACATAAATTAATTGTGATTTATCACATCTTTGGAAAGCTGAGTTCAATTTCTCTAGCCACACCCAGACCCAATTACTGCCACACCTGTTTTCAATCAAGAAATCACTTAAATAGGACCTGCCTGACAAAGCGACTTAGACCAAAAGATCCTCAAAAGCTAGACATCATGCTGGGATCCAAAGAAATTCAGGAACAAATGACAAAGTAATTGACATCTATCAGTCTGGAAAGGGTTATAAAGCTATTTCTAAAGCTTTGGGACTCCAGCAAACCAGAGTGAGAGCCATTATCCACAAATGGCGAAAACATGGAACAGTGGTGAACCTTCCCAGGAGTGCCCGGCCGACCAAAATTACCCCAAGAGAGCAGCGACGACTTATCCAAGAGGTCACAAAAGACCCCACAACAACATCCAAAGAACTGCAGGCCTCACTTGCCTCAGTTAAGGTCAGTGTTCATGACTCCACCATGAGAAAGAGACTGGGCAAGAATGGCCTGCATGGCAGAGTTTCAAGACGAAAACCACTGCTGAGCAAAAAGAACATAAAGGCTCGTCTCAGTTTTGCCAAAAACATCTTGATGATCCCCAACACTTTTGGGGAAATACTCTGTGGACTGACGAGACAAAAGTTGAACTTTCTGGAAGGTGTGCATCTCATTACATCTGGCGCAAAAGTAAAACAGCATTTCAAAAAAGGAATATCATGCCAACAGTAAAATATGGTGGTGGTCGTGTGATTATCTTGGGCTGTTTTGCTGCTTCAGGATCTGGAAGACTTGCTGTGGTAAATAGAACCATGAATTCTGCTGTCTACCAAAAAATCCTGAAGGAAGATGCCTGGCCATTTGTTCGTGACCTCAAGCTGAAGCGCACTTGGGTTCTGCAGCAGGATAATGATCCAAAACACACCAGCAAGTACACCTCTGAATGGCTTAAGAAAAACAAAATGAAGACTTTGGAATGGCCTAGTCAAAGTCCTGACCTGAATCCGATTGAGATGCTGTGGCATGACCTTAAAAAGACAGCTCATGTTCGAAAACATTCCAATGTGGCTGAATTACAACAATTCTGCAAAGATGAGTGAGCCAAAATTCCTCCACAGTGCTGTAAAGGACTCATTGCCAGTTATCGCAAATGCCTGATTGCAGTTGTTGCTGCTAAGGATGGCCCAACCAGTTATTAGGTTTAGGGGGCAATCACTTTTTCACACAGGGCCCTGTAGGTTTGGATTTTTTTTTCCCTTAATAATAAACACCTTCATTTAAAACTGCATTTTGTGTTTACTTGTGTTATCTTTGTTTAATATTTAAATTTGTTTGATGATCTGAAGCATTTAAGTGTGACATACAAAAAAAATGGGAAATCATGAAGGGGGCAAACACTTTTCCACACCACTGTATATCATGATATACATTTTCTGTAAATTCTATAGTTTATACAGTGGTACCTCTACTTACGAACGTCTCTACATACGGAATTTTCAGATTACGACACGCCTCAACGGGAAAATATTGCCTCTTGTTACGAAAGAAATTTCAGGATACGAAAGGCAAAAAAGTACGCGCTCCTCGCAGCTCCCGTAGTTTACCGAACGTAAACATACTTGTAGTTGCTCTGCCAGTGGCTATCGCCTAGCATCTTCCTGGTATCCCATTGGCCACGAAGTGTTCGGGAAGTTCGGGCAGTTTTACGTGTGTGTACAGTACAGTATTAACTTTTATTCACTATGGGCCCCAAGAAAGTGATGGAGATAAGTGGAAAAGGAGAAAAGAAGAAGAAGAGAGTTTTTTTGTCCATACAAACAAAGCAAGAGATAATAGAAAGGGATGAAAAAGGGATGCGTTTGGTTGATCTCACCAAAGAATATGGCCGTAATACATCTACGATCGGCACGGTATTAAAACAAAAGGAAGCCGAAGGATTGTTAAAAGCCGACAAAAGCAAACGTCCTTGGATCGGTTCTTCACAAAACGTCAGGCAAAAACCACTGATGAGAGAGAACATGAACCAAAGAAGGCAAAAGGTGACGACAACGACGATAGCAGTTAAACGGTAAATGAACATAATTTTTATTATTCTTTACTTTATTCTTTGTTTTTTTAAATTATGTACAACTCTCATTTTATGTTTATTGTGCAGTAATCTAATTGTAACATGTATTTGTTACATGTTTTGATGCATTTTTATGATTTATAAAAAATTTATGTCCGAATTTTGGGGGGCTTGGAACGGATTAGGGCATTTACATGTAAAACTATGACTGGCGCCTAGCGGCTGCCCCGGCCTTAGATGCGCTCTGCAGAGCGTGCCCAAATGCCAAGTCACGTTTCGTTACCTTGTATTCATACATGTGTAATGACAATAAAGTTGAATCTCATCTCATCTCATCTCAAAACGCGTCTCTACTTACGGAATTTTCACGTTACGAAAATACTTCCGGAACGAATTAATTTCGTAAGTCGAGGTACCACTGTACATGATAACCAATGAAAAGGACCATCTCTTTTTTTACATTTTAAATTACACACTGAACAAAATCAATTGCACAAATTCATCTGTCATTAATTTTCTGCACTTTTTTCCCCTCTTAATTTTGCAGTGTTATAAAATTGTTTTTAATGTGCATTTGAGATGACTTCAACTTTATTCTTTATCGCTACTGGACTAATTAAATATTATGAGAAGTCAAGTTATATTAAGAGCCAGTTTGTTCCTCTGACACATTTAAATTTATTTATTATTTATTTATTTAGTGTGTATGTGGCTGTTGTCACGCACTTTTGCAACTCTCGTAATGTTTTTTCAGACAAAATTACGAAACTCGGCAATAATTTAAACCAGAACGATGGTCTGATACCCTATAATGTTTCCTATTAGCGACAAGTTAGCATCGTCATTTAGCATTTGCCATCTGTTAACGTGACATACCTCCAATTAAAACGAGGTTAGAGGACCATCCTATTTGGCACAGCATGGTGGGAAAAAGTCCAACATCTCTGGCTGGCGCAGAAGTAGTGGCTCCACAGAAGTAGCAGCAAAACATTAGCTTGCAGTTAGCTGCTGTGGTGCACCTGGCACACTGCGGGGGAGAGGCAGGGCGGTGACAAGTAGAAACGGGTAGGTCTCTTAAATCCCGATATAAACGATACAGTTTTATATAAAATGGCAGACATTTTTTGTAGCGTCACCAATACCACGATATGATATTGTCATATCACACAGCCCTATTCCTCCCACAGCCCAAAAACATGCAGGTTAGGCTAGGTTAATTAGAGACTCTAAAAGTGGCCCTAGGTGTGAATGTGTGTGTGAATGGTAAAGGGATAGTGCCGTACCGTGGCTGCTTCATCCACCCAGGTGGATGCCCTCAATTTCCCCTCTGGGGATCAATAAAGTATACAAAATCAAATCAAATCAAAATTATCATAAATTTATGACTTGCCTGCCACAGTATGAGTGCCCAAGCAACAGGCCACAGCTGAAATCCACCATTTGGCTGGTGGGTCAATGCTAATGTTAAGCCCTGGAAGGAATCATCAAAAAATCTACAGGCAGATTTGAAAAGAATGCACTTGCTTTTGACAAACCTCTGAATGACTCCGTATGTTAAAGTTTGTTTGGTGACAGTTATTTCGGAGAAAATATGTATTCTCTGGACACATAAAAGCTAAATTAAGAACATCTCTGTGAGTGTGATTACACCTTTCTTGCCTTGTATAGTGCTACATAATTAGGTTTTAGGCAGCTTAATTGGGAAACAGAAACACGTCAACATTCTAGCCACTTCCTGATGACTGCTTTACTCAGTTTCTGGTTGGAGGTAGGAACGTGTTAATAGGAGGAAATGACAGACTTTAATCAAGCTGAATGAATGGCAGCAAGTACGTGTTTCTGTGCCACAGTCTACTTTGATCGAGCCTCTGTAGGCAGGTTCTTAGCTTTGATTTGAGTTGAGGGGAAGGAAATAGTTTTATTTGATGAGTGGGAAGCCCCAGGAGGTAACACTTAAGAGTTCTTGTCACTGCATCCCAGCAAACAGACAAACTATTCATCAGCCTACACATATGTGCAGCAGTGCCTGTGGAGAGACACACAATCCCAAAAGCACCGCTCATTTGCACATGGATGGCCGAGCCTGATGGGTAATTTACATGCCAGGGGTAGTCATTACACAAGCGGATACACATGCAGAACTAAAAAAACAACATATTTCACAGCTCATATTTCAAACAGTGACTAATTAAAATAAATGCACAGACTTTGAGGAATTTAGTCAAAGGACATGTGACTTAAAATATTCAAAGCTTATAAGACAAAACAAAATTAAGGGTATTTTTATTCAAGTAGATAGTATTTTCAAGTTTAATTTGTTTTACTGAGCCAGAAATTCACAAATGCAGTAATGGCCGCTCAAAGAATTAAATGTTCCTGTTGACTGCTTCATTGTGTTTGTACTCACAGCAGTGTACCACAATTAAAGGAATAAAAAAATGCATTTCAAGGAAGTGGCTGCACTACAATAAAATTAAAGTTTAGTTGAAAACAAAATGATAGCAGAGCCAAGATACAGTTTCACTCTCAGCTTCCTGGCCAGTGGTTCCCAAACTTTTTTCCAAGGGGTCCCACTTGCTCATGTCCAACATAAACCTGATGCCCCCCAAAGCCTGCAACTTCATACATGTATCAAAAACAGTTCTTCAGCTGAGTTCAGAATTGAGCCAAAAGGGCCAACTTTACAGCAGAAAAACAGACTTACAGCTAAAGGATAATTTAATTGTGTCCAGCTAATTTCTCTATTCATAAATTATTGTGGTGTGAATCTTAAAACTGCTGAGAAAAACAGGTTTGGCTGTTTTGTCAGAGTAGCTTGTAAAATAACTGGAGTACAACAAAAAGCTCTCTGACCTTTATATTCGGCAGATCATCCATACTATATGTGGCTGTGTTAAGAGGAAGTTTGAGCTTCTGCCTTCAGACAGACAATACAAAGTTCCTTCAGTACAAAAGGACACAGAGAATCATTTGTCTGCACAGCAATAAGGAAACTGAATTTGTAGAACTGATTGAATCAGTCATTGCTTTTTGTCTAGCCTTGTATATGATGCAATCTTATTCTATTTTGGTCACTGTGACAGTGTATGAGCGTTGTTTGTTGTGTACTATGTTTTCTTTTTTATGCTGTTTTATATTATGTGTTCCAAGTACCTGGCTGCAACCTAATTTCCCTTAGAGAAATAAATTGAACTTTAACTTGGTCAACTTGGGGGCAGTTGTGGTGCAGGTGTAGTGTGGCCGACTATTAATCAGAGGGCCAGTGGTTTGATTCCCGCTCTCTCTGTAGTGTGCATGTCGAAGTGTCCTTGAGCAAGACAATGAGCCCCCAGTTGCTCCTGGTGGGTCAGGCCAGCGCCTTGCATGGCAGCGCCGCCGCCCATCAGTGTGTGAATGGGTGGATAGCAGGATCTGTAAAGCGCTTTGACCATCTTGAGTTGAGTAAACAGCACTATATAAGTGAACGCCATTTACCATTTAATTTTTTTTCCTGTAAAAGACTAATGAGCAGTTGCATCTTTGCAACCAAACTTACAGTTAGGCCCAAAAATATTTTGGACAGTGACAAGTTTTGTTATTTTAGCTGTTTACAAAAACATATTCAGGATACAATTATATAATCAATATGGGCTTAAAGTGCAGACTCTCAGCTGTAATTTGAGAGTATTCACATCCAAATTGGAGCAAGGGTTTAGGAATTACAGCTCTTTAATACGTAGCCGCCTCTTTTTCAAGGGACCAAAAGTAATTGGACAATTGACTCAGAAGGCTGCAAAAAAAAAAAAAAAGGCTGCATGGGCTCTTCCCTCGTTAACCTCTCATCAATTAAGCAGTTAAAAGGTCTGGAGTTGATTCCAGGTGTGGTGTTTGCATTTGGAAGCTGTTGCTGTGAACACACAACATGCGGTCAAAGGAGCTCTCAATGGAGGTGAAACAGACCATTCTGAGGCTGAAAAAAAAGAAGAAATCCATCAGAGATAGCAGAAACGTTAGGAGTGGCCAAATCAACAGTTTGGTACATTCTGAGAAAAAAAGAGTGCACTGGTGAGCTTGGGAACTCAAAAAGGCCTGGACAGCCACAGAAGACAACAGTGGTGGATGATCGCAGAATCCTTTCCATGGTGAAGAGTAACCCCTTCACAACATCCACTCAAGTGAAGAACACTCTCCAGGATGCAGATGTATCAGTATCTAAGTCTACCATAAAGAGAAGACTTCATGAGAGAAAATACAAAGGATTCACCACAAGGTGCAAACCATTAATCAGCCTCAAAAATAGAAAGGCCAGAATTGACTTTGCCAAAAAACACCTGAAGAAGCCAGCCCAGTTCTGGAACAGCATTCTTTGGACAGATGAGACTAAGATCAACCTGTACCAGAATGATGGGAAAAAGAAAGTTTGGAGAAGAATTGGAACAGCTCATGATCCAAAGCACACCACATCTTCTGTAAAACATGGTGGAGGCAGTGCGATGGCATGGGCATGCATGGCTTCCAATGGCACTGGGTCACTTGTGTTTATTGATGATGTGACAAAAGACAGAAGCAGCCGGATGAATTCTGAAGTGTATAGGGATATACTTTCTGCTCAGATTCAGCCAAATGCAGCAAACTTGATTGGACGGCGCTTCACAGTACAGACGGACAATGATCCGAAACATACTGCAAAAGCAACCCAGGAGTTTTTTAAAGCAAAGAAGTGGAATATTCTGCAATGGTCGAGTCAATCACCAGATCTCAACCCAATCGAGCATGCATTTCACTTGCTCAAGACAAAACTTAAGGCAGAAAGACCCACAAACAAGCAACAACTGAAGACAGCTGCAGTAAAGGCCTGGCAAAGCATCACAAAGGAGGAAACCCAGCGTTTGGTGATGTCCATGGGTTCCAGACTTCAGGCAGTTATTGCCTGCAAAGGATTCTCAACAAAATATTGAAAAGTAACATTTTACTTAATGTTATGTTTATTTGTCCAATTACTCTTGAGCCCCTGAAATGAGGAGCGTTTGTATAAAAATAGCTACAATTCCTACATGTTTAATCATATATTTTTGTTCAACCCCTTGAATTAAACCTTAAAAGTCTGCACTTCAATAATTGAACTACTACATTACTAATTGAACAACTACAACGGAATTATTCCGTTGTAGTCGTTTCATTTCAAATCCAATGTGGTGGCATGCAGAGCCCAAATCATGAAGATTGTGTCACTGTCCAAATATTTCTGGGCCTAACTGTAACTCCCGTATATGCCTTTTTGTGTATCGAATTTTTAAAAAATCTTAATCAAAAGGCTCAAAGGACAGCAAAAGTCCAATTAATTTGTTAATCAGAAGTTGCTATGTTGAGTTTTTAATAGCAGTTTTTTAGGTTTTAAAATGTCCATGTAACTTGAGATGTTGGGAAAAGCCACTTTTCTAATTTCCTTCTGCTCAAACTTGCGCTGATAAAGCATATGTACACTACAAATTGAGATTACCTGGTTTGAGTTACTAGACTTAAATTGTCCATGGACTCCATTCACTCTGAGCAACAACAACCCTGATGGTGGCTCATCCACTGATAACTCTGCATGGTACATGTGCATCTCACTAAATCAGAATACCATCAAAAAGTTGATTAATTTCAGTAATTCAATTCATAAAA
The DNA here is from genome assembly GCA_020510985.1 of Pholidichthys leucotaenia. NCBI lineage: Eukaryota > Metazoa > Chordata > Actinopteri > Cichliformes > Pholidichthyidae > Pholidichthys > Pholidichthys leucotaenia. The sequence continues at coordinate 296,015,874 of CM035841.1, read as the reverse complement.
TGAAACTCATATTTTATATAGATTCATAACAGACAGAGTGATATATTTCAAGTGTTCATTTCTTTTACTTTTGATGGTTATGGCTTGCAGCTCATGAAAACCCGAAAATCAGTTTCTCAAAAAATTAGAGTATTACATTAGATCAATTTTTAAAAAATTATTTTTTAAATAGAAATGTTGGCTGACTAAAAGTATTTTCATGCACACACTCAATACTTGGTCAGGGCTCCTTTTTTCATGAATTAATACTGCATCACTGTGGCATGGCATGAAGGTGATCAGCCTGTGTTACTGCTGAGGTGTTATGGAAGCCCAGGTTGCTTTGATAGCAGCCTTCAGCTCATCTGCATTGTTAGGTCTGGTGTCTCTCCTCTCCCTGTTGATGATACTTCATAGATTCTGTATGGGGTTTAGGTCAGGAGAGTTTGCTGGCCAGTAAAATATGGTGATACCATGGACATTGAACCAGGCTTTGGTACTTTTGGCAGCAGTGTAGGCACCTGCCTACACTGCCAAACGTACAAATACCTGGTTTAATGACCATGGTATCACTGTGCTTGATTAGCCAGCAAACTCTCCTGACCTAAATCCCATAGAGAATCTATGGTGTATTGTCAAGAGGAGATGAAATACACCAGACCCAATAATGGAGACGAGCTGAAGGCCGCTATCAAAGCAACCTGGGCTTCCATAACACCTCAGCAGTAACACAGGCTGAACGCCTCCATGCCATGCTGTATTGATGCAGCAATTATGCAAAAGGAGCCCCGACCAAGTATCGAGTCTGTACATAGCTGAACTTTTCAATCGGCCAAGAATTCTATTAAAAATTGTTTTATTTAAAATTAATTTTATATAATATTCTAATTTTTTGAGAAACTGAATTTGGGGTTTTCATTTGCTACAAGCCATAACCATCAAAATTAAAAGAAATAAACACCTGAAATATATCACTCTGTGTGTAATGAATCTATAGACGAGTTTCACTTTTTGAATTGAATTATTGAAATAAATCAACTTTTCAATGACATTCTAATTTATTGAGATGTGGAAACCATTGAGGCTTGCTATGCAATTACAGTAAACAAGATAAAACAGTGCAACGTTGCGAGAAACAAAGACATTTGCCTGATTGCTTTCCTCAGGGGACATTTAATAATCCAGAGAATGAAAGATACCTGAAGCTGGTTAAATTGAGCTCCTTTTTCCTGATTGTGTGACGACAGGCATGTGGTACACTTGCTGTCCAGTATTTTTAGTCTTACTGATAACAGCAAGCTCTAGAAGGACAAGTTTCTCTTTTAGTTATGTAAAGGGGGGCTGTTAAGGGAAATGGCCTGTTCTTCCTGCTGAGAGGAAGGCAGGAATAGCAGCTGGCAGGCAACAGGCAGGCACAGCATCCCTTGAATGTCACTACTCTGAAACCAACCCCCCTCCTCTCCTCTCTCCATCTCTCCTCCTCACAGTTTGCTTCCTATCTCTTGCCTTCACTATCCATCCATACTGCTCCATCCATACGACAGAGAAGTGTGGGGAAAAAAGGGGGTAGTGGGCACATGAGGTGAGTGGGCAGAGAGTAAACAGTAACTTTGCATCCCTCTATGTTGTTGCTAGGCAACTTTTCCTGTACATGACAGCCTTGAGTGACAGCACACCTCCCTTCTGAACAAAGATGGAAACTTGAGGGAGGGGAAGGAGAGCAGAAAGCGAGCAGCACAGAGATCAGCCATGATCCAGTGATTGCAAGGGAAGACACATTACTGCTTCAAGCAGTTGGAGATGAATCTCACATACACTCACACACTAAGATAATGAAAAAGGAAAACCTCAATTATCTCATATGTTGGTTCCCAAACAGCTAAAGAGCAATCACTCTAAAATATTATTCTCTGATATATTAAAAAGAATCCATGGCCATGTCTGCTTTTAATTTTGTGTAATGCTGAAGAACAGAGTAATGGTAGTTTCCTACAAGAGACTGCCTTGCATCCCAATGTCCAACACTTTGTAAACAAGCCACGAGAAAGTGACAACAGATGATTGACAGGTTTCCTACAGCCTCTTATAACAAAGCAAATGCTGAGCTGCACCTGATCGGAGGATGTCATCATCAACACGATTTACTTGCCAACTTCCTCCTCATCTTCAATTTAGACTGCAAAAATATTTGAGGAAAGAAATAGTGCATGCAATGTCTAGGGCTGGACACCAACATTCAGGTAGTTGAATATTTGTTGGTTGATATTTGGGATTGAATTTGGAGATTTTTTTTTTTTTTTTTTTGGGGGGGGGGGGGTCAATAATAATGGGCAGTCTTAAAGTGACACTCTGGCAAAAATCAAGTTTTTTCTGTTGTTAACATGTCTGTAAGACGTTTCTTGTGATTTACAGGATGTATCAAGAGCAAAATCATTCCAAACTCCCAAGTATGTGTTTTTCTGCTGTTAATGTCTGCTTAAGCGCCCCCCCCCCCCCAAAAAAAAAGCAGATTTGGACAGAGTGTTTCTAGCTACGTTAGTATTCCTGCTTAGCCTGATTGGTTATAACATTAACCAATCAGACAGATACTCTGGCTACCTCGGGGAAAGAGGGTGGAGCCGAGGAGCAGCAGGATTGTCCATTTTGCACAGCAAAGTAGTGGAGGAGGAGGCGACCAATCACATGCAGGGGTGGCAGCAGAGAGAGAGCGGAGAGAGGCAAAGAGGGGGGGACCCAATTTGACTGTGGCTGTTCCAGATCATGGTCTCAGTGGACAGGTGCCGCATTGTGAGCTAAGAGCAGCCACATTCAAATCACCCCACCCCCCACCCCACCCCTGCTCAGTCACAGGCGGACGGGGGACTGGTTGTTGGTAAAAAAGTAGACACATACAGTTAGGCCCAAAAATATTTGGACAGTTACACAAGTTTTGTTATTTTAGCTGTTTACGAAAACATATTCAGGATACAATTATATAATCAATATGGACTTAAAGTGCAGACTCTCAGCTGTAATTTGAGAGTATTCACATCCAAATTGGAGCAAGGGTTTAGGAATTACAGCTCTTTAATACGTAGCCGCCTTTTTTTCAAAGGACCAAAAGTAATTGGACAATTGACTCAGAAGGCTGCAAAAAAAAAGTAACAAGGCTGCATGGGCTCTTCCCTCGTTAACCTGTCACCAGTTAAGCAGTTAAAAGGTCTGGAGTTGATTCCAGGTGTGGCGTTTGCATTTGGAAGCTGTTGCTGTGAACACACAACATGCGGTCAAAGGAGCTCTCAATGGAGGTGAAACAGACCATCCTGAGGCTGAAAAAAAAAGAAGAAATCCATCAGAGAGTTAGCAGAAATGTTAGGAGTGGCCAAATCAACAGTTTGGTACATTCTGAGAAAAAAAGAGTGCACTGGTGAGCTTGGGAACTCAAAAAGGCCTGGACGTCCACGGAAGACAACAGTGGTGGATGATTGCAGAATCCTTTCACAACCCTTTCACAACATCCACTCAAGTGAAGAACACTCTCCAGGAAGTAGGTGTATCAGTATCTAAGTCTACCATAAAAAGAAGACTTCATGAGAGTAAATACAAAGGATTCACCACAAGGTGCAAACCATTAATCAGCCTCAAAAATAGAAAGGCCAGAATTGACTTTGCCAAAAAACACCTGAAGAAGCCAGCCCAGTTCTGGAACAGCATTCTTTGGACAGATGAGACTAAGATCAACCTGTACCAGAATGATGGGAAGAAGAAAGTTTGGAGAAGAATTGGAACAGCTCATGATCCAAAGCACTACATCTTCTGTAAAACATGGTGGAGGCAGTGTGATGGCATGGGCATGCATGGCTTCCAATGGCACTGGGTCACTTGTGTTTATTGATGATGTGACAAAAGACAGAAGCAGCCGGATGAATTCTGAAGTGTATAGGGATATACTTTCTGCTCAGATTCAGCCAAATGCAGCAAACTTGATTGGACGGCGCTTTACCAATGATCCAAAACATACTGCAAAAGCAACCCAGGAGTTTTTTAAAGCAAAGAAGTGGAATATTCTGCAATGGTCGAGTCAATCACCAGATCTCAACCCAATCGAGCATGCATTTCACTTGCTCAAGACAAAACTTAAGGCAGAAAGACCCACAAACAAGCAACAACTGAAGACAGCTGCAGTAAAAGCCTGGCAAAGCATCACAAAGGAGGAAACCCAGCGTTTGGTGATGTCCATTGGTTCCAGACTTCAGGCAGTCATTGCCTGCAAAGGATTCTCAACAAAATATTGAAAAGTAACATCTTACTTAGGGTTACGTTTATTTGTCCAATTACTCTTGAGCCCCTGAAATGAGGAGCGTTTGTATAAAAATAGCTACAATTTCTACATGTTTAATCATACATTTTTGTTCAACCCCTTGAATTAAACCTTAAAGTCTGCACTTCAATTCCGTTATAGTTGTTTCATTTCAAATCCAATGTGGTGGCATGCAGAGCCCAAATCATGAAGATTGTGTCACTGTCCAAATATTTCTGGGCCTAACTGTATTTGGCAACTACACATTTATCTTTCCATTCGACCATTTTCAGAAAAATGTTTCGCTTTAATCTCTTTCCAAGAAATTCTAAGGCAATGAAAGTTTCTTTGTAGGTAAAAAGTCACAATATTCTATTTTGGGCAATACATATTTGTTTTTGAGGTGGTTTTAGAGCCGCCAGAGTGCACCTTGTGTAACGGCACTTGCCGTTACACTGCTCAGCTGCAACATGCCAACTTTATGCAGATGATGCAGTTATTTACACAGCTGCCAAGACTCCAGCACAGGCTGCAGATGTACTGTCTACAAGTATGGTTGATGTCCAAGAGTGGCTCCTCAAGAACCATCTATTGCTGAACCTTCAGAAAACAGTCTCAATGTGCTTTTCAATCAAAAAATGTAACCTGCAACATTTTAAAGTTAATATACATGATCATGACATCAGTTTAGCTACAGAATTCAAATACCTTGGCATTGTACTAGATCCTCAACTCAAATTTAATCTTCATATAAAGAAAATTTCAAAAACAGTAAAAAAAAATCTGAACTGCTTTAAATTAATTAGATATTACATACCTTACGAAGCAGCTGCACTGTATATGCATTCTATGGTTTTTTCTCATATATCATACTGTTTGACAGTCTGGGCTCAAGCAGCCCCTTCCACAATAAGACACATAGGTTCATTATATAATCAAACCCTAAAAATCTTGGACAAAAAGCCCATTAGGTGGCATCACTGTAATGTTTTAAAAAAATACAACCTATTGAGTTTTGAGAGCTTCATTGACCTCTGTCTTCTGAAATTAACGTTCAAATGTTTCCATAAATCAGCACCCGAGCCACTTGCTGGTTTCGTCCAAAGACAGGACAGCAGCAGAGCCACCAGGAGTTCTGTTAACAATAACTGTAAAATATTCCACCGCAGAACCACATTTGGACAAACAGCTTTCTCTATAAAGGGCAGTCACATCTGGAACACAATGCCAAATGAAATTAAAATAATAACGGACTTTAAAACATTCACTAAAAATGTTAAAAACTGGCTGAAAAATAAACAAGAATGTACTCATGTATGAATTATTTGTCTGCAAAGTGAGAGTGAATGAAGGGAAGGAATAAATGTGTTTGTTTATAGTGAGTGACGGAGGGAGGAAGGCCTGAAATAGGCAAATGTGAGTTATGTTATATGTGTTAAATGTGAGTCAGGCTGTTATATTTGTGTATTTATAATATTTATAATATTTATGTTAAATGTGAGTCAGGCTGTTATATTTGTGTATTTATAATATTTATAATATTTATAATTGTGTATATATAATTTTTCTGCATTGATGTATGTGGTTATTGTGTATATTTTTTATCTTGATTCTTTTTTCTAAAGCCCATCCAGGGACAAGAGTTGCAAATTAGCTAATAGCTATACACTCTATGTGCAACACATCAGATTGATTGTCTTTGATTAATTGTCTATGTTTATTGCACTGTCCCTGTCAAATAAACTAATCTACTACTACTACTACCTTTAATACGCACGGTTTTGCATATGTGTTCTTGCAATTATTATATAAATAACTTTTGTTTGCAAAAGTGGTATACACTGTCCATCCCAGTGTCAGCACCCGGTATCGCTCACTTTAAAGTGGCACACTGGTGAAAATCAACTTTTTTTGTGTTAAAATGTCTGTAACATGTTTTTTTTTATGACTTACAAGACATATCAAGAGCCAAATCACTATTCTGTGTCATGCCTGTTTTAGTGCTGTGAAAGTTCAGTTGAGTATCTCCCCTTGGAAAAAGGCATGTTTAGACAAAGTGTTTTGGCGAGTTCACTATAACAGGTGAACCAATCAGGACTAAGCTTGCAGACTTCTGTGTCCTGGTGGGCAGGATGTGGGTAGGCCTAATTAGATCCTGGAGCTTGAAAGAGGAGTAAAGCCTGCTTCATGTTACATTTCCCTCTAGTCTGCTGTCATCCACGTACGCTTTGGATGAGCCCGGTATACACGTTGTGCTGCTCATGCTCACATTTTTCATCTACCCAGGCCAAGCGGTTGATGCATGCGCACAACCATCATTTGTAGTTTCACTCCCGCCCGATAGGCAACGCCAAGGCGCTGACGCACCACAATTTTCACCAACGAAGAAAGAGCAGACTTCTTCACAAAGTTTCTCTTCAAATATAGAGTCCATTTCTGCTGTCTGACTTCCCGGTTTTCACTCCTTTTCCATGAAGATGCTGCTGCCGCTGTGAAAGAAAATATGTATGTATGATTCATGTATGTTTATATTCTCGTTTTCTGCCTCCTCGTTGTCTTCTTCGATTACTGATGTATGCTGTGTCGATAGCCCCACCTCGTGAATGGGACGTTCAGTCTTACGTATGCGCTTTTCAACGCGTTCAGGCCGTGGGCAGGCGGCGCGGTCACAAAATTTGGGCTGCACGCAGTCGTTCGCGGTCAAGCACTGTGGACATTAGCGGAGTGGAGACAATGACCTAAATTTCATCACACGAGGTTTCCGGTTACACGTACGCAGACAGCAGAGGTGTAGCATGAAGCAGGCTTTAAGGGGAAACGATTTTTACAAGCAACTGTAAGACAATGAAGGGGGGTTTTTATTTAAAAGGGGGGGCATAAGATACAATTGTAGCTATGTCTATAATTATTTATAGACAGTGTTAATTGTGTAAATATAGTCTTTGTAAAGAGTTTAATTTATTTTAATTCAAAGTGTGAAATTGAAAATGGTTATTTCTTTTCTTTTTTAAAAAAAAAGCTGTTATTGTATTTTGCAATAATTTTCTAATGAGTTTGAGTGATATCTCTGTACAAAAAGCTGTTAATAATTTATTTACAGTGTAACCTGGTGTTCTGATTGACAAGTGCTTTGGAATGTAAGTTTTGGGGAACCGATCAGTTTTTGTCCAGAAGGCAGATGGGCGGAGCAATTAATGACAGTTACAAGTTTTGCGCCTTAAAAGGCTGGAGTCTCAGGGAGATGCAGCAGTTGGTCACAGAAGGCTGAAGGTGATTTTGTCTTTCTGTGTCATCAGGGTAACGCAGAGTTACAGCCTGTTTAGAAAGGTTTGATTGCTGACAGCCAGGTAAATTCTTTTAATTGCTAATGAGTAATTAATTTCATTTTATAAAAAAATGTCAATAGGAAACATTACATTTGTCTTTTTTTTCTTGTCAATTTCTAATATTAGCAGACTGTGTTAACATTGAAATGTTTAAAGTGAGCCTAGTTCAAATAGAAATGGACTCTAGCTATCATTCAGTAAGTTATTAGCTGACTGGAGAGGCAAATGTATTTCTTCAGAAAGGAAGGAGATAAAAGAGACCGATCTGGACCCCAACCGGACTGTTTTTTCAAGTAGACGGACTTCACCTCTTGTCTAGGGCCCCTAGATCCCCATCTCTTTTTCCCAGCAACAGCTCTGTCATCACCCACTGCTCTTCTCCACACCAATGGCTGAGTCCGGCGGTTTGACTCTTCAACGATGGGCACCTTCCCCATCAACAGCTGTACTCCACCAACAGTCATTCTCAACATCAACGTTTTTCCTCACCAACGGTTCTCCTCAGCTAACATTCCAGGTGATGTTTTTTCCCTGCCAATCCTTCCGTTTCTGACCTTCAATAAAAATTGAGTAGCTACTCCAACATTCCCATTTGAAGACTATCAGGCCTGCAACAGTGGGAGGGATTTTTAAAAAAAATTATTTTAGTATTTTGAGACTTTTAGGAAAATAGGACTAATGTGTGTGATTGATGTGTGTGAATGTGTATGAATTCAATTTAAAACTGCTGTAAATATTTTTTTAAATGTTGAAATCTACACTAAATCAGTTCAGTTGACTTTAAAATTGCTGTTCTGTGTCTGTTTTAAGTCATTCCATATAATTTAGTTAAATTGTGTCTTGCTGTAAATTATGTTGTTTTTTTTTTATTGGGAAAATATATACATCTTCATTGATTTATTTCTCAATAAGTGTTGGCACTGAAAATATTAGTCTAAATTTAAAGAACCCAGGGCCCCACCCACAGTACTACAACTTTAATACAGGTTTATTACCTTTTAATTAAATAGCTACTTCATTTAATTCAATTAAATGACAGTTTAATTGATGCAGTCATTCAATTAATGACTGTAACAAGTTTCTTTCCTTTTTTGTTGACAAGGTCACTGCTGTTAGGGCTGGTTTTACTCATTCCTTTCCCCTAATCCTTGATTGTCCTAACAGACAGGCCTTTTTAAGTGATTTTACCCCAATTTCTTTTGAGGATTTGTTAGTGTTTGTGAGTTCCATGAAATCCTCCTCCTGCGTTTTAGATATTTTGCCTTCCTCAATGTTAAAAGAGGTAATTGGCTCAGTGGGTACATCTTTGGTTAATATCATTAATAGTTCACTTGAATCTGGTTGTGTACCCTCGTATTTTAAACATGCAGTTGTGCAGCCACTTTTAAAAAACCTAACCTTGATCCATCTGTTTTTAAAAACTTCAGGCCAATTTCTAAGCTTCCTTTTATTTCTAAGCTTTTAGAAAAAGTTGTTGCCAAGCAGCTCACTGACTTTCTGATTGAACATGATATTTTCGACAAATTTCAGTCAGGTTTTCATCAGAAACACTCGACAGAGACCGCTCTTCTCAGGGTGTCAAATGATACTTTAATGTCATCAGACTCTGGCAAATGCTCTGTTTTAGTGTTATTAGATCTTACTGCAGCATTTGATACTATTGATCATTGTATTTTGTTACATACAAAGACAGAGATTGGGTAGGTATTTCTGGAAAAGCTCTGGATTGGTTTTTCTCCTACCTTTCTGGTAGGAGTTTTTCCGTGGCTGTTGGCTCTTATTCATCTGACTCTGCTCCTTTAACCTGTGGGGTGCCTCAGGGTTCTATTCTGGGTCCACTTTTATTTGCCCTATATATGCTGCCACTTGGTTCTATCATCAGCAAATTTAAAGGTGTGTCTTATCACTGCTACGCTGACGATTTACAGCTACTTTTCTCTTTTAAGCCTGACCATGTTGACAATTTAAAAATTATTCATGATTGTCTGTCTGCAATTAAGGACTGGCTGTCTAGTAACTTTTTGCAACTTAATGCTGATAAAACTGAAGTCCTTATTGTAGCACCTGATAATCTAATTCCTAAGTTGGTTAATAGCATTGGTTCATTAAGCTCTAACGTACGGTCTAATTTAAAAAATCTTGGTGTCATTTTCGATCAATCGATGAGTTTTCAGAATCAGAATCAGAATCAGCTTTATTGGCCAAGTATGCACAACACATACAAGGAATTTGACTTTGGCTAAAAACTTGCTCTCGTTGTTCAGGTGGAGGATTTAAATAAGGATTCAATGACAACAGAGTATGTACAGTAAATTACAGTCTGTCCACGTTTCTATAAAAGGATGCAAATATATACAGGAATATATGCAGTTATTTACTCAGACTAACCACACTTTGCAGAAATATATGAAAAAATATACAGTCACACAGTATTTCAATGTAAACTCAGATTCAGTGATATAATGTGAATGAAGTAAAAAGCAGTGTGAGAGTTATGTGCAATGTAATAATGGATGAAAAGTCATGAGTACAGCAACAGGTAGGACTAGGTGAATGTTAGGAGTTCATCAGAGTGATGGCTTGAGGAAAGAAACTGTTCCTGTGACGGGTGGTTTTGACCTTCAGTGATCTGTAACGACGACCAGAAGATAGAAGTTCAAACAGTTTGTGGCCGGGGTGTGATGGGTCAGCACAGATGTTTCCCGCCCGTTTCCTGGTTATGGACCGATATAAGTTCTCAATGGAGGGTAGGTCGGTACCAATGATCCTCTCCGCAGACTTAATGATCCGCTGCAGTCTGGTCTTGTCCTGTTTAGTGGCAGATCCAAACAAGACAGTGATGGAAAAGCAGAGGACAGATTGGATGATGGCGGTGTAGAAGACAACCAGCAGCTCCTGAGGCAAATCAAACTTCTTGAGCTGATGCAGAAACAACAACCTCTGCTGGGCCTTTTTCCGGACAGTGTCTATATGGGAGGACCACTTCAGGTTCCGGGAGATTGTGGTTCCCAGAAACTTGAAGGAGTCCACAGTGGACACTGTGCTGTTGAGGATGGTGAGTGGGGGGAATGAAGGGGGGTGTCGCCTGAAATCCACAGTCATCTCCACCGTTTTGGCTGGGTTAAGTTCAAGATGGTTCTGGCTGCACCAGAGGATCAGCTGCTCCACCTCCCGCCTGTATGCAGACTCATCATCATCCCGGATCAAACCGATGACTGTGGTGTCGTCCGCAAACTTCAGGAGCTTCACCGAAGGGTCCTCTGAGGTGCAGTCATTGGAGTAGAGGGAGAAGAGCAGTGGGGAAAGGACACATCCTTGGGGGGCACCAGTACTAATTTTTCGGGAGCTGGATGTAAATCTCCCTTGCTTCACCTGTTGCCACCTGTCAGTCAGAAAGCTGGAGATCCACTGGCAGGTGGAGGGGGGCACCTTGAGCTGGAGGAATTTCTGATGAAGAATGCCTGGGATGATGGTGTTGAACGCTGAGCTGAAGTCGACAAACAGGATCCTGGCGTACGTCCCTGGGGAGTCGAGGTGTTGCAGGATGTAGTGTAGTCCCATATTCACTGCATCATCCACTGACCTGTTTGACCGGTAGGCAAACTGCAGTGGGTCCATCAGGGGGCCTGTGATGACCTTCAGGTCATCACAGGCTGTTTTGGCCTCCTTGCATTGGCTTCCTGTAAATTATAGAAATGATTTTAAGGTTCTTGTTCTTACTTACAAAGCCATTCATGAAGAGGCGCCTTTTTACATTAGTGACCTGCTCTTTCTTCACCAGCCCAGCAGGTCTCTCAGGTCTTTAAGGGCAGTCTTCTGAACCGAACACAAATTCAGTAAAACCTGAGCTGTGTGGGAACACACTAAACTTAAGCCTGTTTTCCACTAGCCCAGCACACCTCGGTACGGCTCGATTCACTTCAGTACGGCTCGGAATGCTTCTGTCTCCATTAGCACGGTGTTGTGCTTGTGCTGTGATGGTTTGTTAGGAGGTTTTAGAAGCGGGGCGGCGGCAGATTCTCAGCGAGGCGGGGCCACACTCCCGTGACGTTACGCACCCGACTGAGTCCTTATTTACACGAGACAAAAAAGGATCCAAGGATTATTGCCTTGCTCGCTCTGTGGTTTTACCTCACAATTAATTTTATCTCATAATTAAGCTGGAACACAAGTCACTTTTGTTTTGAATTAACTGCCAAATGACCTAGAAATAATGAGCTGAAACTTGTTTTTATTCATATTAAATAATGAGACAGTGGCACACTGGCCAACACTAAATTGTATTATTTTTTACATCCTAGGGCATTTTGGATGTACTGAATTAAAAAAATTCATGTTTTTCACCTTCAGGTCAACGTTTGGAACAACAGTATTATTATTTTCCGTTTAGATGATGCTACACTCCTTCTAAAGTATTGTAATTCTCTGAATTTGGAATGCCGATAGAACATTCAATTTACATATACTTGTACCTACTTTGACTTGGTGCTAATTTTTTATGATATTTCAATAAAAAGAACAGAAAGCTTACAAAAAGATTTCTTTTTTCGTCTAGTTAAAAATTACATTACCTTTACAATGGTTGACCCCTGACAGGAAGATCAGCATCATTTTGATCAGACTAGGCAATGGAATTTCTATGTAATTATACTGTTTTATAATTCAGTGTTATAACAGACAAACCACACTTTCCAAAACAATTCCATTTTATTATATACAAAATATTAAAAGAAAAAAAAAACTTTGCAACACAACATGAAGGTTAATCGACATTTTATACACGCCGACCACTGAGTTCCTCTACACCAGCTTCCCAAACTGGGTCACGAAGACTCGGTTAAATGAAGCCGTCTCTGCCAGCTCTGGGTCAGGAAGGCTCGGTTGAATAATCCGGGCGGGCTGTCGCGGCGGACGCGTGGGATGATTCTACAAGGAAAATGCACACAATAAAATACAGCACGAAAGTGCAATATATACAGAAAAGACAATAGTTTTTAACAAGAATACATAAGCTTATTTCAGCGTATTGTTCACATGAATAATTAAAATAAAAGCTTTAGTCCACAGTGTGCTGCAATAAAGCAGCGATCCATCCACAAATGAACAGCTTTTTTATTGCATAAATAAACTGAGCGTCTTACCGAATATATTTGCGAAAAAACGCACAATAAAAAAAAATTAAAACTCACCATTAAAGGACTCCGATGTCGAGACCTCCCGGTATATTTTTTCATTCCGGGCGGCTCCGTCTAACTCGCGCTGGATACGTTCGTCTGACAATGCAGTGAGCAGACACTGCACCTCCTTATTGGTCCATGGAACACCCTTATTATGCGAAGCCATTTTTGATAGAGAATAAATGAAAATAGCACAGCAATACACTGAAAAGAAACCGCCAACAGTGGTTGCGTGCTGAGTAAAGGCGGTCGTGAAGATTCTTTTTTTTTTTTTTTGTCCAAAAACTTTATTGAGAAGGTCGTGAAGATTTGGTAGATGAGGAGGAGGAGAGGGGCGGTTACAACCTGACCAATCAGCGCCGGTTATGACCTGACCAATCAGCGGCGACCAGTCTGTTAACGTCACAACGGCACAGCTCAGCACTGCTGTACCCTGCCCTGGAGCGGGGCTGAGAATCGCGGCTGTTAAACCGTGTTGGGGCTTGTGGAAAAGCGTACAAAGCGTGCTGAGCCGTCCCGTGTCGCGCTAAAGCGTGCTAGTGGAAAAGGCCCTTTAGTGTGGAATCGGTGTGTCGCTTTGCCAAAACGATGTCTGCCTCTGTAGTATTCTCTGGGCCCCTCCCCAATCTGACCAGTGATGACATGTTTAGCCGCTTGTCATCCTTTAACCGCTGGCTGTCTGTGTGGTGTCCTGCAAACAATGTGGGCTACATAGACAACTGGAACTCATTTTGGGGAAAACCTGGTCTTATTAGACGAGACGGCATCCATCCCACTTTGGATGGTGCGTCTATTTATCAAACAATCTGACATATTTTTTATCCAAATTTCCAAAACCTTGACAACTCAGAGTTGGGACCAGGAAGCAGAGTCGCAGTCTTACATGCCTCTCTGCAGCTCCTCTCCATCTGCCACCCCTCATCTTAGCCCCTGTCTTCCCCATCAGAGAATCATTGTCTGCTCCCTCCAAAGTAAATAAAAATATAATGTATAAGCATCCCAAAGTGATTACACAAAAAGTTGGTAAAACTCAAATTAAACATGAAGCCTCTAAACTGAATGATTTGGCCTCTGTTTCACCTCATAATTTAAAAATTCAATGTGGTTTGTTAAATATTAGGTCTCTAACTCCCAAGTCTCCGCTAGTCCACGATCTGTTAATTGATCATCAGATTGATTTAATATCCCTTACAGCAGTGTTTTTCAACCTTTTTTAAGCCACGGCACATTTTTTACATTGACAAAATCCTGGGGCACACCACCAACCAAAATGACACTCTATAGCCTAACACAGTAAAAATAATAAAATATTAGTTAGCAATACAGTTTCTAAATGTATTTATACTCACTCAGTGTGAACCCTGGGCCTGTTTAGATGAACACAAAGCTGATATCTTGGCAGGAATGGAAGAAAGACACACACGGAGCTCTTCCTCAACAGCTCTCAGTCTCTCTCTGTTTTTAGTTTTTATCACAGTCAAGCTTGAAAAGCTCAGCTCACACAGATATGTCGTGGAAAATGGGAGCAATGTTGAAATAGCTTTGTTGGCCAGAAAGGGGAACTCCTTGGCAGCAGTAAACCAAAAACTGTCCAAAGGAAGATCAGCAAAGTTTAGCTTTAAACCATGATCTTGTTTCAGTTCAATGAGTTCCTCTTGCTCCTGTAAAGTCATGTCGTTTCCAACAACTGATGCTGAGCTGTATGGGTTCCTAACCCAGTCAAGGCATTGTGTGAAGTCTGAAGAGAAATAAAATAATAACTTCTCCTCAAGAGTTTTCAAATGTGTGCCAATCACCTGGCCGGGACGTGCGTTTTCATGTGTCACAGTTTTGAACGGAATAAATCATTTTGACATGCGCAGGTCGACATTTCGACATTCAAAAAATAGTAGAAGAAGAAGCAACTTCCGGTGTTAGCGAGCCCTGCTTCGTGTCGAAATTGACCTGTATCGTGTTATTCAGACTGTACTTTTGCTTCTGCTAGTCTCCGTAATGAAGCTACAAGTGCATACTTCTGCATATGATGAAAAGAGGGAGACAGCAGGACCATACAGACCAGTTTTGTTTTACTCCCGCTATGTTTTCCGCTAGCTGCTGCTAAGGCGGAAATACGTCACATCGACGTGCAGCTGGTGTACAGACATGCGCAGTAAACATATTTTCTGCCCTGTGTTCGGAATAAGTGTTTTCATGCGCACCATTCGGATTAACAATCGGCATAACCCACCCCTCTCAATCGGAATGAAATTTTGATCCGAATGAGCGTGATCGGGTTAGAATATTCAGATTGCCATGTTTACATGAAGCATTTTTATTCCGATCAGGCTTTTAATCCGGTTACTTGTGTCCATGTAAACATAGCCACTCACTCGAGTAATTAAGTTAAATTGGATAATTTCCCACGGCACACCTAACGAGCTCTCACGGCACACTAGTGTGCCGCGGCACATAGGTTGAAAATCACTGCCTTACAGAGACTTGGTTAGGGGAAGAGGATTATGTTGGTTTAAATGAATCAACTCCCTCTGATTATTTAAACTGTTAAAATCCCATAAGTTCTGGTCGTGGATGAGGAGTAGTGACAATTTACCATTCCAAATTACAAGTTAATGTAAAGCAAAAAACATGTTATAATTCCTTTGAGGGCCTGGTCCTCAGTACTGGGCATGTTAGCAATTTTAGGTTAAACCCAGTTTTATTTGCCACAGTTTATCTTCCTCTATCAACATACTCAGAGTTTTTATCCAAATTTGCTGAATTCTTAGCTGATTTAGTGCTGAAATCAGATAGAACTAGAAAAGCACTCGGAGAGCGCAGACCTCCGCCAAGCGCCACAATTCCCCCCATACAGTGTTTGTGTGTACGTTTTCAGATTCCTTGAGCATGTAAACATATGACTAGCAATTGGATTCACAATGATTATTTGTTTATTTGACAGGGACAGTGCAATAAACACACAATTAATCAATGACAATCAATCTGATAGTGATAGGATTAGTGGTTCAGTAGTAAAAGCATTGCCTCCTTGGCGGAGGTAATAAACTGAAGTGTTGCTGTTGTGTCCATCTCCTCCACTGACGGATGCAAATTGGGTAGACAGGTTGCCGTGGGTTTTATATTATATTGTAACGTGCTGCTCGACATGGCGACGTCCCACCGGGAGGTTCGAACTCACGCCTCCCGCTCCGGAGTCCCACACTCTACCTGTGTCGCCAATAGGGTCAACCCACTTGGCAAGCCAAGTAGGGTGCTCATATTGAGTTCGCTACAATATTATTTTTTGGGGGGTTGCACTCCGTGGCAAACGAGAATTTAGAAGCTTCGCCGGCAGAGAGCTCGTTTTTGCGCAGCGCCTATGGCTGGCCGGTGAATTTCTGCCAAATGCGCAGCTCCTATGGCTGGCCGGGGAATTTCTGCCAAAGAATCCGTCGGCGGACAGCTGCCCGTGTGAGGTTTTGCAGTTGCGCGCAAACACAGGCACGCTGGTGGGCCCAGGCCAGCAGTGTTTTCCGCGTCCTTTTGTGCCTAAAACGTTGAAGAACGCAGAGTTTGTGTTGCAGACACGACGACCAGCGCCCTCCATTGCGCCTGCGCACATGTTGAAAAATGGCTGTATGTCACAGTGTTGAATGAAAAATGCTTTAAAAAATTCCTGTATCCAGACGGTGAACCGGATCACCCCCAAAATTTAATCAGTTCTTCCTTGTACCATTTCCAACAACGCCTGAAAGTTTCATGGAAATCCGTCCAAGATTTTTTGAGTTATCTTGCTAACCAACAGACAGACAGACAAACAAACACACAGACAAACCCCGGCAAAAACATAACCTCCTCCTGGCCTTTTCGGCCTGGCGGAGGTAATAATTATAGTAGGGGACTTTAATATACACATAGATGTAGATAGTGATTGCCTTAATATGGCATTTAATTCAATATTAGACTCAATGGGGTTTTCTCACAAAGTAGGAAATTCTACCCATTATCTCCACCACACGTTGGACCTTGTTCTGACATATACAGCAGTTTTAAAAGCCTGCAGTACATGGCCTAATGTTAATGAACAATTGATAATTTGAAGAATAGAGCTACCAGTAAATGGGAAGACTTCTTTAAATAACCTGGTAGGAATAGGATCTAAAGACAAGTTGAAGGCTTGGATGAGGAAATTATTTTATCTAACTCTAAAAGGTCAATTGGAGTAAACTCATCCAAACAGATATCAATTGAAGGAGTTGTAGTAGTTAAAGTATTTAAATTAACGGTGGGAAGAATCTGATTTTATATCTGACAGATTGTCAAGGGCCTCCCCGTGCGCTTTTACGCAGTGCACGGAGGAGAGGAAGGAAGAACAGATTTAAGTGCAGGTTACACCACAAACACATTTATTAAACAGAAAACAAACGAAACAAACAGTTCAGAACTTAAGGAGCCCTCCAGGATGCTCTACAGTCATTGCGTGAGATCCACCAGGAAAATGCACACAGTTAATACTCACAACACTGGAGCAGTCCAAGTAAGTCCAAATATAGCACCGAAGGGAACAGCAACAGTGACGCTACAAACTTTTCTTGTACATTTGAGACTTTATTATAAGTTTGTGGATTATTTTATGGCTAATTTTTGTCTATTTTTTCAATAAAATTACTGGGTTTTTTTTTTAATAAATTTGAAACAGACTGTGGGGTTTTTTGTTTTTTTTTTACTTTTTCCTTATAACAATTTACATTTTTGATCATAATTTTGCAGAGCCAGAACAGAACAATAATTTAACTGTGATTTATACAGTATATACTGTATATATATATATTTTTTTTTTTAATAAAATTGTACTTAATAAAATAAATTAACTTAAATGACCAAAGATGCAGTTATTTCTGTTATAATATTTCTATATATTTATAGTTTGTTTTTCTTTTTTTTAGAAATCTCCTCACCACCCAGACAGCAGGAAAAACCTCCCTTATTTTGAAATCCAAATGTTGGCACGTTTGGTTTGTCTGAAGGCTGCTGACAGATTAAAGTCATTGACTTTGTGAATTTTGGTCATCTTAACTTTCCAAGTACATAAAAATTCATTCATTCATCTTCTTCCACTTAATCCTTTTTGGGTCGCAGGGGGACTGGAGTCTATCCCAGCATCTTTGGGCGAGAGGCAGGGTACACCCTGGACAGATCGCCAGTCCATCGCAGGGCCAACACAGACAGACAGACAACCATTCACTCTCACAGTCATACCTAAGGACAATTTAGAATCCCCAGTTTTGATGCCAATTAACCTAACTTGCATGTTTTTGGCATGTAAGTACATAATAATGAACATCAAATTAGTTAATTAATATTAACTAAGGTAAAGGTAAAAACAGCTCCTTTTCATTCTTGTCTGAAATAAGAAAAACAAAAAACTAATGATTAAAAAGAAGGCAAAATGGATCTCGACTTCCGGTCTGGACGCCATGGCGACTGCAGCTTAACACTGAAGCTCTCAGACCCAATCCAGGATAACACCTTGAAAATCAAACTTAACGGATTTTTGGAGGAGTGAAAATCAAAAGACAAAATCATCATGTCTAAAGGAAAACAGAAGAAACTGAAATTCTCCAGGCCAGGACACGTATCGGCCGGAGAATCTGAACTGGAAGATCTCCGTTCAGAAGACGAGGAACTGGTGATAGCTAACAAAAGGGTTAGCCTGAAATCACTATTTGAGGAGCTACGACGATTTCGCCGAGATGTTACGGCCGAATTTCGGGAATTCAGAGAAGAATTGAAAAGGACAAACAGCAGAGTGGACCAGGCCGAGAACCGAATCTTGGAAACAGAGGATCGAATAAAAGTGCTCGAAGATTCTGTGCTAGACCTACGCAAAAGACAAGCAGCTATAGAGGCTAAGCTAACCGACCAAGAAGGAAAACAAAGAAGAGACAACATAAGAATTCATGGTCTGATAGAAGGAACCGAAAATGGTTTTAACTCAATGGCAGAATGCGTGGAATTCTTACTAAGAGAGAAATTGGATATTCCACAAACCACCGACTTGAAGATAGAAAAGGCACATCGTTCATTAGCCGCTAGACTGGCGGCGGAAGCACCCCCACGTTCGGTGTTGGTAAGATTTTCCAATTTCAAAATAAAACAAGAGGTTGTAAGACTGGCCTGGCAGAAAAAAGGATTTATGCACCAGGAGAGAAAAGTCTACGTGGAACACGATTACGCCCCGGAGGTCCTTAAAAAGCGCAGGGAATACAATGACGCGAAAAAGGTGTTAAGAGAGAAGAAATTGCGCTTTCAGACACCATTTCCTGCGAAGTTAAGGGTCTTCTACGGCGATGAAACGTGTCTCTATAATTCGGCGGAAGAAGCAACAGCTGACATGGCGAAAAGAGGGCTCCCGGTAACGGTATTTAAACCCGCAGCAGACCCGAGTGAGAAGATCAAAGCGCAAACATGGACAACACAAAGACCCTCAAAATCCACGGACCAGCAGCGGGAAACCCAGCACCAGAGCGTCGCGGATAAACTATCCGTTTTCAGGTTGGAATAGCGACCTTTTTTTTTTTTTTTTTTTTTCTTTTCTCTTGAATCAATCCGCACATCCAACCCCCCTCATACAAGGTAACAAACATTAAAGGAGATGCATATTCAGTATGTGGTAAAACATTTCATGGAACAATCATATTATTTGAAACAAATAAGTCTTTGTAATAAAAAAAAAAAAAAAAAACTTGTTAAAATAGAAATGTGACAATAATCCACATGTTCTCCTCATACTAACAAATACTGTTTTTGCGTGAATGTTTGATGTGATGGGGGTGGGAGGGTGCACACAATTTCACAGGGTTTAGGCATAAAAGGAAAAAAAAAAAAAATCATTACAAGTTTGGATTGGGTTCTGAAACTCACGTTAAAAGCATGGGACTACTTTCAGTGGTAAGAGAGGGCCCTCAACACATAACAGAGTTTGAGGAATTTCCCTCAGAGCCTTCACTCCATCAAGGCTCTTACAGGGTCTTTAAAAAGACCTCAGCTCAGGAAGTTCTTATGACAGCTTTTTTTTTTTTTCCACAATATCTTTATTGAACCTTTTTTTTTTTTTAACAAACATGATACAAACAATCAAACACTAACGCTAAAGTACTACAAAAAAAAAAAAAAAATGCACTAAAAACACCAACAACCACCAACAAAATCAAGTCTTCAACAATGCTCCTCTGTTTAGTCTAGACAATCCAATACATATAATATACATATTATGTTCACCAGTTTGGAATTTACAAGGTCCACACACATCATTCACCTTCTTCTTCAAGAGTTATGTTTAAATTTTTTACATAATCAATAAAAGGTCTCCATATATTCTCAAACACAATTTCCTTTGATTTCAGTATATATGTTATTCTTTCTAATGGAAGGTTTGTTAACATCTGTCTTAACCACTGAGTCACATCTGGTCTATGAGTCTTTTTCCATAATAGTGCAATACATTTTTTGGCATTAAGCAAACTGAGGTCTATGAATGTTCTTTCACTTTTATTAAAATTATGCTTTTCTGGGTACAGACCCAACAAAAACAGTTTAGGATTCAGTATGATTTGTTTTGAGATTATTTTTTCAATTGTTACCCTCACCTCTTCCCAAAACATTCTTATTAATCTACATTCCCATAAACAATGAAATAGGGTTCCTTTACTTTCCATGCATTTTGTGCATGTATCTGGTATATTTTTGTTATATCTATTTAACTCCTCCGGTGTAACATACATCCGCATTAACCATTTGAAATGTATCAATTTAAGGCGTGCATTTATTGATTTGGTTTGAGCTTCTGTACAAGCCAATTCCCATTGTTCCTCCGAAATTTCAATTTGCAGATCTTCTTTCCAGTAGTTTAATCTTTTCAGTGAATTTTCACTTGAAGATAGTGTCAATGAGTTATAAAACTCTGAAATAATACCCTTTCTTTTACTATCTTTCATCATCATTTTTTCCAAGGATGAATAAATAGGTCGAGTGAGAGCTTTATTTTGATTTGATCGAATAAAGTTTCTAAGTTGAAGATATTTTAAAAAATGTGTTCTATTGAGATTAAATTTGATCCTCAGCTCTTCAAAAGACATTATGTTGTCTGCACATGGCAAATATAAATCCTGAATCTTTTGTATCCCTTTTAAATTCCATACTTTAAATACAGCGTCCGCTCTCCCTGGTTTAAAATATTGATTACCCCATATTGGACTAAATTGTGACAATAACTGTGGTTCTTTTAAATAGTTTTTAGCTTCACACCATATTTTGATCATATGCTTTACAAATGGATTTTTAACTTGTTTTTGTAATTTTTTTGCCGAATCTGAGTATATGAATATGGGAAGAGGTAAAGGTAAATTGTATGATTCCATTTCAGTCCAGTGAGGGAGATCATTTGATGAAAAATAATATGTCATAGACCTCAGTTGTGCCGACCAATAATACAACATAAAATTTGGACATTTCAGACCTCCACGATCAAATGGTAAATATAATAAAGACAGACGTAATCTAGCCCTCCTGTTGTTCCATATAAATTCCACTAACTTTTTTTTTATTCTTGAGAATAGATCTAAAGGTGGTGATAAGGGAATGTATTGAAATAAATAAAGTATTTTAGGTAAAATATTACTTTTAAGTATATTGATTCTCCCGATCATCGACATTGGTAGTGACATCCATCTCTGAGTTAACTCATTGATATCTGACATTAAGGCTTCATAGTTGACGCTGGCGACTGATTCTAGCTTAGGCATAATTTGGATTCCTAAATATTTAAACTGATTTACAACATTGAATTGATTTGCCTCAGGGGCTGGGTAATTTCTCTGGGTCTCATTTAGCATTAATATTGAAGATTTAGTTTTATTTATTTTATATCCTGATATTTCCCCAAAATTCTTTATTAAATTCAACAAGGTTGGAATTGATTTTTTTAGATTCGACATAAACAAAATTATATCATCGGCGTACAGGGAGATTTTATGTTCTGTTGGCCCAACTTTAATTCCATATATTTGTGAATGTAAACGTATCACTATCGCTAAAGGTTCAATTGCCATAGTAAACAGTAAAGGTGAAAGTGGACAGCCTTGTCGACATCCTCTATTGATTTTTATTGGTTTTGAAATATTGTTATTTGTTAGGATTTCTGCTGTAGCATTATTGTATATTATTTGAACCCATTTTATGAAATTATTTCCAAGTCCAAACCTTTGTAGGACTTCAAAAAGAAAGGGCCATTCAACTCTATCAAAGGCCTTTTCGGCGTCCAATGATAGGAGAGCTGTATCCGGTGCTTCTTTATTAAAATAAATAATATTAAATAGTCTTCTTACATTATGGAAGCCTTGTCTACCCTTTATAAAGCCATTCTGATCTTATGACAGCTTTTTGTTTTAAAGTTTTTTACACTATGTTCTTAATGTTTTTCTTGTTTTTAATGTTCTTTCAGTTTCTGAGTAGCACAAAAGAGGGCCACCACACAGTTATACTAAACAAAACAACACAATGGAGAAACAGGGTGTAACCAAAATAATTTCATATAATGTAAAAGGAATCCTGAATCCAGTTAAAAGATCCAAGATTCTAGGCAAAATGAAAAACGACAAAGCAGGAATAATACTTTTACAAGAAACCCACCTAACAGACGTGGAACACAATAAACTCAGTAGACAAGGGTTTAAAATGATCTCTTCATCTTCATATAAATCAGGGAGGAGGAGGGGAGTAGCGACATTGATATCAACCAAAATTACATTTGAAAAAAAATCAGAACACAAAGATAAAGAAGGGAGATACAGTTTGGTAACTGGGCGGCTAGAGGGAGAAGATATCACCCTGCTGAATGTGTATGCTCCCCCAGGGGCTAACTGGAAATTTTATAAAAATGTATTCGACCTAATGATAACTAAAGCTCAAGGTTTAGTGATATGTGGTGGGGACTTCAATCTTAGACTGAATCCATACTGGGATGCTTCTGGTAATTCCCCACATCAAAATAACACCCAAAACTGGAAGACTCGGATGCTACTAAAAGAATTGGGAATCTGTGACGTGTGGAGGGAACTCAACCCCAGTGTAAAAGACTATACATTTTACTCAACTCCACATTCATCTTACTCAAGGATTGACTATTTTTTTATGTTTAATAGAGACATTGGAAGAGTAAAAACATGTAAAATAGGACTGATGGATCTCTCCGACCACAGTCCGATCTACATGGACTTAAATATCCAAAAATACACAAATAATACATTTTCTTGGAGGTTAAATTCAAATGTCCTGAAAGGACCATTGAAAGATGAATTGGAATCAGATATTCTCAGATATTTGGAAGATAACGATAATGGAGAAGTATCCCCTTTAATACTGTGGGATGCATGTAAAGCTGTAATAAGAGGAAAGATTATTGCAAAACTGGCAACCCAAAAGAAACTAAGACAAGAAAAACTATCCACATTAGAGTCAGAACTTAGGAACCTAGAAAAAGAACACAAAGGCAACACTCATTCTACTGACTCGCTCAAGATTAAGGAAATTAAAAACCAAATAAATGAGATCTACACAATAGAAATCCAGAAGAAACTTACATTTCTGAAACAAAAATACTATGAAGCAGGCAGTAAATCGGCAAAATTGCTAGCCTATAAATTGAGGAAACATCAAACAGAAAGAGCAATCTACAAAATCAGAGACCCAGTATCAAAGGAAATAAAATTCAGAATTCAGGATATTCTTAAAAACTTCGAGAATTACTATAAGAACTTATACTCCCACAAAAAACATAAAAACGCATCCGAGGCATTCCTAAACACATTAAACCTTCCCCAACTTACGGAGTCACAAAATAAAACACTACTGTCAGAAATACATCCTAAAGAATTGGAAAAAGCAATTATGAAACTTAAAGCTAACAAATCCCCAGGAGCTGATGGCTATACAGCAGAGTGGTACAAAACCTTTAAACAGCAACTATCTCCTCTCCTCCTGAAAACATTTAATTATGTCCTCCACACAGGGGAAATCCCCCCCTCCTGGAGAGAAGGGGTCATTGCAGTTATACCTAAACCTGA
This sequence comes from Pholidichthys leucotaenia, assembly GCA_020510985.1. Lineage (NCBI taxonomy): Eukaryota > Metazoa > Chordata > Actinopteri > Cichliformes > Pholidichthyidae > Pholidichthys > Pholidichthys leucotaenia. The sequence goes on along the minus strand of CM035841.1, from coordinate 295,992,014 downwards.
AAAGGATAAACTAGAGTGCTCCAACTACAGACCAATCAGTGTACTAAATCAGGACTATAAGCTTTTTACCATTATCCTTGCCAAAAGGTTAGAAAATATACTGACAGACCTAATTCATTTAGACCAAACAGGTTTTATAAGACAAAGACAGACACAAGACAACATTCGACGCACTTTACACATAATTCATCATTTAAAAAAATATAACTTAAATGCAGTCATATTGGGATTAGATGCTGAAAAAGCATTCGATTCGGTTGACTGGTCTTTTCTATATAGAATCTTATCCAGTTTCAATTTTCATAACAACTTCATTAGAACTATACAGGCATTATATAAAAAACCAACAGCTAAAATAAGGATTAACGGTAATTTATCATCATCTTTTGAACTGGAAAGAGGATGTCGTCAGGGCTGCCCCCTGTCTCCACTGCTCTTTGCAATCTTCATAGAACCTCTGAGCCAATGGATAAGACAAAACCAAAAAATTCAAGGTATTACACTTGGTCAGAAGGAACATAAAATAGCACTCTTTGCTGATGACATTTTAATATACCTAGGGCAGCCGGACACTTCTTTACCAGAACTAACCTCAGTTTTTTCAGAGTATGGAGATTTATCGGGGTACAAATTAAATATGCATAAAACCCAAGTTTTAACATTCAACTATGACCCAAATCATTATTCACTAAGCAAACTCAAAACTAACTGGGAGTCGGAATCTATGAAATATCTGGGGGTCAATATCCCGAAACAACTCAACAAAATTATATCACTAAACTATGATCCACTGGTGACAAAAATAAAATCTGACCTAGCAAGATGGAATATGATACCATTCTTGGGTACTGCACAAAGAATTGAAGCAGTCAAAATGAATATACTTCCACGTCTTCTATACCTTTTCCAAACAATACCGGTAGAACCTCCCAAAAAAACATGGCAGGAGCTGGACAGAAGGATCTCAAGATTCATATGGCAGGGCAAGAGACCTAGAATCAGATATAGAACCCTACAGCTAAACAAAGACAAAGGTGGGCTCGCGCTGCCAAATATCAGGGACTACTTTAAAGCCGCACAAATTAAAACTTTAGTAGAGATATGTAACCCAGTCTACACTGCACAATGGAAGGAGATCGAATGCCAAATAACAAATGACATCCCCCTACAGGCGATAATAGGGAACAATGCCTTACCTAAGCTTTTGAATAACACTAACCCGTGGATAGAGACCCCGCTAAAAATTTGGTTTAAGATAGTCAGAGAGAATCAAACTAAAGAGCCCTATCGACTTCTGCAATGGATCGCCTATGATCAGGACTTTACTCCTAATAAAACAGACACCAGATTTAAAAAGTGGAAGGAGAAAGGGCTGATAAAATATTACGATTTTTTTAAAGGGCAAATCTTAAGAAGTTTTGAAGATTTGAAAAAACAAGGCCTAATAAATCAAGACCTTTACAGGTTCTTCCAGCTTAGACACCACATAAACAATATACTTAAAAAGGAGGTTTTGGAAAGGGCCCAGTCAGGTGTTCTGAAGGTCTTCTTAATGGCATATAAAGGGATCCCAGGGATCAGATACATTTCTAAAATATACCAAGGTCTTCAAGACTTAAAAGGAGACAACACATCTTATATAAAAGAGAGATGGGAAAAAGAGGGGAATTTCACTTTACAACTGGAAATATGGGAAAAGCTAAATAAACAGCAATGGAAAAGTACCTCATCCCTGCAGTGGAGAGAATTTGGATGGAAAAACTTGGCAAGATTTTTCAGAACACCTGCACAAAACAAATTTACCCATAAGGGATTGAACTGTTGGCGCTTGTGTGGTGAAAAGACTGCAAATCATTTTCATGTGTTTTGGTCATGCCCAGTTATCCACCAATATTGGACCAAGGTACAGACAATATTGGGGAAAATATTCAAAATTACAGTTCCCTTTTCTTTTGTAACTTTGTATTTGGGTTTACTACCGGACTCACTGGAAAGACGAGGAGAAAAATACTTATTCAATGTTTTAATATTGGCAAGCAAAAAAGCTCCAACTAAAAAATGGATGTTGAAGGACTGTCCTACACCTGAAGATTGGACTAACGTGATCCAAGACATTTACTCGATGGAAAAGTTGACATTCGCACTGAGACAGGACATGGATGGGTTCATGAACTTTTGGCAACCCTGGACCGCATATGTGTCTTCCATTAGATCTAATCTTTGACAAATACCATTTCAATAATGGTTCCGCTCTTTGTTCCAAAGCTACTCAGATGCTCTTTTATCTTTATTTACTTACTTTTTCTTTTTGTTTGTTTTTACTGGTTTGTTTGGTTTTTTTTATTTGTTTTTTGTTTTTTTTTCTCTTTAATTTCACTTTTTCTTTCACTTTAAAAAAAAAAAAAAAAAGGGGTGTTGTAAGAATTAATCTTCCAATGTTGTCAGATATCAGAAAATAAGGGAACATGTGATGAAAATGTAAACACTGCATTGCTGTAACGACCTGTATACCCTTTACAAAAACTTAAATAGAAGGCAAAATGAACCAACTCGAGCTCTTAACCACATCTGTTAGCTAAGCGACTCTTCCATTATTGATCCCGTTACCAGCGGGTTAAAACCATGATAAATACCTTCACTGCTTACATACCTCTTCTGATTTTTTTCCACGTTTAAAGCACTTTAATAAGCTCATGTTTCTCTCGGACAGTGACACGAGCAAGACACTCTGCCTGGCGATTGAAGCAGTCACGTGGGCGCGGTGCTTCTGAACTCCGCATGGATGACGGTCACGTGCGTTGTTTGTGTGCGCGCTTGCAGACCATAATTCCTTCATATTTTTTTCTTAAATTTATATTTCCTCATAGGAATGGCGGGAAATTTACAAGCGTGGTGGGCCGCCACCGGGAAATGTTACCAGAGGAAACCCTGCCTCTGATTCATGAGGTGGCACTACCGACACGGCATACAAAGTCAAAGTAGACAAAGAAGATAAGGATGAAAATGAAGCCAAAGAAGCAGAAGCACACTATTATACCTTCTCCTCTTCCTTGTTTTTAGCTTCTTCTTCCACCAAAGGTAGTAAACACAGGAGCACTTCTGCTCACATGTATGCAGTCGCCATTGTTGTTGGTATTTTGTTTGGCTTGTGCTTTTCTTCTGTTTGTATAGTTGGTGATCAAACTGGCGCAGCAGTGCATTTGTGCTACCTATTGGGCTGGGGTGAAACTACAGATGACACTTGGCCTACCAGATAAAAAAAAAATAAAGCGTATACAGTGTGCCGGCGTTGTCCAAAGCATACAGGCATCATAGACGCGCAGAGCAGAGGTGGAGCATAAACAAGGCTTTACACATCATTGTTGAAAAGCAAAGGACAACAAATGCATGAACTTTGCTTGAAATACTAGGAACACTGTGCTGGAAAATGTTGTCCTGGGTGCCTTTATTTCAGATTAACATCTGCTTATTTCGAAGTTCCACTTGAGATTTCTCCTGGCAGATCATCCCCATACCTCCACCTCATCTGCATAAAATAAAGTACCTTTTTTATTCACATGCAGAGCTCAGCCCCTCCAAACTGTCATGCTGCACAATTGTTGCATTGCATTGTGGGCAAAGACAAAAAAAATGTGAAGCACAGAAACAATACAACTGTGGGGACCTTAAGTGCAATGTTTGAAGTCTTCTCGAAAATTGGTTGTTTCAATTTAGACCGAAATGTATAAATCCAAAATGTTACAGTAGGTGACTTTCTAAATGTGAACGCATCCATGAACACTGCCAGTGGCATGTTGAGGATGTCTTAATTATGTCTTGTTTATATTTAAAAGTTTTGACATGGGCTTTCATTACCTGTGAACATGTGATTAAGCTCTATAACAAGCTCCAGGGGTACCAGGATTTTCATGACAGCCTTGTTTTGGCAAAAGCTGGTAGATATAAATACTTCTGCTAAGCACATCTTGTGTGCAGCACAGATGACTCGCTTCCTCCATAAGGGACATAATAAGGGTTTTTGACGATTACAGGGGCTAAAATTAGCAGGTGAATAATAATCGCTGGCCAGAGAGCTGCCTTTCATTAGAAGTTTGGCAGGGCAGAAAGTGCTAGATGCCAAATCAAGAGTGCTGCATAACGGATGTGTGCAGAGGAATTCACAAGGCAAAGAAAATTTGACACTGGAAACCATATTGTTAACAGCAGCATGAATGAAGCTGGAAGCCAGATGTCTCTTCTACAGCTGGCTAGGAAAGTATAAGGACAAGTAGGTTAAAAAAAAAATCATCCATGATGATGTCAACATTAAGTATTCTGAAATTTTAAGTTTTCTAAAGAGATAGATGGTAAACATGAAAATACAAAAATAACAATAATACAAGTTTTGTTCTTTAAAAAAAAAAAGTCTGTGGCCATCTGGAGCATATGTTCCGGCAGAACAACTTCCTTCTGTAATTAATGAAGTTATCCAAAGGGGACAGGCTGATTAAGTGAAACCTCTCCTTATTCTCCACAGGCAATGTTTCCAGAGCTCACAGAGAAATGGCTCTGATAGAATTCCTGAGAACTAGATGGCCCGAGTTTGTCATGCAGCTGGCACGTCTTTTATGGAGTCACTTTCAAAGATTTTCCTCTAAAAGTGGCATCAAAAACATCTGTTTCTCGGGGCTGCCACCCACAGAAGAGATTGCCCAGTGCTGGCAGGACGGCCTGCAGTTGTAAGCAAACAACAAATGGTGCAAATGTACATGTAAAGGCTCCCACCAGCCACATGCAACAGTTAAGAAAACAATATGCAACAACCACAAATGGGAGGGGAAACACAAAAGACAAATAGAGTGCAGAGAGGAGCAGATTAATAGTGAGTACAGCAGAACTAAAAAAAGAAGAAGAAACAGAAAATGAATGATATGAAATGATCCGTGAGTAGAAAAGGAGTACAGCAATTATTGTGAGTCACTGTCTCTTGGCTAGAGTGAAGGATGAGGAGTTGACAGAAGACCAATTTAACCTGATCCTGTTCAAAGCCAGCCTGTTAGTAGAGGGGGACCAGATAATGTGTGATGAAGTAGCAGTAGCAAGGCTTCTGAGCCAGAGATGCACTCTGCTGGTACTCAGAGCAGTGTAAAACACCCCGCATCATTAAGGGAAGTGTGTTTAAGTACTGTCCACAGCCTTGTAAAGAGCCTGTTTAGTTGGGGAAGAGTAGGTCGAGGGAGGCAGTGGGAAATGGTCCGAGTTATTTCCATTCCCTCAGCCCGTTTATGGAAACATTATGAGAGCAAGGTTCAGTTCTCACGGTAGAGGAAAAGACTCGGGGAGTGAGTGGGCAAGAGTGAGAGACATGAGAAAGCAAAGGAGTGAGTGAAGGAGAGAAAGGAAGAGGGATGGTAGAAATGCTGCTTTTAGCCACTTTCTCTGGAAAAGACCTCGCTCTGTGTGTGTCCTTCATTGTGTGGTTCTCCCTCTGGCAAAGGGCACAAAAGCTCCCATTTATTTCTCCTGAGCATCTAGCCTTATTGAGAAAAGGCTCTGAAAGGCGGGGAGTCATCACATGTGCCAGGGTGACATGGCTTTTCCCTTGTTAACACTTTAGTCTTGCGCCCAACACAATTTCCACCAGAGTGAGGGATTACTCCCGTCGACAAATGGGGGGGAAAAGAAGTAGTACATCTGTTCCATATATTTGCATTTCTTTGGTTGAGATCACAATGCAGCACTTGACTTGGTGGAAGGTGAACATTCTCAGTCAGGCATGAGAAACCCACCCCATCAATGAGGGCTTTTTCCACCCTTTGGTTTCCTTTAACCCTGGGTAACCACACATCACAAGGAGCTGCTTGCACAAAACTCAATCTGTCAATTCCTAGGCAGACAAGGCCAGCTTATTCATGATTCGCCCTCATCACTTTCTATTTACTCAGTGTTCTCAGTAGTAGAAAGGGACCTAGTGCAATTTTAGGCCATTGCAATGTGAGCTATTCAGCAATCTGCAGCTCTAATTGCAGACAGCGGAATTTTCTGCGTCTCTTGCATTGAGGCACAACAGCTGCAGCTGCCGTGGCATGTGGTGGGTGTGTTTAAATGGGGGAGGGGGAGCTAAAAGGGTGACAAAACCTCCTGTAGAGAACCACCCACACATGCACACCTTTGCATAAACACACACAAAGTCTTATAATGATACTTTGTACTTTTGTCCACATGTCCAACTAAGTACTAAATCATACAGGAGTTTTTCTTCCACCCACTCATCAGCACATCTGAGCTCTAACCGATTTAAAGGGGACATATGCACTTTTTCCACTTTCTGACAAATTTCTAATAATTTCTGAAGTGTTAATGAAATAACTGCAGCATGCTTTGGTGAAAATACACCGTTTCTTTAAATGTTCATGAGTCCCAATTCACCCCACGAGTCCTCTTTCATCACTGCCAAGTTCCATAGTTTATGTCATGCTAATGTTAGCACTTAGCTTCAGCTGTCTAAAGCCCAATATATTTATTTTTTATAAATTATACTTTACTTACATTGTGTACCCTATGGAAGTGGCCTACGCCGATTTGAATAGGTTGTTGTGCAGCCAAAACACGTTTCTGCTGATGTGTAGAGTAGGGCTGCATAACTAATGGAATTTTGACTGCAATCACGATTTTGGCTGCCATGATTAAATTAATGTGATCATCGCCGATATTAACATTTAAAATGCAGGCTCTGCTGCATATCAAATCGAGCATTTTCTCAACCAACAGCCAGCCAACCACCAGAGGGCGAACGCATGTTTGGGCAACATTAAGCTGCAGAACTGATAAGCGAGCACATCCTGTAGCAGAAGCCTCAAGTTTTCAATAGCGGACTGGTGTGATGATGAAACACAAACCAGATGTTCGGAGCAGAAGGTGACAGTACAGCAACACATGGAAGCGAGGAGCTAGTGCCTCGAAAGGATCATCATCCGTTGTCTGGACGTGTTTTGGATTCAGGGCAAATGATGCTGACTAAAAATAAATTATATGAAAAGAGTGCGATAGAGCAGTGTCTGCACAGCAGGGCAACAACCAACTTATTCAACCACCTGAAAAAACACCACAAACACAGGTACAATAAATGTATCAAGGCTAAAGGGAATGTAACTTCACTACATCACAGTCTGTGTCTGGCACCAACCCAGGCAACCATAGTATCAACCCTGCACAGAGCTTCACTGTATCATCCACCTCCCAAAGACGCACTAAAGTCACTGATGCAATAGTGTTTTATCTGGCTAAAGACATGTGCCCAATAAATACTGTATGAGCAACGAAGGCTTCAGAAACATGGTCAAAACCCTGGACAAGAAATATGTGATCCTCACGTGATTCTCCAGAGTTGCATTACCTGCACTGTATGAAAAATACAGATGGCTATCACAACTGCCGAGTACTTTGCAACTACGACTGACTTATGGTCAAGCAGAATAACAGAGCCATACGTGTCCCGGACAATTCACTAGGGCTGAAACGATTAGTCGACGTTGTCGATAACGTCAATAATAAAAATTTGTCAATGCAGATTTTTATTGTCGACAAATCATTTAATTTTAAAGATTATATGCATGCCGCAGAAATGTTCAGTTGCAACTGCAATACATGACCGGAACTGCTGTGGGCAGTAGCGCCTCTGTTGCCTGGCATGCGTGAACAATTTCCAGTGAAAAAGAAGAAGAGCACAGCATGGTGAAACGAAAAGACAAGTCAAAGTAAAGCTAAAAAAGGCAGACCCAAACTTTCTATAGTATGGGAACATTTCACAGAAAACAAAAAAAACAAAACAAGTAAAACACAGACTTTGCAAGGCAGACCTTTCCTATCATGGCAGCACTACAGTGATGCATGAGCATCTGAAACGACGGCACCCGGGAGCCGCAACATAAATGGCTGCTTCTGCTTGGTAAGTTTTAGCGAGTAAAGAAAGTTAGCGCTGCTTATTTTCAATGGCCAACTGGTTCAAGCTTTAGAAAAATGACAGTATTGTTAGTACGTGCTGTTAATGTTAGCTTACCTGTTTGACAATAAGCTCTCTGGTTGCTGAGGGCTGAGCTGTCATGGCTAACGTGTTGTTGAATGCAGTAAATGACTGAATTACAGGAGTCTCTCTCTTTTTCACCTTCGTTAATATTAGCACTCATTCTGAACATTAGTGCATCTGGGTTAATTAGAATATCCCAATTTGTAATTTAATAAATAAAAACCTACAACCATAATCATCAAAATTAAATCAAACAGCTTGAAATATCACTCTTAAGTTCAGTGAATACTGAATATGAAGGTTTACCTTTCTGAATTATATTGTTAAAAATGAACTTGTACAAAACTTCCACCTAATGTTAGTTTGTGGGTTGGAGCTGATCAGTAATTCAGTTGTAAGATATTTTATCAGTTCTTTAATTGACATTAGGAATTATGTTGCCTGTGATAAACTGATGTATAACTTTAAACTTGTGATAATTAATACAGCTTTCTTTTTTTTTGTATTTAGCTCTGGAAACTGCTTATAAAATGTTATCTTAAAGCAGGGACTGACAGCAAGGTGATTTTCACAGGTGTGCAGGTTTAAACAGTGAGTGAGGTCAAATATGCGCTACAGCCCCAACAGGAAGCAGAGATGGCAGACATGAGAGAAATAATCACAATTAGTCAACTAATCGAAAAAAATAGTCATTAGATTAGTCAACTACCAAAATAATGGTTTGTTAAGATAAGATAAGATAAGATAAGCCTTTATTAGTCCCACAAAGGGGAAATTCCAGGATTGCAACAGCACAGGGATAGCAACACTCAGAGCAACAATCAGAAGGCAAGAAAAAACAAGCAAGCAAGAGCAGCTAATATACATATGTACATATTACTATAAAATATATATACACACACACACACACACACAGACACACAGTGCAGAGCATTGTAGCTGGATGGAATAAATATATGAATATATGAACACACAGTGCAGAGCATTGTAGCTAGATGGAATAAATATGTAAATATATAAACACCCACAGTATGGAGCATTGCAGCTAGGTGGAATAAATATGCAAGTATATAAACACACACAGTGCGGAGCAATGTAGCTAGATGGAATAATATGTAGATATATAAAAACACAGTGCGGAGCATTGTAGCTAGATGGAATAAATATATAGATATATAAATATAAACACACCCAGTGCAGAGCATTGTAGCTAGATGGAATAAATATGTAAATATATAAACACACACAGTGCAGAGCATTGTTGCTAGGTGGGATGAAACAGCATAACCGTCTATTTAGTTATCCTACATGGTATGATTATGTGCCCATACATATTCTCACCCTCCATAGCGACCGGTATGTTCCTAGTTGTATGCCGGAGAGGACCATTGTGTAAGTCTATTGCATCTTTTGCATTCAAAAAAAAAAAAAAAAAAAAAAAAAAACTATTAGTTTGTTACGTCTTTTTGCTATCTCTGCGAGCAGCCCTGCTTAGGTTGTACAGTCTGACAGCCGTTGGTAGGAAGGACCTACGAAACCTCTCGGTTGTGCACCTGGGATGATGTAGTCTGCTGCTAAATGAGCTCCTCAGTGCATCCAGTATGTCCTGCATAGGGTGGAACTCGGACTCCAGCAGAGATGACAGTTTAGCCACCGTCCTTCTCTCTCCTATCTCCTCCATCGGATCAAGGCGTTGCCCCAGGACAGAGCTAGCTTTCTTAATCAGTTTGTTCAGTCTCTTCCTATCGGCTGCAGTAATGCCACTGCCCCAGCAGACCACTCCAAAAGTGATGGCTGATGCCACCACCGTGTCATAGAATGACTTCAGCAGCGCCCCTTTGTTGCAGCCCTACTGGGATCTAACCGGTTTAAAGGGGACATATGCACTTTTTCCACATTTTTACAAATTTCCAATAATTTCTGAGGTGTTAATAAAATACCTGCGGCATGCTTTGATGAAAATACACTGTTTCTTTAAATGTTCATGAGTCCCAATTCACCCCACGAGTCCTCTTTTATCACTGCCAAGTTCCATAGTTTGTTAAGCTAATGTTAGCACTTAGCTTCAGCTGTCTAAAGCCTGATATACTTACTTTTTATACATTATTCAATTCAATTCAACTTTATTTATATAGCGCCATTTCATAACAACAGTCATCTCATTGCACTTTCAACTGTAGGGGAAACCCCCGCAATTGCAGAAAGACCCCAGCAATCAGGCGATCCCCTGTGAGCAAGCGCTTGGCAATGGTGGTGAGGAAAAACTCCCTTTTAACAGGAAGAAACCTCCAGCAGAACCAGGCTCAGGGAGGGGCAGTCATCTGCTGCGACTGGCTGGGAGGTGAGGGGATAGAGAAGAAGAAGAAAAGAACAGACATGTACAGAGCAAACAGCACGGCGGGGACACAATCTATGGGAGAGAACAAACAGATGTTAATGACCAGCAAAAATATTTCATTGAGAGTGAAGAAAGGAGTGAAGCCCAGTGCAATGTTTATGCTTACTTACTTTGTGTACCCTATGCAAGAGGCCTACTCTGGTTTGAACAGATTGTTGTGCAGCCAAAACACGTTTCTGCTGGTGTGTAGAGTGATTTCCTTTGTGTACTTGGTGTGTTTTTGTTTATTCAATGGCAACCATCAACAATGTGATGGGATCACAGCAAATAAATGCTGAGAAAAAGCTGTTTTTATTATGATCACTGCAATGAAGAAAAGAGAGAAGAAGTTGGAGGAAATGATATGTATGTCCACTGTTGCTGCCATTGTTTGACAATCTTTTTAATGGGGTGAGGATGAGTCATACAAATGTTCCTATCTGCAAACTTCCTCAGTAATCTCTTCAGTTCAGTCCACTGTTTATCTGACTCACTTTGGAAGTTGTGCTGCAGTGAATGAGCAGAAACAAGAAGCATAAAATGTGTAGGAGGAGACGAAGTGGACCAATCACAGCTGTCGTGGTCTGCATCATCGCGATGGGTAGTAACATTTCTGGAGCGTTGCACGTCAGGCTATGATGTTCATGTACGTATGATGTTCATGCATATTCAAAGGGACAATGTCACAGTCCTTAAAATGGGTGGAAATTAAGCTGTAGCGGTATCATTGCAGTGACTTCAAGCTCAAGTTAAAGCCGGAGCCAAATAAAAACGGCTTGTTTAATGACAGTCCAAGTGAACAAATGTGCCAAGTTTGAAAAAAAAAAAAATGTTGTCAAGGTGTTCTGGGGGGGGGGGGGGGGTGCACATGCTACTTCCCTTGTCAAAAGGTCAGCATCAAACACTGCTAAACATATGTATCCACATTATATGTGCACATACAGTATGAAGAATAAATTGTGTCAGCAGAGCAAGGGCACATGGATGCCTTTGCCCTCTTTAGCGTCCACACATTCTCTCTATTCTTGTCCCAACCTCTCAACACTGCAGTCTACCCCTTTTTTTTGAATGCTCAATGAAGGAAAATATCCAGGGAGGGGAGCACAGATGAATTAATTCCTTCTACCAGGTGCCAAGTTTACTGATGTGACCTGACGTGAGTCCCCTTGGTGAGTAGATCTTCAAAAAAAAAAAAAAAAAATTTAGGCCAATGATCCAATGAGGTGCTGTTGTGAAAGGTTGGAGGGAGTGTTCAAAAAAAGACACCCCCTCTCCAGTCATAAGAAGCATGGTTCAACATCACACAGCAGCTTTTGCTCCAGTGCTGGATACTAGAAAGGTAGTCTTTTGACATGAATATTAATGCAGTTCAGTATGGCATACAAAGAGCTGCTGTTGGATCCCTTAATGCAGTTTGACCTCCCTCAAGCAGAGATGAAATATGCACACAAGAAGGTGACTGCCCTTAATCACAGTGCTGGCCAGACTTTCCAACAACATCCCAAATAAGCACAGATTTCCTTATTCCTCACTTTCTTATCTCTTAAATGCAGGAGGCTCAGAAGAAAGTCACCAAGATTTCAGCATTTGGGGAAAGCACCAGGCACTGGCAGCTCCTAAACTTCCACAAACTCAGTGGAACAGAAAAAGTCTCTTTTAGTAAATTGTTGATACTATAGCCAGCAGGGTTTGATAAATTGAATGACCCCCTGCAGGCTGTTGCTATAAAACAAAATCTGCTGTGTTATGAAAAGACACAAGTACTCCTTTGACCAGTCTATCAGGCAATGTTTGCAACTGAATTTGAGACATTTGATTTCCTAGCATTACTATCATCCCTGAGAAACCACAGAATGTAATACTATTCGATATTAAATCAATAACAAGCACATTCCAGTTTTAGACTCTAGGGGCCAAATCCTATCAAACAGAAGTGCACGGATAAGCAGGTTTCTATTTCAGCACTGATAACCGAAATCACTCAGGATTAGTACCATCAGGGCACCACATGGGATTTCAAAAATTTCCCCCTCGCGTCTGTGATTCATTAAAAATTAATGCCTTTGTGCAACAGATATGATGTCATACTAACTGCGGCCACGCTGCCATGCTTTCTCACTTTCTCTCACTGTGAGACATACAGTGGTGTGAAAAAGTGTTTGCCCCCTTCCTGATTTCTTTTTTTTGTATGCTTGTCACACTTAAATGTTTTAGATCATCAAACAAATTTAAATATTTGACAAAGGTAACAAGTAAACACAAAATGCAGTTTTTAAATGAAGTTGTTTATAATTAAGGGAAAGTAACATCCAAACCTACATGGCCCTGTGTGAAAAAGTAATTGCCCCCAACCCTAATAACTGGTTGGGCCACCCTTAGCAGCAACAACTGCAATCAAGCGTTTGCGATAACTGGCAATGAGTCTTTTACAGCACTGTGGAGGAATTTTGGTCCACTCATCTTTGCAGAATTGTTGTAATTCAGCCACATTGGAGGGTTTTCGAGCATGAACCGCCTTTTTAAGGTCATGCCACAGCATCTCAATCAGATTCAGGTCAGGACTTTGACTAGGCCACTCCAAAGTCTTCATTTTGTTTTCTGAAGCCATTCAGAGGTGGACTTGCTGGTGTGTTTTGGATCATTGTCCTGCTGCAGAACTCAAGTGCACTTCAGCTTGAGGTCATAAACAGATGGCTGGACATTCTCCTTCAGGATTTTTTGGTAGACATCAGAATTCATGGTTCCATTTACCACAGTAAGTCTTCCAGGTCCTGAAGCAGCAAAACAGCCCCAGACCATCACACTACCACCACCATATTTTACTGTTGGTATGATGTCCCTTTTCTGAAATGCTGTATTACTTTTACGCTGGATGTAATGGGACACACACCTTCCAAAAAGTTCAACTTTTGTCTCATCAGTCCACAGAGTATTTCCCCAAAAGTTTTGGGGATCATCAAGATGTTTTCAGGCAAAACCAAGATGAGCTTTTACGTTCTTTTTGCTCAGTAGTGGTTTTCGTCTTGGAACTCTGCCATGCAGGCCATTTTTGCCCAGTCTCTTTCTTATGGTGGAGTCATGAACACTGACCTTAACTGAGGCAAGTGAGGCCTGCAGTTCTTTGGATGTTGTTGTGGGGTCTTTTGTCACCTCTTGGATAAGTCGTCACTGCGCTCTTGGGGTAATTTTGGTCGGCCGACCACTCCTGAGAAGGTTTACCACTGTTCCATGTTTTCGCCATTTGTGAATAATGGCTCTCACTGTGGTTCGCTGGAGTCCCAAAGCTTTAGAAATAGCTTTATAACCTTTTCCAGACTGATAGAGCTGAATTACTTTGTTTCTCATTTGTTCCTGAATTTCTTTGGATCGCAGCATGATGTCTAGCATTTCAAGGTCTTTTGGTCTACTTCACTTGGTCAGGCAGGTCCTATTTAAGTGACTTCTTGATTGAGAACAGGTGTGGCAGTAATCAGGCCTGAGTGTGGCTAGAGAAATTGAACTCAGCTTTCCAAAGCTGTAATAAACTACAGTTAATTTATGTTTTAACATGGGGAGCAATCACTTTTTCACACAGGGCTATGTAGGTTTGGATATTTTCTTTACCCTTAATAATAAACACCTTCATTTAAAAACTGCATTTTGTGTTTACTTGTGTTATTTTTGTCTCATATTTAAATTTGTTTGATGATCTGAAACATTTAAGTGTGACAAACGTATAAAAAAATGAGAAATCAGGAAGGGGCAAATACTTTTTCACACCACTGTAGCTTGTCTGATGGATTTTCTCTCTCTTTTTTGGGTATACTGTGTCTGGAGAAGAACAAAATGAATTTGGATGCAAAATGGTGACCAGCTCGTCATACATAATTCTAGTGTAATCAGAAGGCTGAAAAATTCTGAGGATAATCAAACAAAAACTCACTAAACTATACAGATACTAATTCATGTGGGACTGATATTACTGCAAGGCTTCTGACTGGAAAAATATGGCAGGCAAAATGGAAGGCAGAATTTTCAGTTTGCTTACTTGCACAAACAACATCCACCAAAATATTAGAGCTCATCAAAGGACCCAAGTTATACTTTGCAATACTTTACACTAGCCAACCATGGACATGTTCTGATAACATTGGTCACCAAATTTATTGTCTAAGTTTTTCTAGCTGATTTAGGACAATTTTGATGTGCTGAATCCAAAAATCACATTGGTTTTGCTCAATCAGGTCAACTTTTTGAACTATGGCCACATGTTTTTTACGTTTTTGTTTACATGTATGGGTATTTTCGCTTTATATGATGCAAAATTCTTTTTCATTTCTTGAAATTCTCTGAATTTTGAACAATGATGATGCAACATTCAATTTACATGTACTTACCTTTATCAATGTCTACTATTCAATTTACAGTACAACTGTACCACTGCTGTAGAACTGCTTACAACTTAACATAAAAACCTGATCTGATCGAGAGAAACAGATGTCATTTTCGGATTCAGCGGTGCAAAATTGTCTTAAATCAGTTGAAAAAACACAGACAACTTACGAAAAAATTATTTTTGTTATGTTGTGTTACTGACTAGTGTTGAAGTAATTCCTGAAGCCAACAAACCAGTCAGAACGAGATAAACAAGGAGGTGGGTTTGTGTGAACAGAGGGAAATATATGAGCCTCAAACTCTGCCTTTTAGTGAAAATTAAACAAAATGACAGGAAGCAATTAAATAGCACAAATGCCTCTCTTTCCACTGCCTTCAACAATTTGAAATGTCACCACCTGAGCAAAGGAACTGTAAGTAATAAAACACTAGCACCAAGTATATTAAACTAAATATACAACCAACCAGCTCTCCATCAACATGCTGGCAGCCTACTCTGCCCTCTGACCTTTGCCGTTTGTGCTTTCCTCCTAAACACTGATTATCTTGGGACACGTGAGAAACAATGTAATTATACAGCTGCTCCTGTGGTTAGATATACAACAACCTGGTGTGCATCCAAACACTTGTGTGCACATTGTGTTTTTGGCCTGGGCCCATGCAGCCCTGTGCTGCTGAACTGCCTGTGGCCCCACAGTTTTGTTTACATTTCAGCGAACCTCCAAAGGCTTCCAGTAAACATGGCCTGGGGAAGGTAAGCACTGAATGAGCACTCAGCTGCTAGGCACTGAAAGAATTACATACCCACCGATCTCTTGATGGGATCCAAAGTTAATGTCTAGGATAGTGTTTGCCTGATTGTGTTATGTAACCTCCTTTTCTTTGCTCAGTTGTCTTTAAAGGCACTACGCCCATATAAAGGCTAGCAATTCAGTGCTTTCCCTCCAGCTACGGACTCTGCATCATTCCACCCCCCCATGGCTAACCTCCAATCCGTCCGTAGCAGCTTTCAATACACTTAGCCGAAGGGTAAGCAGGGGACAGTTGATCTCCACCATTGACAGCCAGTGAGATTAAGAAGAAAGAGAAAAGCAAAAGAAAGAAAAAGAAAATCAGCCAATGTCACTCAGTTCATTATCCTCTGTCAACAGCCCTTACTAATCCCATAAAAGAAAGGAAGGGTAGTCTAAATGTTGTTGCAAAGAGAAAGGGAATTTCAAGTGAGATGGAACATACTACTCGAGCTTCAAATTAGCTCTGCTTGGCTGAGCCGGTGCTCCTCAAACACATCATACTGCTGCTGAATCCCAGAGGCCAGGCCAACTGTCAGCATGCTGAGCGCTGCTCAAACTTCGTGTAAAAGGGTTCCCGTCACATTCGTAACAGCATTATCTTTGGCTAAAATATTCACATACCATGATGTCTTTGCTAATACCAAGTTACAAGAATAGGCCAAAGGCAGGGTCACACTATGCTTGAGCTTTGGTTAACAAACAAAAAAAGCTACATAGTTGGTTTAATCATGTGTAAATACAAAAAGTACAATCTAAAGAAGTGTTTTTCCATGATATTTCTTCCACCCCAACTGATTTGGATACTTAAAATGTGTATATCACCCAATACCAATGCATCAAAAGAAAAAAAAAAGATATTCTAGTAGTTGTTTAAACCCTGCATGGATGTGATATGTTTATGATCAATGCTGTATGTTCTGGCTCTGATTAAACCCTTTGTAAAACAGGAACAAATCCATACAGAGGATCTGAATGCCATAGAACATTCACTAATTATCTCAAAAAAAGAACATAAATAAATCTGAGAAATAAAATAAGATAATTCATTTAAAGAGTAAACCATATTTAGTAAAACAAGATCAAATATATTTTGAACAAAAGACTGTAAAAACAGTACCAAAACATCAATTTAGAAATTAAATTATCAAGAAATAATTCCTGTGTACTAATAAAGTATGCGGTATCAGGTCGGATCATAGACTAGCATACTCACCAGTATCAGCATATTTCAGCAGCATCGGTGGCATTTCCAGTACAAGCATCAGAATCAGAGCATCTCTAATCTAAAGTGAACTAAAGATATTGAGGGCAATATGGTGGTTGTTTCCGCCAAATAAAGTTCTGAAAATAAATAAAGGCTTCTTGGCAGAGTGCTACATTGGCTCTGACCTGTTTTACCCAGCACTTAAAGGATTTTGATAGCTTTCCTTGGTTGTCAAATTAAATTATACAATAAGAATAACATAGCATCTCACCACTTTGAAAATTCACAGTAAAAATAGAAGTGCAAATGGTCAGATTTGTTTTAGTTTGGGGATTCCCAGGATAGCTGAACCCATTATCATCTGATTTATGGGCCAGAGGAAGCACAAACAAGAATAACATCCTCCTCCCTATATGTCCCATCAGTGCTTAAAAATCACAATGACAGACTACAGACTTTCTAATTTGTCTCATGTCAGTGAGCTGGTAACATGAAAGGAACTCAGCTAAAAACAAACAGACACTTTCTCACAACTGATAAAAGTTTGTTTAGGAGAAAGTTCCTTCCTTCAAAAAGGCTGATACACAGAAATCCTGCACATTCCAGTGTGTGTGAACAAAGCACAGCCAACACGGTTCACAGCAAGACAAAAGACTTACTAACAAAACTCAGAAGTAATGATCAACTTCACTTTCTAAACTCATTTTTGCATCATTGTAATGCTAAGTTATCTGTTTGAAAGCTAAGCGTGATATTTATTGAAGCGATGCTTCAGCTAATATAGATTACCATCACTTCTGATACAACCTTGTGCTCAACAACAATGGAGAAGCACTGCAGTGTGCTGGTGAGGTTAAGTGAAGGATACTGGCCCTGGCAGCAATGCCTCAGCGGTTCACACGCACGCACACACCTGCGCCCACACACACACACACACTAAAGTCAAGCACTTTATGGCACATCTGTCACGGATCTGCTCCATTTGAGTTGTTAATTACAATCATCCTGTATCAGAAACAAGGCTGCGTACTTTTATGCTTTAAAACAACTCATCCAAGGACAGTTTGCTCCTTAGCTCACCCCGGGTCGATGTGAAGGCAAGGACGCAAATGCCTCAGCGGGTGGTATTGTGCCACGTTGGCCTACATTTTAAAAACAGCAGGACCAGCTGACTGTACCTCCAAGGCACAACATGAGTAATATTACATAAATGTGTACTAGTATGGATTAAAACAAATGCTACAATTATGTGAAACTTGTGAATCATGTGAAGATTCCAAATAGTGATGTTAATATCACTTACTCATTTTGTTATGCCTCGGTGCAACGGAGGCATATGGTAATCACTCAGTGTGTCTGTATGTGGTTGGCTGGTTGGTTGTGTGTGTGTATCTGTCTGTTACCAACTCTTCAGCATGCCTAGTCAAAATCAAGTGGAACTAAAGGCTTGTATCATTATATCGCCATATTTCCCGACTTTTAATTTGCCAGAATTTCGAGATAAGGCTTTGTTTTCAAAATAAACACAAATTTAACTCACCATTACACCTTCAGTGGAGCCGCAAAAAAAAGGTATTGTAATAACTAGGCTGGACAAGTAGAGGTTGCACCGAGGCAGCTGCACCTTGGTGCTTTCATTTTTTTTTTTTTTTAAATACAAGAATGAATCACTGCCATACTGTTTTCATATCCATGGCACTTGCTGTGGTGATCTCAGATGAGTGTGTGGCCCCATATATTTTGCAGTGTGGCGTTCCTTTTTTACTTGACCTCTGTCCAACCCCTTTCTACAAAACATTCATTTTTAAAATATTTAGTTTCATCATTAACTGGCCATGCTGTATTCAAGCACATCTTTACACCTTTGCACCTCTTTTTTTCCCCAATAATTTAAGCGTAATCCCAACAAATATTATAAATACAGTAAACAAATACAGGAGGCATAATGGCATGCACTCATGGCTCCATCATCCACACCCACTCTTGTACATCTCGTCAGACAAACCCATTCTTTTTCGCTACAGTAGGAATGAGGAATGCACACGGGGAACTAAACCAAATCCCTCCTTATCACTCATTGGAAGCTAGCCACAGTCGCAGAGGTCAGCTGTCTTGAATGTCTGGGCCTGCCATGGAGGAACGCAGACCAAGTTAACCCCACGGGTCCCTGCTGGTCCTCTGGACTCAGAAGCCAGTCGGGTTAATGACTGACCAGAACTCATTCTCTCCATTGTGGCCCAATGACAGACGAGTAGACCAAACATTTGGGGAGGGTCAGCAGTTAGCGTTGGTTCATTCTCCAACATTCCTGATCTGGAGGTCTATATGAATGAACCCCATGAGGGAAGATGAGGTGCAGACACTTATTCATCTTGGCGAAACATTTTTTATGGTTGAGTATGATACAAATCTGAAATGCCTAAACATAGTGTTTTTTGGGAGGTAACTTGATAAAATGTTGACATCTGATCCCCTTTTCTCACAACTACCATTCAATGTGAAGAAAAGATGAAAGACAAGTGTTGTGTGGGGAAAATATCTAATACATATATACTGTATATACAATATACAGTATATACTGTATATATATATATATACACATATATATTTATCAAGAAGTCTGAAACGGTCTGAAGTCTGAAGACCCCTATTATTTTGAGCAATTAAAAAAAATCTGCATGAAGCCTAAAAACAAATTTGAGGAAAATGTGTAACTTTTTTCTCATAAATTTGGACATTTGTCTTGAATTTTTTGAGTTTATCGCTTTAAAATGTGCATTCCTCTTTTAAATTTACAACTTTATTCCCATAAACACATGACTTTTTGTTCAGATATTTGTAAATTTTCTTTAAAATTTAGGAGACATTTCTCTCATTTACAACTTTTTTCATAAATTGGGAAGTTTTGTCTTGTAACATTTTGTTTATAGAGGTTTTCTATCTTGGCGAGAAAGCTGCATGTTTCTCTAGAGCCACAGGTTGCACACCCTTGATCTGGAAGACTAACAGCTGCCTCTCAGACTTGATGCTGCTTTATAGTTATACTGTACAGCTGTGTGGACTGTCAAGACAGCATCTGTAAACCATAACCACACTGTAAACATCATATGCTGCTCCATCTGGTCCCTGTGTATACGTAGGATCGAGTCAGAATATTGTGCGGGGTTTCAAAAGGTCATGTTAAACGCAAATGTTGAAACAGGTCCAAGCTGCTCATGTGACAATTCCACTGACAGTAAAGCAGCAGTGCCAGATAGAAATAATATCTCTCTGCTTACTCACAATCTGCCCTAAAGTGCAGTGGCACTCTCCTGTAAGCATATACATTATTATACCTTCACAAAATATCAATAAGTCAGAACCATCTGTACATCTGCCAGCAAATGATAAACAAACAACAGGGCACCAACCCATGGGTCATACCATTTCATTTGTGCTCATGACACAAAGAGTGGAAGTAATCTACCAGGATCTCTGTTGTCTTTATGCTTCTCTCTGAGGTGACACATGCCACTGCCATAGCAAGCAATGCAGCTCAGTAATACTATTACAGTGATTACACTCGAGAAATCTGATCATGTGCAACACAAACAACAAACTACTGTACGACACAATGCTCCTCTCAGCTCTGAAACTCCTGAACACTCCACAGGGAGTCACATAAAATATTTTTCAATATTTTTAATCTCATATTAATGTCTATTATTGCATGGCACTCTAATTTGGATGATGACATTTGTAGCTTTAATGATTTTGTTAAAGTAGAGAAATTTTTTCAGCACTCGTCTACATTGTTCAGACCCAGACACATTCACTGAATAAATATTCAGTAAAAACATAATTCTAATGAGATCATTATTCTTTCCTTGTCAACGAGGATGCCTGAGCAGACCTAAACCCTCCATAAATCCAGACTGGAATAAAAACAAAGGCTGCCAAAGATGGGAGAGAAATCGTCTCTCACAACAGAAGCAGCAGGCATGTGATCCCCTCTCTCCTGGTTGGTTGGTTTTGAAGCAACAGGATTTGGTTGGGGAGGTCTATTGTGACTTTTGGCAAGCCAGACAGCCAGCCAGTCAGTCAGCTGGTACACACCAGACTGGGTTTCCTGTTTCTTGTCACATGCATGGAATGTCCAGAATTGGTTGAAAATGGCCATGCAACATGGTCTGGCAAGCATCTGTGCAATAACTAGAAATGCATCATCCCTTAGAAAGCAAGTCTACGTCATTAGCGCCCCCGTCTCCTTCAAGTGTTTCCTAAATTATGACTAGTCAGCACAGCAGCAGCAAAGCACTGTGGGAACGCAAACAACAAACGGGAAATGTCACAAGATGAACTGATGGGTGCAGTTACGTATGTGAGTGATATAACAAGAAGACTGAAAGTAGTTGAGCAATTTGTGCATTACAGTAACAACACATTCCGACACAAACCGAAAATAAGGACTGTGACTAAACCTGGGCGTCTCCAGCCCCACAGGGCCTGAAGACGTCCTAAACAGCTCCGCAATGATAACAAGTGGCTATTACCCCGGGGCATGTCATAGGAAACCGTTTCTCTGGCGAACCTGACAGGTGCCTTATTGTTCAGCTGAGTACACGCGGTGCACATAACTTTATTTTGAAAGACATCTCTATCTGGTTCAATTACCCATTGTCTGGTTAGTCATGCAGAAGATGCTGTAAGAAGTAGACGGGTACACATTTCTTCTTCGGGGCCCACTCTGTAGCCTATTGATGGCAGAATAGAGCAGACCTCTATTCAAAGTGAAAGACTGCTGAGTAGGTCTCGCTTTAGGAGCGTGCTACTTAACAATGGGTACATGTGCAGCCTCGTTTTCAGAAGATCTTGTCTTTAATCTTGAAAAAAAAAAGCCTACGTTTCTCTCTACAATGAAACAAAAACACATTCCAACAAGAAAGAAGCCAACAGACGTTCTTCAAAATGGATCTAGTATTCTAATTTCCAAACTAGTATATATATATATATATATTCTTGGACGCTAAGTCAGCTTTGGGCCATAGTGTTGGGGGAAAAAAGTCCTTTTAGCTCCCACACCTTTCAGACCAACTTTCCTTTAAGCTAGCTTTCTTCTTAATGAGCTGATGAAAGACAACAAGAAACTGAATAATTATGAAGTATCAGGTGTGAAAATCTAACTATAAGAAATAAAAATGTGATCAAAGGGAAGATCAAAACATTATATGCACTGCTTTCCCCCCCCCCATTTGTCCACAACAATAGCACCATAGGTCTTCTTTTTCTTGCGCCCTTTAGGGGTTGCCACAGCAGATCATCCATTGCTGTCTTGGTATTAACTTAAGTTTACTAACTAACTAACTAACCTGCGCTTATATAGCGCTTTTCTAGTCACAAAGACCACTCAAAGCGCTTTCATTAATACTAACCCTCTATTCTAAGGGCCTATAGGAAACAGATATCTAGGGACAATTTAGAACAGCCAATTAACCTAACATGCATGTCTTTGGCATGTGGGAGGAAACCGGAGAAATCCCGGAGTAAACCCACGCAACACGGGGAGAACATGCAAACTCCACACAGATCACTGTTGGTCGGGGGCTGGGATCGAACCCACGATCCCCACAATCCCCCGGCCAAGGGTAAACTGTGCTGCCGCAGTGCTAACCACTGCGCCACCGTGCAGCCAGTTAACCTAAATGATGTCCAGCCTTATGATAACTGAAGCTAAGCAAGGACTGCTTGTGTCATAAGGTAAAAAATCATTAATATGACAGAAAACTATGAATGTTACTTTAACCACCTTAACCACCCCCCACCCAGCTCCCTGTCCACTTAATGTAACAGACATAAAATCCTGACAACAATAACGGTGCCTTATTGATTTTAGAGCTTCCAGGACCAGATAATTCTGTATTCTTGATCTGTTCAGACATAAGCTGTGAAGACAAAAGGAAATAAGTCCACAGAATTGAAAATGAAGCACTGGAGACTCAAATTTGCACTTGACAGCACCTTGTTCTGTCTGCAGCTTGCCACCAGCAGGAGGTCAGAGCCTTTTTATTTCCTTTTATTAGGAACTTAGTTATTGTGGACTCTAAACTTCCTGCAGGAAGAGAGCAAAGGATATGGGGTGCCAGAAGACAAACAACTAGGCTCCCTGGGGAGAGTACAGTAGAGCACATGTTGAATAGACTACACTTTGTATATGCTGGATACAAGCAGGCTGCCAGATATAATCTATGAACAATCCAAACAATTGTTAGGTCAGCTCTTTTTCTGAACAAAGCAAGAGCCATTGCTTCCTAAAGTAAAACTATAGATACAAGTAAATGCATATATCACAACAGCAAGTGGTTTATGTGCATCCACCAGATGTTTGGAAAAAATATATATATTGCTTCAGGGACTATGTGTATGTCTACAGAAAGCCTGAAAAGAGCTCAAATGCCGAGGATCATAGTTCACACGTCTGCAACCTCCAGCTCTGCAGCCACTTTTGACTCTTTTGCTCAGAACTAGTGGCCCCCTTTGTTTTTGACAATAAGTTTAAATAAAAGTCTCAAATGTGCAAGAAAATTCAAAATTTTACCAACAAAAGAGTCTCACAAATTTATGAGAAAAAAATATGTGAAAACAAAGTACAAGAAAAGCTGCAAATTTATTTTAAAATACAATGTAAAAAAAAAAGAAGATTTAAGAAGACTTACTCAAACATGTGCAAGAAAAAAAGCATATTTTAAAAAGCTGCAAATTTATACAAAAAAATCAGTTTCATAGGAGAAAAAGCTGCAAATGTAGGAGAAAAAAAAACTTTAAAATTTTGTCACGCCAGTTATTCTCTTATAGCCACTGCTTACCTTAGTTTTAGAGCTTATATATGTTTTGCGGTTCACCTCACAATTTGATAATAAAATAAACGCACCAAATGATTCGGGTCCATAATAGACCTCAGGTTATTGTTTTAACTGGAAACTAACTGTCGCCTTTGTCTCCCCCTACCGTTTTAATGACGACACTTCATTCGACAATTTCATTCAAAAATACTACACCGAGTTTGACCTAACTCTGCTATTACAGACAAACAAACCACCGGCAAGGGGGGGGGGGGGTCCAAATCACTACAAGAAAAACCTTTGGTAAAACTGACTCTCCTAATAATAAGTCGTAAAGAATATGAGAACACAGCTGAATTATTTTTATGGGGTAACATGGTCCTGTTAAAGGTAAGCAAAACGGACGGACACAAATAAATGTTAGAGAACTGTCATGTTCCTCACTCAAATTATATGAGCGACAACAACTTTGTCCTTTTTTTCACCCTCGACATGAGCGACTATGTTTGGACGCCTTCACTACTCCGCCTCCGTTCAACGCTCACCTCCTCCACTTTACAAGAGCCCCACTTTTCCCCCCACTTTTTTGTTCGCTGCTCCAAAGGTAGACAAAGAGACACTCCGCGCTTACCTTCACATACGAGCGGCCGCCTCCCGTCCGGCGTGTCCACGGCGTCCGCTACTTATCCTTTACAGGGCTTAAAAAGCTGGCGAGGCTTCGGCATTTGCGCTGACATCCCCTCATTCAGACCCAGTCCGCGGCAGACTGAAGCGACCAGACCACAGCACCTTACCGAGCGATGACGTCACGAGGAGGAGGAAGACTCCGCCTACCACACACACACACACTATCACTTATGACCGTCGCACAGCAATCACTCCTCAGTCGGTTTATAACACATCTACACACCGTACGGGTTTGTGGGTTGGAAAGTAAACCCACTGATGTCCACCAGACTAAAAGAGGATGATGAGACTGTCATGCAAACTGAGTGCGGCGGTGGTGGCCTTAACCCCCCAGCAGGACTATTTTCGGCGGTAACCCATTAAGCCCTACAGTGGCACCATCTGGTGAACTGCATGGAAGTTGCTCTGCTAGACTACTTTTAAACACCGCTTGCTGTCTTCGTATTTTTTCTGTCTCTTGTCTGTGTTCTTTTTTTTTTTTTAAATATATGAAATATCAACCCATAGAGTTCCTTTCCTATAAATACTGAATGTGCTCTTACTTTGCAAATCCATACACAAGACAATATTCATAAACATAATGAGCAGCAATGACAGTAAGAGACCTCTGTCTTGATTGTTCACAACTATGACACAGTTGCAGAAATGAATAATATACAGAAATAGAAAACAAGATAATGTAAAATATAAGATAAATGCAAAATAAAACAAAATGTTAAGAACTATTATGGACACAGGATAAAATCAACACTCACAATTCCCAGGCATCATGTTAATTGAAAAGTGATATATTAAATAAAGTTAATTCCATTTCCACAGTATGTGGTATCTCTGTTTCAGTGGCCCTTGTGTGTTGTATTCCTTTCACCATTCTGTAATGCTAAGCACCAAGTTAGAAGGCAGAAAGTACCATTTTATCCTGTCTTTGTTGTGAGCCAACCGGAGCGTGACTGACCTCCTAGCTGTGGAGTGGATGGATGCTCGCCCGGAAAGCATTCCAGCAATATGTGCTCGTGGTATGTAAAGAAAGAGAAGGCACTCAGAGAGCACATACGTACCTCTGGCAAGGCCCTATCTCGCAATGTTAAAGAAAGTGAAAAAGTAATCCAGAATCTGCATCCCGACCTGAATCACCTCCAAACGCTAATGGGTTCATCTGTCGCCTAAGAGCCACCGCTGGTGAAAATTTAATCAACATCTGTCAAGTAATTTTTTTTTTTTTTTAAGATTTAGTATACTTTATTGATCCCCAGAGGGGAAATTGAGGGTCATCCACCACCTGGCTGGATGAAGCAGCCATGATACGGCGCTATCCCTTAACCATTCACACACACATTCACACCTAGGGCCACTTTAGAGTCTCCAATTAACCTAACCTGCATGTTTTTGGCATGTGGGAGGAAACCGGAGAAATCCCGGAGTAAACCCACGCAAACAAGGGGAGAACATGCAAACTCCACACAGATCACTGTTGGTCGGGGGCTGGGATCGAACCCACGATCCCACGATCCCCACGATCCCCCGGCCAAGGGTAAACTGTGCTGCCGCAGTGCTAACCACTGCGCCACCGTGCAGCCCTTGTGTGTAATTCTGCAAACAAATAGACAGACAGGCAGACAGACTAACATTCAGCGTGACAGTGCCTTGGCAGAGGTATGTGTTATGTCCAGAAACTGGGATGATCAACAGAGAGTTGAGCTGTGCTGGAACTCGAACTTTATTACAACAAGTAATTAATGATACAGTACAGGCTGGTTACTGTGTAGTGAACGCTATATCGCTAAGAGTCGAGAGAGGCCTAAAATGGCTGACTGATGACGTCACCTTACGGCTGTGTCATCACATCGGTGCCCATTAACCCTTACGCTACAGTATACACTCTCTGCGTGCCCTCCAGATACCTCTGCCACAAAGGTAATCTTTTCATTGCAGTTTATGTGATGGCTAGCAGGATTACACAAAAACTACTGGAGGGAATTGAATGGAATTTAACAGAGGTGACCCTTGAGCTACCAATGAACCCATTAGAGTTTGGGGCAGATCCAAATCATGACGTATACTCCAGATCAAATTTTCACTTCTTTTATCACGGCCAAGGAGGTAATGTTTTTGTTGGTGTTTGTATGTCTGTTTTTTAGCAGTATTATGCAAAAACGACTGGACGGATTTGGATGAAATTTTCACCAGAGGTGGCCCTTGGCTAAACGACAAACCCATTACATTTTGGAGGTGATCCATGCATATCTCCACCAAGGCATCTATCTTGCAATGTACAGAGGGACAACAGTGCGGACAGACGAGCAAAGGAATGGACGGATGGACAAACGGACAGAGGGATAGACTAAAAGGGAGGGAGGGATGGATGGAGCTGCGGCAGAGGTACACCCTCTATGAAAAACATTGTGTGATAGGACTTTTAGATTTTTTACTAATATTGTGAAATATAATGGGCTGCTCAACCTGAAGATGCACAGGCACAGACAAATTATGATGCTCTGTTACGTGACAACGTTTAATCACATTTTAATCAATGGCAAACAGCCTTGGGGGAAGTATGGGCTTTCTAGGTGCCTTCTAGCTGCAAAATTTGATGTTATCAGGATAATGCCATGGGCTGATGGCACCAGCAAGGGTAGAGTACACCCTGGACAGATCACCAGTCCATCACAGGGCTAATACTGTCATGATCCTGAGCATGTGTGGGGACCGGGGTCAGTCTCCAGTTTTAGGTTTAGTCTTTTCCTGATTGTTTCTTTGTTTATTATGATCTTCTGCATTTGGTCTCTGTTTATTTATGAATTGTCTGCAGTCTTGGGGTTGTCCTTAGTCCTGTCAATTTATTGTGTGTCATTTTGTATTTATAATATTATTTACTTCTTGATGTTGTGTTATCTTATTCTTTTATTATTTTAGCTTCCGGTTTGTGCTTTTATTTTGACAGCGCTGTGCAGCTTCTGGCTGTCCAACTGTTTTGTGGGCTGCACAGCTGTCACTGATTATGTTACTTTCCTCACTCATGTACTCAGAATCAGAATCAGAATCAGATTTATTGCCATTGTTCATGTAGTACACAAACTAGGAATTTGTCTCGGTGCAATGCTGCAACATTAAACATGATAAAATAAAAGAAATAAACTATACATGCAATAAAGTGTAGAATAAGAGTGAGTAATACTGGTCAGCAGTTAAAATATATTAGCAAGCAGCAGATAATGTGGAGAACCATATAGTGCAGTCGGTAATGCAGGAAGAAAACAGTGATGATTGACATGAGTCTGGTTGAGCTGCTGTACATAGTGCACGAGAGTCAATAAGTCACTTAGTGTTCAGCAGTCTGATGGCAGAGGGGAAGAAGCTGTTCATGTGACGGGAGGTTTTAGTCTGGATGGACCGAAGTCTTCTACCTGAGGGGAGGGGGGCAAACAGTACGTGACCAGGGTGTGAGGGATCGGCTATGATCCGGCCAGCACGCCTCCGGGTCCTGGAGATGTACAGATCCTGGAGAGATGGGAGCTTGCAGCCGATCACCTTCTCAGCAGTGCGCACGATGCGCTGCAGCCTTAGTCTGTCCCTGGCAGTGGCTCCTGCGTACCACACGGTTATGGAGGTGGTGAGGATGGACTCGATGATGGCTGTGTAGAACTGCACTAACATCTTGGTGGGTAGCTTGAGCTTCCTCAGCTGCCGCAGGAAGAACATCCTCTGCTGGGCCTTTTTGATGAGGGAGCTGATGGTCGGCTCCCACTTGAGGTCCCTGGTGATGGTGGTGCCTAGGAAGCGGAAGGAATCAGCAGTGGTGATGGGAGAGCCTGTGAGGGTGAGGGGGGGCAGAGGGGTTGTGACTTTCCTGAAGTCCACAATCATCTCCACTGTCTTCAGAGCGTTCAGCTGCAGGTTGTTGTTGTTGCACCAGGATGCCAGCTGGGCCACCTCTCTCCTGTAGGCAGACTCGTCGCCGTTGGAGATGAGCCCGATGAGGGTGGTGTCGTCCGCAAACTTGATCAACTTGACAGACTGGTGGCTGGAGGTGCAGGAGTTGGTATAAAGGGAGAAGAGTAGGGGTGAAAGTACACAGCCCTGGGGTGATCCGGTGCTGATGCTAGCAGAGTCTGAGACAGTCTTTCCCAGCCGCACATGCTGCCTCCGGTCCGTCAGGAAGTCGGTGATCCACCTGCAGAGGGAGTCAGGCACGTTGAGCAGGGACAGCTTGTCTCGGAGCAGAGCGGGGCGGATGGTGTTGAATGCGGAGCTGAAGTCCACAAACAGGATCCTGGCGTAGGTTCCCGGGGAGTCCAGGTGCTGCAGGATGGAGTGGAGGGCCAGGTTGACTGCGTCGTCTACAGACCTGTTGGCTCGGTAGGCAAACTGCAGCGGGTCCAGGAGAGGGGTGGTGATGGACTTGAGGTGGGGCAGGACCAGGCGCTCAAAGGACTTCATGACTACAGAGGTGAGCGCTACAGGTCTGTAGTCATTAAGTCCAGTGATCCGTGGCTTCTTGGGGACAGGGATGATGGTGGAGGATTTGAGGCAGGACGGCACGTGGCATAGCTTAAGGGAGGTGTTAAAAATGTCTGTGAAGACAGGAGCCAGCTCTTTCGCACAGTGTCTCAGGGTGGAGGGAGACACGCCGTCCGGACCGGGGGCCTTGCGCGGGTTCAGTCTGGAGAACTGTTTGAGCACGTCCTGCTCACTGATGACAAGGGCAGGGGGGGAGGAGGGGCGGCCGCCTTTGATGAAGTAGGGATCGTGGAGGCTGTGGAGCTGGAGAGAGGGGGGGAGTTGGACACAGATGACGAGGTGTCAAAACGGGCATAGTGTTGGGACAGTCTTTGACAAAGGGCTTTGTCATCCTGACCTTTAGGAGCCTGAGGCCGATAATTGGTGATTTGCCTCAGTCCTCTCCACACAGAAGCCGAGTCATTAGCAGTGAACTGCTACTGGAGTCTCTCAGAATACACAGATTTAGCTCTCCTCAGCTCTCTGTTAAACCGATATTTAACCTCCCTGTAGCAGCCCCTGTCTCCACTTTTCAACGCTGCTTCCTTCTCCTTCCTGATCTGTCTGAGCTTAGCTGTGAACCAGGGCTTGTCATTAGAGTACCTCATCCTGGTGCGCGATGGAAGAATGCTCTCCTCACAAAAGTGGATATAAGAGTTCACAGTGTTCGTGTACTCATCCAGATCATGCGTGGCTCCTTTAAACATGCCCCAGTCAGTTATTTCCATGCACGTTTCCAGCTTCTCCTCAGCTTCACTGGTCCATTTCTTCGTAGTGCTCACAACAGGTTTAGTGAGCTTCAGTCTCTGTCTGTATGTGGGAATGAGGTGGACCATCATGTGATCAGATAATCCGAGCGCAGCGCGGGGAACAGCGCGATATGCGTCTTTCACTGTGGTGTAACAGTGATCCAGCGTGTTTATTCCTCTGGTGGGGCATTTAATAAACTGTTTGTAGCGGGGGAGATCGTGGCTCAGATTGCTCTGGTTAAAGTCGCCAACCACAATAACCAGAGAGTCTGGAAAAATCCGCTCCGTGTGTTGGATGTGATCCACGAGCACGCGCTGAGCTTCGCGCGTGTCCGCATCGGGAGGGACGTACACAGCGACGCATAACACCTGTTATGCATCAATGGTTGTCTCATTTCATTATTTAAGGGCACGACAACATTTCCCTGTTGTCATGTCCTACTGTTACCTTCCTCAGTAGCTTTCCACCAGGCGCTGATTGTTTTTGGGTTTGCCATTGAGGAGAACGGGAGCGCTCTGACCAGGTAATTTATTCCTTTCCCAAATTCCCTCAGCTGTGAGCCCTGCTTCTCTTCGGGTGTGCTCCGGTTGAATTTGGCTCTTTTCCCCGGCGTCCCCGAGCACCTCAGCCAGTATTTCTCTCCGGCTGTTCTCCTCCCTCCTGGTCGTGAGCCCCGCTCTCCTCCAGCACTTTCATCTCATTATATGTAAGTTTAGTGTTTCGTGTAGTGTTTGTCTTTTTGTTAATAAATGTACAAAACCACAGCGTGCATTTGGTGTCCTTCCATAGCAATTGAAAAGGGCATTATGACAGAAGGACACAACCATGTGTGGACACCAGCCACTGTGGGTTTTGCCTTTTTTTTTCTTTCCCTCCCGTATTGTATTTTTCCCTTCCATTGTTGTTATCGTCCGTTCTTTTGTAGTATGTCTGGCCGCACGGACTCTAGTATTGTTGGGCTGGATGAGGAGTGTTGGGTGAGCTGGTGGAGGATATCATCTCAGACATTTGCCTAACCCACACTCCCGAGAAGGGGCTGCAGGTTTGGGATAGCGAGACACAGGTAATAGAGGCGTACCCTAGCCTGTGGAGCTATCCAGAACTTATGGGTCTCCTTACCTCAGTTTTCACACTCAGCACCAGCTCTGCAGGCTGGGGGAAACCTCTTCCCCATCCACACTGTTATGTCTGACATTACCTTTGTAATGATGAGGCCAGGTAAACAATTGAACTCAGCTTTATTATATGTTGGTCACACAATACAGCCACCAGGCAGGGGCATTGGCAAAGAGGCTATAACATGGATGCCCCCTGGTATTTGTGGGGCGGTGCAGTGGCGAAAGAGGGAGTGGCCGCCACTACACTGCACTTCACAATAAAAGTATTTAAACCCAACATCACATTCCCCCCCCTGTAGAAAGTCCAAAACCACACATACAATTGAGACCCTCCCCGATTTAGGACCCAAATCACACACTAAGAAACTAAAACTGAAATCACTAAATGGCCTATCACATTCACACAACAAAATCTAAAACTAAGGAGGACGGGTGGACTACCATCCTACCCCACACGGCAAGGTGGATTATTCTGCCACCTGTAAAATAAATAAATAAAGTCCATTAATAACCTAAATTTACTGTCGTGTTCCTAAACTACTAAACAAAAACACCCAAGACCATAAAATTTCTGTTTGTTTTGGTTTTTTTTACATGCACAAACATATGAACACAAAAGAAGATGTTAAATTTACACTACTGTCCTTGGGCAGAAAAAGGTAGAACCAGCTTGGGGGGCCCAGGGCAGCCCCTCAGCAGGTGCGCCCCTAGAAGCAGCAGGCTCCCAGAATAGTGGCTGACCCCATGGACGAAAGCACCTCCCCTCATCACCACCAACCACTGCTCTCATCCAGCCCCGCCACCAGAAGCCTCTTCCCAGGCACACAGCAATTCGTTGGCATGCCTCACTGAATAGCTGGAAGTAAGTTGCGCTCAGCTTAGTCACAATGCGTAGGTTTTCCGCTGGCTGTCGTCTGACCCATACTCGCTGTGGACATCCCACTTCTCGAACTCGGACCAAGTCCATGACGCTAAGAGGGGTTCTGCTCAGCCTGATATGGTGCTGCTTGGCACGTGGTCTCTCTGTGCCTGTTGGTCTGGCCCCATCCTCTTATAAAGCTGTTGTAGCAGTTGCCATCAAAGCCGCCGATCCTCCATCCCTCTATGGCCAAGCTCCGAAGGAATCGGGGGCTAGCACATTGACATCACTTGCCAACACAGGTGCCTCGCCGCCACGCTTGGTACCTCCTATTACCATCTTCTGAGCACCGGCACTGAGACCCTCCTGCGCTGAACCTGGGTGAGGCTGGTCCTGCTTGACCGCCGTGGTGTCCGTTAGTTCTTCGTCCCACACAACCTCGTTCTCTACCACCGGAACTGAAGGATTCCACTGGTCACAATCAGACCATCCTTCCTCAGCGCCGTCTTTAATGGTGAAACCCAGTCCATAAAACAAGTCACAGCCCATGATGTTGTCACCTTGAGCCACCACGTGAAATGTGAAGTCCGCCATTGTTGCAGACTTGTACTGAACCATTAACTCCAACGTTCCAACTGTGCACAGCCTGCAACCTCCATAACCATAAAGTGCCACTGGGTTAGCTTTTATCCTGTAGTGGGGAAAAAAACTTCTTCACTGTGGCCCAATTCAGCATCAATCCCTCTGATCCCTCTGATGACCCCCTGTGTTGAACAGCAGTGGCACCTCCACACCATCTAGCTCCACTGCGCAGAACGCGTACCCGTTGGTACTCTGGGACACCGTGTGGATAGTTGTCGGGGACCGGTGGAGTGATTTCTTCCGTGGGCTCTCCGGCTCAGATACATGGCACACTCTAGCATAATGGTTCAAGCGTCCACACTTGCCACAATGCTTCCCTCTAGCCGGACATTCCTTAGCCTTGTATTGGTGCTTCGTGGACCCCCAACCCATGCACAGGGGTTTCCCCAGGGCAGACCTTCGGCTGACAGCGTTGATGTCCACGTTGTCGTCGGTCAAGCTATCCTCACTGTCAGGGTCCACTACTAATGCTGCAGCGGTAGGCTCCAGCTGCTGTTGTGACTGGCACCACTTTAGCTCCAAAGCTAGCTTGTCTGCGATCTCCACTTGGAGAGCTAGCTTGACAGCCCTGGCTAGCATTAGGTCACTTGGCGCCGTGAGTAGCCTAGTTCGTAAAGCAACACTGGTTGTGTGCTCCGCCAGTTGGTCACGTACCATTTCCACTTCCAATGGCCCAAAACAACACTTGCTAGCCAGCTGCCACAGGTCGACGACAAACTGGTGGACAGGCTTACCCACTCGCTGGTGTCGTTGTCGGAACCTAATTCTCTGGACGGTCATGGTGTTCGGGGTGTGAAAATGGCACGCTAGCAACTCGACTACATCCTCATACGAGTCCGAAGCCCCGAGTGTACACAGGATACGCTGGCCCTCAATCCCCAAATTATGCACCAGGAGTGCATGTGCCTTCAGTTTATCTAGCTCACTCAGGTCGAGTGCAGTGATGTAGTTTTGAAAGGCCGATAACCATCTTGGCCAGGGCACAGGCGGCTCGCCCGGGAGCTCCAGGAAGGGCCGAAATGGTGAAATACACACCTCCATGGTTTATTCTCATCGCTAAAATGTTATGTCTGAAATTACCTTTGTAATGATGAGGCCAGGTAAACAGTTGAATTCAGTTTTATATGTTGGTCACACAATGCAGCCACCAGGCAGGGGCATCGGCAAAGAGGCCGTAACATGGATGCCCCCTGGTCTTTATGGGGCGGTGCAGTGGAGGGGAGAGGAAGTGGCTGCCACTACATCGCACTTCACAATAAAAGTATTTAAACCAAACATCACACACACCTGTGCCAGTGAAGAAATGTCCCCGGGTACGGAAGCCTCGAGCCTGGCACCGTCATCCAGCTGCAGCCTCGGCTTTTCCTCCTGAACAGCGGCCCGCCGCCTGCCACATGGGATACCCAGCCCTCGTGCCCTCAGATGGTCCCAGCGTGGAGGAGCTGGAGGAGCACCAGCGGGTTTTGGCAGCAGAGAAGGAGCTTATTTTGGATAATAAGCCATGGCTCCTTCCTGAGTTTCTGCAGCAGCTGGAGGGTCCTTCACCAGGCAGAGCGGAGTCTTTGCATCCCCTGACTCTGGCACTCCACCCATCTCGCCAGATGACCTTCGCAGCTTCCGAGGGGACGTCATCTGATCCTACAGCAGTCACCACCAAGCCTGGGATTTAAGGCAAGTATCTTTTCCTTTATCAACATCTAATAAGGAATTATCTTGCCTTATTCCCAGTGATGAAGCTCAGCAGCACCCATCCAATCTGGCTGAGCTTTCACCATCTGCTGCTGTTACTTCATCCTCACCTGCTTCTCCCATGTCCTTCTTCAATTCCCCTGAGTGTCCGCCGGTCCTGGGAGGGAGCCGCCGGACAACGGAGAGGTCTGTGGTCCTGGAGAGGTCCATTCCAGCCCCACAGCCATATCCTGGACGGGAGGAGAGTGCTCCCTGTGGTCGGATACTTGAGCCAACGAGAGA
The DNA here is from genome assembly GCA_020510985.1 of Pholidichthys leucotaenia. NCBI lineage: Eukaryota > Metazoa > Chordata > Actinopteri > Cichliformes > Pholidichthyidae > Pholidichthys > Pholidichthys leucotaenia. The sequence goes on along the minus strand of CM035841.1, from coordinate 295,957,918 downwards.
GTGTCCCCTGGCTTCATTAGTGCAGGACTCAGTGCCACCGGTGAGGCAATCTTCAGCACCTACCACCACGCCGGAAGACCCACCAGCATGGGTTGTCATGCCTGGAGGTCCTTGGACTGCACCTACCATCATGCCTGCTGCAGGGGTTGCTGCAGTGGAGTGTTCGGAGTCCTGGATGGCAGTGGGGCTCGAGTCCAGGCAAGTACTCTGATTTCACACCTACAGATCATGAGAATTCTTGTCTGGCTCTTGGTGGGGGGAATCAGTTGCAGATGTTCTCTGCTCCTGAGTCCTCCTCACTGGGCTCCACTGCTGCCAGTGATTCTCCAGGGTTTTTATCTTCCACCCTGTTCAAGGTGCCTATGTCGGAGGTATAATGTTGGGCGAGCGAAGCCAAGATGCCCCTGCTGGATTCACCGGAGTCCTGGACGGCGGTGGAGCCTGAGCCAAGATAGGTGCTCTTTCCTGTCTCTAAATTATCAGTGTTAGAGAAATCTTGTCTTGCTCCTGGCAAGGAGAATCGGCTGCAGATGCCCTCTGCTCCTGAGTTCTTCTTGCCGGGCTCCACTGGCGCCGCTAACATTCCGGTGTTTTCTTCCTCTTCCCCGTCTGAGGTGGCCATGGCAGGGTTGGAGCTTCGGACGGAAAGAGCCGAGACGTCCCAGCCTGGATCGCCAGAGTCCTGGATGGTGATGGAGCTCGAAGTCAGGCAAGTTCTCTTTTTTGTTTTCACTTTATCTGCCTTAGAGAGATCTTGCCTGGCTCTTGGTAGGGAGGACTGGGTGCAACCGTCAGTTGCACCTGGGTCCTTCTCACTGGGCTCCACTGCTGCCGGTGACCCTGACCCGGTGTCTGTGTCCTCTTTGTCTGAGCCTTCTCCTAAGGTCACTTTGGGTCCTCCATCCTTGCCTGAGGTCCCCGCTGGTCCTCTACCTTCGCCTGAGGTCATTCCTCTCTGCCAGAGGTCTCCGTGGTTCCTTCCTCTCCACCAGAGGTTTCCATGGGTTCTTCTACTCTGCCTTCGTCTAGCTCCTCATTGATCGACCACCTTCTTTGCCAGATGTTTTCACAGGTCAGCTATTTCATCTCACCTGGGTTCCTCACGGGTCCGCCATCATCGCTGGAGGTCATCGTGGGTGCTACGCCACCATCCAAGGCCACCGTGGGTGCTACGCCTCCATCCGAGGTCACCGCAGGTGCTACGCCTCCGTCCGAGGTCACCGCGGGTGCTATGCCTCCGTCTGTCCGAGGTTACCGCGGGTGCGACACCTCCGTCCGAGGTCACCGCGGGTGCTGCACCTCAATCCGAGGTCACCGCGGATGCTATGCCTCCATCCGAGGTCACTGTGAGTGCTATGCCTCTGTCCGAGGCCACAGCGGGTGCTACGCCTCCGTCCAAGCCCACCGCGGGTGCTACGCCTCAGTCCGAGGTCTCCGTGGGTGCCACGCCTCCGTCCGAGGTCTCTGTGGGTGCCACACCTCCGTCCGAGGCCTCCGTGGGTGCTACATCTCAGCCTGAGGTCATTGAGGGGTCTCCGTTGTTGCTTGAGGACATCGGGAGCTCCCCGTCTTCCCCAGAGGTCCACGCTGGGCAGTCACTCCCCTCATCCGGCTCTCATGTCAATCAGCTATCATGGTTGGCAGTTCCTGCAGTCCGCTGTGGGCATGGGTTCCAGCTGCCACCTCCAGGGGGGTGCATTGTGCCCTGCAGTTCAGTGGCTCAGGGATGTTGGGAGACCACCTGACAGACTGTGCCATTGGGTCAGGTGGCTCATGAACTCTGGGAGGCCACCCGACAGGTTACATCATCTGCGCAGGTAGCTCAAGAACTCAGGGAGGCCACCGAACATATTCTACCTTGCGTTCCAGTGGTCGTGGAACTCTGGCAGGCTGCCCAAACTGCCTTAGCTACTATCTGGGGGGTGCTTGAGTTCTGTGCTACCATAGTTGTTGGTACCATATTTGTGGGTCATGAATGTTTTTTCTTGTTTTGTTTCAGTCCTTCTGTGCATGGGTTCCCCTCCTCCCACCCGAGTTGGGTTGTTTTTCTTGTTGGGGGGTCTTCTTTGTGGGGGGTTCTTTTCCTTTTTTGATATTGTCCTTGGGTGTCTGGGTTCCACCCCTTGGGGGGGGGGCTGTCATGATCCTGAGCATGTGTGTGGGCCGGGGTCAGTCTCCAGTTTTAGGTTTAGTCTTTTCCTGATTGTTTCTTTGTTTATTATGATCTTCTGCATTTGGTCTCTGTTTATGAATTGTCTGCAGTCTTAGGGTTGTCCTTAGTCTTGTCTACTTATTGTGTCATTTTGGATTTATAATATTATTTACTTCTTGAGGTTGTGTTGCCTTATTCTTGTATTATTTTAGTTTCCGGTTTGTGCTTTTTCTTTGACAGCGCTGTGCAGCTTCCGGCTGTCAATCTGTTTGGTGGGCTGGACACAGCTGTCACTGATTATGTTACTTTCCTCACTCATGTACTCAACACCTGTTATGCATCAATGATTGTCTCATTTCACTATTTAAGGGCACAACAACATTTCCCCATTGTCATGTCCTATTGTTACCTTCCTCAGTAGCTCTCCTCCAGGCACTGAGTGTTTTTGGGTTTACCATTGAGGAGAATGGGAATGCTCTAACCAGGTAATTTATTCCTTTCCCAAATTCCCTCAGCCGTGAGCCCTGCTTCTTTTCAGGTGTGCTCCAGCTGAAGCTGTCTCTTTTCCCCGGTGTCCCCGGGCACCTCAGCCAGTATTTCTCTCCATCTGTTCTCCTCCCTCCTGGTCGTGAGCCCCGCTCTCCTCCAGCACCTTTATCTCATTATATGTAAGTTTAGTGTTTCATGTAGTGTTTGTCTGTATGTTAACTAGTGCATACCTGTGCATGCCTGTGCATACCCATGCATGCCCATAGAAAGCAAGTGTAAGCAAGCATTTCTGCATGCCTGTAGAAAGGTACTGTTACCATGGCAACAATAACCATGGTGAAACCTGCCTTTGATCTTTGCTGTCATCACTCGTTCAATGACTGCCTTTGATCTTTGATGATGTCATAGCAAGTCCTATGATCGTGAGTGATGCCTGCCGGTGATCTTTGAAATGTCACAGCAAACCCTATGATCTTTTAGCGAGTCCTATTGACCATTTGCTGTGACGTCACACGTTTTTTTTACGCCGCCATATTGAACGGCGGAAGCGAGTGGACGGCGCATTCAGCAGCTGTTCAGCGTTGTACCAGATCGCGATTATTTAACCTGATTTCAACCTACGTCTTTGTTTTATTTATGTTGGCATTGAATTAGACTATGTTGTTTCACTGCTGTGCCTTTGGGTGTACAAATCGCCAGAAAAAGGGATCCAACTTGAAGTTTTACCGGCTCCCAGCTGAGGAAGACAGGCGCAGGAGGTGGGTGGCAGCGCTAAAGAGGAAAGATTGCATAGCCGCCTTACTCGCGGCTACGCAATCAACATTTTATGTGATGCACGCAATGAAATAACCTGAAAATTATATATACCGGTAACAATTAAATTTATTACTTAAGTCATGATATATTTTACATGCAATAGCTAAGCTAGTTGTACAACAAAGAAATATTATATTCTATTTGGCCAATACATTTTATTATTTTTAGTAAACCTCAGGTGATGATACAACCACAATCTACATGCCACACACACTTAGTTCTTCAGATTTTTCTGACTCCTTGAAATTGCTCTACAGTCTGGACAGCACCACTTTTTCTTTGGAACATTTCTCAACCTGAGACACTGTACATGGAACTGACCAATTTGACAAAAGCCAGACTCACAGGTTACAATAGATGCATCACCACAGGTTTTTCTGCAGTAGCAAATGACACTAGTACTATCACCTTTTGGGGTTTCTTTTGTCTTACAAGATATATGAAACAAATTTGGATTTTTTGTATACCATTTGGCGAGTAGTTCTGGTAAAATGACAGACCTGTGATATTTACCAACAAGTTGAACTTTCTCATTAAAAAAGAGGTCATCAAACTCAATTCTTTGAACATTACAACCTTTTTCAGTCCAGAGAACAAAGTCACAGTAAGAAAGTTCTGTGACACCCAGTTGAGCTTGGATTTGGTAGAAATATTTATGAGATGGTTTCAGCTTGATGTCGCCATCACTGTTGCTTGCACAAAACTGAGGGTCTTCCACCGCTTCCTCTAAAGCCTGATTCCTCTTACAGAAAGGACATTTCACCTCCACCAGACCCTCCCCACAGCAGCTACAGGAGACAAATCCATCCGGAGAGGCACCCATGAAGGGGAAGCGCTGACTGAGGACTAGTCCAGCATCACACACTAGTAGATCCTGGTGCTGAGAAGACCTGATTTCTTCATACTGGTCACGGGCCACTTTCTCATGGTCGCATCCCCATCTGTAAACAAATCGGCAAAATTATTGACAGAGTACAAAAAAAAATGTACCAGTATTCCTTAAAACCAATATAGAACTATTTTGTGAAAGAAATCTGAATATTTTACATAGCACAATGAAATGACAATTTTTTTTAGAATTATGTCTTCTTTACAATTTAAATGTAGTCAGTTTCCATGATCAACCAACTTAGGACTCAATGATTCAATACAGCACCAAAAGTAGTTTACAGTAAGTAGCTAAGCATAGCAGGATAAAAAGAGATGATTACCGGTAAAAAAAACAATTCAGGAATTGCATGCAGCCTTGGCGGAGGTTTGCGCTCTCCGAGTGCTTTTCTAGTCTCTTACTTTGTTGCTTTACTGGTAAAACTAACTGGGTAGCATATCTTGTTCAGCAGGCTTCTCGAAGGAGCGTCAAGATGAGTCTGTGCAGGCTTCTTTGAAGATGGATGCCGTTATTCTGCCAACTCGCTGCTGATGCCACCAATACACACTTGTTCTGCGATCTGGTAGTTTCTTCAACAAATTTTACCTGCAGAAGAAACAATGTCTTATATAACTAACCTAAATTTTTCCTGCATAGATATTATGACATACCCACATAATGATTATGTAGCATTAATAGACTGTTAAAGCACTTTAAAAGTTGTTATTTTTAGAAATAAATTTTAAAACATTTGCAGAAAAATTACCTGCTCAGGAGTGACTTTCAGAAGTTGGTGTACCTGTTCACATCATTCACAGCCTGCTCAAAGGTAAGCTGAAGACAATCAGGACTAAAACAGGGTATCCAGAGAAGCAGGACAATCATTGTGGGCCACCTGCAAATATAATTAGATGTTCTTTTCAACTGACATGTGTAGTTATACAGTTGTGGAACACTGCATATTTAGGTCTGTTCAATCAGTCTTCATTCATTTTCGATTATACATTAGACATGATGCCATTTTCATTCATCTAAAAAATCAAGGAAAAAAATTGTACCAAAGCTATTAACCTGTGGAAGTGTACTCCTGATTATAAGGCTCAACCAGAGATAGTATAGGCACACCGTTTGCCTGTCATTCTAGAAGTTTGATGCAGCCTTTGATACAATGCTTCGGTGATCATCATCTGATGGAGGGCAATGGGCTTGCTTTCCCTTTTTACGGGGAATATGTTTTTTTTTCTGCATTGACATCCGTTGTTTTGTTTTGGGTTTTGAAAAATCGATATCACGCAATGCAGCAAAAGGAAGCTTCAAGTTTGCTGTTGGTGTATTCCAGGCGCGGGGAACATCAGTGCAAGTCTGGCCTTGGGGACAGGCGGACAGCACACTCAACAGCAAACACACAGCTGCAACATGTGAACAAGTCTCTCCTAACCCTGCCATACAAGTACAGTGTGGAAGACAATATGGACACCATCTTGATTCATGATCACCCAGGGTTTCAGTGGGGGTCCGACATCTTCTGGAGTGATGTACCTGTAGTGGATAAATATTCTTATAATTAATATGTGGGTATGATGACTTTTTATCTGGATATAAGTCTTTCTTGGATAGACTGAAAATAAAATTTGTAAATATCTAATAGTGTGGGAGTTGTTTATCGAGTATTCTATTGATAAGAAAAGCTATTAAAATCCTTTTACAGAATATATAGATCTATAAAAATATTTTAATTATTTTTTAATTTTAATTGAGATACTATATATACCAGCTAATAATAATACTAATAATAATTGAATATTTTATAAAATTTTAATAATTTATCACTTAATAGATTCTATATAACATGGACAAATCTATACAGTAGGGGAGAGACTAGAGTCTGAATTTTGGAAAAAATAAAGGAAAAATACCTGAGCCGTCACGACATAGTGGACCGTTGAAGTGATGACTGGGGATATCAGCACATTTCTCACAAGCCCAGCAACAAAATAACTATAAGCGTCCAAACTTTTGTAGGCTTTCAGAGACTCTCCAGTGTACCTAGAACGGTTGTGTTGACCAGGTAGTTGTAGATGTCCATATAGCGTACGTCAGGTTTGGGGCAAAAAATCTATGAAACTGGTGATTTTTCAGCGACAAGTTGTAAGGGGTCCACGCCGGATAACACTGATATTTTCCATGTACCGGTCACGATGTTTTTTATCTAGTAGTTGCGCTACATCGGACAAAGCCGGCACATCTGACTGAACGGACGCCATGTTGAAACGCACTCACACAGCTCCCGACTTGCCGTCTGATATGGCGGAATCAACAAAAATCACGTGACGCGGGACGTCACTGGCAAATGGTCAATTAGTGAGTGATGCCTCCCTTTGATCTCATAGTGAGTCCTATGATCTTTTAATGTGTCCTATGGTCTATATGACGCTATTTAGACATCATGTAGAGATCATAGGAACATCATAGGCAATCCTATGATCTTTTAGTGAGTCCTATGGTCTATATGACATTATATAGACATCATGTAGACGCCACAGGAACATCATAGGACGTCATGTAGACATCATAGGCAGTCCTATGATCTTTTAGCGAGTCCAATGGTTGTGACACACAGACAGACAGACAGAGATTTCATATAGACATCATGTAGACATCATAGGAACATCATAGTGTCATGAACTGGGTTTGGACCTTTTCCAAACCCAGCTTCATGGTATTATGGCTGCATTTTCACCTGTCATATTGTTTATGCCTGTTGTCGGCCAGTTTATGTTTGGTGTCTCTTCTCCCATTTTGTGACAAGCAGCTGTCAGGAAGCCTTTCGGGGTTTGCCCGGCTCCCTGTCAGCTGACAGCCACGCCTCCTCCTCCTGCCAGTGTTTGACAGCTGTATACCATTATTGCCTGTGTTAACTACTCAGCTCACTCTCTCTCACACACACACACACACACACACACGCATGCACACATTCACACACACTGGTGTCCACTTAATTCAGCCCACACACTCACTCACACGCACACATTCACTCACACCTGGTGCTTACTCCGCTCAACACTCATCCATACATTCCTACACATACGCACTCACCCACTCACACCGGCATCACTCTGTTCCTTATGGTCTCGTGTTATTTAAGCTCTGTCTTCCCACTTGTGTTTTCTTGGATTATTGTATTGTCCTCTGCATTGTCCATCTGTATTGTCTTTCTGGATCGTCCACTGAGGATTGCCGCCTCGGACTGGCTCGGTTCCCGGCCCTGTGAGTACTGTTTGTTCCCCCCGCTTGCCAGTCACGTCTGGAAGCGCATTGGGTTATCTCTTCTGCTCCCCCCACTGATCAGTCTTGTCTGTAGCGCCTTGGGTTTCCTTTGTATGTACTCACCTGTGAGCTGAGGAACGTCCTGCATGTAATCCCAGTGATTCCTCATTGTACTACGTTTGCCTGTTTGTTTGCTTGAGCTGTATCATCACCTTTTTGTTCAATAAATGCACTAAACATCTCCTGCATTTGGGTTTCTGTCGAAATCATGACACATAGGACATCTTCTTTTTCTTCTTTTAGATTTGATTGGTGGTTGGCAACCAGCTTACAAGTGCATTACCACCATGTACTTCACTCTATATCATCACTCTATCTGGTCAGGAGCTGTAGTCCTTACCACCACATACTTCACTCAGTAAACATTGCTCTATGTATCAAAAGTCAGAATTCTTCTTTGTCTTCTTCACTCTATACATGAAGAGAACTGTTTAAATACCAACAATGGGCAGCAGTGGCTCAGGAGGTAGAGCAGGTTGTCCAATAATCACATGGTTGGCGGTTCGAATCCCGCTCTCCCCGGATAGCCTGCCGTTGTGTACCTGGGCAAGACACTTCACCTGTAATCGCTCCTGGTGGGTCTGGAAGCACCACGTTCGGTAGCATGCCGCCATCAGTGTGTGAATGGGTGGATAGCAGGATCTGTAAAGCGCTTTGGTCATCAAGAGATGAGAATAAAAGCGCTATATAAGTGAATGCCATTTACCAATTCTAATTGAACCAGAACATCTATTGGTCAGTTCATGAATAGACACCTGTTGTGAATTTTTGAAAATCTGTGCGTCCACATAGGACATGTAGACATCATAGGAACATCATAGGCAGTCCTATGATCTTTTAGCAAGTCCTATGATTGTGACACATAGACACACACACACAGACAACATCATGTAGACATTATAGGAACATCATATAATGTCTATAATGTATGTGTGTGTGTGTGTGTGTGTCACGACCATAGGACGTCTCACACACACACACACACACACACACACACACACACACACACACACACACACACACACACACACACACACACACAGAGATTTCTTGAATTATATATAGAGTGATAACTGTGCAAAACCACCATCTGGATTTTTGTCCTGACCAGATAGAGTGAAGTACGTGGCGGTAATGCACCTTTAAGCTGGTTGCCAACCGCCAATCAAATCTAAAAGAAGAAGAAGAACCACCATCTGTTGCCAACCGCCCAAGGACGAATAATTTTTTCACACATAAGGAGTTGTTCAGAACTCCTTATACAAAGATATACAACGATGATAATCAAGTCAGTGGCGGTAATGCACCTGTAAGCTAGTAGCCAACCGCCAATCAAATCTAAAAGAAGAACAAAACCACAGCGTACGTTTGGTGTCCTTCCATAGCCCTTGAAAAGGGCAGGTTATGACAAACACAGAGACAGACAGCCATCCACTGTCATATTCATACCTAAGGACAATTTAGACTCCCCAGTTGATGACAATTAATCTAACGTGTATGTCTTTGGTCTGTGGGAGGAAACCAAAGTGAAAACCCACATAGACATACGTGGTGGTAATGCACCTGTAGGCTGGTTGCCAGCCGCCAATCAAATCTAAAAAAGGAAGAAGAATAGTTGGTGGCAGTAGGACAGAGGACACAGTCTAGTCCAAGGACGGATAATTTTTTCACACATAAGGAGTTATTCAGAACTCCTCATGAGAGCTCCTTATATAAAGATACAGAGTGATGATAATCAAGTCAGTGGTGGTAATGCACCTGTGAGCTAGTTGCCAACCACTAATAGACTAATTAAAGTGGAATCAAGTTAGTGATAGACATCATGTAGACATGGAAATCTCACTGAAGAAGAAGAAGAAGAAGAAGAAGAAGAAGAAGAAGAAGAAGGTTGTTCAGAACTCCTTATAAGAACTTAATAGAAATGGCGAAAAACGTGATAGTCTGTCGGTAATGTTAAAATTTGTTGAAACAAGACTGCCAGGTAAGGTGTATATTGGCTACATGAGCTATGAAGTCAGACTTTACGTTCCTCCTCCACTCAGATGTTTCAAATGTCAAAAGTTTGGTCATGTTGCAACGATATGCAAAGGTAGACAACGATGTGCCAGATGCTCCCGTGAACATGAATATGGAAAGTGTGAAAGAGAAGCCAAGTTAAAGTGATGTAACTGCGGTGGTGAACATAGCTCTGTATATCGAGGTTGTGAAGCCAGCAAAAGAGCAGCAGAAATTCAGCAGATAGAAGTCTCCCATGGACTAACATATGCAGAAGCTGCGAAAAAGATGCCAGCTAAAAAAGTGGGAGTGGACTCGAACAGGGAAAGTGTGCAGACTTGCAGTGCATGCAGTAGAATTAAGGAAGATACTCTGGTTTTCAAGGAAAATAATTTTGTCTTATTTGTGGTAGATGTGATAAACTGCACTGTGCAGACTTCCAAGAAAACAGAAAAAATCAAAATAAGATAAGATAAGATATGATAAGATAAGATAAGCCTTTATTAGTCCCACAACGGGGAAATTCCAGGATTGCAACAGCACAGGGATAGCAACACTCAGAGCAACAATCAGAAGGCAAGAAAAAAACAAGCAAGCAAGAGCAGCTAATATACATATGTACATATTACTATAAAATATATATATACACACACACACAGACACACAGTGCAGAGCATTATAGCTGGATGGAATAAATATATGAATATATAAACACAGTGCAGAGCATTGTAGCTAGATGGAATAAATATGTAAATATATAAACACCCACAGTACGGAGCATTGCAGCTAGGGGGAATAAATATGTAAGTATATAAACACACACAGTGCGGAGCAATGTAGCTAGATGGAATAATATGTAGATATATAAAAACACAGTGCGGAGCATTGTAGCTAGATGGAATAAATATATAGATATATAAATATAAACACACCCAGTGCTGAGCATTGTAGCTAGATGGAATAAATATGTAAATATATAAACACACACAGTGCAGAGCATTGTTGCTAGATGGGATGAAACAGCATAACCATCTACTTAGTTATCCTACATGGTATCCTACAAGGGCTGCACGGTGGCGCAGTGGTTTAGCACTGTGGCAGCACAGTTTTACCCTCGGCCGGGGGATCGCGGGGATCATGAGATCGTGGGTTCGATCCCAGCCCCCAACCAACAGTGAGCTGTGTGGAGTTTGCATGTTCTCCCCGTGTTGCGCGGGTTTACTCCGGGATTTCTCCGGTTTCCTCCCGCACACCAAAAACATGTAGGTTTAGGGCGCTCGCGCACGCAGCGACCAGCAGCCGGTGGCTTGTCACCAGACTGCAAACCAAGTCTACCTACGGGTACAAATAAGTAACAAAAAAAAAAAAATAAAAAAAAAAAATAAAAAAATGGTATGATTACGTGCCCATACATATTCTCACCCTCCATAGCGACCGGTATTTTCCTAGTTGTATGCCGGAGGGGACCATTGTGTAAGTCAATTGCATCTTTTGCATTCAAAAAACTATTAGTTTGTTACGTCTTTTTGCTATCTCTGCGAGCAGCCCTGCTTAGGTTGTACAGTCTGACAGCCGTTGGTAGGAAGGACCTACGAAACCTCTCGGTTGTGCACCTGGGATGATGTAGTCTGCTGCTAAATGAGCTCCTCAGTGCATTCAGTATGTCCTGCATAGGGTGGAACTCGGACTCAAGCAGAGATGACAGTTTAGCCACCGTCCTTCTCTCTCCTATCTCCTCCACTGGATCAAGGCGCTGCCCCAGGACAGAGCTAGCTTTCTTAATCAGTTTGTTCAGTCTCTTCCTATCGGCTGCAGTAATGCCACTGCCCCAGCAGACCACTCCAAAAGTGATGGCTGATGCCACCACCGTGTCATAGAATGTCTTCAGCAGCGCCCCTTGTACACCAAAAGACCTGAGTCTCCTCAGCAGGAACAGCCTGCGCTGTCCCTTCTTGTAGAGTGCGTCAGTATTGTGTGACCAGTATAGTTTATTGTTCAGATGAACACCCAGGTACTTATAGGATGTCACCATCTCGATGTCTGTTCCCTGTATATTTACTGGTGCTGTGAGGGGCTGCCCATGCCTGCGGCAGTCCACCACCAGCTCCTTAGTTTTCCTTGCGTTGATCTGGAGGCAGTTCCGATGGCACCAGTCCACGAAGTCCTGGATAAGCCCTCTGTACTCAGCTTCATCTCCATTGGAGATGAGGCCAACGATCACAGAGTCATCAGAGAACTTCTGTAGATGGCAGTGTGTTGTGTTGTGTGAGAAGTCCGCAGTAATAAAGAGTGAACAGGAAGGGAGCCAGCAACCGTTCCCTGGGGGGGGCCCCCGTGCTACTGATGATCGTGTCGGACACACAGTCCCGGGTTCTCACAAACTGAGGCCGGTTCGTGAGGTAGTCCAGGATCCATGATGACAGGTGCTGGTCCACCCCCTGCTTCGCAGCAGCTTGTCCTTCAGGATCATCGGTTGGATGGTGTTGAAAGCACTGGAGAAGTCAAAGAACATGATCCTCACCATATTCCCGGGCTTCTCCTGGTGGGACAGAGAACGTGAAGGAGGAAGATCACCGCATCCTCCACCCCAATGCCATGCTGGTAGGCGAACTGGAGTGGATCCATCGCTGGTTCCACCAGGGGGCGGAGGTGAGCAAGGAGCAGTCTCTCCAGGGTCTTCATCAAGTGGGACGTCAAGGCCACTGGTCTGTAGCTGTTCAGGTCTTGGGGTGGGAAGTTTTTTGGTACAGGTACCACACAAGATGTTTTTCCACAGCTGTGGTACCCTCCCCAGCTTCAGGCTCATTATGAAATCATAAATAAATCATTATGAAAGCAGCAGAAAAATATCTTGGCATTAAGGGGCTACATTGGGAAGCAATTGAGTGCTTTGTTAAGTGGGGGATCTTTAAGTCAAAGACATCTGGGCTGGTGGATCAGCCGCCATCAAGTCTAAAGGAAGAAGAAGAAGAAGACTGAGATGAGCCGCAGATACGGACTACAGAGACCAGACACAAAGTAAAGAAGAAGAAGAACGTCACAAAGCTAGGAGGAAAATGTCACAAAGCTCTAAGGAAATGTCACAAAGCTATGAGGAAAACTTTATAAAGCTATGAGGAAAACGTCACAAAACTATGAGGAAGGTTGCCAACCGCCAATCAAATATAAAAGAAGAAGAAGACAGTCATAGACAGCAAAGGGAGCATAAACTCAGAGAAAATGCAAACTTAAAAAATGAAGTGAAAGAAGACATGACTGCTTTAGACCTCGAGCTCACAATGTCAGAGCTTAAGAGAGCTTTGCAAGATCGTGGATACACAGCTCCAGGATATGATCAGTTAAGCTATGCTATGTTCTGGCAGTTGCCTATGCAATCAATGCAACTGGTGCTGAAATTGTTTAACAGAATATGGAAGGAGGGGGTTATCCCAAGTGGGTGGAAGAAGGCTGTAATTTTACCATTTAATAAGCCAGGGAAAGCTCCAGCTCATCCAAGCAACTACAGGCCAATAGCATTAATGTCACACTTAGGGAAATGGATGGAGAAGGTGTTAGTTTATAGACTCTCATACGTACTAGAGCAAAAACGGTTAATAAACAACTATCGAACAACTATCGAATGGTTTTAGACGAGGAAGATCCAGTGGATGCTCTAGTTAGCGTAAGTAATGATATTGAAAAGACTCTCAAAATGAAAGAAGTAATGGTTATAGTTTATCTGGATATTGAAAAGGTTTATGACTCACTGTGGAGGGATGGACTTCTTATCAAATTGAATAAAATCGGTATTGGTGGTAGTGTAGAGAGAAATGAGCAGGCGAAGCAGTGAGCTGGATCAGCGTGGACTTTATTTCTCTCTACCCTCAAGTCAACAAGAATAAACCCAGGTCGCGGGGCATTTCTCTTTTATATGTTACATGCCTTGCCTAGCGACCTGGGGGTTCACACCACAATACACATTATCACAGTGCCTGTTGGCGCATTAACATACAGTCCTTCAGCACCATTAACATACAATCCTTTAGCGCCACTACCTCCGCTGTCCTGTCTCGACCTCCTGTTGGCTTCGCTCCTCCTGTGCCCTTCAGTGTGAGTGGAGAACGTGACGTCTAGCCCCCCCCCCCCCCCGAACACTCAGAATTGGCCTTAACCCGCATGTCCTGTGGGCTTCAGCCGACATCTGTAGCGGCTGTAGCGGGGGGACGCCGGCTCCGAGGCGTTGCTGTGCTGATGGGGCACTCCTGGAGGAGTGTCCATCTGTGGGGAGGCACTGGGTGGGGGGGGGACATCTTCATCATGCCGTTGTGCCTGAGCTGATGAGTCATTTACCTGGGGAGCTGTCAGTGGGGGTCGTCCGCGCCGAGGAGCTCAGGCCAACACCACCTGCTCGTCTGCTAATACGAACGCTGGCTTAAGCCTGTCTATGCAAACTGTTTCTCTGCATCACCCCAAGTCTAACTCGAAATGTTTAGCCCCAGGTTCCAACACTCTGAACGGGCCATTGTAGGGCGGGTGCAACAGAGTCCGGTGGGCATCGTGCCTGACAAACACGCATCCTTCAAAGTCCTTGGGACAAAAACTCGGGAAAAACAGTGGTGGGCTGGGCCCAGTACCGTCCCTGCCTCTGCTCTACATAGTGAAGGCGGGGATGGGACGGTGTTCGGCACGGGGTTGTCAGGCAAAAATTTACCAGGGAGCTGCAGCGGCTGGGAAAAAACAAGTTTTGCTGGGGAGGCAGCCAAATCCTCCTTCGGTGCAGAACGCAACCCTAACAGAACCTACGGCAACCGGTCCACCCAATTCTGCATCCGTAAGCGAAGCCCTGAGCGCTGCTTTTAAGCGACCTATGGAAATGCTCACATATCCCGTTGGCCTGGGAGTTGTACGCGGTCATGCGATGAATAGTGACGCCCAGGCTCCGGGCCATCGCGGACCAGAGGTTGGAAACAAATGCCAAAAAAGCGTGTGCGACTTCTGTAGACATGGTGGAAGCTAGCGACACCGCTTCGGGCCAGCGCATGGTGCGGTCCACCACTGTCAGGAAGTCCGCAAACCCCTGTGATGGCAGGAGGGGCCCCGCGAGGTCCACGTGAACGTGGTCAAACCTCTTAGCCAGGATGTGGAACGGCTCGAGGGGGGCCTTTGTGTGCCTGTGTGTCTTGGCTCGTTGGCATGCTACGCAGCCTGCAGCCCACTCTTTCACCTGTTTATGCAGGCGCGGCCAGACGAACTTTGCGCCTACCATTTTGACTGACGTGCACACTCCTGGGTGCACCAGGGAGGGAACCAAGTCAAAAACGCGGCGGAGCCAAGCGCATGGAACCACTGGGTGTGGGCGGCCTGTGGAAACATCACGGGGGGGGGGGGCGCCCATCTTGCAGTACTCTGCTCTCCAGTCTTAACCCTGTTGGTCCAGACTGGAGCGCGCAAACGTCCGTGTCGTTGACCTGCTCTGCGGCCATGGCTGTGTAATCTATCCCTACGTAGACTGGGGCCTCTAATGCACCTGAGAGGCAGTCTGACACCACGTTGAGTTTACTGGCCACATGCTGAATGTCGGTCGTAAACTCTGAGATTGCGGCCAGCTGTCTCTGCTGCCGGGCCGACCATGGTTCCGAAACCTTGGCCATAGCATACGTTAGGAGCTTGTGGTCTACAAACGCAGTGAAGCGGCACCCTTCCAGCCAGAACTGGAAGTGGCGTATGGCCAGGTGGAGAGCCAGTAACTCTCTGTCAAGCGTGCTGTATTTATCAGAATCAGAATAAAGTTTATTGCCAAGTACATTTACAAGCAAACAACAGGTAAACATACGAGGAATTTGACTTGACATTGGAAAACGCCTGATAGGTGTTATGCTCATTGTCGCGCAAATACCTGCTGATAAAGGCGAGTGGCTGCCAAGAACCGGCAACGCACTGCTCCATGACGGCCCCTATGGCTACATCCAATGTGTCGGTAGTGATCGCTATCTGAGCTGTCGGGTCTGGGTGCGCCAGAAGTGCAGCGTTCGCTAGGGCTGTTTTGGCATTGGAAAACGCCTGCTCCCACTCGGGGATCCAGTCAATGCTATCCACCGGTTTCTGTTTCTTAAGCGCGGCGTACAACAGCTGCATGAGCTGGGCTGCGCGGGGTAGGAAACGGTTGTAAAAGTTAACCATCCCTAAAAACTCCTGCAGTGCCCTGACCGTCTGAGGCTGGGGAAAATCTGCCACTGCGCGCACTTTGTCCGGTAAGGGCATTGTGCCCTCCGGTGAGATGCGGTGGCCCAAAAAGTCGATTACTGTAACCCCGAACTGGCACTTCGCTGGGTTGATGATTAACCCGTGCTCCTCCAACCCCTGGAAGACTGTCCTGAGGCGGGCTATGTGTTCGTCCTCAGACGCACTGGCCACCAGGATGTTGCCCAGGTAGACAAACACAAAAGGCAGATCGCACAGCACAGCATCCATCATGCGTTGGAAGGTCTGCACCGCGCCTTTTAACCCGAAAGGCATGCGTAGGAACTCAAAAAGACCGAACGGGGTTATTACTGCCATTTTGGGTATATCTTCTGCACGTATTGGGATCTGGTGGTACCTGCGGACCAGGGCCACCTTGGAAAAAATGCGTTCCCCGTTGAGGTGGATGGAAAAATCCTGAATATGGAGGACTGGGTAGCAATCATGCGCTGTGGCGTAGTTTAATCTGCGGAAATCGCCACATGGTTGCCATGATCCTTTGGCTTTAGGCATCATGTGTAGCGGGGACGCCCATGGGCTGTTTGAGCGCCTGATGATGCCCAACCTTTCCAAGTTGGTGAACTCCTCACGCGCACTGACCAGTTTAGCTGCGTCCAGGTGCCGAGGTCGTGTGAAAACGAGTGGCCCCGTGGTGGTAATGAAGTGCTCTACCCCGTGCTTAGTGACGGCCGCCGAAAACATCGGAACCGTGAGTGCTGGGAACTGGGTGAGTAGTGTGTGGAACTTACCCCCTGGAGCTGTGACGTTGGCCAGTGTTGTCGACCTGGCTCCTCGAGCTGTACGGGGCAGAGCATCAAAAGACATATTGTTAATCAGGCGTCTGTTAGCCACATCGACTAATAGCCCATGTGCATACAGGAAATCTGCACCCAAAATTGGAGCGTTACATGCCGCTATGACGAAGGACCATTGGTAGTTACGGCCATGCAAACATATGGTCAGTGTCCTCTCACCAAAAGTCTTAATGTTTGAGCCGTTTGCGGCTACGAACTCGGGGTTGCTACTTCCAGCCAGCCGGTCTGCGTAGAGTGGCAGGATGAGGCTCTTTTGGGAGCCGGAGTCCATGAGGAACCGTCTCCCCAAGCGTAAGTCCATCACATAGAGCAGCTTGCTCTATGTAGCAGCTACCGACTGCCGGTCCTGGCGTTTCCCGAGCGCTTGAACTGGCACGGTGGCACGCATCGCCGTTCATCTTCTCCAAAGTGGCAGTGGTAGAAGCAGAGCGTGCCCCTCCGGTGCTTCTTGGCCTCCGCAGCGGCCACCATCGATGGCTCCTGGCCCCCGCTGGCTGTCTCACAGGGTTCCAGCACCACTGCATTCACAGCGAAGGTTCTGGTTGCCAGGATAATCCGGTCTGCCTCTTGTGCCAGCGCCCGGTAGTTATATGTGGCCAGCAGCAATGAATTGGCAAGGATCACTCTGGCCGCTGTGGGGAGGTTCCGGAGGAAAAGGTGGGCAAACACAAACGGCTCGCCATCTGTGCCCATCAATGCCAACGTTTGCTCCATTAATTCGAACACCGACCCGTCTCCCAACTCGGAGCGCGTCAGGAGCCTTTCCACTCTTTCGCAGTCCAAGAGCGTTAGGTCAGCGCTGTCCTGAGAGCGTTATATTTGCAGTGGCCTGGGGGCCATCGGAGCAGGCTCGCCACCTGCTGTGTTGTGCGTGCGTCCAGCGCTGCAACCACGTAGTAGTACTTGGTGTCATCCGCTGTCACTCCACGGAGCGCGAACTGGGCCTAGATGTGGAGGAACCAAGCCGTCGGGTCATGCTTGACTGAAACGGCGCAAGCAGTGCTGGCGCTTCCAGTCCAGGCTGTCTCTGGGGTGTTTGCCTCGAATTCCATTCTACGTCAAAGGTCACCAGTGTAGACAGAAATGAGCAGGCGAGGCAGTGAGCTGGATGCAGCATGGACTTTATTTCTCTCTACCCTCAAGTCAACAAGAATAAACCCAGGTCGCGGGGCATCTCTCTTTTATATGTTACATGCCTTGCCTAGCGACCTGGGGGCTCACACCACAATACACATTATCACAATGCCTGTTGGCGCATTAACATACAGTCCTTCAGCACCATTAACATACAGTCCTTTAGCGCCTCTACCTCCGCTGTCCCATCTCGACCCCCCATCGGCTTCTTTCCTCCTGTGCCCTTCAGTGTGAGTGGAGAAAGTGACGTCTAGGTCCCCCACAGTAGAATGTATAATTGGATAATGGATTTTTTAACACACAGGACAATTAGGGTTAAAGTAGGATCAGAAGTTTCTAATGACTGCTCTCAGGGGAGTGTGATAAGCCCTGTTTTATTCAATATAATGATTAATGAGACATTTGAGGATCAAGAGGGATCCATCAAAACAGCACTATATGCAGATGATGGAGTCATATGGACGAGAGGAAGAAATGAGAAATTTATGTTAAAAAAAACCATCAGAAAAGCAATGGAGAAAGTGGAAAAGTGGTCATATGATTGGGGATTTAAATTTTCCAACAGTAAAACCTGCTATATGACTTTCACAAAAAATGCAGAACTGGTACAGAACCATTAACATTATATAATCAACCAATAGAGAAAGTCAGTGTGTTCAAATATCTAGGATTGTGGTTTGATAGTGCATACACATGGAGAGTTCATGTTGAAAATCTGGAGACAAAGTGCAAAAAAGTCTCATAAAGTCTCATAAAAGCTGTAGCTGGACACGAATGGGGTGCAGATAAACAGGCATTAATTGACATTTACAGAGCACTAATGCGTTTGACAATAGACTATGGATGCATGATTTATGGAGCAGCGGCAAAGACGACTCTGGAAAAAATAGAATGCAGGATAGAGCGCTTTGCCTGTGCATTGGAGCCATCAAAACAACACCAAACAATGCAGTCTTAATAGAAGCAGGAGAAATGCCAATGGATTTGAGAAGAGATAAACTTGCATTATCATATTGGGTCAAGCTGAAAGGAAGTGAGGAAGCGAATATTTCAAAAACAACATTACAAGACTGCTGGGAATATTCTACCTTCCAGGGACACGGGTTTGGGTGGACAACCGAAAGAAAAGCCAGAATTTATGGGCTACACATTATTGATATTGCTAACACCAGTCCAGTGAGTAATGTTCCCCCTTGGCTGTTTCCGGGAATAGAAGGAGACGCTAGTCTCCTAATGAGGAAAAAGGACTGGCATATGAGTGAAGTTTGTGTTAAAACAAACATTTACCTCAGGAACAATTACTATAACTTCTTACAGCTCTATACTGATGGTTTAAAGAACAAAGAGGGCTCTGTTGGAATTGGAGTATACATTCCAGAGTTTAAAGTGACCATCACAAAAAGTCTCTCCAACAATACATCTGTGCTTACAGCAGATATGATGGCAATAATTATTGCTTTGCAGTGGGTGGAGGAGGTCAGACCGGACCAGGTGGTGGTGTGCACGGAATCACTTGCAGCGTTAAAAACCATACAGACGCTAAAATCTACAAAGGAAGACTTGGTGATTGAGCTATATCACAGTTTATTTAGGGTACACAGGGGTGGTGGAGAAGTTCAGTTTTGTTGGGTTCCTGCACATGAAGGGTTGAAGGGGAATGACTGTGCAGACAAATTAGCAAAAAGCGCTCTTGGGAAAGACATAACTATACCATTGTCTCTTGGAAAAGGTGAAGGGAAAGCAGTAATCAAGAAAAAAGGACTTGAGCTATGGCAAAAAAGATGGGATGAAGATCATAAAAGTAGATCATATTACAAAATACAAAAATCTATTGCAATAAAGAATTGCATAACAACCAAAAGGAGGGAAGACATCATTATGGCAAGACTCAGACTGGATCACACAGGTTTAAATGGCACTTTATTCACCATGGGGAAAAGCGAAAGTGACAAATGTAAAGAATATGGAGTAAAAGAAAATGTCGAGCACATCTTATTACACTGTCACAAATGTGGAAATAAAAGACAGATAATGAAAAATGAAGTTTGAGAAGCCAGTAGGGAATGGGATTTAACTGGGATTCTGGGAACAGATGGAGATGGAGAGGCAATAAGAATCATGAGAAGGGCTCTTTTCTTTTTTTTAAATAACAGGCTTAAGTCATAGAATTTAGGAGTTGGGCTCAAATAATAATGTTACACACTCTTTTACAGTGGGTGGCGGTATGCACCTTTCAGTTGTTTGTGATCCACCAGTAACCTAGAGAAGAAGAAGAAGGCCAGTCAATAAGCATTCTTTGGGTTCCAGCCCATGTTGGAATAGAGGGTGATGA
Source organism: Pholidichthys leucotaenia (assembly GCA_020510985.1). Classification (NCBI taxonomy): domain Eukaryota; kingdom Metazoa; phylum Chordata; class Actinopteri; order Cichliformes; family Pholidichthyidae; genus Pholidichthys; species Pholidichthys leucotaenia. The sequence goes on along the minus strand of CM035841.1, from coordinate 295,937,771 downwards.
GGATGCGGACTTGTTAACGGGACAATCGTTGAAATTTGAGGCAGTGGATCTGGAGACCTCACTCAGTGGGGCAGAAGGCAAATCAATGATTGACAAGTGTATGGTGGAGGGGTGGCTAGAATATTGGGACTCAATAGATACAGGAAGATATCTTTATGACATTCAAAGGCGGGTGGTCTCTGGAGTGGGAGTTGGCGGAGACAGGAAGGAGGAGATACTCATTACCTGATTAAGAATAGGACATGCTACTTTGAGCCGGACGCTGCATAGAATGGGTGAACACCCAACTGGCAGCTGTGCACACTGTGGTTCTTCGAAAACAGTTAAGCACATTTTGTTGGAATGTCAGGGATGCCGGGAACAGGGGAGACATCTGGTTGCAGTGGTGGAAAGGGCTAACTTGGGTTTTGGTTTGGAAGACATGTTGGGGACCTCAGTCAAAGAGATGTATGTGGTTCTACTTGGATGTTTGAGTGCAGCTGGATTAATCAAAAGAATTTAGTTTTTCTTTTCCTGCCATTCTCTTGTCCACATTCTGGCCCGGTGGGTGGCGATGGTGCACCTGTGGGTTGGTTGCCAGCCAGCAATCAGATCTAGAAGAAGAAGACGAAGAGTGATATACAGTGGGGTAAAAAAGTATTTAGTCAGCCACCAATTGTGCAAGTTCTCCCACTTAAAAGATGAGAGAGGTCTCCAATTTTCATCATAGGTATACCTCAACCATGAGAGACAAAATAAGAAAAAAAAATCCAGAAAATCACATTGAAGGATTTTTAATGAATTAATTGGTAAATTCCTCGGTAAAATAAGTATTTGGTCGATAACAAAAGTTCATCTCAGTACTTTGTTATATACCCTTTGTTGGCAATGACAGAGGTCAAACGTTTTCTGTAAGCTTTCACAAGGTTTTCACACACTGTTGCTGGTATTTTGGCCCATTCCTCCATGCAGATCTCCTCTAGAGCAGTGATGTTTTGGGGCTGTCGCTGGGCAACACAGGCTTTCAACTCCCTCCAAAGATTTTCTATGGGGTTGAAATCTGGAGACTGGCTAGGCCACTCCAGGACCTTGAAATGCTTCTTACGAAGCCACTCCTTCATTGCCCGGGCGGTGTGTTTGGGATCATTGTCATGCTGAAAGACCCAGTCACGTTACATCTTCAATGCCCTTGCTGATGGAAGGAGGTTTTTACTCAAAATCTCACGATACATGGCCCCATTCATTCTTTCCTTTACATGGATCAGTCGTCCTGGTCCCTTTGCAGAAAAACAGCCCCAAAGTATGATGTTTTCACCCCCATGCTTCACAGTAGGTATGGTGTTCTTTCTCCTCCAAACATGACAAGTTGAGTTTTTACCAAAAAGTTCTATTTTGGTTTCATCTGACCATATGACATTCTCCCAATCCTCTTCTGGATCATTCAAATGCTCTCTAGCAAACTTCAGACGGGCCTGGACATGTACTGGCTTAAGCAGAGGGACACGTCTGGCACTGCAGGATTTGAGTCCCTGGTGGCGTAGTGTGTTACTGATGTAGCCTTTGTTACTTTGGTCCCAGCTCTCTGCAGGTCATTCACTAGGTCCCCCCATGTGGTTCTGGGATTTTTGCTCACCGTTCTCGTGATAATTTTGGACCCCACGGGGTGAGATCTTGCGTGGAGCCCCAGATCAAGGGAGATTATCAGTGGTCTTGTATGTCTTCATTTTCTAATAATTGTTCCCACAGTTGATTTCTTCACACCAAGCTGCTTACCTATTGCAGATATCAGTCTTCCCAGCCTGGTGCAGGTCTACAGTTTTGTTTCTGGTGTCCTTTGACAGCTCTTTGGTCTTGGCCATAGTGGAGTTTGGAGTCTGACTGTTTGAGGTTGTGGACAGGTGTCTTTTATACTGATAACGAGTTCAAACAGGTGCCATTAATACAGGTAATGAGTGGAGGACAGAGGAGCCTCTTAAAGAAGAAGTTACAGGTCTGTGAGAGCCAGAAATCTTACTTGTTTGTAGGTGACCAAATACTTATTTTACTGAGGAATTTACCAATTAATTCATTAAAAATCCTTCAATGTGATTTTCTGGATTTTTTTTCTCATTTTGTCTCTGATAGTTGAGGTATACCTGTGATGAAAATTGGAGACCTCTCTCATCTTTTAAGTGGGAGAACTTGCACAATGGTGGCTGACTAAATACTTTTTTGCCCCACTGTAAGTAGTGACATGGGTGACGACAACAAAACCTGGATGAATCCCAAAAAAGGAGGACCGGGAGCTCTTCAGCTGCTCCTAGGACACAGTCCAAGGATGGGTAATTTTTTCACACATAAGTTGTTCAGAACTCCTTATAAGAACTCCTTATACAAAGATATAGAGTGATGATAATCAAATCAGTGGTGGTAATGCACCTGTAGGCTGCTTGCCAACTGCCAATCAAATCTAAAAGAAGAAGAAGAAAAAAGACATATATGAGGGTGGCCGACATCTTGGGGGGTGGCGGTATGCCATGGAGGCAGCCATTCCTTGCATGAGGACAGAATTTTTTCACACATAAGGAGCTGTTTGGAACTCCTTATAGGGACTCCTTATACAAAGAACTGCGTGGACAAATCAAACAGACAGAACTACAGGTGCACATATGTAGGACACTGACAAAGATTTCTTGAAGGAAAAATCTAGAAAATCTAAAACCCCCGGGATTTCTCCGGTTTCCTCCCACATGCCAAAAACATGCAGGTTAGGTTAATTGGAGACTCTAAAGTGGCCCCAGGTGTGAATGTGTGTGTGAATGGTTAAGGGATAGCGCCGTATCGTGGCTGCTTCATCCGTCCAGGTGGTGGATGACCCTCAATTTCCCCTCTGGGGATCAATAAAGTATACTAAATCTAAAAAAAAAAAAAAATCTAGAAGAGATCAAGAAGTAGAGTGATGTATGTGGCAGTAATGGACGCATAAGCTGGTTGCCAACCGCCAATCAAATCTAAAAGGAGAAGAAGCCACGGCCAAGATGTGTAGAGTGATGATAAGAGTGAAGTGTTGATATAGAGTAAAGTATGAGGAGACAAAGAAGAGTGATGTCTGAAGATAGACTTGAGGTTCGACTGGACACAGCAATGATAGGACTACAGCTCCTGACCAGATGGAGTGATGATATAGAGTGAAGTACGTGGCGGTAATGCACCTGTAAGCTGGTTGCCAACCGCCAATCAAATCTAAAAGAAGAAGACATGGGGAGAACATGCAAACTCCACATAGAAAGGTGGCCGCTGGCCAGGGGTAGGATCGAACCCACGACCTTCTTGCCTGTGCTGCCACAGTGCTAACTGTAATTAATTACTTGATTTATTATTAAAAACTATACTCCACAGCCACTGTAATAGATACACTTTGCTATTACTGAGTTGGATCCTCAGAACTGCCTTCATCACCTTTATTCTCGGCTTTGAACTTCTGCGTCTCGTTCTTTTGAACATGTGTAAATGCATTAATTTGCTGCCATGTAATTTTCTTGATTAGGTATTTGCATTAAGAAGCAGTTGAACGGGTGTTCCTGTTTAAAGTGGTCGGTGAGTGCACTTGCATGAAACGCTTCATTTTGTTTTTGACATGGTTACGTGACCCAGTGGACAAGACACGGACTCAGAATTGATACAGTTAAGTTTATTAACAAGTATGGTGTTGGTGTGTGTGAGTGTAGGCTGGAACTGCCGGAGACAGAGCGGGACACCGTACGGCCTGGCAACCCTAGGAACACAGAGAAAGGAGATTACTGGAAGTCATGGCTGGAGGTAAACAGTTACACTGTGCTTACTGTGGGAGCAGATGGTAGCGGCTCAGGTTCAGCTTGGTGACTGCAGCCAGGGAGACCGTGTCCTTCTGTGGGTGGTGCGACTCCGGCAGGTGAGTGTCCAAGTGGAGTTGGTGAGGAGGGAGTGCGGGGGAAATCCGCCGTCGGGAGGATAGGAGGAGGATTCTGCCGCCACGGACACCGCCTGTGCACAGGGGATCTGAAGACAAAGGTACGTAGGAATTGGTGAGCTTACGTGGCCAGCTGGAGGGATTCTCTGGCGACGATGAAGCAGGCTTTGGCTGGAACTTCGGTAGACAGGAGGAATTGGTGATGAGCTCGTCAGGAGTGCTAAGAGTCATCTCTGCACCGCCGTGACGGGCCGCGCAGAAGATATAGGCCAGGCGTAATAAGGACCAGGTGTGCGCGCAGCTGGGAATGACGAGCAGACCAGACCACCACATGTTGGACCAAAACGTCAGCTGTCTCCTTAGCAGTAGGCAGCCCTGGAAGGGGAACAAAATGAGCCGCCTTAGAGAACCTGTCCACCAAGGTGAGTACTACCATGTGGTTGTTGGAAGGAGGGAGGCCAGTGACGAAGTCCAAGGCCACATGAGACCAGGGCCTGCCAGGAAACCGGGAGGGGGTGGAGCAGCCCAGCTGGCGGGGACGATGGGGACTTACCGGTGGCACATAGGGACAGGAACGGACGTATTCCCCGATGCCCTTCTGCAGAGAGGGCCACCAGAAAGAACGTTGCAACAGCTCCATTCGTCGCCTCCCTGGGTGGCAGGCGAACTTGGAGGAGTGAGCCCAGTGGATGACGTCACCCCCGGACAGCCGATGGAACGAAACATCTTACCCGTTGGCCCCCCCGCCCGGGTCCACCTCCGTCTCTTAGCCTTCCTAACCTTTTCCTTAATCCCCCACGAGAGGACGCCCACGGACACAGGAGGCAGGAAGGACGGGATGATCTTCAGGCTCTACAGGATCCGTGGTGAATTGCCTGGAGAGGGCGTCCGGCTTGGTATTTTTGGACCCAGGACGGTACGTGAAGGTGAAGTCAAACCGACCAAAAAACAAGGACCAGCGGGCCTGGCGGGCATTTAAGCGCTTGGCCGTCCGGAGGTCGGACGTAATGAGGACCAGGTGTGCGTGCAGCTGGGAATGACGAGCAGACCAGACCATGACAGTTTTATTTTAGTGTATTTTCATCAAGAACATCTTTGCATTTTTACACGGAAAAGAGTCAGTTTTTTTTATTTTCTGACACAAATAAGTCAGAATTAGCGTGAATTTATATTTGAAATGTTTCTAAAATACGTTTTAATAAGTGAGGATCTTAAATACGCTTCTATAATCTTGTTAAAGATTTTTAACATTTCACCCAAGATATTTTACTGAAAACAAAGAAACAAAAAGAAATGTTAAACATTACGAACCTGGAACATCTTAAATGTTCTTAACCATTATTCTGATTCTCCACAATATACAGATGCTAACAAATGTCTCTCTGAAATGAATTTACGTATATTATATTAATCTTGTTATTGTGGAACTATATTTCCCATGTCTCCTCGGCGATGACGTAAAAGGCATGCGACGGCTGCCCGTTTCCATGGAGTCGACGGAAGCTTGTGACGGCTGGCTAGTTAGCTCTTTAGCTTCTTTGTGGTCAGATTTTCTGTGAGAATGTCATCCAGCCTCCACGATCGAGAGACTCTGTTCTCGTTTGAACTCTTGGTGGATTACATCCGCGTCGACTCCGTCTGTAACGTCTCAGAGGAGCTGGCTCTCGGAGTGAGACTGCTAGACTTCCCCACGCTGCTAATTCATCAGCCTCAGCCCGGCATTAACCGGCCCGGAGAGAGACGTGGATCTGAGAAGGAGTATATCTTTAACAGAGGCAAGTCGTGTTTCTTCAAAATGAATTTCAACTCCCTGCACGTCCAGCTGCACAGCACCCCTCTGTATGCCATGGTGCTGGATGTGAAAGAGGAAATCCCCAGATTGGTGGGCTCCTGCCTGATATCTCTGGCCAAAGCCATGGACAGAATCACTAAGGACGTGGCTGAAGGCGGAGTTTTTATCCCATCTTCTCACACAGAAAGGGGGCTGGTTGGTGTGTGCAACCTGGCGGGGGAGAGAATTGGAGCCGTGTCCCTGAGCTATAAACTGTTGTGCCTAGGAGCAAGTTTACTGCCACACATCACAGAGAGGGAGCAGGCAACCGGAGGAGAGCGTGCGCGAGAACATGTCAAGGAGGAGGACAGATCTATGGAACTGATGCCTCTCAATTCTGAAAATGACTGTCTGCCAATACCAAGCAGAGGAGAAGGAAATGTGAAAAACCTCCAAAATGAGGATAAGAGGGATGATGAAGAGGATGATGCTGAAAGCCATTTTCAGGAGGATTTAGCTTTTTTCTGCCCCCCTCATCTTTACTACAGCAGTTCTGCAAAGGAAACGCACAATAACAAAGGAGAAGATTACAAGCTGTCAAATCTAGACCCAGAACCTTTTTTATTTGAAGACCCGTCATCTGAGGATGAAAACAAAGTCGCTGTTCCAAATTCTGTGAGGAAAAACCTTAAAGTCAGACAGGAGGCTGTAAAGTCAGGCAGCCAAGAAACAAACGTAGAGACTACAAATGTCCTAAGAGAAGCCTTGAGACGGCTTCCTCTTCTAAACGCTCTTCTGGCTGAACTGTCACAACTGAATGGAAACCAGTCGTCCTCTTCTCCTCCCAGTTCAGACTGGATTTACAGGCCCGCTCCTGCTGTTCCTTCTACTGCAGAGGGAAGCACGCCACAAAAGGCGCAAACCAAATCATTGCAGAAAGCCAGTCCCCGTCTAGAACATTTACACCCCCCAAGAAACTGTTCGACACCAACTGTTAGGCCTTCATCACTAAAAATAAAAGACACGAATGAGGAGGGGTTGACTGGGGGTAAAAATTTCCCCCAGACTCCCAAGACGAAGCTTGTATATGGAACGACTAAAACGTTTAATCTAAGACTGAAGCGAATTTCACCTCTCAAAGTACAGCATCGTGAATGTGTGGCATTAACACGGAGGGAAGCCCAGTCAGGTATGCTCAGAGAAAAGACAAAATCAAGGAATAAACCTCTGAAAAACAGAAGTAGAAAGTTAGTTTTAAACCAGAGCGCCTCCAACCTGAATGAAAATATAGAGACAGCAATCCAGACCATCACATTGGACTCTGCTCTGCAAGAAACAGTCACACTAAAATACAAGAACCAGCATGGGGGAAATCATTATAAACAAGGTAGAGAGGCTCAGAGAATTTCTGATTCTGTTTCTGAAAGAGACTTGAAATTTATTCACATCCCCAGAGTGGATACTGACAGTGGTCCCCAGCGTAAAGACAAGAGACCGTATCGCAGCGAATCAGATCAGTCACAGTCACAATCTGACAGGTGCACAGATAAAGTGGAATCTTCAGTGAGCAGCAGACGCCGCAGCCCAAACTCTTCATTTTCGGACTCCAGCGGGGCGAGAAACGAGGAAGCAGACTATGCTGATGACTTTAACAGCCTGGAACCCAGTGATGCATATTCTCCTGATCTCCTGAGCAGCCCGGAGCCTTCCAGAGCCAAGACTCCACAGTCTCCCATTCACCCCAAATTTGGCGACTCTGACTCGGGATCGGAGGGTGTTCAGAAGAGAGCGGCCATCCTCCCCGTGCCTGTCAAAGCTGCTGGATCTCCACAGCGTGCTCTCATGGGTACACACGTCATCCGGCCTCGAACCCACAGCCCAGCCCTTAGCTTTTCCTCCAGCGACGGTGACAGAGATGAATCGGCTTCTGCCTCCTTACAGACTGTACGCTCTCAGAAACAGATGGCTCAGGGTAGCAGAGGGGGGCTGAGCTCAGGCTCTGAAAGTGTTGTGCCATCAAGAAGTCAAAGGAGCGATTCAACCCAGAGCAGCATCCCTGCCCAAGGACTTTCTTCAGGATCATTATCCTCCTTTGAACCTCAGGAGCCAGAGGAGCTGGAGGACAAACTAGGATCTTTGGATTTCAGAGAGGAGTATAAGCATATCTCTGAGCTAGTCGCCAGTAAACTCCCGGGGTACACTATTTAGAGACAATACTGTGTGCATACACCTTGCTTGCCCATGTGAAACGTGCTGTAAGAGAAATGCTCTTTAAATGCAAGTAAATGGCTAACTTGTTTTTTATTGTTTGAAATAAAGATTATAGTTATTTAAATTGAATTGTTTTCAATTGAAAATATTTATATAAAGTATGTGGTAGATAAGTGGACTGTAAGCCTTTTGGTGATATACAGTTGAAACCAGAAGTTTCCATACACTGGGAAAAAGGTCACATCATCTTTTTTTTTCACTGTCTGGCATTAAATCATTAAATCAGACTACACTGTCTGTGCTTTAGGTCAGATAGGATGACCAAAATTATTTTTATTTACTAAATCATTTTTAGATTTGCTAAATAATTTTTGTATTTACTAAATATTTTTTATATTTGCTAAATATTTTTTTTAGAGATTTTTTTAATTACCTTTTTTTTCAAAGTCAGAAGTTTACATACACTAAGATTACTTTGCCTTTAAAAATTTTGAAAAATCCAGATGATGACATCATGGCTTTGGATGCTTCTGATAGGTTAACTGATTGCGAGTTAACTGGAGGCACACCTGTGGATGTATTTTAAGGCACACTTCGAACACACTGCTTCCTTGTGTGACATGGGAAAATCAAAAGAAATTAGCCAAGATATTAGGAAGAAAACTGCGGACTTCCGCATCCTTGAGTACAATTTCTAGATGCCTGAAGGTTCCATGTTCTGTTCACTGTATGCAAGAATAAACACCATGGAAATGTCCAGTCATCATCCGGGTGGGAGGCAGGGGGGCTGAAAAGTTCATAGTGGTCAAATTTGACCAAATGTGGTTTATTGTTCAACCGCAGGGATCCGAGCGTTGCAACACTGATGGAAGAAGTGTGTGGACTGAAGGAGAGACTATGTTGAAAAATAAACCACATTTGGTCAAATTTGGCCACTATGAACTTTTCAGCCCCCCCATACTGCTCAGGAAGAAAATAGGTTCTGTGTCCCAGAGATGAATGTGTTTTGGTGCAAAATGTGTGTATCAACTCCACAACAAAAGCAAAAGAGCTTGTGAAGATGCTAGCTGAAGTTGGTAAAAGAGTGTCAATATCCACAGTGAAACGAGTTCTGTACCAACATGGGCTGAAAGGCCACTCAGCAAAGAAGAAGCCATTACTCCAAAAGCTACATAAAAAACAAACAAACCAGAATATAGTTTGCAAATGCACACAAGGACAAAGACCTTAATTTTTGAAGACAAACCACAGGGTGGTTTGATGAAACTAAAATTGAACTGTTTGGCCAAAATTACCATTATTACATTTGCAGGAAAAAGAGGGTAGCTTGCAAACCTGAGAACACCATCCCAAATGTGAAGTCCAGGGATGGCAGCATCATGTTGTGGGGTGTTTTGCTGCGAGAGAGACTGATACACTTCACAAAATAGATGGAATCATGAGGAAAGAACAATTTGTGGAAATAATGAAGCAACATCTCAAGACATCAGCCAAGAAGTTAAAGCTTGGACACAAAAGGTTCTTCCAAATGGACAATGACCCTAAGCATACTGCCAAATTAGTTTATATATACAGTATACTATATATGTATATAGTATATAGTATATATATATGTATATAGTATATAGTATATAGTATAGTTAAAAAAAATATGTGTGTGTGTGTGTGTTAATATTTATACTAGTCAAACACCTCACTAAACAGCAAAATTACAATGTTAGTGTACCTCCAATTAACCTTGCATTAAGAATTTGGTATTGCTATGGACTACAAAATGCAGAAATGCATGCAAGAAAAATAGAAGCTGGACTGCAGAGAGAGAGAGAAAATATTACATTGTTGTTTCTCTTTGTATTATGCATTATCATGAAATAAGATTATCATTATCATGAAATATATTTCATGATAATGATAATGGTAATGTTAGTATACTAACAGTTTTAGTGACTGAGACAATATCAACTCATCAGATATCTCATTAGTATCCTTTCAGAAACTGAGTGTAGGAGTCAGGTCTCTGTTTTCTCAATTTACATCTAAAAATTTTTACAAGAGCTAAAAAAATCTGTTTTTGAGAGTTCTTCCATTAATTTCCCCCCATTGTATTAGGTCAAGGTCACGTTTATTTATATACCACATCTACAACAGCATGCACTGCCCAAAGTGCTGTACATGATGGAATAAAAGCATACTAATAGATAGAAATAAAAGCAAAAACAATACATTAACGCAGTTACAAATTAAATATTAGATAAATAAATATTAGACATAATACCAAAAATTACACATAATAACAGATTTTAACATTTTATTTAACATTTAATATTTTTCAATGCATGTTCTCTTTGCTCGTAAATAAACCATAAATCATAATGGGGAAAAACAAAAGACAAACGCCAGACGTTTATGTACACTGCGCATGCGTCAACTCGGTGTTTACGGAAGTGATTGAAGCGGCATGTTTGATGGTGTAAACCGAAATGTTGAAGCACGTTTTCCTGACAGGACCTCCAGGTAACCGGTAACACCGAGAATACATAGGGATTTTAACACGATAATCTCTGTAAAACCACGGCAGTCAGTCAGCTGTATTAAGATGTTGAGATGCTAGGTGAAGGTTTGCAAATCTCAAATTAGACTCTAGGTTAGGAAGTATTTTTCCACACAACGCGTCATTGACCATTAGAATGGATTACCTCCTCACGTGGTACTGTAGGATCTCAAACACGAGCGCCCGTGATAGAGAATGAACAAGGTCTGGATATGGACAATTTACTAGATATGGACAATTTACTAGCTTACGCTATCCGCGCTAAGTCCATACCCTAACCAACTTATTAACTAATATAGAATCCTGAGTGAGGATAAAAACTAATCATTAACGAAAGTTGTCTTGTTAAAGCTGCTTATGCTCTGGTGATTTTTAATTTGTGCTTTTAGGGGTTCATATTGTGGCAGAGGCAGCTATCATTTATTCATTCATTGTGGCAGCTGCTCTCACTTTTTTCTTTTGTTTTATTACAATTTTCTGTTTATAGATGTTTTGTTTTCCAAGTTATAGCTCATATTTATAAGAAAGCATTATGCTAACCTTTTAAAACAAAGTTCTGATTTTTATTATTATCAGAGGTGTGTAGATTTGCCAGAAATTATACTCAAGTAAAAGTAGCGTTACTGTATGTTAGTTATTCAAGTACAAGTAAGAATAGACGACAAAAATTACTCGAGTAGTGACTGACTTTTATCTCGCCAATTTGAAGTTTTCCTATTGAATTTGTGACTGTTCTGTCTCTGTTTTTCCCAAGAGATGTGACTTATTACTCATAGATTTAATGCTTTCCCCTAGTGAATTATAAACTTTATTGCAGAAATTTGCATCTTTTTACTAATACATTTGCAACTTGTCATAAATTTGTTTGTTTTTTTCCCTGCAGAATTTGTGACTTTTCTCGTGTATTTGAGATTAAATTTTTGAGGTTTTGATTATAAATTTCAGATGATTTTTATAATAAGATTAACATTTTTCTTTTTTAAAATTTGTGATTTTTTTCTGATACTATACATACAGTAGACTTACTGAACATAGACTGCTGTTGTTGTTTTTTATCATTATTCCTTCTTTTCTTATATATTGCACACGCCACTAAGAGAGAGAGAAACAGCATTTCAATTCTCCAGTATGTCCTGTACGTTAGAAGTGTTGACAAATAAAAATCTTTGAATCTTTTTCCTTCGCCACTGAGCTAGGATAGATGTGCATTGATTACAACGAAATAAGAATTACAAAAAATACTAAAAATAACTCAATATTGACTCATTTCTTGTACTAACAAGTTATTACAGTATAAATAAAGTAATTTTAAACCAGTTTTAAAATCTGTGAAATCATAAGTAACTTAAAAAGTACCACTAAATGTACCTGAAATATGTTTATTTCAAAGCTACAGTTGTTTTTCCACTAAGATCAAATAGTATCCTGTAATAAAGTTATTTGGCAAAGTACAGTTTTGTGAAAATATTTGTTTGTAAACTAGTTTCTAGTTACTACATACCTCTGATCTTTATGCACTGTATAATAGAATGTTTTAATACACATGATGTTACCGATATTCTATCCTGGTCTAGTTGGTAGAGCATCCGCTCCACAGCCAGGAGATTGTGGGTTCAAGTCCAGACCGGGTCATACCAAAAAACATATAAAAATGGTACTTCCTGCCTTCTAGCTTGGTGCTCAGCATAGTAGAATAGAGGAAGGAAAGCTTGTTACTTAGCCACAAGGTTACTCCCTGTGCCAGTCCCAAGCCTGGATAAATGGGCAGGGTTGCATCAGGAAGGCCATCTGGTGTAAAAATCCTTGCCAGATTGACATGTGGATCATCGCGATACAGGTGACGGTATGCTGTAGTGACCCTGAAAGGGAGCAGCTGAAAGAGAAAGAAGAAGATGATTACCAATATTCTATCCTGTCTATAAAACCCAGTGGTGATGCAGTAGTTTCTCTTTTGTTTTGTTTTTAGGTGTGGGGAAAACCACTCTGGTCCAGAAAGCCTGTGAGGCTCTGGTGTCATCAGGAGTGGAAGTTGAAGGCTTTTACACTGAGGAGGTCAGGGAGGGAGGCCGGAGAGTCGGCTTTGATGTGGTCACAGTGACAGGGGAGAGGGGCCACCTGTCCAGAATCAGGTAGCAGCACCTTCATCCAAATGAAACATCCAGCTCTCCTTTATCACTTAGTTTTGACTCACTTCATTCTAACCTACAGAGACAGTGCGGGTGCACCTCACGGCAGACGGGAGTACACAGTTGGGCAGTATGTGGTCGACCTGCCTTCCTTTGAGAATCTGGCTCTCCCCCTCTTCAGAAATGTAAGATCACAACAAAAACCTTTAAAGTCACTCCCATCAAATTACAACACTCCCTTTTCTCCCCAACTGAAATCATCAAAACCTTTGATTCTCCCATAATTGATGGAATAATTGGAAGCTTGCAAACACATAAATTCCAGAGTGACATTTTTAGTGTGCATGGTGCCGTCTGGCTGTCACTGACCGTGATTAATCCAGCTTGTAAAGTGAGCCAGGGGTAACGCCTACACACGCACTCTAAAGGAAGAAGTCTATACAGTGGGGCAAAAAAGTATTTAGTCAGCCACCAATTGTGCAAGTTCTCCCACTTAAAAGATGAGAGAGGTCTCCAATTTTCATCATAGGTATACCTCAACTATGAGAGACAAAATTAGAAAAAAAAAATCCAGAAAATCACATTGAAGGATTTTTAATGAATTAATTGGTAAATTCCTTGGTAAAATAAGTATTTGGTCACCTACAGACAAGCAAGATTTCTGGCTCTCACAGACCTGTAACTTCTTCTTTAAGAGGCTCCTCTGTCCTCCTCTCGTTACCTGTATTAATGGCACCTGTTTGAACTTGTTATCAGTATAAAAGACACCTGTCCACAACCTCAAACAGTCAGACTCCAAACTCCACTATGGCCAAGACCAAAGAGCTGTCAAAGGACACCAGAAACAAAATTGTAGACCTGCACCAGGCTGGGAAGACTGAATCTGCAATAGGTAAGCAGCTTGGTGTGAAGAAATCAACTGTGGGAGCAATTATTAGAAAATGGAAGACATACAAGACCACTGATAATCTCCCTCGATCTGGGGCTCCACGCAAGATCTCACCCCGTGAGGTCAAAATGATCACGAGAACGGTGAGCAAAAATCCCAGAACCACACGGGGGGACCTAGTGAATGATCTGCAGAGAGCTGGGACAAAAGTAACAAAGGCTACATCAATAACACACTACGCCGCCAGGGACTCACATCCTGCAGTGCCAGACGTGTCCCCCTGCTTAAGCCAGTACATGTCCAGGCCCATCTGAAGTTTGCTAGAGAGCATTTGGATGATCCAGAAGAGGATTGGGAGAATGTTTTATGGTCAGATGAAACCAAAATAGAACTGTATTGTAAAAACTCAACTTGTCGTGTTTGGAGGCGAAAGAACACCATACCTACTGTGAAGCATGGGGGTGAAAACATCATGCTTTGGGGCTGTTTTTCTGCAAAGGGACCAGGACGACTGATCCGTGTAAAGGAAAGAATGAATGAGGCCATGTATCGTGAGATTCTGAGTGAAAACCTCCTTCCATCAGCAAGGACATTGAAGATGAAACGTGGCTGGGTCTTTCAGCATGACAATGATCCCAAACACACCACCCGGGCAACGAAGGAGTGGCTTCGTAAGAAGCATTTCAAGGTCCTGGAGTGGCCTAGCCAGTCTCCACATCTCAACCCCATAGAAAATCTTTGGAGGGAGTTGAAAGTCCGTGTTGCCCAGCGACAGCCCCTAAACATCACTGCTCTAGAGGAGATCTGCATGGAGGAATGGGCCAAAATACCAGCAACAGTGTGTGAAAACCTTGTGAAGATTTACAGAAAACGTTTGACCTCTGCCATTGCCAACAAAGGGTATATAACAAAGTATTGAGATGAACTTTTGTTATTGACCAAATACTTATTTTACCGAGGAATTTACCAATTAATTCATTAAAAATCCTTCAATGTGATTTTCTGGATTTTTTTTTCTCATTTTGTCTCTCATAGTTGAGGTATACCTATGATGAAAAATTACAGCTGAGAGTCTGCACTTTAAGCCCATATTGATTATATACAGTGGGGCAAAAAAGTATTTAGTCAGCCACCAATTGTGCAAGTTCTCCCACTTAGAAGATGAGAGAGGTCTCCAATTTTCATCATAGGTATACCTCAACTATGAGAGACAAAATGAGAAAACAAAATCCAGAAAATCACATTGAAGGATTTTTAATGAATTAATGGGTAAATTCCTCAGTAAAATAAGTATTTGGTCACTTACAAACAAGCAAGATTTCTGGCTCTCACAGACCTGTAACAACTTCTTTAAGAGGCTCCTCTGTCCTCCACTCGTTAACTGTATTAATGGCACCTGTTTGAACTCGTTATCAGTATAAAAGACACCTGTCCACAACCTCAAACAGTCAGACTCCAAACTCCACTATGGCCAAGACCAAAGAGCTGTCAAAGGACACCAGAAACAAAATTGTAGACCTGCACCAGACTGGGAAGACTGAATCTGCAATAGGTAAGCAGCTTGGTGTGAAGAAATCAACTGTGGGAGCAATTATTAAAAAATGGAAGACATACAAGACCACTGATAATCTCCCTCGATCTGGGGCTCCACGCAAGATCTCACCCCGTGGGGTCAAAATTATCACGAGAACGGTGAGCAAAAATCCCAGAACCACACGGGGGGACCTAGTGAATGACCTGCAGAGAGCTGGGACCAAAGTAACAAAGGCTACAGTTTAGCCACTATGGACGGTGGCTAAACTGTCATCTCTGCTGGAGTCCGAGTTCCACCCTATGCAGGACATACTGAATGCACTGAGGAGCTCATTTAGCAGCAGACTACATCATCCCAGGTGCACAACCGAGAGGTTTCGTAGGTCCTTCCTACCAACGGCTGTCAGACTGTACAACCTAAGCAGGGCTGCTCGCAGAGATAGCAAAAAGACGTAACAAACTAATAGTTTTTTTGAATGCAAAAGATGCAATAGACTTACACAATGGTCCCCTCCGGCATACAACTAGGAACTTACCGGTCGCTATGGAGGGTGAGAATATGTATGGGCACATAATCATACCATGTAGGATAACTAAGTAGACGGTTATGCTGTTTCATTCCATCTAGCAACAATGCTCTGCACTGTGTGTGTTTATATATTTACATATTTATTCCATCTAGCTACAATGCTCAGCACTGGGTGTGTTTATATATTTATATATCTACATATTATTCCATCTAGCTACATTGCTCCGCACTGTGTGTGTTTATATACTTGCATATTTATTCCACCTAGCTGCAATGCTCCGTACTGTGGGTGTTTATATATTTACATATTTATTCCATCTAGCTACAATGCTCTGCACTGTGTGTTCATATATTCATATATTTATTCCATCCAGCTACAATGCTCTGCACTGTGTGTCTGTGTGTGTGTGTATATATATGTATTTTATAGTAATACGTACATATGTATATTAGCTGCTCTTGCTTGCTTGTTTTTTTTTTTTTTTTTTTTTTTTTTTTTTCTTGCCTTCTGATTGTTGCTCTGAGTGTTGCTATCCCTGTGCTGTTGCAATCCTGGAATTTCCCCGTTGTGGGACTAATAAAGGCTTATCTTATCTTATCTTATCTTATCTTATCAGTAACACACTAAGCTGCCATGGACTCAAATCCTGCAGTGCCAGACGTGTCCCCCTGCTTAAGCCAGTACATGTCCAGGCCCATCTGAAGTTTGCTAGAGAGCATTTGGATGATCCAGAAGAGGATTGGGAGAATGTTATATGGTCAGATGAAACCAAAATAGAACTTTATTGTAAAAACTCAACTTGTCATGTTTGGAGGAGAAAGAACACCATACCTACTGTGAAGCATGGGGGTGGAAACATCATGCTTTGGGGCTGTTTTTCTGCAAAGGGACCAGGACGGCTGATCCGTGTAAAGGAAAGAATGAATGGGGCCATGTATCGTGAGATTTTGAGTGAAAACCTCCTCCCATCAGCAAGGGCATTGAAGATGAAACGTGGCTGGGTCTTTCAGCATGACAATGATCCCAAACACACCACCCGGGCAACGAAGGAGTGGCTTCGTAAGAAGCATTTCAAGGTCCTGGAGTGGCCTAGCCAGTCTCCATATCTCAACCCCTTAGAAAATCTTTGGAGGGAGTTGAAAGTCCGTGTTGCCCAGCGACAGCCCCAAAACATCACTGCTCTAGAGGAGATCTGCATGGAGGAATGCAAATAAATTCTTTAAAAATCAGACAATGTGATTTTCTGGATTTTTTTTTCTCATTTTGTCTCTCATAGTTGAGGTATACCTATGATGAAAATTGGAGACCTCTCTCATCTTTTAAGTGGGAGAATTTGCACAATTGGTGGCTGACTAAATACTTTTTTGCCCCACTGTATTTACAGTTTTTTGAGAACACTCCTCACCACCCAGACAACAGGAAAAACCTCCATCAGTGTGAATTGACGTTTTTCCAGGTTTGGAGGAACGTCTTCCCTGCCCCCCCTTTATTTGTGCATATGGCATGATGGGATGAAAGCAACTTTTATGGTACCTATGCTCTCAAATCTGCAGAAAATGCTCATGGTTTTATGACTGAAAATAACCTCCATACATTCAACGTGGCACAACATTTATACATTTTGCATTGGCAGAAAGCAGCCAAAACAGGGAAGAAACAGCTGAGCGAGGCGTGCTTCACATGACAGTGGTTAGCCAGCTGTGTGAGGCTACAGTCACAGCAGTGACAGAAAGTGGAAATGAATCTGACTGATTAATTTTGAAGCTGCAGCAGACAAATGTGTGTGCCACTAACTACACAAATATCAGAGCGTGTCAGAGTGAGAAGAAAAAGAGCACTTTTTTACTCACTCCCGCACAGAGTCGGCAGTGCTCAGACTGTCTTGGCTGCTGGAGACAGCGGTTCAGTGCTGTCCTTGTTCAGCGCCGCTCTGAATGGGCACCTCTGCTCCTCTCTTTGTCTGTGATAGCTCCCTCAAAAAAAAAAAAAAAAAAATTAGCACAAAGGTGGGCCTATATGAAAAAATGTGGTAGACTAATTATGTCCGGTGCATTTTGCAACCCGGGTCATTAAAACGGATGACAAGAGCAGCAACCACCGAACTATAGATCGGTGTATTCCAAACAACCACTGATCTGCGCTGTTTGACACGGGGCGACAAAATTAAAATAGGCTACTTGTAAAAATGCCGGTGACTCTTCAAATCAGTAGCAGCCAGCATCAAAGTAATCCTAGTGTTCATGTGTTTACTTACTTGGAGCCGGAGCGCTAGAGCTATTGTTGCCATCTTCATCACCCGAGAGCATTTAAAAACTACAGATATTTTTGCCTGCTTTTTAGGTGGTTGACGTGACATATTACCTAATATAATGGTAGGGGAAACTCTGGGGATTGTTTTATCTCTCGGACAGCGATGCTAGATACACTTGGCTGGCAGCCCGATCTTACTAAAAAACATACCCCGAACTCGTACCGGTGATTGTTTTGGCAGGCATTGTTTGCATGCGTGCTTGTGGAGTGATGACCCTGCATTTATGCTCTTAGCGAAAATATTATATATGTCAGTTTTGGTAGCACAGTGATACAGTGGTTAGCACTATTGCCTAACAGCTAGAAGGTTCCTGGTTCAAATCCCCAGGCTGGCAGGGGTAGGAACCTTTCTGTGTGGAATTTGCATGTTCTCCCTATGCTACATGGGTTTACTCCAGGAGCTCCAGTTTCCTCCCACAATCCAAAGACATGCATGTTAGATTAATTGGTCATTCTAAACTGTCCCCACCTCTCTCCTATAGGCCCTTAGAATAGAGGGTTAGCACTAGTGAAGTGCTTTGAGTGGTCTTTGAGACTAGAAAAAGCGTGATATAAGTACAGGTCCTTAAACCTGCAGCTCTTTTATGGCTCTTTTTCATTCGTTTTAATTGGCTCCTGTGTGGCTCTTTTAAAAAAAAATTATATATTTTTCTTATCATGGCGGTTCAGTTTTTGGTGTGGCAAGCCATCCATCCATCCATCCTCTTCCTTTTCAGGTTGCGGGGGGGGGGGGGCTGGAGCCTATCCCAGCATCTTTGGCCAAGAGGCAGGGTACACACTGGACAGATCGCCAGTCCATCGCAGGGCCAACACAGAGAGACAGACAACCATTCACTCTCACAGTCATACCTAAGGACAATTTAGAATCCCCAGTTTGATGCCAATTAACCTAACTTGCATGTTTTTGGCATGTGGGAGGAAACCGGAGAAATCCCGGAGTAAACCCCCGCAGACACGGGAAGAACATGTAAACTCCACACAGATCACTGTTGGTCGGGGGCTGGGATCGAACGCAGGATCCCCTGGCCAAGGGTGAATTGCTGTGCTGCTGCAGTGCTAACCACTCCGCCACTGCGCTGCCTGTGTGGCAAGCCACCACGCAGAAATGTTTCCAGCAGAAACCCTGCTTGGGTTCAATTTCCAGATGCCTGAAGGTGCCATGTTCATCTGTTTAAACAATTATATGCAAGTATGAACACCATGGGACTGTCCGGCCATCATACTGCTCAGGAACGAGATGGGTTCTGTGGCCCAGAGATGAATGTGTTTTTTTTGTGCGTCATGTGCATATCAACCCCAAAACAAAAGCAAAAGACCTTGTTAAGATGCTGGCTGAAGCTGAAACGAGTCCTGTACTGACATGGGCTGAAAGGCCACTCGGCAAGGAAGAAGCCAGTTCTCCAAAAGCAACATAAAAAGCCAGAATACCATTTGCAAATGTGCACAGGGACAAAGACCTTAATTTTTGAAGACATGTCTTGTGGTCTGCTAAAACTAAAATTGATCTGTTTGGTCATAATGACCATCGTTACATTTGGAGGGAAAAGGGAGAAACTTGTAAGCCTGAGAACACCATCCTAAATGTGAATTACAGGGGTGACAGCAACATGCTGTGGGGGTGTTTTGCTGCAGAAGGGACTGGTATACTTCACAAAATAGATGGCATGAGAAAAGAACATTATGTGGAAATATATGGAAATAATGTGTGGAAATGTGGAAATAATATAAAAATACAGTGCTGTGAAAAAGTATTCACCCCCTTCCTGATTTCTTATATTTTTGCATATTTGTTGCACCTAAATGTTTCAGATCATCAAACAAATTTTAATATTAGACAAAGATAACCTGAGCAAATACAAAATGCAGTTTTTAGATGATGATTTAATTTATTAAGGGAAAAAAGCTATCCAAACCTACCTGGCCCTATGTGAAAAGGTAATTGCCCCCATCTGCCCCCTAAACCTAATACCTAGTTGTGTCACTGTTGGTGCCAACAACTGGCAATGAGTCTTTTACATCGCTGTTGAGGAATTTTGACCCACTCTTCTGTGCGGAATTGCTTAAATTCAGTCACATTGGAGGGCTTCACGAACTGATGGCTGGATATTCTCCTTCAGTAATTTTTGATAGAGAGCAGAATTCATGGTTCTGTCAATTAGGGCAAGTCGTTCAGGTCCTGAAGCAGCAAAGCAGCCCCAGACCATGACACTACCACCACCATGTTTGACTGCTGATATGGTGTTCTTTTTATGAAATGTTGTGTTAGTTTTATGCCAGTTAAAACAGGACACATGTCTTCCAAAAAGTTCAACTTTTGTCTCATCAGTTCCCAGAATATTTTCCCAAAAGTCTTGAGGATCATTTAGATGTTTTCTGGCAAATGTGAGACGAGTCTCTGTGTTCTTTTTGTCCAGCAGCGGTTTTTGTCTTGGAACTCTCCCATGGGTGCCATTTTTGCCCAGTGTCTTTCTTATTGTTCCATTGTGGACCAATGTCCAGACTGAGGCAAGTGAGGCCTGCAGTTCTTTAGATGTTGTTCTGGATTTTTGTTTCTCATCTGATCTTGAGTTTCTTTAGATCACAGTGGGATATGTTGCTTTTTGAGATCTTTTAGCCTACTTCAGGTTGTCAGACAGGTTCTATTTAAGTGATTTCTTGATTCATCAAGTCTGGCAGTAATCTTGGCTTGGATGTAGCTGCTGAAACTGAACTCAGCTTTCCAAAAAATGTGGTTAATCACAGTTAATTCATGATGTAACACGGGGCAATTACTTTTTCACATAGAGACAGGTTGGTTTGGATAGTTTTTTTCCTTCAATAAATGAAATCATTATTTGAAAACTGCATTTTGTATTTATTCAGGTTATCTTTGTCTGATATTAAAATGTGTTTGACGATCTGAAACACTGAAGTATGACAAATATGCAAAATATAAGAAATCAGGAAGGGGGCAAATACTTTTTCACAGCACGGTATTGAAGTAGTGTCTCAAATCAGGAAGTTAAAGCTTGAGTGCAAATGGGTCTTCCAAATGGACAATGACCATAAGCATACCACACAATTATTTGCAGAGTGGTTAAGGACAGCAAAGTCAGTGTTTTGGAGTGGCCATCACAAATCCCTGATCCCTTAGAAAATTTGTGGGCAGAGCTAAAAAGATGTGTGCAAGCAATGAGGCCTACAAATTTGATTCAGTTACACCAGTTCTGTCAGGAGGAATGGGCCAAAATTCCAACAAACTATTGTGAGAAGCTTGTGGAACAATATCCAAAACGTTTGACTTGTACAGTTTAAAGGCAGTGCTACCAAATACTAAGGAAATGTATGTAAACTTCTGACTTTGAAGAAAGTAATAAAAAATCTAAAAAAAATTCTTTAGCAAATAGAAATAATTTTGGTAATCCTAACAATTAAAACAGGAAAGGTTTAGTCTGATTTATTGTCAGACAGTGAGGAAAAAATGTTGTCTTTTTATACAGGGCATGTAAACTTGTGGTTTCAACTGTGTAATAAAATCAGCGATGTATTAGAAAGAAGGCACAAATTTACCATAAGCAAACAAGAGCAGAAGAAAACACAAATTTGCGACAAAGTCACAAGTTTTCCGTGAGAAAGTGACAAAATTACTTTTGTCCAGAAATTTGTGACAACCTTGCATATCAAAAGTCCCATGTTTTCAAAAAAGATGCAAATTTGTGAAGAAGAGATTCTAATAGACATGTGAAAACAGCAAATTTGTAATTGAAATAGTTGCGAGTGTATAGTAAAACCTCAGAGGTTTGCAAGAAAAAAGTCAAATTTATGAGGAAAAAGGTCACAAATTAACTAAAGTATCAGATTTACTTGAAAAAGTTGCTAGTTTACTAGATGAAAAAACAAATTTTCAAGTAAACTTACAAATTCACATAAAAAAGATGCTGTGTACAAGTAAAAAAAAAAGAAATTAAAAAAAAATATATAAGAACTTGCTTATTGATGGTGACCCATTGGTTGGTGAAAATGCTGAGACTCCAAGCTCTTGTATTGTTTAGCAACAGTATTTAAAACCGAAGGTGTGCTCCACATTGGTTTTTAAAGAAGCACTGTGTAACTTGTTTGTTCCTGGTAGGATCACTGAAAAGGCCACAACCACGGCTACCACAACACCAGTCCCAACAGCCAACCACAGGGTACTTTCTTGTTGGTGCCTAAAGTAGCACCCTGTGATTTGCTGCTGGGACCGAGGTCACAGCTGCCACAGCTGCTGTCCTCCCAGTGATCCCACCAGCAAAGAAGCTGTTGCAAGTGATGAGGGCCCACTTAGGCTATGGGGGAAGTGACATTCACTCGGAGAAACAGTGGTGTACCATCAAAATAATCTTGTAAACATCATTTTGACGTGAAAAATCTTACATAGTGTTGCTTTAAAATGCACGAGAGAGGCTGCACTTCAGTTATTTAGAAGAATAAGACTTCCCTGGCAAGATTCAAACCTAGGACCTCCTGCATACCAAGCACTTACGCTAACCACAACGCCACACAACTGCTTCAGCTCAAACTCTAACTTTCTCAAATGATAAATGTTCTATTGAAAGGGCAATAGCTTCAGGGCAGCAGCTGTGGTACAGGTGTAGTGTGGGCGACTACTGTTCGGAGGGTCAGTGGTTCGATTCCCACTCTGTCTGTAGTCTGCATGTCAAAGTGGGCTGCACGGTGGCGCAGTGGTTTAGCACTGTGGCAGCACAGTTTTACCCTCGGCCGGGGGACCACGGGGATCATGAGATCGTGGGTTCGATCCCAGCCCCCGACCAACAGTGAGCTGTGTGGAGTTTGCATGTTCTCCCCGTGTTGCGCGGGTTTACTCCGGGATTTCTCCGGTTTCCTCCCGCATACCAAAACATGTAGGTTTAGGGCGCTCGCGCACGCAGCGACCAGCAGCCGGTGGCTTGTCACCAGACTGCAAACCATGTCTACCTACGGGTACAAATAAGTAACAAAAAAAAAAAAAAAAAAAAAATAAATAAAAAAGTGTCTTTGAGCAAGACACTGAACCCCCAGTTGCTCCTGGTGGGTCAGGCCAGCGCCGGTGCATGGCAGCTCCGCCGCCATCAGTGTGAATGTGTGGGTAGCAGGATCTGTAAAGTGCTTTGGTCATCCTGAAATGAGAAAAAGCACTATATAAGTGAATGCCATTTACAATTCAGAAGAATGACAGTTTACCAGGAGGTATTGAACCCAGGTCTCCAGCATGGCAGACAGTCATCTTAACCCTTACACCACACAATTGCTTTGGGCCACACACTGACCTTCTCACACACTAACATAACGTTTCATTGACAAGACACAAAGGCTGACAGACATTTCATGAACATGATTTTTGGAACATGAGCAGAATTGCATGGAATTTGGGGTTTTGCTGAAGAATACTGTTATGCTTGTGAGTGTGAGGTTTAATCATGTTCAGATCTCTACATCAGAAGTTAATCTGAAAATACATGTCAAAGAGAAACTGTACAAATTGATTGGCCTAGAAAATGGAAATGGATTGACAATTGTGGAAAATTTTAACAACTTTTCATTATCAATGTCTGTAGATGATCTCTGTGTAATTTCAAGCAATTTGGATGAATGGCCTTGGAGGAGTTCGTTTTGACTTCACTTGCACATTTTTGAAAATATGGTGCAGAAAACTTAATTTTTAGAGCATATGACCAGTGGAGAAAAGTTGTGGAAGATTGCCGAGATAGAATGTTGAAAGAATTTTGAGTCAAGGCCCAGCCGTTCTTAAATGTAAAACTGTTTATTATAGCGCCACCTATAGTGCCTTTATTTTTGGTCTCTGAGAAGTGGGGAGAATTTCTGATCAGACTATAAAAATTCATGTTTCTACATGTTACTGTTTTTGCTCCCCATGCACTTTTAGCGGAGAAAAAAGAATCAGAAGAAGAATCAGAACAATTCCAATAGGTTTCCTGCAGCTCAGCTGCTTGGAACCCTGTACAAGAAAGAAAACATTGTAGTAGCCCAAAACAGTCCTTAACAGCATAACCCAAGTCCCGTGATGGAATTCCCTCTCAGGAGTGACTAGTGGGCTACTCCTACAATTAAAGCTCTGATGTTCCACTTGCTCAATGTTGACATGTTATTTCTCCAGGTTGGCTCAGCAGATGGAAACAGCAGGAAGGTGTTTGTCATCGATGAGATTGGGAAAATGGAGCTGTTCAGCCAGTCGTTCATCAGGGCAGTGAGGCAGGCCTTAGATAGCTCGTCATGCACGATCCTGGGGACCATCCCCATCCCTAAAGGTAAACCACTGGGCCTGGTCGAAGAGGTGAGGAGCAGAAGAGACGTCAGAGTCGTCACCGTGAGTATGAAAAGCAGCAAAAATATTGTGGTCAGTTGAGGAGATTTTTAAATCCCACAGTTGCAATAGTCTGCTGCTTAGCCTGCACCACTGGCGCTCAGTCTGCCGGCTCACTCAGGAGGGCTGTGCCCCACATTATCCCTCTCCTATTGCAGGATTAACTCTAAATCATGCGTGACTGATTGAACAACAAAGGAAGGTCCCAAATGTCAAAATGATTTATCATGGAAGACTCAGCTATGGATATTGTCATACAAAGATTTTGACTGTCATGGGTTATATCGAACAGGGCAGGATATGATTGGTCATTTCACTTGTAGGACAGTAGGTCAGAGATTAGGCATTAATGCCATCTCAGAGTGGACACTGTATTATTTGTGGGCTTCAATCATGCAGGATGAGGCTTTTATACTTTACACTCTGACCTGACATACCACACTTGTTTCTTCTATTTTTTGTGCTTTAAAAGAAGGGGCAGTGCAGGCTGTTCCTTCTGATGAGACTCGAGTGTTTTGGAATGCAGGGAGCTCACCTGAAGACCTATGAATCTGTGGTGACATCAGCCATCATGTATGGAATGGTCTGCTAGGGCAGTAGCATCATAGCTGCCCATGGGAAGAGACTGAACTGGCTGATTAAGAAGGCCAGCTCTGTTCTGGGGTTCCGCCTTAACCCAGTGGAGGTGTTGGGAGAGAGGCTATCATCTCTGCTGGAGTCCGAGTCCCAGCCCATGCGGGACAAGCAGAGTGCACTGAGGAGCTTGTTTACCGGAAGGCTGCTCCATCCAAAGTGCACAAGGGAGAGGTTTTGCAGGTCCTTCCTACCTGCTGCTGTCAGACTGTACAATTTGTGGTGCTCATAGAGACCGCATATAACACTACTACTATTTTGCACAATAAAAAACATTCCTTTCCAATCCACTGTTAATATAATTATTATTGAAGGTGGCAACAACCCCTCAGTATTATACCGTACATGGAATTAGGACTTGATGCAAACAGTTTCCAGTCATAACAAGGACGTTTTGAACACTTCTTTGGGACACGCAGACTACGGCGGCCTTTAATACTTACGACATGAAGGTCTAAGCCAAGACTTGAGAAAGCGTTATACACTTCAGTGTTCATGACAACGTTGTGCCACTTCTTACATGCTAGTATGTAATCTAGTTGATGTTTTGCCATGGTTGCACGGTCCTCAAAGGTCCACCTCTTCCCAGGTCTCTTCTGGAAGCAGGTGTTGGCTGCCAACTAGTTGTTTTCTCCTTGCAAGTTGGCAAGATATTGGCCGTTTCTGTTAGTTGACTCATGGAAGGGGAAACGTGTGTCTTCTCTTCCTAGCCTTGCATTAAAATCCCCCGGTATAGCTAAGATGTATAATCGGATGATACTGAACCAAATCCAAGGACCTCTAGACTCTCACCTTTTGATTCAATCAAAATGGGTTCTATTCTTGCCCTGTGCCCGATTCCAGAGGAGATATAGAAAAACAACCTCCCCGCAGTTCTGACATTCCTTGTCTTAAGGAAAGCCTTCGATTCAATTAACCGTGAAATTATGTTCAAGATACTGAAGGCGTACAGTATTCCATCAAGGCTGTGTAATGCTATTCGGACGATGTATACCAACACAAACGCCAAGGTTGTCACCACAGACAATGAGTCGGATGAATTTGAGATCACTTCAGGAGTACTTCAGGGTGATACTTTGGCCCCGTTCCTGTTTGCTATCGCCCTAGACTATGCCCTGTGGAAAGCCATTGATGGAAGAGAAGCAGAGCTGGGTCGAATGTTAACACCTCATAGATCCCGAAGAATACTGGCGAAAGCAATAGCAGATCTGGATTATGCAAATAACATTGTTTTGCTGTCAAACAACATCTCACAAGCACAGAGATTGTTGTCGCTTGTGGAGTTGGAATGCTCTCAGACCATTGTCACTATTAATGACCAGAAGATCAAAATGATGACGCCCTGAGATGCTTCTAACTGTATATTTCCACTGTTGACGAGTACTGGCAACCCTCTGGAAGTAGTCAACAACTTTAAGTACCTTGACTTCTGGATAGGATCTAAGGCTACGTTCACACTGCAGGTTTTAATGCTCTATTCCAATTTTTTTGCACACATGTGACCCATATCTGATTTTTTTTTAATGACAATCTGAACAGCACATATCTGATTTTTTTCACATCAGACCCAGGCCACTTTCATATGTGGTCCTAATTCGGATACGTATCTGATATTTTCCAAAGCAACCTCAGTCTGAATGGTCATGTTGCATTTCCTCCGACTTTTTCCTCATTGAAGTGAGACAGATGCTACAATTCTGCGGTGGAGGATGCAGCAAACATGGCAGACACAGATAATTTGTGTTCTCTTTTTGGTCAATCTTCTTCCCTTTATCACTGGATCATAATTTTGTTGGCTCCGACTGCACAACAACTTTAAAATGTTGGGTGGTGGGGGGAGAGAGTTTGGGGCTGAAACGGTCAGACAAGCAGGCATACAGTAACGGCACATTTACTGGATGCTGCAAATTCCTTTTTCCCTGTAAACAGCACACCATGAGTCCTGGCTGCTGTAATATCTAAAATATAAAGTTAATACCGACATGACTGTGGCGGCTTCTCCTTCCTGTGTGGGACCGGTGTGATGCTGCTGGTACTAGCCGCACTGTTTATTAGGGCCCGAGCCACTGACAACGTCAGTGAGCGAAAGCCCTATTATAATCGCTAGGATTATTTATTATTGATCTTATTTATACAGGTAATCCCATTGAGACACGGGGTCTCATTTTCAAGAGAGCTGTTTAATCGATCAGTTCTGTTAAAGCAGAGCTGATCACAGCGGTCATCATTTATTTTGCGAATAATCTTTTCCGAATGATTTTAACATTTTATTTTGCTGCGCTGCATCAAGGTGAAGAATGTCTGTCCTCAGTCATTCGGGGCTCGTATTTACTTCTGTAAACACAACGCTGTGTCTGGCCTTGCGTTTTCTTCTGCGTATGCGGGTCACTTCATAGCTGTAGACCGTTCATACTGAAGTCTGGTGGGGGTCGCGTTTAAATTATAATGTGAACGCCCACACAAAAAAATTGAATTTAGGCAAAAAATCGGAATTGAGCATTAAGGCCTGCAGTGTCATGATATGAAGGTGCGCAAGGCACTCTCGTGGGGTGCTCTTAATGACATGCGAGCTATATGGCGCTCAACATGTCAAGCGAGCTAAATGTTAAATTCTTCTGTGCAACAGTGGAATCCATACTGCTATACGGAAGCGAGTGCTTGTCATTAAACATCTCCCTTCAGAGGTCATTGGACGGCTCCTACACCCGGATGCTGCGCACCGTCCTCAATGTAAACTGGCAAGACCACATCTCCAATGAAGCTGTCTATGGTCATCTTCCCAGAATATCAGACAAGGTGGTTTGGCGAAGACTTGGCCTTGCGGGGCACTGTTACCGTCACCAAGAGCTCCCGGCAGGCCCCCTGGTACTCTGGGAACTGACGCATGGCTTTTGCCACCCAGGACGGCGATTAACATCATTCGTGGACACTCTGAAGGGAGACATTGGGGTGGCCAACACTGGCGAGCTTGCCGCCTGTATGCTAGACCGTGAAGACTGGACCGCTAGGTGTGCAGCTCGGCTGAGGCTGCTCTGATTGATTGATTGACAACAACACTGTACACATTTACATTCACACATTCAGCGTGAGATATACTGTTAATGTATTGCTGAATAATTCAATTTAGCTATAATACTGTAAATACTATTTTCCTTTTTTTAACTGTAAAAACAATTCTACTTTTTGTCTTCTTGCTCCGTGTATATGTGGGACTAATAAAGGATTATCTTATTTTATCTTATCTTATCTTATCTTTTTCTTTTTAGGTCACCAAGGAGAACAGAAATGCTGTCCTTCAGGACATTTTAGCAACACTGCAAAAATGTCTAAAGCCTACAGCTTGATGTGGAGCTTCAGCGCCATTGAAATGGTGGGAAAAACCCACAGTTTGTGTGTAGATCTACTGACAATAAATTTTTCTGTGTGTCAGTACACATTAAGAAGATCTCCCTGTGCTTACAGGATTGCGACCTAAGCTGAGGAGGCTCCCGAGCTGCTGGAAGTGTGTCACATGCATGTATTTATGTACACAATTTTTTTTTTTTCCCCTCATTCAGCTTCAGAAAGGATTGGATTCTGAATAATTGATTGTGAGCTGGAACACAGCGAGGGAATGGTTCAGTTAGCACATAAATGTCCCACACTCTGTAAATTAAAGACTTCAAAACAGTTTTTTGCTGTTGAACTGCTTATAATGAATTTGTTCACAAGGTCAAGGGATGCAACTTTCTTTAAGGATAAACAAAACTGTAAAGTTGTTAATTCGTTTGTTTCTTTATAATCCTGTCCTGTGTTTCTCAATTTGCACTCTTTGAAGCCAATCAATATTTAAAGGTTCAATCATCCTTTCATGGTTTATTCATCTACTACTAAGAAGAAAAATTAAACACTATTGCGTTAGAGATTGGCTGTGTCTGGTGTTCACTTTTTTCTGAAGATAGAAATTGTTCCTTTTTTCACCCATGTTTTCATGCTTGTCTTAATGTTGAGTTTCATGGATTTTTCTGCTCCATCATGGGAGAAAATGGAATTCCTATCAGTATCCATGTGACAGTTAAAGGATAAACCGTATCAGTGCATATAGGGAATTTGTGAATGCTTTTAAAAAGGATTCATTCTGATAGTACGTCCCATGAAGGGGTTTCAGAAGGGCTTTAAAGGTCTAAAGGGTGTGTTGTCAAACAAATGTATAAATGAAACTGACACTCAGGTCTTCCTGCTCATGAGTTAATAGTTTCAGGATTTTCAGTCCAGTTCCAGAAATTTGTGGGATTTCATTGACTGCCTGGGCTCCACAGTCTGACAGTTATACAGAGTTTTACCTATGCCTGTGATCAAGTCAGGTGGGGGTTTAGTGATCAGTACAGTCTGTTTGTGATTCTAAGTCTGCTTGTCTACAGCTGCAACTTCAGGATCAGAGGAGATAGGATCACCGCTTGGTACAGGAGGTGAACCTGAGGTCCCCTTGTCACGGCCAGCTTTTTTCCCTAACCTTGACCTTGACTTTTGGGGTCAAAAACATGAGAACAGATGAAGCTAGGGTCACCAAACTTGGTATACAGGTTGACGTCGGGCTCCTCATCTGTGGCTATGTTTTTTTTTTTAATCAAAAGGTCAGCCAATGTGAACATGCAGCATTTCACTCATGTATTTATTTGCATACAGAGTGTCTGCTTATATCTCTTGAACAATGAGAAAGAGATAGGGAGAGCTACTCTGCTGCTGTTAGAGAATACAGAAGAGATGTGTGGATCTGCATCTCTGTTCAGTGTAATTCTAGTCAATAGAAATGGTCAACAATTTTTTTTTTTTTCAAAACTTTGGGTCATTTCAAAGTGAAAATGGATATGGAAGTCTCTGTTGGCTTGTGCTTCCGACTACTGTTTGTGTAACTGATGTAACCTGTCAGGCTGGCTGCAGAAAGAACTGCCAGCTGTGATCTGCGTCAGACATGCTGCTGCGCCAGCATCTGTTCTGCGGCCTTCGCTGACGGATCAACTGGCATCACCAGAAACTGAATTAGCTTCAAAGTCAACATTACATCGGCTGTATTTTACTTGAACCAACATGGAAATGTGACGTTGGTCTAGTTGTTGCAGGAGCAGACTGAACAGGCAATTAGAGTTGATGGTATGGTTCATGGTTGGACGGGCCAAACCGTACTGCTGAGGGAGCTGGCTTTCCCGATTGGAAGGTGACTGTCATCACCCTGCAGCAAGGTAACAGATGGGTTATGTAACAGTGACTAAAGCCTCGCCAGTTGTACAAGTCAGGCGTGTGTGTGTGTTCATGTGATGTGTCATGATGTAATTAGCAACAGTAATGCCCATATTGTCATGTTGTGGGCATATCATTCACAGCAGTGATTCCTAGCCAAGGGTATTGCTGGCATTGAAACAGAAATGCTGTGGAGTAGCTCAGCTAAGCTCAGCAAGAGCACCTGAACACAATCTATGTACAGTATTTGCTAAGGGAAGAAGAGAGGAAGCAGCTAAAATGAATGTAAATGTAATTCAAATAATACTGGGAGATTGGTGACAGTTGATAAATGGTAAAATACTTATAACAGGTAGTTTGAAATAAGGATGAGCAGGTAAAATGGCTACAATGGATAAATGCTTGAAATATTTATAGTGTTTTTTTTTTTTTTTTTTTTTTTTTAATAAAACCCAGCTACAGGGGGTGCACAAGCCAGTGTACGCCTAGTGCTGGTCCCAAGCTCGGGTAAATGGGGAGGGCTGTGTCAGGAAGGACATCTGACGTAAAACCTTTGCCAAATCAAACATGTGGATCATGATGAATGAGACTTTTATACTGGATCGGTTGAGGCCCAGGTTAACAACGACTGCCACCGATGCTGTTAACCAACAAGGTGCTGGTGGAAATTGGTCTACTGTTGGTCGAAGATCAAGGAGGAGGACGGGGGAAGGCGTGTTAGGAGGGAGAGAGAGAAAAGGAAAGGTAGAAGTGTGGAGGTGAAAGTAGGGATGTTAAACGTAGGGACTATGACTGGTAAAGTCAGAAAGTTGGCTGATATGATGCAGGGAAGAAAGGTAGATATACTGTGTGTCATGAGTTTGAAGCTAGAAGCCAAAGGTGTGATGTTGAATGTTGTTCAGTGCGTATGCCCCACAAGTTGGATGTCAGGTAGAAGAGGAAGAGGAATTCTGGAGTAAGTTGGATGAAGTGATAGTGTTCTCAGGAGGGAGAGAGTGGTGATTGGAGCGGACTTTTAATGAGCATGTAGGTGAAGGGAATAGAGGTGATGAGGAGGTTCTGGGTAGGTATGGTCTTAAAGAGAGAAATGTAGAAGGACAGATGTGAATTTTGCTAAAAGGATGGAAATGGTTGTGCTGAACACATACTTTAAGAAGAGAGAGGAACATAGGGTGACTTACAAGAGTGGAGGAAGGTGCACACCGTTGGACTACATCTTATGCAGAAGGAGAAATTTGAAAGAGATAGGAGACTGCAAGGTGGTGGCAGGGGAGAATGTAGCTAGACAGCATTGGATGGTAGTCTGTAAGATGACTTTGGAAAGCAAGAAGAGGAAGAGAATGAAGGTAGAGCCAAAGATTAAGTGGGGGGAGTTACAGAAGGAAGAAGGTCGCACAGAGTTCAAGAAGGTATTGATACAGGCTCTGGGTGGTAGGGAAGAATTACCAGATGACTGGGAAAGTACAGCAAAAGTATTGAGGGAAACAGGTAGAAAGGTGCTGCACGGTGGCGCAGTGGTTAGCACTGCGGCAGCACAGTTTACCCTTGGCCGGGGGATTGTGGGGATCGTGGGATCGTGGGTTCGATCCCAGCCCCCGACCAACAGTGATTTGTGTGGAGTTTGCATGTTCTCCCCGTGTTGCGTGGGTTTACTCCGGGATTTCTCCGGTTTCCTCCCACATGCCAAAAACATGCATGTTAGGTTAATTGGCTGTTCTAAATTGTCCCTAGATATCTGTTTCCTATAGGCCCTTAGAATAGAGGGTTAGTATTAATGAAAGCGCTTTGAGTGGTCTTTGTGACTAGAAAAGCGCTATATAAGTGCAGGTTAGTTAGTTAGTTAGTTAGTATGTGGTGTATCCAGTGGACAGAGGAAGGAAGACAAGGAGACTGTGGTGGAATGAGGAGGTACAGGAAAGTATTCAAAGGAAGAGGTTAGCAAAGAAAAAGTGGGATAGTGAGGGAGATGAAGAAAGTAGACAGGAGTATTTGGAATCTAGGTGCATGGCAAAGAGAGAGATGGCAGAGGATAAGGCATATAGTGAGTTGTATGAGAGGCTACACACTAAGGAAGGAGTAGAGGTAGTGAAAGTAGATGAATTTAAATACCTGGGGTCAACCATCCAAAGCAATGGAAAATGCACAAGAGAGGTGAAGAAGAGAGTGCAGGAAGGGTGGAGTGGGTGGAGACGAGTGTCAGGGGTGATTTGTGACAGAAAGGTAGCAGCAAGAGTGAAAGGGAAGATTTACAAGATGGTAGTGAGACCTGCTATGATGTATGGTTTGGAGATGGTGGCGCTGACAAAAAGACAGGAGATGGAGCTGGAGGTGGCAGAGTTGAAGATGCTAAGATTTTCATTGGGAGTGACTAGGAGGGACAGGCTTAGAAATGAGTAGCTATATGAGGATCATGCTATGTGAGGATCATGTTCTTTGACTTCTCCAGTGCTTTCAACACCATCCAACCGATGATCCTGAAGGACAAGCTGCTGCGCGCAGGGGTGGACCAGCACCTGTCATCATGGATCCTGGACTACCTCACGAACCGGCCTCAGTTTGTGAGAACCCGGGACTGTGTGTCCGACACGATCATCAGTAGCACGGGGGCCCCCCAGGGAACGGTGTTGGCTCCCTTCCTGTTCACTCTTTATACTGCGGACTTCTCACACAACACAACACACTGCCATCTACAGAAGTTCTCTGATGACTCTGTGATCGTTGGCCTCATCTCCAATGGAGATGAAGCTGAGTACAGAGGGCTTATCCAGGACTTCGTGGACTGGTGCCATCGGAACTGCCTCCAGATCAACGCGAGGAAAACTAAGGAGCTGGTGGTGGACTGCCGCAGGCAAGGACAACCCCTCACAGCACCAGTAAATATACAGGGAACAGACATTGAGATGGTGACATCCTACAAGTACCTGGGTGTTCATCTGAACAATAAACTAGACTGGTCACACAATACTGATGCACTCTACAAGAAGGGACAGCGCAGGCTGTTCCTACTGAGGAGACTCAGGTCTTTTGGTGTACAAGGGGCGCTGCTGAAGACATTCTATGACACGGTGGTGGCATCAGCCATCACTTTTGGAGTGGTCTGCTGGGGCAGTGGCATTACTGCAGCCGATAGGAAGAGACTGAACAAACTGATCAAGAAAGCTAGCTCCGTCCTGGGGCAGCGCCTTGATCCGGTGGAGGAGATAGGAGAGAGAAGGACGGTGGCTAAACTGTCATCTCTGCTGGAGTCCGAGTTCCACCCTATGCAGGACATACTGAATGCACTGAGGAGCTCATTTAGCAGCAGACTACATCATCCCAGGTGCACAACCGAGAGGTTTCGCAGGTCCTTCCTACCAACGGCTGTCAGACTGTACAACCTAAGCAGGGCTGCTCGCAGAGATAGCAAAAAGACGTAACAACCTAATAGTTTTTTGAAGCAAAAGATGCAATAGACTTACACAATGGTCCCCTCCGGCATACAACTAGGAAAATACCGGTAGCTACGGAGGGTGAGAATATGTATGGGCACATAATCATACCATGTAGGATAACTAAGTAGACGGTTGTGCTGTTTCATCCCATCTAGCAACAATGCTCTGCACTGTGTGTGTTTATACATTTACATATTTATTCCATCTAGCTACAATGCTCCGCACTGGGTGTGTTTATGTTTATATTTATATATCTATATATTCATTCCATCTAGCTACAATGCTCCGCACTGTGTGTTTATATATCTACATATTATTCCATCTAGCTACATTGCTCCGCACTGTGTTTATATATTTAAATATTTTTTCCACCTAGCTGCAATGCTCCGTACTGTGTGTTTATATATCTACATATTATTCCATCTAGCTACATTGCTCCGCACTGTGTTTATATATTTACATATTTATCCCATCCAGCTACAATGCTCTACACTGTGTGTCTGTGTATATATATATATATTTATAGTAATATGTACATATGTATATTAGCTGCTCTTGCTTGCTTGCTTTTTTTTTCTTCCTTGCCTTCAGATTGTTGCTCTGAGTGTTGCTATCCCTGTGCTGTTGCAATCCTGGAATTTCCCCGTTGTGGGACTAATAAAGGCTTATCTTATCTTATATCAGAGGGACAGCTCAGGTTGAGCAGTTTGGAGACAAAGTAAGAGAGGCAAAACAGATGGTTTGGACATGTGCAGAGGAGGGATAGTGGATATACTGGACAAAGGATATTGAAGATGGAGCTGCCAGGCAGGAGGAAAAGAGGAGGACCACAGAGAAGATTCACGGATGTAGTGAAGGAGGACATGGAGAGGGCTGGTGTTACAGAAGAAGATGCAAGGGATAAGGTGAGATGGAAGCAGGTGATCCGCTGTGGCGACCCCTAAAAGGAACAGCTTAAAGAAGACTAAAGCTTAGTATACTGTATTTTGATATCACTGTTATGCATTTGCAAAGAATGGTCTTTTTTCATGCAAATGAAACAATTTACATACAAAACAGAAATGAATCAGTTTGTCATTACTGGATCTTATGGTATTATTATCCAGACGTGGTTATTAACAAGTTCCTTTTGCATTGCAAAAAAAGTTGGTTCATGCAAATCCATTTTGCAATTTGAATGATTGATGTATCACCAGGGGACCTAAATCTGCTGTTAGCATGAGGAATGTTGCATGAAATTCCACTTAGAATAGCTTGAATATGAAGTGAATTAATATCCATATCATAGAGATGCAGTCGTGCGATTTGTGGGACAGATGTCGGTGTGGCACCCTGTACCCTTTATCCTGCGCATGGAGGTCACAGAAATGCAAGCAGCTTACCACCAATCCAGGACAAAGGGGAGTTTGCTGTTTAGAGGGAGGGGTCGAAGGAGAGCCTTTGCTTAGATTTCTCTCCAGTTATTGCTTTTTGTGCCACCAACCCAGGACGCACACTGACAGCTGTTGAGGGAGGATATATGATATATTGTCCGAGATGCCCTTGGCCAAAAGGCCAAACACAGCTGATAAAAATCTAACATATTGTTCACCAGCCACATGGGAGGTAAACAACAGCCTGCTCCAGCTTTCCCAAAACCAGACTTCCAATCCTCTGTTTATTTCCCAAGATGAGTGTATGATTTATTGTGTCATGTACAGCTAAAGCTCCTTAACATCAGTGATGTCAGAGCTCACTGTGCCAAAGCCTACACATGTTAAATACTTAGCTATACAACCTTAAATCAAGGTCATTTGTCAGTGTACACTGGGTATAATAATGCATCAGATTTATATAGCGCTTTATCATAGACACTCAAAGATGCTTTACAAATAGATACATTATTCATTCACTCCAGACAGACAATGGCAAGCTACTACTGTAGCCACAGCTGCCCTGGGGCAGGCTGATGGAAACGTGGCTGCCAATCCGTGCCAACAGCCTCTCCAGCCACTTATCATCATCATAGCAGTCTGTTGTGGGCGACAATGACTGTTTCATTTACAGTGGGGCAAAAAAGTATTTAGTCAGCCACCAATTGTGCAAGTTCTCCAACTTAAAAGATGAGAGGGGTCTCCAATTTTCATCATAGGTATACCTCAACTATGAGAGACAAAATGAGAAAAAAAATCCAGAAAATCACATTGTATGATTTTTAAAGAATTTATTTGCAAATTATGGTGGAAAATAAGTATTTAGTCACCTACAAACAAGCAAGATTTCTGGCTCTCACAGACCTGTAACTTCTTCTTTAAGAGGATCCTCTGTCCTCCACTTGTTACCTGTATTAATGGCACCTGTTTGAACTCGTTATCAGTATAAAATTTCTGTTGCATTATTGACTGCACTGTGGTACCCCATATTATCTGCTACTTGCTAATTTATTTAAATCTGCCTTGACTAGTATTATTAAAGAATTATTATTATTATCACTTATTATTCTATACTTATGGCATGTTTTTAGTCTTTTAGTTTTTTTAGTTTATCTCTTTATCTCTTCATGTTTTTAATGTTGCAGCATGGCACCGAGACAAAT
Source organism: Pholidichthys leucotaenia (assembly GCA_020510985.1). Taxonomy (NCBI): domain Eukaryota; kingdom Metazoa; phylum Chordata; class Actinopteri; order Cichliformes; family Pholidichthyidae; genus Pholidichthys; species Pholidichthys leucotaenia. Next base: position 295,901,747 of record CM035841.1, on the reverse strand, counting down.
TCCTAGTTTGTGTACTACATGAACAACGGCAATAAATCTGATTCTGATTCTAAAAGACACCTGTCCATAACCCCAAACAGTCAGACTTCAAACTCCACTATGGCCAAGACCAAAGAGCTGTCAAAGGACACCAGAAACAAAATTGTAGACCTGCACCAGGCTAGGAAGATTGAATCTGCAATAGGTAAGCAGCTTGGTGTGAAGAAATCAACTGTGGGAGCAATTATTAGAAAATGGAAGACATACAAGACCACTGATTTTGCCTTGTTTTAAATTGCTGCCAGGACCTCTCAGGCGGCCGCTGGCCCGCGTCCAGGCATCCAGCCCCTGCCGAGCCCGGGAAAAGACCAGATCTGTCCTGCTCGCTCTGCTGCTGCTGCGCTCCAAAGGCCTCTGTGACGTCACCGCCGGGGAAGCATCTGCAGGAGGCGGCTTTTTCTCCGTCCATGCCACCTCGCTCTAATTTAACGTCGGCGAGGGGCCAGTTTGTCGTGCGCTGTGTGAGGGGCAGTACCATGTGATGTACCCTGGCTTTGTGCAGCGGAAGCCCCCCTTCCTCGCGTCGCTGCCACTGTCTCCTTCGTGCACGCGCTGCTGTGATCTGCCGTAGCTCCTCCTCCACTCGCTCTCAGCACGGTGGTTTCCTCCGATGACCAGTCGTTAAGCGCGGCAGCCAACTCAACCTGGGACAGGTGGTCATCCAACAGGTTCTCGCCGTTGTAGCGGGGAATCTTGGCCCGCTGCCGGATGAATGGGACGGTCACGTCCCGGTCGATCGTTGCTCCTAATCGCTCTGGAATCGCCAGCCCATCCTGCCCTGAAAAGGGCGGGAAACGGGGCTGGTTTGCTCTGCTCAGTCCCGTCGGGTCTGCTGCTCCGTCCATCGCGGCGAGCCTCTCCGGGGGTGCCGGCGTCTCAGCTCTACGCTCCGTTCCCAGCTGAGCGATGAACCACTCTGGCCGTTGGACCTCTGCCTGGATCCTCATCTTGCTCCATCCTACTTCTGACACCAGTGTGACGTTTGCAGGGTTCACACAAAGAAAGAGGAGCAAGATGGTTGTGATGAATAGGCTTTATTTACACCCCCCGACCCCAACTTACTTCATGAGCACAGAGAGGAGGGGAGGTCATTCTCCCAGACCTCTGTTTCAATCATAGTTACACACACATGATACATCTTGCCCTAATCCTGCTAAAAACTGCTGGGTCATTATAACGCAGTTATAATGACACAGCAGTATAGCTCAGTAATAACACATTTAATACACACACACAGTAACGTTTTCAACTGGCAAAGCATGCTGGGATATCCCTGCCCCCTTAACATGGCCCCGACGTTACAGTATTGTGATGTGAGATGTCATGCAGATGTGAGATGGGCGGATGATATAAAAGGAGAGACCCTGGTGTATTGAGAGAAATGCTTTTCTGTGTATGACTGATGTGAGAGTGAATAAAGTCGTCTGCTGCACGATGTCTGACTCTGTTATTTGCACTCTCCACAGTATACTCCTTCTGAAGTGTCTTTGAAAGCCACCTCAAGCGTGGCTGCCAGATATTGCGAGAAGAGTGTAGGTGCCAGCACACACCCTTGTTTCCCCCCATTGCTTACTGAAAAGTCTTTAGACACTGAACCACTCATTGCCACATTTGCTTGCATACCTGTATGGAGTGCCTCGATCAGGCTGACAAACTTCTCTGTACAACCATATTTCTTGAGTACCTGCCAAAGTCCTTGTCGCGAAACAGTATCGAAGGCTTTACTGAAGTCTATGAAGACTACATAAAGTTGCATGTTCTGTTCAATACACTTTTCTTGAACCTGTTTCAAGCAGAAAATCATGTCCATTGTACTTCTTCCACTTCTAAAGCCGCACTGGGTTTCTGGTAGTACATTCTGTGAGATGTGTTCATTGAGTCTGGTCAGTAGTACACCTGAGAGAATCTTACCAACAATGGCTAGCAGTGATATACCTCAGTAATTTCCACAGTCTTTCCTGTCACCTTTCTCGAACAAAGGCACAATACTTGCATCCTTCCAGTCTTGAGGTACTTTCTGAGCATCCCATATCTCTTGGATGAGCTTGTACAGGCAGTAGTTGGTCAGCTGAACACCACCAAATTTCTACACTTTTGCTGGAATTCCATCCCTTCCTGGAGCTTTACCATCCTGTGATGTCCTGATAGCTGCCATTAGTTTATCAAAATTTGGTGGTTCATCCAGACTTGATATAGCTGGTCGCTGCACTAGAGCTTCTTTAGCCTGTTCAGTGAGATCTCCAGGGTTGTTTAGTAGTTGGTCAAAGTGGTCTGCAAATCTGTCCAGGATCTTGTCTTTCTCCTGCAAAACCATTTCACCAACCATAGCCTTTAGTTGGATCAATCCTCTTGGTTTAGGGCCGTAGATTTCTCTCAAACCTGTGAAGAATGTTTTCATGTCCTTTCTGTCTGCTGCGGTTTGAAGTTCCTTCGCTTTTTCATCCCACCAGTTGGACTTCATCTCTCTGATATATTTCTGTAGCTCACTCTGAGCCTTTGAGTATTTCTTCTTCTTCGACCTTGTGTTACACTGTAGGTTTTCCTGCCTAGCTGTATTCCTCGCTTCTAGTAGTTTCTTCAGATGTTCATCATGCTCATCAAACCAATCTTGATGTTTCCTCTCAGGGTGGCCTAATACATCACTCGCAGTCTGATACACCGTATCCTTCAATGTTGCCCATTTCTGTTCGATATCATTCTCTGAGTTGTTGCTGTCCCAGTCTTTCAAGTTTTCATCCATTTCCTGTGTAAGCTCTTCCTGCTTCTTTTGGCCTTTCAGTGCACTAGTGTTTAGCTTCCGTGGTGGCTTCACACCCGTCCTGCAGTGCTGTTTTCATCTGCAAATCCTTAATCTAGATCTCAGCATAACATGATCAGTACCACAGTCTGCGCCTCTCATTGCTCTGGTGTCCAATACATCCCTTATGTCTCGCTGCCTTAGTATGATGTAGTCTAATAAGTGCCAGTGCTTGGATCTTGAGTGCATCCATGTCTTCTTGTGTGTGTCCTTGTGCTTAAATAGAGTGTTGGTTATCACAAGGTTGTACTCTGAACATAGTGCAAGTAGAAGTTCTCCATTAGCATTGCACTTGCCTCCTCCATGACTGCCTAGCACTCCTTTCCATTTCTCAGTGTCCGAACCAACTCTGGCATTAAAATCTCCAAGGAGTATCAGTCTGTCATCAGTTGGTACACGCCTGATAGTCTCACGTAAATCATTGTAGAACTCTTCCTTCACCTCCTCTGTGTTGGTCATATACACTGCTGAGTGTGGCATACATCTTCTGCTGCAGTGGGAGTCTCATAGTCATTATCATATTGTTGATTGGCACCGGTTCCTCATCAAGCATTGCTGCTATCTCCTTTCTAACTGCAAAGCCCACTCCTGCTTCTCTCCTTTCTTGAGTTGATCTCCCACTCCAAAAGAAGATATATCCATGGTCTTCCAAGCTGTCATATTCAGGCAATCTTGTTTCACTAAGTGCAGCTATGTAACGTGGCTGCCAATAGCCTCTCCCGAACATTTATACACAGTGTTATGGACACTGGAGGCAAGATGGATAAAGTGTCTTGCCCAGGGACACAATGGCAGGATATCAGGATTTGAACTGCCAACCATCCGGTTATTGGACAACCTGCTCTACCTCCTGAGCCACAGCTGGAGGTATGTGTGTTTTGCCGCTAGAAATTGCTTGCCCTGCTGCATATTATGGATGCAGTTTGCATTTTGCAAACCTAGCTGAACTTCAGTTCAGAGAAACGCCTCTGTGGGCATGTAAATAAGTCCCTACTATATTTTCACATAGGGCAAAATGGTTTTCAGAAATTTCTCTGCAATACTTGCTCAGTTGGATTCTGTTACAAGACGTACAGTGTAAATACTGTAAGACTTAAATGTCATGTGCTTAAAGTGGACTGTGAACAAGAAAGTTGTTAACCTAGAACCCCATTTCTTGTTTTTACTTAGTATTGGTACAACTGTCCCATCTTCCTTTTTTACTGTAGCTGAGATTTGTTCTGATTTCCAACTTTCTGACACCCTAATTTGGATAAATATTAATCAATCGATGGATGGTCACTTAAGTTTAATTTCATATAGACTTTTTTTTTTAGGTTTGTTTAAAGATCCCACAAAGAAAAAGAAACTTTACCCAAACAGATTAGGGGCTCATTAATATTGGTGAGCAGACTGGAAACTGTTTCAAAGACAAATTTACAAACTATAAAATAGCACAGTGTGGGTGACCCCCCCACAGCCTACAGACTAGTGGAGCGCACAACTGGAGCAATTAGCAGAACAATGACTGATATCAATAGGCAGCCTCTCTTTTGTCTAGCTTCTTCCTGCCAGTAATCTGCTTTGATATGTGTGACTCAAATGCAGGTGTTCATGCTTCCTGTTCTGTGATGCTAGTGTGCCTTTCATGTATTGTCTGTAACTGGGTATATAAGCTGACTGAAATTCATGTTCATTCTCTCTCTTACTGCTCATCTGACTAGACGCATCCACTGTCTGCTAGGAGAGCCTCCGGGCTCACTCCGGCGCGCATGCACGGCGCCGGAGTGAGTTCTCGTGATGGCGGTATGATTAATAAACTCCCTTTTAAACTCTCAGTTCGCTCCTTATTATTTCATGCCGCCACAACAGAATTTTTTTTTTTTTTTTTTTTTGTCTTTCAATCCACTTATTTGTCCTTGGGGAGGTCATAACTTAAAGATGCACTCTGGTGGATAGGAATCCCCTATAAAAACAAATCTACATTGTCTAAAATGGTATCTTATGCCATTTTTTTTCTACAAAAATCCTGTTCATTATTTTTTAGTTTCATGTCAAAATCTTTTCACTTTTACTCCTCCTTCAAATGCCAAGATCTGTGAATTGGCCCACCCACATCCCACAAGGCTAAGGCTGGCTAGCACTACATTAAACAGAATAAGTCCTGTGACAAAAAGACTTACTGCTTTACTGTGATATACAGCAAAGACTACTGGTTGAATGACATGCCCAGTTGTAAACATGGTGGCCCAGGATAATGACTGAAACTGCATTGGTCCTTAAAAGTAGGTGCAGTGGTGGCCTAATGGTTAGGGATGTGAACTGGCAAGTGGAGGGTCATGGGTTCAATCCCTGGACTGGCAGGATTAGATCTGGGTGGGACAGATAACATTGCAATGTTTACCCCACCATGGTGTCCTTGAGCAAAGCCCTTAACCCCAGCTGCTCAGTGGCCACAGGTCAGTCTGTGGTTGTGCTGGGTGTCCTTGAAAAAGCCAGGCTGCCTCTCAGTGGAACTACCCTGTATATATAAAGGTTAAATAAATGCAATTTAATGGTAAAACACATCTTTATTTGGATCAAGTTTTCAAAGTAGCTATCCAAAAATGATAACTGGCCCTGGCTAACTTCATTCAGGTCAAAGACAGTTCTTAGACCTGATTGGCTCAAAACTACAGACCTGTTATAGTTACATCACCAAAAATGCTCTGTCTAAACTTGCTTTTTTCAAGGGGAGGAGCTTACCTGAAATTTCACAGCAAAAAACAAAACAAAACAGGCATAACACAATTGAGTGATTTTGCTCTTGATATGTGTTGGAAGTCATAAAAAAAATGTTACAGACATGTTAACAAGAAAAAAAAAAAATCTTTGGCAGAGTGTCACTTTAAATTAATGGCTGAAAAGTTCACAGTGCAAGACCTTTAAAGTTCCACCCTGCTGTTCAGGTTTGTTATTCCCTTTTTCTGAATGTTACTGGGTGGCAGTTAGACTGAAAACATTTGTGTCTCGATGTCCACCGTCCTAAAAAGCCATCAGTAAAGTTCAGAAAATCCATGCACAGCCTTTCTATTGCGGCTGGAAAAAGTCACAAGCTAGCCCACACCTCACCATGCTAATGAGCCTATAGCAAATGTCTGCTGATCTTGACAGGTGGGCAGTTAATGTCAGGGTATACAAAGGCAGTGGAAATTAAGCTGTTTGATCTCTGTTCTTAACCACTATTCCAACCTGCTGCCCACCGCTGATAGTTTCTAAACCGCTCTTCCCATTACATCACTCTCTTGGGCTTCCCAGGGCTGCTGGAGGCAAACAGTGTTTGGTTTCAAAGTCTGTATCCGAGCCACTAGTACACCCCCTGCAAACACTTATGAGTCTGCAGGATGAAAAAAAAACAAAAAACTTCCACAACACACAATTGAGTGTTACTGTTCAGAAAATAGGTGGATGGTATTTGTTACCAACTGTGCAACAATAACTGTAAATTAGAAAGGACATAATGGCTCTATTACTGTTCAAGAAACCACTAACTGGTTCCCTGTGGAAACCTGGGGTGTGCTATGACTCATGCATCTTTCCAAAGGCTCAAAGGCCATTTTCCATCAGCAGCCCTCACCTTATGTTCTGTGGTCAGTTTCTGGTGGTTAGGGAAAAGCATCAAATGCAACAAAGAGTGAAGAGGCGTGGGGGTGTGTTTTGTGGTATCCATTGCCCAGTTATACGATCCTAAAGCCTCCGCAGTGTGGTGACACGCAAGGAGAGTGGATGTAGGAGAGGGCGAGAACCCCCCACAGCTGTGAAGGGAGCTGTCAGAAGATGATAATGTGGGTCAGAGGGCACGAGAGGCACAAAGATGGAGGGCACGGTGATCAAATGATTAGCTTGTGCTGTGTCCCTTCAGGCCACAAAGGATGTGGTTGAAACTGCTAATTTGACAAAGGGAGAAAAGAAATCTTCAAAAATGATTTAATATAAGAGGAAAAAACTCAAATGTTGAGGGTGACTCATTAAAGATTTCCCCCGATCAACTTCTGGTCATTTTAGGAGGCTGAAATTGCACATGTGTAAAATACATTTCTCTATAGGTCATGTGGTAATTTGCACCTCTGAACTCCTAAGATTTTCTCTTTTATAGGTGCTAAGGAGGAGTAAGGTGTGATAATGGAGCCAGTTGAATGCTGAGCAGTCGTCAGGTTCCTGTACTTGAGAGGTCGCACACCACTGGAGGCGTTCGATGAGAAGAAAGAGACTTATGGGGAGGATGCCTTATCATATGATGGAGTCAAGCACTGGCATCGACAGTTCAAGTGTGGCTGGATATCAGTGGAAATGGCACACATTCAGTCGTGACCACAGTGTGCCACTGACGAAGACACCATCCGGCAAGTGGAGGCTCCCATTTTGGAGGCTCACTGCAGAACCGTTTCTCAACTAGGCCAAAATGTCAAGATTAATGTGGAATCTGTGGAAAAAAGTCATCCATGACCATTTGCACATGCAAAAGTTGTCTGCATGATGGATTTCCCAGTTGCTCATACCTTTCCAGAAACAGGAATGAGTCACATGCTCCTAGGCTCTTTTTGCCATGTGCCAAGAAAACCAGGAGGACTTCTTAGACAGGCTAATCATGCAGGAGGAAACATGGGTCCATCACTGTGCTCCAGAGACTAAAGCCCATTTAAAGCAATGGAAGCATTATGACTCACCTCCTCTGAAGAAGGCACATGTCCAACCCTCAGCGGACAAGGTCATGCTCACGCAGTCTTTTGGGACCAGCATGGAGTATTGATGATGGAATTCCTGGCAAATGGTACTACAGGTGCTGGGACTTACTACACTTCACTGCTGCAGAAATTGTGGAAGGCCATCAAAACCCAGAAGCGTGGCATGTTGACCAAAGGTGTCTGGCTCCTGCAAGACAACACCCCGGTTCACAACTGCATGTTGCCCAGACAGAAGCACGGTCCTGCAGCTATGAAATCCTTCCTTATCCCCCTTTAGTCGCCCTACCTCACATTATCTGACTTCCACCTCTTTCCCACCCGGAAGTAATTTTTTTTAGAGAAAGCTTCTCCAAGACGATGTAAAGCTGATTTCCCAAGTCAAGTTGTGCCTTCTGACGCAACCTACAGACTTCTCCAGGTGAGGTTTCCACAGCTGCATAAAGAGATCAGAGAAGTGTGTGACCGTTGGTGGTACCTATGTAGAGAAAAACTAATAACTGTGCCAAGTTTGGTTCCTCTCAGTCCATGGGAAATGTCAAGGGAAATCTTTAATGAACGGCCCCCGTATGTACAGTGGTGTGAAAAAGTGTTTGCCCCCCTTCCTGATTTCTCTTTTTTTTGTATGTTTGTCACACTTAAATGCTTCAGATCATCAAATTTAAATATTAGACAAAGAGAACACAAACACAAAATGCCGTTTTTAAATGAAGGTGTTTATTATTAACAGTGTTGGGCAAGTTACTAAAAAAATAATAACTAGTTACAGTTAGTAGTTACTTCTTTCAAAATTAACTTGAGTTACTTACCAGTTTCTGCACGATTAAAGTAACTAGTTACTTGGAAAAGTAACTTTCACATTACTTTTAAATGCATACTTAAATAATCTTGCACACAGCAAGATCAAAGGCTCCTTGTTCTCATCAGAAAAAAGAAGAAAAAGAAAACTGATGAGAAAAAAAGTTTCATTTTACAGAAAAAAAATGTCTCAGAGTTACACAAACTATTGTAATCAGTAGAAAGTCAGAAAATTACTAGAAATAAAGCTGCAAATTCACAGAGAAAATTTTGGACCCGTTTTTGGCCCATGAGCCATATGTTTGACACCCCTAGACCAGCCCATTAAAAATGCATATTTAGAAGATTTACTTCCATGAAATAGCTGCATATCACAACAGCATGTAAATTAATAAGATAAAATAAAACAGAAAGCACAGATAAATGAAAGTTCACCTTAAGCTGTTCTCTGCTGCAACAAATCACAGTCACTTTTTCTCTGTGCGGTAAGAAAACATTTACACAACTGCAAACATTAAATGCAGCTTCTTGCTCTAAAAATACTCATGTTTAACCACAGAGGTAGGAGCTGATGTTGGGGCTGCTCACCGCTCGGACAACAGGTGATAACTCAATATGAGAAGTTGCTACGCCACGGCATTTCTTCCAACTGGGCTGCGGTGTGAGCAGGACAGGAAACCGACCCACGGAGGAGATTGACGGTTGCATCAGCTCAGCTACGTAGGATCAGTTTATATATATTTGCTCTAAAAATATCTATCCATATTAATAAAACGAGTAACGCGAGTAATGCATCAGATCAACTTTCAGTAACTGTAATGCATTACTGAATTTTTAAACAGTAATTTCTTTACACAGCATGTTACTGGAAAAGCAGTGATGTTACTCCCAACACCGATCACTGGTCAACACCAAATTTATTGTCGAAATTTTTTAACTGATTTAGGACAATTTTGATGTGCTGAATCCAAAAATCACATTGGTTTTGCTCAGTCAGGTCAACTTTTTGAACTATGGCCACGTTTTTTACATTTTTGTTTACATATATGGGTATTTTCGCTTTATATGATGCAAAATTCTTTTTTATTTCTTGAAATTCTCTGAATTTTGAACAATGATGATGTAACATTCAATTTACATGTACTTACCTTTATCAGTGTCTACTGTTCAGTTTACAGTACACCTGTACAACTGCTGTATAACTGCTTATAACTTAACATAAAAACCTGACCTGATTGAGAGAAACGGATATCATTTTCGGATTCAGCGGTGCAAAATTGTCTAAAATCAGTTGAAAAAACACAACTTACAAAAAAAAAATATTTTTGTTATGTTGTGTTATTAAGCGTAAAAAAAAAAAAAAAATCCAAACCTACATGGCCCTGTGTGAAAAAGTCATTGCCCCACCTCCCCTGTTAAAACATAAATTAACTGTGGTTTATCACATCTTTGGAAAGCTGAGCTCAATTTCTCTGGCCACACCCAGCCCTGATTACTGCAACACCTGTTCTCAATCAAGAAATCACTTAAATAGGACCTGCCTGACAAAGTGAAGTAGACCAAAAGATCCTCAACAGCTAGACATCATGCTGCGATCCAAAGAAATTCAGGAACAAATGAGAAACAAAGTAATTGAGATCTATCAGTCTGGTAAAGGCTATGAAGCAATTTCTAAAGCTGGGACTCCAGCGAACCACAGTGAGAGCCATTATCCACAAATGACGAAAACATGGAACAGTGGTGAACCGTCCCAGGATTGGCTGGGCGACCAAAATTACCTCAAGAGCGCAGCAACAACTCATCCAAGAGGTCACAAAAGACCCTATTGTGGGACACATATGTATCACTTTAAGCTTCACATCTCAGAGAAGAACAAAGAACTGGACCTCCTTGGAGGTAACAGGAGGATGTGAAAATTTAGTCTTTGGTATGCAAGAGACGGCCTTGGGGGATTTCCTGGTCTGCCAGAGACTATGAGGAGGATGCTATAGGATTTAAGGGAAGATGCATTACTTGTGATTAAATGCAATGTGACTGTGAGCTTTGAAGGTCCTGGATATATAAAGGACGAATGTCTGTGTTTTTCCTCTTTTCTGCTTTGCTGATGTTGGAAGATGTGAATAAACCTGACTCGTGAGATAAACTCTGCCTCGTCATTTTCACATTTCCACACTGGTGACCCTAAGACATATCATGGATGAAAGAAATTCCCCCGGGCCAACAGAGTCAGGAGCTCCCAGCCAAGCGTATGCCGCTACCGTCCAGCTACCGGACTTTTGGCAAGACAACCCGCGCTCCTGGTTCCACTTGGTCGAAGCACAGTTCGCCCTCCGGGGGATAACGGTAGATGACACGAAGTTCTACCATGTGATTGCAAAGCTCGACAACCGCACGGCTCGGCATGTGGAGAGCCTATTGGAGTGGCCACCGGCCAACGACAAATATGGCGGGTTGAAGGCTGCACTTATCCAGCACTTCACTCTCTCAGTCGAGGAGAGAGCGGAGAGGCTCCTGGCTCTGAACGACTTGGGAGATGGCACGCCCATTGACCTGATGGAGAACATGCTGAGGTTGAGGGGCTCAGACGACGACGACTTCATCTTCACCCACATTTTCCTCAGGACCCTACCGTTGGCCACGAGAGCAACCCTGGCCAGTTCGCCGTTGTTGGCCCAGCGGGACTTCCGCGCGCTGGCCCAGGAGGCGCACCGGATTCTCAACGCCAGCAAACAGCACGCGGCCACTGCGGCAGCGACGGAGTTCGGCGCGACGGCCGGAGATGGCGGGGGGCCAGAGACGGCGGTAGCAGAACCACCGACGACAGCGGCGGCGGGGGCCAAGGATCGCGGAGGAGACACCCTCTGTTTCTACCATCGCCGCTTTGCAGAGAAGGCACGTAAATGTATACCACCGTGCCAGTTCAAGCGCTCGGGAAACTCCAAGACCGGGGGTCGGTAGCAGCTGCGGCCCTCGGGGAGGAGAACAAGCTGCTCTACTTGAAGGATGCAAGCTCGGGGAGGCATTTCCTCGTGGACACAGGCTCCCAGTTGAGTTTCATCACAGCTTCCTCCGCTGACCAGCTGGCGGTTTCCAGAGGTCCCGGGGTGTCAGCAGCGAACGGCTCGGAGATTAAGACCTTTGGTGAGAGGACTCTGCTTCTGTCCCTACACGGCCGTACATTTGAGTGGACTTTTGTCATAGCTGCAGTGAATTTCAATATGTTGGGGGCTGATTTTCTGTGCTCACATGGTTTGTTGGTTGATCTTGCTAACAGGTGCCTGGTTAATGCACTTTCTTTTTATTCTATTCCCTGTACAGCCCGAGTGGCCCCGCCAACAGCACAAGCCAACGTCACAGCTGCAAGCGGTAAGTTCCACACACTGCTCACTCAGTTCCCAGCACTCACGGTTCCCACATTTTCAGCAGTTGTCGCTAAACATGGGGTGGAACATTTTATTACTACCACCAGACCGCCTGTTTTTGCAAAAGCTCGGCGCTTGGATTCAGCTAAACTGACTATAGCGCGCGAGGAGTTCGCCAACCTGGAAAGGTTGGGCATCATCAGGCGTTCGAACAGCCCATGGGCTTCCCCGCTTCACATGGTCCCGAAAGCTGACGGCTCGTGGCGACCTTGCGGAGATTTCCGCAGGTTGAACAACGCCACAGCGCACGACCGCTACCCAATCCCGCACATCCAAGATTTTTCCGTTCATTTGGCGGGGGCGCGCGTTTTTTCTAAGATAGACTTGGTCCGCGGTTACCACCAAGTCCCAGTGCGCGCTGAGGACATACCCAAAACAGCGGTAATAACTCCGTTTGGTCTGTTCGAGTTTTTGCGCATACCATTTGGGCTTAAAGGCGCTGCGCAGACGTTCCAACGCATGATGGACGCGGTGTTGCGCGATCTCCGCTTCGTATTCGTCTACCTGCACGACATCTTAGTAGCCAGCTCGTCCGAAGACAAACACGAAAACCGCCTCACGGCAGTTTTCCGGAGGATGGGAGAGCACGGTTTAATAATCAACCCAGCGAAGTGTCAGTTTGGGGTGACGCAGATTGATTTTTTGGGGCATCGCGTCTCTCCAGAAGGAGCGGTTCCGCTGCCTGACAAAGTGCGCGCGGTAGCAAATTTTCCCCAGCCACGAACGATCAAGGCATTACAGGAGTTTTTGGGAATGGTGAATTTTTATAACCGTTTCCTCCCCCGCGCAGCACAGCTCATGCAACCATTGTATGCTGCACTAAAAAACCAAAAACCCGCAAATAAGATTGAATGGTCTCCGGAGCGAGAGCGAGCATTCTCGGAGGTCAAAACAGCCCTGGCAAACGCTGCGTTGTTAGCACATCCAGACCCAACGGCCCCCATAGCGCTCACTACTGACGCGTCAGATGTGGCCATAGGGGCGGTCGTGGAGCAGCATGTAGCCGGGGCTTGGCAGCTGCTTGCCTTTTTCAGCAGGACTTCGCGCGATAGTGAACGAAAATACAGCGCATTCGACAGGGAGTTGTTAGCTCTCCACTTGGCCATTCGCCACTTTCAGTTCTGGCTGGAGGGACGCCGTTTCACCGCGTTCATTGACCACAAGCCGCTGACATTCGCGATGGCCGAGGTTTCAGAACCGTGGTCGGGCTGGCAGCAAAGACAGCTGGCTGCCATCTCAGAGTTTACTACTGATATTCAGCACGTGGCGGGTAAACTGAATGTAGTGGCAGACTGTCTCTCGCGCGCCGTGGCGGCCCCAGTCTGTGTAGGGATAGATTATGCAGCCATGGCCGCGGATCAGGTTAGCGACGCGGACGTGCGCGCGCTCCAGTCTGGACCAACAGGGTTAAGGCTGGAGAACAGGGTGCTGCAAGACGGTATGCCCCCCCTAATCTGCGATGTCTCCACTGGGCCACCGCGTCCTGTGGTACCGGCCGCGTGGCGCCGCCTCGTTTTTGACTCGATTTATTCTCTGGCGCACCCGGGAGTGCGCGCGTCGGTCAAAATGATAGGAGAGAAATTTGTATGGCCGAGCCTGTGCAAACAAGTTAAGGAGTGGGCAGCAGCCTGCATGGCTTGTCAACGAGCCAAGGTACACAGACACACGAGAGCTCCCTTGGAGCCGTTTCACATCCCGGCTAAGAGGTTCGATCATGTTCACGTGGACTTCGTAGGCCCCCTCCCGCCGTCACAGGGGTGCACACACCTTCTGACAATGGTGGACCGTGTAGAAGAGCTTGGAATAACGAGGCAATGTGATTTATAAACCAAAGTTAATATCAGCTTCGCTCCTCTAACAAGTCTCATCTCAGTGCAGAAGCAGAATAAGAGGTCGAACACATTCAGACCTTCATACTTATACCTACACACAACAAAAGACATTGCATATCAAAGATGACATCCCGCATTAACTTAATCCCCCCTCCTTTGTCTTCCGTCTCCTCCACCTGACCCTGGGTGGTCAGGGAGATCAATCTCCTCCATTGTCCTCTGTCTCCTCCACCTGACCCTGGGTAGTCAGGGAGATCGATCTGGTCTCCACCGCTGCAACTCCGTATGCTCTTTGATCTTCGCTGGCGGTCGAGACCTCTTGTCCTGTTCTGAGGCGTGAGGTCATTGCACATATGTAATCACTAAACATTCTAATATGTCTATACATATGTAGGTATGGAATATATGATTAATATAAACCACAGCCCCCCCCCCCAAACGACTAAGAAAAGGACAATCAAAGTAAGTCTACAGTTTAAAATAATTTCTATGACATACTATACTGTTAAACCTCTTGACAGGGAAAACAAGGAAGAATCTTTCCAGCAGTCATGCTCCTGTAGAGAATTCAGTGGTAACCATAACAGTACAGTAATATCACCAATCAGCCTTAAAACTGTCATGGCACAATCTGATAACATAGTTAACAACTCTTGGTTAATTTGCATCAGTCCCTGTGCCGTCTGGGTTTTAATCTTCTCCCGAATCTGCTGTAGGTCCGCTTTGGCGTCCTGGTGGGACCCTCCTGTAAGGAATCTGCAGCTTGGGGAGGAAAGTGGTTATTTGTTCCCTGCAGGGGGGTTGAGTCTTTTCTCTTGGGGGGTCTACCCCGCTGAGGTGCCCTCGCCACCCGTGCAGATTCGTCTCTCAACAAGAAAGCAGGTTTAAGTCTGTCAGTGCTGATTGTTTCTTTTCTGTCCCCTAAATCAAGCACAAAATGCTTATCACCAGGTTCCAGCACTCTGAATGGTCCGTCGTATGGTGGACGGAGGGTTGATTTTAAAGCTTCATGCCTAACAAAAACAAACTTGGCGTTTTTTAAAGCTTGGGGGACAAAAACCCGTGGAAAAGAGTGATGTGCCGGTCCGGGGAGAGTGTCTGGTCCGTTACTGCCTAAAGGCCTCAGGGTTGGAAGATGCCCAGGCTCTGGGTTCTCTGGTAAAAACTCACCTGGGAGTCTGAGAGGTTGTGCAAAAACTAACTCTGCTGGGGAGGCGTCTAGATCCTCTTTAGGCGCAGCACGCAACCCCAATAAAACCCAGGGAAGTTTATTTACCCAATTTGTATCTGTTAGCGAGGCCCTGAGGGCGGCCTTTAAAGATCTGTGAAAACGCTCGCATAACCCATTAGCCTGAGGGTGATAAGCGGTGGTGTGGTGAATTGACGCCCCTAAGCTGCTGGCCATGGCTGACCAAAGCTCAGAGACAAATTGAGGCCCCCTATCGGACGTGATGTCCGATGGGACGCCGAAACGTGCCACCCAGTTTGTCAAAAAAACGCGAGCGACTTCCGCCGCTGTGGTTGACGCCAGAGGGACTGCCTCTGGCCAGCGCGTGGTGCGGTCTATCATTGTTAACAGGTGTGTGAAGCCTTGAGACGAAGGTAGTGGTCCCACGAGGTCGACATGAACGTGGTCAAACCTTCTAGCTGGGATTCGAAAAGGCTCTAGAGGGGCTTTTGTGTGTTTGTGTATTTTGGCGGGCTGACAAGACATGCAAGTTTTTGCCCATTCCTTTACATTTTTGCGCAGGCCCGGCCACACAAACTTTTCGGCGACCATTTTAACCGAGGCGCGCACACCTGGGTGCGCGAGGGAGTGAATTGAGTCAAAAATACGGCGGCGCCATGCAGCTGGGACTACCGGGCGAGGTCGGCCGGTTGAGATGTCGCAGATTAGGGGGGGTACACCGTCACATAAACCCCTTTCCTCCAGTCTTAACCCTGTTGGTCCAGACAGGAGTGCGCGCACGTCCGCGTCACCGCTTTGCTCCTCTGCCATGGCTGTGTAATCTATCCCTACGTGAATTGGGGCCGCGTACGTGTCCGCGTTGGCGAAAAGTTCTGCGGCTGAGGTAGTATAATCTGTCTCCTCATGCTCTGGCGATGTCACAGCGCGAGAGAGGCAGTCTGCTACCACGTTAAGTTTGCCTGCCACATGTCGAATGTCTGTGGTGAACTCTGAAATCGCAGCTAGCTGTCTTTGTTGCCTGCCTGACCATGGTTCTGAAATTTTAGCCATCGCAAAAGTGAGCGGTTTGTGGTCTACAAAAGCCGTGAAACGCCGCCCTTCTAACCAGAACTGGAAGTGGCAGATGGATAAATGAAGCGCTAGCAGCTCCCTGTCAAAAGTGCCGTATTTACGCTCGGTTTGGTTTAACGATTTGCTAAAAAATGCTAAAGGTTGCCAGGTTCCGCCAACGTGTTGTTCCACAACTGCCCCTATGGCCAGGTCTGAAGCGTCTGTGGTTAGCGCTATGCGGGCCGAGGGATCGGGGTGAACCAACAATGTGGCGTTCGCTAGAGCACTTTTTACTTCCGCGAAGGCGCGTTCGCACTCCGGGGTCCATTCAACCGCGTTGGAAGGCTTTTGTTTTCTGAGTGCGGCATACAGGGGCTGCATGAGTTGAGCTGCGCGGGGGAGGAAACGGTTGTAAAAATTAACCATTCCCAAAAATTCTTGCAGCGATTTGACCGTTTGTGGTCGTGGAAAATTTTTTACCGCACGGACTTTGTCTGGCAATGGGACTGCCCCTTTCGGTGAAACTCTGTGTCCCAAAAAATCAATTTGTGACACGCCGAATTTGCATTTGGCTGGATTGATTATTAACCCGTGCTCTTCTAGTCTCTGAAAAACTGTAGTGAGGTGTTGTTCGTGTTTTTCCTCTGACGGGCTGGCTACCAGCATATCGTCGAGGTAGACGAACACGAAGGGGAGATCGCGTAATACCGCGTCCATCATCCGCTGAAAGGTTTGAGCAGCGCCTTTGAGGCCAAACGGCATCCGCAAAAATTCAAAAAGACCGAAAGGGGTTATTACAGCCGTTTTAGGAATGTCTTCTGCTCGAATGGGGACTTGATGATAGCCGCAGACCAGGTCTATTTTAGAAAAAATGCGCGCACCCGCCAGATGTAGTGAAAAATCTTGGATGTGAGGAATTGGGTAGCGGTCATGCGCTGTCGCATTGTTTAATCTGCGGTAATCGCCGCACGGTCTCCAAGAACCGTCGGTTTTCGGGACCATGTGGAGTGGCGATGCCCAGGGGCTTTTCGAGCGTCTAATAATGCCTAATTTTTCCAGGGTGGTAAACTCGTCCCGTGCTATGGCGAGCTTGGTCGCGTCTAACCGCCAAGCTTTGGCGAACACGGGTGGGCCCGTTGTGGGAATGAAGTGTTCAACCCTGTGTTTCGCTACTGTTGCTGAAAATTTGGGAACTGTGAGTGCTGGAAATTGGGTGAGGAGTTGGTCAAACTTACCTCCTGCTGTTGTGACGTTGGCCTGCACGGATGGTGGAGAAACTCGAGCTGAGCAGGGGATAGAAGAAAATGACAGTGCATTAACCAAGCGTCTATTTGCTAGATCGACTAACAACCCATGTGCACACAAAAAATCAGCGCCCAACAAGTTAAAACTCACCGCCGATACAATAAATGTCCATCTATAGTTGCGGTCGTGAATGCAAAGAGGCAGGCTCCTTTCACCGTAAGTGTCGATGATGGAGCCGTTGGCTGCCATCGCCCCATTACCCCGGGGACCCATGGCCCGGTCTGCGTGGGAAGGGGTGATAAAACTCAGTTGAGCTCCGGTGTCAATCAGGAACTGTCTCCCGGTGTGTCCGTCAGTCACATAATGAAGCTTATTTTTTTCGCCGAGAACCGCAGCCGTTAACGGTTCTCGGCTTTGGCGTTTCCCGAACTTTTTGAACTTGCAGGGGGGAACGCATTTGTACGCCCTCTCGGCGAAACGGTGGTGGTAATAACAGATGTCGTTCCGCCTGCTGCGTCTTGGTCGTGTTGCCGCCATGGTGGGCGGGCTCTGCTCGGTTGTCTGTGGTTCTCTGCTGCTCTGGGCATCCGCGCTGAGATCTGTGGATGCTGCTGTGGCCATCTGTTCGCCGCAGGCGTTGATGAGTCGCTGCGCTTCGTGGGCCAGCGCGCGGAAGTCTTGCTGGGTGCTGCACCACATGTTGACCAGCGTCCCTCTCATGTGTGGCGGCAGAGTACTGAGGAAGATATGTTGGAAGAGGAAGTTGTCGTTGTCCTCTTCCTTGAGCTGCAGCATGTCCTCCATGAGGGCCTTGGGTCTGCATCCTCTGTGGCCGTAGATCGCCAGGATCTTCTCTGCTCTCTCTTCGGCTGAGGGGACGAAATTCTCGACGATGGTTGCCTTAAGTTCTCTATATTTGTCATGGGTGGACGGCCGTTGGATTATGCTCCGCGCACATCTCGA
Source organism: Pholidichthys leucotaenia (assembly GCA_020510985.1). Taxonomy (NCBI): domain Eukaryota; kingdom Metazoa; phylum Chordata; class Actinopteri; order Cichliformes; family Pholidichthyidae; genus Pholidichthys; species Pholidichthys leucotaenia. The sequence continues at coordinate 295,883,712 of CM035841.1, read as the reverse complement.
TGTGGCAGCGTCGAGTTTGGCGACGATGTGATAAAATTTTGTGTCGTCTGCCGTTATGCCCGCTAGTGCAAACTGGGCCTCAGCTTGCTGGAACCACGAGCCCGGGTCTTCTTGCCAGAAGTCTGGCAGCTTGACGGTGACGCCGCTTGTGTGGGCCGTCCCTGATGTGTCCGCCGGGTGAGAGCGCCTTTCTTCAGCTCTCATGGCGGGGCTGGTGCTCGGTTGAGCCCTCTCTGTAGCTTCTGCCGTGGGGGAACGTCGTCCATCTGTTCCCCTGTCTGCATGGGCGCCGGCGCTTGCCTGGGTCGCCTCTGATGAGTCAATCGCGGGAGAACATCTCTGTTCCATCCTCGCGTCAGGGTCACCAGTGTAGAAGAGCTTGGAATAACGAGGCAATGTGATTTATAAACCAAAGTTAATATCAGCTTCGCTCCTCTAACAAGTCTCATCTCAGTGCAGAAGCAGAATAAGAGGTCGAACACATTCAGACCTTCATACTTATACCTACACACAACAAAAGACATTGCATATCAAAGCTGACATCCCGCATTAACTTAATCCCCCCTCCTTTGTCTTCCGTCTCCTCCACCTGACCCTGGGTGGTCAGGGAGATCGATCTCCTCCATTGTCCTCTGTCTCCTCCACCTGACTCTGGGTAGTCAGGGAGATCGATCTGGTCTCCACCGCTGCGACTCCGTATGCTCTTTGATCTTCGCTGGCGGTCGAGACCTCTTGTCCTGTTCTGAGGCGTGAGGTCATTGCACATATGTAATCACTAAACATTCTAATATGTCTATACATATGTAGGTATGGAATATATGATTAATATAAACCACAGACCGCACCACGCGCTGGCCGGAAGTGGTCCCACTGACGTCAACCACAGCCGAGGAGGTGGCGCGCGCGTTTTTAACAGCATGGGTAGCGAGCTTTGGAGCCCCGTTGGACACTACGTCCGACAGAGGTCCTCAATTTGTTTCCGAACTTTGGTCAGCAATGGCCCGCAGCCTGGGGGTAACGATCCACTGCACAACTGCGTACAATCCGCAGGCTAATGGGTTATGCGAACGTTTTCATAGGTCATTGAAAGCGGCTCTCAGAGCGTCGCTGACGGATTCAAATTGGATAGACAGGCTACCGTGGGTTTTATTGGGGTTGCGTTCTGCACCTAAAGAGGACTTAGAAGCCTCCCCGGCTGAGCTAGTTTTTGCGCAGCCACTTCGGCTGCCCGGGGAGTTTCTCCCAGATAATCCTGCGCCAGATAGCTCCCCATCTCAGCGGTTGCAGCGTGGCACGGAATCGGGCACGCTGCCTGGCCCCGTTCACCACAGTTTTCCGCACGTTTTTGTGCCTAAGGCTTTGAAAAACGCGGAGTTTGTTTTTGTCAGACACGATGCCCATCGCCCACCGCTGCGACCACCTTATGATGGACCATTTAGAGTGCTGGAAACAGGGGACAAGCATTTTTTGCTAGATTTGGGGGGCAGGAAGGAAAAGATTGGCATAAACAGGCTCAAACCCGCCTTTGTGGTGGCGGACGAGGATGTGCTATTGGCCAGGGCTCCTCGGCGCGGCAGACCCCCTCGGGGACATTCCCCAGAACACCCACAGGGAGTGACAAACAGTTCTCACCCCCAGACAGCAGCTCCCCAGCAGGATGGTGCCGCAGAAGTGGCGAAGCCTGCTTACAGCAGATACGGGAGGAGACTGAGGCCCAAGCAGCACGTGGGTTAATGTGTAATGATTTTATCATGACATGCAGACTGTTATTCTGTTGTTCCATCTTAGATGTTTGGGGGGGGGGTCATGTGGGACACATATGTATCACTTTAAGCTTTACATCTCAGAGTAGAACAAAGAACTGGGCCTCCTTGGAGGTAACAGGAGGATGTGAAAATTTAGTCTTTGGTATGCAAGAGACGGCCTTGGGGGATTTCCTGGTCTGCCAGAGACTATGAGGAGGATGTTATAGGATTTAAGAGAAGATGCATTGTTACTTGTGATTAAATGCAATGTGACTGTGAGCTTTGAAGGTCCTGGATATATAAAAGACGAATGTCTGTGTTTTTCCCTCTTTTCTGCTTTGCTGATGTTGGAAGATGTGAATAAACCTGACTCGTGAGATAAACTCTGCCTCGTCATTTTCACATTTCCACACTACAACAATATCCAAAGAAGTGCAGGCCTCACTTGCCTCAGTTAAGGTTCATGACTCCACCATAAGAAAGAGACTGGGCAGAAATGGCCTGCATAGCAGAGTTCCAAGACGAAAACCACTGCTGAGCAAAAAGAACAAAGGCTCATCTCAATTTTGCCAGAAAACATCTTTATGATCCCCAAGACTTTTGGGAAAATACTCTGTGGACTGACGAGACAAAAGTTGAACTTTTTGGAAGGTGTGTGTCCCATTACATCCGGCGTAAAAGTAACACAGCATTTCAGAAAACGAACATCATACCAACAGTAAAATATGGTGGTGGTAGTGTGATGGTCTGGGGCTGTTTTGCTGCTTCGGGACCTGGAAGACTTGCTGTGGTAAATGGAACCATGAATTGTGCTGTCTACCAAAAAATCCTGAAGGAGAATGTCCGGCCATCTGTTCGTGACCTCAAGCTGAAGTACACTTGGGTTCTGCAGCAGGACAATGATCCAAAACACACCAGCAAGTCCACCTCTGAATGGCTTAAGAAAAACAAAATGAAGACTTTGGAGTGGCCTAGTCAAAGTCCTGACCTGAATCCGATTGAGATGCTGTGGCATGACCTTAAAAAGCCAGTTCATGCTCGAAAACCCTCCATTGTGGCTGAATTACAACAATTCTGCAAAGGTGAGTGGGCCAAAGTTTCTCCACAGCGCTGTAAAAGACTCATTGCCAGTTATCGCAAATGCTTGATTGCAGTTGTTGCTGCTAAGGGTGGCCCAACCAGTTATTAGGTTTAAGGGGCAATCACTTTTTCACACAGGGCCATGTAGGTTTGGATTTTTTTTCCCTTAATAATAAACACCTTCATTTAATAACTGCATTTTGTGTTTACTTGTGTTATGTTTGTCTGAAACATTTAAGTGTGACAAACATACAAAAAAATGAGAAATCAGGAAGGGGGCAAACACTTTTTCACACCATTGTATCTGGAAAATATGTCATATGTATACAGCCTAATCAATAACTTGACATGCATTTAGTATTCTTAAAGCATTGATTATTGCAAAATTCTTCAAACATGTCTCCAAAAACTGAACAAATAACACATTACGGTATGAGATGCCAAGTGACTCAGACGGCTCTACAGTTTCTGCCTAATGATTCACAGATTGTCAACTTGTCATAATTAATACCTGTTAGATACATTTGACAAATTGCACAACAAATGCAAAACTGACCTTTTCGCCCATTATAAGACTGCTGTAGCTGCTGTGTCCATACCAATATACATGCCAAAACCACTCCTCCTAACAGTACTGCATATTTGAGAAGTTCAGCTGAACTCTGCAAAAGTGTGACTCTCAAAAGTGTGTTCGTGGAGATTACTTTAATAGTAGCCTGTTGTAAAACTGAAGCTATGCATTGGCACAGGGCTGTGTATGGTGCCAGCTATCTCATCCATTATTCAAATATTTTAGCTGCTGTCAAGTATTGACAGTCCATACACATGCTTCACTTTCAGCTCATCTTGTTTCAACAACTTTTGCTCTTAAAGAGACTGTTGAAGTGGTCACTAATATTCAGAGTTTACAACTACATTTGAGGCCCTTTTTCCTTAGCATAAACTGCTATTACACATTGACGGGTGTGAACTTTTAATATTCAAAAAAAGACTAAGGACATGTGGACGGTCTCGCTTGGCCTTTAATCTCTCTTTGTTTGTCTAATCCCTATAGTCTAAAAAGCCTCCAGCGATGACAACAAAGCTTAGATAAGTTTCATCACAAATACTGAAATACTTAATCATACCAATACAACCAGATGTTTTTTTTTTATTTATGAATAGTTTTATACATTATTGTTAAAAAAGTGTTTATATCAAACAAACTTAAGCAGTATCAAACTGCTGATCCACGGTTAAGCCAGATGTTTAGTGCAACACACACTGTACACATGTTAAACAAGTATGAAAGGCTATAAATCATGTGATGGTCCAACATGCCTCATGAACTCACAGTGGTCTTAATGCTGAGTCAAGATGGTGGGAATATAAACTGAGACAATTCTGAGCAGGAAGGTTCACTGTATATAAGACTGGTATTCATATAACAGGAAGAGAAAAACACACAAAAAAAACTAGAATCAAATCAAATCTGCCACTACACATTGCACACTTGTACAAAAGAAGAAAACACACATGAAATGCTTTACATTAAAAATGTCAACAATCAAACTGCAGTAAACCTTTTGATCATAAATATGGTCAGTAGTAGCTTTTTTTGGTTAACATGTGCACTGCACATTTGAAACTAAGCTAAATCCTTATTAGTGAAAACCATCATTGATAAACTTAAAGGTCCTTTTTGCCCAAAAACTTTTTGAAGACGGACTTGTTGCGCGGCCGTGGCAGGCTGGTGTAACTCCTCAGAGCAGGGTCCTGAAACTTGTCCTGCTGCCACCCAGCCGTGGACAGGAGAGGAGGATCAGAGCTTCTGCTTATGGACGGGTTGTCTGCTGATTTGTCTCCCACCACCAGAGTTACACAGTAGTTGGAGCCTTTTCCTCCAGGGGTGTGCAGCATGGGCTTTATCTTCTGGTACGTTGCTGGGAGAAAGAAAATGATTTGTTTAGGACTGACAAAAACACTGTTTATTATACTTTAGAGATTACAACAGGTTAATGAAAGCTGATGAACCTGATGTGAAGGAGTGAGAGTGGCGCTTGCTGCTGAAACAGTCGGGGCTGCTAGATATGGGAGAGGAAGAGTTGTTGTCTCTAATTCCACCAGAGAGCCTGTGAGTCATCGTCTGCTTTAAAGTGACTTCATCATTATCTAGGGAGGGTCAAAGAAAACATTCAAAGCAGGAACGACGATCAGAAGAGCTGAGTAAGAGCAGTGTGCAGTTAAGGGACACTCCAGTTTTACTAGTGTATAAAGATGATACCTTAGCTCCCCCTAGTGGTGTTGTGTACACCTGCAACAGCTATAGTACGAGAGTCAGCAGCAGTTTGAAACCCTATACAGCTAAATGAAATCATGCATACCAGGTTGGTTGATAAAATCTGAGTAGAGAGGAAAAGAAATCTGTAAATCAATAAGTGCAACCACTTAACCACCAGAGTCCCAGTGGGACTATTCAGTAGCCACTAATAGAGCGGTGCTTATATCGCACTCACCACATGTGAGTGTGCAGCAGTGTTTGCTTGCACAGCAGAAGGCCTTACCACAGCAGCTAACTTTTGAGGATGAAACGGTGAGCTGCTCATCCAGACCCTTTAAGTGTGGCATGTGACTGAACTCTCTGGTGAGGACAATGATTTCTTTGGGCTGGGCACCCGCTGGTTTCTGCTCATGGAACGTACCGGTGGTGTTGTGCTGAGAGGAGCAGCGGCAACCGACAGGGTCTTGACATCCACAGCAAAGGGAGGGATTCCTGGGGACACGAATGTTAATGTAACGTGGCTTTACTTTTAATTGATGGATGCAGAATGGGGATTCAGGTTAACAATCATCTTACTTAGACAGCGGGAGGTCTTGATCAAGGTGGACACTTGAGGATTCAGACACACTTTGGCCTTTAAAAAAACAAAAGAATCAGACAAATGGAACATTAAGTCAGCATTGGCTGATTGAAATGGTTTATTTCCATTCAAATCAACTTTGGACCTTTACCTGAGTTTGTTTGTATTTTCATCATCCATTTCTTCATCATAAATCGTGAAGAGGCATTAAGAAGATATTCAGACCCATCACGGAGACTGAAAATAAAAGAAAAAAAAAGATTACTGAAAATACACATTACATAAAGAACTATATCTAAATTTGAATGATGTATTAACAAAGCAGTGTAATGCTTCTTCCTTTTCTGTCTGAGCCTGATTCTTAAAACCACCGGATGAAATGACGTCACTTCAAATCTGACTTGCTCCAAGAAAAGAAAAGCACAATAATTCTGCATTCTCACCGTAATCTAAAGCAGTTTGTTTTTTTGGTGTACTCCGGGGCAGGTGAGCACTCTGATCCAATAAGGTTCAGTGGAAGGCCACATGCAGAACTCTGCAGAACACCAAACTGATCATCACTGACCAAGTAACAGCTACTTGAGTTAGTTATCATCTCTTTTCTCTGGGGCACTCCTTGTCATCATTTTTCTGCTTACCCTCAGTGTATCCTTCCTATCCTGGTAAAAGCACAAGGTGTGTCTATATAGGACAGCATGGTAGGAGTTCCAGCCTCGGGAGGCTGCCTGTGAAAATAAGATAAGAGCGTGTGTGCTGCTGACTGTGGGCTTTGCATCTGCTGACTGTGTCAGCTTAAACATTTCTTACTTTTTTTCCTCCCAGCTGCAGCTTGTGCTTCCTCTCCAGTGTTCCCTCCATAGACTGCAACTCAGGCTTTCCACTCTGAATGGGTATGAATAATAATAAAAAAAAAATCATGCAAATGAAAGCAAAAACAAACTTGCAGAATAAAGCACTTTTGTATTAAGAAAGGACCTAACACGGACTGCAGTCTCACCAGAGCAAAACAGCACCCTCTTGTGGCCATCAGCTCTTCATTCTTCTCCATGTCTTCACTGCTCTGAGACGGCAGTCTTTGCTGATAGGGTCCATCCAAACCCATGTGAACTGACAGCAGACTCATGGTCTGGTCCTGTTCAGGAAGAGGAGATTCCATATTCATCAATGAAACACAATATGAATATAAATGAGTGGCTTATGAAGCTGAGGTACACAGATAAATCAATGTATCCATGTACGAACTGTATGTGGTTAGCTTAGTGATGTTATTTCCACTGGACTACATATACATTTTATCTTTTTATAGCACATTCAATCCATTACTTCTACTCTGTTGTATCATTGTGTGTATGTAGACAGCTGTCTAGCTTTGAAAACAACGAGCTAGTGTCCTTTCCTATTTGTTGACAGCATATCCATTCAACATGGCATCTGTGTGACCCCAGCAGCAGCAGCAGCAGCAGCATGTGCATACAAAAGCGTGTTTCAGGGCAACATCACAGTACATCAAACGCTGACCTCACCTTCAAGCCGCCTGTGTGCTCGTCCACCTCCTCCCCCACCTTTGCCTCCTCCACCTCCTCTTCCTCCTCATCCTCCCTGTATTGATAAAAGTATCTCTGACTGTCCCCCACATTGGGCAGCTTCACAGGATCGGATGCGGTCTCGTTCACCGACACCAGAGTCTTGCTGGATGCCAGTTCCCTGTTGGTAAAAGCTGCCCATGACCTTCTGTCTCCTGCAGCCAAAGGAGGAAGGTGATTGTTGGGACTCTGCCTCTTGCCATTACTCATCAAGCTCTGAATGTGGGACGGGAGTTTGAACTCGGCCACCAGGAGGTTAGGCGCCGAAGCAGTGACTAGGTTTCTGTAGAGCACCGGCGGGTTTGTGTCTGGTGATGTGCGGCAATGAGGGTCTCCAGGTTGGTTTGAGGGTACGGAATCCTCCTGGTTGGGCTGGTACATGATGTCTGAGCAGATGCTCTGCCTGCAGTTGGTTGTTCGGTTCCAGATGTCTTCAAGTTCTTCCTCCTCCTCCTCGAACTGCTGGTGGTCGAGGTGGACGGGCTCTGGTTTTATCCCTGTAGGGGTGTCTGGACCTGATGATGTTATATCATTCTCTTTTGTTTTAGTGCAGCCTATGTCCCCTACCTCAAGAGCCACGACCCTCCCAACAACTCCTTTAGGCTGCAGGTTATCAGGCTGCGAGGCATCAGTGCAGAGCTTGATGCTGCTGGAGGTGGAGATGCCAGAGTCCACTGAGTCCTGTCGGACACTCACACTCACCGATGACTTCAGATTCACCCTCAAGTGAGAGGCCTGGTTTGACTGAAATCCAGGACTCTCTACATGCTGTGTTCTTGTGCATCTATGGTACCGGTGTCCATTTAAGTCCCGAATGAGTGTATGGACGCTAAGGCACTCATGCTTATGTGTGGCTGAAGTGGAAATAGGGACTTGGTTCACATAAATGGGCAGGCTGATCACATCTTTTTCAGCTGTTTCATCTGTAATCCCTGATAACCTTTCATCTCCCTGCTCTGTATCTTCATGTAGAGTCAGCTGGGTTTTAGATGGTTCGCTACACTGAACAGTTAGACCCTCATCTTCTCCTAAAGAAGGAGGTTGGAAACTCTTTTCTACCGCAGGTACATCTTTCACTACACTTGCTGTCAGCTGCGTTTCAGAAAATCTCATCTCAGCTGAAGTCTGTGTAATGGGAGGAGTGGGTCGAGGCTGCCTGAAAGAGGTTAGTACCGTTTGTTTCTGTGAATGGGGGTCTGGATCAGTCCCTCCTCCATTTTTAGACTCTGGAGGGGCAATAGTAATGATATCCTGAATGCTTGGAATCAGAGTCATGTCCTTAGGGAGGTCAAAGCTCAGCACAGAGCCCAAAGAGAGGAATCTGCAGTGGCCTCTAACCTGAGGTGCTGGGGGAGAGGTGGCTGGCCCTGCTGACACGGCATAAGGAGTGATGCTGTATTCTCCCACACACTCTGTATCAATGTCCTTCAGCAGGGGATTCTTCATATAAGCCATAGCGTTGATCCCATCCCCACTCTTCTTCTTCCTGCGACCCTCCTTTAGAGGCCATGTGTGGGTGTCATATGGGACTGTCTCTGAGGCGTAATGAGACATCCCATCTGCCTGCTCCTCCACACCCATGATTTTCTGGATAGTGTGTCTGCGAGCATCTCTCTTCCTCTTTCTCTTCTTGCCCATTCTCTTGATGCTACTGAAAATGGAGCTGCTGCTGCTCCCCGCCGAACTGCGGAAGGTTACAGTTGGGGTCAGCTGGGGTCTAGGTGCCAAGGGAGATGCAGAGGAAGAGAGTGACAAGAGAGTAGGGGAGGCTGAGGCTGCGGCGTGGCTCTTTTGGCGGGGCAGGGTGATACTCTCATACACAGGGGCTGCAGCCAGGCTGTTATCCTTGACATGCAAGTAGGTACTTACCTAAAAAAAACAGAGAAAGGAACATTAGGCAAGTGTGTAAACTCTTGTTTCATGCCTGTATTGTACAAAGTTAACCCCAGAGGGCCTCATGCGTGCTGCAGGCTAATTCCCTGCAGCCCTCTGTGAGAACAAGAGCTATTTCATGTTAAAGATGGATGATGACTTGAGAGTAAAACCTCACACACAACCAAGAAAACAATGGCTTCATTAATTCACTGTATAAGCCCCACACAACAATGCAAACAAAGAAATCACGAAAGACAAAAACCCCAACGCATTAGATGTAAGTGCAAAAGAACATGGACATGATTGCACACTTAATTAAAATCGTATGTGGCTGCACATGCCGTCATACGCAGCTGTAATGTCTTGACCTTTCAACTCTGTGACTAATCTCTTGTTTCTGTGGAAGCCCCAGACTATAAATCACTGTGTGCAGTCTAGGAGCCTTTCTTCAAAGTTCAGCACCAGTTCTCCGCCTAATGACCGACCCTCTCCTGGCATTTGGGACCCGCTCTTGCTGGGAGCCATTTTGGACCGCGACTTTCACAGGAAGTGAGGGTGAGGTCACTTGTTTCACACAATTGTAGTGCAGCCACGGTGAGCCAAACACGACAAGGTTTACATCAAGCTGGTTGGGGAATGACAGGAGAAGAGGGAGCTTCTGTCAACATCCACAGCGGGGAGAAGATCACTCGTGCTTTTCTTACTCATCAGCCTCATTCGCTCTGTCATCGGTACTTTTCAGCTTTAAATCCTGCCTCAATTAACAAGGTTGGCATCCAAAGAAAAGCTTGAATGTCAGGGAAAAGTCAAGTTGTAAACACAAGGATTGGTCGCCTGATTTTTCTGGTGGGAATCTAATACGTGAAAGTTTACACAAGGCGAGCTGAAAGGGCAAAATGTCTACCGGCAGATTATTGTGAGGACAGATTTGTATTCATGTTGGCAAATTTGTTTTTAGTGCCTCAGGCTCACTGAAATAAATGTCCTTATTTTTATGTAACACTGTCAAAGGACTCCCGTTTTGTGAATTTTTCCAAGGATTAGTTTCAAATTTCGACATCCTCAGGGACATGAACACATAGTTTTTAAAGACAAAAAAAAGTTTGTTTCTTTAAGGCTAATCAAAAAATGTCTTCAAATTCAAGTCAGTTTTCAGCCTGTCACGAATAAAAATGAGCCCCAATCAGATTTTTTTTAAATGGGTCAGTCACAAGCCAGGAGGCAATCAGGGTGTGTTTGTTTTGCTAACTTTGAGAACTGAAGGTGGGACTTGTTGGTTTGTGATGTCGTAAAACCCAGGAAGTGTAATCTGCTAGTGTCTTTAAGGGTTTAACTAAATAAAGCCAGTGTGTATTTCTTTGTGAACCTTTTGATATTTTAAAACATACAGCTGACCCATAGATTTATTTTATAAGGCTAAAACCCACAAAAACACAATTTTGCACAAGACAGGACCTTTCAATATGATGACCCATACAAATTACACAACTTAGTCTTCATTTGGGAAAAAAAGGGGAAAAAGTTCTATATACATTTCTTGTAAGTTAATTTTTTTCCTTTTTTTATTTTCTTTATATTTGCAGGTATATAATTTTAACACTTTTATTTTCACCTCCCATTACAGTAAAATGATGTCAGAATTCAATTCAATAAAACAGAATTTATTTGGTTTGGGATTTCCATTTATGACCATACTTAAACGTGGAATTATTAGTTTTAATGGTAAAGGACGTTTCTCACTTTTCTCACGTTAACCATACAGTACACATTGTTTTACCTCGGTTAGTAGCACATGCCGGCCACAGAAAAGAGCTACAAACAGCATGCAGTCCCAGCACACTTCGAGCGGCAGCATGCGATGCCAGTTCACACTGCACAGTTTACCTCATTTGCACTCTGCCGATAAATCTTTCTCTTTCGCTTTAAACTACCAAAAGTATTTTCCAAAAGACCCTGGCAGCGCCTCCAAAAGTTTTTACGGGCAGAAGATTGAGGCACAGCCGGCTGAGGGAGAAAATGGGGGAAAAAGAATGATGTAAAGGCCAAAGGAGAGAGTGAGGAATAAACAGAAAGAGAGTCAAAGAGGGAGATCCCATGCAGTACGGGTGCAGGGAATAAATGTGTCTGCACAGGCCACCAAGAATAACAGTGACATCTCCTGAGCCGTTTCTGGCTATAAAGCAGATTATACAAATGCACTGGGTCCCTTCAGCCAATAGGGGGCCCCCAAGCTTCAAGTTCACCCTTGACATTTTTTCAGGGGGGAAATTAAAAATACCTTTAACTTTTTTCTTGTAATTTGCAAAATGTTTTTCTATTTCTGTTTAAGTACTCATCCTTTTCCTAGTCACCTAGAGAATAACCCAAGTTTATTTTTTAAAATGATTTTTTCATGTTTGAACTCTCCCACATCACAAAAAAGCCCCCCCCCCCAAACACAACCGTGAATGGCACCCCACAAAAATCTAGAAACGGCCCTGCTTGCCTCAGAGTTTTCAGGAAAGCAAGCAGCAACAGTAGCAGCATCCCAAAAATCAACTTTACACAAGTGCACTGAATTTACTTCTCACCCTGTGGACAGCCTCAGATGTCTCACCCGCAGCCTCATCTGTCTCGACAGGGTCAAGCACCTGAACCTGGCTGTCCCCAGTGTTACCAAAGCTGAGGATGAGGTTGACAGTGCCCCCCACAGGAGGGCTGCAGCTGCTGCTCTCCTTGAGCACCACAATGTTGGCTGTGGGAGAATCGCCCTGGGGTCCGATGCTTTTCATGACCTCGTAGCCATCCTCTGACTGCTTCTCTTCTTGTTCGGTGTGCCCGGGCAGCGGGGATGAGGACTGATTCTCACCTGCCGCCTTTGTTGTGTCTTCAGGAGGGACGACAGACTGGGAATGTTGACACTGGAGGGGTTCTTGCTCAGAAGCTGAGCTCTAGAAGGCCCAGAAAAGGAAAAAAAGTGAACAAAAATTTACATGGTCAAAGAAAAAGTCAGTCCATACTACTATTATGATGATGTTAAAAACAGTGTATTTTCAGTTTCAGGAAATATGCATGTCAGGAATCATTGTTTACCTATTTACTTTTCTGTTTCATCCCATTGTATGAATTTATCAAAAAAAACTTCCTGTTACATTTTTGCAAACATTTTTATTTTTGTTTTTATTTGTATTTTTTTCACTTCTTATTCTTTTTGGTATGCAAATAGATTCAAACATTTAGGCATCTGTTCATTGTTTGAGTCATTACATTCAAAACTTTAAAACACCAGTGAATGGATAGGATAAACAGGTGCACTACCACTTCTACAAGTCATCCCACCAGGCATGTCAACAAAAGCACTGAACTAGTTATCATGATGCCAAGCAAATTGTGTTGTTTTTGTAAACATGTATTAAATTGATAAATTGTTCTTAAATGAATCTTTACTTTCACTATGTGTTAAGAATTAGGTCAACCAATGTCTTCCAGTTCTCTAGTAGAACAACTCAGAGGTGAATCATACGAACCATCAATTGGCAGCAGATACAGCGGAGAAAATAAGTATTGAACACGTTGTGGTGACCCACCACAATCTACAGGGACATTCATCCTCACACTCAAAAGGTCCGGAACACAATTTGCATACAGAGGACAATGCACAGACGGACAAAGAGCCAACCAATGTCATGCTAATCATGTGTATTGACTGTTATGCTAATGTGCCATGCATTCTCTCTTCCTGTATCACTGATAAAAGAGCTTGTGTGACATGCCTCAAAAACTCTGCACTACACAACACACAGCACAGCACTGTAGCGCACAGCGCTACAAGTGCGTCTCATTTTGATGGAGGAAATAAAATTCTGCAATCTTCCAGCTCGTCGTACCTCGCCTGATCTTATTCCTCCACACTGGTGACCCACGACGTGTCATGGTGCTCCCCTCGCCTGATCTTATCCCTCCACACTGGTGACCTGATGAGAGAGAATGACTGTCTGCTACTTCTCACCACGCTGTGGACAGCAGAGGACCAGAGAACGCCTGCAACCTCTTCATCCTCACCGGAGCGCGCTCCTCGGAGCGGGCAGCGCTTGGACCGACACGCACCATGAACGGCGATACGAGCGAACGAAGGAAGCAGCCTAAACGGGGACAATCATCGACACCGACTGCACTGATTTCCACCGAGCTCCCCGACTCTGACTAAACTCCCGACAGCGGACCTCCCGCGCACAGAAGCCTGCATGCACACCACAGGATTACGAGGACAGCGCAACTGCCAGCTAAGTGGTCACTGCGCCACGCACGCGCCACGCACAGGGTCAAGCCGGCTCCACAGACCGATACAGCGCCTCCGCCGCTGCACACGCCCGAGAAACACGGCCGATCACCAGCCTCGGAACCTTCAGGGCTGCTCACGCACCTGAAGCAGAACTCAGAACTCAGAAAAGATTTATTGCCAAGTACATTCACAGTAAACAACTGATAAACATACGAGGGATTTGACTTGACACTGAAAACGACATAGTTGACATTTTCAGTGACGCGCCTGTCAGCAGATTGGGAACAGGAAGCATAAGGGAGGAAGGGGGTAAACACAATAGGAGAGAGAAAAAAACCATTGTTTGTCAGAATACTGGTCATAAATGATCAATATTATGATTACAAGAAAAAAAGCTCTCAATGCACAAGTAGCAGACAATAGAATCTACGAGGACACAAAGAGAGCAGTGAATGAATAATCTTCTCATCAGTTTATTGAGTCAGTGTGAGTGTGGTGTTGAGTGAAGGTGTTTATATCAGTTAAGAACAACAAAGTCTCTTCAGCAGGAGATGTTGTGTCTAGCGTCTGGCGCTTGTGTCCTTGTACAACAGATGGAAAATTTTTGCCAGACAGCTGGCTGTCCATAGAGTCAATGCTGCTCACATGTTTTGAAAACAAAAACTGCAGATAATCTGGAGGACTTTGATTATAGGGGCAGGTCAAATAAGTCGAATAGTACTGACTTCAGAGAAAGAAAAACTTTATGTTCTCTTACAGATTCAGTACTTAAATCCTTCATTGCTGGACGTTGAATTCTTCATGGACGGCTCTCAGCGTAATCATGATGTAATCCATTTTCCTAGCCAGTTCTCCATTAGCCGCTGTCAGAGTCCTGCCCAATTGTTCAATTTGATGGTTAAGCCTCGCCTGGTCAGCATTTTGATAGGCTCCGTCCATCTTCATCAATTTACGGTACACCAGAACAATCCCAGATCCAATTAGTAAGATTCCGATGACCATTGCTACGAAGATGTATAAATCTTCAACATCTTCGATAGAGAGATCACACAGGCACAAGAGTTTCCAATTACTTGAGTCCTTCAAATAGCCCGCGGCCGCTGTTCCTGCGGGGCAAACCACCTCCCCCAGGGCACTTTTCCTCGTTGAAAAAATAGTGTCAATTATATTCAAAGCCCAGCTTATTAAATCCATAATTTCGTTCGATAATCAGCAGTAGAGACACGCAGACAGACGATAGCAAGCTGGGATCCAGTCAGTTAAGGGAGGAGAGAGATAAAGAGCCGGAGCTGGAGAGAAGGAAAAAGCGTCTGCTCTCTTTGGGAGGCGGAAGTGAAAGCAGACGTGCAGCCCGCACACAGGGCTTTGTATGGGTTTCTCAGCCACGGCACACAAGGGGAATTTAGCCGACTGCTGTCCCCGATGGCTTTAGGGCTGCTTCCCACACCTAAAAACCAAACCGCCAAGTCCCTCACATAGCTGCAGTTGTTTCACAGCCGCTACGCATCCTTGGGGAATTTGGCCATTCGCCTTCCCCACATCCTCACTGGATCGAGCTGCGAGAGGAGTCAGAGATATAATTTTTTTCACAGCCGAGCGATGGCAAGAACCAAGCAGACCGCCCGTAAATCTACTGGAGGAAAAGCCCCCAGGAAGCAGCTGGCCACCAAGGCTGCTCGAAAAAGCGCTCCGGCCACCGGCGGAGTGAAGAAGCCTCACCGTTACAGGCCCGGTACCGTGGCTCTGAGAGAGATCCGTCGCTACCAGAAATCCACGGAGCTGCTCATCCGTAAGCTGCCCTTCCAGCGCCTGGTGAGGGAGATCGCTCAGGACTTCAAGACTGACCTGCGCTTCCAGAGCTCCGCCGTCAGGGCTCTGCAGGAGGCCAGCGAGGCCTATCTGGTGGGTCTCTTCGAGGACACCAACCTGTGCGCCATCCATGCCAAGAGGGTCACCATCATGCCCAAAGACATCCAGCTGGCCCGCCGCATCCGCGGAAAGAGAGCTTAGACTTTGTGCTGCACATCCACCAACCACAATGCTCCGCACTGTGTGTATATATACTGTATATACACTGTATATATACACTCCGCACTGTGTGTATATATATATATATATATATATATATATATATACTGTATATATATATATTTATATTAATATGTACATATGTATACTAGCTGCTCTTGTTTTTTCTTGCCTTCTGATTGTTGCTCTGAGTGTTGCTATGTTGCTATCCCTGTGCTGTTGCAATCCTGGAATTTCCCCATTGTGGGACTAATAAAGGCTTATCTTATCTTATCTTATCTTACCATGTGCTGAAAAACAACCCCACACCATGATGGGATGTGCAGTGCCATTTCTCCTCCAAACATGCTGTGTGTTGTGGCATTTTACTGGTTTGCCCAAATGTTGTGCAGCAAATTGTAAATGAGCTTCAACGTGCTTCAACAAGCAATCTTCAATGTTCAACAAGCAAGGTGAGTGGGCATAGAGCCCATGTCAGTTGAGTGCAGTACTTATTGTTTTCTTTGAAACAACAGTACCTGCTAGCTCCAGGTCTTTCTGGAGCTCTCCACGAGTGGTCTTTAGCTGTTGGATAATTCTTCTGATAATTCTTTTGACTCTTCTGTCACAAATCTTGCGAGGATCTCCTGGGTTTTTGGTCTTTGAACCAGCATGGCCCCTGAGGGTGTGAGCTTCAATGTGTAGATGACTTGGAGATGCCATTGCACTGAAGTCAGGCGCTGTCAGACACTGTCAAACAATTGGAATTACTGCATCATCATTCTCAACGATTTTTAACGACTTATAATTTTACTGGACCGAAGATTCTTGCCACTTAATCTTTCTTGGTCAACAAACTGGGCTAGGCTAACCTGTTTTTTTGGTTAGCCACCCCTGGCCTGGAAAGCCATGGCTTCATCCCCGACGTGTGACAGCTATGTGTCCCTCTTTAAGAAGGTTTCTGAGTTGGAATTGAGACTCTCCTACCTCTATAAGATTCGGGAGGCTGAAGACCACCTAGATACTATTATTTTTGGATGGACATCGGCCCCGGCAACGGACTCGCAGCTAGCAGAGACAGCTACTTACCTGGGTGAAATTAGCACATCGCCATCCACTTCCACCCCTGCTCCGGTCACCTCAGCTGTCCAGGACCCCAGCACTAAACACTGGCTTCAGCTCGGAGATAAACCCAAAGCCCCGGGTGGTTCTTCACAGCCTCAATGCATGCCCTGGACCTTGGTTGGGCCAACTAGCAAATGTCTAGCAACGAGCAAATGTCGGGGATTGACCAGACATGGCCGTGCCTCCTCCCTTCCCCTCTTGCTGGAAAATAGATTTGATATCCTTTCCCTGGAAGATTTCCCCCACCTGGACGTCGATCATCCTCCCACGGCCGCCCCTCCTCCTTCAGCAGCGGCCCAAACCCACAAGCCCCGGATTAAAACTACTTTAGGTGTGCCAAACTATACACCAGCTCCAAAAAGAAGAAAGCGCATCACCCTGCCATCACTGTAACAACAATGGCAAAATTATCAACCATCTCAGAAGCTACCGACAAAACCCCCCCAGACGACGCTGGTAATTGGTGATTCAATAATGAGGAACGTCAGAAGCAGGTATTGTGTCACTAAATTTTTTCCTGTGGCTAAAGTGTCAGATATTGAGGCTCTTACCCTTGACCTATTAAATGAATACCCCCACACTAAAACTGTTATTGTGCACGTTGGATGCAACAACATCCCAGATGAAACGTCGGCGATCTTAAAGAGTGACTTCAGGAGCCTTCTGTCCACTCTTATGAACTGTGGCAGACATGTGTTTATTTCAAGGCCATTGGCTCCTTTTAGAAGAGGTTGCAATCATTTTAGCAGAACTCTCAGCCTTAATACCTGGTTGTGTTCTACATGTCCTACTTTTAACATTGGTTTTATAGACAATTTCAACCTGTTTTGGAACCGCTCATTATTTATGAGGCCAGATGGCATCCATCCAAATAGACTTGGTGCACGTGTTTTAAGGAACAATCTGTTCTATTCCATTCAGCGTTTTTTTAGTACAGTGACTGAAATCTGGTGCGTTTACTCACCCCGAAGTTCCTGGGTCTGACAACCAGCCCTTCTTTGCTTCCATTTCTCATATTAATCCAAATAATTCTCACTGTTTAGATCAGTCTTCAATTCATAATCCCATAGAGATTGTGTCTGTCTCCCGTTACCCAAAACATTATAACCCAAGACAAATACAACATAACTTGATAAATACATGCCTCTCTGCTGCTCCTGCCACCCCTCAACTTAGCCCCTGTCTTCCCCATCAGAGAATCATTGTCTGCTCCCTCCAAAGTAAATAAAAATATAATGTATAAGCATCCCAAAGTGATTAAACAAAAAGTTGGTAAAACTCAAATTAAACATCAAGTCTCTAAATTTAATGATTTGACCTCTGTTCCTCCTCATAATTTAAAAATTAAATGTGGTTTGTTAAACATTAGGTCTCTAACTCCCAAGTCTCTGCTAGTCCATGATCTGTTAATTGATCATCAGATTGATTTAATATCCCTTACAGAGACTTGGTTAGGGCAAGATGATTATGTTGGTTTAAATGAATCAACTCCCTCTGGTTATCTAAACTATCAAAATCCCAGAAGTTCTGGTCATGGAGGAGGAGTAGCAGCAATTTACCATTATAAATTACTAGTTAATGTCAAGCAAAAAACATGTTTTAATTCCTTTGAGGGCCTGGTCCTCAGTATTGGGCATGTTAGCAATCTTAGCTTAAACCCAATTTTCTTTGCCATAGTTTACCGTCCTCCCTCAGCCTACTCAGAGTTTTTATCCAAAGCTGCCAAGTTCTTAGCTGATTTAGTGCTGAAATCAGATAGAATAATTATAGTAGGAGATTTTAATATACATGTAGATGTAGATAGTGACTGTCTTAATAAGGCATTTAATTCAATATTAGAGTTTTTCTGGTTTTCCCAGAAAGTAGAAAATTCTACCCATTATCTCCACCACACATTGGACCTTGTTCTGACATATGGCATAGAAATAGAAAATCTGGTAGCGTCTCCTCATAATCCTGTACTGTCAGACCACTGTCTGTTAACCTTTGATTTCACTATCCCTGACTATTTGAGTCTTAAAGAAAACTATTACTACAGCAGATGTCTTTCAGATGATGTTGTTACCAAATTTATGCAGACTGTCTCCTCTATGTCATGTGTCAACACAATGGAAATAAGCGATGGAGAGCTTGCTCCTTCCATAATTGATGGCATGATAGATAGTGTTAGGGCTTCTCTGCATCAGACTCTAGACTTGGTGGCCCCTTTAAAAAAGAAAAAGTCCAATCAGAGATTTCGAACCCCTTGGTTTAACACAGAAACTCATAGCTTAAAACAGAAGACTCGTCAATTAGAAAGAAAATGGTGTTACACTAATTTAGATGAAATCTATTCAGCTTGGAGAAATCATCTTTTAATTTATAAAAAATCTCTTAGAAAAGCTAGAACAAGTTATTACTCTGCATTAATAGAAGAGAGCAAGAATAATCCCAAGTTTCTTTTCAGCACTGTAGCCAGGCTGACAAAGAGTCAAGACTTGGTCAATCCTCGCATCCCCCTAGAGCTTACTAGTCAGGACTTTATGAACTTTTTCAATAATAAAATTTCATCTATTAGCGATAAAATCAGTCAGATTCTTCCCACCGTAAACTTAAATATAGTAGCTACTACAACTCCTTCAATTGATATCTGTTTGGATAAGTTTACTCCAATTGACCTTTTAGAGTTAGATAAAATAATTTCCTCATCCAAGCCTTCAACTTGTCTTTTAGACCCTATTCCTACCAGGTTATTTAAAAAAGTCTTCCCATTTATTGGTAGCCGTATTCTTCAAATAATCAATTCTTCTTTAACATGAGGCCATGTACCGCAGGCTTTTAAAACTGCTGTAATTAAACCCTTACTCAAAAAGCCAACACTGGATCCAGGAGTTTTAGCTAACTATCGACCAATCTCTAATCTGCTTTTCATTTCAAAAATCTTAAAGAGTTTTTGCTACCCAATTATTTGACCACTTGCAGGGAAATGGTTTATTTGATGAGTTTCAATCTGGTTTCAGAATCCATCATAGTACTGAAACAGCCTTAGTGAACGTCACTAATGACCTCCTTATCGCATCTGATAATGGACTTGTTTCTGTACTTGTCCTTTTAGACCTTAGTGCAGCCTTTGATACTATCAACAATGATATTCTACTTGATAGATTACACTATGTTGGACTTAATGGAACTTAGCTGCAGTGGTTTAGATTTTATTTGTCTGATAGGCTTCAGTTTGTTCATGTCAATGAGTTTTCTTCCAACTCTAAGCTCAGTCATGGAGTTCCCCAGGGATCTGTGCTAGGCCCTACTCTTTTTAGTTTATATATGCTTCCGTTAGGCAACATCATTAGAAAGCAATGTATACATTTTCATTGTTATGCAGATGACACACAATTATACTTGTCAATGAAGCCAGACGATAGTAATCAATTAGCCAAGTTAGATGCATGTCTTTAGGAAATCAAAGCTTGGATGACTTGTAATTTTCTGCTGATCAGATTCCTCCACACAGCTCTGTCCTGAGCCTTCCGCTGCCAGGAACTCCTGTCTATATCCAGCTTCTTCAAGTTTCTTTTTACAGTGTCTTTAAATCTGAGCCTTGGTCTACCCTGATTGCGTTTGCCCTCGCATAACTGTGAGCAGAGTAACTGCTGAGGGAGATGCTGGTGGTCCATCCTCTCAACATGTCCGAGTCATCTCAGGTTCGTCTGTATTAGCATGTCCTCCATTGATGGTAGACCAGCTTGTTTCAACACTTCTATGTTGGTTATCTTGTCTTTCCATGAGATGTTCATTATGGCTTGAAGGTGTCTCATCGTGTACGCGTGGAGTTTCTTTACCTGCACTCTGCAGACAGTCCAAGTTTCAGCACCGTACAATAGAGCAGCCAGTACTGTCGCTCTGTACACTTTGCATTTCACATAGATAGACACGTGTCGATTGTTCCACAGTCTCTCCCTCAAGTTTCCAAACACAGCGCTCGCTCTTCCCATTCTGAGAGATAGTTTATCCTCCAGCCTAGCATTCTCTGAAACAGTACTCCCTAGATACTTGAAAGTCTTGCACTTGACTAGTGGCTCTGTACCAATGCTGATCTCTTCTGGTAGTGATGTTGATAATTGGAACTTTGGTGGTTGATAAAGGCACTCTGTCTTCTTGATGTTGATTTTGAGGCTGGATTGGCTAGCTGCTCTTGCAAATTTCTCCACTAAAGATTGCATATCTTCCACACTGTGTGCAACTAGAGCACTGTCGTCGGCAAAGAGCATTTCTCTTACTACCTTTATCGATGTCTTACTCTTGGCTTTAAACTGTGCCACATTGAACAAGTCTGCTTCTTTCCTTGTTTGAATGTATACTCCTTCTGAAGTGTCTTTGAAGGCCACCTAAAGCATGGCTGCCAGATATAGCAAGAAGAGTGTAGGCGCCAGCAGACACCCTTGTTTCACCCCGTTGCTTACTGAAAAGTCTTTAGATACTGAACCACTCATTGCCACGTTTGCTTGCATACCTGTATGAAGTGCCTCGATCAGGCTGACAAACTTCTCTGTACAGCCATATTTCTTGAGTACCTGCCAAAGTCCTTGTCGCGAAACAGTATCGAAGGCTTCACTGAAGTCTATGAAGACTACATAAAGCGAAATGTACTGTTCAATACACTTTTCTTGAACCTGTTTCAAGCAGAAAATCATGTCCATTGTGCTTCTTCCACTTCTAAAGCCGCACTGGGTTTTCGGTAGTACATTCTGCGAGATGTGTTCACTGAGTCTGTTCAGTAGTACACGTGAGAGAATCTTACCAACAGTGGCTAGCAGTGATATACCTCGGTAATTTCCACAATCTTTCCTGTCACCTTTCTTGAACAAAGGCACAATACTTCAACTTTATTTATTTATATAGCGCCATTTCACAACAACAGTCATCTCATAGCACTATCAACTGTAGGGGGGAACCCCCACAGTTGCAGAAAGACTTGCATCCTTCCAGTCTTGAGGTACTTTCTGGGCATCCCATATCTCTTGGATGAGCTTGTACAGGCAGTTGGTCAGCTGAACACCACCAAACTTCCACACGTCTGCTGAAATTCCATCCCTTCCTGGAGCTTTACCATCCTGTGTTGTCCTGATAGTTGCCATTAGTTCATCAAGATGTGGTGGTTCATCCAGACTTGATACAGCTGGTCGCTGCACTAGAGCTTCTTTAGCCTCTTCAGTGAGATCTCCAGGGTTGTTTAGTAGTTGGTCAAAGTGGTCTGCAAATCTGTCCAGGATCTTGTCTTTCACCTGCAAAACCGTTTCACCATCCATAACCTTTAGTTGGATCAATCCTCTTGATTTAGGGCCGTAGATTTCTCTCAAACTTGTGAAGAATGCTTTCATGTTCTTTCTGTCTGCTGCAGTTTGAAGTTCCTCTGCCTTTTCATCCCACCAGTTGGACTTCATCTCTCTGGTGTACTTCTGTAGCTCACTCTGAGCCTTTGAGTATTTCTTCTTCTTTGACCTTGTGTTACACTGTAGGTTTTCCTGTCTAGCTGTATTCCTCGCTTCTAGTAGTTTCTTCAGATGTTCATCATGCTCATCAAACCAATCTTGATGTTTCCTCTCAGGGTGGCCTAATACATCACTCGCAGTCCGATACACCGTATCCTTCAGTGTTGCCCGTTTCTCTTCTATGTCATTCTCTGAGTTGTTGCTGTCCCAGTCTTTCAAGTTTTCATCCATTTCCTGTGTAAGTTCTTCCTGCTTCTTTTGGCCTTTCAGTGCACTAGTGTTTAGCTTCCGTGGTGGCTTCACACCCATCCTGCAGTGCTGTTTTCATCTCCAAACCCTTAATCTTGATCTCAGCATAACATGATCAGTACCACAGTCCGCACCTCTCATTGTTCTGGTGTCCAATACATCCCTTATGTCTTTCTGCCTTACTATGTTGTAGTCTAACAAGTGCCAGTGCTTGGATCTTGGGTGCATCCATGTCTTCTTGTGTGTGTCCTTGTGCTTAAATAGAGTGTTGGTTATCACAAGGTTGTACTCTGAACATAGTGCAAGTAGAAGTTCTCCATTAGCATTGCACTTGCCTACTCCATGACTGCCTAGCACTCCTTTCTATTTCTCAGTGTCCGAACCAACTCTGGCATTAAAATCTCCAACGAGTATCAGCCTGTCATCAGTTGGTACACACCTGA
Source organism: Pholidichthys leucotaenia (assembly GCA_020510985.1). NCBI lineage: Eukaryota > Metazoa > Chordata > Actinopteri > Cichliformes > Pholidichthyidae > Pholidichthys > Pholidichthys leucotaenia. The sequence goes on along the minus strand of CM035841.1, from coordinate 295,861,033 downwards.
TAGACTCACGTAAATCATTGTAGAACTCTTCCTATGCCTCCTCTGTGTTGGTCATTGTTGGGGCATATACACTGATGAGTGTGGCATACAGATTCCACTGTAGTGGGAGTCTCATAGTCATTATCCTGTCGTTGACTGACACTGGTTCCTCATCAAGCATTGCTGCTATCTCCTTTCTAACTGCAAAGCCCACTCCTGCTTCTCTCCTTTCTTGAGTTGATTTCCCACTCCAAAAGAAGATGTACCCATGGTCTTCCAAGCTGTCATATCCAGGAAATCTTGTTTCACTAAGTGCAGTTATGTCTACATTGTACCTGTTCATTTCCAGGGCCACAAGCGTGGTCTGTCTTTCTGGGTGCTGTGATTTTCTGCTATTAAATTCAGATAAGACTGAAGTCATTCCTGTTGGTCCAAAAAACCTTAGAAATACCTTTCCAAATCAAACTCTTAGTTTGGATGCGGTTACTCTTTCTCTGAATAGTTCTGTGAGGAACCTTGGAGTTATTTTTGATCAAGATCTGTTTTTCAATTCACATACTAAATTTGTTTCTAAGACTGCCTTCTATCATTTCTGTAATATTGCCAAGATTAGGAGCATCTTGTCTCAGAGTGATGCTGAGAAACTGATCCACGCTTTTGTTAGCTCTAGATTAGATTATTGTAACTCTTTATTATCAGGTTGTCCTAAAATATCTTTAAAAAGTCTTCAGTTGATCCAAAATGCTGCTGCAAGAGTTTTAACAGGTACTAGAAAGAGAGATCATATCTCTCCGGTTTTGGCCTCCCTTCATTGGCTTCCCATAGAGTGTAGAATTAAGTTTAAAATCCTTCTTCTCACTTACAAAGCTCTTAACAACCAGGCCCCTTTTTATTTAAAAGATCTAATACTACCCTATCATTCTAACAGAGCATTACACTCCCAAAATGCTGGATTACTTGTAATACCTAGAATCTCCAAAAGTACAATGGGAGGCAAAGCCTTCAGCTATCAAGCTGCTTTCCTGTGGAACCAGTTACCAATCTGGATTCGGGAGTCAGACTCGATCTCTGTTTTTAAGAATAGCCAACGATTAGAGAGGGATCATGTGTCTCTAAACCCTCCCTTAGTTCTGCTACTAATAGATTTAGACTGCCGGGGGACCTCCAATAATGTACTTGGCTTCACTCCTTTAATGTTTTCTCTCTATATGTCTGTTCTTTTCATCTTCTCTATCCCCTCACCCCCCAGCCAGTTGCAGCAGATGACTGCCCCTCCCTGAGCCTGGTTCTGCTAGAGGTTTCTTCCTGTTAAAAGGGAGTTTTTCCTCTCCACCGTCACCAAGCGCTTGCTCACAGGGGATCGCCTGATTGCTGGGGTCTTTCTGCAATTGTGGGGGTTTCCCCTACATTTGAAAGTGCTATGAGATGACTATTGTTGTGAAATGGTGCTATATAAATAAAGTTGAATTGAATTGGTCATGGCCGGTTTAGGGTAAAATGATGTTCTTTCCACTTCCGAATGATGGCTCCAACAGTACTCACTGGAACATTCAGCAGTTTAGAAATGCACTTGTAACCAATGCCATCATTATGTTTTGCAACTATAAGGTTGCAAAGGTCTAGAGAGAGCTCTTTGCTTCGACTCATTATGAGTTCTTTGTGGTGTGACAATCTGATACTCCCAGACCTTTCGAAAGGCCATCAGTCAGGACTTAACCAGCTGAAATTAATTTTCACTGATGGGGTATGGGATGGCTTCCTAAATTCTGATGGATTTCAGCTGGTTTCTTGGCTTTCTATGCCTTTTTGCACCTCTTTTTCTTCATGTGTTCAATACTTATTCTCTGTGTCATTCCACTTTATTAAATATAACTTGTTTTGTGAACACAGTTGCCTTGATTTCTTTGTATGTATGGTTTACTTGGGTTATTACTGATATCTGGTGAAAATCTCAGGTCAGTGGCTCTATCAGAAATATGTTTAATGAGAAAAATGTTGACGTGTTCAATGCTTATTTTCTCCACTGTATAAATCCTTCACAGAGCAGTTACTATTTCTGATACAAAGATGAAAGGACTTCAAGAGATCAAGAGAATGAGCAGGGTCAATAGCCCAGAAGAAGAGGCGTAAGCAGAGATGCTCCATGCTGCCAGGCAAATGCTTGGGGCCCCAAGCAAGAGGGAGCCCGAGGGCTTGCCAACTTTGAATCACTACAGCAGTGGAAATATAGAGAGTGTGCAATGACTGTGGTAGGCCTTCGTAGAACTCCCTAAAGGGGTCCCACCCCCAGCTCTCACTCTGGCAGGAGTGCACAGTCATATGTAAACAAACAAGTGAGTGAGGCTGTATCAAAATGAAATGAAGTTATCTGTCTGGCAGTGACAAACAAAAGAAGAAAAAAGAGGAAGAAAAAGAAAGCAAGGCAGTGGTAAACCTACCAAACCTACACCAACATGTAGACTTTCCAACAAGAGGAGACAATTTGCTGGGCCTGGTGTACACAACTCGCAAGAAAGCATACAGAGCCTCCCCCCTTCCTCACCTGGGTCTCTCTGATCACATCACCATCCTGTTAATGCCGGCATACAAACCCAGAGTGAAAACAATCAGACCAACAATAAAGCAGGTACGTATGTGGCCAGAGGGGGCCTCTGATGCTCTGAAAGACTGCTTCAGCACTACAGACTGGGACACTTTCAAGCACACAGCCACTCAAAATAGACACACAAACCTAGAGGAGTGCACTGAGGTAGTTATAGCAAACATAGCTAAATGCACTGATGATGTCACTCACTGCAAAACCATCACTGTTCGTGCCAACCAAAAGCTATGGATGACAACAGAGGTCCACAGGCTCCTGAGGGCTCGGGACGCAGCCTTCAGGGCCGGCGACACTGCAGGACTAACAACAGCAAGGGCCAACCTGTCCCGTGGCATCAAGGAGGCAAAATGACAGTACAGCAAGAAAATATCCGGCCACTTTAGCAACACCAGAGATGCACATTCCCTCTGGCATGGCATATAGACCGTCCCAACTACAAACCTCCACCTCAGACCAGTGCGAGTAACATCACACTGCTCAACAACCTAAATGACTTCTTCGGATGCTTTGAAGCACAAAACAGCACATCAGCACAGAAGACCACTTCTCTTCCAGACGAGCAGGCCATGAGTCTGGATCCGGCTAGCGTGAAGAGGACCCTCTGCAGGATCAACTCACGCAAGGCAGCTGGACCAGACAACATACTGGGTAGCGTCCTGAAGGATTGTGCAGAGGAGATCAAGAATGTTCTGGCCAACATCTTCAACATCTCCCTGAGTCAAGCTGTTGTCCCCACATGTTTCAAAACTGCCACCATAATATCAGTCCCAAAGAAGTTCGTCCCATCCAGCTACAACGATTAATGGCCTGTAGCACTCTACCCCATCATAATGAAGTGCTTCGAGCGGCTGGTCATGCAGAACATCAAGTCCATCCTTCCTCCCTCCCATGACCCATCTCAGCTTGCATGCAGGTCAAACAGATCCACAAAAGATGCCATCACTGCTGCTCTCCATCCAGCCCTCACCCACCTGGACTCAAAAAAAGCCTACGTGCGAATACTGTTCTTGGACTTCAGTTCAGCATTCAACACAATCATCCCCCAGCACCTAATACAAAAACTCACACTTGGGACTCACAACCTCTCTCTGTAACTGGGTGCTGGACTTTCTCACAGGGAGGCCACAGAACGTGCAGGTTGGCAGCAACACTTCCCAGACCATCACACTGAGCACAGGGGCCCCACAAGGGTGCATGCTCAGCCTGCTGCTCTTCATCCTGCTGACCCATGACTGTGTACCAGCCTACAACACCAACCACATCATCAAGCTTGCAGATGACATGATGGTGGTGGGCCTCATCACCAACAATGAGTAGGCCAACTACAGAAATGAGGTGAGCTAACTGGTCCAGTGGTGTAAAGACAATAACCTCTTCCTGAACGTGGGAAAAACCAAGGACATTGTGGTTGACTTCAGGAGGGGACACACATAGCATCCCCCTCTGATCATTGATAGTGCAGCTGTGGAGAGGGTGAGCAGCACCAAGTTCCTGGGGATGCACATCTCTGAGGACCTCCATGGTCCAACAACACGACATCACTGGCCAAGAAGGCTCAAACTCACCTCCATTTCCTCCGCAAACTGAGGAGAGTATGAGTCCCACCCCCCATCATGTGCTCATTCTACTGAAGCACCATTGAGAGCATCCTCACCAGCTGCATCACGGTGTGCTATGGTAGCTGCACCGCCTCCTGCCGGAAGACACTACAACGCACAGTGAAAGCAACCAGCAAGATCATTGATGCCTCTCTGCTCCCCTCTTGGAAATCTATCTCACCTGCAGAGTCATCAACATCGCAGACAACACCTCCCACCCCTCACACTCCCTCTTCAGCCCCCTGCCCTCAGGGAAAGGTACCGGAGCCTCCGGGCCCACTGCACAAGACTGCTAAACAGCTTTGTTCACCAGGCCATCAGGACCCTAAACTCCGTCCACTCCCTGCCCGACTGTAACACACTCACCCGCAGAATAACTACCTCAGCTGTTGCACAGAAAGACTGGCACACCAACAGTAATACATTTGCTCCTGTATATCTCTGCACTTTACTGCAACCATTTGCACAAATACCATATCCGCTGCTGTCTGTCATTGCAATACTGATCATGTACAGTCGTATCTGTCACTGTCTGCACCTACACTACTGCACTGAACTTGCAACTACGGGTATTACATCTCTACTTTTCTGTATATAGGATTGCTTGATTTCATCATCGTTAATCGCTTATCTTTATTTACACTATGAGAGGTCTGGGTCTACCTTTTGTCGTCATTTGCACTACGGGTAGCATTACTATACATAGACTGCTATTGCTGTTTTTCCAGCCTTATTCCTTTTTCTTTTTTATATTGTACACACCACTGAAGAGAGAGAGAGAAATACCATTTCTATTCTTCTATATGTCCTGTACGTACAGTAGTATTGACAAATAAAATCTTTGAATCTTGAATCTTTTGTAAGTTGTGCAAATAACACAGTAGTTAATTTAGCTCAAAGCAGTTTAGTGTGTCCTGCCTCTGCTGGTCCTGATGTGACCATGTTAAATACTGTACCTGGGTGTTGCAGTAAAGAAAAAAAAACTAACTTGGACAATACTTTTTCTGTAGTTATCAAATGAAAGCTGCCTTCAGTCAACCTTAACTGGTCAAGCTAAGAATGCTAAGTTATAGAATATACTGTATATACAAGAAATTTGGATAATGTACTACTAAGATGCATTGATGGAAGTTATTGTGTGCTGGTCTTGTTCATAAAGATGGCATAAGGACAGTTTCATTGACATAAATATTTGCTTCTGACACATAGACTAAACATTTTGTGCAAATTACAGACTTTTGCAAGTCATCTACTGTTTTACAGTTTGCACACTTTGTTTTGAGAAATGCAGTTAGTGTTGTGCAAACTTCATTTCTGTTATGAGAAATGCACCAGAGCAACTGAAAAAATTTTAACTGAATGGTCTTTTATTTATTTTTCATGTTATGATTTTTTTTTTAGTCTTCCAAAAGCCCTTCTAAGAACAAGTGTTGCAAATGAGCGTCTTCTTGCTATAAACACTGTGATACTTGGAGACATTTTATCACGTTATCTACAGTATATACAGTATACTGTATCTGCCATGATAGATAGATAGATAGATAGATAGATAGATAGATAGATAGATAGATAGATTACCTCTGTTAATGGAGGACACACTGCCGCCTCACAATAAATGTTATCTTGTGAATTTTCCTTTCTGCTCTTTCTGTGTAGCCACTGTTGTTTCTGGGCTCTCCAGTGCACAGAGATCCAACCAAGCATACTCCTCAACTCCTCCATTCGCTCTTTAACCTACAGCACATAGCCCATGGTTAGTAAAGGGAAAGAAGGATGGTATAAAGTTAGCCTGTTCAGACCAGCAAGGTTTCCATCCTGGTTCCGGTTCCTTTGTGGAGTCTCAGAATCTGAGTGGTTTCTGGAGAACTAGTCCATGTTTCCACCAGTTTAAGTGGAACCAAAGTTCCACCGCCCTTGGATGACAGAGGGTACTGCTCAATGCACAAGGCTAGCAGAAGTAAACGAACAGTGACAATGTGGCAGATTGTGAGAACGAAAGAAAACAATGGTAAATGAGTGACAGCTCTCCACTTACAGCCCTCACACAAATTAGCAGCTGCTCCTGATTTTAATGACATCTGTAAATGTGGGTGGGATTCTTCCAGGATTTTCAAGCCACGAAAGACGGTGGCTTGCCAGTAAAGTCTGTTATTTTTTAAAACAAACTAGCACAAAGTGTTCCTGAAACCAAGCTAGAATTAAGGTGTTTATTTGCTGATCCATCCATCCATCCATCCATCTTCTACCGCTTTTCCGGAGGTCCGGGTTGCGGAGGCAGCAGTTCAAGCAGAGAAGCCCACACTTCCCTCTCCCCAGCCACCTGCTCCAGCTCTTCAGAGGGGATACCAAGGCGTTCCCAGACCAGCTGGGAGACATAGTCTCTCCACCGAGTCCTGGGTCTGCCCCGGGGTCTCCTCCCAGTGGGACGTGCCTGAAACACCTCAAGTGGGAGGCGTCCACTATTTGCTGATTTTGTTTTTAATTTGATTTTAACAACTGCTGGTTTAAACATCCAGCACTTGTTCTGTGAGGTTTTGGTTCCAGTAGGAAACCAACTTTTGAGGTTTTGTATTGATTTATTTTGGGTGCTAAAATTAGGTCCCAGCACAGAACATTTTCAGTCTGCAAGGGCTAACTGAGTCACACATGTCTCCTCTCTCACCATCTGTGTGAGGTGATGATCTTTGTCTAGAAGATTCCTCCCTGTGGCTGCCAGCTCGTCAAATTCCTCAAACTTTTGTTCAATTTGCTTATCCAGCTTTGAAACCAAAGGTGTCTGTCCATCTTTCCCAAGATGCAAGGTAGTGTCTGAGAAAATACACGATCTGGTGTCTTCTGTCCATGAGCTATTCACAGGAGCAGGTTGGGGGGGGGGGGAGAAGAAGGTGGAGGAGACAAGGAACAGAGCTGTTAGAAAAAAACAAAAAAAAAAGAAGCAAAAAACATACATTCCCAAAACATGAGAATGACCAGACTCTCCCTGATAGGACAGACATTCATCGTCCTGTCACATTTGGCCCAGGAAACTCGTTCTGACCCTCTCAGCACATCCTAAATTACACACTTTCCCCACAGACCTGCACTTGACAACGTGAACATCCTGTTCTTTCATTGATATATGCAGTAAAGCTCAGATGCTCTCACAAAGTTGATTATAAAATGACTCAAAGGGGTCACAGCATCCTCACACCCTGCTTACATCATGGCGAGGTAGCTCCTGAAGAAGTCCTGGAGCTGCACAAACTCCAGCAGACGTGATTTGTTCTCTGACACGCTCTTTCCCAGCTCATTACAGGCCTGCAGCGTAGCCTGGATCTTCGCATCGAGTGCGTGCACCCTCTCTGGGCACAGCTCCTTCAGCCGACAAGCCTGCTTCTCCATCTCGCTCACCTCCTCCCTGAGGACTTCATAGTCAATCTGTGGAGAATCACAGTAAAATCTATCATCTTCCATCAAACTCAGCATTGCTGAAAACAGCCTGTACCAATTGCATTTCTGACTATGACCTCATCACCGTGGCTTTATGCATATTATTCAGTTAGAGGCCCATATGGTCGACATATGGACTACCACGCTATAGCAAACTTGCAGTCAGGACCACTTTTTTCTTCTTTTGACGAGGCAGTAATTAATAGCATTCAGGTTCTCTGGGAGCAATACTTCATAATGTTTCTCAGCCACAGTTAGTCTGAAGAACACCGAGTTGTAGATGCCTGTCTACTGACGGCACCCTTATTTCAGTTTGGGAGATTAGGTCATTTCTGCTTTTCAATCCTATCGAGTCCAGACAACTGCTTGTGCGTGTGATAAACATAACACTACCCAAAAATGAGTCACACGAAGCTTTACCATCCCCAAATTCGCATCTCCTACCCTGTGACCCCTGGACCCTCATGCATGCCCTACCAGATTTACTCATAAACACACACACACACACACACACACACACACACACACACACACACACACACACACACACACACACGAGGCCTGAGTGCTAACAGAACAGTGACTCACACATGCATAAATAAATATCCTGTGGGTATAACAAACTTTTGTATGCTGTGTATGTGCAATTTCACAGAGCAGTTTATATAATACATCAAACTTGGCATGAAGCAGAGGCAGACTGGCCCCTTTTTGTTCAAAACAACTCTGGCACAACAGGCTGTGGGGCCACGCGTTGGAGGTGAGTGCGTGACAGAGAACGGGGCTTCCCTTCTGTCATTACACGCAACACAAATCTGATGCTTCAAAGTCAATAAAACAAAAGTAAAGAATTAGATCCAATAATGAACTTATGAAGTGCATATCACACCTGCAGGTATGTTCTCCTCACCTCCAGGTGGTCCTGCTCCTCCTGCAGAGCCCCTAGGCCACAGCTGTCTGGCTCACACTGGATGGCCATCTCAGTCTCCTTCTCAAGGATGTCCAGGCCCAGATCTTTGCTAAAGCTTAAGCACTCCTCCACATGCACTGCCAGGCCGGCATGCTGGTGAGGCACCAAGTCATCATGAGCACTCAGAATATCATTGTTATACTTCACCGTGTATTATTAGTTTTGCAGTAGGAGCCACATTATGAATTGTTGTTTAAAATTGTGTTATGAAGTGCATCTATTATGACATGCAATACACTATATGAACAGAAGAACCGGGGCATCTACACATTACTTTTCTGATATTCCATTCTGAATCTATAGGCATTAATATGGACTGAATGCCCCCTTTGCAGCTGTAACAGCTTCCACTCTTCTAGGAAGGCTTTCTACAGGATTTTGGAATGTGTCAGATGAGCATTTGTCAGGTCAGACACTGATGTTTCCCAGGGGGTCTGGCTCAGAGTCTTCATTTAAAGTTCATCCCAAAGGTGTTGGATGGGGTTGAGCTCAAAGCTCCATGCAGGTGAGTCAGGTTCTTTCCCGACATCATCATCAAACCCTGCCTTTATGGTTCCTGCTTTGTGCACTGGGGCACACGAATGCCAGAATAAGAAAAGGGTCCTCCCTAAGCTGTTCACACAAAGTTTCAAACATAGAACTGTCCAAAACATTCAAAAGTGAAACCATTTGATTCAGTAATTAAGAGATGTAGCCTAATACTTTTGTCCACATAGTGTATGGCGAGACTTAAACAAAAGGTAAAAACACACATAAGAAGGGGGAGTGTGGGCGTTTTCTTGGGCACATTAAAATATAAAACACATAAAAACCAGATACTTAAAAAATATGATAATACAATGTCAATCAATACAATAGCAACCATTTGATATCCTCAACCAGACCTTGTTATAGAGTCAGTATGCTTCTCAGTATGGCGCTAACCTTGCTCAACAGCTCCTGGATGGCCTGGTTGTGGCTCTGCGATCGACCCCTTTCTCTCACAGTGTCATTCAGCATCTCCACAGCTTCTCGCAGTTCCTCCACAGGGTCTCCCATGGTTTCTATCAGAGGCTCACCACCGCTGCCACTTTGGAGTCCCATCAAGGTAGGAGCAGGGGACATTTCGCTGTGGAGTGGCTATCAAAAAGTGCTGATGGTCATTCATTCAGTCACTTTGGATTGCTATGATGAAACAGGTGGCTGGTTACATTTATAAAGCATGATCATGATGACTGTTTGGGGTCTTATACTGTATCTCTAAAGCTGTATGTTCATCCTTAATCCAGAAAATTTACTTTTTTGGTATTTTGGTGAAAATATGGGATGCTTTTTAGAAGCAAAGTTCTATTTAAAACGGGACATTGAATTTATGCTCCCAACTGCATGTCAGATAGTTAAGATGTCAGAAATCTCTTTAAAATCAAATCCTGATATTTTTAGATGGTTGGTAAAGCCATCTTCTCAATGTTTTTTTAACCAATTTGTGCTGGAAGGGAACATGCTACTGCCACAGTTCCATAACTGTGACTGTTAGCTTTTAATTCAGCAAAAGCATAAATCTCTGAGGGAAATTATTGAGGTTTGTTGCTGGTTATGAGGTGGACGGGAAGCTTCCACGATGCTACAGGAAGCTACTAACATCAACTTTTCATGTAATAAGGCAAATTCAGCACGTTTAAAAGTACGTATCCTCTGGATAGTTCAGCAATTTACAGATGAATGTTAATTTCCGGTAACAGCAATCCAGTGATGTGACAAAGTTATGTTACCCAACCCTGCTCTCTCAGTCACAGCTAGGCTTTTACTGAGCAACTGACTACAGACAGCACATCTTAAAGAATAGTCCACAGTACAGTTTGTAGAGTAGACTAGACACTACTTTGCTGCTGCAGCCACAGGTGACATTTTTTATATTTCAGTTTTTTCACTTTTTGATTGTCAGTGGCATTCCTCACCTGGCTGAGGTTGTACTGACTCCCACTGAGGTCCTGGCTCTCCTCGAGCTCCACACGCTCCAAAAACTCAGTAAGCATCCTCGTGTCCTGCAGCTCTGAGCTCTGCTGGGTCAGTGCACTTTGGACACGGTAGTACCTGGGAAACACAAACACCAGCAGGAATGTTTTAACTAACAGCTACACCTTAACAGTGAACCACATCCCCATATACAACCCCGCATCCTTCAGCAGGACCACATTACACAGACCGCAAGCAGCTTACTGGGTTACTGCTCCCATGCTTGAGTAGTGTTTATGTAACCATATATCATGTGTCACGTAAACACATCCTGTACTTCATAGCATCAAGGTACCTCCACTGTGCAGGGTTTATATATGGGATGTTAAAATGATCCATTTCTGGGGGTGTTTTTCAAGAATAAATGACCCTTAAGTTACTTGTGGGTAGTGTTAAATAATGACATCATAGCAAGTGTCCTCCAGCTGCTTAACAAGAGCCTCTACCTGCATCAATGCTCCCTCAGACTGCACAAGTGGTCATCCCTGCCCCATCTAACACCCCACCCTGGAAACATTTAAACTGAGACCTTTCCATGTCCTTGTTTTCTTTGGTTAGCTTGGTGTTCTTTACAGAGTCTGAACTTGTGTTTACAGACAGACGTATGTCCAACAAACTAGCCAACATCGTAAGATCTCACAGAAAGTCCATGGCAACTAGCTGTCTTTCAAGGGCCAGCCGCAAAAAGAGATGAGTCCTCTTACAAACATGGAACAGGCGGCTATTACAAACACTGACAAGCTGTGACTGAAGTGTACGTCAGAGCACTGGGCTAGACTGTGCTAAATTCTGCATGATTCACCTTCGAGTAAACTTGAGTTTCACAGTTAATGAGGACATGGAGAGCAGTATTTTTATACCAACATGGAGGAAAAGGCAACTGATGGACTCTGTGGATATAAATCTTGTGGTTTATGGGGTGAAACTGTGTAAAATAAAAACAGGATTTTTATGAATAAACTCTTCCATGTTGAATTACAAACATGCCAAGCCCAGTCGTGTGACCTCTTGGAAACAGTGATTTACTTTATTTCTTGACCAAAACCCCCAGAGTTGGATCGATCAAACCCATAACATGAATCTTCCATGATGGCAAACATCAGTGGGCTTCCCCTGACCTATCCCATCAACATACTTTCTTTCCACCTCCTCCATGCGTGCTGGCAGCCCTCGTGTGTGTGGGTGATTGTGGTCATGAAGGCGGTCCACTTCCTGCCTCAGGGCACTGAGCTCCAGGCTGCGGGCTGCCACCGCTTTCTCCAGTAGACGGCTTTCCGTCTCAGCCATGCTCATTGTTACAGGGTCACCAGCTAAAGCAGATTCCTTCATGGAAAGCTCCACAGACTCTAGCCAGGCGTCCAGGCTGCCAAGGGCCTGGAGCACTTTCACGACCTAGAACAGATGCAGAGAGGTTGTAGGAGTGTGTGGCATGTCTCATGATGTAGAGGTTTCCTGCTTTAACTCTCAAGTGATTTAGTGCACACTGAACACAACCAAAGGCACATTATAAGGAAGACAATAATGGATATACAGTAATTAATGGAAGTCATCAATGCTTTGACCAAAATGTTTGACTCACAGTTTCCAACTAAATCATCAGTCTGGATTTGTAGTTTCTTTCCTTGTCATAATCAGATTACTTAGACATACTGTTATGAATATACATCAAAATTCTGTCAGCTAGGGTGGACTACTCTAATGAAAGTGAGCATTTGTGCAAGCAAGAATACAAGCCAGGCACAGTGGTGGGGGGGGGGGGTTACCCACAATAATGCACTATAAACATTCTCAGAGAACTTTATGAAATTAAAAGAACTTGACAGAGCATCTGCCCCACAACCGGGAGGTCTTGGGTTCATGTCCTGGCCGGGTAATACCAAAAACCATATAAAAATGTTTCTTCTTGCCTTCTAGCTTGGTGCTCAACATAATGGAATGGGGGAAGGAAAGTTGGTTACCCATCCACAAGTTTATTCCCTGTGCTGATCCCAAGCCCAGATATGTACTGTACAGTGCATCCGGAAAGTATTCACAGCACTTCTCTTTTTCCACATTTTGTTATGTTCCAGCCTTATTCCAAAATAAATTAAATTCATTTTCTTCCTCAAAATTCTACACACAATACCCCATAATGACAACAAGAAATTTTTTTTTTGAGCTTTTTGCAAATTTATTAAAAATAAAAAACTAAGAAATCACATGTACATAAGTATTCACAGCCTTTGCCTTGAAGCTCAAAATTGAGCTTAGGTGTATCCTGTTTCCACTGATAATCCTTGAGATGCTTCTACAGCTTAATTGGAGTCCACCTGTGGTAAATTCAGTTGATTGGACATGATTTGGAAAGGCACACACCTGTCTATATAAGGTCCCACAGTTGACAGTACATGTTAGAGCACAAACCAAGCATGAAGTCAAAGGAATTGTCTGTAGACCTCTGAGACAGGATTGTCTCGAGGCACAAATCTGGGGAAGGGTACAGAAAAATTTCTGCTGCTTTGAAGGTCCCAATGAGCACAGTGGCCTCCAACATCCATAAATGGAAGAAGTTCGGAACCACCAGGACTTTTCCTAGAGCTGGCCACCCATCAAAATTGAGTGATTGAGGGAGAAGGATTTTCGTCAGGGAGGTGACCAAGAACCCAATGATCACTCTGTCAGAGCTTCAGTGTTCCTCTGTGGAGAAGGGAGAACCTTCCAGAAGGGCAACCATCTCTGCAGCAATCCACCAGTCGGGCCTGTATGGTAGAGTGGCCAGACGGAAGCCACTCCTTAGTAAAAGGCACATGGCAGCCCCCCTGGAGTTTGCCAAAAGGTACCTGAAGTACTCTCAGACCATGAAAAACAAAATTCTCTGGTCTGATGAGACAAACATTGAACTCTTTGGCGTGAATGCCAGGCGTCATGTTTGGAGGAAACCAGGCACCGCTCATCACCAGGCCAATACCATCCCTATAGTGAAGCATGGTGGTGGCAGCATCACGCTGTGGAGATGTTTTTCAGCAGCAGGAATTGGGAGACTAATCAGGACAGAGGGAAAGATGAATGCAGCAATGTACAGAGACATCCTGGATGAAAACCTGCTCCAGAGCACTCTTGACCTCAGACTGGGGCAACAGTTCATCTTTCAGCAGGACAACAACCCTAAGCACACAGCCAAGATATCCAAGGAGTGGCTTCAGAACAACTCTGTGAATGTCCTTGAGTGGCCCAGCCAGAGCCCAGACTTGAATTCAATTGAACATCTCTGGAGAGATCTGAAAATGGCTGTGCACCAATGCTTCCCATCCAACCTGTTGGAGCTTGAGAGGTGCTGCAAAGAGGAATGGTCGAAACTGCCCAAAGATAGGTGTGCCAAGCTTGTGGCATCATATTCAAAAAGATTTGAGGCTGTAATTGCTGCCAAAGGTGCATCAACAAAGTATTGAGCAAAAGCTGCGAATACTTATGCAGATGTAATTTCTTAGTTTTTTATTTTTAATAAATTTGCAAAAATCTCAAAAAAACTTTTTTCACATTGTCATCTTGGGGTATTGTGTGTAGAATTTTGAGGAAAAAATAAATTAAATCCATTCTGGAATAAGGCTGTAACATAACAAAATGTGGAAAAAGTGAAGTGCTCTGAATACTTTCCGGGTGCACTATAAATGGTTAGGGTTGTGCCAGGAAGGGCATCTGGGATAAAAATTCTTGCCAAATTGACATGTGGATCATCACAATATTAGGTGATGATATACTGTGGTGACCCCAAAAGGGAGCAGCCAAAAGAGAAAGAAGAGCCTTTGAAACACATCTGACTTATCTTACCCTAAAGCCCAGCTCTTTTGAAGCCTGCAGAAATATAGCATTCCTCTGGTGCCTCCTCCTCAGCTCTTCCCACAAGACTTCTAACTGGCCAAGGAACTCCTCAATTCTGGAGCTGCCAGGGTGCTGTGCACGGACCAGTCCGTGGCCCTCCTGAGGAGGAGATTTTATAATGTGAGAGAGGAAGAAGACCAAGAAATGGAGCTTATGTTGAAAAATGAAGAACAAATGATGATTTGCTTGGATAAAGATTATTATAGATGACAGACCATTAAAGTAAATTAAATTAACTAAGGAACTGATCCAGTGTTTAGGTTTTAAGTGAAAGTGTGCCTCAGCTTACCCTTTTGACCACCTCTATCCTGGCTCTGTTGGTGAGGATTTCTTGTTCAAGTGTGTGTTGACATCTCTGGGCTGCCTCCAGCCCCTCAAAGCTGGCTATTGAACACACCTGTGTAGCCATGGACACATTTTCTTTGAGCCACGACAAAGTCTGACAGGGAAAAAAGAGAGCAAAAATGGAGGGGGGTGCCAAAAAAAATATCAATGAACATCTTATATAAAATGAAAGCACCAAGGTGCTGTGCCTCGGTGCCTGTGGCATGGTAGCATGGGCGGTTGTAAAAAAGTGGCACGCCGACCTCTACTGGCCTGTGATAGTTATTACAATACCTTTTTTTTCGCTGTGGCATTGACAGAAATGGTGAGTTAAATTTGTGTTTATTTTAAAAAAAAAGTGTTATTTCAAAATTCTGGCAAATTAAAAGTTGAGAAAATATGTCATACAATGATACAAGCCTTTAGTTGCACTTAATTTTGACTGGGTGAGCTGAAAAACTGGTAACATACATACAAACAGACAGACAGATGGACAGATACAACCACACACACACAGATGCATTAACTGATTACCATATGCCTTTCCGTTTCACTGAGGTATAATTACATGCGATGTAGAGCATGGCTGTAGAGTAGTATTAATGTTAAAGAAGAAGACAACTTTATTGACATTCAATCCATACAGCCAATCATGTACAGTAGAACAAAATTATGTTTCTCCTATCTACAATGTTAATTACATCTAGAATCAGAGGGGCCGCTGCCATGCAAGGTGCCGCCACAAACAACTTTTCCTTCCCCCATTTTAGTATGCTGAGCACCAAGCTAGAAGGCAGGAAGTACCATTTTTTATATGGTCCTTTGGTATGACCCAGCCGGGGCCTGAACCCACAACCTCCCAGCTGTGGGGCGGATGCTCTGCCACTAGGCCACCACTCCGGTGGTGGTTAAACTAGTCAGACAACACATTTGATATTGTTTGTCAATATAGTTTAAAGGTCAGTTTGAGCATTGCTGTAGTTCATAAATTGCTCATATCACTGAGCTGAAAGAACTGAACTTAATAAGGTCAGGGCCTCAGAAACTGATTATTTTAACAGTGTAAAAATTATTTTAATTCAGTATTTTTGGAGGCTTAGGCGTGTGTGGCAGTGTGCTTCAGTACAAATTGTTCTCTGCATAGAAAAAGAAAGATAACTGCACTTTCTTACGGTGGTACAGAGAGCTCAGCGTACTACAACTGCAAACAGACAAAATCAATTTAAGAAAACATCGTCATTAAAGACTAGCAAATACAGAAATGCACCGTGAATACCAACAACATAATGGAAGTGACTCTGGAGACAAAATAAAGTGATGGACAACAGACTGTTGATACATGTTAGCCTAGCCTTCCTTGTTTGCAATTAGCCTAAAAAACATTATCTGTTGAAAAACACACAAAGTTTTGTTTGATCTCCACTTTTGTGGATAAAAGAATTCGAAAAATCAGACAGCTTGTCAGCACTGTGTTAATACAATGAAGGACCCACAATAAATACACTAATGCCCCTTTTCCACTAGTACCTGTTTAGCCCGGTACGGCACGCTTAGAACCACTCAGGAGTAGATCCGAAAAATCGGGACCAAAACCGTTACAGTTCCTAATGGAAAAGCCTACAAAGCGTACCGAACCGAACAAGGCCAAACAGGTACTAGTGGAAAAGGGCCATAACATGATGAAGGACTTTGTGGTCTGTAACTTTGTACCCCCTGAGTCACTTCCATATGAGTATTCACAGCACATTTCTCTATTTTCAAGTCTTGTGACTTTTTGCAGCACCTGTATTTTGCCATTGTGAGAGACATGTTTTCTTAATTTGATTCTGTTTGTCTATTTACAGTTGTAGCCTTAAGTTGCAGAGCGTTAAGCTCTCTGGGCCACCATACTTCATTTTAAGGTACCATATGGATTTTTTTAAGCAAGTTTTAGTGATACTTAGTGGTCACTAAATGGACTGCAGCTTGATCCACTCAATTCAAACCTGCCACAGCCTTAGCCACGGTATGTTGGCAGGGAATTGGACTAGCAGTACTTAGAAATAAAAAGAGTGAATCGGGCTGCAGTTCACTGAGGGATCACAAGCTGTTGCTAAAACCAGAGTTTCCAAAAGATTTCTAGAGTACAGGTGCTCTGAACAATGATGCTTGTTACGACCCATTTTCTGGGCCAAGGTCAGAATAGCCTATTTCTGCCTGGGATCATTTAGGTCCATCTCGGCCCCTATGCCAAGGTATACGAACCTAGTCACTTTCACCCTTTTCTTGGGCAAGGTAGACATTCACCTGGTCTCTACTGCTCACAGCAAGGCAGACCTCCACCTCATGTCCCAGGCTGGGATTTGAACTCATAACACCATGATCCCCCGCACCTCCTGCTCTACCACTGAGCCTCTGGCAGAAGAGACCAGGTGAATATCTACCTTGCCCAAGAAAAGGGTGAAACTGACTAGGTTCATATACCTTGGCATAGGGGCTGAGACGGACCTAAATGATCCCAGGCAGAAATAGGCTATTCTGGCCTTGGCCCAGAGAATGGGTCGTAACAATGCTCCATAACATAGACAGTATGATAAATATCAAAATAATGTCAATCATTTTTTAATTGTCATTTTGTGATTAAAATGTATTTTATATGACTGGCAGGGGACCATTTTACCTTGTCAGCAGAGACAGTGAACCTCTTAAGCTGCATGTGAAGCTGTGGGTGGCCTTGCGAGGCATTGGCAAGCTTTGGCTCTGCTCTGTTCTTCTTGCTGCAAAGAAAACACAGCCTTCAATTATGATTTTACAGCAAGAACTTTTATTTTGTAACTCCTATACACAGACACACACATAAAGAGAGAGAGGAAGAAGCCAGGCTGTCACCTTTCCCCCTTCAAATGATATCGGATGATGGTGTCATTTCCACAGACGGGGCCATCTCCCACTGGTGAAGAGGTGTGGTTAACTGACTGCTGCTCCTGGTTTTGTGCTTGTCTGCCACTCCCAGAGTGAGCGGTGCCCTATGGACAAAAGAACAAATGTTTCTGTAGGAAAATCCAAAAGATCAGCAACTTGTGTGCTACTCTATCCGTCAGCCACCCTCTGAGAAAATGTTAACGGGACACATAAACCTTTCAGAGAATTTAATGGCGCGAGTGGCCAGTGAACAATCAGGCGCTGCTGTAGTTCACTGTTAATGTGAATGTTAAAATGTGGCTGGAGACGGGACAACATGGAAAGCTGCCTGCTAAATGACACAAAGGATGCTTACAAAAGTTGGTTATTTGCAGTCAAATAGTGCAGTCTGCAATTTCTGTTGGGCAACTTCAAGTCCTGTACCAGAAAAACTAAAGATGTTTGCAAAAATGAAAATAACTTTACGAATTAGCGCATTAACCCAACAATGTTAAAACCATATGCTATACCACTTTAATGCTAAAAAGGAGTAATTGTAGTTGGAAAATACCCAAGCCCAAACTCCCATTAAGGCAGCACGTTTGTGCAGGCAGTGATCTCCATGGCCATCCGCTCAGATTCTCTTTAAACGATGCACTGGAGTTTTTAGAAAGGTCAATGCCATGGTGCTCGACCTTGTGTGTGTGCTCAGAAATATATTAAGACGTCAAGAGCCACTGCTTTTACAACCGTCCGTGTACTTTAAAGGTTGGCCAAAGGACTCAAAGGCTTTCAGTGAGAGCTACAAGTACCTGGACTATTACAAAGAATAAGCTGGGCTTTTCTAAGAGCTGCACTTTTTATCAATTTAGTCTTCTGCACAACAGCCTTGTCAAATATTAGGCTGCAACATCAATTAACAAAAGAACACATGCAGTATTTAGTTGAAAAATTGCTGCTATTCAAATTATGTATATACTGTGTATGACTATTTTCTACAGACTAATCCAGCGATGGCCAGTGGCAGATGACTAGCATCTGCTGCTACTGTTGGATAGCAGCATGTGAGGTGGGACTGACAATGTTTGACAGTGGCTGCCACTTACTAATATTCAAGTAAATGCGCTTAACTACTTGACACTATTACATTACTGCAAACCATTTTATGAAATCACTTTCAAGTGATTTCAAAATTTATGGACTGCATTTAATTGACTTAAAACCACACAACTGCTTAGATGTCACCCAGTATTATTAAATAAAAAATAGCTATTCCATCCACACTGATAAATGAGTAATAATTGTAGAGGAGCTTGAAATAACGAGGCGATGTGATTCATAAACCAAAGTTTATTATCAGCTCCTCTAACAAGTCTCATCTAGGTGCAGCAGCAGAAGAAGTAAGAGGGCGAACACCTTCGGCTCTACGAACTTATACTCGCACATAACAAAAGACATGCATATCAAAAGCTGACATCCCTCATTATCTTAATCCCCCCATTGTCTTCGTACTCCTCCGCCTGGCCCTGGGGGATCAGGGCAACCCATCCGGTCTCCACCGCAGTGCCTTGGATGCTCTTTAATCTTCACTGGCGGTTGAGACTCTTTGTCCTGTTCTGAGGTGTGAAGTCGCCTTACATATGTAATCACCAAACACTCTCACATGCTTAAACATATGTTGGTTATGGAATATATGATTAATATAGACCACAATAATAATCTTTTGAAAATGTTGCTGATGTTTTAATTACCCACGCCAACTTAAAGCAGTCTGTGCCGTCTGCGGCCAACTGACTGACCGGCAGGCTATCTGGCTATGGCTACGCTCTAACTCATGTAGCATGATCAGCTGGATTCTAAATTATAAAATTATTCTTTGCTGAGGAGAAATTGTTTCATCAAAAAGTTAATGCTTGCTCAAGACCTGGAGTCATTCCCCCTCAAATCCATTTGCCAAAAGAATGCCAAGGTGACAGGTTTACGGCCTGATGTTCCACAGACTCCTGACCAAGAAGATTCCTCATTGAAACTCAAAGTCCAACATTGCCCTCCAATGGATAACATAGGAACATTTTCCCTGAGGACTGAATGTTTTCTCTCTTAAACTATGAATTGTAAACAGTGAAATAGCTTATCCTTCTCCACAGACAGCATCCACTATTAAAGATATGGCGGGATCCTGTGGTGGACAATTATGGTTGGAAATGCTTTTATTGATATGATTTGATATGTGTTTATTTTCAAGGAGAATTAATTTTGCATGCCTACTATAAAGAAATTATTACATTTACAATGTAGACACATTGTTTGTTCCTTTATTGTTAAGTAGAATATCTTAGTCACTAAAGTTTTAAAGAATTTATGCCTGAATAGGCAGCATATATGTTTTAGGAATACTGCACTTTTCATATCAAATCTTATGCATCCTTCTGTCGCTCCCTGGGTACATTCCAAAAATTGTGACCAATCAGCTTCCAAGTCTTCGCGCATCTCCTTTTTAGTCAGTTTTATGACCTCTGCTCAAACAAAGAAACTCAGTACAATTGGTCAAAAGTTTATGCTAATGGGCAGATCCAATCCTGATCTTTGAATGTAACTGGTCAAGCTCAGTTGTCATAAAATTTTCTGGGCCCTCCTGCCACACCTTACCAGTTTGACAAAACTTTCCTTTGTCCCCAGTTGAGAGTTGGGAGTTGACTCTTGAAAAAGTCAGGCTTCAGCTCTCCCTTTTTTTAAGCCAGGCCCGGAGCACAAGCGCCGTGTTATATGTAAACTTTATCTTTTTCTTTAAAATTTACTTTTTCCTATTTTACTCCTTTTTTTCTTAAATTACTGTGCTAAGAAGATTTTGTTTGATTTTCACCAAGCTTAAGTCAACTTTGTTCCGACCACAACACACTGGAAGAAAGAAATTTGTGGTTTGTTTTTTTATTTATCAAGTTTGATTTTCTGATCAGACTTTGAATGATAAACAAATATCATCGGGAATTTGACAACCTGGCCAAATTCCTTCTTCTGTGCATAAACAGACAGTGGCCAGTGTGATGAGCATCAAGCTTCTATGGTTGTGATCCCAAGAAGTAGGCCCGTACCGTGTTGAAGCAGAACCTGCCTGCCTTTTTCGCATCCACAGACATCCATCTGGACCAAGGTTTCTACCAGGAGGCCAGCTACCGCCAAGGGACACAATCTGACTCTGCTGTGCTGAAGGTCTGTTGTCCAAATTAAACTTAATTCTTCAGAATACTCCCAGTATAAGTTCTATAAACCTAACATCTTCGAATTCCTTTCAGAACTTCAAATGCATTTGTCTCTTCATTAATCTCTGTTCCTTTTCAGAGTAACACAAATTTTCCTTTTTATAAAATAGCTTAATCATCATTTTCTTCATAAAATTGTGTCCATTTTTCTTAACCAATTCTATTTTATGGTTTATCATTTTCCATTACAGTGCCAATTTAAGCTGTGGTTTTCTTTGGTTCCACAAATGTTTGATAATACACTTTATGCTCAGTAATCCATTAACCGTCTAATGTGCTCATGATACATGTTGGATTCACTGTCTTAAAGTCATCTGAATGTGTTCATCTATCCTGAAATTTCTTATTAAACTATTAAAAAGACATATGGGAGTTACTGTTTGATTTCATGTCTATCTTCTTGATTAAAAGCAGACAAGAGCTCACAGGGTTTTTTTTTTTTTTTGAGACTGATTCATTATTGGTACAAATACAGAATTATTAATAAAATTGTCCATTCTTTTGGACCGGTACCCCACAAGCTTATGTGTGTTGGTAATGAAAAGAAATCCTGATTCCTACTCACATGCATATTTACATTAATACTTGCACCAACAATATAAAACTCTACACTCAACACGGAATGAAGCTACAGCCACCAAACTTGGTACATTGGTTGACCTTGGAACTACCACCTATGACTATATTCTTGGGGTCAAAAGGTCAAAGGTTAAGATCAGAATATCATATAAACTATATCTCAACAACAAAGAAAGCTAGGGCCACCAAACCTGGTATGCAGGTTTACCCTGAGACCCTGACCTCTGACTGTTTGTTTGGGGTTTTTAAATCTATAGGGCTGCAAAAGGCGTGGATCTGCATTTCAGTTGAGTGCATTTTAGTTTAGTGATGCATAAGTATTGTTTGTCCCATAATCAACAATCAAATCAAATCCCATACCTGCAACTGTTTCGCGTGAAGATTGTTAAATAGCATGACCCAACCTAAAAAGGGGAACGGATTTGATTGGACCATGTGGTTATCGGACACAGTTTATAGAAAAATGAGTCAGAGAGCTTGAGAAAACTATCACCTCCAAAACTGTGCAAGACGCAGTAAATTGACGGTGTCTAACATCATTTACTAACACGCCAGTCACTATATAGGCCTGTCTGAGTTTCACAGAGGCATGCTATTGGCCTATTTATATGCTAACGCTGCAGAACTAACAAATCAGTGATTCGTTTGAAAAGCTCAATAACTATCATTGACGTTGCCTGCCTAGATAAGTGTTTTCTTTGGCCTGTTGTTCACTATAAACTATTTTCAGTATCACACTCTCTGCTACATGAAAAAGAATAATGTCATCCACCGCAGAAAAAAGTTGCTGCTATATGATATTCAAAGGTACTTTGTGTTTTTACATCTGACCAATCATCTCCATTTCAGCATACTCTCCCTTATCTTGGTACTGTTCATTCTTCATTTCCCACTGATCTTTCCTCTGTCCATCTTTCTGCAGTCTGCTATGAAGCAACATCAGCCAAGAACTATCACTTAGCACCAAGCCCATCTGGTCTGTAGCCCGAACATCTGGCAACAATTAGCCAGAGAAATAGAGTGATAGTCGTGTTTACCTTTAGAAACAAGAGGCCATACTACTACTACTACTACTACCACTTAGACATGTATATATGAATTATATTGCATCCACACATGCTAAAATTGCACTTTACATGCTTGAACAGGCTGTGCCAACTTGCACGATACTCTGACACATATTTTTACTAGTACATATCCGAATGACTCAGAATCACGATCAGCCTACAGATTTGTGCACCCTTAAAATGGATCACATTAATTAAATGCTGCAAACATGTGTGACAAATTACTTTTACTGTTCGACTTGTGCTTCTGCTCGGCACTGAGTTGGGGTTTGTTTAGAGAATCTTATTAACCCTTCCATAAATAGTAACAAGTGAGATTCCCATAGTCGCTACACTCAGTCAGCTCCCAGCTCCCAGAGCAATAAAGACAACTAAGAGTAGAGAAAAGGAATCGTGCCCACGATCTTGGAGTCTGTGGAGGAAACAACTGAATCAGGTGATCTGGTCTGATGGACTTCTGTCAAAGGTAGTGAGGCCGCAGTAAGCAATTTTTAAAAAAAAAAAAAAACCTCACTAGGGAAATAAAATGAACAGGGGTGCACATAAGTGGTACTCAAGTGGTGGACAGCTTAGTGGAGGCTCAACCAGGGAGATTCATCATCATCTACAATGCATGAAGTGGAAATGGATGACTGTGAGGTTGACACTGAGGAGGACAGCGAGGAAGTCTGCAGTTATTAGGACCTTGCTACATATGGGGTGAGTACTACTTATGTGCAGCCCTGAAAATGAACCAGCAACAGAGGAGAAATGAAAAAAAAGTGGTTTTCTGTCCTCAAGCATTTAGATACTTCCTTGCTTTGCAAAAAGAGGCCAGAGGCAAAGCAGAGACTTCAGAAGTGCTCAAGGTCACCAAGACGAGAGAAGTGAGGCCTTATGAAAGATGTCTGGAGTGAACTTTTATAGTCACTGCACATAAAGAGATTTAATGTGCTGAGTTAAAGCAGTAAATATACTTATAATTGCTGGTTTTCAACATACCACACATTATGTTTCTGGATTTGCCGTCTTCTAAAAGATACTAAGAATAATTCCTTATAGGTTTATGGGCAGAGGTTCTACTATAGAAGCACCCACATGTTCCAAGAGGCCACTATTACAGGGAATGACTAGAAAGGAATGATTATTTACTCAGCATGAACCAAACTGCAGACCAACTATTAAAAAATTAATACAGTGTTAATTCAGTGGATATATTTTGGTTATTGTGTTTAAAAGCCAAGATACGTTTCTACGATGAAGTGAAATTTTGGGTCGAAGGGAAGGACATATTTGCTCTGGCATTTGGTTCAACCCAGTCAGACTGACATTTTTCATGGAAACCTATGAATTTCTTCAGCCAGGATAAATAACACCTCTAAAAGCTCTTCCTGTGACTCTTGCAGGGCAATATTCACAACATTGGAAGACTGGGGCTCTTGTAAAGACCTTTTTACAAAGTTAGATAATGCTCTGTTCTGTACAACATTGGTGTTTGAGTGTTTGGACTAAACTGATGTTCACCTTCGCCATCTTATCAAGAGATTCCTTACAATTGGGGCATCAGATGGTGCTATTAAATCTAACTATCTAGTTGTAGGATGGAAAATCAGCAGCGTGTTGGGTGCCAAGCCCCGAAGCCACTGCTTTACAGCACATCTGTCAAGCTATTTTGGAAAATACTGCTTAACTTGTATATGGGGCATTTTCCAAACCCAAGGATAAAGTACGTCACTTCTGTGTAGCCACAGATTTTGTAGGAACGGAAGGGGTTGGTCTCATCCTTTGCCAACACTGATGGAGTTGTTCTCTCTTACTCAAAAGCTACTGCTACTTACCACGCAGCCTTTTAGGCGATTCTGCTCCTCCTTCACCTCCTTTCCCATGATCCCATGTGCCTCCTTTCCAGTGATGCACTGGGATTCTCGGATTGGGGTCAAGAGGTCACCGTCTTCCCTGGTGAAAGTGGAGGCAGTGAGAGAAAGAGCAGTCCTGTCGCTCCTGTAGGTTGAGCAGAACAGGGGGTTACTGCAGGGCAAACTGCAGGCCTTCTGAGGCCTGAGCTGATTTCCAGTTATGGGTCTGAAGCTTTAGACCAGTGTTTATGTTGTTTGATTTAAATGGTCATGAAACAATGCCGATAAGGCTGACACAATGATGTAATATTTGGATTTAAAAATAGGCACCAGTCTTGAGAGACTCGCAGTCGTTTTGGAAGGAATGAGATGTTGGAGATGGATGTCAGAACTGTGGACTTAGGTTATTCTCCAACATATTTGTGGAAACCCACTTCATTTTGGTCAAGTAGAATATTAAAATTATACCTATAAAACAGTACTAAAATTATCCTTGAGCCTGCTAGCTAGATAAATAAGGACCTATTTCAAGGAATATTTATAGAAAACCGTTCCTAGGTCATTTGTTAACCAAGTTTTGAAGTTTGACCTTTTTATATGCCTCAAACACTTGAGGCATATTTCACTTTATCCAACATTAAATAAGCTAAAGATATGGAGATGCATCCATGGTCCATCTGTCTGTACATCAGTCCATCCACAATTCACAACTATCACTCCTCCTAGAAAAATTGTCCAAATGCTCACTAAACTCACACACAGTGATCATCAAGTAGGTCTCCATCCAGGTTCTATTTAAGAGCAAAGTCAGGGTCAACAGTCAAGATGTATCAATTGTGAATTTTGAGTGGATACCGATGCCGATGTTAAAATAAGTTGGCCAATGCCGGCTATCACTATCAGCCATTGGCTAATGTCAGGGAGACATAGAAATATCCATTATAAAAAAATAACTGAATAGAAATACTTTGAAATGGATGATAGTCCCTGATGTTTCCTGAAGGTGTAGCTGTAGTCCTCTGTTGTCTGTTTCAGGGCAAAATTCATGTCACACAACTGGGACACACCAGAAAAATAACGTCCACTGTCAATATCTTTTTGCCAATTGCCAATATCAGTCAGAAAGGTGAATACAGATATATTAGATGATATATATGTGCATTCATAATCACACACAATGATTGTCAGGTGGGCCTGAAAGCGGGTTCTTCTTAAAGTCAAGTTAAGCATCAAACTTTGAGCAGGACTTTGAGAAGCAAAGGCTCTTGGTGACCCAGGTGATGTGTTATTAAGCCACAATGTCCCACTCTGTCGTTAACGGCTGGGTTTAATGTATGGACAATACACAATCACTAATGTAGTCCCATGGTGTTGGGTTCCTGTTTTTATCTTTATTTCATTTTGGTGGTACTCATTAAGTAGATATTACTTATAGTGGCTAAAAAGGTCAAGTGACGTAAGTCTGAATATTTATAGTGGGCTATTACTACAATAATAAAATCATTTTACAAATTCTATAAAATCTGCAAAAATATTCTTGTAAACACGTTGTGTTAGTTACCACAGGGTTTCAGATGATGTCAGGATTTAAAGGGTGAGAATATAGCAAACCCCACTGCACACTGAATATGATGCCAAGATATTGTTCACACCAATGAGAGTGGTTCCAAAGCAATGTACAAAACTTGATATAAGAGACCACAAAGTGGGTGGTGACTGATGGTTTGTTGTAATTCTTATGCTTATATACATTTACCTCAAATAGCTTATAATTTTTAATGAATTCAAACCCAAATTAAACTAAAGGCTAATCAAGAGGACAAGTAAACTCTGTATATAAAGCTCACTTTCATTTGGAAACTTTCTTGGTGTTGCCAGTTCATAGTTTACCGGTTGTGTAATGACAGAAAAATACAGTTTAAACTCACTGAGAGCATGTAGGACCAATTACTGGATGAAAGGATGGCTATATTGAGGGTCACTAAACTTGACAGTGGCATCTCTGCACTGCTGATGTACTGTACCTTAAAATTTTCTGAAGAAGCGCCCAGCAGTCCTTCACCTCGCTCTGCTTCTGCGTGACGCTGGCAGCCAAGGTTGGATGGAGCTTTGACAACTGGGACACACTCACATCTAGCATCTACCACACACAGGCCTGTGGGTTAGTTAGAGAAGTTCTTCTGCAACACACTTTTAGGGCCTTACTATGGGGAGCTGTTTTAAAGCCCCAGTAGGTAATATGTTCTAGATGCATTTCATATGTGTTGAGTTCTCAACCCATTCTGACAACTGTTAATAAATAAGGCTGGATGAAAACAAAACAAAAAGTTCTGTGGGGCAGTCACAATACTGCAAAAACATCAGCTATATAATTTAAAAATAATTTCATTCAGAACAAACGGACTGTCTACCTGCACATTTGTGTGCACTCTGGTTGTGCATGCATGTAAACTTGGTCTGGGTTTTTTTTCTCCACTTTCCATTCATCGCCTTTGTAGTAAACCACTTTGCAATGAATTCTGGGAGCTGTACAACACAATTCTTCAATTACATTTAAACCATACACTATGAATAAATTTGGACAGCATGAAGCTCTCCAAAAGTGAAACCCACACATCACCTTCTAGTGGCTCCCTGCAATAAGATGATATGCCCTGCTTCTCTCATTACTGTGCATTTTGCCAAACTGAAAGCTTAAAGAAGTGCTCAAAATAGCCCCCCCCCCACCCCAAACAATAGTTTTTGTCCTCATAGTGGTTGTTACGAGGGGGGCTGAAAAGTTCATAGTGGTCAGATTTCACCAAATGTGGTTTATTTTTCAACTGCAGGGATCCAAGCGCTGCAACACCGATGGAAGAAGTGTGTGGGCTGAAGGAGAGACTATGTTGAAAAATAAACCACATTTGATCAAATTTGACCACCATGAACTTTTCAGACCCCCCCCCCCCGTATTGTGTTAATAAATATTCAAGTGTTAATTTATTAAAAAGCAGTTCATTTTTAATGAATTATTTGATGCTATAAAAATTGGGGTGTAGTCAGGATTGAGCTAGAACTCAGCCACAGGGGGTGCATAAACCATTGTACTCCTAGTGCCGGTCCCAAGCCCAGATAAATGGGGAGGGCTGTGTCAGGAAGGGCATTTGCCGTAAAACCTGTGCCAAAACAAATATGCGGATGATGATGAATGTGACTTACATACCATATTGGTCGAGGCCCGGGTTACAACGACCGTCACCGGTACTGCTAACCAAAAGAGAGCTGGTGAGCTACTGTTGGTTGAAGATCACGGAGGAGGAGAGGGGGTGGTTGGAGGCAGAGAGAGAAAAGGAAAGGCAGAAGTGTGAAGGTGAGAGTAGGAACTTTAAATATAGGGACTATGACTGGTAAAGGGAGAGAGCTGGTTGATATGATGGAGAGAAGGAAGACAGATATACTATCTGTATGAGAAACTAGATGGAAGGGGAGCAAGGGTAGGGGCATCGGAAGTGGATTTAAACTGTTCTACCATGGTGTAGATAGAAAGAGGAATGGAGTAAGGGTAATCTTGTAGGAAGAGTATGTGAAGAGTGTTAAGGAGGTGAAGAGGGAGTCAGACAGGATCAGAAGTTTGAAGCTAGAAGTCAAAGGTGTAATGTTGAATGTTGTCAGTGCCTATGCCCCACAAGTTGGATGTCAGGTTGAAGAGAAAGAGGACTTTTGTTTGATGAAGTGGTAGAGAGTGTTCCCAGGGCGGAGAGAGTGGTGATTGGAGCGGACTTTAATGGACATGTAGGTGAAGGGAATAGAGGTGATGAGGAAGTGTTTGTTAGGTATGGTGTTAAGGAGAGAAATGTGGAAGGACAGATGGTTGTGGATATTGCTAAAAGGATAGAAATGGCTGTGATGAACACATACTTCAAGAAGAGAGAGGAACATAGGGTGACTTACAAGAGTGGAGAAAGGTGCACACAGGTGGACTACACCTTATGCAGAAGGAGAAATCTGAAAGAGATAGGAGACTGCAAGGTGGTGTTAGGGGAGAATGTAGCTAGGCAGCATTGAATGGTAGTCTGTAAGATGATTTTGGAAAACAAGAAAAGGAAGGCAGAATGAAGGCAGAGCCAAAGATTAAGTGGGGGAAGTTACAGAAGGAAGAAGGTCGCATAGAGTTCAGGAAGGAGATGATACAGGCTGTAGGTGGTAGGAAAGAATTACCAGAGGACTGGGAAAGTACAGCAGAAGTATTGAGGGAAACTTGTAGAAAGGTATGTGGTGTATCCTCTGGAAAGAGGAAAGAAGACAAGAGACTTGTTGGTGGAATGAGGTTCAGGAAAGAATTCAAAGGAAGAGTTTGGTAAAGGCGTGCTCCTGATAGGTCCAACCATGCCAAACAGGTCTGTGTAGGATAGAGGTCAGACAAAATGGTGCACCCTGGCCCTCCAGGTTGGGTGTCTTGCAAAGGACTGATGTCCCACTCACATAAAACAGATACACGTTACAGAAACTATCGACAGATTAAAAACCATGAACAGTGGAAACAAACCGTTGAAGCCCTATGCTCCTCAAGGAGTAAAGAGGATTAAAAAGAGAAGAAGAGAGTTGTATGAGAGGCTGGACACTAAGGAAGGAGAAAAGGACTTGTATCAACTGGCTCGAACGGAGAGATAGAGCTGGAAAGGATGTGCAGACGGAGATGGTAATGTACTAACGAGTGATGAGAGTGTGTTGAGATGGTGGAATGAGTACTTTGAGGATGAGAATGAAGAAAATGACACAAAGGAGGATATATGGAGGAAAGATGGTGAACCAGGAAGTTCTGAGAATTAGCAAGGTGGAAATGAGGGCTGCTATGAAGAGGATGAGGACTGGAAAGGCGGTTGGTCCAGATGACATACCTGTGGAGGTATGGAGATGTTTAGGAGAGATGGCAGTGGATCTTTTAACCAGATTGTTTAACACAATCTTGGAGAGTGAAAGGATGCCTCAGGAGTGGAGATGTGCAGTGGTACTGATTTTCAAGAACAAAGGTGATGCTCAGAGTTGTAGTAACTACAGAGGCATGAAGTTGATCAGCCACACTATGAAGATATGGGAAAGAGTTGTCGAAGCCAGGTTAAGAGGAGAGGTGACAATCAGTGAGCAGCAGTATGGTTTCATGCCAAGAAAGAGTACTATAGATGCAATGTTTGCTTTAAGGGTGTTGATGGAAAAATATAGAGAAGGTAAGAAGGAGTTGCACTGTCTTTGTGGAACTAGAGAAAGCATATGATAGGGTGCCAAGAGAGGAAGTATGGTGCTGTAAGATGAAGTCAGGAGTCGCAGAGAAATATGTGAGGGTGGTGCAAGCAAGAGGGTGGTGAGGTGTGGTGTAAGAGTGACAGATGGATTCAAGGTGGGGGTGGAATTACATCAGGGATCAGCTCTGAACCCCTTCTTGTTTGGCATGGTGATGGACAGGCTGACAGATGAGGTCAGGCAGGATTCCCCATGGACCATAATGTTTGCAGATGACATTGTGATCTGTAGTGAGAGTAGGGAGTAGGTAGAGGAGAACCTGGAGAGGTGGAGGTATCCTTTGGAGAGAAGAAGAATGAAAAGTCAGTTACAAGCAAGAGAGAATTCATGTGTGTGAATGAGAGGGAGGCAGGTGTAATGGTAAAGATGCAAGTAGTAGAGGCAGTGGCGGTTTGTAGAAGGAGGCAAGGGAGGCAGAGCTTCCTCAGAAATTTGAGAAGAAAAAGAGAAGAAATGATCCATACAGTGTGATAATAAATGTATTTTATATTACGTTTATTATTGTGTAACATGTAGTCAGAATCCTGTCAGAAGTCCACAGGAGAAAAAAATGGGCTTGCCACTGTGGGAACATTAATCAGTCAATCAGAAATTAGTTTGTTTTTGCTGCTATGTAAAATTAATTAGAAATTAGTTTATATTTGTTGCTATGAAAAATTCACTATCTCCTCATACTGAAGAAAAAAAATGAAGGACGTGAGACTCTAAACCAATGGCAGTCAGTCTTTTGACAGCATCACCATACTGACACATTTCAACAATACTGTGGTGCTGAGAGGGGATATCCTGCAGCATTTACTTGCGAACAAGTTTTGGAAACTCCAATTTGCACACCAGCTTTGAATAAAAAACAGTCCAAGGCCTTCCACTAAACTGGACATTATAAAGAAGTCAGGATGCAGCAGGATGGCGCTCAGGCTACCTGGATGAGTGGAGTCGCTAACCCACTTATGTTAGCCTTGGCTTTGCATTTTGCAACCATTAAATTAAAACTGGATTTGATGACACGAAGAATTTATCCAGATCCATGTAAAGACTCTGTCACCGGTGTGTTTAAACCTATTTCTCTCCTGAATGCATCTATGCCTGTATGCTGTTTATTTTCAACTCTTTATATGATTATGACAATATTTCATTTGTGCTCGGTTTGACTAAATAAGGAACAGCACCGAACGGGGCCAAATGAGACACCAAACGCCCAAATAATGAACTAAATAATTTTTATGGGACACCAAAAGTCCATCAAATGCATCAAAATCAATTAAATAATTTTATTTTAATATTTAACAAGAAATGACCTTTCTTGTAGTAACTAACAAGACACAAAACTCCCAAATAATATCATATCTATCAGGACAGAATGACATCACGTCAATGAATGGGACACTGATTGAATCAGTGAATCAGTCTCCCTGGAAAACCAGGTGCTTCAGTTCCTTGAAATCAGAAATATAAAGGTTGAAGTAAATGCAATTTCAGCCTGTCATACTTTACCCAGTAAAGATAATAAAACAAAGAAATCAATTGTGATGCGCTTTGTGAACAGAAGGGTAAAGAATGATATACTGAGGCAGGCCAGAAAGCTACAGGGAACAGAAGTCTACCTAAATGAACATTTAACAAAGGCTAATGTTGAAATAGCACAGCAAGCATGGATGCTGAAAAGACAAAATAAGATACGGGCAACATGGACAAGAAACTGTAGAGTTTGGATCAAACTAAATGGAACACCTGAGGAAGCAAAGGCCATAATAATCAGAGATCTCACTGACTTAAATAAATATAGATGAACACTGATTAAGAAAATTAAGAGACTATGATAATCCATATCCACACACACGGCAAGAATAGTTCTTCTGTGACATACCATGTCAATGTACTTTAAAAAAAAACAAAACAAAACAAAACAAAAAAAACTTATGACTGACTTGAGTAGACATCAATTATCCCCAGTTGGAGGAAGTCATTTGACACAGAGTGAGGAAATTCAAGCTCTGAAAATATGCCATTATGCTGAACATAAACTACAAGAGATGTTGAATGATATTGATTCTGATAACCACTTTTTCAATAATATTCATAATCATTGTGAATATTACAGTGATCCCTCGCTACTTCGCGTTTCACCTTTCGCGCCCTCAGTGCATCACGGATTTTTCAAAAATATTCATCAAAAATTCAAAATTGAGAAAAAATGGCACGAAAGTTGCCCGGGCGCTAGCAGAAGGCAGGGAGACTACATTAGAACATCAGGTATCAACACGGAGAGCCCGCACAACTCAAAATCCACCTCTCTGACCACCGCTCCACTCCTCTCCGCCCACCTCTTCACCACTCGGGAATCTCGCAAGC
The DNA here is from genome assembly GCA_020510985.1 of Pholidichthys leucotaenia. Taxonomy (NCBI): domain Eukaryota; kingdom Metazoa; phylum Chordata; class Actinopteri; order Cichliformes; family Pholidichthyidae; genus Pholidichthys; species Pholidichthys leucotaenia. The sequence goes on along the minus strand of CM035841.1, from coordinate 295,829,028 downwards.
TGATTGGCCGAGACGTTTTACCTCGCAAGCTGATTGGTCGAGACGTTTTACACAGCTTCTCTCCCTGCCGAGCGCCCATACCCAGCGAAGGAAGACCGCATTCATTGTTCTTTATCGCTCGTGTTGCTTAGTGGCACTTTTCGCTGTTCTCTTGTGCCTTTTTGTGCAAAATAGTGCTTGTGACGCCCTTGGGGGGGGGGGGTGTGTGACGCTACTTCGCGGTTTTTCACTTTTCGCGGTCGGTTCTGGTCCCCATTAAACGCGATAAGTGAGGGATCACTGTATACTGAAAAGCAATTCAAAAGTCAAGTGCAATAAGATGGTAAACTACCAATAATACACTTCAACAGCAGAAGTCTTAACAAAAACTTTCCACAGATTCAGGACTATTTAAAACAGCTAGACAGAAAATTTACAGCTATCGCAGACTCCGAAACTTGGCTTAATGAAGAGCAGGCTCCTCTGATGGCAATAGAGGGAAATCAGATGTTTTATATTAACAGATCTCAAAAAAAGGGTGGTGGTGTTGCACTGTATATTGATGACCTGCATAGGTGTAAGCTTGTAAATGGAATGTCCTTTGCGCTACCAGGGATTCTGGAATGTGTTACTGTTGAGATTGACCAAGATAAAACAAAAAAATCTAATTATAAGTTGTATATATAGAATGCCGGGAACTTGCATTGAGACATTCAGAGATAAATTAGTCGAGCTGTACAATAATATTACTAGTAAGAAAATGGTTGTTATTTGTGGAGATTTCAATATTGATTTACTAAATCCATTTCAACAAAATGTAATTACAGAGTTCATGAATTCTATGTACAGTATGAGTCTATATCCCACAATAACACATCCCAGTAGAATCACAGTTCACACTGCTACACTTATTGATAACCTGTTTGTTAATATTATTGATAAGAAAATAGAAAGTGGATTATTGATAAATGATATAAGTGACCATTTGCCAGTCTTTGCACTTATCCATGGCCACATGGGGGCCAATACAGAAAAAACTTTAAAATCTTTCAGATACAAATCACAAAATGCAATCAGTTCTTTTAAAGAAGACTTGCTGAAGCAAGACTGGACAAAAGTCTATGTATCAAATATAAATGAAGCCTATGACACATTTATGAACATTGTAACCACTCTTTATGAAAAAAATTGTCCATTAGTAAAGAAAAAACTAAAACATAAATTTGTCGACAAGCCATGGTTAACCAAAGGATTACAAAAGGCGTGTAAAAAGAAAAATTTATTATATAAAGCTTTTCTAAAGAAAAGGACAAAAGAAGCAGAGCAGCGGTATAAAACATACAAAAATAAGTTAACATATGTAATGAGATGTAGTAAAAGAGACTATTACAGTAAAGAACTGGAGAAAAACAGACAATATTAAAAATACACGGACAATACTTAATATTCTTGGAAATAAAAACAGAAATACAAGCTACCCAACCAATCTTTCAAAAAAAAAAAAAAAATAGCCCTAGGGGGCGGACAGAGTGGGTCGGAGATCACGGGCTTGATCTTAGACACATGAAACGTGGGACACACACGGGGGGGGGGGGGGGGCAAACGCACAGCCACCGGGTTGACAATTTTGGAGATGGTGAAGGGACCGATGAAGCGTGGAGCCAGCTTCCTCTTCTCGGCCTTAAGATTAATGTCCTGGGATGATAGCCAGACCTGTTGGCCCACCTGGTAACTGGGGGCCGGCCTCCTGTGGTGATTAGCCGTGGTGCTGTTGCGCGCCGCCGTGCGTAAAAGTGCCTCGCGCGCCCTGGTCCACAGGCTCCGGCAGCATCTCAGATGCGCCTGGATGGAAGGGACGGCCAACTCACTCTCCTGCTCGGGAAACAAGGGGGAGTCGTAGCCCAACGACGCCCGGAAGGGGGACATCCTGGTAGTCGATGACCGTGTTGTGTTGTGGGCATATTCCACCCAGGCCAGGTAAGAGCTCCAGGAAGATGGGTTGGAGGAGGTGACGCAGCGCAGGGCAGCCTCCAGCTCCTGATTGGCGCGCTCACACTGCCCGTTAGATTGAGGGTGGTGACCGGAGGAGAGACTCACCGTGGCCCCCAGGGCGTTGCAAAAGGACCTCCACACTTGGGACACGAACTGGGGCCCCCGATCGGATACGACGTCCACTGGGATCCCGTGCATCCTGACCACATGTTGTACAAGGAGGTCGGCCGTCTCCCGTGCCGAAGGGAGACCCCGGAGCGGCACAAAGTGGGCGGCCTTGGAGAATCGGTCCACAATGGTCAGAACAGTGTCATAGGAGTTGGAGACAGGGAGACCAGTAACGAAATCCAGGGCGATGTGTGACCAGGGCCTGCCCGGGACTGGCAGGGGCTGGAGTAGGCCCGCGGGGGGGGGGGGGGGAATTCGGGGTCTTGCTAGTAGCGCACTGGGGGCACGCCCGGACATAATTGGTGACGTCCTTCTGGAGACCGGGCCACCAGAAAGAGCGTTGAAGGAGATCCACCAGTCGGGAGATGCCGGGATGACAGGCGAGCTTGTATGTGTGGGCCCAGTGAATGACATCCCCCGCACTGCCAATGGAACGAAGAGCCTCCCATCCGGGCCGCCGCCAGGATCTGGTTCAGTCTCCTGCGCCCTGCGGATCTTGTCCCTGATGGACCAGGAAACCACCCCCACAACACACGAGCTGGGCAGGATGGTGTGGTCCAGCTCCTCCAAGGTCTCAGGGGCAAACTGTCTGGACAGGGCGTCGGGCAACCCATTCTTGGAGCCTGGACGGTAGGTGATCGTGAACCGGAACCGAGCAAAGAACAGAGACCAGCGTGCCTGGCGGGCATTCAGGCGTCTGGCTGACCTCAAATACTCCAGGTTCTTGTGGTCCGTCCAGACCACGAAAGGCTGAGCTGCCCCCTCCAGCCAGTGACGCCACTCCTGCAGCGCGAGCTTAACAGCCAGCAGTTCCCTGTCGCCGACGTCATAGTTGCACTCAGCTGCCGACAGGCGCCGGGAGAAGAAGGCGCAGGGCCGCTTGACTCCATCCACCGGTGAATGCTGGGAAAGCACTGCCCCCACCCCCGTGTCAGACGCGTCCACCTCTACCAGGCACTGCAGCACGGGGTCCACCTGGGTTACGACCCGGGAGGAAGAGAACTCCGTCTTCAGGGTCTCGAATGCGGTCGCTGCCTCCTCGGTCCACTGGAAGGGCACCTTGGGTGAGGTGAGGCGGGTCAGGGGAGTGACGATGGCGCCGAAGTTGGGAACAAAGCGACGGTAGAAATTAGCAAAGCCGATAAACTGCTGCACCTGTTTCCTGGAGGTAGGAGTAGGCCACTCGACCACCGCTTTAACCTTGGCGGGGTCGGGGAGGATCTGGTTATGGGAGATGACAAAACCCAGGAAAGAGGTGGTCTTGGCATAAAATTCACATTTCTCCGCTTTGATGTAAAGTCTGTTCTCCAACAGCCGCTGCAGAACCCGCCTCACGTGGACCTGGTGCTCCTCCCGAGACCTGGAGAAGATGAGGATGTCATCAAGGTACACGAAGACGAAGATCCCTAGGAAATCTCGCAGGACATCGTTGATGAGCCACTGGAAGACGGCGGGGGCGTTGGTGAGCCCAAACGGTGTAACTAGGTATTCAAAGTGGCCGCTGGGCGTCCGAAGGGCTGTCTTCCACTCATCGCCCTCCCGGATCCGGACGAGATGGTAAGCGCTGCGGAGGTCCAGCTTGGTGAACCAGGTGGCCCCCTGGAGGGAGTGGAAGGCAGTGTCCATGAGAGGCAGGGTGTATCTAGCTTTCACCGTGATGTCTTTGAGGGCTCTGAAGTCGATGCACGGGCGCAGGGAACCGTCCTTCTTGGAGACGAAGAAGAAGCCGGCACCGAGTGGGGACGAGGAGGGCCGAATGATCCCAGCACTGAGCGACTCCCTGATGTAAGTGTCCATAGCCTCACGTTCAGGGGCAGAAAGGCTGTAGAGGCGGCCAGATGGTAACAGCGCCCCCGGGCGGAGGTTTATGGCACAGTCATACGGGCGGTGAGGAGGAAGAGACATCGCCTTGGACTTGCTGAACACGAGCCCCAGGTCATGGAACTCCGGGGGCACCAGGGTGAGGTCCGGAGGAGAGGAGACAGGAGCAGGCGGAGGAGAGGATGGGGCGCAAGCCGCAGACTGAAGGCAGGTGCCCATGCAGAAAGAACTCCACGAGAGGACACTCCTGGATTGCCAGTCGAGCACAGGATTGTGAAGGCGCAGCCACGGGTAACCCAGGATGACGGGGGCCGCTGAGGATGACAGGACATAAAGGCTAACATCCTCGCGGTGGTTGCCTGATACAATAATTGGCACCGGCCTGGTGCGATGTGTCACTACTCCCAAGGGTGAGCGAGAAAGGGTGACGAGGTTAAGGGGAGCTGACAATGGCTGACAAGGGATGCCCAAACGGGTTGCCAGGCTCTTGGAAATGAAGCTTTGTTCTGCCCCCGAGTCCACCAGTGCGTGAGTGAGGTGCCCGGTGGAGTTGTGGCAAAACCTTATGGGCAAGGAGCAGTTGGAGAGGGGATTTGGCCGGTTGGTGTCCGCGAGGCCCCCTACAGTGACTCGAACCCCCCTGTTAGGCTTGATCGGGCAAAGCTCCATGGTATGCTGATTGCCTCCACAATACATGCAGAGGCCCAGCTCCCGGCGGCGATGTTTCTCCGCTAGGGGGAGCCTGGTTCGCCCGACCAACATAGCCTCTGGCTGATCGGCGGACTCCGGAGCGGGTAACGCCAGGGGGCGAGACTGAGAGGCGCGGGCAGGAAGTCCGCACGAGTGGCTGAAGGATTTCCGCTCGGCGGACCGCTCTCACAGCCTGTTATCTACACTAATGGTCAGGGAAATTAATTCGGATAGCCACCCCAGAAGGTCCCGGCCGGCCAACTCATCCCGCAGACCAGAACTGAGTCTGCGAAGGAAGATGCTGCAGAGAGAAGCCTCGTCCCAGCCAACCTCCTCCGCTGCCACCCGGAAGTCAACAGCGTAATCGGCCGCCCACCGGTTACCCTGTTGAAGGCTAAGGAGCCGGTCGGCGAGGACGCTGTCGCTACGCGAGTGGTCAAACACCTCCCGAAAACTTCGCACGAACTGGTCATAGGAGAGGTTTGCGTAGCTGGGCTTCGCCATAACAGCGTAAGCCCAAGCTAATGCTTGCCCCTCCAAGAGGTTAGCCATGTAACCAATTCGGCTGTGGTCTGAGGGAAAATCCCCGGGAACGCGCTGGAACACCGACTCACATTGTAGAATGAACCCCCGCGCTTCACCGAGCCTCCCGTTGAAGCGAGCGGGAGTGGGGATCGGAGTGAGCCGGGTAGGCGCTTCCGAGCTAGGCTGGCCAGCCGCGGGGACAGCCGAAGCTGATCCGCCACAATGAGCTGGGGGGAACGCCTGCTGGGGGTCAAGACGGTCCAACCGGTGAGTCATTGTGGTTAATTGATCTAATATCCCTTGCTGCTGATGAGCTATCAAATCCACCTGAGCCTCGAGGGTGGAAAGACGGCGTGCGAGCCCACTGTCCGCTGGGCCGCCCTGCTGGAGCCATACTGACATAATTATTGGCCCAGGAAACACGCACGCAGGCTCAGGGAAGATTCAATAGCTTTATTCAGCAGCAAGGGGTGTTTGAGTGCGTGTATGTGATATGTGTATGGTGTGTGGGTGAACGATGAGAGTCGGGAACAGAACAGCACACCGTGCAGCCAGGCAACCCTATGGGAAAAGCAAAGACAGTAATATGAGCTGGGCTTCACCATACGGGAAAGATATGCTGAGTGTTGCTTACTTGCAGATGGGAAGGTGGCTGGCGTTGGCTAAGGATCTTCGGCCTGGGAGACAGCGCCCTGCTGCGCACACGACGAGGCGTGGAGATGAGGAGAGAGGAGATGGCGAAGACGGGAGAATCCGCCGCCAGGGAATCCACCTGTGCACAGGGGAGAGGCTGGTAGACAGGTAAGTGGTTAAACAGCTTACGTGCTGTAGAGAAGGTCGGCAGGACGGGAAGAGACAATCCTGCTGAGGGCTTGAGCGCTTAGAAACACAGACAGCTCCAGACCAATGCTCTGGGCCGAGTGGGCTAAATAGCCCGTGATTGACGAGGCGCAGGTGTGCGCGCAGCTGAGGTGGATGACAAGGAGCGGCGAGTTGTGACATGCAGATGAATTTAGTAACTTTTTTGTTAACATTGGTCCTAATTTGGCTGGAGAAATACCCATTACGGCACCTACAGGTGATACAATAAGCAAAAACACTGCTATAAAAGACTCCATTTTCACAAAGAACACAGCCAAGAGAGCGGTCATTGAAATTGTTAAATCGTTTAAATGTAAAATATCTACGGACTGTGATGGTATTGACATGCTCTTAGTCAAAATTATCATTGAATCCTTAGTGAAACCACTGATGTATATTTGTAACCTGTCTCTCCAAACAGGTATGTATATTTCCCAATGCAATGAAAATAGCTAAAGTAATTTCGATATACAAGACTGGTGACAGAGGGGAATTTTCAAACTATAGACTAATTTCACTATTGCCGCAATTTTCCAAGATACTTGAAAAAATATTCTGTGAGAGAACTGACAACTTCATAATGAAGAATAATTTATTGTGTGAGCAGCAATATGGGTTCAGACACAAGAGAACAACTGCATTTGTTCTAATGGAATTTATAGAAAAAATACCAACTGCTGTTGAAAATAAAGAGTATTCAGTTGGGGTATTCCTGGATCTTAAAAAAGCATTTGATACAGTGGCTCATAATTTATTATTAAAGAAACTACAAAATTGTGGTATTAGGGGGGTAGCACTGTCCTGGTTATGTAGTTACTTAAAGAGCAGATATCAGTATGTATGTGTTGGTAACAAAAACTCACAGTTACTGAAGGTTACTTGTGGAGTCCCACAGGGTTCAGTTTTGGGGCCACTGTTATTCAATATGTATATAAATGATATATGTAAAGTTTCGGAAAAAATGGATTTAATATTGTTTGCCAATGACACTAATTTATTATGCAGTGGAAGCAATTTGGAACAACTTTTGGATACACTCGGAAAGGAATTAGGAAAGCTTAAACTGTGGTTTGATTCAAACAAATTAACGCTCAATTTAAGTAGGACAAAATTTATAGTTTTTAATAACCATCACAACAACTTAGTATCTAAACTCAGTGTAAATGGTGTACAGATTGAAAGGGTATCCGAAACTAAATTTCTTGGAGTAATAATTGATAATAAACTGTGTTGGAAGTCACATATTAATTATATTAAAGGTAAAATAACTAAATCAATTGCAATACTACACAGAGTGAAATAAGATAAGATAAGATAAGCCTTTATTAGTCCCACAATGGGGAAATTCCAGGATTGCAACAGCACAGGGATAGCAACACTCACAGCAACAATCAGAAGGCAAGAGAAAAAAAGAAACAAGAGCAGCAAGTATATATTTGTACACACGCACATATATATATATATATATATATATATATATATATATATATATATATATATATAAACACAGTGCGGAGCATTGTAGCTAGATGGAATAATATGTAGATATATAAACACACAGTGCGGAGCATTGTAGCTAGATGGAATAAATATGTAGATATTTGCTGAATATATTTGATATTTGCTGAATCAACCCACATTATATACTTTGTATCATTCATTAATACTCCCATACATGACATATTGTACTGAAGTATGGGGAAATACATATAAAACAAACATATATCCAACCTTTATGCTTCAGAAGAGAGCTATTAGAACAATAAACAAAGCTGCTTACAGGGAACCAACAAACCCACTTTTTCTTAAATTAAAAGCTCTCAAGTTGTAAGATCTGGTTGACTTTAAAACTGCAGTAATAATGTTTAAAGTGAAAAATCTATCACTGCCCGCAAATATCCAAAAGTTGTTCCAAATAAGGGAGAAACAATATCATTTCAGAGGAACATGTATATTTCAAAAACCTTCAGTGAGAACTACCACCAAGCAACACTGTGTCTCAGTGCAAGGAGTCAGACTGTGGAACGCTTTTGGACCTGAATTAAAATCATGTACAACGCTTGGACAATTTAAACAAAAACTAAGAAATACTCCAAACATATACACAAGATGACATGTAAAATCACATAAGGATCGTCATATCCAGTCTGTGTTGTGTTGTTGCTTAGCTTTTTTGTCACGTTTTGTCTTAGCTTTGTTCTGAATTGTAATCGCTCTTGTTTTGTTTTTCTTTTGAATTCTTGGATAGAATATGGGTGGGCAATATAAGCTGCGGCTTCAGCCATCACCCATTTCGGATAACTTATGTTGAACTGTATAATCAGAGGAGTTATTGTTTGATTTGACCTTGTAAGATTTTTTCCCCCTTTGTAAATCTTTACTTTTAATCTATCCGAAATAAAGATTCATTCATTCATTCATTCATTCACTTACAAATATTTGAGACCTATTGTAATGTATTCCTTTTAACTTAATTTAATTGTTTTGCCATTTTTTGTGTCCCATTCATTGTTTAGTCAAATCCACTGGTGCTGTGGTTAGGATGTGTTTTCAACTTTTCTTGGTCAGATTTCATCATGCTGAGTGAGGCTGTTATAGTGTTGTCTTGAATAGCGTCTTAAGGTGTCTTCAGACCAAACACGAAAAGGCGGTGCAAATATATACAAAGTCAATGGAAATAGGCGAGCACACGCAAATCTCACGCATTCATGTCTGTGAGATAGTGCTAGCTAGTAATGGCCTAGACAGTCTGCCGTCACCAGAGTAAATGGACAGTAAACTAGTTTGAAAATGAGACTGACACTCACCTGGAGACAGATGGACCGGAAGCTTTGCAGCTGAATCGAAGAGTTAGTGTTTTACCCACGGACTCCTGCCACGGATGTGCTAACAAGACTAGCAGGCTAGTAATGTAAACAACCCATCATCCAGGTGAAATTTTGGAGACGGAGACAATTTTTTCAGGTGAGACCCCCGTTGGATAATGTAAACCAGTGGTGTCCAATCATGTGCGATGGAGGGCCAAGACCCTGTAGGTTTTCTTCTACCCAGTCTCTTCAGCAGGTGTTTTCACTTATCAACAATTAGTAGGAAGAAATTCAGTGAAATCTGCTGTTGAAGACACTGGTTGGAGGTAAAGCCTGCAGGGTCTTGGCCCTTCATGGTACACGATTGGACACCCCTGATGTAAACCTAAGCATGATGGTGTTTTGGGAATTTCCACAGCAGGTTGAACACAGCTGCAGAAGTTATAAAGGCAACTTTGCATGTCTGCAACTCACTCAGACGGTGAATTCATGTCTATTCATGTGTTTACATTGAGTTAAAATGTAATCAGGCTGTGTGAAAAATTTGCCCATTTGTGTTTGGGCTGAACGCACCTTTAGTCAGCATAGCAATGTTTTCTTGAGGCTTTGCAAGAACTGCATTTAATGTCTGTGGAGTTAAAGACTTGGGGTCCTCACAAGTACACACAGGTGTGTCTGTTCATGAGTAATTTGCCTCCTCAGTGGGATCACCCATGAGCCGCTACTGAGTAGAGGTAGAGAAGGTAAATGAGTTTAAATGCCTGGGGTCAACCATCCAAAGCAATGGGAAATGCACAAGAGAGGTGAAGAAGAGAGTGCAGGCAGGGTGGAGTGGGTAGATACAAGTGTCGGGATGATTTGCGACAGAAGGATAGCAGCTAGAGTGAAAGAGATTTACAAGATGGTATTGAGACCTGTATGATGTATGGTTTGGAGATGGTGGCACTGACAAAAAGACAGGGGCAGAGCTAGAGACTGCAGAGTTGAAGATGCTAAGATTCTCATTGGGAGTAACTAGGAGGGACTGGATTAGAAATGAGTATATCAGAGGCACAGCTCAGGTTGAACGGTTTGGAGACAAAGTAAGAGAGGCAAAACTGAGATGGTCTGGACATGTGCAGAGGAGGGATAGTGGATATATTGGACAAAGGATGTTGAAGATGGAGCTGCCAGGCAGGAGGAAAAGAGGAAGACCACAGAGAAGACTCATGGATGTAGTGAAAGAGGATATGGGAGGATTGGTATTACAGAGGAAGATACAAGGGATAAGGTGAGATGGAGGCAGATGATCCTCTGTGGCGACCCCCAAAGAGAAGGCCATAATAAAAATAATAATAATAATAATAATAATAATAAGAAGAAGAAGAAGAAGAAGAAGAAGAAGAAGAAAGGATTGAACTTGGCTATGATGGTCATGTTTGAAAGAGCTGCCTATGGTCTGCTACATAGACACACAATGGATTGGTGTGAGGTTGGCAATTCAATGCCGTGATTCCACTTTATGGTCACTGCTGTGCAAGATGGGTACGGTCTAAATCCAGGAAGTAGAGCTTCATTTTTCTACAGTGTTACTAGATGTGGTGGCATGTCATCCATATTTGCATACAGTCTATGTAAATATAAACAAGGAGTTGCCGATCTCAAATAAAAACAGATTCAGCAACTAAAGACCTTATTTCTCACCTCAAATGTTTTCAGAAGCACCTTTTTGACATTTTGTTTTCTACAAATTGTTGATAGTTTACTGCTGAGCCGCCATGTTTTACAATCGAGAAATTCCTGAACAGCCCACCCACAATTGCATGCGTCATCAAATCATGAGCAGCTCTGCATTTGTGCAGCTGTAGGGGGCTAGCTTTCTCTGGCTTTTCAAATGCCTTACCATCTAGGACTTTAAAAAATTAAACAACTCTTACCATAATTTGACTGGCAACATCCCGTATTTCTCTGTCGCCAAAGTTGCCCAGTTCTTTCGAGGCAGAAATGCTTTTCGTCTGAAAGAAAGAAGTGAGCATTGTGTTAGGTAGCATGATAAATTTAAGTCTAACAAAAATAGAGAAACACTCTATTTTTTGAGTTAACTTTACCATGTCGTTAACAGCAAACAGTATATTATCAGCTTGCTGGTAGAATGAGGACACTTCCAATGCTAGATGAAGATTTTCATGGTAGTTTTTCAGATGAGACTGGACCTTCAGCCACCTACACAGACAGCACAAAACAGCACAGAGTAGTTCAGCCTTGTTTAAAATGGATAGTCATGTCACGATTCTGCTCAAGGTATGGGACAACATGTACATTTTATTGATGTGTTTCCTCCTGCTGGATATGTTTTTGCTATCTGTCCTCCCTTGTTTCTCCAGTTTTAGAGCCAAGTTGTTGATCTCCTCGTGGAGGTTTCTGTGTAGCTGTTCATCCTGCAGAGAGAAACAGGAGCAACACAGTCCAACTATGACCTCAGCTGCCTTTACCATACAGTACACTGTAGAAGGCAAATTACAGACAGCCATAGATAAATGACTGGGAAACCTCTAAGAAATTGTAAATGAAACCATTAGCATATGGGGTGTATATATTTTTACCGCAAGAATTGTTTTATTATACTATTATTAGAGCTCTGCTTATTATCAGTAGCGCCTTCTTGTAGTTCCACTTGTTCCTACGCACTCACCTGTTTCAGATCTAAAATTCTTCTGGTCAACTGCATTTTGTCAACATTTTCCCCGAGGACATTCACCAGAGACTGCTCCTCTTCCTGCTGGCACATATAAAAGTCAGTGTTTATAGCCTGCTCCCTTGTAAGGAACCTTTTTTAGGAGGCATATTAGCCCCACTACCAAGGAAGATGCTGAACAGAAACAGCCTTCAGTGCGAGGAAAGAAACTCTGAACCTGATTCTAATGCTCAGAGGGAAGAATAAGTGGAGCTACATACAGTAGATGATGAACACTTCTACTATGGTGGATGTTTTACAGACTTCATGAGTGGCATCCTTCATTACATTCCCACAGGTCCATTATCAATCACAGGTTTCCTTGTGCCAGACACGGACATGAGCAGAGAGATAAACACAAGACTAAAATGAACTAGAAGATTGCTTTTTGATAATGACAGGCAGATGTTTTACACAAACCAGAGATGTCTTTAGGATACTCAGCTAATTTCCTGTAATGGTAAGTGCTGGGTTTTTGTACCGATTATCCTGACAAATGTTGATTAGAGCTGCTGTAGACTTAGATTTGCCCCCAGTCCAACTGTCTTGGCATAATTACTACAATTCGAGAGGTTTGTTTAATCGCTGGCAGTTTTTTTAATAAATGAAAGTGGACAGGAAGACATTTAGAGAGCTAAAAAATTGATGGCTTTTCAGAAAAATAATTGTGGCATTTTATTTCATTGAAAGACCATGAGGAAAAAAAAAACATTTGTCTGTTTGAAATTATTATTATTATGTTAACCACAAAAATAAGAAAACTGGTGAACCAATTGAAAATGTTGGCACTGTGCAGTAAGCAGTACAATAAAAACCATGAAGTACCAAGATCATAAACAAAATTATCATTACTATAGATATTTAGAAGATTGATATCAGTATGTCAATATACACGAGTCGGCTGCCTTTTGCAACAGCGGCTCAATTCTGAGTCTTTTTTTTCTTCCTCTCTCTTCTGATCCGGTGACAACTCTCTGATCCGGCACACCTTTCACTCCATATATATCATGGACACACAGATCGCCCCAAATGTCTCCCGAGCCGGTGGACGGAGCCACTGTTTATAGCAGGAGACGGTACAGCAGGGAAGAGCTGCTAGCCCTCAACCACCACCCGGTGCTAACGGAAAAACTCGACATACCGGGAGAACTGAGGCGAAAACAACGTGGGTGCCGTGCTGGAGTAAGGCGGAGGGCAAGAAATATAAGGTACAGACCCACCCTCCCATCCGTTGTTATGGGGAATGTACGATCGTTACTGGGAAAGGTAGATGAGCTAGCGGCTATCTCCCGCTACGACAGCATATACCGGGAGTGTAGCCTGTTTCTATTCACAGAGTCTTGGCTAACTGAATTAGCAGCAGATGCTAACATTGAACTGGAGGGTTTCCACGTGATATGGGCAGACCGAACATCAGACAGTGGCAAAGCAAGGGGCGGTGGAGTGATAATGTATGTTAACAACAACTGGTGCAGACCGTCACATATCACTGTTAAACAACAACACTGCAGCAAAGACATCGAGTTGCTAGCTGTTAGCATGCGGCCTACATATCTCCCGAGGGAATACTCACACGTGATCTGCATTGTTAGTTATGCAAATCCGATGGTGAACGCTGGGACAGCGCGTGACATCATCCATTCAGTAACTGGCAGGCTGCAGACAGAACACCCAGATGCTCTTCTCCTCATCTCAGGCGATTTCAACCATGTTTCATTGTCTCCCATTCTACCCACGTTTACCCAGTATGTCACATGCCACACTAGAGACAATAAAACACTGGACTTATTCTACGCAAACACTAAGGAGGTGTACACCTCATCACAACTCCCCCCACTCAGGAGATCGGATCACAACTTGGTTCATCTCCGGCCGGTGTACAAACCCCTAGTGCACAGACAACCTCCGGTCATGCGCACAGTGAAGTTATGGTCTGAGGAGGCAATGGACACTCTAAAGGGCTGTTTTGAAACCACCGCCTGGGAGCAGCTCTGCGATCCACATGGTGAGGACATCGATGGCCTCACTCGCACCATCACGGACTACATCAACTTCTGTGTGGACAACACCGTTCCTACCAAGACCATACGGTGTTGCTCAAACAACAAACCCTGGATCAACCCTGAGATAAAAACACTTCTAAGAGAGAAGAAGAGGATCTTCAGGTCGGGGAACAGGGAGATGCTGAAGTCCGTATAGAGGGAGCTGAGGAGAAAGATCAGAGAAGGCAAGGACAGCTTCAGGAAGAAGATGGAGGACAAGCTGCAACAGAGCGACATCAGCGGGGTCTGGAGAAACCTTAAAACCATCTCTGGGCTCCAGAATACCTCCCCCCAGACCACGGGGGGCAGGGAGTGGGCGAACAATCTGAATCTGTTTTTCAATAGGTTTGACCAACCGCCCTCCCCCCGACTGCAAAACAACCACTGCTGCCTCTAAAGACATCAAGTCCTGCTGCCCACTCCCCACTCCACCAACACCCCCCCACTCCCAACACACAGCCCCCCAACCTGACCCTCACTAAGATCCAGGTGAGGACGGAGCTGAGGAAGATCAAGGCGAGGAAGGCGTCGGGACCAGACGGCATCAGCGCAAAGCTCCTCAAGTCCTGTGCAGACCAGTTGTGTGGGATTGTGGAGTACATCTTCAATCCGAGCCTGAAGCTGGGGAGGGTACCACAGCTGTGGAAAACATCTTGTGTGGTACCTGTACCAAAGACTTCCCACCCCAAAGATCTGAACAGCTATAGACCAGTGGCCTTGACGTCCCACATGATGAAGACCCTGGAGAGACTGCTCCTTGCTCACCTCTGCCCCCTGGTGGGACCAGCGATGGATCCACTCCAGTTCGCCTACCACCATGGCACTGGGGTGGAGGATGCGGTGATCTTCCTCCTTCACCGTTCTCTGTCCCACCTGGAGAAGCCCGGGAATGCGGTGAGGATCATGTTCTTTGACTTCTCCAGTGCTTTCAACACCATCCAACCGATGATCCTGAAGGACAAGCTGCTGTGCGCAGGGGTGGACCAGCACCTGTCATCATGGATCCTGGACTACCTCACAAACCGGCCTCAGTTTGTGAGAACCCGGGATTGTGTGTCCGACACGATCATCGGTAGCACGGGGGCCCCCCAGGGAACGGTTCTGGCTCCCTTCCTGTTCACCTTTTATACTGCGGACTTCTCACATAACACAACACACTGCCATCTACAGAAGTTCTCTAACGACTCTGCGATCGTTGGCCTCATCTCCAAAGGAGATGAAGCTGAGTACAGAGGGCTTATCCAGGACTTCGTGGACTGGTGCCATCGGAACTGCCTCCAGATCAACGCGAGGAAAACTAAGGAGCTGGTGGTGGACTGCCGCAGGCAAGGACAACCCCTCACAGCACCAGTAAATATACAGGGAACAGACATCAAGATGGTGACATCCTATAAGTACCTGGGTGTTCAACTGAACAATAAACTAGACTGGTCACACAATACTGACGCACTCTACAAGAAGGGACAGCACAGGCTGTTCCTACTGAGGAGACTCAGGTCTTTTGGTGTACAAGGGGCGCTGCTGAAGACATTTTATGACACGGTGGTGGCATCAGCCATCACTTTTGGAGTGGTCTGCTGGGGCAGTGGCATTACAGCAGCCGATAGGAAGAGACTGAACAAACTGATCAAGAAAGCTAGCTCTGTCCTGGGGCAGCACCTTGACCCAGTGGAGGAGATGGGAGAGAGAAGGATGGTGGTTAAACTGTCATCTCTGCTGGAGTCCGAATTCCACCCTATGCAGGACATACTGAATGCACTGAGGAGCTCATTTAGCAGCAGACTACATCATCCTAGGTGCACAACCGAGAGGTTTTGCAGGTCCTTCCTACCTACGGCTGTCAGACTGTACAACCTAAGCAGGGCTGCTCACAGAGATAGCAAAAAGACGTGACAACCTAATTGTATTGAATGCAAAAGACACAATAGACTTACATAATGGTCCCCTCCGGTATACAACTAGGAAAATACCGGTCGCTATGGAGGGTGAGAATATGTATGGGTACATAATCATACCATGTAGGATAACTAAGTAGACGGTTGTGCTGTTTCATTCCATCTAGCTACAATGCTCCGCACTGTGTGTGTTTATATATTTATTCCATCTAGCAACAATGCTCCACGCTGTGTGTGTTTCTATATTTACATATTTATTCCATCTAGCTACAATGCTCCGCACTGTGTGTGTTTATATATTTACATATTTGTTCCATCTACCTACAATGCTCCGCACTGTGTGTTTATATATATATTTACATATTTATTCCATCTAGCAACAATGCTCCACACTGTGTGTGTTTATATATTTACATATTTATTCCATCTAGCTACAATGCTCCGCACTGTGTGTTTATATATCTACATATTTATTCCATCTAGCTACAATACTCCGCACTGTGTGTTTATATACTCATATATTTATTCCATCCAGCTACAATGCTCCGCACTGTGTTTATATATTTATATATCTATCCCATCTAGCTACAATGCTCTGCACTGTGTGTGTTTAAATATCTACATATTATTCCATCTAGCTACAATGCTCCGCACTGTGTGTTTATATATTTACATATTTGTTCCATCTAGCTACAATGCTCCGCACTGTGTGTTTATATATATATTTACATATTTATTCCATCTAGCAACAATGCTCCACACTGTGTGTGTTTATATATTTACATATTTATTCCATCTAGCTACAATGCTCCGCACTGTGTGTTTATATATCTACATATTTATTCCATCTAGCTACAATGCTCCGCACTGTGTGTTTATATATTCATATATTTATTCCATACATATTTATTCCATACATACTGTATATATATATACACATATGTATACTCGCTGCTCTTGTTTTTTCTCTTGCCTTCTGATTGTTGCTCTGAGTGTTGCTATCCCTGTGCTGTTGCAATCCTGGAATTTCCCCATTGTGGGACTAATAAAGGCTTATCTTATCTTATCTTATCTTAATAACACAAGTTCTCAACTTTTAAAAATCACATTTGGGGTTCCACAGGGCTCAGTGCTTGGTTCATTACTTTTTATGCTTGATTACCTCCGGCAAGGAGGTTATGTAATCGGGGTGGTTTGTCTGTCTGCCTGTCTGTTTGTCCGTCCGCCCGTCTGTCTGTTAGCAGGATTACGCAAAAACTACTAGATGGATTTTGATGAAATTTTCACCAGAGGTAGCCCTTGGGCCAAGGATGAACCCATTTAATTTTGGTGATGATTTGAGAGTGCATGCCTCCACCAAGGATCTTCTTTGTATTTGTGCAGCAGGATTACACAAAAACTACTACATGGATTTGGATAAAACTTTCACCAGAAGTGCTCCTTGGGCTAGAGAGGACCCCATAACATTTTGATGATGATCCCAGAATGCATACCTCCACCAAGGCTCGTATCTTCTCACACTGTGTTAGCAAAAATCTTCCAAAACAAACCCATTACATTTTGGAGGTGATCTATGAGGGATGGAAGGAGACTTGGCGGAGATATGTGTTCTCTGAGTGCTTTTCTAGTATATAAATGATTTGCACAAAGTTTTTAATAACTTAAATGTGTATTATTTGCTGATGTCACAACAGCATTTAATAATGGATAAACCACCAAACAGATTTTGAATACTGTAGAGAAAGAACTATGTGGTACAGCAAATTCAAGCAAAAAAAAAATGTTTAATTAAAATTAAGGAATTTGTATTAATGTATTAATATCGTTTAATTAAAATTTTTGTCACGTCCCCTTGATTTGTCAAGAATGGTTAAGTAATAGGGATAGCCATATACAACAGCTGTTTCTGTCTGTACACTGACACAAACATGCTAAGTTTGATTTAAGTTAACAAGAATGATTTAGGTTAGTAAGATGTATTTACGATAATGCTAATGCTGGTTGGCAAATGTAATTGTGTTCTGGATATTACAGAAAAATAAATAAATGTGGACTACATACATTATTTGCTCTTGCTCACTGATTTATCATTAAATAAGAGAGAAACTTTTTGTTACACCTTCGCTTTAATCCACGTCTCCAGCTTGTCCACTTTTTTGTTGAACTCCTGCAGGTTCTTGGCTCCACCTAGGGCTCGTGTCTGATTTGCAGCCATCTGTTTCAGGGTCTGCCACAGCTCCCTGAGCTGGCTCAGCTGCTTCTTCACCACATCAGACGTGGGGTTTAGCTTGCAGATCAGCTGCTCACCCATCTTTGGAAATTGACAGAAGCTTGAGGTCACTGTTCACTGGAGTTTTAAACGCTGACAGAGTAGCAACACATTTGTCGTTTTAAAGTGGATTTTAATTATCCTTAATAAAATTTTAAAATTCTCCTTCTGCTCTTTTAATGGACCAATGGACAATTTCCAGTTTCTTTGGAGGTAGGAAGTAAAAACTGACTTGCCAGACCCAAAAGACTGAAACAACTATTTTATTTTGAAGCAGGCTTGCAGTCTGAACTAATATTCTTCTCTTTGCCTTGTAGAGAATTATTTTACCTGATTGAGTTGAATCAAAGTATTCTCAAAGTCTTTAAGGTCTCTCTGAAGCACCTGTGAAGCCTCCTCCCAGTCCTCCAAAGGGCAGTACTGAATATTACACCCATCCTTCAAGTCTTGCAGCTTGTCTTTGATCCATGCCTCTGCCTGGGTAGAAAAAAAGTATGTCATCTCATGTCACCCACATCTGTCAGTCAACCTAGAAATCAATGTTAATCCATGCAACAACTTTTAAGCAGGTGAGTGGAGCCCAGTGCTTTCTAAGCGTCTGGCAATGAAGACTGAGAAGAATAGTAACAATAAAAGACCATGCACACAATAATAAAAACCAACAGAACAAAGCTTACGTCTCATAAAATGTAACATGCCTAAGGAAATGGAGGTTGTCAACTATATTGGTTTATTAGATAAAATATGCAGAGATTGTCGTCTCCAGAAAATTAAAATCATTTATGACTTTGATCAATATGAGGACATCACTGTGATAAAGATGCTTTGACCAAGTAAATGTCATGGATCATATTGCAAATAAATGAATTATTGCTGTAAATATTCATAACTATAAAAATAAATATAAATAATAAATATAGCCCCAAGGTGCAATTTTCAGGTCTCAAGCAGCTGTCAACCTCAAGGTTTTGTACTGTTTACCTACACAGTTTTAAATGCTGTAACAGCATTTAAAACTTAAGTTGGGTTACATAATAAGTTCTAAAAATGCACAATAGAGGCATGCTGTAGTTCATTTCTTCTTCAGGAAAATAATATCTCCCTAGGATTTGAACATGACTGTCATGATCAGGTGAGCGCGCGCCCTCCTCCCTTCCTGCGAGAGATTTTCCAGCTCCGCAGGTAATCATCACAACTGCGTGAGTGGACACACCTGCCGTCTCTGCCTTGCCATTGCTTATAAGGACCAATCTGTGAATGCTTCAGCGCTGTCTCGTTGGGTATACTGCCTCTTCAACAAGCAAGTGCATTTTTATTAATACTTGTTTTTATTAATACTTTGAGAGGTTTAATTCCTCTCCTTTTCCTCTTCTCAGGTTGCTGCCATCTGCATACCTGCCAACTTTTCAAACCTGAAAAGCCTAGTAGCTAGCTGGGGTCCAGGGGCCGATGCTAATGCTAATAATGCTAATGCTAATATTTGCCAAACAAATATTAGCATTAAATCTAGTTAAATGTAGCTAACAACCTCATATTTCTTCAACTTTCAAACCTGAAAAGCCTAGTAGCTAGCCAGGGTCCAGGGGCCGCAGGCCCCGGTAGGTCCAGGACAAAGTCCTGGTGGGAGGTTCAGGGGGGCGAAGCCCCCCGACGCCAAACAAGTATTAGCATTAAATCAAGTTAGAATGTAGCTAACAACCTCATATTTCTTCAACTTTCAAACCTGAAAAGCCTAGTAGCTAGCCGGGGTCCAGGGGCCGCAGTGTCAAACAAATATTAGCATTTGACATAGAAGTCACATATTAATTATATTAAAGGTAAAATATCTAAATCAACTGCAATACTACACAGAGCGAAATATTTGCTGAATCAACAACCCACATTATATACTTTGTATCATTCATTAATACTCCCATTCATGACATATTGTACTGAAGTATGGGGAAATACATATAAAACATATATCCAGTCTTTATGCTTCAGAAGAGAGCTATTAGAATAATAAACAAAGCTGCTTACAGGGAACCAACAAACCCACTTTTTCTTAAATTAAAAGCTCTCAAGTTGAAAGATCTGGTTGACTTTAAAACTGCAGTAATAATGTTTAAAGCTAAGAATCTATCACTGCCCGCAAATATCCAAAAGCTGTTCCAAATAAGGGAGAAACAATATCATTTCAGAGGAACATGTATATTTCAAAAACCTTCAGTGAGAACTATCACCAAGCAACACTGTGTTTCAGTGCAAGGAGTCAGATTATGGAACGATTTTGGACCTGAATTAAAATCATGTACAACGCTTGGACAATTTAAACAAAAACTAAAGGAAGAAATACTCCAAACATATATACAAGATAACATGTAAAATCACATAAGGATTGTCATATCCAGTCTGTGTTGTGTTGTTAGTTTTTTTGTCACATTTTGTCTTAGCTTTGTTCTGAATTGTAATCACTCTTGTTTTGTTTTTCTTTTGAATTCTTGGATGGAATATGGGTGGGCAATATAAGCTGCGGCTTCAGCCATCACCTATTTCGGATAACTTATGTTGAACTGTATAATCAGAGGAGTTATTGTTTAATTTGACCTTGTTGGATTTTTTCGCCTTTCTTATATTATTCTGTTTCTTTTTAATCTTTACTTTTAATCTATCCGAAATAAAGATTCATTCATTTATTAAATTTGCATTCAAAAGACTATCTTAACACTGCATAGAACTTTGAATAGGCCAGATGTGATGTATTATGAATACTAGAAAAGCACTCGGACAGCGCAGACCTCCGCCAAGCACCACAGTTCCCCCCATACAGTGTTTAACATCATAAATAAAATATTGAAAATGGCCCTATCTCGCAATGTTAAATTTAAAAAAAAAAAAAGAATCCTTTAAAAAATTCCTGGATCCAGACGGTGATCCGGAACACCACCAAAATCTAATCATCTGTAGGATACCCCATTTCTGACAATCTGTGAAAATTTCATGAAAATCCGTCCATAACTTTTTGAGTTATCTTGCTAACAAACAAACAGACAAACCAACGCTGATGATCACATAACCTCCTTGGCGGAGGTAACTAGAAGACTAGAATTATCAGCAGGGTATACTAGCACTGTTTAACAGACACGCGCGTAAAAGACGGCAAAATCGCTCTAATATTTTATGTGTTTACATGATACACCAAGCATGACAAGGCTTGCAATTACACAGCACATGTTCTTCAGAATCTTAGGCATTATATAAAATGTATTCTCCCTTTAGATGTTGAATCCATGGTCCATTTGCCAGGGTTGAAGTGCAGTCGTGCGAACGTCTGCAGCAGTTTACATCGTGTTTACATCTCGCCATGTACGCACGCCTCTCCGGGATTTCGCGCAAGAATAGAAACCTCAATACCCTCAATAGCGATAGCGTTAGCTTAGCAAACGCTTCAGGTAAAGCGTAGCAGCGAACCACGAAAAGAAACGCTACTATGTTCTAAATTTAGATATGATTCCTAGCGATCTCGTGTTTGGAACTGCTTTCGTGTTTTTTTTACGATTTAAAATTTTTGACTGAATTTTTAGTGAAAAAACGTAATTTTGATTAATAAAGCTGTAACCCGGAATGGGGTCTTGAAAACCGTAACCATTACGGCAAAACCGGAGTAGTTGGCAGGTATGCATCTGTGCGGTGTGTCTCCGGGGATCGTTGTGTGCTCACCTGCTCCATCATCCTCATCTCCGCTTCAGCTGCCTGTCTCCACCTGGTCAGATACCTCAACCAGCTCCTCTCCTTCCCTACTCCCTGCCAGCTTCATCCTGCTGGTTTGTCTATTCCTGCTAGGTCTCTCTGTCGGGTTCTCTGCTCTCCTCCCGCAAGTGGTAATTTGTCTTCCACCTTTCCCGACCTCCCTCCTCCTATTAACCAGCTCTTGTCTCCTCCCTACAGGCTGAGTCCTCTGGCGAGTGGCGTCTTTCCCTAACTGTACCCTTTTTGGATTAATAAATTGTTTAAACGTAGCTTCTCTGTGTCGTGTGTGTTTTCTTTGGTGTGGCACCCTGCACATGAGCTGACCATTCTTTCATCATGACAGAACGAGCCAGCCAGAACGTGAGCTCAGCGGGGACTACATCAGCGGAACACTCCACTTTACACCGCCTCAACGTCACAGAGAGGCAGGTGGCCGTGCTCATGCAGCAGCTACAGACGATTACGCAACAGCTGAGCATGGTCACCGATCATTTGGCTCACATGTCTTGTTTGGGTCCTCCCTCTCCACCTGCTGCCCCTGTTTCTTCCATCATTGGCCAAACAACCTCCGTTCCCTCACCTGCCCCACACGCGGGAGAGATGGGGAAATGTAAGGGATTCCTTTGTCATGTTCGGCTTTATTTGGGCCAGGTGGGCGGGAGTATCCAGACGACACATCCAAAATTCATTTCATGACCCTCCTGCTGCGAGATCAGGCCCTCAGTTGGGTTCAATCCATCCTCGAAAGTCCGGAGGGTCCTAGTTATACATTTGATAGATTCATTGGTGAATTCTCCCGTACATTTGACCGAACGGAGAGTGAGGACAATATCATGAGCCGTCTTATGTCACGCCATCAAGAGAGCCGGTCTGCCGTCGGCTTCTCTGTGGAGTTTCGGGTCATTGCGGCGGACTTTGGCTGGAACGACGTTGCGTTACGCAGCGTTTTCCTCCAGGGTTTAAATGCCAACCTCCACGATGACCTGGCAGTTCATGCCATTCCCTCCTCTCTGGACGGTCTAATCGATCAGGCTGTCAGTTTGGACAACCGATACGCAAGCGCTCGAAGGAGTGCAAATCCTCCTCTCACCTGCCCATTGCGCGTGTGCCTTCCCCGGCTATGGACACAGGTGGAGCCGACTCCTCCTCTGAAGCGATGGTGCTCGGCCGGGCCCATCTGGCTCCTGAAGAGCACCAGCGACAGAGGAGACCCGGAGCATGCATGTAGTGTGGCTCTTTAGAGCACAAGCTGAACAACTGCAACCTGAAGCCCAAAAGACGTGGCCCATTAGTAGCCGTGGGGGGGTCTGACGGGCGGGACTCTTATTCATCCCCCCGGTAACTTTTCTATTTCGGCCCTCATCCAGCTGCCGGGGGTTGAGAGGAGGGTTATGGCTTTAATTGATTCAGGGGCGGAATAAAATTTTGTTTCTTCACAGCTCGTGCGGGAAATAAGAATTCCCATCACTAAATTATCCACTCTGTTAAACGTCACAACCTTATCTGGCGGTAACGTGACTTCTATCACCGAATGCACGGTGCTGATCCCCATCCTTCTTTCCGGGAACCACCGGGAGATTTTATCATTCTTTATTCTCTCAAATTCATCCTCCCCGGTGGTTCTGGGGTACCCCTAGCTCCGGAAGCATAACCCCATTATTAATTGGGTGTAAAACGCCATCTCTTCCTGGAGCCCCTTTTGTTTGGCATCTTGTCTCAGTTTGGTCGAGTGTTCACGGTCCTTACCCATCTCCTCCCCTCCAGTGGAGCCGCTGGATCTCAGCCTCGTACCCGAGGTCTATCATGACCTAGGGGAGGTCTTTAGCAAGTCAAGAGCGCTCTCTTTACTTCCTCATCGCTCGTACGACTGTGCCATAGATCTCCTCCCAGGTGCGCGGCTGCTGTCCAGTTGGCTCTATAGCATCTCCGGGCCGGAGAGGGAGGCGATGGAGAGTTATATTTAGGACTCTTTGAACACTGGCCTCATTCGGCCTTCTTTGGCTCCTCTTGGAGCAGGTTTTTTTTTTTTTTTGTTAGAAAGAAGGACAGACCTCTGCATTTGTGTATTGACCACCAGGAATTAAACGCCATAACCGTCAAAGATAAATATTTTCTGCCCCTAATCAACTCCACGTTCGAGCTCCTTCAGCGCACGTGGGTATTCTCCAAATTGGGTCTATGCAACGCGTACCATTTGGTCCGTATTTGCGAGGGGGACGAGTGGAAGACGGCCTTTAACCCTTCTTGTGGCAAGATTTCATGGACTGATAGCACCCCCACTGTCACAGGCGCAGCACTGCGCCTGTGATGTGATGTTATTTGACGTGGCCCAAAACTCCCCAGTTGATTAAAGTTGTACAAAGGAGTCCACCTCACAAGGTGGCAGACACATATACTGTAACTTACTGCTCTTGCCTTGGAGGACTTATGGTGGACATAGAACCATCCTAAAACCTCACTTCTGGACACCACAGAAGAAGAGTTTGTAAACGAATGTTGATGTTTGCCATTGCCATGGCAAGACAGAGGAGCCATTTGCTTCCAAATTTGCCAACTATGATTCTAAAAAGAGATTATTTAGCTTATGAAGGTAAATATACTGCTCAAAAAAAAATAAAGGAACACTTTTTAATCTGAGTAAGCTGGACTAGCCCGCCACAATTTCTTCACTTTAAGTTTTGGAGTGTTTTTATTTCCATCAAAAGACGTGGCATCTTTTCATTCTTAACACATTATCCAGTCCATATCAGTGTAGATATCCAGCTTATTTTTTCCCATTAAAATCTGATGTTTTCTCAAAGTGTTCCTTTAATTTTTTTGAGCAGTATATATACATTTTGTTATAACAGAGGGAGGGCGAAGCTGGTTGATGTTCACCTGCCATCGCCCCCAGCACCATGTGATTGGAGAGAACAATCGCACCGGTTCTGTGTCGTCATATAAGATAAATAGCAGCAGGATAAAAGCGTAATTGAGGTGGAATAATCATAACAGCTTCTGGATGGGAGAGGGAAAAATAAAATGACCGACAGAAGAGAAAATAATGACCAGGATGCCGCAAAAGGATAAAGCGAGCGAGCCACCTGGCCAGCGGTAAGTGACGAATTTTTTCTGGTTAATATACTTTGAAGATAAGATAACAAAATGCCAAAACAATAAACAGTGACAAAAAGCAAAACCATTCTTTGTGTAAATATGTCCAAAGTCCACTTTTGACTGAAAGTTATGTAATTCGATATGGCTGCCGTGGCATTATGCAAATTAGGTGCGTAAATTTACTCCTATCTTAAACTCTGGATCATATTCTACATCTTTCTATTTGACAGTAAGCCATTATCTCTTACCACTTTCAAGTTATAGCCTTGGAAATCTCTGACATCTGAATTGAATATTTTCTTGAAAAAAAACCTTGACCACTAGGGGCTTATGGCACAACGGAGTGCCTGTGGCAGTCATTGGGTTAAAACACACTTGGGACAATATGAATACCAAGTGATGCCTTTTGGGCTCACCAACGTCCCCGCCGTCTTCCAATGCCTCATTAATGACGTCCGCCGCGATATGGTAAATCAATTTACTTTTGTCTACTTGGATGATATTTTGATCTTTTCTCGCACGCTAGAGGAGCACACAGTCCGTCAGGGCCGTGTTACAGCGGCTCCTGGAAAATCAGCTCTTTGTGAAGGCCGAGAAGTGCGAGTTTTCCACCCGCTCCACTTCCTTCCTGGGGTTTATTGTGGCTGAGGGGGAGGTGAGAGCCGACCCGGCCAAGGTGAAGGCTATGCTGGATTGGCCTATGCCCCATTCCTGCAAGGAGCTTCAACGCTTCTTGGAGTTTGCAAACTTCTATCGCAGACTCATCAGGAATTACAGTGGAGTAGCACAGCCTCTCACGCAGCTGACCTCAGTCAAGGTGCCGTTCCTCTGGTCTGAGGCAGCCGAGCAGGCCTTTTCCAAATTAAAGAGCCTGTTCTCTAATACACCCATCTTAGCCCAGGTCGACCCTCAGCTCCAGTTCATCCGGGATGTGGACGCTTCTGATTCGGGGGTGGGTGCTGTCCTCTCGCAGCGCTCGACCTCCGACCAGAAGCTCCACCCATGCGTGTATTTCTCTCGGCGGCTCACCCCAGCCGAGAGGAATTACGATGTAGAGAATGGAGCGCTCCTAGCCATTAAATTGGCCCTAGAGGAGTGGAGGCACTGGTTGGAGGGAGCGGTCCATCCCATCGTCGTGTGGTCCGACCATAAAAATTTAGAGTATCTTCAGTTGGCCCACAGATTTAACGCCAGGCAGGCCCACTGGGCCTTATTTTTTCTTTGGTTCAATCTTACCATCACCTACAGGCCTGGCTCTCGTAACATCAAACCAGATGCTCTCTCCCACCAATTCAGCCCAAACCTTCCACCCCCCACCCATCTCTCTCCCAACCCATTGTGCCATCTTCATGCATTCTTGGAGCCCTTACCTGGGAGATTGAGCACAGGGTCCGGCAGGCCCAGTCCACGGAGCCCAGACCGGAGGGAGGACCAAGTGATCGTCTGTTTGTCCCGACCGGCCTCCGCAGCGACGTCATCCGGTGGGGCCACTCCAGCCACTTTTCCTGCCACCCTGGGGTTTCCCGGATGATAAATCTGATCTGACGAGTGTTCTGGTGGCCCACCCTGCGGATGGATGTCTGGGACTACGTGAAAGCATGCCAGGTGTGTGCCCGTAACAAAGCTGACTCCTCACCTCCTGTTGGCCTGCTTCATCCACTACCAGTTCCCAGCCAACCTTGGTCTCATATCACCCTGGATTTTGTCATGGGACTTCCCCCCTCATGAGGGAACACCGTGATTCTTACCATAGTTGATCGCTTCTCCAAGGCAATCCATCTGATGCCCCTCCCCAAGCTACCCTCTGCCTCTGAGACCGCCAACCTGCTAATCACACACGTCATCCATCTGCACAGGATTCCCTTGAACATTGTGTCTGACCGGGGTCCACAATTCACCTCCCATGTTTGAAAGTCCTCCTGTCGATCATTGGGCACCACGGTCAGCCTCACGTCCAGATACCATCCACAGAGTAATGGGCAGGCTGAGCACACCAACCAGTCCCTGGAGGCCGCCCTCAGATGTGTGGCATCCTGTAATCCCTTCACATGGAGCACCCATCTGACCTGGGTGGAGTACGCCCACAACTCGGCAGTTTCTGCCGCTACAGGACTCATGCCTTTCGAGGCCTCCATGGGGTATACCCCACCCCCCCCGCATTGCCCATGGCAGAGAGGGAAGTTGCTGTGCCATCCGTGGGGGCCCACGTCCGCCGCTGCCGTTGGCTATGGAGGGTCACCCGAGCCACCCTCCTCCACTCTACCTAGCAGAATCGCCAGTATGCGGACCGCAAGCGGGTCCCAGCACCCAAGTATTTAGTTGGGCAGCGTGTGTGGCTGTCGGCGGACCAGGTGCCCTTGAAGACGGAGTCCAGAAAGTTATCACCTCGCTTCTTGAGCCTGTTTACCATCTCCCAGATTGTCAATGATGTAATGGTCCACCTGGAGCTTCCACGGACGCTTCGCATTCACCCAACGTTCCATGTCTCTAAAATCAAACCCCTCTCTGCCAAGCCCCCCCCCCTCCCCCAAAAAGCCGCCTCCTCTCCGGATCCTCGACAGCCAGACCACCTACACTGTCCAGAGGATTCTGGATGTTCGCCGTCGGGGATGGGGCCTGCAATACCTCGTCCACTGGAAGGGCTACGGCCCCGAAGAAAGGTCATGGATCCCTGGATCCTACTTCCATGACAAAGGGAAAGTCCCGGCCTTTCACAAAACCCATCCCAACAAACCCAGTGGACCGCCAGAGGGCACCCCTTGAGGGGGGGGACACTGTCATGATCAGGTGAGCACACATCCTCCTCCCTTCCTGCGAGAGATTCCCCAGCTCTGCAGGTAATCATTACAACTGCATGAGTGGACGCACCTGCCATCTCTGCCTTGCCAGCACTTACAAGGACCAATCTGTGAATGCTTCAGCGCTGGCTTGTTGGGTATACTGCCTTATCAACAAGCAAGTGCGTTTGTATTAATACTTTGAGGATACAGTGTTTAATTCCTCTCCTTTTCCTCTTCCCATGTTGCTGCCACCTGTGCGGTGCGTCTCCGAGGATCGTTGTGCGCTCACCTGCTCCATCAACCTCATCTCCGCTTCAGCTGCCTGTCTCCACCAGGTCAGACACCTCACCCAGCTCCTCTCCTTCCCTACTCCCTGCCAGCTTCATCCCTCTGGTTCGTCTATTCCTACTGAGTCTCTCTGTCGGGTTCTCTGCTCAGCTCTCGTAAGTGATAATTTGTCTTCCACCTTTCCCAACCTCCCTCCTCCTATTAACCAGCTCTCGTCTCCTCCCTACAGACTGAGTCCTCCTCTGGTGAGTGGCGTCTTTCCCTAACTGTGTTTACCCTTTTTGGATTAATAAATTGTTTAAACGTAGCTTCTCTGTGTCGTGTGTGTTTTCTCTGGTGTGGCACCCTGCACGTGAGCTAACCATTCTTTCATCATGACAATGATGCCTCCAGCATACCAGAGAAATGGCTTCAGTTCACTGGTTTACTTTCTCAAAACAAAATGTTCCACTGACAAGACACAAAGGCTAATAGACATTTCATAATGATGACTTTTGCTACATGAACAGAACTGCATGAAGTTGTGTTTCTATAGAATGCTGTTGTGACTGTGACTGTGAAGTTTCATTAAGTTTGGTTCATTATAACCAGAAAATACAGTACATGCAAAAGATAAACTGTTATAATAATAATGCATCGTATTTATGTAGCACTTTTTCATGGACACTCAAAGACGCTTTATAATGGATACATTATTCATTCATTCCACAGACAATGGTAGTGGTAAGCCACTATTGTAGTCACAGCTAACCTGGAGCAGACTGACGGAAACGTGGCTGCCAATTACCTCTCCAACCACTCCCGAACATCTATACCCAGGGTCATAGACACTGGAGGCAAGGTGGGTAAAGTGTCTTGCCCAGGGACACAACATCAGGATGGCTGGGGAGAGCGGGATTGCAGCTGGCTGACAGTGGACGAATGAGAATACACTGTGTGTGCGCAGATAGTGCTTATGGGAGTTGTAGTTTTGTAGTCTGACGTTACGATAGGTTTATTATTTAGATGTTGCTTTAGAAAACAGTCCCTCCAGGGTTTCGTGGGATGTTTTTATGATTGTTGTGACCCAAAAAGCCTGAATTCGCAGGAGCTTTTTTAAAAAGTTGCGATAAAAGTTGTGATGTTTTTAGAGTGTTTTTTGCACTAAAAGTTGTGGGAAGAATTACAAATTTTAAAGCAGATGTTTTTTTTTCCAGTTTACTGCAGTGATATTCTATATAACAATACAAGAAAGCACAGGATTGTCAAAAATTTCCTATTACAGTGATTTGAAAATTAAGCAGAAACTTCTGCTATACAGAAAAACTCTCTTGTGCAACAGCAAATACAGACTTTAACACAATATCATTACAACAGCTAAATTGCACTGAATACATGTTAAAGAGTAGAGATTTGGAAATTATTGGCAACACCTTCATTTGAAAACTCCCTACGGTCCCCAACCACTTGGTACCGAGCAGAGAGGAAAAAATAAATTATTTATTCTGTTGCTCTGTATTGTCTATTGGAGTCTGTGTTTTTCTGAAGAAAATTACAGACAATATTCTCTCTCTTTCTGTGACTAAGTCCTACCTGTCTCTGCTGCACGTCGGTCTTGACACACACACACACACACACACACACACACACACACACACACACACACACATCTTTCATTTACAGCGGGACGGGGAGGAGTGTGTTTGTCCGTCCAGATCGGAGATCCACAACCTTAAAGGTCATTGACCAGATTTAGTAATGATTTTACTGTACCTCTAAAGATGTATAAATGTTCAAACACTGGCTGTAGTGTTAGACTTGCTCACTGTGTTTGTGGTTTTATGCCGCGACAGGGTGCTTTTGGGGCAGGTGGATATTTTTCAACACAAACCCAGCACTTCGTACACGCAGTTAGGATGGAGACATGGCGTGACATCCACCGGCAGGCTGGGGGAGACGGAGGAAGGGACGGTGTTGGAAACCTTGCGGGTGAGTAGGTTTTTTTTAAATCACACACTCTGTTTGCCAATGTGCTCCGTTAATACTCCTGTAAACACGGAAGTGAACGAGGTGTAGCGATGCATTTGATTGGTTAGACTGAGCGTTTCAGCGCCACTCAAAGACAAATTTGATTGGTGAAATTGGCGGAAGGATTGGCCAAAATTGCGGGAAAGTTGTGGTGATTGGACAAAGTTGCAAGGTCGCACAATAGTTGTGCTGATTGGCTGATTTCGCATGAACTAATGTGATCGCAACATTGCGAAATCCTGGAGGGACTGAGAAAACTACAACCCCCTAAAGTGGGTAGTGGGAGTCACTGTCTTACCTGCCACAGCTGAAATATACCCGCCAGTGGCAGGTGTTAATGTCAAACCCTGAATACAGTGCAGAAAACTTTGGTTTTAGGGTATAAGTCATGATTCTGAGCATGGGTGAGGGCCGTGCTCAACCTTTAAGTTGTTTAAGTCTTTTTCTGTATTTCTGTATCTCTGTTTATTTTGTATTTAGTATGGTTTGGTGTATTTTGGTATCTGAGTTTGTCCTTTTGTTTCTGTTCTTAGTTTCCTGTTATTTTATCTTAGTTTGGTTGTTTCATGTTTTTCTGTATTATGTTCTCTGAGTTGCCATTTGTCTGTTTGTTTATGAGTTGTCCTGTATTCCTAGTTTTGTCACTATTAGTCTGATCCCTTTAGTTTGTGTGCCACGGTTATTTGGTCTGTGTGAGTTTACTCCGGGATTTCTCCGGTTT
Organism: Pholidichthys leucotaenia; assembly: GCA_020510985.1. Lineage (NCBI taxonomy): Eukaryota > Metazoa > Chordata > Actinopteri > Cichliformes > Pholidichthyidae > Pholidichthys > Pholidichthys leucotaenia. The sequence continues at coordinate 295,798,645 of CM035841.1, read as the reverse complement.
CCTCCCACATGCCAAAATCATTCAAGTTAGGTTAATTGGCATCAAAACTGGGGATTCTAAATTGTCCTTAGGTACGACTGTGAGAGTGAATGGTTGTCTGTCTCTCTGTGTTGGCCCTGCAATGGACTGGTGATCTGTCCAGGGTGTACCCTGCCTCTCGCCCAAAGATGCTGGGATAGGCTCCAGCCCCCCCGCGACCCGAAAAGGATTAAGCGAAAGAAGATGAATGAATGAATGAATGAATTTTATATTTCTGCCTTTGCTGTTTAAGAGCTTCCCTCGTCCTCACCTTAGTTCCCTTTTGTTTTACATTTTGTAGTCTTGTCATTTACAGTTATCTGGCTTCTGTCTTTGTTTCATGTGTTATTATTGGTTGCTTTGTGTTTCTTCTGTTTTTGGGTTTCCGGTATGTGCTTTTACTTTGATAGTCACCTTTATTACTTCCCCCTGTCAAACTATGCTTGCGAGCTTTGGCAGCTGTCATCGGTTGTCTTAATTACTCTCACTCATGTGACCCACAGCTGTCATTCATTGTTATCATCCCCCCCGTGCCTTATAAAAAGAATGTTGCAATGCTCCTCATTGTAGCGCCCTTCTCCTGAAGTGCAGACGTGTATCTTACGTCTCCTTCATCTCAGTTTTCGTCGTATACTCAGCCTTCGTGCTGAGATTCCGTAGTTTCCTTCTTATCCGTATGCTCTACCTCTGGGCTGGGAGTTTGGAGTTCCTGCCTAGTTGTGAGTTCAGCCTCCATATTGGGTTATCCTCTTCCCCCTGCCTGTTCCTGTAAGTGTTGTGTTGGTTATATTTTGTGTGTTCAATTATTAACTGTACAAATGCACAGCTTGCATTTGGTGTTCTCAAGCTGACCCTGAAAGGGTTTATGGCAGTATAAGGCCGAGGCAGAAAAGTTGCGGAAGATTTCAGAGATTATACTGATTAAAGAATTGTAAGTCTAGGCCCAGCTGTTCTTAAGATATTTGCAAGAATGTAAAACTGTTTATTATAGCACCACCTATGGGCGCAGTGCCTTGATTTTGGGTCTCTGAGTAGTGAAGAGTATTTCTGAAGAAGAAGACAAAGAAGAAGAGGAAGAAGATTACCACAGCTGAGCCGCTTGGAACCATAAAAGTATTAATATAAGGGATAAGGGATAAGGACCTGTACTTATATAGCGCTTTTTCTAGTCTCAAAGACCACTCAAAGCGCTTCACTAGCACTAACCCTCTATACAGACATATAGGTTGGATAGCATCCGCCCCACAACCGGGAGGCCGGGATTCAAATCTCGGCCAGGTCATACCAAAGACCATGTAAAAATGGTACTTTACGCCTTCTAGCTTGGTGCTCAGCATAACAGAATGGGGAAAGGAAAGTTAACACACAGAGCTACCAGAGGACTGACCCTCCACTGTAGCTTTCACTGCTTACAGTAGCTGTGTGGCCTAGGGTCAGTGAAAAGGAGATCGGCACCACCCTATGCCAATGGCATGGGACTAACTTAACTTAACATATAGGTTAATCTAAGAAAATAGAATATCATAAAAATGTTTATTTTTTACAATTTTATTCCAAAACTTTTTTTATATATTTCATACTTCTTACAAGTAAAGGGAAATATTTCAAGCCTTATTTTGTTTTAATTTTGATTACGATTTATTAAAATCACAAATCTAATATCTGGTAATGAACAGCTTTTTAGCTAAATAATTGAATGTTCTACACTTATTCTAGAACCTTCACACCTGAAAACCATCTGTAGCCAGTGAGTTGTGTCTGCTGTATGAAAGTTCACTGAGCAAAGTAGTCATCACAGTCTTATTTAATATGGAGCGTCAGGAACATCAAGAACAGCGCTTTCTTCTCCAGTGTCATGTTATGCAGAGCAGAAGTTTCTTTTGGCAAGTGCCTGGACATGATTGCATAAGACTTTGTCTTGCAGAGCTGCCTTTTCTGGCAACTTCTTGTATGTTGCGAAGAGGCCAAACCAGGTGGCCAAAATCAGAAAATGTTGGAAAGTCCATGTTTGTTTTCTGCAAAGAACACAGCATGGAAGTCTGTGGTTCGCCTAAGCCACTAAAACTGAAAGGATTAATAAATTTACTTGTCAGACTGATCCTTACTTTATTTTACTCAGCATTGCTTTTGGTTGCAGTGCCCAACGTCAAGTAACTGTTAAACACACAAATAAGCCATTACAGAGTGACGTTACATCAGAGCCGTATTTCCCAACGAGTTCATTTTGACTGACACTGAATAACAGACTCCACAGCAACTCCGCTGAAATCAATAAAACATTGAGACCACACATGACACATCCTCCAAGCAACTTTTTACTTTAGATTAAAATGTGATGTCAGTCTTCCCCAGAGAAGCAAGTCATTAACTTTACAAGGTCCCCAGGGGCGCATACGTATTTCGGGGTTGAACAGAAGGAAAAGAGCTTGACAAAACAGGCCTGGCCCTATCTTCTCACACTGGCTCCCATGGCATTAAAATGACCTCATCCAGGAAGTCTATGATTCCCTTGTTTCTTCCTGTCCACTCACCACAACAATGGTGTGTTTATCAAAACGTACAGTTGGGCCTCAGTCTGCACACAAAGAATAGACCACTAATGCGTGCAGTCAAAATTGTATCCATACTACTTTTTTTGTAAAAGAAAAAAAAAATCACTCCAGGGAAACATCATTATAGTCAACACGAACACATTTTTTTCACGTTAAAATACCGTAAACAGCAATCAGGCTCCTGTCATTCCTACAAGCTTCAAAGGATGTGAATGTGCAAAATGTGCATGCCTTTTACACGTAAAAAAAAAGAAATCCATCAACATGCCAAATTTTTTGCCTCTTTTGTAATGCAACTTGGCCCTGGACATAAAGTGGGAGTTGAAGCTTCTCTATCATTGAAATGAGATGCTGAAAAGAGAGATATTTTGCAGAAAGAACATCGGAGACAGATGGCTGTAGACTCCTCTGTGTTGTGACCTGCCTCACTCTCCTGCCTTTAACCATTAGGGGCCTTTAAAGTTTCTCAGTGGGAAGCTTGCCTCCACGTTGACAGAAATGCAATACTGTAACAGTAATATTAACATCAGAGGTCACGATCAACTGTATCACCGTAATACAAACAGGCCCCTGGGTACTAAAACATGGAACTATTCAAAGCCTATGACAAAGAGCTGTATCCACTAGGAGAAATAGGAACTCAAGCCACACCTAAAAGCAGTGGCGCTACTGAGCGTTAACAAAATACAGTGGAGCTGTTTTTAACATACAGTGGATATAAAAAGTCTACACACCCCTGTTCAAATGCCAGGTTTTTGTGATGTAAATAAATGAGACCAAGATAAATCATTTCAAAACTTTTTCCATCATTAATGTGACCTATAACCTGTACAACCCAACTGAAAAACAAACTTACCTGGATGCATAACTATGCACTGCCTCTTATAACTGCGGATGTGTCGGTGTTCAGAATTAACCAATCACATTCAAACTCATGTTAAATGGGAGCCAGCACACACCTGCCACCATTTAAAGTGCCTCTGATTAACCCCAAATAAAGTTCAGCTGTGCTAGTAGGTTTTTCCTGACATTTTTGTAGTCACATGTTACAGCACAAGGCATGGTCCACAGAGAGAGCTTCCAAAGCATCAGAGGGATCTCATTGTTCAAAGGTATCAGTCAGGAGAAGGGCACAAAATAATTTCCAAGACATTAAATATACCATGGAACACACTGAAGACAGTCATCATCAAGTGGAGAAAATATGGCACAACAGTGACATTACCAAGAACTGGACGTCCCTCCAAAATTGATGAAAAGATAAGAAGAAAACTGGTCAGGGAGGCTGCCAAGAGGCCGACAGCAACACTGAAGGAGCTGCAGGAATTTCTGCCAAGTACTGGCTGTTTAGTCCATGTGACAGCAATCTCCCGTCTAGGGTGGCAAGACGGAAGCCTTATCTTATGAAGAAAAACAGCCAAGCCCGGCTACATTTCGCAAAAACACATTTGAAATCTCTGAAACGCATGTGGGAAAATGTGTTATGGTCCGAAGAAACCAAGGTTGAACTTTCTGGCCATAATTCCAAAAGGTATATTTGGCACAAACACAACACTGCTCATCACCAAAAGAACACCATACCTACAGTGAAGCATGGTGGTGGCAGCGTCATGCTTTGGGGCTGTTTTTCTTCAGCTGGAACTGGGGCCCTAGTCAAGGTGGAGGGAATTATGAACAGTTCCAAACACCAGTCAGTGTTGGCACAAAACCTTCAGGCTTCTGCTAGAAAGCTGAAGATGAAGAGGAACTTCATCTTCAGCACCACAATGACCCGAAGCACGCATCCAAATCAACAAAAGAATGGCTTCGCCACAAGAAGATTAAGGTTTTGGAATGGCCCAACCAGAGTCCAGACCTGAATTTGATCAGACATCTGTAGGGTGATCTGAAGAGGGCTGTGCACAGGAGATGCCCTCACAATCTAACAGATTTGGAGTGTTTTTGCAAAGAAGAGTGTGCAAATATTGCCATGTCAAGATGTGCCACATAGACTCCTACCCAAAAAGACTGAGTGCTATAATAAAAGCCAAAAGTGCTGCAACAAATTATTAGTTTAAGAGTGTGCATATTTATGCAACCAAGTTATTGTAAGTTTTTTATTTTTCCCCTTAAAAGATTTCAGTTTGTTTTTTAATTGGGTTGTACAGGTTACAGGTCACATTAATGATGGATAAAGTGTTGAAATGATTTATCTTGGACTCATTTTTTCACATCACAAAAACCTTGCATTTAAACAGGGGTGTGTAGACTTTTTATATTCACTGTATACATCCCCCATTCCCTTTGGCAGACGCATTCAAAATAAAAATTCAAATTTTGGTCCATCAGATAGTATAGATGGAAGATAAAAAAACTGACAAAGCCAACTGCTGGACAAAATGTCCCTCAGTCGAACCCGCTGAAAAATGTCCTTGCGCGTTGGGGTGGACGCAGTGATGAGATAACACAGCCAGTTGTGCTGCTTGGCTAAGCCTCTGGGCCATAGGCGTGAAGAGATTGAGCCAAACAATGATCTCATCCCCAAATAATTGCTTGTGGCGGCTTCCCCTCCCTCTCTTCCCGCAGCTGAACACAGCTCGCACAGTTCTCGGGACAAAATAAGAACCAGTACATATTTTGTCCTCCTTGGAGGGTCATGCGACAGCCAGCTTCCTCTCTGATTTTATCTCAACAGCAGAACTTGCTGCTTTTGTCATGAACCCATTGCTGCTTCTTTTATGCAGATTACATTATATATTTTAGGACATAATTTAACTCCATCTGCAACATATCTTTATTTTATACAAGTGGAGGAGCACAGATCATTTCCTCTCATATGTGGAGAAGATGAGAGTTAAAAATATTGTAAGAAATTGTTGAACGTGTGCTACATTTTACCTGCGTGACTTCTTTGCTGAAGAGGGAGTTGCGCTGAGTGAAGCAGTCAGTCTGGAACACAGCATCTGCCGATCTGTCATTCTGTGCGTGTGGAGGACTTTCTTTCCTCTGCGGTCCAGACCCTGGTACCTGTGTGAGCACACAACACAGAGAAAGTGTGGAAAATGCAATGGGTGTCAGAAAACAATTTTACAAATAGATCATAGATACTGTGGATGGATCATATATTAAATGAACCCCAGGTGATGCTTGCCTTAGAAAGATATTCAGCTATAATAAATGGATCTAGCTTATTGGTTCATGTTGTATTATAAATATTATACCCATCTTTCTTTACCAAACATGTGCCAAACTAGCCCCAGGGTCTCTATTGTCAAAAATCCTACTGTCAGCACTATGTGAGATGGAATAACCACACGACTGGCACAACGAACATTCCTGTCGCTCCTCTATCAGGAAACATCTGGGCACATAAAGGAAGCAGGAACCGATAAATCCTCAAATGTCTTGTGTTTTTCAGCTTTATTCACAAATTTAGCACCTTTAAAAGACTTTGAAGGCTCATATTCACTGTATCTTACCTGCATAGGTAAAAGCAGAGCTGCATTATTACATGTATTTTATATATGTATATTATTACATGTATTTAGGCCAGTTTCAAAATTTGCATGAATAATTTATGAGTGACGAAGAGGCAAAGCATGTTGTGGTTATGCAGTCAGTGGTGGTTAGTAACTCATTTCCCTCAGTTACTCTGTATTCAGAAAACTGCACTTTAATGAGTAGTTTTATTCCAACATATTTTTTACTCTTACCTTAGTATATTTATGAATGAAAAATGTACTTTTTCTCCATTACATTTAGTCGTGTTCTTTGAGCTGCTTTTAAGTTTACTTAATTGAACTGAGTATACATCAAAGCATCAACAGGGCTCTGCCATACAACCAACATAAGTATGCGTACTGGAAACCACAATGTTAAGATTTTTTTTTTTTTACTATTCTCTTAATAACTTAAACTTTAGCCAGTAAATAAATTTAAGCCTTATGGGTAACATGCCTATTCATAAAATGTCTCATGGGGGGAAAAAAAAAAAACTGCTTAGAAATGTGCTTGTTCCCATTGTAATAACATGTGCTCGTCTGAACTTTTTTGCATCTTCAGTTATTTTATTTTTATTTCCTTTATTTATCTATTTATTTTTACTCAATTGAAATCACTGCTGAACTCACAGTTCTTCCATTCTGGGTCACGGGATATTTTTTTCACCTCCTTGGTGGCGGTAAACATACCATCTAGGAACAAAATTTGTGTTTAGTTTACAGTATTTGAAAAACGATCACTACCAAAATTAAAAGAGTACTTTCTATTGGCACACTGTTTTGCGGTGCCCACTCCCACCTCTCCTGGTCTCCTGGTGGACTTCAGCTTTCTTTCACCATCTGACTTCACGTTTTCCAGTGAGCGCTGCTGCTAACACGCCCATGACTTCCAGCAGCAACACACCGCTGACTCCATCCCACAACATGCTGCTGCCGTCTGCGTAAATTTAGCTCCACTACTTCTGTTGTGATTGAGCGCTTTATAAATAAAGTTGCATTAAACTGAAGTGAATCGGTGGATTTTTTTTTGGTGGAAGTCCAACAGAGGCGCGCGCGCTGGTCGTTTCCCTCCTCTTAACTTTGCAATTGATAAAAAAAAAAAAAAAAAACTATCACGGACTTCAGTTATTTAGCTCATTTCTCCACGAAAAACGTTTTCAGCCTCTCAAAGTTCGGCGTAACAGTTACATTATTAAAACCCTCCACTAAAGGTGATTTCAGTTTACTTCGTGGCTTGTTCTTCATCACTAGAATGAAGCATGTTGTCCTTCTTCTGTTTGAATGCCAGCTTACCTGTTGGGAAGATTTCTCTCCATTTAGCCTGGCGACAGTGTGTCCCTGCATGGCCTCAAACTCCTCTCTACTGTCTTTTCTGAGTAAAACCTGAAACATTAAGGTTAAATAAGTAGCAGCAAAAGAAACAAAGGGCTTCAGAATGACTTAAACAAGCAGCTATGTTAAAAATTAACTTTTAATTGTGTATGCTACTACATGTGCATGTAAGTTTTCATTTAAGCCAATTTAACAAGTATGTAAATTTAAATTATGCTATTTAAACTGAGTTGTCTTTTATAAGATTAAATTACTCAGTCATAAACTTATTAGATGAACAATCTAGGCGAGTAATAAACCATTTGGGCTGTCTGCATTTACTCCGTAAATTGATATTTTTAAGCTGCTCTCCACATAATTGATGCTCTTTGTAAACTGATTAAAATGTTTGAAAATATGTTATTTTCTGAACTCTGTACAAAATTATAATAGCACAATAACTGTGTAACTGTATCTCAGTGCTTTGATTTTTTTTCTCCTAAGAACAGCACATTGAAAGTAATAATTAACACGCTGGTTGTTAGACGTCTGCCTGTGCAGTGTACCTTAAACTGAGAATGAGGCATATTCTCACAGCTGACTCCCACAATCCTGGGCACATGTGAATCTGACGCGCTGCTGCTGCTGCCGTTGTTGTTGTTGTTGTTGTTGTTTTCAGAAGTGGACCCCGTGGCCAAAAGCCCCGCTGGTCGCTCTGGCACGTTGCCGTCGGATGCGTCTCTGCTCCCAGAGATGGTGATCTTCTTGATGGATCTGGAGACAGCGGAGGGAGAGGCGACGTTCTGGTTCAGCTGGTCCTCTTCTGCCATGCGCTCCCGGTTGCAGCTGGGGGGGGCTGCCTGCTCGGCAACCGGCGAGACCAGACTGGGGCCACGTGCGCACACCTGGGACTGGCTGAGGTAGAGCGAGTTCAGGTTCTGCTGGAGCGCGCAGCTGCCCAGAGTCTTGCTGGGCAGAAAACTCCCTGCGAAGTCCTGACATTTTGGCACAGCTGGAGCCGACAGCCTTGTCCCTATGGTGAAAGGCTGCACCTTCCTCACAATGCTTTCAGACATGACCGCTGTCCCAGTAAAAAAAAAATAAATAAATAAAGTAAGTGAAGTCCAAATGAGCGCAAAAAAAAAAAAAAAATGTCTTACATCTCCAGTTTCTGTTTAGCAGGCAAAGTGGAGAGTTCGAGTACCGACAGAGCTCAGTTCTCCACCTTCTTGTGCATGTTGAGAATGCACAGCACACAGCCCAGGATGGCTTCCTTGGACTCCTGGGATCGGATCCGGTCCCAGATGTGGCGCAGTGCTGTGCTGAGGTGCGCAGCGCCCGTCGTGAGGCTTCTACCGAGGAACCGTGCCACAGAGCCTGCCAGTCTGCTACTGAGGAGCCTGATAACCAGGGACCGCAGCAAGATGAAAACTGCTGGCATGCTGCCTGGCTGTGCTGCGCCGGAGTCTTGGAAAAAAAAAAAAGGAAAACCCAGGGAAGGAGGGGGGAAAGAGAAGGGCTGGTTAAGAGAGGGGATGAAGTCACCACCTCTTCTCTCCTCTCGCCTTCTCTCACTCTTTCTTTCTCTCTCCTTTTCTATGTCAGGAGCAATGGAGTGGAGAGGGGCTGTAAAGCCTGGCTGTCAAAACTTCCCCTGTGAACCTGAACAGAAAATCTAACCAGATAAGAGGCCCTGAGTAATGGAGTCAGAGGGAGAGACCTCTGTCAGACCTCTTCAGTTACAGCTTATCCTCTCTATGAGGTAATATCCTCAGCTTAATCACACACACACACACAGACACACGCCCGCACTGCCTCTCCCTTACCTCCACTTTGAAGTGCTGAGGAACACGTTCAGCCCTAAGGTGTAGGGCTCTGTCCCAGCACACAAAAAAGGAAGACCCTATAAAAGTGCAAAGACAGGATCAGCTTTGGAGACGCATGCTTGTGCTGCTCATCCTGGAGTGAGAGTATGTTCCTCAGCTTCAAGCCTCCACTTCCCAAATGAGTGAGGAGCTGTTGTCACACAGGTTAGAGCTGAAAGGGACAGAACAGCTCTGTCACTCCACTCCTTAAACCTTAGAGCTGCTGGCAGGACAAGTGTGGAAAAGTAGGGGTGTGTATGTGTTGGGGAAAGGGGGGGGGGGGGTTACATACCAGTCAAGCAGATGATGACCCCAGCACTTTTTGGTTCAATGAGGCAAATGTTGGGTTGACTGATTGGAATGGCAGGGTTGGTGTGCTTATGTCGGGGTAGGGTGGGGCAGAGGGGGGCAAGCAGCAGAGAAAACATTTGCACAGACAGGAGAATCTGCCTCCAACGGCGAAAGCCTTTACCATACAAGGAACGCTCACCCCTCACTCAGCTGCCTGTTTGATGTGACCCCCAGCACCTGGTCCAGTGGCTCGAGAATCGCTCGACCACAGGATAAAAAAGATGAGCTTACTGCCTGCCTTGTTTTAGTGCTGGAGTATGAAGTGGAATTATGTAACATTTAGAAAAAGAAACTTTAAAAAAAAAGTCCATCACACACCCTAATGACTACAGTATTATGGGATTATTTGAGAAGAGTGGAAGCAGCCAGCATTGGGACAGTGTTCAGTCAGCAGGGCTCAGTATGACATGTATCCCCAGAGTCAACATGGTTAATGATGTTTTTAAAAGAGCTCCGGTTTCACGATGAAGTCATCTGAGGAAGACTTTTAATGTGTTGCAGCTTGAAATCAGAGATAAATTCTGCATGGGGCTGGGTGGTGTTCACAGGAAGGCTGGGTGGGTGGAGTTCAATGGGTTTGGCTAACTCTAAAATGACATTTCCTCATATTGGTGTGTGAGCGGCTCTTAAATGTGGGATTTATATGTGTGGTGGGTACACTGTGTGACGTACGCTGAAGTGCCGATTGGGCCTGGTTGGAAATGTAGGGTGATCTTTTTTAATTGCTATCTACTACACTATAAAAGCAAACTTCCCATCTGAGACATGTTATTGAGAATTTACAGTTCACAGCTTGGCCATGAAACTTAAAGGAAGTAATTGTGAAGTGACTCCACTGAATTCACTTTTTTTTTAATCATGACTGTGCATGTTTGACTAAACATTAGAATATGCGTTAGTCACTCGACTTTGGGCCCAGACGGTGGACGATTTAAAGAGCTTGCTGTCATGAGATTGCTGTATTTATTTATTTTAATTTAGTTAGTTATTTTTGGTCCCTTTTTGTGTCCTGGTTTGTGCTGGTCTACATTTTTGTTCTTATTCCTTGTTTTTCTTTTTTGTCTTTGAAAATGTTAAATATTTAATTGAAAAAAAAAAGAAGGCAGAACCCCAAATTCTGTATAAGTTAAGATTCAATGTTGAGGATTTCATAGTATGTAGTTAATCTATTACGTTTGTCTTTATATTCAGATGTGTAGTTTAAAAATGTTACATGGTGGATGCTATTAGTATTTGAACTGGCCTTTTTTAAACTGATCATCAAAAATACTCTGGTAAAGTTGAAGAAAAGAAATTAAGTAAAATGTACCCCACTGACAGGGAAACAGAAATGTTGTAGTAGTGGAGGAAGGGATTATTTTCAGCCCTGATATGAGGACTTATAGACAAGAAAAGGGTGTGAGTCTGTCACCTAAATACATACAGTGTATGCTAAATAGATTTTAAAAAGATACTTGTTTTCATTCTTACTTAGAGAAAAGGGCAATAAAAGTATAGAATGATTCATGGAGAGGTCTGAGCCAGGCTGTTTTCACACTTTTTGTGACTCAAAACTTAAAAAATGACTTTGTACACAAATGTTGTCTTATTTTTTTTCATATCAAGAGTCAGTTTAATCTATTTGCAAAATCCCCATTTAGTTTTCAAAATGAATAAACTTGTAAGTGTTTTCTGTTGTTCTCCACTTAAGACTATAAACATTTATAAAGGTTGGAAAGTTGTTTGCTCACACGGTTACTGTCTAATTAGATTTGAACCAGGTGTCCCACCTCTACCAGCCCAGTCAGATCAGACTACTGTAACACCTTCCTCATGTTGTTTACCCAGGAAATGCACCCTCACTACCCACAGCACGCGCGCACACTTTGTGTGTAACATTTAAATGCAGTTACCACATCCGTAACAGATAATTCAAACCTCACACTTGATCTGATTGCTCTTTATATGTGCTGTTCTCTTCTGTGAGCACCTCTGAGGATGGATCTCAAAGACGGGCTGGTTCTGGCCTGATATTTTTTGCCTCCCAAGACGACAATAAAACCTTCTCACCACAGAGCCTGGTTAGTGATTGCTATCATTAGATATCTTCAGTTTTGTTTGAGTGAGTAAATACGGCTTGGAGGGCTTCTTCGTGGGGTGATGTCACTGGGGCTGTCTGCATGAAAGAAGGGTGATGGCTGCGGTGGAGGAGAGAATATGCTTTTGGCGCAAGAGGGGGGTCTGTACTTTTCCACTTGGTCTATGTCATCACAAAGGCATGATCGGCCTTCTGGTCAAGTTTCAGGGCAGATAACACTTTTTTTTTTTGCCTCTGGATCATGATCTGAAAAGAAAAGGCGAAGTTTTAAAAATGGAGCAGAAAAATGTGAACACAACACACATGTTCTGCCATCATGTTTTACTAACATTGAAGTAAATCTTAAGAGGAAAAAAAAGAGAGAACGCAAAAAAGTAGAATCTTCAAAATCTCTTCGTTTTGTGCTAATGTGGAGTCTTTGTTGTACTTTCAACTTACATGAATGCCAGAAATAACAGACAGAGAAGGGTTTTTTTTTTTTTTTTTGCTAAGCCTGTGACTGACTGAAAGACAACCTGAATGTCAGAGGGGGAGCAATGCCAGTAAAATGGTGAGCTCATATTTGTACTAATGCTTATCTGCTGATCTGCATTCATTTGGTCTTTGCTCACAACTTTGAGCCCACATCTTGACAATGGCCTAGTATGTCTTTGATGGGTCGCCTGCAGGGTTTTGTACATCAGCTGAATAAAAGTGCAGTGATTTGTGCCTGAACAGAACAATACAACATCTGCAGTTTATGGACCACGTGTAATATAAACACATTATGAAAGACACATTTTCGCTATTTACTACATGGTGTCCACATGGGTTTTGTCCACCCTTGATCTCTTGGAATGGGTTGCAGCACAGTTTATGACACAGCCTCAATAAAATGTTCTTAAAAACAAAGAAGCTTCAGCCTCAAAACCCTCAGGCTAAAGTACCAAGCCATTCAATGATTTAATATTGTGACATGCAGTTTTGGAGCTCATCTGAACCTGTGCTCGAGCTGATGAAACTGCATGCTTGTCATCTAACGTTCCCACACACCTGCACCTCCAACAGCGAAACTCCTGGGAGTTCAGTTTCACATGTTTCTTTTGAACATGTCTGCTCTCATCACGAACACAAAGAGTCCAAGCAAGTTTCAGAGTTGGATGACATCATCTGCAATCAATTACCATTTTGAAAAGTGAGCGTGAAATTTGTCATGTTGCATAAGGCGAAAAGCAGTGACGACAATCTAACCGTCTTTTTGTGTAATCACGTGTTTTCACCAAGTGTACTGATCTACATTAAGGAATCAACAGCAGCATTGTGTCAATTAATTCTCCTTTTTCATTTCCAGTTCTTTATTTTTAAACTTTCCAGGTTAAACTTTGCAGGATTCACCATTAAAAAATAGTCCTTATACTAATCCTTGGTGGCATCCCTCTGTCCAAAACAAGCCATCTTAGCTCCAGCCTCTTAGTCCTCCATATGTACCATCCTGAAGACGCTGACATATCACCAAGTTTCAGACTCTTCTTGCCCCAGTACCAAATGGGAATTACCCCTGTGGCCATTGTACTCAGTGTCACAACACATGGAAGACACCAAGATCAGGCAAGCGCTTTCCTGTTAAGGGTGTCATCACATGTAGTGCAGAAAATGTCATTTATCTGTTAAAATGCCCATGTGTTAAGATCTATATAGGCAAAACATCTCGCATGTTGAAACAAAGGATTAGTGAACATAAGAGTTCCATCAGACGAAATGATGTCAACTATCCTGTAGCTCTTCATTTTAATGAATATTCACATCCAGTCTCCTCCCTACGTTTTCAGGGTATTGAACATGTTGTTCTGCCAAGAGGGCGGGATATGGAAACCAAGATATGTCAGAGAGAACTTTTTTGGATTGACACTCTAGATGCCCTTCAACCTAAAGGTCTCAATGAAGATTTTGATATGAGTGTTATGCTGTGATTCAGGATGTGTTCCAGCCCCCTTCTTCAATTCTTGTATTGTGAAACTTGAGATCTATGGTTTATGATGGCCTTAGCCTGATGTTTTTATAGTTCTTGTTTCTTTTGAGATTTTTAAAAATGGTATCTTGTCCTATTTATTGATATTGGTAATGTTATTGTACTTTATGATTTGTTTGTCTTTCCGTTCACCTCTGACACACCTCCCCCTTTTTCTTAGAAAAGTCTGAGGCATGATATACCTCCTTTCTTTAATTCTGATAGTTGGGACTACATTTCCCAAAAGACATGGCACTGCTACAGGGGTGTGTACACAGGTGTACTGCATACTGCTAATGACTAATATGGGCGTGCTCTCCCATTTAATCCTGTTCATTGCTACAGTCTGTATGCTCTGATGAAGGTTTGACAGAACCGAAAACTTAGCAGTAATGTGAAAATTGCATTGACTAAGTGTGCAGACATCTTTATTTCTATTTTTACTTGGTTGATTGTCCAGCACCTTGCAGAGTCCTCGAGCTGGGTGGAGCGACAGCCTTTTTCTACATTGTCATTGTTCCTTTAAACTGACATTACGAGTTGCAGTCTTGTAATCCTTGTTTAGTCAGCACACACAAAATTATTCAACCACCTTGATAATGACATAATTAAAAAAAATTTGTTATTTTTTTCAATTACATGGGGAAATGACATTTGATCGTATCACCATGAGATCTAAAGTGACCAGTGCTTTGTTAATATTACTATTCTAATGTTTTGAAAACCAAACAATCAAGAAAACAGGGCTTTTTCCTGCTTTTGGGGGCCCCTATACAAGATTGCGTTTGGGGCCCTTATTTTTGTAAAGCAGAGGAAGATGCTTCATGGTAGTCCATCAGTCTGATACACTTTAAGAAGAAAACAGGCTAGATTTGTCCATATACAATTGAGATGACAAATCTGATGTGATGTTGAATCAAGCAATTTAAACTTATAGAAAACATTAGTGCCTTTCAGTAAATTTGAAAATTGTGATTTGTAATTTCAAAAATTCAAACCATAATCATTAAATGAAGACAGGTAATTTTAAATCTCTCTTAAAAAAATGCAGCTGCAAGGACTGATGGGAAATGTTGAAAAATAAATATTTCCTTAGTTAGACTGTCAGTTTACTGTGTGTTACTGCTGTGCATGTTTAAGCTTTTGTTGCTGGGATACTTGTGTTTTAGATAACTTTTGTGTTTGGTACCATGAATGTAACTGCTAAATGGACTAATTAAATCTTGAATGGTTGATTAGTGTAATGAAGATACATCTAAGTTAACTATTCTTATACTCAGTTTACTTAGCTGAAAAAGTTAAATGTGCTTGAATGGTTTGAGTTAACAAACTTGAATGATTCAAGGCAATTGGTTTCCTCAAACACTTTGAGTTGAACTAACTCATCGTGTTTTACAATGTGCCAACATGAGCAAACCCCAACCCAAACAAAAACAAAACCCCTGAGGAAAATAAATTGGCTGTTTCACACTGCTGAGATGTACAAATGTGGTGCTGCAGTGGAGATAATCCACTTATGATTCCCTCCCCCGAATGCCAATTCATCATCCTGCAATATTTTCTGCTGACAGTGGAGCAAGTTGGACATGCTAGCCACAAGGTTATTTACGTTCTGGACCATAACAACATTACAAAGTGTTTCAAGTTTCCAATGAACATGCAATGCTATATGCTGCTAGCTGCTTTGGGTAACATAAGCTAATTTCTGTACCAACATAAAAGACTTCCATGGGGACATTGGCTATACATACCATCCTCATAGCACAGTTTGCCAGTCTCAAGCCATATGTTGTCCTTGAACAGTTCGTTGTATAAAAGGTGATTTTTTTGAATGCCCATTGCTAATAAGTTCTATCCTGGCATTTTTTTCCCCCTGCTATTACAGATGTTTGTCAGCAGTGTGCATATGTAGCAGTTAATTGTCATGACCTTGGGGTTGGTGGTCCTAAACCCAGTTCTGACCCCATGGCTATTTTGGCCCGTTTCACCATTTGTTTTCCATCAGGCGCTTCAGGGAGCCCTTTGGGTCCTTGCTCCCTGACAGCTTGGGCACACCTCCTCCTCCTGTCAGTATCACCAGCTGTTCCTTTTTTTTTTTTGTTACTTATTTGTACCCGTAGGTAGATTTGTTTCACAGTCTGGTGACAAGCCACCAGCTGCTGGTCGCTGCATGCGCGAGCGCCCCGTATCCCTAACCTGCATGTTTTTGGCATGTGGGAGGAAACCGGAGAAATCCCAGAGTAAACCCATGCAACATGGGGAGAACATGCAAACTCCGCACAGATCACTGTTGGTTGGGGGCTGGGATCGAACCCACTATCTCACGATCCCCGCGATCCCCCGGCCGAGGGTAAACTGTGCTGCCACAGTGCTAACCACTGCGCCACCGTGCTGCCTGTGCAGCCCCTTATTATTGGTGACACACACACACACAGACACACACAGACACCCCGCCCCCATTCACTCCCATTCACATGCTCTGACATTCACTCATGCTCACCTGGGTTCAATTGATCCAGCTCACGCTCTTCCACACCAGCGGTCTCTTCCCTCATTACTATGATTATTAGTTAAGCTCTGTTTGAGGGAGAAGAGATCGCTGGAGCATTGTGCCCTATACACAGCAGCGTGTTCCTCTGTGTATGCAAGCTATCATTCCCTACGGTTACTTTCAGCCTGACTAAATTAGTCTTCTCTAACGCTACGTGACTGTTGCTAGTTATTTAGTGTTAGCAGCTGTTCCTGCCTCATTCTCATCCACCAGACTGCATGGACGGCCCTGGATCGCTCTAGCCGTAAGTTTATGTTTGCCTTTCTCCTCGTGCCGACAGCAGTTCTGCGGTACTAGGCATTTCCTCCCTCGGGCTGCTGAGCATCCAGGTGGCGTCCCTGTATGTCTGGTGACCTCAATTTCAATCATATCAACTCTGTTTATTGCATGACTGTTTGCTGGACTATATTGGGGTTTATGTTTAATAAAATTCACAAAACTACTTCTGCGCGTGGATTTTCCATTCCTCCCTCTGTGTGCTGCGTAATGGCGCACGAGGGGTCATAATAGAATGCTCTCGCCCTCAAAAGAAAACCCAGCAGAGTAGACGTGCGTTTTTTCTTTTACTTTTCACCCTTTTTTCTTTTATCCCAAGCTACAACATGGTGGTCTGGATGAACGAGTCGCTGAGAGCACAGGACCTGCTGGAACAGGCGCTCTTTTCCGCTGAGTGGCCACAGTCTCCCGACAACGTTCAGCTGGAGCGGCTCACCACTGAAGACATCATGCGATGTCATCCCAACCTCTGGACAGTTCCGAGGGTGGACAACATCCTCTCCTTCCTCTTTCCCCTGCCAGACGTGGAGTCAGAGTGGGCTTCCCCGATATCGGAGCCATCCTCTCGCCAGAAGAAGCGCTTGCGGCGGAGGAAGACAACATCCTCCCGCGGCTCTCCCGTTCCTGTGTCATCCCTTGAGCCTGGGTACGCTCCATCCCCTGATGTGATGACAGAGGAGGAGAGACGGTCCCTGCTTGCTCAGATAGACCACCGGATCGAGGAGGAGCGCCATGAGAGTGAGGAACAAGAACGCACTTCGCAGGCCATTACTGTTCCATCCTCCGGGCTGGGGGCCACCCAATCCACGGGTTTGATGACGGAGGAGGAGAGATTGGGTTTGCTCACCCTAATCGACCACCGGATTGAGGAGGAACGTTCAGAGAGGAGAGGAGACGTCTCAGAGGCCGCTGGGGACATCCAGAGCCAGGAGAACATGCAAGTCCTTCCTCATTTAACTCTCACCGTTGATGAACAATTTTGCCTGTTCCTTGGCTAGAAGTCTCGGGGTTTGCAGTCCCGAGTGCTCCGCTCCAGTGGAATATAATAGCTCATCACTTGATGTCTCCAAACCCTCTATGTGCACCCCTGCGAGTTTGCTGGCTCCAGAACCAGGTCGCCTGAGGGGGGAGGAACCTGAGGCCCTGGAGAGTCCTATTCCAGGGCCAGCGGTGAGGCAATCCCTGGCTGCCACACCAGATGAGCTGGTGGTGTGGAAGAAGATGCACGGGGGCACCGAGACTGCAATCATCATCACGCCTGCTGCTGGGGCCACTGCAGCAGAGTCACTCTAAGGACCAGACCTCCAGCTAACTGGGTCCAGGACGTCGTCATCGGCATCATCTGAGTCCTGGATGGCAGTGGAGCTCGAGTACAGGCAAGCAATCTCTCCTGTAACTCTCTTGTCAGTTGTTGAGAGATCTTGTCTGGCTCTTGGGGAGGAGAGTCGGGTGCAGCTCTCAGCTGTGTCCAGACTCCCCTCGCCGGGCTCTGCTGCTGCCGGCGACCCTAATCGTCTTTTCTCTCCCGTCTTCTCCGAGCTCCTTCCTAGGGTCACCAGAGAGGAGCCGCCGCAACTTGGGATGTCCGCAGATGACGGCCACGTGAGCCCAGCCGCCCCGGGAGAGGTCAGCGTGGGTGTAGCACCTGGCAGGCCAATGGAACCCGCACACCCCAGTTCGCCAGAGTCCTGGACGGCGGTGGAGCCCAAGTTCAGTCAAGTGTGTTCCATTATGTTTCCTATGTCTATGTTGAAGTCACACTGCCCGACTTATGGTGAGGAGGGCCTGGGGCAGCTCGCAGCAGCTCTTTGGGCCACCTCACCGGGCTTTGCCGCTGCCGGCAACCCTGACTCAATCTCTTTCTCTCTCCCTCCGGGTTCGGACCTCCTTGCCAGGGTCGCCAGAGAGCAGCTGATCCCTCCTCCCTCGCTGGGGAGGCCATCGCAGGAGCAATGAGGCCCCTGATGGGGACCACTGCAGGTGCAAGGGTGCTCCAGCCAGAGTCCACCGCAGGCGCAGCAGAGCTCCAGCTGCAGTCCACTGCCGGTGCAATGCTGTCCCAGACCAAAACCATCGCAGGTGTTACGGTTCTCCTGCTCCAAACCTCAGAAGGCGGGGGAGCTCCAATCCCTTGGCCTGGCCACCAACCCCTAAGTTTCCTGGTGGGTAGGCTACCTCTTCGCCTTCAGTCCTGGTGGCTCAACCACGCTGGTCCGCCACCCAAAAGACTTGGCCTTCGGGTCGGGTAGTCCATCGATCCTGGCAGGCCGCCTGACGGTGTTCATCGGGCCGCGTGCTGGGCTTGGGACTCGGGCAGGCCACCCGGTCAGTCACCCCTCGCCATGCCTGGGCCCTGGGACTCTGGTCGACCCCTGAACTTTGGACTCCTGGGGAGGGGGGGTAGTTTCCTAGGTGTGGGGGGGCTGTTAGGAGGTTCACATTACTATATTTGTATGTTATTTCTTGTAGTATTCACTTGTTGCTTCCCTCCTAACCTGTTTCCCCTCCACCTCCCACCCTGGGTAATTGTTTGTCTCGGGGTGGGGGTGGGTGGTTCTTGTTGTGGTTTTTTGGGCTTTTTCTGCTGGTGGGGTGTCTAGTATCCACTCCTGGGGTGGGGGGTGGGGGGTGGGGGCTCTGTCATGAACCTGGGGTTGGTGGTCCCAAACCCAGTTCTGGCCCCATGGCTATTTTGGCCCGTTTCACTGTTTGTTTTCCGTCAGGCGCTTCAGGGAGCCCTTTGGATCCTCGCTCCCTGACAACTCGGGCACGCCTCCTCCTCCTGTCAGTATCATCAGCTGTTCCTTATTATTGGTGTCTCTCTCTCTCTCACACACACACACACACACACACAACCTCATTCACTCCCATTCACATGCTCTGACACTCACTCATGGGCACCTGGGTTCAATTGATCCAGCTCACGCTCTTCTACACAGGCGGTCTCTTCCCTCATTAGTATGATTATTACTTAAGCTCTGTTTGAGGGAGAAGAGATCGCCGGAGCATTGTGCCCATTGTGCCCATTGTGCCCATTGTGCCGGGCTGCTGAGCATCCAGGTGGCGTTCCTGTATGTCTGGTGACCTCAGTTTCAATCATATCAACTCTGTTTATTGCGTGACTGTTTGCTGGACTATATTGGGGTTTATGTTTAATAAAATTCACAAAACTACTTCTGCGCGTGGGTTTTCCATTCCTCCCTCTGTGCGCTGCGTAATGGCGCACGAGGGGTCATAACAGTTAATAATTCCATTTGCATCATTATGTGCTCCATTTACAATATTTTCACTGTTTTACTTGTAATAAGCTTCTTCTTCTTCTGGCTGCTCCCTTTAGGGGTCGCCACAGCGGATCATCACTACATCCACAAATCTTCTCTGTGGTCTCCCTCTTTTCCTGATGCCTGGCATCTTCAACATCCTTTGTCCAATATATCCACTATCCCTCCTTAGCACATGTCCAAACCATCTCAGCCTTGCCTCTCTTACTTGTAATAGGCAGTCTAAAGTAAAATTCACTGTAGTGAATTTCCATGGGGACAAATTTTTGGGTGTGGCTCATGCGCCCCCGCTGGCCTTGGCAGCCTTAGTGGGAATTTTCCTTGGAATAAGTCTTTGTTTTATGCTAAAAGTGCATTCTGTCAGTAGATATGATCAGCAGGGTTACTAAAGTTATCTGTTATAGTCTGATATATAAGTGTCACCTCAGGTGCTCAGTCAGCATGGTGGATTTGATAACTTACAATTAACTGAAATGTATTCGTTCTGTTTTAGTATTTGTTGAACTAATTACTACAGACCAGGCTGTGAGAGACCTTATACGATTCTGTTATTACCAGGTACAGTTCTTTTATATTACTTACTTATTACACATTTAATTGCCAGTCTGCTGAATATTGTTCCCTTGTATTTTGCTGGAAATCATTACTGCAGACCAGGCTGTGAGAGGCTTTATTACCTCCATCAAGGAGGTAATTTTTTTAATTTATTTTTTTTGCCTGTGTTTGCTTGCCTGTCTCTTTGTTTGTCTATCTGTTAGCGGGATTATGCAAAAATTACTGGATGGATTTAGGCGAAATCTCCACCAGAGGTGGCCCTTGGGCTACAGATGAACCCATCAGATTTTGGAGGTGACCCATGAGCACATGCCTCTGCCAAGGCCCTCTCTCACAATGTAGGAGGGATGGCGGGCAGTATGGATGGATGGACAAATGTTATGTCCACAAACCTGGCAATGACCAACGGAGGAGAGAGCTGTGCTGGAATTGAACTTTATTACAACAAACTTGTATTTGTACAGTGCACGTCAACTGAGCACTCAGCTCCAATACTGTAGTTTGTTGAGAGAGGTCTAAGATGACCAGTTCTCACCACTATAGGCTGGCGTGATGATGTCACCAGCTGGCTGCGTCATCATGCCGCTACCTGTTATAGATCCCTTTATAACAACAAAGGGACATACAGATGATCAACAGATTAGTGGGAGGGTGTGGGTTACTGCAAACTGGGTCTGTAGTTCATTTAATAAATACATGGGTCACTGAACATTTTTGCAGCATTACATATGTAGATTTGCTTTAAAAATAATGTGAGGGAGCTGCGGGCATCTCCTCACTCATCAGGTGTACAGCTTTTAAACACTCTTGAATGTTTATAATAGTTATTTACTTTACTAATTTGTTTATTTAATTTTCACTTGTTTAATGTATTTGCTAAAGATGGATCCTATTTAGTTGATTCAAACCCAATTATTTGGATTATTTGTGGGAAATTGTTCTGTTGGCTTGTTTCTGATCATTCTCTCTTTTTGAGGTTACCTGGAGACATTGTTGATCTCTGTCATAGAGGTACGCCCTTGAGTAATGTTAATAGGGGCCAGGTGGGCATAATCAGTCCTATCTGAGCAGACCAACTGGGCTGAAGAGGGAGGGGAGGTTGGAAAGAAGTTGAGTTTTCTTTAATTTAGTTTGGGGGGATTAGAAATAAGTTTAGTGAAATACACACACACACACACACACACACACACACACACACACACACACACACACACATACAGTACATACATACATACATACATATATGGTATCTCACAAAAGTGAGTATACCCCTCACATTTTTGTAAATATTTTATTATACCTTTCATGGGACAACACTGAAGATATGACACTTTGATACAATGTAAAGTAGTCAGTGTACAGCCTGTATAACAGTGTAAATTTGCTGTCCCCTCAAAATAACTCAACACACAGCCATTAATGTCTATACTGCTGGTAACAAAAGTGAGTACACCCCTAAGTGAAAATGTCCAAATTGTGCCCAAAGTGTCAATATTTTGTGTGGCCACCATTATTTTTCAGCACTGCCTTAACTCTCTTGGGCATGGAGTTCACTAGAGCTTCTTAGGTTATCACTGGAATCGTCTTCCACTCCATGACGGCATCACAAAGCTGGTGGATGTTAGAGACCTTGCTCTCCTCCACCTTCTGTTTGAGGATGTCCCACAGATGCTCAATAGGGTTTAGGTCTGGAGTCATGCTTGGCCAGTCCATCACCTTTACCCTCAGTTTCTTTAGCAAGGCAGTGGTTGTCTTGGAGGTGTGTTTGGGGTGGTTATCATGTTGGAATACTGCCCTGAAGATCATGCTCTGCTTCAATATGTCACAGTGCATGTTGGCATTCATGGTTCCCTCAATGAACTGTAGCTCCCCAGTGCTGGCAACACTCTTGCAGCCCCAAACCATGACACTTCCATCACCATGCCTGACTGTAGGCAAGACACACTTGTCTTTGTACTCCTCACCTGGTTGCTGCCACACACGCTTGACACCATCGGATCCAAATAAGTTTATCTTGGTCTCATCAGACCACAGGACATGGTTCCAGTAATCCATGTCCTTAGTCTGCTTGTCTTCAGCAAACTGTTTGTGGGCTTTCTTGTGCACCGTCTTTAAAAGGGGCTTCCTTCTGGGTCAACAGCCATGCAGGACAATTTGATGCAGTGTGCGGCATATGGTCTGAGCACTAACAGGCTGACCCCCCCCCACCCCTTCAACCTCTGCAGCAATGCTGGCAGCACACATACGTCTATTTTCAAAAGACAACCTCTGGATATGACACTGAGCACGTGCACTCAACTTCTTTGGTCGACCATGGCAAGGCCTGTTCTGAGTGGAACCTGTCCTGTTAAGCCACTGTATGGGCTTGGCCACCATGCTGCAGCTCAGTTTCAGGGTGTTGGCAATCTTCTTATAGCCTAAGCCATCTTTATGTAGAGCAACAATTCTTTTTTTTCAGCTCCTCAGAGAGTTCTTTGCCATGAGGTGCCATATTGAAGTTCCAGTGACCAGTATGAGAGAGTGTGAGAGCAATAATACCATATTTAACACACCTGCTCCCCATTCACACCTGAGACCTTGAAACACTAATGAGTCACATGACACCGGGAGGGAAAATGGCTAACTGGGAACAATTTGGACATTTTCACTTAGGGGTGTACTCATTTTTGTTGCCAGCGGTTTAGACATTAATGGCTGTGTGTTGAGTTATTTTGAGGGGACACCAAATTCATGCTGTTATACAAGCTGTACACTGACTACTTTACATTGTATCAAAGTGTCATATCTTCAGTGTTGTCCCATGAAAAGATATAATAAAATATTTAAAAAATGTGAGGGGTGTACTCACTTTTGTGAGATACTGTATATATACTGTATTGTGGTGGCACGGGTGGGGGATTCTCCACCCGGAGAAGGCAGCTGGGATTAGGGGGAACAATGGACCGGAGGAGGAAGTGCCACCAGGGGGACTCAAATGGGACAGTATGGACTATGCACCCCCCAGGGAGAGGAGGAACCACCAGAGCCGCTGGAAGAGACAAGGGTGTGAGCAGCAGGGCCGGTGTTATGTTATGATAATGTGCAACATAGGTCTTTGTTCCAAACAGTGTATTATGGTCAGAAATTCCAGGTCTCAATGCATGGAATTAAAGGTATAAAAGAGGAATGCGCAGAGACCCGGGATCTCTTTTTCCTGTACTGTATGTTGGAGATGGAACAAAGTTCATGTGTCATCCAGCTTGTTGCCTTGCCTGCTTCCTTTCTCCACATTGGTGACCCTAAGACATGCCATAGAAAGCGAGCCGAGCACCGCCCTGGAGACTACCCGGAGGGAGAACACCAGCTCCGCGTGCGCTCTCAGTCAAGCTCCCAGACTTCTGGCTTCACAACCCGACCGCATGGTTCTTGCACATAGAAGCCCAGTTTGCACTCAGCGGGATAACAATGGATGATACCAAGTATTACTATGTGGTCGCTGCGCTGGATGTGCCCACCATGCAACAGGTGAGAAGCCTGCTCCAGGAGTCGCCAGCCCAAGGAAAATATAAAGCGCTCAAGAGGATGCTTCTCCAGCTCTATACCCTTTCTGACAATGAGAGGGCAGAGAGACTCCTAACGCGTTCGGAGTTAGGTGACAGATCAGCAGTGGAACTCATGGAGAGCATGTTGGCGCTGAGGGTGAAAGACGATGAATCTTTCCTGTTCGCCCACTTGTTCCTCAGGAACCTACCGGCTACAGTGAGGGCGATCCTGGCCAACTCACCACGGTTGATTGCTAAGGGCTACCACGACCTGGCACAGGAAGCAGACCACATCATTTTGGTGACCAGAACTCTCAACGTGCAGGCAGTGGCATTGGCATCCATGAGGGACTCCAGCGAGGTCGGGGAGCCATTGGTGGTAGCCGGGATGGACACCAGGAGATGAAGGAATGGGGCGATCCGTTTTTATCATCGCCATTTTGGCTCGAATGCCCAACGCTGCCTGTCACCCTGCCAATTCAAGATGCCAGGAAGACGGCACATTCAGAATTCAGTGGCAGCTGCAACCGATGGCGACAGGAACAGACTGCTATATGTCACAGACACACATTCAGGGAGACGGTTTTTGGTGGACTCCGGCTCCCAGAAGAGCCTCATCCTGCTGGTCAGCGTAGACAGGGTGGCAGGAGGCAGTGGTCCTGAGCTCATGGCCGCCAGTGGATCCACCATCAGGACATTTGGCGAGCGGACACTGACGATATGCTTACACGGACGCAACTTTTCAGTGACTTTGTGATTGCTGCATGTTCCGCCCCCATTGTAGGTGCAGATTTTTTAGGTGCTTATGGGTTGTTAGTCGATGTTGCTAATAGGAGATTAGTGGACGCTGTCTCTTTTACCTCACTGCCCTGTACAGCTCGGGGAGCTGGGTCGACAACACTGGGTAACGTTATAGCTCCAGGGGGGTAAGTACCAACATTTGCTCACACAGTTCCCCGCACTCACGGTCTCAACTTTTTCAGCTACGATAACGAAACATGGGGTTGAACACTTCATAAAAAGGCTCACCAGTGTTTGCGCAACCTTGGCGCTTGGATGCAGCTAAACTGCCAAGCGTGTGAGAGGAGTTTGCCAACTCAGGGCAGTTACACATCATCAGGCACTCCAACAGCCCGTGGACATCCCCGCTACACATGGTGCCTAAAGCCGACGGGTCGTGGCGACCATGTGGCGATTTCCGGCGCTTGAATAACACAATGGAATACGACTGGTATTCCATTCCAAACATCCAGGATTTTTCTGTGCACCTGGCCGGGGTGTGTGTTTTTTCTAAAGTGGATCTGGTCCGCAGATACCATCAGGTCCCGGTGGACACGGAAGATGTTCCGAAAACAGTGGTAATAACAACTTTTGGTCTTTTCAAGTTTTTGCACGTGTTGTTCGGATTAAAATGTGTGACGCAGACTTTCCAGAGGATGATGGACGCAGTGCTTCATGACTTGTCCTTTGTTTTCGTCTACTTAGACGACATTCTGGTAGCTAGTGTGTCCGAAGAGGAGCATATCACCCATCTCAAGACGGTTTTCCAGAGGTTGGAAGTGCACGGGCTTATAGTGAACCCAGCGAAGTGCCAGTTCGGTGTGCCAGAGATTGATTTTTTTGGGCCACTGCATTTCGCCAGAGGGTGCGATTCTGCTACCAGATAAGATGTGTGCTGTGTCGGACTTTCCGCATCCGCAGTCCGTGAGGGCCCTGTAGGAGTTTTTGGGCATGGTCAGTTTTTATAACCGTTTCCTTCACTGGGCTGCCCAGCTGATGCAGTCGTTGTATGCTGTGCTTAAAAAAAAGAAGCCCATGGAAAATGTCGACTGGACTCTCGAGCGAGTCCAGGCTTTCACAAACGCCAAAACAGTGCTTGCAGATGCCACGTTGCTAGCTTATCCGGATCTGTTGGCACGGATAGCTCTTCCTACAAACGCATCTGATGTTGCCATAGGAGCAGTGGTAGAGCAGTATGTCTCCAGTTTGTGGCAACCGCTAGCATTTTTCAGTCGGACTTTGCGTGACAGCGAATGCAAATACAGCACGTTCGACAGAGAATTGTTGGATCTCCACCTGGTGACATGCCATTTCCAGTTTTGGCTAGAAAGGTGCAAGTTCACCACGTTTGTGGACCATAAGCCGCTGACGTACGCGATGTCCAAGGTCTCGGAACCGTGGTCAGCCCGGCAGCAATGGTATTTGGCCGTGATCTTGGAGTTTATGACCGACATTCAACACTTTGCTGGTAAAGTCAACATCGTGGCTGATTGTATGTCGCGCGTGTTAGTCTCCCTGTTCTATATGGGAATAGATTTTCCTGCGATGGCCACGGAGCAAGCCAGGGGCGCGGACATTTGCGTGCTCCAGTCTGCACCTACTGGGTTAAGGCTGGACAGCAGGGTGGTGCAAGAAGGGTTGCCCTCTCTTGCTCTGCAACGTCTCCACTGGCCACCCACAACAGGTGGTTCCGAGCTCTCTGGCACCGTTGTGTTTTTGAGTCAGCCCACTCCCTTTCACATCCGAGAATGTGCGCTTTGGTGAAGCTAGTGGGCGTGAAATTCGTTTGGCCACACTTGAGCAAGGACGTGAAGGAGTGGGCTGCAGCTTGTGTTGTGTGCCAGCGGGCCAAAGTGCACAAACACACCAGAGCCCCTCTCAAGTCATTCCAAATCCTGGTCAGGAGGTTTGACCACGTCCACGTGGATTTCATGGGACCCCTCCCACCATTGCAAGGTTTCACACACTTTTTAACAATCGTGGACCACACCACGCGCTGGCCTGAAGTGGTCCTGTTGGCTTCTACCACGTCCGCAGAAGTGGCTCGTGCTTTTTTGTTGGCTTGGATTGCATGGTTCGGATCCTCATCAGAAATCACTTCCGACAGGGGTCCACAATTCATTTTGGAACTCTGGTCCGTGATAGCCCAGAGCCTGGGGGTCAAAATTCACCGCGCTACTGCGTGCAACCCCCAAGCTAACGGGTAATGTGAGCGTTTTCATAGGTCACTTAAAGCAGCGCTCAGAGCTTTGCTCACGGACACAAATATGGTCGACTGCCTGCCCTGGGTTCTTTTAGGGTTGCACGCCACACCTAAGGAGGATTTGACAGCCTCCCCAGCAGAACTAGTTTTTTTTTCAGTCACTGCTGATCCCCGGAGAGTTTTTACAGGAAAACCCTGTGCCTGAGGCTGATCCGTCAGCACAATTTTTGCACAGTATGGAGGCTTTCAACGTATCGGGCCCAGCCCACCACTGTTTTCCCCGCACTTCCGTCCCCAAGAGTTTACAGAACGCCAGCTTTGTTTTCATCAGGCACGATGTGCACCGGACCCCCACTTTACCCACTGCATGACGGACCGGTCAGGGTGTTGGAACCTGGGGTGAAACATTTTGTGTTAGACTTGGGGGGCATAGGGAAACCATCTGCACTGACAGGCTGAAGCCCACTTTTGTGTTGGCAGACAAGCAGGTGGTGTTGGCCCAAGCTCCCCGGTGCAGATGTCCACCGTTGGTGGCTCCGCAAGTTGATGTTCCCTCTGTAGGGACCTGTGCACGTGAAGCTGATGTGTTTTCTCCCCCTCCCTTTTTCCCTCCACAGACTGACGTGCCCTCCTGTACACCTTGCCAGCAGGGTGCTCCGACTGGATCGGCGACCCTCTGGGTACAGCCGCTATGGTCGCCGGCTCAAGCCCAAAGGACGAGGGGGTTAGTGACCCTTCTGGGTGTTTGGGGGTGGGGGGGTTGTGTGGTGGCACGGGTGGGGGATTCTCCACCCGGAGAAGCCAGTTGGGATAAGGGGGAACAATGGACCAGAGGAGGAAGTGCCACTGGGGGGTCTCAAATGGGACAGTATGGAGTATGCACCCCCTGGGGAGAGGAGGAACCACTGGAACCGCTGGAAGAGAGAAGGGAGTGATCAGCGGGGCCGGCGTTATGTTATGATAACCTGCCACACAGGTCTTTGTTCCAAACAGTGTATTATGGTCGGAAGTTCCAGGTCTCAATGCATGGAATTAAACGTATAAAATGAGGAATGCAGAGACCCGGGAGCTCTTTTACTATACTGTATGTTGGAGATGGAATAAAGTTCATGTGTCATCTAGCTCATTGCCCCACCTTTTCCACTATATATATATATATATATATACAGTATATATATATACATATATATATATATATATATATATATATATATATATATATACAGTGGGGCAAAAAAGTATTTAGTCAGCCACCAATTGTGCAAGTTCTCCCACTTAAAAGATGAGAGAGGTCTCCAATTTTCATCATAGGTATACCTCAACTATAAGAGACAAAATGAGAACCCCCCCCCCCCCCCGAAAATCACATTGAAGGATTTTTAAAGAATTTATTTGCAAATTATGGTGGAAAATAAGTATTTGGTCAATAACAAAAGTTCATCTCAATACTTTGTTATATACCCTTTGTTGGCAATGACAGAGGTCAAACGTTTTCTGTAAGTCTTCACAAGGTTTTCACACACTGTTGCTGGTATTTTGGCCCATTCCTCCATGCAGATCTCCTCTAGAGCAGTGATGTTTTGGGGCTGTTGCTGGGCAACACGGACTTTCAACTCCCTCCAAAAATTTTCTATGGGGTTGAGATCTACAGACTAGCTAGGCCACTCCAGGACCTTGAAATGCTTCTTACGAAGCCACTCCTTCGTTGCCTGGGCGGTGTGTTTGGGATCATTGTCATGCTGAAAGACCCAGCCACATTTCATCTTCAATGCCCTTGCTGATGGAAGGAGGTTTTCACTCAAAATCTCAGGATACATGGCCCCATTCATTCTTTCCTTTACACGGATCAGTCGTCCTGGTCCCTTTGCAGAAAAACAGCCCCAAAGCATGATGTTTCCACCCCAGTGCTTCACAGTAGGTATGGTGTTCTTTGGATGCAACTCAGCATTCTTTCTCCTCCAAACACGACAAGTTGAGTTTTTACCAAAAAGTTCTATTTTGGTTTCATCTGACCATATGACATTCTCCCAATCCTCTTCTGGATCATCCAAATGCTCTCTAGCAAACTTCAGACGGGCCTGGACATGTACTGGCTTAAGCAGGGGGACACGTCTGGCACTGCAGGATTTGAGTCCCTGGCAGCGTAGTGTGTTACTGATGGTAGCCTTTGTTACTTTGTTTGTTACTTTGTTTGTCACTTTGGTCCCAGCTCTCTGCAGGTCATTCACTAGGTCCCCCCGTGTGGTTCTGGGATTTTTGCTCACCGTTCTCGTGATCATTTTGACCCCACGGGGTGAGATCTTGCGTGGAGCCCCAGATCGAGGGAGATTATCAGTGGTCTTGTATGCCTTCCATTTTCTAATAATTGCTCCCACAGTTGATTTTTTCACACCAAGCTGCTTGCCTATTGCAGATTCAGTCTTCCCAGCCTGGTGCAAATCTACAATTTTGTTTCTGGTGTCCTTTGACAGCTCTTTGGTCTTGGCCATAGTGGAGTTTGGAGTCTGACTGTTTGAGGTTGTGGACAGGTGTCTTTTATACTGATAACGAGTTCAAACAGGTGCCATTAATACAGGTAACGAGTGGAGGACAGAGGAGCCTCTTAAAGAAGAAGTTACAGGTCTGTGAGAGCCAGAAATCTTGCTTGTTTGTAGGTGACCAAATACTTATTTTCCACCATAATTTGCAAATAAATTCTTTAAAAATCAGACAATGTGATTTTCTGGATTTTTTTTCTCATTTTGTCTTTCATAGTTGAGGTATACCTATGATGAAAATTGGAGACCGCTCTCATCTTTTAAGTGGGAGAACTTGCACAATTGGTGACTGACTAAATACTTTTTTGCCCCACCTATATATATATATATATATATATATATACGTATATATATACACTACCGTTCAAAAGTTTGGGGTCACTTAGAAATTTCCTTATTTTTGAAAGAAAAGCACTTTTTTTCAATGAAGATAACTTTAAACTAATCAGAAATACACTCTATACATTGCTAATGTGGTAAATGACTATTCTAGCTGCAAATGTCTGGTTTTTGGTGCAATATCTAGATAGGTGTATAGAGGCCCATTTCCAGCAACTATCACTCTAGTGTTCTAATGGTACAATGTGTTTGCTCATTGCATCAGAAGGCTAATGAATGATTAGAAAACCCTTGTGCAATCATATTAGGTCTGCAATGCTGTAATTGCTGCAAATGGAGGATTCTTTGACGAAAGCAGAGTTTGAAGGAAAAAATTATTATTTCAAATACAAATCATTATTTCTAACCTTGTCAATGTCTTGACTATATTTTCTATTCATTTTACAACTCATGGTGGTAAATAAGTGTGACTTTTCATGGAAAACACAAAATAATTGTCTGGGTGACCCCAAACTTTTGAACGGTAGTGTATATGATTTATTTTTTTTTGTATGTGTCTCACACTTCAATGTTTCAGATCAACAAACAAACAAATTTAAATATTAGACAAAAATAACACAAGTAAACACAAAATGCAGTTTTTTATACGTGCAGTTTAAAATACAGTTTATATACATATATATATACTGTATATATATATATATATATATATGTGTGTGTGTGTGTGTGTGTGTATGTATGTGTATGTACAGTGGGGCAAAAAAGTAATTAGTCAGCCACCAATTGTGCAAGTTCTCCCACTTAAAAGATGAGAGAGGTCTCCAATTTTCATCATAGGTATACCTCAACTATAAGAGACAAAATGAGAACCCCCCCCCCCCCCCAGAAAATCACATTGAAGGATTTTTAAAGAATTTATTTGCAAATTATGGTGGAAAATAAGTATTTGGTCAATAACAAAAGTTCATCTCAATACTTTGTTATATACCCTTTGTTGGCAATGACAGAGGTCAAACGTTTTCTGTAAGTATTCACAAGGTTTTCACACACTGTTGCTGGTATTTTGGCCCATTCCTCCATGCAGATCTCCTCTAGAGCAGTGATGTTTTGGGGCTGTCGCTGGGCAACACGGACTTTCAACTCCCTCCAAAGATTTTCTATGGGGTTGAGATCTGGAGACTGGCTAGGCCACTCCAGGACCTTGAAATGCTTCTTACGAAGCCACTCCTTCGTTGCCTGGGCGGTGTGTTTGGGATCATTGTCATGCTGAAAGACCCAGCCACGTTTCATCTTCAATGCCCTTGCTGATGGAAGGAGGTTTTCACTCAAAATCTCAGGATACATGGCCCCATTCATTCTTTCCTTTACACGGATCAGTCGTCCTGGTCCCTTTGCAGAAAAACAGCCCCAAAGCATGATGTTTCCACCCCAGTGCTTCACAGTAGGTATGGTGTTCTTTGGATGCAACTCAGCATTCTTTCTCCTCCAAACACGACAAGTTGAGTTTTTACCAAAAAGTTCTATTTTGGTTTCATCTGACCATATGACATTCTCCCAATCCTCTTCTGGATCATCCAAATGCTCTCTAGCAAACTTCAGACGGGCCTGGACGTGTTCTGGCTTAAGCAGGGGGACACGTCTGGCACTGGAGGATTTGAGTCCCTGGCGGCGTAGTGTGTTACTGATGGTAGCCTTTGTTACTTTGGTCCCAGCTCTCTGCAAGTCATTCACTTGGTCCCCCCGTGTGGTTCTGGGATTTTTGCTCACGGTTCTCGTGATCATTTTGACCCCACGAGGTGAGATCTTGCGTGGATCCCCAGATCGAGGGAGATTATCAGTGGTCTTGTATGCCTTCCATTTTCTAATAATTGCTCCCACAGTTGATTTCGTCACACCAAGCTGCTTACCTATTGCAGATTCAGTCTTCCCAGACTGGTGCAGGTCTACAACTTTGTTTCTGGTGTCCTTTGACAGCTCTTTGGTCTTGGCCATAGTGGAGTTTGGAGTCTGACTGTTTGAGGTTGTGGACAGGTGTCTTTTATACTGATAACGAGTTCAAACAGGTGCCATTAATACAGGTAACGAGTGGAGGACAGAGGAGCCTCTTAAAGAAGAAGTTACAGGTCTGTGAGAGCCAGAAATCTTGCTTGTTTGTAGGTGACCAAATACTTATTTTACTGAGGAATTTACCAATTAATTCATTAAAAATCCTTCAATGTGATTTTCTGGATTTTTTTTTTTCTCATTTTGTCTCTCATAGTTGAGGTATACCTATGATGAAAATTGGAGACCTCTCTTATCTTTTAAGTGGGATAACTTGCACAATTGGTGGCTGACTAAATACTTTTTTGCCCCACTGTATGTATGTATGTGTGTATATATATATATATATATATATACAGTATATATATATATATATATATAAACACACACATACACTTTCCTTCTTGCCTTGAGAGAGAGCAGTCGCATTTTTCTTCCCTCCTCCCCTGCCTTC
This sequence comes from Pholidichthys leucotaenia, assembly GCA_020510985.1. Lineage (NCBI taxonomy): Eukaryota > Metazoa > Chordata > Actinopteri > Cichliformes > Pholidichthyidae > Pholidichthys > Pholidichthys leucotaenia. The sequence continues at coordinate 295,766,465 of CM035841.1, read as the reverse complement.
CTGATCTATTCCCAGCTTTTGCAATGTTGCGTTTTTGTCTGTGTTTAGTCGCTCTTCTTCTGCTGAATCTTCATCTAAACGGAAATTATGGATTTGGAAGCGGCTTAAATGTGCTATTGACACTATTCTCAACAAGAATTGGGCCAAGGGGGAGCCCAAGAATTGGAACCTACGAGAGACTCATGGACATTGGAATCCATGCGTCTATGGCAATATTATTGGCTATGATCTCAGGACTTCTATTTTTGGCTGTGGAGTTCCCTGATGCATCAGAAATTGAAGGAAGGTGAGAGAGCGGATCAAGCGGACCCAGCCAGCTCCTTCATCAAATTCGACCAGTTGGGGAGGGCACGAGTAGCGGCAAACGGTGAACTGAATGACAGTGATTCAGTGAAGGAATACATCTGAAAGCCCTGTGCTCTCTATGGAAAAACAGTTTAAGCCTGCATATATAATGGAAGCACAGAATTACACGGGTGAGGACAAAATTCTACTCTCTGAGTGCACTGTGCTGATTTGATTTGATTTGACCTTGTTTGCCCCGTGTTTACATTCCTCCTGACTGAGATTAGCGGAAGAACCGGCTCTTATGTCTACCCATACAATCAACAATCAGTTGTTGTCGTCAGCGGATTGGACTCTCAAGGACAATACCCATGTGCCTTCTGTAAGCAAGAGAGAAGGAGAGATAGACTCTGAACTCTGGACTTGTTTATAAGTCACATGATTATAACATCTATCCACTGCCAGGAGGCGCCCTCTGCTGCTCACTAACAACTGTTACATTTACACTACACAATGACATGCAAATATACACACACTGCTCTCCCTCCCTCTGCTGTGTGATTGTCCACTACTGCTAAATATGCATTGAGGGTTTTTTTGCCTGCAATCAAAATTTCGCTTACCCATTAAGCGTCAATTTGATAAAACATGTTTTTTTCTCTCGCCTATTGTGTCATATCATTTCTTTTCTTTTTTCTTTTCTTCTTTATGACTGGCGCCTAGCGGCTGCCCCGGCCTTAGATGCGCTCTGCAGAGCGTGCCCAAATGCCAAGTCACGTTTCGTTACCTTGTATTCATACATGTGTAATGACAATAAAGATGAATCTCATCTCTCTCTCTCTCTCTCTCTCTCTCTCTCTCTCTCTCTCTCTCTCTCTCTCGCTCTCTCTCTCTCTCTCTATATATATATATATATATATATATATATATATATATAATACATCAGTCTTATATAGCGCTTTTCTAAATACTCAAAGATGCTTTACAAAGCAGCATAGGGACAAACATACAGAGAACGGGTAAACAGACAAGGTAGGTACACATAGGTAGAAGAGGCAGTCAGTTTTTATAGGTAGATTTGAAAAGATGGGTTTTGAGTCGACTTTTGAAAGAAGCAAGTGTGTTGGCAGACCGGATGTGAAGGGGCAAGGAATTCCAGAGGGTTGGTGCGGCGATGGCGAATGATCTATCACCCAGGGTGCGGAATTTTGTCTTGGTGATGGGGGTAAGAAGGTGAGCGTCAGCAGAGCGGAGGAGACGAGTGGGAGAATGACGAGACAGAAGGTCCGTTAGGTATGAGGGGGCGAGGTTATGAAGAGCTTTATAGGTGATGAGGAGGATCTTGAAGTTAATGCGCTGTTGAATGGGGAGCCAGTGGAGCTGACGGAGGAGAGGAGTGATGTGGTCTCTGGAGCGGGAGTGAGTAAGTAGGCGGGCGGCTGAGTTTTGGACATACTGTAGTTTTTGAAGGATGGTGGAAGAAAGTCCATACAGAATACTGTTACAGTAATCAAGTCTGGAGGTGATGAAGGCGTGGATGAGTATTTCAGCAGCAGAGGGTGAGAGGGTGGGACGGAGGCGTGCAATATTACGAAGATGAAAAAACGATGTTTTGGTGATATGGTTGATGTGAGATTTGAAGGAGAGGGTGGGGTCCATGATAATGCCGAGGTTTCTGGCCAGTGGGGAGGGGGTGACTGAGTGACCATCGATTTGGAATGAAAAGTTCTGGGAAGAGGGTAAAAAAGATTTTGGTCCAAAAATGATGATTTCTGTTTTATTGCTGTTTAGCTTGAGAAAGTTGTTAGTCATCCAGATTTTTATGTCTGTAAGGCAGTTGGTGATGGTGGAGAGAATGGCGGGGGTGATAGATTTAGAGGAGATGTACAGCTGGGTGTCGTCGGCGTAGCAGTGAAAGTGAAGACCATGTTGACGGATGATGTGACCAAGCAAAAGCATGTAGAGAGTGAAAAGGGTTGGACCGAGCACAGATCCTTGAGGGACACCGTGTGAGACGGGGGTGGTGCGTGATTTATGATTGTTGATGGAGATGTACTGGAATCTCTCAGACAGGTAGGAGGTGAACCAAGAGAGGGCGGAGTCAGTGATGCCAATAGAAAGCAGACGACGGAGCAGGATGGAATGATTGATGGTATCAAAAGCAGTGCTGAGATCGAGGAGGAGAAGAATGGTGAGGGAGCCAGAGTCAGAGGCGAGCAGGAGGTCATTGGTGACCCTGAGGAGGGCGGTTTCAGTGCTGTGGTGAGAACGGAATCCAGATTGAAATGTTTCGTATATATATATATATATATATATACTGTATATATATATATATATATATATATATATACTACCGTTCAAAAGTTTGGGGTCACTTAGAAATTTCCTTATTTTTGAAAGAAAAGCACTGTTTTTTTCAATGAAGATAACTTTAAACTAATCAGAAATACACTCTAATATCTAATATACATTGCTAATGTGGTAAATGACTATTCTAGCTGCAAATGTCTGGTTTTTGGTGCAATATCTACATAGGTGTATAGAGGCCCATTTCCAGCAACTATCACTCCAGTGTTCTAATGGTACAATGTGTTTGCTCATTGCGTCAGAAGGCTAGTGGATGATTAGAAAACCCTTGTGCAATCATGTTAGCACAGCTGAAAACAGTTTAGCTGGTTAGAGAAGCTATAAAACTGACCTTCCTTTGAGCAGGTTGAGTATCTGGAAAAATTTATTATTTCAAATACAAATCATTATTTTTAACCTTGGCAATGTCTTGACTATATTTTCTATTCATTTTACAACTCATGGTGGCAAATAAGTGTGACTTTTCATGGAAAACACAAAATAATTGTCTGGGTGACCCCAAACTTTTGAATGGTAGTGTATATATACATACATACACACACACACACACACACACACACACACACACACACATACACACACGTGGACAAAATTGTTGGTACCCCTCTGTTAATGAAAGAAAAACCCACAATGGTCACAGAAATAACTTGAATCTGACAAAAGTGGTAATAAATAAAAATTCTATGAAAATTAACCAATGAAAATCAGACAATGCTTTTCAATTATGGTTCAACAGAATTATTTTAAAAAACAAACTCATGAAACAGGCCTGGACAAAAATGATGGTACCCTTAACTTAATATTTTGTTGCACAACCTTATGAGGCAGTCACTGCAATCAAACGATTTCTGTAACTGTCAATGAGACTTCTGCACCTCTCAGCAGGTATTTTGGCCCACTCCTCATGAGCAAACTGCTCCAGTTGTCTCAAGTTTGAAGGGTGCCTTCTCCAGACGGCATGTTTCAGCTCCTTCCACAGATGTTCAATAGGATTTAGATCAGGGCTCATATAAGGCCACTTTAGAATAGTCCAATGTTTGGCTCTTAGCCATTCTTGGGTGTTTTTAGCTGTGTGTTTTGGGTCATTATCCTGTTGCAAGACCCATGGCCTGCGACTGAGACCAAGCTGTCTGAAACTGGGCAGCACATTTCTCTCTAGAATACCTTGATAGTCTTGAGATTTCATTGTACCCTGCACAGATTCAAGACACCCTGTGCCAGATGCAGCAAAGCAGCCCCAGAACATAACAGAACCTCCTCCATGTTTCACAGTAGGGACAGTGTTCTTTTCTTGGTATGCTTCACTTTGCGTCTGTGAACACAGAGCTGATGTGCCTTGCCAAAAAGTTGCAGTTTTGTCTTGTCTGTTCATAGGACATTCTCCCAGAAGCTTTGTGGCTTGTCAACATGCAGTTTGGCAAATTCCAGTCTGGCTTTTTTATGATTTGTTTTCAACAGTGGTGTCCTCCTTGGTTGTCTCTCATGAAGTCCACTTTGGCTCAAACAACGACGGATGGTGCGATCTGACACTGATGTACTTTGACCTTGGAGTTCACCTTGAATGTGTTTAGAGGTTGTTCTGGGCTCTTTTGTTAACATTTGTATTATCCGTCTCCTCCTGCGGCCACATCCAGGGAGGTTGGCTACAGTCCCGTAGATCTTAAATTTCTGAATAATATGTGCAACTGTAGTCACAGGAACATCGAGCTGCTTGGAGATGGTCTTATAGCCTTTACCTTTAACATGCTTGTCTATAATTTTCTTTCTAATCTCCTGACACAACTCTCTCCTTTGCTTCCTCTGGTCCATGTTTAGTGTGGTGCACACCATGTCAACAAACAGCACAGTGACTACTTGTCACCCTTTAAATAGGCCGACTGACTGATTACAAGTTTGTAGACACTTGTGATGTTAATTAGAGGACATATCTTGGTTGAACATGTCCCTATGGTCACATTATTTTCAATCTTTTCTAGGGGTACTGTGGAGTGACCCCCACAACAGACTGAGACAGACACAGCCCTCGGCTAGAGCAAATAACAGAACAGTGAAATGTGTGTATTAATGTCTACAGGCAGCCCTGCTCCTTCTGGCTTGTTTAGGCTCAGTACAGTGATCCCTCGCTACTTCGCGTTTCACCTTTCGCGCCCTCAGTGCATCGCGGATTTTTCAAAAATATTCATCAAAAATTCAAAATTGAGAAAAAATGGCACGAAAGTTGCCCAGGCACTAGCAGAAGGCAGGGAGACTACATTAGAACATCAGGTATCAACACGGAGAGCCCGCACAACTCAAAATCCACCTCTCTGACCACCGCTCCACTCCTCTCCGCCCACCTCTTCACCGCTCGGGAATCTCGCAAGCTGATTGGCCGAGATGTTTTACCCAGCTTCTCTCCCTGCCGAGCGCCCATACCCAGCGAAGGAAGACCACATTCATTGTTCTTTATCGCTCGTGTTGCTTAGTGGCACTTTTCGCTGTTCTCTTGTGCCTTTTTGTGCAAAATAGTGCTTGTGACGCCCTTGGGGGGGGTGACGCTACTTCGCGGTTTTTCACTTTTCGCGGTCGGTTCTGGTCCCCATTAAACGCGATAAGTGAGGGATCACTGTATTGTGATGTTAATGTCCCATTCATGCATTGTGTTCATGCTTCCTGTTCTCACTGTGTCTCTCAAATGCAAATGCCATACCCACTGCTGTGAATGCCCTTTCATGCATTGTCTGTAACTGGTATAAATACCGCACATATTCTGTAACTCATCCTCTCATTCCTGCAACTGCTGCTGACACACACACTCTGTGTCTCTTGGTTGAGAGCCGGAGGACATACACTCAGCCCGCCTGCACAAGGGCTGAGGTGGTGTTCCTATGATGGCGGTATGATTTAATAAATCTGCTTAAAACTCTCATCGCTGCCCTTATTTCATCATCTGCCACACTGGTGACCCGACGCTGAAAACAACACGCTGCCGGCGAACGCAGCACCTGGCGGTGATGCTCCGACGACAAGCGAACAGAGCAGCTGCCTTCTGCTTCAGGGAACTCTCACGACATCACCCACGACCGGGAAAGCCGCAGCAAACTCCATGGTGGGATCTGCATGCCTAGATCGGCACATCCACGCTGGACCGGCCGCGCTCACAGCTCCTCCACACGAGAGCGCATGCACCTCGTCCCCTCTCCACGATGGCGAACTCCATGGCCGACGGAGAATGCAGCGCGTGGACCTGAACGCACTATGGCCGAGCAAGTGACAAAGATCATCTCCTCCCTCTCACCACTCCAATCTGCACGAGCGCGAGGGACAAAGATCGTCTACTTCCTTTCACCGCTCCAACACATCGAACAGGGATGATTACGCTCCCTGACCCTGTCTCCTCTCCAGCTGGCCCAACAACGCATGGAGCCCCGGCACACGCACCAGGGAGTTACGCGGACGGCGCACCACGCACGGAATGCATACGGCTCTGCAGACCCCCACCCTCCTTCGCCGCTGCACACAGGTCCTTCAAGGTTGCTCGTACACCTGAGGCACGCACGTAGCATGCACGAAGGATTTGCTAATGGTCTTAGCCACGGCGCACAAGGGAAATTCAGCGGTTTCCGGTTTCCGAGAGCTTTAAGGTTGTGCCTGCACCTAAAGTCAACATGCCAGTCCCTCTGCTTTTATTACAGCCGCCACGCTGCCTCGTCTTTTCTTCACGGCCGCTATTAATCCTTGCAGGACTTAATCGCGGGAGGAGCCAGTGACTAATTTTTCTTCTTGTGATCTCCGCACGTTCAACGAGACAGCCCCTCGACATCGCGGAACAACAAGCAATTTTTGCGCGGCTCAGACGATTTCACCGTCTCCTGCCGGCACTTACTACCCCCCACCCTCCTCCACCTTCGCCTGCACAGAGCTTTTCCTGCTCGCTGCCAAAGCTGAACTATCGAGGTCTCGGCCCCCTGCCGAGCCCTCTGGGGGGGAGCGGTGTGGCGTGACCCCCACAACAAACTGAGACAGACACAGCCCTTGGCTAGAGCAAATAACAGAACAGTGAAATGTGTGTATTAATGTCTTCAGGCAGCCCCGCTCCTTCTGGCTTGTTTAGGCTCAGTATTGTGATGTTAATGTCCCATTCATGCATTGTGTTCATGCTTCCTGTTCTCACTGTGTCTCTCAAATGCAAATGCCATACCCACTGCTGTGAATGCCCTTTCATGCATTGTCTGTAACTGGTATAAATACCGCACATATTCTGTAACTCATCCTCTCATTCCTGCAACTGCTGCTGACACACACACTCTGTGTCTCTTGGTTGAGAGCCGGAGGATACACACTCAGCCCGCCTGCACAAGGGCTGAGGTGGTGTTCCTATGATGGCGGTATGATTTAATAAACCTGCTTAAAACCTCAGCTCGCTGCCTTTATTTCATCATCCGCCACAGGTATCATCATTTTTGTCCAGGCCGGTTTCATGAGTTTGTTTTCTAAAGTAATTCTGTTGAACCACAATTCAAAAGCATTGTCTGATTTTCATTGGTTAATTTTCATAGAATTTTTTATTTATTACCACTTTTGTCAGATTCAAGTTATTTCTGTGACCACTGTGGGTTTTTCTTTCATTAACAGAGGGGTACCAACAATTTTGTCCACGGCTGTATATATATTGTGGAGAGAGGAATGACCAGGCCAAGCATTCAGAGCAGATGAACTTTATTCCCTCTCTCACATCTCTCAGAGTCAGAAAACATTACATTCTGTAGCAGGGGCTCTTTTTTTATATTACCACACTTACACGCCCCTGCTGCCTGGGGTCCTGCATCACAATTCATTCTCGCATCACAATCCCTTTTGTCCCCCGGCCTCTTAATCCCCATGCTCTTCCGTTAGAGGAAATTACTGCATCTCCCTTCCAGTATGAGATGAATACCACAGCATGGGTCCCCCATACAACCCCCCCCCCTGCCCCCCCGAGAGTCTCAGACTGAGTTTTAACCCTCACGTCCTCTCGGCTTCAGCCTCTGCCCATAGCTGTTGTAACGGGGGGTATTCGGCTCTGAGGCGCAGGAATACACAACCAGGAATGCATGGCTAACATTAATGATGCCACAGAGAACTGAAACAGACACGGACAATAAATAGCGTAGCTAATGATCACAGACAAAGGACAGCTGGGAAAACGATCAAGGGCTTACAGTGCACAAGTGAGGAAATGGCTATGGGTATGGAAACAAGAGGAGCTGGGGACAATAGAGAGACAAGTGCACACACCAGACCATAATAATAACAATGAAAACAAACAGGGGATGAGCACAGCAGACCAGGGGAAACACAGAAGACACACAATGCAAATAATAACAATCATAATAATAATCAAATTACAAAAGACAACCACAAAACAACAACAGGGAATAAGCACAAGACTACATGCAATGACAAGCAACTGGGGAGCACAAGGACAATTAGTAATAATAATAATAATAATAATAATCAAAGAGAAAAACTAAGAAACCAAAAGAGAATATAAAGTGTGGGACCATGCCCCGAACCAGCCAGATTTATTTAATTCTGGGTGTTCAAATCAGTTTGCTGGATTATCGCTCTGATATTATGTGAATATTTGGATTGTAGATTATATTTACTGTTTTATCAAGTCCAAAGTCAGTGCAGCCACCTACCAGGAAATTTTTAGAAGATTTCCTGCTTCCCTCTACTGACAAACTTTATGGAGATGCTGATTTCATTTTCCAGCAGGACTTGGCACCTGCCCACACTGCCAAAACTACCAAAACCTAGTTTAATGGCCATGGTATCACTGTGCTTGATTGGCCAGCAAACTCTCCTGACCCAAACCCCATAGAGAATCTATGGGGTATTGTCAAGAGGAAGATGAGAGACACCAGGCCCAACAATGCAGAAGAGCTGAAGGCCACTATCAAAGCAACCTGGGCTTCTATAACACCTCAGCAGTACCACAGGTTGATCACCTTCATGCCACGCCACTGTGATAAAGTAATTCATGCAAAAGGAGTCCCAACCAGGTTTTGAGGGTATGCATATGATGCCACCGAATAGAACTCCTGTCAGTTAAAAAACACTTAGTGGCACAAATGAATGGCAGCATTATGGTGTATGCAGTAAAACATAAAAAATATACGCAATAGTCAATCACAGCAGTACACAGAGTACCTACCTGCTTGCATTGTGGAGAAGTAATCTTATCATTCTATCTTGATTAATTGGCAAAAAATTAAACAAACAAAGGCTCTGAATTAGTTCTTCACTTACCATGTGCTCCTTGGTCTTTACCCACACATCACTACAGTCAAGTCAATGGTGTAGTATTAACATGTAAAGTTAAAAAAAAGTACTCTGCACTGCTGTGACTAAATATTTTGTGTGAATTATATATTTTGCTGCATAAAAAATAAAGCTGTCCCATGTGATTGCCACTCAGTGCTGTGTTGCTATGGTAACTGTCCTGTAACTGCCAAGAATTCTGTTTTCATGCATCCCATTTTTTGTGTGTGCATCAACATACTTTTCAGTAAGCCAACATTTCTATTAAAAATCCATTTTTAAAAATGAATTTTATTCTGATTTTTTTTAATTGAATTTTGGATTGAGCTGTAATCATCAAAATTAAAAGAAATAAACACTTGAGATATATCACTGTATGTTATGAATCTATATAATGAGTTTCACTTTTTGAATTGAATTACTGAAATAAATCAATTTTTTTGATGACATTCTAATTTATTGAGATGCACCTGTATGTATGTATGTACTTAATGTTGAAATCAGAAGTTTACATACACTGTATAAAAAGAAATGTAACCTTTTTTCCTCACTGTCTGACATTAAATCAGACTAAGGTTTTCCTGTTTTAGGTCAGTTAGGACAACCAAAATTATTTGTGTTTGCTAAATAATTTTATATTTGCTAAATAATTTTCAGAGATTTTTTTTTTATTACTTTCTTCAAAGTCAGAAGTTTACATACATTTCCTTAGTATTTGGTAGCATTGACTTTAAAGGCCAAATGTCACGTAACAGGGTCCTTAAAATGTCTTGAAACTAGATATAAAAGGGAACCGATCCGTTCTGGTCTTGGTGCATATGCTTCAGTAACTCCGGAATATTCGTTAATTTAAAACTGCCGCGCTTGGCCTGACGTTCCTACTCACGGCCCCCGGAATCGCCTGGGGAAGAAGGCGGAAGTGACGAAATTGATTGTACCTTAGTTTGATGCTTGGGGTATCCCGATTGATTGTTTATATGGAGACTGGAAGATTGAAGTGAGCAACAAGAAAGAAAAAATTGGATATTTCACCCATACCTTAAAACGGGGCTATAAGGGACAGCTGGGTAATAAGGGACACTTTTCTGGGAAATGTTTTCATACCTGTCAAGTGATACGTTTTTGCCGTATTTTAATACCGTAAAACGCGGCTATAAGGGACGGCGGAGTAATAAGGGACACTTTTCTGGGAAATGTTTTCATACCTGTCAAGTGATACGTTTTCGCCGTATTTTAATACCGTAAAACGCGGCTATAAGGGACGGCGGGGTAATAAGGGACACTTTTCTGGGAAATGTTTTAAATGTAATTCGTGTTGTTATTGTCAAATATTTTAAGGATTCATGGATATTTGACAATAACAACACAACTCAGCGTCTGGCTCAAAATAAAAAAAGCAGAATTCTGGATTTGGAAGGCGATTCCTTTCTGTTCCGCAGCCGCAGGACAGCTGAAAGTGTGAGGCCATCAGCCTAATGACTTCTAACAGTAGTGAGAATAGCTCACGCTGATCGATCTGCCCGCCCCGGCCATCAGCCTAATGATTGAGTCCACACTTCTAACAGTAGTGAGAATAGCTCCCGCTGAGCGATCTGCCCGGGGCGGCCATCAGCCTAATGATTGAGTCCACACTTCTCAATGTAGTGAGAATAGCTCCTGCTGAGCGCTCTGCCAGCACCCTAGCTGTGGGGGTCTCACACACACGACATGTTCCTCAACACACTCAATAATTTTTTTTCCCGTATATTTTTCTTTTGGGCGTACAGAAATGGCAATATGCCCGTATTTGCTAAAATTGCATTTTCCCCGTATTAAAATACGGCGAAAACGTCTCTCTTGACAGGTATGCGCCTCCATTCTCATTGATCTGGTAAATTTCTTGACAGCAGCGGCTCTCCTCCACTGTAATAATAATGGCTTCCGAAAAATCAATATTTATGGGGCGCCCTCAACAGACCCCCTTCGGCTTCCCAATTCTGGAGGCGATTAATGTCCAATTCAATGACATTTTCCACTGGTTCTGCTCTCTGGTCATCGTCGGAACTGTTGTCATCAGACAAAGCATCTGATTCCGTCTCGGACGGCTCGAACCTGTAAGGTTCTATGCCTCTGTCACTGTCTGAACCACTGACAAAAAAAAGACAAAAAGACAAAAAAAGACAAAAAAAAAAGACAAAACTAAACTAATTTGTTCACAATCGCTGTCACTTTCCGTCATGATTGTCCAATGTTGATAAGTGTGAATGTGGATAGGCAGGGCAGCCAGGGTGAAATTTGTGACGTCAAAATCATGGCCGCGGTCTGGATTGGCTGTCAAAAGCCAGCGAGCAAGGCGGGGCCTTCGCCTGGTGTATTTTGTGCAATTATGTAAATACGGGTGGGTGATATGGTCTCCGGTATGAATATTTGGTTTAAGCTATGTGTATTTTATCAAAATTCGTTGTCATTTAGAAAAAAAAATTACGTGACATTTGGCCTTTAAGTTGTATGACTTGGGTCAAATGTTTTGGGTATCCTTCCACAAGCTTCTCACAATACAGTAGTTTACTGGAATTTTGGCCCATTCCTCCTGACAGAACTGGTGTAACTGAGTCAGGTTTGTAGGTCGCCTTGCTCACACACATCTTTTTAGCTCTGCCAACAAATTTTCTATGGGATTGAGATCAGGGCTTTGCGATGGCCACTCCAAAACATTGACTTTGTTGTCCTTAAAGCGTACCTCTGGTGGTCGTGAAGACGCATTTAACTTGAAAACATTATGAAAAATATTTCTTATTTTGGTAAATAATTCTTGCCAGCCATATACCACCAGACATATATTCAAATAGGACCTTGGCCATGGGCAGCCAATGAAAACTGTGGGCGCAGCCATGACACTTGCGGATGTGACGTCACTTCGTGGATACGAAAAGACAATAATCAGCGTTTCCCCGCGATTACAGTGCTGTTGTCCGTTGTTTTTGTTCTATTATGGCCGAATTTTCTGACTGTGCGGAAGAATTCGGGCGACATGGCTACATGTTTGAGCCAGAAAGGTCTTCTGAGGGTTAAAGTGACGAAGTGGTCCTCACACACAACGCAATTTCGTCTGAAATTATTCGTCTGTGCCCTGTTTCCGCTCCGATCTTCTGACAAGGTGAGCTTCACATTATCTGCTACATGCTAATTTTTTAAAACTGCCTTGACTAGTACTACTCATTATTACTAGTATTATTATTATTATTACTTATTATTACTTATTTTTCTACACTTATCGCACGTTTCTAGTCCTTTAGTTTTTTAGTTTATCCCTTTTTCTCATTATGTTTTTAATGTTGCAGCATGGCACCGAGACAAATTCCTAGTTTGTGTATCACATGAACAATGGCAATAAACCTGATTCTGATTCTGATTCTGATTCTGGGTTTGGGTACACAAAAAAAGTGTTTCTTTGTTTTTTTCGCTTATTATTCAGACATCCAAAGGCTTTACATTCCGCCATGTTGCGATATCCATATCGCATTGTATGTTTTTGTTTTTACAAGAGCACCGAGTGTCTGCTGCTCTGTATATAGTTTTAGAATCATCTTCCGTGTTGCGGCAGTTAGGAGCTCAGATCAGATGAGACAAGCCGCTGAATTTAAGCATTTATTTATTTATTTATCTACTCGTTTCAGTTCTGCATTTAATATGAACCCTGAGTTTGAAATAAACGTTTGAATTTGAATTTGAATATCCCCGAAGCCGCTGCACATTCGGGTACTCAGATTGCATAGTTTTAGAATCATCGGCCTTTACGAGCTCAGATCAGAAAAGACGGCCCGCTGAATTTAAGCATTTATTTATTTATTTTCTACTCGTTTTAGTTCTGCATTTAATATGAACCCTGAGTTTGAAATAAACGTTTGAATTTGAATTTGAATATCCCCGAAGCCGCTGCACATCCGGGTACTCAGAGCGCATAGTTTTAGAATCATCAGCCTTTACGAGCTCAGATCAGAAAAGACGGCCCACTGAATTTAAGCATTTATTTATTTATTTTCTACTCGTTTTAGTTCTGCATTTAATATGAACCCTGAGTTTGAAATAAACGTTTGAATTTGAATTTGAATATCCCCAAAGCCGCTGCACATCCGGGTACTCGAGGCTCAGCCAATACTGATCCAGATCACGGTAGCCACGAAATTACGTCACAGGAAGCGTCCTGGAAGGCCATGGAGCCGCTAGTATGGCTGTACCCATGTTTTGCTGACATAGCTGAACCAGTACATCAGCAATGGATTTATATCAAATTGCTTTGAACCCTCCTCATGGATCGTCACCTTATCGTGGTGGGGGGGGTTGCGTGCCCCATTGATCCCAGGAGCTATGTTGTCCGGGGGCAGTTTGCCTCTGATAGGGTCTCCCAAGACAAACTGGTCCTGGGTGAAGGGCCAGACTAAGAACGATCCAACAGACTCTCATGATAAATTGTATATCAAGGATTCATTGTACCCCGCCCGGTATGGGGTTACCGGGGCCCCACCCTGGAGCCAGGCCTGGGGGAGGGGCTCGAAGGCTAGCGTCTGGTGGCCGGGTTTCCACCCATGGGACCCGGCCGGGCTCAGCCCGAAGGAGTTACATGGGTCCGCCCTCCAGTGGGTTCACCACCTGCAGGAGGGATCATGGGGGTCCGGTGCTATGTGGATTAGGTGGCGGTCAAAGGCGGAGACCTTGGCGGACTGATCCCAAGCTTTCTAAACTGGCTTTTGGTACGTGGAATGTCACCTCTCTGGTGGGGAAGGAGCCTGAGCTGGTGTACGAGGTTGAGCGATACCGGCTAGATATAGTCGGCCTCACCTCAACACACAGCTCCGGTTCTGGAACCAGTCTCCTGGAGAGGGGCTGGAGCTTGGCCTTTTCTGGAGTTGCCCCGGGTGAGAGGCGACGAGCAGGGGTGGGTATTCTTGTATCGCCCCACCTTGCTGCCTCTATATTGGAGTTTTCCCCGGTGGACGAAAGGGTTGCTTCCCTACGCCTTCGGGTTGGGAAACGGGTCCTGACCATCATTTGTGCCTATGCACCAAATGATGTTTCAGAGTACCCACCCTTTTTGGAGTCTGTGACTGGGGTGCTGGAGGGTACTCCTCCTGGAGACTCCATTGTCCTACTGGGGGACTTCAATGCGCATGTGGGCAACGACAGTGAAACCTGGAGAGGGGTGATTGGGAGGAACGGCCTGCCCGATCTGAACCCGAGTGGTGTTCAGTTATTGGACTTCTGTGCTAACCACAGTCTGTCCATAACGAACACCATGTTCAAGCATAAGGGTGTCCATATGTGCACCTGGCACCAGGACACCCTAGGTCGCAGGTCGATGATCGATTTTGTTATCGTATCATCAGACCTGCGACCGTATGTCTTGGACACCCGAGTAAAGAGAGGTGCAGAGCTGTCAACTGATCACCACCTGGTGGTGAGCTGGATCCGATGGCAGGGGAGGAAGCCATTCAGACCTGGTAGACCCAAACGTATAGTGAGGGTGTGCTGGGAGCGTCTGGCTGAGGCCCCTGTCCGGGAGGTCTTCAACTCCCACCTCCGGAAGAACTTCAACCACATTCCGAGGGAGTCTGGAGACATGGAGTCTGAATGGGCCATGTTCTCCACCTCTGTTGTTGAAGCGGCGGCCCAGAGCTGCGGCCGCAAGGTGGTCGGTGCATCTCGTGGTGGCAACCCCCGAACCAAGTGGTGGACACCAGTGGTGAGGGGGGCCATTAAGCTGAAGAAGGAGTCCTATCAAGCTTGGTTGGCTTGTGGGACTCCCGAAGCAGCTGAGGTGTACCGGCAGGCCAAGCGGAGTGCAGCTCGGGTGGTTGCTGAAGCAAAAACACGGGTATGGGAGGAGTTCGGTGAGGCCATGGAACAAGACTTTCGGTCGGCTTCAAAGAGATTCTGGCAAACTGTTCGGCGGCTCAGGAGGGGAAAGCAGCTCCCCGTCCACACTGTGTATGGTGCGGATGGGACACTGTTGACTTCAACTGGGGATATCGTCGGGCGGTGGAAGGAATACTTCGAGGATCTCCTCAATCCCACTGATACGCCTTCCACAGAGGAAGCAGGGTTTGGGGACGAGGGGGATGACTCGCCTATCACAGGGGCTGAGGTCGCCAAGGTGGTTAAAAATCTCCTTGGTGGCCAGGCCCCGGGGGTGGACGAGATTCGCCCTGAGTACCTCAAGGCCCTGGATGTTGTTGGGTTGTCATGGTTGACACGCCTCTGCAACATTGCGTGGAGGTCGGGGGCAGTGCCTTTGGCATGGCAAACCGGGGTGGTGGTTCCTCTCTTCAAAAAAGGGGACCGGAGGGTGTGCTCCAACTTTAGAGGGATCACACTCCTCAGCCTCCCTGGGAAGGTCTATGCCAAGGTACTGGAGAGGAGAGTCCGGCCGTTGGTCGAACCTCGGATTCAGGAGGAGCAATGTGGTTTTCGTCCTGGCCGTGGGACATCGGACCAGCTCTTTACCCTCTCGAGAATTCTTGAGGGTTCGTGGGAGTTTGCCCAACCAGTTTACATGTGTTTTGTGGACTTGGAGAAGGCATTTGACCGCGTCCCTCGTGGATTTTTGTGGGGGGTGCTTCGGGAGTATGGGGTATCGGGCTTGTTGTTACGAGCTATTTGGTCTCTGTACGACCGTTGTGAGAGTTTGGTTCGTATTGCCAACACTCGGTCGGAGTCATTCCCAGTGAGAGTTGGACTCCGCCAGGGCTGCCCTTTGTCACCGATCCTGTTCATAATTTTTATGGACAGGATTTCTAGGCGCAGCCAGGGAATGGAGGGTGTCATGCTTGGTGACCACAGGATCTCATCTCTGTTGTTTGCAGATGATGTTGTCCTGTTGGCTTCATCCAGCAATGACCTACAGCTCTTGCTGGGACGGTTTGCCACTGAGTGTGAAGCGGCTGGGATGAGAATCAGCACCTCCAAGTCAGAGTCCATGGTCCTCAGCCGGAAAAAGGTGGATTGTCCTCTCCGGGTTGGGGACAGGCTCCTGCCCCAAGTGGAGGAGTTTAAGTATCTTGGGGTCTTGTTCACGAGTGAGGGGAAAATGGAGCGAGAGATCGACAGACGGATTGGAGCAGCATCTGCAGTGATGCGGACGTTGTACCGGTCTGTTGTGGTGAAGAGGGAGCTTAGTTCTAAGGCAAAGCTGTCGATTTACCAGTCAATCTACGTTCCTACTCTCACCTATGGTCACGAGCTTTGGGTAATGACCGAAAGAACGAGATCGCGGATACATGCGGCTGAAATGAGCTTTCTCCGTAGGATCGCTGGACTCACCCTCAGAGATAGGGTGAGGAGCTCAGTCATCCGGGAGAGGCTCAGAGTAGAACCGCTGCTCCTCCACATTGAAAGGAGTCAGTTGAGGTGGTATAAGATAAGATAAGATAAGCCTTTATTAGTCCCACAACGGGGAAATTCCAGGATTGCAACAGCACAGGGATAGCAACACTCAGAGCAACAATCAGAAGGCAAGAAAAAACAAGCAAGCAAGAGCAGCTAATATACATATGTACATATTACTATAAAATATATATATACACACACACACACACAGACACACAGTGCAGAGCATTGTAGCTGGATGGAATAAATATATGAATATATGAACACACAGTGCAGAGCATTGTAGCTAGATGGAATAAATATGTAAATATATAAACACCCACAGTATGGAGCATTGCAGCTAGGTGGAATAAATATACAAGTATATAAACACACACAGTGCGGAGCAATGTAGCTAGATGGAATAATATGTAGATATATAAAAACACAGTGCGGAGCATTGTAGCTAGATGGAATAAATATATAGATATATAAATATAAACACACCCAGTGCAGAGCATTGTAGCTAGATGGAATAAATATGTAAATATATAAACACACACAGTGCAGAGCATTGTTGCTAGGTGGGATGAAACAGCATAACCGTCTATTTAGTTATCCTACATGGTATGATTATGTGCCCATACATATTCTCACCCTCCATAGCGACCGGTATGTTCCTAGTTGTATGCCGGAGAGGACCATTGTGTAAGTCTATTGCATCTTTTGCATTCAAAAAAAAAAAAACAAAAAAAAAACAAAAAAAAAAAACTATTAGTTTGTTACGTCTTTTTGCTATCTCTGCGAGCAGCCCTGCTTAGGTTGTACAGTCTGACAGCCGTTGGTAGGAAGGACCTACGAAACCTCTCGGTTGTGCACCTGGGATGATGTAGTCTGCTGCTAAATGAGCTCCTCAGTGCATCCAGTATGTCCTGCATAGGGTGGAACTCGGACTCCAGCAGAGATGACAGTTTAGCCACCGTCCTTCTCTCTCCTATCTCCTCCATCGGATCAAGGCGTTGCCCTTGATATGTATGAGCATCTGATTAGGATGCCTCCTGGACGCCTCCCACTTGAGGTGTTTCAGGTACGTCCCACTGGGAGGAGACCCCGGGGCAGACCCAGGACTCGGTGGAGAGACTATGTCTCCCAGCTGGTCTGGGAACGCCTTGGTATCCCCTCTGAAGAGCTGGAGCAGGTGGCTGGGGAGAGGGAAGTCTGGGCTTCTCTGCTTGAACTGCTGCCTCCGCGACCCGGACCTCCGGAAAAGCGGTAGAAGATGGATGGATGGATGGATGCTTTGAACGTGAATTTCAACTTAAACTTGAACTAGAACGTGAGACAGGGGCTCAATATAATATCTTTTTTTTCACGACCACCATAGGTACGCTTTAAGCTACTTTAGATAGATAGATAGATAGATAGATGTACTTTATTGATCCCAAACTGGGAAATTACAGTGTAACAGCAGCATGATAGTAGACAACCAAAACAACAGAAACACACACAGCATAATAGACAAAGGGATTACCCATGGAAAAGTAAAACTGCTAAATAACTTGTAACAAATCTGGCGCTATGCTTAGGGTTATTGTCCATTTGGAAGGCCCATTTGTGCCCAAGATTTAACTTCCTGGCTGATTTATGAAAAATAAAGTAACTATGCATTGTTTGTTTGTAATAGTGTAAGAGTGTCCTCCATACCCTACATCTTTTTAATTTAAAAAAAAAATGCCATTTGTAAGGGAATGGCCACATTTTTACATACCGCCATACATGTCATTACGTATTCTAATTCAATGTAGAGCATTCCACCATGTGGAATTTTTAGACCATTGAGCAGATTTGCGGAAATTTCATAGTAGAAAGTACAAATCACCTATGGAAAAATTTGTTATAAATATCAACCCCTTGTCTTTCCAAGTGGGCTTTCTATGGGCCTTCAAAAATGCAGCCAGAGGCCACACAGTTAAATTCTCAAGCAAAATCAAGCACCCAGAATCCCAAGTTAAACTTGAGTGACAATTTGAAAGTCAGTGTTCCTTAAGTCAGTCTCACAGATATTTTCCACAAACAAACAAAGATCTAGAGGACATAGCTGAAGTAGTTTCCTAGATCTAGCTATTTGAAAATGGCTCCTAAGCAGCACTATGTACCTTTATTGTTTTAGGTAGGAATGCTGAAAGAAATACAACTATGGCAACTACAACCTGCGTCCCAACAGCCAATCACAGGATACTTACTGTAGGTGTTGGTGGCTGTACCCTGTGATTGGCTGTTGTTACTCAGGTCATAGTCACCACAGTTGTAGTCCTTTCAGTGTTCCTGCCAAGAACAGAGCTGTTGCACGCAATGTGGGACCACTCAGGCTATGGGGGAAATGACATTCACCTGGTCAAAGGTTGATGTACTATCAAAATAATTTTGGAAACTTTAAGATGAAAATCTTACATGATGTTGCTTTAAACATGCCACTCAAAACAGAACTGAACATGCCCTGACTCCATCATGAAAATATTTTATGACAAAACTGGCAATTAAAATTTGGCACTTTCCTACTAAGCAGTGACTGTACCCCCAGGAGATTTTTAAGGCAAATCTGAAAGGGTTTGGGAAGCATTTGATCATATGTACTCACCAGGAATGAGGACCCTTTCTTTTGTTAGCTTTTGAAATGCATCACGATTAAAATACAAATTAGATTCACCATAAGCCTGAACATGTGAGTATTTCATGTAAATTTGTCGTAATTCTTGTTCTTACATTATTCTGTCAGTGAAACGTTTTTAAACCAGCCTGTCCACTTAGTGATACTTATCAATTTCAGATGTCTAGTCCAAGGATTAGAAATATACTGCAGGCGAGCCACAGCACGATTAAAGTGAGTGTTTGTGATTAAAAAAATAATACCAGCAGGTCATAGGGTTTGCTCGAAGGCACCCAAACTACTGCTGGAATGACGTCAGAGGTCAAAGCTTAAACCTCTCTGTCAAGGTGATTGATGCTTTTGAAGAGGGGAAAGCAAGCACAGCTTTTTTTTTTTTTTTTGTTATTCAATATTCGATATGGGTAAAATAGCTTCCTGCTGCTGGAGCACTGCCATGGGAACTTCTGATGTCAGATTTTGGTGAAACCTCACCCTCCATTTGCCCTGACTGTCATCTGAGAGTGGCTTCAAATTACAGAATGCAGTTATAAAGAACCTCCTCAAAAGTGAATGTTATCCTATAAATTCTTTGGCTTTACCACTCAATCAATCAATCTGATGTTCCTTTCAAATTTAGTCAGTCAGGGTTTAAATACTTAGGGATCAACTTTACCCGTTCATTATCATCTCTTTACTTTGCTAATTTTGCACCCCGGTTGCCAAGATTAAAGCAGACTGTCAGAGATGGAAGTCTCAGTCCTTATCATTAATAGGAAAAATTAATACAATTAAGATGAATACCTTACCCAAATTTCTTTTTTATTTCAACCTATTCCTGTTTTTGCCTAAACACTTTTTTAAATCATTAGATTACCTTGACATTCGTTCGGAGAGCAGAGTAAGAATTTCATTGCTCAGGAAATGTTGCATTTCTTAACTGTGCACATATAATAAAGCCTTTGAAGAAGAAAAATCCTTTATTTTGAATTTTTAAATGTGTTTGTTTAGATTTTTTTTTAACTGGTTGTGAATTGTTAAGGAGTGCATTTTTAAAAAAAAAAAAATTAGTGAGTAACCTGGCCAAACCAGTCATGTTTATGGATTATTTTGCCAAAAATAGATGCAACATATGTTTGTTTCTTTCTTTTTTTTGAATAACTTCTCAACACAACAGTTAAAATTTGGCACCTAAAACGTCTTGGACTTTTCATTTTTATTAAATTTACTGTAATTATCATTACTGTAATATCCAAATGTGTCTCAGGGATGTGTGAATGGCTGTCGGGGTGTGGGGTGTGAGTGTGTTTTTAAATTATGTTCTTTTTACAATACCGATGCCTAGAGTAACGCAATTTCATCTTGCTTGCACTACAGTTGTATGCATAGCATCATGACAATAAAGATTGATTGATTGATTGATTGATTGATTGATTGATTGATTGATTGACTGATAAAACCACAACCTGCCTGTGCACTTGGTGTTCCAAGAACGTGGAATTAGAAAAAATGTTATTCCTCTTCTTTAATCAGGTCCAGTCCTGCAGCAGGAATGAATATACAACACAGCCATCCATCCATCTTCTACGGTTCTCTGGGGGTCCAGGTTGTGGAGACAGCAGTCTAATCAGAGAAGCCCAGACTTCCCTCTCCCCAGCCACCTCCTCCAGCTCTTCAGACAGGACACCAAGACATTCTTAGACCAGCTGGGAGACATAGTCTCTTTAACATGTCTTGGATCTGCCCCGGGGTCTCCTCCCTCCTCCCACAACACACACACACACACACACGCACGCACACACGCACGCACGCACGCACGCACGCACGCACGCACGCACGCACGCACACACACACACACACACACACACACACACACACACACACAAAGTAATTCAATTTCTGTACCTGCTTTTTCCTTTACCTACAGTATATTGTCATTCACATTATGTAGACCAAGCAAACTCTTTGCAGCACTGCTGTAGTCCTAAAACTGTCTAGTAGTTCACATACTGTCATTGTCACAACTCGCCGTCCCCAGTCATCTGCCTCAGCTGCGCGCACACCTGCGCCTCGTCAATCTCAGACTATGTAGCCCACTCGGCCCAGAGCATTGGTCTGGAGCCGTCTGTTAATCAATGCTCTCAATCCCTCCGCAGGATCGTTCCTTCCCGACCTGCAGCATCTCCTACCAGCAAGTAAGCTGTATTTTCCCTCACCTGTCTCTGTCTCTCCCCTGTGCACAGGTGGATCTCCTGATGGCGGATTCCTCCCGTCCTCGCCACCTCCTCTTCCTCTGCACCCACTCCTCGTCGAGTGCGCAGCAGGGCGCTGTCTCCCAGGCAAGAGTTCCTTTGCCAACGCCAGCCACCGTTACATCTGCAAGTAACATTCGGTACATTAACCCCGCATGGTGAAGGTGAACTCATATTCCTGTCTCTGCTCTGTCCATAGGGTTGCCTGGCTGCACGGCGTGCCATTCTGCCCTCGGCGCTCCTCGTTCACCCACAGACCATTCACATTCCGCATACACGCATCCATACATCTCTTGTTGTTGAATAAAGCCTTTGAATCTCACCTGAGCCTGCGTGCGTTTTCCCTGGGCCAGTAACTATTTCAGTACGGCTCCAGCAGGGTGGCCCAGCGGACAGCGGGCTCGCATGCCGTCTTTCCACCCTCGAGGCTCGGGTGGACTTGACCGCTCATCAACAACAAGTGATACTCAATCAATTAACTACAATTACTCACAGGCTGGATCGCCTCGACCCCCAGCAGGCGTTCCCCCCGGCTCATCTTGGTGGGTCAGCTTCCGCCACTCCCTCGGCTAGCCAGCCTAGCTCGGGAGTGCCAACCCGGCTCACTCCAATCCCCACACCCGCATGCTTTAACGGGAAACTCGGTGAAGCGCGGGGGTTCATCTTACAGTGTGAGTCGGTGTTTCAGCGCGTTCCCTGGGATTTTCCCTCAGACCACAGCTGGATTGGGTATGTGGCTAACCTCTTGGAGGGGCGAGCGTTAGCTTGGGCTTACGCCGTCATGGCGAAGCCCGGCTACGCGAACCTTTCCTATGCCTAATTCGTGCGAGATTTCTTTGAGGTTTTTGACCACTCGGATCGTGACAGCGTTCTAGCCGATCTGCTCCTTAACCTTCGCCAGGGTAGCCGGTCGGCGGATGATTACGCTGTTGACTTCCAGGTGGCAGCGGAGGAGGTTGGCTGGGGCGAGGCATCTCTCTGCAGCATCTTCCTCTGCAGCCTCTGTTCTAGTCTGTGGGACAAGTTGGCTAGCCGGGATCTTCCGGGACGGTTATCTGAATTAATCTCCCTAACTATCAGTTTAGATAACAGGCTGTGAGAGCGGGCCGCCGAGCAGAAGTCCTACAACCGCTCGCGTGGAACCCCTGCCCATGCCTCTCAGCCTCGCCCCCTGGCGTTACCCGCTCCGGAGTCCGCCGATAAGCCTGAGGCGATGTTGGTTGGGCAAACCAAGCTCCCCCTAGTGGAGAAACAGCGCCGCTGGGAGCTGGGCCTCTGCATGTATTGCGGGGGCGACCAGCACTCCGTGGAGCATTGCTCGATCAAGCCAAATGGGGGGGTCCGCGAGTCACTGTAGGGGGCCTCGCAGACGCCAACCAGCCAAATCCCCTCTCAAATTGTTCACTGCCCATGAGGTTCTGTCACAATTCCACCGGGCACCTCACTCACACACTGGTGGACTCGGGGGCAGAACAAAACTTTATTTCCAAGAGCCTGGCAACCCGCTTGGGCATCCCTTGTCAAGCATTACCAGCTCCCCTCAACCTCGTCACTCTCTCTCATTCTCCCCTGGAAGTAGTGACGCATCGCACCAAGCCAGTGTCAGTCATTGTCTCTGGCAATCATCGAGAGGACCTCAGCCTGTTCGTCCTGTCCACCTCGGCGTCCCCTGCCATCTTGGGCTACCCGTGGCTGCACCTCAAAAATCCCATGCTTGATTGGCAGTCCGGCAGCGTCCTCTCGTGGAGCTCGTTTTGCATGGGCACCTGCCTCCAGTCTGCGGCTTGTGCCCCATCCTCTCCTCTTCCCGCTCCTGACTCTTCTCCCCTGGACCTCACCCTGGTGCCTCCGGAGTTCCACGATCTGGGGCTCGTCTTTAGCAAGTCCAAGGCGATGTCTCTTCACCCCCACCGCCCGTATGACTGCGCCATAAACCTCTGCCTGGGGGCGCCGTTACCATCCGGCCGTCTCTACAGCCTGTCTGCCCCGGAGCGGGAGGCCATGGACACATACATCAGGGAGTCACTCAGCGCCGGCATCATCCGCCCCTCCTTGTCTCCGTTCGGGGCTGGGTTTTTCTTCGTCTCCAAAAAGGATGGATCCCTGCTCCCGTGCATTGACTTCCGGGCCCTGAATGACATCACGGTGAAGGACAGATACACCCTTCTGCTCATGGACTCTGCCTTCCACTCCCTCCAGGGGGCCACCTGGTTCACCAAGCTGGACCTCCACAGCGCATACCATCTTGTTGGGATCCGGGAGGGTGATGAGTGGAAGACGGCTTTTCGGACGCCCAGCGGCCACTTTGAATAACGGGTCATGCTGTTTGGGCTCACCAATGCTCCTGCCATCTTCCAACGGCTCATTAACAACGTCCTGCGAGACTTCCTGGGGGTCTTCGTATTTGTATACTTAGATGACATCCTGATCTTCTCCAGGTCTTGGGACGAGCACCAAGCCCACATGAGGCGGGTTCTGCAGCGGCTTTTGGAAAACAGTCTGTATGTTAAGGCAGAGAAATGCGAGTTCTTCGCCAAGATGACCTCTTTCCTGGGTTTTATCATCTCCCACGATCAGATCCTCCCTGACCGCACCATGGTCAAAGCGGTGGTCGAGTGGCCTACCTCTTCTTCCAGGAAATAGGTGCAACAGTTCATTGGGTTTGCTAATTTTTACCGCCATTTTGTGCCTAACTACAGCTCCATAGTCACCCCCCTGACCCGCCTCACCTCTCCCAAGGTGCCCTTCCAGTGGACCGAGGAGGCAGCAGCAGCGTTTGAGACCTTGAAGACGGAGTTCTCCTCCTCCCGGGTCCTGACCCAGGTTGACCCCGCGCTGCAGTGCTTGGTTGAAGTGGACGCGTCCGACACGGGGGTGGGGGCAGTTTTGTCCCAACGTTCTCCGGTGGATGGGGTGATGCGCCCCTGTGCCTTCTTCTCCCGGCGCCTGTCTGCGGCTGAGCGCAATTATGACGTCGGCGACAGGGAGCTTCTGGCAGTAAAGCTCACGCTGCAGGAGTGGCGTCACTGGCTGGAGGGGGCAGCGCAGCCTTTTGTGGTCTGGACGGACCACAAGAACCTGGAGTACCTGAGGTCGGCCAAGCGCCTGAATGCCCGCCAGGCGCGCTGGTCTCTGTTTTTCGCACGCTTCAGGTTCACGATCACCTACCGTCCAGGCTCCAAGAATGGGAAACCCGACGCGCTGTCCAGGCAGTTTGCCCCTGAGACCCCGGAGGAGCGGGACCACACCATCCTGCCCGACTCGTGTGTTGTGGGGGCGGTTTCCTGGTCCATCAGGGACAAGATCCGGAGGACGCAGGAGACCGAACCGGACCCTGGCGGTGGCCCGGTAGGGAGGCTCTTTGTGCCATCGTCGGTTCGGGGGGATGTCATCCATTGGACCCACACATTCAAGCTCGCCTGTCATCCTGGCATCTCCAGGCTGGTGGACCTCCTTCAGCGCTCTTTCTGGTGGCCCGGACTTCAGAAGGACGTCACCAATTACGTCCGGGCCTGCCCCCAGTGCGCTACTAGCAAGACCCCGAACTCACCCCCTGCAGGGTTGCTCCATCCCCTGCCGGTCCCGGGCAGACCCTGGTCACATATAGCCCTGGACTTCGTTACTGGCCTCCCCGTTTCTAATTCATACGACACCGTCCTGACTGTTGTGGACCGATTCTCCAAGGCCGCTCACTTTGTGCCCCTCCATGGTCTCCCCACGGCACGGGAGACGGCCGATCTCCTAATCCAACATGTGGTCAGACTGCACGGGATCCCAACGGACGTCGTATCTGATCGGGGGCCCCAGTTCGTGTCCCAAGTATGGAGGTGTTTTTGCAACTCCCTGGGGGCCACGGTGAGCCTCTCCTCTGGTCACCACCCCCAATCCAACGGGCAGTGTGAGCATGCTAATCAGGAGCTGGAGGCTGCCCTGCGCTGCATCACCTCCTCCAACCCATCCTCCTGGAGCTCTTACCTGGCCTGGGTGGAATATGCACACAATTCAACACTGTCTTCGGCTATTGGGATGTCCCCCTTCCGGGCGTCATTAGGCTATGATCCCCCTTTGTTCCCCGAGCAGGAGAGCGAGGTAGCAGTTCCATCCATCCAGGCACACCTGAGGCGCTGCCGGAGCCTGTGGACCAGGACGCGCGAGGCGCTTTTACGCACGGCTGCGCGCAACAGCACTACGGCTAATCGCCACAGGAAGCCGGTTCCCGGTTACCAGGTGGGCCAACAGATCTGGCTATCGGCCCGGGACATCAATCTCAAGGCCGAGAAGAGGAAGCTGGCGCCACACTTTATCGGTCCCTTCACCATCTCTAAGGTAATCAACCCGGTGGCTGTGCGTTTGGCCCCCCCCCCTCCCTCCGTGTTTGCCCCACGTTTCACGTTTCCAAGGTCAAACCCGTGACCTCTGACCCACTCTGTCCTCCTCCTAGGGCCCCTCCCGTGATGATCGACGGCCACCCGGCATGGGGGGTCGCCTCCATCCTGGACTCCCGGCGCCGAGGTCGTGGGCTGCAGTACCTGGTGGATTGGGAGGGGTATGGCCCGGAGTGGAGATCCTGGGTGCGCTCTTCCTTTGTGCTGGATAAGGATCTTATCACGGAGTTCCACCAGGCGCACCCGGATAAACCGGCGCCAGGAGGTGCTGCTCGGGGGGGGGGAGTACTATCACAACTCGCCGTCCCCAGTCATCTGCCTCAGCTGGGCGCACACCTGTGCCTCGTCAATCACAGACTATTTATCCCACTCGGCCCAGAGCATTGGTCTGGAGCCGTCTGTTAATCACCGCTCTCAATCCCTCTGCAGGATTGTTCCTTCCCGACCTGCAGCATCTCCTACCAGCAAGTAAGCTGTATTTTCCCACACCTGTCTCCCAGTTTCTCCCCTGTGCACAGGTGGATCTCCTGGCGGCGGATTCCTCCCGTCCTCGCCACCTCCTCTTCCTCGGCACCCACTCCTCATCGAGCGCGCAGCAGGGCGCTGTCTCCCAGGCAAGAGTTCCTTTGCCAACGCCAGCCAGCGTTACATCTGCAAGTAAGCAACATTCGGTACATTAACCCCGCATGGTGAAGGTGAACTCATATTCCTGTCTCTGCTCTGTCCATAGGGTTGCCTGGCTGCACGGTGTGCCATTCTGCCCCCGGCGCTCTTCGTTCACCCACAGACCATTCACATTCCGCATACACGCATCCATACATCTCTTGTTGTTGAATAAAGCCTTTGAATCTCACCTGAGCCTGCGTGCATGTTCTCTGGGCCAGTAATTATGTCAGTCATGTTTTAATGCTGTTAGTCTGTGATGACACTTTCTTAAAGATTGTTCTTTTTTACATCAACAAATTGTACCTGACTATAGCAACAAAGGTCAACACTGACTATGGGGACAATAAAAGCTTTCCTGAGTGATTTAATTAATTTCTCTATTGCTCTCCCAGATCTGCCCCATAGACCCTGCATCTGGACTGTTTATTTTTTAATGAATATTTTCTCCAAAATAAATTCCTGTTTGTTATATGTTGACTCACTTGATTTGAGGTTGATTTTCTTTTACATTCTACTCATCCACCTCCAAAAGTTGAATATTGTGGTGAATTTATTTTTAGAAATAACTTAAATCTAAAAAGTAATACTTTCATATTTTACAATAATCCCATATAAATTTAGCAATTTTAAGAATTTTTTTTGTTTGAAATTTTAATGAATATGTCTGAGCTATTTAATATTGATCTGAATGGTGATGTGCTAATCGTTGGAGATGCAGTACTGTTTTTACACAATATTATTTGAAAAAAGGTTATTATTCCACCATAAATTATTTCCAACTTCACTAAGGATTATTGATTACAACGTTATGTAGTTATCTAATATGTACAGTGTATTTTAGGTTCTTGTTTATCACTACGTTATAAAAAGGCTGAAAATACTTTTGTTTTGCAGAGGTGAGGTAAACCATTACTTTGTGAATCTGTCACACTGAATAAACAATTTTCATCTTTTACAGGTAACTGAAAAGGCACAAATGAATTCAGGCATCCAATGTTTCACAGCATTTATTTATATATTTTAAAACAATAAAAATAAAACACATTTACTGTGGCGGCACAACGGATGGTTATACTCTACCCAGGATCTTTGGGGAATGGGGGGAAAGAGGTGAGAGATGTAAATGAGGAGAAAAAAAGGAAGGGGGGGGGGGCGACAGTACACTACCGTTCAAAAGTTTGGGGTCACTTAGAAATTTCCTTATTTTTGAAAGAAAAGCGCTTTTTTCAATGAAGATAACTTTAAACTAATCAGAAATACACTCTATACATTGCTAATGTGGTAAATGACCATTCTAGCTGCAAATGTCTGGTTTTTGGTGCAATATCTAGATAGGTGTATAGAGGCCCATTTCCAGCAACTATCACTCCAGTGTTCTAATGGTACAATGTGTTTGCTCATTGCGTCAGAAGGCTAATAGATGATTAGAAAACCCTTGTGCAATCATGTTAGGTCTGCAATGCTGTAATTGCTGCAAATGGAGGATTCTTTGACGAAAGCAAAGTTTGAAGGAAAAAATTATTATTTCAAATACAAATCATTATTTCTAACCTTGTCAATGTCTTGACTATATTTTCTATTCATTTTACAACTCATGGTGGTAAATAAGTGTGACTTTTCATGGAAAACACAAAATAATTGTCTGGGTGACCCCAAACTTTTGAACGGTAGTGTAGGTCTCAGAGCA
This sequence comes from Pholidichthys leucotaenia, assembly GCA_020510985.1. Taxonomy (NCBI): domain Eukaryota; kingdom Metazoa; phylum Chordata; class Actinopteri; order Cichliformes; family Pholidichthyidae; genus Pholidichthys; species Pholidichthys leucotaenia. The sequence goes on along the minus strand of CM035841.1, from coordinate 295,738,553 downwards.
CCAGGGTTTAGAAAACCAAATTAAGATGCCCCTTCATACCTGGCAATGCCAGGCGTGAATGTATTATGTGAAGTGAAGATGCACCTCCACACCTCCAATGCCAGGTGTGGAAATATTGTGTGGTTTGATGCTCTTTTGCGTGTATGTTAATGTGTGTACTCCAGGTGCCAAAGAAAGGAGTGAAACTGTATAAAAGAAATCTACTTTGGCGCCCGAGTCAGTCTGTTCTGCATGATAGACAAAATAAAGTTGTGTGCTGCAGCTGCTTGTGTCTCACTTGCTTCATCCTCTACATTACAACCTAAAATGAACTGGAACTGACATAAATAACTGCTGGAGCTTAATAGCAACAGCCGTTTATTGTTTTTGTTTAAGCATGTGTAGCTAAAACGGATGAACTTAAACAGACCATAAAAGTGTGATTCAGCGTATTTACAAAAACCACAGAACAGCTAACAGCAGTCAAAGTCCTTACAATCTGATCTTAAGTGTTGTCATAATTATATTGTCAAAACTAGAGAGCTATCCGGTTTGATCACAGCTGTGCTACATTAGCATAACTGTCAATAACACTATAGTTAGTTAGGCCCATCACTCCCCCTGGAGCATAGGCCGCCAACAACAGTCTGCCAGAGTGCTCTGTCCTGGGCTGCTCTCTCCAGCTGTCTCCAGGTCTTTCCCATCTTCTTGATGTCAGCATTGAGGTCTCGTCGCCAGGTGTTTCTTGGCCTTCCTCTCTTCCGCTTCCCTTGGGGGTTCCGCTTGAGTGCTTGCCTTGTGGTGTTACTGGCTGGCTTCCTCAGGGTGTGCCCAATTCATCTCCATCTTCTACGCCGGATCTCGTCCTTGGCTGGCAGCTGGTTGGTACGCTGCCACAGGTCTACGCTGCTGATGGTATCGGGCCAGCGTATCTGGAGGATCCTTCTCAGGCAGTTGTCAATGAATGTTTACACTTTCCTGATGGTGGTCTTCATTATCCTCCATGTCTCTGCTCCATACAGTAGGACTGACTTGACGTTAGAGTTGAACAGCCGGATCTTTGTGCGTGTTGACACCACCTTGGGGCTCCAGATGTTCCTCAGCTGCAAGTATGCTACCCGTGCCTTGACAATTCTTGCTCTGACGTCTGCGTCTGTGCCGCCCTGCTTGTCAATGACGCTGCCCAGGTAAGTGAAGGCCTCTACCTCTTCCAGCTCACTCCCATGCAGTGTAACTGGGTCCTCATTTGCTGTGTTGATCTTGAGGATCTTGGTCTTGCCCTCGTGGATCTTGAGGCCAACTTGTGCTGAGGTGGTTGCCAACTCTGTTGTCTTGTCCTGCATCTGCTGGTGGCTGTGGGAGAGTAGGGCCAGGTCTTCTGCAAAGTCCAGATCATCTAACTGGTCAAACAGTGTCCATTGGATTCCATTTCTTCTGTCTGCTGTTGACGTCTTCACGGTCCAGTCGATCGCCAGGAGGAAGAGGAAAGGTGACAGGAGGCAGCCTTGTCTGACTCCGGTCTTCACCCTGAAGCTGTCTGCTGGCTGTCTTTCATGGACTACTCAACAGGTCATTCCTTCATAGGAGTTCTTGATCAAGTTGACCAGTTTGGTTGGCACTCCGTAGTAGCGAAGCAGCTTCCAGAGGGTTTTGCGGTCCACGCTGTCGAAAGCCTTCTTGTAGTCAATGAAGTTGATGTACAGCGAGGAGTTCCACTCTAAAGACTGCTTGACGATGATGCGCAAGGTAGCGATCTGGTCAATGCATGATCTGTTCTGGCGGAAGCCGGCCTGCTGGTCTCGGAGGAGGGCGTCGACGGCACCTTTCATTCTCTCAAGTAGGATCCTGTTGAAGACCTTCCCTGGTACTGACAGCAGCGTTATTCCTCTGTAGTTGTTGCAGTTACTGAGGTCTCCTTTCTTGGGTAGCTTGATGAGGTAGCCCTCCTTCCAGTCTGATAACACTATACCATATAGTTATTTAAAAATGTTTACCAGAGATGCACATCAGAGAGGATTATGTTGAATTCACGATTCTATACCACAAGAGTCCTCGCTTGGCATGATGTCTGGCTCATGCTGGGGGCGACTGTGGCGCAGGTGTAGTGTGACCAACTACTGGTCGGAGGGTCATGGGTTTGATTCCCGCTCTGTCTACAGTCTGTATATCGAAGTGTCCTTGAGTAAGACACTGAACCCCCAGTTGCTCCTGGTGGCCAGGCTAGCGCCAGTGTGTGTATGGCAGCTCTGCCGCCATCAGTGTGTGAATGAGTGCGTGAATGAGTGGATAGCAGAATCTGTAAAGCGCTTTGGTCATCCAGAGATGAGAAAAAGCACTATTTAAGTGAACACCATTTACCATAATAATCAAAGGTATGAGATGTTAGCAGTCTGCAGTATATTGATGTTAGCCTCCAAGAAGTGCTGGTTATCTCTGTACTTGGCAACCGGTACAAGATTATAGTGAGTCAACAGTGCGTGTGGCACCTACTGGCCAGGAGGTCAGAATCCTTTCTATTCCACCTTTAATAAATAAAGGCTAAAACGTTTGCATTTCATCAGTATTTGTGGTTAGCTAAAACTGCTTTATTTACATGTGTATGGATAGTTTGGAGAGCATGCAGCTGTGTAAATGGTGATAGATTGTGTTCTGTATTTTGCAGTTTTCACTCATCCTTTGCATGAAGCTGAAAGGAGCTAAAGTAAACAGCTAATAGAAGCTTACTACGACTTGGTTATTTTTTCATGTGAGGAAGAGTTTAGCTGGTTGGATAACTACAGCTCCCACGCTGTAGTGACGACAACATGGTCGTGCATCAATGTAAAATGGATGAATAAAAGAGTGATAAGTTTACAACAGTAAGTGGACACAGTTCACAGTGGCCAGTTGGCTGACACATGCTCATGCTAAAGCAGAGGCAGCTAAGACGAGAGCAGCATATGCAGCCTTAGCATCTAAAGCTAAAGTTGAAAGAGCGGCACAGGAAACTAAACTACAAAAGGAAAAAGCTGACATGGAAGCTCAGTATCTGCTAGAAAGAGCACTCAAAGATGCTGAGTTGGAAGAATTGGCTAGCCGGAGAGAAGCAGCGGCTGCTGAAGCTGAAGCAGCTGTGTTGGAATCAGCAGAGGCAAAAGAAAATTGGACTGTATTGGACAAAACAGGCCCATCAGAGGGAAAATGGAAAGAACAAGTGAGTATGTATATTCTCACTTCTACCCACAAGAAGATAAAAGTCACGTAGCTAATGCAGTGGGAACAAACATTAAAGCTGAAGCCTCGTTACATCATCTCACTGCAAATGACCTTTTTCCATTAAGCCAAACAATCCTTTCACCAGACCACAACAACTTGTTTCCCCTAAAGAGACACAACATGCTAACCATACTAGCAACGCTATGTCAGGAAGAAATTATTGTAATGAAAATTATGTTCCCTCAGAAGCTAAAATGGGGAATCAGGCTCCACCAGGAGAAGGCATACATCAGGGAGACTCAAAAATATTTTCAGCTCACCTGAACAGCTCAGCACTGCCTTTTTGTCTTCAGTATTTATCAGTAGCTGACAATGGAGCGCCTTCAACTGAACAGTTTGCCCAGTACTTGGATCAACGTGACCTGGTGAGCTCAAGTTTGTATTAGTTTGACGATAGACCTGAGAACTATCACACTTGACAGTTTTCATTCCACAATGCCACCCAAGGATTAGGCCTCACAGCTACTGAGGAATTGGACTTATTAACAAAATGGCTCGGCACAGAATCCAGCAACCATGTGAAGCGTTTCAGGTCAGTGCACATAACTAATCCAGCCTTAGCCCTCAGGAAGGTCTGGGAATGTCTCCAGGAATGTTTTTGCAGCACCTGAAATCACTGAGAGCTCTCTCTATAACAGACTTGACAGCTTCCCAAGAGTTCTAGCGAAGGAAAGTTAAGAGAACTAGAGTTAAAATAAAGTTCAGTAAAATTAAGAGAACTAGCTGATTTATTTATGGAACTGCAGGGTGCCAAGGAGGATGGATACCTTCAAGCCCTATCCTATCTGGATACTGCTTGGGGTATCGAGCCAGTAATATTCAAACTGCCCTATGGACTTCAAGACAAGTGGATGTCTACTGGTGCAAAGTACAAAGATGAACATGAAGGACAGTTTCTACCATTTTAGTTCTTTGTCAAGATCTTATGCTATGAGGCAAGGAAGAGGAATGATCCAAATTTCACCTTTCCAAGCATCAGTAACTCACCCCAAAAATCTGAAAAATCTTTCGTTAGAGGTACAAATGCTGCTGTTATAGTTCAAAAGACATATTTCTCCACAACCAATCCAAGCAAGACCGGCCATGAGAAAGACAACAACGATCCAAAGAAAAGCTGTCCGATTCATCAAAAACCACACCCCCTAAAGAGATGCAAGGCCTTCAGAGCTAAAGCTTTGGATGACAGGAAAATCTTTCTCAAAGAAAGGGGAATCTGTTTTAAATGTTGTGGTTCAACTTCTCATCTTGCAAAGGATTGTGCAATGGAAGTAAAGTATGTAGAGTCTGAAAGTACTTATCATGACTCTGCTATGCATCCCTGCCCTGCACCTCAAGCCAAGGTTCCTTTAACCACACCATACAATGGCGGGGAGGGAGAAATCAACAACCCCAAAGCTGTCATCAACTAGAGCTGCACCGAAGTCTGTAGCCTACAACACATTAGTAGGTCATGTTCTAAGATCTGTCTCATCAGATCTTAGATGATCTGGATGATCTCTCGGCGCCACACCAGTCGGCTGCCTTTTGCAACAGCGGCTCGATTCCGAGTTTTTTTTTCCCTTCCTCTCTCTTTTGATCACTTTTTTTTTCACCCCACTTATATCACGGACACACAGATTGTCCCAAATGTCTCCTGAGCCGGTGGACGGAGCCACTGTTTATAGCAGGATTCGATACAACAGGGAAGAGCTGCTAGCATTTAACCGCCACCCGGTCCCACTGGAAAAACTCGACATACCGAGAGAACTGAGGCGAAAACGCCGCGGCTGCCGGGCTGGAGTAAGGCGGAGGACAAAAAATATAAGGTACAGACCCCCCCTTCCATCTGTTGTCATGGGAAATGTACGGTCGATACTGGGAAAGTTAGATGAGCTAGCGGCTATCTCCCGTTATGATAGCACTTACCGGGAGTGCTCTCTCCTTTTGTTTACTGAGACGTGGCTAACTGAACTAGCAGCAGATGCTAACATTGAGCTGGAGGGTTTTCACATGATACGAGCTGACCGAACACCAGAGAGTGGCAAAACTAGGGGCGGTGGAGTGATAATGTATGTTAACAACAACTGGTGTAGACCGGGACATATCACTGTTAAACAACGACACTGCAGCAAAGACATTGAGTTGCTAGCTGTTAGCATGAGGCCTACATATCTCCCGAGAGAACACTCACACGTGATCTGCATTGTTGTTTATGCAAATCCGACGGCGAACGCTGGGACAGCGCGTGACGTCATCCATTCAGTAACCAGCAGGCTGCAGACAGAACACCCAGATGCTCTTCTCCTCATCTCAGGCGATTTCAACCACGTTTCACTGTCTCCCATTCTGCCCACTTTCACCCAGTATGTCACATGCCACACTAGAGACAATAAAACACTGGATTTGTTCTACGCAAACACTAAGGAGGCGTACACCTCATCACAACTCCCCCCACTTGGGAGATCGGATCACAACTTGGTTCATCTCCGACCGGTGTACAAACCCCTAGTGCACAGACAACCTCCGGCCATGCACACTGTGGAGTTATGGTCTGAGGAGACAATGGACACTCTAAAGGACTGTTTTGAAGCCACTGCCTGGAAGCAGCTCTGCGATCCACATGGTGAGGACATCGATGGCCTCATTCACACCTTCACGGGCTACCTCAGCTTCTGTGTGGACAAATCCGTTCCCACCAAGACCATACGGCGTCACTCAAACAACAAACCCTGGATCAACCCTGAGATAAAAACACTTCTGAGAGAGAAGAAGAGGATCTTCAGGTCGGGGAACAGGGAGATGCTGAAGTCCGTACAGAGGGAGCTGAGGAGAAAGATCAGAGAAGGCAAGGACAGCTTCAGGAAGAAGATGGAGGACAAGCTGCAACAGAGCGACATCAGCGGGGTCTGGAGAAACCTCAAAACCATCTCGGGGCTCCAGAATACCTCCCCCCAGGCCACGGGGGGCAGGGAGTGGGCGAACAACCTGAATCTGTTTTTCAATAGATTTGACCAACCGCCCTCCCCCCTGTCTGCACAACAACCACTGCTGCCTCTAAGAAATCAAGTCCTGCTACCCACTCCCCACTCCACCGACACCCCCCCCACTCCCAACACACAGCCCCCCATCCTGACCCTGACCAAGACCCAGGTGAGGACGGAGCTGAGGAAGATCAAGGCGAGGAAGGCGTCGGGACCGGACGGCATCAGCGCAAAGCTCTTCAAGTCCTGTGCAGACCAGCTGTGTGGGATTGTGACGTATATCTTCAACATGAGCCTGAAACTGGGGAGGGTACCACAGCTGTGGAAAACATCTTGTGTGGTACCTGTACCAAAAACTTCCCACCCCAAAGACCTGAACAGCTTCAGACCGGTGGCCTTGACATCCCACTTGATGAAGACCCTGGAGAGACTGCTCCTTGCTCATCTCCGCCCCCTGGTGGAACCAGCGATGGATCCACTCCAGTTCGCCTACCAGCATGGCATTGGGGTGGAGGATGCGGTGATCTTCCTCCTTCACCGTTCTCTGTCCCACCTGGAGAAGCCCGGGAATATGGTGAGGATCATGTTCTTTGACTTCTCCAGTGCTTTCAACACCATCCAACCGATGATCCTGAAGGACAAGCTGCTGCGCGCAGGGGTGGACCAGCACCTGTCATCATGGATCCTGGACTACCTCACGAACCGGCCTCAGTTTGTGAGAACCCGGGACTGTGTTTCCGACACGATCATCAGTAGCACGGGGCCCCCCCCAGGGAACGGTGCTGGCTCCCTTCCTGTTCACTCTTTATACTGCGGACTTCTCACACAACACAACACATTGCCATCTACAGAAGTTCTCTGATGACTCTGCGATCGTTGGTCTCATCTCCAGCGGAGATGAAGCTGAGTACAGAGGGCTTATCCAGGACTTTGTGGACTGGTGCCATCGGAACTGCCTCCAGATCAACGCGAGGAAAACTAAGGAGCTGGTGGTGGACTGCCGCAGGCATGGGCAGCCCCTCACAGCACCAGTAAATATACAGGGAACAGACATCGAGATGGTGACATCCTACAAGTACCTGGGTATTCATCTGAACAATAAACTAGACTGGTCACACAATACTGACGCACTCTACAAGAAGGGACAGCGCAGGCTGTTCCTGCTGAGGAGACTCAGGTCTTTTGGTGTACAAGGGGCGCTGCTGAAGTCATTCTATGACACGGTGGTGGCATCAGCCATCACTTTTGGAGTGGTCTGCTGGGGCAGTGGCATTACTGCAGCCGATAGGAAGAGACTGAACAAACTGATTAAGAAAGCTAGCTCTGTCCTGGGGCAACGCCTTGATCCGATGGAGGAGATAGGAGAGAGAAGGACGGTGGCTAAACTGTCATCTCTGCTGGAGTCCGAGTTCCACCCTATGCAGGACATACTGGATGCACTGAGGAGCTCATTTAGCAGCAGACTACATCATCCCAGGTGCACAACCGAGAGGTTTCGTAGGTCCTTCCTACCAACGGCTGTCAGACTGTACAACCTAAGCAGGGCTGCTCGCAGAGATAGCAAAAAGACGTAACAAACTAATAGTTTTTTTTGAATGCAAAAGATGCAATAGACTTACACAATGGTCCTCTCCGGCATACAACTAGGAACATACCGGTCGCTATGGAGGGTGAGAATATGTATGGGCACATAATCATACCATGTAGGATAACTAAATAGACGGTTATGCTGTTTCATCCCACCTAGCAACAATGCTCTGCACTGTGTGTGTTTATATATTTACATATTTATTCCATCTAGCTACAATGCTCTGCACTGGGTGTGTTTATATTTATATATCTATATATTTATTCCATCTAGCTACAATGCTCAGCACTGGGTGTGTTTACATTTATATATCTATATATTTATTCCATCTAGCTACAATGCTCCGCACTGTGTTTTTATATATCTACATATTATTCCATCTAGCTACATTGCTCCGCACTGTGTGTGTTTATATACTTGCATATTTATTCCACCTAGCTGCAATGCTCCGTACTGTGGGTGTTTATATATTTACATATTTATTCCATCTAGCTACAATGCTCTGCACTGTGTGTTCATATATTCATATATTTATTCCATCCAGCTACAATGCTCTGCACTGTGTGTCTGTGTGTGTGTGTGTGTGTATATACGTATATATTTTATAGTAATATGTACATATGTATATTAGCTGCTCTTGCTTGCTTGTTTTTGTTTTTTTTTTCTTGCCTTCTGATTGTTGCTCTGAGTGTTGCTATCCCTGTGCTGTTGCAATCCTGGAATTTCCCCGTTGTGGGACTAATAAAGGCTTATCTTATCTTATCTTATCTTATCAAAGTGTATCCTGCAGATCAAGCGGATAAAGCTATCAGAGCCTACATCCTCTTAGATGACCAAAGGAACCATTCTCTTGCGAGGGTCAAGCTTCTTCAAGCTGTTCAGTGTGGAATGTGAACCATACTCCTACCATCTGAGAACATGTTCAGGTACAATTGAAACAGCTGGTTGAAGAGCCAAAGACGTCATGGTGGAGTCACTTAATGGAAAGGTAATAATCCCACTGCCACCACTTCTGGGGTGTGATGATATACTCAACAGACGGCCTGAAATTCTGACATCTAATACAGCTTTACACCACCCTCATCTTGCTAAAGTAGCAGAACACATTCCAGAGTTGGACCCTACAGCTGAAATCCTCTTACTGCTCAGTAGGGATGTCATCAGAGCACATAAAGTAAGGGAACAAATAAACGACCCCCATAATGCACCCTTCACCCAATGCCTAGACCTAGGCTGTGTACTCATTGGAGAAGTCTGCTTAGGGAATGAACACAAGCCTATCGTCAATGCTTTCAAAACAACTTTGTTGGATAATGGTAGACCTTTACTGCTCCAACCTTGTGCAAGCTTTTTTCACATAAAGGAGAGAATTCCCCATGGTGGACAGCTTCAAAATAAGGTCTCAGGATCTCACAGAGCTGCAGAGGACCTGCTGGGATGAAATATGTTTAATCGCATGGAACACAACAATAAGCTGGCATCTTCAATTGAAGACGAAATGTTCCTAGCCTTAATGAACAAAGACGTCTACAGGAATGAGGAACAAAATTGGGTTGCCCCACTTCCATTCTGACAACCGGGGAGGTGCCTATCTTACAATAGAGAATGAGAAGAGAAATGGTTTACATCACTTCAACAAATTCTGAAGATGAGACCAGACATGCAAAAACAATATTTGGACTTTATGGGAAGAATATTTGAGAACTACCATGCTGAGGAAGCACCGCCACCAGGAAAAATGAAGAATGCTGGTACTTGCCAACCTTTGGTTTACTTCACCCACAGAAACCAGGCTAAATTAGAATAGTGTTTGACTCAAGTACCCAACACTCAAGTGTTTCGCTCATTGGTGTACTTTTAACTGGTCCAGATCTCAACAACTCTCTCCTCGGGGTTCTGTTGTGGTTCTGCAAGGACAAGGTTGCAATCTTGGTGGATATTCAGCAAATGTTTTATTACTTCCAAGTGAGAGAGGACCACAGGAATTACCTGAGATTCCTCTAGTACAAGGATAATGACGTTTCAAAGGAAATTATTGACTACAGGATGAAGGTGCATGTCTTCGAGAACAGCCCATCTCCGGCAGTGGCCATCTACTGTATTAGGAGAGCTATCAGAGAGGTTGCACAAGAAGCTGACACAGTCTACTTTGTAGAAAGGAACTCCTACGTTGATGATGGTCTGCATTCCCTGCCAACAGACACTGAAGCCACTGACTTGCCATCTGAACGTCTCAAGACCTGCCCTCCCTTTACATACGTGGGGTTAGATATCTTTGGACCCCGGTCCATAACCACCAGACGTACAAGAGGAGGAGTAGCTGAGAGCAAGTGGTGGGGTATAATCTCTCTTCTGCATCAACGCCATACGTCGGATCTTTGCAATAACAGGGCCTGCCACACAACTGAGGTCAGACTGTGGCACCAATTTCATAGGAGCCTGCAAAGAACTCAGAAGGAGTAAAGGCCAGTCAGAAACCCCCATACAGAAGTACCTGAACCAACAAGGATGTAGCTCAGAATTCAATGCCCCGCACACATCACACATGGGTGGTTCACGGGAACGACTGATTGGGATGGCAAGAAGAATACTAGATGCGGTTCTCCTTCAACAGCACACCCATTTGACTCATGATGTCTTGTGTACATTAATGGCTGAAGTGACAGTAATCATGAATGGAAGACCATTAATTCCAATCTCAAATGATCCCCAAGATCCATTCATTCTGGCACCTTCAATGCTTCTAACACAAAAGGATGGACTCCTACCTCCACCAGGAGATTTTACAGACAAGGATCTCTTTGTCAATCAGTGGAGACAAGTTCAAGCTCTAGCCAATAAATTCTGGAGCCCACAACCCCGCAAGAAATGGACCAGGTCCATTCCAAACCTGCAAGAAGGGGATGTAGTCATTCTCAAGGACAGTCAAGCTGCTCGTAACCACTGGCCACTGGCCGCAATCACCAAGACCTTTCCTGGGGAAGATAAGAGGGTGAGAATGGTGGAATTGAGAACCACAACTCAAGGGTATTCAAGGACTCTTCTCAGACCAGTGACGGAAGTCATCTTACTTCTAACTAAAGACTGAAGTTTGAAACCTTCCCTCAGTTCATAGGTTCATAACTAGGGTGACCTCACTAAGGTCAGGTAGGGAGTGTGCTGCCCTTCAGGTATAGTGTTAGTCCTTTATTTTGAAACAATTTTTATTTTGACATTTGTTGACATGCTTAGGTCATATCCTGGCAGCCATCTTGAAGAAAACGTTTGTTGAATGTCACTACCTGCTGCTTAACTCTCCACACCAGAGATGCAATGTCGTAAGTCAAAAACACAAGTAATTTCAATGTGAAGTTAATAAGTTAAGGCTAAAAACATTTGGATTTCATAAGTATTTTTGGTTAGCTAAAACTACTTTATTTACATGTGTATGGATAGTTTGGAGAACATGTGGCTGTGTAAATGGTGATAGATTGTGTTCTGTATTTTGCAGTTTTCACTCTGGTTCACTCAGGTAAGCCTTTTCCACCAAGATGGTTCCAGTGCTTAATTGGAGCCAGAGCCCAACTTGGCACCAGTTCTTTGGTTTTTGACTGGCTAAGTACTAGTCTCAGGCTCTCAAAAGTGGTGCTAACCTGGTACCAACTCCTACCTGGGCCAGAGCTGAGAACCAGTTGATGTTGTTAACGTCTACTGCCGTGGGTGTGGTTGACTGACCAGCTTCAAAACATTACTGACCACCATGTTGCATTCCAAACAGCAATGGATTCCAAAACCAAACAGATTTGGAGCGAAGAGGAGACACATTTCCTGGCTCTGTCCTTGGCTCTATGGACATGAGCAGAAGTACAAGATTAGCTGGAGGGGGCCACTCGGGTAAAGCCCATTTTGATCTGATGAACTGTTCAGTGAGTGGCAAGATGGCACCTGTGACTGGTAGGGCCTCTGCTGCTCTTTCGCTGCTGGCATTTTTATTCCTACTATGTCTATCTGAAGCCATTTCAACATACCCTTCTGAGCTACATTATGATCGTACAATGCTGATGCAAATTAAGGCATCTGTGGAACAACACAGTGTGAAGTGGGGCCAATGCTTCTTTGCTCCACCATTTGTTTGTGCTGACCTGTCACTTGGAAATCTACTGCTGCTGCCTCCACTGCGTAGAAGGCCATAGAGGCATGGATCCCGAGCCATTGTCCAGGTGAGGCTGAGGTGCACCAGCCGCCTAAATCAAGAGGGATACACGAGTTGTTTGTGTCCCATCCACGTGCAAACACCTGAGGAGGACTACAACCCCACCCTACCGCTCCTTTATGACCTGTTCTACCGTCGCCTTCGCTCCCAGAGAATTTCTACTCCATGATATCGCTGTTTGACAGCTGTCAACATTCAGTCAGCTGGGCGTGACGCTGTGCTGCCGTCACGGATTAAGATGGCTCTGCTGAACACTCGCTCCATCTCAAACAAATCGTTTGTCCTGAACGATTTGATTGGGAAAGAAAACCTGGATTTTCTATTTCTGACTGAAATGTGGCAACTACAGGATGAATTTGCTCACCTGAAGGAGATCTACCCTACAGACTGCACCTTCATTGTGACCCCTCGTCTGAGTGGATGCAGAGGTGGCCTGGCCGTCATTTTCCACAACCACTTCAAATGTCGGTCTGTGAACTCTGAGTGTTTCTCGTCATTTGAACTTCAAATATCGAAGAAAAGTGCCTCAAGTCCTTTTATTGTGTTTTAGTCTACTGCCCGCCTGGCCCAGCTGGTGTGTTTTTATCAGAATTGTCAGACTTTTTATCTTCAGAATCAGAATCAGAATCAGAATGAGATTTATTGCTATTGTTCATGTAGTACACAAACTAGGAATTTGTCTCGGTGCAATGCTGCAACATTAAACATGGAGTAACACTAAAGATAAAAAACTATGCATGCAATAAAAGGTAGAATAAGAATAAGTAATACTACTCTATGCAATTTTTAAATATATTAACAAGTAGCAGATATTGTGGAGTTCCACATAGTGCAGTCGGTAGTGCAAAAAGAAAAGTGATAATTGTCATGAGTTCAGTTGAGCTGCTGTACATAGTGCACGAGAGTCTAATAGGTCACTTAGTGTTCAGCAGTCTGATGGCAGAGGGGAAGAAGCTGTTCATGTAGCGGGAGGTTTTAGTCTGAATGGACTGAAGTCTTCTGCCTGTGAGGAGGGGGGCAAACAGAGCGTGTCCAAGGTGTGAAGGGTCGGCTATGATCCGACCTGCACGCCTCTGGGTCCTGGAAATGTACAGGTCCTGGAGGGATGGGAGCTTGCAGCCGATCACCTTCTCAGCAGTGTGCACAACGCGCTGCAGTCTTAGTCTGTCCCTGGCGGTGGCTCCTGCGTACCACACGGTGATGGAGGTGGTGAGGATGGACTCGATGATGGCCGTGTAGAACTGCACCAACATCTTGGTGGGCAGCTTGAGCTTCCTCAGCTGCCGCAGGAAGAACATCTTCTGCTGGGCCTTTTTGATGAGGGAGCTGATGGTCGGCTCCCACTTGAGGTCCCGGTTGATGGTGGTGCCCAGGAAGCGGAAGGAATCCGCAGTGGTGATGGGAGAGTCTGTGAGGGTAAGGGGGGGCAGAGGGGCTGTGACTTTTCTGAAGTTCACGATCATCTCCACTGTCTTCAGAGCGTTCAGCTGCAGGTTGTTGTGGCTGCACCAGGACGCCAGCCGGGCCACCTCTCTCCTGTAGATGGACTCGTCGCTGTTGGAGATGAGCCCGATGAGGGTGGTGTCATCCGCAAACTTGATCAGCTTGACAGACTGGTGGCTGGAGGTGCAGGAGTTGGTGTACAGGGAGAAGAGCAGGGGGGGAAAGTACACAGCCCTGGGGTGATCTGGTGCTGATGTTTACAGAGTCGTTCCATTATTAAACTAGAAAGAGTTTTAATTTTAGGTGATTTTAATATACATGTAAATGACATGCCTTCCTAATGCTGCTGCAGACTTTTTAACTATTACAGAGGCTCACAATTTAAGGCAGCACGTCTCTGGCTCTACACATATAAAGGGGTGCTCCTTGGACCTTGTCTTTTCACTGGGACTGAGTTTGGACAATGTTAAAGTGGAGGATATTTGTGTCAGTGATCATTGCTGTGTTTTCTTTGAGCTGTCAGTTAATGTGGAACAGCAGGAATGTGAAACATTAAAACAGAGGCACATTATTAACCAGCAGGCTGTGGATAGATTTATTTTAGCTTTTGACACTCATCTTGTTGCAGAATGTGAGGATGTAAATTCTATGGTGGATTGCTTTAACCAACAGTGCCAATTGGTACTTGATAAAGTGGCTCCTATTAAATGTAGCTATGCTTCTCCTAAGAAACCACGCCCTTAGTTAAATGAAGAGATCTGTATTCATAGGAGAAGTTGTCGGAAGGCGGAACGTTTGTGGAAGGCCACCAAGCTTGAGGTGCACAGAGTCCAACTCAAAGACCTCATAACCTCACTAAAAGATATGATGAAGGATTCGAGAACAAACTACTTTGCTCAGCTTATATCCTTAAACAAGGGAAATCCCAAGTTTTTGTTTGACACCAATAATTCCATTGTCATTCATTTCCAAGGCCACAAGCATGGTCTGTCACTGGACTGCCACGGTCGGCAACTGGTCAGAAATTGCTTTTTTCATCTGAGGAATATAGCAAAATTTAGACCTATGGTCTCAACACCTGAACTGGAAATGATCATTCATGTTTTTACCTCGTCTCGCTTAGATTATTGTAATGCCCTTTTTTAATAAAACTGCTGTTGTCCGCCTTCAGACAGTGCAAAATGCAGCAGCTTGGCTTTTAACCCGGACGAAGAAAAGGGAACACATTTCCCCAGCTTTATCGTCCCTTCATAGTTACGCTGATTGGCTGATTTCTCATGAACTGACACAACGCAACATTGCAAAATCCTGGAGGGACTGGCTAACGTTCAATAAAGCTAACCTCAACACGTGAACGTGTCCACCCTTATTTCCAGACATAACACTGTTGTCATGCCATGAATGCTTGTTATTTAACTTAACACATACAGACTGTAAAGGAGCTGTGATGCCTGCTCTTCACTATGTCGGTAATTTATTTCATTTAAGACTTGATTATGCTTCAGCTAATGTTGATCACAGAACCTAACTTAATGTATATTATTTAATATCATTAGTAGTATTTTCTGTTTACTTATGATGTTGTTTTCTTTACTTTGACATCTACTAACCTCCCTCTCTCCCGAGGTCACCACCTGGGTGTTTTCATGAAGCATGCACATGGAATGCAGCCAATTATCTCTGGTCTCAACTGGTTTATTGGACTTTACCACAGTAGACAGAGAGGAGGGGGGAGATGATTTGTTTTGGTTGTTGTTTAATTAGTTATGGAGTATTTCTCACTAAATAGTTTATTTCTTTTGAAGTTTGTTGATATCATTTATACCATGATTTATTATCATAGGATTGTGGGATATATTTTTGTAAATATATTATAAATAGATTTGTGCCTTCACCCATGGTTTTAGGGATCCTATAGTATATACACTACCGTTCAAAAGTTTGGGGTCACTTAGAAATTTCCTTATTTTTGAAAGAAAAGCGCTTTTTTCAATGAAGATAACTTTAAACTAATCAGAAATACACTCTATACATTGCTAATGTGGTAAATGACTATTCTAGCTGCAAATGTCTGGTTTTTGGTGCAATATCTAGATAGGTGTATAGAGGCCCATTTCCAGCAACTATCACTCCAGTGTTCTAATGGTACAATGTGTTTGCTCATTGCGTCAGAAGGCTAATAGATGATTAGAAAACCCTTGTGCAATCATGTTAGGTCTGCAATGCTGTAATTGCTGCAAATGGAGGATTCTTTGACGAAAGCAAAGTTTGAAGGAAAAAATTATTATTTCAAATACAAATCATTATTTCTAACCTTGTCAATGTCTTGACTATATTTTCTATTCATTTTACAACTCATGGTGGTAAATAAGTGTGACTTTTCATGGAAAACACAAAATAATTGTCTGGGTGACCCCAAACTTTTGAACGGTAGTGTATAGAGTGGGTGGAATGGTGTTCTGGTTCTGTGAGGGCTGGAGTTACTCCTGTGGCTGGTGGTACACATTTCAAGCTAAACTGTTTTCATCCTAGAGGAAGATGTTTGAGTGTCAAAAACCTTGCATTTGGTGGCACAACGGTGAAATGAGATGCTTCCATTTTGAGTGTGTACAGAGGCCACTTTGAAGAAGCTGGCATGGGACCTAAGCAACAGTCAACGTCAAGTAAGACTGTGAACTAGTGATGGCAGAAATGGAACGTTCGAGAGATCGAATCATTTGGAACAACTGATTCAGAAAAAGAATCAATCTTTCGGAACATTTGAAACATCTCCCCACAGCAACATCTGATGGCCAAATGTTATAATACTACACTCAAACAGTCAAGTGTTTTCATGTTTTTCTCTTAACGTTTCGTGTTTTGTTTGGGTTTATAGTATTATTTGTATGAATTAATTAGTATTTGAAGGGGGTGCTTGTGTACAAAATAGACATCACTCAGTATTTGTAGAAGGTGCTTGTGTACATTCAAGTATTTTTATTCAGAAAAACAATCTTTTCAACAGTGTTCGGACTTGGACGGTTTCTCCTCATGTTTAAAATCTCTCCTGCTTTTGAGAATATTCTCTTGCAAGGGACTGATGTGGCTGGAATGGAGAGATACAGTATGTCTTGGCCCGCTGGAACATTATTATTATTATTATTATTAGGTTGCCTATGAGGCGAACAACCACATCTCGGTCACTTTACAAAGCTAATACAGGGCAGGGGTCACCACTCCTCACTGCCCAGCTGGAACAGGTGAGGGAATATAGCGGCATGTTGTTTCCAGTAATCTTGAGGGTCATCTCGTCTGGGCAAGAATGGGGCTGAGAGATAGCGCTGAACCTCGATTGATAGATAAACAGACAGACAGACAAGTTACATAACAATAAATGAGAATCAAACACAATTACCACCTAATTCAATCATTCTGAGCATAGTGGATGTCTGGTGGTTGCCTACCTATGGCTTCTTTTAGTGATCAAATGCATAATTATATTTTTTTGTAAATAATAATAAAGGTGTGGGTCGAAGTGATCCCAGACAGCTGACCTGGGACGCTTTCTACGCCCATCCATTTCCAAATAGTGTAAATCCAAAAGCACGCTCAGTACAAGACACTCAGAGAGGCAAGACTTCACAAACAAACTGCACTTTTAAATGCTTTAGGCATGTGGGGTGATGAATCAGCAGTCAATCAGGCAAGGACACGAGAAATTAGTATTTTACATATAAAGTATATATATATAATACATATATTGTGCATAGAATAGGCATTTTCATATTGTGTAATGGTAGTATTTTATTTATTATTCCATTTTAGAAACGGGATAACAAAATCACGGCATATTCACTTGTGTTTCACTGATATAAAACAACTGTGACGTTTCAAAACAGTCAGTGACATAATGGAATGCGGCATGGAACAGTCACGTGACATCCTCTTTCTGATACAGACCTCGGAACAATGGTTTGATTCAGAAGTTCCACCTAGGTTTCGGTACGTACTAAAACACTGTTTCGACTTTGCCGTCACTACTGTGGACATTAATGAAGAAGGTCCAGAAGAAGGAGCAACTGGTGGGGTGCCATTAACTGTGCACCCAAAAGAGGAATTAAAGGTGCCAGAAGATTTAAGCATGCTGTCCATTATGTTGCAACAGTGCCTTCAGTTTCAAAAATAGCTGAGTGAAAAATGGGACCATGACGCTGTTAAGCAAGACAGAAAATGAAATCAGATTCAAGTTCAAGTTAATAACTTTAGGGATGAGGCGGAACAGTGGCAGAGAAGTGAGCTGCAGCCCCAGAGGGTAAGCCCCCCACCACATCCTGCGTCCCCTGGTCTTCTTCCTGGTGACCATAATGTTTTAAGTCAAAGTTGGACTCATGCTACCGTGCCAAAGCTGGAAAATGGTGATGACACGGAGCAGTACTTGTCCACTTTTGAATGACTGGCAGTTGCTTACCAGTGGCCAGAGAATGAGTGGGCAGTGAGGCTGGTACCACATCTCACTGGGTGAGTTCGTACAGCATATGTCGCCAATGCAGCAGAGGACACTGGTGATTACAAGAATATAAAAGATGTCATTCTTGTTAAATGTGAAATTAATGAAGAGGTATTTAGACAAAGATTTCGGGAACCAGATATTCAACCTAATGAGACACCAAGAAAGTTTTACAACCGGCTTAAAGACCTGTACCAGAAGTGGATAAAACCTGAGAAGAAAACAAAGGAACAGGTTGGGGAAGTCCTTATTTTGGAGCAGTTTTACCAGTCTCTGTCCCCTAAATCTCCCCTGAGTATGGGTCAAGGAATGTGGCCCAGAATTTGCACAAGAAGCAGCACAATTAGTGGAGATGTTCTTGGCAGCAAGATGGGGAGCTAAAAACTACCGCCATGAAGTGCAGCAGAAGTCAACACCTTCACGGGGTAAGCCAATGGGAACTGCGGATGGCGGTGGTGGTTCAGAAATAGGATTACCTAAATCTACAGCTTAAAATAAAGCACCCCCTAAACCAAGGTCTACAATAAAGCCTGTTTGTTACTTCTGTGGACAAGAGGGAAGAATTAAGCCAGAATGTCCAGCTAGGAAAGCAAAAACCATCTACTTATGTACAGTGCCAAGACCAGAATTCAGTAATCAGTGTGTGGGCAAGCAACAGACTGTAAATGTTAAGGTTAATGCAAGGCCTGCACAAGCTCTTTTGAATACAGGTAGTGTTCAGACTCTGGTCTGGTCAACATCATTGCTAACAGACAATTGTAGCAAAGGAGAGCCACTGGTAGACATTTCATGTGTTCATGGAGATCATCAGCTTTATCCAACAACAGCAGTCTGTATTGAGATTGCAGGCCAGACTTTTTTGCTGTCAGTGGGTGTTGTGGATAATCTAGTTCACCGGGTTATTTTGGGTCAGGATATTCCAATTTTACAGAAGCTAATGTAGTCTGCTAAGCCAGTAAATGTTGTTACCAGGTCTCAAAAGCAATTGCAGGAGGTACTGCTGAGAGATCAGGCTGAAAAAGATCTGGAGAAGCCAGAGAATGAGGTTTAGGCTGCGTGTCCACCAAACGCATTTTTTCCGCTCTGGGTGGCGATTTTCCATTCATTCTCTATGTAGTCCAGCGTTTACAGTGCTGAGCGCCCTCGGTGCAGAAAAGTTCTCGGCGGTGACCGTTTTTTGTTGTGGTGCTCAGACCTGAAAAAAGTTCAACTTTTCAGAGACTACAGCTGAGCTCGTCAGTGTCAGACCAAGCAGCCAATCAGACCTGCTGCATGGGCAGGACATAGGACTCTGGTACTAATCTGTACTCAGACTCCTGCTTTCCGTGTCATCATATTTTACATCCAGAGCTGCTAGAAAACGTTTCCTGTCCATTGTTATTTAGAGACTGCTATTAAAAAATCAGTAGAAAATCTGACAATCCACCTTATTCCTGGGGGTGCCGCTGTAGGAACGATTATGGGCAGAGCTTCCGGTTTCGGCTGACCTAGTGTTAAATCAGTAAGAGTGGAGCAGCAGGGGCATTTAAAATAGCGTATTTAAAAGTTTTTCAAATTCATTTTAATGTATAGTCCACATAAGTGTTTTGCACTCAAGTGGCAGCTAATTCCAGCTCTTCTAGTTTTTGTATTTTTTGAATGTTTTTACGTAGTTCTGGTACTTGCTGGTGTTCGTGACTGTGCCAATAGACTGGATAAATGGAGGCTTCTCACCACACGGTGACAGACGACATCCAAGCATGGTGTTGTGGCGTACGTCTGCTCTAAGGTAAATTTGATTATGTCCAACATATTTTAACAAAATGCAGCCAACTTTATTGTGGTGGAGAGATGTGCTGGTTGGAATGCCCACCGCGTCATTATGAGTACAGGCAACGAGAAGTCACTGGATGTCACTGGAGACATCATGATGGCAGCAGATTCTAGTCAGTACTCGGTCCTGGTGTTGTTGGATCTCACCGCTGCTTTTGACACGGTGGACCATAATATATTGATAAATAGGATGAAGGACACGTTTAGTATTTCAGGATTAGTTCTGAAATGGTTCTCATCTTATTTAACTGACAGAGGGTTTTGTGTTTTATTTAATGAGAAGATGTCAGAGGTTAAAGGACTTTCCTGTGGGGTTCCTCAAGGCTCAGTTCTGGGCCCTACTCTGTTTTTATTGTATTTAACCCCACTTGGCCAGATTATTAGTCAGTTTAAGGGTGTTTCTTACCATTTTTACGCAGATGACATTCAGCTTTACTGCTCTTTTAAAGAAAATGAGCTGAACATTTTATCAAACTTAATCTCTTGCCTGTCTGCCATTAACAAGTGGTTAAACAATAGCTTCCTACAATTAAATCTTGATAAGATAGAAACACTAATCATCGCTCCAGACAGTAAAATTCCTCTGATAAAGCAACGCTTAGGTCACCTAGGCTCTTCTGTCCAGCCCAGCCTGCGTAACCTGGGTGTTGTTTTTGACAATGCTATGTCACTGGGCTGCCATGGTCGGCAACTAGTCAGAAATTGCTTTTTTCATCTGAGGAATATAGCAGAATTTAGACCTATGGTCTCAACACCTGAACTGGAAATGATCATTCATGTTTTTATCTCGTCTCGCTTAGATTATTGTAATGCCCTTTTTTATGTGTTTTAATAAAACTGCTGTTGCCCGTCTTCAGACAGTGCAAAATGCAGCAGCTTGGCTTTTAACCCGGACGAAGAAAAGGGAACACATTTCCCCAGCTTTATCATCCCTTCATTGGTTGCCAGTTGCTTTTAGATTTCATTTTCAGTCGCAGCAGATGACTGCCCCTCCCTGAGCCTGGTTCTGCTGGAGGTTTCTTCCTGTTAAAAGGGAGTTTTTCCTCTCCACCGTCGCCAAGTGCTTGCTCACAGGGGATCGCCTGATTGCTGGGGTCTTTCTGCAACTGTGGGGGTCCTCCCTACAGCTGATAGTGCTATGAGATGACTGTTGTTGTGAAATGGCGCTATATAAATAAAGTTGAATTGAATTGAATTGAATTGAATTTTTAAGATTTTAATTTTGACTTTTAGAGCTCTTAATGGCCAAGCCCCTTCATAAATCTCAGCCCTCTTGACTCCTTATGCCACGACACGATCACTAAGATCTTCAGACCAGAGACTCCTGGTGGTCCCTTGAACCAAGTTCAGAACCTGTGGAGATCGATCTTTCCAGGCCACTGCACCACGGCTTTGGAACGCACTTCCCCTGTCCTTGCACTGCCTTGAGTCTG
Source organism: Pholidichthys leucotaenia (assembly GCA_020510985.1). Lineage (NCBI taxonomy): Eukaryota > Metazoa > Chordata > Actinopteri > Cichliformes > Pholidichthyidae > Pholidichthys > Pholidichthys leucotaenia. Next base: position 295,717,405 of record CM035841.1, on the reverse strand, counting down.
TTGACTCTTTTAAGAAGGAGTTAAAAACTCATTTGTTCAGACAGGCTTTTAGCTGTCACTGAATGGCATTTATTTCTTCACTGTTTCCTATTTTTATCCCTATTAATATGTATATTGTATCTTATTTCTATTGATTTTAATTTCTGGGTATTTGTAAATTTTAACTTGCTGTGAAGCACTTTGTGATATACAGTATATCTGTGAAAAGTGCTATACAAATAAACTTTGCTTGCTTTGCTTGTTTTTGGGGATAGGCCAGCCAACCGGGACCATCCTAACTGCCATGGATGAGTTGTACAAACTGCTCAAAATGCTACTAGTAAGTGTATTGTCTTTAAAATGCCAAAAGTTAACGAATATATAAATATTCGCTTGTATTGATATGTAACGACCAAAGTGCGGATATTTTTTACTCACTCTTGTGCCTATAGTATTTTCCGTTAGCTATAGTATGCTAACAAATTAACAGTAGGCTACTTTTACCACGACCAAACGTTTCTCCTCGCCATAAAGAAATGTTCATTTGAGAAAACTAGAATAAAAATCTTAGCGTCTTACAGAATACTTTTAGATATCCAGTGCAAAATATGCTGTATTTGTTTTGTATCAATACTGTTTATTGTTGTCCCAAATGACGTGACGTCGCCATATATCTTGAAATGCTCATTTGAGAAAACCAGAACAAAAAACTTAGTGTCTTCCAGAATACTTTGTTAGATATCCAGTGCAAAGCATGCTGTTTGTATATGTTTATACAACCATATACAGGTTGTGGCCTGTGCATGTTTATACAAACATATACAGGTTGTGGCCTGTCATATGTTTATATGACAGGCCACAACTAGTGTTTTTAAATGGTTTTACATCTAGCAAGTTGATTTTAAACACAGATCTTCCTCAAGGTTGTGTTTAAACTCCGGTTCTGTTCTCTGTGTACACAAATAACATCTCCTGTGACAGTGAAGGAATGACTCTTTTTAAATATGCAGATGGCATGGCCTTGGTGGCTCATCTGACAGACAGTACTGCACTGACCCGCTATCAGCAGGCAGTCAATGATCTAGCTCAGACTTTTAATCAAAGCTCTCTGGCGTTAAACACCACAAAGACTAAGGAGTTGTGCTGTGGGAGCAAAGAGAAACTTTCAACTACTCTCTTTACACCCCTCAGTATCCAGGGTCAGGCTATTGCGCAACTTCAATTTTTTAAATATTTGGGAATAGAGATGGACTGTAGCCTGTCTTTTGCACACCATGGTGACTCTATTTATAAAAAAGCACAACAACGCCTCCACCTGTTGTGGAAACTGAGGACTTTTAATGTCAGTAGACACATTTTAACTCTGGTTTACACTTCATTAATTGAATCCATTCTCACTTTTAACATTTCATCCTGGTACAGCTCCCTTTTCATTAAGCACAAAACAAAGCTTTCCCGTATAGTTAATCAGGCTAGCAAAATCATTGGCTCACCACAGACACCGTTGTCTGATTTGTATCAGCGCTCTGTGATCAGGAAAGCCACCCTGATCACAGAGGACCCATCTCACCCCCTCCATCACTCTTTTCAGTTACTGCCATCAGGCAGACAATATAAGGTTCCATTGGCCCATAAAAACATTTACAAGAAATCATTTATTCCTTCTGCAGTAACAATCCTGAACAAAATCAAATAGTTATCATACTTCAGTTAGCTATCAATATTAGTTATCAGCATTTATCTATTAATCACTATTAATTTTTAAGTTATTATTTTCTGCCACATGATTTTGTTTGCTGTTTCCTTTTTAACCATGTTTCCTTTTTTAAACTGTTTTTATCCTGTGAGTTTGAACATGTTTTTGAGAGTGCTGAATTTGTTATATTGTTGTAGCCGTGTCTTAAGAAGAATTTCTGTCACTGACTGGGACAGACAATAAAGTTAGATAGATAGATAGCCTTTATTGTCATTATACAAACAAATGTACAATGAGATTTAAGCATCTCCTTCAGTACAACATATGTAAAAGAGAAAAATAAAAAGCATAAAAACAATAAATTCCTGCAATAAATAATGTACAGTATAATGTGTACAATGTACGTAATCTAAGATAAAATAAGTCATATATACAATATAAAAATAAAAATATTAAAAAGACTGCACAGCATTCTGGACCGTAAATGTCAATTACACAGTGATGTGTTTAGAGGTATACTGAGAGGGTCAGGGAGGGTTGGACTGAGAATTCAGAGCCATGATGGCTTTTGGAAAAAACCTGTTCTTAAGTCTATTTGTCCTGGCTCTGATGCACCTGTAGCGCCTCCCTGAGGGTAGCAGGTCAAACAGGTCAGCTCCAGGGTGGTAGATGTCCTTGATGATGTATTGTGCTCTCCTAAGGCAGCGGGCGGTGTAAATGCCTGTCAGGGAGGGGAGAGGGCGGCCTATGATCTTCTGTGCTGCCTTTACTACCCTCTGCAACCTCTCCCTGTCTACCATTGTGCAATTCCCATACCACACTGTAATGCAGTATGTGAGCAGACGCTCAATGGATGAGCGATAGAAGGTCAGCAGCAGGGTGGAGTTGAGGTCGTACTTCCTGAGGACTCTCAGGAAGTGTAGCCGCTGCTGAGCCTTCTTAATAATCGCCGAGATGTTGTCTGTCCAGAAGATGTCAGAGGAGATAAGGACGCTGAGGTACCGGAATGTGTGGACCCTCTCCACACACTCGCCGTTAATGAAGAGGGGGGCTGGGTTGGTATTGGTCCTCCTGAAGTTGACAATGATTTCCTTGGTTTTCTTGGTGTTCAGAGTCAGGTTATTTTCTAAACACCAAGTTGCCAACTTCAGGACCTCCCCCCTATAGGCTGTCTTGTCCCCTCCAGAAATGAGTCCAACCACCGTGGTGTCGTCAGCAAACTTCACAATGAGGTTGTTGTTGTAGGCCGCACGACAGTCATAGGTGTAGAGAGAGTACAGGAGGGGGCTCAGCACACAGCCCTGTGGGGAGCCAGTACTCAGCGTCCATGTGGAGGAGAAGTAGGAGCCAAGTCTCACAGTCTGGGACTGGTTCGTGAGAAAGTTCTTTATCCAAGCACATGTGAGAGGTGGGAGACCAAGGGTGTTCAGTTTGGTAATGAGAATGTCCGGGATAATTGTATTGAAGGCCGAGCTGTAGTCCACGAAGAGCATTCGGACGTAGCTGTGCTGCCGCTCCAAGTGGGACAGCGCAAAATGGAGGGCTATGGCGATGGCATCTTCAGTGGATCGGTTTTCACAATATGCAAACTGGTAAGAATCAAGGTCCGGGGGAAGATGGCTCTTAATGTGCTGAAGAAGCAGTCTCTCAAAGCACTTCATAATTACCAGGGTGAGGGCCACAGGACGGTAATCATTTAGGCTGGTGGTGGGGGACTTCTTTGGTACCGGAATGATTATGGCAGATTTCAGACAGGACGGGATGACTGCCTGGGCCAGGGAGAGGTTGAAAATCCTGGTAAAGATGGAGGTGAGCTGGGAGGCACACGCTCTAAGCACCTTACCAGGAACTCCATCTGGGCCGGCAGCCTTCTTGGGGTTCACTGTCAGGAGCACCCGTCTGACATCATGCTCACTGACAGTGAAAGTGGTGGTGCAGGAGCTGGGTGGGGGTGGGGGCAGGACTGAGGCTGATGAGTGCTGCTGTTGAGTTATTTCAAAGCGAGCAAAGAAGCTATTTAGCTCCTCTGCCAGCGGTGCACTCAGATTCTCTGATGTTGTAGCACAGCCTCTGTAATTTGTGATGTTTTGAATTCCCTGCCACACCTCCCGTATGTTGTTACTAGACAAGTGGGACTCTATTCTCATCTTGTAGTCCACTTTAGCTTTTTTAACTCCTCTTTTCAGATCGGCTCGAGTAGACCTATAAAGGTCTCTGTCACCTGATCTGAAGGCAGCATCACGGGCTCTGAGGAGTGTGCGGACCTGGCTGGTCATCCAGGGTTTCTGGTTGGGAAAAACCCTAATATTTTTGTCCACAGTGACATTACCGATACAAAACTTAATGTAGTCCAAGGTTGTATCAGTGGATGTTTCCAACTCCTGTTGTCCAAATAAATCCCAGTCTGTCTCTGTGAAGCAATCCTGCAGTTTGGATTTTTATCGATTTTATTTTTATTTATTTAGTTTTTTTTTATCAATACTGTTTATTGTTGTCTCAAATGACGTTAGTGATGTCACCATATATCTTGAAATACTCGTTTGAGAAAGTGAGAACTAAAATCTTAGCGTCTTACAGAATACTTTTTTACCTCCGCCAAGGAGGTTATGTTTTCATCGGCGTTGGTTTGTCTGTCTGTTTGTTTGTTTGTTAGCAAGATAACTCAAAAAGTTATGGACGGATTTTCATAAAATTTTCACAGATTGTCAAAAATGGGGTATCCTACAGATGATTAGATTTTGATGGTGATTCGGATCACCGTCCAAAAGAAAACCGCCATTACGGAAAATGCGATTTTCGTGAATAACTACTGAACCACTAATCCTATCATTGTGAATCCAATTGCTAGTCATATGTTTTCATGGTCAAGGAATCTGAAAACGTACACATAAACACTGAATGGGGGGAACTGTGGCGCTTGGCGGAGGTCTGCGCTCTCCGAGTGCTTTTCTAGTTTTTTTTATAAAGATATCCAGTGCAAAATATGCTGTTTTTGTGGTATCAGTACTGTGTACTTTGGTTTGTGGGTGCTTTGCGTTGTGTATATGGGAGATTTTTCTCCCAAAGACGCTAGTAACGTCATCATTTTTACTATTTTGGTAATATTTCCATAATCATGGGCCATTTTTATTTTTTCACTCGTGTTTAATCGTGTGTTCTGTAACCATGTTTCATGTAATCCTTCTTTTACTTTATTGCACAGTAGCCTGGTGGAGCACCTACAATTTCATTGTACCGTACAACTGTACAATGACAATAAAGCCTATTCTATTCCTATTCTTCTACTCTATAATCAGACATGTAAGCTTTGGTAATATTGATATTGAATAAAATTGCTTTCTATGTCTGCACATTTAATGGAAGGCTTAAGTTGTACACTGCACAAACTAAAACACCTTTTTTTTGTGTTTACAGATTTATCACACCTGGATGATGAGGGAGAACCACCCAGACCTGTGGTGTCCAGCTCACCTTCGCCAGCATCGAGCTTGTCCTCCTCCTGCTCTTCCTTCTCTTCTCGTCAGACCAGATTAGGTAATATATGTTCAGATCATGACCCATTCACACAAAGGAGGGAGTGAATTAAATCAATTATACACTTGAATTGAATGTTGTGATGCCACTAATAGTAAATGAATGTTGAATAGACACATTCAGTCTTGGATTGACGATTACTGCATTTTTCAGTGTGTGGTTATTTTATATTGCTTCTTATTTTTGTACTGTGGAAGATGAAAGCAGATGAGGCAGCGAGCTGGACGACACATGAACTTTATTCACCTTCCAACATCATGTACAGAAAATACTCTATCTGGATCTCTGGGCACCGCCTTTTTTATAACCTTTATTTCTGCCCCATGAGACCCAGGGAGCCAAAAAACAATACACTCGGTGCACAAACACATGCGTGGCACATTAACATCATAACACCAGCCCTGCTTCTCACACCATCTCTTCCTCCAGTGACTCTGGTGTCTCCTGAACTCCCTGGGGGAGGCGGATAGTCCTTTCTGTTACGTCTGAGACCCCCCCTGGTGCCACTTCCTCCTTCAGTCCTTTGATCCATCTCCCTCCCGGCTTCCAACTCTGGGTGGAGAACCCCCCACACAGTGCCACCACACAGCCCCCTCCCCCCGAATACCCAGAAGGGGAACTAACCCCACCGTCCTTTGGGCTTGAGCCAGTGCCCATAGCAGCTGTAGCGGGGGGTTGCTGGTCCGGTCGAAACACCGTGCTGGCAAGGTGTGCAGGCGGGCACATTAGTCTGTGGAGTGAAAAAGGGTGGTGGGGGGGAACATGTTTGCTTCAGGAGCACAGGTTTCTACTGAGGGAACACCAAATTGCGGAGCCACCAACGGTGGGTGTCCACGCCGGGGAGCTTGGGCCAACACCACCTGCTCGTCTGCTAACACAAAGTGAGCTTTAGCCTGTCAATGCAGACGCTTTCCCTATGCCCCGCCAAGTCAAACACAAAATGTTTTGCCCCAGTTTCTAGCACCCTGAATGGTCCATCGTATGGTGGGTGCAGAGGGGTCCGGTGTGCATCATCCATCCATCCATCCATCCATCTTCTACCGCTTTTCCGGAGGTCCGGGTCGCGGAGGCAGCAGTTCAAGCAGAGAAGCCCAGACTTCCCTCTCCCCAGCCACCTGCTCCAGCTCTCCAGGGAGGATACCAAGGCATTCCCAGACCAGCTGGGAGACATAGTCTCTCCACCGAGTCCTGGGTCTGCCTCGGGGTCTCCTCCCAGTGGGACGTGCCTGAAACACCTCAAGTGGGAGGCGTCCAGGAGGCATCCTAATCAGATGCCCATACCACCTCAACTGACTCCTTTCAATGTGGAGGAGCAGCGGTTCTACTCTGAGCCTCTCCCGGATGACTGAGCCCCTCACCCTATCTCTGAGGGTGAGTCCAGCAATCCTACGGAGAAAGCTCATTTCAGCCGCTTGTATCCGCGATCTTGTTCTTTCGGTCATTACCCAAAGCTCGTGACCATAGGTAAGGGTAGGAACGTAGATTGACTGGTAAATCGACAGCCTTGCTTTAGAACTAAGCTCCCTCTTCACCACAACAGACCGGTACAATGTCCGCATCACTGCAGATGCTGCTCCGATCCGTCTGTCAATCTCTTGCTCCATTTTCCCCTCACTCGTGAACAAGACCCCAAGATACTTAAACTCCTCCACTTGGGGCAGGAGCCTGTCCCCAACCCAGAGAGGACAATCCACCTTTTTCCGGCTGAGGACCATGGACTCGGACTTGGAGGTGCTGATTCTCATCCCAGCCGCTTCACACTCAGCGGCAAACCATCCCAGCAAGAGCTGTAGGTCATTGCTGGATGAAGCCAACAGGACAACATCATCTGCAAACAACAGAGATGAGATCCTGTGGTCACCAAGCATGACACCCTCCGTTCCCTGGCTGCGCCTAGAAATCCTGTCCATAAAAATTATGAACAGGATCGGTGACAAAGGGCAGCCCTGGCGGAGTCCAACTCTCACTGGGAATGACTCCGACCGAGTGTTGGCAATATGAATACCCTCTCGGTGTGCATCGTGCCCGACAAAAACAAACCTGGTGTTCTGTAAGCTTTTCAGGGCAAAGGTGTGGGGAAAACAACGGTGGGCCGGGCCTGGCACGTTAACAGCCTCCGTACTGTACAAAAATTGTGCGGGCGGGTTGGCCCCGGGTGCAGGGTTTTCCGGTAAAACTCTCCGGGGATCTGCAGCAGCTGAGAAAAAACGAGTTCCGCCGGGGAAGCTGCCAGATCCTCCTTAGGTGCGGAGCGCAACCTTAAAAGAACCCAGGGCAGGCAGTCGACCCAATTTGCATGTGTGAGCGAAGCTCTGAGTGCTGCCTTAAGCGTCCTATGAAAACTTTTGCATCATCCGTTAGCCTGGGGGTTGTACACGGTAGTGTGGTGGATTTTGACCCCCAGACTCTGGACCAGAGTTCCGAAACGAACTGCGGACCCCTGTCCAAAGTGATATCTGACGGGGATCCAAACCGTGCAACCAAAGCTGACAAAGAAGCGCAAGTCACTTCCACGGACGTGGTGGAAGCCAGTGGGACCACTTCAGGCCAACGCGTGATGCGGTCCACAATTGTCAAAAGGTGCGTGAAACCTTGCGACGACGGGAGGGGTCCCACCAAATCCATGTGGACACGGTCGAACCTCCTGGCCGGGATTTGGAATGGTTCAAGGGGGGGCTCTGGTGTGCTTGTGGACTTTGGCCCGCTGGCACTCTTTCACGTCCTTGCGCAAGCACGGCCAGACAAATTTTCCCCCCACCAGTTTAACTGAGGTGCACACCTTGGGTTGCGAAAGGGAGTGGACTGACTCAAAAATGCGGCAGCGTCAAGAGCTCGGAACCACCAGGCGTGGGTGGCCGGTGGGGACGTCACAGAGCAAGGGAGGGCACCCTTCTTGAACCACCCTGCTCTCCAGCTTTAACCCAGTAGGCGTGGACTGGAGCGTGCAAAATGTCCACGTCCCCAGTTTGCTCTGCGGCCATGGCAGGGAAATCTATTCCCATGTAGACCAGGGAGACTAACGTGCGGGGCAGGCATAACCACAGCCATAATGCTGAGCTTACCGGCAATGTGTTGAATGTCGGTCGTGAACTCCAAGATCACGGCCAAATGCCGTTGCTGCCGGGCTGACCACGGTTCTGAGACCTTGGACATTGCGTACATTAGCGGTTTTTGATCCACAAACTCATGCCCTTCTAGCCAAAACTGGAAATGGCGCGTTGCTAGGTGGAGGACCAACAATTCTGTCAAATGTACTGTACTTGCATTCATTGTCATGCAAAGTATGACTGAAAAATGCGAGCGGCTGCCATGAACCGGAGATGCACTGCTCCACCACTGCCCCTATGGCAACGTCAGACACGTCCGTGGTGAGTGCTATACACGCTGACGGGGCAGGGTGGGCTAGCAAAGCAGCATCAGCGAGCGCTGATTTGGCGTCTGCGAAAGCCTGGACTCGCGCGGCGCATTTAACCCAAACGGCATGCATAGAAACTCGAAAAGGCCAATAGGAGTTATTACTGCTGTTTTGGGAACATCCTCCGTGCGCACCGGGACCTGTTGGTAACCGCGGACCAGATCCACTTTCGAAAAAAACACGCGTCCTGGCCAGGTGCATGGAAAAATCCTGGATGTGCAGGATGGGATACTGATCGTGTTCCGTGGTGTTGTTCAAGCGCCAGAAATCTCCGCACGGTCATCATGACCCGTCGACCTTAGGCACCTTGTGTAGCGGGGATGCCCACAGGCTGTTAGAGCGCCTGACGATGCCCAGCTGCTCCAAGTTGGCAAACTCCTCATGTGCGCTGGATGCTGGCCAGTTTAGCCGCATCCACGCGCCGAGGTCGCGTGAACACCGGCAGACCTTTTGTGGTTATAAAATGTTCAACCCTGTGTTTAGTTACTGTAGCCGAAAAATTTGGGACCGTGAGTGCTGGGAACCATGAAAGCAAATTCTGGTACCTACCCTCTGGAGCTGTAACATTAACCAGTGTTGTTGACCCAGCTCCCCGAGCTGTGCAGGGCAGGGAGGTGAAAGAGACAGTGTCCGCTAAACGTCTGTTGGCAACATCGACTAACAACCCATAAGCACATAAAAAATCTGCACCTAAAATGGGGGCAGAGCACGCAGCTACCACAAAGTCCCACTGATAATTGCGTCCGTGCAAGCATATTGTCAGCGTCCGTTCACCAAACGTCCTGATGGTGGATCCGTTGGTGAACGTGAGCTCAGGACGTCTGCCTCCTGCCGACCTGTCTGCGCTGACCGGCAGGATGAGGCTCTTCTGGGAGCTGGAGTCCACCAAAAACCATCTCCCCAAATGTGTGTCCGTGATAAAAAGCAGCTTGTTCCTGTCACCAGCGGTCACAGCTGCTACTGACTGCTGGCCGTGCCGTCCTTCTGGCTTCTTGAATTGGCACAGTGGCAGACAGCGTTGGGCATCCGAGCTGAAACAGCGATGATAGAAACAGATCGCCCCATTCCTTTGTCTCTTGGCATCCGTCCCGGCTACCACCAACGGCTCCTCGACCTCACTGGAGTCTCTCGTGGACACCGGTGCCGCTGCATGCACGCTGAGAGCTCTGGTTGCTAAAATGATGTGGTCTGCTCCCTGTGCCAGGGCACGGTAGTCCTTGGTCACCAGCCGCGGCGAGTTGGCCAGGATCGCCCTTGCTGTAGCAGGTAGGTTCCAGAGGAACAGGTGGGTGAACAGGAGAGATTCATCGTTCTTCCCCATCAGCGCTAACATTGTTTCCATGAGCTCCACAGCTGATCTGTCACCTAACTCTGAATGTGTTAGGAGTCTTTCTGCCCTCTTACTGTCAGACAGGGTATAATGCTGGAGTAACATTTGCTTGAGCGCTTCACATTACCCCTGGTCCAGCAGCTCCTGGAGCAGGCTCGTTACCTGTTGCGTGGTGCGCACATCCAGCACAGCGACCACATGGTAATATTTTGTGTTGTCTGTTGTGATCCCGCGGAGTGCGAACTGGGCTTCTACATGCAAGAACCACGCGGTCAGATTGTGAAGCCCAAAGTCTGGGAGCTTGACTGTGACAGCACATGCGGCACTGGTGTTCTCCTTCTGGGTTGTCTCTGGGGCGGTGTTTGGTTCGTTCTCCATCGCATGTCTTGGGGTCACCAGTGTGGAAGATGAAAGCAGATGAGGCAGCAAGCTGGACGACACATGAACAGGGGGAGAGCGCTCAGGTGACTGCCTAACCTGAGACTCTCTCCTGGTAGACAGACAAGGTTCATCATTGTGAGAGGGAGTATGGGATGGAATGAAAAAAACACTTGCCTGACCTCCCGGGCCTGGATGTTGGCTGCTGCAGGTGACGAACTGTCATCCTCCTCCTCGTCCACGGCTGTTCTGGGCCCCTCAGAGGACAGTGGAAGAGCCGGCTCGGATGGCATGAGAGGGGGCATGTCAGGGGCTACCCTGGATGACCTCTCGGCATCAGGAGGGAACGTCTCGGCGATGAAGGTTGCGGCTGAAGCAGAGAGGGCGCAGACTGGTGAGACAGCTGGCGCGGAGAGAGGCTTTGCCACAGGAGTAGTCAGGCATGATGTCCGGGGATCGGCTGCCGATGAGGAGAAGAGCATCCTCTGACATTTCGACACAGCATGACTTGTACGCCGTGTGGTTGGCTCCTCCAAGACCTCTGGCTCCTCCTGCGTCCGGCGACTTGCTCCTGGGACCGGCGGAGAATTAGGGGAGACAGAGGAAAAAGATTGAGGAGCGGGGACAGCAGCTGATAGGATTTATAAATGCTTTATAAAATCTGGAGCTCCTCCGCAGGAATCAGGCAAACCACTTCAGGAGAGAGAGCAAGAGAACGGAGAAGGACTTGCCTGAATTCCTGACAGGTGATGACGTCAGCTGCTGTCTCGTTGTCATGCTCCGTCTCCCTGAGAGTAGGACGGGATGTCTGGCGGGGAGAAGAGGACACCAGCCCAGGAAATGGATTGTGGGCTCTCGGCCTCCGGGAGCGCTTCTTAGATTGCCGGGGTTGTGCTGCAGAGGACCCTCTCACCACTTCCTCAAAACGCTGCCGTGACTCACATATTTGGGTGAGCAGCGGAGTCAGCCCCGGGTATCTCCACAGGCTGGGACACGACTGGATCACCCCAACAGTGATGTCCAATAAACAAAAATTAATTTCCGGAGAGTGGGTGGCACAAGCCCTGGAAGCGAAGTCCACCGCTCGCTCGGCCGCTGCGCACTCCTCCGGGCTCAATCCAAAAACTGAAAAGTCCACGGTGAACTGCTCAAACACAGGTGGGTGAGAAAAACACAAAAGAAGAAAAAAAAACACACACACACAACACCTCCGCTAGGTTTCTATTTTCTGGCTGGATTATTCTGTCATGAGTTTGTGCCTTTCTGAGGCAGAAGAGACTGAAACCCAAATGCAGGAGGATGCTGTGTGTATTTATTAAACAAAACGTGATATTACAGTCCAACCAAACAAACAGATGAGTAGCACAAGGTATACAGGGATGACTGCAAGGATGCTCTACAGTTCGAAGGTGAGTACAACACCGAGAATTGACCCAAAGTGCCACAGATGTAACTGATAGTGGGGGGAAACAACAGAGAAGACCCAAGGCACTACTGACGTAACAGATAGCGGGGGAAGCACAAGCGAAGACCCAATGCACTCCAGGCGTAACTGGAAGCGGGGGAACAAAACAGTACTCACAGGACTGGAGCGGTCCGAGTCAATCCAAGCACACTGAAGAGCTGAGGACAATACAGGTGACTGTGCAGATGGCAATGCAATAATCTGGCAAACACAGATGGGAAGACAGAGCTTAAATAACACGAGACATAATGATCCAAGTGATTGCCGGTGTGAGTGAGTGCGTGAGTGTGAGTAGGAATGTGTGGGCATGTGTTAAGCTGAGTGAATGCAGGTGTGAATGAGAGTGTGCGTGTATGTGTGCATGAGTGTGGGTGTGTGGACCTGAGCAGGCAATGACAGATTGGAATCACCTGTCAGAACCTGACAGGAGAGGAGGGACCCACCAGAACCAAAATAACAACAGAACATGGCTGAACAATGAAACACAATATGGAACTCAAAAGGTAACAGAAAACACAGATCATAAGGGAACAGAAAAACGCCATGAAGCCGAGCTCAGGAGAATCCCAAGCTCGGTTCATGACAAATTTTTTTAAATTATTGAAGCAAATTTGTTTTTTATTTTTCCCAGCTTTCTTTAAACGCTCTGATCTAAAGCCTGTCACTTTAAGAACCATTTTTCACAGTTTCAACTCTGCCCTCCTGCCTACGTCAGTTAGCCATTATAGCTGACTAGTTTCTAGCCTCCCAGCTTGGTTGAGCAGCGCTCTGGTTCACTGATCCACACTCGATGGTGTAGCTCGCGTCAGTTTCCCAATAATTTTGCCGTGATTCCATAACAAATTGCTAGTACCGTGCGCTGGACAAGTTGTGTAGAGAGTGTGGTGCGTGTGTGTGGCCTTTAGTGCTTACTGTAGCTGCCCTGGTGGTGACGTCAGGTGGGCTGCAGTACCTGTATATATTTCTGGGTGTGTTCAATAAAGTTCAGTTTGCTGTATGACATAAGCGGACTCCCGACTATTATTACAGACATAACATTTTGGCAACGAGAGAAAAATCATGGAGGCGTATGGGCTACCTCCACCTCTGCTGTCGTTTCTGGAGTGTCCGGGGGAGCCAGCAACCCAGTGGCCGGATTGGATGGCTATGCTTGGGGGATACATCGCTGGGCTGGGTCTGGGTAGACTCAACAGAGACCGAGGACGGGCGCTTCTGGTCCATTGTCTCGGCACAGAGGGTCGGAGAATTCTTGGAATGTTGGGAGAGACGGAGCGTTATGCGGATGCTGTCGGGCGGCTGGCTGAAGATTTTGCTGAATGTCCAAGGGACAAGAAGCTGGGGCCGTGGGTAGTGAGACTGTTGGCACCAAGAGGAGCTAAGCTAGTTAGCTCAGAGGAGCTAAAGGCTCAGTCTGTGGTGATGGGAAGGTTAGCCACGACGCTAGGTGCATGCCAAAATCAAGCTACAAGCTACCAACTGGGTATCCAGGGGGACTTGAGCCCCTGGTTATCGGAGATGGCGAGCCAACCGAGGAGCTCAGCATGGTGCATGACCGTAGTGCTGGTGGTGTTGACGGCGCGATGAGCAGCGACAGCAGAAAGGGAGAGCAGCGACTGAACTCAACTGAGTCTTCCCCGCAGCTGGAGTCCGGGCAGCGGGAGAGCGGGAGCAAGCAGGCTGAAAACCCCGGGAAGCAGCAGCGACAGCCGGGCGCAGAGGCAGTGCAGCGGAGTGCCTTGGAAGAAGGGGCTGGGTGCAGCGGTGAGGCACCTGGGTCGGTGAGTGATGCTGGCAAGAGTGATGCTGTGAGCCCTGGGAGAGAGCAGCGACAGCTGGGAGCAGAGGCAGCACAGCGGCGCACTTCGGACAACAGAGAGGAGGTGCCAGGCGCCACGGAGGTCGGGCAGGACCTGAGCGCCGGAGCTCAAAGCATCTTGGATGAGGGTGCTGGGCATTACGGCAAGGTGCCCAAGTCGACGGGTGATGCCGACGAGTGAGCTTTGGTTTTCCCTGGAACTCGGCCACAGGGGGCCAGAGTGTCTGGGGCTACAACGGCGGCAGCTGCAGCAGTTTTAGAGGTGGTCGGGGGCGGACTGACAGGCACAGAGGGACTGCGTGCCGGGCAGCAGCACTGTGGGTCCAGACAGGAGAAGCGGTCAAGGGTGAGGAGTAGAGACCTTCTCACCAGGGAGGTCAGCTTCGACCCCGGGGTCAGGCGACTGCCAGGGGCGCACATGCTGTGGGGCTGCCCTGGGCCCCCAAGCCGGTTTTACCCATGGCTGCCTATGGACATTGGTGTCACGTAAATAATTTTACTGTAAATATGTTGATATGATTTAAATAATATGTTTATATGATTGCATGAGTGTAGGATAATGTGTTGTTGTGGGATTATTTTACGTATTTTGAGACATGGTCATGTTTTAGTTGTTTTGGGTGAATGTGTTAGGCCATTCCAGTTCAGTGTTCCCTGTTATTTCCCTTAGTGCATGATTTGGATCCTAAATTGGGGTGGGTCTGGATTGTGTGTGTGTGTTTTGCACTTTTGTAAGGGGGAGGGGAATGTTGTGTGGAGAGTGTGGTGCGTGTGTGTGGCCCTTAAGGCTTGCCGTAGCTGCCCTGGTGGTGACATCAGGTGGGCTGCGGTACCTGTATATATTTCTGGGTGTGTTCAATAAAGCTCAGTTCGCTGCATGGCATAAGAGGACTCCCGACTATTATTACAGACACAACAGGATGATCACCGCAACCCGAGGCGAGCTACCTAGCCAAGTGATCTCAAAGGTCAGTGTGGCTCTGTGGAACTCCGCTTTGCTCTCACAGCCAGCTGAAAGCTGGAGCAACTATGCTGCCCGCGAGAGCAGAGCAGATCCACAGAGGATGGTGGGGTTGCTGGGCATGATAACCAGCAGCACCTGGTCTCGGGACATTTTGATTACAGGTAGCCGGAGGCTTCCTCCTGATTCCATGGCGGATCGCACATACTGGTGTTATGCCAAGAAATCCCCTGCCAATCCGGGGGAGTTTTCGGCATAACAGCGGCCAATAGCTCTGGTTCTGGGCCATAAAAGTGATCGGTGAGCCAGGGCGGGCGTTCCGCTGTGGAATCAACGACGGAATCAACGATGAAACCACGGTAGGCCGAAGTGAACCAGATGGTAACAGGAATGGCTATTAGGGTGACTAAGATCTGAAGAAAATAATATAAGCTGCTGTAACCCAGCTGAGAAAATGACCTTTTTTTTTCTCAGATGTCAGTTGTATTAATACAATTGTGTGATTTTATTTTGAAAAACGATTATTTTGGGAAGAGGAAGTGTGATCCTCGTTATCCAACTTTTAAATTCCCGTTTCATGGTCACGTTGGGTGATCTGGGTCTTTTCATTCGTTGGGAGCGATATTAGTCCTGCCTTCCGAGCAGAGTGCCAAGGCACGCATCCATTTCCCAGTCTTTTGCGCTTTGAGAACGAACGAGAGAGGCTGGAGACGGTCCGTGTAAAAACCTGTGGATCTTTTTGGTGAGTTAATACAGAAAGGTGCTAAAAATAAATCTAAACACTGTCCAAACGCTAATTTGAAACCTTTATTGTCTTAAGTTGATGGGCGCACGAGCTTGAGAGGCCGTGAGGCTGTGACTTTTGCTGTGTTCACACTGATACCTCATCTTGGTGAGTGAAAACCGAGTGTGTACTAAACAATACATGCTAATGTTAGTGTTATGCTAATGCTAATCGCGAGTGGATTTTTTTCTGTTTAAAAGCAATGGAAAAGGCTATTTTTGTGCCTGTATGGTTTTCCTAAATGTGATTTCAGTTCACAGCAGTATGCTGAAGTACTTTTAGTTCTTTTGCACTATTTCTGTCGAATGTAATGTGCAGTTTGATGGTAAAAGCACATTGTGTTGGTCTCCTATGTAAATTCATAGGTTATGCTAAAGCCAGTAGCTCAGACAGGGTTTTACTAATTTTAAAAGGGAATATTGGAAGTAATGGGACAGTATATTCCCTGGTCATGTGATAAATTAATTGTAATTCATTTCATGATTTACAAAGACAAGGTTAAAAAGGATTAATCATAATTTCATGGTTAAATGATGTAGAGATAAAAAGAGAAATTCATTTAATTGGTTACATGAGAAAAAAAAAGTATTTCATGTACTACCAGAGAGACTGTGAGAAAAGAACACATTCATGTAAGATGTAAGATGTGAAATGTGAATTGTAAGATATTACTATATTACTGAATGTAACAATAGTAATATGAGGGAAGAACTTAAACACTAAGCTATAGTGTTATATAAGAAGAGATTGGAAAATGAATTACTCTAGCTGTAAACAATAATACCATTATTGTTGTGCAGGCTAGGTTTTTTTGATTGCCGATTAAGAATCTTCTGGATCCTGGATTCTCTCCGAATGGAGATGGTGAGCCTGACCCGAGATCTGAACCAAGACCTGAACCGAGACCTGAACCAAGATCTCGATTGAAGAACATCCTTCCTCTCTCCAGTGCACAAAATTCAAAGTGGTAACAACTTAAGCCGCCGCTTTAAAAGAGGAAAAGAAACCTGAGTCTGGAAGTACAAGATATCTTGACTGGTCAAACGACTAAAGCAAAAAGACAAACAAACACTGAGCTCAGTAGGACATTTTTTGGGGTTTTATTTCATGCCGGCTGTTGTTATATTTGTATATTTGTAAATTGTTTGTATATTTTGTTCCCTTTATCTTTAAAAATAACAACCATGAATTGCTCATTTCTTGCCTCCAGCTATTTCATTCCACACTCATTTTAATTCCCTATTGTAATCCTTATGAACCTAGCAACTGGTCTACACTTAATAATTTCTTTTACCTAATTAACGGTAAGGCGAGGGTTACAATAAGAAGTGGACTCCCGCGCTAAATATCATGCACGTCTCGTTGCATGTGTAACCAAGACTGTCCATCGTCAGTATTTAGAAACTCTGAGAAGGCTGTATTCAAACCTTAAAAAAGGGACTTAACAACAGTTACTAGAGGATTTCCTAATTCAGGATACTCTAGTCTTTTTGGAAGTTGTCTGATTCTTTCAGATCGTCGTATTGGTTGAGTTGTAATGGGATCATTTTTGTCCATTTCATCAGGTAAATCATTTGATTGGTGTTCTTGTTCCTCGACTGAATTGTCAGAAGGTTCTTCTAGTATTGTTGCTGTTTCATTTTCCACAGGTTTGTCATTCTCAGTATTGTCTCCATCCGGTATCATTTCCACAGGTGAATCATAGGAAAGTTCAATCTCATTTGCATTATGCTCCCTATCCGGTTCTGCATTGGCAGTGGTTTCAGGTAAGTCACAATCAAGTGAGTTTGTCATTTCCGGTGTTTGCAAAGGTTTTGGATAATCATGCACTACTAGTAGTAAATCTGGTTATCTCCTCACATGAGGAATCCTCAACCCACGGAATCAAAAATTCATTTTCAATTTCAGTTAACTCTTCGTGTTCATTGTTCTCGGTAACAGTTGTTTGGCATGTCTTAGGATGGTGAATAGGCTCTGGCTCTGGTGCTTCTGCTGTGGCAACAGGGAGGAAACTGCAGGGAAGTAAAAGGTCTCTGTGTAAAGTTCTTGAGGGACCTTGCTTTGACTCGGGTTTAACCATGTAAACGGGTAAATTACCTGCACGTTTGACTACCACATGAATGTTGGCCTCCCATTTATCAGCAAGCTTATTTTTTCCACGCAGTCTCACATTTCTAACTAAAACCCTATCCCCAGGTTCAAGTTCAGAAACAGTGATTTTGCGGTCAAACCTGGCCTTGTACTTGTCTGCAATCTTTTGTGCATTTTGTGAAGCTAACTTGTAGCTTTCTTCGAGCCTTTTCTTGAGATTTTCAACGTATTGCAAGTGAGTAACTTTCTGATCTTTGTTGAGAGGAAGTCCGAACGCTAGATCAACTGCCAATCTGGGTTTTCTACCGAACATTAATTCGTAGGGAGTAAACCCGGTTACATCACTGAGTGTGCAGTTGTATGCATGTACTAACGGCATAACATAGTCTTTCCAGTGGGACTTTTGTTTGGACTCAAGCGTTCCTAACATACTCAGTAGCGTTCGATTGAATCTTTCAGTGGGGTTACCCCTGGGGTGGTATGGGGTTGTTCTTATTTTCTTTATGCCTGAGATCTCACAAAGGTCTTTTATTAGTTTTGCCTCAAAATCAGGACCCTGATCGCTGTGCAGGCGCTCAGGTATACCGTAGTGAACGATGAATTGATCCCACAGGCACCTGGCAACCGTTTTGGACCTTTGATTTGAGGTAGGCAACGCAAGGGCAAATTTAGTAAAATGATCAGTTATTATGAGAATATTGCTGGTATTGCTACTGTCTGGTTCCAGACTGAGAAAGTCCATGCAGACTAGCTCTAAAGGTCGTGTGGTGGTTATGTTGACCAGGCTATCCGCTTTTTAAGGAGGACTCTTCCTTCGTATGCACCGATCACATGTTTTTACCTTTTGCTCGACATCTGTTGCCATACGTGGCCAATAGAATCGTGTTCTGACCAGATCAAGGGTTCTGTCAATACCTAAGTGGCCCATATCATTGTGCAAACTTTGGAGTACAGGAGCTCTGAGCTCCTCAGGAAGAACGAGCTGGTGGGTCACTTGGTCTCCATTTTGTCTTTTTCTGTACAACACTTCATTGTACATCTCCAATTTATTGAGTTCTCTGAGTAAAAGAGGAAGATCTGGGAGTTCTTTTCTAGCAGTCGGTGGGAGTGTTTGGCCATGTTCGATTTGTTCAATAACTTGTCTGATTGTCGAGTCCGCTCTTTGTTCGTCTTTGATTTCTGTTTGAGACAAGACAGGGATAGTTGGTAAGCCATTGTCTTGCTCCAAAACATACAGGTCTGGGATCGCGTCAGCTGAGGTGGTAAGTGACTCTACAAGCATAACACCACTATCCTGACTGTCATCACGGATTTTAACAAGGTGGTTTTGACAGATGGCTTGGACAACTTCACCATTTACAAGCTCTGTGGTGTCACTGTCAGCTAGGTGACGCTCTACAAAGCGGCTTACACGCTCCTGCTCTTTCCTGGACTGGACATCGTTAACGAGTTCACCATGAGGACGTCTAGACAACCCATCTGCGTCTAGGTTTTTCTTGCCTGCTCTGTACTGTAACTTAAAGTTGTAGTTAGACAAAGCTGCAAGCCACCTGTAGCTTGTGGCGTCTAATTTAGCAGAGGTCAATATGTAGGTGAGTGGGTTACTATCTGTAACTACCGTGAACTGACCACCATACAAATAATCGTGAAACTTCTCAGTTACTGACCATTTTAGAGCTAAAAACTCTAACTTGTGAGCTGGATAATGTGCTTCACTCCTTGATAACCCGCGACTGGCAAAAGCTATGACCCTAAGCTGACCGTCCTGCTCCTGATAGAGGGCTGCACCTAAGCCGGTGGTACTAGCATCGGTATGGAGTACGTAAGGCAGCTTCGGGTCTGCAAAGCCTAAGATAGGAGCTGATGTTAACTTTTTGATGATGGAGTCGAAAGCTTTTTGACAGTCTGTGGTCCATCGACTCTCAAATGGCAGTTTGGGATCAAAGTAGGTTTGGCCAGTGACTTTGGATTTTGACCTTTTGTTGAGTGGCGGGTAACCGCGTGTGAGGTCATTAACAGGGCGTACTATGGACGAGTACCCTTCAATGAAGCGTCTGTAGTACGCTGAGAACCCTAAAAAGGATCTCAGTTCCTTGAGATTCTTAGGCCGTGGCCAGGTCTTAAGGGCCTGAATCTTTTCGGGATCTGTCTCGACACCACTTTCGGAGACTACATGACCTAGGTACCGGACTGTTGTTAACTTTTCCGGCAATAACTTTAGCCCGTACTCTTTAAGACGATGGAGTACCCACATGAGTCGCCGTTCATGTTCTTCCAAACTATTTGAAAAGATGATGAGATCATCTAGAAAAACTAGCACCTCATTTAAGTTCATGTCACCGACGCAGCGCTCCATGAGCCGCTGAAAAGTGCTTGGGGCGTTGGTTATGCCCTGCGGCATGCGGTTGAACTCCCAGAATCCAAGGGGTGTTACAAAAGCGGTCTTTTCTTTGTCTGCTTCCTCTACCTCAATCTGGTAATATCCAGACTTAAGATCGAGGACTGTAAACCACTTGGATCCTGTGAGCGCCGAGAATGTCTCCTCTAGATTTGGAAGAGCGTAAGAGTCTTTTCCTGTTTGCAAATTGAGTTTGCAAAAGTCTGTACATAGACGCACATCATTGTTTCGCTTCCTCACCACAACAATGGGGGACGAGTAGGGAGACTGGGACTCTCTTATCACACCTGCAGGATGTCATTTAGTTGTTTGGTTATTCGCTCTTTCCACTCCTGTGGAATCGGTGAGTCACCAAAGTTGAAACTCAGTTGTGTCTTGTTTGTGGTCAACTCATTTGCACTGACGACATTGTGCTGGGACAGGATACAATGGAAAGCTCCAAGTTCTGCGATGACACAAGTGGATGGAATTGTGACATCTTGCTCTGTTTCGTTTGTAATCATTACAGGCACTTTGTGTGGAGCTCGGGAAGGAAGTGTTATCAGGCAAGTTTTAACACAAAGGCCACCAGGCAAGGAAGACTGAGAGGGGTGTTCAACTATAGCACAGGTGTCTGAAGCACAGTGAACGTTGGCAGAACCCTCTAAAACTACAGTTTTACCTGCTAGAACTACAGCTGGAGCTTTGCCTGACAAGGTATCCAATGTTCCCATCTTTGTTCTTTGTATGTCTTAGTTCGAGAGTTTTCAACAGTGTCCTAAAACTGTAAGGACTAGGTAAGTAATCAGGAGTCTTGATGTCTAAATACTTTTCATACAGAACATCAAGTGTGTTTGTTCCCACTAACACTGGTGTCTCATTATTAAGCTAAGGTTGGTATGTCAATCTCTGTGTATAAGAAGTCTTTTGGAAAGGTAATACACATCTCTATATAACCTAAATAGGGGACGGGCTGACCTGCAGCGCCCTCTACTTCTAAAAGGTCATAGAGTGGTTTAAGGTTTTGATCGGGAAAGTTCTGTTTGTAAAATGACTCGGTGACTGTAGTCACTTGTGACCCTGAGTCAAGAAGACAATGCACATTAACATCAGAAATGCTAACTACAGCTGTGCATTTGGAGCCAACTAACCCTTTTGGTAGACTATACTTAATTGGGTTAGTAACAGACTGCTTAAGGTTAGCGCGTGGCTTGTACTTAGTGGGACATGATTGTCTGGCTACAGTCTCCATTTTTCCCGTAATAGAGACTGTTCTTAGTTTAACCAGGTCTTTATTAGCTGCGGGATTTTCAGACTCCCATCTCTTTTGTTTCTCTTTAAACAGCTTACGCTTTTCGGTAACTAAAGCTGGGTTTGGTTTGTTTTCGTTTTAACTGGAGTGCAGTTAAAAGGGAATCATCCCAACAACCTCGACAAAACTGTGTGACAAGTAGCCTGTCAAAATCCTGGCTCGAAGCACCACCACGCTTTATAGTCTGAGTCAAAGCTACTTGAAGACGTTGTAGATATGACGAGGGTTTCTCACCTGTGTTTTGGAAGGTGTCAATAAACTTGGCGTAAAGCTCTCCGCCATCTTGAACTGTACCATAAGCAGAATCTACCAGCTGAAGGTATTCTGATGGTGAGCTGTTGGGTAAAAGAGACTCAATGATCTTTCGGGATTGTTGCAATTTAGACATAGCAGGATCAGTCAAGATTAATTCTACACTGGAGCTCCAAGTATCATAATCTAGCTCATAAGTTGGTCGGAGGTCTTTGCCAGAAAAAGCTCTGAGCTTTTGTGAAAATGGCTGCACGGAAAAATCTTCCGTTTTTACAATGTGCTCAACTACCACACGTTGCACTTCTGGGGGATTTAAATCATGTGCAGAAATGGTGGGCATACTTTGAGCTGGGGTGCTCGCAGTGTGATTTGACTGGTTAGTTGGTTGTGCACCGTGAATACTGGGCTCAGCTGCAGAAGGCTGAGGTTGAGGTTCATCTAAGAAAGCTTCAGGTAAGTTATCAGGTAACTTAACTTGCTCTGATTGATCATTTTCAGATTCTTTGATTGACTCAGAAATCTGTGACATCACGTCTTTCAGGACATCTGCAAAATCTCTGCCACTCATCTTCGCTAGGTTTTTAATGTTAGTGAGATATGACTTGGTCGTATCGTTCCCTACACGGTGCGTGTAAACACTGGCAAGAGATTGTATCATATAGCTAGCTCCACTATCAGATACATGAGTACATGGCAATGGGTCAAGAGCTTCAACAGCAATACCCGAGTGATACTCAAAAATAGCACTCTGGGAAAACTCAGGCTTACTATCTGCTACTTTTATGACTCTTGAAATCGATCCATACTGTTTCAAAAACTCAGTCACTTCCCCAAATTGCTCATCTCCAGCAATTTCACTCACTATCACTGCATTTGAAATTTTCACAGATTCACGCTCAACAATATCCATTTTGGGTACGTTATAGGCTTGAAATAACGTAAGGGAGAGAAGAAAAAGGCTCCTGGCTGGGCTCGCCACTTCTTATTGTAACCCTTGCCTTACGTTAATTAGGTAAAAGAAATTATTAAGTGTAGACCAGTTGCTAGGTTCGTAAGGATTACAATAGGGAATTAAAATGAGTGTGGAATGAAATAGCTGGAGGCAAGAAATGAGCAATTCATGGTTGTTATTTTTAAAGATAAAGGGAACAAAATATACAAACAATTTACAAATATACAAATATAACAACAGCCGGCATGAAATAAAACCCCAAAAAATGTCCTACTGAGCTCAGTGTTTGTTTGTCTTTTTGCTTTAGTCGTTTGACCAGTCAAGATATCTTGTATTTCCAGACTCAGGTTTCTTTTCCTCTTTTAAAGCGGTGGCTTAAGTTGTTACCACTTTGAATTTTGTGCACTGGAGAGAGGAAGGATGTTCTTCAATTGAGATCTTGGTTTAGATCTCGGTTCAGCCTTGGTTCAGGTCTCGGTTCAGGTCTTGGTTCAGATCTTGGGTCAGGCTCGCCATCTCCATTCGGAGAGAATCCAGGATCCAGAAGATTCTTAATCGGCAATCAAAAAAACCTAGCCTGCACAACAATAATGGTATTATTGTTTACAGCTAGAGTAATTCATTTTCCAATCTCTTCTTATATAACACTATAGCTTAGTGTTTAAATTCTTCCCTCATATTACTATTGTTACAATCCAGTAATATAGTAATATCTTACAATCCACATTTCACATCTTACATCTTACATGAATGTGTTCTTTTCTCACAATCTCTCTGGTAGTACATGAAATACTTTTTTTTCCTCATGTAACTAATTAAATGAATTTCTCTTTTTATCTCTACATCATTTAGCCATGAAATTATGATTAATCCTTTTTAACCTTGTCTTTGTAAATTATGAAATGAATTACAATTAATTTATCACATGACCAGGGAATATACTGTCCCATTACTTCCAATATTCCCTTTTAAAATTAGTAAAACCCTGTCTGAGCTACTGGGTTTAGCATAACCTATGAATTTACATAGGAGACCAACACAATGTGCTTTTAGCATCAAACTGCACATTACATTCGACAGAAATAGTGCAAAAGAACTAAAAGTTCTTCAGCATACTGCTGTGAACTGAAATCACATTTAGGAAAACCATACAGGCACAAAAATAGCCTTTTCCATTGCTTTTAAACAGAAAAAATCCACTCGCGATTAGCATTAGCATAACGCTAACATTAGCATGTATTGTTTAGTACACACTCGGTTTTCACTCACCAAGATGAGGTATCAGTGTGAACACAGCAAAAGTCACAGCCTCACGGCCTCTCAAGCTCGTGCCCCTATCAACTTAAGACAATAAAGGTTTCAAATTAGCATTTGGACAGTGTTTAGATTTATTTATAGCACCTTTCTGTATTAACTTACCAAAAAGATCCACAGGTTTTTACACGGACCGTCTCCAGCCTCTCTCGTTCGTTCTCAAAGTGCAAAAGACTGGGAAATGGATGCGTGCCTCGGCACTCTTCTCGGAAGGCAGGACTAATATCGCTCCCAACAAATGAAAAGACCCAGATCACCCAACGTGACCATGAAACGGGAATTTAAAAGTTGGATAACGAGGATCACACTTCCTCTTCCCAAAATAATCATTTTTCAAAATAAAATCACACAATTGTATTAATACAATTGACATCTGAGAAAAAAAAAGGGTCATTTTCTCAGCTGGGTTACACTGCGCTTACAGCCAGTATCCTGCTACCAGTGTTAGCTCATGGAGTAATAGCTCAGGGACTTATAGGCTACTTTTAGCCACCACTTTGATCTACATGACGGACAGCTAGGCCAATAATAGAGCAGTGGATGGGTCTTTAGGACGGCAGTGGGTGGGCTTTTTCAAGACTTGACGTAGGAAACTTATCCGGAAGAGTCAAAAACGTTTTGGGAAGTTTCTTTGAGGGAAAAACGAGATAAAGGCAGTGTGCTTTTTTCAGATTGTTGACTGTCTGGAAAATTTTGGGCTAATTATTTGACCAGTTAACACATTTCAGACAGTTAAAACGTACAAGCACACCATTTTTCAACCAATGACCCCTTTAATCGTTTGATATGGAATAACCCATTATAATTGAAGTAAATAAAATTGTTTTTAAACGGCTATTGCATAGTATATTTTAATATATTATTTGGTTTAGATCATTATTCTTTTTATTCAGATCAAATACAAAGCAGCAACAAATACCCAAACAACTGACTTTTCTTGACCTTCTCAAAACCCTTCTGGGTGAATACATATAGTCTTCCATAACCACATCATTCAACTTCACCTTTAAGAGTCTGGATTTAATACAGGACAAGAAAATGTGATCACCCCCTGCTTTGACATACAAGGTGAGCTTGAGGCATTTATACAACTTGCTAGACCCACCTGAAAGCTGTGCATTATTGCTTGCCTCGCTTGTGTAACCTCCTTTTAGAGGAATGAATGAGCTCATTGCTGACACTCGGTCATAGTTATGCATGGCTTGTTGATGATAAAAATCAGCTGACACACTAATAAAGCCACATTGTGGTGCACTAAAAACTAAAAAACTTGATGACCAAACAGTGATTATTTTAATTAGGCTTAATTTCAGAAGTCATCTGAAAAATTCAATAAAATAATGGTGGACACAATGCTTTTCAAATATCTCTTTTCTCACTGTACAGTTAGAAATCACAATGGAGGAAGAGGTTTTATTATTGGCAATCAATGTTTCCCAAAACTATCAGGTCAAATGTTCGTTCAAAGCAAAATATACAATCCAGATAAAAGGCTAAGAAAGAAGAGAGCATCATAAGGGAATGGCTAAAGGTTTAAGGAGCTTTAAGTCTCTACATATCCAACATAGGACTATATATGGACCATGTGACTGCCTGCCTGAGGGAGTGCACCATGTCCAAGGAAAGCAGCTGGCATTGCCCTATCATCCAACATTTAAGGAGGACAACAATTGGGATGACTCAGCAGCTGCTGTGGAGTATTTGAAACAACTGTCCCAAATGTATGAGAAGAAGGGGGTGAGGTTGGGGCAAAAATAGAAAGTGAGCCACATAATTCAAGTGGTTCAAATGAAGTTACCTCTAATTTCCAGCTGTCGCTCTTTCTCCTGTTGCAGTCTATCTAAAGGACTGTAGGATGGTAATTATTTTGTCCAACTATTCAATGGTAGCAAATACAATATCATGCTGAGTTCCTTTTCTCAGATCAACTCAGATTTGAGTTGTGCCCAATAATTGCTTCTAACCGGAGTGGTGGCTCAGTTGGTAGAGCATCCGCCCCACACCCGGGAGGCAGGAGTTCAAATCCCGGCCGGGTCATACCAAAGACCATATAAAAATGGTACTTTCCGCCTTCTAGCATGGTGCTCAGCATAATAGAACGGGGAAAGGAAAGTTACGCACAGAGCTACCAGAGGACTGACCCCCTACTGTAGCTTTCACTACTTACAGTAGCTGTGTGGCCTAGGGTCAGAGAAACGGAGATAGGCGCCAGCCCATACACCAGAAATGGTGTTCCACATGCTGTGGAAGGGAATTAACTAACTAACAATAATTGCTTCTGGGCAATGAGGATAGATTTTTCACTCATGAAGTTGAGTGAGACTTGAAGTCAAGGGGCCCTGTTTCAGTGATCCAGTCAACAGGCTATTGTCTGAGGTGCAGAGAGCATTTATGGGTGTATCCAAGTTTGCTATTACATCAGCGCAAAATGAATTTTGTGCTGGGCGCAAAGTACAAAGAGGCTGTCCTAACGCTCTTAAGTATTCAGAGCTGTGTTTTTGGAGCATAACGTGAAATAAACCAATCACTGTTTTTATTTTATTCTCTCCCTTTAATAAACGGGCACAAGATCAAAGGCTCAATACTAATATGACTGCGTTTAAGTGCAGGACAAATCCATTTTGTGCTGAGGACAATGCAGCCTCGTTCTGTAAGGACACTTCCATTTTAAATCGTTCTGTTAAAAGAATGACAATGAATGGGGATCAAAAAATTAAAAAAAAAACTGTCATAAATTAGATAATGACTTATGTTGGCTTTGCGCACTCTCCTCTGGCCGCGGTGACAGCTCTTTTCCCAGTATAGGCAAACTGGTCCCGCTGCGCAACAGCACGGAAGTCTGGTAGTTAAATAAAACAGTGACCCACATTTTGTTCACTTAAGGAGAGGATAAATTAAATGAATGCTTAATGCCTGTACTTTTCTGTAACTTTACAATTCATGTGCTGACAAAAACTAACAAAAGCACCAGCGCAAAGTGAGGTGCAAAAGCCCACCCCAGACGTTGTTGTTATGCAGTGTCATAGACTTGGATGTGATGTCATTTTGTTACATGATTTTCAACCTTGACCATCGTGGGTTCGATCCCACCCCCAGACCATCGGTGACCCTTCTGTGTGGAGTTTGCATGTTCTCCCCGTGTCTGCATGGGTTTACTCCGGGCACTCCGGTTTCCTCCCACATGCCAAAGACATGCAGGTGAGGTTAATTGGCATCAACTGGGGATTCTAAATTGTCCTTAGGTATGACTGTGAGAGTGAATGGTTGTCTGTCTCTCTGTGTTGGCCCTGCAATGGACTGGCGATCTGTCCAGGGTGTACCCTGCCTCTTGCCCAAAGATGCTGGGATAGGTTCCAGGCCCCCTGCGACCCAAAAAGGATTAAGCTGTAGAAGATGGATGGATGGATGGATGGATTTTCAACCTCAGACAGGAAGGGACCATAACATCAGCATGGCTAAAGCATAAAAGATGTTAGATTGCAGTAGCTTGAGTACACTTTTGCACTATTATATTGGACTGAAAAACATAGACGTTTCTTTTTTTAAATTAATTTGCAAAAAGTACTCAGCAAATTTAATCTCAATTTGTATCTCACAGGAAAAAAGGTGTAGTGTCCGGGTAAGAAGCACACTCACTCAGTCCTTTCTTGCAGTTTATTTTTTTTTAAATTTATTTAACCTTTATTTATATAGAGCAGTTCAATTGAGAGGCAACTTCTCTTTTTCAAGGATGCCCTGTTCACATTCACACCTGGAAGCTGCCCAGTACAACCACAGGTTGATCTGTGGCCACTGAGAAGCTCCACTGGAGCAGCTGGGGTTAAGAGCCTTGCTCAAGAGCACCACAGTGGGGTTAAGGAGAGTGGGGAAAACACTGCTACCTTATCTATCCCACCCAGATCTGATCCTGCCGGGCTGGAGATTGAACCAGCGACCCTCCACTCACCAGTCCACATCCCTACCTATTAGGCCACCACTCACCTGTGCTGACTGCCCCATCTGCACCTCATCAGTCCTCACCTTTGAAAGGCTGAGCATGCTGCTCTCTGTGTGGAACTCTTAAGACTTCTCAGTGTGCTGTTGGCATTTTGACTCCTGAGTGTCCTTGCCCAAGCACTCTCGTGCCTCCATTTGTTATACTTCATTATTCCCAGAGGCAGATTCAAGGACACCCACCTGGATGAAGCAGCCATGGTGCAGCACCTCTCCCTTCACCATTCACACACAGGGCCACTTTAGAGTCTCCAATTAACCTAACGCATGCTTTTTTTGATGTGGGAGGGAACTGGAGCACCCAGAATAAACCCACACAAGCACGAGGAGAACATGCAAACTCCACACAGATGGGCTTTGCTAGCTGATGGAGTTGAACCCACAACTTTCTTGCCAAGATGCAATTGTGTTTGTTAATCACTACATCACCATGCTGTTTGAATATACTCTTGCTTTCTCTCTCTGTGGGACTCAAGCAAGCAAACAAAACTCTCTTACCTCAAGCCTTTCCTTGGACTCTCTCCCTGGCAGAACTCTATTCCATCTGGCAACTAAATCCAAATATAATTGGAACTTACCTTAATGTCAGGATCAGCCTGGGCAACATTACCTGTTCCTCTCAAACACCTGCTGGCTTTGGACTCTAGCTCATCTCCCTCCTGCAAAGGAAAAGGCAACCTACCAACCAGCTCAAACTCACCGTTTACTCTCCACACCCAGAAACTGAATCATTATAATCAAGTTCAATCCCCACCTTGTCAATATACTTACTTGCTTCACAGGGTTGCCAGCACCAATTCAGTATCAGTAATTGTCACAATAAATGCTTATCTTTGCATCTTCACCTGGACTCATCTCTGTATCTGCTCCTGGGTCTATTACAAGCAAGAACATGTCAAAAGGTTAAACACCATCCCCCAAACAGAAGCATGAGCCACATAAATCTTTTATAACACACTGAAGCCATAATCAGTCCTTACCAGAAAGTTAGATGCCAAGTCCTCACTAATTTCCAAGCACAAATAATTGTTACATTTTTATTTCTATCCAATGTCAAGTGACATACCAATCTGTCAAAAGAACTTGACAGATTGGTCAAAATGCCTTTCAACTGTCTTAACTGCTGCCAAAGAATTGTGTGCTTTATGACCACTGAGCAAATGATAATACTCCATTAAATCATTCATCTGTTTGGGATTTTAGACTCTGTCCAGTAACCCGCCTCCCTACACTGCCATGACTTTGCTTATAAAGTGCAGCCTACTGATTAATTGATAATTAGAAACATATAGCTTAACATATAAAAGCTGCTACTAAGTACTAATTTTACTCCTAATTTGGTGCAATTCAAATGAACCATAAGCTAGAAAATGACCTAAGGCGCAAACCACTCATCTTCTTTAAAAACTCACAGAGAGGAGCTCTGTTCATTTAATAACCCCAAAATTAAAGGAAAATGTATGATTCAGTCATCTGGCCACAGAGTTAGATCATGCTCTATGACATCATTCTGGACTGCCTAATGCTGCTTACCCAATCCAGCTATAGCGGAAGTCCAATCTGTATGTTAAACATCCATAGAATCTCTGAACAATGTGGTAAAGCACTGGTGGACTGGTAAAGCTTGAGGACAGATGTGACTATAGTGGACTTTGACAGTTTGAAAGTAATGACATTTTGGAGGGAATACTTTAAGCCTGCTAAAACACAAAATATTTTGGACCAGGGCAATAAAAGACATGATGGAAACTATGAAAAAGCCTCAGGAGTAGGTCAGTAGTAATATAGAACAATATTTTAAGACAGAGAAGCAAGCAGACTTAATGCTAGAAAGTACAGTATTTGTTTTTCATACCAGCATTAAAGGAAACACTCCTCCATTCCTTCTTATATATAGGTTTATTTTGCATAGTATGGGTTTTACTCTTCATAATGAAAGCACACTTAGGAACTTTATGTGGCATGGTTAAGAAAAAGGTTAACGGAAAGAGCCATTTCTAAGCAAAAGCTGTATTTTTCTCTGCCACAAAGCATTGCAGACCTCTTCCATCATGGGCCTACCCAAGAATACTGAACAAACAGTTGGTTTTAGCAGTTGCTGTTGACTCGCACAGCTATGCTGCGTTTGGGCAACTCCTGTTCTTCCTGTCAAAGCAGACACCATATGTGTCAGCTATAAAGTTTGTAAAACACACCACTAAGCAAATGTGTCGAAGAGTGGCTCAGCAGGGCTGATGGGTGATGCAATCTGTGCAAATGCTGACAGGTGGGATGGAAGGCTGAATTTTTCTTTTTCCTTCTTTTTTTGAGACTAAAGAGTGGGTGGAAATGCATGAGATTTTACCAGGTGAGTGAAAGTCTTTTGTATTCTGATGGAATTTTTTCCCTTCAGCTATAGTGTGACATATCACCCCTGTGAGGTAAACAATAATTATGAATTTTAGTAATAAAGAGAATTCTCCCCACAAAGTTTACTAGTGAAAAGCTACAAGAGCCTCTTTATAATATTGCTGTATCATATTCCACATCTTGCAATATAAGACTTGACTGTACATGCTCAAAAACAAAACAATTACCATAAATAAAATTTCAGGCTGCAGACATGTGATCATTTAAATAAACAGATCCAAACCTTTGCCAGAAATTCCTGGGTTTGCTTCCAGACAATAACATCATCTGGGCAACTGTGTAATGTAAGGAAAGGACAAAAAACAAGCATAGTAGACAGCTACAGACATGACTTTCTGTCTTCACACTGTAAAACATCACAGCTCCATCAAGTTAGGTGAATTTATTGTTTTTATTATTCAAGTCAAATTGTCATGACACATTTTGCACACTGTGTTATGTCTGATATTACCTGCTGAACAGAAGAGGTGAGGTGACTTGGAACACAACTTTATTTAGCTTTACTCACACTAACAGCTATTGACAGTTCACCGGCTAAGCTCAGGCAAGAGAGACTAATAAGATGGCCGACCTGGCCTTATATAGGGTGGGGCGGAGGCGCCACCTGGAGGTGCGTGTCCATCTTACATATCTCACCCCACCCCCCACCCCCTTTAAAAAAGTCCAAAAGCACTTACTCAATTAAGACCCTCCCCAATTTGGGATCCAAATCACGCACTAATAAACGAAAACTAATGTCTCTAAATGGCCTAACACATTCACACAACAAAACCTAAAATAGGGAGGACGGGTGGACTGCCATCCTGCCCACACGGCAAGGCGGATTATTCTGCCACCTGCTAGGGTAAATTAGAGTCCATTACGAACTAAAATTGCATGCCGTGCTCCTAAACTAAAACAAAAAATTTTAAAATGATCCCTTCTAATTGTGGAGGAAAGGAATCAGACGAGACACGAGCTGACGACACACAACTTTATTTCCTCCAACCAGCAGAACAGACTGTCCTTGAGTGCCAAAGCAAACTGCTTTATACATTTTCTTCCCACCTCTGGCACTCACGGTAAACACATTTACATACCAGTTACCAAGTGTGAACACACATACACATTAACACATTTGCGCCCTGCGTCCTCAGGTGTGAGCCTGGCACAGTGAGGGCGAAAGGCACATCTTTATTTACTACATACCCCCTGGTGCTCTGGCGCCCCTGGCTAGCACCCCCAACGCCTCGAAGTACTGGGTGGAGTGTCATCTCCTTTGTGTCAACACACTATAACATTTTTTTAAACAACAACATCAACACAACAACAACTGAACTTCAATATATACTATTTACAACCCAAGTGTTCAAGTAACATGGACATAACTGGCATGGAGGCCCAGGGCACCCTCTTAGCAGATGCGCCCCTGGAAACAGCTGGTCTTCATGGTGATGGCTGGCCCTCCGGATGCTGAAACCGCTCCTCCTCACCCTCGGCCTCATCCCACGTTCAGCCTTGTTTCCAGGAGTCTTCTCCCGGGCACGCCAAAGCCGATTTGCGTGATTCACCGAGCTGTCAGATAGCCTGAAGTGCGCTGCACCCAGTTTGTCCACTATGTGCAGACACTCCCGATGCTCCTCAGGTTGTCGTCTGGCCCATTTTCACTGCGGACGTTCCTCATCTCGGCTCCGAACCCAATCCAGGACTCTTAACGGGACCCGGCTCGGCTTGAGACATTGTTGTCGAGCACGCTGATCTTCCGTACTTCTTGGTCCTGCCCCAACCTCTTCTAATACCGTTGAAACATTCACCATTGTAGCCGCAGACCCTCCGTCCTTCCACGGCCAGGCTCCAGAGGCATCTGGGGCCAGCCCATTGGTATCACTCGTTGGTCTAGGTACCAGCCCTGGGCGAAATTGGTCCTGCTTGACCGCCATCGTGCCCAATAGTTCTTTAGCCTACACCGTGTGGATGGTTGACGGGGACAGGTGGAGTGATTTCTTCCGTGGGCTCTCCGGGTTAAATCCACGGCAGACCCTGGCAAAATGGTTCAAG
This sequence comes from Pholidichthys leucotaenia, assembly GCA_020510985.1. Classification (NCBI taxonomy): domain Eukaryota; kingdom Metazoa; phylum Chordata; class Actinopteri; order Cichliformes; family Pholidichthyidae; genus Pholidichthys; species Pholidichthys leucotaenia. Next base: position 295,685,310 of record CM035841.1, on the reverse strand, counting down.
CGACCACATCTGTTACAACGTGGTCCTCTTGCTGGACAGTCCTTAGCCTTTTTGCAGTGCGTTGCAGACCCACAGCCCATGGAAAAGGACTTTCCCGGGGCTGACCCCTGGCTAGTAGCGTTGGCTTCCATCTCCTTGCCGTCCAAGCTATCTTTACTGTCCAGGTCTGTGGCATTTGCTGTGACAAGAGGCTCTAGCTTGTCCGCGGCTTTCATTTGGAGAGCTAGCTTGACGGCTCTGGCTAACGTGAGTTCACTTGGTGCCATAAGTAGCCTAGCTCGCAATGCAGCGCTACAGGTGTAGTCCACCAGCTGGTCACGGATCATTTCCTCTTCCAGAGCTCCAAAACGACACTTGCTAGCTAGCTGCTTCAAGTTGGCAACGAACTGCCAAACGGGTTCACCTACCCGCTGATGCCGCTGCGGAAAGTGGATCCTCTAGACCATTATGTTATCCAAGGTGTGGAAATGGCTAGCTAGCAGCTCCGCTACCTTTTCACAGGTGTCCACAGCTCCGAGCGTTCGCAGGATCCACTGGCCCTCTATGCCCAAATTGTGCACTAATAGTGCCTGGGCTCTCTACTTATCGAGCTCCCCGAGCCCCAGCGCAGCAACATAATTCTGAAAGGCCTTGTACCACTTAGGCCAGGGCACCGGCGGTTCTCCGGGCGCCTTGAGGAAAGGGCGGATAGAGACCATGCACTCTTCCATGGTTTAATCCCACGTCCCCAATGTTATGTCTGATATTACCTGCTGAACAGAAGAGGCGAGGAGACTTGGAACACAGCTTTATTTAGCTTTACTCACACTGACAGCTACTGACAGATCACCGGCTAAGCTCAGGCGAGAGAGACTAATAAGATGGCTGACCCGGCCTTATATAGGGCGGGGCAGAGGCGCCACCTGGAGGTGCATGTCCATCTTACATATCTCCCACACTGAACTCATGTTTGTGTATTCAGACATAAAACACAGAGCGACAAAGCTACTTTCAAGTTAACACCAAGTTACCGCAATTGTATTACTATTTAACAGAAATTGTTTTCTCTCTCTCTGAGGTACAGGATACTCGAATTAGTTAAATGAGCTCACAACTGGTTGAGATCACAAATCACTCTACGTTTATGTGCCATGACGGACTGAGTTGAATAAGATACAATTTCACCCAACTTACTGTAGCTGTGATGTGCGCAGTGCATTTGAGATTTATCTTCTGCATCAGCTGCAGATGGAGAATCCTAAAAAGTGATAGCATTGCTTCAAACTTTTTGCATGGCAATACTTTAAAATCTGTTAGACCAACTGTGTACTGTTTTGTGTAATTACCTATGAGAGCTCAGAGGGGTAGCCATGGCCAGCTGTCGTTTGGATGGCCACGGGGCACAATCCACCATTGTGCATGATGTGCAGCTGGCACAGGGCTGGAATGCCTGCACACAATGAATTAATCAAAACTCCTCCTGTGGACCAGAGCAGTGATGCAGGCAGATCTGCAGCAGCTGTAATATGGATCCTTGGTGCAATAATCCTTTTACAGGGCTCCACTTTCACCTCAGCCTGACCATTTGAAACTAAGCTGATCACACTAAACCCTTTCATGTGATCCAATATTGTTGAACATTAGCTAATGTAATAAAGTTACATGATGTGTCATATTTATGGTCTTTGTGTGAAACAGGCTGTTAATGGGACTCCAGTAAAATTCCCTAGAATATGGGATATACAGTCATGTGAAAAAAATGAGGACACCCCATTAAATATTCAGTTCTTTATTAAGAAATGTTCACATATTGATGTCTAATCTTGTTTTTATTTATCTCTGGGAAAGAAGGTGATAAAATTGCAGGTAAATAACAAAAATTAACCTTGTTTTGCTCATTAAACAAAAGATATCAACAAAAATGCATATTCTAACTGAGGAAAAAGTTAGGACACTCTACCACCTAATAGCTACAGTCATGTGAAAAAATTAGGACACCCTGTATAAGCCTGTGTTTTTTTTAACATATTTGGACAGATGGATATTTAATATCAATGTTAAAAAGTCCTGTGCAGACCAGCTGTGTGGGATTGTGACGTATATCTTCAACATGAGCCTGAAACTGGGGAGGGTACCACAGCTGTGGAAAACATCTTGTGTGGTACCTGTACCAAAAACTTCCCACCCCAAAGACCTGAACAGCTACAGACCGGTGGCCTTGACGTCCCACTTGATGAAGACCCTGGAGAGACTGCTCCTTGCTCATCTCCGCCCCCTGGTGGAACCAGCGATGGATCCACTCCAGTTCGCCTACCAGCATGGCATTGGGGTGGAGGATGCGGTGATCTTCCTCCTTCACCGTTCTCTGTCCCACCTGGAGAAGCCCGGGAATATGGTGAGGATCATGTTCTTTGACTTCTCCAGTGCTTTCAACACCATCCAACCGATGATCCTGAAGGACAAGCTGCTGCGCGCAGGGGTGGACCAGCACCTGTCATCATGGATCCTGGACTACCTCACGAACCGGCCTCAGTTTGTGAGAACCCGGGACTGTGTTTCCGACACGATCATCAGTAGCACGGGGGCCCCCCAGGGAACGGTGCTGGCTCCCTTCCTGTTCACTCTTTATACTGCGGACTTCTCACACAACACAACACATTGCCATCTACAGAAGTTCTCTGATGACTCTGCGATCGTTGGTCTCATCTCCAACGGAGATGAAGCTGAGTACAGAGGGCTTATCCAGGACTTCGTGGACTGGTGCCATCGGAACTGCCTCCAGATCAACGCGAGGAAAACTAAGGAGCTGGTGGTGGACTGCCGCAGGCATGGGCAGCCCCTCACAGCACCAGTAAATATACAGGGAACAGACATCGAGATGGTGACATCTTATAAGTACCTGGGTGTTCATCTGAACAATAAACTAGACTGGTCACACAATACTGACGCACTCTACAAGAAGGGACAGCGCAGGCTGTTCCTGCTGAGGAGACTCAGGTCTTTTGGTGTACAAGGGGCGCTGCTGAAGTCATTCTATGACACGGTGGTGGCATCAGCCATCACTTTTGGAGTGGTCTGCTGGGGCAGTGGCATTACTGCAGCCGATAGGAAGAGACTGAACAAACTGATTAAGAAAGCTAGCTCTGTCCTGGGGCAGCGCCTTGATCCGATGGAGGAGATAGGAGAGAGAAGGACGGTGGCTAAACTGTCATCTCTGCTGGAGTCCGAGTTCCACCCTATGCAGGACATACTGGATGCTCTGAGGAGCTCATTTAGCAGCAGACTACATCATCCCAGGTGCACAACCGAGAGGTTTCGTAGGTCCTTCCTACCAACGGCTGTCAGACTGTACAACCTAAGCAGGGCTGCTCGCAGAGATAGCAAAAAGACGTAACAAACTAATAGTTTTTTGAATGCAAAAGATGCAATAGACTTACACAATGGTCCCCTCCGGCATACAACTAGGAACATACCGGTCGCTATGGAGGGTGAGAATATGTATGGGCACATAATCATACCATGTAGGATAACTAAGTAGACGGTTATGCTGTTTCATCCCATCTAGCAACAATGCTCTGCACTGTGTGTGTTTATATATTTACATATTTATTCCATCTAGCTACAATGCTCATCACTGGGTGTGTTTATATTTATATATCTATATATTTATTCCATCTAGCTACAATGCTCCGCACTGTGTTTTTATATATCTACATATTATTCCATCTAGCTACATTGCTCCGCACTGTGTGTGTTTATATACTTGCATATTTATTCCACCTAGCTGCAATGCTCCGTACTGTGGGTGTTTATATATTTACATATTTATTCCATCTAGCTACAATGCTCTGCACTGTGTGTTCATATATTCATATATTTATTCCATCCAGCTACAATGCTCTGCACTGTGTGTCTGTGTGTATATATATATTTTATAGTAATATGTACATATGTATATTAGCTGCTCTTGCTTGCTTGTTTTTTTTTTTTTCTTGCCTTCTGATTGTTGCTCTGAGTGTTGCTATCCCTGTGCTGTTGCAATCCTGGAATTTCCCCGTTGTGGGACTAATAAAGGCTTATCTTATCTTATCTTATCTTAAAAACACTGGGAGATTCACGTAGTACAACTAAACAATTAAAAATGAATTATAGACTTTTTTTTCTAATTTTCTGCAAAATGTAATTCTAAAAAATTGTGAGGAATAAATTAGGACACCCCCACATTCATTCCCATTTAAAATGCCTAAAATAAATGTTAAAAAATGCAAATAAAAACAAAAACAAGGTTAGACATAGATATGTCAACATTTTTTAATAAAGAACTGAATATTTAATGGAGTGTCCTTATTTTTTTCACATGACTGTAGTGTTACCCGCTTTAGCGGAAATAACTTCAGTGAGATGCTTCTTGTAGCATCTACCAGTCTCTGATGTCGGTCTGAGGAAAGTTTGTTCCACTCCTCAACGCAGAATTCTTTCAGCTGTGAGATGTTTGAGGGGTTTCTTGCATGTACAGCCCGTTTCAAGCTACCCCACTGCATCTCAATGGGATTAAGATCTGGGCTTTGACTCAGCCATTCCAGGACTCTCCATTTCTTAGTTTTTAACCAGCTTTGGACCCTGTAAGAGCATTGTCATGTTACAGGGTCCAGTTCCACTTCAACTTTAATTTTTGTTTTTTTTTTACAGATGGTCTCACGTGGTCGTATTGAATTCATGGTGGATTCTATGATGGTGAAGTGGCCAGGTCATGCTGCAGCAAAGCATCGCCAAACCATGACACTTCCACCTCCATGCTTCACAGTTGGTACAACGTTCTTTTTCTGGAATGCCGTATTTGGTCTACGCCAAACACGTCCCCTGTTCTGGGGTCCAATTTTTTAAATTAATTTATTTATTTAGCCAGGCAGGACAGATTAGGAACACATTCTTATTTACAACTGTGGCCTGGGGGAAGGGGGAAGGGGCAAGGGACAACTCATATTCATACCTCCCCAGTTGATAATAATTCAATTTTAGACTCATCTGTCCAAAAAACATTATTCCAGAAGTCCTGGTCTTTGTCTACGTTCTCTCTGGTAAACTTCAGTCTGACCTTAATGTTTCTCTTAGAGAGCAAAGGTTTCTTCCTTGCACGCCTCCCATGCAAGTTAAACTTGTGCAGTCTCTTTCTGATTGCAGAGACATGCATTTTCACATCAACAGTAGCGAGAGTCTGCTGTAGGTCCTGTGATGATGTTTTAGGGTTTATGGAGACTTCTTTTCTCATCTTGCGGTCTGCTCTCTGGGTGAACTTGCTTGGGACGACCAGACCTGGGCATGTTGGCAGTTGTTTTGAATGTCCTCCACTTGTAGACTATTTTCCGTACAGTGGAATGGTTGATTTCATATTCTTTTGAGATCTTTTTAAATCCCTTACCAGACTCATAAGCTGCTACAGTCTTCTTTCTGAAGGCCTCAAACAGCTCTTTCGATCTCACCATGGTGTTCACTCACTTCAACAGTCAGGAGCATACCAAACTAAATGTCTGAGGTTTAGATAGGACAAGCCTCCTTTCAAATGCTGAGTAACAATGTTCTAATCCTGTGCACTTGATGTGATACACCTGTGTGTGATTTTAGCCATTTTAAGTGGGAATAAATGTGGGGGTGTCCTAATTTATTCCTCACCAGAAATAGCATGTTTTTAGAATTACATTTTACAGAAATTTTTAAAAAGTCTTTTCTTCAGTTTTAATTGTTTAGTTATATTACTTGAATCTCTCAGTATTGTTAAAATTGATATTATAAATATCCATGTGTTCAAATATGTTAAAAACACACAGGCTTTCATAGGGTGTCCTAATTTTTTCACATGACTGTATGCTGCCACAGAATAGCAAGTTAGATATTCATGTTTATTCTCAGCCTTAGTCACCTGGACATCAGTTACAGAAGGATTAGTTCAGTCATGCCCATATAAATGTCAGATTAAGGCTATTTTGTTCTCCAACCCAGGCAAGCTGCCCAGGAGCACATTTTTCTTTATTGACAGCACTGAGTTTGGAAAGTGTGTGCAACATCATTTGCTTTTCTTCATATAGGCTAAAACACAAATGCACATGCAGAAACTCTTCAGCTCAACCACAGCATTACATGGGAGTAAGTTGAGACTGAGGTTCGGCTTATTTAATGGATAAATTATCTGGCCTGACACCAGACAAACTTGGGTTTCCTCCTGTGCCAGTATGCAAACAATTCTGAGGGTTAGGTTTCCAGGGATGCTGTTCTGTTACAGACAAGGCTCTTCTATTCCCAGCAAGTAGCCAACACAGAGTGTCTGAATAAATGCACTGCTCAAATGTTCCTGCAGAGAATGGTCTTACCATGTTGTAAAGGTGGGGTAAGCGTCATATTCGTAGAAATACTTTCAACAAGTTTCGCTCTATTGCACGACCTTTAACTCAACACTGCCATCTACTGTGAAGTTGTTAGTATTGCGCAATGAGCACAAATAATGGAATCAGCAGAAACTAGAGGGAAAATACCTGCCTGATTCAACATTTTTCATTCCACTCATTATTATTATTATTATTATTATTATTATTATTATTATTCATTCATTCATTCATTCATCTTCTTCCTCTTAATCCTTTTCGGGTCGCGGGGGGACTGGAGCCTATCCCAGCATCTTTGGGCGAGAGGCAGGGTACACCCTGGTCAGATCGCCAGTCCATCGCAGGGCCAACACAGAGAGACAGACAACCATTCACTCTCACAGTCATACCTAAGGACAATTTAGAATCCCCAGTTTGATGCCAATTAACCTAACTTGCATGTTTTTGGCATGTGGGAGGAAACCGGAGAAATCCCGGAGTAAACCCACGCAGACACGGGGAGAACATACAAACTCCACACAGATCACTGTTGGTCGGGGGCTGGGATCAAACCCAGGATCCCCCAGCCAAGGGTGAGTTGCTGTGCTGCCACAGTGCTAACCACTCTATTATTATTATTATTATTAAAAGAGTCTTTGCCATTAAGCGCCTTTAATGAAGAGGGCATAGATAGACTACAGAATATTTGTCTAGGGTGGCATGTGTCCAGGGTGTATTTACTTGCCTTTTTTCCCAACGAAGTTGAGATATGCTCCATTCAATATAGATTTACTTGTAGTATTTGTGTATTTTGATTTTTCACTTGTATGTAGACATAAATATTAAATAAATTTTAAATTAAAAAAAATCACCTAAATTTGCACATGCTCCTTTAAAACAGCGGCCACTGGAGTTGTTTTTCAGTGAATTAATCAACATGCTCTTGGGAGTTGCATTAAACTTAAGTGTTTTCACTAATAATTATGTTGTGTTTTGTCATACTAGTACATACCCGTGCATGGCCGTGCATACCGGTGCACCAAGTATAAGCAAGTGTTTCTGCATGCCCGTAGAAAGGAGGTGTAAGCAAGGGTGTAAGCAAGAACGTCAGCACTCATTCAGTGATGCCTGCCTTTGATTTTTGATGGTGTCATAGTGAGTCCTATGATCTGTGATGATGTCATAGGGAGTCATATGATCATGAGTCATGTCTGCGTTTGATCTGGGATGCATTCCTATGTCCTATGATCTTTGACGATGGCACAGCGAGTCCTATGATGCCTGCATTGGATCCTGGTTTAAATTAGTGTGTCCTATTCTTAATCGAGTGATGAGAATCTGTTCTTTCCTGTTTCTGGCAACTTCCATTCGGTTTCAAGTGCTGTGTCCTATTGGTAATCGGGTGGTGAGTATCTCTCCTTTGGTGAGTGATGGTGTATATGACATCATAAAGACATGAAGGCAGGCATCGTGAGTGATGGTCTATATGACATCATAAAGACATCAAGACAGGCATCATAGGACCTCCTACCTACATCATAGGTAGCCAGTCCTATTGTGTATATGACAGCATCGCGAGTCTTATGTTGCCTGATATCATAGGATCATCATAGGACATCATGCAGACATCATAGGCCATCCTATGATGTGCTGTGATCGTGACACACAGACATGATGTACTGCTTTGAATGGGTGTGGTTTAAAGTAGTGTGTCCTATTGTTAATCAGGTGATGAGTAAGATTTCCAGATTTATACTGAAACTGACAGAGATTTCTTGAATTGCAGAACTGGTACAGAACCATTAACATTATATAATCAACCAATAGAAAAAGTCAGTGAGTTCAAATATCTAGGATTGTGGTTTGATAGTGTATACACATGAAGAGTCCATATTGAAAATCTGGAGACAAAATGCAAAAAAGTCATTAATCTCATAAAAGCTGTAGCTGGACACGAATGGGGTGCAGATAAACAGGCATTAATTGGCATTTACAGAGCACTAATGCGATCGACACTAGACTACGGATGCATGATTTATGGAGCAGCGGCAAAGACGACTCTGGAAAAAATAGACAAAATGTAGCATAGAGCGCTTCGCCTGTGCATTGGAGCCGTCAAAACAACACCAAACAATGCAGTTTTAATAGAAGCAGGAGAAATTCCAATAGATTTGAGAAGAGATAAACTCGCATTATCATACTGGGTCAAGCTGAAAGGAAGTGACGAAGCAAATATTTCAAAAACAACACAAGACTGCTGGGAATACTCTAATTTCCAGGGATATGGGTTTGGGTGGACAATTGAAAGAAGGACCAGGATGTATGGCCTGCACACTATTGATTTAGCTAACACCAGTCCAGTGAGTAATGTTCCCCCTTGGCTATTTCTGAGAATAGAAGTAGACGCTAGTCTGCTAATGAGGAAAAAGGATTGGCATATGAGTGAAGTTAGTATTAAAACAAGCATTTACCTCAGAAACAACTACTATAACTTCTTACAGCTCTATACTGACGGTTCAAAGAATAAAGAGGGCTCTGTTGGAGTTGGAGTATACATTCCAGAGTTTAAAGTGACCATCGCAAAAAGACTCTCCAACAATACATCCGTGTTTACAGCAGAGATGTGGCAATAATTATTGCTTTGCAGTGGGTGGAGGAGGTCAGGCCGGACCGGGTGGTGGTGTGCACAGACTCACTTGCAGCGCTATAAACCATACAGACACTAAAATCTACAAGGGAAGACTTGGTGATTGAGCTATATCACAGTTTATTTAGGGTACACAGGGGTGGTGGAGAAGTTCAGTTTTGTTGGGTTCCTGCACATGAAGGGTTGAAAGGGAATGACTGTGCAGACAAATTAGCAAAAAGTGCTCTTGGAAAAGACATAACTATACCAGTGTCTCTTGGAAAAGGTGAAGGGAAAGCAGTAATCAAGAAAAAAGGAACTGAGCTTTGGCAAAAAAGATGGGATGAAGATCATAAAGGTAGATCATATTACAAAATACAAAAATCTATTGCAATACAGAATTTCATAACCCCCAATAGGAGGGAAGACATCATTATGGCAAGACTCAGACGGGATCACACTCGTTTAAACAGCACATTATTCACCATGGGGAAGGGTGAAAGTGACAAATGTACAGAATGTGGAGTAAAAGAAAATGTTGAGCACATCTTATTACACTGTCACAAATATGGAAATGAAAGACAGATAATGGAAAATGACGTTCGAGAGGCCGGTAGGGAATGGGATTTAACTGGGATTCTGGGAACAGATGGAGATGGAGAGGCAATAAGAATCACGAGAAAGGCTCTTTTCTCTTTTTTAAATAACACAGGATTAAGTCATAGAATTTAGGGGTCGGGCTCAGATGACATAATGCTACACACTCTTGTACAGTAGGTGGCAGTATGCACCTTTCACTTGTTTGCTATCCGCCAGTAACCGAGAGAAGAAGATTTCCAGATTTACTGCTTCGAATGGGTGTGCTTTAAAGTGCTGTGTCCTATTGTGTATATGACGGCATCGTCCTTTCGTCTATATGACGGCATTGCGAGTCCTGATGGTCTATATGACATCATAAAGGCATCGTCCATCACAGGCTGTCCTATGATGGAGGACATCATAGGGACATCATAGGCACATCATAGGCCATCCTATGATGTCCTATGATCGTGACAACAGACAGACACACATGCAAACACACACACACAGATTTCTTGAATTTATAGAGTGAAGTGTTATGCTTTTTAAAAGCTTTACTGGTTTTCAGTGTTCAGTTTAGGTGGGCAGGTTGCTTACCGTCAATCAGGTCTAGAAGAAGAAGAAGTTGTTCAGAACTCCTTATACAAAGATATAGAGTGATGATAATCAAGTCAGTGGCGGTAATGCACCTGTAAGCTGGTTGCCAACTGCCAGTCAAATCTAAAAGAAGTGTTCAGTTTTGTTTGCAAAGAATATTGTCCCTACACACATTGTCATAAACCTTTCTATATCATGTTACATAACTGGATAAAATGCATTTGAAGCACACAATTTTTTTTTTGTAAATTTGCATGTTCTTCCTCACAATTTACCTATTTTTCTTGAAAATCTTAAATTTACAACTTTGTTCTATTTGTGACTTTTTGTAAACTTGCCACTTTTTTCTTGTAAATTTGCAGCTTTTTTCCTCATAAATTTGTTACTTTTTTCTTGAAGTTTTGCAACTTTTTCTGCTCATAAAGCTGCTACTTTTTCCACCATAAATGCAAAACTTTTTTCTCCTGCCCCCCCCCCCCCCCATGTTTAATAGTGAGAAACTGTTCTGTTTATTGTCTTCCCAATGCTGAAATGAAATATCCGCCCATGCACCCAAAGGCGTGTGGGAGACTCCAAGGTCATTTGGAAGAAGCTGCTGTGATCTCATGAGACCAAAGGGTGAAAAGTTTACGAGACCAGAAAGGTGACAGGTGGAGTTATAAAATGTTTTGGGTTACCAAACGGGTTCATCCGGTCAAGCAAGCAGTTCCTAGAGTTACCTGGCGTTTTGTTCTTTCCCGGTCATGTGAAGACTCTGTAGGGGGAAAAAAACGTACAGACGTAATTAGTGACCTACATTTGCTGCGGGTTTTGGTTCGCTGAAGAGCCTGAAGATGTTGAGATAACGCAGCGGGCTTCTTGAGGGTAGCACAGCCGATAGGGGGTGCTGGGGACGGCTGGCTGTTCTAGCTCCAAGTGGATATAACCTGCCTGTCTTATCACCATCAGTCTGCCACCTAACTGCCAGTACAAACGGCCCAGCCTGAAGGTAGGCGCGATATACACGTTTAACATTACTGTTTGTCTACTAACTTGTCTCTAACAGTGTTCCTGTTTGGAATAAGCGTTGCCGTGGAAACTGTTGCCGGTTGTTTTTAGCTAGCTAACAGCTAAATTAGGTAGTTAGCTTGTATAGATTAGCCTAGCCTTATTACCAAATGTTTCTAGTGTGTCGCTATTCAGTCACTACATACAGGAGCAGTGTATCTGCTGAAGCGGTGGTCTTATTTAAAATCATGCTGGTAGACAAGCTCGCCCGGTGGATCTGATCTGAGTCACTCGGGTGGATCTGATAGCTAGTGATGGCTAGCTGGCGTTTAACAGGTCTGATTTAAAAGTGTATAGCTAGATGTCCTCACAGGTTAGTCAGCGATGTAAGCAACTCTTTTAGCAGAACTCTGTCCGTCTGTATGTGCCGATTTTTGACTTTAATGTCTAAAGAAATAGTAGGTTGCTTCCCAACTTGCCAGTGCTTTGGCTAGGCATTCATAACAGCAATAAAGTGGTTGAGGAAGAGAAAAGCAGCGTTTCCAGGTCAGCTCTCTGTCAAAATACACATGAATATAACGATTAGGTGAACAGTGACTTTGGCACTTGGAGAATATCGTGTTGCAATTTGCACACGTATGCTGCAAAAAGCAGTAAACCAAACGACGTTCGCATTCAGAGAGGTGGCTGTTGCCTCGATTTGGCCAGTGTTTCTACTCAAAGGTATGTGGGCTTTAAATAGAGAGGTCTGTGTTTAACGGTCTTCTGGGGGTTTTATTTTTAAGAGCAAATATAGATTGAAGGTCAGTGACAAAGTGACTCATTGAGACATAATAAGCAAGCAGGTGGACACCCAGCAAGAAGGAGGTTTCCCTTCTAATAAGGTTTTATTATTAAGACAAACAGGTTGTGAAAGTACCAAGTCTCTCGAGAATTCTTGAGGGTTCGTGGGAGTTTGCCCAACCAGTTTACATGTGTTTTGTGGACTTGGAGAAGGCATTTGACCGCGTCCCTCGTGGATTTTTGTGGGGGGTGCTTCGGGAGTATGGGGTATCGGGCTTGTTGTTACGAGCTATTCGGTCTCTGTACGACCGTTGTGAGAGTTTAGTTCGCATTGCCAACACTCGGTCGGAGTCATTCCCAGTGAGAGTTGGACTCCGCCAGGGCTGCCCTTTGTCACCGGTCCTGTTCATAATTTTTATGGACAGGATTTCTAGGCGCAGCCAGGGAATGGAGGGTGTCATGCTTGGTGACCACAGGATCTCATCTCTGTTGTTTGCAGATGATGTTGTCCTGTTGGCTTCATCCAGCAATGACCTACAGCTCTTGCTGGGACGGTTTGCCGCTGAGTGTGAAGCGGCTGGGATGAGAATCAGCACCTCCAAGTCCGAGTCCATGGTCCTCAGCCGGAAAAAGGTGGATTGTCCTCTCCGGGTTGGGGACAGGCTCCTGCCCCAAGTGGAGGAGTTTAAGTATCTTGGGGTCTTGTTCACGAGTGAGGGGAAAATGGAGCGAGAGATCGACAGACGGATTGGAGCAGCATCTGCAGTGATGCGGACGTTGTACCGGTCTGTTGTGGTGAAGAGGGAGCTTAGTTCTAAGGCAAAGCTGTCGATTTACCAGTCAATCTACGTTCCTACTCTCACCTATGGTCACGAGCTTTGGGTAATGACCGAAAGAACGAGATCGCGGATACAAGCGGCTGAAATGAGCTTTCTCCGTAGGATTGCTGGACTCACCCTCAGAGATAGGGTGAGGAGCTCAGTCATCCGGGAGAGGCTCAGAGTAGAACCGCTGCTCCTCCACATTGAAAGGAGTCAGTTGAGGTGGTATGGGCATCTGATTAGGATGCCTCCTGGACGCCTCCCACTTGAGGTGTTTCAGGCACGTCCCACTGGGAGGAGACCCCGGGGCAGACCCAGGACTCGGTGGAGAGACTATGTCTCCCAGCTAGTCTGGGAACGCCTTGGTATCCCCTCTGAAGAGCTGGAGCAGGTGGCTGGGGAGAGGGAAGTCTGGGCTTCTCTGCTTGAACTGCTGCCTCCGCGACCCGGACCTCCGGAAAAGCGGTAGAAGATGGATGGATGGATGGAAGGTTGTGAAAGTTGATTAAATTAGATTTTTTTTTTTTTTTAATACTCCACAGGAAAATTAAGTTGTGTATTATCTTGCATGTGTGCTTTTCACACAGCCGGCTTCCAAGAAGGTCAAAGAAAATAAAAACCACCTTCTTCTTTTAGATTTGATTGGCAGTTGGCAACCAGATTACAGGTGCATTACAGGTGTACTTCACTCTGTATCATCACTCTATCTGGTCAGGAGCTGTAGTCCTTACCGCCACATACTGCACTCAGTAAACATCACTCTGTGTATCAAAAGTCAGAATTCTTCTCAGTTGGCAACCTCTTCTTTGTCTTCTTCTTTTTTTAGATTTGATTGGCAGCTGGCAACCAGCCTACAGGTGCATTACCGCCACGCACCTCAATCAGTAAACATCACTCTCCTTACAGGTGCATTACCGCCACACACTCTATATATGTCTCACTCTTATCCTGTCTTCTTCTTCTTTTAGATTTGATTGGCAGTTGGCAACCAGCTCACAGGTGCATTACCGCCACTGACTTGATTATCATCACTCTATATCTTTGTATAAGGAGTTCTGAACAACTCCTTATGTGTGGGGAAAAAAATTATCCATCCTTGGACTGTGTCCGAGGTGCATTACTGCCACGTACTCTTGTATAAGGAGTTCTTATAAGGAGTTCTGAACAACTCCTTATGTATGAAAAAATTATCCGTCCTTGGACTGTGTCCTTGGCGGCGTCAATAGCTGTGCCAGCCAGCCGGTTCACTCTATATATAATTCAAGAAATCTCTTTTTAAATTTGATTGGCGGTTGGCAACCAGCTTACAGGTGCATTACCGCCACCTACTCTATCTTCAGACATCACTCTACAATTTTCACTCTGTATCTGCTGGAAAGCTATGCTAAAGCGTCCTTTTATCACTCTGTATATAATTCAAGAAAATCAGACATCACTCTATATATAATTCAAGAAATCCCACTGAGAAGAAATCTCTCCTTGGCGGTACATCTTTGTATAAGGAGTTCTCGGCTGCACCTCGGACACAGTCCAAGGACGGATAGTTTTTTCACACATAAGGAGTTGTTCAGAACTCCTTATACAAAGATATAGAGTGATGATAATCAAGTCAGTGGCAGTAATGCACCTGTAAGCTGGTTGCCAACTGCCAATCAAATCTAAAAGAAGAAGAAGTTCTGAACAATCTTCTTCTTCTTCAGTGAGATTTCCATGTCTACATGATGTCTGTAGCACTCTATCTGGTTTCACTCTATATTCTTCAGGTCATCACTCTTCACTCTAATGAAAACGTTCAATAATTGTTTCTTTTTATATGACTAGTGCATACCTGTGCATGCTTGTAGATACCAAGTATAAGCAAGTATTTTTGCATGCCCGTAGAAAGCAGGTGTAAGCAAGCAAGGCACCACGCTTTCAGTGATGCCTGCCTTTGATCATTGATGATGTTATAGCGAGTCCTATGATCTTTGGTGTCCTAGCGAGTCCTATGATCGTGAGTGATGCCTGCCTTTGCTCTTTGATGATGTCATAGTGAGTCCTACGATCTTTTAGTGAGTCCTGAGTAGCGAGTCCTATGATCTTTGATGATATCATAGCGAGTCCTATGACCGTGACACGTGCCTTTGATCTTTGATGATGTCATAGCGCTTTGATGAGTCCTATGATCATGTCAGACACACACAGACACACAGACAGAGATTTCTTGAATTATACTAGTGATACCCACGCATAGCTTCTCCGTGTCTTGCATGGCATTCACTGTCCCTGGCCAGGCGACAGGACTCACTATGACAGGGCTCGCTATGACATCATCAAAGATCATAGGACTCACTACTGATGATCGTAGGACTCGCTATGTCACGATCATAGGACTCACTAAAAGATCATAGGTGTGATGCCTACCTTTGATCTTTGATGTCATAGTGAGTCCTATGATTGTGAGTGATGCCTGCCTTCGATCACACACAGACACACAGATTTTCTTGAATCACGCTGTACTATGGTGTCTATATGACATCATATAGACATCATGTAGACATCATAGGAACATCATAGGCAATCCTATGATCTTGAAGCGAGTCCTATGGTCGTGACAGACAGACAGACATACAGAGATATAGAGTGATGATATTCTCACAGTACTTCAGCAATCCTTTAGAAGTTTAGCGTATTTTTTGTTCAGATGGTATCCCTTGGGCAAAGTACATATTTATTTATTTGCACAACCTTTCCTTGTGTAGTGGGAGGGTGCATATACCACAGTGAACAAAAGAGAAGTGGTAGTTCTAGGTCTTATCATCTCTTAAAATACTCTCCCAGCTGAGATATAGAGGCTTGAACCTGTCAGCATCAGTAGAGCTGCAGTAACGCAAGAGAACAAATACTTCACCTTTTGTCTTTACCTCAGTTGCCCCTAACAGGTTGCCTTTTTCTCTCCAAAGCAGACGGCTGTGCCTGGGTTGTTGTGATCAGACAGGTCCTGGTGGTATTTTGCTTAAATGAGGTCCATGGAAGCCTTGAAGTGATGGTCTAAGGACTCGTGGACAGAGAGGTGCTAGAGCGTGGAATGTTGCGCTGGACAGTGCACCTGGAAGGAGGCCCGCGGAGAGTGAACCATGCTGCTGTGGCAGTGGGGCACAAGGTGTACTCCTTTGGAGGCTACTGCTCTGGGGAGGACTACGAGACGCTCCGTCAGATTGACGTGCACGTCTTCAACTCGGGTAGGCTGTGAAAAAAATAGAGCGTACAGTTGCACTGAAAATTATTCAACCACCACTGCAAATCTTTTTTAGGTGTTCAAAACAAGACACATGTAAATAGTTTAGCAGGTAAACTACAGTGGTACCTCTACTTACGAACGTCTCTACATACGGAATTTCCAGGTTACGACACGCCTCAACGGGAAAATATTGCCTCTTGTTACGAAAGAAATTTCAGGATACAAAAGGCAAAAATACAGTACGCGCTGCTACTCGCAGCTCCCAGAGTTTACCGAACGTAAACATACTTGTAGCTGCTCTGCCATTGGCTATTGCCTAGCATCTTCCTGGCATCCCATTGGCCACGAAGTGTTCGGACAGTTTTACGTGTGTGTATTAACTTTTATTCACTATGGACCCCAAGAAAGTGATGGAGAAAAGTGGAAAAGAAGAAAAGAAGAAGAAGAGAGTTTTTTTTTGTCCATACAAACAAAGCAAGAGATAATAGAAAAGTATGAAAAGGGATGCGTTTGGTTGATCTCGCCAAAGAATATGGCCGTAATACATCTACGATCGGGCACGGTATTAAAACAAAAGGAAGCCCTAAAAGCTACGACTCCTTCCAAAGGCCTCTCTGTCATTTCGAAGAGGAGGTCGGCAGTGAACGATGAGATGGAGAGGTTGTTACTCGTGTGGATAAAGGAGAAAGAGAAAGCTTTCAATTGAAAGCTATCTCAAAGGTGACGACGATAGCAGTTAAAAGGTAAATGAACATAATTTTTATTCTTTACTTTATTCTTTGTTTTTTACATTATGTACAACTCTCATTTTATGTTTATTGTGAAGTAATCTAATTGTAACATGTATTTGTTACATGTTTTGATGCATTTTTATGATTTATAAAAAATTTATGTCCGAATTTTGGGGGGCTTGGAACGGAGTAGGGCATTTACATGGAAAGCACGTCTCTACTTACGGAATTTTCAGGTTACGAAACTACTTCCAGAACCAGTTAATTTCGTAAGTAGAGGTACCACTGTATTTGCATGTTTCTTGTTTGGTTTGTTTTTTGTTGCAGAAGTAAATGGGTGAAAGTTTGTAATTTTTTAAAATAAACATCACTGGTATGATCACCAGTGCAACCATATATGGGTGTCTGAATAATCATTTATTTGTATTTAACGTTTAAAGACTGTTGTTGCTGAACAGTGTAAATGTTTCCAAAGTATTATCTACTCAATAATCATTATTTATACATCTGACATGGCTTGTATTTATTTCTACTCATTGTCACTAGTTTTCAAATTGGATGCATGCTGAATAGACAAAGGGGCATTGTGCTTCAAAGCGTTATTTACATTGTTTGTGTACAGGAACAAGAAACAATTTTTCAAGTTTGGTAGCGAGGTTTATTCATCTTGGAGCATTTCAACTGTAACCCACAACAGCTGTCATTGCAAACATAAAAAAAAAAAATCCTTGCTAGAAATACTTGACATTTTTCATTTTTGTGGTCAGCCACCTGCTTTTTAGGTTTCATTACATACCAAAGTAGGTTGGGCCTACATGCTGCTGCAGTATCTTAAGATCTCTTGACTGTAATAGAAATGGGAACGTCTAACTGCCGTTTCCTGTTTTGTCTTCCTTCCCTTTGATGCCTTTTATTACATACCTTAAATTTTCTCTTAAAATAATATAAAGGATGCACACTATTAAATTTTTTTTTTGCCAATAACTGATATGCCAATATTTTTGAAAATAGTTTTGCTGATTGCAGATACCGATATGTGCACATATTTTCTCCCCTATTTACATCTTCTTTGTTCTACAGTGATGATTAACTGGCAGATAGACAGATTCCCCAAGAAAAATAAGACAATTATCTCAACTTAATATGAAAATACATGTTTTTAGTAACATGTTCAACAGAACTGTAAACTTCCCTTAAAGTAATCTTAAGTAATTAAACTTATAAAATGTAAATTAAAATAAAATGCAAACTTTTATGTATTGAATTTACATAGATTTTACAACCATTTTATTTCAGTGTCGATGCGCTGGATAAAGTTGCCTCCAGTAAGAACGGGTGGACATGAACGTGCCCGTGAAGTGCCATATATGCGTTACGGCCACACAGCTGTGCTGTTAGATGATGCTATCTACCTCTGGGGTGGCCGTAATGACACAGAGGGGGCCTGCAACGTGCTTTATGCTTTTGATGTCTGTAAGTATGCCCTCCTCTCACTCATGCCATAAAGGGATTTGGGCAGCATTTCATTTGAAGTGAATCTGTCTGATGTTAAGATTGTAACAACAAAAACTAGAGACAATTGTTTTTCTTTTATATGGGGAACTTGCAACACTGGCATAACTGTGATGTGCTATATATTTGCTCATAAACCTGCTTCACAGATACCCATAGATGGTACACACCTAAGATTTCAGGATCCGTACCAGGTGCCAGGGATGGCCACTCGGCCTGTGTCCTCGGGAAGGCAATGTATATATTTGGAGGATATGAGCAGCTGGTTTGTATTCATCACATTTGCTCTCTCAGAACGTCTCTCTGAACATATTAAATAAGTCATCTCCTCTGCTGTTTTTTAGGCTGACTGTTTCTCCAATGACATCCATAAGCTGGACACTACCACCATGACGTGGTCGTTAATTAATGCCAAAGTAAGTTGTTATTTTTTCATCTGCATTTTGTTCTGTCTGAACTGTTGAAAACCCAAACATTTGGTTGTTACTGAATTGATAGTGGTCCTGCAGAATCCCCCAGTGGGGAAAAAGTTGCCTGTTCCTAAAAGAATGAATACATTTGTTTCTGGCATTATTCACATTTTTGACAGTATCAGTGGATATTTAGATAAATAATTAAAATAAATAATTCATAAGTGGGTAGAAGAAAAAAAAATTATAGAAAAGGTATAGGCTGAAGCTGTATTTAATTGTGCCACAATTAAGCCAATAATATGCAGTCAGCAAGTTCCTGTAGTAAACTTTTGTAAAATAAGTGCTTTGCACTGTGTGTCTGTGTGTGTGTGTATATATACTGTATATTTTATAGTAATATGTACATATGTATATTAGCTGCTCTTGCTTGCTTGCTTTTTTTCTTGCCTTCTGATTGTTGCTCTGAGTGTTGCTATCCCTGTGCTGTTGCAATCCTGGAATTTCCCCGTTGTGGGACTAATAAAGGCTTATCTTATCTTAAGTCAGCAGGACAATGGAATTAAGTAGCTTGTGACCCTCGCTGTAAGTCGACTAAAGATTTTGGTTTGATAGGCACATTGTTCTGTTATTCAAAAGTGTGCTAAGACTGTGGGAAATCTGGCATTACTGGTATTTTCAGTTGTTTAAAAGCGGTGATAATAAAAAGGTGATGGTGATCAAGGCAGTGGTTGACAAACGTCGCCCACTTAAGTGACAAACAATGCCGCCCAGCTACTCTTGCATATGTTACTAGTAAAAGTTGTGTAATATTAAGAAACACTGGGGGGGTGTTACGACTTTTTTACCAAGCCTTTACCAAGACTTTTTTACCTTTACCAAGAAGATATGCGTGGAATGGTTTGCATTTACTGTACTTTTGTACTATGTCCTCTAGGTGGCACTGTTTACCTGTAATTGATTTTCTTTACTTGGGTGAAGAATGCCTCCTAAAATAAAAGTATTTAATTTTACGCTTATGAGTAATGTTTGGAGCAAAGTAATTTTTATGAATTGCTTTAAACACATATCCCCCCCCCCCCCCATCCCATGTGGTTACATCTATTGACCTTGAATGCCCTGAATAGACCACTGCAGTCACAGCATCCTTTTTGTCTTTGGTTCACAGGGCAGTCCAGCATGCTGGAGAGATTTCCACTCCGCAACAATCATCGGGACAAAAATGTTTGTGTTTGGAGGGCGGGCGGACCGCTTGGGCCCATTTCACTCCAACAATGAGGTCTACTGCAACAAGATCAGAGTGTTTGATACAGAGACCAACTGCTGGCTGAACGTCCCTTCAACCCAGCCATTGCCAGAGGGACGCCGGAGTCATTCTGCCTGTAAAACTTTAACACACGCCCTGATATTCAGTATGAGTGATCTAGGCTTTTCAGTGCCTTTACACTGTTTTGGCAGACCTGTATCCCAAATTAATTTATTATTCTAAAAGATAAAAGCACAGACTTCAGTGAGTAATTAATATAACTTGTAGCTTTAGAATAAAAAAGAAATTAAAAAAATCAAAATATTGTATTCTCTCAAACAAAGCAGGCATTCAGTAACTGTGAAAAACAGTGCAGTCCAGCTGGTGTTGCATATTTTACTTGTGACTGTTTCACAACAAATGCCCTGTAGTGAAGTGGCTTTTCATAATAAGTCATGTTTCGGATCAACAATTTTCATTGTTCAGTTGCACATGTTTGCTTTACTACAGGTTAAACTGGTGAAGATGTGATACAGTAATGAATGACTAAAACAATTTTGGAAATTATTTTCAGTTATGAAGCTATTACAAAATCATAAATGCACAAAATATTTGAATTAATGCAAAAATTATGTATTTCTCAGTTTTGCTATGTGTAGAAGCTAAAAGTGATAATTGGTCTTGATTAAAAGTGGATCTTTAAATAAAATCCAATATTAACTGAAAACCGATCAAATCTTCATAATTACAAGGGGTAATACCAAAACATAACGGGTTGAATTAAATGGAGGTAAGGGGGTGCCTTCTTGCAGCTTTGTCAAATTAAGGCTTTTTACCTTTATGGTTTAGACTGAAAAAGTCTGATATACAGTAAAAGTCTGCCATCTATTTTTAAGTAAATACAGGATCTAAATGTTTCTGCATAAATGTTTAACTTAATGAGTCTGGTTATGTGACCGTTATTTAGAGGCTATATCAAGACAGCTATTACAATATGTGTTTTTTTTTTTTTTTTTTTTTTTTAACCAGTGGCAGTTTTGTTTTTTTTTGCTGAGCCCTTATCAAAATTCACAATTTAAATAGTTTGTCTCACGTGGATTGATTTACTGTGTCACAAATGTTTTAGCGCATGCTGATTGAATATAAAAAAATGTTCACTGGTTTTCTCTCCATGTCCAGTTTCCTACAACGGAGAGCTGTACATATTTGGAGGATTCAATTCCAACATGGAGCGGCATTTCAACGACCTCTGGAAATTCAATCCAGGTGATTTATCAATTAATCTGATCAGACAATTGTGTCTCCTTACTGAATGTCACTGCTATTAATTCCTGGCAACTTGACTTTTATGGCATTTCTGGTCCAGCTGCTTTACCGCATCTGTGTTGTAAGTGCAGTGTGAGAATGCCTGGCATTCGTTGATCAACTTTTCTCATCATTCCTCTGTAGAGTTATACAGATAATCTTCCACTGTGCTAAGTCACTACTGTCATCCCTGTAATAGTGATTGGCTGCTCCTTTTTCACTGTGCTCTGTAGATGCCAGACGAGACGAGTCACATTTGTAGTGTTGACAAATGTCACTTGAGGCCCTGACATTTATGTACTTGAGTGACAAACATTACTATTGCTGTCACCCAGCTACAGCCTGCTGAAAAGAAATGTTATTCCAGCAGTTGTTTGAGATGGTATCCTCTAATATTTTGAGGGTGATTATACACTGAGGTTTTCATGATCAGTATTTAACTTTATTTTTCTGTAGTTATTAACCTTTTTTGCTGGTCATGAGATCAGCAGATTTTTTTAAGCATGTTTTAAGAAAACTAAGTTAAAATGGTTCTTTTTTTTTTGTACAAAGGCTGTAAAAGCATTCATCTTAAAACAATTGGCCTTCCAGCATAGATAATGAACAGTTTTTTTTTTTTTACTTTTTAATTTGCAACATTTACAAATTAGTTTTGTTTTTAGTTTTGATACCCACTTACACAGGGGTGGGGCTCATTGAGAGATCATTGAGAGATCTGGCCAGTTTTTGATTTCTCAATGATCCACAGTGAACTCCACAGTCGCCACGGTCTTCTCAAAGATTTGACTCAGTCCAAAATGTATGAGGATCTCCCAAACTATCTCTCTATGATCTCTGTTGCTCTGTAAAGGTGCCCTTATTAAATATGGAACTTTTTCAACACCGGGACATCATTGGCTGAGTACAGCTGGGAAGAGGAGGCTTTGGCCTGGGAGGGAGCAATCCATCTTGGCATAAGGCATCTCCAATCCAATGCCGAAAGCTTGTGGTTGAAGAAGTATGCCAACAAAGAGCAGGCAGAGAGGTGTGCAATGGCAGTCAACCAAGCAAAGCAGGGGCAATGGATGAAATGGGAGGGGATTGAGAAGAGGAAGTTTTCCTGGAAAGATTTGTGGGACGTGGATGTGCTGCGAATTAGCTTCATCATTTGAGCCACCTTTGATGTCCTACCATCCCCAACCAATCTTAACCAGTGCTATGGTGAGGACCCCAAATGCACACTCTGTGCATTGCCTGCCAGCCTAAAACACATTCTAGTAGGCTGCAAAGCAAGTCTGACACAAGGCCGCTATACATAGCGACATAATCAAGTGTTGAAATGCCTTGCAGCTGCCTTGGAAAGCAGGCGGACAGCCATCAATGCCCTACCTGTTCCCTTATTTCATCCTGCAGCATCTACTACGTTCGTCAGGCCAAGTGTGGTGCTGAGCAAAGTTGAAACATCCCCACATTATGTGGGCCAGCTAGACAGAGCACGGGATTGGAAGCCGTCAGTAGATTTGAATCAACAGCTGTGCTCCCCATCTGAGATAATTACAACAAGTCTCAGACCTGATATCGTGCTGTTGTTGTGAAATGGCGCTATATAAATAAAGTTGAATTGAGTTGAATTTTGTCATCCTCACTGCGAATTCCCTTCTTAGTAGAGCTGACAGTGCCCTGGGAAAGTATGCTGAGCTAGTAACCGACACTGGTCAACGTGGCTGGAAGGCCAAAGTTTGCCCAGTTGAGGTTGGCTGCAGACAGTTCAGAGGCAAGCCATCAAAGCCCTCTCCAATGCTGCCAAACAGGCTAGTTGTTGGCTTTGGATAAAGAGGAGAGACACCATCTGGGCCCCAAAACAACAGCAATAGCAACAATAAAAGGAGCTAAGGCAGAGGGCGGCACTTCTAGAATGCCAGATGTTGCCGATGAGCCCTCTGGAGGTGTGGGTCTGTCATCGAAATATTTGTGAAGGAGGGTGCCCACCTGACAACCCGTATGATGCTTTACACCCCTCACTACATCCCAGCAGTATTTTCTCCAATACCCATGAACTCCGGGATAATGGAGTATAATAAACCTAATAAACATAATAAACCTGGCAAAGACCACAAACTACCAGCAAGCTACCACCCAATCTCCTTACTCAACGTTCCTTATAAAATCATGGAGCGCCTGATACTGCAACGTATTTCCCCAGGAATAGAGGAAATTCTAAGTGTGGATCAAGCAGGTTTTCGCAAGGACCGCAGCACAGGAGAGCAAGTACTGGCCCTAACCACCTTCATCGAAAATGGTTTCGAGAGCAGACTGAAGACAGGGGCTGTGTTTCTCGATCTTACAGCCGCCTATGATATGGTCTGGCACAAAGGCCTCCTCCTGAAACTTACAAAGGCGATCCCTGCCTGGGCATCAGCAATTATAAAAACCCTGCTGACCAACCGAAGGTTCAGAGTCCACCTCGGTCAGAACACAAGCGCATGGAGAACGCAGAAAAACGGACTCCCACAAGGCTCAGTTCTAGCTCCAACCCTGTTCAACCTCTACATAAACGACCTGCCCACTACAAAATCCCGCAAATTCATCCATGCAGACAACATCTGTTTGGCAGTCCAAGCACCAGACTTTGAGCCACTAGAACGGGTGCTCACGGAAGATCTTGCCAAACTGGACCAGTTCTGCAAAACCTGGCACCTAAAACCAAGCCCAGCAAAAACCGTCTCCAGTGTATTCCATCTCCACAATGTAAAAGCTGCCAGAGGATTAAACATCCACCTGAGCGGACTTGAGCTTAAGCATGCCTCGAATCCAACCTACCTTGGAGTGACCCTTGACAGGACCCTATCCTTCAAGGAACATTTAAAGGGGACGGCTGCTAAAGTGAAGGCACAAAACAACCTGCTCTGCAAGCTCGCTGGTGCAAAATGGGGGGCGACAGTCTCCATCCTGCGCACCTCAGCACTGGCCCTTTCATAGCAGAATATTGTGCCCCTGTCTGGTCCAGGTCATCCTACACACACCACGTAGACACCCAGCTCAACACAACCATGAGAACCATAACTGGGACAATCCGCTCAACACCACTCCCCTGGCTCCCTGTACTGTCAAACATAGCCCCCCCACACATCCGGCGAGCAGCACTAGCTCAAAGGATGCTTCAAAAAGCCAAAGATTCGCCTCACTTACCAATCTATGCAGATATCTACACCCCACCCACTGCCCAACTTTCATCCAGACGGCCGATTTGGAAAAACCCTCCCCCAGCTGACTTCACCATCCAGACAGCTTGGCAAGAGGAATGGGAGACCAAGGAGGTCCCAAACAAACACCTGGTGACAAACCCCAACCAACAGGTCCCGGGCACCAACCTCCCAAGGAGACAGTGGTCTACACTCAATCGCTTCAGGACTGGACATGGCCCCTGCTTGGCCAGCCTTCACAGATGGGGCAGTAGCCCTTGCCCACTGTGCGCATGTGGAGAGGAGCAAACAATGGAACACAAACACATCATAGAGGCTTGCCCGCTCCAAAGACTGGAAGGAGGATTACACACTCTCCATACAGCAAACCAGGAGGCAACTGCTTGGCTTGAGGACTTTGCATTCGCTAAATAAATAAAACCCCTCACTACATCCCAGCAGTATTTTCTCCGATACCCATGAACTCCAGGATAATGCTGGCTGCACGGGATTGGACCACCTAGTCCTATAATAGAACTTGTTGTAAATTTTCATTTTTAGCTCATTCCGGCAAATCTAAAAGTTGCTAAGGCGATGGCACAGCATCCTCCTCTCCACATTTCATGAGAATCACTACTCCTCCTAAACATTTGCCCCGATGGCCACCAAACTCACTCACAAGGATCCTCAGGTTTGTCTGCATCCAGGCTGTGCTCAGGGTCAAAGGTCAGGAGATCTGGGCACTTACAGTTGAAACCAGAAGTTTACATACACTGTATAAAAAGACACAACCTTTTTTTCCCTTCACTGACATTAAATCAAAGTAAACCTTTCCTGTTTTAGGTCAGTTAGGATTACCAAAATTATTTCTATTTGCTAAATAATTTTTATATTTGCTTAATATTTTTTTGAGAATTTTTTATTACTTCCGTCAAAGTCAGAAGTTTGCACACATTTCCTTAGTATTTGGTAGCATTGCCTTTAAACTGACTTGGGTCAAACATTTTGGGTATCCTTCCACATGTTTCTCACATTAGTTTGCTGGAATTTTGTCTCATTCCTCTTGACAGAACTGGTGCAACTGAGTCAGGTCTGTGGGCCGCCTTGGTTGCACACGTCTTTTCAGCTCTGCCCACAAATTTTCTATGGGACTTTGACTTTATTGTCCTTAACCAACTTTGTAACTAACTTGGCAGTATGCTTAGGGTCATTGTCCATTTGGAAGAGCCATTTATGCCCAAGCTTTAACTTCCTGGCTGATGTCTTGAGATGCTGCTTCAATATGTCCGCATAATGTTCTTTCCTCATGATGCCATCTGTTTTGTGAAGTGCACCAGTCTCTCTCGCAGCAACAACCCCACACAACATGATGCTACCACCCCCGTACTTCACAAATTAGAAATACCATCCATTGGGATGGTGTTCTCAGGTTTGCAAGTTCACCCCTTTTCCCAAACTGTAATCTGTCTTTTTATGTTGCTTTTGGAGTAATGTCTTCTTCCTTGCTGAGTGGCCTTTCAGCCCATGTTGGTACAGAACTCATTTCACTGTGGATAATGACACTCTTTTACTAGCCTCAGCCAGCATCTTCACAAGGTCTTTTGCTTTTGTTCTGGGGTTGATACACACATTTCACACCAAAACACGTTCATCTCTGAGACACAGAGCCCATCTCCTTCCTGAGTGGTATGATGGCTGGACATTCCCATGGTGCTTTTACTTGCATATAATTGTTTGAACAGATGAACAGGGCACCTTCAGGCATCAGGGAATTGTACTCAAGGATGAGCCAGACTTGTGAAGGTCCACAATTTTCTTCCTGATGTGTTGGCTAATTTCTTTTGATTTTCCCATGATGTCACACAAGGAAGCAGTGTGTTTGAGGTGTGCCTTAAAATACATCCACAGGTGTGCTTCCAATTAACTTACAGTCAAAGTACCTTTATGGGTCTCCCTTGGGAGTCTTGGACAGAGGGGGCTGCTGCACAGCAAAACGTATACATACAACTACACAACAATACCTAAATAAACAAGAAAAAGTAAAAGTCAACAAAAGTCAACAAAAGTGCAAGTACAGTGCAATTATCTACTTGACCTCACAGTCTTCTTGACTTCTTAACTTAAATGTTGTCAGTTAACCTATCTGAAGCATCCAATGCCATGACATCATCTGGGCTTTCCCAAATTATTTAAAGGCATAGTAATGTTTGTCTGGCTGGGCAGTGTCTTGTCTGACGTGGTGGTTAATGTCATGGTCTGAGCGCCGATCTTGTCCGCACTCGGGTCATGCAGTATTTTCCTCCCATTCGATACTATTCCTCATGGTCCCGCAGAGCTCTTATTCGGACAGTGTCTCTGCGGGGCTTCCGGCTGTCAGAGCTGAGCTGGCTGTGACAGCTGGAATCAATGGAGCTGATGACGCCCTCATCAGCTGTGCTATTCCCTTGCCTATTTAAGGAAGCAGCTTCGGTCTCTCGGGGCTGTGACCTCATTCGTGAATGGATAACGCTGGTCTCCCCAATGTTAGGCTGGAGTCCCTAAGTCCCGGCTCCAGTCATCCTCTTAACTCCTCGCTACTCTTCGTAAGTTTATTCATTAATCTGTGTGTATCGTCAGTGTGTTCTTGCCTTAGTCTTTATTTGTGTTTTGCCCCTGGTGGCTCATTATTTTGTACCTTTTGCCCTTGTTTAATAAATACGCAAACTCACTGGTCGCCTATAGCGTCTCATTAGCGGTTTGTGAGGGCCGCACCATAATAGTAGGTCGCAGCCAGACTGAGATGCCGGTGACCGTGAGTTTGTTTGGACTTGATTTCCACTTACCGTGTACCAGTGTGCTGGGAGATGGTGCCATTCAAGGGCTACACTAGGAGCCTGGGCTATGAGCTGGTGAGGGCCCTCGAAGAGATTGATGGAAGCCTTTTCACCGCTCGCCTCTACGACACTCCCAGCGATGCACGCTGGTACCTGGACTTCGCTGAGGTGACCATTAACCACCATCCTCGCTACGCTGACCATCCTAAAATCACGGCGAGGATGGCGGACATCTCTGCGCACCGGGAGAAGCTCCGTGGGCTGGAGGCAAACTCCGGCAGGAAGCCGAAGAGGAGGCATCCTCGCTCCTCGCTTCGGGATCCCATTGCTGTCCCTCATCCAGTCCAGGAGTTGGCACCGCCCAGAGACGACGGAGTGAGACGTCAGTCGGGATTTCCCTGGAGGATTTACAGCTGACAGCGATTTCCATCCAGGACCGAGTGGCTGCAGCTCGCTCTGCCTCCCATCCTACACTGATAATAAAGCATGTGATGGCGGCGGTCAGGCTGGTGGAGAGGAATCCAGAACTGTATGATTACCCCGAATACGCCGACCTGCTTGCCTCTGTTTCTGCGCAGGAACGGCGTTTCCCTAACCTTACCTTCGCCTCGCCCTCTGCCAGTAAACGTCGTCTCAGCGAGAACCCCATCCGGATCCAGTTCCGGGTAGCCACACAAACTCTGTCTCCCAGCCAGCTGCAGCCTCCGTGTCTCGCCGGAGGAGTAAGACAGCCGCCTCCGCCTCCGGGTCATCTGTCCCCACTGTTCCATCAGCTCCTCGATCCCGGTTCGCCACGGCTGTTCCTTCCCCCTCCTCGACACCCCCTCGAGCTGCTGTGAACTCCTCGAGTCTGTCTCCGGCTGCTCCCGTTCCTGATCCGGTGCGAGAGGCTCCTTCTCGTCTTCCCGGGGGGCCCTCCGTCTCCATCCAGCGGGGGAAGAGGGAAACCAAGTCCACTGCAGCGGGTCCCATCGGTCCTCAGCGAAGCAGGCAAGTGCACGTTCATTCTTTTCCTTCTCTGAGTGAATTGCCTTGTCTGACTTCTGGGGGTGGAGCTCGGGGTTTACAGTCCCCCGAGCTCCCTCCACCTGCTGCAGTAATTAATAGTGAACCTGCTGCTTCTGTGTCTCCTTCCCCTGAGCGTTCCCCGCGGTCAGGACTACACCGCCGGACGAGGAAGGAGCCTGCGGCCCTGGAGAGTTTGGATCCAGCTCCGCAGCCACGTCACGGGCAGAGGAGGAGGTCGCACTGCAACTTGGAGCCTGCGCCGACGACAAAGCGTCCCCGGGTCTCCATGGAGGAGCGGTTCAACCCAGCAGATCGAGGATCTCCTGCCACCACGCCGTGCGGGTCGTCGACGTGGACGTCAGCGTTGGAGGGTCCTCAGACTGTGGAGACCATCATGCTGGCTGTGGAGCCCGCCATAGCCGAGTGGGAGCCAGAGGACGTCCTTCTTCGTCCTGAACCCGGATTGCCAAAGTCCTGGACGGCGACAGAACTCGAGATCAGGCAAGTGCTCTATTTTGTCTTCTTCCTTTCTACTCTTGAGCATTTTTGCCTGTCTCTCGGGGAGACGAGCCAGGTGCAGCCGTCCGCTGCATCCGAGCTTGTCTCGCCGGGTTCTGTCGCTGCCGGTGATCGTGATTCCGGTTCTGTTCCCTCTCCTGAGCCTTCTCCCAGGGTCGCTGGTGATGAGTCGGTCCTGGGCTTGGGGTTGGAGGTCGTTCCTGGTGCTGTTCCAACCCAATCAGGGTCCATCGTGGGTGCAGCTCGGGCTCACGTGGGATCCAACAGGAGGACAGCGCCTAATCTGGTGAAGTTCGGAGGTGGAGCTGCAGATCCTCCGCTGAGCGACGCCAGACTGGTCCCTCATCCTTCCCCTGTTCTTTTTCCCCTTCCATCGGGGGCCGCTGGAGCTATCCGTTATCGGTCCGGCCCTTCCTCGTTTTCCCTCTCTATAGGGGGGCCATTTCCAAGTTCTCCCCTGCGGTCCTGGTGGCTGAGTGACGCGGGTTGGCCACTTGGGAAACTGTTTCGCCGGTTTGGCGTTCTGGGTTGGCCACCCGACAAACTGAACTTTCTGCTTGGCGACCTGGTTCGGCCGCCAGAGGTACTGTTTCTTCGGGCCTGGGACTGGGGTAGGCTGCCGGAACTCTTCCTTTTTCTCCTGCCAGCGATTTGGACGCTTGACGCAGGAAGACCCCCCCGAACTGTTGGCTTCATGCCATTGTGTCCTTGCCTTCTGTCATCTCTGTTTTTTTCCCTCTGCTCTGCTGTATTTTAGGGATGCGCTGGTCTTATTGTTCTGTGTATTTTGCCGCTCCTTAGCTCGTGCTTTTTTCCCTTTGATTGTTCCTTCCGTGTTCCTTTGTTGCCTATGGCCATTTATTTGAAATGATTTGAGCTGTCTGTATTTTGCCGCTATTTTAGCGTGATTTTGTGTTTTCCCTTTTCTGGTGGAGAGACGCCTGCTTATGGTGGTGGGTTAACCGTGTATCTGTTATTTGCTTTTTTGGTTTTGTCCTCTGCCTGTGCATTATGGAGTGTATCTGTGTTGTTTTTTTCTTCTCTCTCCTTGCTCTCTTGTGAACTATGCTCATATTTGTTCTGTTTTTGGCCCTGGTTGTTGTTTTTTGGTGTATTTTCTTTGTGTGATTCTTGCCCGCCGAGCCTTTTCTGCCCTCCACCCGCCCTGGGTGAGTTTTCGTAGCCTTCTGGGTGGGGGGGAGGCTTGGATGTTACAGTTACGCCCAGAGTGCGTCATTCGGGGGGAGTACTGTCATGGTCTGAGCGCCGATCTCGTCCGCGCTCGGGTCATGCAGTATTTTCCTCCCATTCGATACTATTCCTCATGGTCCCGCAGAGCTCTTATTCTGACAGCGTCTCTGTGGGGCTTCCGGCTGTCAGAGCTGAGCTGGCTGTGACAGCTGGAATCAATGGAGCTGATGACGCCCTCATCAGCTGTGCTATTCCCTTGCCTATTTAAGGAAGCAGCTTCGGTCTCTCGGGGCTGTGACCTCATTCGTGAATGGATAACGCTGGTCTCCCCAACGTTAGGCTGGAGTAGTGATGGGATGATGATACCTCAAGGAGTGTATTGACACATTACCCAAACTGTGTTGGCACTGTATTGACACTGTGTTGGTCACTCAATAATGACCTCTGCAGTAGTTCTAAAATCATTGCAGGTAAACAAAATGAAAATAAGATGGAAAAGCTCACATGCTGCAAACCCAACATCAGCCTGTGAAATAATATTTAATCTTTATTTAATTGCTAGTCTTTTACTTAAAATATGATCTCATCATTGTATAATTTCATTTGCTCAATTTGTTTGCTGAGTTGTTTATGAGAAGAGTTTAAAATTTGCTTAAAACCTTGTTTGTGTAAATGCTAAAATGAGTTGGTATGTAAAATATAGCAAATTTGTCTATAATATAATTCAGTTAAAATTTTTAACTTATGTATGAATTTTTTTTAACTTAAGTGTTCAATCATACGAAATAAGACTAAAAATGGATTCATTCATACATTTTTATTGAGGAACAAAAGTTTTTGTCGTCTTTGCTCCAAGGCAACAGATTTCTCTTCTTAGACACCAGTTCCCCTGCCTTCGAAAAAACTCTTTCACAGGGTACAGATGAAGATGGTGTGCATAAAAATTTAAGTGCGAGTTGACAAAGGTATGGCCATGTTTTCTGCAGTGTGTTTCTGAGGAAAATGCTGCACTCCCAAGACTGATGAACGGAGTTCATGGCTTTCTTTGTCCACATAGTGGCAAGTAACAGCAAGATATGCCTCCATATTAATGGACGTCCACATGTCAGCTGTTAAACTAACAGCAACGACTGGCTCACCAAGTCCTTGATGGCCTAAAAATAACCATACAAATACTGTAATACATTATGAATATACAGTATATATATATATATATATATATATATGACATGACAGTACTCATTAATTAATTCATCCATACATTTCTTACACATACCTTCCTGCTTGGTAGAACATATGAGGGTGCAATAAGCGTCAGGAGCTCCCCGAATCCCTCATTTTCAACAATGGTGAGTGGCTGACAGTCTTTGATGATCATGTTGACCACAGCCTCATCCACTGCTTGCTTGTTAGGAACTGAAAGCCAAAAGGAAATATTTTGTTAAAGCACTGTAATTTTTACAAACAATATTACAGAGTCACACAAAGCCTTTTGTGTGTAATAAACTATTTTTCAAAATTCAAAATTTTGTGAGAATTTCAACATACCTGGGGTACTCACACAAGTATCTGCCAATTCTTCATTGCCATGCTGAGCTCAATAATGCCTCAGCATTGATGAAGTGCTCTTATTGATGTAAGATAGCTCTGTGGAGCAGAGCCAACACTTCACCTACAATAAAATAAAAAGTTAATTTATCTGAAAACAATTCAAACCTCTTACAGAAAAGAGTAGAAACATATTTAATTCAAAAACTAACAGTAAACAATGCCCAAAGGCGAAAAAGATTTACCTTATTTGCCGTCAAAAGATCAAAATGATTCCAGACTGGGGGAAACTTCTTGAAGTCAGAAGTTGAACAAGGTGAGGGCAAGCAAAAATCCAACAGACATCGTCTCCATTCAACAAATCCACAACAATACATGTCAATACAATTTGTTTCCTTATAAACACAATTTGGCGCGGCACATCCAAACGACACACTTCCTGTATCGGTCACATGATTTTTTTTCTTAAAGCGATACACGCATCAATATGGGGTTTCACTCTTGTGCGCTCGGCACAGTGCTGACGCACCAGTGTTGTTCGTCCCATCACTAGGCTGGAGTCCCTACGTCCTGGCTCCAGTCATCCTCTAACTCCTCGCTACTCTTCGTAAGTTTATTCATTAATCTGTGTGTATCGTCAGTGTGTTCTTGCCTTAGTCTTTATTTGTGTTTTGCCCCTCATGGCTCATTATTTTGTACCTTTTGCCCTTGTTTAATAAATACACAAACTCACTGGTCGCCTATAGCGTCTCATTAGCGGACCATCAGGGCCGCGCCATAACAGTTAGTGATACGGGAGCTCCACAGGGACCTGTGCTCTCTCTTTTTCTCTTCACCTTATACACCACTGACTTTCAGTACAACACCCGAGTCATGCCACCTTCAGAAATTCTCTGATGACTCAGCTGTTGTTAGGTGTATAAAATGGGAAGAGGAGGGGGAGTACAGGGCACTGGTAGACAGATTTGTGGAGTGGACAGAGCAGAATCACCTGAGACTGAATGTCAGCAAGACCAGAGAGATGGTGATTGACTTCAGGAAGAAGAGGACGCCTTCTCAGCTATTGCAGCTTAGGGGGGAGGATGTGGGGGTGGTCAAGGACTACAGATATCTGGGTGTCAGGATCAGCAACGGTCTGGACTGGAGATCCAGTGCCGATGCTGTGCACAAGAAGGGCATGAGCAGGTTCTGCTTCCTGAGGAAGCTGAGATCCTTCAGACCAATTGTCACCAGCACCATCTTCTTTGCTGCTGTCTGTTGGGGTAGCAGTATCAGAGCCAGCGACATCAACAGATTTGACAAGATTATCAAGAGGGCTGGCTCTGTAATTGGTCTCAGGCCGGAGACCTTGGAAACTGTGGTGGAGAAGAGGACACTAAATAAACTGTGATCCATCATGGACAATCCTGATCAACCCCTCCACCACATACTGGACAGACAGTGGAGCACTTTCTCCAGCAGACTGCTACAGCTTTGTTGTTGAACGGTTGGGTACAGTAAATCTTTCTTGCCGCATGCCATTTCACTGTACAATAACTCACTCTGATGTTGTATTCTGGTCATAACAATGCTGCCAAACTGCACCTTACAGTCTAATTGGTACCTCACATCTCACTCTGCTCCTGATAGTCCTGCGTTGTACAGTGGGTATGATTCATGTGTCTGTATGGGTCACCATCTATTCAGCTATGATGTAGATAGTTTGTTTTTTTTTATAGTAGTGCTTTACTTTCCATGGGTAATCCCTTTGTCTGTCATGTGTGTGTTTCTGTCGTTTGGTTGTGTACTGTCATGCTACTGTTACACTGCAGTTTCCCAGTTTGGGATCAATAAAGCACATCTGTCTGTCTGTCTGCAAAGTTTATAGGCTGACCATGATGCAGTGGTCAAATTTGACCAAATGTGGTTTATTTTTCAACATCGATGTTGCAGCGCTTGGATCCCTGTGGAATAGAAGCGCTCTTCTTGATCCTCAAAGACATAACTCCTTCTTAGTCGGCCTCTGAACTTTTCAGCCCCCCCCCCCCCCCCCCGTATGTAAACTTCTGATTTTGAAGAATGTAATGAAAAATTCTCCAAAAATTATTTGGCAGTTATAAAAAATATTTAGCAAATACAAATAATTTAGGTAATCCTAACTGACCGAAAACAGGAAAAGTTTAGTTTGATTTAATGTCAGTGAGGGGGAAAAAGGCTATGTGTCTTTTTACACAGTGTATGTAAATTTCTGGTTTCATCTGTATATGATTTCTGAAAAAACAATACTCTTCCTAGGCAATTGCCCTAATTCTCACCAAACACAAACACAATGATCCTCAAGTGGGTCTACATCCAGGTTGAGGTTAAGGCCAGTGTCAAAGGTCGGGAGATCTTGGCATTTATGATTTCACGAAAATCATTACTCCTCCTTGGCAATTGCCCCAATGTTTGGCAAATTCATGCACAATGATCCTCAAGTGGGTCTGCGTCTAGGTTATGCTTAAGGTCTCGGTCAACAGTCAGAAGATCTGAACAGGGTGATTTCATCCATGTGGAATGAGCTACTCCATCATTGACAGTCTGGTTTTAACTCATGGCTTTGTGACTGTTCTCATAGATGTTTGAGATTTTCTTACTAACACTTTTGTATGATTTCTCTTGTAAGTTTGTGAATTGCTGATAGTAAATTTATTACTTTTTTTTTGTTTCTTGTTTCGTTGTTTCTTATATTTTTTAAAAATTTGCAACTTAGCTTTTTTCCATCACATTTGATTTTTAATATAAATTGGTGAGTTTATTCTAAATGTACTGCTTTGGGCTTCTATGTTATGGGTCAGTCAGACTGTCCCACTTCTGTGAAATCAACTCCTCCTACAGTTTTATTGAAACTTGGTACCATGGTTTGCTATACACTGAGGATGCGCGCATTGCAATTTGGTTTTGATCAGATGGTTTTTGCAGGAGTTGCAGTCCCAGACTTATCTCCTATTTCACTTCAGTTAATAGACAGTAACTGTCTTGTGAAATCAACTCCGACAGTTTTGTTCCAAATGTTTTGAAACTCAGTACCAGGGTTTGATATACCCTGATGATGCGCATATTACTATTTGACTTTCATCAGATGACCTTGAGGTCAAAGGTCACATTTTCCCTAAATCTTGTAAACACAATGACTACTGAAAGAAATGATGTAGGCTTTTCATATAGTAGATACAGGAGTTGAATCTAAGACAAATCTTGGATGAATTACACCCTGACCTGACTATGGTTTTGCAGTCAAAAGGTCAAAGTTAACATTTCATTTGAACAATGGTAAATGGTAGGGATGTAACTGTATGCTAAAATCACGGTTCGGTATGTACCTTGGTTTTATGGTCACAGTTTGGTTAATTTTCGGTACAGTAAGGAAACAAAATGCAAAGCATAAAACTGCTTATCTTTTGTATAAGCAGGAACAGCTTTGACAAAAAAACTGCAAACTGCCAGCGGTCAATTCTCCAATAAATAAAATGTATACAATTAAATAAATTCTCTTTTTAGCAAATGAACGATGCAGACAAGTACAATAGAAGTTTGAATAGTCTGAATTATTCTTTTATTCCTTACTGCCCAAAGCAGAGATTTTAACCAGGGTGCTCTGGTATGTTCAGATTTCTATGTGAAATTAATATCATTGTTGTGTATAGGTTCTGAAGGCACCCATGCACAACAACAGCAAATTACAGTGCAATACTGTAGCACAATTTTTTTTGGGGGGGGACAATTAGAAAGGAACATATCAGGGCACCCTTGGAAAACACAGGCCTAAAGTGCGGCATTAACAGATTTAGCTTGTTCTTAAAAGGGTGGAATTATTTTCTGGTTGAAGAGGGCCAACAAGGAACTTCATACCAGGGCTCAGTTACCTTCAGCATGTGTTTTAAACCTGGTGTTCTCAACAACTGAATATGGCCTTAGACCTGCTGCTGTAAAAACACTAAAGGCATTTGTTTTTATTTTGGCTTGATCTGAAAAGCCTCAAGAGGCTGTCTAAATGCCGCTGGAAGCTGCGCTTGTACTGCGCAAGTTTTTTCTTTTTTTCGTGCTGCAATGAATATTCACATTCACGTAGTGCCATTTCAAATGAGTTAACAAGTTCAGCATACTGCCAAAAGCATATCTGATGCTGTTTTTGTCTTATTCACTTACCTTTATCCATTCACATATTTTACCAGAAAGCCAACGTGTTCCCAGACAGGAGATTTGTGAAGAGGGTCTTCAAGCTCTGGCTTCTCTGTACAACCAGCCATGATGTTTGCGAGTATTGCAGCCACAACAAGCTGCACTGTTTGTTTACATGTATGGCGTGAGGCAGTTACACTTCATGTCTGTCACTGAACATGGTCCATGTAGAATCTCAGTACGCCTCTGCACTGAACCGAAGGTGTCGTACTGAAAAATCTGGATACGAATACATGTACTGTTACACCCCTAGTAAATGGTAAATGCTAAATTTACTATAACTATAAAACAAGTAAAGCTAGAGCCACCAAACCTGGTATACAGGTTCACCCTGTGACCCTGAAGGGTGACTATAGAGTTGGGGTCGCAAGATCAAAGGTCAACATCAAAATGCCTTATAAAGTACTGTATATCTCAACAACAAAAAGAAAGTTAGGGTCACTAAACCTGGTACACGGGTTCACTCTGAGACCATGACCTCTGACTACAGGTTTGGGGTTAAAAGGTCAAAGGTCAAGGTTGGCACTCCCTGTGCCCTCTTACTATAGAACGTGTAAAGCTCTCTTGGGCCACCAAACTTGCTACACAGGTTGACTTTGGGATCCTGCCCTATAACTATGGGTTGTATACTTTGTTGTATATTCATGGATAATGGGTTTATCATAATTTGGTTCTGCCACAGTAATTATGTTGAAAAGTTGAAAACTGCTGTCCATCAGTAAGTATTGGGATGTTCAAAGAAAATGG
The DNA here is from genome assembly GCA_020510985.1 of Pholidichthys leucotaenia. Taxonomy (NCBI): domain Eukaryota; kingdom Metazoa; phylum Chordata; class Actinopteri; order Cichliformes; family Pholidichthyidae; genus Pholidichthys; species Pholidichthys leucotaenia. Next base: position 295,648,971 of record CM035841.1, on the reverse strand, counting down.
AGGTGTGGGATATTGCACTTGCCTCAAAGTGCTCTTGTCATATAATTGTGATGGGATTATTACTCCAGTTTTGTTTTTTGCAGAGACTATAACAGAGTATCCCAGAATATACCTGCTAAAGTGGCTAGTAATAGTGACTGAACTACAGGCCACTGTTGAATTTTACCAGCATTAGGCTGGTGAGCTGTTGTTAAAGCCAAACTGTGTTTATAATGATAGTAGTAATAGTTACTCTAATTCTACTGATGTCTCCACTTTTAAGCTCAGTTTCTATTTCATGGGAAAGGTTGGATTTTGCAAAAATGCCTGTTTACAAGTCGATCAATCTATAACATTGGTCAACACCAAATTTATTGTCTAAGTTTTTTTTAGCTGATTTAGGACAGTTTTGATGTGCTGAATGCAAAAATCACATTGGTTTTGCTCAATCAGGTCAACTTTTTGAACTATGGCCACGTTTTTTATGTTTTTGTTTACATGTACGGGTATTTTCGCTTTATATGATGCAAAATTCTTTTTTATTTCTTGAAATTCTCTGAATTTTGAACAATGATGATGTAACATTCAATTTACATGTACAGTTAGGCCCAGAAATATTTGGATAGTGACACAATCTTCATGATTTGGGCTCTGCATGCCACCGCATTGGATTTGAAATGAAACAACTACAATGGAATTGAAGTGCAGACTTTAAGGTTTAATTCAAGGTGTTGAACAAAAATATATGATTAAACATGTAGGAATTGTAGCTATTTCTATAAAAACGCTCCTCATTTCAGGGGCTCAAAAGTAATTGGACAAATAAACATAACCCTAAGTAAAATGTTACTTTTCAATATTTTGTTGAGAATCCTTTGCAGGCAATGACTGCCTGAAGTCTGGAACCCATGGACATCACCAAACACTGGGTTTCCTCCTTTGTGATGCTTTTCCAGGCCTTTACTGCAGCTGTCTTCAGTTGTTGCTTGTTTGTGGGTCTTTCTGCCTTAAATTTTGTCTTGAGCAAGTGAAATGCATGCTCGATTGGGTTGAGATCTGGTGATTGACTCGGCCATTGCAGAATATTCCACTTCTTTGCTTTAACCTCTTGCACTCCAGGCAGTTTTCCTAAAAATGCCAAAAAATAACATGCCCAAAGTAAATCGAAAGCTGTTCTTCAACCCTTTGCAGCATCTTCATGGAGTTGGTCTCATTTAAAAGAAAACACTTTGAATTTTTTGGCAAAAAAAACATAATCTCTCTATGTGCTCCGGCCACTGAGTTACAGTCATCTAAACATACTGAACTTGAAGAAAAAAAATTTGGACACAGTGTTTTTTTGGATACAAATGCTTGCAAATAACACACAGCTGTCCGATCCGGCTGGAAAATGCAACAGAAATGTAGAACCAAGTGTTATCCAGCTGAGATCCAAATTTGGTAACAATACCACAAAAAATGAATATTTTACACAGCTTTGTTCTCAGGCTGTTCCCAGGCGTTTTGGAACTGTGCCAAATTGTGCCAAATGGCAGAGTTTGGAAAAACGTCTGTAACTTTTGAATAATTCAATGTAGAAGCTTCATTTTAGGCTCAAAGGAAAGGTCACACTCAGGGCTGTGTGTGTGTGTGTGTGTGTGTGTGTGGGGGGGGGGGGGGGTTCCCCCCCCCCCCGCTACCAAGGACAGAGTTCGGCCCTCGCTACATGACGGATTACACTCGTTGTATGTTTCCACAGCAACGCTGTCACAGCGGCTTCCCCCCCCCCCCTCGCTACTGTGTGTGTGTGTGGGGGGGGTTGTGCCCCCCCCCCCCCCGCTCGCCACAGAGGATGGACTTCGGCCATCGCTACACAACGGATTAGCCTTATGTGGTGATGTAGGACAGCAGTGCAATCACCGCGGCTCCCCCCCCCCGCTGCAGAAGAATAGCGGGGGTGGGGGTGCGCGTTCACAGCCTGTACACTGCGAGCAACCCCTTGTACCGCGGCGCACGAACTTCAGACTTCGTGAACCGCACAGCTGTAATTTACTGATCAGTCAAAAGTCATTTTGGATTACAATTTTCAGGGATAGAGAATAATTTAGCTTATAACACCTTACCTCTTCACAGCGGAGTCTTGGCGAACTTGTCTTCCTCATTGTCAGACGAACGCGACGCTGGTCCGCTCTGGTTCTGGTCTCGCGACTCGATCAAAACATAATTCCATTATTGCGGTTTTGTGCTTCCATGATTGCGGTTTTTGGCGACCGATTTTTCAAAACAAATAACAGTAGTAATTAAAAAAAGACTGGCGAAAGTGTGTGTGTCACTCAGCCTTCGTCGTCAGCCTCCGTCGGTCTATGATGACCATGGAAGAAATCATAATGTCTACTCTGCTGGAACCAATACAAAATAAGCACCGCCTGTGGCCGAACATGCCAATCCACGAATGGCACTCCCTGTCACACAGGTTGCATTTGTGGATGGTCTCCATGCTGCTGGGTCTGTGGGGCTCTTCCTGTGTCCTTTTTTGATCCGCTGCAGCAGCCAGTCTTCACCCAGCCTTAAAAAAAAAACAGCTCACGAATTTCTCTGCTTCAATTGGCTCACTGCATTCAAAGCGTTGGGAGGCGGGTCCTCCTTCCTAGGTTTTCATTCATTGGCTCTTCAAGGTTTCAGAAACCCAATTCAAGGCTCTTATTAGTCGAATGAGAGGTCAATCAGATGAACTAATCTGTTCGCGGCTGTGTTTGCAGCTTTTTTTTTCAGTGGCGCTTGGAGGCTACACCACCTACACCACCACCATCAATATCTTTATCATGCGTCATGCGCACGAGAGCGCACTTGTGCGCTCTCTTGCGCCCTCGTGCGCCCTAGGACGCAGAGACTTGCCCGCCCGCGGAACAACGGAGTGCAAGAGGTTAAAAAACTCCTGGATTTCTTTTGCAGTATGTTTTGGATCATTGTCCATCTGTACTGTGAAGCGCTGTCCAATCAACTTTGCTGCATTTGGCTGAATCTGAGCAGAAAGTATATCCCTATACACTTCAGAATTCATCCGGCTGCTTTTGTCTTTTGTCACATCATCAATAAACACAAGTGACCCAGTGCCATTGGAAGCCATGCATGCCCATGCCATCACACTGCCTCCACCATGTTTTACAGAAGATGTAGTGCTTTGGATCATGAGCTGTTCCAATTCTTCTCCAAACTTTCTTCTTCCCATCATTCTGGTACAGGTTGGTCTTAGTCTCATCTGTCCAAAGAATGCTGTTCCAGAACTGGGCTGGCTTCTTCAGGTGTTTTTTGGCAAAGTCAATTCTGGCCTTTCTATTTTTGAGGCTGATTAATGGTTTGCACCTTGTGGTGAATCCTTTGTATTTACTCTCATGAAGTCTTCTCTTTATGGTAGACTTAGATACTGATACACCTACTTCCTGGAGAGTGTTCTTCACTTGTGTGGATGTTGTGAAGGGGTTGTTCTTCACCATGGAAAGGATTCTGCGATCATCCACCACTGTTGTCTTCCGTGGACGTCCAGGCCTTTTTGAGTTCCCAAGCTCACCAGTGCACTCTTTTTTCTCAGAATGTACCAAACTGTTGATTTGGCCACTCCTGACATTTCTGCTATCTCTCTGATGGATTTCTTTTTTTTTTCAGCCTTTTTTCAGCCTCAGGATGGTCTGTTTCACCTCCATTGAGAGCTCCTTTGACCGCATGTTGTGTGTTCACAGCAACAGCTTCCAAATGCAAATGCCACACCTGGAATCAACTCCAGACCTTTTAACTGCTTAATTGATGACAGGTTAACGAGGGATGAGCCCATGCAGCCTTGTTATTTTATTTTTTTTTTGCAGCCTTCTGAATCAATTGTCCAATTACTTTTGGTCCCTTGAAAAAGAGGCGGCTACGTATTAAAGAGCTGTAATTCCTAAACCATTGCACCAATTTGGATGTGAATACTCTCAAATTACAGCTGAGAGTCTGCACTTTAAGCCCATATTGATTATATAATTGTATCCTGAATATGTTTTCGTAAACAGCTAAAATAACAAAACTTGTGTCACTGTCCAAATATTTTTGGGCCTAACTGTACTTAACCTTTATCAATGTCTACTATTCAATTTACAGTACAGCTGTACAACTGCTTACAACTTAGCATAAAAAGCTGACCTGATCGAGAGAAACGGATGTCATTTTCAGATTCATCGGTGCAAAAACTGTCTTAAATCAGTTGAAAAAACAGACAACTTACAAAAAAAATATTTTTATGTTGTGTAATGGAAATCCAGTTCTTCACAGTCCAGTAGATGGCAGCACCACAGCTATAGTAGGAATCATCATAAAATGAGTATGAATGACCTATTGCTATAGAGATGCAGTAATGCTGTTTGGGCGTGAAGCGACTCTGCATTTCCTTATATGGAGCAAGAGCTACAATGTCGTCACTTATATTGTGCTTTATAGCTCAAAAGACGGTTGGCTCTATTTCTGAAATGAAGTGTTAAGATGAAGGTTGGGTTTTCTTTTCTTTTTCATTTCTGCATCCTTTGGTCTTTTCATAGTAAGCTTGCTAATCTGCTGGCACAAATGAAAGCACTATTAGATTTATGTAAATTTATGTGGTTGAGAGTTTGTCTAGCAGCTATGATGTAACCCACACAAATCCACATTTATATATTTATATATTCTATTTATAACAAAGATTCAATTTGAAATCCTACTAAGAACTACCATTTCCACTGGCTGTATCTTGGTCTTTTTTAAATATTTTTTTTTAATCATTACATTTGAGCATTTTTTCTTTAGTGTATTCTTGTCATGTGTCCACATTACAGAAACTTTCACATGGAAGAAGATAGAACCAAAGAGCAAAGGTCCATGCCCCCGAAGACGCCAGTGTTGTTGTATGGTTGGAGATCGAATCATCCTCTTTGGAGGAACCAGGTGAGGCCCAGTATTATCTACATTCAAGCTTTTTATATATTTAACACCTCTCTGAGTGTATGTTGAAAAAGTAACCAATTTCCTAATACTATAATTGTATCCAATATAATTGACTTTACCTCTCTACATAAATGAATGAAATACGAATGAAAATCAATGATGCAAATGATGACGCACATGTCATTTTTAAAAGAAATGACACGACAGATGTATACAAACTGTGAGACATTTGCATTATATTAAAAAAGATGATTTTCAGTTAAAATGGTGAAAAGACTAACCCTAACTTTCCGCTGACTACAGATGCGGTCCATTACAGCTGCTATACTGTCAACATAGCAAATCATTCCTATTCTAGTCAATGTTCTGGTATCCACCAGATACGGTATGTTGAAGAACAGATCCGTCTCTCTGCAATGGATCGCTAAAAATATTCAGTCTATTCTTGACGAATGCCATATCCTGCAGGAAAGAAAATTCTGCTGGATCTAATGTTTCTCTGTTGATTAAAACAAAGAATTATCAAGGATTGCCTGTTATTTTCTGACGTCTGCTCCTCCTCCACTGTGTCAAAGAAGATAATAACTGACAATGTTGAGAATGTTCATGTTTTTAAAAGCAGGCTCAAGATCTACTATTTTAACTTGACTTTTGATTAGTTTCCTATTTTAATTATCTTATGATTTTAAACCTACTTTATGTGCTCTGGTCACAGTTATTTATCTTACTACTAATTATTATTACTTTTGAATTTATGTCTGATTGTATTTAAGTGTTGTTTTATTCTTTTAGTTATCTTAACTGTTTACTCTTTTTTATCAGCAAATTGTCTTATTAGTATTTATCAGTGATTATTTTATTTTTTTAATCACCCTGTCCAAGCTCCAGCATTTCCTCATGGGGAGCCCTCCCATGGGGAATTGTGCCTGTTTTCTGGCTGCAGGGCACTGGCCTGTGACTGCCCAGGTCTGTCCATCTGAGAGGTTCGTGTGCTGTGGCGCCGACCCCTCAGATTGGACTTGGCGGTCTCAGAGGGGGTGCTCCTGTAGCCGTGGCTTGGTACTTTTCCCTGCTGGTGATGGCTCCCAAGTGATGGTGCTTCCTCACTTGGATCCTTGATGCCCAGCTATAAGCCACAAGTCTTACACAGTTGAAAGTTTCTTTGTGTGTGTGTGTCCGTCTGTCCGTGTGTGTGTGTGGGGGGGGGCTTAATTATGTTTTAGTTTAATTTGTGAAGCACTTTGTGTTACAATTTTTTTGTATGAAAAGTGCTATATAAATAAAGCTTTGATTGATTGAACTTTGACGTAACACACAAACACTTCACAGAATTAGCATTTAAAGGCTACTTGCACATTATTAAAGCACATGAATCCAGATGAATGGACAGCCTGTGCTCTCACTTCCTTGTCATCACATGATCCTGATTGGTCCTCCTCATTCTGTCTTGAGCTCTCGCCTTATTTTATATAATTTTCTCATAATCTTGTCATGTGAACCTTGTTCTGATCTGTGCAACTTCAAAACATCATTGCAGTTGGTGGGGAGTGCCACAAGACTCATATTGCATCGCAGCGACAATGAACTGCATTCAGAGTCAGTGAAAATTGGGGCCAAGATGATAGAGTTCTGGGTTCTATTCCCCAGAATTGTGTTTCTTTGAAGTCACACAAATTATTTTTCAGTTTGGTCCTTGGTTAAGTTGCTTTCTCACTCGCAACACATCTTGAACAGAACAAAGTTTGCTATTCCTTTGCAAATCAGTCCAGATTACTTCAGTCACTTATTTATATCATATGTTGAAATTGGCCACTTTTGAACCAGTATTGCAATATTGATGCACTGATTCTAAAATTTTGACCCGTTATCAATGACCATGTTTACATGTACACGAGTAAACAGATTTGGATTTCTGGAATTATGTGATTATTCAAGTGGCCATGTAAATGGAATAATCCAGTAAAGGCTATGTAACCAGAGCCATTAACTCAAGTGGTTTACCCTCCAATAATCCGTTTATTCAGTGCATGTAAACACGGCAAAAGGGATTATTACCATTATCTACTTATTCCCAGTAATCAGTTTGTGACCATGTAACGGGGTCATTGTTTGTGGCTGCACTGTAACTCGGGTCAGTTGGTCTGTGACTTTGCAAAGGCGATTCTCTCCTCTCTCAAGCTTTGTTTATGCTCAACCTCCGCCCTGCATGTCTATAACGCATCTACATTTTGGACAGGCTGGTGCGCATACGACTATATATGCTTTTTATTTATTTATTTTTTTAAAATTTGCTAGGCCAAGCATCATCTGCAGTTTCACCCCAGCCTGATGACGGGTAGCGCAGATGCACTACCGTGCTAGTTTGTTCAACAGCTATACAAAACAGAAGAAAAGCAAGAGCTATACACATTAGCAACAACAATGGCTACTAGGTGAGAGGAGGAGCTTCTGTTTACTGCCTTTGGGGGAATGCTGCCAAGAACCCAGCGATGGTAGTGGAGGACACAGTCCAGTCCAAGGATGGATAATTTTTTCACACATAAGGAGTTGTTCAGAACTCCTTATAAGAACTCCTTATACAAAGATATAGAGTGATGATAATCAGGTTAGTGGCAGTAATGCATCTGTAAGCTGGTTGCCAACCGCTAATCAAATCTAAAAGAAGAAGAAGCTAAAAAAGAAAGAAGGTATAATAGTGTACTTCTGCTTCTGCTTCTGCATCTTCATTTTCATTTTCCTCTTCGTCTTCTTTGTCTACTTTGTATGCTGTGTCGGTAGCATCACCTCATAAATGGGAGGTTGGGTCTTGCACATGCGTAATACTGTAGTCAAGGTACTCAGGAAACACGGTCACAAAATTTGGGCTGCACGTGCTCAGCTGCGGAGGGGCCCTGCGGAACTTGGTGGAATGGAGACGGTGATGTAATTTTTGTCACACAAGCCTTGCGCTCCAGCAGACATGCAGAGTGGATGGGCAGCATAAACCAAGCTTCACACCCTACTGCTGTTGCACTGTTTTTAGTGTGGTGCACTGCTACCGCTTGTACAGGTGCATCTCAGTAAATTAAAATATCATCAGAAAGTTAATTTATTTCAGTAATGCAATACAAAAAGTAAAACGCATACTGTATAGATTCATTACACAGAGTGATATATTTCAAGTGTGTATTTCTTTTAATTTTGATTATGGCTTATAGCTCATGAAAATCCAAAATTCGGTTTCTCAAAAAATTAGAAAATTACATATTCTAATTTTTGAATTAATGAATTCTAAAAAGACATTGACAGGTCTCTCTTGAAAATGAAACCTTATGTCTCAATGAGACTTAACTGTATAAATAAAGCTTAATAAAAAAAAAACACAAGATCAATTAAAAAACTGATTTTTAATAGAAATGTTGACCTACTGAAAAGTATGTCCATGTACACAGTCAGTGCTTGGTAGGGGCTTCTTTTGCATGTATTACTACATCAATGTGGCATTGCATGAGGGCAATCAGCCTGTGTTACTGCTGAGGTGTTATGGAAGCCCAGGTTGCTTTGATAGCGGCCTTCAGCTCATCTGCATTGTTTGGGCTGGTGTCTCTCTCATCTTCCTCTTGACAATACTGCATAGATTTTCTATGGGGTTTAGGTCAGGTGAGTTTGCTGGGCAAATACAGTGATACCATGGTTATTAAACCAGGTATTGGTACTTTTTGCAGTGTGGGCAGGTACCAAGTCCTGCTGGAAAATGAAATCCGCATCTCCATAAAGCTTTTCAGCAGATGGAAGTATGAAGTGCTCTAAAAAATTCCTGGCACGTGGCTGTGCTGACTTTGGACTTGATAACGCACAGCAGACCAACACCAGCAGATGACATGGCTCCCCAAATCATCACTGACTGTGGAAACTTCACACTGGATTCTGTGCTCTCCACTCTTCCTCTAGACTCTGGGACCATGATTTCCACATGGCAGGACTTGGCACTTGATTTGGGTGAATCAAATCCGTATGAAAAGTAGCTTCATTTAAATTAATCTAAACTGTCGTCTCCAATTTCTGAAAATGACATGCACTAAAGTTTTTTGATCATTGTTCAAAGTGAAAGATGGATATTTTTCAGATTTTAAAAAGTTACTGTGTTGATGAATAAAAATTGTCAGCATACAGTTATTGTTATTATAATTTCAAGAAATGGCAAAAAGGGACTAAGAAATGAAAACAACTTGCAAAATTGTAACCATATGCCTTCTTCTTTTGGCTGCTCCCTTTCAGGGTCGCTACAGTATTATCTGGTATCGTGATGATCTGCATATTTGATTTGCCAAGGATTTTACGGCTGATGCCGTTCCTGATGCAACCCTCCCCATTTACCTGGGTTTGGGACTGGCATGGTGTATAGTGGTTAGCACCATTTCCTCACAGTAGGAATGTTGAGGGTTCAAATCCACCAGCAAGCACGCCCTATCTGTGTAACGTTTGCATGTTCTCTTGCGTGGGTTTACCCCAGGTGTCCACTGTTTTTTACATGACATCCAGCTGCATTAAACAATAAATTAAGAGAATCAAAAAGGTGTAAGTCACAATAATCAAAATTCAAATCAAAAAGGCTTGAAATAATTCACTTTATGTGTGATGTATAGATAATATATTCAATTATGGAGAAAAAGAATTTTCATGATACTTTGAATTTTGAGCTACATTTGCCAACTTAGAATCAGTTACAGGTAAATGGTAAATGCTATTCACTTATATAGCGCTTTTATTCTCATCTCTTGATGACCAAAGCGCTTTACAGATCCTGCCATCCTCCCATTCACACACACATTCACACACTGATGGCAGGACCAAAGATGTTTCATAATGAAAACACTGTTAATGATATTGTTGTGTTCATCTATTACTGTAAAAATTATTGGTTTAGTTTATATGGAGATATATAAAAAGTTATTTCCTTTTGACTCTGTTTCAAAGTATACAGTCACAAAAGCCGCCTTTAACATCTGGAATCTACAAATAGTTTTTTTTGCCTTCACACTCTATAGTAAGACCATAGGATGTCAGGAATGACTTTATGGTGAACAAGTAGGGTTGCAACAGTTATTTTTGTTACAGATTAATCTGTCTTTTTTCAGTTACTTAACTAATCATTTGGTCTATGAAATATATACATTAAAAAAATAACCAAAAATGTTAACCACAATATCCTAAAGTGCAAGGTGACCTCATATTGTCTTGGTTTGTCAGAAACAACCTTTTCCTTGAAAAGGTTGCATTAATGAATAGTTGATTTTCAAATTGGTTGATTATTTTATGTCAATCGAAAATTTTCATTCAAAAGATTTTTTTTTTTGGTTTAACGCTTGTAGCCAATACCAATGTTAAGCCAAAAAAAAGTCCCAGATGCATCCCTAGAAGAAAGAATACTTAAGTGAGCCAGGTATCACTGTATTTGCCAAACAAGTGTCTGCAATGTTCTCACTACCCATGCAGACTGTAGTATGCAATCCAGCTTATTTAAATCAGCCCTTTTTGAACCAATACTGCAGAAGTTTTAACTACTAAACTAAATGATAACAAAATGCTAAAAACTGTCTTCTGTTTATGCCAAAAGAAGAGTCTGACTCCTTCAGACAGAAGTCTACAGTGGTGATAACGGGGTTTGTAGCTGTTTAGGTGCCGCTGGGGTGGTGACAGACTGGTGATAGGACAGTAGCCAGTAGAGTAATGAGGTAGTTTACAGCATAGTTCAGAGTAGTCAGAGTCCTGGGCTACTGTTATCAGGAAGACTTTATCATGAATACTCCACTGGGATAACCTGATGCTGGGGATGACAAAGCTGTGGATAAGGGTCCTCTCAGCCCCTCCACATCTATCAGCTGTTAAATCCTTGAGACCTCTGCTGCTGCTACATAGATTAGTTTTCGAAACCTTCACTAGTCGCCACACAATGCTTGCCTCACTACAGTGAACATGCCCATGTGAAACATCTTCAGTTGAGCATTACACTTTAACTCTTAAAGGGATCAATGATTGAAACATGTGTTTGTAGGGTTTATCCATGTGAAATGCATCTATTGGTCATGTGATTTTCAAAATATCAAAACACTCATTTCTCTTAAAAAAAAAAAAAAGTCTTTATATTGTTTTTCTCTCCAAGAAGCTGTTTTGACTTTTCCAGGTTCACTTCGGGACGTTATAAAATGGTAAACCCAGGCCAGCACCATCCTTCATATAATAATAATAATTATAATAAGTTTATTTATAGAGCACTTTTCACAGACAAGAGTCACAAAGTGCTTAACATGGTAAAAAACAAAGCAAATAAAAATACAGACACATAAAGCAGTAAAAGAACAAAGTAGACAGTAAAAGCACATAAAAATACAATCAACACATAGTTAATTAAAAAGCCAGGCTAAAAAAATAATATCCACCCGTTGCTCTATTATTGGCCAACATAGTTGTCTGTCATGTAGATGGACGGGTGCAAAAGGCATTAGCTTCCAAGCTAACAGTGGTACAAGGAAGCTCACACCAAGCACAGTTTATATTGTTATTTTCTTCAGATTTCAGTTACCCTAGGTGCGTTCACACCAAACGCGAATAGGCGAATTTGTTGCGCGGCACGATTACATTACAAATCAATGTAAACACACCAGCAGACATGAATATTGAGATGCAGACAGCCGAAGTTGTCTTTAAAACTTCCACAGCTGTGCTCAACCTGCTGTGGAAATTCCCAAAATAATGTCATGCTTAGGTTTACATTGTGAGACTTTTCTTCACTTTTTTGTTGATAAAGTGGACTCTGTCAGAAGAGTTATTAATAACAGTTTTAATGGAAGCTTGTCTATTGTCCCGGGTTACTCTGCTGTGTTTGAACAGTTTGAGTGGGTTTCTTTATCATCACTTGCTGATTTAGTGAAGTTTCTGAAGCCAACAAGTTGCTCACTGGATGTTGTTCCCGCTGGAATACTGAAAAGGGTTTTTAATTCTGTAGGGCCTGGTCTTTTGGTTTTTATTAATTCCTGCCTTAGTTCAGGATTTGTCCCACCTGCTTTTAAACATGCTGTGGTTAGGCCCCTTCTTAAAAAACCTCACCTTGACCCTTCAGTTTTATCCAATTTTAGACCCATTTCTCATTTGCCCTTTTTATCTAAGGTTTTAGAAAAAGCTGTTTTTATACAGTTGCAATCTTTTTTAGAAGACAGTTCTATTTTTGAGAAGTTTCAATCTGGGTTTAGATCTTGTCACACCACTGAGTCTGCACTGCTTAAGGTGCACAATGATATTATGTCTGTTGATGCCAAATGCCCCGTGGTCTTAGTGCTGCTAGATCTTACAGCAGCCTTTGACACTGTGGACCATACTATCCTTTTGTCACGCCTGAATCACCATGTTGACATCCATGGCACTGCACTTAAGTGGTTTGAATCCTACCTATCTAATAGAACTTTTTCTGTAATGATTGGTGACATGTCTTCTTCTAGTGCCTCTCTTTCCTGTGGGGTCCCACAGGGCTCTATCCTTGGCCCTATTCTGTTTTCATTATATATGCTGCCACTCGGGTCAATAATAGCCAGGCACAATATGTCTTTCCACTGTTATGTGGATGATTTGCAGCTTTATTTACCTTTGAACCCAGAACAAACTAACTCACAAAGTGTTGTATTGGACTGCATCACTGACATTAAGTTGCGGTTAAGCCAAAATTTTCTCCACTTAAATGAAGAAAAAACAGAATGTATTGCGTTTGGGGATACTGTAACGGCTGGCTTTGGTACCCTCTCTTTAAGGCTCAGTTCAGCTGTCAGAAATTTGGGGGTGATTTTTGACAGCCATTTAACATTTGATAAACAGATTGACAATGTAGTCAAAATGAGCTTTTATCAGTTACGTCTGTTATCCAAAGCCAAACCTTTCCTGAGCCGTCATGATCTTGAAATAGCCATCCTTGCTTTAATCACGTCTCGGCTTGATTACTGCAATGCACTTTATGTTGGCATCTCTCAGTCTTCTCTCGGCCGCCTTCAACTTGTGCAAAATGCAGCGGCCCATCTTTTGACCAACACACCTAGGCGAGAGCACATTACTCCGATCCTTTTTTCACTTCATTGGCTTCCAGTCCATTTTAGAATTAATTTTAAACTTTTGCTTTTAGTTTTTAAAGCTCTTAATGGCCTTGCTCCGGTTTATATGTCTGAGATTTTGACTGTCCGTGACAAAGGCAGGGCTTTGAGGTCATCCAATCAGCTTTTGCTGGATGTGCCTAGGTCAAGGTATAAACATTGGGGTGACCGAGCCTTTTCTGTTGTTGCCTCCAGGTTCTGGAATAATCTCCCCCCACCGACCTACGTGCTACCGGAGTGGTGGCTCAGTTGGTAGAGCATTCGCCCCACACCCGGGAGGCAGGGGTTCAAATCCCTGCCGGGTCATACCAAAGACCATATAAAAATGGTACTTTCTGCCTTCTAGCGTGGTGCTCAGCATAATAGAATGGGGAAAGAAAAGTTACGCACAGAGCTACCAGAGGACTGACCCCCCACTGTAGCTTTCACTATTTGCAGTAGCTGTGTGGCCTAGGGTCAGAGAAACGGAGATAGGCGCCGCCCCATACACCAATGGTGTTCCACATGCTCTGGAAGGGAATCAACTAACTGACCTACATGCTATCTCTGACCTGGTCCTTTTTAAATCAGAACTTAAAACATATTTGTTTAGGATGGCTTTTAGTAGTGGTGATATTTGTCTTGGCATTTGTTTTTATTTTATTCTCATTTTTAGGTATTTATTCTTATTTCTTTGTTTATGTTATTTGTTTTTAATGCTGTGTGTGTGTGTTTTTAATGCTGTAAAGCACTTTGGTCACCTAGGGGTTGTTTTAAAGGGCTTATATAAATAAAGTACATTACATTACATTATCCGACCAGAGGCTCACCTGAAAATGTTGTCTCAAGCCTCCAAAACTTCACAGATGATGGGTGTTTATGTTGCTAGCTTGCTAGGACGTCTGTGGCCGGAAACCTTGGGTAAATAACTCCAAAATCCAGATTCAGCTGAAGAGTTCCTGGTCCTCCTGTCTCCCGGTGAGTGAGTTTCATTTTCTAACTAGTTTACTCTGCAATGGTGATAATTTTACTCCGGTGACAGCAGAATCTCAAAGCTAGCAGCTGGCTAGCTAGTGGATGTGCGTACTCGCGTCTTCCCATTGTATGGATTTGCGCCGCCCGTTCGCATTTGGTCTGAACACACCTTAATATCCCTGGTTCACTAATCCACAGTTGATAATGTCTCGTGTCATTCTAGCTTATTTTGTTATATTTTTGCTGTGATTTTTACATTAGCACTACCATGCTAGGTGGTGTGATCCAGGTAGCCTGTCCAAACCTCCTCCCTGCCGAGTTACTGAACCTGGACACAGCACGCCTTGGTGGGGAGGAAGTGATGGACAGGCTGCCTGGATCTGGACAGTTTTGATCACTATTTTCTATAAATTCTATACACCCTCACTTGAATCCCTGTTCATCTAAAAAAAAAAACTTGACAATATATTTTGTTCTAGATGTTGTTTTAGTTTAGTTAAAAGTTTTATTTTCTCAGACCGTGATCCAAGGGGGCTAGCTGAAGCTTTAGCCACTCAGGCTACGGTCACATTCCAGGTCTTAATGCTCAATTCTGATTTTTTGCTGAAATCCGATTTTTTTTTTTTTTTTTTTTTTGTGGGCGTTCACATTATAATTTAAATGTGACCCCCATCAGACTCCAGTGTGAATGGTCTACAGCTATGAAGTGACTCGCATACGCAGAAGATGTAATGTCAGACACAGTGTTGTGTTTGTGGAAGTAAATACAAGCCCCGAACGACTGAGGGGGACAGAACTTATTCACCTTGATGCAGCGCAGCAAAATAAAATATTAAAATCATTCAGAAATGATTATGCACAAAATATGTGAGACCAGCTTCATTCCTCTACACACTAGATGACTGCTGTGATCAGCTCTGCTTTAACAGAACTGATCCATTAAACAGCTGTCTTGAAAATGAGGCCCCATGTCTCAATTGGATTACCTGTATAAATAAGGTTAATAATAAATAAACAGCATGGCTAGTACCAGCGGCATAACACCGGTGCTGCACAGGAAGGAGAGGCCGCCAGAGACTCCCCTCTCCTTGACTACGTCCTTGTATCCCCCTATCTGGCCATTCCGCTCCACAGTCATGTCGGTATTAACTTTACATTTTAGATATTACAGCGACCAGGACTCACGCTGTGCCAGTTACAGGAGAAAAAGGAATTTGCAGCGTCCAGTAAATGTGCCGTTACTGTGCGCCTGTAATGCTTGTCTGACGGTTTCAGCTCCGAACCCCCCTGAATTTGGTAGTTGTTGTGCAGTCGGATCTGACAAAATTACGATCCAGTGATAAAGGGAAGAAGATTGATTAAAAAGAGAGCACAAATCAGCTGTGTCTGCCATGCTTGCTGTATGTTCCACACTTCAATGAGGAAGAGGTCGGATGAAATGCAACATGACCGTTCAGACTGAGGTTGCTTTTGAAAATATCAGATACAATAGTTTATTGGTTTATTTGTCAGGGACCATGTACAGAAAAAAACATTAAACACAGGGTAAAGATGCTCTGTACCAGATTATAGCGTTCTCACTAATTTACATCTGTCATCCCTGAGGCAGGTAGGAAGATATTAAAAGAAAAATAGTGCATATAGAAAGCAATTCAGGTTGAGTTTCAGAAACTGTTGTCCCCGAAACAAGCATTGAGTAAGTTTAAAAGGTAAAAAGATAAGAGAAACGGCACACACAAAAACAATTTAAGAGTACAATTTCAAATCCCATTTAAGAGAGAGAGTCAGTGCTGGCAGGCTTGATTACTTAAAATCCATTTTCTAGTCTCTATCTGAATTAGGACCACAGATGAAAGTGGCCTGGGTCTAGTGTGAAAAAACTGGATGTGTGCTGTTCAGACTGTCATTAAAAAAATCAGATATGGGTCACATGTGCAAAAAAATCGGAATTGAGCATTAAGACCTGCAGTGTGAATGTAGCCTCATTCACGTATGTTTTTATGCTTATTGTACTCCAGGGACCAGTCATATCCCCTTGACCACTGAAACCACACACACCCCTGCCCACCATTGATGCATTATTTCAGTCATTATTTGAGACAAATTTAAGTTAGTTGGCTGGCTGTGAGCCAAGCAGATATGGGCAGCTAATGACAGCAATAGTGATGTAAGAGGGAGGGTGGAGTTCACTGCAGTCTGAGAGATTTAAAGAGACCAGCGCTGAAACCAGCCATTCTGAAAAACCACACTATGTCACAAACATTTCATTAAAACCTGTGTGAGCTGTTAAAATATGGAAAAGTGCAGTCATTGACCCCTTTAATGAGAATACTGTTGCTTTGTCTATTAAGCAGTCCCTCCAGGATTTCGCGATGTTGCGATCGCATCAATTCACACAAAATCAGCCAGTTCAGCGCAACTATTGCGCAACCTTGCAACGTTATCCAATCACCACAACTTTCCCGCAATTTTGGCCAATCCTCGTCAACTTCCGCCAATTTCACTAATCAAATTTCAACTGAGTGGCGCTGAAACGCTCAGTCTAACTAATCAAATGCATCGCTACATCGCGTTCACTTCCGTGTTTACAGTAAGTATTAACGGAATGCTTCAGCAAAAAACAGTGTGTGATTAAAAAAAAACCCACTCACCCGCGAGGTTTCCAACACCATCCCTTCCTCCGTGCCCCCCAGCCTGCCGGTGGATGTCTCCATCCTGACCACGTGTACGAAGTGCTGGGTTTGTGTTGAAAAATGTTCACCTGCCCCAAGAGCACCTTGTTGCGGGAGTGCATGTGACAAGAGACTCCATAAAATCACAGAACAAACGAGCAAGTCTAACAGTACAGCCAGTGTTTGATCATTTCATACATCTTTAGAGGTAAAATCATTACTATATCTTGTCAATGAGCTTTAAACCTGTGGATCTGCAGTCTAAACACGGACAATGACCCCCCCCCCCCCCCGTTCCCCTTGTAAATGAAAGATGTGTGTCTGATGAGACGGGTGTGTGTGTCGACGCGCAGCAGATAGACAGACAGGTAGGAGTTAGGCATAGGAATATGGTCTGCAATTTTTTCCCCAAAAAACAGAGACTCCAATAGACAATATAGACTAACAGATTAAATTATTTATTTTTTCCTCTCCGCTCGGTATCGAGTGATTGGGGACCGTAGGGAGTTTTCAAATGAAGGTGCTGCAAATCATTTCCACATCTCTACTTACCATCCATTCAATGCAATTCAGCTGTTGTAATGGATATTGTGTTAAAGTATGTATTGGCTGTTGCACAAAAGAGTTTTTCTGTGTAGCAGAAGTATCTGCTTAATTTAAAATCACTATAATAGGAAATGTTTGACAATCCTGTGTTTTTCTTGTATTATTATATAGAATATCACTGTAGTAAGCTGGAAAAACCATCTGCTTTAAAATTTGTAATTCCTCCCACAACTTTTAGTGCAATAAAACCTCTCCAAACATCGCAACTTTTATCGCAGCTTTTTAAAAAATAAAAGCTCCCGTGAATTCAGGCTTTTTGGGCCACAACAATCATAAAAACATCCTGCGAAATCCTGGAGGGACTGATTAAGGCCGTAGGAAACCATATTGGTCAGATTTTATATTCATGAACCTTGCATGCAAATGTGAATAATTTGTGAGGCTCACCTGTAGTTTCCTACATGTTTGTCAACAGTCAGTTTCATTCCATATGAGCTAGGTCATACAGCTGTTAAATCTGTAATAGCACAGTGTTGTCTGTCTGTTCATCCATCTGTCCAGAGCATCAGCTCACAGCTGGCATGTTAATAGATTATCAAATGGCAAGAAACACAAGTCTATCTTTTTCCATTACTGAAAAGTCAAACTTTTTGTACTTTGGAGAAATATTTAATATAGGCTCTACCCTACAAGATCAGCCAAAAGCACATCTGTGCAACAATTGAATTGGGTTGATTATGCTATTTAAGCAACATCTTTATATGTGATGTCTGTCAGATGGATGAATTATCTTATCAAAGGAGAAGTGCTGTTTCACAGTTTTTGACCCATCAAACATTTTCTGCCTTGGAATGTCGTGTTGATCTTTCTGTTGAAGGTAATGACTTAAACACAAAAATGCAATCCTAGAGCCAGCAGAATACAACAGGCCACTGCTGGTTTAAAAAAAAAAAAACTTAAGGTGATGCTTATTTTTTGAAGAATGTTATTCATTGTTTGGTTTCTCGCTGGGATTAGTCCAGGATGGGTTTTAAGGAGTCATGATTTCCTGTTGAGAGCAGATAGGGCTGCCAAGGGGAGGGTCATCGGGCTGATGGAGGGTTCAGAGGAAGAAATCAAACACCACGTAATATCTTTCTCATCCTGTTAAAAACGTCACAGTAGATCTGTTTTTTATAAACTTTTTTAATTGCATATATTCCCAAATGCTGTATTTTTTTGAAAAAAGTACATTTTTGTTGTTAATTAAAATTAAATGGGTGAATTGTACTGCAGTTTAGCAGTTAAAGTTATAAGTAAGTTGACCACACAAGTTTTGACCAGTTTTTCTCATTTGTTGTTTTATTGTTGTTTTAGAGCACACCTAAGCCTCTTACACACAGGAACTCCCATAAGCATGTGCACACGCACACACACGCACACTTAGACACACAAACACACTCTAAGTAGTGTCTCACATTTGTTGACTTTCCTCTTCCTGCTAAAAAGAATTGTACTATTATACTTTACACATTATTTTCATTTGTCATGATTCACACTGCTGTTGGCTTTTTACTTAATTTAAATGCAAGTTCCAGAAGAAGTCATTGCCTTCTGTTTGTTTTTGTATGACCTAGCAACACAAGTGCCATTAATGGGGCTTAAATGTTATTGGTGTCTGTCTCAATAAAGTTGATGGATGCTTGAACAGGCCTCCATGAATTATTCACCGGACACCTTGCTTGTGTTTGTTGCAGTCCTGCTAATTTCAATAGGTCCACAAAGGAAATTGGGTTGAAATTTATAGTCCCTTTCTTGTTTTCTTGAGCTGGTCATCTCTTCAGGTAGATCTAAAACAGAACCCTTCCACTGATATTTATTCCCAGTTTATTGTATTTATTTTACCTGCGAGAATTTGTTTAGGAATAACTTATTACTTCAGTGAAGGACAATATAACTTTTAAGTCAAGCAACATTCTTCTGGATTCAGAGAGGTATTGCTTTGGTCTAGTTGTAACTCTGAAGGGCTTTTGTGAAATTACATATTGACGTACTGTAAGGCTGCATTCCAAGGTTGTCATAGCCAGGAGCGGCACTGGGGTTAAGCTCCCAGTGCTCATAAAATGCTCCTTACGGCGTGCGTCTTGAAAAGCCTCTGACAACTAAGTCCAACTCCTAGCCTGCCCATGTGGTTTAGTCTCTAAGCCCGGCGGAACTGCTTTTACTAATAGGAGAAGGGGCAAGGGCGGATCTCTGGCGCCTTAAAACCAGATGCTTCGGGTAGATGGTGGCTCGTCAACCTGGGAAGGTAGCCCATCTAGGGGAAGGTAAACTCTGATTTCAAACCTCCGCTGCCTTGCGGCAAACCCGGTCACGGGAAAGGCTACGGGAGTCAACCCTGAGGAAAAATCCGGAGTCGGAGCCCCTAAGGCAGTTCTCTGTTGTGCTCAACATCGTTCTGGCAGCTCCTGCGACGGCGCTGGTGCCAAACTATAGCAGCCCTGCTGTTCCTTTGGATTCATCAGTGACTTGGAGAGGGGAGACATGCTGCATGGGTAACATCTTGTCCTCCATATCTTCCTGCCCAGGCTTGAATCCTACCAACGCCCAACGCTGGAAGGTAGAACACCGGTGCGCATCGGCCTGTTCAGCCACAGGCGGTGCTGTTCCAGCAGAGTAGACGTTTAGGATTCTCTTCCATGGTCATCATAGACCGACGGAGGCCGACGAAAAAAGGCTGCATTCACACCAGGATAGTCCGGCGGTCTCGGTTTGATTGGGTGGGGAGTTTTGAGAATTTTCGCACCTTCGTTTGGTTTGCATTCACACTGCAGCGAACCAAACTGCCTGGACAACGTCACGCAATTACCACAACTGCTTGTTTGGGGCGGTGTAGCCGAAACCACCACTGACCAGGAAGAAAGAAATCTCGGCGAAGAATTAAAATCAGGCTCATCGATTGGCCAGGACCGAAAACGGAAATCCGTTCCCTTCAGCCGGGTTGTTTGTCCACCACAAACAAGACATTTTTTTAACTTTTCTTCCTGGCTTTCTCTGGTAAAAGGATTTCTTGGATCCGCGCGGTTGTTTTTGTTATTTTCTACCCAAAATGCACTGCAGTAAACACCACTTCCTCTTCTCAGACCACATGTTGTTATGGTTACACAAATGCCGAGGGGCACTTCCACCCTTTGGTCTGCTGGATTATCCATTTGCATTCACACTGCAAGTGAAGCGCACCAGACATTTTTTGCAAGAGAACCGAGACCCTCATTTTCAGGCGGACCAGAATTCACTTGTTTGGTGCACACCAGAGTTCGAGCGTGCATTCAGAGGGCACAAAACAGACCAAACTATCCACGGATAGTCCTTTGGTCTGGACCAAACAGTGGCCGTGTGAATGTGCCATAAGTGAGTTAAAAACATGCTTTTGTCCAAGTTCAGATAGTTTGATGTAGATAAACTGAACCGTCTTAATATTACATTTCTTGATTTTTGGTGCTGTTTGAAGTGGTTTCTTTTGAATAGGATTATGTTTCTATGTATACTTTCTCTTTGAAGTTTCATTGCCACACTCCCTCTGTGTGTGTGTGTGTGTGTGTGTGTGTGTGAGAGAGAGAGAGAGAGAGAGAGAGAGAGAGAGAGACTGGCATTAGTGGCGGTTTGTTGAGTGCAACTTGCATCAGTGTAAACAAGACTGCTAAACTGCTGAAAGGCGCGAAAATTGGCCTCATTTGTGATTTATGACCTTAGGGAGCCTACTTTCTCATGGAGTGCAATTTGATATACTCTCTGTCTCTCTGCTACACTCATTTAGTGAGACCTGCTCACTGCCCCATAAAGAACAACACATGCATGACCAACTCCACCTGTACTGACCTTCAACTCTGTGGCAAAGATAAAACCCTTGACGTAGTTCTGCTAGAGTTGCATACAAAGCCAGTGCCACATAGATTATGGCAGCCTCGCTGTGCTTATGTTGTCATTGTTGGCATTGTTCACAAACTGTGTGCAGTTGCTTACGACAAACCCAGGTAAGGCTAAATTGGGAAGCATTTTGTAAGCTTGGGAACAGGGCATCCTATGAGGGGCAGGAAGTGAACAAGGACATGACAGATTGGCGTGCTGGGAGCAGACAGCTTGGAATCTGTAAAAGGAAATCTGGCACTGGGCCTTGAACTACTTGGACATGATGATATGTATTCATTACATCATTGCATTTCGGGGAAATATTTTGCTGACAGCTAGCCATATAGTTTTGAAGATGATATAACTTTTGTACATTATATCCTTGACTTAGAAATTGGATTTTTGCATTTTTAGCCTGGTGACCATTCAGTGCTGCTTATACAGATTGTAAATAACAGTAGCTGTCATTGTCAGTGTTAGTAGGGTCTTTATCATCCATCCATCCATCTTCTTCCACTTAATCCTTTTCGGGTTGCAGGGGGCTGGAGCCTATCCCAGCATCTTTGGGCGAGAGGCAGGGTCCACCCTGGACAGATCACCAGTCCATCGCAGGGCCAACGCAGAGAGACAGGCAACCATTCACTCTCACAGTCATACCTAAGGACAATTTAGAATCCCCAGTTTGATGCCAATTAACCTAACTTGCATGTTTTTGGCATGTGGGAGGAAACTGGAGAAATCCCGGAGTAAACCCACGCAATCACGGGGAGAACATGCAAACTCCACACAGATCACTGTTGGTTGGGGGCTGGGATCGAACCCAGGATCCCCCGGCCAAGGGTGGGTTGCTGTGCTGCCGCAGTGCTGACCACTCCGCCACTGCACTGCTCTGGGGGTCTTTATCAATAAATATATATTTATACTTTATCAGTATATACATTTAAGTCATTGTTGTACTTAAAAGTTACATTAACTGCAACATGTAGTGTTTAAATATTAACATGCTCACTTCACAGAGAACTACACCCCATCTTTGTTTAGTTAAATTCTTAAAGACATTAGTACATTGCACTTCCTGGGTTTTATGATGTCACAAATCAACAACCTCCACCTTTAGTTCTCCACGTTACCAAAACAAATGCACCCTTTCATTTTGTGGCACAGCTTAAAGTTTTTGGCCATAACTGCAGCTTTCAATTCAACAGGACAAACTGTTTGGTCACTTCAGCAATAATTGTCAGTGTTCTTCATAGTAAAAGGGAGGTGTAACGGTTTCCCAATCTTGCTAATATATATGTAGGTAGGTGATGTCACTACAAGGACAGAACATCATTGTAAAGTTTATGCCTGATTGTTAGAATAACTGGAACAAGACAGCATCCGTATATCAAATTTTCACAAGGAAAGGCCTACATATTTAGTTTTGACTCTGCTTTCTCTCTGCCTGCACAGATGTCTGTTTTGTTCCACCTTAAAAAAGAAGGATATTATTATTTTCTTACTCTGCATCTGAAATTCGCTCACACCCTAGACATTCAGTTTCACATCTACTGTTAGGCTTTTCTCATTTCTTTCTTTTTTAGACCCATTTGCATCATTCTCTCCTTCTCAAATGAAGCGAGTCGCTTTTATTGGTTTGCATTTCGCTGAATGTGTGCACATGACTTAATGACTCAAGCTGACGTCAGCAGAGTGCACATACACACACATGCTTGCCTTGCTGTGCCAGCCTAAACACATTTGTTCCATTTGGCATGAGGCAAAATGACTTTGTACATTCTGCAAAGATAGAATACTGACGTCATTTCTAACATTAGCTTTACAATATGTAAATGTTTGTGTTGTTTCGGTCTTTTCTCTCGAAATTTTAACCAAAGACTTAATATAAGATTCAGGGTGATTCAAATAGTCCTGCCACCTTTGAGAGAGCATGGCTACTCTCCCCCCTGAGTAAGAGGGGAGACCACATAGCACGTAGTCTGACCACTATAGCCAAAACATACCAGCCTCAAACATGTGCTTTAATCCACCCAGATACTCACCGTGATATTTAATCTGTGTTAATTTAACAGGTTATGTCAAATCGGCAGATTTGTTGATCCATTTAAGTTCTGCAGGGTCCAGTGGTTTTCTTACATAGTTCAGGGAGGTCAGAATGCCTGGTGCCGTGATATCTCATTAGAGGACTTATTGCACCTTATCAATAGCCGAAAGGGCAGCTGTTTTGATAATCTAGCTGGTGAAAGTATGGCTTGTTATCACAATAGAACCACACAGCCAAAATGTTAGACTAAACACAGCATAGGCCCAAGGCAAAGCAGTTTTATGCCAGGTTTTGCACAAAATGTTTTTTTTTATTGTATTTATTTATACTGGTGGTTGGATTCCCAGCCCACATTATGTTGGAATCAGCTTTTGGAGCTCAGTAGAAACAAGCCTGTCAACTCACCATACATTTTAATACCACACATGCTGTTGTTTGGCCCCAAGTGTCAAAGGCTAGGGTGCAGAAGTTTCCTTTATTAATTGTCTGTGTGTATCTGTGTGTGTGTTTAGTATGCCCAAGATAAAACCTGTCAAACAGTGAAGGTGACCCCAACAGGATATGGGGCATCCCGCACGTGGCGGGGCAAGACTTTAGGGGAGCTCGGCAACATTGTGATTTACTCTTCAAAGACAAGCTCATGATAGTGCTTCATCTACATCTTAACCCTCCTTAACCTGCTAACAGGCTGTATACATTATGCTGTCATAGATGTTGAGTGCCACACGGCAGCTCAAATAAACAGCCTGCATAGGTAACGCTTTGTGATGCTGTTGTCCATGTGAACAGGCATGTCTAAACAGTAGTATAACTTTTTGAATTATGCTGTTTTTACAACACCTCTTGGTGGCTTTAGCTCCTTCTTGGAACAAAGACAACTATGTACAAGTAAAATCTGCAAGCAAAACACATCAGTCAACTGACTGATGTTTGTGCAGTGGCTCATCATTTAAAATCACACAAATGACAAGTCAAGTTGGATAAGAAAAATTATCTAGAATAACTGTATTACTGTTGCAAAAGTAAGAACAAGACAATAAATCTGTGATGGGCTGAGCTGTCTTTTCTACTTTGTTTCCGGTTAAGCTGGCTGACCTTGAAGCAAGCTGCAACTGAGGATCCAGCTTACAGAGGCAGTAACTCTTTATCATTGTGTATAGAGTGTGGGTGTGTACAGAAACCATGATAATTTAAAGCACAATATTGATATTGTTTTAATGATATATGATAATGTCCTGATAACCATGTATAAATAATCTAATAGCGCTGCAACTAACGGTTATTTTGGTAGTCGATTAATCTAACAACTACGGTAATTTTTTGGTTGTCAACTAATCGTGATTATTTCTCTCATGTCCGCCATCTCTGCTTCCTGTTGGGGCTCTAGTGCATATTTTACCTCACTCGCTGTTTAAGCCTGCACACCTGTGAAAATCACCTTGCTGTCAGTCCCTGCTTTAATATAACATTTTATAAGCAGTTTCCAGAGCTAAATACAAAAGTCTGTGGTCATGTACATAATACAGTATCTGTGTATCCCGGACTATTCAAAAAAGTTATGGGGATGGCAGATGTTGGGAAGTGTACCCAGTACACACTGACATTCTCATGTTTATCAGTTATCTGGCTGCCTTTTCACAATGCAAAAGGAATAGTTTTTATCCCCAACCAGCGAAAGACCAAATTGGGTCGAAGACCGATGGGGGATTATGTTATGAAGCGATCCATCAATCTGTCCCACTTTTGTGAAATCAACTCTTCCTACAGTTTTGTTCTGATTGTTTTAAAACTTGGTATCAAGGTTTGACATACTCTGATGATTTGCATATTGGAAATTGGCTCCAATCAGATGATTTTTGAATAAGTAAAGCTAGGGTCACCAAATTTGGTACACAGGTTCACTCCGTGACCTTGAACTGTAACTATGGGTTTGGGGTCAAAAGGTCAAGGTTGGCTTTCCCTATACCCTATTACGCTAGAATGAGTAAAGCTAGGGTCACCAATTTTGGTGCACAGGTTCACCCCGTCACCCTGAAGTGTGACTATGGTATTGGGATCGCAAGGTCAAAGGTCAGTATCAAAATGCCATATAAACTATATCACAGTAACAAAGAAAGCTAGGGTCATCAAACTTGCTGCACAGTTCACCTGGAGATCCTGATCTACAACTAAGGGTTGTATATTCATGGATGATAGGCTTATCATAATTTGGTTCTGTCCCAATAATTATATGGAAAAGTTGAAAACTGCCCACCTTCAGTGACATATTGGTATCTTCAAAGAAAACGGAGGCGGGTGTATTGCAGTCGCCTCAGAATGCGTTTTTTTTTTTTTTTTAAACAGTTGTACATGCAGTGTTTACCCAAAAGCATGGTGCAATTTAAAAGCAAAGGTAGGGATCAATTTGGTTGATAGTCCCCCCCTCCCCAGTCAATATTCCACCAGTGTCATAACCCATCAGGAGCAACTGGTGGTCAGGCCAGTGCCTGTGTATGGCAGCTCTGCCACCATCAGTGCATGAATGGATGGATAGCATGATCTGTATAGTGTTTTGGTCATCCAGAGATGAGTAAAAATGCACTATATAAGTGGACGCCATTTACCATTTACCATAACCTTGGCATTTAGCTGCCATAACAATTGTGCTGTAAAAATCTGATATGACAGCCTTTGTATAGAGGATTATTGACTGCTATCTGATGATCAACCTGTCCTTTTAATAGGCACAAATGTTTCCAATCAAAATTTTCCAATTTCATAATCTAAACAAAGTCCAATGGCTTTTTGTCCACAGGGGCTGAAATCTGAGTTGTATTCTTTAATAAGAGTTGAGATTTCCCCTGTCTAATCTAAAGTCAGGCATCTCTTTCTTGGAGAATGTGCTGTAGTTGGTGTCTGGGCAGCTGTAAGAGTTAATCCACTGTCCAGCCACTGCTCAGCAGGGGGCACAGATAGGTTAATAAGGCACAGTGAGACAGCAAAGATTAAGACGGAAGAAATGGATGATAATGTATTATTAATCTGTGTTGTCTGGGTCTGTTGTATTTCACTTTGTCTGAAATACAGAATACTAGAACCTTTACAGTCAACTTAATAAAAGAATTTAAAAATAATGACTGGGGGGAATGTAAATTATGTTATTACTTGATTATTATCAAAGAAACCAAATGGGATATGTTATACTTTTAATATTTGAACAATGTCAAATCTACCACCAACAGATTCTGTGTTTCCCATCAATTACAGTTACAGTAAAGCAACTTGTTCCTTTTACTTTTATATGTTGAATCTGTCCAAAAGTGCTAATTAAACTAATGCATGTCTGGCTGTCCCGATAAGGTGCTTTTCAGGAAGTTGTAGCATGTGATGAGTTCCTGTGAGCAAGTTGGTTCTGATGGACCAAAGTTGAGTAGGAAGTGGAGAAAGGAAAAGGATGTAGATTATATCTCTCCAAGAAGGAGGATATGGCCAATGAAGGCATTGAAGATGTGCTTTTGACGTGGTGGGTTCTTGTTGACACGTTGTCTCGAGAAAACCAAAGCAGGTGTCAGATTAGAATTTTTATCAACTTCCAATCTTTTCCCTCCGCTGCTTCATTTTCATGTTTTTGAAAGTTGTTTGAAAAATTGCGGGCAATTAACTTTCTCAACACTTTGGAGTGCTCTTGGTCCCTTTGGTGTTCGTTCGTTAGTTTCAGGACTCCTCTGTTGAGCTCTTTGTTCTGCAGTTTTTCAATTGTTGTGTGGAAGATAATAAGGTGGGCTAGGTAATGCATCAGTAGAAAACACTGGCAATTAGGTGATTAGACAGCCTTATTGAGTGTTGTTTCAAATAGCAGCCAGTGTTGTTTTAGTGGGGGGTCAGCATCACTCAGGGCTCATTCAGACTGGGAACGTCTACCACCACAGGGGGAGGAAGACTTTCACACATAGTGATACTTTGCTGATCAAATAACAAAGTGGCCCATGACACCGCAGGCTGCCACATAAAAATCGCACAGTGCAACTTTCCCGCTTCTAATAGCATCTATTAACACTCCCCTGTCCCCTCCCTTGGCTCAAAAATCTGATTCTGCGTCTGCCTTTTTCTAGTGACAATAAAACATTATCATTCCCTAATTCTAAGCTGAATTTCACACCCTTTATCTATGAGCGGGTGAGAAAGTTTTTCTCCCCAACTTTGCTTTTTGGGGGACGCAATCTTCAGTTCACTGCTCATGT
Source organism: Pholidichthys leucotaenia (assembly GCA_020510985.1). Lineage (NCBI taxonomy): Eukaryota > Metazoa > Chordata > Actinopteri > Cichliformes > Pholidichthyidae > Pholidichthys > Pholidichthys leucotaenia. Next base: position 295,621,625 of record CM035841.1, on the reverse strand, counting down.
TAAAACAGCCTCTTATCTGCACCCTTTCATGTATGGTTCTCCAAAATTTCAAGCCTCCCTCAAAGTTTAAACAGTAGTTCGCAGCTACTGCCAAGTACTTGTTTGCTAGGGATGCTGCTTTTTGTTCTTTCAGATGTGTAGATGGATTTCTAATATTTGTATCTTACATGTGCTGTGTTATACTGTGTCTGTAGTGGCTCACTCAGGCCATGGAATGACCATCGGATCGATACCAAAGGGGGAACTGGTTTGCTAATGCTGAAGTTCACACTGCATTAAACGGTGACAGCTGGAGTTTCTTCAGAAGAGAAATCCGAACACCAATACGATGCTATCCAAATTCGAAAAATGATATTCGTTGGCAGAAACTAAATGTTTAAAGTTTAAAAAAAAAAAAAGAACCACAAGTTATTCTTGTGAACAGCCCACAAAATTATTATCTGCATGTGGGAAACACTGAACTGTCCACAAAATCAAGCGACTGCCACTCAGACATCTCATGTTGCATTCTAGCTATGTCCAACAAGAACAAGAGGATCCGAATGACATCACTTCTGTGTTAACCACATTCCAACAAAACAAGTCAGTAAACCCTGACTCTCTTTTTAGCCACTGTTAGTAGCACACATGTTGCTATAACACATTATAGCGATATGTGAAGGGGATTGCAGGGGCAGTACTGTGCATATGTGTGACTAGCAGCAATGTATAAAACAGAAATGCTAATAAAGAGTATATTTTACATTACTAATGATGCACTGGGCATGGGCACAAATATCTTGAATCCTTGACTTGGTTATGGTGCAGGCAGCACAACTTGGCTGGATTCACGGTAGCTGCACAAACAAAACAGATGCAGGCTGTAGACCACGATCGCATTCACAGCACTCTTCAAAGTAGTTTTCAGGCACTGAAGCCATCTGCCACACAGTCACATTTCATGCTTGTGCATTAAAAGTAATATACGGTCCATATGCCCACATACGTAGAAGATGACAGCGATGCTCCAGCAAACCAATTTGAGCACCCAGAATTGAATAAAATGAGGAGAAAGACAAAAAGGTGCTCATGCCAGTGTAAACGCAGCCGGACATTCAGGAGGACCATTTGTGTACTGTGCGTACGGTCACAAAATCTGGGCTGCACGCGCTTGGTCTATGCTCACCCTCTGTGGAACGGAAGATGATGAAATTCAGCGTGGCCACCGGCTCAGCTGTGTGACCATAAATTGAGCTTTACAGAGTCGGAAATCCAACCCCTGAGAGTGCTCCATTTAAAGCTTGTGATCGGGCACTCAGAAATTCTGAATTCATTTTGGAATGCAGTAATAGGACATTAACCTGTGTCCCACTGAGACCTGACGCTGAAGAAGACTGCTTTGTACTGTCCAACCATATAAATTGTTGTTGTTGGGGGGGGGGGGGGTTTCCATTTGTTGTCAAAACGAGGTTCTAAAAACATTAAATGCAGAGTTTCTACTTATTGTATTCCATGTTTTTGTTAAAGAAATAATTATTTGTTGTTGGGGAATTTTTGTGGGATTTTTCTACTTTTTTACTTTTAATCCTTTTTACTAATCTATTCTAGGGCTGCCAGGGTATATTAGCTTTGTATTCATTTATTTATAGAAATATATTATCCATCCATCCTCTACCACTTTTCCGGGGGGCCAGATTGCAGAGAAGCCCAGACTTCCCTCTTCCCAGCCACCCTTTCCAGCTCTTCAGGGAGGATACCAAGGTGTTCCCGGGTCCTGGGTTTGCCCCGGGGTCCCCTCCCAGTGGGACATGCCTGACACATCTCAGATAGGAGGTATCTACAGTAGGTGGTTCCATGTTCTAAAAGCCAGTCTAGGAAGCTGGGGATCGGACCGCTAAGGAGATGCTACCAGAGGCAAATTGCCCCTGACAACATAGCTCCTGGAATCACTAGGGCGTACAAACCACCCACCACAATAAGGTGGCAATGCACAGGTGGCTTGTTCTTTTGAAATGAATCAAATGTGAAAACTGAAATTTTTCAACAGCACAGTACATGGCTGGATTTGTTGCTGGCCTTCTGATTGTCTCCCGCTATAAGCCCGGGTGGGTCACCTCCTGGGGGCAGGGGACGTAATGACTTCCCCAGCTGGCCCCCTGGGATCACTGGGCTCGTGCTCTCCTCCTCTTCTGGCTTCTTTAAGCTACCACTGTGTTTGTTTAGGGAAGATTAGCAACGTAAAACCCTTACAACATCCTGAACACGGAGCAAAAGGGAGATGCGATGGAGAAGACAGCAGGAAAGAGGAATAGAGATTGATGGGTAGAGGAGGCAGTCTATCGTGTGAGTAAAAAGTGAGTAAAAAGGGAAACTGACTGAAGGGAAATGGAATAAATGTGATTAAAATCAAATGGACAAATCTATTAATATTGGTGTCCAATAGGGAGTTTCACTGAACACCAATCCTTTTTCATTAGGAGTTAGATATTTTTCTTTTTTCTTTTTTGGTAAGTCTTCTTTTAAACTTAAAATGTGGCTTGTTTATTTCTTAGCTGCTCTCTGTGATACAATCATAAATACTTTACTTCCCTGTTAGTGCACCTGTCTGTGAAGCTGTCCTCTGGGTGGAATAAAGTGAATCTTTACCATTTCTTCTAGATGGTTCCCTGGGTCCACGGTTGTTATGATTTAAAACCAGTTGTGTGTATTGTGTATATATATATGACTGCCGTAAATGTTTTGTGGAAATATGCTTTCTCATGAATAAGACTCCCACAGGTTCTGTTAACATTTTAAGTTGTCAGCTTGTGCATTGTTTTCACCTGATTAACTGATATAAAGGATTATTAAACAGAGTTGTGACGGAACTGTGATTTTATTGCTGGGGTGCACCAGGTGTGTCACAGGTGTGTGTGCTTAGCCGTGGCAGGAAACAGATGTGCAGAGATATGAACGGTCTGGTAGACTATCAGCATGGGCCAGCCTGCTGTCTCACGGCAGAGCTCCACTTCCTGTGGGCTTGAATTATGTCATCCCATGATAAGAAGAGCAAGTCGTTCTTATAAAGAACAATCTTTGTCTCTCTGTTGATGAAAGATGACTTGGATAACTAAAAGCTTGTCCATATTGTTACTGATTGCTGGAATTCTATGAAAAACTTAACTATCCCAATAGTAACGATTGCAAACTTTGTGTGTAATTCTCATGAAAGCAGAAAGTATGATGAGTGGTTTGTAATATTTGTTCTCTTTACAGTCCCTGTCCAGAACAAGGAATGGGAGATGAGTTTAACCTCATGGATCATTCAGACCTATATATCTTGGACTTCAGTAAGTACCCTCTTTGCTGTTTTACAAATGTTTCTGAACTTGGAAAAGCTAACTTGCTCAACAGGCACAGAATATCTGTAAAGCATTGTGAGCTTGTGAAAGATGTCTAATGTGATGATTAATCGACAAAGAATTGTCAGCTCAGTCTACAAACGTGTTTGTTTTGCTGCTTTAGTTCACTCTTAATACTGTCACACCTTAGGCTGTATTTGCACTGTGGGCCTTCATGGCCAGATCAGAGTTTCTGACTAAATCAGATTCTTTTTTCCCCCTACTGCATGCTTACTTGTACTTATAAAAGCGACTCATAAGAAATCTGCATTTACATTTGCTTAATGTAATTTTCCCCAAAACTTAAGACATGTTGCATTGACATGTGTCTACTGACCTGAGCCCTCGTCCTTCATTGCCCTTTCACTGCCATTTTACCTGCACCAAGGAGGTAATGTTTTTGCCAGTGTTTTTGTCTTTTAGGAGGATTACACAAAAACTGCTGGACTGATTTTGATGAAATTTTCACCAGAGGTGACCCTTGGGCTATGGATAATCCCATTAGATTTTGGATATGAACATGACATGGATTCTGGATAATTTTTACTTTCTTTAACATTGCGAAATGGAGCCTTGGCAGAGATATGTGCTCTGTGGGTGCCTTCTGTGTCTTTATTATAACACCATGCTGTGGTATAGTGGTTAGCACTGTTGCCTCACAGTCATGGACTCATGGATTCAAATCCGCTTACCAGCAGGGCCTATCTGTCTGGAGTTTGCATGTTCTCCCCATGTTTGCGTGGGTTTACTCTGGGTGTGCTGGTTTCGTCCCACATTCCAAAAACATGCAAATTAGGTTAATTGGAGACTCTAAAGTGACACTCGGTGTGAGTGTATATGTGTGAAGGGATTGGTGCTGCACTGTGGCTACTTCACCCAGATGGATGCCCTTGAATTTCCATCTGGGATTAATAAAAGTATAACGGTAACAAATATAACATATTATTTCCAAATATCAATGAGGTCTGAATAAAATCTGGGAATATCCAATTCCATACTTTTTTCCCTCCTGTTTACATGTCCATGGTACAGATCTGATCTGTGTCACGAACCATGTAGTATAAATGCAGAACTAATTTTTGACTGTTGGTAATGTGAAAAAAAAAATCAGACTTCCCATCACTAAACAGCAGTCAGGCACAGTTTGTTAGCAGATGGCCTGAAACCAGAAAGACTGAATGGATAAAGCAAATGTTTGACAGCCAGCTTAAAAGAGATGATGTAATGATGTAAATCTCTTCCTCTTGCTTATTAAAAAATGCAGGTTTAAATAAGCTATATGAGAATATCCTTTATAAATTATGAAGTTTAAAACACTGCTCACACTACCCATTTATTCCTCACCTGGCCTTGGCCCTGCTTTTGTGCTATCACATGGTGCACATCCGTTTCTTTGACTCCTCAATAGAGCCGTATCCTGCCTGCACTGTGGTGGCCTGTAACACTGGCAGGCCACAGTTAGGGTTCGTGTAGGTGGGCTTAAACAGGGACACGCTGATTGCATGGGACTGGCAGTACCCGTCGGCTTCCCCTGTGGCACACGCCTCCTCATGCCAGTCACGTGTGTCCTCACACTGTTCTGTCATGGAGCATATGGCGGAACAGCCTTGTTGGTGTGAGTAAATGGCAGAACATTTGGAGGTATTATTGGAAGTTGGATTTGTATTAGAACTGTTTGTGTGTTGAGGTGCCAGCATCACAGTGCTTTCAGTGTCCTCATACGTGAATCCCTCTTCAGCTGTGTTGATGATTTTTACACCACGGACAGGAAACCTGACCCTTTCATCTACGGATTCTTAGATCTGATGTGCCTGGTCCATTTTGAATTCCCACAGCTGAAATTGATATTCTTAGCATGACTGTGATTAGTGTCTGTGATCAGCCTGTGACTCATTATGCTTTGTCTTCTTTTCAGGCCCCAATTTGAAGACTTTATGCAAAATAGCTGTTATTCAGTACAGTCTGGAACAGTCAGGACTCCCACATGATATCAGGTCAGACAAGCCATCCTCCTCTCATACATTAGCACCGTTTTGCCATACAGTTGACATATTGTTGCTCATGCTGTTTGTATTATGCTGTCATTGTTCCCACCACTCAGTGTCTCTCATTAATGGGGTTCTTTTTCAGATTGGTAAATTATGACTCATTATCCTTCATTTAACTAGACCCAAGTTTTACTCTGGCTTTTTGTCCCACTTTACATGTGAAATTTGAGCATAATTACATTTCATCTAATCAGACAATCAGTGAAACATCAGTATAGCCTGTTTGTTGCTTTTAATGTACCCAGGTGCAATTTTTGCTCAAAAGATGCTCCAGTATGACGCAGATGAAAAAGGAAAGACTGTGTCCTCAGTCTGCTTTCATAAAGTTCAAAGGAATTATAGGATAACGAATCCATAGTCCCTTGTGCACAGCAAATGAAAGTCTATAAAAGTCACAGACTTAAAGTTATATTCAATGACTTAAAAAAAAAAAAACATTGAATCTTAGCCACAGGCACACTTTCAACACATTTTAATACAGAATTCTGTTTGAGATAATGTTTTATAAGCTGTCAGATTTCAGATGGTTATGGAAAAACTTATGTGCTGTTCAATTCATTTGGAAATATTTAGAATGTTCTGCTTAAAACTTTGTCTGAGGTTACAACATAGACATGAACCCAATGAGTCAAGCAAAAATCACTGAATTTGGACTAGATTTGATTTTTTTTTCTCCTTTTTCACCTTCTCATCATAATTTCATCTTCAGCATGTGTACACCAAAATATTCTTCAAATATCAATAAATATTATGTGTAATATGCTGGCACATAAGTGTTTGAGTTTAGGAAACCATCCAACTGATTACCTATTCATAAGATTTTTTTGTCTTTCGGCTGTTTCCTTTCGGGGTCACCACAGCGTATTACCTTGATGATCCGCATGTAGATTTGGCAAGGATTTTTACGCCGGATGCCCTTCCTGACGCAACCTTTCCCATTTATCCGGGCTTGGGACCGGCACAGGGAGTACACTGGCTTATGCACCCCCTGTGGCTGGGTAACCAACTTTCCTTCCTCCATTCCATTATTGCTGAGCACCAAGCTGGATGGCAGGAAGTTCCATTTTTATGGTCTTTAGCATGACTCGGCCGGGACTCGAACCCCGGTCTCCCGGTTGTGGGGCGGATGCTGTACCTCTAGGCCACCACTCCGGTTAGACTGCCACTACCTCCTCATAAGATGGCATAGCAAAATTGACTGGGAAGAGTTTTCTGTATAACACAGCTAAAAAAATCATTTGCAGATAAGAGGGCTTTGTTAAGCACTATGACATAATGAATATATGTAAATGCACTGCACTCACATCACATTTTCTCTGTCAACCTTGTATAAAGTTCTATGTCAAGAATTGAAAAAAATGTTCACTTTTATTTTGACACTTACACTTTGAGTATGCCATTAGGAGTATTAAAATAGTGTTTCAAAACTATAAAGCATTATTTTGGTTAAATTAACAAGTGTGATGAATTAATAACATGTAATTTTGTGTTCTTGCTGACGGGTTGCTTTCAGCACTTAGTTAACAAGAGAGTCAACTGTTTCACTGCACCACTTTGATTTGTTTTGATGTTGTAATCATAGGGTTTGGAAAGTGTGTGTGTGTGTGTGTGTGTGTCTGCGTCTAAAGAAATATTTTAAATTTTTATCGCTCCTTGGCCAAAGACTGGATGTAAATGAGTGGCTGCTCAAATTCAGTTTGTTTAAGTGCCCATTTGACCTTTAACATGATCTGATCCTCATGAATAAATACAAAAGCAACAGATGAATTTCAAGCATAAAAGAAAACACCTCAAACACGCCTTAATGACTAAACAGCAGCATTCTGGTAGCTCTTTAGGAAAGTGTCTAGAAATTGAGGACTTCCACTAAAAGGAGATTTTCTTTACACTTGGACCCCGTGGAACCTGACACTAATTACACCTCTTAACCTCTCATTTCTCGTGCACTGTCGCTGCCACCTTGCAGGCTCCCCACTCTGGTGTGTGTGTGTGTGTCTAGTTGTGTTTCTAACCCGTGGAGGGTTTTCAGCGGGGTCACAAGACTTTGGTTAACTCCCTCTGCCCCTCAGTGGCATCCCCAGCCCTAGTGCCAATCTTCCCTCTTAAACACACACACACACACGACAAAAAAACGAACAAAGCCGTTTGATAGCGAGTGAGTGTGAAACCAGAGCCAGTGATAACAATCTGGGGCTCAACCTCTGACCTGTCATCAGGTCAGCACTAGACCCTGTTGTCAACTCCTGCTCCTGATGCTCGTGTTTCAGTGGAACCTTTCCTCATCCCTGTCCCCGGCCTTTCTATTGGAGTGGGTTGGGGGCAACGTTTTTACAACAGCTTGATGTCATGGCGATGTCTTTTTTTACATATATTTCTATGAATGGATAATTTGGATGCTGCTTTACTTTTTAGAATCAGAGTATGTCATTGAAACTGTACAGCCCCAATTCCAAGAAGGTTGGAACACCGTGTGGAAGGATTTGCAAATCTGGTAAACCACTATTTTATTCACAAAAAAACACAGAAAACAGACGTTGAAAGTGGCACATTTTACTATAATATAGTAAAATAGTAAAAGTATAATATAGTAAAAGTATAATATAGTAACTATATTGTTAAAAGCATTACCTCATCTCTGTTTTGATGGCATTAACACTTCTCAAGAGTTGGAACAGGACCACGTTTACCACTGTGTAGAACTGAGGAGACCAGTTGATGGACCTTTGTGACAGGAATATTGTCCCATCCTTGTCTGATATGACTCTAGCTGCTCAACACTCCTGGGTCTTCTTTGTCACATCTTGCTTTTCATGAGGCACCAACAGTTTTAAGCGCCTCAGTCCAACGCTCAGACTCTTCTGCTACAAAGCAACGATGTGGTTGTGCTAGATGCAGCATTCAGCTTGGGGGTTTGTTGCTAAAACATACAAGGCCTTCCTTGAAAAAAAAACATTGTCTGGATGAGAGCATATGGCCGTTGGATGAAAACTTTTTATTGTTGATTGAATGTGCACATTTACCTCTCACTTCTGTTAATTTAGAGTTTCAAAGCTGTTTAAATAATTTATATATTTAACTATGATAATATAATAATGATTTGCCCCCCCAAAAAAAAATAAATTAAAAAAAATCCTGGGAAATGCTAGTTTTGAACCGAATGCTAATAACAACCTGGGCAGTTCTTCTCATCTTTAGTCCGGAAGATGCAGTGTCCATGATTTCCTAAAAGAATTTCAAATTTTGATCCATCTGACCACGGAACAGTTTTCCACTTTGCCTCAGACCACTCTTTAGCCCAGAGAAGATGGATTTCTAGATCACATTCAGTTATGGCTTCTTCTTTGCATAATAGAGGCATGGTGAAATGTGTTCAGAGACAATGATTTCTAAAAGTGCTGAGCCCATGCAATGATTCTCATGATATGTCCCGTGACATGCCTGTTTTTTGTTTGTTTTTTTAAAGGTGCATAAGACAAGATTCTGTCCACCTGGCTAGCAGGGGTCACACTCACTGTTGACTCATTATAGTTCCGTACCGGTTGCCAGGTAGAGAGATAAACAGCACTTCCTGGAGGCTAATATCACTATACTGCAGACTGCTAAAATTTCAGTTCTTTGGTGATTATGAGCCAGACACAGGTGTCAATTGAGGACTCTTGCGGTATAGAGTTGGGAATTTAACATAATCATCTCTGATATGCATCTCCGTTAAACATTTTTTAAATAGCTGTATCATATAGTGTTATTGACAGTAATGCCAATATAGCACAGCAGTGACTGAACTGGATATCTCTCTAATTGTGATTCAAGATTCAAAGGCTTATCATTATCATATCATTATCATGTGCAAAGTTAAGAAATGCTGCATTTCCTGAGCAATGAAATTCTTACTTTGCTCTCCGAACTAATGCCAAGGTAATAGGTACAGAAACAACAATTTTAATAAGGTCATGACACACTAACACAGTAACTCAATCCTAATACTAATGGATGCTAATAACACACACACCAACACACAGTTAGGCAGTTAGGACTCCTTAAGCACACCTTGATACAAAATACTAAAACTAATGAGTACTAATAACACACATTAGGCAGTTTGGACAGTTAAAGCAGTCAGACAAGAGGAATGAAATTGATAATTCACTGGATGATTAAAGTGATAGTGGTATATTGATATCAGAGATGATGTGAACCTGAGATGGCATGAACCTATGTACAGTGTGCAAATGAGCATTGTGCAACGAGCAGTATATAATTACAAATTAGCACCCTGTGCTAATTTCTGTAACGGTAGTACCAGTAGACTGTGCATGATTAGTAGCAGCAGAGATGATATGGACATCAGACGGGTGAGACTATATTTATTGTACAGGTGAGCAGTGTGCAAATTTAGCAGCCGGTGTGTGAGTTCCTATATGCAAAGCTGTGTTATGGAATTTTGGGAGTTATCTGTTCAGGAGTCTGATGGCAGTGGGAAAGAAGGAGTTCTTCAGTCTGGTTGTCCTGCATTTCACACTTGTGTACCTCCGGCCTGAGGGTAGAAGTGTGAACAGTCTATGCTGGGGGTGGGTGGGGTAACGGAGGATGGCGTCATCTCTCCTTTGGACTCTGCGGTGGTAGATGCTCTGCAGAGAGGGGAGTGGAGTCCTGATGATCTTCTCCACTGTCTGCACCACTCTCTGCAGGTGTTTGCGGTCCAGGGCAGTAGTGCTGCCGTACCACGCAGTGATGCAGTTGGCCAGGATGCTCTCGATGATGCAGCTGTAGAGATTGTTGAGGATCCTGGAGGACATGCCAAACTTCTTCACCCTCCTCAGAAAGTAGTCACTGTTGAGCTGTCTTAACCAGCTCTGTGGTGTTGTGTCCACTTAAGGTCATCACTGATGTGGATGCCCAGGTATTTAAAGCTGCTCACCTTCTCCTCAAGCCTCCGGATGAACAGTGGCCGAAGGGGTCTTCTCCTTCCTTTCCTCATGTCCACTATCATCTCCTTTGTCTTGTCCGTGTTGAGGGTGAGGTTGTTGTCCTCATACCATGACACCAGGTTGGCCACCTCCCTCCTGTAGGATACTTCACCATCACCAGTGATGCATCTTATCACTGCTGTGTCATCCGCGAACTTTAGGATGATATTGTCCTTGTGGGAGGCAACACAGTCATGGGTGAAGAGGCTGTAGAGGATGGGGCTGAGAACACAATCCTGTGGGACACCTGTGTTTGTGATGATGCTGGCTGAGGTCCTGTTACCCATCCTGACAAACTGGGGCCTGCCAGTTAGAGAGTCCAGTAGCCAGTTGCAGAGGGTGGGGTGCAGGCCAAGTGAAGATATTTTGTCGGTGAGTTTGTGGGGGATGACCGTGTTGAAGGCGGAGCTGTAGTCGACAAAGAGCATCCTAATGTAGGAGTCTTTATCTTCCAGGTGGGAAAGAGAATAATGGAGTGCTGCAGCGATGGCATCTGAGGTGGACCTGTTGGGCTGGTAGGTGTACTGCAGGGGGTCCAGGGTAACAGGTATGCTGTCCTGAATGAGGGGCAGCACCACTCTTTTGAAGCACTTCATGATGATTGGAGTGAGTGCTACCAGTCTGTAATCATTCAGACAGGTTGGCGGGCTCCTTTTTGGGGAGGGGGATGATGATTGTCATTTTGAAGCAGCAGGGGACTATGTTCTGGTTGAGGGAGAGGTTGAAGATTGCTGTGAGAATGTCGGTCAGCTCGGCAGTGCATGCTCTGAGGGCCCGCCCAGGTATGCTGTCTGGTCCTGCTGCCTTGCAGGGGTTGATATTCCTTAGTGCTTTGTTTACCTGGCCTGGTGTGGGGGGGGGGGGTGAGTGAGTGTGTGTCTCTTCTGTGCTGTGGCTGGTGGTCTTGAAACAGGTGTAAAAGATGTTGAGATCATCTGGCAGGCTGTCTGTAGAGTTAGTGGTGCTGCTGTTGGTCCTCTTGTAGTCTGTGATGTGTTGCAGGCCTTGCCACATGCGCCCCGGGTCAGGAGTGGAGTGGAGGCTGTCCAGCTTTTCTCTGTACTGCCTCTTGGCTGTTGTTATAGCCTTTCTCAGTCCATGCTTTGCAGCTTTGTACTCAGCCTCACAGCCTGATTTAAATGCACAAGAGCGAGCGCGCAGCATCTGACGTACCTGACTGTTGATCCAGGGCTTCTGGTTGGGGAACTCCTGACCTGTATGGTGGGTACGATGGTATCAACACACATGCTGATGTACCCAGTCACGTATTCAGCATAATCCTGTATGTTTACAGAAGAGTCCTCTTGGGTGGCTGCAGCTTTAAACACATCCCATTCCGTGCAGGCAAAGCAGTCTTGTAGGGTGCTCTCAGACTCTGGGGTACAGCGCTTAATTAGCTTAATAACAGGGTTTGTTTCAGCTTTTGTCTGTAGGCTGGGTACATAAACAGTGAGATGTGATCTGACTGTCCGAAGTGGGGGCGGGGTGCCGCTCTGTAGGCGCCACGTATGTTGCAATAAACATGATCCAATGTGCTTTCACTGCGAGTGGGAATGTCCACATGCTGGTAATATTTGGGAGTACAGTCCATAAACTGCACTGGTTAAAGTCGCCAGCAATAATAAAAACAGCATCGGGATGTTTCGTCTCTACTGCGCTGATGACGTCATGGAGTTTGTTTAGTGCTACTGTGTCATTGCTCTCATTGGACAAATGTATACAGCGGCCAAAAATACAGCTGTAAATTTCCTCGGTAGATAATGGGGATGGCATTTCAGCAGTAAAAACTCCACGTCGGGCAAGCAGTGCTTGTAGATGCTATGTACATCTCTGCACCACGAGTGGTTTATAAATACACTCAACATACTGGGCAGACAGAACAGGAGACTCTGGTAAGACGAGGGGTGGGGGTGTGTATGTGTCTGTAGCTGAATAGCGCTCTTAGGGACTCTGTCTGAAAGCCGGGTCTCGCAGAAAATTAGGGCACAGCACTCTCTTGTCTCCCGTTGGTTTTCAATCCTTGTTCTTAGTTTGGCTAGCTTATTTTCCAAAGACTGAACGTGTGCCATTAAGAGACTGGGTAGCGGTGGCCTGCTGGGGCGAGCCTTTAGCCTAGCATGTAGCCCTCCTCTCTTGCCTCGCCTTTGGCCCCACCTCCAACGCACTCTCTTGGGGTCAGCATGCTCATGCGGGCTCGGTGCTTCGTGGCCTTCCTGGGGGTGCTGATTGTCACCGTGGGGGTGGACGATGCATTGCAGGTTGGGTGGTATAAAGCCAGTAAACTCTGTGTGGTTGCTTGACTTGGCGATATCCAGTAGTGTCTATCAGTCGTATGTTAGCAGTGCATGACCTCCATGCACTGTAGAAAGAACAGCAACTATGCAAAAAAGGAGAAAAGTCGGCATTTGGAGGCGGAACGAGCAAAGACGTTCGCCAACAGTGGGCGCCATCTTTCATCTTGTGCTGACCTTTTTTTACTATAGTCAGGTACAATTTGTTGATGTAAAAAAAGGACAGTCTCTAAGAAAATGTCACCACAGATTAACGGCATTAAAACATGACAGTATGTGAACTACTAGACAGTTTTATGACTACAGCAGTGCTGCAGTGAGTTTGCTTGGTCTACATAATGTGAATTACAATATACTGTAGGTGAAGGAAAGAGCAGGTACAGAAATGGAATTGCTTTTTATGTGTGTGCTGTGAAAGGAGGAGGGAGGAGACCCCGGGGCAGACCCAAGACACGTTAGAGAGAATATGAAGCAGATTTACTAACGTGCTGCACTATCGCAAAACCCTGTTTTGGCATTAAAAAAACTTCAATCGAAATTTAATAAAGGGCGCAGGCCAAAATTAGCGGTAGAAAGGCATGGACTATGTTAATTTTGCACCTGGCCTCATTGCATATGTATTTGTAGGAGTTGTCATGTCAAAGTGCAAATTTGAGGAAGGAGAGTATTTAAATGACTGGCGCAAGGTGATTTACTAAGGTTTGCGGTTGTCGATTTCCTGCTAAATGCGCCAGGATTTAACTGCCAAAAAAAGCATGTCTTAATTCATCTGCACCTGACATAACAGCGATTGTTGGTGCTGAGACACCAGTGAGAACCGAGGGCGCGTGGCCAAACAGACAGAATCTTCTCTCAGCGCGTTACTTTATTTGGCATGAGAGAACAGATGAACAGAAAATCTCATCGAGATCGATGTTGTGTTGTGCTGAACTGGACATCAGCCGGCAGAGGATTTTTTAAAATTTCATTTGTTTATAGTATATAGCCAAATAATAATAATTTATTTTATTTATAACGCACTTTACATTTTGGGGCAAAATCTCAAAATGCTACATAATTAGGATTAAGAACAAGAATAAAGGCAAACATTAAGAGGTAGTACATAGTAGTACACACCAGGACATTAAAAAGCTTTCCTAAACAATGAATTTGTATCCATAAAATAGGTTAGCCCTTCCTACCGGCAGTGGACATCCAGATGTGTCAGCGGACAGTGACTTTTCTTTTCTGCAGAGGTTCACACTCGGACTCCAGAGTTTCTTTTCTTCTCCATTAATCAGACTCCCCCACGCTTTTGAAATAAAAGCTCTTCCACATTGTCAATTTTTTTCATCCCCCCCCCCCAATCCATATTTCTATATTTGTTTCTTTTTGCTGTGCATAAAATGGTAATTCAATTCCCTTTTCTCTTCTCTCTCCTAGTTCAGGATACAATAGGAGGAAAACAAAGAGATTATTTAAAAAAAAGAAAAAAAGAGCACAGACCCATAGAAACGTTCCCCCAAAATTGCAACATCATAGTAAGTCATTCACAGGAGTCTCTGCTGTGGCTGTCCGAGGAATAAGTGAAATCGTGCGTGTTTAATTTTATTATGTTCCAGACTTCAGAAAACATAAAATGCACATATTTATGAAAAGTCATGGACTGGGAGACCTGTAGATTTTGTTAAAACAAAGTTAGTCACATAATAAAACCCCAGAGTCTCCATCAGACCATCTTGACAGTTCTTGTGTTAACAAAATAAACATGTTGGTCAAATAATCACTTTATTCATTAGTCCTTTTTTAAATGATATACAAATGGTAAATTTTTACATATTAAACAAAGGAGTCTGCCATGTGAAATGAAAATCAAAACTTTGAAATATGACAAACAAAAATACACAATTTTACTGGGTTTTGGGCTTAAAAAAAAGCTTTAATAAAACTCCAATATTATGCTATTCCAAACTGGCTGTGCCTGTGTTGATGACCCGCTTCCTCATCAGGTGTGCCTGTGCACAATTTTGTGGTGCGCTTGGTGGATTGGTGGTTTTTATTGAAATGAAGTGACTGCATCTGTGTTCATAATCTTGTGTGTTGTTAGTAGATCACTGGCAAAAATTGGCCACTCTCTTAGGCACTCTAATTTGCATTGCCTTATTAAAGAAATACAATTTTCTGTCTTTTGAAAATTATAAAACTCTCAAATTTGCTTGTTCAATTTATAAAATATTGAATGGCTATGCACCCCCCCATCCCCCGGGAGAATATGTTAAACTGAGGACTGCCACCGGTACAACCACCAGAGCAATCACTAGAGGAGGCTGTGAGGTCCCCCACAGATGCATCACATTTTCTTAATCTGTGCTATCAGTGAGGGGCGCCAAGATCTGGAATAATATACCATCTGCAATCAGAGAACGTACCACACTAAACACTTTTAAGACTCATTGTAAAAAACTGGCAACAGCCAACTAAACAACCAAAACTGCACCCATAATTAGTGATTACTCTGCGGCATGCACATGTACAGTATATATGTGCCCGTGTGTCACATATACTGTATATATATATATATATGCCCTGCTTCTTGTTCGTTGTTGTTGTTTGTTGTTACTGTGAGGTGTTTGAGTGCATGCGTGTGTGTGTATGCATGCACAGCACTTCACTAGTGTGACATTTGTATGCTTTGTTTTATAGTACCTTAACTCTTGCACTTTAGCATATCCACAGATGTTCTTCTCGTGTATGATTGTTTTGTGTGTTTTTGTGACCCGCCAGGGGACTACAGATGTAAATTAGCAGTATTGCTAAATCTGGCATACTTACATTTGTATTAATGTTCATTAGTATGTAATATCCCTTTCAAATAAACATTAAACTAAAAAAACTAAATCTGCCCCTGTCTCCTAACTGGATTGGGAACACCTTGGTGTCCTCTCTGAAGACCTGGAGGAGATGGCTGTGGAGAGGGAAGTCTGGGTTCCTCTGATTAGACTGCTGCCTCCGCAACCCAGACCTCCAGAAAAGTCATAGAAGATGGATGGATGGATGACTGTGTTGTATATTCATTCCTGCAAGACTGGACCTGATTAAAGAAGAGAACAACATTTGTAATTACACATTCTTGGAACACCAAGTGCACAGCCAAGTTGTGGTTTTAATAAAAATGAAAAGTGTAAGATATTTGTAGCTGCAATTGCAAGACTGAGCAGCTGCACATCAAAGCTGATATTTTTTTAAAATCTTTATGCAAAATATGACTGCTAGCACAGTTAGTATTATTATAATAATAATAGTGATACATTTTATTTGTATAGCACTTTCCAAGGCACTCAGAGACGCTTTACATAAAAAAAAAAAAAGAAAGATTAAAAGTGAGTCTGAACAGGTGGATTTTGAGTAATGATTTGAAAGAGTCTAAGTCTATGCAGTCACGGATGTGTTGGGGGAGAGAGTTCCAGAGGGAGGGGGTGGCAATGGAAAAGGCTTAGTTTGTCCAGGTTCTATGGTTGGTTCTGTGTGTGTGTGTGTGGGGGGGGCCCTCCGGTGCAGCAGGTCGGTAAGATAGGAAGGGGCCAGGTGATGGAGGGCTTTAAAGGTGAGGAGAAAGACTTTGAACTATACAGTATGTGTTATGTGCTGTGACATTCATAGATTCAAATGTTAAACATATCATGAACCTATCATACATTGCAGCTTGGTAAGGAGCAATTAGTGGGGTCTATTCCATGCCATATAGTGGCTGATATTATCACACACATGATTATAATATGAACATGTCAGAAATAAAAATTTAGTTGATTACATAGAGTTTAGACTGCTGCACCACCCCCACCCCCCACACACACACGCTCAAAACTAACCACCAGATTAACAGTAGAAGATGAATGGAGCTGGTTAGCATCGTGGCTAGCATTGGTTACCTTACCTATCAGAAGAAAAGTGGTGACCTCTGTGTGACTTTTCAGCCCTTAAAGATTGTTCAGCAGACATCAGTCATCAAAAGCAGAACCGATATTTATCCTGCTCCTTTGTTTGTCTCATCATACTTGAGGATTTTAAAACTGACATTTGCCTTCAGACGCGGCTATTTAGCTGAATAATTCACTACCTGGCAACCCAACAACCAAAACAAGATCATGACACTTAATTAACATGAAGCTAGCTATGCTGTTGGCTGTGACATCCTGAATGAGCTTCAGTTTTTACCTTCGTCCAGCTGCTGGATGTAAATATTTACATTATTTTGGACCTGTAAAACAATTTAAAAATAATTTTTCTATCAATATACTAATTTTTAGAAGAATATTAAGACTTGCATTCTGTATGTTTCAAAACACTTTGTTGATGTATTTTTTTTTGAATCTTTGTTTTCATGGAATGACTTGTAATGTTCACCTTTAATGCAGTGCCGCTGGGGGTCCTAAAGATCACAGGCATCCAAATGTTGATTTTTATTTTGGTACCGTCTCTTGCAGACAGATGTCTCCAGATTCTCTGAATCTTTTGATGATGTTATATACTGTAGATAATGGAATATTCAAATTGTTCACCATTTTAACTTGAGAGTATTATTCTATTCTGTTCTATTGCTTCATAATTTGCAGACAGCTTTGTACAGATTGCTGAGCCTTTGCCCATCTTTACTTATGAAAGACTTTGCCTCTCTAAGGTGCTTTTTTATACCCAGTTCTGCTACTAATTGGTTATGGTTAACAACTATTGCAACACATTCTTCCAGCTGCTTCTCATTAGTACCCCTTGCTAGTGTTGTAGTCAAGACCAGACCGAGACTAGTGTAAAAAGACCAAGATTTGAAAGGGTCAAGACTGTTGCGTCTAAAATACCTTAACCCCCAGTTCTTTTATACGAAGGCCAAATAACCAGACTGAGAGATGAAGTATACTTTCTCTTATTTTATTGAAAATGAGATATGGAATACAGGCAGTGCTGGAACACAGCTCTTTAGGAAAATACCCCAAGAGAGTGCTACTCCAAAAGTGGGCCCTATAGTTTTTATAAAGCTTAACCACTCCCTCATGCAAGAGGGAGGGGGTTTTCCTCAGTGTATCAGTACTTTTCCACTTATGTGACAGTTCGGCTGTGTGCAGAACTGATTCTGACTGGTTTCAGCGAGTGAATTATAGGGTGTAACCTAAACTCTGCAGTGTAGCGTGTGAAGCAAGCAGACAAAGAAGTGTGAGAAAGACAGGCCAATCATGTCATTTTACCGACAAGACCAAGACCCAACCAGGCAGAGACCAAGACCACTGTGTACATACAATGGTGTGAAAAAGTGTTTTCTCTTTTTTTTTTTGTATGTTTGTCACACTTACACTACTGTTCAAAAGTTTGGGGTCACTTAGAAATTTCCTTATTTTTGAAAGAAAAACACTGTTTTTTTTCAGTGAAGATAACTTTAAACTAATCAGAAATACACTCTATACATTGCTAATGTGGTAAATGACTATTATAGCTGCAAATGTCTGTGTCACGCCGCGCCATTCATCAGCGGCGCCACCTGCTCACGCACCTGACAATCATCAGCGGCGAGGGATAAAGGCCGTCTCGCCCGGAGGCTCGGCCTGAAGCCGTCAGACTTCGTCCCTCACCGTTGTGAGCATACTTCTCTTCAGCATCACCTTTTTGGTAAGAAGATCGCTTACCTCTCTTCTTCAGTCTTCTCCCCTGTGCACAGGTGGATTCCCCAGCGGCGGACATCTCCACTCCATCGCCCAATCCTCGCTGCTGTACGGAGCTCTCCAGGTGGCTGTCTTCCGGGCTTCGCCCCCTTGTTGTGCCAGCTGTCCTGACCCACCAAGTAAGTCCTTCTCTCGCCATAAATCCCTCCTGTGTTGGTGTATGCCCGTCACCCTCTCCCTGTGCTCTCTCCATAGGGTTGCTCGGCTGTACGGTCACCTGCCTCTGTGCCTGGAGCAGACACCATCACCAACACATTTACATCCCGCAGACACGCACTCATTCACTCCTGCTGTTAATAAACTCTTTGAACTACTCTAAGCCTGTGTGTGTGCGTCTCCTGAGCCGTGCGTTATGTCAGTACGGCTTCAGCAGAGCGGCTCGGCGGACGGCGGGCTCGCACACCGGTTTACCACTCTCGAGGCTAGAGTGGATCAGATTGCTTATCAACAGCAGGTTATCTTAAATCAATTATTAAACTTAACTAACTGGTTGGGCCGCTTAGATCCTCAACAGCCGTTCCCCCCGGCTCGTCAGGGTGGCGCCGCTCCTGCTGTTCCAGCGGCCGTCCAGCCGGCTCCAGTGGCACCGGTTCGGCTCACACCGATTCCGACCCCCGCCCGCTTTAGCGGTAAGCTCGGCGGAGCGCGGGGGTTCATTATGCAGTGTGAGTCCGTGTTCCACCGTGTGCCCGGAGATTTTCCCTCGGATCACAGTCGGATTGGTTACATAGGGAATCTTCTGGAGGGGCGTGCGTTAACTTGGACCTACGCCGTAATGGCGAGGCCCAGTTATGCCACCCTCACCTATGACCAGTTCGTGAGGCGCTTTCTGGAGGTCTTTGACCATTCTCAAACCGAGACGGTCCAGGTCGATCGGCTTCTCGCTCTCCAGCAGGGAGGCCGGTCGGCAGCGGACTACTCGGTCGACTTCCGGGTAGCGGCGGAGGAATTGGGCTGGGAGGAACGCTTCCTCTGTGGCCTGTTCCTCCGCAGCCTCAATAGTGATCTGAGGGATGAACTGGCTGGACGGGATATCCCTGGGACGCTAGCGGAGCTGACATCCTTAGCGATAAGTTTGGATAACAGGCTGCGCGAGCGCTCCTCGGGGCAGAAGTCTTCTTCTTCTCGCCCTCGTGGAGTCTCGCCGCACCTGTTCCAAGCTCGCCCCCTGGCGGCGCCGCCAGCATCGTGCCCCGAGGAGTCGGAGCCGATGGTGACGGGCTGGACCAAGCTTTCCCCTGCGGAGAAACAACGCCGCCGTGAGTTGGGCCTCTGCATGTATTGCGGAGGTGACCAACACACTGTGGAGCGTTGCCCGCGGAAAGCCAGTCGGCGGGGTCCGCGAATCGCTGTAGGGAGCCTCGCGGATCCCAACCGGTTAGACACTCTCACTCAATTAAAGCTGCCCATCCGTTTTTGCCACAATCCCACTGGGCACCTCACCCACGCACTGGTGGATTCGGGTGCAGAGGGCAGCTTCATTTCACAAGGCCTGGCAACCCGATTGGGCATCCGCTGTCAGGCATTAAAACACCCCATCTCCCTGGTCCATCTCTCCCGTGCCTCCCTTGGGAGAGTTTCTCACCAAACCATGCCTGTCCCAGTCATCATCTCAGGGAACCACCGGGAGGAGATGGTATTTTACGTCCTGCCCAACTCTGTGTCGCCCGTCATCCTGGGGTATCCCTGGCTACGCCTCCACAACCCTGTCCTGGACTGGAGGTCCGCTGGGGTATCGGCATGGAGTACCTTCTGTATGGGCACCTGCCTTCAGTCCGCTGCCTGCTCCCCATCCGCGGCTCCCCCTGTGGCGGATACAGCACCTCCGGACCTGTCACTGGTGCCTCCAGAATTTCACGACCTGGGTATGGTATTTAGTAAATCGAAAGCTATGTCTCTTCCCCCGCATCGACCATATGACTGTGCCATCAATCTCCGCCAGGGGGCTCCCCTGCCATCTGGTCGGCTCTACAGCCTGTCGGCGCCGGAGAAGGAGACCATGAATACATACCTGAAGGAATCACTGAGCGCTGGGATTATTCGCCCATCGTCGTCACCCGTGGGGGCAGGGTTTTTCTTTGTCGGGAAAAAGGACGGATCCCTCCGCCCCTGCATAGACTACCGAGCGCTTAATGACATCACTGAGAGGGACCGTTACACCCTGCCCCTCATGGACACTGCCTTTCACTCCCTCCAGGGGGCGACCTGGTTTACCAAGCTGGATTTACGCAGTGCTTACCACCTCGTCCGGATCCGGGAGGGAGATGAATGGAAGACAGCCTTCCGTACCCCGAACGGCCACTTTGAGTATCTCATCATGCCGTTCGGGCTGACCAACGCTCCTGCCGTCTTTCAGCGCCTCATTAATGACGTCCTCCGGGATTTCATCGGCCTTTTTGTGTTCGTCTACCTGGATGACATCCTTATCTTCTCCAGGTCCAGGGACGAGCACCAGGTCCATGTGAGGCAGGTCCTCCAAAGACTGCTGGAGAATCGTCTGTACGTGAAGGCTGAGAAATGCGAATTCTACGCTAGGACCACATCCTTCCTGGGATTCATCATCGCTCAAGATCAGGTGCTCCCAGACCCAGAGAAGGTGAAGGTGGTGGTGGAGTGGCCTACTCCCGCATCCCGGAAGCAGGTGCAACAGTTTGTTGGCTTCGCCAATTTTTACCGCCGCTTTGTCCCAAATTTCAGCTCGATCGTCGGACCGCTGACCCGCCTCACGTCCCCGAAGGTCCCGTTCCGGTGGACTGAAGAGGTCGCTGCTGCCTTTAGGGCGCTGAAGGCGGAGTTCTCCTCCTCCCGGGTCCTTCGCCAGGTCGACCCCGCGCTGCAGTGCATTGTGGAGGTGGACGCATCGGACACGGGAGTGGGAGCAGTGTTATCCCAGCGGTCACCTGACGATGGTGCCAAACGGCCGTGCGCCTTCTTCTCCCGGCGCCTGTCCCCGGCGGAGAGAAACTACGATGTGGGGGACAGAGAGCTCCTGGCCATTAAACTCGCCTTACAGGAGTGGCGCCACTGGCTAGAGGGGGCGGACCTGCCGTTTGTGGTCCTGACGGACCACAAGAACTTAGAGTACTTGCGATCTGCCAAGCGCCTGAATGCCCGCCAGGCGCGCTGGTCTTTGTTCTTCGCCAGGTTCCGCTTCTCAATCACCTTCAGGCCGGGCTCCAAAAACGGCCTGCCTGACGCCCTCTCTAGGCAGTTCACCCCCGTGGAGGCTGAGGAGACGCCCCACACTATCCTGCCCAGGTCGTGCGTCCTCGGTGCCATCTCTTGGGACATTGAAGACAAGATCCGGAAGGCGCAGGAGGTGGAACCTGATCCTGGCGGCGGACCGGGGGGAAGACTGTTCGTCCCATCTGCGGTCCGAGGAGAGGTCATCCACTGGCTCCACACCTCCCGGCTCACCTGTCATCCCGGCACCTCTCGGATGATCAGCCTCCTTCAACGGTCCTTTTGGTGGCCAGGCCTGCGGAGGGATGCAGCCCGCTACGCCCGGGCTTGCCCAATCTGTGCCACCAGCAAGTCGGGAAATGCCCCCCCAGCGGGTCTGCTCCAGCCTCTGCCCGTCCCCGGCAGGCCCTGGTCGCACATCGCACTGGATTTCGTCACCGGACTCCCCGTTTCCAACTCCTTTGACACCGTCCTGACCATCGTGGACCGTTTCTCCAAGGCGGCGCACTTCATCCCCCTGCGAGGTCTCCCTACTGCCCTGGAGACGGCGGGCCTCCTCGTCCAACACGTGGTCAGGCTGCACGGGATTCCGGTGGACGTGGTCTCGGACCGGGGCCCCCAATTTTCATCCGAGGTTTGGAGATCTTTTTGTAACGCCATCGGAGCCAAGGTGAGTCTCTCCTCCGGCCATCACCCCCAGTCTAACGGGCAGTGTGAGAGGACCAATCAGGAGCTGGAGGCTGCGCTCCGCTGTGTTACTAGATCCAAGCCGACGTCCTGGAGCAACCATCTCGCCTGGGGGGAGTATGCCCACAACACCGCCCGCTCTTCTGCAACGGGGATGTCCCCCTTCAAGGCGTCCCTGGGTTACGACCCCCCGCTGTTTCCAGCGCAGGAGAACGAGGTAACTGTCCCCTCTGTTAGGGCGCACCTTAGGCAGTTCCGCTCCACCTGGGCTGCCGCGCGTCATGCGCTTTTACGCACAGCGGAGCGCAACAGGACCGTGGCGGACCGGCACAGAAGACCTGCCCCGGCGTACAGAGTTGGGCAACTCGTGTATGTGTCTACCCAGGACGTCACATTAAAAGGCGAGAGGAGGAAGCTGGCACAGCGATTCATGGGTCCCTTTCCCATCACCCGGATCATCAACCCGGTGGCTGTGCGCGTGGCTATTCCCCCCTCCCTCCGCATCCATCCCACTTTCCATGTGTCGAGGGTGAAACTGGCAGTCACTGACCCCCTTTGCCCTCCTCCTGCAGCGCAACCCGCGCCCCGGATGATTGGTGGCCATCCGGCCTGGTCCGTCTCCTCCATCCTGGACTCCCGGCGCCGAGGTCGTGGGTTGCAATACTTGGTGGACTGGGAGGGTTATGGGCCCGAGCATCGACAATGGGTGCCCCCGTCGTTTGTGTTGGACCCATCGCTCATCGCAGACTTCCACCGAGCGCACCCGGATAAGCCATCGCCAGGAGGCGCTGCTAGAGGGGGGAGTACTGTCACGCCGCGCCATTCATCAGCGGCGCCACCTGCTCACGCACCTGACAATCATCAGCGGCGAGGGATAAAGGCCGTCTCGCCCGGAGGCTCGGCCTGAAGCCGTCAGACTTCGTCCCTCACCGTTGTGAGCATACTTCTCTTCAGCATCACCTTTTTGGTAAGAAGATCGCTTACCTCTCTTCTTCAGTCTTCTCCCCTGTGCACAGGTGGATTCCCCAGCGGCGGACATCTCCACTCCATCGCCCAATCCTCGCTGCTGTACGGAGCTCTCCAGGTGGCTGTCTTCCGGGCTTCGCCCCCTTGTTGTGCCAGCTGTCCTGACCCACCAAGTAAGTCCTTCTCTCGCCATAAATCCCTCCTGTGTTGGTGTATGCCCGTCACCCTCTCCCTGTGCTCTCTCCATAGGGTTGCTCGGCTGTACGGTCACCTGCCTCTGTGCCTGGAGCAGACACCATCACCAACACATTTACATCCCGCAGACACGCACTCATTCACTCCTGCTGTTAATAAACTCTTTGAACTACTCTAAGCCTGTGTGTGTGCGTCTCCTGAGCCGTGCGTTATGTCAGTCTGGTTTTTGGTGCAATATCTACATAGGTGTATAGAAGCCCATTTCCAGCAACTATCACTCCAGTGTTCTAATGGTACAATGTGTTTGCTCATTGCGTCAGAAGGCTAATAGATGATTAGAAAACCCTTGTGCAATCATGTTAGGTCTGCAATGCTGGAATTGCTGCAAATGGAGGATTCTTTGACGAAAGCAAAGTTTGAAGGAAAAAATTATTATTTCAAATACAAATCATTATTTCTAACCTTGTCAATGTCTTGACTATATTTTCTATTCATTTTACAACTCATGGTGGTAAATAAGTGTGACTTTTCATGGAAAACACAAAATAATTGTCTGGGTGACCCCAAACTTTTGAACGGTAGTGTAATTGTTTCAGATCATCAAACAAATTTAAATATTAGACTGTGGGGGACCCATGCTGTGGTATTCATCTCAGACTGAAAGGCATGGAGATGCAGTAGTTTCCTCTGAGGAAAGAGCATGGAGATCAAAGGGCTGGGGGACAAAAGGAATTGTCATGGGGGAGTGAATTGTAATGCAAGACCTCAGGTAGCAGGGACGTGTGAGTGTTGTGATATAAAAGAGAGTCCCTACTACATGAGGTTAATGTTTCTAATTCTGGAAGATGTGAGAGAGTGAATAAAGTTCATCTGCTCGGAAAGCTCGGTCTGGTTTTTCCTTTCTCCACAAGACAAAGATAACAAGTAAACACAAAATGCAGTTTTTAAATGAAGGTGTTTATTATTAAGGGGAAAAAAAATCCAAACCTACATGGCCCTGTGTTGAAAAAGTGATTGCCCCCTAAACCTAATAACTGGTTGGGCCACCCTTAGTAGCAACAACTGCAGTCAAGTGTTTGCAATAACTGGCAATGAATCTTTTACAGCGCTGTGGAGGAATCTTGGCCCACTCATCTTTGCAGAATTGTTGTAATTCAGCCACATTGGAGAGTTTTCAAGCATGAACCGCCTTTTTAAGGTCATGCCACAGCATCTCAATCAGATTCAGGTCAGGACTGTAACTAGGATATTCCAAAGTCTTCATTTTGTTTTTCTTAAGCCATTCAGAGGTTGACTTGCTGGTGTGTTTTGGATCATTGGCCTACTGTGGAACCCAAGTGCGCTTCAGTTTGAGGTCACGAAGAGATGGCCGGACATTCTCTTTCAGGATTTTTTGGTAGACAGCAGACTTCATGGTTCCATTTACCACAGTGATTCTTCCAGGTCCTGAAGCAGATAAATAGCCCTAGACCATCACACTACCACCACCATATTTTACTGTTGGTATGATGTTCCGTTTCTGAAATGCTGTGTTGCTTTTACGCCAAATGTAATGGGACACACACCTTCAAAAAGTTGAACTTTTGTCTTGTCAGTCCACAGAGTATTTTCCCAAAAGTCTTGGGGATCATCAAGATGTTTTCTGGCAAACCTGAGAAGAGCTTTTATGTTCTTTTTGCTCAGCAGTGGTTTTCGTCTTGGAACTCTGCCATGCAGGCCTTTTTTGCCCAGTCTCTGTCTTATGGTGCAGTCATGAACACTGACTTTAACTGAGGCAAGTGAGGCCCGCAGTTCTTTGGATGTTGTTGTGGGGTCTTTTGTGACCTCTTGGATGAGTCGTCGCTGCGCTCTTGGGGTAATTTTGGTCGGCCAGCCACTCCTGGGAAGGTTCACCACCGTTCCATGTTTTTGCCATTTGTGGATAATGGCTCTAACTGTGGTTCGCTGGAGTCCCAAAGCTTTAGAAATGGCTTTCTAACCTTTTCCAGACTGATAGATCTCAGTTACTTTGTTTCTCATTTCTTCCTGAATTTCTTTGGATTGCATTGGATTGCAGCATGATGTCTAGCTTTTGAGGATCTTTTGGTCTACTTCACATTGTCAGGCAGGTCCTATTTAAGTGATTTCTTGATTGAGAACAGGTGTGGCAGTAATCAGGCCTGGGTGTGGCTAGAGAAATTGAACTCAGCTTTCCAAAGATGTGATAAACCACAGTTAGTTTATGTTTTAACATGGGGGGGGGAATCACTTTTTCACACAGGGCCATGGAAGTTTGGATATTTTTTTTTTACCCTTAATAACAAAGACCTTCATTTAAAAACTGCATTTTGTGTTTACAAACATACAAAAAAAAAATGAGAAATCAGGAACGGGGCAAATACTTTTTCACACCACTGTAGGTCTTTGTCTTGACTTGGACTTGAAGTTTGGTTTTGATCTTGTCTGGTCTTGTCTTGAGAGACTCTGGTCTTGACTTGGACTTGACTAAAACACTACCTCCTACTTTCCCAGCATTTTGTTTGCCTCTTCCCAACTATGTTGACATTGCTGCCATCTTGTTTTACATGAAATATTTAAATGTCTCACTTGCAACATTTGATATGTTTTCTGTGTTCATTCATTCATTAGTTAATTTTCTTAACCACTTAATCCCTTTGGGTCGCTACTAGAGCCTATCACAGCTTCTTTGGATGAGAAGTGGGGTACATCCTGACCTGGACAGTTCACCAGTCCATTGCAGGGCCAACACAGAAAGACAGACAACCGTTCACTCTCAGATTCACACCTGTGGGCAATTTCAAATCTCTAGTTCATGTCAGATTATCCTAACGTACATGTCTTTGGACTGTGGGTAGGAAACCAGAATACCTGGAAGAAACCCACACAGACATGGGGAGAACATGCAAACTCCACACAGATAAGTCCATGCAAATCCTTGAAAATGAATGCAGGACTTTATTGCTGTGAGGTTGCAGTGCTAACCACTTTCACACCGTGCCACATTATTGTTTTCTATGTTCTGTTGTGAATAGAATACTTGTATGTGAGATTTGCAAATCATTATATTGTGTTTATTTGGATTTTACACACCATCCCACCCTTTTTGGAACTGTAAAAAAAAACAAAACCTCAATGTTGCATTATGGCTCAACTATATCTTTGTTTTTTACTCTAGGTGGGAACTGGCAGCCATGACGACCAACAGCAACATCAGTAGGCCCATCTTCTCCTCCCATGGCTGACCTTGCCCAATGTGAAGGAGAACCAGACCTCTGTTTTAGGATGCTGGGGTTTTCTAATCAATTAAAACACCAAGGAACTGTTCTTTTTTATAGTCTGGATCTTTTCCCCCCACATTCTCCAAATAAAGACTCATTACTGACCAAAATATCCTGCGCAAAATACCACAGGCAACTCTGCCATTTCTAGGAAATACTTTAACCTATGAGACAGAAAAAGTTAGGACCTGCTCGCCTTTTTTCCCCTCTAGAAATCCAATCAGCCTATGATAATCAGACTTCTGATCTTAAGCACAGGAATTGATGAGAACTTCAGCCAAAGGTCCTGAGAGCCAACCTCCTTATTGAGGATATCATCCTGATGTCACTCAAACATGAAACTGAGTGCAGAATTTGGAGTGCAGTGCAACTGTCTGCAATTATGCGTGGGGCTTGGTTTTATTAACGCTTTGCCCTTGTTATTTCAGTATAAGTTGAATGATATGCCACAACTGAAATGTCTCTAAGGTGATTTGCAAGGCAGCTGGAGAACAAAGCCTGCCCTGTAAAATAATCAAGTGTATCTGCCTTCCTCAATGACATTATTTTTAGGTCTTTAAGACTCCCCACGCTTGAGAGCACCCCCCCCCCCCAAAAAAAAAAAAAACTTTTTTGAAAAGTTGCAAATTGATGCTATGTGTTGTATATGTAATGGGAATGCTGCATTTTTGCTGAAAGGGAGCCACCTGCTACTCCACCCCCCAACCCCTCCAGTTTGTTTTATCTCCAAAAATAGAAAAGACTCCCAAAGCAGATTTACTCTATCTTAGCCCGCATAACTTACTTTGCTTTCTTCACTAATCTTCCTCTTTCAGTTGCTCCCTTTAGGGGTCGCAACAGTGGATCATCTCCTCCATCTCACCCTGTCCCTTGCATCTTCCTCTGTAACACCAACCCTCTCCATGTCCTCCTTTACTACATCCATGAATCTTTTCTGTGGTCTTCCTCTTTTCCTCCTGCCTGGCAGCTCCATCTTCAACATCCTTTGTCTGATATACTGTAGCCACTATCCCTTCTCTGCACATGTCCAAACCCTCTCAGCCTTGACTCTTACTTTGTCTCCAAACTGCACAACCTGAGCTGTTCCTCTGATGTGCTCATTTCTAATCCTGTCCCTTCTAGTTGCTCCCAATGAGAATTTTAGCATCTTCAACTCTGGCCCCTCCAGCTTGGCCTCCTGTCTTTTTGTCAACACCACCATCTCCAAACCATGCATCATAGCAGGTCTCACTACTGTCTTCTAAATCTTCCCTTTCACTCTAGCTGCTATCTTTCTGTCACAAATCACCCCAACACTCGTCTCCACCCACTCCACCCTGCCTGCACTCTCTTCTTCACCTCTTGTGCATTGCTTTGGATGGTTGACCCCAGGTATTTAAACTCATCCACTTTCACTACCTCTACTCCTTCCATCTTCACATTACACCTGCCTCCCTCTCATTCACACTCATGTATTCTGTCTTGCTTCTACTGTTTTTCATTCCTCTTCTCTCCAGAGCATACCTCCATCTCTTCATGTTCTCTTCCACCTGCTCCCTACTCTCACTACAGACATAATGTTGTCTGCAAACATCATGGTCTACAGAGACTCCTGCCTGATCATTAACCCGGGCCTCAACCGATCCGGTATGAAAGTCTCATTTGTCATGATCCGCATGTTTGATTTGGCAAAGGTTTTATGTCCGATGCCCTTCCTGACACAACCCTCCCCATTTTCCCAGGCTTGGGACCAACACTAGGAGTACACTGGCTTGTGCACCCCCTGTGGCTGGGTTCCTTCTTGCTTTCTTCACTAATATGCATAACAGCCTTCCTCTTTAAGAGACAATCGTACTGGGTGTAAAGATTCTCCTCAAAAATGAAGGTGAACTTGACCAGCAAATGTTATAAAGGGCTGTTATTAGATTACTCAACATACAGCTTCAGACTACTTTGAATGGTGCAGATTTGGGGATGCTTATTCCTGTTGGGTCTTTTTGAGTTCTCATAAAGTTGAGAATGTTCTTTTGTATGGTAAGGGTTTGGTGGTGTTCAAAGAAGTAAATGGACAAGGTTATATTCTATATTTTGGTGTTAATACCTTCCCCCTAAAGAAATTTAAAAAAAAAACACCTAAACTAGGTATAAGGCTCCCTGTGACTTTTAGCAGCATTTTTTTTTTTTTTACTTTGAAAGCTAAGAATCATCTGGCTGCGCTAATTTCAGTTGCAATTTGATCAAGAGTGATTCACTGTTTTTAGGGGAAGATTTTCAGCATGGTGGCACCTCAGATACACATATAGTCCTTGTTAAAGTAGTTTTGATACTGCTGTAGTCAAGCCCTACCAAGAATAAGAAAAGACCAGACAAGACCAAGATGAAACCAAGTCAAGACCAAGACCTTCATATACAGTGGCCTTGGTCTTGATCTCTGCTGGTTTGAACCCTTTAAAGTCTTGGTCTTTCTACACGCTGGTCTCAGTCTGGTCTTGAC
Organism: Pholidichthys leucotaenia; assembly: GCA_020510985.1. Lineage (NCBI taxonomy): Eukaryota > Metazoa > Chordata > Actinopteri > Cichliformes > Pholidichthyidae > Pholidichthys > Pholidichthys leucotaenia. Next base: position 295,592,491 of record CM035841.1, on the reverse strand, counting down.
TACAAGAGGTTTCATTTACGGTTCACAGACAACAGAATAACACGATCTACTGAAAAATGGCATAAGTAAAATAACACAACATTACAAAAATATTTTTTTTGTAAGTTGTCTGTGTTTTTTCAACCGATTTAAGACAATTTTGCACCGCTGAATCTGAAAATGACATCCGTTTCTCTCGATCAGGTCAGGTATTTATGCTAAGTTAATTTTTCAAAGTCTTCTGGTTGAAGCCATTTAATTCACCTGTAAAATAAAAATACCAATTAGTCATAAATTGGCGCATGCAAACTCTTCAGAGTTTGAGAAATTTCAAGAAATAAAAAAGAATTTTGCATCATATAATGCAAAAATACCCATACATGTAAACAAAAACGTAAAAAACGTGGCCATAGTTCAAAAAGTTGACCTGATTGAGCAAAACCAATGTGATTCTTGGATTTAGCACATCAAAATTGTCCTAAATCAGCTAAAAAAAACTTGGGCAATAAATTTGGTGTTGACCAGTGTAATTAGACTTCTAGAGGCAGGAGTGTTATCCATGTAATTTTGTCACTCTGGAGTTTAAGAGCATCTGGTCATTAGCAGCACATAAATAGCATCTGTTAAAACACTTGTGAGCAACATCCACACCTTTCAGTGTTTATCTTTGGGACCCGGTTTTGATTTTTGTCACTTAACACATGACTGGATGTGAATTAAAACCACCATGACCCATGGGCTCAAATGTAAATGCACTGGCTTATATTAGAACTGTTTACAAAAACGCAGATCAGCGTCTCACCAGATAACTGCACTATCACCCATTGTCGTCTAGCCTTACCGTAAGGGACATGTTGATGGTGCTGCTGCTTTTTTTGACTGAATAGACTCCAGAGTTTGAGACGTTTGTCTGGAGAACCAAGTTTGAGTTTCATTTACAGACCGATGGTGCCAGTGTGACTCAGCAGCTTCCTGTGATACATGCACATGGATATATTTCCTATTACTTAAAAATGGCTAATATAGTGAAACTATGTTGGAGCTAATTGTGTGTTCACAGCAAAAAGTAAATGCATAAAAAGATGAGGTGAACAAATGCAAGTTTGAACATGACGCTAAGTGGCTGCCTATTAAACCAATACTTTTTAAGTTTTGGGAGTGTGAAAACTCTTGAGGATTTTGGTTCTCTTGCTGGGTGTACAGTTTATACATGGTGATGGTACTTAATGGAAGGCCTCTTCGGGAATATGACGCATTAATCTACAGATGTGGTCATAAATTAACTACCTGCACAAGTTTCCTCAGTGATGGTCATTCACTAGGCTCCACTAAGCCTACTAGTGACGCGATACCCCACCACAATCTTTTGGTGTTACATGTGCTGCCACATATTCAGCGACAATAATGTATGTGATTCTGAAGCTCATTCAACTTTATAAAAGGGCATTAACTCACAATTCAGTCATATTACTCTTGTTTTACCGGGGAAATTTGTTTTAGTGCACATACATAAAGTTAATCAGGAGCATGTGAGTTAATGCCAATAAGGGGTATTCTGTATTTAGGGCTTAAAGAAAATGCTGTTTAATTCATGTATAATGAATTCTTGGCATAACAGAACAAAGTATGGAGTGTTTGGCTTCCTTTTGTAACCACATTGGCAGTTGCTGATTGATTTTCTTTAAGTTAACATTTTTAAAGGGTACTCTTATCAGAAAAGTTGGTCAGGACTTCCTGTGCAATATGCTTTTTATCTGTAACAATAAATCTGATAATAAATGCATTTGAGTTTTACCCATTGCTGTCTTTTTCTCCTATAAAGATTTAGTCAAGATTGATCATGATGGAACGTTGCACATGTCCTTGTAGTTTAATGTTTAGTCTTTGGGTTCTGCTGTTCTGAATAGTATGAACATGATGTGTGAGCTTCATTCAATAGTATACCTGACATTTCTGTTTAAAGTCATAGAAGGGTGGGAATACTGGAGAACACGGTCCCCCGGAGAAGTAGGCTTGGTAGACCTCTGCCTATGGGCTGACTCCTCCAGCTACCAATCCGAATAAATTACATCAGGATGTTAATTCTGAACAAAATGGAGTCACAATGATAACTTTTTATTACACATATTTGGGCCGACTTCTCACAGGGGCCAAGTTCCCCTTGGGACAGACTTCTCCAGCTACCAAAGGGTGGACGTGAAAGTCGAGGTGGTCACAAGATATGCTGTGGGTAGAAGGAATGATTTAAAATGGATAAGACGTGTCAGGTGTAGCATCATCTCATGATAAATAAACAACTGAATTATCAGCGTCTAAGGTCTGGGTCGGCAACCTTTACATTGGAAAAGCCCATTTGTTCAATTTTTGACCAAAACAACAATGAAAATCTGAACCTTAAAATTATGGTTTTACATGCAAGACTGTAAGATGTTTTTTGTTGCAAATGCACTACAATTTTTCTTATAACTTCACATTTCTTCTGGCATATTTGTGTGTTTTCACCAAGGCCACAGGGAAACACTTGTGCAAGAGAGCTGTAGGTTGCAGACCCTGGTTTAAGGTATTGGATGGGGATAGGGATGCACTGACTGTGTGAAATGTTGAGCAAATACCAATTATTAAAATAATTTGGCTGATAGTGATTATTTATTGTTAGCATGTATATCCCCTTTCATCAAGAAAAGAAACATATGCATAAAAAGAACTTCTCAACTAGGCCTGGAGTGGTGGCCTAGTTGATAGAACATCCACCCCACAACCGGGAGATTGGGGATTCAAGTCCTGGCAGGGTCATACCAAAGACCATATAAAAATGGTACTTCCTGCCTTCTAGCTTGGTGCTCAGTGTAATAGAATGGGGCAAGGAGAAGTTGTTTGTGGCGGCGCCTTGCAGGGCAGCGACCCCTCTGATTCTACATGTGATTAACACTGTAGATAAGAGAAACATAATTTCGTTGTACTGTACATGATTGGTTGTATGGACTGAATGACAATAAGAGGTGGCTTCTGCTTCTTTTTATCTAACCATTTCAGGCTGAAACATTGTAAAATATTCAGTCCTGGATGCTTTCTGAATGTGCAGTGGTAGGCTACTATTGTCTGTTTCAGGGCAAAATTACTGCCCAACAACTAGGACACACAGAAAAAGTATCTGCCACTGATAATGTTGAATGTTATCTTAATTTTAGATAGGCCAGTATTAGTCAACAAGGTGATTATCTGCCAGTACTGGTGGTTTGCTGATATGAGGCCATCCCTAATGCTAACCATACAAAAATGCCATTTTGATTTTTGAGCACTGAGATGCTCCGATATTGTTGACTGAATTGGCTGATCTGCAAATCAGATAAGGTTTATTTATCTGCTATATCCCAGTTCTATAGCATTGATTTTGCCCTGAAACAAACAGTAGCCTACAGCTGCTAATTCAGAAAACATCTGGGACTGCACCATTTTAAAGTATTTTTGTGTTTCTCTGATCTTAAAGGTGGAATTTGTAGAATTTGGATTAAACTAAATGGAACACCTGAGCCAGCAAAAAGTATAATGATCAGAGATGCTACTGACTTAGATAAATACAAATGAACACTGACTATGAAACACAGAGTGAGAAAACTCAAACTCTAAAAATATGCCACTATGCTGAACATAAACCACAAGAGATGGAGAATGATATTGACCCCGATAACCACTTTTTCAATAATATTCATAACCACTGTGAATATTACACTGAAAAGCAATTCAAAAGTCAAGTGCAATTAGATGGTAAACTGTCAATAATACACTTCAATAGCAGAAGTCTTAACAAAAACTTCTCACAGATTCAGGACTATTTAAAACAGCTAAACAGAAAATTCACAGCCATTGCAGTCTCAGAAACCTGGCTTAATGAAGACCAGGCTCCCCTGATGGCAATAGAGGGATATCAGATGTTTAACATTAACAGATCTCAAAAAAAGGGTGGTGGTGTTGCACTGTATGTTGATGACCTATATAGATGTAAGCTTGTAAATGAAATGTCCTCAGCACTACCAGGGATTTTGGAATGTGTTACTGTTGAGATTGACCTAGACAAAACAAAAAATCTAATCATAAGCTGCATATACAGAACGCCGGGAACTTGCATTGAGACATTCAGAGATAAATTAGTCGAGCTGTACAATAATATTACTAGTAAGAAAATGGTAGCAATTTGTGGAGATTTCAATATTGACCTACTTAATCCACATCAACAAAATGTAGTTACAGAGTTCATGAACTCTATGTACAGCATGAGTCTATATCCCACAATAACACATCCCAGTAGAATCACAGTTCACTCTGCTACACTTATTGACAACCTGTTTGTCAATGTTCTCGACAAGAAAATAGAAAGTGGATTATTGATAAATGATATAAGCGACCACTTGCCAATCTTTGCACTTATCCATGGCCACACGGGGCCCAACCCAGAAAAAATCTCAAAATCGTTCAGACACAAATCACCAAACGCAATCAGTTCTTTTAAAGAGGACTTGCTGAAGCAAGACTGGACAGAAGTCTATGTATCAGATGTAAATGAAGCCTATGACACATTTATAAACATTGTAACCACTCTTTATGAAAAAAACTGCCCATTAGTTAAAAAAAAGCTTAAACACAAATTTGCTGACAAACCATGGTTAACCAAAGGACTACAAAAGGCGTGTAAAAAGAAAAATTTATTATATAAAGCTTTCATAAAGAAAAGGACAAAAGAAGCAAAGCAACGGTATAAAACATACAAAAATAAGTTAACATATATAATAAGATGCAGTAAAAGAGAATATTACAGTAAAGAACTGGAAAAAAAGACAATATTAAAAATACATGGACAATAATCAACAGTATCCTTGGAAATAAAAGAAATACCAGCTACCCAACTAATATTCCAAAAAATAATAAATCGACTCCGAATGTGAATATAGCTTCACCTGCAGATGAATTTAATAATTTTTTTGTTAACATTGGACCTAAACTGGCCCGAGAAATACCCACTACGGCGCCTACAGGTGATACAATATGCAATAACACTGCTGTAAAAGACACCATCTTCATAAAGAACACAGACGAAAGAGAGGTCATTGAAATTGTTAAATCGTTCAAAAGTAAAACATCTACTGACTGCGATGGTATTGACATGCTACTAGTCAAAACTGTTATCGAATGCATAGTGAAACCACTGACGTATATCTGTAACCTGTCTCTCCAATCAGGTATATTTCCCAATGCAATGAAAATAGCTAAAGTAATTCCGATTTACAAGACAGGCGACAGAGGGGAACTCTCCAACTACAGACCAATTTCACTATTACCGCAATTTTCCAAGATACTTGAAAAAATATTCTATGAGAGAATTGACAACTTCATACTGAAGAATGATTTATTGTGTGAGCAGCAATATGGGTTCAGACACAAAAGGACAACAGCATATGCCTTAATGGAATTTACAGAAAAAATATCAACAGCCATTGAAAATAAAGAGTATTCAGTTGGAGTATTCCTGGATCTTAAAAAAGCATTTGATACAGTAGATCACAATCTATTATTAAAGAAACTACAAAATTGTGGTATTAGAGGGGTAGCACTGTCCTGGTTAAGTAATTACTTAAAGAATAGATATCAGTTTGCATGTGTTAACAGCAAAAACTCAGTTACTGAAGGTCACCTGTGGAGTCCCACAGGGTTCAGTTTTGGGACCATTATTATTCAATATGTATATAAATGATATATGTAAAGTTTCAGAAAAAATGGACTTAATATTGTTTGCTGATGACACTAATCTGCTATGCAGTGGAAACAATTTGGAACAACTTCTGGATACACTCGGAAAGGAATTAGGAAAGCTGAAACTGTGGTTTGATTCAAACAAATTAACGCTCAATTTAAGCAAGACAAAATTTATAGTCTTTAACAACCATCACAACTACCCAGTACCCAAACTCAGTGTAAATGGTGTAGAGATTGAAAGGGTATCCGAAACTAAATTCCTTGGAGTAATAATTGATAACAAACTGTGTTGGAAGCCACATATTAATTATATAAAAGGTAAAGTATCCAAATCAATTGCAATATTACACAGAGTGAAAAATTTGCTGAATCAACCCACACTATACACCTTGTACCATTCATTAATACTCCCATACATGACATATTGTAATGAAGTATGGGGAAATACATATAAAACAAACATATATCCACTCTTTATGCTTCAAAAGAGAGCTATTAGAATAATCAACAAAGCAGCTTACAGGGAACCAACAAACCCACTTTTTCTTAAACAAAAAACTCTCAAGTTGAAAGATCTGATTGACTTTAAAACCGCAATAATAATGTTCAAAGTGAAGAATCTATCACTGCCCGCAAATATCCAAAAGTTGTTCCAAACAAGGGAGAAACGATATCACTTCAGAGGAACATGTATATTTCAAAAGCCTACAGTGAGAACAACCACCAAGCAACACTGTATTTCAGTGCAAGGAGTCAGATTATGGAATGATTTTGGACCTGAATTAAAATCATGTACAACGCTTGGACAATTTAAACAAAAACTAAAGGAAGAAATACTCCAAACATTTTTACAAGACGACATGTAAACTCACATAAGGATTGACATTTCCAGTCTGTGTTGTGTTGTAGCTTAGTTTTTCTTTTTTTCTTTTTTTCTCTGTGACACTATGTCTTAGATTTGTTTTTGAATAGTAACCGCTTAACTTAGACTAGCTCAGTTTTCTTTTTTCTCTCAGTCACATTTTGTCTTAGCCTTGTTTTAAATTGTAATCGCTCTTGTCTTGTTTTCTCTTTTTTCTCCTTTGAATTCTTGGATGGAATATGGGTGGGCAATATAAGCTGCGGCTTCAGCCATCACCCATTTCGGATAACTCACATGGAATTGTATAGTAGAAGGAGTCTTTGTCTAATTTGACCTTGTTGTTATATTATACAGTTTCTTTTAACCTGTAATGTACTATCCGAAATAAATAAAATTCATTCATTCATTCATTCATTCATGAATAGATAGAAAGAAACACAAAAGAAATCTTGCTATTGGCCAACCTATTCCAAACATCTTATTTGTATCGGCCCAAAATTTCACAATCAGTGCATCCCAATTTAAAAGTCTCAGTTTCCATCCAGTCTGAAAAGACGACAGATGTGTCCAGTTTCCATCTTCTCAATGAGCTACTGTGTATGACATGCAATAATGATGAAATCTTTGAGCTCTGCCCTTCTGTATTTACTGCTTCTTCCCCCCAAAAAGAGACGCATGAAGTCCAGTCGTCCAGTCTGAAAGGTCTCGTGTCTACTTGCATACATACTTGGTGCAGTTGTGGTCCCACTCCCCCCCCTTTACTCTCAGACTGCCTAATGGGGTGTGTGTGGCTGCTTTTGGGGGGTGGGGGGGTTCCTGTCATTAGAAAGTGTCTCACCATGAACCCCATCTCCAGTCTTGGCCTCTGTTACCAGTAGTGGCCTGGCAGTTTGTTCTTGTCTGTCACCGGGCCCCTGCTATAAAGCCACTGTTATCTTCAGTGTTAAGTGCAAGCCACAGACGGAGGGTCAACTTAAAGTGAGGCAGCAGAGACACCCTGTCCCGCCTGGTCCCACCGCACACAGGAAACAGTGTTTTGCTCTGGGTCCCACTGGTCTGGCCCCAGAGCCCGCAGCATAGGTGCTAATGCAGGGAGACACTCAGCCAAATCACGCTCTAATTTCCCCTCTGGATTGTGATGGTCCCACTGGCCCTTGAGGTTGGGACTGAAGATTTGTTCAGACTGATTTGTTTTGTCTTGTTCTGCCATATCACAGCACTGTACCTTCACTCAAGTTCTAGTTCTCTGGCTAAGACCACCAAATTGGGGATTTGAGAAGAGGGGTACCGAAGGAGCTCTTAAAGGATGGAAACTGAAGTTAATAGACACAAACTTATCCAAAAATCAGAAAAGAAAGATGCACGCAGTTTTCCATGCATTTTCACCAAATATAGTTGATCTAAGATGAGTGTCAGCCCTTGATGAAAAGTTTGTACCATCCTTTAGTCATGTGTTGTCATGCTCATAATCTGCTCATTAAAGGGAACTAATTTTGTGTGAGTGACCGAGGCGCTCACCTTCAGTGCATCATCTTTGCAGACCTGCAGCTTAATTCCATTCCAGCAGGGGTTTAATTGAGTGACTAATGTGCACGTAGTTAAAGCCCCTGTGAAGACAAAGTGACATAGCTCACTGCATCACAAGTGTGCTCTCAAATTAAACAATGACGCACCACGCTGGGTTTCTGCTGGAAATCTGAATGAAAATGGCACGGCTGCGTGAACTCCGGAGAGAAACACAACACCCAGAGACGGCTTCAGAGTGCCTGATGAAGGAAAACAACCTGCTGTCTCATTGCTGTAATATACTTTAATTCTAGCAATGACTCGCTTTTTTGGATGTTTGTGTGCTATTATTATTTCATGCTTACAGTAAATACTCTATGAATACACATAAGGGGGTCTCACTTCGTTAACAGCCACACTTTCATATATTGGTGTGAAACCCTTAAGCTAAAAAAGCTTTCTCATGGAGAATGTGTACACACACCCCTTTCAGTGAGGACCACCAAGATCTGGAATAATATACCACCTGCAATCAGAGAGTGGGTATAAAAAATTAGCTTTTAAACAACCAAAACTGTACTGTACTGTACTGTGCATTAGGGCATGTGTGTTCATGACTCCACCAGAAGAAAGAGACTGGGCAAAAATGGCTTGCATGGCAGAGTTCCAAGACGAAAACCACTGCTGAGCAAAAAGAACATAAAGGCTCATCTCAGTTTTGCCAGAAAACATCTTGATGATCCCCAAGACTTTTGGGAAAATACTCTGTGGACTGACGAGACAAAAGTTCAACTTTTTGAAGGTGTGTGTCCCATTACATCCAGCGTAAAAGTAACACAGCATTTGAGAAAAGGAACATCATACCAACAGGTGGTGGTAGTGTGATGGTCTGGGGCTGATTATCTGCTTCAGGACCTGGAAGACTTGCTGTGGTAAATGGAACCATGAATTCTGCTGTCTACCAAAAAATCCTGAAAGAGAATGTTCGGCCCTCTGTTCGTGACCTCAAGCTGAAGCGCACTTGGGTTCTGCAGCAGGACAGTGATCCAGAACACACCAGCAAGTCCACTTCTGAATGGCTTTAGAAAAACAAAATGAAGACTTTGGAGTGGCCTAGTCAAAGTCCTGACCTGAATGCGATTGAGACCTTAAAAAGGTGGTTCATAATCGAAAACCTTCCAATGTGGCTGAATTACAACAATTCTGCAAAGAGTGGGCCAAAATTCCCCCACAGTGCTGTAAAGGACTCATTGCCAGTTATTGCAAATGCTTGATTGCAGTTGTTGCTGCTAAGGGTGGCCCAACCAGTTATTAGGTTTCGGGGGCAATTACTTTTTCACACAGGGCCATGTAGGTTTGGATTTTTTTCCCCTTAATAATAAACACCTTCATTTAAAAACTGCATTTTGTGTTTGCTTGTTATCTTTGTCAACTATTTAAATTTGTTTGATGAAAAAAAAAGAGAAATTAGTAAGGGGATAAACACTTTTTCACACCACTGTACAGTAACTTATTTCCTCTTTGTATGTTAAACAAAAATAATATGCATTTGCATAGACAACGGATGAGTCCGCCCAACAGTACATCACTGACCTCCGCTGTTTGGCTAGCATGTGTAAATTCAACCACTTGGAAGATGAGATGGTGCAAGACCAGTTAGCGGAGCACACCATGAATTCGAATTAAATTCAATTCAACTTTATTTATATAGCGCCATTTCACAACAACAGTCATCTCATACCACTTTCAACTGTAGGGGAAACCCCCACAATTGCAGAGAGACCCCAGCAATCAGGCAAGTGATTGCTATGCTCTGTGAGCAAGCACTTGGTGACGGTGGAGAGGAGAAACTCCCTTTTAACAGGAAGAAACCTCCAGCAGAACCAGGCTCAGGGAGGGGCAGTCATCTGCTGCAACTGGCTGGGGGGTGAGGGGATAGAGAAGAAGAAGAAAAGAACAGACATGTAGAGAACAAACAGCACAACGGGGACACAGTCTATGGGAGAGAACAAACAGATGTTAATGACCAACAAAAATATTTCATTGAGAGTGAAGAAAGGAGTGAAACCCAGTGCATTGTTGGAGGTCCCCTGGCTATCTAAACCTATTAGCAGCATAACTAAGGGAGGGTTCAGGGGCACCTGATCCCACCCTAACTATAGGCTATATCAAAAAGGAAGGTTTTAACTCTGTTCGTAAAAACATAGATCGAGTCTGACTCCCAAATCCAGGTTGGCAGCTGGTTCCAAAGGAGAGGAGCTTGATAACTGAAGGCTCTGCCTCCCATTGTACTTTTGGAGATTCTAGGTATTACAGTAATCCTGCATTTTGGGAGCATAGTGCTCTGTTAGGATGATAGGGTAGTATCAGATCTTTTAAATAAAAAGGGGCCTGATTATTTAGAGCTTTCTAAGTGAGAAGAAGGATTTTAAACTTAATTCTAAATTCTATGGGAAGCCAATGAAGAGAGGCCAGAACCGGAGTGTCATATTGACAGAATGATCAGCTCACGTGCAGAGTGCCACACCAGAGAAAACACACACACGACACAGAGAAGCTAATTTGAACCACAATTTATTAATCCAAAAGAGAAGCGCACTGTTAGTGAAAGACGCCACTCGCCAGAGGGGAACTCAGTCCTGTAAGGGGGAGACGAGAGCTAGTTAGCAGGAGGAGGGAGAACGTGAAAAAGGGAATAACAAACTGAGACTTACGGGAGGGTGAGCAAAGAACCCGACAGAAAGACCCAGCAGGAATAGGCGAACCAGCGAGGAGAAGCTAGCAGGGAGTAGGAGAGGAGTTGAGCTGGGTGAGGTGTCTGACCGGGTGAAGATTGGCAGCTGAAGCGGTGATGAGATGCTGGAGCAGGTGAGTGTACAATGAGCACCGGGGATGCACCGCACAGATGGCAGCAGCCTGGAAAGGGAGAAGAAGAGAGATTAACATGATTCCTTAATTTTAGGAGATCACATACTTGTTAGCTTGTAGGCAGTATACCCAACGAGCCAGTGCTGAAGCATTCACACGTTGATCCTTTTAAGCGCTGACAAGGCGTGGAGCGGCTTGAGTGGCCTTCCAGAGCCGGTGGCAGCAGCGGGCATGGGCCCCCACGGATGGCACAGCGGTTTCCCTCTTTGCCATGAGCAATGGGGGGTGGGTATATCCCATGGATTCCTCGAAAGGCGTGAGACCAGTGGCAGAAGAAGCTTCCGAGTTGTGGGCGTATTCTACCCAGGTGAAATGGGTGCTCCATGTGGAGGGATTATCGGATGCCACGCATCTGAGGGCAACCTCCAGGGACTGGTTGGTGCCCTCAACCTGCTCATTACTCTGTGGATGGTAACCAGATGTGAGGCTGGCTGAGGTGCCCAGGGAGCGACAGAAGGATTTCCAAACATGGGAGGTGAATTGTGGACCCCGGTCAGACACAATGTCCATAGGAATTCCATGTAGACGGATGACGTGTTTGGTCAGCAGGTCGGCGGTTTCAGAGGCGGAGGGTAGTTTGGGGAGGAGCACCAGATGGATAGTATTGGAGAAGCAGTCTACTATGGTAAGGATGATGGTATTGCCTTGTGAGGGAGGAAGTCCCGTGACAAAATCCAGGGCGATGTGGGACCAAGGTCGGCTGGGAACTGGTAGTGGATGTAGTAAACCAGCAGGAGGTGAGGAGTTGGATTTGTTGCGGGCGCACACCTAGCATGCTCTGATGTAGTCCTGGACGTCCATCCGCAGAGTGGGCCACCAGAACACTCGTTGAATCAGATTAACTGGGCGGGACACCCCTGGATGGCAGCCAAAATGGCTAGAGTGACCCCACCTGATGATGTTGCTGCCGAGGCCGGCTGGGACGAACAGCTGGTCACTTGTCTATGTTTATTGCACTGTCCCTGTCAAATAAACTAATCTACTACTACTACTGTGTCCCCCCTCGGGTCTGGGCTGTGTGGACTGGGCCTGCCGGACCCTCTGCTCAATCTCCAAGGTAAGGGCTCCAAGGATACAAGAGGGTGGCATAATAGGTTGGGGGAGAGAAGGAGGAGCTGGGAGTTTGGAACTGAACTGGTGGGAGAGAGCATCTGGTTTAATATTGTGGGGGTCAGGCCTGTATGTGATAGTAAGGTTAAACCTATGAAAGAATAGGGCCCAGTGGGCCTGCCTGTCATTTAATCTGCGGGCCAACTGAAGGTACTCTAAATTTTTGTGGTTGGTCCATACTACAATGGGATGGAGTGCTCCCTCCAGCCAGTGCCTCCTTTCTCAAGGGCCAACTTAATGGCTAAGAGCTCTTAGCATGCACATATTTCTCTATGACACCCTGTGTCGTAGAGAAATATGTGCATGGGTGGAGCTTCTGATCGGAGGTCGAGCACTGCGAGAGGACAGCTTCCACCCCCGAATCAGAGGCGTCCACCTCCAAAATAAACTGGAGCTGAGGGTCAACCTGGGTCAAGATGGCGGTGTTAGAGAACAGGCCCTTCAATTTGGAAAAGGCCTGTTTGGCTGCCTTGGACCAGGTGAAGGGGACCTTGACCGAGGTCAGCTGAGTAAGAGGCTGTGCTACCCCATTTAAGTTCCTGATGAACCTGTGATAAAAATTCGCAAACCCCAAGAAGCGCTGGAGCTCCTTGCGGGAGTGGGGTGTTGGCCAATCAAGCACAGCCTTCACCTTGGCCAGGTTGGCTCTCAGCTCCCCCTCAGCCATAATAAACCCTAGGAAGGAAGTGGAGTGGGTGGAAAACTCACACTTCTCAGCCTTCACATAGAGTTGGTTCTCCAGGAGCCGCTGTAACACGGACCTGACATGGACAGAGTGCTACTCTGGCATGCGGGAAAAAATCAGGATGTTTTCAAGGTATACAAAAACAAATTGATTTACCATATCGCGGAGAACGTCATTGATCATACGTTGGAAGACAGCGGGGGCGTTGGTGAGCCCAACAGGCATCATGAGATATTCAAATTGTCCCGTGTGTTTTAAAGGCCGTCTTCCACTCGTCCCCTTCGCGAATACGGACCAGATGGTACGTGTTGCGTAAATCTAATTTGGTAAATACCTGCGCGTGCTGAAGGAGCTCAAACGCGGAATTAATCAGGGGCAGAGGATATTTGTCTTTAATTGTTAAGGCATTCAACTCATGGTAGTGATTGCACGGGCACAGGGATCTGTCCTTCTTCCCGACAAAAAAGAACCCTGCCCCAAGAGGAGCTGAGGAGGGCTGAATGAGGCCAGCGTTCAAAGAGTCCTTGATATAACTCTCCATCGCCTCTCTTTCCGGCCCACAAATACTATAAAGCCGGCTGGAAGGCAGCTGCGCACCCGGGAGGAGGTCAATGGCACAGTTGTACGAGCGATGAGGGGGCAAAGAAAGTGCTCTCGACTTGCTAAAGATCTCCCCTAGGTCATGGTAGACCTCGGGTACGAGGCTGAGGTCCGGTGGCTCTGCTGGAGAGGAGGAGATGGGCAAGGATGTTGAACACTCGTCCAAACTCAAACATGATGCCAAACAAAAGGGGCTCCAAGAAGAGATGGAGTTTTGTGCCCAATTAATAATGGGATTATTATTCAGTTAGGCCCAGAAATATTTGGACAGTGACACAGTCTTCATGATTTGGGCTCTGCATGTCACCACATTGGATTTGAAATTAAACAACTACAACGGAATTGAAGTGCAGACTTTAAGGTTTAATTCAAAGGGTTGAACAAAAATATATGATTAAACATGTAGGAATTGTAGCTATTTTTATACAAACGCTCCTCATTTCAGGGGCTCAAAAGTAATTGGACAAATAAACATAACCCTAAGTAAAATGTTACTTTTCAATATTTTGTTGAGAATCCTTTGCAGGCAATGACTGCCTGAAGTCTGGAACCCACTGACATCACCAAACGCTGGGTTTCCTCCTTTGTGATGCTTTGCCAGGCCTTCACTGCAGCTGTCTTCAGTTGTTGCTTGTTTGTGGGTCTTTCTGCCTTAAGTTTTGTCTTGAGCAAGTGAAATGCATGCTCGATTGGGTTGAGATCTGGTGATTGACTCGGCCATTGCAGAATATTCCACTTCGTTGCTTTAAAAAACTCCTGGGTTGCTTTTGCAGTATGTTTTGGATCATTGGTGAAGCACCGTCCAATCAAGTTTGCTGCATTTGGCTGAATCTGAGCAGAAAGTATATCCCTATACACTTCAGAATTCATCCGGCTGCTTCTGTCTTTTGTCACATCATCAATAAACACAAGTGACCCAGTGCCATTGGAAGCCATGCATGCCCATGCCATCACACTGCCTCCACCATGTTTTACAGAAAATGTAGTGCTTTGGATCATGAGCTGTTCCAATTCTTCTCCAAACTTTCTTCTTCCCATCATTCTGGTACAGATTGATCTTAGTCTCATCTGTCCAAAGAATGCTGTTCCAGAACTGGGCTGGCTTCTTCAGGTGTTTTTTGGCAAAGTCAATTCTGGCCTTTCTATTTTTGAGGCTGATTCATGGTTTGCACCTTGTGGTGAATCCTTTGTATTTACTCTCATGAAGTCTTCTCTTTATGGTAGACTTAGATACTGATACACCTACTTCCTGGAGATTGTTCTTCACTTGAGTGGATGTTGTGAAGGGGTTGTTCTTCACCATGGAAAGGATTCTGTGATCATCCACCACTGTTGTCTTCCGTGGACGTCAGGCCTTTTTGAGTTCCCAAGCTCACCAGTGCACTCTTTTTTTCTCAGAATGTACCAAACTGTTGATTTGGCCACTCCTAACATTTCTGCTATCTCTCTGATGGATTTCTTCTTTTTTTTCCAGCCTCAGGATGGTCTGTTTCACCTCCATTGAGAGCTCCTTTGACCGTATGTTGTGTGTTCACACCAACAGCTTCCAAATGCAAATGCCACAGCTGGAATCAACTCCAGACCTTTTAACTGCTTAATTAATGACAGGTTAACGAGGGAAGAGCCCATGCAGCCTTGTTATTTTTTTTTGCAGCCTTCTGAGTCAATTGTCCAATTACTTTTGGTCCCTTGAAAAAGAGGCGGCTACGTATTAAAGAGCTGTAATTCCTAAACCCTTGCTCCAATTTGGATGTGAAATTACAGCTGAGAGTCTGCACTTTAAGCCCCCATTGATTATATAATTGTATCCTGAATATGTTTTCGTAAACAGCTAAAATAACAAAACTTGTGTCACTGTCCAAATATTTTTGGGCCTAACTGTATAAGGATACCCCATAACCACTGGGGAGGATGAATTTGGGAGAATAAAGAACGATAAAACCTCCCGGTGGTTCCCGGAAAGAAGGACGGGAATCTGCGCCATGCATTCGGTGATTGAAGTCACGTTGCCACCAGACAAGGCTGTGACGGTTAAGGGAGTGGATAATTTAGTCATGGGGATACCTATGTCCCACACGAGCTGTGAAGAAACAAAATTTTGTTCCGCCCCCTGAATCAATTAATGCCATAACCCTCCTCTCGACCCCCAGAAACTGAATGAGGGCCGGAATAGAGAAGCTACTGGGGGGATGAATAAGATTGCCGCCCTTTAGACCCCCCCCCCCCCCCCACACACACAGCTACTGACGGGTTGCATCTTTTGGCTTAAGGTGGCAGTTGTAAAGCTTATGCTCCAGAGAGCCGCAGTACATACATGCACCAGCCCTCCTCCGGCACTGACGCTCTTCTGGAGCCAGACGGGCTCGGCCGAGCACCATTGCCTCAGAGGAAGAGCCAGCCCCGGCCGTGTCCACAGCAGGGGAAGGTATACATGAAACGGGCGGGTGACAGGAGGATTTGTGCTCCTTCACACACTCATGGTATCGGTTGTACAAACTGACAGCCTGATCAATGAGACCGTTCAAAGAGGAGGGAACAGCATGAACCACCAGGTCATCGTGGAGGTTGGCGTTTAAACCCTGGAGGAAGACGCTGTGTAACGAAATGTTATTCCAGCCAGAGTCCGTCATGATAACCCGAAACTGCACAGAGAAGTTGGCTGCAGACCGGCTGCCCTGACTGAGTGACATAAGGCGGCTCATGATATTACCCTCATTCTTCGTTCGGTCGAACGTGTGGGAGAATTCACAAACGAACCTATCAAATGTATAATGAGGACCCTCCAGGCTGTTGAGAACGGACTGAGCCCAATCAAGGGCTCGATCTCGCAATAGGAGGGTCATAAAGTGAATTTTGGATGTATCATCCGGATACTCCCCACCCATCATCATCATCATAGCAGTCTGTTGCGGGCGACAATGACTGTTTCATTTAGGTCTGATCAGATTCCTCTACGCAGCTCTGTCCCCCGCCGTCTGCTGCCAGGAACTCCTGACCCTGCAAACCCGGGCAACATCCGAGCCGGTATGAGTTGCTTTCTGACTGACCATTTCATGAAACTGCTTTCAAAGTATTTGAGTACTGCTAGCTTTTGCTGGACTAGCGACACATTCTTGGCAGATAGAGGTATTATCAGTAGCAAGGACAGGCCAAGACAAACTGACTCCAGTATCTGTTGCAGTGACTGACCAGATGATAGGTTTGTTTATCTCTGCTCTTTGTGTAGTGCATGTCACAATGCACCGACTGGCAATAGTCCACCACAGACCTTGCGACAGATGTGCTTATCTGCCAGGATGTCCAGTCTCACCCCATGTAACTGGGAGTGGTCCACCACAGACCTGTGACAGATATTGTTATTAGTTCTGCCAGGATGCCCAGTTTCACCTTCCACGCCCTCGGAATGGCGGGGTTGCCGGTTGAGTCGCCGACGGCCCGACCCATGAGACAGGTAGTACCGGTTTTCATGGTTATCCGGTAGCAAGCAAACCAATGCCTGACCTGACTATCAGCCATTTTAGACAATGGAAATTTGTTTTTATAGGGGATTTATATCCACTGGACTGCGTTTTTAAGAAAAAAAATAAAAAAAAATAATGATGTCCTAACAAACATACTGTCCAATTTACCGGTTTTCCTGGAAAACCACTTTTTTTTTGTGTGAGATTACAAACAGTGTATATGCTGTTAGTTCACACATACCTGTCCTTGTTAAAACAGTATATTTGCAAATATCTAAGCAGTCTCTCCCTCCCTAAAGTCTTTTTGCTTACTAAACCTGGCCTTTATTGTGTAATGCCATGACTCCCCACCCACCTGGCCCAAATAAAGCCGAACATGGCAAAGAAACCCCCTGCATTTCCCCACCTCCCCCGCATATGGGGCCAGTGAGGGAACGGAGGTAGTTCAGCGAATGATGGAAGAAGCCGGGGCAACAGGTGAAGAAGGAGAACCCAAACAAGACGTGAGCCAAATGGTCAGCTGTTTTGTGAGCGCAGCCACCTGCCTCTCTGTGATGTCGAGGCGGTGTAACATGGAGTGTTCCGCTGATGCAGCCTTTGCTGAGTTTACGTTTTTGCTGGCTCGTTCTGTCATATTGATAGAATGATCAGCTCACGTGCAGAGTGCCACACCAGAGAAAACTCACACACGACACAGAGAAGCTAATTTGAACCACAATTTATTAATCCAAAAGAGAAGCACACTGTTAGTGAAAGATGCCACTCGCCAGAGGGGAACTCAGTCCTGTAAGGGGGAGACAAGAGCTAGTTAGCAGGAGGAGGGAGATTGTGAAAAAGGGAATAACAAACTGAGACTTACGGGAAGATGAGCAGAGAACCCGACAGAAAGACCCAGCAGGAAAAGACGAACCAGCGAGGAGAGGCTGGCAGGGAGTAGGAGAGGAGTTGAGCTGGGTGAGGTGTCTGACCGGGTGAAGATCGGCAGCTGAAGTGGTGATGAGATGATGGAGCAGGTGAGTGCACAATGAGCCCCGGGGATGCACCACACAGATGGCAGCAACCTGGAGAGGGAGAAGAAGAGAGATTAACACGATTCCTTAATTTTAGTAGATCACATACTTGTTAGCTTGTAGGCAGTATACCCAATGAGCCAGCGCTGAAGCATTCACACGTTGATCCTTTTAAGCACTGGCAAGGCAGAGGCAGCAGGTGCGTCCATTCACACAGGTGAAATGATTACCTGCAGAGTCGGGGAACCTCTCGCAGCAAAGGAGGGGGCGTGCGCTCACCTAAACATGACAGAGAGATGTGATCTCTCTTTCTAGTACCTGTTAAAACTCTTGCTGCAGCATTTTGGATCAGCTGAAGACTTTTTAAAGATTTTTTAGCCTGACAATAAAGAGTTACAATAATCTAATCTAGAGCTAACAAAAGCCTGGATTAGTTTCTCAGCATCACTCTGAGACAAGATGCTTCCAATCTTGGGAATATTATGCAAATGATAGAAGGCAGTCTTAGAAACAAGTTTAACCCCTTGCACTTGCTTGCAAATAACACACAGCTGTCAGATCCGGGCTGGAAAATGCAACAGAAATGTAGAACCAAGTGTTATCCAGCTGAGGTCAAAATTTTGTAACAATACCACAAAAAATGAATATATTACACAGCTTTTTTGTCAGGTTGTTCCCAGGCGTTTTTGAACTGTGCCAAATTGTGCCAAATGGCACAGTTTGGAAAAACGTCTGTAACTTTTGAATGATTCAATATAGAAGCTTCATCTTGGGCTCTAATGAAAGGTGAAGGGCTGTGTGTGTGTGTGTGTGTGTGGGGGGGGGGGGTTGTTTATTCATTCATTCATGAATGAATGAACAAACAAGCCCCCACACACAAAGAAGCATGCCACGTAAAAAATGTGTGGCTTTTTTTTTTACAAGAAAAAATAACCTACAGTGCACTAAAAATTATACTAAAATATCTGTAATGTAGAAGATAACAACTCCCACCCCCCCCACCCCCGCTACAGAGGACGGACATCGCCCATCGCTACATGACGGAAAGCGGGGACGATGCGCCGCGGTCTACTACGCACAGTTGTTCTAAAATATCTGCAATAATACCTGCAATCCGCTACAGAAGAGTAGCGGGGGGTGGGGGCTGTTCACGGTCAGGACGCGGCGCACGAACCGTGTCCAGTCCGTGCGCCGCGGTACACGCTCTGTGTGCCTCGGTCTACTACGCACAGTTGTACTAAAATATCTGCAATAATATCTGCAATCCGCTACAGAAGAGTAGCGGGGGGGGGGGGGGGCTTCACGGTCCGGACGCAGTGCACGAACCGTGTCCAGTTCGTGCGCCGCGGTCTACTACGCAAAGTTGTAATTTACCGATCGGTCAAAAGTCATTTTGATTACAATTTTCAGGGATAAAGAATAATTTAGTTTATAACACTTACCTGTCCACAACAGCAGTGTCGCTGGCGAACTTCTCTTCCTCATTGTCAGACGAACATGACGCTGGTCCGCTTGTTACGGACTCGTGGTTCTGGTCACGCGACCCGGTCAAACCATAATTCCATTATTGCGGTTTTGCGCTTCCATGATTGCAGTTTTGGAGAACGATTTTTCAAAACAAATAAGACACAGTAAGAAAAAAAGACTGGCGAACGCGTGTGTGTCACCCAGCGGCTTACACAAAACAGATTTTGCAAGGGAGGCACGCTTTTGAACTACTGTGCTTCAATTGGCTCGCTGTATTCGCAGCCGTTGGTAGGCGGGTGCTTCTTGCTAGGTTTTCAGTCATTGGTTCTTCAAGGTTTCAGAAACCCAATTCAAGGCTCTTATTAGTCGAATGAGAGGTCAATCACATCTAAACCAATCAAAACAGTCCTTTGGCTTTCTGCTCGCGGCTGTGTTTGTAGTGGAAGAACGGAAATGCAGGGCTTTTTTTCTCAGTGCGCACTAGGACGCACAGTGTGCGTCTTAGGGCACCCTCGTGCGCCCTAGGACGCAGAGATGTGCCTGCCCGCGGTACACCGGAGTGCAAGAGGTTAATATGTGAATTAAAGAACAGATCTTGATCAAAAATAACACCAAGGTTCCTCACAGAACTATTGAGAAAGAGTAACCGCATTCAAACTAAGAGTTTGATTTGGAAAGGTATTTCTAAGGGTTTTTGGACCAACTAGAATGACTTCAGTCTTATCTGAATTTAGTAGCAAGAAATTATAAGTCATCCAAACTTTGATTTCCTTAAGACAAGCCTCTAATTTGGCTAATTGATTACTGTCATCTGGCTTCATTGACAAGTATAATTGTTGCCTAGCGGATAAAAAGAATAGGGCCTAGCACAGATGCCTGTGGAACTCCGTGACTGAGCTTTGAGTTGGAAGAAAACTCATTACTGACATGAACAAACTGAAACCTATTGAATAAATAAGATTTAAACCACTGCAACAAAGTTCCATTAAGTCCAACAAGGTGTTCTAGTCTATTAAGTAAAATATTTTGATTGATAGTATCAAAAGCTGCACTAAGGTCTAAAAGGAGAAGTACAGAAACAAGTCCATTATCAGATGCGATAAAGAGGTCATTAGTAACCTTCACTAAAGCAGTTTCAGTACTATGATGGATTCTAAACCCAGATTGAAACTCTTTAAATAAACCAAGTGTTCCCTGCAAGTGGTCAAATAATTGCATAGCAACAACTCTTTCTAAGATTTTTTTAAATGAAAGGCAGATTAGAGATTGATTTATAGTTAGCTAAAACTCCTGGATCCAGCGTTAGGTTTTTAAGTAAGGGTTTAATTACAGCAGTTTTAAGGGCCTGCAGTACATGGCCTAATGTTAATGAAGAAGTGATTATTTGAAGAATAAAGCTACCAATAAATGGGAAGACTTCTTTAAATAACCTGGTAGGAATAGGGTCTAAAAGACAAGCTGAAGGCTTGGATGAGGAAATTATTTTATCTAACTCTAAAAGGTCAATTGGAGTAAACTCATTCAAACAGGTATCAATTGAAGGAGTTGTAGTGGTTACTGTATTTAAGCTGTGGGAGAAGCTGCTGATGATACCAGATGACCTGCCATTGGCCAGGGCGGTGAAAATGGTGTCCCAGCTAGAAGCAGCTGCCCAGTTAGCATCATGGCTAGTGGCCCCCGATCCGCTGTCCCCACATTCAACTCCGTTGGCACAGGCCGTGGCTCGACCCCATGTCTCCTCACGACATCCCCAAGGTGAAGGTTGTGGGACGATGAAGCACCACAGCACGCTGGCCCTGCGGTAACTGTGGCTCTTCTTTCCATCCCACATGTGCACCTGCCTGCCCAGCCACAGGACAGAGGCACCAGTGCTGTGGTAAACTCAACCACTTCGCCAGAGTGTGTCGCTTGGCTCCCGTAAGCCCGTCATTTTGTTCGCCCAGTCGGCCCAGCCCGGCCACTATCCACTCTGTGGGCTCTGGCAACAGACCATTCAAGTGGTGCACAGTGGAACTGGATGGCGTTAGTCTACTGCTGCTTCTGGACACCACTGCATCAAGGTCCCTGATGAATGAGTCCAGTGTTTGTCCACTGTTTTTCCCCTGCAGATGATTAGGGCAGACACAGAGGAGCTGTTTACCTATGGACACGCTAAGATCAGTATGGTGGGAACTGTCACCTTCTCAGTACGCTACAGCTCCCAAGTTCTTCCTGTGTTCACATTCTAAGTGACACATCATGGTGGCAATATCCTGGGCTGTGACTTATTCTGTGAACTGGGCTTCTCCATCAGAGACCACATGGGGTCCCATTTGACTGCCGACAGCCTGAGTCCATTACACTCAGACGTTGACCCAGCTATTCCACGCTCCGCACCGTACACCAAGCAGAACCCTGTAGAACCGGAGCTGGTCCTCACACGGCACGAGCCTCTCCAAGCTGCCGCCTCACTGCAGGAGCTTCAAATCGCATCCACTCAGGACCTGGAAGAAGGTATGGCCTGTCCTGTCAGTGGCGAGATCAGCTTGCCTCTACGCGTTCCCTTGGACTGTTTACGTCCTCCACCAGATGACACTCCAGTAATGGCACCCTTCTCTGGCAGCAGGATGGAAGAACAACAACACATCATGAAGCAGAAGTGTTGAGCAAAGCACCCCTCACTCATTAAGGCTGGGTCCGTATCCGTTGACCCAATCACTCGCACAAGCTCCAGTCATTCCGGTCAACACGATGCAGATCACCGCTCAGTTAGAACCAGCCACCTTCCATCTGACTGATGGGTCACATTGGCACACCAGCTGTCTCAGAAAGGTAATGCCACCTCCCACTTCTGACCAAGAGGCTGCGATCAAGTCGGCCCATCCAGACTGGAACTTTGCCGATGCATGGCCTTCAACTCCAGCGAAGTGTCCGCCGGAACCACCCAAGCCAGTGCGGCCTGAGCCCCACCTGGAGGCCTCTTCATTTCGAGGACTATGTTACTGACTTTAAGCACATTTGTAGTTAGGGCATGGCCTGGCATGTGGCAGAATACCCCACAAGGTCATGTGGGCACACCGGTAGTCTACCCAGTTACCCAGTTAGAGATGTGTGTTCTATCAGGCTACTTTGTGATGTTGGGAGGGTAACAGTTTTCAAGTTCTCAAAAGGGGGGGGGGGGTCAATATAGTGTATGCAACATGACGTGACATGCTTCACTGCAGGTGCTTGCACGCATGGACAGGTGACGTCAGCATGTCAGAGGGTATATAACGGAGCTGCCTGTAACACGAGCCTCTCTTCCCTCTCTCTTCCTGTTCTATACCACACCCATATAAGCCCAGTAAAACTAACCTCAGCACATGGTCGTGTCCACCCATTCTTCAGATATAACACTGTCCAAACTGAGACAAGTGAGGCCTGCAGTTTTTTTAGATGTAGTTCTGGGTTTTTGTTCCTCATCTGTTCTCGTGTTTCCTACATTTAAAGTCCCTACACTGGCTTCCATACAACATTTGCCTTTCTCTCTCTGCCTCTCAACACACCTTCCCCCTCTCCCCCTCCTCAGTCTATGACCAACAGTAGCCCAATTTCCACCGGCACCCTGTCAGTTAACAGCACCGGTGACAGTCATTATTAACCTGGACCTCGACGGATCTGGTATGGACGTCTTATTTGCGGTGTTGGGAGTAATGCGTTACTGTAATGCCACTACTTTTGCAGTAGCGTGCTCTGTAATGAAATTACTGTTTAAAAATTCAGTAATGCGTTACAGTTACTGAAATTTGATCAGATGCGTTACTCATTTTATTAATATGGATAGATATTTTTAGTGCAAATAAATGAATACACAAACATACAAACTGACCTTACCATAGCTGATGCAGCCGTCAGTCAACGTGACCTGTTGCAGAGAGTTGAGTCTTCATTACTGAGCAGAGGAAAAGATGAAGCTACTTTGTTTTTGTGGGAACAGACAGATTATTTTTCCTTTGTTGCAGTTAAGGACAAGAATAGAATAGAATAGAATAGAATAGGCTTTATTGTCATTGTACAGCACAACAAAATTGTTGGTGCTCCATCAGGCTACTGCACAATAAAGTAAGTGAGAAGAATCTGAACTAAAACAGTTACAGAACACACGATTAACCATGCGACTGAAGTAAAAATAATAAATAGTCCATCGGTATATACACAGGTATGGTAGTGGCTTCGCGGGTGGAACTATGTACATAAGAGTGCGGAGTGCAGAACACATAATTGAGTAAAATGGCCCAAGGATTATGGAAAATATACGCAGTAGTGATTTCATGGATGGGTCAATATACATGAAAGTGAGGAGTGCAAAGACAAGTGAGTTATAGTGATAATTAAACGATCCTCAGTTCTGTGCATGTGAGCGTTCAGAGGGAGGGGGTGGGGCCTCTGACTGTTTGCAGTTTGAATGGTCCAGGGAAGAAACCGTTTGTCAGTCTGGAGGTGTGGGACCTGATCGATCTGAACTGTCGTCCAGACGGAAGCTGGTCAAACAGGTGGTGGGCAGGATGTGAGGGGTCTCCTGTGATGGCCTTGATTCTTCTGAGAAAGGAGGCTCTGGAGATGTCTTCCAGGGAGGGCAGAGGGCTGCCAATAATTTTTTAGGCGGTGTTGATGACCCTCTGCACAGCCTTCCTGTTCTCGGCTGTGGAGCCAGCGCATCACACACCCAGACAGTAGGTGAGCACGCTCTCCACTGAGCAGCGATAGAAGGCCAGCAGCAGCTTCTGGCCCAGGTTGTGCTTCCTCAGGACACGGAGGAAGTACAGCCGCTGCTGGGCTTTCTTCACCGGGGCCTTGGTGTTGACAGTCCAGGAGAGGTCAGAGGAGATGTGGGTGCCCAGGAACCTAAAGGTAGGGCCGTTTCCACGCGGTCACCATTTCTGAAGGGAGGTGGGTGGTCCTGCCTGTTCTTCCTGAAGTCCAGAATGAGTTCTTTGTTTTTTTGGACATTCAGTTTCAGGTTGTTTGCTTGGCACCACAGCAGCAGATTCTCTACTTCCGCCCTGTATGCCTTCTCATTGTCATTGGTGATGAGCCCAGGTGGCTCAGTGGTCTGTGGAGAGTGGTGGTGATGGTGTCTTCTATAGACCGGTTCTCCCTGTAGGCGAACTGATGGGGGTTGAAGGAGGGGGGAAGACAGTCCCTGATGTGCTGGGACACCAGTCACTCAAAACATTTCATGACTACAGACGTGTAAGCATATTGTGGGTTGGAAGCTAAAGTGTGAGACCTACTGCAATCTTCAGAAGCACCTGAGAACAGCAACAAAACTCCAACAAAGCTAGTGTTAAGTAACGGCTAACTATTCTAACAACAGTGGATCTACGCTATCTGAACAGCCATGGCTGGATGTAAAGTGGAAACACTCTTGTCTCAACAGCCCCGGCTGGATTTCAAACACAGGTATGCATCTGGACAGTTTGTGACCCAGCAAGAATTAAACCTGATTGCCAGATATGTCATTACAGACTGAAGATGTGATTATAGTCACTTTCCATCAGACAGCTGGACTGTGATCCACTGAAGTTAAAACACATTTACTTGCTATCTGAATAAAGATTATTCAAAAATGGATTTTTATCTCCAGAAGGAATTTGAGGGACTGGATCATGTCTCTGTCACAGCAGATGTTTGGACTGTGGCTAATGGAGCTTTTCTTTGGATCACTGTACATCGGATTAAATCCATATCATAAAGGTAAGATAAACATAGACAGCTTTATGCAGTGTTGCCAACTCTCACTCCAAAATGAGAACATTACTGGCAATATCATGTTGATTTCCTTCAGATTTTTCCCACAATAAGAGCTCTCAAGGCAGGATAAAGCAGACTGAACATGCTCTAAAAGCTCTGTCTGAAACAGTCTGTATTCAGCCTGACATTAATAAGCCTGTAATGCAAGTTTATAAGTTTATTTATTTATAAAAGGGACAGTGCATATTAATGAACATAAGACATGTAAATATGGAGGATACAAGATTATAGCTGAAGCTAATTTCCATCTTATGTCCACTGGCCAGCCAATGCTAGCCAGAGGCAGGCATCCATCATCATCACTCTCTTTCTCCCTCTCAATCGTTTCCTCTCGACTCTTCCCTCCAACACTGTTTGTAGTAACCCTTCTGATTTTATGTGTCCAATCCACCAAGCTTTTCTTTTCCAGATGGTATCCAGCAAAGTTCTCTTTTCTCCCACTCTTCTCAACACCTCATTGTTTTCCACCCTGTCTGTATAGCTGATGTTCTCCATTCTCCTCCACATCCACATCTCACAGCTCTCCAGTCTCTTGATGTCTGCTTTCTTGATAGTCCAGGTTTCTGAGCCATAGAGTTGCACACTCTACACCAGTGTCTTGATGAGACGTTTCCTCAAGTTATGATTGAGGCCTTTAATGAGCAGTGTTTGGTGTTTATTGAACACACCTTTGGCCATGGCGATTCTTGTCTTGATCTCCTTCTCATTTCTTCTGTCTTCTGTCAGCAGGATGCCAAGGTACTTGACTTGTTTGACTTGTTCAAGATTTTTTTCCATTGATGTTGATTTGCAGCTGTTCTTGTTTGCTCTTTTCCATCTTCATCACTTTAATCTTCTTGTTGATCTTTATTTTATATCTTTCCACCATGTCATTCAATTGAGACATGATTGTCTGTAGTCCTTCTGCTGAGCTTGCCATCGTCGCCTGATCGTCTGCAAATCTCACCGCTTGAATGTGATGACCTCCCACTTTCTCGTACTCTTCAACTTCCTCCATGGCTTCTTTCATCATTGCTTCTGTGTAAATGTTAAACAGCTAGGGTGATAGCAAACAACCATGACGTACTCCTTTTCCGACGGTGCATAGTCCTGCCACTCCTTGATCTGTTCTTACTGTTGCTGTTTGTCCCATGTACAAGGTTGCAATTAGACGTCTATCTCTCCAGTCCATTCCCAGATCTTTCAGTATTGTCCAGTCGACCCTGTCAAATGCTTTTTCAAAGACAACAAAGCATACATATACGTCTTGATTGTGATCTATACTGCATTCTCCTATTGTTCTCATCATTACTATTGCCTTTTGGGTGCTCATACCTTTCCTGAAACCAAACTGATCATTTCCAATGTACTCGAATGTTTTGGCTCTCAGTCTGTTGTTCAGCACCCTCAGCATGACTTTAGATGCATGGGATAGGAGGTTGATTGTCCAATGGTCTTCACACCTCTGTGCATTTGTTTTTTTTTTTTTTTTTTTTTGTAGCAGAATGATAATACTGCTCAGGAAGTCTGCAGGCCATTCTCCGGTATTGTACATGGTCTTGCAGAGGTTCACCAGGTGCTTCATCACTTCTGGGCTCAGTGCCTTGAGCAGCTCTGCTGAAATGCCATCTTCACCTTTGGCTTTGCCTGTTTTCAGCTTGCCATTGCTTGTTCTATTTCTCTGTCCAAAATCTCTGGCCCTAGCTGGTCATCCTCCACCACTGTCTTGTCTTCCAGGTCAATCTCTTCTGGCTTTCCTTCCTTGTCGTAAAGCTCCTCTATGCATTCCTTCCATCTGCTGTTGGCTTGCTCAGGGTCTTTTAGCAGTTTGCCTTGCTTGCTCATGATGCTCTTTGTTTTCTATCCTGAGATGTTCTTCCATATCAGCTTCTTCACTTTCTGATACAGTTGGTCCATCTTTCCTGTTTTCTCCAGGTATTCAATATCTTTGCATTGCTCTTCCCACTACTTCTCTCTGGTCTTATCTGTTTCTCTCCTCAGTTCATTGTTCAGTTTTTTATACATTTTTCTTCCATCTGCTGTGTTTTCTTTCTTCCATTCTCTCCTTTCATCAATTTTTCTTATCATAACATCTGTGATCCAAGGTTTCTTGCTGGTCTTCTCTGTCATGTCCAAATGTTCTCCTCTGCACTCTCAATTACTGCTCTCTTCAGGTGGTTCCACTGTGCACTGACATCTGTCTGATGGTGCTCAATGTACGCCAACCAAGTTCTCACACCATCACTTCATTTCTCCTTCATCCCTCTTCTCAATGCATCCAGCTTCCATTGGCAGCAGGGGTTTGGCTTCTTCAAGTGTTGAAGCTTCAGTCTGGTTTTCATGGCAACAAGATTATGATCTGAGTCAGCATCTGCACCAGGGAAGGCATGTGCATTCTTGACGCTGTTTCGGTAATTTGTTTCACCGTGATGTAATCCAACTGCATCCTTCTCAAGTCTCAGGTGTTAACCAGGTGGTAGATTCTGCGTTTATGATGCTTGTGCATGTGTTGGTGATCAGAGCTTATTCTCTTGCAGAATTCTACTAGCATTTCCCCTTGCCATTTCTGTTTCCAGGCCATACTTGCAGTTACGTTGTCTTCGCTTTGGTTTCCCACTACCATGTTCAGGTCACCCATCACTATTACATAGTCATCCCCTCTTTCACATCGAATGGAGTCCTCCACTTGCTCAAAAACTGCTTCCACTTCTTCATCTTCATAGTCTGTTGTTGACATTTAGACCACAGTCACCCATGTCAACCTGTGATCCACTCAGTCTCACTCTCATCAGTCTGTCATTTGCACACTACTTATGTCACACTCTTGCTTGTTGTTATCGGGCGCATGCGCACGCAGCGACTGGCAGCGGGTGAAAAAAGTTTGACGTCTGTGTCTCTGTTTTATGCACTTTAATGTGTTTCAACGTAATTCTCTGTGTCGTTTCGTCCTGAATATTGTGGACTATACAACATAAGAGCTCCCTGGTTCCATCAGTATGGATTTCCTTCTTGTTTTTGCACTGTCGTTTCTTTCGTACAGGCTTTTTGTCTTGGAGGTAAGTGCGATCGCGGTCATGCCGGGAAGAACGCAGTATTCCAGAGACATGTTACTGCATTTAAACATAGATAATGCAGCATCTGTGTTTGATTCTGTGCCGCAACTGCCTGACTTTATTTTAAGAGATTTTCATGGACACAGCGATGAAAAGAGAGACAAGAGGAGGAAACACGGAAAGCGTGGAGGCGTAAGTTTAAGCCTGAGGAGGCGTCAACTTAACCACATTCCTCTTCCTTCCATTATTATGGGGAACGTACAATCCCTGAGAAATAAAGTGATTGAAATTCAAGGGAATGTACGATATCAGAAGGATTTCAAGAACTGCTGTGTCATGGCTTACATGGAGACGTGGCTTACGGCACATGACCGGGATGCGGACCTGTGTATTGACGGCTTTGGAGCCCCACTTCACTCGGATCGGCAGGAAAAGGTAATGGGGAAACGTCAGGGGGGCGGTGTATGTTTATATATTAATAAACAGTACTGTACATCTGTCACGGTCAGAGAGCGCATCTGTACACCAGATGTGGAGCTGCTGTCCATGTCACTACGCCCCTTTTATCTGCCCCGCGAGTTCCCCCAACTTTTTATAACGACTGTGTACATTCACCCGAGAGCGGACGCTGCCTCCGCCTCCAGCACCGTCTTTGATGTGGTACAGTGGTTGCAGTCGATTTCCCAAGAGGCTCCAAATTTTATTCTTGGGGATTTTAACCATGTGTCTCTAAAGAAGATACTTAAAAACTTTTATCAGTATGTCTCCTGCCCAACCAGGCGAAAAAAAGACATTGGACCTGTGCTATGGATCCATAGAGAGGGCCTATAAATCTATTCTCCTTCCTCCTTTAGGATCCTCAGATCACAACTGTGTACATTTGCTGCCCACATATAAAACTGCTCTCAGAAGAGACAAGGCGAAGACCAGAGACATAAACGTGTGGACAGAGGATTCAGTGCACTGCCTCCAGGAATGCTTTAACTGTACGGACTGGGAGGTGTTCACACTGTCCTGCAGAGATGATTTGGACTCTTTAGTGGACGTGACATGCTCATACATGGCTTTCTGTAGAGACATGATCGTTCCACGTAAACGTGTCAAAATAAATCCCAACAACAAGCCATGGGTTACAAAATCCGTTAAATCCTGCTTACAGAGGAAAGCACTTGCCTTTAAACAGGGGTCTGTTTCTGAGCTGCAGGTTGCCACAAAAGAGCTGAAGGCCGAAATTTTAAGAGCAAAACAGAATTATAAATCAGAGTTGGAAAGCAAGATGGCAACAAAGAAACTTGGTTCAGCCTGGGCCAGTATGAAAACTATTGCAGGCCTTCAGAGCACAGAGTGCAGTAATCGTGTGTTTTTAGATGGTTTTAATTCAGACACAGAGCTGGCTAATGCTCTTAATTGTTTTTATGGTCGTTTTGACTCCTTTGATTTTAGCACAGAAACCCAAGGTTTGAAACAGAAACTCAAAGACAATCAGCACTTTAATATTGAGGTGCAGGATGTTAAAAGGGCATTCTGTGCTGTAAAAATGAACAAAAGTCAGGGCCCTGATAATATACTGTATGTGGGTGCTTGGTAAAGTCCTGTGCACATGAACTGAGTCCTGTATTTCACTACATTTTCAATAAGTCCTTACAGACACATGTGCCTAAGATCTGGAAAGATGCTGTGGTTGTCCCCGTTCCAAAATCCAGCTGTCATAAAACGGTAAATGATTTTAGACCAGTTGCTTTGACTTCAATTTTAATGAAAATTTTTGAAAAACTGGTCAGATTTGAGGTCCTTAAGCAGACTGAGCATGCACTGGATCCTTTGCAGTTTGCCTATAGGCCTCACAGAGGAGTGGAGGATGCTTTTTGAACATCTGGATTTTAATGGGACACACGCCAGGCTTTTATTTGTGGACTTTTCTTCTGCCTTTAAAACAATCCAACCTCATATTTTAGTTGAAAGGCTCCTGCAACAATGTGATTTGAGTAATAATCTGGTGGGTTGGATTCTGGATTTTTTTAACCAACAGGACACAGAGAGTAAGGGTCAATGGTACATTGTCTGACCAAAAGTGTTCTTCTACTGGTTCTCAGCAGGGGTGTGTGTTGTCCACCACTACTCTTATCCTGTACACAAACATGTGTCGGAAGCAGACATGACAACAGACACATTATAAAGTATGCTGATGATTCAGTTGTTGTCAGTCTCTCCAGGATGGTGAGAGTGGCCACGGCCCCCAGTAGTTGATGATTTTGTTCACTGTGTGAGGATTCTACCTGCAGCTGAATACGACAAAACTAAAGATATGATTATTGACTTTAGGAACTCCCAGGCACGAAGTCACTGTACTAAAAGGCCAGACCACTGAGTGTGTACAATCTACAGATATCTTGGGACGATTATTGATAGTAATTTAAACTTTGAAGATAAATTGTGAAAGGGTGTGCAAAAGGGTCAGCAACATTGCATTGTTTAAGGGAAACTTGCACGCTTCCAAATTGACTGAACCATAATGACAATGTGTTATGGGCTTTTATTGAATCTGTTTTATCCTTTTCTTTAGTGTCATGGTTTGGTCAGATAAACTGAAACAGAGGAAATCCTTGGATCAGGTAGTTAGATAGGTTCAGTCGTTTGCTTGGTGAGTCATAGCTGAGCCTGACATCCTGCACACCAGACAGGTACAGAGGGATTGCTACCTCCATTTTAAATGATGACTCCCCACCCTTTGCACTGCACTTTCAGCTTCTTCCCTCAAGACGGAGGTTTGCTGTCCCAAAAAGTAAAAACCCAGCACTACAAAAGCAGCTTTGTTCTGTGCTGTTAAAGAGTTGAACAAGATGTAACAATATATTGCACATAATTTAGTTACCTATTTATTAATTTTATTTTATATTTACTTATTTTTGTAGGTTTTTTATTTGGGTTCTAAATCTTTTATTGGGTTTTAGACTTCTGAATTTTTAACCTCTTTGACTAGTCTTTAACTTTTTAATATGACCCTTCTCTCTTATTTCCTTGTTTTTGTTTTTTTTTTCTCTTATCTCTTTGTCTTATGTCCTGATTGGTGGAGCCTTGAGTACTTCTATCATGTTTATAGTCAGCTTCATGTGTGCCTGTGTTTGTGTTCATGTTGAATGCAGTTGTGGGTTGTAAATATGGATGTCACCTGACTGCAAAACAAATCTACCTACGGGTACAAATAAAGTAACCTGAACCTGAACATCCATCAAAAGAGCCACTCCACGCTGACTTTGATCTTCTCCAGAATGGATCACTCTATACCTGTTGCTTCTGATGTCACCTTTCTTTTTCCATCTGGTCTCCGTCAGTCCAAGGCTGTTCAGCTGCATTCTTTCCATTTTTCTCTTGATGTTTTCTAGCTTTTCTGCACTGTAAAACCGAATTAATTCACAGAACTCAAAACTTATGTGGAAACTGATTACCTTATAAATTTTAAGTAAATGAAATGTTTTTTTTTCAGTAATCTTAAATTTAAAAATACATTTTCAGCAAATATTTTTTTGTAAACTTTACTTTAAAAATACATTTTCAGGAAATATTTGTTTGAGTAAACATTACTTAAAAATACATTTTCAGCATTTTGTTATTAAGTAAACTTTACTTCAAATTTATTAGGTAATCGGTTTCCACATAAGTTTTGAGTTCTGTGAACTATGCAGTTTTACAGTGTGGCCTCAACATGCTACAAACATTCCATGTCCCAATGTTGAGGACTTTGGTGTTGCAAAGGTTTTGCAGGTTGATGACCGGAAAGGCCTTGCTCCCTTCCCTGCTAGATGAAGTTTCCTGTCCATACGGGGACCCATTCATGTCTTTCTCTAGACTACTACTACAGCTTTCCATGATTGTCTTGGGAAGATACTGGAGTGGTTTCCTGTTGCCTTCTCCAGGGAGTAGTGGTGATTAGTGGTCACTCCAACAACCCATTAACTTCTAGGAAGTCTCACCATTAGATGCAGTTTAACGTCATGCCCAGGACTTGGATAGCACAATACAACAACAATAAACAATGATAAAGCAACTAACTCAATACAACAATAATAACAATAGCAGAAGGACATCTATCCATCCGTCTTCTTCTGCTTAATCCTTTTTGGGTTGCGGAGGGGCTGGAGCCTATCCCAGCATCTTTGGGCGAGAGGCAGGGTCCACCCTGGACAGATCGTCAGTCCATCGCAGGGCCAACACAGAGAGACAGACAACCATTCACTCTTGCAGTCATACCCTAAGGACAATTTAGAATCACCAGCTGATGCCAATTAACCTAACTTTCATGTTTTTGGCATGTGGGAGGAAACCGGAGAAATCCTGGAGTAAAACAGCAATCCATTAATCAATTTAATGTAATCCATTAATTAAATTATACTGCTATGTGTGCAAGATGATTTAAGTATGCATTTAAAAGCAACATGAAAGTTACTTTTCCAAGTAACTAGTTACTTTAATCATGCAGTAATTGGTAAAGCAACTCAGTTACTTTTGAAAAGAAGCAACTAGTAACTGTAATTAGTTACTATTTTTTAGTAACTTGCCCAACACTGCTTATTTGTCATGATCTGCATGTTTGGTTTGGCAAAGGTTTTATGCTGGATGCCCTTCCTAAAGCAGCCCTCTCCATTTGCTGGGCTTGGGACCAGCACTAGGAGGACAGTGGTTGTGCCCCCCCATGGCTGGATTGACATGCAGTCAGTATAAATTGGTGAAATCAAAAGAAACTCAAAGAGTATAGCTACAACCAAATATAAAGTCCATTTCTTCATATGCACCCGTTAGTAAGTAAGAGTGATAAATATTCTTAAGTTTTGTAACTATTCAGTAAAGAACACGTTTGTGGAAAAAAACAGTTACTTTATTAACAAGGTAACTGGAAGTAGTTACTCATTTCTGATGCTGGCCAAAAATGAGCATTTTCTTAGATAAGGTGAACATTTAATTACAGCCATACTTTTTAACATCCATCCATCTTCTTCTGCTTAATCCTTTTCGGGTTGTGGTGGTGGGGGGGGGGGGGCTGGAGCCTATCCCAGCATCTTTGGACGAGAGGCAGGGTACACCCTGGACAGATCGCCAGTCCATCACAGGGCCAACACAGAGAGACAGACAACCATTCACTCTCACATTCATACCTAAGGACAATTTAGAATCCCCAGCTGATGTCAATTAATCTAACTTGCATGTTTTTGGCATGTGGGAGGAAACCGGAGAAATTCCGGAGTAAACCCACGCAGACACGGGGAGAACATGCAAACTCCACACAGATCACTGTTGGTCGGGGGCTGGGATCGAACCCAGGATCCCCCGGCCAAGGGTGAGTTGCTGTGCTGCCGCAGTGCTAACCACTCCGCCACCGCGCCGCCCTTTTTTTCTTCTTCTAGTTTAGTAAATATCATTAGATAAACTAGTTAGGCCAATTTTGTTTTTGAAGCTCCTTGTCTAGCAGGATTGTACAAAAAAGAAAAAAAATATCAAATGCATTACAGTATAGGCATTTAAAAAAATATATTTTTATTAAATTCTCTGAAAATTTTTCATGAATGGTAATGAAAAAAATCAAGGGTATATGGGAGCTGGGTATGAGTGCGTAGATGATGGTATGGATTCAAATAAAAATCTGGCTCTGAATCTTAGCGGAGGTATGCACTCTCTTGTACCTGTGGGTTATTTTTAGAGATGGAGTTACTAAACAGCCTATATCACACCTCAGTCGTTTGTCATGGCGTCACAACAAGTAACGTTATCCTGCTCGGTGTGTCTTGCCCCCCTCTACCCCCCCCCCCTCCCCCCCCCCCCCCCCCCCCCCCAGCAGCTGAGTGGGATGAGAGGTGTCGGGTTTGGGGCTATAAAAGGAGGGGCCATCACCGGAGCCACGCTCATCATTAGTCCGCCGAGGACCGGGGACATGAGGACCGCTTTCATTTAGTTTCCCCTCACGTGGTCATCGATCCAAGTACTGCCAGAGCGACTTTTTCGAGCATCAGAATTTTAACCTCCAACATGACTATTTGGTGCAACGCCTGCAAATGTCACGTGCGAGCTCCGTGCACCTCTCACCATCAGCCGGAAGAGGATCCCGGCCGCTCCGTCTGCAGGAGGTTCAGGTCAGTCTGCTTTCCCTCCTCCGCTCCGCGTCCTCCAGCGGTGCAGTGGATGCAGGGAAGGGGGGGGGGGGGACGTGGGCCAAAACACGCACCGGAGTGCGCTCCTAAACGGGAGTCTTTCGTCCCACTGTAGTGGTGGATGTGATAATTCAGCCAAGACTGTGCTGCTAAATGAAGACGTTTATTCACACAACAGCCAGGGTGGAGCTGAAAACTGTACAGGGAGACTGAATAATATAGGGACTACAGTGTGAATTCACTGTTTTAACATTTGCATGTTATTTTTGTGCAGTTGGCAGTTTAATAATTTATTTTCCCTAAAATATTGTCTATACAAAAAGAAGCAAACTGTAGCCAATATATTTCTGTAACAATGGAAATACGAAAAATAAAGAGAGAAAGGAGAGGTGAAAATAGAAATAAGAGATCTGTTAATTAGATATTAGGGTTTAAGATTTAACTCACCTATCAGATCTTAAATCTTAAATTATGTCCAGTTTTGCCTTTTTTTCCCCCTCCAAACTGATTAGTGAGCCTGGGTGAGAGACGCTCATGAGTAGCCGTAGTGTTAATAAAGCATCAATGAAATAAATGAGTTTGTTCATAGACAAGTTGATTTGGTGTGGCATAATAATAGAAAAACTTTTTTAGAAAATTTCTGAATAATGTTGGAAATTTGTAGTTTACTTTAACCCCCCCCCACCAAAAAAAAAAGAGAAATACAATCTCCGTTTGTGAACCCTGTCTGATTACAGGTATGAATTAATTCTCCTTTTGTGGCTCTTTCTGTGGAGCGTGTGACGTGCTGCATCCCGCACAGAGGACACCCCACTTTATAAGGCGATGGAGGGGGGCATCAGGAGCCCAGCCTCCTCCTCCTCTGTGCGCGTGGTTGTGCATGTGAGATGCCCACGCTGAAGCCCTGGCCGCTATAAAAGAGGATGGGCCCAGCCAGATACAGATTGCTCAGGCAAAGTCTACCCAGAGCCCTTCTTTCTGCTGCAAACAGGACAGCCTCTCATAGCAGTGGTTTCCATAGGAACCACTTGATAATTAAAGTAGGCTTTAGCTCATGGTGAAGGCTGAACTGTGGTACCGGATCACCTCTGTTTGTACTTGTTTGGTTTGTAGTTAAATGCAGAAGTAACCTTAGATAAAGTTGGCCTCCCAGAGTTTACAACTTTCATCAGTCCGCCCCCCCACCCTCTGACCTCTGTAAACATGGTCTCTCACAGATCCACTAAAGGAGCATCCAAAGCTCGGCGGGACCACATCAATCATGAGATCAGGAGCATGCGCGCTCTGCTGCCCATCTCCCAGGAGGACCAGGAGCGTCTCTCCTATCTTCACTCCATGGCCGCCATCTGCACCTACATCAGGAAGTCTGTCCTCTTCCAGGGTGAGTTTTCACACTCCACTTGCAGTCATCCTGTTTGTGTCTATTGAACTCCTCATCTGCATTCAGGCAGCACCGCCGTCAAACAAAGTGGGACTAAGTTTGCGGTACCTCGGGGACCATATAAAAAAATATTAACAGATGTGGCAACCTGCAGAGATGCGTGTGGTGTAACCGAGGCTGAACTCCCTCCCATCTCTCACAGGGCTCCCGGCTGGGGAACGACTGCAGCCCTCCCTGCCATCTGAGGCCTTTCTTCAAGCTCTGCATGGCTTCATCCTGGTGACTACCACACTGGGCAGGCTGGTCTGCGTGTCTGAAAATGTAGCCGAGTATCTTGGTCTTTCCACAGTGAGTGTTTTCGATTACCTCTTGCAGCAGTTCTGATGATTGCGGGGGTTTTAAAAGCTGAGAAACCTTGCAACTGTTCCAGGTGGATGTGCTTCAAGGTGACGCTTTGTACGACATGGTGGAATGCTCTGATGTCGATATTGTTAAATCCAACCTTGACACTGAAACCAACTCGTCATCAGGTAAGATGCATACAGTTCCTGTCTTATTTCTACTCTAAGCCATAGACTAAATCAGTTAAAATGTCAAGAAAAACACTAAAAATATAGCTTTATTTCATATCCTTTCATTCACAATTTCCCTGATTAATAACAGTCTCAACTTTTTTGTTTTCTCCCAGCAGAGAGGAGCTTTGTATGTTGCATGCAAACCTCCAGGGCCTTTAAGGTACAACAGGGCAGCTGCTGCTCCATGCTGGTCAGAGGGAGCTTCCAGGTCTTCCCTCGACCCCCTTCATCCTCCACCCACATCCCCGAGCTCCTGTTTGTGGCCCTCTGCACCCCCACGGTGAACCGTCTGAGGAGTGCCGACTTGCACCTTTGCCCCAGCTTCAGCAGCACCCACAGGCTGGATATGAACTTCACAAAGGTGGCAGATAGGTAAAAATCATATGTTCTGACTTTAAACCAAGATCATCAAAAATGTCCTTGTACGGTTTGTTCATTTTTTTTTTTTTCTTTTTCAGTGTTTCATGGTTTCTGGGCTATTCGGCATGTGACTTAACCAGTCGATCATGGTACAGCCTCATTCACCCCGAAGATCTGTCAAAAAGTGCAGATTCTCATAGAAGTTTAAGTAAGTGTGTAAAACAGACATGCTACTATTCATACAGTGAATTCTGATTCACAGCACCCCTCGGATTTGAACTTATTGAATCACTGATCCCCGCAGAAATCATGTGTAACCATCAATGTTAGAGCTATTGTGTTTGCACAGGAAGGGTTCTCTAAAGGCAGAAGCTAGTCTAGAACTTTTCTGTGGAGGTTTACTACAGCACTGTTTTATTGTGCCTGTTATTTTGTTAAGGTTGCTGCTGGGTTTTTAGGGAATAAGTGCTGGTTTTGTTTTGAGCAAATCTGTTAGTGTGCCTCATTATAACCGTGAATGTTTCCTCCAGTGCAGGCAGATGACGGCTTCCAAGTCGAGCTGGTGCTGAGACTCCAGCATATGGATCTGTCATGGGCCTGGATCTATATTCGAGCTAATAAGAGCTCAGAGTGCCAGAGCATCAGCTGCACCAACTTTATTATCAGGTATTATCAACTTCTTCAGCTCTCCCAATTGAATGTTTAAATGTTTATTTATTTATTTATTTTTTTGGAGCTTAAAAGTGCTGACTAGGAGTGTGCTGCTTTGTTCTTTCAGTGAAACAGAGGCCAGATTTCTGCAGAAGAAAATCAGCAGTGTTGCCTTCAAGCCATCCTCTGTGCCGAATTCACAGCACTGTGCTCAGCATGCTCAGACTCACTTCACTAAATGTTTTAAAAGGCAGCGGACGTCCAGCAGCCAGAGCGATGAGCCAGTGGCCAAAACTAGGAGGGAGTCCGAGCGGGATGTTTACTATGGGGCGAGTGTGTCCTCCCAAAGCAACAGCTCGCCTGCTCCCCTGGGTGACAGCCCTGTTTTCTTCACACCTCCCTACAGCCCGGAATCCTCCAGCTCTCCTCTGCAGCAGGACGAGCTCAGCCACGACCTCCTGGTGGATGTGAGTGGATGCACAGATCAGCTGCTGTCCTCCCCTGAGAGCTCGCCCTCCTATTACTCCTACGCAGAGGCAGGGCTCACCTGCCACCCATCGCCCGCCGACTCCCTCCCTGCAGCCACCGAGCAAACCTTTGACCAGGGACCATTTGACGTGGTGGATGTCTGCTCATCTCCGAACTATGATCTCCAAGCTTGTCCGTCAGATGCTCGATTAGTTCCGGACTGCCTGTCTGTGTCTGACATGTGTGACAGCCCAGCGGACTGTGCCCTGCACCCAGATGATTTCAGCCTGCTAGAGCTGACGCAAGGCGACAGCGTGGTCCACCTGCATCATGCCCCTACTCAGTTGCCCGTTCATTCTGCGCCTCTTACTCTTGACCCATCTCCATATCCAAACCAGTACAGTGAGAGAGAACAGGAGGAGATCAGCATTCTGGCCCAGCAGATCTCCTCCCTTGCCAGCAGCTTTGACATGCACCGCTCTCTGAGTCCCCTAGAGAATGTGGTCCAACCTGCAGCCACCAACACCCTTCCCTCAGTTTGTGACTGGCCACCGAACCATCTTCTCCCACCAGTCTTCCCCCCGAGGCGTGAGCTGGTCCTCGACCAGGGGGTGCTCGACAGCATGCTGAAAGACCTCGAC
Organism: Pholidichthys leucotaenia; assembly: GCA_020510985.1. Lineage (NCBI taxonomy): Eukaryota > Metazoa > Chordata > Actinopteri > Cichliformes > Pholidichthyidae > Pholidichthys > Pholidichthys leucotaenia. Next base: position 295,554,115 of record CM035841.1, on the reverse strand, counting down.
ATGGTCACGAGGAAAAGCGCCACATTCAGCCCCGGCGTTATTCCCTGCAGCTACCAGCAGGGCTTAATCTGCAGCAGGAATGACACCAGCCAGCCGCAGCAGGAACCCCAGGGCTTCATCGCAGGGAGCCCGCTGCCTGCAGAGCCGTTCGCCGCAGGCATGGGTCCCTTTGGTGCACAGTTTGGACACCTTGACCAAAACAATGGGTTGCATCAACTCAACCACTGTATGCAGAGAGGCATTCAGCAAGGTAAACATTTCCAAAATATTAAAGCTACTACACCCAAAACTTCCTTCCTTTTGGCACTGATTTAACAGGTTTTATTCTCTGTTGTCTTTCAGATGGACTTGCTGAAGAAAACCTGTACTGAAAAAGTCTGTGACTTACTGCACTGCCTATTGTATGACATATTGTCAGAGCAATCATCGCTCACTGGATTAAACGAAGAATGTGAAAAAAGAAATTTAATGGACATCTTTGTTACAACACAGCTTCCGCAAGCGACTTATTTTTGAACTTTGAAAACAGTCTAGAATAGAATAAAAGCTGAGGCCACTGCAGCTGTGACTAAAGATGTCAGCACTGTTGTCAGCTATGCTTTGCGTTTTATTAAAAAGCCCCCCCCCACTCACATTTTTAAAGAAATCCCTGATGACATTTACACACTGAAATTAGGGTATATTTTTCTTTTAAGAGGAGTGACCACAGTTTACCTATAGAGCACTTTATCAATGTAACTGCAGAATATATAAAACTGACATGTGTCAATTTAAATGAATAAACACTCTTTAGGCAGGAACCATTCATAGATGTTTGTTTTTGGGGTGCCTTAAGGACATTAATCAGATTTCCAAAGTTAATATTTCCACTTTTGATTAGTCCTAGAGTCTCAAATTTTTCTGATGTGCCTTTACTATTCTTACGCTGTCATGCATAACAAAGCATCAGTACAGTAAAGACAACTTCAACATCTACCTCAGTGGTACTGTTTTACACATTCCGTGTGTATGTGATTTGCAGTATTTGTATTTATGTATTTTGGAACACTGTATTTTCGTCACTGAATCATATTAGGGTCTTATTTAACTTCAGTATGAGTCTTAATGTTCAGTCATTCCATATTATTTTTTTAATGGTACTGGATTTTTAAAAGCTTGAATGTACATTTTCATTCGGTCATTCTTGTAATTTGATTTCAGTGTTTCAAAATGTAACTAAATCTAATAAAAAAACTCAAGATGCTCTTTCTTCCATTAACCTCAGGACAGATCCGCATAATACACACAACAGACATGAATTTCGGAGCAAAAGGAGCACCAGTTTAAGGTCACGAGTCCATTTTTTTTTTTATGAAGTTAAAACTCAAATCTGCAACAAGTTGTAAACATGGCTTGGATTTATTACCATCCAAGTTTTTATGGCTAAAACCTCTATCTAGAGATTCAGACTTGCACATCTCAGTGCAGCATTAGAATTCATTTGAAGTCGTGTCCAACATTTATGCTCCTTTACGGCCTGTTTTGGTCTCAGATGAAGGTTTGTCAGAGCTGCCCGCTGTGGCTGGACGCTGATGAGAGGGAGCATCAAAAAGCTGCAGGCTTGAAACCAAAAACAATGACCTGGAAGACACTGAGACACTCTGTATAGATTGGGGGAGTGCAAAAATCCACAGTCATGCTCTGTGGGTTGACTCCAGCTGTCAATACTGGTGCAGCTTTAGAAAATGCACCTTACGGTAATAGCAGTTATTTTTTTTTTTCCCACAAATGGTTCTTTTGTGTGTTTTTTTTCCCTTCTGTGTAGCTGGTCAGACTGCTGCCTACACATGATGCCTCTACAGTGATGTATTGATTTTTACATCTTGTGGCCAGTCAGACCAATGAGAGCACATAAACTGTACACCAAAGAATCAATTATGTATTTGGATGTATGGGCAGAGTCAATGCATAAATGAGTCTTTAAGTAAGTGACCCATTAAATGATTGATGGACAAGGGTGGTTTAAAAGCAGATACAACTCCAAAGAGGATCTCTATGTGCATAATACACAGGGGGGCACTACTGTCATGCTGATTGCCCCGTGAAAGGAAACGCAGAGCCGCGCGTGCCTGTCACAATAACCACTAGATGGGGTGATAGCTCCAACAGCCTCCAGCCAGCATAGCTACGCCACACGGCATTAGAGCAAAGCATAGTTAAACAGGCTAGAAATAAAGAGAAGTGCATCCCTGTGTGTGTATGTATGACTGTGTTTGGCAAAGAGAGCACAAAAGGACATCAGATCTGTCCATTCAAGAGCAAAGAGTCCAGATGCTGAGTGTTATCCATGGAGACCTAATTAAGAGTGATGTCTGTTGAAGGGAACAACTGCAAATAAAGTTGCTAACAAGTCCCCCGCATCTGTTCTGCTCCTGTCTGCCCTCATCACTCAGCGCGAGCTGAAACATCAATGATTTCCCAAAGGTAAGGCGACAAAGAGTCTGTGGCATCCACGCGTTCGTCCACACCAAGGATACTGGGGGTTAAAAAAAAAGACACGCGCACCTTTTTCATTTCACCCACTCCCCGCGCTCTTGTGTCTCTGTAGGCTGTGCAACAGTAAAGAAAGTTAGACAGCCTTCTGTCTTGCAATCACATCAGACATGATAGCTTATGTGAAAAAAATGAAAACAAACTACATATGAGTGACTTTAAAGGAGACATTTTTTTAGCTTTCTTTTAATTCCAACCATCAACAGCAGGTGGCAGCACTGTTCCAAAAATTCCTGGGCAGACCACTCTAAAGGCTGGTGAGGTCTGTGATACAACTCACCCTGCAAGCCAAACAGTGGAATTACGGTGCAATAATGTCTTCTTGGATGGGGACAGATCTCCTGGCCCCAATCCTTTCAAAGGGCTGTTATAAAAAAGGCTCATCGTTCCTTTTTTCTTTTCTTATAGGAGGCAAGCACTAACGAGTACAATTTATTTTGTCTTAATAAAACAAGCTGATATCAAAAACAACATGAACATAGAATAATGTGTCATGGTGTGTTTTGCTCATGTAAAGAATGGACCTGGTGCTCAGGAATGGGTGGATTATTGCAGTGTTTTTCCAACGTTTTTTGAGCCAAGGAGCCCTTTTTACATTGAAAAAATCTCGAGGAACCCCACCAACCAGAAATGTTAAAAAAGACGACACACCGTAGCCTATTACAGTTTAGTCTTGTAATTAGTTTAGACTCACTCAGTATGAAACTTGGATCTGTTTAGATTAACACAAAGCTGTTATCCTGGCAGGAACTGAAGAAAGGCAAACACAAAGCTCTTGATAAAACAGCTCTCAGTCGCTTTCTTGTTTTAATTTTTATAGTCGTCAGGCTTGAAGTTTTAACCAGAGGTGGCATTGGGCTACAGATGAACCCATTAAGTTTTGGAGGTGATCAAAGATTCAAAAATTCAAAGATATTTATTTGTCAATACTTCTTTACATACGGGACATACAGGAGAATTGAAATGCCGTTTCTCTCTCTCTTAGTGGTGTGCACAATATATAAGAAAAGAGGAGTAAAGATGAAAAACAGCAACAGCAGTCTATGTACAGTAATGCTACCCGTAGTGCAAATGAAGATAAACGATAAAACCCAGCAATCCTATATACAGAAAAAGTGGAGCCATAATACCTGTAATTGCAAGTTCAATGTGGTAGTGTAGGTGCAGACAGTGACAGATTGAACTGCACATGATCAGTATTACAATAACAGACAGACAGCAGCAGGGATGGCATTTGTGCAAATGGTTGCAGTAAGGTGCAGAGATGAAGGGAGGGACAGATGGAGCCTTGGCAGAGGTATGCACTCTGAATGCCCTCTAGTTGTAAATCCATTCATTCATGTTATAATGCATACCAGTATTTCAAAGTAAAAAGAAGATGCAAACAGGAACACACAGGACTCACTTTATCTATAAGTTGGATCACTTAATCATGCAGGCTGCCCTCCTATCTCTCTGATATTAAATTAAGATGATGGGAGATTAAATTAGAAGAATCTGTGCCTCCCAGGAGTGGTGAAGTACTGTAGGTGTCTGGCAGTGGAAGTGAAAGATGAAACACATTCAGGCGATGCTATGATTCATATCTAGGATCTGAGGGCTGGTATTGGGTGCTGAAGGTATTGTACAGTGGAAGTGACAAAAGAGAAAAGCAGGCAAGACTGTCATCTGCCCTACTTCAGTGGCTCCTAAAGTGCTTTCTCAGGTGAATGACTGGAGGGTGGATGCTGAGGGAAAAGTGCATCAGTGCAGGTAAGCAGAGGAGCTCACGGATGGGATTCGGCTCAAAGCTGTGCCTCCCACAAGTAGACAGTTTTTCATATCCTGCCTTGCTGCTGCCTCCTCACAAATGATCACCTCATTTGCTTGCAAAAGAACAACTCCCCAAATTGAAACTCTCACTGATTCCAGACAACGGGGCCTCAGGTGGCGGTGCCTTGTCTTCGTTTATTTACAGGCTTTTATTGTTGCTGCGACCTGGCTCAAGGGCTCTATTGAAAGCTTATCTCAGGCTGTGCATTTATGTTGAAATAGACGACGGCATGGAAAGCCATCCAGGTAAAAATGTGATTTGTCTGTTTTGCTATGGGATTGTCTGGCAGATGGGGGTGGCGACACAAATGATAGCAGCCAAGGTCACAGATAGGTGTTGAAAGCTGTCATTGGGGTGGGTGGATGAGCTGTTACTGCACGCTAACCCAAACTTGCCTTTTCCATTCACTACACTTCTACCTCAGTCTGTAATTTAGTTTCTCCTCGGTGTAAAAAGCAGTCTGCTGTTGTTGAGTACCTGCTACATTTTTATGTTTACGATGCCCCCCTTTTAAAGCAGAATCACCTGACTGATGTTAGTTCAGTCTGCTGTCCCTGACCGTGTAATTTGGTCAAACAAAGAGACCCAAAATAGAGCACATCCTCTTCTGCCAGGATCCCTCTTGCTACAGTCATGTGAAAAAATTAGGACACCCTGTATAAGCCTGTGTGTGTGTGTTTTTTTTTAACATATTTGGACATATGGATATTTAATATCAATGTTAAAAATACTGGGAGATTCACGTAATACAACTAAACAATTAAAAATGAAATAAAGACTTTTCTCAAATTTTCTGTAAAAAGTAATTCTAAAAAATTGTGAGGAATAAATTAGGACACCCCCCAGCTTTGTTTTGGACACCCCCACATTCATTCCCACTTAAAATGGCTAATATAGATGTTAAAAAATGCAAATAAAAACAAAATCAAGGTTAGACATAGATATGTGAATTTTTTTTAAATAAAGAACTGAATATTTAATGGGATGTTCTTATTTTTTCACATGACTGTATGTATGAAATTGACAGTTCTGATCAACCATGGGATCCCAGTCATGAAGAGTCAACATATCCTGCTGATATTCACAACAGAAAGGCCAGCCAACCAGTGGGAAGAATACAAATTGTGGCCTAACAGGAGAGCCCATTGCATATGAATAATGGCTTTATTTTCCACTGTTCTCTCATTTAGGGAAGAGTTTCTGCTTGAGGCAGAGCACCTGTCCTCAGAGAAGACATAAGCACCCCACTGTAGCACGATTTGCTAAACATATAATTCATTGTTGATGGGATATTTTTGTGTTTTTTTTAAAAAAGGCATATAAAATTTTGCTTTATGGAGTTTACAGTGCATGCCTGGATACAGCATGAGCTGCTTTTCAGCAGTGCTGAGCAGATTTTCACAGATTTATGCTTTAGATGTTTGTTGCGCAAAAGCAGACCTACTTTGTGAGGGAGTATCTCTTACTACAGTGTTACTTTCATAAAGTTAAACCTTCAGCACTCAGGGAATCTGTGTAAGTATACACAGCTGCTCCAGATCTATGCTCCAGATATACTTTGATTCCTCACATACTGTTGCAGTAACATGGAAGCTTCAAATAAGTGATGAAAAGGGGTTGTGATAGCTAGCACATGCACTGTGCATGCTATAAATGTATACAGGTCATGCATCATTAACGAGTTTATCTTTCCACTTCCACACAATCTCAGGGGTCAACACAAATAAACATCAAGGGGTGCACCCTATGGAAGACTCGTGGATGGAAAATGATTAAAGAAGCAAATAATTCAGATACATTTGCAGGATTTAGATTACAAAATACACAAATTGAAGCACATTTTGAAAATAAGTGTTAGTAATTGATTAATTGTGGCAATCAAATGACCCAGCTTTCATGGGAAAAAAAAGAACTGAAGAGGTCCATATATCAAGAGGGAGCTTTCCAGATTCCAAGGAGCAGTAGCAAATACACATTTTTTTCAAAGTAAAAAAAAAAGAAGAAGAAAGAACTTCAACCAAAATGTAACTAAAACAGTGCAGCGATCCCACCTGGGGGCTGATGGGTGTCGCTGGGCAGCTCGCTGGGGGCTGATGGTCCAATGCGCCCGCCTGCCATTATGGATCCACGACCTCAGCGCGGTGCGCGCGGTCTCGCCCCAGCCGTTGTGCCACGCCACCCCCAGCAACTCACCTTTCTCCTCCGGAGGGAGCAGGGGGTTTAATGTCTTCTCTTCCATCTCCCTGGTGGGGACCCAGTGGTGGACACCAGTGGTGAGGGGGGCCATCAAGCTGAAGAAGGAGTCTTATTGAGCTTGGTTGGCTTGTGGGACTCCCGAAGCAGCTGAGGTGTACTGGCAGAGCAAGTGGAGTGCAGCTCGGATGGCTGCTGCAGCAAAAACTTGGGTGTGGGAGGAGTTCGGTGAGGCCATGGAACAAGACTTTCTGTCGGCCTTGAAGGGATTCTGGCAAACTGTCCGGTGGCTCAGGAGGGGGAAGCAGCTTCTTGTCTACATTGTGTATGATGCGGATGGGGAACTGCTGACTTCAACTGGGGACATTATCGGGCGGTGAAAGGAATACTTCGAGGATCTCCTCAATCCCACTGACACGCCTTCCACAGAGGAAGCAGGGCTTAAGAATGAGGGGGACAACTCACCCATCACAGGGGCTGAGGTCACCAAAGTGGTTAAAAAACTCTTTGGTGGCTGGGCCCCAGGGGGAGACGAGGTTCACTCTGAGTACCTCAAGGCCCTGGATGTTGTAGGACTGTCATGGCTGACACGCCTCTGCCACATTGTGTGGAGGTCAGGGACAGTACCTTTGGCATGGCAAACCGGGGTGGTGGTTCCTCTTTTTAAAAATGGGACTGGAGGGTGTGTTCCAACTTTAGGGGGATCACACTTCTCAGCCTCCCTGGGAAGGTCTATGCTAGAGTACTGGAGAGGAGAGTCCAACCACTGGTCGAACCTCAGATTCAGGAGGAGCAATGTGGTTTTTGTCCTGGCCATGGCACATTGGAACAGCTCTTTACCCTCTTGAGAATCTTTGAGGGATCGTGGGAGTTTCCCCAACCAGTCCACAAGTGTTTTGTGGACTTGGAGAAAGCATTTGACCACGTCCTTCATGATTTCTTGTGGGGGGTGCTGCGGGAGTATAGGGGTATTGGGCTTGTTGTTACGAGCTATCCGGCATCTGACCCCTATACGACTGTTGCAAGAGGTTGGTTCATATTGCCAACACCCAGTCAAACTCTTTTCCAATGAGAGCTGGACTCTGCCAGGGCTGCCCTTTGTCACGATCCTGTTCATAATTTTTATGGACAGGATTTCTAGGCACAGCCAAGAATTACAGGGTGTCATGCTCGGTGACCACAGGATCTCATCTCTGCTGTTTGCAGATGATGTTGTCCTGTTGGCTTCATCAAGCAATGACCTACAGGTCTTGCTGGGATGGTTTGTTACTGAGTGTGAAGCAGCTGGGATGAGAATCAGCACCTCTAAGTCTGAGTCCATGGTGCTCAGCCAGAAAAAGGTGGATTGTCCTTTCCGTGTTGGGGACAAGCTCCTGCCCCATGTGGAGGAGTTTAAGTAACTCGGGGTCTCACTCATGAGTGAGGGGAGAAGAGAGCAAGAGAGACCTCCTGGACGCCTCCCACTTGAGTTGTTTCGGGCTCGTCCCACTGGGAGGAGACCGCGGGGTAGACCCAGGACACGCTGGAGAGACTACGTCTCCCAGCTGGCCTGGGAATGACTTGGTATTCTCTCTGAAGAGCTGGAGCAGGTGGCTGGGGAGAGGGAAGTCTGGGCTTTTCTGCTTGGGCTGCTGCCTCCATGACCTGGACCTCCGGAAAAGTGGTAGAAAATGGATGGATAGACACATGTCTTAATGAAATGTTTGTCAGAATCAGAATCAGGTTTATTGCCATTGTTCATGTAGTACACAAACTAGGAATTTGTCTCGGTACAATGCTGCAATGTAACATATATTGTTCACATTTTCTTTATTTTTTTTAATTATTGAAGCAAATCTGTTATGCATTTTTCCTGGTTTTCTTGAAATGCTCTGATTTAAAGCCTGTCACTTTAAGAACGATGCTTTACCTATTTAACTCTACCCTCCCTCTTACATCAGTTAGCCATTAGCTGACTAGCATATAGCCTCCTTCTAGCTGGGATGAGCAGCGCTGGATCACTGATTCACAGTCATGGTGTATTTTGCATCAGTCCAGCCCATCTCCCGATAATTTTGTCTTGATTCAACAACAAATTGCTTGCATCATGCGCCAGACAGCCCCCCCCAATCGCTGCAACCAAGATCTGGCCCGTGACCTGACGCTGCTACCGAGCCAAGGGATCTCAAAGGGCAGTGTCTCGCTCTGTGGGACTCTGTTCTGTTCCCATGGCCAGCTGGGGAATGCCCCACCATGAGGCAGCTTTTCTACACTGCCCGTGAGAGCGAGGTGGAGTTGCGCTGAGCCCCGGGAGATGGTGAGCCATGAGAACAAGCTGCCACCAGCCAGCAGCCTCCGGTACGGGCGATCCGCAATCACGATGAAACCACTCGGAGATGGGCCGGAGTGACGCGAGACACACCAGCAAACCCAGTGGTAACAGGGATGGCTATGAGGGTGACTAAGATCTGCAGAAAATAACAACATAGGTTGTGTGTCCACCAAATGCGTTTTTTTGTCCCCCGACCACCCTGAATGTCTTTTTTTCAGCACTTGTGCACTGCGCTCTGGAAGAAAAAAGTCTGTGCCCTGTATTTCAGCTACAGCTTGTCACTCACAGCTCAGCACTTCTGCTTTTCCTACAGTCAGACTTCCTACTTATTTTTTAATAGTAGTCACTAAATAACAATAGACAGGAAACATATTCTAGCATTGGTAGCAACTCTGAATGCAAAATATGATGACACGGAAAACAGGAGACTGAGTACAGACTGTACCGGCATCCTATGTCCCCCCCCTTCCTTATTCTGATTGGCTGCTTAGAAAGGTCTGACATTGACGAGCCCAGCTGTAGTCGGAAAAGTTGAAATTTTTTCATCTCAGAGTTTCCTGAGTGCCATGACAAAAAGCCACTGCCGAGAGCATTTCAGCGCCGAGGGCACTCAGCGCTGTCGACGCTGGACTACATAGAGAATGAATAGAAAATAGTTGCCCTCAGCAGAAAAAACGCGTTTGGTGGACACGTAGCCTTAGCCATGCTTGATGCAAGGCTCCTGGTATCAGTGTTAGCTCAGGGGCTAATAGGCTACTTTTAGCCACCCATTCTATCAACATGACAGACAGCTAGGCGGGCCAATAATAGAGCAGTGGGCGGGTCTCAAAAACGGCAGTGGGTTGGCTTTTTCTAATCTTGATGTCTAAGGTTTACCCGGAAGAGGCAAAAATGTTTCTGCCGTTTCTTGGGAGAAAAAAAACGAGATAAAAGCTGTGTATTTTTTTTTAGAGAACTCAGAACTCAGAAAAGATTTATTGCCAAGTACATTAACAGATACTGATAACAGATCACTGATAACAGATCACTGATAACATACGAGGGATTTGACTTGACACTGAAAATGAACCTGCATTTCCGGTGACACGGCGGCATCTGAAACGCGCCTGCCAACAGGAGGGTACAGGTGGCATAAGAATAATACAATAGGAAGGAGCAAAAAAATCATTGACTCAGAATAGTGGTCACATATGATCAATATTATGATTACAAAGAAAAAAAAAGCCCTCAATGCACAATCAGCAGACCAAAAAGTTCACAAGACACAGAGAGAGCAGTGTGTGAGTCATCTTTATCATCAGTTGTGTGGATCAATATGATTGTAATGTTGGAGTGTGAGTGTTGTATCAGTAAGAACAACAAGGACTCTTTGGCAGGAGATGTTGTGTCTAACTGCTGGCAGTTTTTTGTCCTTGGCCAAGCAGCTGCCTGTCCAAGGCCTTGAGCTCAGTGTTTTGAAACAAAGACTGCAGATTATCAGGAGGATTTTTTGTGAGGGAGCCGGATGAAGCCGAATGGTACTGAACACAGAGAATAACTTTATATTCTCTTGCAGATTCAGTACATAATCCTTCATTGCTGGGTGTTGAATCTATCTTGGATGTCCTTAAGCGAAACCATGATGTAATCCACCTTCCGAGACAGTTCTCCATTTGTCGCTATGAGGGTCCTTTCCATTTTTTCAATTTGATGGATATACCTCGCCTGGCCAGCATTTTGATAGGTTGTATCCATCTTCAACAATTTGCGGTACACCAGGACGATTCCAGATCCAATCAGAACGATCCCAATCACCATTACAGCGAAGACGTAAAGATCTTCTACATCTTCGATAAAAAGATCAGTCAGGCACAAGAGCTTCCAATTACTTGTCTCCCGTAAATAGCCCGCTGGAGCCGTTCCTGCTGGGCAAACAACCTCCCCCGGGGCACTTTTCCTCGTTGAAAAGATAGTGTCAATTGCGTTCAAAGCCCAGCTTATCAATTCCATAATTTCTTTCGATAATCAGCAGTAAAAACGCAGACAGACGACAGCAAGCTGGGATCCAGTTAGTTGGGGGGGAAGGAAAAAAGTCAGAAGCAAGGGAGAAGCAAAAAGGCGTCTGCTCTCTTTGGAGGCGGAAGTGAGAGAGAGAGAAATTACTGTTTTGAATTTTTTTTTTTGACAATTAGGTGACCAGTAGACTAATTTCAGACAGTTAAAATCTACAAACACACCATTTTTCAATCAATGACCCCTTTAAGCATGGGCAAGGTTACTCAGGATTAAACTATATCAATGAAAAGTCTTGGGATAGGTTGGATTACTGTATATTTTGCAGCAGCAAAACTATTAAAGGTTGAACTTGGAGAGAGCTCAAAGTTGATTGGGCCCCGGGGGTGGAAGGAATCCAGGCAAGAGAGGGAACTACAGAACAGTGAGCTGAGCTGAACTGAACTAAAGAAGGGGACAGAAGAGGCAGGAGGGAACAGATGTGGTATCATTTAAGGAACAATCGGTACAAAGAAAGGGAGGTTTAAAACAGGACACTGAGGAGGAGGCATGATCGACTGCCTGAACAGGAACCACATTCTGGTAGAATAAAGGTGGCAGAGTATTTGAAACAGGTTTGATGGTGTAATGGAATTGGTGACTCTTTACTCCAGGTTCAGCACATTTATCCCTTGCAATTGTACAGTCAAGTAGACACAGAGTTACAATGTAGGAGGGAGTGGAGCCACAAAAGGAAGACATGACAGTAAAATATTTTTATTTGCTCTTAAACAGGCAGAAAGTTGGTGAAGTCAGGCCAATACTAGTAGTATGTGATTGCTTTTTTCTCCCTGTGACAAAAAATAACCATGTTTTGCTGCAGACAGCTGCTCTTACACTCATCTATAAGTAATGCAATAAAGGTTAACTGTTGAGAAAAACTGCCTTTACCAGGGTTAAAAGTCCAAAGAAGAACCAAAGAAGCCAATTATGAGAAGTAAGAGGATTTGTTTCTAAACTTTTATGGAACTGTCAATAATCATATACAAGTTTTTCCACAAAAAGACTCTCATGAGGCTAACCGACCAAGAGTCAGCTCAAAGGATAAAATGCAAGTGATAATACTAGTGCATGGGTCTGTAACTCTAGAGCCCTTTATTCCAGCACAAGTGGTCAAAAAATCATGGAAAAAGCTACAGATTTTCAAGATAAAAGTTGCAAATTTACAGGGGAAAAAAAGGGTTAAATTTGTCAGAAGACAATGCAAATTTATGTGAAAAAAGGTGCACATTTCTCATATTTGAAAGACTGTCAGTTTAAGAGAAAAACATTCATCTTCTTCCGCTTAATCCTTTTTGGATCGCGGGGGTGGGGGGTGGGGGGGCTGGAGCCTATCCCAGCATCTTTGGGCGAGAGGCAGGGTACACCCTGGACAGATCGCCAGTCCATCGCAGGGCCAACACAGAGAGACGGACAACCATTCACTCTCACAGTCATACCTAAGGACAATTTAGAATCCCCAGTTTGATGCCAATTAACCTAACTTACATGTTTTTGGCATGTGGGAGGAAACCGGAGAAATCCCAGAGTAAACCCACGCAGACACGGGGAGAACATGCAAACTCCACACAGATCACTGTTGGTCGGGGGCTGGGATCGAACTCAGGATCCCCCGGCCAAGGGTGAGTTGCTGTGCTGCCACAGGGCTAACCACTCCACCACCATGCTGCCCATTACACAGCAAAAACTTACAAGAGAGAATTACAAATTTATAAGAAACAGGTTGGGAATTTTGACCACATTCCTAGGGAGACTAGAATGTAAAAGGGCCGTGTCCTCCCGAAGCAGCTTCTGTGGCCACAAGGTTGTGGTGCCTCTCAGGGAGGGAAGGGGGGTCAGGGCCAAAGGGGTATGAGCTTTGATTACTGGTGTCATTGCTCTTCATACACAATAAATCTTACTCAGTAGCAGAAGTAAACTTTTAGTCCCAATTAGCAGAATGTTAAACTAGCTGTGTGCAAAATTTGTCATTGTCCAACATAGTAAACTAATAGAATGAGGGAGAGTTGTTGGGGATTAATAATTAGTCTATCTCTTGAAATTTTTTCTTCTTTGACAATGCAACCAAGATGGCAGCCAACGAGGGTGAGTAACTAGCGCTTGTAAAGTTTAGTTTTAACAATCTTAAGTAATAAAATTTACCAATGCTATTTTGGCTTATATGGCTACAGTTACTAAGAGTGCCAAAGTTGCATACAAAAAGACAGGGGACAAAGCTCCAATTGTTATTCTGAGTTAGTTAAGAAAAAAAAAAGATATTTGATGAAATTCTTTTGGTTTAATTTCCCAGAATATTGTTTTCTACATTAAAGTGCTCAGCCACTCTTCCTGTGTGACAGTCAAGAATAAAATATCAATTTTAACTGCAAAGGGTGTATTAAATCTAAAAAAACAAGTTGCACCAAAAAGTAGTATAAATAGAACACTTTTGCAACTATGAGAAACATGTACATGTGAGGTGTGAGAGGAAGAAGTGCCTAAAACTTCCACGTTCCCTAATCTTATGTCATGTGTCTGAGCTCAGACCCTCACATGATGTTTTGTATTATATGCCTGATTAGTTTGACTTTATTAGTTTTCTGTATTTACTTTGGAGTTGTTTTCCCTTGCGCCTCCCTTTTCCCGGACGCTCCCTTCCACTGCTCAACTGTGGGCAGTTGGGTTAATTAGGCTCTGCTCACTCAGTGATTCCACACCTGCAGCTCATTTACTTGTATGTATTTATGCACTGCCTTTCCACTACTCATTGCAGCTAAATTGGATGTCAATACTGTTTTTTTTTTTTTTTTTTTTTTTTTTTTTTTCTTCTCTCTCCCCCCCTCTCTTCTTCCTTCCCTCTATGAACCTACCTCTGTATCCTCAACTTCACCAGCCTCTGAAGTTATCTTCTCCTGAGCACTCCCTGCTCAGAGGCTACAGCCTGTAAGTTTATCATGTTTGCATTTTGTGTTTTTGCATTATTTTGGACTCTTATGTTCCTTTTTTATTAAATGCACAAACACCATTCAGCGCGTGGGTTTGTCTGTCCTGCCCCGAGGGGCACTCATGACATCTTAGCCATAATAATTAGTGGAGTAGATGCCTGCCTCTGATTAATTTCATGCAATTTGAATGAATGGCCTAGGAGGAGTTAATTTTGTTCTCACTTGCAGATTTTTGAAAATATGGTGCAGAAAACTTTTTTAGAGCATAAGATCAATGTAAAACTGTTTATTATAGCGCCACCTATGTATGCAGTGCCTTGATTTTTGGTCTCTGAGTAGTGGGGAGAACTTCTGATCAGACTGTAAAATTTCTACATATTCCCATTTTTGCTCCCAATGCACTTTTAGCAGAGAAGAATAAAACAATTATAATAGGATTCTCGCAGCATAGCTGCTTGGAACCTTAATGTGGCACTGAACAAAAATGAATGTCACAGGCACCCCTCAAATCATCTGATAACATGAAGACACAGTAACATTCCTGTAAAGCTGACTGGTAATGATTCCCTTTTGAATCTGTGGCCCCCTTGAGCTTTATTTAATTAGCTTCATCCTTTGGCTATCCAGTCTGTATCTTTACTGTGCCGGTGTCACCATGGGGTGAGACGCCGGCTCGGCGCTCAGCCCATGCTCCTTTTATCCCTGCCTCTCATTGGGCAGTGCCTCAGCTGGTTCCCAGCTGTCAGTGTCACGGGACAGCTGGGGCCAATTAATCCTCATCAGCTGGGGCGCTGTTAATGAGTATAAAGAGGAGCAGCTTCGATCATTCGGGGCTGCGACATAAGCACTGCTAGGCTGAAGCCCCTTCGTCTGGTGTCAGCCTCAACTCCCCTTGCAGCATTCCGGTGTTTGTATCCCGCTGTGAGTATGCACGTCTTGTTACCCCCACGTCCGGTACAAGCTACCTACCCCTGCGCTGTGCAGCCTGAGAATGTACGTCTGTATGAGTGTCTGTGCTCTCCTCATCCCTTATCCCTTACCCAGAATAAAACATCTCGACTCACTGGCTTGTCCCTGGCTCTGATTGCCCGGCTCCCTAGAGCCGGATATGACAGTATGTCGCAGCCAGAAGAGTTGCCGGCGGCCGTGAGTCGCCGTGGAAATGTACCTTTCTGTCCGGGTGTCAGCGCTGCTAGCATGCCGTTTCCCAGGAGTCACTTCCGGCGCCAGGGCGACGAGCTGAGGTCCATCTCGGAGGCTGTCGACGGGACGTTCTTCACCCTGCACGACGCCTCCAACGCGAGACGCTGGCATCCGGGCCGTGCTGAGGAACTCCTGGACTGTCACCCTCACTCTCTGTACCATCTGGAGGACAGTGCCAGGATAGACGCTGCAGGTACACAGCGAGAGAAGCTCCACGGGGTGGATGGAAATCCCGGCAGGGAGTCGAAGTGGGCGACGTCTTTCCCCGCTTCGGAGTCCCGTTCCTGCCGCTATTCCAGTCCGGGAGTTCGCGCCAACCAGAGGACTTCCCCCGACCTGCGCCACGTCACTCGGGATTCCCTTCAAGGAGCCGCAGCTGACAGCAGTTATGTCCGGGGTCGAGTGGCTGTCGCGAGCTCTACTGTGTTCCCTGTCACCACCTTCAGGCATGTGGCGGCGGCAGTGAGATTGATGGTGAGGACTTTAGGGCTACGAAGCTTTCCCGTGCTCGACGCCTTCCTCGTCTCGATCTCCGATCTGGAGCGGCGAATCCTGGGTTTCCCCCTCGCTTCGTCCCCTGGGAGTAGTCGTCATCACATCGCCGAGTCACCTCTGCACGAACCTCGTCCGGATCCAGTTCTGGGTCATCGTCAGGACCGTTCCTCCCACGCAGCTGTCATCCCTTCGCCTCGTCAGTGTGGAGATTCTACAGCCTCGTCCCCTGAGCCTCGTTCCCCCGCTGTCATTCCTGGACATTCGGGCTGGCTCACCCCGGCTGTTTCCCCCTCCTCCTCGACGCTCTTCCTGACCGCTGTGTGTGCCTGGAATTCCGGTCTGGTGAGCTCTCTGCTGGAGACAACGCGAGCGATCCTCAGACGAACTCCCGGGGGGTCCTCCGTTATCGCCGGGCGGGGAGAGGAAGAAGCAGATTCCACTACAGCAGGCGATACTCAACCTCCAGGGGGCAGGCAAGTCATTGTTTTTTCACACCTGCTTAATGATTTGCTCTGTCACATCCCTGGAGGAGAAGTTCAGGGTTCGCAGCTCCCTGAACTCTCCCCACCTGCTGTAACCTGTATTCCTAATCCCGCATCCTCTGTGTCTCTCTCCGCCGAGCGGTCCCCGGCTCCGGGTCAACGTGGTGGGATATGGAGAGGGCCTGTGGTTCCGCAGCTACATTGCGGACGGAGGAGGGGGACTGACTGCTGCGTGGAGTCTACGCCGACGATTGAGCGTCCCCGGGTCTCCACGGAGGAGCGGTTCGGTCCAGCGGGACGAGATTCTTCTGGCTTCACGCCGAGTGGATCGTCGGCGGGGTCACCGGAGCTGGAGGGATCTCAAGCTGCGCTGACCATCGTGCTGGCTGCGGGGCCCGACGCGGCTAGATGGGAGCCTGACAACGACCTCCTGACGACGGATCCTGGATCTTCGCAGTCCTGGACGGCGTCAGAACCCGAGATCAGGCGAGTGCTCTCCTTTCTTTTCTCTCTTTTTATCTTTGAGCACTTCAGCCTATCTCCAGGGGAGACGAGCAGGGTGCAGCCGCCCGCTGCGTCTGAGCTCGTCTCGCCGGGTTCTGGCGCTGCCGGTGATCCTGATCCCGGTTCTGTTTTCTCTTCTGAGCCTTCTTCCAGGGTCACCGGCGAGGAGTTGCTGTTCCTCGTGGTGCTGGAGGGTCCGGGTTCAACGTTGGAGGTCGGTTCTGGTGCAGTGTCCAACGTGGGTTCGCCTGAGGCCCGATCGGGGTCCGACGTGGGTGCTGCCCCAGTGTTGTCCAGGTCCGGTGAGGAGGTGGCCGTTTCCCTGAGGCCCGCCGCCCTCGTCATCGGCTCTCCCCTGAGCCTCTTCCACCGGGATCCGCTCTGACCCTTCGTCCGTCTCAACGGTCCTGGTGGTTGAGTGATGCGGGTCGACGACCCGACCCGCAAAACTTTCGGTTCGGCGATCTGGTTTCCCCCCACTGGTCTGTGTTTGCCTTTGGGCGGCCTGGTTCGGCAGCCGTTGGACTGGATTCCTGGGATCTGGGCCCAGAGTTCGCCGTCCGAACATTTCTCTTCCCCGGGTTGCCAACTGGACAATGGGCGGGGAGATTACCAGAACAATTCCGGCCGTTTTGGACTCTGCCTGCCGTCTCCTCGGGTGTCCTTTACTTTTATTATTATTGAAGTCACTCGGGTGTAGTTTCTTTGTCCATTAGGGGAATATATGTTTTTGTGCTGTGTTGTTTTTTTTTTTAACCATACTCAGCATTTTTATCGTATTGTTATCCTGTTACCCTGTCACCTTTTTTTTCCTCTTGGTGACTCACCTTATGTATCGCGCTGTGTATTGCATTTTCTTATCTTTACTCAGCGTTTTCATTCATCCTTACCTTAGCCTTGGCCTCGTCGGTGCATCATGGAGTATGCGTGTGGTTTCCTGTTCAACCATACTCTGTGATCACCCCATTCTGTCTTATTATCCTCGTGGGGGGCCTTCCCTAGCCCCGACTTTAACATTGACTGTGTTTGTTATTGTTTGAAGTAATGTGTTTCATTCCCACTTAACGTACTTCATTATTACCCATTTGTCCTTGTCACCTCTGTTTCTTTAGGTGATCTTTTATATATTCAGTGCTGTGTGTTTTGTTTTCTTTAGTATCCATGCACAGCGTTTTTCATCATTTTTTTGTCCTGACCTTTGTCTTGTTGGTGCATTATGGAGTAGTGTGTTTTGTTCCCCTTAACTATACTCTGTGATTGCTTTATTCATTCCTGCCACCTTTTTGGTGGGTTTTTGGTTTTCTTTTTTTTTTTGCCCCGATCTATACGTTATTTATATGCTGTCTGTAGTCATATTTGGTATTTTCCCTACCTGTGTCCTAACTCAGTTTTCTCCCTAACTGTGCTCTGGGTTAATCCTTTTCCCTGTGTTGTAGGGTATTGTATTTGGGTTTTTTTTTTTTTTTCGCTGCCCTACATTGGTCTATTGTTTTTTTGTTTTTTTTTTTGTCCTTCCCTTTGCATCTTCCCCTCCGGTCCTGCCTCCCTTCCGCCCACCCTAGGTGGGGAGGGGGGGGGGGGGCTGGGATGTTCCTGGTCGTTCGGGAGCCCGACCGTGAGGGGGAGGCTCTGTCACCATGGGGTGAGACGCCGGCTCGGCGCTCAGCCCATGCTCCTTTTATCCCTGCCTCTCATTGGGCAGTGCCTCAGCTGGTTCCCAGCTGTCAGTGTCACGGGACAGCTGGGGCCAATTAATCCTCATCAGCTGGGGCGCTGTTAATGAGTATAAAGAGGAGCAGCTTCGATCATTCGGGGCTGCGACATAAGCACTGCTAGGCTGAAGCCCCTTCGTCTGGTGTCAGCCTCAACTCCCCTTGCAGCATTCCGGTGTTTGTATCCCGCTGTGAGTATGCACGTCTTGTTACCCCCACGTCCGGTACAAGCTACCTACCCCTGCGCTGTGCAGCCTGAGAATGTACGTCTGTATGAGTGTCTGTGCTCTCCTCATCCCTTATCCCTTACCCAGAATAAAACATCTCGACTCACTGGCTTGTCCCTGGCTCTGATTGCCCGGCTCCCTAGAGCCGGATATGACAGCCGGTCTATTTTCACGGTTTTCCTGGTACCATTTTGATAGCAACACACAACTGTTTCATCAAGAAAACTCATAACATAATACCCTTGGTATGCCTGCAAACTGCAGATGCGGATAGGACAGGATGACTTGCTAAAGTTTGAAATAATTTTCTCAAATATAGTGATAAACTAGACCCCCTGACAATGTTGCTAAGAAACAGCCTGCCATCTCACAGTAGGAGAGGGTATGTTAAAGTTATGTTAATACCTCATTGTTCACAAACTCAGAAGTCTAAAGGTGACCATTAGTTCCCTCCTGTGTTGTAAGATGTCACTTTAAAAGTTTTAATATACTGTTGATCATTGCGGTGTCACTGACAGTTTTTTAGAGTCACTCCGGCGGCTCTAAAACCACCTCAAAAACAAATGTGTATTGTCCAAAATGATATATTGTGGCTTTTCACCCACAAAAAACTTGCATTAGAATTGCTTGGAAAGAGCTTCTACAGCTTCTGCCTACTTAAGTGTGGCTCTATGAATATTCTAATTAGCTCCGCCCACATCCCCACCTACCAGTAGCGTATGCTGCAAGACCAGCCCTCCCCTCTCCTCTGACCTGAGAACACTGAAGACTGGTTTGCTAAACAATGGCCAACTCTCCTTCCTCCTCTGGAGGGAGCAGGGGGTTTAATGTCTTCTCCTCCATCCGCCCTGGTGGGGATGGAATGGTGCACCCCTTGAAAACCCCTTTACCGAACGGAGTCAAACAAATCCAAAATGGACATGTGGCGGTCTTGGTGCCTTCACCCCCTGAGAGCAGATGTCTTTCTAGTTTGGCCTTCCAACCATGTACATCCCATTCCCCCATGGGTGCCTGAGGGACCCCGCACATGCGGCGTGGCAGCCAGTGTACTCCGTTCTCCGAGCTGACCACTACGGGGTTCTGGAATATAGTAGCCCCAGCTGTGGAAAACTATGGGTGGTTGTGGTCAGTTTCATGCTGTCTCCGGGAAGGGATGCTGACTGTCAGCGTGGTCAGTGGTAGGTAGACCGTGAGCCTCCATCCACAGAACCACATTGACTCCTCCCTCTTCCCCTGGGGGAGTGAACTCAGGTGTTTAGCCATGTCCAGTGTTTAGCCTGATTGGTTAATGTTAGAACCAATCAGGCTAAGCAGGAATGCTTGCGTAGCTAGAAACGCTCTGTCCAAAGTTGCCTGTTTTTGGGGGGGGGGGGGGCTTAACTGGACATTCACAGCAGAAAAACAGACTTGGTATATGGGACGGATTTTGCTCTTGATACAGGTACATCTCAAAAAAATTAGAATATCATGAAAAAGTTCAATAGTTTTTCACTCATTTCAGAAAGTAAAAACCCATATATTATATAGATTCATTACACAGAGTGATATATTTCAAGTGTTTATTTTAATTTTGATTATGGCTTACAGCCCATGAAAACCCCAAATTCAGTTTCTCAAAAAAAATTAGAATATTACATAAAATTAATTTTAAAAGTTTTTTTTAATAGAAATGTTGGCCGACTGAAAAGTATGTCCATGTACACACTCAATACTTTGTTGGGGCTCCTTTTGGATTGATTACTGTATCAATGTAGCGTGGCATGGAGGTGATCAAACTGTCACTGCTGAGGTGTTATGAAGGTCCAGGTTGCTTTGATAGTGATCTTCAGCTCAACTGCATTGTTGGGTCTGGTGTCTCTTATCTTCCTCTTGACCAGGGGTGTCAAACTCATTCCATGGCGGGCCTAGACCCTGCATGTTTTGCTTCTACCCAGTGTCTTCAGCAGGTGTTTTCACTGATCAGCAATCGGTAGGAAGAAATTCAGTGAAATCACCTGTTGAAGACACTGGGTGGAGGTAAAACCTGCAGGGTCTTGGTCCTCCATGGAATGAGTTTGACACCTGTGCTCTTGACAATACTCCATAGATTCTCTATGGGGTTTAGGTCAGGAGAGTTTGCTGGCCAATCAAACAGAGATGCCATGGTCATTAAACCAGGTTTTGATACTTTTGGCAGTGTGGGCAGGTGCCAAATCCTACTGGAAAATTAAATCAGGTTCTCTATAAAGCTCGTCAGCAGAGGGAAGCATGAAGTGCTCTAAAATTTCCTGGTGGACGACTGCACTGACTTTGGTCTTGATAAAACACAGTGGACCAATACCAGCAAATGACTTCTGTTCAGATAAAAGTAAATTTTGCATTTCATTTGTAAATCAAAGTCCCAGAGTCTTGAAAGAGTGGAGAGGCACAGAATCTACATTGCTTGAGGTTTAGTGTGAAGTTTCCACAGTCGGTGATGATTTCAGGAACCATGCCATCAGCTGGTGTTGGTCCACTGTGTTTTATCAAGACCAAAGTCAGCACAGTCGTCTACCAGGAAATTTTAGAGCACTTCATGCTTCCCTCTGCTGACAAGCTTTATGGAGAAGCTGATTTCATTTTCCAGCAGGACTTGGCACCCCCCCCCCCCCCCACACACACACACAGCCAAAAGTATCAAAACCTGGTTTAATGACCATGGCATCACTGGGTTTGATTGGCCAGCAAATTCTCCTGACCTAAACCCCATAGAGAATCTATGGAGTATTGTCAAGAGGAAGCTGAGACACCAGATGCAACAATGCAGATAAGCTGAAGGTCACTATCATAGCAACCTGGACCTTCATAACACTTCAGCAGCGCCACAGACTGATCACCTTCATGCCACGCCACATTGATACAGTAATTAATCCAAATGGAGCCCCGACCAAGTATTGAGTGTGTACATAGACATACTTTTCAGTTGGCCAACATTTCTATTAAACTATTTTTTAAAATAAATTTTTTGTAATATTCTAATTTTTTGAGAAACTGAATTTGGGGTTGTCATGGGCTGTAAGCAATAATCAAAATTAAAATAAACACTTGAAATATTTCACTCTGTGTAATGAATCTATATAATATGGGTTTCACTTTCTGAAATGAGTGACAGAAAATCAACTTTTTCATGATATTCTAATTTTTTTGAGATGTACCTGTATGTCTTGTAAGTCATGAAAAACATGTTACAAACATGTTAACATGGGGGCGGGGGACGTGATTTTTGGCATAGTGTCACTTTAAAGAATAAACAATAGGTCATAATATCTGAAATGATTGCTCCCCTCTTGTCACTACAAATTTTCCATTTTAAAAGTCCTGGTCACTGTTCCTAATCCAGTTTGACTGATACCAGAGTAAATTGTCATGCTTTTCCTCCGTGAGACAGTGTGTGGGCACGTGGAGGGTTCTTTAAAATTCATCACCAAACATGGGACCCTTTCAACAGAGTTATCTTGGGTTTAGCCTTTAATAATTCTGACGGAGTGTGTCTTTGCCACACAAAGGGCACTAGGGCTCAGTTCATGCATAACGAGACAATATTCAAGTCAAATGTCTTATTTTGAAGGGAATAGTTAACATTGTTCCAGGCTAAGTCCCTTCAACCTTTTCTTCTGACTCTAGAAAATGTTTAATCTACAGATTCGGATGTTCTCTGGTGTCGGATAATCTTTTGTCTTCCATGTCAATCAACAGCAAAGATTTATTCATAAAGCCACAGTTAACTGAAGGGAAATTTTATGGCATCTTGAAATGGTACAATCTCTACATGTTTGTCAGGCATTCTCTGATTTAATGTATAGTATTTATTTTTGTATACTTTATTAATCCCAGATGGAAATTCAGGGCATCCACCTGGATGAGGCAGTCACAGTATGGTGCCAATCCCTTCACCATTCACACCTAGGGCCACTTTAGAGTATCCAGTTAATCTAACTTGCATGTTTTTGGCCTGTGGGAGGAAACTGGACTACCTGGAGTAAACCCACGCAGACACGGGGAGAACATGCACACTCCACACAGGGGGGTCACTGATGGTCAGTGGGTGCATGGGATTGATTCCGTAACCTTCTTGCTGTGCTGCCACAGTACTAACCAGTGCACCACCGAGCTTCCCATTCCCAAGAAGAGTCCACCTATCTGCCTGAATGACTACAGGCCAGTAGCACTCACTCCAATCATTGTGAAGTGTTTTGTTCTGTTGTTTGATGTCAACCATCCAATCCAATGGACGGTGCACAAGAAAGGTGAAGAAGAGTGCAGGCAGGGTGGCATGAGTGGAGATGAGTGTCAGGGTGATTTGTGACAGAAGGATAGACGGAGTGAAAAGGAAGTTTTAGTTCATTTCAGTGAACCTATAACCACATAACTATGATCCTCGGGACAGGAACATTATACCAAATTAACCACACCTGTGGATGAACACTATATATATATATATATATATATATATATATATATATATATATATATATATACCCCACCCCCCCCCTTGCATCCACTCACTCTTCCTTTCTATCCTCCTGGTCAGTAAGAGGTGATATCAGTCTAACATTGTGTTTTTGTGCTGTTTGGGCTGCCTTACCCGGAGTACCCCATCACTGTGTCATAAAATTATTTTCTGCTGAATGAGAGAAGGTTTGCAGCGGCTGTGCAGCATGATGTGCACTGCTTAGAGGTATGTAATATACACTTGCCTTCTTTTCAGCTGGAACTGTTAACAGTTTAGCAGCATGGGGTATGTACTACCCTTACCTGCTTAAGATTTGTAATGTATTTTGTGCCTTCTTCAGGCAGAAGAACTGTTTAACAGCTTAACAGCATGCGATATATTTTGCCTTCGTCAAGCAGGAATTGCTTAACAGTTTAACAGCATGGTACAATTTGCCATTAATTCTGTATTGTTGACTGGCAGTCGTCTTCTTGCGGGGGGGGGGCAAGGGGGGGTGTCTTTGTCTGGGTACTGAGTGCTCCTGTGCTTGGTGCACTCTCTCCACCTTTTGTGGGGAGTGGTACTGCATACAGGTGGGAACTGAAATCTGATATTGCTATGTTGTCTTCTGACTAGCACGCTTGTACCTCATGGAACAGCCCTTTAACCTGTTAATAATAATAATGATAGTAACTGTCTTGCTTTCTCTCCTATTGTCTTGGAGGAATAATGGCTTCTGCAGGGAGTGAAGGAGGGGGAATTGGCCCGGACAGTGGCATGCCACCAGCCCAGGGCTCCATCCCTCCAGGTTCAAGTGCTCCAGCTGGAACTGGGAAGGCCAGCAGGAAGCAGAAGTGGGTTGAAGGAAGCCAACCATGTGATCAAGTGGGTGGATTTCATGCAGAGCCAATTGGAGAAGGTGCGTAAACCATTGAACATACAGTAGGGCTGCAAATCAGTCGCCTTTGGGTATGCCACACCAGGCTCCTGTATGTGCCCCGAGACTGCATCCAGTGTCTCTCATGCCCTCTGATAACTTGTGTAGTGGATTTAGATTAATGGGTTTATAGGTGTTTTATTGTTGGTACAAGTATTAATGTAAATATGACTGAGTAGGAATGAAGATTTCCTTTCAATACACTCATATCCTCGTTGGAGCACCGGTCCAGATGATGGACAATTTTATTAACAATTCTTTATTTGTACCAATGATGAATCAGTCTCAAAACCCTTGAGTTCTTGTCTTCTGATAATCAAGAACATGGACATAAAATCAAACAATAACTCCCATGTCTTTCAATAGTTTAATAAGAAATGTCAGAGTAGGTTAACATATTTGGATAACTTTAAAACAGAATTCAGCATGTATCATGGGCACCATAGACTATTACTGAGTTACTTGTGAATCAAGCATTTGTGGAACCGAATGAAGCATAGTTTAACTTGTCAGTATACTGGAAATTGGAAAACCATAAAATGGCATTGGTCAAGAAAAGTGGATTTTTAAAAAAAAAAATTAAATTTTTTTTTTTTAAGAAAATGATGAGTAAACTATCTAGAAAAGTGGAAAACTTGTGTTGCTCTGAAAAAGGACAAATTAATGAAAGGACAAAATACATTTTGAAATTCTGATAGGAGTTGCATGAAATTAAGTTTAAAGAACTTACACCAGGAATATTCTGAAGAATTAAGTTTAAATTAAACCACAGAGCATCAGCCAAGCAGAATCACTGTGTCCCAGTGGGTAGCAGGCGGTCTATTGGATTCTCTTTTAACTGGACCGGCGTGGGTTCTGTTGGAAGACTGGCAGAATGGCTCTTTACCACAGTTGTGGCCTACTTCCGAGATCACAAAGAGGCTGGTTCTTCAGCTGGCTGTGGCCTTCTTATGCACTGAAGAAGGAACTTGTTTATTGTACAAGGGCCGATCAGAAAGTCAAATTGGGACAAAAACATGCCACAGATCAGTTTCTTCAGATGTTTTGTGGGTGGAATGAGTAGGTTTAAGCTTAGGAAAATATCTAACAATCTTCCTGCTCTGTAATTTAAAGAAAAGGATTAAAATAAAGAGTGAACTTTAAAGAAAAGAGAATTTTCAGAGCATGACAGGCTCTTGGCCTTCCTTGGAAGATGGAAAAATATGGAAGAGCAGAGAAGTCTGCTCCTTACAGCTTGACCACCGCCCCAAAAACTGAACAAAGGAGTTTTTTTCAGGTGTGGCAGAATCTCGCTGAATTTCATGAAATTGAGCTGAACCAATTATTTGAGCTTCCTGTTCAACAGAAGTCATAAACTTAACCTAAAAAGGAGATGCAGTGAAGCTTGGTGCTCTATTGGTCAGTTAAAGTCCAGCTATGGTCTCCCAAAGAGCAGAGAGATGAGGGGGAGAGACATTTGATGAGAAGTGAGACCCCCATTAAGACATATGTTGCTGAATAAAGCATAAATTCCTTAAATTCCCAGTGGTGGTGATAGTGTTCCACCCCGTGCTTAGTGATGGCCGCCGAAAATGTCGGGACCGTGAGTGCTGGGAACTGAGTGAGCAGTGTGTGGAACTAACCGCCTGGAGCTGTGACGTTGCCTAGTGTTGTTGACCCGGCCCCTCGAGCTGTACAGGGGAGAGAATAAAAAGACATTGTATTAACCAGGTGTCTGTTAGCAACGTCGACTAGCAACCCTTAAACTTTAGTGACCAAGATATTCTACTCGATACTCAGGGAACGTACAATGTCTCTACATTGTAACTGTAATTTGTGATAGTAAGCATGCAAAAATTAATTTCTTCCTGAAAATAAAACAATATATTAAATCATATCAATAAAAACATACTGTCTTGAGAGAATATGAATTAATTTATTTGTCCATAATGCATAAATTCCACTGCAAAGAGAGAAAAATTAAATATTCCTGATTTGTCCACCAAATGGCACTGTGAAACTGGTTGTTTACTGGAGAATCTTGACTCCAAAGTCTGGATTATATCAACCATAAATCTGTCGATTTGGGGCATTCCTTCCTGGAGAAGGGATTAGCTTGCACTTTATGGCCGATGGATAGTGTCACAGCTCTGGTCTGGGTGATAGAAACAGTTCATGACCAGACTTGAGTTGAAACAGTTTTCTTCAGCAAAGAATGATTTTTATAAATTGGAACCATAAGGGGTTAATACTACACTTGGGTAGGACAATCGGCTATGGCTGTGGCGTCAATGGGAGAATGGAGGTCTCGCTGAGGATGATGATTAAGTCAACAGTGGCTCTCCGGTCGAGAAGACCTTCCTTAGCCCTGTGATATATCTGTCAGGGCATGGCTGGTCTGGGGCAGCATCAGCTACTGGGCTTCCTCCTCCATTGTCTCCACCTAGGGCTTTAGGTTTGGACAGAGGTCCTGCAACCCAAAGGCGGGTTCCCTTGCCAGGTTATCCTGACTGTGTGAAACATCTGCAGAGGTAGTGGGCATGTCTAAGAAGGCTGCTGCCCATTGTTCTAGACTCAGTACTTTGAGTGGCGCTGCAGAGCAGGGCTTGGATGGTGCGTTGAAGGTGGCTCTCCCTTTGCACTGCTGGCTGGAGCTCCCCTCACAGGCAACAAGTCTATACGACACCCTAACAGCAAGTGTTGTGCCACTGATGGGTGAGTTCCTAGCGCCTACGGTCTGTGGCTATGACCTCTAGGCTGGCAAACGCTAATACACTTCTTTTAGTGTATTTAGGTCTGATAAGGGACCTCATAGATTGTCACCTTATTGTGGTGGTGGGGGGGGTCTGTGTGTCCTAGTGATCCCAGGAGCAATTTGCTTCTGGTAGGGTCACCCAAGACAAACTGGTCCTGGGTGAAGAGTCAGACTAAGAACGATCCAACAGACTCATGATGAATGTTAAAGCAAGGATTCAGTGTACCCCACCTGGTATGGAGTAACCCGGCCCCACGCTGGAGCCAGGCCTGGGGGAAGGGCTCGATGGCTAGTGGCTGGGTTTCTGCTGATGGGACCCAGCTGGGCTCAGCCCGAAGGACTTACATGGGTCCGCACTCCAGTGGGCTCACCAACTGCAGGAGGGGCCATGGGGGTCCAGTGCTATGTGGATCAGGTGGTGGTTGAAGGCAGAGAACTTGGCGGTCTGATCCCAGCCTTCCTAAACTGGCTTTTGGGCTGTAGAGTGTCACCTCTCTGGTGGGGAAGGAGCCTGAGCTGGTGCATGAGGTTGAGCGATACTGGTTAGATATAGTCGGCCTCACCACAACACACAGCTCCAGTTCTGGAACCAGTCTCCTGGAGAGGGGCTGGAGGTTGGCCTACTCTGGAATTGCTTTGGGCGAGAGGCGACGAGCAGGGGTGGATATTCTTGTATCCCCCCCACCTTGCTGCCTCTATATTGGAGTTTTCCCCAGTGGATGAAAGGGTTGTTTCCCTGTGCCTTCAGGTTGGGAAACAGGTCCTGACAATCATTTGTGCCTATGCACCAAGTGATGGCTCAGAGTACCCACCTTTTTTTTTTTTTTTTTTTTTTGGGAGTCTACTGGGGTGCTCCTCTTGGAGACTCAAGGCCATCAATGCACACGTGGGCAACAACAGTGAAACCTGGAGGGAGGGGGGTGATTGGGAGAAGCAGCCTGCCCGAGCTGAACTCAAGTGGTGTTCAGTTATTTGACTTCTGTGCTAACCACAGTTTGTCCATAACAAACACAATGTTCAAGCATAAGGGTGTCCATAGGTGCACTTGGCACCAGGACACCCTAGGTGGCAGGTTGATGATCGATTTTGTTATTGTGTTATCAGACCTGCGACTGTTTGTCTTGGACACTTGAGTAAAGAGAGGTGCAGAGCTGTCAACTGATCACCACCTGGTGTGAGTTTGGTCCGATGGCAGGGGAGGATGCCATTCAGACCTGGTAGACCCAAATGTATAGTGATGGTGTGCTGGGAACATCTGGCTGAGGCCTCTGTCCGGGAGGTCTTCATCTCCCACCTCCAGAAGAACTTTGACCACATTCCAAGGGAGTCGGGAGACATGCAGTCTGACTGGGCAATATTCTCCACCTCCATTGTTGAAGTGGCTGCCCAGAGCTGTGGCCGCAAGGTTGTCACTGCATCTTGTGGTGGCAACCCCTGAACCAAGTGGTGGACACCAGTGGTGAGAGGGGGCCATTAAGCTGAAGGAGTCCTATTGAGCTTGGTTGGCTTGTGGGACTCCCAAAGCAGCTGAGGTGTACTGGCAAGCCAAGAGGAGTGCAGCTTGGGTGGTTGCTAAAGCAAAAACTCGGGTGTGGGAGGAGTCTGGGGAGGCCATGGAACTTTCGGTCGGCATCGAAGAGATTCTGGTGGCTCAGGAGGGGGAAGCAGCTCCCTGTTCACACTGTGCATGGTGCAGATGGGGCGCTGCTGACTTCGACTGGGGATATCATCGGGCGGTTGAAGGAATACTTCGAGGATCTTCTCAATCCCACTGACACGCCTTCCACAAAGGAAGCGGGGCTTGTGGACGAGGGGGACAACTCACCCATCACAGGGACTGAGGTTGCCAAGGTGGTTACAAAGCTCCTTGGTGGCCAGGCGCCAGGGGTGGACGAGATTCACCTTGAGTACCCCAAGGCCCTGGATGTTGTAGGGCTGTCATGGCTGGCACGTCTCTGCAACATTGCATGAAGGTCGGGGACCGTGCTTTTGGTATGGCAAACCGGGGTGGTGGTTCCTCCCTTCAAGAAGGTGGACTGGAGGATATGCTCCAACTTTAGAAGGATCACACTCCTCAGCCTCCCTGGGAAGGTCTATGCCGAGGTACTTGAGAGTCCGGCCATTGGCTAAACCTCGGATTCAGGAGGAGCAATGTGGTTTTTGTCCTGGTTGTGGTACATCGGACCAACTCTTTACCCTCTCGAGAATCCTTGCGGGTTTGTGGGAGTTTGCCCAACCAGTTTACATGTGTTTTGTGGACTTGAAGAAGGCATTCGACCGCATCCCTCATGATTTTATTTATTTATTTTTTTTTTTGTGGGGGTGCTTTGGGAGTATGGGGCATCGGGCTTGTTGTTATGAGCTATCCAGTCTCTATATGATTGTTGCAAAAGTTTGGTTCGTATTGCCAGCACTCGATCGGACTCATTCCCAGTGAGAGTTGGACTCCGCCAGGGCTGCCCTTTGTCACCGATCCTGTTCATTTTTATGGACAGGATTTCTAGGCGCAGCCAGGGATTGGAGGGTGTCATGCTTGGTGACCTCAGGATCTCCTCTGTTTTTTGCGGATGATGTTGTCTTGTTGCCTTCATCCAGCAATTACCTACAGGTCTTACTGGGACAGTTTGCCATTGAGTGTGAAGTGGTTGGGATGAGAATCAGTATCTCCAAGTCCGAGTCCATGGTCCTCAGCTGGAAAAAAATGGATTGTCCTCTCCGGGTTGGGGACAAGCTCCTACCCCAAGTGGAGGAGTTTAAGTATCTCGGGGTCTTATTCACAAGTGAGGGGATAATGGCGCGAGAGATTGACAGATGGATTGTGGTAGTATCTGCAGTGATGCAAACGTTGTACCTGTCCATTGTGGAGAAGAGGAAGTCAAAGCTGTTGATTTACCGGTCAATCTGTGTTCCTACCCTCACCTATGGTCATGAGCTTTGGGCAATGACCGAAAGAATGAAATTGCAGATATAAGCAGCTTAAATAAGCTTTCTTCATAGGATTGCTGGACTTACCCTTAGCGATAGGGTGAGGAGTTCAGTGATCCGGGAGAGGCTCAGAGTAGAACTGCTGCTCCTCCACATTGAAAGGAGCCAGTTGAGGTGGTTTGGGCATCTGATCAGGATGCCTCCTGGACGCCTTCCACTTGAGGTGTTTTGGGCACATCCCATTGGGAGGAGATCCCGGGGCAGACCCAGGACTCGCTGGAGAGACTATGTCTCCCAACTAGTCTGGGAAAGCCTTGGTATCCACTCTGAAGAGCTGGAGCAGGTGGCTGGAGAGAGGGAAGTCTGGGCTTCTCTGCTTGAACTGCTGCCTCCACAACCCGGACCTCTGGAAAAGTGGTAGAAGATGGACGGATGGATAAGGGACCTAGAGTACAAAATGGAACTGACCTTCTACTGGGCTTGGTTGAGGTGGTGGACACATGAATGAATGAATGAATGAATGAATTTATTTATTTCGGATAGTACATTACAGGTTAAAAGAAACTGTATAATATAACAACAAGGTCAAATTAGACAAAGACTCCTTCTACTATACAATTCCACGTGAGTTATCCGAAATGGGTGATGGCTGAAGCCGCAGCTTATATTGCCCACCCATATTCCATCCAAGAATTCAAAGGAGAAAAAAGAGAAAACAAGACAAGAGCGATTACAATTTAAAACAAGGCTAAGACAAAATATGACTGAGAGAAAAAGAAAACTGAGCTAGTCTAAGTTAAGCGGTTACTATTCAAAAACAAATCTAAGACATAGTGTCACAGAGAAAAAAGAAAAACTAAGCTATAACACAACACAGGCTGGAAATGTCAATCCTTATGTGAGTTTACATGTCGTCTTGTAAATATGTTTGGAGTATTTCTTCCTTTAGTTTTTGTTTAAATTGTCCAAGCTTTGTACATGATTTTAATTCAGGTCCAAAATCGTTCCATAATCTGACACCTTGCACTGAAATACAGTGTTGCTTGGTAGTTGTTCTCACTGTAGGCTTTTGAAATATACATGTTCCTCTGAAGTGATATCGTTTCTCCCTTGTTTGGAACAACTTTTGGATATTTGCGGGCAGTGATAGATTCTTCACTTTGAACATTATTATTGCGGTTTTAAAGTCGATCAGATCTTTCAACTTGAGAGTTTTTTGTTTAAGAAAAAGTGGGTTTGTTGGTTCCCTGTAAGCTGCTTTGTTGATTATTCTAATAGCTCTCTTTTGAAGCATAAAGAGTGGATATATGTTTGTTTTATATGTATTTCCCCATACTTCATTACAATATGTCATGTATGGGAGTATTAATGAATGATACAAGGTGTATAGTGTGGGTTGATTCAGCAAATTTTTCACTCTGTGTAATATTGCAATTGATTTGGATACTTTACCTTTTATATAATTAATATGTGGCTTCCAACACAGTTTGTTATCAATTATTACTCCAAGGAATTTAGTTTCGGATACCCTTTCAATCTCTACACCATTTACACTGAGTTTGGGTACTGGGTAGTTGTGATGGTTGTTAAAGACTATAAATTTTGTCTTGCTTAAATTGAGCGTTAATTTGTTTGAATCAAACCACAGTTTCAGCTTTCCTAATTCCTTTCCGAGTGTATCCAGAAGTTGTTCCAAATTGTTTCCACTGCATAGCAGGTTAGTGTCATCAGCAAACAATATTAAGTCCATTTTTTCTGAAACTTTACATATATCATTTATATACATATTGAATAATAATGGTCCCAAAACTGAACCCTGTGGGACTCCACAGGTGACCTTCAGTAGCTCTGAGTTTTTGTTGTTAACACATACAAACTGATATCTATTCTTTAAGTAACTTCTTAACCAGGACAGTGCTACCCCTCTGATACCACAATTTTGTAGTTTCTTTAATAATAGACTGTGATCTACTGTATCAAATGCTTTTTTAAGATCCAGGAATACTCCAACTGAATACTCTTTATTTTCAATGGCTGTTGATATTTTTTCTGTAAATTCCATTAAGGCATATGCTGTTGTCCTTTTGTGTCTGAACCCATATTGCTGCTCACACAATAAATCATTCTTCAGTATGAAGTTGTCAATTCTCTCATAGAATATTTTTTCAAGTATCTTGGAAAATTGCGGTAATAGTGAAATTGGTCTGTAGTTGGAGAGTTCCCCTCTGTCGCCTGTCTTGTAAATCGGAATTACTTTAGCTATTTTCATTGCATTGGGAAATATACCTGATTGGAGAGACAGGTTACAGATATACGTCAGTGGTTTCACTATGCATTCGATAACAGTTTTGACTAGTAGCATATCAATACCATCGCAGTCAGTAGATGTTTTACTTTTGAACGATTTAACAATTTCAATGACCTCTCTTTTGTCTGTGTTCTTTATGAAGATGGTGTCTTTTACAGCAGTGTTATTGCATATTGAATCACCTGTTGGCACCGTAGTGGGTATTTCTCGGGCCAGTTTAGGTCCAATGTTAACAAAAAAATTATTAAATTCATCTGCAGGTGAAGCTATATTCACATTCGGAGTCGATTTATTATTTTTTGGAATGTTAGTTGGGTAGCTGGTATTTCTGCTTTTATTTCCAAGGATACTGTTGATTATTGTCCATGTATTTTTAATATTGTCTTTGTTTTTTTCCAGTTCTTTACTGTAATAGTCTCTTTTTTTTTCCACAATATCTTTATTGAACCTTTTTTTTTTTTAACAAACATGATACAAACAATCAAACACTAACACTAAAGTACTACAAAAAAAAAAAAATGCACTAAAAACACCAACAACCACCAACAAAATCAAATCTTCAACAATGCTCCTCTTTTTAGTCTAGACAATCCAATACATAAGTATACATATTATGTTCACCAGTTTGGAATTTACAAGGTCCACACACATCATTCACCTTCTTCTTCAAGAGTTATGTTTAAATTTTTTACATAATCAATAAAAGGTCTCCATATATTCTCAAACACAATTTCCTTTGATTTCAGTATATATGTTATTCTTTCTAATGGAAGGTTTGTTAACATCTGTCTTAACCACTGAGTCACATCTGGTCTATGAGTCTTTTTCCATAATAGTGCAATACATTTTTTGGCATTAAGCAAACTGAGGTCTATGAATGTTCTTTCACTTTTATTAAAATTATGCTTTTCTGGGTACAGACCCAACAAAAACAGTTTAGGATTCAATATGATTTGTTTTGAGATTATTTTTTCAATTGTTACCCTCACCTCTTCCCAAAACATTCTTATTAATCTACATTCCCATAAACAATGAAATAGGGTTCCTTTACTTTCCATGCATTTTGTGCATGTATCTGGTATATTTTTGTTATATCTATTTAACTCCTCCGGTGTAACATACATCCGCATTAACCATTTGAAATGTATCAATTTAAGGCGTACATTTATTGATTTGGTTTGAGCTTCTGTACAAGCCAATTCCCATTGCTCCTCTGAAATTTCAGTTTGCAGATCTTCTTTCCAGTAGTTTAATCTTTTCAGTGAATTTTCACTTGAAGATAGTGTCAATGAGTTATAAAACTCTGAAATAATACCCTTTCTTTTACTATCTTTCATCATCATTTTTTCCAAGGATGAATAAATAGGTCGAGTGAGAGCTTTATTTTGATTTGATCGAATAAAGTTTCTAAGTTGAAGATATTTAAAAAAATGTGTTCTATTGAGATTAAATTTGATCCTCAGCTCTTCAAAAGACATTATGTTATCTGCACTTGGCAAATATAAATCCTGAATCTTTTGTATCCCTTTTAAATTCCATACTTTAAATACAGCCTCCGCTCTCCCTGGTTTAAAATATTGATTACCCCATATTGGACTAAATTGTGACAATAACTGTGGTTCTTTTAAATAGTTTTTAGCTTCACACCATATTTTGATCATATGCTTTACAAATGGATTTTTAACTTGTTTTTGTAATTTTTTTGCCGAATCTGAGTATATGAATATGGGAAGAGGTAAAGGTAAATTGTATGATTCCATTTCAGTCCAGTGAGGGAGATCATTTGATGAAAAATAATATGTCATAGACCTCAGTTGTGCCGACCAATAATACAACATAAAATTTGGACATTTCAGACCTCCACGATCAAATGGTAAATATAATAAAGACAAACGTAATCTAGCCCTCCTGTTGTTCCATATAAATTCCACTAACTTTTTTTTTATTCTTGAGAATAGATCTAAAGGTGGTGATAAGGGAATGTATTGAAATAAATAAAGTATTTTAGGTAAAATATTACTTTTAAGTATATTGATTCTCCCGATCATCGACATTGGTAGTGACATCCATCTCTGAGTTAACTCATTGATATCTGACATTAAGGCTTCATAGTTGACACTGGCGACTGATTCTAGCTTAGGCACAATTTGGATTCCTAAATATTTAAACTGATTTACAACATTGAATTGATTTACCTCAGGGGCTGGGTAATTTCTCTGGGTCTCATTTAGCATTAATATTGAAGATTTAGTTTTATTTATTTTATATCCTGATATTTCCCCAAAATTCTTTATTAAATTCAACAAGGTTGGAATTGATTTTTTTAGATTCGACATAAACAAAATTATGTCATCGGCATACAGGGAGATTTTATGTTCTGTTGGTCCAACTTTAATTCCATATATTTGTGAATGTAAACGTATCGCTATCGCTAAAGGTTCAATTGCCATAGTAAACAGTAAAGGTGAAAGTGGACAGCCTTGTCGACATCCTCTATTGATTTTTATTGGTTTTGAAATATTGTTATTTGTTAGGATTTCTGCTGTAGCATTATTGTATATTATTTGAACCCATTTTATGAAATTATTTCCAAGTCCAAACCTTTGTAGGACTTCAAAAAGAAAGGGCCATTCAACTCTATCAAAGGCCTTTTCGGCGTCCAGTGATAGGAGAGCTGTATCCGGTGCTTCTTTATTAAAATAAATAATATTAAATAGTCTTCTTACATTATGGAAGCCTTGTCTACCCTTTATAAAGCCATTCTGATCTCGATTAATAATATTTGGTAAAATTTCTTGTATTCATCTTGCTAAAATTTTACAGATTATCTTAAGGTCGGCGTTTAATAGGCTTATTGGTCTCATATTTTCACATTTATTAGAGGGCTTACCTGGTTTTGGCAGCAGTATAATTAAGGCATTATTTATGTATGATGGTAAATTATTATTTTGAAATGCTTCTAAAACCATTTCCAAAAAAGGTTTTATTAATTTATTCTTAAATTTTTTATAAAGGTCAACTGGAAGACCATCTGGTCCTGCACTTTTTCCTGATTTCATATTATCAATGGCTAGCCCAACTTCTTCTTGACTAATTTTAGACTCCAATATCTCCCTGTTTTCATTTGGAATACACGGTATAGATAGTTCGTTCAAAAACCCATTTAGTTTTGTTAAATCAGGTTCATTTTTGGTATCATATAATTTTTCATAGTAATCTCTAAAGGTTCTATTAATTTCTAAAGGATCTATAACTACCTGTCCCTTACTTATAATACTGGTAATTGGTGTTTTAATTTCTAATTGTTTAATCTGCCATGCTAATAATTTTCCTGATTTTTCACCTTGTTCATAAAAAGATTGTTTCAATCTTAGAAGACTCGAGGCAGCTCTATTCGCTGATTTTTTGTCGTATTCAGCTCTCAAAATCAGTAATTCATTCTCCAACCTTGGGTCACTTCCTGCATACACTTTTTCCTGAAGACTTTTTATTTTATGTTCCAATTTAGCTCTCTCCTCTCGAGTCTTCTTAGATTTTGATCCTGTATAACTAATAATATGTCCCCTAATAAAAGCTTTGAAAGCCTCCCACTTTACACATGCTGATGTTTGTGTAGTATTGATGTCAAAGAACTCGTCTATCTGTTTTTCTATATACTTGACAAATTCCTCATCCTGAAGCCATTTATGCTGAAATTGCCATCTACCTGATTCCTTTGTCAATTTTTTATCTACATATATTAGACAACAGGGTGCATGATCAGAGATCACGATGTTATCATAAAAGCAGTTTTGAATCTTGGACCTTAATTCTGTGGAAATCAAAAAATAATCAATACGTGAGAATGTCTTGTAGGTACTGGAATAACAAGAATAGGCTTTAACTTGTGGTTTCATTTCTCTCCATATATCTAACAATCTCAATTCTTTCATAAAATGATTAATAGTCATCCTACATCCAATGTGCGTACAATCCAGTCCTGTTGATCTATCTATACCTGGATTCAATGTACAATTAAAATCCCCTTCTATTATATGTTGCCCTGTAAGTGATGATAAGATAAGAAATAAATTAGCAAAGAACTTCTGATCATCTATATTGGGACCATATAAGTTCACAAGATTTATATTTTCTAATAACAAAGAACCTTGAATGATTACATATCTTCCAAATTTGTCTCCAATTACATTTTTCACTTGAAAAGGAACTGATTTATGTATGAGAGTCATAACTCCCCTGGCTCGGGATGAAAATGAAGAGGTGAATACACTTCCTTGCCATCTACTCCTAATTCTTTTAACATCCTCCTCTATTAGATGAGTTTCTTGTAAAAACACAATTTTTGAACCCATGTCTTTTATTTTATTCATAACTTGTTTAAGTTTTTTTAAATTTTGTAGACCTCTGCAATTCCATGAAGTTAAATTAAGATTAACACTTTGGTTTATGATCAATAGAGAGTTTGGGATTACCTTGCAGTGTAAACATGCTCATACAGAGAAGCAAAAACATGAGTGGTTGAACATTCATCCTACAAACTACACACAAACAAATTTCCCCTTCCCACACTTGTGGCAAACCCCCCAAAATCAAAAGAAAAATTCCGTCTCCCGATATAGCCATCGACCGTTCCACACCCACGGGGAACAGCCTAAGCCACTCCTTCTTCATCCTCCCAATCGCCCTAACTCTACTGCTTTTAATGACGTAACATTAACTCTCCTCTGTAGTTTTCCAACTTAACTCCAAAATTTTTAACAACTTTGTACATCATAGTTTTTTTGTTTGTTTTGTTTTTGTTTTGTTTTTTTAATATATAATACAATCTATATTTTGTAAACTTACTATTTACTTCAAGTCAGTCAGATGCCTGTGCAAATGCTTAATTATTCTACCTTATATTTTGTTCATGCTTAGCTCCCACCAGTCTCTTCTTCTTCTTTGATCTTCTTGATGAACTCCTGCGCCTCCTCTGGGGTCTTGAAGATGTGGGTTCTGCCCTCATACGTGGTCAGCAGTCTCGCAGGATAGATTACACCATGACGAATCCCAAGGTTGCGCAGCTCCTTACGTATGGGATCAAACTGCTTCCTCAATTGCTGGATTCCTGTGGCCAAATCTGGGTAGAACCGCACCTGCTGGTCCTGGTGTTTAATCTCTCCTTTAGCTCGTGCAGCGTTGAAGATCTTCATCCTGTCTCTGTTGCTAAGAAACTTCATAATTAAGGTCCTCGGCGGTCCCTTATCTCTCCGTGGGCCAATACGATGTGCATTTTCCAGAACCACTGCTGATTGCAATTCCTCGCTGCCCAGCACCTCCGGAATCCACTTTTCCAGAAAGGAACATACGTCCCGACCTTCTGATTCCTCTGGAAGACCCACCAGCCTCAAGTTATTCTGTCTCGACCGAGATTCCAAATCCAAAATATTATTTTCCAGAGATTTATTTTTTTTTTCCAAAGTGCGCACCTTTAATTGAAGACGGGTGACGTCATCTTCAGCACTAGCGAGACGGAGCTCCATCTGCGCTGTTCGTTCTACACAGTCACCCAATTCCTTTCTTATTCCTTCCAACGCTGTCATAATCCCATCAAATCTAGAGGAAAAGTCCGCTCTCATTGAACTCATGGCAGCCATCAGCGCATCTGCGCCTCCCCCCGCAGACATTGCACCGTTGCCAGCCTCCTCCGCCATATATGGAGTTTTATTTGCTGCGTCACAGACCTGAAAGTCCGTTAATTTGGACTGTTTCGGCGGCTCGCTTTTTCCTTTGCCTGGTTTTCCAGCCTTAGGCTTCGCCGACATATCCTCGCCCAAACGCTGGGATACGTTCTGTCCCAAATGAGAGAGTTATTTGCCAATTTTTTTTCTCCAGGAGCAGAGCAGAGCGAGACACATCCGTCCTACATGGCAGCCATAACCGGAAGTCGAAGTAATAGTCTCTTTTACTACATCTTATTATACGTATATGTTAACTTATTTTTGTATGTTTTATACCGCTGCTCTGCTTCTTTTGTCCTTTTCTTTATGAAAGCTTTATATAATAAATTTTTCTTTTTACACGCCTTTTGTAGTCCTTTGGTTAGCCATGGTTTGTCAGTAAATTTGTGTTTAAGCTTTTTTTAACTAATGGGCAGTTTTTTTCATAAAGAGTGGTTACAATGTTTGTAAATGTGTCATAGGCTTCATTTACATCTGATACATAGACTTCTGTCCAGTCTTGCTTCAGCAAGTCCTCTTTAAAAGAACTGATTGCGTTTGGTGATTTGTGTCTGAACGATTTTGAGATTTTTTCTGGGTTGGGCCCCGTGTGGCCATGGATAAGTGCAAAGATTGGCAAGTGGTCGCTTATATCATTTATCAATAATCCACTTTCTATTTTCTTGTCGAGAACATTGACAAACAGGTTGTCAATAAGTGTAGCAGAGTGAGCTGTGATTCTACTGGGATGTGTTATTGTGGGATATAGACTCATGCTGTACATAGAGTTCATGAACTCTGTAACTACATTTTGTTGATGTGGATTAAGTAGATCAATATTGAAATCTCCACAAATTGCTACCATTTTCTTACTAGTAATATTATTGTACAGCTCGACTAATTTATCTCTGAATGTCTCAATGCAAGTTCCCGGCGTTCTGTATATGCAGCTTATGATTAGATTTTTTGTTTTGTCTAGGTCAATCTCAACAGTAACACATTCCAGAATCCCTGGTAGTGCTGAGGACATTTCATTTACAAGCTTACATCTATATAGGTCATCAATATACAGTGCAACACCACCACCCTTTTTTTGAGATCTGTTAATGTTAAACATCTGATATCCCTCTATTGCCATCAGGGGAGCCTGGTCTGCATTAAGCCAGGTTTCAGAGACTGCTATAGCTGTGAATTTTCTGTTTAGCTGTTTTAAATAGTCCTGAATCTGTGAGAAGTTTTTGTTAAGACTTCTGCTATTGAAGTGTATTATTGACAGTTTACCATCTAATTGCACTTGACTTTTGAATTGCTTTTCAGTGTAATATTCACAGTGGTTATGAATATTATTGAAAAAGTGGTTATCAGGATCAATATCATTCTCCATCTCTTGTGGTTTATGTTCAGCATAGTGGCATATTTTTAGAGTTTGAGTTTCCTCACTCTGTGTTTCATAGTCAGTGTTCATCTGTATTTATCTAAGTCAGTAGCATCTCTGATCATTATACTTTTTGCTTGCTCAGGTGTTCCATTTAGTTTAATCCAAATTCTACAATTTCTTGTCCAGGTTGTCTGTATCTTATTATGTTTCTTTAGCATCCGTGCCTGCCGTGCTAATTCAGCGTTTTTTTTTGTCAGGTGTTCATTTAGGTAAACTTGAGTTTCCTTTAGTTTTTTGGCCTGCCTCAGTATGTCATTTTTCACCCTCCTGTTCACAAAGCGCATCACAATTGATTTCTTTGTTTTGTTATCTTTCTTCGGTAAAGCATAACAGGCTGAGATCGCATTGGCTTCTACCTTAATGTCTTTATCATTAAGGAACTGAAGCACTTGGTTTTCTAAGGACATTGATTCACTTATGGAAGCATGTTCACCACTCAGTCCTGTAGCGGCATGGGCGTACGACTGATATCTGATGTCTAGTCCACTTATAACTAGGTCATCAATGCGAGAACCTTGTTCAAGATCCTCGACGCGTTGCTCCAAAAGACGCCCGTGTTGCTCCAGGTCCATAATTTTTTTGTCTTTTTCTTTTATTATTGAATGTAGGGCTTGTACCTCCTGTATTAGGTCTAATATTTTGTCCTGCTGGCTAGTCACTTTGGCCAGTTCTTCTAACACAAAGTTCAGAGTTTTTTTAATTTCTTCCATTTCCTCTTTTTTGGGTGGCATTTTACTGACCTGTGGATAGAAATAAGCAGAGAATCCGGCTAGGCCTCAACTAGCTCAGTCGCTACTGGACCCGCCGCTCCTGCGCAGCTTCTCCGCCGAGTGACGCTGCTCAGCTCCGCAGATCACCGCCGTCTATCGCCGGCGCCTGCCTCCGTCTACCTGGCCAGTTATGTCGTGCATCGCCGGCGCAGCCGGAATCCACCGATCACAGCCACTCGTCGCCGTCTGGCTAGGCGGCTCCTCCGCTGGGCCCCGTCCCCGTCAGTTATGTCGCACTCCGCCGGCGCAGCTCTAATCCACCGATCACCTCCGCCGATCGGTGGCCGATCACCGTCGCTCGCTGTCGTCCGGCTGGGTGGCTTCTCCTCTAGGCCCCCTCTAGGCCCCGTCACCGACCGCCGTCAGTCTGGTAGTTCCTCGGCTGGGCCTCGCAATTGGGCACCGGTTCAGGCCACTGTCCTGCTGGATCCAGGTGGCCCCCGTCTCTCACCAACGCCGCGCCCGAGCTCCCAATCGCCGCCTCGGTTGGTTCGTCCTCCTTTTAAATCCTTCTCTCCTCGGCTCCAGATGGCCAGATGTAAAGAATACCTTCTCACTGCTGCAGTTACTCTGGGTTAGCATCTGGGTTAGCATCAGAGGCGAGCCTTTAGAGGTCGGAAACGGGGCGAAACGGAGCCAGATCTGCCAGAACCTTCACCAGGTCAGCACTGGGTCGTAAGGGTATTCCCCACGTTTGTTGGTAGCCAACAGAAGTCCTTATTTTGATGGTTTTGCTTAAAATTCTCGGCTCATATCAAGCATTACAAGTGCAGCACCGGAAGTGCACATGATGATTGATTCAAGGAGCTAGCTCACACAGACTGCCGATTCCTTCACTCATTCTGGCCAACATATGCTCACTAGACAACAAAATAGACCACATACAGCTCCTGAGAACTACACAACGGGATGCTTGGAACTGTTGTTTTTATCTTTTCGGAAATGTGGTTAAATGACAGTATACCGGACTCTACCATGCAGTTAGCTGGGCTAACATGCTACTGTAGCGACAGAGTGCTCACGGAAGGAGGGAAAACGCGAGGCAGTGGGGTCTTTGTGTACATCAATGACGCCTGGTGCCATGATGCTGTTGTTGTGCATAGACACTGCTCTCCATTAGTGGAATTTATGATAATCAAGTGCCGACCCTTTTACATGCAGAGAGAATTATCAGCTGTCCTACGAGCTGCCATGTATGCCCCACCCACCGGCACTGGCGAGAGGAGTAAAGCACTAAAAGAACTCAATCAGGCTATAAGTGAGACCCAAACGGCACATCCAGACAGATTCCTCCTCACAGCAGGAGACTTGAACCATGCAGATTTAAAGGCCCTCCGACCAAACCTACATCAACATGTAGACTTTGAGTTGTGTACACTATGACTAAGAGTTGTGTACACCAGGTCCAGCAAATTGTCTCCTGTTTTTGCAGAGAGTCTCCTTGATTCCCCCCACCCCCCAGGTTTCTCTAATCACGTCACCATCCTGTTAAGGCCGGCATACATACCCAGAGTGAAAACTATC
The DNA here is from genome assembly GCA_020510985.1 of Pholidichthys leucotaenia. NCBI lineage: Eukaryota > Metazoa > Chordata > Actinopteri > Cichliformes > Pholidichthyidae > Pholidichthys > Pholidichthys leucotaenia. The sequence goes on along the minus strand of CM035841.1, from coordinate 295,512,903 downwards.
AGACCAACAAAAAAGCAGGTATGTGTTGCCAGAGGGGGGCTTCTGATGCTCTGAAAGACTGCTTCAGCACTACAGACTGGTACACTTTCAAGCTGCAGCCACTCACAATAGACACATAAACTTAAAGGAGCACACTGAGGTTGTTGTGGCATATATAGCAAAATGCATTGATGATGTCACTCATTGCAAAACCATCACTGTTTGTGCTAACCAGAAGCCATAGATGACAGAGGTCCGCAGGCTCCTGAGGGCTCGGGATGCAGCTGGGCTTCTTCCTCAATGTGTTCCCATTTCTACAGGCCCAACCTGGCCTCATCAGTCATCCCCTCATCTGCTCTGGGGGTTGCAGCAGGTTCTTAAGTTGCATCTTAGTTTTCCCTCATGTAAGCTGGCATGTGTGCCTTGTGCTTGAAAGGTTTTTGTTTCAGCTCCGGTTACCTGTAGGAACCGGCTTAACTTGTGCACACTCAGTTAAGTACAGTAAAGAAGCCAAACTCATCTGATTGTGTTTGTGCTTAATGGTGTGATGGGGGCATTGTGCCACTTTGGCCTGTGGGTGATGCCATCTCCATTCTCCTCAGGACTCATTTGGTATATGGTTTCCACGTGGTTACAGGATCCCTGAAATTAAATAAAACATGTTTATGGATGTAAACACTGTTTTATAAAAAGTGAACCTGTAAACATTCATTGTCCTTTGTCAGTGGAGGCAGGCTCTTCCCAGTCGGAGGAAGAATGGGTGGATGCAGTGTGTGTGTGTGTGTGTGTGTGTGTGTATATATATATACAGTGGGGCAAAAAAGTATTTAGTCAGCCACCAAGTGTGCAAGTTCTCCCACTTAAAAGATGAGAGGTCTCCAATTTTCATCATAGGTATACCTCAACTATGAGAGACAAAATAAGAAAAAAAAAAAAAAAATCCAGAAAATCACATTGAAGGATTTTTAATGAGTTAATTGGTAAATTCCTCGGTAAAATAAGTATTTGGTCAATAACAAAAGTTCGTCTCAATACTTTGTTATATACCGTTTGTTGGCAATGACAGAGGTCAAACGTTTTCTGTAAGTTTTCACAAGGTTTTCACACACTGTTGCTGGTATTTTGGCCCATTCCTCCATCCAGATCTCCTCTAGAGCAGTGATGTTTTGGGGCTGTCGCTGGGCAACACAGACTTTCAACTCCCTCCAAAGATTTTCTATGGGGTTGAGATCTGGAGACTGGTTAGGCCACTCCAGGACCTTGAAATGCTTCTTACGAAGCCACTCCTTCGTTGCCCGGGCGGTGTGTTTGGGATCATTGTCATGCTGAAAGACCCAGCCACGTTTCATCTTCAATGCCCTTGCTGGTGGAAGGAGGTTTTCACTCAAAATCTCACGATACATGGCCCCATTCATTCTTTCCTTTACACGGATCAGTCGTCCTGGTCCCTTTGCAGAAAAACAGCCCCAAAGTATGATGTTTCCACCCCCATGCTTCACAGTAGGTATGGTGTTCTCTCTCCTCCAAACACGACAAGTTGAGTTTTTACCAAAAAGTTCTATTTTGGTTTCATCTGACCATATGACATTCTCCCAATCCTCTTCTAGATCATCCAAATGCTCTCTAGCAAACTTCAGACGGGCCTGGACATATACTGGCTTAAGCAGGGGGACACGTCTGGCACTGCAGGATTTGAGTCCCTGGCGGCGTAGTGTGTTTCTGATGTAGCCTTTGTTACTTTGGTCCCAGCTCTCTGCAGGTCATTCACTAGGGCCCCCCATGTGGTTCTGGGATTTTTGCTCAGCGTTCTCGTGATAATTTTGACCCCACGGGATGACATCTTGCGTGGAGCCCCAGATCGAGGGAGATTATCAGTGGTCTTGTATGTCTTCCATTTTCTAATAATTGCTCCCACAGTTGATTTCTTCACACCAAGCTGCTTACCTATTGCAGATTCAGTCTTCCCAGCCTGGTGCAGGTCTACAATTTTGTTTCTGGTGTCCTTTGACAGCTCTTTGGTCTTGGCCATAGTGGAGTTTGGAGTCTGACTGAGGTTGTGGACAGGTGTCTTTTATACTGATAACGAGTTCAAACGGGTGCCATTAATACAGGTAACGAGTGGAGGACAGAGGAGCCTCTTAAAGAGGAAGTTACAGGACTGTGAGAGCCAGAAATCTTGCTTGTTTGCAGGTGACCAAATACTTATTTTACTGAGGAATTTACCAATTAATTCATTAAAAATCCTTCAATGTGATTTTCTGGATTATTTTTTCTCATTTTGTCTCTCATAGTTGAGGTATACCTATGATGAAAATTGGAGACCTCATCTTTTAAGTGGGAGAACTTGCACAATTGGTGGCTGACTAAATACTTTTTTGCCCCACTGTGTGTGTATATATATATATATATACAGTATATATATATATATATATACTGTATATATATATATATATATAGTATAGTATAATTTGGTATAATGCTCCTGTCCCAACGATCATAGTCATGTGGTTACAGGTTCACTTTCATTCATAAAACCACATTTACATCCATAAACGTGTATGGTTTGGAAATGGTGGCACTGACTAAAAGACGGGCAGAGCTAGATATGGCAGAGTTGAAGATGCTAAGATTCTCATTGGGAGTAACTAGGAAGGACAAAATTAGAAATGGGTATATCAGAGGGACAGCTCAGGTTGAGTGGTTTGGAGACAAAGTAAGACGGGCAAGGCTGAAATGGTTTGGACATGTGCAGAGGAGGGATAGTGGATATAATGGACAAAGGATGATGAAGATGGAGCTGTCAGGCAGGAGGAAAAGAGGAAGACCACAGAGGACTCATGGATGTAGTTAAAGGGTTGGTGTTACAGACGAAGTTGCAAGGGATAGTGAGATTCAATTCAACTTTATTTATGTAGCACCATTTCACAACAAGTCATCTCATAGCACTTTGAACTGTAGGGGAAACCCCCACAATTGCAGAAAGACCCCAGCAATCAGGCAATCCCCTGTTAGCAAGCACTTGGCAATGGTGGAGAGGAAAAACTCTTTTAGCAGGATGAAACCCCCAGCAGAACCAGGCTCAGGGAGGGGCAGTCATCTGCTGTGACTGGCTGGGGGTGAGGGGATAGAGAGAAGAAAAAGAAAAGAACATGCATGTAGAGAGCAAATGGCACGACTGGGACTCGATCTATGGGAGAGAACAAACGGATGTTAATGACCAGCAAAAATATTTCATTGAGTGAAGAAAGGAGTGAAGCCCAGTGCATTGTTGGTCCCCTGGCTGTCTAAACCTATTAGCAGCGTAACTAAAGGAGGGTTCAGGGGAACCTGATCCCACCCTAACTATAGGCTATATCAAAAAGGAAGGTTTTAACCCTATTCTTAAAAACGGAGATAGTCTGACTTCAGAAGCCCAATTGGTAGCTGGTTCCAAAGGGGAGGAGCTTGATAACTGAAGGCTCTGCCTCCCATTGTACTTTTGGAGGTTCTAGGTGTTAAAAGTAATCCTGCATTTTGGGAGTGTAATGCTCTGTTAGGATGATAGGATAGTGTTAGATCTTTGAAATAAAAAGGGGCCTGATTATTTAGAGCTTTGTAAGTGAGAAGAATGATTTTAAACTTAATTCTAAATTCTATGGGAAGCCAATGAAGGGAGGCCAGAACCAGAGAGATGTGAGCTCTCTTTCTAGTACCTGTTAAAACTCTTGCTGCAGCATTTTGGATCAGCTGAAGACTTTTTAAAGATGTTTTAGGACAGCCTGACAACAGAGTTACAATAATCTAATCCAGAGCTAACAAAAGCATGGCTTAGTTTCTCAGCTTCACTCTGAGACAAGATGCTCCTAATCTTGGCAATATTACACAAATGATAGAAAGCAGTCTTAGAAACAAGTTTAATATGTGAATTAAAGAACATATCAAAAATAACTCCAAGCTTCCTCACAGAACTATTAAGAGAGTAACCACATCCAAACTAAATTTGATTTGGAAAGGTATCTCTAAGGTTTTTTTTGGACCAACTAGAATGACTTCAGTCTTATCTGAATTTAGTAGCAGGAAATTACAAGTCATCCAAGCTTTGATTTCCTTAAGACAAGCTTCTAATTTGGCTAATTAATTACTGTCATCTGGCTTCATTGACAAGTATAATTGTGTATCATTGGCATAACAATGAAATTGTATGCAGTGCTTTCTAATAATGTTGCCTAGCAGAAGCATATACAGTATAAACTAAAAAGTATAGGGCCTAGCACAGATGCCTGTGGAACTCCGTGACTGAGCTTTGAGTTAGAAGAAAACTCATTGACATGAACAAACTGGAACCTATTGGATAAATAAGATTTAAATCACAAGTCCAACAAGATACTCTCGTCTATCAAGTATTTTATGATCGATAGTATCAAAAGCTGCACTACAGTCCAAAAGGACAAGTACAGAAACGAGTCCATTATCAGATGTGATAAGGTCATTAGTGACCTTCACTAAAGCTGCTTCAGTACTATGGTGGATTCTAAACCTAGATTGAAACTCTTCAAATAAACCATTTCCTTGCAAGTGGTCAAATAATTGCATAGCAACAATTCTAAGATTTTGAAATGAAAGGCAGATTAGAGATTGGCCTATAGTTAGCTAAAACTCCTGGATCCAGCGTTGGCTTTTTAAGGGTTTAATTACACCAGTTTTAAAGGCCTGTGGTACATGTCCTAATGTTAATGAAGAATTGATTATTTGAAGAATAAAGCTACCAATAAATGAGAAGACTTCTTTAAATAACCTGGTAGGAATAAGGTCTAAAAGACAAGTTGAAGGCTTGGATGAGGAAACTATTTTATCTAACTCTTAAAGGTCAATTGGAATAAACTCATCCAAACAGATATCAATTGAAGGAGTTGTAGTAGTTACTGTATTTAAATTAACGGTGGGAAGAATCTGATTTTATTTCTGATAGATGAAATTTTATTATTGAAAAAGTTCATAAAGTCCTGACTAGTGAGCTCTAAGGGAATGCTAGATTTGACAGAGTCCTGACTCTGTCAGCCTGGCTACATTGCTGAAAAGAAACCTGGGATTATTCTTGTTCTCTTCTATTAATGCAGAATAATAAGTTGTTCTAGCTTTCCGAAGAGATTTTTTATATATTAGAAAGAGGCAGATGGTGTGCTGTGGTGACCCCCTAAAGGCAGCAGCTGAAAGAACAAGATTCTGTTTGATTGTCAAAGATTCCCTATTGTGCATTTTCCAGGGACCTCTTCCAGGCACAAGTTTTGACATCTTCAAAGACATGCATGCAGTTTTTGGACACACTGTGTATATAAATCCACTATAAAAAACAAATCTACATTAACCCCCCCCCCCCCCAAAAAAAAAACAAAAAAAAAACCAAAACTAACAAACCTGGACTTCCGGGAAGATGGCGGAGAGGCATAACGCTTAAACAGAGAGCTCTCCCTAGTCGGATTAAAAATCTTTGGTAAATGGCCAACTCGACATAAATGGATCAATAAACCAAGGGATGAAAACATGAAGAACCCGGGCACACGGACAAAAGCAGGGTAAAACTAAAGAATCCCTCTTCAACAACACTGGAGAAATCGCTGAACACGAGACCCAAAAAAACGAGGAGACTACAACAGAGAAAATGGAGGACACCAACCTCGATGTTATGAACACTGGCTTCGCCAATATAAGTAAGGACATAAAAGACTTCAAGCGACAACTCCAACAGGATTTAACGGCTCTTAAGGAAGAACTGAAAAAAGAGATGAAGGAGGAAATTATGGGTCTCCAAAAAGAAATGGACTGCAAGCTAGCAGAAACCATGGAGGAACTGCGCACTCAACAGGCATGTATGGCAGAAGCAAAGGCTCGAATATCAGATTTGGAAGACCGAGGCAAGTGAGCTGCTGCAGACCCTGACGGCACAAACACAGAGGATGCAGGAAAAAAATAACCGACCTGGAGAGCAGGTCCAGGTGGAGCAATATACGCATCTTCGGGATTCCGGAGGGCACTGAAGGCAACTCGATGACGAAATTCATAGATCAATTCTTAAAAAGAGCTTGAGCTGCCCGATGAAACAGACCTGCAGATCCAACAAGCGCACAGAGCCTTGGCACAGAACCCGAACCCAAACTCTACACCCAGGTCAGTTGAGGTAAACTTTTTAAAATACGACGTAAAGGAAAGAATCCTGACACAAGCGTGGAAAAAAAAGATACGAGTTGGCGACAAACAGATATTCTTTGACCATGACTACCCGACAGAAATTGTGCAGCAGCGAAAGAAATATGCCAACATTAAAAAAATGCTGAAAGAGAAAAAAATTAGATTCCAAACACCGCTAACGAAAATGAGAATTCATTGGGAGGACGGCGTGAAAACCTACAACACGGCCAGAGAGGCAGCGCGGGACATGACAGAGTGAGGCTTTGTGGTGAGCGTACCCGAGGAAGCGGCTGGAGCAGCGGCGGCATGGAACTCATCGAGACAGCCGGAATGGAGGCGAGTGAGCGGCAGAGGGCGGGGGACGGACGTGGCGCACCGAGCCCAGGAAAAACTGCAAGGCTTTCAATGGAAAGCCTAGATTATAACAAAGATTAAGAAGGGCACAGAAGAAATGAAGGCCAAGAAGACAAGGTAAAAGAGAAACAAACGGCTAGGAGAGGTTGAAGTGATTTTTGTTGGACATTTCTAGACTAATGATTATTACTTGGATAGTAACTACAGGTCTAGAGAGGGCCCCTCACTCGGTGAGGACATTCCCTCCACCCTCCAACAGGGACCAGTGTGCAGAAGAAAGGCCCAAAGTATGGAGGTCGAGATTTGTTAATGTGTTTTTGTACATATATGTGTTAGTTTTGTTGTTAAAGGGGTTAGGAGCACAAGTTAAAAAAATGGAAAAACATGAATATGGTTAAAAATCTTAAGATAATGACATTAAACATGAATGGTCTGAACTCACCTGTTAAAAGGGAAAGAATAAGAAAATTCAAGAAAGAAAAAGCTGAAATTATATTTATGCAAGAGACACATTTGAACAAGACAAACATGAGAAACTAAAGAGATTTGGCTATAAGAACTCCTACTACAGTTCATTTAAGGGAGGAACTAAAAGGGGGGTTATGATACTAATTTCAAATAAAATACAATTTGAATGTGAACAAGAAATCCAGGATAAAGAAGGCAGATATATATATTAATAAAGGGAAGAATAGATGGTATGCAGATCACATCAGTGAACATCTATGCCCCACCAGAAAGTGACAAGGGTTTTTTTCAACAACTGTTTGATCTCATAGCAACACACAGTGAAGGAGTCCTAATTTGTGGAGGAGACTTAAATGCTGTCATGGATCATGAAGTTGACACAACAAGTGTTGAGAAGACAAAAAAACATGTAACAAAGTTCATAAGAACTTCACTGGCAGAAATGGGTATGGTAGACATATGGAGGGACCTGCACCCACTCGAAAAAGACTATACACATTATTCAGCAGTCCACAAAGTACACTCTAGAATAGATTACTTCCTTATGAATGAAGGTGACAGACACAGGGTGAGAAATTGTCGGATTGGAGGGGCAGAAATATCAGATCATAATCCTATATACATGGAAATATATTTAAACAATAGAAAACGACAAACAACATGGAAACTTAATGTAGGACTATTAAGTGATGAGAAAATGAGAGAGAATAAAGGTAAACATAAATGAGTATATGGAGGAGAATGATAATGGAGAAGTGGACCCAACAATACTATGGGATGCACTAAAAGCCGTGTTAAGAGGTAAATTAATTGTTGAATCAGGAAAAGCAAAAAAGTCTAAACTGGAATCATATGAACAAAGATGTGAGAGACTGAGGGAATTAGAACGTAAACATCAAAACACAAATGACCCAAAAATATATCAAGAAATTAAGGAAGAAAAAATAAAGATAAAAGAAATACAAATAGATGAAATTGAAAGGAAAAATAGATATTTAAAACAAAAATATTATGAAATGGGACCAAAGGCCGTGAAACTGCTGGCAAAACGGTTAAGAAAACAACAGTGAATAATGTATATAAGATTAAGGACCCCATCACAAATAAAACCAGTTACCCCAGAAAACATCGAAGAAATATTCCATAAATTCTATCAAGAACTATACTCGCAACCTGAAGAGACAAATGTTAAGGATATTAAAAAATTTCTATGCACATTGGACTTGCCATCAATAGGAAACCAACAAAATGAAAAGCTAACAGCAGAAATAACACAAGAGATTAAAGATGTGATTAAGTCACTAAAAAATGGTAAATCACCAGGTAGTGATGGATACCCCTCTGAGTTTTATAAACTGTTTATAGAAGAACTCACGCCACAGCTCCTAAAGTCATTTAATTGGACATTAAACAACAACAAAATACCTCCATCATGGAACAAAGCCATGATTTCAGTTATTTTAAAGCCAGGGAAAGATGGGGAACAATACGGAAACTATAGGCCAATCTCATTAAATGTGGATTATAAAATGTATACAACAATTATCTGTAAGTGAATAAAGACATTCTTGACGGAATTGATAGAGGATGATCAAACTGGTTTCATAGAGGGACGCCAAACACATGATAATATCAGGAGAACAATACACATAATTAATCAAATACATAAAGAAAAGTGCAGTAATGAGTTTAGACGCAGAAAAAGCATTTGATAGGGTTAATTGGATGTTCCTATATAATGTACTGGAACGCTTTGGATTTAACGAAAAGTCAGTGCAATGCATAAAGACACTATCAAAAACCTGTGGCAAGAATCAAGATAAACGGTAGCTTAACAAAGTAAATATACAAAGATCAACTAGGCAGGGATGCTGCCTATCGCCCACCTTGTTTGCTCTGTTCATAGAGCCACTGGCTCAAGCGATGCGACAAAATAAGAAATTAAAAGGTGTAACAATAAAGGGAGCGGAACACAAGATTGGGCTATTTGCAGACGATATTATAGTTTACCTTGAACAACCAGATGAATCAATAATGGAAATGATGGACTTGATAGAAAATTTTGGAAAATTATCAGGATACAAGATAAACATAACAAACACAAATACTGACATTCCACTATAACCCTTTAAACCAGATAACTAAGATCAAACTAAACTGGAAACAAAAAGAAATAAAATACCTTGGAGTGAACACACCTAAAGATTTAAGCAAAATCTGTAAAGCAAACTATGATAGGCTAGAACAAGAAATAAAAGATATTGATAGATGGTCAATCTTAAATATGGATCTGAATTCAAAAATTAACAGTCAAAATCAGCATACAACCTAGACTGCTTTACCTCTTCCAAGCTCTACCAACAGAGATTCCTGGTGCCCAGTTCTCAAAGTGGGACAGGATGATATCAAGATTTGTTTGGGGAGGTAAAAAGCCAAGAGTGAAATATAAAACTCTCCAATTGCCAAAAGAGAAAGGAGGCATGGGCCTACCTAGTCTAAAGGAATATTACTACTCAGCACAAATAAGATATCATATGTTGGTGCGACGGAGGATACGAGGCAAAATGGAAAGAAATGGAAAAGGAAATTGAGGGACTCCCAGTACAAAGCATAATAGGGGATAGGGATGAATATAAGCAAATCAAACAAATAGACCCAATCACTAAATTTACTTTGGAACTGTGGTATAAAATAGTACAAAAGTATAATATAAAGGAGGACATAAAACTATTGAAATGGGTAGCATTTGACAGTCAGTTTGAACCGGCAAAGCAACATGGGGGATACAAAAATTTGGTGAACAAGGGAATCACAGCATGGGGCAATATGGGGGGGGGGATTTTGGGAGTTTTGTAAACATGAGAAGAAAATTTAAACTAGAAAAATCTGAATTCTTCAGATATCTGCAGATGAGAGATTATGAGGAAGATTAGGCATAACCTCCACACAGATGTGAGCGAGATTATACAATTCATTTTAAGCTCGTATGCAGGAAGTAAAATAAGAATTATTTCAAACCTATATCAAACTTACAGCAAATAAACATTCAAGTAACTATATAAAGGAGAAATGGGAGAAAGAGCTAAATTTAAACATAACAGAAGAAAACTGGCAAGAAATATGGAAAACACAACACACATCAACAAGTTCAAGGACATGGAGGGAATTTGGATGGAAAAACCTGATTCGCTATTTCATTACACCACAGATCTAAAGAAAATATACAAATACCCAATCTATATGCTGGAGGGGCTGTGGGGCTCAAAATGCAGACCACTCGCATATATTTTGGAAATGCTGCAAAATCTCATCATTCTGGAAATCTATATACAGTATGTGACAATACAGAGGATATTAGGATGTAATATACCAATGAACTGTAACTTGATGTATTTGTGATCTTAAAAGAGACAATGTAATACAGGCTGAGGACAGATATTTAGTTAAAATCTTGCTGATTGTATGTAAAAAAACAATCACAAGAAAGTGGCAATCAGAAGTTCTTCCTGACCAAGAGCAATGGACAGACATTGAGGATATACGTTTAATGGAAAAACTAACATATCGACAAAGAATGCAAGAAGGACAATATGAAAAAAAAAATGGTGGAAATGGACACACTACAAAGTGCAACAACGAGACAGAAATTGAAAGAATAACCAAAGACAATGGAAAAACCAGAAGAATTAAGAGATGGAAACTAAAAACATGATGCTCCAACATTTGTCCCCCCTTTTTTTTCTCTTCTTCTAGCTCCTTTTTTTTTTTAAATATAGAGACTGATCTGAATGTAATATGTATGATGAAAAATGAATAAAAATCAAAGTTACAAAAAAAAAAACTTTCATCGTCTTAGTTTGTCAAAATTGTTTCACTTTTCCTCCTTCAAACCCTAGGATCTCTGAATAGGCCTACCGACATCCCGCCCATGAGGACGGTAACGTGTTGCATCTCCTCCACAACACACCACACAGAAGTCTGCAAGGTGGCAAATTTGACCAGAAAACAATACTATTGAAGATCTGATGTTTAAAAACATTACAATGTTGCCGTGACTGAGAAGTTTCCAAACAATTACTTGGCACCGGCAGAGCACACAAACACCACAGCAAAGCAGCACGGCGCAGACACTGTCCGGCACTGCTGTCCTCTGCCGGGACATGAGCTACATACAGCCATCCAAAAGCACACTGCAGGTCCCACTGGTGCTCGCGCACCTATATCGAAAACTTCAGCTTTGGCTGCATGTCACCCATTACCAAACACCACAAATTCATTCCATGCACAGTCCCAACACACTCGAAGTATTTTACTGTGCTGAGCTGTGTCGGGGAAAAAACTGTTGACATCATCTCCTTTCTCCGCCTGTCTTTAATGTGCAGCAGCATCTCTCCAAAAGAGTTTGAACAAATAAATCAACACGGTGTAGCATCTAAATGTCATATTTGCCCCTCCGGGGTGGATAGAAGTGTAACGTATGAATAAGGGGACATTAGGAGTGGGATGTGGCCTGCGGCTGTCACCATGCCAGTTTATATTGGGCGGTCCGCCCTCTCATTGGGAGTTGGAAAGTTGTTAGTGAATTGAGTCAACCACTTAGTGTGTATTGCTACACATGCTTTGCATTACAGTTCTGTAATAAAGCTGAGTTCAACTACAGCGTCCTCGTCCGTCATCATTGCCAGGTTTGTGGACATAACATTTGGTGACGAGAACTACGAACCATGGAAGTGTGCTTGAGACCACTATGGCCCTTTCTGGAGTTCCCGGGTGAACCAATGGTCCCATGGACACGATGTCTGGATGCGTTTGAAACCTACGTTGCAGTGTTGGACCTGGGAAAACTCAAAGTAAGGAAATGAGCACTTCTTGTCCACAACCTCGGCATAGAGGGTCAGAGTTTTCCACACGTTGGGTCCGACGGAGTCATATGTGGATACTGTTGAGTTACTTGCTAGCTACTTTGCTACACCAAACAATGTGATAGCATGACAAATTTGTTTTTGCCAGAGGCAACAAGGAGTTGGTGAGTCCATACAACAATTTGTTGCCAACCTGAGACATTTGGCAAATGTGCCGTTTTGGACTGTTGGAAGATGAGATGGTATGGGACCAGTTAGCTGGGCACACGTGTAACCCAAGGCTATGAGCTAAGATGCTAACATGATAAATGACATGACGCTAGCTAGCACGATAGAGCTAGCGTTATAGCCTGAGGCAGCAGAGGGGTTAGCAACAGAGCTAAGTGGGTGCCAAACGCAGAAATTACCTGGACAGACTGGTCCAGTCCACTGGACTGGTCCACTAGCTAGCATGGTGGGCATGGAGGAAGTGGTGGACATGGCAGAAGAGTACAAGACGCATACCGTTGGCCGAAGGACCACTCTGAGAGGCCCCATCTGTGGTAGCTCTGAGTTCCTGATGCACCAGGACGGAGCACATTTTTGCCCGGCAAGAGGACGGTTTAAGTGTGGACGCTTGAACCATTTTGCCAGAGTGTGCTGGTTGCCGACACTGTGGAGCAGGCCAAGTAAGCCAAGCCACTCGCCAACAACAGCCATTCATGCGGTAAGCCCCGACAGCAACGGTTATTCATACGGCATGGTTGAGTTGGACAGGGTAACTGTACAGCTCCTGCTCGACACGGCGGTGGTGAGGTCAATGTTAAACTGGGCCATGGTGAAGAAGTTTTTCCCCAACCACAAAATTAAGAAGAACCCAACGGCACTGTACAGAAATGGTGGTCACAGACTGTGCAATGTGGGAACGGTCAAGCTGATGGTCTACTACAAGTCTAAGATTGTGTACGACTTCACGTTCCAGGTGGCAGCACACGGTGACATTATGGGATGTGACCTCTTCTACAGACAGGGCTTCACTATCAGACAGCGCTGGGTGTGAACGGTCTGGGTGCGGCAACTGGGGCATGACGGACCTCGATGACGATGGTGTGGGACATGGTAATTCAGAATGGCACTGACACCAATGCATCCACCCCTACGCTCTCAGGAGGAGAGCCGGCCAGGAGGGGGGCAGTGGGTGGACTTGCCTCTGTCTCTCACTCAGCTAGAACTGGAGCTACAGGAGAGGGAGCCCATGCACGCAGAAAGCCCCGAAGCACAGCAGTAACAGCCGGGCACAGACATTACTTATGACGTGGCACAACCGAGCACTTCAGACGAGAGAGAGGAGGAACTGGAATGCTTCCGTACCCACGCTTAACAAGGTATGGAGGTTACGACTGAGCTGACGGGTGAAGAGTCTGCTTCAATGAGCAACACCGGAGAAGCATTGGACACCTTCCGTATACACGACGAGCTTCAGCCTACGGTAATGACAACGGAGACAATGGGTGAAGGGTCCACAACAAACGGTGATGACAGACCCGCCACAGCATGACGGAGGTCCCAAACTGGACAAGCACACAAAGCCACTGGGAGCACAATGATGCATGAAACAGAGTAAGGCGCCACTCCAAGTTATAGACTGGGTTTGGGTTCGTGCCAGCGAGAGACCGTGACGGGGACTGACTGGGCCACAGCCGATGAGACGAGCGCTGCTGAGGATTATGGTGAAACTAGGATCAGCATGCTTTCGACTGACAGACGGTTTGGTTTGGCACACAAACCAACTAGTGTGTTCAGGTCGATGCTCCAGACAGCAAGGCTTCACGGGAGTCAGCTGCCGCAGTGTGGGACCCAGGCCCCAGCGTCATGAAGACTGGCCCTGGCCCCAGGGGTGTGACAGCTCCAGGGAGGTGTCCGCCATGGGCCCACTACAAGACCCCTCCGGCAGAACTGCTTTCTCTGTGGAAGACTGTTGTGTGGTTTTGTTTTGTTTTTGTTTTTTTAAAAAAACAAAAAAAAAGACTCTTCAAGCAGGAGCACGGCTGAGAGGGTGGCAGAATAACCCATCCAGCCACATTGCGTCCAGTGGTGGTCTATCCGTGGACCCTAGTCCTTAGATTTGGTTTTGTGTTCTTTAAAATTTAAAAAAAGTAGTTATGTATTGACTTGAATAATAATGGTACATTTTTGGTATATACAAATGCTTGAAGGAATGTGTGTTCAATTAATAATAGTGTGGGGGCATGGTGTGGGACTTCTCCACCCAGAGAAGGCAGATGGGGAAGGGGGGAACAATGGACCGAAAGAGGAGTTGTCACGGGGGGTATTGGGACAGTAAGGACTATGCGTCCCTTGGGGAAAGGAGTAATTGTCGGCACCGCTGGAAGAAGGGTGTGAGTGGCGCTGGCGTTATGTCATGTTAATGTGTCACATAGGCTTTGTTCTAAACAACGATGTATTATGGTCGGAAGTTCTGGGTCTGAATGCATGGTATTAAAGATATAAAAGAGGAATGCATAGAGACCCGGGAGCTCTTTTACTGTACTGTATGTTGGAGATGGAATAGTTTGTCGTCTAGCTCATTGCCTCGTCTGCTTCCTTTCTCCACATTGGTGACCCCAAGATGTGCCGTGGAAAGCGAGCTGAGCACCACCCCGGAGACTACCTAGAGAGAGGGCACCTGTGCCGCGTGCGCCGTCTCAGTAAAGTTCCCAGACTTCTGGCTTCACAACCTGACCGCGTGGTTCTTGCACATAAGCCCAGTTTGCACTCCGCGGGATAACAACGGACGATACCAAGTATAACTACGTGATCGCTGCACTGGATGCACGCGCCACGCAACAGGTGATGAGCCTGCACCAGGAACTGCCGGCCCAAGGAAAATATGAAGTGCTCAAGAGGATGCTTCTCCAGCGCTATACCCTTTCTGACAGTGAGAGGGCAGAGCGATTCCTAACGTGTTCAGAGTTATGGGACAGATCAGCAGTGGAGCTCATGGAGAGCATGTTGGCACTGAGGGGGAAGGATGTTGAATCTTTCCTGTTCACCCATTTGTTCCTCAGGATTCTACCAGTTACAGTGAGGGCGAGCCTGGCTAACTCGCTGTGGCTGGTTGCTAAGGACTACCACGCCCTGGCGCAGGAAGCGGATCGCATCATTTTGGTGACCAGAACTCTGTGTGCAAACAGTGGCACCAGCATCCATGAGGGACTCCAGCGAGGTCGAGAAGCCATTCATGGTAGCCAGGATGGACACCAGGAGACAAAGGAACGGGGCGATCTGTTTTTATCATTGCCGTTTTGGCTCGAATGCCCAACGCTGCCTGTTGCCATGCCAATTCAAGAAGCCGGGAAGATGGCATGTTTGGAATTCAGTGGCAGCTGCAACCGATGACGACAGGAACAGACTGCTTTATGTCACGGACACACATTCGGGGAGACGGCTTTTGGTGGACTCTCACTCCCAGAAGAGTCTTATCCCACTTGTCAACACAGACAGGATGGCAGGAGGCAGCAGTCCCAAGCTCACAGCCGCCAGGGATCCACCATCAAGACATTTGGCGGGCGGACAGACGATATGCTTACATGGACGCAACTTTCAGTGGGACTTTGTGGTAGCTGCATGTTCCGGTCCCATTTTAGGCGCAGATTTTTTATGTGCTTACGGGTTGTTAGTTGATGTTGCTAATAGATTAGTGGATGCTGTCTCTTTTGCCTCACTGCCCTCTACAGCTCGGGGAGCTGGGTAGACGACACTGGCTAATGTTAAAGCTCCGAGGGTAAGTACCAACATTTACTCACACAGTTCCCAGCACTCACAGTCCCAACTGTTTCGGCTACGGTAACGAAACATGGAGTTGAACACTTTATAGCAACAAAAGGCCCGCTGGTGTTTACTCTACCTCAGCGCTTGGATGCAGCTAAACTGGCCAGCACATGAGAGGAGTTTGCCAACTTAGAGAAGTTGGGCATTGTCAGCCACTCAACCAGCCCGTGGGCATCCCCCTACACATGGTGCCTAAAGACGATTTGTCGTGGTGACCGTGCGGCGATTTCCAGTGCTTGAGTAGTGCCACAGAACACGATCGTTATCCCATTCGGCACATCCAGGTTTTTTTTTGTGCACCTGGCCGGGGCACGTGTTTTTTTTCGAAAGTGGATCTGGTCCGCGGATACCATCAGGTTCCAGTGAGCGTGGAAGACGTTCCAAAAACAGCGGTAATAACTCCATTCAGCCTTTGAGTTTTCATGCATGCCGTTCGGATTAAAAGACGCGACGCAGACTTTCCAGAGAATGATGGACGCAGTGCTTTGTGACTTGTCCTTCATTTTTGTCTACTTAAACGACATTCTGGTAGCTAGTGCATCCGAAGAGGAGCACATCGCCCATCTCAAGACAGTTTTCCAGAGGTTGGAGGTGCATGGGCTGATAGTTAACCCGGCCAAGTGCCAGATGGGTGTGCCAGTGATCTTTTTTTGGGGGGGGGGGCACTGCATTTCGCCGGAGGGCGTGATTCCGTTGTCGGATAAAGTGTGCGCTGTGTCGGACTTTCCGGGTCTGCAGACCGTGACAGCACTACAGGAGTTTTTGGGAATGGTTAATTGTTAAAACGGCTTCCTTCCCCGGGCAGCCCAGCTGAAGCAGCCATTGTATGCCACGCTTAAAGCCCACTGAAACCATCGACTGGACTCCTGAGCGAGTCCAAGCTTTTACAAATGCCAAAACAGCGCTTGCAGATGCCGCGTCGCTAGCCCACTTGGATCTGTCTGCACAGATGGCACTCACGACGGATGAGTCTGTTGCCATAGGGGCAGTGGTGGAACAGTACGTCTCAAGTTCATAGCAGCTGCTCGCATTTTTCAGCCGAACATCAATGCGACATCGAACACAAATACAGCACGTTCAGTAGAGAATTGCTGGCTCTCCACTTGGCTATGTGCCATTTCCAGTTTTGGCTAGAGGGGTGTGAGTTCACCACGTTCGTGGACCATAAGCTGCTGATGTACGCGATGTCCAAGGTCTCGGAACCGTGGTCGGCCTGGCAGCAATGGCATTTGGCCGCTATTTTGGAGTTTACTACCGACATTCAATACATCACCAGTAAGCTTAACGTCGTGGCCCATTGTCTGTAGTGTGCATTAGTCTCCCTGGTCTACATGGGAATAGATTTTCCTGTGATGGCCTCAGCGCAAGACGGGGACGTGGACATTTGTGCGCTCCAGTCTGCACCTACTGGGTTAAGGCTGGAGAGCAGGGTGGTGCAAGAGGGATGCCCCCCCCCCTTGCTCTGCGACATCTCCACCGGCCACCCGTGCCCGGTGGTTCGAGCACTTGGCACAGTAACGTTTTTGAGTCGGTCCACTTCCTTTTGCATTTGGGAGTGCGCACTTTGGTGAAGCTAGCGGGGGTGAAATTTGTCTGGCCGTGCTTGCGCAAGGACGTGAAAGAGTGGGTTGCAGCTTGCCTTGCGTGCCAGCCAGCCAAAGTGCACAAGCACACCCGAGCCCCCCTCGAGCCGTTACAAATCCTGGTCAGGAGGTTCGACCACGTCCAGGTGGATTTGGTGGGACCCCTCCCACCATTGCAAGGGTTCACGCACCTTTTAACAATCGTGGACCACACCATGTGCTGGCCTGAAGTGGTCCCGCTGGCTTCTACCACATCCGCAGGAGTGCCTCGTGCTTTTTTGTCGGTTTAGATTGTCCGATGGGGAACCGAATCGCGCAATCACTTCCGACAGAGGTCCGCAATTCATTTTGGAGCTATGGTCCAGAGCCTAGGGGACAAAATTCACCGCACTACCACATACAATCCCCAGGCTAATGGGTTATGCGAGCGTTTTGATAGATCGCTTAAAGCAGCCCTCAGCGCTTCGCTCATGGACACAAATTGGGGCGACCACCTGCCCTGGGTTCTTTTAGGGTTGCGCTCCGCACCTAAGGATTTGGCGGCCTCCCTGGCAGAACTCATTTTTTTGCAGCTGCTGCGGATCGCCGAAGAGTTTTTGCCGGGAAACCCCGCAGCCAAGGCTGATCTGCCCACACAATTTTTGCACAGTACAGATGCTTTTAACGTACCGGGCCCGGCCCACCATTGTTTTTCTCAGCACCTTTGTCCCAAAAAGCTTGCACAACTCCAGCTGTTTTTTTTTTTTTTTTTTTTTTTTTTTGGGTCAGGCCCGATGCACACCAGACCCCGCTGCGCCCACCGTACAATGGACCATTCATGGTGTTGGAACCTGGGGTGAAGCATTTTGTATTAGACTTGGAGGGACATAGGGAGACCATCTGCATTGACAAGCTGAAGCCCGCTTTTGTGTTGGCAGACGAGCAGGTGGTGTTGGCCCAAGCTCCCTGGTGCAGACGCCCACCATTGGTGGCTCCGCAAGTTGGTGATCCTTTTTTTTTTTTTTTTTTTTTTTTTTTTCTCTTTTCTCCTCTCGGCGCCACACCAGTAGGCTGCCTTTTGCAACAGCGGCTCGATTCCGAGTTTTTTTTCCCTTCCTCTCTCTTTTGATCACTTTTTTTTTCACCCCACTTATATCACGGACACACAGATCGTCCCAAATGTCTCCTGAGCCGGTGGACGGAGCCACTGTTTATAGCAGGATACAATACAACAGGGAAGAGCTGCTAGCATTTAACCGCCACCCGGTCCCACTGGAAAAACTCGACATACCGAGAGAATTGAGGCGAAAGCGTCGCGGCTGCCGGGCTGGAGTAAGGCGGAGGACAAAAAAAATATAAGGTACAGACCCTCCCTTCCATCTGTTGTCATGGGAAATGTACGGTCGATACTGGGAAAGTTAGATGAGCTAGCGGCTATCTCCCGTTACGATAGCACTTACCGGGAGTGCTCTCTCCTTTTGTTTACTGAGACGTGGCTAACTGAACTAGCAGCAGATGCTAACATTGAGCTGGAGGGTTTTCACATGATACGAGCTGACCGAACACCAGAGAGTGGCAAAACTAGGGGCGGTGGAGTGATAATGTATGTTAACAACAACTGGTGCAGACCGGGACATATCACTGTTAAACAACGACACTGCAGCAAAGACATTGAGTTGCTAGCTGTTAGCATGAGGCCTACATATCTCCCGAGAGAACACTCACACGTGATCTGCATTGTTGTTTATGCAAATCCGACGGCGAACGCTGGGACAGCGCGTGACGTCATCCATTCAGTAACCAGCAGGCTGCAGACAGAACACCCAGATGCTCTTCTCCTCATCTCAGGCGATTTCAACCACGTTTCACTGTCTCCCATTCTGCCCACGTTCACCCAGTATGTCACATGCCACACTAGAGACAATAAAACACTGGATTTGTTCTACGCAAACACTAAGGAGGCGTACACCTCATCACAACTCCCCCCACTTGGGAGATCGGATCACAACTTGGTTCATCTCCGACCGGTGTACAAACCCCTAGTGCACAGACAACCTCCGGCCATGCACACTGTGGAGTTATGGTCTGAGGAGACAATGGACACTCTAAAGGACTGTTTTGAAGCCACTGCCTGGAAGCAGCTCTGCGATCCACATGGTGAGGACATCGATGGCCTCATTCACACCTTCACGGGCTACCTCAGCTTCTGTGTGGACAAATCCGTTCCCACCAAGACCATACGGCGTCACTCAAACAACAAACCCTGGATCAACCCTGAGATAAAAACACTTCTGAGAGAGAAGAAGAGGATCTTCAGGTCGGGGAACAGGGAGATGCTGAAGTCCGTACAGAGGGAGCTGAGGAGAGATCAGAGAAGGCAAGGACAGCTTCAGGAAGAAGATGGAGGACAAGCTGCAACAGAGCAACATCAGCGGGGTCTGGAGAAACCTCAAAACCATCTCGGGGCTCCAGAATACCTCCTCCCAGGCCACGGGGGGCAGGGAGTGGGCGAACAACCTGAATCTGTTTTTCAATAGATTTGACCAACCGCCCTCCCCCCTGTCTGCACAACAACCACTGCTGCCTCTAAGAAATCAAGTCCTGCTGCCCACTCCCCACTCCACCGACACCCCCCCCCCCCACTCCCAACACACAGCCCCCCATCCTGACCCTGACCAAGACCCAGGTGAGGACGGAGCTGAGGAAGATCAAGGCGAGGAAGGCGTCGGGACCGGACGGCATCAGCGCAAAGCTCCTCAAGTCCTGTGCAGACCAGCTGTGTGGGATTGTGACGTATATCTTCAACATGAGCCTGAAACTGGGGAGGGTACCACAGCTGTGGAAAACATCTTGTGTGGTACCTGTACCAAAAACTTCCCACCCCAAAGACCTGAACAGCTACAGACCGGTGGCCTTGACGTCCCACTTGATGAAGACCCTGGAGAGACTGCTCCTTGCTCATCTCCGCCCCCTGGTGGAACCAGCGATGGATCCACTCCAGTTCGCCTACCAGCATGACATTGGGGTGGAGGATGCGGTGATCTTCCTCCTTCACCGTTCTCTGTGTGGAATATGGTGAGGATCATGTTCTTTGACTTCTCCAGTGCTTTCAACACCATCCAACCGATGATCCTGAAGGACAAGCTGCTGCGCGCAGGGGTGGACCAGCACCTGTCATCATGGATCCTGGACTACCTCACGAACCGGCCTCAGTCTGTGAGAACCCGGGACTGTGTTTCCGACACGATCATCAGTAGCACGGGGGCCCCCCAGGGAACGGTGCTGGCTCCCTTCCTGTTCACTCTTTATACTGCGGACTTCTCACACAACACAACACATTGCCATCTACAGAAGTTCTCTGATGACTCTGCGATCGTTGGTCTCATCTCCAACGGAGATGAAGCTGAGTACAGAGGGCTTATCCAGGACTTTGTGGACTGGTGCCATCGGAACTGCCTCCAGATCAACGCGAGGAAAACTAAGGAGCTGGTGGTGGACTGCCGCAGGCATGGGCAGCCCCTCACAGCACCAGTAAATATACAGGGAACAGACATCGAGATGGTGACATCCTATAAGTACCTGGGTATTCATCTGAACAATAAACTAGACTGGTCACACAATACTGACGCACTCTACAAGAAGGGACAGCGCAGGCTGTTCCTGCTGAGGAGACTCAGGTCTTTTGGTGTACAAGGGGCGCTGCTGAAGTCATTCTATGACACGGTGGTGGCATCAGCCATCACTTTTGGAGTGGTCTGCTGGGGCAGTGGCATTACTGCAGCCGATAGGAAGAGACTGAACAAACTGATTAAGAAAGCTAGCTCTGTCCTGGGGCAGCGCCTTGATCCGATGGAGGAGATAGGAGAGAGAAGGACGGTGGCTAAACTGTCATCTCTGCTGGAGTCCGAGTTCCACCCTATGCAGGACATACTGGATGCACTGAGGAGCTCATTTAGCAGCAGACTACATCATCCCAGGTGCACAACCGAGAGGTTTCGTAGGTCCTTCCTACCAACGGCTGTCAGACTGTACAACCTAAGCAGGGCTGCTCGCAGAGATAGCAAAAAGACGTAACAAACTAATAGTTTTTTTGAATGCAAAAGATGCAATAGACTTACACAATGGTCCTCTCCGGCATACAACTAGGAACATACCGGTCGCTGTGGAGGGTGAGAATATGTATGGGCACATAATCATACCATGTAGGATAACTAAATAGACGGTTATGCTGTTTCATCCCACCTAGCAACAATGCTCTGCACTGTGTGTGTTTATATATTTACATATTTATTCCATCTAGCTACAATGCTCTGCACTGGGTGTGTTTATATTTATATATCTATATATTTATTCCATCTAGCTACAATGCTCCGCACTGTGTTTTTATATATCTACATATTATTCCATCTAGCTACATTGCTCCGCACTGTGTGTGTTTATATACTTGCATATTTATTCCACCTAGCTGCAATGCTCCGTACTGTGGGTGTTTATATATTTACATATTTATTCCATCCAGCTACAATGCTCTGCACTGTGTGTTCATATATTCATATATTTATTCCATCCAGCTACAATGCTCTGCACTGTGTGTCTGTGTGTGTGTGTGTATATATATATTTTATAGTAATATGTACATATGTATATTAGCTGCTCTTGCTTGCTTGTTTTTTTTCTTGCCTTCTGATTGTTGCTCTGAGTGTTGCTATCCCTGTGCTGTTGCAATCCTGGAATTTCCCCGTTGTGGGACTAATAAAGGCTTATCTTATCTTATCTTATCTTATCAGGGACCTGTGCTTGCTAAGCTGATGTTTTCTCCCCCTCCCCTTTATCCTCCACAGACTGACGTGCCCTCTTGTACACCCCGCCAGCAGGGCGGTTCAACTGGATCGGTGACCCCCCCACTATGGGCGCTGGCTCAAGCCCAAAGGACCAGGGGGTTGGTGTCCTTTCTGGCCGCTGGAAGAAGGGTGTGTGTGCGAGAGCGGCACCGGCGTTATGTCATGTTGATGTGCCACACAGGCTTTATTCTAAACAATGTATTCTGGTCGGAAGTTCTGGGTCTGAATGCATGGTATTAAAGACATAAAAGGAATGCACAGAGACCTGGGAGCTATCTTACTGTACTGTATGTTGGAGATCGAATAAAGTTTGTCGTCCAACTCGTTGCCTCGCCTGCTTCCTTTCTCCACAATAGTTGATCATGGGGAATTTGACATGCTAAATTGAGGAAGGCTGATTTTCCATTTGCTACATTGTGTTCTGCATTTTTGCAAGGGTGGGGGGGAGGAATGTGGTGTATGAATAAGGGGACATTAGGAGTGGGATGTGGACTGTGGCTGACGTCACTACGCCACTACATATTGGGCGGTCTGCCATCTCACTGGGAGTTGGAAAGTGGTTAGAGAGTGAGTTGGGAGTCGGCCAGTTAGAGTGTGAGGTATTGCTACACGTGCTTTGTATTACAGTTCTGTAATAAAGTTGAGTTCAATTACGGCATCCTCATCTGTCGTCACTGTTAGAGTTGTGGACATAACAAGAAGGACTCACAGGGTGGTTGTTTCTCATTGTTTATTAATAAGGTGAGCAGCTCAAGGGCTGAAATACACAAATGAATCCGATAAAGGCAGACGACAATGGCTGTCGTAATCCAGACGCAGTAAAGACACAGCAATCATAAATTCCAGACAATGTGGTGATATAACATTAACACAAGAATGCTGTGGAGATTAGTGCCCGTGGCAAAGATATGTAGGGAGAGACAGTAATTAGGAAAACAAGGGGCAGCTGTGGCAAATTAGCAACACAAGAACCAATGCAGGGAAAAGGTGACTGAAACTGAAGAACAATAAAGCATGAAAACACAAACTCTACCAAAGTACTGACAATAATAGCAATAATGACAATAATAAGGAAAATGATGAAATCACAAATAGAATACATAAGGCAAGGTGGACATTGTCACAGACCATGTTCCAACCCTGTCAATATCCAGGCTTATCCGGATATTTGTAGATCATTTTCTGTCCACCACATTACCTATGTGGCACACGGCTTTGACATTTACTGTATATAAAATTGTACCGTTAGTAGGCATTGCACTTTAATGTGTATTGGACACATTAAAGCAGGGGTGTCCAATCATGTGCCATGGAGGGCCAAGACCCTACAGGTTTTCTCTTCTACCCAGTCTCTTCAGCAGGTGTTTTCACTTATTAGCAATCAGTGGGAAGAAATTCAGTGAAATCTGCTGTTGAAGACACTGGTTGGAGGTAAAGCCTGCAGGGTCTTGGCCCTCCATGGCACATGATTGGACACCCCTGCATGAAAGTATGCACGGTGGCCCAGGATAATGACTGAAACTGCATCGGTCCTTAAAAGCAGTTTAATGGTAAAGCCATCTTAATCTGGGTAAAGTTTTCAAAGCAGCTGTCCAAAAATGCTAATTGGCCCTGGGCGCAAACTTCAATTTTTAGTTTCACCCTCTTCCTCTGAGGCCATAGCGGCTATGGCCTCAGAGGCCATAGCCGCTAAGCCCGTGCTTAGTCTTGATTGGTTCACCTGTTATAGTGACCTATGTAGAAGAGCTGGAAATAACGAGGCGGTTTTGTATCACAAAAGCAGAGTCTTTAATGAACAGCTCTTCTATCTTGTCTCATCATGGTGCAGAGCTTGGCAGAAGGCAAAGAGGAAGAATTCTGCCCAGCTCGCTGGTTAAATACAGGCACACATCCAAGACATGCAAAACACAAGCTGAAATCCCCCGTTATCTAAATCCCCATTAGTCCTGTTAACTCCTCCCTCCGTCTTGGGAGGTGATGGGAAAACCTCTCCTCGCCTAAGGGGGTGAAGGTGTCAAATCTGTTGCCATGGCGTCCTGTGAAGTTATTGGTCTTCACACGGCTGTGAGATTCCTTTGTCCTTTCAGAGGTGTGAAATTCCTTTGCATATGTTGCCCCACACATTTCCACATGCTCTAACGTATGCAGGTATGGAATATATGAGTAATATATACCACAGGCCCCCCAAACAACTAGGAAAGGACACAGAAAGATTCACAGTCTAGGGTAATTACTAAGACATACTACGTGTTACAGCTGTTGTCACAGAAGAAACTTCCAAGCAGCCATGGTCCTAAGACAGTTCAGTGAAAATATAACAGCATAGTATAATCATAAGTCAGTCCTAAACTGTTGCGGCACAATTAGCGAAAAATTGCAGAGTGGTGTAATCAGTCCTTGTGCAGTCTGGGTTTCAATCTTCTCCCAAAGCTGCTGTAGGCTGGTTTAGGCGTCCTGCTGGGACCTTGTTGTGAGGAATCTGCAGTGTGGGAAGGAGAGAGATTATCTGTTCCCTGCCTGGGGGCTGAGACTTTTTCCTTGGGGGGTCTACCTCGCCGAGGTGCTCGCGCCAACTGTGCAGGTTCGTCTCTCAACAAGAAGGCAGGTTTGAGTCTGTCAATGCTGACCGTTTCATTTCTATCCCCATAATCAAGCACAAAGTGTTTGTCACCATTTTCCAGCACTCTGAACGGGCCATCGTATACTGGGCGTAACGTTGGTTTAAGGGCTTCATGCTTAACAAAAACAAACTCGGCGTTTTTTAAAGTTTGAGGAACAAAAACTTGCGGAAAGGAGTGATGAGCTGGACCGTGTAGAGAGTCTGGTCCGTTACTGCCTAAAAACCTTGGGACTGGGAGGTGCCCTGGTTCCGGGTTTTCTGGTAAAAATTCACCTGGTAGTCTGATAGGCTGAGCAAAGACTAATTCTACAGGGGAAGCGTCTAAATCCTCTTTAGGTGCCGCACGCAACCCCAATAAAACCCAGGGAAGTTTATTTACCCAATTTGTGTCCGTTAATGAGGCTCTGAGGGCGGCCTTTAAGGACCTGTGAAAACGCTCGCATAACCCATTAGCCTGAGGGTGATAAGCGGTGGTACGGTGAATTGTTGCCCCTAAACTGTTGGACATGGCTGACCAGAGCTCTGAGACAAATTGAGGCCCTCTATCTGACGTGATGTCTGATGGGACGCCGAAACGTGCCACCCAATTTGTTAGAAAAACGCGAGCGACTTCCTCCGCTGTAGTTGCCGCTAGAGGGACTGCCTCTGGCCAGCGGGTGGTGCGGTCTATCATTGTTAGCAGGTGTGTGAAACCCTGGGAGGAAGGCAGCGGCCCCACGAGGTCGACATGAATGTGGTCGAACCTTCTAGCAGGGATTGGAAAAGGCTCCAGAGGGGCTTTTGTGTGTTTGTGTACTTTGGCGCGCTGACAAGGAATGCAAGTTTTTGCCCATTCTTTTACGTTTTTGCGCAGGCCTAGCCACACAAACTTTTCGGCAACCATTTTGACCAAGGCGCGCACACCTGGGTGCGCGAGGGAGTGAATTGCGTCGAAAATGCGGCGGCGCCAAGCAGCCGGTACTAACGGGCGAGGTCGGCCGGTTGAAACATCGCATATTAGGGGGGGCACGCCGTCGCGCAACCCTTTTTCCTCCAGCCTTAACCCTGTTGGTCCAGACAGGAGCGCGCGCACGTCCGCATTACTACCTTGTTCTTCCGCCATGGCTGCATAATCTATCCCTTCATGGATAGGTGCTGCATATGTGTTTGCGTTAGAGAAAAGCTCAGCTGCTGAAGCAGTGTAATCTGTCTCCTCGTGCTCTGGCGGTGCCACAGCGCGAGAGAGACAGTCCGCTACTACGTTAAGTTTGCCCGCTACATGTCGAATGTCTGTGGTGAACTCTGAAATCGCAGCTAGCTGTCTTTGTTGTCTGCCCGACCAAGGTTCTGAAATTTTAGCCATAGCAAAAGTGAGCGGTTTATGGTCCACAAAAGCCGTGAAACTCCGCCCTTCTAACCAAAACTGGAAGTGGCGGATGGATAAATGGAGCGCCAGCAGCTCCCTGTCAAAAGTGCTGTACTTGCGTTCCGTCGGGTTTAGCGATTTGCTAAAAAATGCTAAAGGTTGCCAGACCCCCTTGACAAGTTGTTCTACAACTGCCCCTATGGCCAAGTCTGAAACATCTGTGGTTAGAGCAATGCGGGCCGAGGGATCTGGATGGACTAACATTGTGGCGTTAGCTAGGGCGTTTTTAACTTCCGCAAAAGCGCGTTCGCGTTCCGGGGTCCATTCGACCGCGTTGGAAGCTCTCTTTTTTTTGAGCGCGTCATACAGGGGCTGCATGAGCTGAGCTGCATGAGGGAGGAAACGGTTGTAAAAATTAACCATCCCCAAAAATTCCTGTAGCGATTTGACCGTTTGGGGCCGTGGAAAACCTTCTATCGCATGAACTTTGTCTGGAAGCGGAACTGCCCCTTTCGGGGAGACTCTGTGTCCCAAAAAATCAATTTGCGATACGCCGAATTTGCATTTGGCTGGATTAATTATTAATCTGTGCTCTTCTAGCCTCTGAAAAACGGCAGTGAGATGCTGCTCGTGCTCTTCCTCCGATGAGCTGGCTACCAGCATGTCGTCGAGGTAGACGAAAACAAAGGGGAGGTCGCGTAAGACTGCGTCCATCATACGCTGAAAAGTCTGAGCAGCACCTTTGAGGCCGAAAGGCATTCGCAGGAATTCAAAAAGGCCGAAAGGGGTTATAACCGCTGTTTTAGGAATGTCTTCAGCTCGGACTGGAACTTGGTGATAACTGCGGACTAAGTCTATTTTTGAAAAAATGCGTGCACCCGCTAAATGTAGTGAAAAGTCCTGTATGTGAGGAATGGGGTAGCGGTCATGCGCTGTAGCGTTGTTTAATCTGCGGTAATCTCCGCACGGTCTCCAAGAACCGTCGGATTTCGGAACCATGTGAAGTGGTGAAGCCCAAGGGCTCTTTGAACGTCGGACAATGCCTAATTTTTCAAGAGCTGCAAATTCGTCCCTTGCTATGTTGAGCTTGGCCGCGTCTAAGCGGCGAGCTTTGGCAAAAACGGGAGGTCCCGTTGTTGGAATGAAGTGTTTAACCCCGTGTTTGGCTACAGTGGCTGAGAATTTGGGGGTTGTGAGTGCTGGAAATTGGGTGAGGAGTTGCTCAAACTTACCTCCTGCCGTAGTGACGTTGGCCTGCACAGGTGGTGGAGAGACTCGAGCTGAGCAAGGAATAGAAGCAAAAGACAGTGCATTAACCAGGCGCCTATTTGCTAGATCAACTAATAACCCGTGTGCACACAGAAAATCTGCGCCTAACAAGTTAAAACTCACCGCCGCTACAACAAATGTCCATCTGTAGCTGCGGCCGTGAATGAGGAGATGCAGGCTCTTTTCCCCGAACGTGTCGATGTCCGAGCCGTTGGCTGCCACTGCTCCATTGCCCCGGGTGCCCATGGCTCAATCTGCGTGGGAGGGCATGACGAAACTCAGCTGGGCTCCTGTGTCGATGAGGAACTGCTTGCCTGTGTGTCCATCCGTCACGTATAACAGCTTATTTTTCTCGCCGAGAACCGCTGCCGTTAAGGGCCCTCGGCTTTGGCGTTTCCCGACATCGTAAACTTGCAGGGGGGGAACACATTTCCGGGCTTTCTCGGCGAAGCGGTGATGATAATAGCAGACGTCATTCTGTTTGTTGCGCTTGGGCCGCGCTGCTGTCACCGTGGGTTGAGCCTGCTCCGTGGTTTGTGACTCTCCAAGGTTCGGGGCGTCAGTTTTGAGGTCTGCAGATGCCGCTGTGGGTGTCCAATCTCTGCAGGCGTTGACGAGTCGATAAGCCTCGTTGGCCAGCGTGCGGAAGTCCTGATGATTGTTGCACTTCATACTGGCGAGTGTCCCTCTCGTGTGGTGGTAGCGTGCTGAGGAAAATAAATTGAAAGAGGAAATTATCATTGTCCTCCTCCTTGAGCTGCAGTAAATCCTCCATGAGGGTCTTTGGATTGCCCCCTCTGTGGCCGTAGACTGCCAGGATTTTTTCGGCTCTTTCTTCCGCCGACGGGACGTAATTCGCCACGATGGTCGCCTTGACTGTCTCATACTTGTCCCGGGTCGGTGGTCGCTGGATCAAGCTTCGCACACACCTCGAAGTGGCGGAGTTGAGTTTGGAGACGATATGGTAGAACTTAGTATCGTCTGCCGTGATGCCCGCCAGTATGAACTGGGCTTCGGCTTGGAGAAACCAAGAGGCCGGGTCTTCTCGCCAGAAATCTGGCAGTTTAACAGCGACAGCGTTTGTGCACATCATCACTGTTGTGCCCGCCGGGTGAGAGTGCCTTGCCTCGGCTCTCACGGCGGTGCTGGAGCTCGGTTGAGCTCTCTCGGTACCCTCTGCCGGGGGAAACAGCTGTCTGCTTGTTCCCTCGTCTGCGTTGTCGCTGGCGTAAGTCAGATTCGCCGCGGATGAGTCGCTTGAAGAACGCCTCAGGTCCATACTCGCGTCAAGGTCACCAGTGTAGAAGAGCTGGAAATAACGAGGCGGTTTTGTATCACAAAAGCAGAGTCTTTAATGAACAGCTCTTCTATCTTGTCTCATCATGGTGCAGAGCTTGGCAGAAGGCAAAGAGGAAGAATTCTGCCCAGCTCGCTGGTTAAATACAGGCACACATCCAAGACATGCAAAACACAAGCTGAAATCCCCCGTTATCTAAATCCCCATTAGTCCTGTTAACTCCTCCCTCTGTCTTGGGCGGTGATGGGAAAACCTCTCCTCGCCTAAGGGGGTGAAGGTGTCAAGTCTGTTGCCATGGCGTCCTGTGACGCCATTGGTCTTCACACGGCGGTGAGATTCCTTTGTCCTTTCAGAGGTGTGAAATTCCTTTGCATATGTTGCCCCACACATTTCCACATGCTCTAACGTATGCAGGTATGGAATATATGAGTAATATATACCACACCTAACTCAAACAGTTCGTCTAAACTTGCCTTTTTCCAAGGCGTGGAGCTTAACTGAAATTTCGTAGCAGAAAAACACAGACACGACATATTTGAGCGATTTCCCTCTTAATATATCTTGTAAATCATAAACATGTTACCGACATGTAAATTAAAAAAAAAAAAAAAAGATTTTTGGTGGAGTGTCACTTTCAAGCTCAAAAACCATTTGTGTATTGTTTTACAACTTCTCAAAAAAGCTGTCCATGAAGTTTTATCTGAAGCAGTTCAGCCTACGAATTAATATTAAGATTCAAGATTCAAAAATTCAAAGATTTCATTTGTCAATACTACTATACATACAGAACATAAAGGGGAATTGAAATGGCGTTTCGCTCGCTCGTCAGTGGTGTGCACAATATTAAAGACTAGAAAAGCACTTGGAGAGCGCAGACCTCCGCCAAGCGCCACAGTTCCCCCCATACAGTGTTTGTGTGTACGTTTTCAGATTCCTTGACCATGAAAACATATGACTAGCAATTGGATTCACAACGGTAGGATTAGTGGTTCAGTAGTTATTGATGAAAATGGCATTTTCCGTAATGGCGGTTTTCTTCTGGACGGTGATCCGGATGACCACCAAAATCTAATTATCTGTAGGATACCCCATTTCTGACAATCTGAAAATTTCATGAAAATCCATCCATAACTTTTTGAGTTATCTTGCTAACAAACAGACAGACAAACAGACAAACCAACGCCGATGAAAACATAACCTCCTTGGCGGAGGTAAAAAAGGAATAAGGCTGGAAAAACAGCAGTTTATGTACAGTAATGCTACCCGTAGTGCAAATGGCGACAAAAGAGAGACTCAGACCTCCCATAGTGCAAATAAAGATAAATGGTAAATGATGAAACCCAGCAGTTCTATATACAGAAAAGTAGAGCAGTAAGGCTGCATGTCCACCAAATGCGTTTTTTGTTTCCCAACCGCCCTGAACATCTTTCTTTCAGCATTTGTGCACTGCGCTTTTGGGGAAAAAAAAAAAAGTCTGTTCCCTATATTGCAGCAACAGCTTGTCACTCACAGCTCAGCACTTCTGCTTTTCCTATGGTCAGACTTTCTATTTATTTTTTAATAGTCTATAAATAACAAAGGACAGGAAACATATTCTAGCATTGGTAGCCGCTCTGGATGCAAAATATGATGACATGGAAAACAGGAGTCTGAGTACAGATTGTACCGGCATCCTATGTCCCGCCCTTACTTATTTTGATTAGCTGCTTAGAAAGGTCTGACATTGACAAGCTCAGCTGCAATCTGAAAAGTTGAAATTTTTTCAACTCTGAGTGTCCTGAGCGGTGCGATAAAAGTGGCCACTGCCGAGAGCGTTTCAGCACCGAGGGCGCTCAGTGCTGTAGACGCTGAACTACATAGAAAATGAATAGAAAATAGTCACCCACAGCGGAAAAAATGCATTTGGTGGACAAGCAGCCTAATACTCGTAGTTGCAAGTTCAATGCGTTAGTGTAGGTGCAGACAGTGACAGACAGGACTGCATATGATCAGTATTGCAATGACGACAGCAGCAGATATGGCATTTGTGCAAATGGTTGCAGTAAAGTGCAGAGACATACAGCAACAAATGTATTACTGTTGGTGTGCCAGTCTCTGTACCAACAGCTGCGGTAGTTATTGTGTGGGTGAGTGCGTTATGGTCTGTGTGTGTGTGTGTGTGTGTGGGGTGCAGAGTTCAGGGTCCTTAATGAGCATGTGATGGGGTAAATGTTTTTTGGGAGGATAAATCACAAGTAAAGCCTGAGTCATACCTCAAAGTATGATAAGTAAGTCCTATAAAAGGCTATACAGATGTATCAGTTGTGAAAAGAGTTAAAAACAAAAGCTCAATGAATTTATTTGAAAAATTCAATAAAACCACTAATAAAGAAAAAACTATAGCATTATAATTCTAACTACAACTGTCAAGGTTAAAACATAATTTCCTGAAGTATGAACCCAAGCCCAGTCACATCTACCATTTCACATCATGCCGACCATACTTTGGGCACCTTGAACCTGCTGTGGGCTGGTGACCTCCTGTAGTCTCCCAGCCTGCTGCTGCTTCCAGCCGCCTTCCATTATCAATGGGCCATCTCTAAGAAAGATTGACCAAAGAAGTTTGCAAATAAAAAACATGTATATAACTTATCCTCACCCCAATATGGTGGCAAATGTGTAGAAAGAAATGTCCATGGACAGTTGTTTGGATGTCACGTTGTGCATTAAAAAGTGAAAAGCAAAATTAAAAAAAACATGAGGGACAAGTACACAGGAAAAGACTGGCTACAAATAGCAAGGATGCAGCTGGAATTAAGTAAAAGCAATTTATTTTTTAACCACTTTACATGCTTAACAAGTGCATGAGTATGAATGCAGATAATATAGGCCACTTGAGTAAGCACACTACAGGCTCCACGTAGGGTGCCACAGAAGTAGTAATTCATCCTAAATGAGAAAGTCGGGGTGAGTTTCTTTTGCTAATTAGAGAACTGAACGCAGGTCTCATTGGTCTGCAATGCTGTAAAACCCAGGAAGTGCAGCTTAGCTTAACTACATAAAGGCAGGGTGTGGAAGGAGCAATTAAATATTTTATTGGTGTACATATGACCCATGGGTGTATTTTATAAATTTAAATCCCCCCAAAACACAATTTTGTACAACATGGGACATTTATTATTGTAGAAGATGCAATTCCAAGTAAACCAAGGCTTCTCCTCATGGACGTGCACATGATGTGTGTGAAACACATCATTTGTGGTTTCATGGCTCTCTGCAAAACCAACTCACCTTGATGAGGATCACGGTGTGGGAGATACAAAGTAGAAATAAAATGATCACCAAGGGGAATGGAAGCAGGACGAGAACATTCCCGTATCATTACACAATCACTTGACTGCACCAGGAACATGTAAAACATCACTCCTGCACTGCTAAGCAGTACTTCATGTGTTCATTTTTTTTCATGTTGCTTTTTGTTTGTGTCAAATGTTGTGATGGGTGACAGAGGAGGATAGACTCTGAAGGACTTTGTAAATGCACAGTGTCCCAGATTTAAAAAAAAAAAAAAATTATCACATCAAAATGATGCATTTCAGCCTCATCTTCACAAGTGTTCCTGCACATTGCAGCATAAAGAACACTCAAGAATATTACCATGGAAACAGTATAGTGCACAGACCACTGTAGGTAAAGGTAAACATTCTGGATAATGCTGCCATATATTATCCATCCTGCTACAAGTGAGATATGTTTTCATTAAACAGGCCACTTAATTATGTTCAAACAGGAGATGAAGTGCTTATATACATGCTGCTGTGCAAAAAATGATGCTGAAGCTGGCAGAAAACCTCGCCAAGAATTAAAACTTGACTGTTCTTCCTTCTGAATAATAAAGGTCAACTCTTGATTTTTTTTATTAGCGTGGACTTGACATAAATTATAGCAAGAAAAAAAAAAAGCTCAATAAAATACGCTGTACAGAGAGGTCCTTCTCATAAAGACCCAAATAACTGCTCTGATTTGTGAACCCTGTCCATCTTTCCATTAATGGGTGCATTTGATCCGTCTTCTGTCACATATCACAACTCGGTCATTTTTTACACAGAGAACCACTCTGCTCATCACTCAATCCAGTCCTCACAAATGATAATTGAAGAAAGCGTAGGCCAGCTGATGAATTTGGCCTTGCCCACTCATTGATCTATTTTTCTAACACTCAAATTAATGTGTTGGCTGTGACCCCGCTGACCCCTGGTCTGCAGGGAGCCCAGTCACTTCCTCAGGACACACACACACACACACACACACACACACTGGAACAACTGTACGATAATCAAGGCTGTGCGAACAGAATTAGAATGACTGATAATGTGGTTTGGGCTGACTGCCAAATGGAAAATAAAGATGTAATTAGAAAGTAAAATGAACATGGATTTGCTATAGTACACATATTTTATCGTGCAGTCCTGGGGCACACACAGCCACACCTACAGCGCTCGCTCTCTCTTCACACACAAAAGCGTACAAATGGCTTTGAGCTCGAACAAACAAAAATCAATAGAGATTTCCCACGGCTAATCAAAAGGAATCTCTTTGGATCTTGGACACAAAAGTAGTTGATTCAAATTAAAAGACCTTATCCAGTGTTAAAGCAGTCACTTTCCTGCCCTCTCGGATGTTTTTGGTGCTTACTGAGGGAACCTGAAACAGAACCCACCAAAAATATTGTCCTTCTGCTTTTGACATCTTTGAAAGCCACCTTGCAGCCACTACATGGCCGCCTTCTTCAATCCAGTGTTTATGATGGGGGATGCACAGTTTGAGAGTCTAATGGCTGTTGTGATTACGCATGTCGAGGCATTGACACAGAGATGATTTATAGGACAGTAGTCACTGGAGGTGTGTTCTCCTTGTGCCACCCGGGGAGATGCCTTCCACCACTTCTCATTTGCATTCTCTCGATTTCTGCGGCGGCGATGACTCATAGCACTAATGAGGCACCCGCAGGACAGGAGAGTGCACAACCTACAGCTACGCTATTGTTTTACTCCTTCACTAGTTGCTCTAGCTCCTGTGATTGTTCTCAATGGCAGAAAAAGCAACATAACACTCCAGCAATTCTTACTGTGGTATTACTGATAAAGATTCCTCCACATGTCATATTTTGATGTCTGCTATCACCACACTACCTGTAATGTCAACACATACTATCCTCTTGTGTGAAAGAGGTGTAATGTACTGCATGTGTATTTCAAGCAATAATATTAAGTCATTTTCCTTGTGATTGTCAGGGTCTACATGTGAGAGCCGTTGGACATGCAGTGGTGGCTCTGATTTTTGCCTGACTGCTGTGTTGGTGTGCCATTAGAGGCAGGTAAGCACAGGCTACAGTTATGCTCAACTTTTTTTTTTTTTCTGGAAAAATATCTTGCTCAGTATGGTAGATAATGAAGAGCCTGAGGTAAATATGATGGAGTTAGTGAGCTATCAAACCAGACTGACTGACTTTAAATGTAATGCTGTTCCACCTCCACTAGTGAAGAAATGTCTTTGCAGGCAGATTTCTTTTCTTTTTCAGTGTAGAGACTTTTCACTCTAGTGGGATGCAGTTTCTCATCAACAGCATACTGTACAAAAAATCCTCAATGCACCCTCATTTACTTATCCAGTGAATAACTGTATTTTGTGGAATGCAAAGTATGTTGCCCAACCGTGATCATTGTAGTTTGTTGCTATTACTTTATTTCCATCTGAAATCATTTATTTCAGGTGAACATAAATCAGGTGCCTCTATTTTGCAATCTTTCCAGAGCCACACACTGAAGTCAGTGTGAGTAGCAATAAATGCCTCGGCACAGAAGAGATATAGCATTAATGACAGACAGCCATGACAGGGCAGATTTTTGCTGCAAATGGTCTGAACAGGAGGGGCTGTGGTACAGGTGGGGTGCAAAAGTAGCTTGCTTTTTGAGTCTGTTGTGCAATTTGTAGTAAGGAAGCTGGTCCTGTAAAGTGACACAGAGGAGACATTTTAATATGTCGGCTGACGTGGAAGTTGGCATCATGCTGTTTCTCATGAGAAAGTCTGAATTCCATGTCATCATTCAGCATTCCCTGAACATCTGATTATAAGTTTTGCAGGAATGGCTCACTGGGTGCGATTTTCAAGTCTTTACTGGGAGCATGACACATTTAAAAGCTGTGCAAAATGCAGAGCCGCTGCTAGCTGTTTGAGTGCCGTCAGCATAACTTTCCCCCCCTCCCCCCCAAAAATGCTAGAAAATCGATGCTAGATCATAAAATTAGTCACATGCTCCAGAAAAAAGGTATAAAACTTTGCAAAGTCATTAGTTAGAACTGGCTGAGAAAAATCAGAGTACATACTTTAATAAGATACGTAAATATGAATAATCTATACTTGTGCATCTACGTAAATTGTGGAAATTTTTTTTTTACAATTTACAGATAAACTTTCATATACAGTGGTGTGAAAAAGTGTTTGCCCCCTTCCTGATTTCCCATTTTTTTGTATGTTTGTCACACTTAAATGTTTCAAATCATCAACCAAATTTAAATATTAGACAAAGATAACACAAGTGAACACAAATGCAGTTTTTAAATTAAGTTTTTTTTTATTAAGAGTAAAAAAAATCCAAACTTACATGGCCTTGTGTGAAAAAGTGACACCCCCCCCACCGTTAAAACATAAATTAACTGTGGTTTATCACATCTTTGGGAAGCTGAGTTCAATTTCTCTAGCCACACCCAGGCCTGATTACTGCCACACCTGTTCTCAATCAAGAAATCACTTAAATAGGACCTGCATGACAAAGTGAAGTAGACTAAAAGATCCTCAAAAGCTAGACATCATGCTGCGATCCAAAGAAATTCAGGAACAAATGAGAAACAAAGTAATTGAGATCTGTCAGTCTGGAAAAGGATATAAAGCCATTTCTAAAGCTTTGGGACTCCAGCTAACCACCGTGAGAGCCATTATCCACAAATGGCGAAAACATGGAACAGTGGTGAACCTTCCCAGGAGTGGCCGGCCAACCAAAATTACCCTGCTAGCACAGTGACTACTCATCCAAGAGGTCACAAAAGACCCCATAACAACATCTAAAGAACTGCAGGCCTCACTTGTCTCAGTTAAGGTCAGTGTTCATGACTCCACCATAAGAAAGACACTGGGCAAAAATGGCCTGGATGGCAGAGTTCCAAGACAAAAACCACTGCTGAGCAAAAAGAACAAAAAGGCTCATCTCAGTTTTGCCAGAAAACATCTTGATGATCCCCAAGACTTTTGGGAAAATACTCTGTAGACTGATGAGACAAAAGTTGAACTTTTTGGAAGGTGTTTGTCCCATTACATCCGGCGTAAAAGTAACACAGCATTTCAGAGAAGAAACATCATACCAACAATAAAATATGGTGGTGGTAGTGTGATGGTCTGGGGCTGTTTTGCTGCTTCAGGACGTGGAAGACTTGCTGTGGTAAATGGAACCATGAATTCTGCTGTCTAACAAAAGATCCTGAAGGAGAATGTCCAGCCATCTGTTTGTGACCTCAAGCTGAAGCGCACTTGGGTTCTGCAGCAGGACAATGATCCAAACACACCAGCAAGTCCACCTCTGAATGGCTTATGAAAAACAAAGTGAAGACTTTGGAGTGGCCTAGTCAAAGTGCTGACCTGAATCTTGAGATGCTGTGGCATGACATTAAAAAGGCAGTTCATGCTCGAAAACCCTCCAGTGTGGCTGAATTACAACAATTCTGCAAAGATGAGTGGGCCAAAATTCCTCCACAGCGCTGTAAAATACTCATTGCCAGTTATTGCAAACACTTGATTGCAGTTGCTGCTGCTAAGGGTGGCCCAACCAGTTATTAAGTTTAGGGGGCAATCACTTTTTCACACAGGGCCATGTAGGTTTGGATTTTTTCCCCCTTAATAATAAACACCTTCATTTAAAGACTGTGTTTTGTGTTTACTTATGTTATCTTTGTCTCATATTTAAATTTGTTTTATGATCTGAAACATTTAAGTGTGACAAACATACAAAAAAAAATGAGAAATTAGGAAGGGGGCAGACACTTTTCGCACCACTGTATTCAATGCAATTACATATCTATTTTAAGCCTTTTCTATTTCACTTTGATTAATATATTCATATATACATTTTTGTAATTAGAAATCATGACATTCTAATTTACTGAGGTACACTAATATAAATTTCCTGTGTTCTCTGTGTTACCTGTGCCTGAACTGCTGATAGATGGTTCTGGGTCAGGGCTCTGGTTCTGTTCCAGAGTGTTGATTTCTGCTGTGAATGACTCTGGGTGTGGATCCTCTGGGTGATTCTGAGTGCCTTGTGGCAAATTTCAGCAATGACCTTGCATCAGTTCAGAAATACAAGAAAGAATAATTAGCAAATTTAAATATTTTCAAGATTCTCAAACTTCAGGAACAAACTGAAAGATTAAAGTTTTAAATAAAGTAGAAAGACTTTAAACAATGTGTGTTACACCCGATATCATAACTTTATATTTAACTGTACATTTACTTTACAATTACTGCACTACAACTTCAACAAGACCATATATTTGATGATCTATGTAATACATCACCTAAAATTAATTTCAGACATAAAGTTTATTCCAGAAATATTTAGGGAATTTTCCTTTGTAAGGTCAAATACTGTATAAAATGTAATATTCTGGAACATCTGTGCACACAATTTACTATCTGCCCACTGCACTATGAAGATTTTTATACAATTTATTATTTCAGAATAAAAGTTCAATTTGATCTACTTCATTACAAATTAAGCACATACACATACTATAATATTACATCATACCATCAAGTCTCAGAAGAGATAGCCTCTGATTAACTTTTCATTTACAGTGGTGTGAAAAAGTGCTTGCCCCCTTCCTGATTTCTCATTTTTTTGTATGTTTGCCACACTTAAATGTTTCAGATCAGTTTTTAAATGAAGGTGTTTATTATTAAGGGTAAAAAAAAAAAAATCCAAACCTACATGGTCCTGTGTGAAAAAATGACCCCCCCCCCCGCCGTTAAAACTTAAATTAACTGTGGTTTATCACATCTTTAGAAAGCTGGGAATTTGTTTGATGATCTGAAACATTTAAGTGTGACAAACATAGGAAAAAAAAAGAGAAATCAGGAAGGGGCAAACACTTTTTCACACCGCTGTATATCAGCCCAGAGGTCAGTGTGTGAATTTTTAACACTATCAAACAGCAACATAAAATGAATGGGACTGAAAATAACCATCCATCCATCCATCTTCTACCACTTTTCCAGAGGTCCGGGTCGCGGAGGCAGCAGTTCAAGCAGAGAAGCCCAGACTTCCCTCTCCCCAGCCACCTGCTCCAGCTCTTCAGAGAGGATACCAAGGCGTTCCCAGACCAGCTGGGAGACATAGTCTCTCCACCGAGTCCTGGGTCTGCCCCGGGGTCTCCTCCCAGTGGGACGTGCCCGAAACACCTCAAGTGGGAGGCGTCCAGGAGGCATCCTAATCAGATGCCCATACCACCTCAACTGACTCCTTTCAATGTGGAGGAGCAGTGGTTCTACTCTGAGCCTCTCCCGGATGACTGAGTTCCTCACCCTATCTCTGAGGGTGAGTCCAGCAATCCTACAGAGAAAGCTCATTTCAGCCGCTTGTATCCGCGATCTCGTTCTTTCTGTCATTGCCCAAAGCTCGTGACCATAGGTGAGAGTAGGAACGTAGATTGACTGGTAAATCGACAGCTTTGCCTTAGAACTAAGCTCCCTCTTCACCACAACAGACTGGTACAATGTCCGCATCACTGCAGATGCTGCTCCAATCCGTCTGTCAATCTCTCGCTCCATTTTCCCCTCACTCGTGAATAAGACCCCAAGATACTTAAACTCCTCCACTTGGGGCAGGAGCCTGTCCCCAACCCAGAGAGGACAATCCACCTTTTTCCGGCTGAGGACCATGGATTCGGACTTGGAGGTGCTGATTCTCATCCCAGCCGCTTCACACTCAGCGGCAAACCGTCCCAGCAAGAGCTGTAGGTCATTGCTGGATGAAGCCAACAGGACAACATCATCTGCAAACTACAGAGATGAGATCCTGTGGTCACCAAGCATGACACCCTCCATTCCCTGGCTGTGCCTAGAAATCCTGTCCATAAAAATTATGAACAGGATCGGTGACAAAGGGCAGCCCTGATGGAGTCCAACTCTCACTTGGAATGAGTCCGACCGAGTGTTGGCAATACGAACCAAACTCTCCCAACAGTCGTACAGAGACTGAATAGCTCGTAACAACAAGCCCGATACTCCATACTCCCGAAGCACCCCCCCACAAAAAACCATGAGGGACGCAGTCAAATGCCTTCTCCAAGTCCACAAAACACATGTAAACTGGTTGGGCAAACTCCCACGAACCCTCGAGAATTCTCGAGAGGGTAAAGAGCTGGTCCGATGTGCCACGGCCAGGACGAAAACCACATTGCTCCTCCTGAATCCGAGGTTCGACCAACGGCCGGACTCTCCTCTCCAGTACCTTGGCATAGACCTTCCCAGGGAGGCTGGTGGCAGTCAAAGGCGGAGCCATTGGTGGACTGAAAATAACCAGTATTGTTAAACCCAATTTTATTTGCCATAGTTTATCGTCCCCCGTCAACCTACTCAGAATTTTTATCCGAATTTGCTGCTTTCTTAGCTGATTTAGTGCTGAAATCTGATCGAATAATTATAGTAGGGGACTTTAATATACATGTGGATGTAGATAGTGACTGCCTTAATGTGGCTTTTAATTCAATATTAGACTCGATTGGGTTTTCTCAGAAAGTAGGAAATTCTACTCATTACCTCCACCATACATTGGACCTTGTTCTGACATATGGCATAGAAATAGAAAATCTTGTAGTGTCTCCTCATAACCCTGTACTGTCAGACCATTGTCTGTTAACCTTTGATTTTACTATTTCTGACTATTTGGCTCCTAAAGAAAAATATCATTACAGTAGATGCCTCTCAGATGATGCTGTTTCCAAATTTATGCAGATTGTTTCCTCTATGCCATGTGTCAACACAACGGAAATAAGCTATAGACAGCTTGCTCCTTCTGTAATTGATAACATGGTGGATAGTGTTTCAGCTTCTCTGCATCAGGCTCTAGACTTGGTGGCCCCCTTAAAAAAGAAAAAGTCTAATCAGAGATTTCTAACTCCTTGGTTCAACACAGAAACTCGTAGCTTAAAACAGAAGACTCGTCAATTAGAAAGAAAATGGCGCTCTACTAATTTAGATGAAATCTATTTAGCTTGGAGAAATCATCTTTTAATTTATAAAAAATCTCTTAGAAAAGCTAGAACAAGTTATTACTCTGCATTAATAGAAGAGAACAAGAATAATCCCAGGTTTCTTTTCAGTACTGTAGCCAGGTTGACAAAGAGTCAGGACTCTGTTAATCCTAGCATTCCCTTAGAGCTTACTAGTCAGGACTTTATGAACTTTTTCAATAATAAAATTTCATCCATCAGAGATAAAATCAATCAGATTCTTCCCACAGTTAACTTAAGTACTGTAACTACTACAACTCCTTCTTTTGATGTCTGTCTTGATGAGTTTACTCCAATCGACCTTTGTGAGTTAGACAAAATAGTTTCCTCATCCAAACCTTCAACTTGTCTTTTAGACCCTATTCCTACTAGGTTATTTAAAGAAGTCTTCCCACTTATTGGTAGCTTTATTCTTCATATAATTAATTCTTCATTAACTTTAGGCCATGTACCGCAGGCTTTTAAAACGGCTGTAATTAAACCCTTACTCAAAAAGCCAACGCTAGATCCAGGAGCTTTAGCTAACTATAGACCAATCTCTAATCTCCCTTTCATTTCAAAAATCTTAGAAAGAGTTGTTGCTACGCAATTATTTGACCACCTGCAGGGAAATGGTTTACTTGAAGAGTTTCAATCTGGGTTTAGAATCCATCATAGTACTGAAACAGCCTTAGCGAAGGTCACTAACGACCTCCTCATTGCATCTGATAATGGACTAGTTTCTGTACTTGTCCTTTTAGACCTTAGTGCAGCTTTTGATACTATCGATCATAATATTCTACTTGATAGATTAGAACACTATGTTGGACTTAATGGAACTTCGTTGCAGTGGTTTAGATCTTATTTATCTGATAGGTTCCAGTTTGTTCATGTAAATAATGAGTTTTCTTTCAACTCAAAGCTTAGTCATGGAGTTCCACAGGGATCTGTGCTAGGCCCTACTCTTTTTAGTTTATATATGCTTCCGTTAGGCAACATTAGAAGAAGAAGGATCTTCAGGTCGGGGAACAGGGAGATGCTGAAGTCCGTACAGAGGGAGCTGAGGAGAAAGATCAGAGAAGGCAAGGACAGCTTCAGGAAGAAGATGGAGGACAAGCTGCAACAGAGCGACATCAGCGGGGTCTGGAGAAACCTCAAAACCATCTCGGGGCTCCAGAATACCTCCCCCCAGGCCACGGGGGGCAGGGAGTGGGCGAACAACCTGAATCTGTTTTTCAATAGATTTGACCAACCGCCCTCCCCCCTGTCTGCACTACAACCACTGCTGCCTCTAAAGAAATCAAGTCCTGCTGCCCACTCCCCACTCCACCAACACCCCCCCACTCCCAACACACAGCCCCCCATCCTGACCCTGACCGAGACCCAGGTGAGGACGGAGCTGAGGAAGATCAAAGCGAGGAAGGCGCCGGGACCGGACGGCATCAGCGCAAAGCTCCTCAAGTCCTGTGCAGACCAGCTGTGTGGGATTGTGATGTATATCTTCAACATGAGCCTGAAACTGGGGAGGGTACCACAGCTGTGGAAAACATCTTGTGTGGTACCTGTACCAAAAACTTCCCACCCCAAAGACCTGAACAGCTACAGACCGGTGGTCTTGACGTCCCACTTGATGAAGACCCTGGAGAGACTGCTCCTTGCTCACCTCCGCCCCCTGGTGGAACCAGCGATGGATCCACTCCAGTTCGCCTACCAGCATGGCATTGGGGTGGAGGATGCGGTGATCTTCCTCCTTCACCATTCTCTGTCCCACCTGGAGAAGCCCGGGAATATGGTGAGGATCATGTTCTTTGACTTCTCCAGTGCTTTCAACACCATCCAACCGATGATCCTGAAGGACAAGCTGCTGCGAGCAGGGGTGGACCAGCACCTGTCATCATGGATCCTGGACTACCTCACGAACCGGCCTCAGTTTGTAAGAACCCGGGACTGTGTGTCCGACACGATCATCAGTAGCACGGGGGCCCCCCAGGGAACGGTGCTGGCTCCCTTCCTGTTCACTCTTTATACTGCAGACTTCTCACACAACACAACACACTGCCATCTACAGAAGTTCTCTGATGACTCTGCGATCGTTGGCCTCATCCCCAATGGAGATGAAGCTGAGTACAGAGGGCTTATCCAGGACTTCGTGGACTGGTGCCATCGGAACTGCCTCCAGATCAACGCGAGGAAAACTAAGGAGCTGGTGGTGGACTGCCGCAGGCATGGGCAGCCCCTCACAGCACCAGTAAATATACAGGGAACAGACATCGAGATGGTGACATCCTATAAGTACCTGGGTATTCATCTGAACAATAAACTAGACTGGTCACACAATACTGACGCACTCTACAAGAAGGGACAGCGCAGGCTGTTCCTGCTGAGGAGACTCAGGTCTTTTGGTGTACAAGGGGCGCTGCTGAAGTCATT
This sequence comes from Pholidichthys leucotaenia, assembly GCA_020510985.1. Taxonomy (NCBI): domain Eukaryota; kingdom Metazoa; phylum Chordata; class Actinopteri; order Cichliformes; family Pholidichthyidae; genus Pholidichthys; species Pholidichthys leucotaenia. The sequence goes on along the minus strand of CM035841.1, from coordinate 295,470,600 downwards.
CTATGACACGGTGGTGGCATCAGCCATCACTTTTGGAGTGGTCTGCTGGGGCAGTGGCATTACTGCAGCCGATAGGAAGAGACTGAACAAACTGATTAAGAAAGCTAGCTCTGTCCTGGGGCAGCGCCTTGATCCGATGGAGGAGATAGGAGAGAGAAGGACGGTGGCTAAACTGTCATCTCTGCTGGAGTCCGAGTTCCACCCTATGCAGGACATACTGGATGCACTGAGGAGCTCATTTAGCAGCAGACTACATCATCCCAGGTGCACAACCGAGAGGTTTCGTAGGTCCTTCCTACCAACGGCTGTCAGACTGTACAACCTAAGCAGGGCTGCTCGCAGAGATAGCAAAAAGACGTAACAAACTAATAGTTTTTTGAATGCAAAAGATGCAATAGACTTACACAATGGTCCCCTCCGGCATACAACTAGGAACATACCGGTCGCTATGGAGGGTGAGAATATGTATGGGCACATAATCATACCATGTAGGATAACTAAATAGACGGTTATGCTGTTTCATCCCATCTAGCAACAATGCTCTGCACTGTGTGTGTTTATATATTTACATATTTATTCCATCTAGCTACAATGCTCCGCACTGTGTTTTTATATATCTACATATTATTCCATCTAGCTACATTGCTCCGCACTGTGTGTGTTTATATACTTGCATATTTATTCCACCTAGCTGCAATGCTCCGTACTGTGGGTGTTTATATATTTACATATTTATTCCATCTAGCTACAATGCTCTGCACTGTGTGTTCACACTGGCTTTTCCCTGCACTGTGTGTTCATATACTCATATATTTATTCCATCCAGCTACAATGCTCTGCACTGTGTGTCTGTGTGTGTGTGTATATATTTATTTTATAGTAATATGTACATATGTATATTAGCCGCTCTTGCTTGCTTGTTTTTTTCTTGCCTTCTGATTGTTGCTCTGAGTGTTGCTATCCCTGTGCTGTTGCAATCCTGGAATTTCCCCGTTGTGGGACTAATAAAGGCTTATCTTATCTTATCTTATTATTAGAAAGCACTGTATACATTTTCATTGTTATGCAGATGACACACAATTATACCTGTCAATGAAGCCAGATGATAGTAATCAATTAGCCAAGTTAGAAGCCTGTCTTAAGGAAATCAAAGCTTGGATGACTTGTAATTTCCTGCTATTAAATTCAGATAAGACTGAAGTCATTCTTGTTGGTCCAAAAAACCTTAGAAATTTCTTTCCAAATCAAACTTTCAGTTTGGATGCAGTTACTCTTTCTCTTAATAGCTCTGTGAGGAACCTTGGAGTTATTTTTGATCAGGATTTGTCCTTCAATTCACATATTAAATTTGTTTCTAAGACTGCCTTCTATCATTTGCGTAATATTGCCAAGATTAGGAGCATCTTGTCTCAGAGTGATGCTGAGAAGCTGATCCACGCTTTTGTCAGCTCGAGATTAGATTATTGTAATTCTTTATTATCAGGCTGTCCTAAAACATCTTTAAAAAGTCTTCAGCTGATCCAAAATGCTGCAGCAAGAGTTTTAACAGGTACTAGAAAGAGAGATCATATCTCTCCGGTTCTGGCCTCCCTTCATTGGCTTCCCATAGAGTTTAGAATTAAGTTTAAAATCCTTCTTCTTACTTACAAAGCTCTAAACAATCAGGCTCCTTTTTATTTAAAAGATCTGATACTACCGTATTATCCTAACAGAGCACTACGCTCCCAAAATGCAGGATTACTTGTAATACCTAGAATCTCCAAAAGTACAATGGGAGGCAGAGCCTTCAGTTATCAAGCTCCTCTCCTGTGGAATCAGCTGCCAATCTGGATTCGGGAGTCAGACTCGATATCTGTTTTTAAGAATAGGGCTAAAACCTACCTTTTTGATATAGCCTACAATTAGGGAGGGATCATGTGTTTCTGAACCCTCCCTTAGTTATGCTGCTAATAGGTTTAGTCAGCCGGGGGACCTCCAGTAATGCACTTGGCCTCACTCCTTTCCTCACTCTCTATGAAATATTTTTTTTGCTGGTCATTAACATTTGTTTGTTCTCTCCCATAGATTGAGTCCCCATCGTGCTGTTTGCTCTCTACATGTCTGTTCTTTTCTTCTTCTCTATCCCCTCACCCCCCAGCCAGTCGCAGCAGATGACTGCCCCTCCCTGAGCCTGGTTCTGCTGGAGGTTTCTTCCTGTTAAAAGGGAGTTTTTCCTCTCCACCGTCGCCAAGTGCTTGCTCACAGGGGATCGCCTGATTGCTGGGGTCTTTCTGCAACTGTGGGGGTTCCCCCCTACAGTTGATAGTGCTATGAGATGACTGTTGTTGTGAAATGGCGCTATATAAATAAAGTTGAATTGAATTGAATTGAAAATACAAAACAGTGTTATTTTATCCGAGGTAGGATTCTTACTTATCAGTGTTGGGCAAGTTACTAAAAAATAGTAACTAGTTACAGTTACTTGTTACTTCTTTTCAAAAGCAACTGAGTTACGTACCAATTACTGCATGATTAAAGTAACTAGTTACATGGAAAAGTAACTTTCACGTTACTTTTAAATGCATACTTAAATCATCTTGCACACATAGCAAGCTAATTTAATTAATGTATTACATTACGGGTTTATCAATGTCAGGCTGAAAACGGACTGTTTCAGACAGAGCTTTTAGAACATGTTCAGTCTGCTTTATCCTGCCTTGAGAGCTCCTATTGTGGGAAAAATCTGAAGAAAATCAACACAAAATTACCAGTAATTTCCTCATTTTGGTGTGAGAAATGGGGTTTGTGGAGTGAGAATCACTCCAAAAGACTGAGTTGGCAACACTACATAAAGCTGTCAATGTTTCGTACCTTTATATTATGGATTTAATCCGATGTGCAATGATAAAAAAAAAAAATGTCCATTATCCAGTCCAAATGTCTGCTGTGACAGAGACATGATCCAGTCCCTTAAATTCCTTTTGAGGATCAAACCCATTTTTGAATAATGTTTATCCAGGTAGCAAGTAAATGTGTTTTAACTTCAGTCGATCACAGTCTCAGCTGTCTGATGGAAAATGACTATTATCAGATCTTCAGTCTGTAATGATGTATCTGGCAATCAGTTGGTTTAATTCTTGTTGGGTCACAAATTTTCCAGATGCATACCTGTGCTTGAAATCCAACTGTGGGTGTTCAGATAATGTAGATCCACTACATGGTGTTGTTAGCATAGCATAGCACTAGCTTTGTTGGATCTTGTTGCTGTTGTTAAAGGTACTTCTGAAGATTGTAGTCGGTCTCAACCGCGCTTTAGTTTGCAACCCACCAATATGCTTTTGTCCTTAACCGTGACAAAGGAAAAATAATCTGTCTATTTCCACAAAAACAAAGTAGCTTCATCTTTTTCCAGCAGACGGAAGCTCCATTTGTGTCTGCTGGCTGCAGCAGTGAACAGGCTCTTTGCAACAGGTTACGTTGACCGACAGCTGTGGTAGCTTCACATTGCCAGTTTGTATTTATTTGCGCTAAAAATATCTATAACGCATCTGATCAAAATTCACTAAATGTAACGCATTACTGAATTTTTAAACAGTAATTTCGTTAAACAGCACGTTACTGTAAAAGTAGTGACGTTACAGTAACTCCCAGCACTGTTACTTATATAATGTAGCGTCCGCCAAGACACATTGTAAAAATCACGAAGAGGTTGCCAATTTAACACCTTTATTTGTTAACAGGATGGGTCACTGTAGGCCGCGACCACGTCGAAAACTTCTGCCACATCTCTCTCCCAACCTCTCCACGCACACCACACACACTCCTCCCCCTCCCCCTCACGCTCTCCCTCTCTTTCTCGCTTCCACTCATCCCAACCGCGCAACCTCCCACAGAACAGAACAAAGAACCTGAACTTTACACTGTCCCACCCCTTACTGAAATCCTCACCCCAAGGGATCACAAAAAAGTCATTAAGGTGCACACGAGGCCTCCTCTGCCTCTGAGGCCACCTTAGGGTACGTGTCCCCTGCTGATCCTGCGGCCTGGACCCAGCCCGCTGATGAGCCAGGGGCACAATCAGGGAAGGAGAGGGGTGAACAGTCAGTGAGCCCTGAGGTGTTGCCGACACATCCGTTTGGGGCGGTGCCAGAAGTCTTAAACATGGCTGGGGGCGTGCATCACCCCTGTACGGCGCCAACCTGTCCCTGTGGAGAGCCACTCGTCTCCCCCTAGGCAGCAGCTGGACCCTGTATACCACCTCTCCCTGTCTCTACAACACCTCGCAGGGACCGACCCAATGGCAGTGCAATTTTAGGCACCGTCCCTTCTTTTTCTTTGGGCTGTACACCCACACCAAGTCCTCCACTTTGAAATCCCTCCCTCTGGCCCTTGAGTCATAATTTCTTTTCTGCCTAACCCCACTTTCTGCAGCTGGTCGCGAGCAAAGGCATGGGCTGACTCCATCCGGTCTTGGAGCCTCCGTGCATATTCTGGTCCTGGGAGAACCACTGGCGTGTTTGGAGGCTTTACAAATGCTATTTCCACCGGCATCCTCAGCTCTCGTCCCAACATGAGCAGGGCCGGTGTGCATGAGGTGGAATCTGGTCACACAATACTGATGCACTCTACAAGAAGGGACAGCGCAGGCTGTTCCTGCTGAGGAGACTCAGGTCTTTTGGTGTACAAGGGGCGCTGCTGAAGTCATTCTATGACACGGTGGTGGCATCAGCCATCACTTTTGGAGTGGTCTGCTGGGGCAGTGGCATTACTGCAGCCGATAGGAAGAGACTGAACAAACTGATTAAGAAAGCTAGCTCTGTCCTGGGGCAGCGCCTTGATCCGATGGAGGAGATAGGAGAGAGAAGGACGGTGGCTAAACTGTCATCTCTGCTGGAGTCCGAGTTCCACCCTATGCAGGACATACTGGATGCACTGAGGAGCTCATTTAGCAGCAGACTACATCATCCCAGGTGCACAACCGAGAGGTTTCGTAGGTCCTTCCTACCAACGGCTGTCAGACTGTACAACCTAAGCAGGGCTGCTCGCAGAGATAGCAAAAAGTCGTAACAAACTAATAGTTTTTTGAATGCAAAAGATGCAATAGACTTACACAATGGTCCTCTCCGGCATACAACTAGGAACATACCGGTCGCTATGGAGGGTGAGAATATGTATGGGCACATAATCATACCATGTAGGATAACTAAGTAGACGGTTATGCTGTTTCATTCCATCTAGCAACAATGCTCTGCACTGTGTGTGTTTATATATTTGCATATTTATTCCATCTAGCTACAATGCTCCGTACTGTGGGTGTTTATATATTTATATATCTACATATTATTCCATCTAGCTACATTGCTCCGCACTGTGTGTGTTTATATACTTGCATATTTATTCCACCTAGCTGCAATGCTCCGTACTGTGGGTGTTTATATATTTACATATTTATTCCATCTAGCTACAATGCTCTGCACTGTGTGTTCATATATTCATATATTTATTCCATCCAGCTACAATGCTCTGCACTGTGTGTCTGTGTGTGTGTGTATATATATATATTTTATAGTAATACGTACATATGTTTATTAGCTGCTCTTGCTTGCTTGTTTTTTTTTTTTTTTTTTTTTTTTCTTGCCTTCTGATTGTTGCTCTGAGTGTTGCTATCCCTGTGCTGTTGCAATCCTGGAATTTCCCCGTTGTGGGACTAATAAAGGCTTATCTTATCTTATCTTATCTTATCTTGCACAGCTGACCTGTAGGCTATCAAGATGAAAGTGAGGTGCATATCCCAGTCTTGTTGGTGTTCCCCAGTGAGAATGGCCAGTTGTGTCGCCAAGGTTCTGTTGAACCTCTCAACTAGTCCATCACTCTGAGGGGCAGGGGTAAAGGGGTAGTGCGAGTCTTTTGCATGTTTAGTCGCTCAGTCGTGTCATTGCTGAGAACACCCCAGACTCAAAATTGCGCCCTGGTCACTGTGGATAACCTCAGCTACCCCAAACGTGGCCAACATGCCCCCCACCAATGCATTTGCAACAGTCTCTGCCTCCTGGTCAGGTATGGCGTACGCCTCCGGCCATTAGCCAATAGCAGTCCAGTTTGGACTAGACTGCTATTGAAATGTTACCAAACTGTCTTCTTGCTTTGGGAAATAACTATTACCTGACCTGTTGCCACTGTGGATGAATAGTGGTGACCCACTATTCTCCAGCTCATTGCTAGTCTACCTATATTGTGATCATCTGTTTGGATTGTTTGTTTGGAATGCCTGCATCAACTCCGGTGGGTGCTGTCTTCTGGTCTGTTTTCCTGAGTTCTGCTGTGGATCATCTGGCGTCGGTGACAGTTAGCTGTCCTGTCCTACAGTGATTGACAGGTCCACGGTGGGCTGCTAGCCGCTAGCTAGTAGCCACGAGGGAACCGCCTCGACTCTCGGAATTATGCTTCGCGACTCAGCTGTGCAGCATCTGAAGCTAAACAACAACTATGACTCTACTATGGACATCTCTGCTATTAAACAGCTGGGACTCATTTGGAAATCCCGCTACATCCATAGAGGGTCTGGACGGGGATTTGTCTACTCCAAAACCGGCTCCATACCATCCCTGTGGTCGACATCAAGACTCGGTGCACACTGGTTTCATCATCATGCACGTCATCAGAGCACTGCTACAAACCTGTATGATAACACTGCCCTGCGACAACTGCGGACTGGGAAGGTAAAAAGACCTGGAGTGGACTACAGTTTACAGCGTCCACTTCTTAAGCATAATACTCACTCTGAAATTAAGTTTGAACTATTCAATACCCAGTCACTGTCTAATAAATCCTGCTTAATTCAAGACCACATTCTGGACAAAAAAAAGAATTGACTTGATGTGCCTTACAGAGACATGGCATAAATCGGAGGAGTACTCTGTTCTGAATGAGACATGTCCAATGTCCACCTGGTTACACATACTTGGAAAGGGCCTGAAACTCCTAGACCCCCTTCAGGTTGTGAAGGGGGTCTAGCGGTTATCTATCGCACTAGCTTTAAATTATCCATTATTTCTCTGCCTAAATTCACTTCATTTGAATGCTTAGTATTAAGATGTAAGCATCCACTCCCAATGACAATTGCTCTTATTTACCGGCCACCAAAACTAAATCCAGCATTCATTACAGAAATAAATGAGTTTCTCAAGTCATTATGTACCGCATCAACAAATGTTATAATACTTGGAGACTTCATCATTCATGTTGACTCCCCCTCCTGTCACTCTGCTGTAGAATTCTTATGGCTCCTTGATCTTCTCAATCTCAAGCAGCACACCAATGTTCCTACACACAACAGAGGACATGTCCTTGATCTGGTCATCACGGATTGCATTCCCATTTTCAATCTCCAGGTGTATGACACGGGTGTGTCTGATCATAGCACTGTTTCATTTGAAGTGTCATTACAGGGACCAAACGTCAAGCCAAAGCAACAGATACAGTTTAGGAATTTCAAGAATATCAACCATGACAGACTGACTACTGACATAAAAAATCTTTGCGCTCTCTCCCAGTTTTCCTCACAATCTGAATCTGTTGACTACTATAATAAAAATCTTCAGCCGATCCTTGAGAGACATGCCCCACTTAAAATAAGAACTGTTTCGTTTACATCCTCTGCTCCATGGTTCACAGATGAATTTCGGAAAATGAAAACGGCCGGTCATGCCCTGGAGCGGAGGTTCCTGGCCTCAGACCTGACAGTGCACAAATTGGCCTATTGCCAACATCAAAAAGCCTATTCCAAATCCCTTACCATTGCATCACAGTACTACTTCAGCATCATCCAAAACAGCTCTGGTAACTCCAAAAGACTGTTCTTAACTATAAGTCACCTCCTTAAACCTCAGTCTTCTTCTCACTTGAGCAATACAGAGGAACAATGCACTAAATTTATTGCCAGTTTTGCCAATAAAATCAACACTATCCGTTCCTCTTTTACGCAGTCTTTGTCATGTATGCCCCTTTCAGGGCATTAATGAGGTGCCAGATGCCAACAGAGAGTTTGCTTTATTTATTAAAGAAAGCACAAAGGAACAAAGAAGAGAGCCACGTGGGGCAAAACACATACATTAAACTAGAACACAAAATAATAAACACTGACATCAAATGTAAGAGTGTAGCAAGGATGGAACCTAACGCTAAAGAATACACACTTACAAAGGCTGAAGAGAAGACTGATCAAACGTAGACGGAAGACTGGAGCCGGGGATAGGGACTCCAGTCCTGGTACACAGAAGTAGGTTGCAGCGAGGAGTGAGCCTCAGCTGCTTCCTAACATACTGAAAACCAAAGTAACAGAACCAAACAGGAAAGGGGGAACGTAATTACCAAAATAAAGATCAGCTGTGATAGCGCCGACTCGGCTTTGACAACTGGAAGTCCGGCCGTGGCGCTGTCACAATAAAAGCCCTGGGAGAACAATAATAACCAAACCAAAATAATCTGGGAGAAAAGGTGAAAATACTGAGTAACCCGAGCGCAGATGAGTCAGCGCTCGGATCACAACAGTACCCCCCGTTCAAAGGGTGCATTCCAGGTGCCCATAGTGACACCCAGGGAGCCCCCACCCCCCCAACCAGAAAGCTAATCAGGCCGACCTCGGGTGGGTGGAGGGGGAAACAGGCTAGGAGGGAGAGAAACTCGAAAGTAAACAAGCATAATGTCGACCAGCAAAAATACAGAGAAAAAGAAAACCCACAAAGAATACAGAATAGTGCGGCTAAACTCGCTTAACAACACGAATCATGAAACAGAAAAACCAGGTAAACAAGTGAAAACAAAAAATACATGTACAGAACATGCTCGAGTGCAGCAGATGGGTGAACACAAAAATATCAACATATACAGCAACTTGATCATAAGGCAGGAAAAACGAACTCTTTTCAAAATATACGAGAATGACAGAGGAAAAAAAAAAAACACCATGAAAACACAAGTATCGGGATACCGGCAGATAGAGGGAAGAAAAAAAGGCAGTTCAGGTAGCCTCCCGGCATCCCAACTCCACATCAGGAGAAAAGACAAAAAAAAAAAAAAAAAAAACAGTTCGGGTGGCCTGCCCAAGTCCCAGAACTGGGGAAACAGTACCTCAGGCGGCCGACCCAGGTCGCCCAACTCGCGACACAGTCTGTCTGGCGGCCGACCCAGGACGCAGAACCGGCGAAACAATCTTTCCGGCGGCTGACCCAGGATGCAGAACAGGCAAAACAGTCTTTCAGGTGGCCGACCCGCATCCTTAGACCACCAGGACCGAAAGGGGGAGCTCGGAGGCGGCTTCCCTACCGAGAGGCACACCGAGGGGAAGCCAATCCAAATAATGAGACCCCAGCGGCGTCCGGTGGAAGAGAATTGGGGGGGGGGGACCAGTCCGGTGTCAGGCGGAAGGGGATCTGCAGCTCCCTCACCAACCTCGAACCGGGCCAGTGCAGCACCCTCGGTGGGCCTGGACTGGGCCAGCGCAGCACCCTCGGTGGACCCTGATTGGGCCGATGCAGCACTTGGGATGACCTCCCGAAGCAAACCCGGAGCCTCCAAGATCACGACCGGAGCTGACTCATCTCCGGTGACCCTGGGAGAAAGCTCGGACACAGAGGGAGAACAGGGGTCAGGATCACCGGCAGCGGCAGAGCCCGACGAGACGAGCTCGGATGCAGCGGTCGGCTGCACCCAGCCCTTCTCCCTAAGAGACAGGCAAGAATGCTCCAAGACAGAAAATAGGAAGACAAAATAGAGCACTTGCCTGATCTCAAGCTCTACCGCCGTCCAGGACTTCGACGAGCCGGGCTCGATAGTCAGGCGGTCCATCCTTGGTTCGCACTCGACTGCAGTGGCCTCTGCAGCCGGCAGGATGGTCCTCACAGTCCGATAGCCCCTGCGCTGAAACCCACACTGATGGGCCACTCGGCGTGGTGGCAGGGGAACGATTGCCCACTGGAGCTGACTGCTGCTCCACGGAGACCCGGGGACGCTTAATCGTCGGCGCAGGCTCCCAATGACAGTCAGCCCTCCTCCTCTGCCCATGACGCAGCTGCGGGACTGGAACCAGGCTCTCCAGCTCCACAGGCTCCTCCTCTGTCCGACGGTCTACTCCTGGCACCAGGGGATGGTTGGAGAGAAGGGGAGGAAACACAGAGGTAGCAGGTTCAGTTTTAATGGCTGCAGCAGGTGGCGGGAGCTCAGGGTACTGTGAAAACTGAGCTCCACCCTCAGGAATCAGACAAGGTAATTCATCACACAGAGATATAGAATGAAAAAAACACTTGCCTGCTTTCCCGGGGAACGATGGTGACTGCTGCAGGGGGCTTGGTTCTTCCCTGTCCCCTAGGGATGGTGACGGAGGGCCCCTTGGGAAGATGAGGAGGAGCCGCCTCAAAGGGATCGGTGACGGGCGGAGCCAGGGCAGGACTCGCTGGACTCACAGCAGCTGGAGGAAGCGCCGAGGAGGAGGGAGGAGCAGCCAAGGCAGTCCAGGGACAAGGAGCTGATGGAACAGTGGGGACAGATGACCCGGAGGCTGAGGCTGCTGTCTTTACCTTCCGTTGTGGCACTGGGAGAACAGCTGGCTGGGAGGCGGAGTTCTTATGGTGGCCCAGAACAGGATCCGGATGGGGACCTCATGGACGATTAATCCGATCAGGAAATTCCATCTCCTTTGGGACGATCGTGTCCCGGGGAGGAGATGGATCAGGACCTGGGCGGTCAGGTCTTCTTGCTAGAGGTGAGGCTAGATTCAAATCCAGAAAGTACTGCTGCTGCGCAGAAACTGAAGCCAGCAGCTCAGCGAACTCGGGAAAGTTGTGAAGCTAAGGATTTACCTCCACCAGTTTGACAGCAGCCACCACGTTCTCAAGAATTTTGCTGGGATGGAAGGCACAGCGTGCTTCAGCCACACGGCCCCTGATGAGTTCAGCTGCCCACTGTATCTCCTCACTGGGACCTCTGGCTGCCCTCCTCCTCCGTTGCGTAGGGAGACGGTCTGTCGTCGGCGCCGAGACTGGAGCTGGACCCGAGGTAGAGACCTCATAGAGAGTCGAGGAGTGAGTGTGCTTCCCCGTTGGCCCCCTCTTGGGCTTCCTGGAGGATTTCTGGTCCAACTCCCGGTTCCTCTGAAGAAGCACCGATACTTCGGGCATCCTCTCCCTGCCCTCAGTGCGATCAACAAGGCGAGGATGGCACTTAACTGCCGCCTCTGCAAGGTCCAGGTACCAGCGTGCGTTTCTGGAGGTGGCGAAAATACGAGTGTTGGAGAGGAGGCCATCAATCTCCATCAGGGTCTGGACAAGCTCAAAGCCCAGGCTCATAGGATACCCAGTCCTTGATGACGCCATCTCTCAAAATACACTGGCACCTGGAATAGGGGAAAAACTCAAGCCCAAAAACAAACTCACTATGGCTGGCACCTTGCTGGGCTGCGACCTTCTGTCACGTATGCCCCTTTCAGGGCATTAATGAGGTGCCAGATGCCAACAGAGAGTTTTCTTTGTTTATTAAAGAAAGCACAAAGGAACAAAGAAAAGAGCCATATGGGGCAAAACACATACATTAAACTAGAACACAAAATAATAAACACTGACATCGAATGTAAGAGTCTAGCGAGGTTGAAACCTAACGCTAAAGAATACACACAAAGGCTGAAGAGAAGACTGATCAAACATAGGCGGAAGACTGGAGCCGGGAATAGGGACTCCAGTCCTGGTACACAGAAGTAGGTTGCAGCGAGGAGTGAGCCTCAGCTGCTTCCTAAAATACTGAAAACCAAAGTAACAGAACCAAACAGGAAAGGGGGAACGTAATTACCGAAATAAAGATCAGCTGTGACAGTGCCGACTCGGCTTTGACAACTGGAAGTCCAGCCGCGGCACTGCCACAATAAAAGCCCTGGGAGAACAGTAATAACCAAACCAAAATAATCTGGGAGAAAAAGGGAAAATACTGAGTAACCCAACCATGGATGAGTCAGCGCTCGGATCACAACAGTCTTACTCAGCACCAGAAAATATGTCTGAAAATATTGCAATCAAACCAGAGATTATACTTTCCAATGTCACCCAAGGAGAGGTGGAGGATCTTATCTGACAGATGAGCTCTTCTACAAGCACATTGGATCCCATGCCTACAGTTCTCATCAAATCTAATGTGACCATCATAACTCCTCTCATTACTACTAGAGGTACATTTCAGAAAATTAGAATATCGTGAAAAAGTTCAATATTTTTTGTCATGCATTTCAGAAAGTGAAACCCATATATTATATCAGAATCAGAATCAGTTTTATTGGCCAAGTATGCACAACACATACAAGGAATTTGACTTTGGCTAAAAACTTGCTCTCGTTGTTCAGGTGGAGGATTTAAATAAGATTTAAATAAGGATTCAATGACAACAGAGTATGTACAGTAAATTACAGTCTGTCCACGTTTCTATAAAAGGATGCAAATATATACAGGAATATATGCAGTTATTTACTCAGACTGTCCACACTTTTCAGAAATATATGAAAAAATATACAGTCACACAGTATTTCAATGCGAACTCAGATTCAGTGATATAATGTGAATGAAGTAAAAAGCAGTGTGAGACTTATGTGCAATGTAAGAATGGATGAAAAGTCATGAGTACAGCAACAGGTAGGACTAGGTGAATGTTAGGAGTTCATCAGAGTGATGGCTTATATATAGATTCATTACACAGAGAGTGATATATTTCAAGTGTTTATTTTAATTTTGATGATTATGGCTTACAGCCCATGAAAACCCCAAATTCAGTATGTCCATGTACACACTCAATACTTGGTCGGGGCTCCTTTTGGATTAATTACTCTATCAATGTGGCGTGGCATGGAGGTGATCAGCCTGTGGGACTGCTGAGGTGTTATGAAGGTCCAGGTTGTTTTGATAGTGACCTTCAGCTCGTCTTTTTTGTTGCGTCTGGTGTCTCTTATCTTCCTCTTAACAATACTCCATAGATTCTCTATGGAGTTTAGGTCAGGAGAGTTTGCTGGCCAATCAAGCACAGTAATGCCATGGCCATTAAACCAGGTTTTGATACTTTTGGCAGTGTGGGGGTGTACCAAGTCCTGCTGGAAAATTAAATCAGGTTCTCTATAAAGCTTGTCAGCAGAGGGAAGCATGAAGTGCTCTAAAATTTCCTGGTAGACAACTGCGCTGACTTTGGTCTTGATAAAACACAGTGGACCAACACCAGCAGATGACATGGTTCCTCAAATCATCACTGACTGCGGAAACGTCACACTAAACCTCAAGCAACTTAGATTCTGTGCCTCTCCACTCTTTCTCCAGACTCTGGGATTTTGATTTTCAAATGAAATGCAAAATTTACTTTTATCTGAACAGAGGTCATCTGCTGGTGTTTGTGTTGATCTCATGCTGCACCAGGTGTGTCAGGCCCATTTCTTCCTCTGACAGTGTGAAAATGTCCTTGAAGTCCCACAACACCCACCACAGCTCCTCCTGCTGCCCGGGATCGAAGCTGTCGCAGGTACGTCTTCATACCTCTCATACTGCTGTTGGTCTGTCCACCCCAACCCCCTTCTCCTGCTGTGGGGAGCTGGTCCAAGGCGGGGGGCCGCACATTGTTTGGAGTGTGGGGTATGGGACCTGATTCATAATACGTCTCCACCCCTCCCACGGCTGCCAGGTGTGGTCTTGGGGCCTCCATGGGGTGCACCATTTCAACTTTGGGGCCCTCAGAAAGGCCAGAGTGTTCTTTCCCAAGTCTAACATGCAGCGGGCAATCTACAGGAAGTCCAAACCCAATATGCAGGGTTCCTGCACTGCAGTGACCCACACCCTAAAATCCGTAGATTGACCTCCCCCCGTCCCAAATAGTCACTGCCCCTCTTCCAAGCATAAAAGCTAGCTCACCCGTCACTGTCCTCAGTTTCACTGTGGTAGGGTCCAACTGCATTCCAGCTGGGACCACGTCGGGCCTCATCAAGGTTGCTGTGGAGCCAGTGTCGATGAGGGCAATACAAGGGGCTCCTGCCAGGGTGATGGGGATGTGGCAAAAAGCCCCCTACATGGGTCCAGCCGACCACCCTCACAGACTCAGTGGTGTCATCTGCTTCTGGGGCGGTGGTGGAGCCCCGCTTCCTTGTCTGTGCAGTTGGGCTCCATCCAGAATCAGAATCAGAATCAGAATCAGGTTTATTGCCATTGTTCATGTAGTACACAAACTAGGAATTTGTCTCGGTACAATGCTGCAACATTAAACATGATAAGATAAGAGAAATAAACTATACATGTAATAAAGTGTAGGATAAGATTAAGTGATACTGGTCAACAGTTAAAATATATATTAGCCAGCAGCAGATACTGTGGAGAACTATATAGTGCAGTCGGTAATGCAGGAAGAAAACAGTGATGATTGACATGAGTCTGGTTGAGCTGCTGTACATGGTGCACGAGAGTCACTTAGTGTTCAGCAGTCTAATGGCAGAGGGGAAGAAGCTGTTCATGTGACTGGAAATAATTCAGGGTGTGACTTGGGGGAGTGGGTCTGCGTCATCCCATTTACGCAGACCCTTGGCTGTTTCCCTGGGCTCCAGTATGCTTTGGGCACCGCTCGCTGATATGGCCAGGCTGGCTACATATCCAGCATACAGGAGGGCTTCAGCGAGCATGACTGCTATCACGTGGTGGTTGTAGTGATGCACCTCAAAGTAGTTCAGTCAGTTCAGTCACCCATGCCTGCTTCTCTTGGCACGGTCCCTCCTGTCCCACTTCTCTCACCATGGGGTTGTTTCCAGTGCAAACCCTCCTGACTATCTCTCCGACAGCCTCTCTCTTCACAGCCAGTTCCAGCGCCTCCTGCAGGGTATAAGGGTGCGCTAGCTGGGTCTGTATGCACAGCTCTCTAGGGGTTATGGCTCTGATGAACTGATCTCTGGCCAGCTCACTTTGCACTTCAGGGGGCATGCAGGTGTATGCTTTTCTCACCAGTGTTTCATTGTCACTTGCTAGACACGGAGTGGCTCTCTGGGCTGTCTCTGCCTGTTTGACAGCTCTGAGTGTAGAACACTGGCCTTATTGCACTGTCCAAAACGTTGCTGCAGAGCCCCCACTAAAGCCCCATAGTCCTCTCTGTCTGCTGGTCTAAGCAGCAGCAAGCATGCCAAGGCATCATCTGTGAAGCACAGGGTCAGCTGAAGTGCTTTATTGTCCTCTGACCAGTGTGCAGCCAGTGCTAACAGTTCAAATTGGGCATGGAAAGCCTCCCAGTCTGCTTTACCGGAGTATTTTGACATTTTCACTTGAAGTTGGACACCCTGTGTGCCACCATCTTTGTTTACATCCAGGGCCGTATCACTCTTGGCAGTCACTCCTGCACCTGCATACACAGTTAAAGGTTTAGATTGATGAAATACAATTACTGGCAGGACAATCATACATGATCCTCACAGAGGGAGAGAACAGCTGCAGCAGGTAAGCAGTTGATTACAGTCACAATAATAGTTAACTAGATAATAGCCTTTGCATGCTACACATACAAGGCTTAAGCAAAATCTAATACTTGAAAGCCACATACTGTATGAGCCCCAGCCAGGGAACTTTTTCTTCCTTTTTTCTCCCCGGCCTCCTGCTGTGTTTTAATTAATGCCATTCTCAAGTTTTGTCACAATTTACATGCAACAGTCAGAGGTCTGGTTTTCATGCCATGTAAAGAATAAACCACAGGGAGATGTGATGGGGTGGAGGGCACAATAGTATTGTTATTTCACACAAGTATACTGTACTGTAATGTCTGTGGTTTCTCCCAAGCTCCAAACGACTAGTTCTTCCTCAGAATAGCTTTATTTACTACTCACAGGAGCATAACAATACCCAAGCCCTAAACGGGTTACTTGGCTGTCGCCCACACCAGCTCTCTCTAACCCAGTTTGCTTGCCCGTAGCCACTGTGACCATAACAACTAATCTACGTACAGTCCATATTCACGTACAACATTCGCTATGTCTTAAAGGCACATGAATAACAGTAGAACACATAACAATAATAGTGAACACGTTCCCAACCAACACACTTTCAAGATCATTACACTGCACCCCCAACACTAAGTTCCTCATCCCCAAGGGAACAACAAAGTCTATGAAACGGGGTGGTAGTTTGCGCTGCCTCCGTGATCGCCTGCGACCCCAGCAAACATAAGGGTTTCTGCAGTCTGGGGAACATGTTCAAGGGAGGGGGGAAACAGTCTCAGTGGTAAATGCGTGGGAGTAATAAGAATGGACAAACAATTTGCTCGTGTTGGGAAGCTGGGAGGCTCCATACTCAGGCAGGGGTTGGAAGAAGCTATAGTGTCCATAATGTCCTGAACAAAACCAGGGGAACGTACTTACCCCTCTGGAAAAGAAGGGAGGGCATGCCCTCTATATGGTGCCAAGATGTCCCTGTGTAGAACGACTTTTCTGCCCTGAGGTAGTAATTGTACTCTGTAAACCACCTCCCCCACTCTTTCCAGCACTTTACAGGGCCCCACCGAATTGCTGTGCAATTTGAGGCACCGTCCTTTCTTCCTCCTCAGACTGAATACCCAAACCAGCTCTCCAGCCTGGAAGTGTCTCCCTTTCGTCGTGATGTCATAGTCTCTCTTTTGTCTCAGGCGCGCTTTCTCCAACTGCTCTCGAGCAAAAGTGTAGACAGTTTCCATGTGCTCCTGCAACTTCTTTGTGTACTCTGCTCCACGTGGTACAGCTGGGTCCGGTTGTTTTTTGAAGGCCAGCTCTGCAGGGGTCCGCAGCTCACTTTCAAACATCAGCAGAGCAGGCGTGCGCATGGTGGAGTCTTGAACGATGGATCAATACGCCATCAGAATGAGAGGGAGATGGCTGTCTCAGTCATGCTGATACTCTGTGGTGAGGATAGCTAGCTGTCGGGCCAGTGTTCTGTTGAATCGTTCCACTAAGCCATCGTTCTGGGGATGGAGATAGATAGATAGATGTACTTTATTGATCCCAAACTGGGAAATTACAGGAGGGGGGTTGTGCAGGTTTTCTGCATGACCAGACGTTCACATATAGCAGCGAATACTTTTGATTCAAAGTTACGGCCCTGGTCACTGTGTATGGTCTCTGCTGTGCCAAACCTGCTAAACATGCCCTCAGTCAAGGTGTCTGCTATCATCTCTACCTCTTGATCTGGAATGGCATGGGCCTCTGGCCACTTAGTAAAATAGTCCATAGCTGCCAGGACATAATGGTTGCCTTTTTCTTTTTGGAGAAAAGGGCCCATAATGTCGACAGCCACCCTCTCCATCGGTGCTCCTGCAGGTTGCTGCTGAAGCTGGACACGTGACTGGTCTAGTGGTTCCTTGTGGGCCGTGCAGGTGTCGCAGCTGTGGCAGAAGTCATCTACGTCCCTTCTCTATTGACCCCAGTACAAACCCTGGAGGAGGCGACGAAGGGTCTTTGAAATACCGAAGTGGCCTGACCCTATCCCCCCATAGCAAGCTTCCAGCACTGTTGTCCTCAGTGATTTGGGTATCACAACTTGCCACCTCTCCTCCCCTGTAGCAGGCTCCTTCCACGCCCGCTGCAGCACACCATCGCTCAGGTGTAGCATGTCAAATTTGGTCCACAGCCCTTTGGTGGTGACAGAGAGTCCAGTGACTTCTTCCCAAGGCGGTCTCTGCCCTTGTCCCAGCCATTGCAGTACCGGTTGTAGGTCGCCGTTCTGCTCCTGCTGTGCCCTCCACTCAGCTGCATCCACCACCTGTGACATCCCACAGGAGATCTGCACTGCACTGTTCTGAGTGAGTTCTCTTTCTTCAGACGGAAAAAGATGGATTGTCCTCTTCAGGTTGGGGACAAGCGCCTGCCCCAAGTGGAGGAGTTTAAGTATCTCGGGGTCTCATTCACCAGTGAGGGGAGAATGGAGCTAGAGATTGATAGCCAGATTGGGGCAGCGTCTGCAGTGATGTGGATGTTGTACTGGTCTGTTATGGGGAAGAGGGAGCTGAGCTCTAAAGCAAAGCTGTCGATTTACCAGTCAATCTATGTTCCTACCCTCACCTATGGTCATGAGCTTTGGGTAATGACCGAAAGAATGAGATCGCGGATACAAGCGGCTGAAATGAGCTTTCTCCATAGGATTGCCAGTCTCACTCTCAGAAATAGGGTGAGGAGCTCAGTTATTCGGGAGAAGCTCAGAGTAGAACTGCTGCTCCTCCATATTGACAGGAGCCAGTTGAAGTGGTTTGGACATCTGATCAGGATGCCTCCTGGATGCCTCTCACTTGAGGTGCTTTGGGCACGTCCTACTGGGAGGAGACCCCAGGGCAAGACCCAGGATACGCTAGAGAGACTACATCTCACAGCTGGCCTGGAAATGTCTTGGTATCCTTTTGAAGAGCTGGAGCAGATGGCCAGGGAGAGGGAAGTCTGGGCTTCTCTGCTTGAGCTGCTGCCTTTCTGACCTGGACCTCCGGAAAAGCAGTAGAAAATGAATGGATGGATGGATGATGATGGCATGAGCTGATATTGGCTGGCATTTAAGTTATTTTATTTTAAATACCCAAAATACAAAGAGTAACAATCACAGCTGAGCAAATTTTTCAAATGTCATAAGATTTTTTTTTATACATTTAAACTTTTGTGTAAGTATATAATAGTATTCATATAGGCCGGTACAATCATTACCTTCATAGCAGTGAGAAAAGACAGAAGGAGCAGTTAGTAAAAGTAGTTGTGCTCTTTTTCTCTCTTTTGCTCATTGTTCTGACATTTAAAATCTTGCTCTAATTAGAAATGAAAAACTGCTATATGAAAGAGTGAGAAGTCAAGCTGGGTGTGTAAATTTTAATTTATTTAACTAATTTATGACTGGGTGTAATAAGACACAGCATCATCTGAATAAAATTCTTTCACATGTTCTGTTAGCAGTGACCTTCAGTTAATTTTCCCCAGAGGAACTAATTGTTCTTTCAGGTTTTCTTTGAACAATAGACACCAAAGGCAAGGATTTTAAAACTCCTTGGCCGATGTGGAATATTAATGCTAAAATTTATTTGGTAATAGAGCAATAAATCAAATTATATAACAGTTCCGACTGAACAATTTGATTGGACAATAGGGATTCCAGGAGTTACAAAAATCCACAATAATTGCACTCCATCTTCATTGGATATGTATATCACTCTGCTTCAAAGGTGTTCATGTAACCCTTAGTTACTAACACTAAATTACTGTCAACTAACTCTCAGTGACAAATGCAGTACTGTTGAATACCTTAATTTCCACAGTGAGGCGCTGTTTGAAAAGATTTCTTACTTGACCCAGAAGTCCCACCTTTTGGAAGAAAACTTGATTCAGATTACAGTCCGCTCTTGTACAAGCATCATGAAGCTATTTCACATCTGTTTAAAAAAATAAGCAGTGCTAGAGTTGGATTTATTGTCTCGATTAATAAACCATAATACCTTTGTGGTGATGGACTCTTTGTTTCATCTGAAAATGTGAAGAAAAGCAAACGAAGTGTGTTAAATCACTAGCATGCTAACTAGTAGGCACCGGTTAGCTACTGGCATTGGCTATGTTTTGATCTCTGGTTTTCTGTAGTACCGACTCAACAGGTATATCTATCTATCTATAAATGCACGGAATCTCTGTGTGTGTGTGTTCCATGCATATCTCTTGAACCGAACTGATCTTAAATTTTATACGTGTTGCTGAGATTACAAGGGTGTGCTTCCCTGAGTATGGAGTTGTTCAGTCAAAATATGTAATTTTTATCAATAAAAGTTTAGTCATCGCTCTCTCTCCTCATGCTGTGGCTTCTAGAGGCGTGGGCAGGGTTTTGCATTGACTCCGTACTGATTGGATAATACATGGCAAGAAAGTGAAAAGCAACAAATTTGACTAGAAAAAGATAATACCGAAGATTGGGGGCGGCGGTGGCGCAGGTGTAGTGTGTCAGTTGTGTGACCGACTACTGATCGGAGGGTCATGGGTTCAATTCCTGAACTGTCTGCTGTCCGCTTGTCGAAGTGTCCTTGAGCAAGACACTGAACCCCCAGTTGCTCCCGGTGGCCTGGTTAGTGCCTGTGTGTATGGCAGCTCTGCCGCCATCAGTGTGTGAATGTGTGTGAATAGGTGGATTGCAGGATCTGTAAAGTGCTTTGGTCATCCTAGATGAGAAGGAAAGTGCTATATAAGTGAATGCCATTTACCATTTAAGATTTAATGCTTAAAAAATTATACCATAAAGTTGCCGTGATTGCATAAGTCTAAAGCAGGGCTATTTAATTACAAAATCAGTTGGGCCACAATTTGAAATCAAGACATGTAACTGGACCACACATGTTCAGCAATCTGTTGAATACAACAAATTTCAAACCAACACAGATCAATATGATAAAAAATATGCGCTTTTTATTCATTGTCTTGGTTTTAAATGTGTGCTTGGCACATGAGAAAGGCACATCAAAAGTGCATAACAACAATAACAGTACTGGGGTTGAGCAGAACTTGAGGTAGTAGAAATATTTTTCCTCTTGAACAACAATTAAATAAATAGAATGAAAAAAAATAATGTAAATAACCATTTTGGTCACATCTTAGGCATATCTCAAAGTGCATAAAAACTCAATGTGTACTGTTAGTAGCATTAACATTTGTTTCCCTTTTGAAATAAATATACTACATCCTGTGTCATGTGGTGCTCCTCGCGGATCACCAAGAGACGCCAGAGAGTTCACCAGAGAGTTTGGCTAAGATGTTATTTTTATTCACAGACGTGACACAAAGCTATGAGCCCCCTTAGGGCAAACACACACACACAAACGAGACTTGGGCTCATAGGGCTAACCCCAGCCACAACGAGCTAAACTGTGACACAACTACATAAACGAACCTGACATGAAGGTCTACGGCACTCTCAGGCACGACGAGGCGTAGACCCAGACTTGGCAAAGAAAGAGTGACAGGACGTTGACTGAATGTTGACCAATACTCCTGCGTCTTACCGTCGCTAGTGCTGGGTTGATAAAGGCGAGGCACTAACGACGGTAATGACAAACAGCTGACCGGCCCTTGACAGGCGGAAGCCCCACCGAGCACCTTCACAATAAGAGCCCGGTGAGGCCAGAATACAGCCCGCAGCTGTCAAGGCCGGCAGCGAGAAGAACTTAGCCCGAGCGCGATCAGAACCGGCGCTCGGGTCATAACATCCTGGTCATAACTGACCTTGGCACATCAGAAAGTGCATTTAGCTGAATAAAAAAAATGAACTGTCAAACACTTCAGTGCACAAACAAAAGACTGATAACATTAACAGACAATGCGCATCCACTATTGTGGTTTGTTTTGTTTTAAATCACCACATATGTGAGTAGGAACCTCTTTTTATAACTACAAATTCCATTACACACATATCAGTCAACCAAAGATTTCTAGTAGAGTTAAGAATGCAAAACGCATCCACTAAAAAACTTGAGTAATGATTTCAGTCTTGAAGGTTTGAGGTTTTTCTCAAAAATTTATAACAATTTTCTTATAATTTTCCACTTTTCTCTATAAATTTATCTAAATTTGAAACCATTTTCCTCAAATTTGTAATTTTTCTCTTGTAAAATTGACTTTTCTTGTACATTTGAGACTTTATTATAAATTTGTAGATTTTTTTATGACTAATTTTTGTTTATTTTTTAAATAAAATTAGTTTTTTTTAAATATAAATTTGAAACAAATTGTGGTAAAATTTTGACTTTTTTTCCTTATACAATTTACAGTTTTGACCATAATTTTGCAGAGCCAGAACAGAACAATAATTTAACTCTGATTTCAAAGAAAAAAAAATACTGATTTATTCCATTAAATATAATTTTAACTTAAATGACCAAAGATGCAGTTATTTTTGTTAAAATATTTCTATATATTTTTAGGTGTTTTTTTTAGAATTCTCCTCACCACCCAGACAACAGGAAAAACCTGCCTTATTTTGAAATCCAAATGTTGGCACGTTTAGTTTGTCTGAAGGCTGCTGACGGATTAAAGTCATTGACTTCATGAATTTCAGTCACCTTAACTTGCCAGGTACATAATATCCATCCATCCATTAATCCATCCATGGATGGATAAATATTGTAGTAGCTGGTGAAATCATTCCTCAGCGATTCAGTCACTCTTGCCTTTTCTGCATATGAAGTCCTAATCATACCTGTTTGCTAAGCGACTCATCATTATTGTTCCTGTTTCCAATGGGTTAAAACCACCATAAATGCCTCCACTGCTTACATGCCTCTTTTGCTTTTTTTCCGCATTTAAAATACTTTAATAAGCTCATGCTGCTCTCACAGTTACGCTCGAGAGACACTCTGCCTGCCAAGTGCCGACTGGAACAGTCACACGGGCGGGGCGCTTCTGAACTCCATGTGGATGACGGTCACGTGCGTTGTTCGTGTGTGCACTTGTGGACCGTCATTCCTTCATGTTTTTTCCTTAAATCTGTATTTTTTTGGCATGGCCTGGGTCACTCAGAGGTTGGTTCTGGGCCGCATGTGGCCTGTGGCCCGCTAATTGAATAGGGCTGCTCTGAAGGATAATTCGGCATATGTGGAGAACATGAGGCATGTGAGCAGACTGGGCGGAGTGTCAGCGGGGACCGGGGCTGACAAAGAACACCGGAGCACCCAACACAGAATATGCCGGGAGAAGCAGCGGCCCGACCAGGCAGACCATGGTCCTTCGCAGGGATGCACGCCCAGCCTGCCTGGTCAGTAGTAGACGGGAGTCCCTGCTTCTGCTTCACCCATGTGGTATCACTGTACTTTGCAGGAGCGCGAGTCCCCCCTCCCGCACGAGTATCTAAAAATTAAAAACTTAACAATAATACTGCCATGATTGTGGAATGGAATGGCTGGAACGACTTAATGACCAAACGCAGGACACAAAAATGCCAAAATAATGAAATAAATAATTTTTAGTTAAATATTTACTGACAAATGGGCAAAACTGATGCAACGGTTGCAGTCAAACAGGTCCTTCTGCTGTGCATTATAATGTTGGGTGTTTTGTAGTTAATTCAGTTGATTACAGTGTTTAAAAAAACCTTTTAACAAAAAAAATTGCTAAAATATAAAATGATGCGCTACAATGGGTCTCAAATATTTGCAAACGTGTCCTGTTATACTGCTGCATGAGTTTGACGATACACAGAAGAAATTCAATATTACACTTAACTCCATCACTGAACAGTATTGATATAAACGAAAATAATTATAATGTTCACTGACCAGCTCCCATTCCCCAAAGTGCAAGATACACTATTATCTTGAATATAAGTGATAAAAGATCACACAAATAAGTGATCTGAGAAACAAATAAACAAGGGATCTGAAACAGTCGCTAATATTGGATGTCTCATTCATTTTCAATATTTAGGTATTCTGTAATTAATATTCAAACAATCAAATAAATCTTAGTGCCATTTACTCCCTTTTATATTTGTCAAAGTCTAACATGTGATTGCTGACATATAGGTTTCACCTCTTTGTATTCCACTTTCAAGCACAGCCTTCATTTGGGCCTGTAAAGCCTAATTGGGATACCTGTTTCAGACAGGAATATTTGGGTTCTACGGGCAATGCTCTAGTGTTTTATAAACGCTTATTACTTTTGCACTTGACAATATTTAATTTGTTTACATGTGTGTAAAATGACAATAATCATTTTCATGCTGATTGAGATGTTTAGCAACAGTTACTAGCTACATGTAGAAGGGACTATTTTTTCTCAGTTGTGCAAAATAACCAGTTAAACAAACAAATCATAATATTTTGTTCAGTATTGCTGTTATTTAACCCCTTGCACTCCGGTCAATTTCCCTAAAAACGCCAAAAAATAACGTGCCCAAAGTAAATCGAAAGCTGTTCTTCAACCCTTTGCAGCATCTTCATGGGGTTGGTCTCATTTAAAAGAAAACACTTTGAATTTTTTGGCAAAACAGTCATAATCTCTCTAAGTGCTCCAGCCACTGAGTTACAGTCATCTAAACATACTGAACTTGAAGAAAATAAATTTGGCCTGGGTGTTTTTTTGGATACAAATGCTTGCAAATAACACACAGCTTCAGATCCGGGCTGGAAAATGCAACAGAAATATAGAACCAAGTGTTATCCAGCTGAGGTCCAAATTTTGTAACAATACCACAAAAAATGAATATATTACACAGCTTTTTCCTCAGTTAGTTTCCAGGCGTTTTGGAACTGTGCCAAATTGTGACAAATGACACAGTTTGGAAAAACGTCTGTAACTTTTGAATGATTCAATATAGAAGCTTCATCTTGGCCTCTAATGAAAGGTGACATTCAGGGCTGTGTGTGTGTGTGTGGGTGGGTGGGGGGGGGGTTGCCCCCCCCTCGCTACAGAGGACGGACATCGGCCATCGCTACATGACGGAATAGTCATGTGGCGACAGCGGCGCAGTCACCGCAGCTTCCCCCCCCACTCGCTACAGAAGAGTAGCGGGGGGGGCGGTGTTCATGGTCTGGACGTGGCGCACGACCCGTGTGCTGCGGTGCACAAACTTCGGACTTCATGCGCCGCACAGTTGTAATTTACCGATCGGTCAAAAGTCATTTTTGATTACAATTTTCAGGGATAAAGAATAATTTAGCTTATAACACCTTACCTCTTCACAGCAGCGTCCTGGTGAACTTCTCTTCCTCATTGTCAGACGAACGCAATGCTAGTCCGCTCATGGTTCTGGCCTCGCGACCCGGTCAAAACATAATTCCATGATTGCGGTTTTGGCGAATGATTTACGACCTTCGTCGTCGGCCTCCGTTGGTCTATGATGACCATGGAAGAGAATCCTAAACGTCTATTCTGCTCGAATAAAAAAAAAAAAAAGCACCGCCTCTGACTGAAGAGGCCGATGTGCGAATGGCTGTCCCTGTCACACAGGTAGCACTTGTGGATGGTCTCTGTGCTGCTGGGTCTGTGACGGTTCTTCCTGCGGGTCCTTTTTTTCATCTGCTGCAGCAGTCTGTCTTCACCCAGCCTTACAAAAAACAGCTCGCGAACTTCTCTGCTTCAATTGGCTCACCGCCTACCAGCTTTGGTAGGCGGGTCCTTCTTGCTAGGTTTTCAGTCATTGGTTCTTCAAGGTTTCAGAAACCCAATTCAAGGCGCTTATTAGTCGAATGAGAGGTCAATCAGATGAACTAATCTGTTCGCGGCTGTGTCTGCAGTGGAAGAACGGAAATGCAGCTTTTATTTTCAGTGCGCGCTTGGACGCAGCTCCATCATGCGTCCTAGAGCGCACGAGGGCGCTCTCGTGCGCTCTGGGACGCAGAGACTTGCCCGCCTGCAGTACAACGGAGTGCAAGAGGTTAATAAATTGTGCTTGCGGAACTGTTGTATAAAAGCAATATTACACTTGGCTGTTGTGGTATCATGAATGTACTAACTACAGGTGTGATACTCTAATAGCGGAGGGCATCAGCCGTATCACACCCACAGTTACTATATTCATTGATACCGTAACTCCCTCTCGTGTAATATTGCTAAAGTGTTTAAGCATTTATTCATGAAAACACCTGCCACTGCAATGGTAATCCTGTATAAAAGCCTTCATCAAGACATCTGTTTCCAAATCAACCTCAATTTTAGATTACTTTATCAGCTTATTGCTTTGCAAACACAGCTCTTTCATCTGCACGAGTGATTTTAGTTTGAATGTGACCCTAATTTAGATGTTACTGTATCTAAAATGATTTGTGCTCTCCTGCGGTGTGTGTCCTTTCAGTCCCAGTACTGATACTAGGGAGGAGGCGGTTGTGACTGACAGGTTTGGTGGGTGGTAAAGATGTCTGTGTTCTTCTCAACGAATTGTGCAGCAGTTGTCACAGCTTTTTTTTTCTTCTTCTCGCCCGTCGATCAGCGGCAGTTAGGCCATGTCTGTCCACATTAAAGGTCACAGTCTCTTTCTGTGTCTGCAGACAGTAGCAACCACTTACATGGAACCCTGTGTTGTGTTGGAGCCTGTGATGCTCTGGATGTTCAGTGTTATAGGACACCTCGGGGACTGGGTGGAAGGACTTTAGGTCGCCCACACTTGCTGTACCTCTTCCAACAATGAGTTATACAGAGCCAATGGGTCCACTGAGGGCAGAAATTCAGAGTTCATTTTATCCATGCCTTGTTCAACATTGATGAAATTACTCTGTCCTCTTGACTTGGCAGCAAGAATCAACTATTAATTACAGTTAATCAAACTTTGCAGATTATAGGGGAATTTAGAAAGGGTGAAAAATTGGACGAGTACTCACTGGCTTCATTCAAAGCATGTTGGTGCATTCAAAGTGCTGAACAGCCCTTTTTTGCTGAGGTTGAAATTTTCGGAGTATTAGCAAGTTATTAACTTCCCCTAATAGGAAAATCCTGCCATAGGAATGCAAACGAGATGAAAGAGCAGTTAGGTGACAATGAGAGCTGTGTTCAGCCACTCATGGGATAATAATGATGTGTTCATTCCTGCATGATGTAAAACGACCTCAACGCCCTTCAGTGCTGGCCTGTAACACAGACTTGTTAAACGTCAATTCACGTTTTTTTCTCCAAGTGTCTTCTTAAGAAATTCAATTGTACAGGACATAGACTGTTGCTGTTCATTGGAAAATCATGAGGAGATCCCCATATGAGCCCTTACTGCGAGGTTTGCTTATGGTCATTGATCATAGCTGGCTCATCAAGGTTGGGTCCTCTTTTTTCACTTTTTATTGAGTTTGCAGTCATGATTTTTGTAATTGTGAAAACATGCAGCGTCAGCTATATGAACCAGTTTCCTCGAAAGCACAAACTTAGACTTCTAAGTATTGCATAACTAAAGAAGAAAGGGTACAAACACAAAAGAAAAAAGTGATCTCATAATGAAGGAAACAATCAACAATTATTAGATTTCAGGAGTTTCTCAGATCTGCTATAAAAGCTGCAACCTTGAACACTAAAGTAAAAGTTAGTGGATCCTGCAAAGACAAAAGCAGGGAAATATATTGTTCAGTTTACTATAGGGAGGGAAAACAGACTAGTACACTGCAGAAACAAACCATCTTTAAAATCACATAAAACACAATACTGTATTCAACTAAAGTCCCCAGAAACAGACCAAGTATTTCATCTTCATCACAAGGACAAGGACACACATTTACAGTTGCAATTCAGGGATAAAAATAGTGATTAACCATTCTATGTAGTAAATATTGGTTGTTGAAAAGATCTAATTCTGTGGACAATGTCATTTTATTCTCTTATTAGATGAGCTGTTTAAAACTGGTTTAAGATGGTACACCATCCTTGAAATTTTCTGCTAAATTTATCAGTCTCATCTTTGTTATACACAAATAGCACAGTATGACCTGAAATCACTGAGAGCTCCAACACCTACTGCCAGTAAAGTGGCACAAACAGAGTACTCTACAGATCAGTTGAGCAAGCTGTATACTCTATTCAATATGAGTCTGTCGTCTAACAAAATAACAAAATTAGAAGGTACTCAGAAAGCGCATACCTCTGCCAAGGTTTTGTCCTTCCATCCCTCCCTCGGTACATCTCGAGATAGGGTCTTGGCAGATGTATGCACTCAAGGATCGCATCCAAAATCTAACGGGTTTATCCATTGCCCAAGGGCCACCTCTGGTGAAAATTTCATCAAAATCCAGCTAGTCGTTTATGCATAATCCTGCTAACAATCAATCAATCAACTTTATTTATAGAGCACCTTAAAACATCAAAAACTGAGAACAAAGTGTTGTATATCAAGGTAATAAAACACTAACTTGAAATACAAAATAAAATCACCACACACAAAAATATAAAAATAAATAAAATCAAGTTTATAAAGAGCTAAAAAACAATAACTTTAAATAAAATCAATTAATGTCTCATGCAGGATTAAAGACCAGGGAATAAAAGTGGGTTTTAAGATAGGTTTTAAAAATGGACAGAGAAGGTGCCTGTCTAATGTGCAAAGGCAGATCATTCCACAGCCTCAGGGCAATGACAGAAAAAGCCACGTCCCCCGAAGTTTTCGCTTGGACTTAGGAATGTCCAGGAGCAGCTGATCAACTGACCTGATGGCCCGAGCGAGATTGTGGCGCTGTAACAGCTCAGTGAGGTAAAGGGGGGCAAGACCATTTAAAATTTTAAAAACAAACAAAAGAATTTTAAAATGACCTCTTAAGTAGACAGGCACCCAGTGGAGTGAGGCCAGAACAGGGGTTATGTGGTCTTTCTTTGTACCTGCTAAAAGTCTAGCAGCTGCATTCTGCACCAGCTGTAGACGTGGGAGAGAAGACTGACTTACTCCAATGTAAAGGGAATTACAGTAATCCAGTCGTGATGAGATGAAGCCATGGATCACTGTTTCCAGTTGCTGCCTAGAAAGGAATGATTTTAGTTTTGACAACTGCCTCAGATGGAAAAAGCTGGGCTTAAGTACAGCACTAATCTAACTGTCTAATTTAAAATTACAGCCCTTCTTAAAACCCAAATTTTTAACAGTTGACTTGACCTACACAGCCAAGGGGTCCAGGTCAACAGGAAGGGACTCATAAGAAATACTGGGTCCAAACATGATTACTTCCATCTTTCTTTCATTAAAATTAAAAAGTTTATTGCCATCCATGATTTAATGTCATTGAGACATGCTAAAAGGGGTTTAATAGAAGAGGCATCCCTATATTTCAATAGCAGATAAATCTGACAATCGTCAGCATAAAGGTGGAATGAGATGCCGTGTTTTCGGAGAACAGAACCCAGAGGAAGCAAGTACAAAGAAAAAAAAAACAATGGACCTAAAATCAAGCCTTGCGGCACACCACATAACAAATGAGCATGGGAGGATTCAAAACCATTGAGCTTGACACTAAAAGTTCTACCTGACAAACAGGATTTAAACCACTCAAGAGGAGTTCCTGAAATGCCCACTGAGTTTTTTAAAAGTGAAATCAAAATGTTATGGTCCACAGTGTCAAAAGTGGCAGTTAAATCAAGCAGTACCAGAATTACGTTATCACCAGCATCACAAGCCAACAAAATGTCATTAAAGACCCTTAGCAGTGCTAACTCAATGCTGTGAAGGGATTTAAATCCAGACTGAAAGACTTCTGAAATGTTGTGCTCGTCTAGGAAAAGTTTAAGCTGGGCGTACACAACAGACAAAGAAACAAACCACCCTGATCACATTACCTCCTTAGCAGAGATAATGATGGCTTCTACAAGTCTCGACATGAGCACTCTGATTTCTATTACGGTGCCCATGTTTTGTGTAGAAGTGGTGCAGAGCTCTTTGCAGATATTTGTTACAGAGATGCTTCCTGGTGTATGTCTTTAACACCTGAGGGAAAATCAGAGCAAAAAATGCAAAAAAAAAAAAAAAAAAGATGTACTTTCTTGATCCCAAACTGGGAAATTACAGTGTAACAGCAGCATGACAGTAGACAACCCAACCAACAGAAATACACACAGCATAATAGAAAAAGGAGTTACCCAGGGAAGTAAAATAAAGATGCTTAGATAACTTTATATACAACATAGGCTACTACGAGGTTAAAGAGATGATGGTCCTTATGAGTCTATGGATTGTACTGACTGTACAAAGAAAGATTATAAGGCGCAGGGTGAAATACGAAGTACCAATTATACTGTAAGGTGCAGTATGGCAGCAGTACTCAAAGAACTTAAAAATATGGTGGACAGAAACACTGAAGTCATTTAGGGAAATGTCAGAGAAGAAGTCCAGCACATCCGAGAAGAGAGTAGCCTCAATGTAACAAAGAAGTACATAGTGTACACAGAGGTTTTTATAATTTTACCAGATTTTGAAAATGTGAAAGACCACAAAAATTTTCAGAAAATACAGTGGTGTGAAAAAGTGTTCACCCCCTTCCTGATTTCTCATTTTTTTGTATGTTTGTCACACTTAAATGTGTCAGATCATCAAACAGATTTAAATATTAGACAAAGATAAAACAAGTAAAAACAAAATGCAGTTTCTAAATGAAGGTGTTTATTATTAAGGTAAAAAAAAAAAAAAAATCCAAACCTTCACGGCCCTGTGTGAAAAAGGGATTGCCCCCTAAACCTGATAACTGGTAGGGCCACCTTTAGCAGCAACAACTACAATCAAGCATTTGCGATAACTGGCAATGAGTCTTTTACAGCACTGTGGAGGAATTTTGGCCCTCTCATCTTTGCAGAATTGTTGTAATTCAGCCACATTGGAGGGTTTTTGAGCATGAACCACCTTTTTAAGGTCATGCCACAACATTTCAATCGGATTCAGGTCAGGACTTTGACTAGGCCACTCCAAAGTCTTCATTTTGTTTTTCTTAAGCCATTCAGAGGTGAACTTGCTGGTGTGTTTTGGATCATTGTCCTGCTGCAGAACTCAAGTGTGCTTCAGCTTGAGGTCACGAACAGATGACTGGACATTCTCCTTTAGGATTTTTTGATAGACAACAGAATTCATGGTTCCATTTACCACAGCAAGTCTTCCACGTCCTGAAGCAGCAAATCAGCCCCAGACCATCACACTACCACCACCATATTTTATTGTTGGTATGATATTCCTTTTCTGAAATGCTGTTACTTTTACGTCAGATGTAATGGGACACACACCTTCCAAAAAGTTCAGCTTTTGTCTTGTCAGTCCACAGAGTATTTTCCCAAAAGTCTTGGGGATCATCAAGATGTTTTCTGGCAAAACTGAGATGAGCCTTTATGTTCTTTTTGCTCAGCAGTGGTTTTTGTCTTGGAACTTTGCCATGCAGGCCATTTTTGCCCAGTCTCTTTCATACGGTGGAGTCATGAACACTGAACTAAACTGAGGCAAGTGAGGCCTGCAGTTCTTTAGATGTTGTTATGGGGTCTTTTGTGACCTTTGGATGAGTTGTCGCTGCGCTCTTGGGGTAATTTTGGTTGGCCGGCCACTCCTGGGAAGGCTCACCACTGTTCCATGCTTTTGCCATTTGTGGATGATGGCTGTCACTGTGGTTCACTGGAGTCCCAAAGCTTTAGAAATGGCTAGAAAATTGAACTCAGTTTCCCAAAGATGTGATAAATCACAGTTAATTTATGTTTTAACAAGAGGGCAATCACTTTTTCACATGGGGCCATGTAGGTTTGGATTTTTTTTTTACCCTTAATAATAAACATCTTCATTTAAAAACTACATTTTGTGTTTACTTATGTTATCTCTGTCTAATATTTAAATTTGTTTGATGATCTGAAACATTTAGGTGTGACAAAAAAATGAGAAATCGGGTAGGGGCAAACACTTTTTCACACCACTGTCAGTGGATCTGGCAATTCAGGTCAGGAAAATCTTGCAAAATCTCTGAGAAAATCTTAGAGTAAACAAATAGGGCAGAAGACACTTCTGTCTTTTGTTAGCTTGATTTCTGATCATATTCACGTCCACAGTCTGCATACTCATCTGCCCTTGGGGATTCCCTCACACAAAACCCGTGCCACCACAAGCCCAGTAATTATCAATGTTTAATTTTTAGCTAATGCTAAATGTGGTGTTAGTGAGCTGCAGATAACATGCACACAGTTACATTATCTGTCATTGAAAAGCACATAAGCCCTCCTTTGCTGTTACCCATCTCTGGTATTCTGTCTGTCTGTAAGTCAACCATCCACAGCCCATCAGTCATTACCCACTGTACACACTGTTCAGCACTAATATCCTCCTTTTTTGTGCTTGGCATACTGATTACTCATCCTGAGATAACTGGGGAGAATGCACACACTTCTGCTAACAATGGAGTTAGGGTCACCTGAAACCTCTATCCAGTGGGCTATGGTTTCCATTTTTTCCCCTGGTTTACACCACAAAAATTAAATCTTAGTCAGACAAAATATCTTTGTCTAAGATATTTTGTCATTATAGCCTTGATTTGTCTAATCAAGGCTATAATGCATGTTTTTTTGTCTGACAAGATATTTCCTACTGTCTTGCAGTTTTCTATAAGAACATTTTAATTGCTATCCTGTGGAGAGTGCAAATAAAGGAACCAGACTTGCACAGCAGACGAACTTTATTTCTCTCCCACTTCATTCTTACACAGAAAAAGAATCTCTCAATACACCAGGGTCTCTCCTTTTATATCACTCCATTCCTTCCCCCTGCTGCCTGAAATCTTGCATCACAATACATTCAACCATTCACCCCTTACTGTCCCCGCAGCTACTCCTTCCTGCTGCATTACCATAATTTTTCCCATTACAATACGTACTGTCCTCCTCTGTTTAATCCCCCACGCTCTACCAGCAGAGGGACTATTCCCCTCCCTTCTGCTTCCAGTCTGAGGTGAATATCCCAGCGTGGGTTCCCTACACTGCCCCCCCAGTCTCAGACTGAGTTTCAACCCTCACGTCCTTTTGGCTTCAGTCTCCTCCCATATCAGCTGTAACGAGGGTTCTTCGACTCTGCAGCGCTGCTGTGCCAGTGGGGGGGCGCTTGGGAGTGTGTCTGCCTGCGGGTGGGCAATGGCGAGGGGGGGTGACATTCAACTTGCCCGTGTGGCTGCTCTGATGAATCTTCTACCTGGGGAGTTCTCAGTGGGGGTCTTCCACACCGAGGACACCGAGCCAACATCACTTGCTCGTCCGCCCCCACAAAGGCGGGCTTAAGCCTGTCTTTACAGATTTTCTCCCGGCGACCCCCCAAGTCTAACAAAAAATGTTTGTCCCCTGGTTCCAGCACTCTGAACGGGCTATTGTAGGGTGGGCGCAATGGGGGGCGGTGGGCATTGTGCCTGACAAACACGAACGCCGCGTTCTTCAAAGTTTTTGGCACAAAAGTGCGTGGAAAACAGTGGTGGGCCGGGCCCGGTAGCGTGCCTGTGTCTGCGCTATGCTGCGAACGCTGAGATAGATAGTTGTCCGGCGCGGGATTATCTGGTAAAAATTCCCCAGGGAGCCGCAGTGGCTGAGAAAAAACAAGCTCCGCCGGGGAAGCCTCCAAATCCTCTTTTGGTGCGGAACGCAACCCTAAGAGAACCCACGGCAACCGGTCTACCCAATTTGCATCCGTAAGTGAAGCTCTGAGTGCTGCTTTCAACGACCTATGGAAACGCTCGCATAACCCATTGGCCTGTGGGTTGTACGTGGTTGTGTGATGCATTGCTACCCCCAGGCTAGGGGCCATCGCGGACCAGAGATCAGAAGCAAACTGATAAGATAAGATAAGCCTTTATTAGTCCCACAACGGGGAAATTCCAGGATTGCAACAGCACGGGGATAGCAACACTCAGAGCAACAATCAGAAGGCAAGGAAAAAAGCAAGCAAGCAAGAGCAGCTAATATACATATGTACATATTACTATAAAATATATATATACACACACACAGACACACAGTGCAGAGCATTGTAGCTGGATGGAATAAATATATGAATATATAAACACACAGTGCGGAACATTGTAGCTAGATGGAATAAATATGTAGATATATAAACACCCACAGTACGGAGCATTGCAGCTAGGTGGAATAAATATGTAAATATATAAACACACACAGTGCGGAGCAATGTAGCTAGATGGAATAATATGTAGATATATAAACACACAGTGCGGAGCATTATAGCTAGATGGAATAAATATATAGATATATAAATATAAACACACCCAGTGCGGAGCATTGTAGCTAGATGAAATAAATATGTAAATATATAAACACACACAGTGCAGAGCATTGTTGCTAGATGGGATGAAACAGCATAACCGTCTACTTAGTTATCCTACATGGTATGATTATGTGCCCATACATATTCTCACCCTCCATAGCGACCGATATTTTCCTAGTTGTATGCCGGAGGGGACCATTGTTTAAGTCTATCTCATCTTTTGCATTCAAAAACTATTTGTTTGTTACGTCTTTTTGCTATCTCTGCGAGCAGCCCTGCTTAGGTTTTACAGTCTGACAGCCGTTGGTAGGAAGGACCTGCGAAACCTCTCGGTTGTGCACCTGGGATGATGTAGTCTGCTGCTAAATGAGCTCCTCAGTGCATTCACTATGTCCTGCATAGGGTGGAACTCGGACTCCAGCAGAGATGACAGTTTAGCCACCGTCCTTCTCTCTCCCATCTCCTCCACCGGATCAAGGCGCTGCCCCAGGACAGAGCTAGCTTTCTTGATCAGTTTGTTCAGTCTCTTCCTATCGGCTGCAGTAATGCCATTGCCCCAGCAGACCACTCCAAAAGTGATGGCTGATGCCACCACCGTGTCATAGAATGTCTTCAGCAGCGCCCATTGTACACCAAAAGACCTGAGTCTCCTCAGCAGGAACAGCCTGCGCTGTCCCTTCTTGTAGAGTGCGTCAGTATTGTGTGACCAGTCTAGTTTATTGTTCAGATGAACACCCAGATACTTATAGGATGTCACCATCTCGATGTCTGTTCCCTGTATATTTACTGGTGCTGTGAGGGGTTGCCCATGCCTGCGGTAGTCCACCACCAGCTCCTTAGTTTTCCTCGCGTTGATCTGGAGGCAGTTCCGATGGCACCAGTCCACGAAGTCCTGGATAAGCCCTCTGTACTCAGCTTCATCTCCATTGGAGATGAGGCCAACGATCGCAGAGTCATCAGAGAACTTCTGTAGATGGCAGTGTGTTGTGTTGTGTGAGAAGTCCGCAGTATAAAGAGTGAACAGGAAGGGAGCCAGCACCGTTCCCTGGGGGGCCCCCGTGCTACCGATGATCGTGTCGGACACACAGTCCCGGGTTCTCACAAACTGAGGCCGATTCGTGAGGTAGTCCAGGATCCATGATGACAGGTGCTGGTCCACCCCTGCGCGCAGCAGCTTGTCCTTCAGGATCATCGGTTGGATGGTGTTGAAAGCACTGGAGAAGTCAAAGAATATGATCCTCACCATATTCCCGGGCTTCTCCAGGTGGGACAGAGAACGGTGAAGGAGGAAGATCACCGCATCCTCCACCCCAATGCCATGCTGGTAGGCGAACTGGAGTGGATCCATCGCTGGTTCCACCAGGGGGTGGAGGTGAGCAAGGAGCAGGCTCTCCAGGGTCTTCATCAAGTGGGACGTCAAGGCCACCGGTCTGTAACTGTTCAGGTCTTTGGGGTGGGAAGTTTTTGGTACAGGTACCACACAAGATGTTTTCCACAGCTGTGGTACCCTCCCCAGCTTCAGGCTCAGGTTGAAGATAAGATAAGATAAGATAAGCCTTTATTAGTCCCACAATGGGGAAATTCCAGGATTGCAACAGCACAGGGACAGCAACACTCAGAGCAACAATCAGAAGGCAAGAAAAAAAACAACATCTAGCAAACATATGTCCATATTACTATAAATGTATATATATAGACACACAGTGCAGAGCATTATGGCTGGTGGATGTGCAGCAGAAAGTCTAAGTTCTCTCTCCGCGGATGCAGCGGGCCAGCTGGAAGTCTTTGGGCATGATGGTGACCCCCTTAGCGAAGAAGAGACCACCAGGTGGGTCTCGCTGGTCTCCTGCAGAGCCATGACGGCGAAACTCAGGAAACGCAGGACGGTCTTGAAGTCCTGAGCGATCTCCCTCACCAGGCACTGGACGGGCAGCTTACGGATGAGCAGCTCCGTGGATTTCTGGTAGCGACGGATGTAAGTCACAATCCCACACAGCTGGTCTGCACAGGACTTGAGGAGCTTTGCGCTGATGCCGTCCGGTCCCGACGCCTTCCTCGTCTTGATTCTCCTCAGCTCCGTCCTCACCTGGGTCCTGGTCAGGGTCAGGATGGGGGGCTGTGTGTTGGGAGTGGGGGGGTGTTGGTGGAGTGGGGAGTGGGCAGCAGGACTTGATTTCTTTAGAGGCAGCAGTGGTTGTTGTGCAGTCAGGGGGGAGGGCGGTTGGTCAAACCTATTGAAAAACAGATTCAGGTTGTTCGCCCACTCCCTGCCCCCCGTGGCCTGGGGGGAGGTATTCTGGAGCCCAGAGATGGTTTTGAGGTTTCTCCAGACCCCGCTGATGTCGCTCTGTTGAAGCTTGTCCTCCATCTTCTTCCTGAAGCTGTCCTTGCCTTCTCTGATCTTTCTCCTCAGCTCCCTCTGTACAGACTTCAGCATCTCCCTGTTCCCCGACCTGAAGATCCTCTTCTTCTCTCTCAGAAGTGTTTTTATCTCAGGGTTGATCCAGGGTTTGTTGTTTGAGCAACACCGTATGGTCTTGGTGGGAACGGATTTGTCCACACAGAAGCTGAGGTAGTCCGTGAAGGTGTGAATGAGGCCATGAATGTCCTCACCATGTGGATCGCAGAGCTGCTTCCAGGCGGTGGCTTCAAAACAGCCCTTTAAGATAAGATAAGATAAGATAAGCCTTTATTAGTCCCACAACGGGGAAATTCCAGGATTGCAACAGCACAGGGATAGCAACACTCAGAGCAACAATCAGAAGGCAAGAAAAAAAACAAGCAAGCAAGAGCAGCTAATATACATATGTACATATTACTATAAAATATATATATACACACACACAGATGCACAGTGCAGAGCATTGTAGCTGGATGGAATAAATATATGAATATGTAAACACAGTGCGGAGCATTGTAGCTAGATGGAATAAATATATAGATATATAAATATAAACACACCCAGTGCGGAGCATTGTAGCTAGATG
Organism: Pholidichthys leucotaenia; assembly: GCA_020510985.1. Classification (NCBI taxonomy): domain Eukaryota; kingdom Metazoa; phylum Chordata; class Actinopteri; order Cichliformes; family Pholidichthyidae; genus Pholidichthys; species Pholidichthys leucotaenia. The sequence continues at coordinate 295,433,945 of CM035841.1, read as the reverse complement.
GAATAAATATGTAAATATATAAACACACACAGTGCAGAGCATTGTTGCTAGATGGGATGAAACAGCACAACCGTCTACTTAGTTATCCTACATGGTATGATTATGTGCCCATACATATTCTCACTCTCCATAGCGACCGGTATTTTCCTAGTTGTATGCCGGAGGGGACCATTGTGTAAGTCTATTGCATCTTTTGCATTCAAAAAACTATTAGTTTGTTACATCTTTTTGCTATCTCTGCGAGCAGCCCTGCTTAGGTTGTACAGTCTGACAGCCGTTGGTAGGAAGGACCTGCGAAACCTCTCGGTTGTGCACCTGGGATGATGTAGTCTGCTGCTAAATGAGCTCCTCAGTGCATTCAGTATGTCCTGCATAGGGTGGAACTCGGACTCCAGCAGAGATGACAGTTTAGCCACAGTCCTCTCTCCTATCTCCTCCACCGGATCAAGGCGCTGCCCCAGGACAGAGCTAGCTTTCTTGATCAATTTGTTCAGTCTCTTCCTATCGGCTGCAGTAATGCCACTGCCCCAGCAGACCACTCCAAAAGTGATGGCTGATGCCACCACCGTGTCATAGAATGTCTTCAGCAGCGCGCCTTGTACACCAAAAGACCTGAGTCTCCTCAGCAGAAACAGCCTGCGCTGTCCCTTCTTGTAGAGTGCGTCAGTATTGTGTGACCAGTCTAGTTTATTGTTCAGATGAACACCCAGGTACTTATAGGCTGTCACCATCTCGATGTCTGTTCCCTGTATATTTACTGGTGCTGTGAGGGGTTGTCCTTGCCTGCGACAGTCCACCACCAGCTCCTTAGTTTTCCTCGCGTTGATCTGGAGGCAGTTCCGATGGCACCAGTCCACGAAGTCCTGGATAAGCCCTCTGTACTCAGCTTCATCTCCATTGGAGATGAGGCCAACGATCGCAGAGTCATCAGAGAACTTCTGTAGATGGCAGTGTGTTGTGTTGTGTGAGAAGTCCGCAGTATAAAGAGTGAACAGGAAGGGAGCCAGCACCGTTCCCTGGGGGGGCCCCCGTGCTACCGATGATCGTGTCGGACACACAGTCCCGGGTTCTCACAAACTGAGGCCGGTTCGTGAGGTAGTCCAGGATCCATGATGACAGGTGCTGGTCCACCCCTGCGCGCAGCAGCTTGTCCTTCAGGATCATCGGTTGGATGGTGTTGAAAGCACTGGAGAAGTCAAAGAACATGATCCTCACCATATTCCCGGGCTTCTCCAGGTGGGACAGAGAACGGTGAAGGAGGAAGATCACCGCATCCTCCACCCCAATGCCATGCTGGTAGGCGAACTGGAGTGGATCCATCGCTGGTTCCACCAGGGGGCGGAGGTGAGCAAGGAGCAGTCTCTCCAGGGTCTTCATCAAGTGGGACGTCAAGGCCACCGGTCTGTAGCTGTTCAGGTCTTTGGGGTGGGAAGTTTTTGGTACAGGTACCACACAAGATGTTTTCCACAGCTGTGGTACCCTCCCCAGTTTCAGGCTCAGGTTGAAGATATACATCACAATCCCACACAGCTGGTCTGCACAGGACTTGAGGAGCTTTGCGCTGATGCCGTCCGGTCCCGACGCCTTCCTCGCCTTGATCTTCCTCAGCTCCGTCCTCACCTGGGTCCTGGTCAGGGTCAGGATGGGGGGGCTGTGTGTTGGGAGTGGGGGGGTGTTGGTGGAGTGGGGAGTGGGCAGCAGGACTTGATTTCTTTAGAGGCAGCAGTGGTTGTTGTGCAGACAGGGGGGAGGGCGGTTGGTCAAACCTATTGAAAAACAGATTCAGGTTGTTCGCCCACTCCCTGCCCCCCGTGGCCTGGGGGGAGGTATTCTGGAGCCCAGAGATGGTTTTGAGGTTTCTCCAGACCCCGCTGATGTCGCTCTGTTGCAGCTTGTCCTCCATCTTCTTCCTGAAGCTGTCCTTGCCTACTCTGATCTTTCTCCTCCGCTCCCTCTGTACGGACTTCAGCATCTCCCTATTCCCCGACCTGAAGATCCTCTTCTTCTCTCTCAGAAGTGTTTTTATCTCAGGGTTGATCCAGGGTTTGTTGTTTGAGTGACGCCGTATGGTCTTGGTGGGAACGGATTTGTCCACACAGAAGCTGAGGTAGTCCGTGAAGGTGTGAGTGAGGCCATCGATGTCCTCACCATGTGGATCGCAGAGCTGCTTCCAGGCGGTGGCTTCAAAACAGCCCTTTAGAGTGTCCATTGTCTCCTCAGACCATAACTCCACTGTGCGCATGGCCGGAGGTTGTCTGTGCACTAGGGGTTTGTACACCGGCCGGAGATGAACCAAGTTGTGATCCGATCTCCCGAGTGGGGGGAGTTGTGATGAGGTATATGCCTCCTTAGTGTTTGCGTAGAATAAGTCCAGTGTTTTATTGTCTCTAGTGTGGCATGTGACATACTGGGTGAACGTGGGTAGAATGGGAGATAGTGAAACATGGTTGAAATCGCCTGAGATGAGGAGAAGAGCATCTGGGTGTTCTGTCTGCAGCCTGCTGGTTACTGAATGGATGACGTCACGCGCTGTCCCAGCGTTCGCCATCGGATTTGCATAAACAACAATGCAGATCACGTGTGAATGTTCTCTTGGGAGATATGTAGGCTGCATGCTAACAGCTAGCAACTCAGTGTCTTTGCTGCAGTGTCGTTGTTTAACAGTGATATGTCCCGGTCTGCACCAGTTGTTGTTAACATACATTATCACTCCACCGCCCCTTGCTTTGCCACTGTCTGGTGTTCGGTCTGCCCGTATCATGTGGAAACTCTCCAGCTCAATGTTAGCATCTGCTGCTAGTTCAGTTAGCCACGTCTCAGAAAACAAAAGGAGAGAACACTCCCGATATGTGCTATCGTAACGGCAGATAGCCGCTAGCTCATCTACCTTTCCCAGTAACGACCGTACATTTCCCATGACAATAGATGGAAGCGAGGGTCTGTACCTTATATTTTTTGTCCTCCGCCTTACTCCAGCCCGGCAGCCGCGGCGTTTTCGCCTCAGTTCTCTCGGTATGTCGAGTTTTTCCAATGGGACCGGGTGGCGGTTGAATACTAACAGCTCTTCCCTGCTGTATCGTATCCTGCCATAAACAGTGGCTCCGTCCACCGGCTCAGGAGACATTTGGGACGATCTGTGTGTCCGTGATATAAGTGGAGTGAAAAAAAAGACGGATCAAAAAGAGAGAGGAAGGGAAAAAGACTCGGAATCGAGCAGCTGTTGCAAAGGGCGGCCGACTCGTGTGGCGCCTGGAGAAAAAAAAAAAAAAAAAAAAAGGGGCCCTATCAGACGTGATATCCGACGGGATGCCAAAATGTGCCACCCATGTTGTCAAAAAGGTGCACGCCACGTCTGCGGACGTGGTTGCCGCTAGCGGGACTGCTTCTGGCCAGCGTGTGGTGCGGTCCACCACTGTCAGAAGGTGCCTGAACCTCTGCAATGGCGGGAGGGGGCCCACGAGGTCCACGTGAACATGGTCGAACCTCTTAGCCGGTATACAAAACGGCTCCAAAGGGGCCTTCGTGTGTCTGTGTACTTTGGCTCGTTGGCACGCTACGCAGGCTGCCGCCCACTCTTTCACTTGTTTGCGCAGGCTCGGCCATACGAACTTCGCTCCCACCATTTTGACCGACGTGCGCACTCCTGGGTGTGCCAGAGTGTGAACTGACTCAAACACTCGGTGGCGCCAAGCAACTGGGACCACCGGATGCGGGCGTCCCGTGGAGACATCACAGATTGGGGGGGGGGGGGCTGCCGTCTTGCAGTACTCTGCTCTCCAGCCTTAACCCTGTTGGTCTAGACTGGAGCACGCACACGTCCGCATCGCCCATCTGCTCTGCGGCCATGGCTGTATAATCTATCCCTACGCAGACTGGGGCCACTACTGCGTGCGAGAGGCAGTCCGCCACCACATTCAGTTTACCTGCCACATGCTGAATATCGGTCGTAAACTCCAAGATCGCGGCTAGCTGTCTCTGCTGCCGGCCCGACCATGGTTCCGAAACCTTGGCCATCGCGTACGTTAGTGGCTTGTGGTCCACGAACACAGTGAAGCCGCGCCCTTCCAGCCAGAACTGGAAGTGGCGTATGGCCAGGTGGAGAGCCAGCAACTCTGTCGAACGCGCTGTATTTACGCTCACTGTCGCGCAAAGCCCTGCTAAAAAAAGTGAGAGGCTGCCAAGAACCGGTGACACGTTGCTCCACGACGGCCCCTATGGCCACGTCAGAGGCGTCGGTAGTGAGTGCTATCCGAGCCGCCGGGTCCGGGTGCGCCAACAATGCAGTGTTTGCCAGGGCTATTTTAACCTCAGAGAATGCCTGCTCCAGAGTCCAGTCGACTCTGTCTGCCGGCTTCCGTTTCTTGAGTGTGACGTACAATGACTGCATGAGCTGGGCTGCGTGGGGGAGGAACCGGTTATAAAAGTTAACCATCCCCAAAAACTCTTGCAGCACCCTGACCGTCTGAGGCCGGGGAAAATTCGCCATGGCGCGCACCTTGTCGGGCAAGGGTATCGCTCCCTCCGGTGAGATGCGGTACCCCAAAAATTCAATCCCCGTCACGCTGAACTGGCATTTTGCCGGGTTGATTATTAACCCGTGCTCCTCCAACCTCCGGAAAACTGTCCTGAGGTGGGTTACGTGTTCGTCCTCGGACGTGCTGGCTACCAGGATGTCATCCAGGTAGACAAACACAAACGGCAGATCGTGCAACACCGCATCCATCATGCGTTGGAATGTCTGTGCCGCGCCTTTTAATCTGAAGGGCATGCGTGAAAACTCAAACAAGCCAAACGGAGTTATTACCGCTGTTTTGGGTATGTCCTCCGCGCATCGAGACCTGGTGGTAACCCTGGACCAGGTCTATTTTAGAAAAAATGTGTGCCCTGGCGAGGTGAACGGAAAAATCCTGAATATGGGGAATCGGGTAACGGTCATGCGCTGTAGTGTTATTCAATCTGCGGAAATCTCCACACGGTCGCCACGATCCCTCGGCCTTAGGGACCATGTGTAGTGGGGATGCCCATGGGCTGTTTGAGTGCCTGATGATGCCCAACCTTTCCAAGTTGGCATACTCCTCGCGCGCTATAGCCAGCTTAGCTGTGTCCAGGCGCTGAGGTTGTGCGAAAACGGGTGGCCCGGTGGTGGTGATAAAGTGTTCCACCTCGTGTGTAGCGATGGCCGCCGAAAACATTGGGACCATGAGTGCTGGGAACTGAGTGAGCAGTGTGTGGAACTTACCGCCCGGAGCTGTGATGTTGGCTAGCGTTGTTGGCCCGGCCCCTCGAGCTGTACAGGGGAGAGAATCAAAAGACATTGCATTAACCAGGCATCTGTTAGCAACATCGACTAGCAACCCGTGTGCACACAGAAAATCAGTTCCCAAGATTGGGAAACTGCATGCCGCTATGACGAATGTCCACTCGTACATACAGCCGTGTAAGGATACAGTCAGTGTCCTCTCACCAAAAGTCCTAATTTCCAAGCCGTTTACGGCTATCAGCTGGGGGCTGCTAGCTCCCGCTAGCCAGTCAGAGTAGGACGGCAGGATGAGGATCTTTTGGGGCCGGTGTCTACGAGGAACCGTCTCCCCGAGCGCGAGTCCGTCACATAGAGCAGCTTGTTTTCTTTACCGGCAGTCGCAGCTGCTACTGACTGCTGGCCTTGGCGTTTCCCGAACGCTTGAATTGGCACGGTGGCACACATCTGCATGCGTTCTCTCCAAAACGGCGGTGGTAGGAGCAGAGCGTGTCTCTCTGGTGCTTTCTGGCCCCCGCTGCTGCTACCATCGCCAGCTCCTTGCCTCCGCTGGTCGTCTTGCTGGGTTCTGACGCTACTGCGTTCACTGTGAGGGCTCTGGTGGTGAGGATAATCCGATCTGCCTCCTGGGCTAGCGCACGGTAGTCACGTGCGGCCAGCAACGGCGAGTTGGCCAGGATCGCTCTTGCCTCTGTTGGGAGGTTCCGGAGGAAAAGGTGGGCAAACAGAAAATGCCCGTCGTCCGTGCCCATCAACGCCTTGACCACCAACCCATCTTCTAACTCGGAGCGCCTCAGGAGCCTCTCTGCTCTCTCACAGTCCGAGATTGCGTAGGTCAGCGCGGCCTTGAGAGCCCCATATTTATCATGGGCTGGAGGCTGTTGGAGCAGGCTCGCTACTTGCTGAGTCGTGCGAGCGTCCATCGCTGCGATCACATAGTAATATCTCGTGTCATCTGCTGTTATTCCCCGGAGGGCGAACTGAGCCTCGGTGTGGTGGAACCAAGACCGCGGGTCGTGCAGCCAAAAGTCCGGTAGTTTGACCAAAACAGCGCATGCGTTGCTGGGGCTTTCCGTCCGGGCCGTCTCTGGGATGCTTGCCTCGTTGCTGGGGCTTCCCGTCCGGGCCGACTCCGGGGTTCTTGCCTCATGTTCCATAATTCGTCAAGGGTCACCAGTGTGGAGAGTGCAAATAAAGGAACCAGACTTGCACAGCAGACAAACTTTATTTCTCTCTCTTACTTCATTCTTACACAGAAAAAGAATCTCTCAGTACACCAGGGTCTTTCCTTTTATATCACTCCATTCCTTCCCCCTGCTGCCTGAAATCTTGCATCACAACACATTCAACCATTCACCCCTTACTGTCCCCGCAGCTACTCCTTCCTGCTGCATTACCATAATTTCTCCCACTACAATATGTACTGTCCTCTTCCGTTTAATCCCCCATGCTCTACCAGCAGAGGGAATATTTCCCTCCCCTCTGCTTCCAGTCTGAGATGAATATCCCAGTGTGGGTTCCCTACAATCCACCTTTTTCCTGGGGGTGCCGCTATAGGAATGATTATGGGTGGAGCGTCCGGTTTCAGCTGACCTAGTGTTAAATCAGTCAGTAAGAGGTGAGTAGCAGGGGCATTTAAAATAGCATTTCTAAAAGTTTTTCAAATTCATTTTAATTTATAGTACACATACATGTTTTGCACTCAAGTGGCAGCTAATTTCAACATGTGTAGTTTTTGTATTTTTGAATATTTGTGCGTAGTTCTGGTACTTGCTGCTGTTCATGGTGTGAGACTCCTCACAGGTAAGCACAGCTAAATCTGTGGCTTCAACAGCAATGAGTAGCTCATGCACTGAAAACTAAAGGATTGTTTGTGTGATCGGTGGTACAGACACAGCAGCACCACGTATGTTTTCACTTGTATGAATGTCACAGATCTGACGGTTTATCCCGAATATAAAACACCCAAGCATGGTGTTGTGGTTTTTTGTGGCTCTGACTAGACTCCACGTCTGCTCTGAGGTAAATTTGATTATGTCCAACATATCTTAACAAAATGCAGCCGACTTTATTATTTTGGAAACATTGATATATCTCAGAGCTTTTATTTGTTTACAGTGTTAGCATGTTAGTAGCGGAGGTAACTAACGGAGCTACTGGCCACTTTTTAAGGTCATCTTCTCATCCCTCCATAGTTGTGGGATGTGGTATGATTATATTAGTTTTTGAGGTGCAAAAGGCTGTGTTCCTGCATTTTTGATGCCAGAGTCATTGTTTTTTTTAACAAGGAAAAGTATCCAGTTTCAGTGACAACAATACGTTCTAAACTAGTACCGGAAGTTGCTACTATAATTCACACAAGGCATCATGGGATCTAGGAATAAGGTGGATAAGGTGTTTTTACTTGATTTAAACAATTTATTTTTTAGCAAAATTATCTGCCAATGGAGCAAGAAAATTTAACTTATCAAATTGCTTAAAACAAGTAAAAAATTTCTGCCAGTTCAACTGCATTTTTCAGTTCAGTGAATGGTGAATGGTCGGCAGTTGGAGCGTGAGAGAACTGAGAAATATTTCAAACAAGTCTTTTTACCGGGCAAATGAGACTGAATCAGTATGTTTAGTGGACTGTGGATCCCATCACTACTCCTGATCGCTCTCATTACTACAGTTGCTGTACAGAGAGAATGCAGACGTTTCCCAGTGATTATGAAATATGACACATTTTGAAAAAAAAAAAGCTATTTTAGGAGAGCTTAAAACTGACACTTAGAATTAATATAACCCCATATAACCCCTATAACCCCAATTCTGGTGAAGTTGGGATGTTGTGTAAAACATAAATAAAAAAGTACAATGACTTAAAAATCCCTTTCAGCCTATATTCAACTGAAAACACTATAAAGACAAGACATTAATGTTCAAACTGATAAACTCTAGACACTAATTGGAGGACAGTAATTGCTGAAACTTTGTAGGTGGAATTTTTTTTCATTCTTGCTTGATGTACAACTTCAGTTGCTCAACAGTCCGGGGTCTCCGCTGGCATCTCTGGGCTCCAGAATACCTCCCCCCAGGCCATGGGGGGCAGGGAGTGGGTGAACAACCTGAATCTGTTTTTCAATAGGTTTGACCAACCCCCCCCCCCCCCCCCCCCCCCCCCCCCGCCGACTGCACAACAACCACTGCTGCCTCTAAAGAAATCAAGTCCTGCTGCCCACTCCCCACTCCACCAACACCCCCCCACTCCCAACACACAGCCCCCCATCCTGACCCTGACCAGGACCCAGGTGAGGACGGAGCTGAGGAAGATCAAGGTGAGGAAGGCGTCGGGACCGGACGGCATCAGCGCAAAGCTCCTCAAGTCCTGTGCAGACCAGCTGTGTGGGATTGTGACTTACATCTTCAACCTGAGCCTGAAGCTGGGGAGGGTACCACAGCTGTGGAAAACATCTTGTGTGGTACCTGTACCAAAAACTTCCCACCCCAAAGACCTGAACAGCTACAGACCGGTGGCCTTGACGTCCCACTTGATGAAGACCCTGGAGAGACTGCTCCTTGCTCACCTCCGCCCCCTTGTGGAACCAGCGATGGATCCACTCCAGTTCGCCTACCAGCATGGCATTGGGGTGGAGGATGCGGTGATCTTCCTCCTTCACCGTTCTCTGTCCCACCTGGAGAAGCCCGGGAATATGGTGAGGATCATGTTCTTTGACTTCTCCAGTGCTTTCAACACCATCCAACCGATGATCCTGAAGGACAAGCTGCTGCGCGCAGGGGTGGACCAGCACCTGTCATCATGGATCCTGGACTACCTCACGAACCGGCCTCAGTTTGTGAGAACCCGGGACTGTGTGTCCGACACGATCATCGGTAGCACGGGGGCCCCCCAGGGAACGGTGCTGGCTCCCTTCCTGTTCACTCTGTATACTGCGGACTTCTCACACAACACAATACACTGCCATCTACAGAAGTTCTCTGATGACTCTGCGGTCGTTGGCCTCATCTCCAATGGAGATGAAGCTGAGTACAGAGGGCTTATCCAGGACTTCGTGGACTGGTGCCATCGGAACTGCCTCCAGATCAACGCGAGGAAAACTAAGGAGCTGGTGGTGGACTGCCGCAGGCATGGGCAACCCCTCACAGCACCAGTAAATATACTGGGAACAGACATCGAGATGGTGACATCCTATAAGTACCTGGGTGTTCATCTGAACAATAAACTAGACTGGTCACACAATACTGACGCACTCTACAAGAAGGGACAGCGCAGGCTGTTTCTGCTGAGGAGACTCAGGTCTTTTGGTGTACAAGGGGCGCTGCTGAAGACATTCTATGACACGGTGGTGGCATCAGCCATCACTTTTGGAGTGGTCTGCTGGGGCAGTGGCATTACTGCAGCCGATAGGAAGAGACTGAACAAACTGATCAAGAAAGCTAGCTCTGTCCTGGGGCAGCGCCTTGATCCGGTGGAGGAGATGGGAGAGAGAAGGACGGTGGCTAAACTGTCATCTCTGCTGGAGTCCGTGTTCCACCCTATGCAGGACATACAGAATGCACTGAGGAGCTCATTTAGCAGCAGACTACATCATCCCAGGTGCACAACCGAGAGGTTTCGCAGGTCCTTCCTACCAACGGCTGTCAGACTGTACAACCTAAGCAGGGCTGCTCGCAGAGATAGCAAAAAGACGTAACAAACTAATAGTTTTTTGAATGCAAAGATGCAATAGACTTACACAATGGTCCCCTCCGGCATACAACTAGGAAAATACCGGTCGCTATGGAGGGTGAGAATATGTATGGGCACATAATCATACCATGTAGGATAACTAAGTAGACGGTTGTGCTGTTTCATCCCATCTAGCAACAATGCTCTGCACTGTGTGTGTTTATATATTTACATATTTATTCCATCTAGCTACAATGCTCCGCACTGGGTGTGTTTATATTTATATATCTATATATTTATTCCATCTAGCTACAATGCTCCGCACTGTGTGTTTATATATCGACATATTATTCCATCTAGCTACATTGCTCCGCACTGTGTGGGTTTATATATTTACATATTTATTCCACCTAGCTGCAATGCTCCGTACTGTGGGTGTTTATATATCTACATATTTATTCCATCTAGCTACAATGCTCCGCACTGTGTGTTTATATATTCATATATTTATTCCATCCAGCTACAATGCTCTGCACTGTGTGTGTGTATATATATATATTTTATAGTAATATGTACATATGTATATTAGCTGCTCTTGCTTGCTTGCTTTTTTTCTTGCCTTCTGATTGTTGCTCTGAGTGTTGCTATCCCTGTGCTGTTGCAATCCTGGAATTTCCCCGTTGTGGGACTAATAAAGGCTTATCTTATCTTATCTTATCTTATTTTTCACTTCACATGCACCACACATTTTCACTGAGAGACAGGTCTGGACTGAAGGCAGGCCAGTGTAGTAAGTTTATAAGTTTATTTATTTATGAAAGGAACAGTGCATATTAATGAACATAAGACATGTAAATATGCAGCGTACAAGAGTCATTGTAAAAATTGGCTTTTAAACAACCAAAACTGTACCCATAACTAGTGGTTGCTCTGCGGCATACGCATATACCCTGCCTCTTGTTTGTTGCTGTCTGTTGTTACTGTGAGGTGCTTGGGTGCATGTGTGTGTATGCATACACAACACTTCACGCTTGTGACATTTGAATGTTTTGTTTTATAACACCTTAACTCTGCACTTTGTACAGTTTCATTGCAGTTATTCTGCTCGTGTATGATTGTTTGTTTGTGTTTTTGTGACCCGCCGGGGGACTACAGATGCAAATTAGCAGTACTGCTAAATCTGGCATACTTACATTTGTATTGATGTTCATTAGTATGTAATGTCCCTTTCAAATAAACATTAAACTAAACTAAACAAGATTATAGCTGAAGCTAATTTCCATCTTGTGTCCTCTGGCCAGCCAGTGCCAGCCACATAAAATGGATAACACAATACAACAATAATAAACAGTACAACAATAATAAAACCCACACGCTTTTACTATGAAGCCACGCTGTTGTAACATGTGCAGAATGTGGCTTGGCATTGTCTTGCTAAACATACCACTAGGTGGTGCATGAGCACACATCGGCCTCCCTTCTCTCTTCATGTTTTTGTGCTGTTTAGTGTTGTTTTAATTACACATGAGTGTATATTCATGTGTTTAATGTCTGTATATGATGCTGCGCACAAACTACAGTCACCACAACCTTCTGGAGATAAGGAATATGACCAAACATTATGTCTTGGACCAGAGTGTTACAGAGGAACTCTGTGGCGTAGGTCTTCTCCACCAGACCTCCACATGCCCGGACTTGACTGCTGTGTCTCATTCCAAATGGAGATGCTGTAGATGGTGTGAGCGGCGACAAAAGAGAGGTAAATGTGGAGGTATCCGAATGAAGCTAGCCACTAGCCCACACAGACTCCTGATTCCTTCACTCATTCTGGCCAACGTACGCTCACTCGACAACAAAATAGACCACATATAGCTTCTGAGATCTATGCAACATGATGCGTGGAACTGCTGTTTTTTCTTATCTTTACAGAAATGTGGTTAAATGACAACATCCCAGACTCTGCGATTCAGTTAGCAGGGCTAACATGCTATTGTGCTGATCGAGTGTTGATAGAGGGAGGAAAGACCTGAGGAGGAGGTGCGTGTTTACATCAGTGATGCTTGGTGCCAAGATGCGACTGTTGTGCATAAACACTGTTCTCCGTTGGTGGAATTCATGATCATCAAGTGCTGACCCTTTTACATTCCGGAAGAATTTTCATCTGTCCTGCTAGTCACCATGTATGTCCCGCCCACCGCCATTGGTGAGAGGATTAAAGCACTAAAGCCCCTTTTCCACTAGTACTTACTCAGCCCGACTTGCCTCGACTCGACTCAACTCCACTCAGCTCGACACGGTGTGGTTGGCTTTCCATTTCAGCTGAGTACCATCTCAAGCGGGTAGGGTTGGGTTCATTACAGGAAGGCGGTCCATTATCCCGTTATGTTGTTTACATGCTTAAAATCACAAAACACTCACCATCTTCCTCCTGAGCAGCCATCAGCTCGGAGACCTCCTGGTATACTTTTTCATTTTGGGTCGCTCCGCCACAGCAGGGCCGACGGGGATGAAAAGTTCACAGGCTGAAAAGTTCATAGTTGTCAAATTTGACCAAATGTAGTTTATTTTTCAAGTGCAGAGATCCAAACGTTGCAACACCAATGGAAGAACTGTGCGCACTGACGGGGAGACTGTTGGAAAAATAACCACTTCTGATCAAATTTGACCACTATATGAACTTTTCAGTCTATGAATTTTTCAGCCCCAGTGCTGGCGGAGCATTCTGAAATGAAATACCAGGAGGTCTCTGAGCTGATGGCTGCTCACGGGGAAGATGGTGAGTGTTTTGTGATGGTGTTGATTTGTGTGTAGCCACTTATTTCGTTATCACAGAAATAATAAAAACTCATGGCCAAATTTACAAATGGCGGTTTTGAATCCTGTGAAGACGTCGCTCTCATTCACTGACGTTATGCCCTGGCCAGTCAGTGGCCTGCAAGCCGTTGATGCCACATTTTTAGCTCGACTCAGCATGGTTGGAACCTCACTGAAGTAAGTCCCAAAAAAGTACCTGGTACCAGGTACTAAAGGAAAACCCTACAAACTGAGTAGAGTCGAGGCGAGAAGGGTTGAGTAGGTACTAGTGGAAAAGAGCCATAAAAGAACTCTATCAGGCTATAAGTAACACAAAAACAGCACATCCAGATGGATTCCTCATCACAGCAGGAGACTTCAACCATGCAGATTTAAAGGCCTTCCTACCAAATCTACACCAACATGTGGACTTTCCAACAAGAGGAGACAATTTGCTGGACCTGGTGTACACAACTCACAAGGGAGCATGCACAGCCTCCCCCCACCCCCACCTGGGTTTCTCTGATCACATCACTATCTTGCTAAGGCTGGCATACAAACCCAGAGTGAAAGCCATCAGACCAACAAAAGAGCAAGTACGTGTGTGGCCAGAGGGGGCCTCGGATGCTCTGAAAGACTGCTTCAGCACTACAGACTGGGACACTTTCAAGCATGCAGCCACCCACAATGGACACACAAACATAGAGGAGTACACTGAGGTTGTTGAATACATTGATGATGTCACTCACTGCAAAACCATCACTGTTCGTGCTAACCAGAGGCCATAGATGACAGCTGAGGTCCGCGGGCTCCTGAGGGTTCAGGATGCAGCCTTCAGGGCCGGCGACACTGCAGGACTAATAACAACTAGGGCCAACCTGTCCCGTGGTATCAAGGAGGCAAAATGACAGTACAACAAGAAAATATCCGGACACTTCAGCAACACCAGAGATGCATGTTCTCTCTGGCGTGGTATACAGACCCTCACCAACTATAAACCTCCACCTCAGACTTGTGCGAGTGACATCACACTGCTTAACAACTTAAATGACTTCTTTGGCAACTTTGAAAAACAAAACAACACAGAAACACAGAACACCACTCCTCCTCTAGATGAGCAGGCTATAAGTTTGGATCCGGCTAGTGTGAAGAGGATCCTCTCTAGGATCAATTCACATAAGGCAGCTGGCCCAGACAACATACCAGATCGCGTTCTGAAGGACTGTGCAGAGGAGCTCAAAAATGTCCTGGCCGACATCTTCAACATCTCCCTGAGTCAAGCTGTTGTCCCCACATGTTTCAAAACTGCCACCATAATACCAGTCTCAAAGAAGCCCGACCCACCCAGCTACAACGATTACTGGCCTGTAGCACTGACCTCCATCATAATGAAGTGCTTCGAGCAGCTGGCCATGCAGAACATCAAGTTCATCCTTCCTCCCTCCCACAACCCATCTCAGTTTGCATACAGGTCAAACAGATCCACAGAAGACACCATCTCTGCTGCTTTCCATTCAGCCCTCACCCACCTGGACTCAAAGAACTCCTATATGCAAATGCTGTTCTTGGACTTCAGTTCAGCATTCAACACAATCATCCCCCAGCACCTAATACAAAAACTCAGACACTTGGGACTCAAAACCTCTCTCTGTAACTGGGTGCTGGACTTTCTCACAGGGAGGCCACAGAGCATGTGGGTTGGCAGCAACACCGCCAAGACCATCACACTGACCACAGAGGCCCCACAAGGGTGCGTGCTCAGCCTGCTGCTCTTCACCCTGCTGACCCATGACTCTGTACCAGCCTACAACACCAACCACATCATTAAGTTTGCAGATGACACGACAGTGGTGGACCTCATCACCAACAATGACGAGGCCAACTACAGAAATGAGGTGAGCCAACTGGTCCAGTGGTGTAAAGACAATAATCTCTTCCTGAATGTGGGAAAAAACAAATAGATTGTGGTCAACTTCAGGAGGGGACACACACAGCACCCCCCTCTGATCATCCATGGAGCAGCTGTGGAGAGGGTGAGCAGCACCAAGTTCCTGGGGGTGCACATCTCTGAGGACCTCTCCTGGCCCAACAACACTACATCACTGGCCAAGAAGGCTTAAACTCGCCTCTACTTCCTCCGCAAACTGAAGCAATCATGAGTCCCACCCCCCATCATGTATTCTTTCTACCGGGGCACCATTGAGAGCATCCTCACCAGCTGCATCACGGTGTGGTATGGAAGCTGCACCACCTCCTGCTGGAAGACACTACAATGCACAGTGAAGGCTGCCAGCAAGATCACCGGTGCCCCTCTGCACCCCCTCTCAGACATCTACCTCACCCGCTTCACCCGTAGAGCCATAAACATTGCAGGCGACACCTCCCACCCCTCCCACTCCCTTTTCAGCCTCCTGCCCTTGGGGAAAAGGTACCGGAGCCTCTGGGCCTGCTCCACAAGACTGCTAAACAGTTTTGTTTATCAGGCCATCAGGACCCTGAACTCTGTCCCCCCCCCCAAGACTGTAACGCGCTCACCCGCACAATAACTACCTCAGTTGTTGGCACAGAAAGACTGACACACCAACACTAATACATCTGCTGCTGTATGTCTCTGCACCTTACTGCAACCACAAATGCCATACCTGCTGCTCTCTGTTATTGCAATATTGATCATGTGCAGTCCAATCTGTCACTGTCTGCACCTACACTACCGCATTGAACTTACAACTACGAGTATTACTACTGTACCTTTTTCTTTATATAGGATTACTGAGTTTTATCGTTTATCTTTATTTGCATTATGGAATGTATGGTTTTATCTTTTACTGTTATTTGCACTATGGGTAGCATTACTGTACATAGACTGCTGTTATTGTTTTTCCAGGATTATTCCTTTTTTTATATATTGTACACACTGCTGAACAGAGAGAAACGGCATCTCAATTCTCCTGTATGTATGTATAGTAGTATTGACAAATAAAATCTTTGAATCTTGAATCTTTAAAACAAGCAGGGACATCCTTGTATGCTTGGATGGCAGCAAATGTTGCTCCAAAACCTGTATGTTACCATTCAACATTTATGTTGCCTTCATAGATGTGTGTTACCCATGCCGTGGGCATTAGTAGCCCCCCCCCCCCCCCCCCGCCGCCCATACCGTCACAGATGCTGGCTTTTGAACTTTGTGCTGATAACAACCTGGATGGTCCTTTTCTTTTTTAGCCTGGAGGACACAACATCCTTGATTTCCAAAAACAATTTGAAATGTGGACTCGCAGACCACAGCACACTTTTCCACTTTAGGTCAGTCCATCACAGATGAGCTCGGCCCCAGAGCAACTGAAAGCATTTCTGGGTATTGTTGATAAATGGCTTTCACTTTGTATAGTAGAGTTTTCACTTGCACTTGAAGATATAGCAAGGAACTGTGTTAACAGACAATGGTTTTCTGAAGTGTTCCTGAGCTCATTTATAGAATGATGTTGGCTTTTAATGCAGTGCGCCCTGAGGGATCAAAGTTCATGAGCATCCAATGTTGGTTTTCAGCCTTGCTGCTTTTGATGATGTTATGAACTGCAGATGAAATCCTTAAATTCCTTGCAACTGTGTGTTGAGAAATGTTCTTAAACTGTTGCATTATTTGCCCATGCAGTTCACAAAATGGTGAACCTCACCCCATCCTTGCTTATGAGTGACTGAGCCTTTTGGGGATGCTCTTTTTATACCCAATGATGACATTCACTTGTTTTCAATTAACCTTTTCACCTGTGGAATGGCCCCAAAAGGTGTTTTTTTTTCACATTCCTCAATTTTCCCAGTCTTATATTTTCCCTGTCCCAGCTTTTTGGAATGTGTTGCGGGCATCAAATTCAAAATAAATGAATCTGGGTGGAAAATCTGAATATTTGCAACAAAACAATGAAGTTTATCAGTTTGAACATTAAATATCTTGGGTCCTATTATAAGAATCATCAATGCATTTTTGTGCTGGACTTCCCACTTTACACCCGTGGTTTTACTAGTTTCTGTCAGCACATTGTTACCTCCACCAAGGAGGTTATATTTTCATCGGCGTTGGTTTGTCTGTCTGTCTGTCTGTTTGTTTGTTAGCAAGATAACTCAAAAAGTTATGGACGGATTTTCATGAAATTTTCACAGATTGTCAGAAACGGGGTATCCTACAGATGATTACATTTTGGTGGTGATCCGGATCACTGTCTAGAAGAAAACCGCCATTATGCAAAATGCCATTTTCGTGAATAACTACTGAACCACTAATCCTATCATTGTCAATCCAATTGCTTGTCATATGTTTTCATGGTCAAGGAATCTGAAAACGTACACACAAACACTGTATGGGGGGAACTGTGGCGCTTGGCGGAGGTCTGCGCTCTCCGAGTGCTTTTCTAGTTTTTTATGCTTTGCGTCACACGATCTGATTACCAATAGACAGTGGTTTGCACTGGGAGAAGGATGCTCATTTCAAAGAGGTGTGACAGTGCGCAATGTCATGCACATCCGTATTTTGGTGCATTTTATGATAATGCTCTTTTGATCAGGAAATAGGAAGTCTGTCATCAGAACCACATTGTTTAATGCTATTTCAGCGGTGTGTTTTGAAATCATGCAGCTCCGGAGCTCGTGAGGAAACACCATGCAGTGTAATTTTCTGTTATTTTAATGGAGAGAGTTTTAACAAGTTATGATCTGATCACCCATCATTTTAATTAAAATATGATACACTTTCATTTCATTTCATTTCATCCACATTTTCATTTTAATTGTGGAATTACAGTTGAAGTCTATAGATTAGGCACTAATGCATTACATTTTTAGAGGAATTAATAAATGAACAGGGAATGTTTGTACATTTTGGGGCACTAGGGAGAGAGGTGTGGTGTCATGTTAGTCTTGAGATTTTAAACCGCAAACCTCTTCATAACAAAGTGTTCTGTCCGCTAATTTGTTGTGTGTCATCATACATATCTCATGTCCATTTGTTCTTGTGCATCCCAATCAATGAAAAACACATATTCACCCGTTGTTTTGTGTTAACCACCTTCACTATGCTCGGATCAGGAGATGTCATCATAATAGTGTACGGATGAGAGCTGCAGGCTACAATTCAGAGATTATGCCAGCGTTTCTCTTCATGTCCATGATTTTGACAGAGTTGCAGAATTTCCTTCATTTACAGTATCATTCATCTGAACTTATCTTTAAAACAGAGAAAGTGGAGCCACTTCATTATTCTCCTCTGCTGAATGCAAAATTGTTGTTTTAACTCAAACAACTATTGGGATACTTTCATTTTGAATTACTAGTACATACCCGTGCATACCCACCCATGTCCGTAGAAACCAAGTATAAGCAAATATTTCTGCATGCCCGTTGCTGAAGGGTCTCCTCCTGTCTCAGACAGCTGTGTTGCTCACAGTCATGCCTGCGGTGTACTGCTGGAACCTGAGGTGGTTCATGTTCACAAGATCTTTTCTGATGTGCAGCAGTTCTCCTCATTCTATTGCTCTCCATCTGGTGGGTCTTCTTCTTCTTCGTTGAGACCACTGGTTGAGGGATAGGTGCATCATAATTCCAGCTCATGGCACATCCCTTGTCTGTCGTACCCTATGCTGGTGAAGGGTCTCCTCCTGTCTCAGACGGGTGTGTTGTTCAGAGTCATGCGTGCGATGTACTGCTGGATCCTCAGGTGTTTCATCTTCATGGCATCTTTTCTGACGTGCAGCAGTTCTCCTCATTCTATTGCTCTCCATCTGGTGGGTCTTCTTCTTCTTTGTTAAGACCACTGGTTGAGGGATAGGTGCGTCGTAATTTCAGTTCATGGACAGGGTCATGAGCATCATGAGTGATGGTCTATATGACATCATAAAGACACATTTGTCTATGAGCCATATGACATCATAAAGACACATTAGTTTAGGCATCATGAGTGATGGTCTATATGACATCAAAAAGACACATTTGTCTAAGTGCTGTCATATAGACATCTGTGTGTAGATGACATCATAAAGACACATTTGTCTATATGATGGCATCATGAGTCCTATGATGCCTGAGTTCATAGGACGTCCTATGATGTTCAGGCAGAGATCATATGCCATCCTATGATGTCCTATGAACATGACAAACATGACAGACACGATTTCTTGCTTTTATGAGTGATTCTGTTAGAAGAATGACAGTGAATGAGGTAAAAACTGTAAAAACTGCCATCATTAGATAGCCGAATGATGAATGTTTTGTGCACATGCTGTGTCAAGACTGGCCCCCCTTGTCATGACTTGCCCCCAAGTTTGTGGTATTTTATTAAGGTAAACACAAAGTCCACAAAGTGCTCAAAAATAAACTTACAGAGGAGAACGGCGAGAAGACAAAACACCAAGGCACACATCGGAACAGGGATGGGTCCCGACGGAGATACATAAGTATTATGATGCTCTGATAAGGAGAGACTAGCAAAGCCCGTCTTAAATAGGACAGGAAAATAATCATAATGAGTGGCATCAGGTGTGGGTCTCATGAGCGGGCAGGTGACCAAATTACCAAGCAGGAGCAACTGGGCAACACGCAAAATGGTAACAAGGCAGGAGTGTCTGGAAGCAGAGGTGGAAGGCTATGTCACAGAGAAACAAAATATAAACACTCAGAACTAAATGCCAGGATAATAACAATAATAATAATAATAATAATGAGGACATGAAGCACAACAGAACAACTAACAACTCAGAACACCTCCTAAGTCATGCACATAAGGAAACACACATAACCCTGGAAAGAATATGGAAAATACTCAGGAATAAATAAAAGGCCTGAGCATGATGACCCACCGCGCTCAGCCTCATGACAGAGCCCCCCCCCCAAGGGGTGGATTGCAGACACCCCAAGGTCAAATTAAGGAAAAAAAAAAGGAACCCCCACCCCCACCCCATAGAGCACAACAATAACCCACCCCGGGTGGGTGGTGGGGGGAACAGGCTAATAGGGAACAAAACAAAAACCCCGCTCAGGACCCACACCAGGCAAAACCCCAACCCCCCTAAATTAAATTAAAATTAAATTAAATTAAATCACCCTTACTGTCATTCAACCGTACAACCAATCATGTACAGTAGAACGAGATTGTGCTTTACCTATCTACAGTGCCAATCACACACACCTCAGTGCAGAATCAGAGGGCCGCTGCCATGCAAGGCGCCGCCACAGATTTCCCTCCTCCATTCCATTATTGCTGAGCACCAAGCTGGACGGCAGGAAGTTCCACTTTTATATGGTCTTCGGCATGACCCGGCCGGGATTTGAACCCCTGCCTCCCGGGTGTGGGGCGGATGCTCTACCAAGTGAGCCACCACTCCGGTAAACCCCCTGGTAAACCCCCTGGACCAAAGAGCTGGACAGTTTAGGTGGGCAGCGAAAGTCCCAGGCCCGGCAGATGGCATGATGGAAAGAGTCGGGTGGCCTTCCAGAGAACGTAGGCCACCCAACCCTACGACACAGTCTGTTGGGTGGTCTGCCTGAGTTCTTTAGCCACCTGAACAGAAAGGGTGGTCCAGGAGGTGGCTGCCCAATGGGAAGAACTAATTTGTGGGTACCATAGAGGAGTCGGGGGAACCATGACAATGTCAGGTGGAGGAGAGGAAACCACGACGGCATCTGGCAGAGGAGGGGGAACCACGACGGCATCTGGCAGAGAAGGGGGAACCACGATGGCGTCTGCCAGAGGAAGGGGAACCACAACGCCCTCGGAGTGACCTGTAGCACCCTCGGTGATCCCAGACTGGGACATGGCAGCACCCATGGTGGCTCTGGGCTGGAGTGGAGCTGCACCTGCGGTGGCTCCGGGCTGGAGCAGAGCTGCAACTGCAGTGGCTCCGGGCTGGAGTGGAGCTGCACCCACGTTGGGCCCGGACCGGGCCATAGTTGCAACCATGGTGGGCCTGGATTGGGCCATAGCTGTATCCACGGTGGCCCCCGGGCTGGAGCATAACATCCACGGTGGGCCCACACTGGAGCGCAGCATCCAAGTTGGTTTCAGGCTGGGGCGCAGCACCCACGACGGTCCCCGGCTGGGACACAGCACCCACGGAGACCCAGACTGAGGAGGAGCTGCAGCCACGGAGGTCCTGGGCTGGACAGAGCACCTGCGAAGACCTCATCTGGAGGGGAAGCAGCACCCTCAGAGATCCCAGGCTGGGACAGGGCACCTGTGATGACCTCAGCTGGAGGGGAAGCAGCACCCACGGAGGTCCCGAGTTGGGATGGAACCCCCGTGATGACCTCAGCGGGAGGAGCTGGATGCATGAGGATCTTGGGCGGCAAGTGGGGACTCATAGAGACTTCTGGCAGAGCTGGGCAATCCTCGGTGACCCTGGGGGAAAGCTCAAGCAAAAGAGGCAAAGAAACAGTGTCAGTGTCACCGGCAGCAGTGGAACCCAGCAAGGTAAGCTCAGGTGCAGCTGATGGATGCACCTGGCTCTCCCCACAGTGAGCCAGGCAAGATCTCTCCACAATTGAAACAACAAAGACAAAGGAGAGCACTTGCCTGATCTCGAGCTCCACTGCCGTCCAGGACTCCGTCGATCCAGGCGATGGTTTCTCGGGTCCGGTCTTCTGGAGGTCCAGCTCTGGCTCTGTTGCGGTGGCCCCTGCAGCAGGCATGGTAGTCAATACAGTCCTGGGACCCCCAGCGAGGTAACCCACGTAGGTGGCTCGCGCTGCGTGGTGACAGGAGGTCGACTTCTTGCTGGCGCTGGATCCTGCTCAGCTGAGACCTGGAGATACTTCATCATCGGCACAGACATCAGCTCGGTACCAGCACTCTCCCTCCGTTCTGACAGTGGCTGCGGGGCTGAGACTATGTCCTTCAGAACTGCAGGCTCCATCATCCGGCAGCTCAACCCTGTGGTTGGTGGACACTCGGGGAGGATAGGAGGAGACACAGAGAGGGCAGGTGAGAAATTAATGGCTGCAGCAGAGGGTGAGGGCTCAGGGGACTACAAACACTGAGCCTCACTACCGGGAATCAGGCAAAGGCATATCATCATAAAATGTGGGGGAATGAAATGACACTAGCCTGTGTTCCTGGGGCTCGATGTTTCCTGCTGCAGCAGGTGTAGAGTCATCCTGGTCCCTGGCTATGGTGGACATTGGCCCCTCAGAGGATCATGGAGGAGCCGTCCCTGCAGACACGGAGGCGGGCAGAGCTGGAGGGAAAACAGACGACCTCTCGGCTGCGGGACAGAGCGTCAAGGAGAAGCAGGAAACAGCAGCTGCGGAGAGGGAAGAGGCTGACAATACAGCCGGAGAGAAAAAGCACTGAGACTGCACTGCTGAGGGAGGCTTCTGCCTCGGCAAAGGGGAAGTTGCTGCCTGAGAGGCAGGAGTGTTCCTCCGGCAGTCCGGAGTAGGATGACGATGCCGTGGAGCCAATGGAGCGGGAGCAGGAATGGGTGAATTGGAGGTGGAGCAGGGTGACTGCAGCGGAGCGTGCTTCTGCATCGTCCTCGGATCTGCTGGAGGTGGCACCCATCTCAGCCCCTGGAAGGATTGCTGGAGGACCGAGAGTGTAGCCAACAAGTCTGCGAACTGGGCATGCTTCCACAACCCCGGATGCGCCTCGACAATGACAGTCGCCGCAGCCACATTTTCCCAGATTTTCTTTGGGCTGCAGGAGGCGAGGGCTTCATCCACAAATCCCTGGATAAATTCGGCAGCCCATTCCTCCTCCACAGTCAGGGATCCCACTGCCGACCCCCCTTTGATTGTCGGAGACCGGCGTGCTGGGGACATGATGAGCTCCACAGAAAAGAGGTGAGTGAAAACCAACCCCCCCCCCCCCCCCAAAAAAAAAAAAAAAAAAAATCCACAAACTAGCAGCAGCTGGGTCTTAACTGGTCAGAGCGTACTGTCATGATTTGCCCCTCGGGGCAGAGAGAACAGACCCAAGTGCTGAACGGCAGTTTGTGGTATCTTATTAAGGTAAACACAAAGTCCACAAAGTGCTCAAAAATAAACTTACAGAGGAGAATGGCGAGAAGACAAAACACCAAGGTGCACGTCGGAACAGGGATGGGGTCCTGACGGAGATACATAAGTATTATGATGCTCTGACAAGGAGAGACTAACAAAGCCCGTCTTAAATAGGGTAGGAAAATAATCATAACGAGTGGCATCAGGTGTGGGTCTCATGAGCGGGCAGGTGACCAAATTACCAAGCAGGAGCAGCTGAGCAACACACAAAATGGTAACAAGGCAGGAGTGTCTGGAAGCAAAGGTGGAAGGCTATGTCACAGAGAAACAAAATATAAACACTCAGAACTAAATGCCAGGATAATAATAATAATAATAATAATAATAATGAGGACATGAAGCACAACAGAACAACTGACAACTCAGAACACCTCCTAAGTCATGCACATAAGGAAACACACATAACCCTGGAAAAAATATGGAAAATACTCAGGAATAAATAAAAGGCCTGAGCACGGTGACCCATCGCGCTCAGCCTTGTGACACCTCTGGGGTGGAATTCAGAACCCAATCGCGGAATTGTAGTTTGCAGATTTATTGCAGAGTTCTAGTTGCAATAAAAAAACACAAAATAAGGAACAGCTCGTGGGCTGAAATATTAAAAGTCCAGACACGGTGGAACAGAAAAACAGCAATAATAATCCCAATCTGTGTAGTGAAAAATGAGATACTAACACAAGGACACCGCGGGGATTAATGCCCGTGTCCAGCATATACGTATAGGGAAGGGAAATAATTAGGAAAACAAGAGGCAGCTGTGCCAAATTAGAATGTACAAGGATGAGGATAAACAGAAGATGCTACGCTAACTGGAAGTAAACAAAGAACACTGTCAAAATAAGAGTCCATATAGAAACAATAACAATGAATGGCAAAAGAGACTACTACTACTAATAATAAAAAGTTAAAATGAGGAACATAAGGTGTGGACAGGATCTAACCCTGTCTAGATCATGACATCTGGTTCTTTTCCGCTACAGTGACAGCTCTGTTCAACCTGGTAGGGCGGACTGGTCCCTCTGTGGTCTGGTTAAATTAAAAAGAGGGCTGAATGTAAACCCACACAGTTTTTTTTTCCCCTCTGTACAGTGAAAAACTGTCTACTTTGTCTTCAAATAGTTTGTATTCAACTGTCCTCATTTAAGGTCCTGGCTCTTAAATGCATTTTCACTTTGTGAGCAAGCCCACATTGTCCTTAGTGCAAAACTGATTTGTCTTCCCATTTAAATGCTGTCAAGTTAATATTAAGCCTTTGATCTTGTGCCCATTTATTAAAGAGTGAGCAAAGACAGCGATTGGTTTATTTCATGGTTATGCCCCAAACACACATTTGAATAATTAAGATTATTAGGATGGCCTCTTTGCACTTTGCACCCAGCAGAAAATTTGTTTTTGTGTTGCTGTAATAAGGAAATGAACTTGGAAATGCCCATAAACGTGCCCTGCACCTGAGACAGCTAATTATGGACTGTGTTCTTGTGGTAAGGCCCCTAGTCTTTGTAGTGTATTCAATTGCATATAGGTTGTAAAGGATTTTTAAATCATCGTATTCTGTTTTTATTTACATTTTACACAACGTCCTAATTTTACCAGAACTGGGGTTGTAACATTTAACAGATAAACTTCCAACACATAATATGAACAAATGTTTTTTTTAAAAAATTCAACCTGCAATATCACTTAAACAATAATAGGCTTGATACATTTATAAATAAACAAAAAATACATAGGCAAATAATGTACATTGCATGTTGTGGTTGACTACTGGGTCAAGAACACGATGGAATGCTGTCCCAATCTCGGAGTTGACTTCCACTCTCACTTCACAAACCTGTGCTACGTGGACAACGTGGTGCTTTTCGTCACGCATATAGACATAGTTGCTGAGGCACTTAAGCTGCTTGCAGAAAAAGCATCACCCCTGGGCCTCACCATCAGCTGGGCAAAGACAAAGATCCAGTCGCTGTCCGACTTCTTGCCACCACCACCACAAGTCATCACCATCAACAATGAGCTGGTTGAGATTGCCAACAACTTTGTCTACCTCGGATCTAAGATCACCAGCGCCTGCTCATCAGACCTAGAGATTTCTTGCCGCCTGCAGTTGTCTCGCAGTGCTTTCGGCCGCCTCCAGAGAGTCTGGTGGAGCAGGAAGAGCCACACGTCCATGAAGCTGTGAGTCTTTAATGTCTGTATGATCCCCATCCTCTTTTACGAGTCTGAGACCTGGACCCTCTCCACCACAACCACCTGCCGTCTGGATGCATTCCACTAGACCTGCCTCCATAACATCTTTGGCATCCAGTGGTTCCACCACACCACAGACAATGAGGTCTACAGCAGGGCTGGCTGCCCCATTCCCATCTCCACCGCCATCAGAAGAGGGAGGCTGTGGCTCTTTAGCCACGTAGCCAGGCTGAATGATGGGATTCTGGCCAAGCAGGCCCTCTCCGCCACTGCTCGCCGCCCACCCCAGGGCGGCATTGCCCCCAAGGTCAGCCCGGACTGTCCTGGATGACCCTGGTCGCAGTGATAAGACCCCTGGCTGACTTCATTGCCCTAGCCCAAGACCACCTTGCCTTCAGACGATTGGCTGCAACAGTCACTTAAGTGACCAGGCGAGGATTCAGTTCAGTCAGCCTTTATTATACTACTTCACAGAAAAACAAACAAAAAAACCCGAACACTTTTGCCACTACACCCTAAATAAAAAAGGCTTCTTTTTTTCCTTTTTGTTTTAAACTTTGCACAGAACCCCAGGATGAATATTAATCAGTAGACTGCTGTTGGCCGTGACCACTGCCCCAGCACTCTCAACTGTGCTTGCTCAGCATCAGGTCTTTGTCGCTGTGACTTCCTACATAAAAGCACCTTAACAAAGCACTCTATTCTGTGTTGTTAAGCAAGAGCCTCCAGTCAATGCTAATCAAATAAGGCTGCAGCTATATTATGGGGTAACATACCTATTTCTGTGATAGTTTTGGGAGCCGTGACTGTGCACCCAGTGTTTCATTTATGGCTATGACACATTATAATGGGTGGATGGCCATCACTGCATGCTGGGGCTGTGTGTGAGCAGTGAACTGACATGGTTGTGTTGAAGCTGCTGATCTCTTGTGACACATCTGTCACATCTCAAGCTGCATTGGTTTAACAACATTTTTTCTGCCAATGTTGATAAGAGCAGTGAAGAGTATCCACAGTACAGTTGTACAGCTACAAATACAGCTGCCAGGCAAGTATTAACAACCTTCAGATTCAGCCAGCAGAGCCAGACAGAGCAGCTGCAGCTTTCCTCACAATCACAAGCTGGGCACTGCCTCTGGTTTGCTTTTGGGGAGGAATAATGGGCAGTAAAAGCTTTATGTAAAATATCACATTATCTCTCTTGTTTTTCTCTTTGCAGTTTATGATAGGTGGACAAAACCAAGCAATATGTACATTTAAGCAATGGAGACTGAAAAATGGAATGCATTTCCTCTACTTCTCATTATCAGGACAAATTCAAATGAACTTTAATTCTTATTGTAATAATAATTAATGCCAAAGAGCATATCTTTTTGTTTAATATTAAAATGGCATATTATGAAACCTGCAGAGCTGAAAATTTAGGCCACTAGATTCCCCTAATGACCATCTGATCAAGGCTCCAAAAGGCTCAATCCCCAGTCTCCCATACTGAAACATTCAATTTTAGAACAATAATAAATATTTTTACAGCATGGTACAAGCAAGCAAGAAACAAACAGCAAAAATAAAAAAAGTAAAATAAAAAAATAGCCTCTATAGCTGAATTGTTCCTTAGAAACAGGTATTTTTTAATTAGATGAAGAATTACAGAGTGCCATGTGTACTTTTACATTAACAGGTTTCTACTGCCACAGATATCTGTCCTCGGGCTTCACTTGAGCTAATTGGAGTCACTGAACTGGGCCTTTCAACTATGTTTGTGAATTGTTGCATTTTGTATTATCTGACAAATACGCTTGGTGTGTGACTAATTGCATTAAAAATCAGCTTGTGCTTGCTCACTCACCAAGTCAAATGTCAGTGCGTGAGTTGGCGCTGATTAACAGTCACAGATGATCTGCACATAAGGTCCATGGACCCATCTTGGTAACTAAACTTGCTAAGAGTAGATGATTTGTATAATAGCCTTCGTCCTTTTTGTCCTTATACTGTGTGATCCACAAACTAAAAATACTATACAATTTACTACATCACCCTGTATTCAGCTTACTGTTTATGTCCAAAACTGTCATGGTTGTAAACCTGAAATTGGTGATCAATGTTTTAGACATGGGGAAGTTATGACTCTAAACATGAAGATAAAAACTATATCTATATTCAGAAACTAATCCTCTCGCTGTCAGTTTGTTGTGCAGTTTACAGTGCGTGCTTGTTATGTTGGTTTTCTATTTAATCATGCTTCTCCCCAGGCTTTAGTCCTCTTGATTTCAAACCGCATAGGTCAGCCATTAATCACAGAGTGGTATTTTTCTCGATTATCATTGATTCTTAAATGAAAAATTGTTTCCTTGCAAACAGAAAGGAGGAGGACAGAAACAATCTCCCAGTACCGCTTACATTGAAGTACAGCACTTGCAACATCAGACCATAGGATTTTTTTTTTAATGTTACTTGTGTCCACAGCGAAATTGAAAACTACTTTGCTGCATTTGTAGAAATTAAACTCCAAAAAAGTGTACTCCATCTTCTATTTCATCCCACCTAGCAACAATGCTCTGCACTGTGTGTGTTTATATATTTACATATTTATTCCATCTAGCTACAATGCTCTGCACTGGGTGTGTTTATATTTATATATCTATATATTTATTCCATCTAGCTACAATGCTCCGCACTGTGTTTTTATATATCTACATATTATTCCATCTAGCTACATTGCTCTGCACTGTGTGTGTTTATATACTTACATATTTATTCCACCTAGCTGCAATGCTCCGTACTGTGGGTGTTTATATATTTACATATTTATTCCATCTAGCTACAATGCTCTGCACTGTGTGTTCATATATTCATATATTTATTCCATCCAGCTACAATGCTCTGCACTGTGTGGCTGTGTGTGTGTGTGTATATATATATATTTTATAGTAATATGTACATATGTATATTAGCTGCTCTTGCTTGCTTGTTTTTTTTCTTGCCTTCTGATTGTTGCTCTGAGTGTTGCTATCCCTGTGCTGTTGCAATCCTGGAATTTCCCCGTTGTGGGACTAATAAAGGCTTATCTTATCTTATCTTATTTCATTTGATGTTTTTTGCACCACTGCTCTGCATTTAGACCGCAGTGGTGTTTGAAACGTCACACCTTCCGTCATGCTATAAATAGGCCAAATGGAGACCTGCAGGGTGTGAGCTGTTGAATCTCTGGTGGTGTTGTTTTGTTGTTTGTGGCTTAGCACTTTATGTAGTGGATGTGCCATTTTATGCTCCTGACATACTTCCGTTAGAGCCCGCCCTCCAACAACTATATAGAATATTTTTACCTGCAGGAATCATGACTGATAGTTTTGTGTTTGAAAAAAAGAGACCTCTAATGGTTGTGAAAGTACATGATGTGAGATGGCAGAGGGTGAGAGACGTAAGCTGATGAAAATAGCCACTCACCTTCCATTAACCCAAACCTGTTCCCTAACTTTGACCAAGTGGCATTAGTGGCAAATCCAAACTATGACTGTAATCTTAAGTACCTATAAATGTGTATTTATTATTATACTAATATTTTTAGCCACCCGTTCGTTTGACATGTTGTCACCACTAGCTTCTACATTTTTGATCATATTGACTTCAAATTTATACAAAAACTTTAACTCATCACTACCAGGGACTCATTCGATTTTCACACATGTAATGAGGGGTCCTGTATTTTTGAGGATGGGTCTTTTTATGTTGTCGCCCCATTAGCTTCTACATTTCTGATTGGATTCTCTTCAGATTTAGACTTTTAGATTTAGATTTAGATTCCTTTATGAGTCCCAGAATGGGGAAATTACAGGGCATCCACATGAGTGGATGAGGCAGCCGCTGATGTAGTGCCCAACCCTTTCACCATTCACACACACATTCACACCTGGGGCCACTTTAGAGTCTCCAATACAGAAGCTTTAACTCATCACTATGTGGGGCTCATTCGATTTTCAGACACACGTAATGAGAGGTTCCATGTATTTTGGAGAGGAGTCCTTTTATGCTGTCTCCACTCTAGTGTCTACATTTCTGATCAGATTAACTTCCTTTCTATACACAGACTTTGATTGAAACAAAGGATTCCATTTTTGGGTTGGGGGACTTGTTTTTTTCCAGTCCATTGTAAGCTGATCACAATCCTCTTTACGGGCCACTGATATGCAGGTGTGTGGGGTATGTGCGCTTGCTCATTAAGGTTCTTTGAACAGCTACAGACCAGTGGCCCTGACGTCTCACCCGATGAAGACCCTGGAGAGACTGCTCCTTGCTCACCTCCGCCCCCTGACGGGACCAGCGATGGATCCACTCCAGTTCGCCTACCAGCATGGCATCGGGGTGGAGGATGCAGTGATCTTCCTCCTTCACCATTCCCTGTTCCATCTGGAGAAGCCTGGGAACGCGGTGAGGATCGTGTTCTTTGAATTCTCCAGTGGTTTCAACACCATCCAACCGATGATCCTGAGGGACAAGCTGCTGTGTGCAGGGGTGGACCAGCACCTGTCATCGCGGATCCTGGACTACCTCACAAACCAGCCACAGTTTGTGAGAACCCGGGATTGTGTGTCCGACATGATCACTGGCAGTACGGGGGCCCCCCAGGGAATGGTTTTGGCTCCCTTCCTGTTCACCCTTTATACTGGGGACTTCTCACACAACACAACACACTGCCATCTACAGAAGTTCTCTGACGACTCTGCGATTGTCGGCCTCATCTCCAACGGAGATGAAGCTGAGTACAGAAGACTCATCCAGGACTCCGTGGACTGGTGCCATCGGAACTGCCTCCAGATCAATGCGAGAAAAACTAAGGAGCTTGTGGTGGACTGCCGCAGGCAAGGACAACCCCTCACAGCACCAGTAAACATCCAGGGAACAGACATTGAGATGGTGACATCCTACAAGTACCTGGGTGTTCATTTGAACAATAAACTAGACGGGTCACACAATACCGACACACTCTACAAGAAGGTACAGCGCAGGCTGTTCCTACTGAGGAGGCTCAGGTCTTTTGGTGTACAAGGGGTGCTCCTGAAGACCTTCTACGATTCGGTAGTGGCAGCAGCCATCACTTTTGGAGTGGTCTGCTGGGGCAGTGGCATCACAGCAACCGATAGGAAGAGACTGAACAAACTGATCAAGAAAGCTAGCTCTGTCCTGTGGCAGCGCCTTGACCCAGTGGAGGAGATACTGTAGGAAAGAGAAGGATGGTGACTAAGCTGTCATCTCTGCTGGAGTCCAAGTCCCACCCTATGCAGGACATACTGAACGCACTGAGGAGCTCATTTAGCAGTAGGCTACATCATCCTAGGTGCGCAACCGAGAGGTTTCGCAGGTCCTTCCTACCTATGGCTGTCAGACTTTATAACCTAAAAGCCGCTATCTCTGCGAGCAGGGCTGCTCGCAGAGATAGCAAAAAACGTGACGACCTAATAGTATTGAATACAAAAGACGCAACAGACTTACACAAAACGGTCCCCTCCAGTATACAACTAGGACAATATCAATCTCTATGGAGGCTGACAATATGTATGGGTACATATTCATACTATGTGGGGTAACGAAATAGACGGTTATGCTATTTTATTCCATCTAGCTACAATGCTCCACACTGTGTATATATATTTATATATTTATGTGTACATATGTATATTCACTGCTCTTATTTTCTTATCTTCTAAATTATTGCTCTGAGTGTTGCTATCCCTGTGCTGTTGCAATCCTGGAATTTCCCCATTGTGGGACTAATAAAGGCTTATCTTATCTTATCTTATTAATGAGTAAAAGAGGTTGAATTACCAAGCCAATTATGTTTTTGGTCAGTGGGGAGTGGAGAAACTTATGCTGTCTGTAAGCATATTAGTTGGAGGACTTGTCTGCATTCATCTTCATATAAGAAGCTAGAAAAACATGCAAAAATAGAGAGTAATAGCTGCCAAACTAGGCCATGAGAAATGTCAAAGCATGCCGTTTTACTACACTATACAAAATCATGACCTCCTTATAGTGACCTTTTCAAAACAAAGTAAGCAATTAAAGAGTCTCACCATATTTGATTACTTAACGGAGAAAAAACAGACACAGCAATTAACTGGATTAAAACACATTGTTCAAACCTCATGAAGTGTCATTAAGTGTCTCTTTTACATGCTGCGTCAAATGTTTGGGCAATGAGCTGTGCGACAAGAATAAAGTGAGTGTGTTCCCCAACAAATGAGCATATGCACACAAACAGCCAACACAGAAGGAAAGGAAGGTGGCATCAATTAGCGGACATGTTCCACTTGTGGACCAATGTCGTTTTTGCAGCATGCTGCTGTGTTCACCATGCTCACCATGCATCAGTTGGCCCCATTACAAGTCTTCTCAGAAATGCCATCAGAACCAGTGACCTTTCAAACAACTACCGCACTCAAACATGGTACTTTAAATGCTTGGAAAACTCAGCTCATAATGCATACATTTCTTGGTGCAGGCAGGTTTTCCATTTAAAAAAAAATGCTTTAGTAGAAGAAATGTTAAATGGTCCTCTCTTTAATAGTGCTTTTTCATAGGTTAGTATTGCATCATTCTAATGCTTCCAAAGGTACATAAAAGTGTTGAGAACCCTACAGGATGACCAGTGATATCAGGCAATGACAGTCTCACTGAACCAGTATCAAAATATATTGACTTTTACATTAAACCTTTTTTGCTCTTACTACTTGCATATGTTCAAGATACCACTGATGTGCTTAACAAGATTAAACAACTGCAAAATATTAACAAAGAGACAATTCTAGCTATTATAGATGTTGAATCATTGCATACAACCATAGAACATGATCAGGGACTGGCAGCACAGACATTTTTTGAGGATGTGACCGGAGTCAGAGATGCACCCGGATGATTTTCTGCTGACGTTGACAGAATGGACTTTGACGAACAACATTTTTATTTTCAAGGATAAAATATTCAAGCAGGTAAAAGGATGTGCTATGGGAGCTTGTTATAGTCCCTCATATGCAGGTCTCTATTTGGGTAAATAGGAAGAGGATCTTGTGTTCAACAATGAAAAAAAATGTTTTTTGAAACACATTGTTTGGTGGGGGATGATATATTGATGATATTTTTTTGGTGTGGTCAGGATCAGAAAATAAGTTACAGGTTTTTCATGCCCTTTTGAATAATATCAACCTTAACATCAAGCTTACCTTGGAGTATAGTAAAGAGAGTATTCATTTTTTAGATCTTACCATCTTTAAGGATCAGCAAGGAATTTTACATGCATCTATATACAGGAAATCAACAGACAGAAATACCATTCTCCATGCCAGCAACTTCCATCCTAAGTGGCTTAAAGAGAATGTGCCTTTGGGACAGTTTCAGTGAGTACATAGAATTTGTGATCTGGAAGAGAAGTTTGAGGCTAAATCTGCAGAAATATCACGTTTTCAGGAACAGGGATATAAAAGTTCTACTATTCAGACAGCATATATCAAAGCCAAACAACTGGACAGACAAAGCTTACTACAAGAGAGAAATGCCACAAAACAGAAAAAAGAGAGGGTTATATTTGTAACAACATACAGTGCATCCGGAAAGTATTCACAGCGCTTTCACTTTTTCCACATTTTACTTTGCAGCCTTATTCCAAAGTGGATTAAATTCATTTTTTCCTCAAAATTCTACACACAATACCCCATAATGACAATGTGAAAAAAAAACTTTTTTGAGATTTTTGCAAATTTATTAAAAATAAAAAAACTAAGAAATCACATGTACATAATTATTCACAGCCTTTGTTCAGTACTTTGTTGATGCACCTTTGGCAGCAATTACAGCCTCAAGTCTTTTTGAATATGATGTCTCAAGCTCAGCTCACCTATCTTTGGGCAGTTTCGCCCATTCCTCTTTGCAACACCTCTCAAGCTCCATCAGGTTGGATGGGAAACATTGATGGACAGCCATTTTCAGATCTCTCCAGAGATGTTCAATTGGATTCAAGTCTGGGCTATGGGTGGACCACTCAAGGACATTCACAGAGTTGTCCTGAAGCCACTCCTTTGATATCTTGGCTGTGTGCTTAGGGCCATTGTCCTGCTGAAAGATAAACCGTCACCCCAGTCTGAGGTCAAGAGCGCTCTGGAGCAAGTTTTCATCCAGGATGTCTCTGTACATTGCTGCATTCATCTTTCCCTCTATTCTGACTAGTCTTCCAATTCCTGCTGCTAAAAAAGATCCCCACAGCATGATGCTGCCACCACCATGCTTCACTGTAGGGATGGCCTGGTGATGAGCAGTGCCACAAGACGCCTGGCATTCACGCCAAAGAGTTCAATCTTTGTCTCATCAGACCTGAGAATTTTGTTTCTCATGGTCTGAGAGTCCTTCAGGTGTCTTTTGGCAAACTCCAGGCGGGCTGTCATGTGCCTTTTACTAAGGAGTGGCTTCTGTCTGGCCACTCTACCATACAGGCCTGATTGGTGGATTGCTGCAGAGATGGTTGTCCTTCTGGAAGGTTCTCCTGTCTCCACAGAGGAATGCTGGAGCTCTCTCTGACAGAGTGACCATTGGGTTCTTGGTCATCTCCCTGACTAAGGCCCTTTTCCCCTGATTGCTCAGTTTAGACCACCGGCCAGCTCTAGGAAGAGTCCTAGTGGTTCCAAACTTCTTCCATTTACAGATGATGGAGGCCACTCTGCTCATTGGGACCTTCAAAGCAGCAGAAATTTTTCTGTACCCTTCCTCGTATTTGTGCCTCGAGACAATCCTGTCTCGGAGGTCTACAGACAATTCCTTTGACTTCATGCTCGGTTTGTGCTCCGACATGCACTGTCAACTGTGGGACCTTATATAGACAGGTGTGTGCCTTTCCAAATCATGTCCAATCAACTGAATTTACCACAGGTGGACTCCAGTTAAGCTGTACAAACATCTCAAGGATGATCAGTGGAAACAGGAGCTCAATTTTGAGCTTCATGGCAAAGGCTATAAATACTTATGTACATGTGATTTCTTAGTTTTTTTATTTTTAATAAATTTGCAAAAATCTCAAACCTTTTGACCCTAACACAAGAGGAAGGTTAAGGATTTTACCTCTCAGAAGGAGTGCATCATTAATCATTTTATCAACTGTAAAACATCTTTTGTCATCTATAGATTAGAATGTCCAAAATGTAAAGTTTTTTACATAGGTAGGACTAAAAGAAGTTTACAAGACAGATTGGTAGAATACAAGTATGCGATTCACACAGGAAATGCCACTATATGGATCATCATAATAGTGATCCATCTTCACTACAAGTTTTTGGTATTGATTACATTCCTGTTTCTATTAGAAAAGGTGAGAGACAAAGGAAACTCAACCAAAGCGAGGCCTTTTGGATTTATAAACTACAGGCCACAAAATATCCAAGCCTAAATGAAGATTTAGATTTTACAATTCTTTTATAGAGTTAGTTTTCTGGAGGATGTTAGGTGTGTCTTTTTTTTAGGGGTACTGGGATGTGTTTTCTCCCTTTTGTATCTATGCATATTTTTATACCTATATATGTATCCATGTATCCTTTTCTGTGATCTCTGTCTGAGGAGTCTCGCTGATTAGGGATCTGTTACAGGTGGAGATCTCCTATTGGTGAGACACCACTATAAAAGAGCTTATGACACATTGAGGTCTGTTTGACTCCCTGATGAAGGCCTGTCATGCCAAAACGTGTTAAGAGTTTTAAAGTCAGTGATGACCACGCCATTATAATAAAGGCATTTAATTTTTCAAAAAAGAGTACCTTGGAAATTTCTTTTGATATTAGAAATAACATTGCATGGCTTTCCCTGTAGTCTCTATTAAAGTGGACCACGCATGCTTCTTATTTTCTGATTTCTGGTGGATTCTTAAAGTAAACAGGGAGAAAATTTCAAATAATAAGTTCAGCCTGTGTATGAGTATACGTGCTGTTAACACTTTGTAATTACGTGGTGCCACAAATCAAAACCTGTCATTCCAAATTGCCATGTGCATACTGTTTTGTAAAGTAGTCCTGGATAATGTCTCTTGAAGTGATTGGAGTCTCCCTGTGGCAATCTGGAGACACAGTAGATAAGACAGAGACCAAGGCTGAGGTCCCATAATTAATGTGGCAAGTCAGGAAATAAAGCAATTAATGGAGTATTATGCCCTGACCATGAGGAACCCTAAGCGTAAGAAACAAGAGTCTGTCCTCAATCTCAACAATGGATAATTGGTCAATAAGATGGATGGATATTAAAACTTCAAGGAGGGCATGATGGCAAATATGACCAATTTTAAAGAGCATACTACCATCCAATTCCAGCCAGTCAGGATATGCACAAATCTTAAAGGGACACACAAAGGGGGACACACACAAAAAAAACATGCAGGTTAGGGAGTTAAGGGGCGCTTGCGCACGCAGCGACCGGCAGCTGGTGGTTTGTCACCAGACTGCAAAACAAATCTACCTACGGGTACAAAATAAGTACAAAAAAAAAAAAAAGGGGGTTAACAGTTTCTTCTTCTTAGGCCTCCGTCGGTTAGGGTTGACCATGGGTGAATCATGCTAGTTCTGGTTGTCTGCTCACCTGGAGCAGCGTCGTCTGTGGCTAAATAGCCCAATGTGGGAGTGGCAGTCTCTATCACAAAGGTCACACCTGTGTGTAGTCTCTGGTCTGTTGGAGCTGCTGCTTTCCTTCCTTCGTGCTTGTTTTTCTGCAGCAACGGTCATCATTTTCTCCTCCCCTGATTTTAGGTGTTGCTTCAGGGTCCCTTTCCACTTTGCACAGTCACCTATTAGGCTCTCCCAGGTCTCTGTGCTGATGTCAGTGGCCTTCATGTCTCTCTTAATGACATTTTTGTACCGGAGCTGAGGGCAACCAGTGGATCTCCTCCCAGATGCTAGTTTTCCATACAGGATGTCCTTTCGGATGCGCCCATCATTCTTGCGGTGGACATGGCCTAGTCAGCGCAGCCTGCACTGTCTGAGTAGAGTGAACATGCTGGGAAGTCCCGCATGATTCAAGACATCTGCGTTGGTTACTCTGTCCTGCCAGGATATGCCCAGGATAAGGTGGATGCTTCCCAGATGGAAGATGTTGAGCCGCTTCTCCTGTCTGGCATATGTTGTCCATGACTCACTGCCATTCAGCAGTGTGCTGATGACACAGGCATTATACACTGCCATCTTAGTCTTCATCGACAGCTTGGGGTTTGTCCACACTCTGGTTGTGAGGCGAACGAGTGTTGTAGCTGCCTTCCCGATCCTCCTGTCTATTTCTATGTCAAGGGAGAGGTTGTTGGTTATGGTAGAGCCAAGGTAGGTGCAGTGGTGGATGACGTCGAGTTCATAGTCATCGATGGTGATGGCAGGTGGTGATTCAGTGTCTCGTCCCAGGACATTGGTCTTTTTCAGGCTAATGGTGAGTCCAAAATCCTTGCAGGCCTGTGAGAAGCAGTCCATCAGTGTTTGCAGCTCCTGTTGGGTGTGTGTTGCAATTGCTGCGTCGTCAGCAAACAGCATGTCTCTGATGAGCGTTTTGCGAACCTTCGTCTTGGCTCTGAGGTGGGCAAAGTTGAACAGCCTGCCATCTGACCTGGTGCGTAGGTAAATTCCTTCAGTTGCAGTGCCAAAGGAATGCTTGAGGACAGGGGTCACCAAGTAAAACTGCAAATGGTCTGATGAGTTGGTCCTCCTCCCCAGCTGAGGTCCGAACTAGGTGTGGGAATCTTCAGGCACCTCATGATTCGATTATGATTCAGAACTGCGACTTGATTCTAAAACAATTCTCAATGCATCTTGACACATTTATTTTTTCTATTCAAGAATTTTCCCTCCCACTGTATGACAACTTGGCCTTTTTAAAGCCAAGTATTTGCAATGACCCATGAATTTACTTCCAACATCTTTTATTAAAACAAATGGAAGAAAAATCTGACACATGGTGGGCAGTGGTGGCCTAATGGTTAGGGATGTGAACTAGTGAGCAGAGGGTTGCGGGTTCGATCCCTGGACAGGCAGGATTAGATCTGGGTGGGACAGATAACATAGCAGTGTTTGCCCCACCCTCTTTAACCCCACTGTGGTGCCCTTGAGCAAGGCCCTTAACCCCAACTGTTCCAGTGGAGCTGCTCAGTGGCCACAAGTCAGTCTGTGATTGTACTGGGCAGCTTCCTGGTGTGAATGTGTGAGTGTGAACAGGGCATCCTTGAAAAAGAGAGGTTGCCTCTTAATGGAGCTACCCTGTATAAATAAAGGTTAAATAAAAAGCATGAACAAATTTATCTCAAAATGTGCTTTTAAGAACTGTCATCCTTTCATTGACATTCTCTCAGAAGACCACAGCTGTCTCCTGACAGGCCAATATCATTTAACTTGCTTTCACACATTATTTTATTCAGCTCATGTTTTAGCTCTATATTAATTTTTAAACAAAAAGCAATATTAAAATGAATTATTTGTTCAATTTCAAACAAAATGTAATAAAATCCTAAAAATGTTTTACAGGAGAATGCAAACTAATTTGTATTGCATTTTAAAAAAAGATTAATATCTAAAAAACAAAATTTCACAAAAAGGCAACCTCTATACAATATTTTCAGTGCAGAAAAAACTGTTTCAAACTAAGACAAAAAAAGGACACAAAATATAATTCCATAGGATTTTCTCCAACATTTTTCAAAAATCTCCACAGTAAACTCTGTTACAGCATGGCTGGAGCGGTAACTCCGTGGTTACAGGGAGAGGGGAGGTGGAACTTTTTATGTTCAGTAACACACAGAGCTTTTACTGAGTTTTTAAGTGATACCAGCAAAAGTACTGTATATTCAGTTTAACAACAGCGCTTCTTTTGTGGGTACAGACCTGAACGGTCTGTCTGGGGTGGATGTCCTGGCTGTCATTCTTGTGTGTGTGTGTGTGTGTGTGTGTGTGTGTGTGTGTGTGTGTGTGCTCGCAGTGAACCTGATTTTACAACCCGCTTACTCTCTAGAGCGGTTGGAGCCGCAGAGTCTCTGCAGAGAGTGGCATTCGTGGGACAGCGAAGAAGGAGTCGGTCTGCAGCAGGAAGAGCGCGCCCAAGGGCTTGCACCATAACCTGTCGGACAGTTGCTGATGCAGCAGTTCAGTTCTGCTTTTAAGCCTTTTCCCCCACCAAAATAAAAGTCTCCCTTTTCCCCAAATTGTATCAAAAGGCTTCGGGATCCGGATGGAAGACTCTTGGGGTCCAGATCTGGACCGGAGTCTGCCAGTCGGTGACCCTTGCTTTAGGAGAACGGCAAAGAATATCCCAAAGAGTGTGGGAGCAAGGACGCAGCCTTGTTTGATGCCACTGCAGATGCTGAAGGGATCAGAGGAACACCCACTGAACTGCACAGTCCTCTTCATGTCTAAACGAAAAGGCTCGATGATGCTCTGCAGCTTTGGTGGACAGCCTATTTTTGGGAGAATCTTGAACAGGCCATCTCTGCTGATGAGGTCAAACGCCTTGGTGAGATCTATGAAGGCGACATACAGGGCATCTGCTGTTCTCTGCACTTTTGGAGTTGGTGGAGGGAGAAGACCATATCTACCGTTGATCTCTTGGCATGAAAGCCACACTGCAACTCTGGGTAGATGCGTTCTGCCAGCTTCTGCAGGCGGATCAAAATGACTCAAGCAAAGACTTTGCCATAATAGCTCAAATAGGTTCATTTTTCTGTCATGCAGTTGGACGTAGTACTTCAGCGTGTTGGGGATGAACCATTTGGGGCTAGTGTATTTGCTGCTGTGCTGGATTCGGTGCTGCTCCTGGGAAAGTCTCAGGAAGTGCTCCACGGGGACCCCCTCGGTGGAGGACACCACCAGCAGGCAGGCAAGGTGGCGATTGAGGAACTCGTGGTCTGAGGCTGGCATCGACTGCAAGAAGTTCTCTCTGTAGGCTTCAAACCAGGGCGTGGTAGTAGTAGTAGTAGATTAGTTTATTTGACAGGGACAGTGCAATAAACATAGACAATTAATCAAAGACAATCAATCTGATGTGTTGCACATAGAGTGTATAGCTATTAGCTAATTTGCAACTCTTGTCCCTGGATGGGCTTTAGAAAAAAGAATCAAGATAAAAAATATACACAATAACCACATACATCAATGCAGAAAAATTATAAATACACAATTATAAATATTATAAATACACAAATATAACAGCCTGACTCACATTTAACATAAATATTATAAATATTATAAATACACAAATATAACAGCCTGACTCACATTTAACACATATAACATAACTCACATTTGCCTATTTCAGGCCTTCCTCCCTCCGTCACTCACTATAAACACATTTATTCCTTCCCTTCATTCACTCTCACTTTGCAGACAATTAATTCATACATGAGTACATTCTTGTTTATTTTTCAGCCAGTTTTTAACATTTTTAGTGAATGTTTTAAAGTCCGTTATTATTTTAATTTCATTTGGCATTGTGTTCCAGATGTGACTGCCCTTTATAGAGAAAGCTGTTTGTCCAAATGTGGTTCTGCGGTGGAATATTTTACAGTTATTGTTAACAGAACTCCTGGTGGCTCTGCTGCTGTCCTGTCTTTGGACGAAACCAGCAAGTGGCTCGGGTGCTGATTTATGGAAACATTTGAACGTTAATTTCAGAAGACAGAGGTCAATGAAGCTCTCAAAACTCAATAGGTTGTATTTTTTTAAAACATTACAGTGATGCCACCTAATTGGGCTTTTTGTCCAAGATTTTTAGGGTTTGATTATATAATGAACCTACAGTATATGTCTTATTGTGGAAGGGGCTGCTTGAGCCCAGACTGTCAAACAGTATGATATATGAGAAAAAACCATAGAATGCATATACAGTGCAGCTGCTTCGTAAGGTATGTAATATCTAATTAATTTAAAGCAGTTCAGATTTTTTTTTACTGTTTTTGAAATTTTCTTTATATGAAGATTAAATTTGAGTTGAGGATCTAGTACAATGCCAAGGTATTTGAATTCTGTAGCTAAACTGATGTCATGATCATGTATATTAACTTTAAAATGTTGCAGGTTACATTTTTTGATTGAAAAGCACATTGAGACTGTTTTCTGAAGGTTCAGCAATAGATGGTTCTTGAGGAGCCACTCTTGGACATCAACCATACTTGTAGACAGTACATCTGCAGCCTGTGCTGGAGTCTTGGCAGCTGTGTAAATAACTGCATCATCTGCATAAAGTTGGCATGTTGCAGCTGAGCAGTGTAACGGCAAGTCATTAATAAAAATGCTGAAAAGTAAAGGACCAAGAATGGACCCCTGTGGGATACCCATGCGGTTGTTTAAAAATGAGGATTT
Source organism: Pholidichthys leucotaenia (assembly GCA_020510985.1). Lineage (NCBI taxonomy): Eukaryota > Metazoa > Chordata > Actinopteri > Cichliformes > Pholidichthyidae > Pholidichthys > Pholidichthys leucotaenia. The sequence continues at coordinate 295,393,648 of CM035841.1, read as the reverse complement.
ATCCTTGTGAACTTTTACACACTGTTCTCTATTCTGGAGATAAGATGCAAACCATTCTAATGTATTTGGGGAGAAGTTAAAAGATACCATTTTGGATAAAAGCAAACTGTGGTTTACAGTATCGAAAGCCTTTTTGAGATCTAGAAAAACAGCTCCTACCACATTACCCCTGTCCAAGGACTGTTTGACGTTTTCAATAAGGCAACAATTTGCTGTTTCTGTTGAGTATCCTGGTCTAAAACCAAATTGATGTGGATGAAGAAGTTGACTGTCTTGTAAGTAGTCTATCAGCTGTGTAGCTACAACTTTTTCAAGAACCTTAGATAGGACTGGTAAGATAGAGATTGGGCGGTAATTGCATATATCGTCTTTACTGCCTGATTTATGAACTGGTATGACAACAGCTTTTTTCCAGCCAGATGGAAATGTACTACACCTAATGGAGAGATTAATGAGATGAGTCAGTGGTTTGATTAATATTTTGCTGTGCATTTTGAGAAAGGAGGTGCTCATATTGTAGATATCATTAGTTTTTGAGTTTGACAGTGTTTTAACAATACCAGCAATTAACTTCTCATTTACCTCATTGATGTGAAAAGTATCTGTTGGAAGTATGGAATTTGTGTTGTTGAGCACATTTGGCAGCACAAAAATTTTTGTTAAGTCTTCCACAGAGCCCACAAAGTGTGCATTAAATTCATTTGCCAAAGTAGCCTTGTCACTGACGGTCTTGCCATTGATTCTAAGTTCCTTTACCCCCTTCTGATCGTTTTTTTTATTAGTTAAGTTATTTAAATGCCTCCATAGGGAACTGTTGTTACCCTTTGCATGATCTATCAGTTTATTGTAATAAGATATTTTTGATTTTCGCAGCTCATGTACCACTTTATTTCTTAAACTTTTGTACACAAGGTGATCATTTTGTAGTTTGGAGGTTAGTGATGTTTTCAGTGCATAGTCTCGCCTCTTCATAAGTTTTCTTATTTCATTATTTAACCATGGTAGGCTAATCTTCTGTTGTCTACTTTTAATTTGCTTTGAAAATTTTTCTATAGACTTTGTGATTGTTGCAGTTATAAAATTACAACAATCATCTACTTCACATGTTGACATGAGCTGCTCCCAATTTTGATTCTCTAAGTAATGTTCAAACTCCTCATTTTTTGATTTGGGGATAATAAAATTTGATTTGTCAATATCGACTCCCCCAAAATACTGTAGTCGCTTTTTAGTAAGTTTCCTGACAGCAAGAACCATGTTATGATCTGAGAGACCAGTTACAAGATTATAGGTTCTGGTTATTCGTTCTGGTTTATTAGTAAATACCATGTCAATAAGTGTTCTGGATTGTTTGGTTATCCAAACAACCACACTGAAGTTGAGCTCATAGTTTCTATGAGCCTTCTGACGAAGGTTGCAGTGAACAGTTGAAACATGTAAAGAAGGTAAAAACATCTCCTTTCTATTTTTGTCTTTAATAAGAACAAAAGGTAAATAAAGACTTTGCCAATGATGCTCAGTAGAGAGATGCCTCTGTAGTTGTTGCAATCTCTTCTTTTGCCCGTGTTCTTATAGAGGGTCGTGAGCTTGGCATCCCTCATGTCCTGTGGTACAGCCCCTTCTTGCCAGCACTGACAGAGGACTTCATGCAATGGGAGCAGGAGGGTAGTCTTGCAGTGTTTGATCAGGTCTGGGGGAATCCCGTCGCTGCCTGGGGATTTGCCTAAGGCCAAGCTGTCGATGGCCTTCCTGAGTTCCTCTATGGTTGGCATACACTCGATGGTGTCAAGAACTGTGGGGGACACTGCGTTCTTTCTGGAGTAGAGGTTGGAATAGTGTTCCACCCATCTCTCCATCTGTTGGCCCTTGTCTGTAATTACTACCCCAGTGGAAGATTTGAGGGGAGTTGTCTTGCTCTGGACTGGTCCAAGTGCCTTCTTGATGCCATTGTACATCCCTCTAATGCTGCCTGTAGCAGCATCTGTCTGGATGTCTTCACTGAGCTATGTCCAGTATTTGTTGGCACAACACCTGGCAGTCTGCTGAGCCTTACTCCTGGCAGCCCTGAGAATTTGCAGGCTCTTCTCACTGGGTGACCACTTATACTCGGTGAGGGCGGCGTGCTTGGCTTCGATGATGGGAGTCATCTCTGTGGACTTGGCCTCAAACCAGTTGTGAGACTTTGAGGACTTCTTCCCAAAGGTAGCCAAGGCGGTGCGGTGCATGGTGTCCCACAGTACTTCCCACTTCTCTGTGGCAGAGTCTGTGGGCTGTGAGGTTTACATTTCCTTCTCGAAGGTCTCTGCAAACTTTTCCACGCGGTCTGGTTGAGACATTTGCTGACATCAATGCGGGGGTTCCCTTGTTTCTTCGAGTGGTGGATCTTCTTTGGCTATAGCCTGATCTTGCAGCAGACCAGGGAGTGATCTGTGTCGCAGTCCGCACCATGGTAAGAGTGTGTGTGGAAGACGTTCTTGATGGCAGCACACCTGACCAGGATAAGATCTAGCTGATGCCAGTGGTTTGAGCATGGGTGTCTCCAAGAGACCTTGTGCTGAGGCTTGGTCCTGAAGTAGGAGTTAGCAATGCACAATTCATGGTATCTGCAAAGCTCAAGCAGTCATTGACCGTTCTCATTTATTTTGCCCACACCAAACTGTCCAAGGCAAGAGGGCCACGAGTTATGATCTGCACCCACTCTGGCATTGAAGTCACCCAGGAGAACAAGTTGCTCCTTGCTGGGGATGCTTGCAATGATGGATGCAAGCTTCTCGTAGAACTCATCCTTTGTGTCCGGGATGGAAGACAGTGTCGGAGCATGCATGCCAACAATAGTGACTGGGCCTTCGGTGGTGTTGAGGCGAAGAGTGAGGAGACACTTTGTGCCATTGCTGCCTGGCTCTACCATATTTAGCAGGTTGTTCCTCACTACAAAGCCGACTCCATGCTCCCTTGGCTCGTCAGAGCCTTTCTCCTGCCAGTAGAATGTGTAGTCCTTCTCCTTCAGTGTGCCTGAGTCAGCAAGGTGTGTTTCCTGAAGGGTGGCAATGTCCACATGCAGCCTCCTGATCATGTCATTTATGACAGCTGTTTTCCTGGAATCAGAATCAGAATCAGAATGAGATTTATTGCCATTGTTCATGTAGTACACAAACTAGGAATTTGTCTCGGTGCAATGCTGCAACATTAAACATGAGTAGCACTAAAGATAAAAATAGAAAACTATGCATGCAATAAAATGTAGAATATGAATGAGTAATACTAATCTATGCAATTTTTAAATATATTAACAAGCAGCAGATATTGTGGAGTTCCACATAGTGAGTCGGTAGTGCAAAAGAAAACAGTGAAAATTATCATGAGTCCGGTTGAGCTGCTGTACGTAGTGCACGAGAGTCTAATAAGTCACTTAGTGTTCAGCAGTCTGATGGCAGAGGGGAAGAAGCTGTTCATGTAGCGGGAGGTTTTAGTCTGAATGGACCGAAGTCTTCTGCCTGAGGGGAGGGGGGCAAACAGTGCGTGTCCAGGGTGTGAAGGGTCGGCTATGATCCGACCTGCACGCCTCCGGGTCCTGGAGATGTACAGGTCCTGGAGGGATGGGAGCTTGCAGCCGATCACCTTCTCAGTGGCGCGCACAACGCGCTGCAGTCTTAGTCTGTCCCTGGTGGTGGCTCCTGCGTACCACACGGTGATGGAGGTGGTGAGGATGGACTCGATGATGGCCGTGTAGAACTGCACCAACATCTTGGTGGGTAGCTTGAGCTTCCTCAGCTGCCTCAAGAAGAACATCCTCTGCTGGGCCTTTTTGATGAGGGAGCTGATGGTCGGCTCCCACTTGAGGTCCCGGGTGATGGTGGTGCCCAGGAAGCGGAAGGAATCCGCAGTGGTGATGGGAGAGTCTGTGAGGGTAAGGGGGGGCAGAGGGGCTGTGACTTTTCTGAAGTCCATGATCATCTCCACTGTCTTCAGAGCGTTCAGGTGCAGGTTGTTGTGGCTGCACCAGGACGCCAGCTGGGCCACCTCTCTCCTGTAGACGGACTCGTCGCCGTTGGAGATGAGCCCGATGAGGGTGGTGTCGTCCGCAAACTTGATCAGCTTGACAGACTGGTGGCTGGAGGTGCAGGAGTTGGTGTACAGGGAGAAGAGCAGGGGGGAAAGTACACAGCCCTGGGGTGATCCGGTGCTAATGCTAACAGAGTCTGAGACAGTCTTTCCCAGCCGCACATGCTGCCTCCGGTCCTTCAGGAAGTCGGTGATCCACCTGCAGAGGGAGTCAGGCACGTTGAGCAGGGACAGCTTGTCGTGGAGCAGAGCGGGGCGGATGGTATTGAATGCAGAGCTGAAGTCCACAAGCAGGATCCTGGCGTAGGTTCCCGGGGAGTCCAGGTGCTGCAGGATGGAGTGGAGGGCCAGGTTGACTGCATCGTCCACAGACCTGTTGGCTCTGTAGGCAAACTGCAGCGGGTCCAGGAGGGGAGTGGTGATGGTCTTGAGGTGGGGCAGGACCAGGCGCTCAAAGGACTTCATGACTACAGAGGTGAGCGCTACAGGTCTGTAGTCGTTAAGTCCAGTGATCCGTGGCTTCTTGGGGACAGGGACGATGGTAGAGGTTTTGAGGCAGGCCGGCATGTGGCATGACTTCAGGGAGGTGTTAAAAATGTCTGTGAAGACAGGAGTCAGCTCCTCCGCACAGTGTCTCAGGGTGGAGGGAGACACGCCGTCCGGACTGGGGGCCTTGCGCGGGTTCAGTCTGGAGAACTGTCTGTGCACGTCCTGCTCACTGATGGCAAGGGCGGGGGGGGGCGCCTTTGATGAAGTGGGGACCATGGAGGCAGTGGCGCTGGGGGGGGGGAGTTGGACACAGCTGACGAGGTGTCAAAACGGGCATAGTGTTGGGACAGTCTTTGACAAAGGGCTTTGTCATCCTGTCCCTTAGAAGTCTGAGGCCGATAGTTGGTGATTTGCCTCAGTCCTCTCCACTCATCGTCATTGATGTCCTGAAGGTTTTCAGAAAGACCGGTTGTCATTGTCCTAATGTTCCAACATCCCAGTTTCAAAGCTGGTTTCTTTCGTTGTTTTGTTTTATTTTCTGGTGCGATGATTGCAGTCTGCTGTTTGGATGTTTTCTAATCCTCATGCACCCAATGAGGATGGCAGATTGTGGCAGGACAACACCTTACTGGCTAGGGGCTTCCCAGCTTGAGGCGGGCGGTAGTTGTCCAGTGAGATCCAAGGATCCCTCCCACTGTCGGGAACAACCCCTGGTGCCAAGCTCTACGCCAATCCAGCAATGACTTATAACCAGTAACTGTTGCTCCCTGTATTGTGTCGACGCTGCAAGTGAAGCTGGAGTGACCTCTCCAGGGTGTATGCTGTGAGTTTGTGTTGGTGAGTGTTGCTGGATGCTAGCCTGGACAATGTGGTATGGAGGACAGGCTGTTTCCCATATAGCATGTCCCCCATCTCCACGTCACTGATGGATCCAAAGGAACAGCAAGGCTGTTATAGTGTGGCACCAGCACCGTTGCAGGACCTGCCAGAATGAAGTTTAAATCAACGACGGACTGCCTTAGGGGCCCTGACTCCAGATTTTATCTCAGGGTTGACTCCCGAAGCCTTTCCCGTGTCCGGGTATGCCGCAAGGCAGCAGAGGTTTGAAATCAGGGTTTTCCTTTCCCTAGATGGACTACCCTCCCAGGTTATCGAGCCCCATCTACCCGAAGCATCTGGTTTGAAGGCACCAGAGACTCACCTTCGCCCCTTCTCCTGTCAGTAGAAGCAGTTCCGCCGAGCTTAGAAGCTAAGCCACACAAGCAGGCCAGGAGTTGGACTTGGTTGTCAGAGGCTATTTGAGACACACGCAATGAGGAGCATTTTTGGAGCACTGGGAGCTTATCCCCAGCACCACTCCTGGTGATGACAACCTTGGAACTGGGTTAACAGCACCATTCTCAAAAAAGGAGGACAAAAATATAATCCAGTGTCATAACTCATAACATTTTTGTATACCACCAGAGTTGAAATGTATGGGAAGTACTTTGGCATCAGTGTAAAAGTATATAAATATTTGATACCAAGATGTTTGATACAACTTTAACTCATCCTCCAGTTGGTACAAATACAAGTTGTTTTTATTCCAGACACGCAGCATTGGCATCATGGACATACGGGAGGGTGCCCGTTGGCTTAGGACTTGAGTCTTTTGGTCTAGAACAGGGATGTCAAACTCATTCCATGAAGAGCCAAGACCCTCCATGTTTTACCTCCACCCAGTGTCTTCAGCAGGTGTTTTCACTGATCAGCAATCAGTGGGAAGAAATTCAGCGAATTTACCTGTTGAAGACACTGGGTGGAGGTAAAACATTCAGGATCTTGGACCTCCATGGAATGAGTTTGACACTCCTGATCTAGAATATAAACCCACCACTTCAATATCTGAAGGAGAGGCAGTGTTTCCTCCGGCTTAAAGACCTTGGTGGAGCGGCAACATATTTTTCCGGTGTGTGTGTGTGTGTGTGTGTGTGTGAGAAAACACATGACACTATTGTAACCGGAATATGTTAATTTTATACTGTGGCGTAACATTATGTAGCTCACATATTCCGCTGCAGAGACCCAAGCATAAAAGGACTTTAAGCTCGCGGTGTGTATTGACATCACGCCTCAGATGGACAATGAGTCTGGACCACCTGTGAACTTGGGAGGAAGTGAGAAGAACTGGAGAGAGAACCTGAAAGGTCTGTCTGACCTCCTGGGGTCAGACAGAGGAGCCAAGAGGACAATGGAGGGATTGAATGTAAATGTGATTCTGTGTTTGATGTGGGGGTATAAATGTATGTGGTTTACTGCAGCTCACTCTCTGATTTCCTGACTGAGAGAAAGAGCTGTGGGACGTGAGATGGAATAAACCAATACTGAGAAATCATCCAGTCTCATCATTTCATGATTCCCACATTGGTGACCCACACGTGAGATATATGGAAAGGCTTGGAGACTGTTTCTTCGACCCGGATTCACCGGGGACCGCCCGCACGGGCGTAAGTTCAATTAAACTCCCCGAGTTCTGGCAAGATGACCCGCACTCATGGTTCCAACACGTGGAATCGCGGTTCGTGCTCAATGGAGTATCAGCAGATGACATCAAGTTCCATAATGTCATCGCAAGACTCGACAGCCGCACAGCCCGATGTGTGTGGAGCCTGGTGCAGCAGCCGCCCGCTGCTGGCAAGTACGATGCCCTGAAAGCCGCCCTCATTCGCAGTTTTGTGCCATCAGCCGAGGTGAGGGCCAGGAGACTTCTGGACCTGCGCGACAGAGGAGGACACAGGCCGACCGTCCTCATGGAGGACATGCTGCAGATGATCGGGGCGGACAACGATGCGTTTCTGTTTAAACACATCTTCTTAAGGACCCTCCCAGCACACATGAGGGGTCTCCTGTCCGGCATGAGGTGTGTGAACCAGCAGGACTTCCGCACGCTGGCCATGGAAGCGGAGCGGCTCCTCGACGCCTGCGATGAGCAGGAGACTTCAGTGGCAGCAGCAGACCTCGGCGCGGTGGCCGAGGGCGGTGGAGAGCCAGTGGCAGCAGAAACAACCCCAGCGACGACGGCAGTGGCGCGGTCCCGAAGCAGAGGAGGGGACGGCCTCTGTTTTTACCATCGACGCTTCGCGGAGAAGGCACACAGATGCATCCCACCATGCAGCTTCAAGAAACAGGGAAACGCACGAGCCGGGGGTCGTTAGCAGCTTCGACTCTCGGTGAACTGAACAAGCTGCTGTACCTGACAGACGCGAGCTCCGGACGGCAATTCCTCGTTGACACCGGAGCACAGAGGAGTTTCATCACCGCGACCTATGCGGATCGGGTGGCTGGCCCCCGCGGAGACGGGGCAACGGCCGCAAACGGCTCGTCTATCAAGACTTTTGGCGAGAGGACTCTGCGCCTGTCCTTGCACGGCCACACCTATGAATGGACCTTCATAGCAGCGGCGGTGAGTTTCAACATGTTAGGCGCTGACTTTTTGTGCTCACATGGCTTGTTGGTAGATCTGGTTAATAGACGCCTGGTTAATGCACTCTCTTTTTGTTCCATCCCTTGTGCAGCTCGAGTGTCCCCACCGCCAGTACAGACCAACGTCGCCACAGCAGGCGGTAAGTTTCACACTCTTCTAAATCAGTTTCCAGCACTCACAGTTCCCACATTTTCAGCTAAAGTGGCGAAGCACGGGGTGGAGCACTTTATAACCACAAGTGGCCCACCAGTTTTTGCGAAGGCTCGGCGCTTGGATGCAGCTAAGCTCTCCATTGCGCGAGAGGAGTTGGCCAACCTGGAAAGGTTGGGCATAATTCGCCGCTCGAAGAGCGCCTGGGCTTCCCCCCTGCATATGGTGCCTAAGGCTGACGGCTCGTGGAGACCTTGTGGCGATTACTGCAGGTTAAACAATGCCACAGTGCAGGACCGCTACCCAATTCCACATATCCAGGATTTTTTGGTGCACTTGGCGAAGGCGCGCATTTTTTCTAAAATAGACCTGGTCCGCGGTTATCATCAGGTCCCGGTCCGACCAGAGGACATCCCCAAGACAGCGGTAATAACCCCGTTCGGGCTTTTTGAGTTTTTACGCATGCCTTTTGGCCTTAAAGGCGCCGCGCAAACCTTCCAACGGATGATGGATGCCATGTTGCTCGACCTCCCTTTTGTTTTTGTCTACTTAGACAACATTTTGGTCGCCAGCCCCTCCGAGGAGGAACACGACAAACACCTCACGACAGTTTTTCAGAGGTTGGGAGCGCATGGGTTGATAATCAACCCGGCCAAGTGCCATTTTGGCGCAGCGCAAATCGATTTTTTAGGGCACCGCGTCTCCCCAGAGGGAGCAGTCCCTCTGCCGATCAAAGTACGCGCAGTGGCGGAGTTTCCCCAGCCACAAACGGTAAAAGCGTTGCAAGGATTTTTAGGAATGGTAAATTTTTATAACCGTTTCATACCCCACGCGGTGCAGCTCATGCAACCGTTGTACGCCACGCTTAAAAAACAGAAGCCCTCCAATGTGATCGAGTGGTCCCCAGAGCGGGAGCGTGCATTCACAGAGGTTAAAAAAGCACTGGCAGACGCAGCACTGCTGGCTCACCCAGACCCATCAGCCCAAATAGCGCTAACCACAGATGCGTCAGATGTGGCCATAGGGGCCGTTGTAGAGCAGCAGGTCGCCGAAGTTTGGCAGCCACTCGCTTTTTTCAGCAGGTCCCTACGCGATGCTGAGCGGAAATACAGCGCGTTTGTCAGGGAGCTGCTAGCGCTCCACCTGGCCATTCGCCATTTTCAGTTCTGGTTGGAAGGGCGGCGTTTCACCGCGTTTGTCGACCACAAACCGCTCACTTTTGCAATGTCCAAAATTTCAGAACCTTGGTCAGGCCGACAGCAGAGGCAGCTGGCCGCAATTTCAGAATTCACCACCGATATACAGCACATAGCCGGTAAACTTAATGTAGTAGCGGACTGCCTCTCACGAGCGGTAACAGTGCCTGTCCGCGCGGATGCGGACTGTAATGCCGCAGACACGGAGCGAGGTAACAGCATGGACGCGCACGCGGCTCCGGTGCACGTGGGGATAGATTACTCAGCCATGGCAGCGGAGCAGAGCGAAGACACGGACGTGCGCGCGCTCCTGTCTGGACCAACAGGGTTAAGACTGGAGACCATAAGTTTACAAACCGGTTCACCCCCTCTTATCTGCGACGTATCCACCGGGCGACCGCGCCTGGTGGTACCGGCCACGTGGCGCCGTCGCGTTTTTGATGCGGTGCACTCCCTAGCGCACCTGGGAGTATGCGCTTCGGTGAAAATGGTAGTGGAGAAGTTTGTTTGGCCGAGCCTGCGCAAGCACGTGAAGGAGTGGGCGAAAGCCTGCATGTCTTGCCAGCGGGCCAAAGTTCACAGGCACACGAAAGCCCCTTTAGAACCATTCCACACTCCGGCTAAGAGATTCGATCATGTGCACGTAGACCTAGTGGGACCCCTACCGCCGTCACAAGGGTTCACACATCTCTTGACAATGGTGGACCGGACCACACGTTGGCCGGAAGTGGTCCCATTACAATCGACCACAGCGGCAGAGGTGACTCGCGCTTTTTTAACAGCCTGGGTAGCGCGGTTCGGAGTCCTGTCAGATATTAGGTCCGATAGGGGTCCGCAATTCGTGTCGGAGCTGTGGTCAGCAATGGCCAGCGGCTTAGGAGCGGCAGCCCACCGCACTACCGCTTATCACCCCCAGGCCAACGGTTTATGCGAGCGTTTTCACAGGTCGTTGAAGGCAGCCCTCAGAGCATCGTTCACGGATACAGATTGGGTAAACAAACTACCATGGGTTTTATTGGGGTTGCGTTCGGCACCCAAAGAGGATTTAGGTGCTTCACCCGCTGAATTAGTTTTTACTCAACCTCTCAGGCTGCCCGGAGAGTTCCTGCCAGCCCATGCGGCACCAGAGCGCCCCCCGGTGCGGGGACCTCTAAGTGGCACGGGAGCAGAAATGCTCCCGGGCTCCGCTCATCACACTTTTCCGCATGTTTTTGTTCCCAAGGCTTTACAAAACGCAGAGTTTGTTTTTGTCAGGCACGACGCTCAGCGTCACAGCCTCCGCCCACCTTACGACGGTCCATTTCGAGTGCTAGAAACTGGGGAGAAATATTTTGTGCTAGATTTGGGGGGCAAGAAAGAAACAATCAGTGTTGACAGATTAAAGCCTGCTTTTGTGTTGCATGACGAACCTGTACGACCGGCGGGGGCGCCTCGACGCGGCAGACCTCCCAGGGAACGGCCACTGGATCCCCCGCAGGGGGCAATTAACACTTCTCCCCCTCATTCCACAGGTGCGCCGCAGGACGGCACAACACAGGCTGCGAAATCTGCGTACAGCAAATTCGGGAGGAGGTTGAAGCCTAGACTACGGGCAGAGTGATGTGTGTTTTGATCAACCCGTGTAGATTGTGCTGTAGATCCTGCAAAGGTGGGGGGTGACATATGTTTTATGGCCGTTAGGGTAATGTTGGTGTGTGTCCATTCTTTGGCGTTTCGGGGGGAGTGATGTGGTGTAACATTATGTAGCTCACATATTCCGCTGCAGAGACCCAAGCATAAAAGGACTTTAAGCTCGCGGTGTGTATTGACATCACGCCTCAGATGGACAATGAGTCTGGACCACCTGCGAACTTGGGAGGAAGTGAGAAGAACTGGAGAGAGAACCTGAAAGGTCTGTCTGACCTCCTGGGGTCAGACAGAGGAGCCAAGAGGACAATGGAGGGATTGAATGTAAATGTGATTCTGCGTTTGATGTGGGGGTATAAATGTATGTGGTTTACTGCAGCTCACTCTCTGATTTCCTGACTGAGAGAAAGAGCTGTGGGACGTGAGATGGAATAAACCAATACTGAGAAATCATCCAGTCTCATCATTTCATGATTCCCACAATACTATTTATTTATTTATTTATTTTTAATTTCACACAGTAACTTTGCATATGTGTCACGGGGTGGAAGTATTTTATTGTTTTGGGGTTTTATGTGGTTTTTAAGTTTGTGTTACATGTTTATTTAGCTTGCATGTTTTGTAGTTTTTATATTTTAATCAGTGTGTCTTTTTAAATTGGAAATGGTTGTCCACTTCCACCATGTGCTTCCCCTAATTACTAATCAGCAGCACCTGTGTTGATTGGGGATGTGCAGCACCTGTGGCTACACATGATTAGTGGTACTCTGACAGTCCAGAGGAAAGAGTTTTTGCCAGGAGGGAGGAGATCCCTGCTGGGGGAAGGCCCGGCAGGATGAGGGCCCACTTGGAGGAGAGCCCTGCCTGAGGAGAGGCCCTGGCTAGAGGAGAGCCTTGCCAGTACAAGAGGAGGCTGCTGGTCTCAGGAAAATGGCGGAAGGAGGGCATGACTGAGGAGGAGGAGCAGTAATGGCCAGGACCACCATGATGTTGGCATTTGGGGGAGGACACTTCTGTGTGGATCATAGTGATGGTGAAACTGAGGCCTTATGAAACAGTGAACAACTTTGAGACAATTGCTTCATGATCAACACAGTGTTATGAAACATTTAATAAAGAGTGCCATCTACTGACTGTCAGAACTGCATCTGAGTGTAAGACCTGAAAAAATCTCAGTACTTTTTTTTGAGCATTTGGCCACCCGAGGTCTATTTAAAATTGAATGGCAGGAACAAACAATACAAAGCAAACAAAAAAAAATGAAATTCCAAGAGAACCCTGTCAAATTTCCCTCGAGCCCTCAAGTCATGTGATGTGACCAACATAATGAGGCCTCGCTTGCTACGGTCACGTGACTGTGGGCGTGCTGAAACAGTGCTCGATGCACTGCTCATGACACTTCCGCTTTTTTTTAAAGTTTAATAAATATTTATATTCCGTTAGCTCTCACTTCTGTTTATCAAGCCTCTTGCACCTGTGTGCGCACTCAGTGTCATCTAATCACCCTCTTTAGCCTTCTGTTCACCTTTCATCGGTGTTTTTGTTAGCTTTGGGTTAGCCACTCGCTATGGCTACTAGCTCTCCTTCCCGTCCTCTTCTGGTGCGCTCTCTCTGTCAGATGTTTAGCTACACCTCTGCCTCTTTTAGTGATAACGGTAAATGTAATAAATGTTGTCTTTTTGAGGCGCTCGAGGCGAGGTTGTCTGATTTGGAATCCCGGCTCCACTGCATTGAAACACCGTCTGCACCAGTTAATCTTGATGGACGTCCCCTAGCTGCAGCATAGCTCCCTAGCATAGGGCGGCCTCTTAGCGGTCCTCCGGTCCTCCTCAGCAGCGAGGAGACTGGGTGGGTGACGGTGAGAAGGAAGCCTAGTCGCAAGGCCCCAGTTAACCACCAACCTTTTCATATTTCTAATCGTTTTTTCCCCCCTCAGCGACACACCCGCTGAGGAAAAAACTCTGATCATTGGCGACTCTGTAGTCAGAAACGTGAACCTAGAGACTCCAGCGGCCATAGTCAAATGCATTCCTGGGGCCAGAGCAGGTGACATCATGTCAAATTTGAAAATTCTGGCTAAAAGTAACTGTAAATACTCCACAATTGTTATCCACGCCGGCATTAACGACGTCCGACTCCGGCAGTCGGAAGTCACAAAACTTAACGTGGAATCGGTGTGTGACTTTGCCAGAACAATGTCTGCCTCTGTAGTATTCTCTGGGCCCCTCCCCAATCTGACCAGTGATGGCATGTTTAGCCGCTTGTCATCCTTCAACCGCTGTCTGTCTGTGTCGTCGGCCTCCGTCGGTCTATGATGACCATGGAAGAGAATCCTAAACGTCTACTCTGCTGGAACAGCACCGCCTGTGGCTGAACAGGCCGATGCGTGAATGGCAGTCCCTGTCACACAGGTCGCACTTGTGGGTGGTCTCCGTGCTGCTGGGTCTGTAGCGGTTCTTCCTGCGGGTCCTTTTTTCATCTGCTGCAGCAGTCAGTCTCTCTTCACCCGCCTTGAGCTGTCTGGTCAGGGTGCCTCTCCATTTGGAGCTGTCCGTTGCAAGGTCCTCCCAGCGCTCTGTGTTGATCTCCAGGGCCTTCACGTCTCTCTTGCAGACGTCTCTAAAGCACAGCTGTGGGCGGCCAACGGCTCTCCTGCCAGTCGCCAGTTCTCCGTAGAGGACGTCTTTGGGGATTCTGCCATCCTCCATACGGTGAACGTGGCCTAGCCAGCGGAGCCTGCGCTGCCTGAGTAGAGTGAACATGGAGGGAAGTCCGGCGCGGGACAGAACTTCTGTGTTGGGCACTTTGTCCTGCCAGGATATGTCCAGGATGTGGCGAATGCAGCGCAAGTGGAAGGAGTTCAGTTTCTTTTCCTGCCAGGCGTATGTTGTCCACGTCTCACTCCCATAGAGCAATGTGCTGATGACGCAGGCGTTGTACACTGCCATCTTCGTCTTGACAGAGAGTTTGGGATTCTCCCACACTCGTGTGGTGAGGTGAGCGAGTGTGAAGGCTGATTTTCCAATCCTCCTGTCGATCTCTCTATCAAGGGAGAGGTTGTTGCTGATCGTGGACCCCAGGTACGTGAACTGATTCACGACCTCCAGCTCGTAGTCGTCGATGGTGATGGTTGGTGGTGCTTCCGTGCCTTGCGCCAAGACGTTAGTCTTCTTCAGGCTGATGGTGAGCCTGAAGTCCTTGCGTGCCTGGGAGAAGCGGTCCATCAGGGTCTGAAGCTCCTGCTGTGTGTGGGTTGCGACTGCAGCGTCGTCTGCGAACAGCATGTCTCTGATTAGAGCCTTGCGTACTTTGGTTCTGGCTTTCAGGCGGGCGAGGTTGAAAAGCCTGCCGTCAGATCTTGTGTGCAGGTAGATTCCCTCTGTTGCTGTGCTGAAGGCATGCCTCAGGAGCATAGCAAAGAAGATCCCAAAGAGGGTTGGCGCAAGTACACAGCCCTGTTTCACTCCGCTGCGTATGTAGAATGGCTCTGAGACGTTGCCGTCGTGCTGTACTATCCCCTGCATGTTGGTGTGAAATGATTCGATGAGGCTTTGCAACTTTGGTGGGCATCCTATCTTTGGCAGGATCTTGAAAAGGCCCTCTCTGCTGACCAGATTGAACGCTTTGGTGAGGTCGATGAAGGCGACGTACAGGGGCATGTTCTGTTCTCTGCATTTCTCCTGGAGTTGGCGGATGGAGAATATCATGTCTACCGTTGATCGCTCAGCGCGGAAGCCACACTGAGACTCGGGGTAGACACGTTCGGCAAGCTTCTGTAGACGAATGAGAACAACTCGTGCTTAGACTTTGCCAACAACGCTGAGGAGGGAGATGCCCCTGTAGTTGTTGCAGTCGCTTCTCTCCCCTTTGTTTTTGTAGAGGGTGATGATCTTGGCGTCCCTCATGTCCTGTGGTACGGCACCTTCCTTCCAGCACTGGCAGAGGACGTCATGCAATGGCAGCAGTAGGGCGGTCTTGCAGTGCTTGATCAGGTCAGGGGGTATGCCGTTGTTGCCGGGTGCCTTGCCAGCGGCCAAGCTATCAATGGCCTTGCTGAGTTCGTCGATGGTTGGCTCGGCGTCAAGTTCGTCCATGGATGGCAGGCAGTCGATGGCATCAAGGACTGACGGTGTCACGGTGTTCTGTCTGGAGTAGAGGTCGGAGTAGTGTTCAACCCATCTCTCCATCTGCTTGTTCTTTTCTGTGATCATCTCCTCAGTGGAGGATTTGAGGGGGGCGGTCTTGCTCTGAGCCGGACCAAGTGCTTTCTCGATGCCATCGTACATACCACGGATGTTCCCTGTTATGGCAGCGGTTTGAATGTCTTGGCTGAGCTGAGTCCAGTACTCGTTGGCACAGCGCCGAGCAGTCTGCTGAACTTTGCTTCTCGCAGCCCTGAGAATCTGGAGATTCTTCTCGTTTGGGTACTTCTTGTACTCAGCAAGTGCAGAGCGTTTGGTTTCAATGACGGGGGTCATCTCGGTCAACTTGGCATCAAACCAGTCCTGTGACTTCGAGGTCTTCCTCCCAAAGGTAGCCAAGGCTATGCGGTGGATGGTGTTTCGCAGCTCTTCCCACTTCTGCTTTGCAGATTCTCCTTCTTGTGGTACACCAAGTTCCTTCTCAAAGGTGGAGGCAAACTGCTCAACAAGTTCTGGTTGGGCCATCTTGCTGGTGTCAATCCGTGCCTTTCCAGGCTGTCTAGCACAAAGGAATTTCTTCAGCTGCAGCTTGACCTTGCAACACACCAATGAATGGTCTGTGTCGCAATCTGCACTCTGGAACGAACGGGTGATTAGCACGTTCTTCAGTGAGGTGCGCCTGGTCAGGATCAAGTCCAGCTAGTGCCAGTGCTTTGAGCGCGGATGTCGCCAGGAGACCTTGTGTTGGGGCTTGGTCTTGAAGAACGAGTTTGTGATGCACAGATCGTGATATGTGCAGAACTCGAGCAGCCGCTGTCCGTTGTCGTTCATTCTGCCCACGCCAAATGGTCCAAGACAGGAGGGCCAGGAGTCATGGTCAGCACCCACTCTGGCATTGAAGTCTCCAAGGAGAATGAGTTGTTCAGAGTTGGGGATGATCCTGAC
The DNA here is from genome assembly GCA_020510985.1 of Pholidichthys leucotaenia. Classification (NCBI taxonomy): domain Eukaryota; kingdom Metazoa; phylum Chordata; class Actinopteri; order Cichliformes; family Pholidichthyidae; genus Pholidichthys; species Pholidichthys leucotaenia. The sequence goes on along the minus strand of CM035841.1, from coordinate 295,377,575 downwards.
AGTTGTTGCGAGATTCTCGTAGAACTCGTCTTCTGCCTCTGGTGTGGCTGTCAGTGTTGGGGCATACACACTGACGAGGGTGACTGGGCCATGAGTGGTGTTGAGGCGGAGGGTGAGGAGTCGTGCAGAGCCATTGCTGCCCGGTTCCACCATCTTCAGCAAGGTGTTCTTCACTGCAAAGCCCACTCCGTGTTCCCTGTGTTCGTCACTGCCCTTTCCCTGCCAGTAGAACATGTAGTCCTTCTCTCTCAGTGTGCCTGCGTCAGCCAACTGTGTTTCCTGGAGAGTGGCGATATCCACTCCCAGTCTCTTCAGCTCATTATTGATGATGGCAGTCTTCCTGGTGTCGTTGATGTCCTTGAGGTTAGCATCGAGTCCTGTCATCATAGTGCGGACGTTCCAAGTTCCCAGTTTTAGAGTTGGTCTCTTTTGTTTTTTTGTCTTGCCTGGTGCGAAGGTTCTCAGCCTCTTGTTCGGACTTCTCCTCCTCCCTATGCACTCAAAGAGGAAAGCAAGCTGTGGCGGGACAACACCTTATTGGCTGGGGGCTGCCCAGCTTGAGGCGGGCGGTAGCTGTCCGGTGAGATCCGATGATCCCTCCCACTGTCGGGAACAACCCCTGGCGCCGCGCTCTACGCCAGTTGAGCGGTGGCTTATAACTGGTAACTGTCATTCCCCGTGTTTTGTCTACGCCAAAGGCGAAGCTGGAGTGTCCTCTCCAGTGATCCGGTGTTCTACCTTCCAGCATTGGTAGGATTCAAGCCTGGGCAGGAAGATATGGAGAACAAGATGTTGCCCATGCAGCATGTCCCCCCTCTCCACGTCACTGATGAATCCAAAGGAACAGCAGGGCTGCTACAATTTGGCACCAGCGCCGTCGCAGGAGCTGCCAGAACGATGTTGAGCACAACAGAGAACTGCCTTAGGGGCTCCGACTCCGGATTTTTCCTCAGGGTTGACTCCCGAAGCCTTTCCTGTGATCGGGTGTGCCGCAAGGCAGCGGGGGTTTGAAATCAGGGTTTACCTTCCCCTAGATGGGCTACCTTCCCAGGTTGACGAGCCACCATTTACCCGAAGCATCTGGTTTTAAGGCGCCAGAGATCCGCCCTCGCCCCTTCTCCTATTAGTAAAAGCAGTTCCGCCGGGCTTAGAGACTAAACCACACGGGCAGGCTAGGAGTTGGACTTAGTTGTCAGAGGCTTTTCGAGACGCACGCCGTAAGGAGCATTTTATGAGCACTGGGAGCTTAACCCCAGTGCCGCTCCTGGCTATGACAACCTTGGAACCATCCTTCAACCGCTGTCTGTCTGTGTGGTGTCCTGCAAACAACGTGGGCTACATAGACAATTGGAGCTCATTTTGGGGAAATCCTTGTCTTATTAGACGAGACGACGTCCATCCCACTTTGGATGGTGCATCCCATTTATTTAACAATCTGGCATCATTTTTATCCAAATTTCCAAAACCTTTACAACTCAGATTTGGGACCAGGAAGCAGAGTCACAGTCTTACACACCTCTCTGCAGCTCCTCTTCATCCACCACCCCTCAACTTAGCCCCTGTTTTCCCCATCAGAGAATCATTGTCTGCTCCCTCCAAAGTAAATAAAAATATAATGTATAAGCATCCCAAAGTGATTAAACAAAAAGTTGGTAAAACTCAAATTAAACATGAAGCCTCTAAATTGAATGATTTGGCCTCTGTTCCTCCTCATGATTTAAAAATTAAATGTGGTTTGTTAAATATTAGGTCTCTAACTCCCAAGACTCTGCTAGTCCATGATCTGTTAATTGATCATCAGATTGATTTAATATCCCTTACAGAGACTTGGTTAGGGCAAGAGGATTATGTGAATGAATCAACTCCCTCTGGTTACTTAACCCCTGAGCCACTGAGTAACAGTCATCTAAACATACTGAATTTGAAGAAAATAAAGTTCGCCTGGGTGTTTTTTTTTTTAGATACAAATGCTTGCAAATAACACACAGCTGTCAGATACTGGCTGGAAAATACAACAGAAATGTCGAACCAAGTGTTATCAAGCTGAGGTCAAAATTTTGTAACAGTACCACAAAAAATGAATATATTACACAGCTTTTTTCTCAGGTTGTTCCCAGGCGTTTTGAACTGTGCCAAATTGTGCCAAATGGCACAGTTTGGAAAAACGTCTATAACTTTTGAATGCTTCAACATAGAAGCTTCATCTTGGGCTCTAATGAAAGGTGACACTCAGGGCTGTGTGTGTGTGTGTGGTGGGTTGTTTGTTCATTCATGAATGAATGAACAAACAAGCCCCCCACACACAAAGAAACATGCCACGTAAAAAAATGTGTGGCCTTTTTTTACATGAAAAAATAACCTACAGTGCAATAAAAATTATACTAAAATATCTGCAATGTAGAGGATAACAACTCCCCCCCCCACCCCGCTACAGAGGAGCTCGGCGCACAAAAAAAACTTGTGGCCATGACGGACCATTGTAATTACCGATTGGTCAAAAGTCATTTTTATTACTATTTTCATTGATAAAGAATAATTTAGCTTATAACACTTACCTGTCCACAACAGCAGTGTTATTGGCGAACATCTGTTCCTCATTGTCAGACGAACATGAAGCTGGTCCGGTTGTTACGGACTCGTGGTTCTGGTCACCCGACTCGGTCAAACCATCTCCGCTTCCATGATTGCGGTTTTTGCGAACCTTTTTTCAAAACAAATAACAGTAGTGATAAAAAAAGACTACTAACGGCTGAGAGTGGCTAACGCTGCCGTTACACACAGGTCTCAATGTGTGTTATTAGTGTCTTATTAGTCAAATGAGAGGTCAATCAAATCTAAACCAATCAAACACTCCTTTAGCTTTCTGTTCGCGGCTGTGTCTGTACTGGAAGAACGGAAATGCAGCTTTTTTTTTTTTCAGTACGCACTGAGATGCACTATGACGCAGAGACGTGACCGCCCGTGGAATCCCGGAGTTCAACAGGTTAAACTTAACAGAGGGGTACCAACAATTTTGTCCACATCTGTATTTTAACCAGTTCTACATTTTTTTTTTTAAATCAAACCTACATCTGCTTTTCCTGTTGACCACAGATAATTTGGAATTTGTGAGAGTCCATGTTCCTCTCCTCCTCTTAATGTAAAAAGTGATCATGCTGGTGAGTTGGGGACATCAATGTGGACTTCTTTCTGCACTGTGGTCACCCAATTCAAAGGCAATAAGTAAGTATCAAGTTTTGGAGAATATTGAACTTTTGGATCAGGAGTTTATTTCCAAGATTGACCACATTCCTCTGCTCTTGTTACAAAACATCCTACATCCTTCCAGTGCATGTGTTTGGGTTTGATTAGTGCAATGTGGGGTGCCTCCCAGTGTTTGAAATGTCTGTTGTCTTCATCACATAACACAACAGATGCTGATGAAAGAATAATTCCATATTTCAATTCAATTCAACTTTATTTATATAGTGCCATTTCACAACAACAGTCATCTCATATCACTTTCAACTGTAGGATGGACCCCCACAGTTGCAGAAAGACCCCAGCAATCAGGTGATCCCCTGTGAGCAAACACTTGGCGACGCTGGAGAGGAAAAACTCCCTTTTAGCAGGAAGAAACCTCCAGCAGAACCAGGCTAAGGGAGGGGCAGTCATCTGCTGCGACTGGCTGGGGGGTGAAGGGATAGAGAAGATGAAAAGAACAGACATGTAGAGAGCAAACAGCATGATGGGGACTCAATGTATGGGAGAGAACAAACAGATGTTAATGACCAGCAAAAAAACAAAACAAAACAAAACAAAACATTGAGAGTGAAGAAAAGAGTGAAGCCCATTGCAATTATTGGAGGTCCCCCGGCTGTCTAATCCTATTAGCAGCATAACTAAGGGAGGGTTCAGAAACATATGATCCCTCCCTAATTGTAGGCTATATCAAAAAGGAAAGTTTTAATCCTATTCTTAAAAACAGAGATCGAGTCTGACTCCCGAATCCAGACTCCATAACTGAAGGCTCTGCCCCCCATTGTACTTTTGGTGATTCTAGGTATTACAAGTAATCCAGCATTTTGGGAGCGTAGTGCTCTGTTAGGATAATAGGGTAGTATCAGATCTTTTAAATAAAAAGGGGCCTGATTGTTTACAGCTTTGAAAGTGAGAAGAAGGATTTTAAACTTAATTCTAAACTCTATGAGAAGCCAATGAAGGGAGGCCAGAATGGGAGAGATATGATCTCTCTTTCTAGTACCTGTTAAAACTCTTGCTGCAGCCTTTTGGATCAACTGAAGACTTTTTAGAGATGTTTTAGGACAAACTGATAATAAAATGTTACAATAATCTAATCTAGAGCTAACAAAAGCGTGGATCAGTTTCTCAGCATCACTCTGAGACAAGATGCTCCTAATCTTGGCAATATTACGCAAACAATAGAAGGCAGTCTTAGAAACAAATTTAATATGTGAATTGAAAAACAGATTTTGATCAAAAATAACTCCAAGGTTCCTCACAGAGCTATTAAGAGAAAGAGTAACCGCATCCAAACTAAAAGTTTGATTTGGAAAGGTATTTATAAGGGTTTTTTTGGACTAACACGAATTACTTCAGTCTTATCTGAATTTAATAGCAGGAAATTACAAGTGATCCAAGCTTTGGTTTCCTAAAGACAGGCTTCTAACTTGGCTAACTGATTACTATCATCTGTCTTCATTGACAGGTATAATTGTGTGTCATCTGCATAACAATGAAAATGCATACAGTGCTTTCTAATAGTGTTGCCTAACAGAAGCACATATAAACTAAAAAGAGTAGGGTCTAGCACAGATCCCTGTGGAACTCCATGACTGAGCTTTGTGTTGAAAGAAAACTCATTATTATGAGTTTTATCTTATCAGATAAATAAGATCTAAACCACTGCAATGACGTTCCATTATGGTGGGGCAAAAAAGAATTTAGTCAGCCACCAATTGTGCAAGTTCTCCCACTTAAAAGATGAGACAGGTCTCCAATTTTCATCATAGGTATACCTCAACTATGAGAGACAAAATGAGAAAAAAAATCCAGAAAATCACATTGAAGGATTTTTAATGAATTAATTTGTAAATTCCTTGGTAAAATAAGTATTTGGTCACCTACAAACAAGCAAGATTTCTGGCTCTCACAGACCTGTAACTTCTTCTTTGAGAGGCTCCTCTGTCCTCCATTCGTTACCTGTATTAATGGCACCTGTTTGAACTCGTTATCAGTATAAAAGACACCTGTCCACAACCTCAAACAGTCAGACTCCAAACTCCACTATGGCCAAGACCAAAGAGCTGTCAAAGGACACCAGAAACAAAATTGTAGACCTGCACCAGGCTGGGAAGACTGAATCTGCAGCTTGGTGTGAAGAAATCAACTGTGGGAGCAATTATTAGAAAATGGAAGACATACAAGACCACTGATAATCTCCCTCGATCTGGGGCTCCACACAAGATCTCACCCCGTGGTGTCAAAATGATCACGAGAACGGTGAGCAAAAATCCCAGAACCACATGGGGGGACCTAGTGAATGACCTGCAGAGAGCTGGGACCAAAGTAACAAAGGCTACATCAGTAACATACTACGCCGCCAGGGACTCAAATCCTGCAGTGCCTGACGTATCCCCCTGCTTAAGCCAGTACATGTCCAGGCCCGTCTGAAGTTTGCTCGAGAGCATTTGGATGATCCAGAAGAGGATTGGGAGAATGTCATGGTCAGATGAAACCAAAATAGAACTTTTTGATGAAAACTCAACTTGTCGTGTTTGGAGGAGAAAGAACACCATACCTACTGTGAAGCATGGGGGTGGAAACATCATACTTTGGGGCTGTTTTTCTGCAAAGGGACCAGGACGACTGATCTGTGTAAAGGAAAGAATGAATGGGGCCATGTATCGTGAGATTTTGAGTGAAAGCCTCCTTCCATCAGCAAGGGCATTGAAGATGAAACGTGGCTGGGTCTTTCAGCATGACAATGATCCCAAACACACCGCCCGGGCAACGAAGGAGTGGCTTCGTAGAAAGCATTTCAAGGTCCTGGAGTGGCCTAGCCAGTCTCCAGATCTCAACCCCATAGAAAATCTTTGGAGGGAGTTGAAAGTCCGTGTTGCCCAGCGACAGCCCCAAAACATCACTGCTCTAGAGGAGATCTGCATAGAGGAATGGGCCAAAATACCAGCAACAGTGTGTGAAAACCTTGTGAAGACTTACAGAAAATGTTTGACCTCTGTCATTGCCAACAAAGGGTATATAACAAAGTATTGAGATGAACTTTTGTTATTGACCAAATACTTATTTTCCACCATAATTTGCAAATAAATTCTTTAAAAATCAGACGATGTGATTTTGTGGATTTTTTTTTCTCATTTTGTCTCTCATAGTTGAGGTATACCTATGATGAAAATTGGAGACCTCTCTCATCTTTTAAATGGGAGAACTTGCACAATTGGTGGCTGACTAAATACTTTTTTGTCCCACTGTAAGTCCAACATAGTGTTCTAATCTATCAAGTAGAATATTATGATCGATAGTATCAAAAGCTACACTAAGGTCTAAAAGGACAAGTACAGGAACAAGTTCATTATCAGATGCGATCAGGAGGTCATTATTGACCTTCACTAAGGCTGTTTCAGTACTATGATGGATTCTAAACCCAGATTGAAACTCTTCAAATAAACCATTTCCCTGCAAGTGGTCAAATAATTGTGTAGCAACAACTCTAAGATTTTTGAAATGAAAGGGAGATTAGAGATTGGTCTATAGTTAGCTAAAACTCCTGGATCGAGCGTTGGCTTTTTGAGTAAGGGTTTAATTACAGCAGTTGTAAAAGCCTGCGGTACATGGCCTAAAGTTAATGAAGAATTGATTATTTGAAGAATAAAGCTACCAATAAATGGGAAGACTTCTTTAAAGCGTACCTATGGTGGTCGTGAAGACGCATTTAACTTGAAAACATTATGAAAAAGTATTTCTTATTTTGGTAAATAATTCTTGCCAGCCATATACCACCAGACATATATTCAAATAGGACCTTGGCCATGGGCAGCCAATGAAAACTGTGGGCGCAGCCATGACACTTGCGGATGTGACGTCACTTCGTGGATACGAAAAGACAATAATCAGCGTTTCCCCGCGATTACGGTGCTGTTGTCCGTTGTTTTTGTTCTATTATGGCCGAATTTTCTGACTGTGCGGAAGAATTCGGGCGACATGGCTACATGTTTGAGCCAGAAAGGTCTTCTGAGGGTTAAAGTGACGAAGTGGTCCTCACACACAACGCAATTTCGTCTGAAATTATTCGTCTGTGCCCTGTTTCTGCTCCAATCTTCTGACAAGGTGAGCTGGGTTTGGGTACACAAAAAAAGTGTTTCTTTGTTTTTTTCGCTTATTATTCAGACATCCAAAGGCTTTACATTCCGCCATGTTGCGATATCCATATCGCATTGTATGTTTTTGTTTTTACAAGAGCACCGAGTGTCTGCTGCTCTGTATATAGTTTTAGAATCATCTTCCGTGTTGCGGCAGTTAGGAGCTCAGATCAGATGAGACAAGCCGCTGAATTTAAGCATTTATTTATTTATTTATCTACTCGTTTCAGTTCTGCGTTTAATATGAACCCTGAGTTTGAAATAAACGTTTGAATTTGAATTTGAATATCCCCGAAGCTGCTGCACATCCGGGTACTTGGATCGCATAGTTTTAGAATCATCGACCTTTACGAGCTCAGATCAGAAAAGTCGTCCCGCTGAATTTAAGCATTTATTTATTTATTTTCTACTCGTTTTAGTTCTGCATTTAATATGAACCCTGAGTTTGAAATAAACGTTTGAATTTGAATATCCCCGAAGCCGCTGCACATCCGGGTACTTGGATCGCATAGTTTTAGAATCATCGGCCTTTACGAGCTCAGATCAGAAAAGTCGTCCCGCTGAATTTAAGCATTTATTTATTTATTTTCTACTCGTTTTAGTTCTGCATTTAATATGAACCCTGAGTTTGAAATAAACGTTTGAATTTGAATTTGAATATCCCCGAAGCCGCTGCACATCCGGGTACTTGGATCGCATAGTTTTAGAATCATCGGCCTTTACGAGCTCAGATCAGAAAAGTCGTCCCGCTGAATTTAAGCATTTATTTATTTATTTTCTACTCGTTTTAGTTCTGCATTTAATATGAACCCTGAGTTTGAAATAAACGTTTGAATTTGAATTTGAATATCCCCAAAGCCGCTGCACATCCGGGTACTCGAGGCTCAGCCAATACTGATCCAGATCGCGGTAGCCACGAAATTACGTCACAGGAAGCGTCCTGGAAGTCCATGTAGCCGCTAGTATGGCTGTACCCATGTTTTGCTGACATAGCTGAACCAGCACATCAGCAATGGATTTATATCAAATTGCTTTGGAACGGGAATTTCAACTTAAACTTGAACTAGAACGTGAGACAGGGGCTCAATATAATATCTTTTTTTTCACGACCACCATAGGTACGCTTTAAATAGCCTGGTAGGAATAGGGTCTAAAAGACAAGTTGAAGGCTTGGATGAGGAAATTTTTTTGTCTAACTCTAAAAAGTCAATTGGAGTAAACTCATCCAAACAGAAATAGATATCAGTTGAAAGAGTTGTAGTAGTTACTGTATTTAAGTTAATGGTGAGAAGAATCTGATTGATTTTATCTCTGATAGATGAAATTTTATGATTGAAAAGGTTCATAAAGTCCTGACTAGTAAGCTCTAAGGGAATGCTAGGATTGACAGAGTCCTGACTCTTTGTCAGCCTGGCTACAGTGCTGAAAAGAAACCTGGGATTATTCTTGTTCTCTTCTATTAATGCAGAATAATAACTCATTCTAGCTTTTCTAAGAGATTTTTTTTATAAATTAAAAGATGATTTCTCCAAGCTAAATAGATTTCATCTAAATTAGTGGAGCGCCATTTTCTTTCTACTTGACGAGTCTTCTGTTTTAAGCTATGAGTTTCTGTGTTGAACCAAGGAGTTAGAAATCTCTGATTAGACTTTTTCTTTTTTAAAGGGGCCACCATGTCTAGAGTCTGATGCAGAGAAGCTGTAACACTATCTATCATGCTATCAATTACAGAAGGAGCAAGCTGTCTATAGCTTATTTCCATTGTGTTGACACATGGCGTAGAGGAAACAATCTGCATAAATTTGGTTACAACATCATCTGAGAGGCATCTACTGTAGTAATATTTTTCTTTAGGAGCCAAATAGTCAGAAATAGTAAAATCAAAGGTTAACAGACATTGGTCTGACAGTACAGGGTTATGAGGAGACACTACCACATTTTCTATTTCTATACCATATATCAGAACAAGGTCCAACACATGGTGGAGATAATGGGTAGAATTTCCTACTTTCTGAGAAAACCCCATCAAGTCTAATATTGAATTAAATGCCATATTAAGGCAATCACTAGCTACATCAGAATCAGAATCAGAATCAGCTTTATTGGCCAAGTATGAACAACACATACAAAGAATTTGACTTTGGCTAAAAACTTGCTCTTGTTATTCAAGTGGAGGATTTAAATAAGGATTCAATGACAACAGAGTATGTACAGTAAATTACAGTCTGTCCACGTTTCTATAAAAGGGATGCAAATATATACAGGAATATATGCAGTTATTTACTCAGACTATCCACACTTTGCAGAAATATATGAAAAATATAGTCATACAGTATTTCAATGTGAACCCAGATTCAGTGATATAATGTGAATGAAGTAAAAAGCAGTGTGAAAATTATGTGCAATGTAAGAATGGATGAAAAGTCATGAGTACAGCAACAGGTAGGACTAGGTGAATGTTAGGAGTTCATCAGAGTGATGGCTTGAGGAAAGAAACTGTTCCTGTGGCGGGTGGTTTTGACCTTCAGTGATCTGTAACGACGACCAGAAGATAGAAGTTCAAACAGTTTGTGGCCTGGGTGTGACGGGTCAGCACAGATGTTTCCCGCCCGTTTCCTGGTTATGGACTGATATAAGTTCTCAGTGGAGGGTAGGTCGGTACCAATGATCCTCTCCGCAGACTTAATGATCCGCTGCAGTCTGGTCTTGTCCTGTTTAGTGGCAGATCCAAACCAGACAGTGATGGAAAAGCAGAGGACAGATTGGATGATGGCGGTGTAGAAGACAACCAGCAGCTCCTGAGGCAAATCAAACTTCTTGAGCTGACGCAGAAAAAACAACCTCTGCTGGGCCTTTTTCTGGACAGTGTCTATATGGGGGGACCACTTCAGGTTCCGGGAGATTGTGTTACCCAGAAAGTTGAAGGAGTCCACAGTGGACACTGTGCTGTTGAGGATGGTGAGTGGGGGGATTAAGGAGGGTGTCGCCTGAAATCCACAGTCATCTCCACCGTTTTGGCTGGGTTAAGTTCAAGCTGGTTCTGGCTGCACCAGAGGATCAGCTGCTCCACCTCCCGCCTGTATGCAGACTCATCACCATCCCGGATCAAACCGATGACTGTGGTGTCGTCCGCAAACTTCAGGAGCTTCACCGAAGGGTCCTCTGAGGCGCAGTCGTTGGAGTAGAGGGAGAAGAGCAGTGGGGAAAGAACACACCCGTGGGGGGCGCCAGTACTAATTTTTCGGGAGCTCAGAATCAGAATCAGAATCAGAATCAGGTTTATTGCCATTGTTCATGTAGTACACAAACTAGGAATTTGTCTCGGTACAATGCTGCAACATTAAACATGATAAGATAAAAGAAATAAACTATACATGTAATAAAGTGTAGGATAAGATTAAGTGATACTGGTCAACAGTTAAAATATATTAGCCAGCAGCAGATACTGTGGAGAACTATATAGTGCAGTCGGTAATGCAGGAAGAAAACAGTGATGATTGACATGAGTCTGGTTGAGCTGCTGTACATAGTGCACGAGAGTCAATAAGTCACTTAGTGTTCAGCAGTCTGATGGCAGAGGGGAAGAAGCTGTTCATGTGACGGGAGGTTTTAGTCTGGATGGACCGAAGTCTTCTACCAGAGGGGAGGGGGGCAAACAGTACGTGACCAGGGTGTGAGGGATCGGCTATGATCCAGCCAGCACGCCTCCGGGTCCTGGAGATGTACAGATCCAGGAGAGATGGGAGCTTGCAGCCGATCACCTTCTCAGCAGTGCGCACGACGCGCTGCAGCCTTAGTCTGTCCCTGGCAGTGGCTCCTGTGTACCACACGGTTATGGAGGTGGTGAGGATGGACTCGATGATGGCTGTGTAGAACTGCACTAACATCTTGGTGGGTAGCTTGAGCTTCCTCAGCTGCCGCAGGAAGAACATCCTCTGCTGGGCTTTTTTGATGAGTGAGCTGATGGTCGGCTCCCATTTGAGGTCCCTGGTGATGGTAGTGCCTAGGAAGCGGAAGGAATCAGCAGTGGTGATGGGAGAGCCTGAGAGGGTGAGGGGGGGCAGAGGAGTAGTGACTTTCCTGAAGTCTACAATCATCTCCACTGTCTTCAGAGCGTTCAGCTGCAGGTTATTGCTGCACCAGGACGCCAGCTGGGCCACCTCTCTCCTGTAGGCGGACTCGTCGCCGTTGGAGATGAGCCCGATGAGGGTGGTGTCGTCCGCAAACTTGATCAACTTGACAGACTGGTGGCTGGAGGTGCAGGAGTTGGTGTAAAGGGAGAAGAGTAGGGGGGAAAGTACACAGCCCTGGGGTGATCCGGTGCTGATGCTAGTATAGTCTGAGACAGTCTTTCCCAGCCGCACATGCTGCCTCCGGTCCGTTAGGAAGTCGATGATCCACCTGCAGAGGGAGTCAGGCACGTTGAGCAGGGACAGCTTGTCCCGGAGCAGAGCGGGGCGGATGGTGTTGAATGCGGAGCTGAAGTCCACAAACAGGATCCTGGCGTAGGTTCCCGGGGAGTCCAGGTGCTGCAGGATGGAGTGGAGGGCCAGGTTGACTGCGTCGTCTACAGACCTGTTGGCTCGGTAGGCAAACTGCAGCGGGTCCAGGAGAGGGGTGGTGATGGACTTGAGGTGGGACAGGACCAGGCGCTCAAAGGACTTCATGACTACAGAGGTGAGCGCTACAGGTCTGTAGTCATTAAGTCCAGTGATCCATGGCTTCTTGGGGACAGGGATGATGGTGGAGGATTTGAGGCAGGACGGCACGTGGCATAACTTAAGGGAGGTGTTAAAAATGTCTGTGAAGACAGGAGCCAGCTGTTTCGCACAGAGTCTCAGGGTGGAGGGAGACACGCCGTCTGGGCCGGGGGCCTTGCGCGGGTTCAGTCTGGAGAACTGTTTGAGCACATCCTGCTCACTGATGATAAGGGGAGGGGGGGAGGAGGGGGGGTGCCTTAAATGAAGTAGGGAATGTGGAGGCTGTGGAGCTGGAGGGAGGGGGGAGTTGGACACAGATGACGAGGTGTCAAAACGGGCATAGTGTTGGGACAGTCTTTGACAAAGGGCTTTGTCATCCTGACCTTTAGGAGCCTTAGGTCGATAGTTGGTGATTTGCCTCAGTCCTCTCCACACGGAAGCCGAATCATTAGCAGTGAACTGCTGCTGGAGTCTCTCTGAGTATAGAGATTTAGCCCTCTTCAGCTCTCTGTTAAACCGGTATTTAACCTCCCTGTAGCAGTCCCTGTCTCCACTTTTCAGCGCTGCTTCCTTCTCCTTCCTGATCTGTCTGAGCTTAGCTGTGAACCAGGGTTTGTCATTAGAGTAACTCACCCTGGTGCGTGATGGAAGAATGTTCTCTTCACAAAAGTGGATATATGAGTTCACAGTGTCCGTGTACTCATCCAGATCATGCGTGGCTCCTTTAAACATGCCCCAGTCAGATATTTCCATGCACGTTTCCAGCTTCTCCTCAGCATCACTGGTCCGTATCTTCGTAGTGCTCACAACAGGTTTAGTGAGCTTCAATCTCTGTCTGTATGTGGGAATGAGGTGAACCATCACGTGATCAGATAATCCCAGCGCAGCTCGAGGGACAGCGCGATATGCGTCTTTCACTGTGGTGTAACAGTGATCCAGTGTGTTTAATCCTCTGGTGGGGCATTTAATAAACTGTTTGTAGCGGGGGAGATCGTGGCTCAGATTGCACTGATTAAAGTCACCAGCCACAATAATCAGCGAGTCTGGAAAAATCCGCTCTGTGTGTTGAATGTGATCTGCGAGCACGCGCTGAGCTTCGCGCGTGTCCGCGTCGGGAGGGGCGTACACAGCGATCATTATAAAAGAAGCAAACTCCCGCGGGGAATAGAAAGGCTTGCAATTGATAACAAGAAATTCCAAGGCAGGAGAACAGTGTTTGGAAATTACCGTTACATCAGAGCACCAGCTGCAGTTGATGTAGAAGCAGACTCCGCCTCCTGTGGTCTTGCCGGAAAGCTCTGTGTCACGATCAGCACGGAAGAGCTGAAAGCCGTCGAGGCGCAGCGCGCTGTCTGGTATATTTTCCCGGAGCCAGGTCTCAGTAAAGCAGAGGACAGCTGAGGAGGCGAGGTCCTTAAAACGCATCAGCAGTCTCAGTTCATCTACCTTGTTAGAGAGAGAGTTGGTATTGGACAGAAATATGCCAGGCAGCGCCGTTCATGAGCCTCTCCTGCGAAGCCGCACGAGAGCGCCTGCTCGTCTACCTCTCTTTCGCCGTCTCACTTTCCGAGCCAAACAGTAAACCAGATTGGCGGCAGGGGCTAGAAAAACTGGGAGGAGGTCCGTGGGGGTGAAAGTCCTGATATTTAGAAGTTCTTCACGGGTATAAGTGCAAGCAGACACACAATTGACAAACAAAAACAAACAAAGAGCGCAGCGAAGCACCATGTCGACCGCTGTGGGCGCCATCTTGGTTGGCGTGTAAAGCTGGATGTAAATCTCCCTAGCTTCACCTGTTGCCACCTGTCAGTCAGAAAGCTGGAGATCCACTGGCAGGTGGAGGGGGGCACCTTGAGCTGGAGGAGTTTCTGATGAAGAATGCCTGGGATGATGGTGTTGAACGCCAAGCTGAAGTCAACAAACAGGATCCTGGCGTACGTCCCTGGGGAGTCGAGGTGTTGCAGGATGTAGTGTAGTCCCATATTCACTGCATCATCCACTGACCTGTTTGACCGGTAGGCAAACTGCAGTGGGTCCATCAGGGGGCCTGTGACGACCTTCAGGTGGTTCAGCACCAATCTCTCCAAGGATTTCATGACCACAGAGGTCAAGGCAACAGGTCTGTAGTTGTTTAATCCTGTAACAGAGGGTTTCTTGGGAACTGGAATGATGATGGAGCGTTTGAAGCAGGAAGGCACTTCACACAGCTCCAGTGATCTATTAAAGATCCGGGTGAAGATGGGGGCCAACTCGTTGGAGCAGACTCTCAGGCAGGATGGAGACACACCATCAGGTCCTGCAGCCTTCTTGATCTTTTGTCTCTGAAAGACCCAGTGCACCTCCTCTTCACAGATCGTTAGTGCTGGTGGGAGGTCAGAGTGGAGGAGGGATGGAGTTCCTGGGGCTGCAGATAATCCTTTTGTGTGGGTGGGAGGTGAGAACTGTAGGTTCTTTTCAAACCTACAGTAAAAGCTGTTTAGGTCGTTAGCCAGTTGGAGGTTTTCCACAGGGTGGGGGGATGGTCTCCTGTAGTTGGTGATATTCTGTAGGCCTCTCCAAACAGAAGCAGAGTTGTTGGCTGAGAAGTTTTGTTGTAACTTCTCACTGTAGCTCCTCTTAGCAAGCCTGGTCTCAATTCGTCAGCATGTTTCTGGCCTGCTTGTACAAAGTCCAGTCACCAGTCCTGTAGGCCTCCTCCTTGGTCTGACGTAGCTGCCTGAGTTTAGGAGTGAACCAGGGTTTATTGTTGTTGTATGTGGAGAAGGTCTTGGTCTGCACACACATGTCCTCACAAAAACTGATGTATGATGTCACAGTGTCAGTGAGTTCATTTAGGTTAATGGCTGCATCTTCAAAAACACTCCAATCTGTGCAGTCAAAGCAGGCTTGTAACTCCAGCTTTGATTCCTCAGTCCATTTCTTCACAGTCTACATGTATATTAAAGTTAGTTAGTTAATTCCCTTCCACAGCACGTGGAACACCATTTGGTGTATGGGGCGGCACCTATCTCCGTTTCTCTGACCCTAGGCCGCACAGCTACTGTAAGTAGTGAAAGCTACAGTGGGGGGTCAGTCCTCTGGTAGCTCTGTGCGTAACTTTACTTTCCCCGTTCCATTATGCTGAGCATCACGCTAGAAGGCAGAAAGTACCATTTTTATATGGCCTTTGGTATGACCCGGCCGGGATTTGAACCCCTGCCTCCCGGGTGTGAGGCGGATGCTCTACCAACTGAGCCACCACTCCGGTGTATATTAAAGTCCCCTACTATAATTATTCTATCTGACTTCAGCACTAAATCAGCTAAGAATTCGGCAAATTTGGATAAAAACTCTGAGTAGGTTGATGGAGGAAGATAAACTATGGCAAATAAAATTGGGTTTTGCCTAAAATTGCTAAAATGCCCAATACCGAGGACCAGGCCCTCAAAGGAATTATAACGTGTTTTTTGGTGGCGGAGTGGTTAGCACTGCGGTAGCACAGCAACTCACCCTTGGCCAGGGGATCCTGGGTTTGATCCCAGCCCCCGACCAACAGTGATCTGTGTGGAGTTTGCATGTTCTCCCCGTGTCTGCATGGGTTTACTCCGGGATTTCTCCGGTTTCCTCCCACATGCCAAAAACATGCAAGTTAGGTTAATTGGCATCAAACTGGGGATTCTAAATTGTCCTTAGGTATGACTGTGAGAGTGAATGGTTGTCTGTCTCTCTGTGTTGGCCCTGCGATGGACTGGCAATCTGTCCAGGGTGTACCCTGCCTCTCGCCCAAAGATGCTGGGATAGGCTCCAGCCCCCCCGCGACCCGAAAAGGATTCAGCGGAAGAAGATGGATGGATGGATGGATTAACTAGTAATTTGGAATGGTAAATTGTTGCTACTCCTCCTCCACGGCCAGAACTTCTGTGATTTTGACAGTTAAATAACCAGAGGGAGTTGATTCATTTAAACCAACATAATCCTTTTGCCCGAACCAAGTCTCTGTCAGAGAGACTTGGTTGTATTTGTCTTTCAGATCCCACCAAGAGTCTAATGTAATTGACTTTGGTTTTGCACCATTGGCACTTCGAAAGAGAAATTTTGGCTCCTACTCTTGTGAGCTGGCCAAGCACATGGTCGATTTCGGCCAGGTGGGCGTCCAGATTTGGACTCTGAATGAGAATGTCGTTGAGATACTGTAGATGAGATTGCCTCTGTCTCTTGCATCTGGACATGCCTTATTCAAGAAGATGTCGAGCTCTGCAGGAGAGTTAGCATACCCAAATGGACATCGAGTGAATATGTATTGACGATTTACAAACGTGAAGGCCAGTTTGTGTTGGTCCTCAGCTTGGACAGGAATAGTCCAGAAACCAGAAGCAATATCAAGCATCAAGAAATATTTGACATCTTTGACTCTTGGAAAGTTCTTACTCCAGTTGAGTCATAGGCCACCTAGAAAGAGGAACTTGAGTGTTTAGTTATCTGTAGTCAATGGTGAGCCACCACTTACCATTGGGCTTCAGAAATGGCCACAAGGGGGTGGAGTAGGTACTATTGCATGGCCTAATTATGCCACGGTCCAGTAGGTCATCGACTATTTCCTGTACTGGGCCATAAGAGGCCAAGGGAATTTTGTACTGCCTGACATAGGTGGGAGGAGCGTCAGGTGGTGTAGGAATGAGTACAGAGTGGATTGTGGTTAGCCCACAGTCCAAGGAGTCTTTCAAGAATGATAGCTCGTATTTAAGAAGGGCCTGATGAAGTTTTTGGTGTTCTTCATCAGAGGTTAAGGCATCAGCATCAGCTACCACCTGTGCAATCTCTTCGGCGATGGTGGTGACCGGTTTTGGCGGAGCATTGCTGAGATTGTCAGGGGTTTGCTGATTGGAAGCTGATGGGAGGAGTTCAGTGACTTGGACAAGCATTTGGTCATCATTGGTCAAGGCAATCCGTCCCACTGACTCTTTGTCAGGGGTTGACAATGACACAAGGGCGATGGCTTTAGAAGGCTTAATGTATATGATCACAGGTTCAAGAGAGTTGACCCAAAAAGAAGCAGGAAGACCGCCTAACATTGGAATGGGCAGTTCAAAGTCATGGAAATCAGTGGTGATGAGCCAGCCGAGGGGCGTGGCCTTGGGCAGGACGATAGTCTCAGCAGTGGGATTATTTACCGGCAACGTGGTGGTTCGAGGTCCTAGGATCAGAAGGGGCATGGCCTCCAGAGTTAAGCCCAGATTGCCAAACAAAAGAACCGGTCGGAAAATTGCTTGAGGATGCATGAGTTTTTGTCCAGTCTGAATGCATAGTTGGACTAGGAAGCATGTGACATTAGTAGGTATGACACAGTGTTGAGTGTTCAGTACCTGGCAGGCTTCAGGGATGGTCTGGCTTGACTTTAGGGTGTCTAGGTATGGTTTAGAGTGAGCGTCTCGGACTGGGGTAAGAGACCATAAAGCATTGTTTATGGTATCAACCTGGGCTCCAAGTCTCACAAGAAGGTCGCTGCCCATGCAGACTGCATGTGGCAGGCCGGGAACAACCCTGAAAGGGTGAGTTAGCAGTCTTTGGTTCCACTGAAGGTGGAGGGTGCAGATGCCTGTGAGAACCAGTATTTTGTTCGATTTAGCCCTAGCAGGGAAGCGAAAAGACTTGTTGGTTACCATGAGATCAGGGTATTTCTCATGTAGAGAATCAAAAAGTTCCTGGCTGATGGCAGATTTATCAGCCCAGAGAGAAAGTACTGCGCCTTCTACGTGGGAACTTTGTACAATGAGGCCTTTGACCACTTGGGGGCAATACTCGTCGTTGCCCGCCCATGGTTTTAGGGTGCAAAGGAATGAACTATGTTCATTCAAGGTCGGGTTCTCAGGTGTGGTGATATAGGAGAGGGTGCCTGTTTCGACCCAGTCCTCAAGGTCACCTTCAGTCAAACTTGGTTGGGTCAACAGTGCGAGTTGAGTGACTCTTGGAATGTCCAAGGTATCAAGAGTGTAGCACTGTGATTCGGTTACCTCTGGTAGAGCGGCTGGCTGAGGTTGCTGAACTTGAGCCCATAGTTTAAGATTCTTGAAATCTATCAGAGGCTCAAAGCAATTAAGCAGGTCTTTACCTATCAGCAATCGAATTGAGTTGAGATTGGACACATAGACCGGGTGGATCAAGGTCATGGGTCCAATGGAGATCTTTACCAATGACATGTGTGACAGTCATGTTGGAGGGTGCATAAGGTCGAACAGTGAAGGAACAAGGTTGTCGTTTTAAGTCTTTGTGCACGTGGTGGGCAGCAACACGTATATGGTCAAAAAGGTCCCGCGATATTAGAGTGATGTCCGCAGTGGTATCCAATAGAGCTTCATGCATCATAACGTCTTCCAAGGTCAATGAAAGAAAGATAAGATAAGCTAAGCTAAACTTTATTGTCCCTCAAGGGGAAATTTGTCTTGGGCTTGTCACCTGTGCTGCAACCACACAGTCCACACATACACAATGGATGTAGTACATAATAAATGAAATAAAACCCAATAAATAATACAAGTACATACATACATAAATATATAACAGCAGTCATTAAGAACAGGAGTTATAAGTGTCCCTGACCTATTTATCTGAGTATGAAAGTTTTACTGACGTCGGGATAAATGAGTTCTTGCATCTATTGAACCTGCACGTGGGGACTCTGTATCTCCTCCCCAAGGGCAGCCGCACATATTCATTGTTTAGTACATGGCTCATGTCGCTGATTATTTTTTGAGCTTGTCTACAGGCTGCCTGGTCGTGTAAGATCTGCATGGGTAAATACTCTTTAACTCCAATAATTTTCCATGCTGTATGAATTAAACGCAACACTCTGTTCTTTAGTTTCACAGAGAGGTTGCCAAACCAAGCTGTAATGCTGTATCTAATACAGCTCTCCAACACAGCCTGGTAAAATATTAGCATAATCCTTTTATCAACGCCATGTATTCTTAATCTACGCAAGAAATGCAGCCGCTGTTGTAGTCTACTACAGAGGTAATCAATATGTGTGCTCCAGGTTAATGAATTGTCAATAAATACTCCCAAATATTTATAGGAACTAACCTGTGTTATAGTGTGGTTGTGGATGACCACAGGCCTGTGGTCACCAACTCCCCGAGGGCCAAACACCATCTCCTTTGTTTTATCAGTATTCAAAATGAGATGACTGTCATCACACCAGTGGACAAACCTCTGAATTTCTATAAAATAGCTTGACAGATCATGAGTCTTTTGAAGTAGTGATAAAATAGCAGTGTCATCAGAAAATTTAATAATTTGATTGCCTGGATAGACACTTCTGCACTCATCAGTGTACAAGGTGAACAAAAATGGTGAACTAACACAGCCTTGGGGAGCTCCTGTGCTGAGGGTTCTGGATTTAGATAAAGTTCCATTTACACTAACTTGCTGTTTACGATAAGTTAAAAATGAGTGGTACAATTTAATAATGACAGGATGCACTTTAAAATCATTTAACCTCTTAATTAAAAGGTGTGGCGGCAGTGTGTTAAAATCTGAACTAAAATCAACCAATAAAAGACGTGCATATGAGGTTGTCTCCTCCAAATGTTTAAACACAGAATGAGTTAAGGTTAAAATGGCATCCTCTGTACTTCTATTATTTTTATAAGCACTCTGCAGAGGATCCAAAAGTCCTCCAAAATCAGTTTTCAGAATGTCAATGACAATCTTCTCGAGGCGCTTCATCACCAGTGAGGTCAGTGCAACAGGACGATAGTCATTGTTCTCTTTGCAGCTTGCTTTTTTGGTACAGGAATTATAATAGAGCTTTTCCAAATTACTGGGACAGAACACGTATCTAAAGACTTCTGGTAGATGGGACTCCAGGCTTCTGCTAGCTCCTCACTACATGACTTCAGTAAGTGCCCAGAGATCCCGTCTGGTCCAGATGCCTTCCTGGGGCACATACGTGAGAAAAATCTTTCCACAACATGCTGGTCAACTATAATTTTTTCAGAGCCTAATACTGATATAGCGTCCAGAGCAGCTTTTTGTTCATGAGAAAAATCTCTAGTCTCAAATCTGCAAAAGAAATTATTCAAGTCGTTTGCCTTTTCTTCCTCATTCATTACATTGATGCAGCTTTTGGATGGAGTCATCTTTGTCATTACTTTAACTGAGTCCCACAGTTTCCTAGAATTTTTTCCTAGGCATTCAGATTCAAATTTCTTCCTCGTCTCATCTCTAGCTGTTCTTAGTTTGTAATTAATTTCTTTCTGTATATTTTTCACACTTAACATGTCCTCATTCTTAAAAGCAATCTTTTTCTGTACTATGCACCGTTTTAATTCCTTGGAAATATAAGACTTATTATTGGGGTACATAGTGATTACTTTCTGAGGTAAAACATTTTCTTTACAGAATTTCATATACTCAGTTATGGTATCTGTGGCCTCCTCCAACTCCAAGTTATGGAAGAGTCCCCAGTCGGTACAAGAAAAACAGCCTCTCAAAGTTTCTATGCCTTTATTGTCCCATTTGAAGATTGTCTTTGTCTGTGGTTTGCTGCTTTTAAGCAAGGACTTGTAAGTAGGAATCAGATGACAGCATTATGGTCTGAGGACCCCAAGGGGGGCTTAACCCTTGCTATATAGGCATTAATGACGTTCCCATAGCATTTGTCCAAAATATTTTCCCCCCTTGTACTGCAGTTCACATATTGGCTGAAGCCAGGCAGTGCTGCATCCAGTTTGCAGTGATTAAAATCCCCTAAAATCAAACAAGGTGCTTCAGGTGTGAAGCACCTTGTTTCAGACAAGGTGCTCCAGTTGTCTGTATACACAGTCCATGATAGCATTCGCCGCGTTGAAAGTGTTCCCGCTGGGCGGGATATAAACGGTGCATAAAAAAATGTTTCCAAATTCGCGGGGGAGATAAAAGAATTGACATGCCACCCCCCTCTAGGTCAAGTCACACAGAAATTGTTAGAATGGCGGTTCGATGTGGATTAAGGAGCCGTCTGTTTCGGGTGAGTGAAATTTTTCCGGTAGCTGGACTACCAGAATGGCACTGGATGGCACTGGATTTTCAGACCCTTCTGGAGCCTCAGGTGGAGGATGCTCTATTGTGTTCACTGTATCTCCCACTGATGCAATAAGGGGTTCCTCATGGTCGGGTTTTGGCAGCCCTGGAGGATTGTTTTGAGTTGTCACGGTAGTTATGGTTAGGACATCTGGCTTCTTGTCCTCCTCCTTATCCTTCACTTCATCTAGTAGATGTTTCAGAGCTTCCATGTCTTCTTGACTGAAAGTGGGCATTTCCTTCTTCTCCCAGTTTCTTGAGCCAGACTAACCAGAGGAAGGTCTTGTTTTCCTTCCTGAGCTTCTACAGCGGTACAAGGGAGGTGACCATTTACTGCGGTTACGCGAGTCTCGAAATCACTATCTGTCATTCCAAGTGTCCGTACCGTATTAGTGTGACCTACCTGGTGGGCTTGGCCTCCAACGGTAGTCAGGTGTTGGTGACATTGATTTTGAGCTGGGTGTAGAAAATTTTGTCTGGTTCTGATCTGAATTAGCTTGGCTGGAGAACTGTCTCGGTTTTACATGCGACTGTGGTGCAGGAACAGGGGCTGGCCTCGGGGCGTCCTCTAGGTCCAGAATGTCAGAGGTAGTGTTGACAGCTAGCACTGTGGTAGGCTCTGCATGCTTATGATTGCTTTGTCGCTGTTTTTGGATCGCATAATGGGCAAATTCTCTCAGATGGTTTATTGAGCTTGACCATGGGGTAGCCATGACTCCAAGGTGGTGGCTGACCATTGGATGGAGATTCTGAATGAGGAAAGCCTTAAAATTGTGGTCTTCTTCCATCCCTGGCGTGTTTTGAGATCCAAAATATGTGAGGAGGAGTCACTGGTAGTAGGCCTGTGGGGGCTCTGAGCGACATTGTTTCACAGCTAGAGCTGTCGCTAGTCCTGACTGTAGGCAGTCATCGGAGAATTCCTTTTTGATGGCTTTGTAGAGTCTCCTGTGGTTTATCTTGATATCCAATGGCTGTCTGTGTATAAATTTCAACCCCGACCTGTTGGAAGTTAGCTTAATCAAATAGATGCGATCATCGACGGTAGCGTCAGGGTATTTACACAAGTAGTAGTCAATGTCTTGTAAATAAGCCCTGGTATCAGGTGACCCACTGGTCGAGGGGTCAAATTTGGTAATGTTGCGAGCAATCTTGTCGAAGTCTCTATCAGATGGGATTCACATACGTCTTTCACGTTGTCATTCGGATTAACAGAGCAGGTTGGGCGACCACGTGCCGTGGGAGTCCCAGTCCAATGAGGAAATGCCTTCCTTTGTCAGTGTAACCGGCCTGTTCCCAGCTCCTGGTCTTGGCTCTCTTCGTTTACAGTATTCTTCTAGCTCTTCTTTGACACCCTGAAGGCCTTCTTGTGCTTCTTGTAGGAGCAGTTGACATTCTTGTTGTCATATTCCATGTCGTCTAGTTGACCTTCAACTCTTCTGAGTTTGTTCTTGTTGTCCTGAAGGGCAGCTCCTAATTCCCCGTTTTCTCACTGAAATGAGGCATTGTCATCCTCCAGTCGTTGCTTGTCTTGCTTTACCTGGTCCAAATCCCGTAACACGCTATCAAGTTCAGCTTGGGTATCTTCATGCTCTCTGCGAGCTTGGAGAGAGAAGATTGTTGATTGTTGTTTCACCAGTTCTTTCTCAGTGTATAATACTTTAGCTTTGGCTACTCTTAACCTCACAACTCATGCTAGTGCGAACTTCCCAAACACATTGGGGAGATCCTTTGCTTTAGGTGGGTTACTAATGCATTCATCCAAAAATTTTTCAGTGATTTACTTCAAATCTTTGGGGGGGGGGGGGTTCCTTAACATGTGTTGGGAAGCCAGGTATAAGGTCAGAAGTCAGTCCTTCCAATGTTGCTTGAAGGTCATCCACTTTGGTAAGTGGATCTGACATGTTTTACAGTTTAACAGTTAGCTTAAAATTAACTCATTGATTATAGCTAAATTTGTTCCTCAAGAGTTAACCTTGAGTGTTATTTTACAGTAGTGGTAGTTTTACGCTCCTTTTAGAACTTGTTCCAACTTACAGGCTTGTAAAAAGGAAGGCAGAATTTTGGAATTGTAGAAACTTGGAGAGGTGTTAGTTTATTTGTGGAAACTGCATCTTGGCTTGTAGCTTCAAACTTATGTGGGTTGACTTCTTTACTTAGATTTTCAAATTTTCATCAATAACTAGCTTTGGAATTTGGTTGAGTGGCACTTTAAAGTGATAATTTTATTTACACAAAAAGGGAACAACAGAAATAAAAAAATAGAAAAAATTAAATGCTTTAGAGATTTAAGGTTATAAGTTTTTACTTTTTTTTTAAAGTCAAGGTTGAGTTTTGCCTTTATTGTTAAAGCCTATTTTCGTTTGAAGCTTTAAATGTTTAACATTTACAGATTAGAAAAAATAAGTGAATTGTTTTTGTGTATTGTCACCAAGGCTTTCTTAGGATTAAAGCTAATGGTGATTTGTTTGATTGTTGTCTATATTGTTTGATTGTTGTCTTTTTTATTTCCAGACCAATCAATGTTTTCACCTTTTTGACTTTCCTATTGTAAATCCTGGTGAGAAGTAGTGAGTTGGCTTATGTTTTCCTTTTCCTGTGGAGAAAAACATGAACCAAGAATAACACAATAACTTTAAATAACACCTAAAGCCTTAAGTGTTAATTAATGAATGTGGTTTCCTAATTTTGAAAAATTTTGGTAAATGTTCAATGACTCACTAAATCCTTTACCAGCATGCACAGGGTTAACACTACTTTAAGGTCACTTTTGAGTAAACATTGGCATTTATTCAACTCCTTAAAGCGTACCTGTGGTGGTCGTCTAAACGCATTCAACTTGAAAACATTAGGCAAAGTATTAGTTATTTGGTTAAATAATTATTGCCAGCCATATACCACCAGAGAAATATGCAAATACGACCACAGGCATGGCCAGCCAATGAAAACTCTGCGCGCAGCCATGACACATGCGGATGTGACGTCATTACGTTGCCACTGAAAAGTCAGTACTCCCGTCTGTATGAGAGACTAGGGTGCTGTTGTGAGTGTTTTTATTCTATTATGGCTGAATTGTCGGACTCTGAGGAAGAATTCGTCCAACATGGCTACAGGTTTGAGCCAGAAAGGTCTTCTGAGGGTGAAAGTGATGAAGTGGTCCTCACACACAACACAACTTCGTCTGAAAGGATTCGTCTGTGCCCTGTTCTGAGATTGCCGATCACTTTTCCGCTACGATCTTCTGACAAGGTGAGCTGGGTTTGGGTACACAAAAGAAGTGTTTATCTTTGTTTTTCGCTTATTATAGAGACATCCAAAGGCTTTACATTCCGCGATGTTGCGATATCCATATCGCATTGTATGTTTTTGTTGTTACAAGAGCGCCGAATGTCTGCTGCTCTGTAGAATCATCGGCAGTCTGGCGGCCGTTACGACCTCAGATCAGACGAGACGACCTGCTGAATTTAAGCATTTATTTATTTATTTTCTACTCGTTTTAGTTCTGCATTTAATATGGACCCTGAGTTTGAAATAAACGTTTGAATTTGAATTTAAATATCCCGAAAGCCACTGCTCATCCGGGCACTCCAGGCTCAGCCAATATTGATCCAGATCGCGGTGCCAACGATATTACGTCACAGGAGGCGTCCTGGCAGGCCATGTAGCCGCTAGTATGGCTGCACCCATGTTTTGCTGACATAGCTGAACCAGCACATCAGCAATGGATTTATATCACATTGCTTTGAACTTGAACTTAAACTTGAACTAGAACGTGAGACAGGGGCTCAATATAATATCTTTTTTTTCACGACCACCACAGGGACGCTTTAAGCTCAGATGGGCTTCCTGTGGGAGAAATCACACAATGTAGCATTTAAAAAAACACACATATATAGCTTCAGTAGTTTGCAATTGTTGCATAAAATGTGTAAATATATTCGCTTATAACTTTAAAGATTAAAATGTGTGGTTAACATAAGTGATTAAATACAAAGTGTATGCATTGTATGCCCTTCTACTGTGTTTATATGCAGTAGAATGTAGCCCAGTTTTAAATTTAGGTTATTCTAAATAATATGGATTGCTTTGAAGTTAATTTGGAAGCTCAATTTGGTTATAAATTGGCTTAATAGATTTGCATGTTGGTTTAATCTGGGTGTAAATTCATGAAAGGAATGCAATTCTTATAGATGACCACAAGATGGAGGCAGTTCCTTCTGCACTCAAGGAGGAGGAGACACCGTGACATCACTTAGAGGCGGTCTAACTGTCTCAGCTCCAAGATGGCGCCCAGCATGACTCACCCTGGTGGTTTCCAAAATTGGGTTTGCACTGCTTAATCTGTGCATATGCCACACCCATGCAAAGGAAAATGGGACGTGGCCATTTTGGTCAATCTGCGAATTTAGACGCAGCCCTGACTGTAGACCATGCCTTGCTTTCCTTTTTTTTTTTTTTTTTTTTTTTTCTTTCTTCAAAAACTGGAGTTATTCTCCATTTAATTCAGTTTTATTCATGCAAAAATAATCTTACAATTTTAACCTCATGTACAATTCAGTGCTGTTGCCTCAAACAATTTCCTCTCAGTAGCTTTTATTAGGCTGCATGTCCAGCAAGATTTAGATTCATCACTGCACGCTTGAGGAGGAAAAAAATTGGTTAATTCAGTTTACCTCACTGGGAATTTTGCCAATTGAGTTGAATTAACGAAAGACAAATTGGATTTCTTCTCAATCCCGCCTCTCCAGGCCTTTATCTTAATCAATTCAATATATGATAACGCTTTTTTGAACTTTTAACATGTTTTCAACAAAATTTCTCAGCTCAACTCAGGCGAGTGGGTAGATCATCCCCTCCCCCTCGTGTTATCAGAAAGACACAGAAACACACACAGCCACTGGCTGCGCCTCCTGAGGCTTCCCTGGAAGGCAGCACATAAACAACTTCACCATATAAAAGTGGATCAAATTTAACCAAAACACACACACACAGCTTAAGGCTTAATATTCTTTTTTTGCGTCTGTTTCTCGGGTGCACACAGCTTCACACGGGGCACAAATATATGTAGGGGAAATGAGTGTTATAACAGTTATAAGTGTGGTAAGGTACAAGGATTATTTAATTTATACATAGAGGTGTGTGTGTTGAAACGGAGGTTTACTTCATGACCACACACTCACAAACAAAAGGGAAAAAAAAAACCCATTGGGGCACCAGTCCAAAGCTTGGACAATTTATTAATAACTAATCTTTGTACCTTACATCAACCAGTCTCAAACATTCATGAATTCTTCTCCGTGACCCAGGGAAACAGACACAAAAAGAAATCAAGCAAAAACTTCTATATACCATTAACAGTTTTAATGATTAAACTCAGGTTAAATGACATTACATTCAATTGATTTGTAAGCACGGTGAAATGATCAACAAGTATCAAGCTTCATATTAACCTCTTAAAATTCTGTGGTGCAGCAGTGCACCTGACAGCATCCCCCCCCCTCTGGTGGCCAGTTTTTTGTTTTTTTTTTGAAGAAAATATTCAGTTTGGATATCAGACATTCCAAAGGCTGTATCTTGAAAGTGGTAAGAGATAATGGCTTACTGTCAATTAGAAAAATGTAGACTATGATCCAAAGTTTGAGATAGGAGTAAATTTACACATCTAATTTGCATAATGTGACGGCAGCTGTTTTGAATTACATAACTTTAGGTCAAAAGTGGAGTTTGTATATATTTACACAAAGTATGGTTTTGTTTTTTGTCTTTGTTTTTTGTTTTTGTTATCTTATCTTCAAAGTATTTGAACCAGAAAATCAGTAGAATGTACACAAAGCGATAAAAAACGGTCAGACCTACCACTCATTGTGTCTTCATTCGTCCATTTTCGTCATCCGTGATCCTTATTTCATCTTCTGCCAGTCATTTTCACTTTCTTTCCCACATCCAGAAACTGTCACATGTATGTTATGAATTATTCCACCTCAATTTTGGTTACATTATGCCCCCGAGCCGGCGCTTTTGTTCTCTGTTGTCACGTGCAGCTCCGTCGATGGCAGACGAAAGTGTACATGCTCCAGACTGTCTCTTTTTAGAATAATAGTTGGGAAAATTTAGAGCAAATGCTTCCTCTGTGTGGAAATATATGTTGAGATGGAGCCTTGGTTTACATTTTCTTCTTCGCGTTACTGTAAATGATGTTTGTGATGGTTCGTTGGGTGAAGTCCTCCAGGTCTCCAGTGAAGAGCAGCAAATTATACGTGTCTGACATCTTGTGATGTCAAATGCTTGTTACAACTAGGTTTTCTGTGCTTTTGGGACACAAAACGTGACAGGCGCAGAACTGCGCCAGGGACAGCAGGTGATGCTGATGTCTTATGAAAGCGGAACATCAAAGGGTTAACTTGTTACAGATTCCTGAGCATAAAGTATATAGTTAAACCTTTGTGGAAACAACAGAAACCAGATTTTGAATTTGTAACTGTAATGCAACGGGGCACTGTGAAGTAACCGTAACAAAAACATGCATAAAATTGGATACAATTTTATGGAGAAAATAATAAAAGCTGATTATATGAAAAAGGAAATTCTGAGTTACTCTAAAAAAAACGGAGGTTAATGAAAAGAAAGGTATTAATTTTCTTTCAGTTTTATAACTCCTATCGTAGCTTATGGACTAACTTTTAACATGAAAAATTAGTCACATTCAATTAAAATTAGACATCACATTTAGCCCAGCAAATAAAGTTGGAGTCTGGCTTATGACCAGCTGTGTCTACAAAGAGTTCAGTGATGATCCTTAGCGAATGTCAGCAGATGGCACGGGGGGGGGGGGGGATTGCCTGCAGTACTCCCTGATCATTGCAGTGGTTTGAGCTTATTAGACTCAGTAGCCAGGGTCCGTAGAGTGGCAGCGAAGTGGGTGGCTGGCCCCTGGGCAGGTGACCTCTTCTCCTAGGCAACAGGTCCTTCCCGCCTGCAACTTTGGGATGAACACCGGCCAACAGGAATCACAGAACTGAAGGAAAAATGGATGTAAAAAGGTTCCACCTGTGGCTCACATATTTTGACTGCATATGTATAAGCACAGGAGTGAGATGCTTAGTACTGCATGTGTTGTTTGACCTCACGTCTTGGATGGAACAATACGTCTGGACCTCCTGAGGATAACGGCAGGAGGCGGAGGTGCCGTGATAAGACTCTGAGAAGACTTCCTGACCTCCTGGGGTCAGACGGACGACGAAGGGACTCGGGGGGAGAATTATTGTCAATAGGGGGTTTGGCGACAATGTGTGATTTTGCCTTTGATGTCCCATGTATAAATGTGGGGTTTTTTGGGGAGTTCACTCTCTTATTGTTTTGAGAGAATGCTGGGGATGTGAAATCTTCATTAAACCTGAATTGAGAAATAAATTCAGTCTCTTTATTTCACGCTCCCCACACCACCCACTAAATCTGAGTTCTTCAGAGGTCATGGTATGTGGGTGTGATGGTCTCGAAGAAAAGTTCAAAAATCACTATCAGTCCACTTTAACAGTGAGTTAAGGAAAATCAGTAGAAAAAGTTTAACGGCATCTGAGGAGAGGGAAAAAATGGAGTTTTACTCCATGTGAGAGAGGTTGAGCTCAAAGACAGGATGAGCTCTCCTCAGATACCAGTGGAAAAAAAATGCACACAGAAGAGACAGAAAGTCTTCAGAAAGACAACTGAAAGAACTGAACTAAAAAAGAACTAAAAAGAACTGATCTACTAGGGCTTTTTCCTTTTTTAAATGAGAGCAATTCTTTGGTCATACCACTTGACTGGCAGCAGGAAGAACCAATTATTGTCTATCGCGGGAGATTTGAATGGACTCTCGTCCAATAAGAAAACGGTTCTTTGTTTGTAACCAACCAATAGAATGAAAGGGGGCATTGTCCAACAGGGACGGCTTGGTGATTACAGGGTTCCCACTGAAAATTGAAAACTAAATTCCAGGACTTTTCCAGGATATTCCAGGATAAAAATCATCCAATTTCCAGGACTTTGAACGGTATTTCTGAAACAATTTTCTAGTACAAACTGATCTTTCTGGCCTTCTCCACCCCTTACAGCCAGCCGATTCCACCCACTTTATTACACTATACAATCTACCTGTGTTAGATTACAATATCAAAGTGTCAGGTATAATACCAACTACAAAAATTCAGCAAAATTATTGTGCACACTACTAGGCTATAGGCGCTATTTCAGCAGAACAGAAAGCAGACCACCACCTGAAGGGAACGTTTCTCTAACTGCAATGCAACAAATCTTTCTAGAGTCATGGCCACATAAAATTGTACATGCTACTATATATAATACAAAGTGAAGAACGGGACATTCATAATCAGTAACTGCACATAGAATTCACCTTTTGCTCTTGAAAATAGTCACTCTAGTGATTTCAGTTTCTGCTTGAGGTCTTCTAGTTTCTTTTCCAGTTTCAGATTTTCATCTGCCTTCTCAGACACTTTCTGCCTGAAAGCATTGGACTTAGCCAGCAAAGTGAAGTCGTGCTTTGTTTCCGCTTTCTTTGCCAGCTGGTCTGCTTCCTTGGTCATTGACTCGATGCTATCTTTCAAGAGCTTCCTCTTCTTCTCTGCTGACTGGATATCATTGTGTAGTGCCTTTCTCTTTGTGGATTTCTGATCATCTGTCTGTGACTTCTTCTGATCCTCGAGATACTGATGGTATCTCATCCTTGATGCCCTGACATGCCGTTTCAGTCTAGGAGTGAAGGGTAAGTCAGTGAAGTGCTGGCCTGTAGCTAGGATACTGTCATAAACTGTACTCAGAGCTACAACGGTCTTCTCCTGCATGTTCTCAACTAGGAGGTCTTTGTTCACAGAGTAGCCCCTTTCAACTGATGCCTGACCATGGGAGATTGTGAGAAGCATCTTGAAAACAGACCAGAGCTTGCTGTACTTTTGGTCTTTGAAGTACTGGCCCAGAAATATGTCCAATCTCTCACTGTCTGGGGTGAAGTTCTTGAAGTCGGCTGCATGTTCCTGTCTCATTTCAGTGCCAAACGCCTTGTACTGAGCAAGGACCTCATCACACTCTTCCCCAGACAGCCTGTTGGCATTTAGAAGCACCTGAAGGATTTTCTGGAACTTTGCCGCTGCATCTGTAGAGGGAGCAACTAGTTTCTCAGGAGCCAGTGCAGAGAGATATCGTACCAGGGACAGCTTCAAGGGGCTCTTCTCCAACACCTTGAATGTAAGCTCTGATAGTAGTGTCACACATTCATTCTTGAATGCGAGGATCTTCAAATCACTGACAGCTTTCTTGTCAGCAGCTTTCTTGACAGACTCTTGGGAAGCAAACCCCAGATCGACAAGTTTTGGCAGCATTTGGTTCTTCTTGTCCTTGGGGTCCAAGTCGGCCAGCTTCTGCATCGTGTCCGCTTTGTCCAGGACTTCCTTTTTGATGAAACGTCCCATAAGCCCCACGACTACTTCCTTCAGCTTCTGGCCCAAGAAAGGTGCCATGGGGGCATCTGTTTGAAACTTCTGAAGGAATGGCTGGAGTTGCTTAGCTACGGAAATGAAGAATTGTAGCTTTGCAATGGTAAGCGGGTCCTCACAGGCAGCTTTCACTGTTGCAAATGAGGCAGTGCTTGGGGCCTTCTTGGGGTCTTTGAAGGACGCCACAAATTTCTCTACATTAGGCCACATCTGCACAGCACGCTCTGCAACCTTTGCATCCTCAACCCATCTGTGCTGGCAAAACTGCAATGGGTACAGCTTGCTCCCTGTCACAGTGGTGAAGTCCTCTCTTCTTGCAGGGGTATCATGAAAGATCTGCCATAGGGACTTCAGCAAGTTTCCTATCTTCCATCCAGACTCTTTGGCTCCTTTCTGCAAGCTTCCATGGACAGTATGGAGTCCACAGCTTCCGATGTTCAGAAGTTCTGGCAGATCATCCTGTGTTTTGCGCTCCTGTTGCAGATCATTGAAAAATTTCCAATTGACGTTTGGTCCATCCATTGACACCTGCAACAGATGCTTGGGATCCAGTTGTTGTGTCCCTTCCTTGAAGTTTTTGAGAAGGTCGTTTGCTCGAGCATGCCCTAAGAACTGGGACCCAAAGTACCTTACAGTGACTTGACCAGGTTCATCATCCCAGTAAAGGACAATGAAGTTCATCTGTTCATTTTGTGAAACTGGATTCATGCACTCATCAAAGGATATGGTATAGCACTCAGCACTTCTCACTTTTTCCACCAGCAGATCTTGGAAATATGGAGACAAGCCAAAACAAACTAGATAAGCACACTTTGTAGCACCACATGAGAAAGTTTTTGCAATTTGGCTGTCTGGAAACATTCTTGGGAACAACATGCCCACATCAGATGATGAATTGAATGAATAGTGGCTCATAACCAGCTTCAGAGCCCAGACAACCTCTGCGTGGAGTGCAGCATCTGACACAACAACTGCAACCTCTGATCTTTGTGGAGCAGTACCCCCAGCCAGTCGCAGCAGATGACTGCCCCTCCCTGAGCCTGGTTCTGCTGGAGGTTTCTTCCTGTTAAAAGGGAGTTTTTCCTCTCCACCGTCACCAAGTGCTTGCTCACAGGGGATCGCCTGATTGCTGGGGTCTTTCTGCAACTGTGGGGGTCCCCCCTACAGTTGATAGTGCTATGAGATGACTGTTGTTGTGAAATGGCGCTATATAAATAAAGTTGAATTGAATTGAATTGAATTGTACTAGCAACTGGTGCATTGGAGGTGATATTGGCTGCAGCATCATCTGCCTTTTTGTCTTGTTTCTTTCCAAAGAAGTTGGTGATTGCTGATGGGTTTTGCCTTGACTGGCTCATCCTGTTATGCAGGTTGCTTTTCAAGTGACTTCTCAGAGCGGAAACTCCCATGTTTGCTATGTCAAAACGCTTCTTGCAAAGTTTGCAGTATGCTTTGGTGTCATCCTTGGGGTCTTCCTCGACCCATGCTGAAAACAGTGGGTCCTCCACCCAGAGTGAATTGAAGTGACATTTCTTGGATGCCCTACTACTGCAAAGGAAAGGTGGGGCAGATGCGCATGGAAGGGGGGAGGGACAAGTGCACAGACACAGGGTTGACAATACGTGAGATGGTGTAGGGGCCCATGAAGCGCTTAGTGAGTTTGCGCTTTTCGGCCAGTACACCAATATTCCGGGTGGATAACCAAACCTTCTGACCCACCTTGTAATCCAGGGCAGGTCTCCTGTGACGGTTGGCCACCTGGATGTTGCGTTCAGTGGTCTTCAAAAGGGCTCGGCGGGCGATGGACCAAACTCGCCGACAGCACTTAATATGGGCCTGGACAGACGGAACCGCTACCTCCTTCTCCTCCTCTGGAAATAGTGGTGGATCAAATCCAAAAGAAGCCTTGAACGGAGAGATGCCCGTGGCCATAGAGATTGTGGTATTATGGGCGTACTCTATCCAGGGAAGATGTTTGCTCCAAGAGGAGGAACAGGAGGAGATAACACAGCGCAGCGCGGCCTCAAGCTCCTGGTTAGCCCGTTCGCACTGGCCATTACTTTGAGGATGGTACCCAGAAGAAAGGCTTGCTGTGGCTCCCAGCGCTGCGCAGAACGCCTTCCATACCTGAGAGACAAACTGTGGTCCCCAATCTGACACTATGTCAGCGGGGATGCCATGGAGGCGAACCACATGTTGAACAAGGAGGTCCGCCGTTTCCTGAGCCGAAGGCAAGCCCCGAAGAGGCACAAAATGGGCCGCCTTCGAAAAACAGTCCACAATAGTCAAGACAGTGGTGAAAGTATCAGAAGGGGGCAAACCAGTCACAAAATCCATGGCCACATGAGACCAGGGGCGGGAAGGAACAGGCAGGGGATGCAACAGACCCGCCGGGGGAGAAGATGTCGTTTTCCCTGTGGCGCACTGAGCGCAAGCCCGGATGTAGTTCACCACGTCCTTTCGTAGCCCCGGCCACCAGAAGGTCCTCTGGAGCAGGTCCACAGTCCGGCCTACTCCCGGATGACAAGCCAACTAGAGCGTGGAACAAACAAGCGGCCTGCCCCCCCCCCCGATCTGGTTCCGTCTTCAATGCTCTCCGGACTTTGGTACAGATACCCCAGGACAGCGCGCCCACAAGACAGGAGGGTGGTAGGATGGGTGCATCCTGATCCTCGGTAGATGGTGCGTCAAACTGTCGTGACAGGGCATCCGGCTTACCGTTCTTGCTTCCTGACCGATAGGTGATGGAGAAGTTGAAGCGGCCGAAGAAGAGAGACCAACGAGCCTGACGCGCGTTCAGCCACTTCGCTGTCCTGAGATACTCCAGGTTGCGGTGGTCAGTCCAAACAACAAACGGCTGCGCGGCCCCCTCAAGCCAATGTCTCCATTCCTCCAGGGCAAGCTTCACTGCTAACAGTTCCCTGTCTCCAATGCTGTAGTTCCTCTCCGCCGGTGACAAGCGACGGGAGAAATATGCACATGGCCGAATCTTGCCATCCTCAGGAGAACGCTGGGAGAGTACCGCTCCCACCCCCGAATCAGAGGCATCCACTTCCACCAAGCACTGAAGATTCGGGTCCACCTGAGTGAGCACACGGGCTGAAGCAAACTCGTCCTTTAATTTCTTGAACGCCCTGGCTGCCTCCTCACTCCAGCAAAACGGGGTCTTAGGGGAGGTGAGCGCAGTCAAAGGGCGAGCCAGGTTCCCAAAATTGGGCACAAAACGGCGATAAAAGTTAGCAAAGCCCAGGAACCCCTGGAGCTGTTTCCTAGAGGACGGAGTGGGCCAATCCACTACCGCCTTAACCTTGGCCGGGTGGAGAAGCACCTGGTTCCGGGCGATGATGAACCCAAGGAAAGAGGTCTGGTTTGTGTGAAATTCACACTTCTCCGCTTTGACAAAGAGTTGATTCTCCAGGAGGCGCTGTAACACTCTGCGCACGTGCACCTGGTGCTCCTCCAGAGTGCGGGAGAAGATCAATATATCATCTAGATCAGGGGTCACCAACCTTTTTGAAACCAAGAGCTACTTCATGGGTATCGAGTCATGTGAAGGGCACCAGCTTGACACACTCCTCTAAAATAACAAATTGTGTGTGTGTGTGTGTATATATATATATATATATATATATATATATATATATATATATATATATAGATATACACTACCGTTCAAAAGTTTGGGGTCACTTAGAAATTTCCTTATTTTTGAAAGAAAAGCACTGTTTTTTTCAATGAAGATAACTTTAAACTAATCAGAAATACACTCTAATATCTAATATACATTGCTAATGTGGTAAATGACTATTCTAGCTGCAAATGTCTGGTTTAGGTGCAATATCTACATAGGTGTATAGAGGCCCATTTCCAGCAACTATCACTCCAGTGTTCTAATGGTACAATGTGTTTGCTCGTTGCGTCAGAAGGCTAATGGATGATTAGAAAACCCTTGTGCAATCATGTTAGCACAGCTGAAAACAGTTTAGCTGGTTAAAGAAGCTATAAAACTGACCTTCCTTTGAGCAGGTTGAGTATCTGGAAAAAAATATTATTTCAAATACAAAACATTATTTCTAACCTTGTCAATGTCTTGACTATATTTTCTATTCATTTTACAACTCATGGTGGTAAATAAGTGTGACTTTTCATGGAAAACACAAAATAATTGTCTGGGTGACCCCAAACTTTTGAACGGTAGTGTATATATATGCATAAATAAATAATTATCAATAACTTAGAGTGGGTAACAGACAAGATCAATATTCAACACTTTATTTTTATTAATCTCAGCAATTGTTCAGATGATCACTTCTACATTTCATAAAAAAAAATGTCGTTTTCACCAGTCCCTTTTAACCATAAAAAACTAAACCCTTTTAATTCATGAACTATGTTGAACCATGTTTGAAAAAGTTATGCAACATTTAAGAAAAATCAACTTTCATATTAAATAAATCTTATCACATTTTTAACTGAACAAATCTGCTGCAATTCTGCTCAAAATCTGTTACATTTAATAAACACACTTTTGTGTGTTCTTCTTCACTGGAATTATATCCATACAGTTCTTGCCAAGAATCATGCTGGAGTAATAACCAGCACTGTCCTTTCATGAGAAGAAGCTAAACAGCGCTAAGAGTGCTTATATGCACAGTGGAGCAGTGGTTAGCACCGCGGCAGCAGTTTTCCCTCGGCCGGGGGATCGCGGGGATCGTGGGTTCGATCCCCGGCCAACAGTGATCTGTGTGGAGTTTGCATGTTCTGGTGGTGCATGTTCTCGTTTTTCATGCAAAAACATGCAGGTTAGGGAGTTAAGGGGCGCTTGCGCACGCAGCGGCTGGTGGCTTGTCACCGGACTGCAGAACAAATCTACCTACAGGTACAAGATAAGTCCAAAAAAAAAGAGTGGGTAGTGAAGTGTCAATCCACATAAAGTGCCGCTTCACCGTCGCCCCGCAAATGAAACACACGCAGCTTCCTTTCACGGTAGTAAAAAAGAACTCTTCCTCCCGCTCAGTTTGAAAATGATAAATTTTCTGTCTTTTTTTTGCCATGTTTTTGGGCTTGGAAACAGCACTCCGCTCACCATCTTTAACTGCCCGCTAGCTAAGCTTACGCTCCACAAGCGCGAAGGTTTTGTCATGCGCACAATACTGACCTTTGAACTAGGTCAGAGTTCACCTTAACTTTACGTATAATAAACATATTTTCATTTTTTTTATTTTTAAGACATTGTCATTTTAAAATCTATATAAATGCAAGTGTGATTTTAAAAAATATAAAATAAAAAATAGCGGCAGAAAAAATTACATCTTAGACGCAGCTCACTTGCGAGTTGTGCTATTTTTAGAACAGGCCTGCGGGCAACTCATGTGGTCCCTGCGGGCGACATGGTGCCCGCAGGCACCGCGTTGGTGACCCCTGATCTAGATACACAAACACAAAGGAGTTAAGGAAATCCCGCAGCACGTCGTTTATTAGCCGCTGGAAGACGGCCGGAGCGTTGGTCAACCCAAACGGCATTACCAGGTGCTCGAAGTGGCCGCTTGGGGTCCTAAACGCCGTCTTCCACTTGTCACCCTCTCTGATGTGCACCAGGTGATAGGCATTGCGGAGATCAAGCTTAGTAAACCAATTCGCCCCCTGGAGGGAGTCAAAGGCAGTATTCATCAAAGGCAGAGTGTATTTATCTTTAATAGTGATTTCATTAAGTCCCCGGAAGTCGATGCAAGGGCGTAGCGACCCGTCCTTCTTTCCAACAAAGAAGAAACCGGCCCCCATGGCCGAAGACGACAGGCGGATGATACCTGAGGCCAGGGATTCTTTAATGTAGGTATCCATGGCCTCGCGCTCCGGGGCAGACAGGCTGTACAGGCGGCTCGCAGGGAGAGGGGCCCCAGCCTTCAGATTTATTGCGCAGTCATACGGCCGATGAGGGGGTAGAGGCAACGCCCGTGACTTGCTGAACACTAATCCTAAATCGTGGTAAACCTCTGGCACCTTGGACAGCTCCTGAGTTGACGTCGAGGGGGGTGGCACCTTGACAGAGGGGGCGCATGCCGCCGATTGGAGGCAGGCGCTTAAGCAGAAGGTACTCCACGCTGTAATACTTCCTCCTTGCCAATCGATGGTGGGATTATGAAGGTGGAGCCAGGGGTAACCCAGGATGACAGGCGAAGAAGAGACAGGCAAGACTAAAAACCTGATCTCCTCTCTGTGATTCCCTGAGACGATCACGGACACTGGGGCCATCTGATAGGCTACGGTGGTCAGTGATGCCTTAGATAACGTAATAAGCTTGACAGGTGGATCCAGGGGCTGACAGCTGAGGCCCATCTGGGTTGCCAGGTCCTTAGAAACAAAGTTTTGCTCAGCTCCTGAATCCACTAAGGCTAGCGTGGAATGTTCTGTGTGTTTGTGGATAAGTCTAATGGGTATACAGAAACTCGTGAGGGGTCTTTCTAGGTCTGTGTCCGTGAATCCCCCTACTGCAATCCACAGACCCTCCCTTTTAACCGACTTGGGCATTCAAAAACCCCATGTGACTCCTTTCCACAATAAAAAACAAAGGCCTAAATCTCTGCGGCGCTGTCTCTCAGCCACTGACACTTTAGATTGTCCTATTACCATAGCCTCCTGATCTGAAAGCTCCCCTGACGCTGGAAGAGCGAGCAGGGGAGAGCTGGTGGAACGAGGGCGGGGTTTTACAGGACGGGCGGTAGACCGCCGTTCTGCCGCTCCTTCCCTTAGTCTACTATCTATGCTTATGGCAAGGGCAATTAGCTCTCCTAAATTGTCAGGTTTGTCCCGTGGCGCTAACTCGTCTTTTAACTCCGCGTTGAGACTGCGGAGGAAAATACCGCACAGTGCCGGTTCCCCCCACCCAATCTCAGCGGCAAGGACCCGGAAGTCTATTGCGTAGTCAGCAGCTGATCTAGCACCCTGCTGCAGGCTCAACAGCCGTTCAGTCAACACCGCACCCCTATCCGAATGATCAAACACGGACATAAACTCCGCCAAAAACTGCTGGTAAGTCAACATAGGATAACCTGGTCTCGCCATTACTGTGTATGTCCAATCTAAGGCTCTACCCCCCAGTTGGTTAATGATATATCCTATTTTGTTTGAGTCTATGGCGAAGTCCCCC
This sequence comes from Pholidichthys leucotaenia, assembly GCA_020510985.1. NCBI lineage: Eukaryota > Metazoa > Chordata > Actinopteri > Cichliformes > Pholidichthyidae > Pholidichthys > Pholidichthys leucotaenia. The sequence goes on along the minus strand of CM035841.1, from coordinate 295,339,828 downwards.
AGGACTCGGAGAAAAACTGACTCGCATTGTAGAATAAATCCCCGAGCCTCTCTGAGTTTACCACTAAAACGAGCAGGTGTGGGAACAGGGGTGAGGCGAGATGTGAACGTGGTGTTAGCTTGACTTGGTGCTAAACCTGCAGGGGTTGAAACACTAGTGACCGGGGGAAACGCCTGTTTTCCCTCCAGGCGATCCAGCTGACCGTTAACTTGCGACAGCTGATTTAGAATAACAGTTTGCTGATGTACGAGCATGTCTACCTGGGCGCTAAGGGTGTTAAGTCCGCGCGGCTGTGTGCTGTCCATTGGGTCAACGTGACGGAGTCGTACTGACATGTTTCAGGACCCAAGAGACAGACACAGACACAGGCAGATACAAAATAGTCATTCTTTATTGTTAAGTGAGAGTGAGTGTAGTGCAAGTGTGAGTGCAGATATAGTGGCCTGGTCACCGGAGCTGAGCGATACAGATGATGACCTGGCAACCCTGGAACACACAAGCAGAAACCGTTAAGGCTGTTCAGCACAAAAGGACAAGTGCAGGTGTGAAGCTTACTTGAGGTTGTCACTGATTGTATCTCGCTGTTCCCCGATGTCCGTGAGCTGTGGTAGTGCTGGTGCTTGAGGCTGTGATGGTGATAACTCCTGTAACCGTGGTGGAGATCGTGGCGAGAGCAATGATTGCACTGGCAGCTGTGACGGTGACTGTTCCCGTAGCCATGGAGGTGATAATGACCGTCACCGTGGTGATAGTGGCTCCTGTGGCTGGGAGAGTAACAGTACCTGCAGCTGTGGTGATGAGAGTTCCGGAAGTAGCGATGGCAAGGAGGAGCTCCGGGGAGGAGAGGGTAATTCTCCGTCAGTTGGAGATACCGGTCCGCCGCCTGGGAGGTCCACCTGTGCACAGGGGTAAAGGTTTGGCGTTGAAAAGCAAATGGTTTTCTTACGTGGTGGGTCTTGTCGTGGCGTTCTTGACTTGGCTGTGAAACAAAGCTCTGGCTCATACTCGGTCGAGGTAGACAGACGACTCTGTGCCGGGCTGTCAACAACGCCGGCTTTTTATAGCCGCTGATTAACACCTTCTGGTCTGTGCGCAGCTGGAGCTGATGAGAGAGATGACGGCCCAGCGGCCGTCATGACAATTACAACCATTTTCCTCATTTGTAGTTCCCCCTTGTAAAATTACGACTTTTCTTGTCTATTTGAGACTTTATTATAAACTTGTGGATTATTTTATAGCTAATTTTTGTCTGTTTTGTTAAAAATAAAATTAGTTTTTTTTTAAAATAAATTTGAAACAGATTGTGGTAAAATTTTGACTTTTTTTCCTTATACAAGTTACACTTTTGACCATAACTCTGCAGAGCCAGAACAGAACAATAATTTAACCTAATTTAAATAAATAATTTAAATAATAAAAAGAAATTAAATTATATTTAATGAAATAAATTAAACTTCAAATGTTATTCATTTATATAGCACCTTTCATACAATAAAGTGCAACTCAAAGTGCTTTACAGTTAAAAACTAGAAAAGCACTCGGAGAGCGCAGACCTCCGCCAAGAGCAACAGTCCCCCCCAGTATTGTGATTTATACCATAAATATTCTACACTAATTTTGTTATTGTTCTTTCCCTGTATCATGTGTTTCTGTATGTCATATGATTGGACAAGAAAACCAAAAAAATGTTATTTGAACTACACAAATACAATTTATTTAATTTAACAAGAGATACAACATGTACAAGTCTTTAGTTGGAGAACACATTCATGAAATTTATTCCTAATAATAAGTTCTGGATATTGAAAAGCTACCATTAACATAATTTTTCTAACTGCGTTTCTTTCCAGGAAATTAAAAATATGTACATATACGTAGTGTAGAATAGAACAATATTAACTGCAATCTTCTTTTTAAAAAAAAACATAACCTCCTGGCGGAGGTAATAAGAAAAAATCAATAAAATAAAACTAAGCTCGACGAGCTTCAATAGCATCTGGGGATAGCCCCTCATCCTGTCTATGCTGCCGTGTACTGTGTCTGTCTTTAGCACGGCGAGAAGCAGCAGCCTGTGGGCTCTCATTCAGTCTATGCTGCATTTTAGCGGCTCTGTCACAAGCTTGACGAGCTTCAATATGTAGTTCAGTGCTGGCGGAAGCACTGAACTACACATTACCTCCGGGCCCTATCTCACAATGTTAAAGAATCCTTTAAAAAATTCCTGGATCCAGACGGTGATCCAGATCATCCCCAAAATTTAATTTTTCCTTGTACCATTTCCAACAATGGCTGAAAGTTTCATGGAAATCCGTCCAAAACTTTTTGAGTTATCTTGCTAACCAACAGACAGACAGACAGACAAACAAACAGACAAACGCCGGCAAAAACATAACCTCCTGGCCTGCAGCCTGGCGGAGGTAACAATTCCAGATAGAACAAAAGCAAAACAATAAAAAGACAAGAGAACCCTCCCCAAGCCCTTCCACCCTGCCCCTACTCTTGTCCAAGACGTCCATCCACCCCGACCCACCCCACCCACAAGTAATAATAGACATAGTTTAAACATGGCTAAGCACTGAGGACCAGAGCGAGAAAATGCCATCATAGGGGGACTGTCAGCACCAGGAGTTGGTCTCAGCCCACAGCTGCAGAGACACGACCACAGGGGCCACCTCAGCTCAGGCAGGCAGAGGAGTCCACACCACAACCCAACAGGCTGTGACTGAACTCCTTCATCCCACCAAGCCAGGGCCACCACCACAACAGCATCTCCACCACCAGAGCCAATTACAGCAACAAGTGCCAACAGCCCCCCAGTGAGGAAACACTAGAGCTAAAAATAACATAAGATAAAATAAAACACATTAGAATAGAATAAGAAGCAGAGTAAGATCATGAATAAAAATAAATAGAAAATAAAATGATTAAAGTAATAATTGTCAGGAGCCAAGCCGGCTTGGCTTCCCCCCAGCACAGCCTTGATCTCTCTGGGGTTTTTGGTTCCACAGTATATGTGCATTATGTGTATTTTGTACTTATTTCCTTATCTTTAGCCACTGCCTGACCGGCAGCTGTTAGTCAGCCTCTGTGACCTATTTTCTCCCACGCTGCTGACAGTCTGTCGGTCCAGCCATGCCCCCTCGCTCTCCCTCTGGTTTCCATCAGCTGTTCCCAGCCTCGGTAATTATCTTTCCCGCGCCTCGCCCAGGTGTGCCCAATTTGTGTGGCCAGCGGTGTTTGTATTTAAGCAGCTCTTTGCTAGACAAACACCACTGGACCATTGTACGTGTTAGACGGTTATTCTCCGCCATCTGACCGTCACGTCCCGAAGGATCTTTTGTGTTTGTGTTCGCTGTCAGCCTTGGACGACTCGGACTGTTCCTGCACGGTGAGTAAGAGCTTTTCCGCGTTTCTGTTTGCAGTTGTGCTGCAATACTTGTCTATAGCATTTCCTCTGGCAACACAACTGCTATGCTCGGGCACTGCTGCCCGGCTCTTCTCCCGTGCCAGTCGAGCGTCTTTGAGAACTCTAAGTGTACCCGAACATTTTTGTCCTGTTAGTTTTTGTGGCCACGGTGCACAGTGGTCTGCCTGATGCACGCTATTTGTGTGAGCCATTATGTGCACAACCGTTCCATTTCTGTAAGTGTTTACTTTTTGAACTGTGTGTTGTCAATAAATGTGTGTTTGGTGTAACCCTGCGCGTAAATCCATCCATCCTTCTCTTCCTCTGTGCGCTGTGGAAAAGCGCACGGGGAAGTTCATGAAAATAATAGTTATACCCAAATATAAAATGTAACGCAAAACTGAATTAAGATAATCTAAAAATATAAAGATGTATAAATAAGTAGAATAGCTAAATAAGTACACTACCGTTCAAAAGTTTGGGGTCACCCAGACAATTATTTTGTGTTTTCCATGAAAAGTCACATTTATTTACCACCATGAGTTGTAAAATGAATAGAAAATATAGTCAAGACATTGACAAGGTTAGAAATGATGATTTGTATTTGAAATAATATTTTTTTCCTTTAAACTTTGCTTTCATCAAAGAATCCTCCATTTATAGCAATTACAGCATTGCAGACCTAACATGATTGCACAAGGGTTTTCTAGTCATCCATTAGCCTTCTGACGCAATGAGCAAACACATTGTACCATTAGAACACTGGAGTGATAGTTGCTGGAAATGGGCCTCTATACACCTATGTAGATATTGCACCAAAAACCAGACATTTGCAGCTAGAATAGTCATTTACCACATTAGCAATGTATGGAGTGTATTTCTGATTAGTTTAAAGTTATCTTCATTGAAAAAAAGTGCTTTTCTTTCAAAAATAAGGAAATTTCTAAGTGACCCCAAACTTTTGAACGGTAGTGTATGTAAACATGAATGATAAAATTAGTTAAAAACTAAACTTAAATGACCAAAGATGCAGTTATTTCTGTTTTAATATTTCTATATATTTATAGTTTTTTTTTAGAACTCTCTTCACCAACCAGACAGCAGGAAAAACCTCCCTTTTTTGAAATCTAAATGTTGGCACATTTAGTTTGTCTGAAGGCTGTTGACGGATTAAAGTCACTGACTTCATGAATTTCGGTCACTTTAACTTTCCAGGTACATAGTAATTAACATGAATTAGTTAATATTGTAGTGGCTGGTGAAGCCAATCCTCAGCGATCCATCAGTCACTCTTGTCTTGTCTTCCCCTGCATATGAAGCCTAACCACACCTGTTTGCTAAGCGACTCTTCATTATTGTTCCTGTTACTAGTAGGTTAAAACCACCATAAATACCTCCACTACTTACACACATCTTCTGCTTTTTTTCCCCACGTTTAAAGTACATTAATAAGCTTATGCTTCTCTCGGATAGCGACACTAGAGAGACACTCTGCCTGCTGACTCGAACTGTCACGTGGGCAGGGCGCTTCCGAACTCTGACGTGCGGATGACTGTCATGCATGGTGTTCATGTGCGCACTTGTGGAGCATCATTCCTTCATTTATTTTTTCTTAAATTTTATTTTTCCTTAGCGTAGGGGCATAGTTTCAGGGGTGGCGGCCCATGGAAATGTTGCCAGCGGAAACTCTGAGAGAACAATGATGCCAAAGGGTAATACTCACTTTTAACGGAGCCACAGAGTCCTCAAAATCAGGCTGGAGAGGTAGGAGGCTAAATCAGCAGTGTGTCATACAGGAAACTCAAGTTGACATCCCATGTTGTGGATGCTGTTTTTTTCTTTTACTGTCACTCACTGATAGGTGAGGCATCTTGGTTAGGGTTAGGCTATAAAACCTCTTGGTTAGGGCTAAGATTGTTAGGCAGTTAAATCATGGGTATGATTATGAAAAGATCAAGGATTTGCTGTAAACACATCTGTTTATGGAAGTAAAGGGGTGTTGTGGGATACAGTTATGTGATGTTTTTGGACTAAGCTACTTGTCATTATGTGAAGTCGAACAGCATGTTTCTGTTTATATAGCAACACCAAGAGGCCATATGAGCCAAATGCCTCATTCAATTCTATTGGCTTGATTGTGGAATTTTCTGCCTTGGCCGCATAGCTGATACCAACCAAGCAACAATACCTCATTACTGTTCTGAATAAACTGTGCTTATCTGCAGTTTGTGACTGGTTATAACAAACTGCCTGAAGATGATTGTTGCTATTATCTTTTTGTTGGTGGCATCCTTATCTCAAACAGCATTTGATGCCTTGAAGTAGGAAAAAAAAAAATGCACATCCAGTAAATGGATAACTGGGGATTTAGCCAGCAACGGTGACCCAGATCACAACAGTCAGGTCATCTCAAGGTTTTCTTGTGAGTGGCTTCCAGTGGCCAGAGTCAATAACCCACTCAAGAGCTTTTAGATAGAAGCCACTCTTAAGTTTAAGGCAAATGACAGCCTGCTTGCAGTTTGCCAGATGGCATTTAAAGGACTGAGCACATGAAGAAAAACATTCACTGTGTGAGCAGACAAAAACTGAACTATTTGGGCAGAATTACAAGCACAATATCTGGAAAATACCAGGCACTGCTCCAATACCATCCCCATGGTGAAGCAGGGTGGTGCAAGTATGATCAGCTTGAAAAGAAAATCTACAGCAGAATGAAGTACAAAGGGGAGAGATGAGAATATTTTCTAAAGCTACCATGTCTTTGCTTCATCTAAAGACAGAACTGAAAAAAAATCTCTTCCCTGATTCTGATGTCAACAGACTGCTAACAGTTCCAGCAGAGTTAGAGCAGTCTTAGTCATTAATTTCCACTGGATCAGCTGACAGCCTCTGTGTCCTTACTCTCATCTGTACCCTAGCCTGAATAACACTAAACTCAGTTCTCACTCTGCTTAGGATCCTTTTTCAGAATACACTGTATGAGTAATAACACCCTTCCGAGCCAATAAATAGCAGTGCAAATTTTTAACTAACCAGGCCACATTAGGCAAATAGAGTTAGAGTGGCAGATCTCTGATTTAATCACCCACAAACCAACTGAAAATTTTACTGTCGTATGAAATAAGATTGGAAAGGACTATGTAATGTATTTTTACACCTTGTTGTTACAGCTTTGAAAAAGTGCCCTCTAGTGGTTGTGAAAATAACTACATGAAGTAAAATGGTGTGGGGAGAGATGTTTAATGTGTGAGGGGATGACATGCTCACCCCTAACCCAGAATCTTAAAGGTGATAGAGGTAACATTCTGACCTCCTGACCAGTAGGTGACACACTTATTCTTGCCCCAACTGGTTGGTAGAGACAAACATCAAGAGCTCATTGCAGCTCATTCTACAATCTCAGTTCTTTGGTGATTATGAGCCAGATACAGCATGCCAAGTGAGGACTCTTGTGGCATGAACTCAATATTAGGTAATAAAGTGTGATGTCAGCCTAGTTATGCTTGTTGGCTGTGACATCCTTACCAGCCACCATAGTCTCCTCATCCCCCTGCTCCAGTGGTGATCCTGTCTTGTATGACACCCTGGGTGGACCCTCTCTCTGCCACCCCCCCACCCCCAACTGCAATCTAAAGACTGACTTTTCTGGCTTTTCTTGATGCAAAGTCATCAATTACATCATCATATGAAAGTTGCTCAGCAGTGGGGTGGTAAAAACTGATGACTGCAAGACCAGTAAAGAGGTTATTCCTCAATCAGTAGCATGATTTAATTTTAAAAACTATAATTATAATCATCGGCATTAAATCAGAACTGTTTGAAATGTTTCACTGTAACTATAATGAATATTGAGAACACTTACTTCTTGTGGACACATAACTTGACCGTCTCTGACATCAGCTCCGCTCTGTGCTTGTTCGTGCATCACGGCCCCGCATTAACTTTTACCCTGTGATGCGCTGCTCCTCTTTTCTGTCACAGCCCCTCCAAAAAAAAAGTGTCCCGCTGTGTGGCATGTAGCTAAAAAGGAAACGCAACACAAAAACACACGGCCCCACCAAATAAAAGGTGCAAGTGTGCACAAACACACACACATTTTTTAAAACTCGTTACTGATCTGTGAAGCAAAAATGGTTCCACTGCACACCAGACAGAGCAGGTATGGAAGGGGCCGTTATGTGTTCGGAGGGAGAGAAGGGAGGAGCCGGAGAAGGGTGAGATTGTGCTGCAGGATCTTTGAGGGTGAGATTGATCCAGGAGCTTTAGCTAACTAGAGACCAATCTCTAATCTCCCTTTCATTTCAAAAATCTTAGAAAGAGTTGTTGCTACGCAATTATTTGACCACCTGCAGGGAAATGGTTTACTCGAAGAGTTTCAATCTGGGTTTAGAATCCATCATAGTACTGAAACAGCCTTAGCGAAGGTCACTAACGACCTCCTCATCGCATCTGATAATGGACTGGTTTCTGTACTTGTCCTTTTAGACCTTAGTGCAGCTTTTGATACTATCGGTCATAATATTCTACTTGATAGATTAGAACACTATGTTGGACTTAATGGAACTTCGTTGCAGTGGTTTAGATCTTATTTATCTGATAGGTTCCAGTTTGTTCATGTAAATAATGAGTTTTCTTTCAACTCAAAGCTTAGTCATGGAGTTCCACAGGGATCTGTGCTAGGCCCTACTCTTTTTAGTTTATATATGCTTCCGTTAGGCAACATTATTAGAAAGCACTGTATACATTTTCATTGTTATGCAGATGACACACAATTATACCTGTCAATGAAGCCAGATGATAGTAATCAATTAGCCAAGTTAGAAGCCTGTCTTAAGGAAATCAAAGCTTGGATGGCTAATGCTATTAAATTCAGACAAGACTGAAGTCACTCTTGTTGGTCCAAAAAACCTTAGAAATACCTTTCCAAATCAAACTTTCAGTTTGGATGCGGTTACTCTTTCTCTTAATAGCTCTGTGAGGAACCTTGGAATTATTTTTGATCAAGATCTGTCCTTCAATTCACATATTAAATTTGTTTCTAAGACTGCCTTCTATCATTTGCGTAATATTGCCAAGATTAGGAGCATCTTGTCTCAGAGTGATGCTGAGAAACTGATCCACGCTTTTGTTAGCTCGAGATTAGATTATTGTAATTCTTTATTATCAGGCTGTCCTAAAACATCTTTAAAAAGTCTTCAGCTGATCCAAAATGCTGCAGCAAGAGTTTTAACAGGTACTAGAAAGAGAGATCATATCTCTCCGGTTCTGGCCTCCCTTCATTGGCTTCCCATAGAGTTTAGAATTAAGTTTAAAATCCTTCTTCTTACTTACAAAGCTCTAAACAATCAGGCTTCTTTTTATTTAAAAGATCTGATACTACCGTATTATCCTAACAGAGCACTACGCTCCCAAAATGCAGGATTACTTGTAATACCTAGAATTTCCAAAAGTACAATGGGAGGCAGAGCCTTCAATTATCAAGCTCCTCTCCTGTGGAACCAGCTGTCAATCTGGATTCGGGAGTCAGACTCGATCTCTGTTTTTAAGAATAGGGCTAAAACCTACCTTTTTGATATAGCCTACAATTAGGGAGGGGTCATGTGTTTCTGAACCCTCCCTTAGTTATGCTGCTAATAGGTTTAGTCAGCCGGGGGACCTCCAATAATGCACTGGGCCTCACTCCTTTCTTCACTCTCAATGAAATATTTTTTTCTGCTGGTCATTAACATCTGTTTGTTCTCTCCCATAGATTGAGTCCCCATCGTGCTGTTTGCTCTCTACATGTCTGTTCTTTTCATCTTCTCTGTCCCCTCACCCCCCAGCCAGTCGCAGCAGATGACTGCCCCTCCTTGAGCCTGGTTCTGCTGGAGGTTTCTTCCTGTTAAAAGGGAGTTTTTCCTCTCCACCGTCGCCAAGTGCTTGCTCACAGGGGATCGCCTGATTGCTGGGGTCTTTCTGCAACTGTGGGGGTCCCCCTACAGTTGATAGTGCTATGAGATGACTGTTGTTGTGAAATGGCGCTATATAAATAAAGTTGAATTGAATTGAATTGCAGACAGGGAGAGGAACGTTCCGACTGTAGGGGGTGCCCATTTGCCACAAATGAGCTCAGCACAACAAATAGAAATATTTTTTCCTCTCATTCTCTTGGCGCCCCCTAGAGAATGCTGCCCTGGGCAACCACCGATGTGGCCTATATCGAAGACCGCCACTGCACTGCTAAAATATTTGATAGTTTTGGACCTGTAAAAAAATTAAAAGTATTTTTTTCAATATATTACTTTTTGAAAAATCTAAAGGATTTAAGTCTGCTCCTTTGTAAACACTTTGATATCCATCCATCCATCCATCTATCTTCTGCCACTTTTCTGGAGGTTTGGGTCGTGGAGGCAGCAATTCAAGCAGAGAACAGACTTCCCTCTCCCCAGCCACCTACTCCAGCTCTTCAGAGAGGATACCAAGGCGTTCCCAGACCAGCTGGGAGACATCTCTCCAGCGAGTCCTGGGTCTACCCCGGCACCTCTTCCCAGTGGGACATGCCCAAGACACCTCAAGTGGGAGGTGCCCAGGAGGCATCCTTATCAGATGCCCAAACCCCATCAACTGGCTCCTTTCAACGTGGAGGAGCAGCGGTTCTACTCTGAGCCTCTCCTGGATGACTGAGCTCCTCACCCTATCTCTAAGGGTGAGTCCAGCAATCCTACGAAGAAAGCTCATTTCAGCTGCTTATATCCGCAATCTCATTCTTTCGGTCATTACCCAAAACTCATGACCTTAGGTGAGGGTAGGAACGTAGATTTACCGGTAAATTGACAGCTTTGCCTCAGAGCTTAGCTCCCTCTTCACCGCAACAGACCGGTACAATGTCTGCATCACTGCAGATGCTTCTCCGATCTGTCTGTCAATCTCTTGCTCCATTCTCCCCTCACTCGTGAATAAGACCCTGATATACTTAAACTCCTCCACTTGGGGCAGGAGCTCGTCCCCAACCTGGAGAGGACAATCCACCTTTTTCATGTGATGTGGGTGTTTATATATTTACATATTTATTCCATCTAGCTACAATGCTCTGCACTGTGTGTTCATATATTCATATATTTATTCCATCCAGCTACAATGCTCTGCACTGTGTGTCTGTGTGTGTGTGTGTATTTATATATTTTATAGTAATATGCACGGTGGCGCAGTGGTTAGCACTGCGGCAGCACAGTTTACCCTTGGCCGGGGGATTGTGGGATCATGGGTTCGATCCCAGCCCCCGACCAACAGTGATCTGTGTGGAGTTTGCATGTTCTCCCCGTGTTGCGTGGGTTTACTCCGGGATTTCTCCGGTTTCCTCCCACATGCCAAAAACATGCATGTTAGGTTAATTGGCTGTTCTAAATTGTCCCTAGATATCTGTTTCCTATAGGCCCTTAGAATAGAGGGTTAGTATTAATGAAAGCGCTTTGAGTGGTCTTTGTGACTAGAAAAGCGCTATATAAGTGCAGGTTAGTTAGTTAGTAGATATGTATATTAGCTGCTCTTGCTTGCTTGTTTTTTTTTTCTTGCCTTCTGATTGTTGCTCTGAGTGTTGCTATCCCTGTGCTGTTGCAATCCTGGAATTTCCCCGTTGTGGGACTAATAAAGGCTTATCTTATCTTATCTTATCTTTAAAAAAATATTTATTTCATGAAAATACTACCTAGTACACCTTTAAGTTTTTGATTTTTGTGGCAAACCATGATGATCACTGTAATCTTACAAGCTTATAACAATACATTATTGAATCAAAGAAAGAAATCAGCAACCAATAAGGGAATTAAACTGTGAGTCAGTACAGATTTTTAGCTTGAATTGATCTCTGATCACCTATATTTAGAACTACCATAGCTCCTTACACAAATTTCACTACTTTTGAAGCATATTTGAGTTGTATCAGGAGGGCAGGAACTTGCAAAATAGTAATTGTTATCAGCTGGAGGACTTGTTGGTCATCTCATGGGGTGTTCCAGATTATTAGTGAAGTTCAAATCCATCCTCACAAAAACATTTAAAACAGAAGACTAGCTTTCTTATCATTTTCAATGCATTCCATTCAGGTTTTTCTTCATTTCAGTCTTAAATCCTGTTAAATCTAAATGTTACATTTCTAATTTAAACAGAGAAAGCATAAAGAGTCCTTCTCGACTTTGGGGAGTCATATCTGTGTTAAATATTCAAAACACAGGTTAAACCCACTTTGTTGTGTCTAATTATTCTCTCACAGTCTTCTTTAGGAGCTTGCTCCTTTGACCGAAGTACAAAACCCATGCTGCATTATAATAAGAAGAGTACTCCATGTACATATCTCTAAGTCAAGGAAAAACTCTGGTCAGGCGATGACTCCTGATGAAGCCGTGAGGACATAGTCAAAGACTAAAGTGTCACTTCTTGTTCCACTACAACTTTGCAGTAACTCCAAACAAATATCGAAAGAAATTCTTGCTCTGAGGTAAATGTTCCTTTGACTATTTTTCAAATATTAAAATAATAATAATAATTACAAACTAATGACATTCCCATTAACAGCAGGTTTGCTTTTATTTTTTAGTGTTAACTTGTTAAACAAACATGATTTAGATTGTATCAGATAAATATAAGCTTGTTAAATAGTAATTGCAAGTGAGTATACGGTATCTCACAACAGTGAGTACACGCCTCACATTTTTGTAAATATTTTATTATATCTTTTCATGTGACAACAGTGAAGATATGACACTTTGATACAATGTAGTCAGTGTACAGCTTGTATAACAGTGTAAATTTGCTGTCCCCTCAAAATAACTCAACACACAGCCATTAATGTCTAAACCGCTGGCAACAAAAGTGAGTACACCCCTAAGTGAAAATGTCCAAATTGTGCCCAGAGTGTCAATATTTTGTGTGGCCACCATTATTTTCCAGCACTGCCTTAACTCTCTTGGGCACGGAGTTCACTAGAGCTTTACAGGTTGCCACTGGAATTCTTTTCCACTCCTCCATGACGACATCATAGAGTTGGTGGATGTTAGAGACCTTGTACTCCTCCACCTTTCTGTTTGAGGATGCCCCACAGATGCTCAATAGGGTTTAAGTCTGGAGACACGCTTGGCCAGTCCATCACCTTTACCCTCAGTTTCTTTAGCAAGGCAGTGGTCGTCTTGGAGGTATGTTAGTGGTCATTATCATGTTGGAATACTGCCCTGCGGCCCAGTTTCCAAAGGGTGGAGATCATGCTATGCTTCAGTATGTCACAGTACATGTTGACATTCATGGTTCCCTCAGTGAACTGTACCTCCCCAGTGCCGGCAGCACTCATGCAGCCCCAAACCATGACACTCCCACCACCATGCTTGACTGTAGGCAAGACACATTTGTCTTTGTACTCCTCACCTGGTTGCAGCCACACACGCTTGACACCATCTGAATCAAATAAGTTTATTGTTATGATCTGAGCACAGGGGATTCCGCCGTGCTCAATCTCATGGTCTTCTTCTATATTTGTATATTTGTTGTATCTTGTGTTCTTTGGTTCCTGTCATTTTATCCATGGTTGGTTTCTGTATATCTCGTATTGTTTCTTATTTTTCTCATCCCTTTGTTTGTTATCGTAGTTTTGCTACTCTTTTATTTGGTATTGGTTTGCATTTATTTCTCAGTCTTTATTTGTTGGTGTTTTATGCTTTATAATCGTACTGTTGTGTTCCCTCTCTGGAGTGACAGCTGTCAGTGGCATGTCTGGGTTTTTGCTTTGTTGTGGGTGGTGTCCCTGTCAGCCAGTCCCATCTTCTCCCCTCTCATTATGCTCAGCTGACCCCAGTTGGTAATCATTGTCATCTCCTGCCCGCTCATGTGATCCACACCTGCAATCATTTGTGTTCATTGGGTTCATGTTCTATTTAAGGTCATTGTATATTTCACTCATTGTTGGAGCCTCAGCTAATCGGCATCAGAACCCTTTCCCCGTTCTGGTGGTCCTCCTGTATTTATCTGCCTACTTCCTTGCCACTTCAGTTTGTAAGTTTATTTTGAGCACTGTTTGGACTTTTCATTAAATACCACAAACTACAGTTCAGCGTTTGGGTCTCTCCTCTATGCCCCGAGGGGAAATCATGACATTTATCTTGGTCTCAGCAGACCACAGGGCATGGTTCCAGTAATCCATGTACTTATTCTGCTTGTCTTCTGCAAACTGTTTGCGAGCTTTCTTGTGCATCATCTTTAAAAGGGGCTTCCTGACATGGTTTAGTGACCAAGTGACAAAACACAGACTCCGAATAGATACAATTAGGTTTATTAACAACAAATGGTGTGCTGGTGTGCGTAAGTGCAGGCAGGAACTGCAGGAAACAGAGCGGGACACCGTACGGCCTGGCAACCCTAGGAACACACAGAGAGGAATGGTTAATGAGAGCCTCTGCTGGAGTAGACAGTTACGCTGTAGCTTACTGTGGGAGCAGATGGTGAGAGGCTCAGGTTCAGCACGACGGCTACAGCCAGGAAGACAGTGCCCTTCTGTAGAGAGTGCAGCTCCTGCGGGTGAGTGTCTAGGGAGTGTTGGCGCAGTGGAAGAGAGGAAGGAATCCGCCGCCAAGGAGGAAGAGTGGAAGATTCTGCCGCCACGGACTCCGCCTGTGCACAGGGGACTGGAAGACAAGGTGAGTAGAAAATTGGAGCTTACGTGAGCAGCTGAAGGAATTCTCTGGTGACGGTGGAAGCAGGCTTGGGCTGAGACTATGACAGACTGTAGAGTTTGACGATGATGCTCGTCTGGAGACATCTCCGCGCTGCAGTCTTGGGCAGCGCGGTAGAAATAGGCCAGGCATGATGAAGACCAGGTGTGCGCGCAGCTGGGAATTAATGAGCAGAGCAGACCATGACATTACCCCCCCCCCCCCCAACGAGCACCTCTTGACGGTCGTTCCAGGCTACCTGGGTGCATCCAACGGAACTCCCTGATGAGATCTTTATCCAGCATGCAGGCGGGACGCACACAGGACTTGTACTCTGGATCGTAGCCATCCCAGTCCACCAGGTATTGCAGGTCACGGCCCCAGCGACAGACGTCCAGGATAGCAGTCACTCCCCACGCCGGGCTGCCGTTGATCATCTTCAGAGGAGGTGGAGACCTGGGAGGAGGACACAGGGGGCTGGAAGACACAGGCTTCACTTGGGAGCCATGGAACGTTGGACATATGCAGAGGGGGGGGGGAGCTCGAGCTGCACAGACACAGGGTTAATGATGCGGGAGATAGCAAAGGGCCCAATAAAATGTTTTGCCATCTTCCTGCGCTCAGCCTTCAAACTGATATTCCTAGTAGAAAACCAAACCTGCTGGCCCACCTGGTATGAAGGAGCTGGGGTCCTGTGGCGGTTAGCCACCAAGGAACTGCGTTCAGCCGTGCAGTGCAGCGCGGCCCGGGTTGCTCTCCACAGTCACCAACAGTGCTTCAGGTGTGCCCGGACCGATGGCACGGCGATGTCAAATCAAATCAAATCAAACTTTATTGTCATATTGCTGTACATACAACTGTAGTGCAGGCAAGATGAAATTGCGTTTCTCTTGGCATCCATATAAATAGAAGCAACATGATTTAAGACACACTCACACATAGCTTCACCCCCCCCCACCCCCCATCCATTCACACATCCCTGAGACATACTTGGGAAAAAAAACTAACTAACTATAATATACAAATAATATACAAAATGTCCGTAGGTGCAGTAGTGTGTATGAGAGATTCCGGGTCAACTGTTCAGCATCCTGACAGCTTGTGGAAGGAAGCTGTTGATCAGTCTGGTGGTTCTGCCTCTGATGCTCCGGAATCGTTTACCAGATGGAAGAAGTTCAAAGTGTTTATGCAGAGGGTGAGAACGGTCCTTGACAATGTTCAGTGCCCTGCTCCTACAACGGTTCTGAAAAAGTTCTTGGACAGAGGGGAGGGAGACTCCAATTACCCTCTCAGCCCCCTTGACTATCCTCTGCAGGGCTTTTTTGTCTGACATACTGCAGCTGGAGTACCATGTAGCAATGCAGTACATCAGAACACTCTCCACCACACCTCTGTAGAAGGTCCTGAGGATGCAGATGGGGAGAGAGGCCTGTTTGAGTTTCCTCAAGAAGAGCAGTCTCTGCTGAGCCCGCTTCCTGATCCCCAAGGAATTTTTGCTCCAGGTCAGGTCCTGCGAGATCTGCACTCCGAGGAACTTGATGTTCTCCACTCTCTCCACTAAACGGCCGCCGATACTGAGGGGGATGTGCTCAGGCTGTGACTGCCGGAAGTCGATAATCATCTCCTTCATTTTGTCCACGTTGAACACCAGATTGTTCTCCCTGCACCAGCCCTCCAGGTCTCTCACTTCTTCCCTGTACATTGATTCCCCATCCCTCTGAATAAGTGCCACCACTGTGGTGTCGTCTGCAAACTTAATAATCTGGTTCCCCTCGTGTCTGGATACACAGTCATGTGTTAGAAATGTAAACAACAGTGGACTGAGTACACAGCCTTGAGGGAATCCGGTGCTCAGCGTGACAGAGTTGGAGATGTTGTTTCCAACCCGGACAGACTGAGGTCTCTCAGTCAGGAAATCGAGGATCCAGAGACATGTGGCGGTGTTCAGACCGAGAAGGAGTAATTTCTCCATCAGTCTCTGGGGAATAATGGTGTTGAATGCTGAACTGAAATCAATGTACAGGAGTCTGGCGTAGGTGTCTTTCTGGTCCAGGTGGGTGATGACAGAGTGTAGGGTGGTGACTATAGCATCCTCTGTGGAGCAGTTTGAACGATATACAAACTGGAGCGGGTCGTGTGATGCAGGGAGGCAGGCTGTAATGTGTGGTTTGACAAGCCGTTCAAAACACTTCATCACAATTGGTGTCAGTGCAACAGGACGATAGTCATTCAAACAGGACACAACTGGTTTCTTTGCCACTGGTACAATGATAGAGGTCTTGAAGCATCTGGGAACGATGGCCTGACTCAGGGAGATGTTATAAATGTCAGTCAGGACATCCGCCAACTCGCTCGCGCAGTCTCGGAGCACACGTCCTGGAATGTTGTCCGGACCTGCAGCTTTGCGTGGGTTGACTCTGGTTAGGGTCCTCCGTGTGTTCGCTGTGTTGATGGTAAAAGCTGGTCCGACCGATGGTGGGGGTGGGCCAGCCCTCCCTCTGATTGTCGAGTTTGATGCTTCAAAACGTGCAAAGAAGTCGTTAAGCCTGTCTGGAAGCGAAGCATCGTCATCATCGACCCCCTGCCTAGACTTATAGCCCGTCAGTGTCCGAACTCCCTGCCACATCTGCTTGGTGTTCCTAGTGTCACAGAGGTGTCCCTGGATTTTCTCTGCATAGGCGCGCTTCGCCGCCTTAATTCCCTTTGAGAGCGCAGACCTGGCTGAGCGGAGGGCGATCTTGTCCTTCGCTCTGAAGGCTGCATCTCTGGCTGTAAGCAGTGAGCGCACCTCTGCAGTCATCCAGGGCTTATGGTTACCCCGCATAGTGATGGTCTTCACTGTAGTGACATCCTCTGTGCACTTCGCGATGTAGTTGGTGACCGTATCAGCATACTCCTCCACATCTGTCTTGTCTTCCTGGGAGGCTGCTATTTTGAAGACTTCCCAGTCTGTGTGCAGAAAACAGTCTTTCAGTGCAGAGGTTGCACTCTCTGGCCAAATTCTAATTTGTTTCACTGCTGGCCTGCTGCGCTTCAATAAAGGTTTGTAGGCAGGCAGCAGCATCACGGATATGTGATCAGAAAGGCCGAGATAGGGGCGGGGTATCGCCTTATATGCATCTGTGTTTGTGTACACTAAGTCCAACATATTCTGTCCTCTGGTTTTAAAGTCTACACATTGTTTAAACTTGGGGAGCACAGTCTTTAGGCTGGTGTGGTTAAAATCCCCCGCAACCACCACAAAACCATATGGTCACCCTCTTCTTCCGGAAATAAGGGGGGAGAATACCCGAGCGAAGCCTGAAAAGGGGACATATCTATGACTGAAGAAACCGTCAAGTTGTGGGCGTACTCGATCCATGGCAGATATGAGCTCCAGGAGACTGAGTTGGTTGATGCCTTGCACCGCAGCGCCGCCTCCAACTCCTGGTTGGTCCGTTCACTCTGGCCATTCGATTGAGGATGGTAACCGGATGACAGGCTCATCGTAGCCCCAAGGGCGTTACAAAATGACCTCCACACCTGAGAGATAAACTGGGGCCCCCAATCAGAGACAATCTCCAGGGGGATCCCGTGCAGTCTTACCACATGTAGAACCAACAGGTCCGCTGTTTCCTTGGCTGTAGGCACACCCGGAAGGGGAACAAAATGGGATGCCTTGGAGAACCTGTCCACTATGGTGAGTACAACTGTGTGGTTGTTGGAAGGAGGGAGGCCAGTGACGAAATCCAACGCCACATGGGACCAGGGCCTGCCAGGAACTGAGAGAGGATGGAGCAACCCAGCTGGAGAGGATGATTGGGACTTGACGGTGGCACACTGGGGACAAGCACGGACATACTCCCCGACGTCCTTTTGAAGAGAGGGCCACCAGAACGAACGTTGCAGAAGCTCCTCCGTGCGCCGTCTTCCTGGGTGGCAGGCAAACTTAGAGGAGTGGGCCCAGTGAATAACGTCACCCTGGATGGCCGATGGGACAAACATCTTACCCGGTGGCTCCCCACCCGGGTACATTTCGGTCTCTTGCACCTTCCAGACCTTCTCCTTAATCCCCCACGAGAGGGCGCCACGACACAGGAGGCAGGAAGGACGGGATGATCCTCAGGGTCAAAGGCATCCGTGGCGAATTGCCTGGAGAGGGCATCCGGCTTGGTGTTTTTGGACCCAGGATGGTATGTGATGGTAAAGTCAAAACGTCCAAAAACAAGGACCAGCGGACCTGGCGAGCATTCAAGTGCTTGGCTGTCCGAAGGTACTCCAAGTTCCTGTAGTCCGTCCAAACCACGAACAGCTGCGAGGACCCCTCCAGCCAATGGCGCCACTCCTCCAGTGCCAGTTTAACAGCCAGAAGTTCCCTGTCACCGATACTATAATTGCGCTCCACAGGGGTCAGCCGCCGGGAGAAGAAGGCACACGGTCGGACCTTACTATCCGCCGGGGAGTGCTGGGATAGGACGGCACCCACTCCGGAACCCGAGGCGTCCACCTCCACTAGACACTGAAGATTAGGATCCACCTGCACCAGGATGGGGGACTCGGAGAACTGCCTCTTGAGGTCCGCAAAGGCCGTAGCTGCCTCGTCAGTCCACTGGAAGGGTACCTTGGTTGACATGAGGTGCGTCAGGGGAAGGACCAGGCCGCTGTAGTTCCTGATGAACCAGCGGTAGAAGTTAGCAAACCCTAGGAACTGCTGGAGCTGCTTCCTGGAGGATGGGGTCAGCCACTCCACCACCGCCTTAATTTTGCCAGGATCCAGGAGAATCTCCTTATGTGAGATGATAAATCTCAAAAAGGATGTCTTGGAGGCATGGAACTCGCATTTTTCAGCCTTGACATATAATTGGTTCTCCAACAGCCGCTGCATCACTCGCCTCACATGCACCTAGTGTTCCTCTAGAGATCGGGAGAAGATTAAAATGTCATCCAAGTAGACAAATACGAAAACACCCAGGAAGTCTCTCAGCACATCATTAATAAGCCGCTGGAATACAGCAGGTGCATTGGTTAGACCAAAGGGCATCACCAGATATTCAAAATGACCACTAGGGGTCTGAAAACCTGTCTTCCACTCATCTCCTTCGCGGATCCGCACCAGATGGTAGGCATTGCGCAGATCCAGCTTGGTGAACCAGGACGCCCCCTGGAAAGAGTCAAAGGCAGTGTTAAGCAAGGGAAGAGTGTATTTATCCTTGATGGTGATGTTGTTCAATTCCCTGAAATCAATGCACGGTCTCAAAGAGCCGTCCTTCTTGCCAACAACAACAACAAAAAAAACCCGCCCCCACCGCCGAAGAGGACGGACGGACGGATTATGCCAGAACTCAGAGATTCCTTGATATAGGCCTCCATAGCTGCCCGCTCCAGCAGAGAAAGGCTGTACAGCCGGCTAGATGGAAGTGGAGCTCCGGGGCGGAGGTTTATGGCACAATCCTACGGCCGGTGGGGAAAAGGGATAGGGCCTGGGTCTTGCTGAAGACGGCTCCAAGGTCATGATATTCAGGGGGAACTCTGGACAGGTCGGGGGGTGGGGTGGTGGGAGCCCCCAAAGGCATGGACTGCAAGCAAGCGGCTGATTGGAGACAGACGCTGAGGCAAAACGAACTCCATGACTTAATACTGCCAGAGCGCCAATCGATAGTGGGATTATGGAGGCGTAACCAGGGAAAACCAAGGATGACTGGGGACGATGAAATCGGCAACACGAAGAACTGTAACTCCTCCCGATTTATTTATTTAGTGAATGCAAAGTCCTCAAGCCAAGCAGTTGCCTCCTGGTTTGCTGTATGGAGGGTGTGTAATCCTCCTTCCAGTCTTTGGAGCAGGCAAGCCTCTATGATGTGTTCCATTGTTTGCTCCTCTCCACATGCGCACAGTGGGCTAGGGCTACTGCCCCATCTGTGAAGGCTGGCCAAGCAGGGGCCATGTCCAGTCCTGAAGCGATTGAGTGTAGACCACTGTCTCCTTGGGAGGTTGGTGCCCGGGACCTGTTGGTTGGGGTTTGTCACCAGGTGTTTGTTTGGGACCTCCTTGGTCTCCCATTCCTCTTGCCAAGCTGTCTGGATGGTGAAATCAGCTGGGGGAAGGTTTTTCCAAATCGGCCATCTGGATGGAAGTCGGGCAGTGGGTGGGGTGTAGATATCTGCATGGATTGGTAAGTGAGGAAGAGTCTTTGGCTTTTTGAAGCATCCTTTGAATTAGTGCTGCTCGCCGGATATGTCGGGGGGGGGGGCTATGTTTGACAGTACAGGGAGCCAGGGGAGTGGTGTTGAGCGGATTGTTCCAGTTATGGTTCTCATGGTTGTGTTGAGCTGGGTGTCTACGTGGTGTGTGTAGGATGACCTGGACCAGACAGGGGCACAATATTCTGCTACAGAGTATGAAAGGACCAGTGCTGAGGTACGCAGGGTGGAGGCTGCTGCCCCCCATTTTGCACCAGCGAGCTTGCAGAGCAGGTTGTTTCGTGCCTTCACCTTAGCAGCCGTCCCCTTTAAATGTTCCTTGAAGGATAGGGTCGTGTCAAGGGTCACTTCAAGGTAGGTTGGATTCGAGGCATGCTTAAGCTTGAGTCTGCTCAGGTGGATGTTTAGTTCTCTGGCAGCTTTTACATTGTGGAGATGGAATACACTGGAGACAGTTTTTGCTGGGCTTGGTTTTAGGTGCCAGGTTTTGCAGAACTGGTCCAGTTTGGCAAGATCTTCCGTGAGCACCCGTTCCAGTGACTCAAAGTCTGATGCTTGGAGTGCCAAACAGATGTCGTCTGCATAGATGAATTTGCGGGATTTTGTAGTGGGCAGGTCGTTTATGTAGAGGTTGAACAGGGTTGGAGCTAGAACTGAGCCTTGTGGGAGTCTGTTTTTCTGCGTTCTTCATGCGCTTGTGTTCTGACCGAGGTGGACTCTGAACCTTCGGTTGGTCAGCAGGGTTTTTATAATTGCTGTTGCCCAAGCAGGGATCGCCTTTGTAAGTTTCAGGAGGAGGCCGTTGTGCCAGACCGTATCATAGGCGGCTGTAAGATCGAGAAACACAGCCCCTGTCTTCAGTCTGCTCTCGAAGCCATATTCGATGAAGGTGGTTAGGGGCAGTACTTGTTCTCCTGTGCTGCGGTCCTTGCGGAAACCTGCTTGATCCACACTTAGAATTTCCTCTATTCCTGGGGAAATACGTTGCAGTATTAGGCGCTCCATGATTTTATAAGGAACGCTGAGTAGAGAGATTGGGCGGTAGCTTGCTGGTAGTTTGTGGTCTTTGCCAGGTTTTGGTATGGCAATGACCTTTGCTGTCCGCCATTTCTTTGGGATCGAGTTTGTTTGTATGATCCTTGTGTAGAGTTGTGTCAACCAGGTTAGGGCTTGGGGGCCAAGATTTTTCATGAATTCTGGGAAGATGCTGTCGTATCCTGCTTCCTTTCCACATTTCAGGCCCTGTAGGACTTTCTCCAGTTCAGCAGCCTCGAAGGGTTCAGGGTTCATTTCCTCTACGGGCATTTTTTGGTGTTTTTTTAGCTCAGTTGTAACTGCTCTTCTGGTGTCTTTGTCTTGGGGTGCTTTGGCGATGGTCAGTAGGTGGGATGCAACTTGGTTGGGTGTGACAGATGCTCGGCTTTGGCTAGGGGGCTTCTGTGCAGCTCCTAGGCGACGGATGAGACTCCAACATTTCCTGCTAGAGTGGATAAAGCTCCGGTCAGCAACTGTCTCCTCCCATTTCTTTCGCCGGGCTGTACTTAGCGATTCAATGAGATGGTCTGCTATCTCTGGGTCCCCTGATGTTTGATAGGATTGTAGGAGGGCAGCGCTTTCTCCGTCCAGGCATGGGACATAGAGGGGTCGGTAGCCTCGTGGGATTGCAGTGTGAGCAGCCTTGAAGACTGCGCTGCAGAAGCAGTTGTATGCTTCATCTACAGTGATGGTGTGGAGTGGGATGGTAACAGCACTCTTATCCAGGGTTTCACTGAATTTCTTCCAGTTGGCTTTGCGGAAGTTCCAGCGCATCTTCCTTGGGCTGTTTATGACTGGAAGTTGTAGGCCAATGTGTACAAGCAGGGGCCGGTGTTGGCTGTGTGGAAAATCGTCAAGAATGAGGATCTGTGTAGGATATGGCGTCCCATTCAAAGAGCTGACCCAGCACAGGTCAGGAGAATAGTCCTTCTTCCACCTAGCAGAGTGGAAGGTTCCTCTTTGTTTGGGGTCATGTATCAGAGCGAGATAATTTCTAGATGCCCAGTCTGAAAGTACCTCCCCGTCACTATCCACTGCTGGGTACCCCCAGTCAGGGTGATGGCTGTTAAAGTCCCCCACATAGATTGCAGGGTGGGGTAGGGTGGGTAAGACCTGCAGATCACAGTTGGCACTAGGGGGCTTGTACACATTGACAATATGGAAGCCACCAATGGTTATGGTGTCTGAGAAATGTGTTGTCGTCA
Organism: Pholidichthys leucotaenia; assembly: GCA_020510985.1. Taxonomy (NCBI): domain Eukaryota; kingdom Metazoa; phylum Chordata; class Actinopteri; order Cichliformes; family Pholidichthyidae; genus Pholidichthys; species Pholidichthys leucotaenia. The sequence continues at coordinate 295,317,330 of CM035841.1, read as the reverse complement.
GGTGGTTTACTTCAACTATGTCAGAACGCACACAGGTGGCACGTCCATGTTTGGCATGTGGAGCATAGCACAGGAGGTCAAAGCCATTGATGGTGTAGCGGCCAGCTTCCTCTGTGCCAATATGAGTCTCTTGGAGGCAGATTACATCAATTGAGTGTTGGAAGGCGAGGACTTCAATAAGGCTTCGCTTGGCTGCAGATAGGCCTTCAACGTTTAGTTGTAGTATGCGAAGGGCAGGTCCTACCGCAAGGTGCTCTCGGGGCTGTTTGCTTTCAGCTTTGGGACTATGACTAGGATTCTTCTTTGACTTGGCACTGAGGCGTCGTCTCTTCGAATTTAGTCTGCTGGTAGGATCATTAGCTTCCCTGGGCAAGCCCGGGTACTGGCGAAGGGCTCGGCGAGAACGCTGATCCATTGCCCTTACTCTTCCCGATGATTACCTGAGACAATGACGGACACTGGGGCAGTTTGCTGGGACACCATGGCCATGGGGGCCTTAGACAGTGTGATCAGCCGTAGCGGAGACTTAAGAGGGAAACAGCGAAGCCCCAAACGGGTTGCCAGGTCCCTAGAAATAAAACTTTGCTCTGCCCCTGAGTCGATTAAAGCCTGTGTGGGAATTTCAGTATGTTTATGTAAGAACCGGATGGGAAGAAGGAGTCTAGATAGGGGGTTAGGCTGAGGTTAGTCCGTGAGTTCCCCTACTACGACGCACGGACTCCCCCTTTTGGCCAAAGCTGGCAAGATGCTGCCTCATGCTCCTCACTCCCACAATAGAGGCACAACCCTAACTCACGGCGGCGCTGTTTTTCTGTCAAAGTCAACTTAGACTGTCCCACTACCATAGGTTCTGGGGTCACAGAGGAGTCAGAAGGTGGAAGGTGGAAGGGCCAATAGGGAGGTTAGAGGGGCGTGACGGTACTGGGTCCCTGAGCAACCATAGGATTTACGTTCCGCCGCCCGTTCCCTCAGCCTATTATCTAAACTAATGGCTAGGGAAATTAGCTCAGATAGCTTAGTCGGCTTCTCTAGGGGAGGTAGCTTGTCCCAAAGGCTAGGGCTAAGGCTCCTAATGAAAATGCTACAGAGGGAAGCGTCCTCCCACCCCACCTCGGTAGCCGCTACCGGGAAGTCAACAGCATAATCAGTTACAGCCTTGGTACCCTGTCTCAAGTTTAGCAACTGAGAGGTAAGCACACTGTCTCGGTCTGAATGGTCAAACACCTCATTAAACTCGCCGATAAACTGGCCATAAGTCAGGCTAGGGTAATTAGCCCTAGCCATCACCGCGTAAGACCATGCTAGCGCTCTTCCCTCCAACAAGTTGATCACATAGCCGATCTTACTATGGTCAGAAGTGAAGTCCTCAGGTACCCGCTGGAAAACTACCTTGCACTGCATGACGAAACCCCTGGCCTCTCCTAGTTTGCCGCTAAAGCGGTTGGGGGTAGGAATAGGAGTGAGCCGAGCCGGGGGCCCCTGTCTGAGTTGGTTCGCAGATAAGCTAGCAGGAGCTGAGGAGCTGCTGGGAATAGGTAAGGCCTGGGGAAAAGACTGGGAGCTAGTTAGCCGGTTTAACCAGTCAGTGACATGAGCTAATTGGGTTGAAATGGATTGCTGCTGATAAGCCAATTGATCTATTCGGATCTCCATGTGGTTGACGCGGCGCACCAAAGTGCTGTCAGCTGGGTCGTTCTGGAGGAGATGTACTGACATGGTTTAGTGACCCAGTGACAAAACATAGACTCCGAATAGATACAATTAGGTTTATTAACAACAAATTGTGTGTTGGTGTGTGTAAGTGCAGGCAGGAACTGCAGGGAACACAGTGGGACACCGTATGGCCTGGCAACCCTAGGAACACACAGAGAGGAATGGTTAATGAGAGCCTCAGCTGGAGGTAGACAGTTACGCTGTAGCTTACTGTGGGAGCAGATGGTGAGAGGCTCAGGTTCAGCATGATGGCTACGGCCAGGAAGACAGTGCCCTTCTGTAGAGAGTGCAGCTCCTGCGGGTGAGTGTCTAGGGAGTGTTGGCGTAGTGAAAGAGAGGAAGGAATCCACCGCCAAGGAGGAAGAGAGGAAGATTCCGCTGCCACGGACTCTGCGAAAAGGTGAGTAGAAAGTTGGAGCTTACGTGAGCAGCTGAAGGAAGTCTCCGGCGATGGTGGAAGCAGGCTTGGGCTGAGACTACGACAGACTGTAGAGTTTGGCGATGATTCTTGTCTGGAGCGCAGTGAGACATCGCTGCGCTGCAGGCTTGGGCAGTGCGGTAGAAATAGGCCAGGCGTAATGAAGACCAGGTGTGCATGCAGCTGGGAATAATGATCAGAGCAGACCATGACACTTCCTTTTGGGATGACAGCCATACAGACCAATTTGATGCAGTGTGCGGCGTATGGTCTAAGGACTGACAGGCTGACACCTCACCCCTTCAACCTCTGCAGCAATGCTGGCAGTACTCATACATCTATTTTCAAAAGACAACCTCTGAATATGACGCTGAGCACGTGCACTCAACTTCTTTGGTCGACTATGGCAAGGCCTGTTCTGTGTGGAACCTGTCCTGTTAAACCGCTGTATGGTCTTGGCCACCGTGCTGCAGCTCAGTTTCAGGGTGTTGGCAATCTTCTTATAGCCTAGGCCAGCTTTGTGTAGAGCAACAATTCTTTGTTTTTAGATCCTCAGAGAGTTCTTTGCCATGAGGTGCCGCGTTGAACTTCCAGTGACCAGTATAAGAGAATGTGAGAGTGATAACACCAAATTTAACACACCTGCTCCCCATTCACATCTGAGACCTTGGAACACTAATGAATCACATGACACCGAGGAGGGAAAATGGCTAATTGGACACAATTTGTACATTTTCACTTAGGGGTGTACTCACTTTTTTGCCAGCAGTTTAGACATTAATGTGCTGTGTGTTGAGTTATTTAGAGGGGACAGCAAATTTACACTGTTATACAAGCTGTACACTGATTGCTTTACATTGTATTAAAGTGTCATATCTTCACTGTTGTCCCATGAAAAGATATAATAAAATATTTACAAAAATGTGAGGGGTGTACTCACTTTTGTGAGATACTGTATATATTAGTGTTTAGCCCTAAGCATTATGGAGTCTAAACATTCTACATTCTATCTACCATTGCAGTACAACCATCACACATCACTTTGTTTATAAACCAGCCACAACCCACTGCCTTCCCTCTGATAAAACTTTCTAGAAAATATTTTTCCTCTCTAGGCCCAGAGGAGATCTCTGAATTATTTTGTCCATAACATTCACCTCTTTTCAAAGTTTCTCAGCTAGTACAATGGAGACTCTTTCAGGGTTTCAACTGCCAACATACTGTACATGAGTTTGTCATTTAAAATGGCACTTTTCCTTCAGTAAATCTGGCAAAGGCAGATAAAGAGATAATAATGGTCTGTCCTGGTGTTAACAGCGCATTTCACCTATGGCTCAATTGATAGATTTGGCTGTAATTTCCCCTCTTAGCATGAGAAAGAAACTGTGAAACAGAAGGGAGAGCATTCTAATTTGCTGCGACTAGTTCCCTCAGGTGGCTCAGAATTTGCAGATGTGTCTATCTCATTGATTTCCATGACATTCTCCAGTGAGGTGCAAGAAAAGAGAACGAAAAGAATGTTTGTTGCACATTTGTGTCATGAACTTGGGTTTGAGGGTCTCAAACCCAGTTCTGACACTCTGGCCATTTTGACCATTTTGTGTATTGTATGCTTATTTTCCATCAGGTGCTTCAGGGAGCCCTTTGGGTCCTTCACTCCCTGAAAGCTCGGCCACGCCTCCTCCTCCTGTTAGTGGCATCAGCTGTTTCTTATTATTGGTTTTCCCTTATGCACACACACACACACACACACACGCACTTATTCTCATTCTCACTCACATGCACACATACACACACACGCCTCCATTCATCTTCACTCACATGCCCAGACACTCACTCTTGCACACGTGTTTCCATTCAGTCCAGCCCACGCACTCCCTCTGGTTACTCCTCATTATGCACACCAGTGATCTCTTTCCTCATTAGTATTGTCATTATATAAACTCTGTGTTTGGGGAAAGAGATTGCCGGATCATTGTGCGCATTATACACAGTAGCAGTTCTCCTCTGTGTATATTGTCTCCACTCCCTACATCATTACTTTCAGCCTGACTGTTATAGTCTTCTCTAACTTCTCCTGACGCCTGTTCGTTGCCTGTTGTTAGCGGCTGTTCCTGCTCTCGTCCTTACACCGGACTACATGGACTGCCTCGGACCGCTCCAGCTCGTAAGTTCATGTTTGCCTTTCTTTTTGTGCCGTTCAGCTGTTCTGCGGCACTAGGCATTCCCTCCCTCGGGCTGATGAGCGTCCTAGAGGCGTCCCTGTTTTTATGGTGCCCTTCATGACCATAACCCATCTGACTGTTTGCTTGTTTAGATTGTTTGCTGGACTGCAAACTTATTTTTGTTTAATAAAATTGCACGCAATAATCTCTGCACGTGGGTTTTCATTCCTTCCCCCGTGTGCTGTGTAAAAGCCCACAGGAACGTTGTTGTGACCCGAGCACTGTGTTATTTGTGCTCGGGCTATTCCTGTCAGGTCTTGACAGCGGCGCTGTTATCCTGGCTGTCCGAGCTCTTATTGTGACAGCGCTCGGGGAGGCTTCCGCTCAGCTGTCAAGCCCTGAACAGCTGTTCTGCATTTGCGGTTGTTAGCGGCTGACTTCTTAAACCAACGCTAGCGGCTGCATCCTTGCAGCAGTGTCCATCGCTGATCGTCGGAGTTAACGTATGCTTCGGACTTTTTCTACTTTGCCTGTCTGTGGTATGATCGTCTCCTCCTGTGGACCCGTAAGTGAGCTTTTAGCCTTACGCCTCCTGGTGTGTGTAGACTTGTGAGTGTCATTGCCTCAGTGGCCTGTATGATTGTATTCTCACCGTAAATAAAGACTCTTGCACAACTCTCTGGTGACGGTGTGGCGTCTTATGGTGGCTCGCAAGGGCCACCGCATGACAGACGTAACACATTTGTAAGTTCTCACCAAGAAATTCTGTGCTGTACTAAAGTTATTCTGTTTACTTTCACATATAGTAATCACACCAATAAAGTTCAAATAAGGTGAATGTTATGAATGCTACCATTTATTAGGTGACTCCACATCAGATTGGTAGAAGAGTGTGAAAATTGAACATCAGCGGCTACTGAAATGAATAATGCGGACCAATATAACCTTGTAATTAGCATGTCTTCAGGTTTTAAACATGTTGAGACTCTCTGATTGCACTTAGCAGCGACATCTTCCCACAATCCCCCTCACTGATAACAGATTAGCAGGTTGAAATCATGACTTAATGATTGGGTATTTTTGATTAGAGGGAGGGTTTACTGCTCTGTGTATGAAAACGTACCCTCTTCTCAGCCTTATTTGCAGGCCCCCTATCCATCCAACTTTTTTCATTCAGCCAAGGGACTGAAAAACAAACCCCAGGGGAGATCTGAGTTACCCTTTCCACTTTAACCCTTAAAGTGTCATGCATGCAGCATTCATCTCCATAAAGTGGACTGGATGGCAAAAGATTTAGGAAGGCCACTCTCAATTCATCAAAGTGCTAGGAGCTCATTTTCAATATTAAAAAGGCTATCTCCTTGATCAAATGCTTTAAGCTTTGAAATGTTGCCAGTGTGAAACCATGGGATGGAAAATGTGATATATGTTGCATTCTAGGTTCAAATTAATATAGCGAATATATAGTCATGGTATGTTGGATATGGGATACAGCAGAGTAGGGACCTTCTTTTGCATTATCAAAAAAGTGAGGATTAGACACTGAAGGCTGTTTTGTCATCTGACTCTTCAACAAACACATTAGTATGTTGTTGGCAATCAATACGCACCGGCAGTGGAACCTTCTGGTGAAAGAAGCCGAAATCAACAAGAGCACAGGAGAGCATTGGAGCCTCGCTGCAAATTACACCCCTGAACTCTTCACCTTGAATTCAGCACAGGCCCGACATTTATCAAACATTTATAGCTGCAAAGCTATTTGCATCAGCACAAGACTTACAATCAATTCTGAGCCTCGAGAGAGGTTTACCAACTGGAGGGCTGTCAATTACTATTTAAAGGTCCCTGTGTGTGAGAATGCGAAGCTATATGCATGAATTACACACTTTTAATAATGTCAGTATGTGAACAGATTGTAACATAATACAAAGAATTGGATGTTTATGTAGTTACTGAGTGCCCCTTTTCCTTCTCACTATGAGCTACAAGAGCAGCAACAAACAGAGCGGTGTTGGTTATTTGTTGTTATATGCTAAGTTTAAAAAAAATATTAAAACTTTTTTGTGCTTGTCGTTACGGTAGTTGTATTTTTCCTATAATTTTTATTTCATGTTGTTTTCCATCTGTCTCACTGTTTCTCTGTCTGCATCCTAATGTTGTAAGTTAATTTATTTTTAGGTTAGGCCCAGTTTTTCCTTCCCTCCCCATGTATATTTTTGATAAATTTCACCTGCGATTTTATTACTTCTAGTCTCCATCTCACCTCCTATTCTGTGACTATCACTAACATTGTCATTTTGCATTTTACCTTCTCATGGCTGTGTGCAGTGCAAGTGGTTGCCTTTTTCGGTCCCAGTCTCACCAAAAAAAATGACAAATAGTACAATTTCCCACCTATTAGCAAGTGTGTAGGCTGTACATGTCAGCACAAGCGTAATAGAAACAGAGTCTCCCAATTCATACAGAGAGAAAGGAGAGTGCAGAGGAGCGAGACAAGATGTTGCAACATTAAAACCACCACCACCACATTCTTATCCCTAACCCTAACCTTACGTTGAGTGAGCACCTAACCCTAACCATTTCCCTATGCTAAACACCATTAAAATTCATATGTAAAATTGGAAAGCGAAGACTGAAGTCAAGGTGAAAAGACAATGGATACAAACTTGAGCTTGAGTTAAAGTGCCGTTTTTTTTTTTTTTAGTCCTTTTATGAGAATTTCAGCGGCCTTAAAACGGTGATAGGTACAAGTGCAGTGAATGGGAATAGATAATAAATGGCATTCACTTATATAGTGCTGTTCCCTCATCCCTGGATTGTCATGGCTGCCAATTTACACACCTGTGCGCACACCTGCCTGTCATTATTCTCTGGCTACATTTACCGTCAGGTCCTATGCTCTGTGCGGAGTCGTCTGTTTCCTTCTCCAGAAACCTGCTACGCCAAACCTTTGTCGAGCTTCCTAGCCTCACGGAGCTTCTTCTCATTGGGCTTCCCAGCTTCAACTGTTACCTGTCCGGGCCTGCGCCTCCTGGACTCATCCTCTATCAAGCAAGCCACCATCTTACCTTCTCGCTTTGTCCTAGTCCCCTGTGCACAGGCGGAGATCCGTGGCGGTGGATTCCTTTCCCTTGGCGGTGGACTCACCCATTCCACACACTGGCATTCAGCTTCCCGGCTATCCCGCGGGCACTATCCTCCTGGCTGTGGCTCCCGTGCTACCTGCGCTTCTCTCTGCCATCTCTGACAGTAAGCATAGAGGTATCTGGTGCTAACCCTACCTGCACAGCAGCTAACTCTCCCTTTGCTTCTCCATAGGGTTGCCAGGTTGTATGGTGCTCTGCTCGCCCCAGCTGACTCACCGACTCACACTACACACGTATAAACATACATCACCCACTCACGTCCACTATTATCAAAAAAAGGTTAATTGTGTCAGCTCTGAGTCATGTCTGCTCTTTTGGGTCACTAGAACCATGTCATGGATGACCAAAGCACTTTACAGATTCAGCAATCTACACATTCACACACTGATGATGGTGGAACTGCCGTGCAAGGCAGCTGGGGTGACCCACCGGGAGCCACTTGACGTTCAGCGTCTTGATCAAGACCACTTTGACATACAGGCTGCAGAAAGCAGGAATGAAACCACTGACCCTCCGATTAGACACTGACCACACTCTACACCTGCGCCACTGCCGCCCCATAGAAATAGAAAATGTATGTAGTATAAATGGCATTTTTTGTAGTTGGCGGGAAAGTGTGCTGTTTAATATAACTTTTGGTTAGACTGAGTTGTTACTTCCACCAAGGAGGTAATGTGATCAGGGTCGTTTGTTTCTGTTTGTGTGTTTGTTAGCAGGATTACTAACTACTAACTAACTAACCTGCACTTATATAGCACTTTTCTAGTCACAAAGACCACTCAAAGCGCTTTCATTAATACTAACCCTCTATTCTAAGGGCCTATAGGAAACAGATATCTAGGGACAATTTAGAACAGCCAATTAACCTAACATGCATGCTTTTGGCATGTGGGAGGAAACCGGAGAAATCCCGGAGTAAACCCACGCAACACGGGGAGAACATGCAAACTCCACACAGATCACTGTTGGTCGGGGGCTGGGATCGAACCCACGATCCCATGATCCCCACAATCCCCCGGCCAAGGGTAAACTGTGCTGCCGCAGTGCTAACCACTGCGCCACCGTGCAGCCCAAAAAAAACGCTAGATAGATTTGGATGAAATTTTCACCAGAGGTGGTCCTTGGGCTACAGATGAACCTGTTAGAGTTTGGATTTGATCCATAAGCACATACTTCCTCCAAGGCCCTATCTCACAATGCACAGATGGCGAGAAGGTTGAACAGATGAAGGCACGAATGGATGAAGGGAGGGAGGAAGAGACGCAATGGCGGCTCATAGAAGAAGACAAGGGAGGTGGAGCTTCCTCACAAATGTGAGAAGACAAAGAGAAGAAATGATTCAAACATTGTGATAATAAATGTATTTTATATTACATGCATATGTATATTATTGTGTAACATGTAGTCAGAATCCTGTCAAAAGTCTACAGGAGGCAAAAAACGAGCTTGCCACTGTGGGAACATTAATCAGCCAATCAGAAATTAGTTTATTTTTGTTGCTACAGTATGCAAAATGTAAGGAGGCCAGCACCCTTTCTGAAATTATTTGGTCAATCAAAAATCAATTTATATATGTTGTTATGGAAAATTCACAATCTCCTTGCATTGAAGAAAAAAATAGGAAGGATGCAAAGCTCTAACCAATCACAGTCAGCTTTTTGACAACTTCACCGGGATATCCTGCAATATTTACTTGCTAACAAGTTTAGGAAACTACAATTTGAACACCAGCTTTGGCTAAAAACCAGTCCAAGGCCTTCCCCTAAACTGGAGATTATAAAGAAGTCAGGATGAAGCAGACTGGTGCTCAGGATACCTGGACGAGTGGAACTAACCTACTTTGCAACGCTAGCCTTGGCTGTGCATTTTGCAACCACTAAATTAAAACTGGATCTGATGACAGGAAGATTTATTTAGATCCATGTAAAGACATGGTATCTGGTGAGTTAAAATGTATTTCTCTCCTATATGTGTCTATGCCTGTATGCTGTTTTAGTTTCAAAACTTTATATAATTGTGAAAATATTTTCATTGGTACTCAGTCTAACATTTTTATGTTTTATTTTATGTTAACATTTAATGACAAATGGCCATTCTTGTATTAACAAACAAGACACACAACTCCTAAATAACACATTAAATCATATCTAACAGGACCAAGTGACATCAAAGTCAACGAACGGGACACTTTTACAAATACTTGTAATGCATTCCTTTTAATTTGATTAAATTATTTTGGGATTTTTGTGTCCGGTTTGGGCCTGTCCGTTGTTGGTGCTGGGTTAGGATGTGTCTTCAACTTTTCTTGGTCAGAGTTTATCATGCTGAGTGAGGCTGATGTTGTCTTGAATAGTGTGTTGGTCAGCATAGTGATGTTTTCTTGGGGCTTTGCAAGAGCTGCATTTAATATCTGTGGAGCTAAAGACTTGGGGTCCTCACAAGTATAGGTGTGTCTGTTCATGAGTAATTTGCCTCCTCAGTGGCATCACCCATGAGCCGCTACTGGAAGGACGGAGTCTTGGCAGAAGTATGCACTGTCTTTGTGCCCTCTAGTTTTTTCATTTTTAATTTACCACTCTATATGTGTTATGTCAAGAGTTGAGTCTTCTTTTACAACTCATGACACTTTATAATAATCACAACAGACACAATAGTCCCATTCAGTGTTGTTGCATTTCACTTTGGATATTTAGCTTTTATGTTTCCTTTCTAGACACAATGATTATGGTGCTTTTCTTTTCAATCCCAGTGCACACTTACAGATTTATCTTCTCATTGTATTTTCACAACCCTTGTGCCATATTCATTATGATCGTCCATAAATATTCCGCATGAGATGCTGATTGTGTCATTACCTCTGAATGGCTCTTACAGATAAATGCAGCTATTGCAAAGTGGACACTAACCACTTGAGCACAAACAAGGTAATTTTAAGTCCATACAGCTTTTTTTTTTTTTAAATTCAGACACATTTTAGCAAATCTTAGTTGGAAAGCCCATTTCAGCACACTTTTGGGAATCCTTAAGAGCCATATCATGCAAATGCAAGGCAATTGTTTAAGCAAATGGTATAATATTCAGTTTGGGAAACATAATGTTAATACCTCCAGTGATGCGTATATGCATAACAATGAGACCCAGATGACACTTCAGGAACACACATGGCTGACAGCTTCTGCACAACTTTAGGTAACAGGAACAACTTCATAGAGAAACATTATACATTATCACATTAATGAATGGAATCTGACTATGATGATGATAAGATAAGATTCTTTTATGTCATTGTAAAAAGTACAACAAAATTTGTTTGGTGGCTCTCAGTCAACCAGCGGCAAGGGATAACAGACAGCTTTAAAAGCAAAAAAGTAAGCAATAATAAAAAGAACTATAAAGACAATAAAATGTATGCAGGATATGTACAAGAATATACACAAGGATAGTCCATAGATAGTGCCAGAATTATTGTTGGCTATTTACATGTGTGCAACGTAATGCCTCATTTTTTTTTTTACATTATTGCAAGATTTGTGTGTTGTTGTTCATATAGCACACCAGCAGGATTTTAAACATATCCAATAACTGAATTTACAAAAGATGGAATTACTTGTATGAATTCAGCTGAAGAGCGTGTGTTGCATGATGTTAGTGAAGCACTTTAGGTAACATTAGATTAGATTAGATTAGATTCAACTTTATTGTCATTACACATGTATGAATACAAGGTAACGAAACACAGTTTAGCATCCAATCAGAAGTGCAAAGGACAGCAGTGCGGTATATACAGTAATTAACAGTATGTGCAATTTAAGCAAATATATGCAGCAGTGCAGAAAGTTAAGAGTACTGTTATGTGCAAATAATGTACAATAAGTTAGATGGGCAGTTATGTACAGGTGAGGATGGTAAGAGATGATAGTAAGAGAGTCAGCGGGGAACTAAGTTCAATAACGTGACAGCTGTTGGAAAGAAACTGTTCCTAAACCTGCTGGTTCTAGTCCGAAGGCTTCTGAAATGCTTTCTGGAGGGGAGAAGCTGGAACAGTCCATGAGCAGGATGGTTGGAGTCCCTAAGAATGCTGCGTGCCTGGCGCAGACATCTTTTCCTGTAGACGTCCTCTATAACTGGAAGTGGAGTCCCTGTGATGCGTTGGGCGGTTTTCACCACCAGCTGCAGCGCCTTACGGTCAGCGGCAAAGCAGCTCCTATACCAGACTGTGACACAATTGGTCAGGGTACTCTCTATCACGCAGTGGTAGAAGTTGCCCAGGATGTCAGTTGACAGATGGTTCTTCTTCAGTGTCCTCAAGAAGAAGAGGCGCTGATAGGCCTTCTTGATCAGGCTGGTGGTGTTAACTGACCAGGACAGGTCCTCACATGCTATTTAAAGAAATCAAACACTTTCATAAACAAGTCCTCCAATTAGCCACCCCCTTTAGGAGTCAAAGTGGATCATCTGCCTCCATCTCACCCTATCCCTTGCATCCTCTGTCACACCAACCATCTCCATGTCCTCCTTCACTACATCCAAGAATTTTTTCTGTGGTCTTCCTCTTTTCCTCCTGGCTGGCAGCTCCATCTTCAGCAACCTTAGTCCAAAAGTGTTTAATCAAAGTATAAAAATGAGAGTTTTGTTTGATGCTCAATATTGTAAAGAATGGCAGACACTCGTATCAAGCTCAGACTGTTGTATTAAAGAACATACACCAGGATGCCTGCGCGGGCTACAATTTCCAGGGTCATGTAGCTGCCCCAGTCTGGCTAACTGATAACCCATATCATCGCTCTGCTAAACCCTGTAATATCTCCCTTTCACAAAGTAAGACCCCTTCAGAACAAAGTGCAACATACTATAACCTAGAACTGTAATAAACTTACATAAATTTGTTCTGTATCAAAACCAGCAGCATGCCAAGCCAAGAGCAATATGTATATATATTTTGTAGCAATCTGACTATCACAAATAGACTTTAGTCCTATATTTCCACATGCCCCAGTACCACTCCAGTCTCTTCGGTGGCCTTGACAGCTGTTCAGCCCTTGTGCGAATAAGCCCCTCTGAACTTGCAGCCCCTTGTTGGCTAGGAGAGGCCACAGGTGGAAGATTGACAGATGCCGCCTTTGCTGTGAGCTTGATAGGGCTTGACACTGCCATAGCTGGAGAAGTCTCAACACCACTAGTCTCTGGAATGTGAGGTAGACCCGGGTCATCTTCCTCTCTAGCCCCTGTAACAGATGGCTCAGCCACTCTCAGATCAACCCTGTTGCGTCGATAGACAGAACCGTCAACATCCACCAGACATGACCTAGGCGCAACCTTGTCAAGACAGGTCCCAGCCCTCCAGATATGGTCATTGTCCCCAGGCAGTGGCTTCATCCTGACCATCTCGCCAACCTCCATCTCTGGCAAGGCCTGTGAGGACCGGTTATAGAAGAACTTAGCAAGCAGCCTTCTGTGCCGCAACTTTTCAGTGACACCTGCACCACAGCTGGTTCGAGGAGTTTATTTTTCACAGGAACAGAGATCTTCAGCCTGCGAGACATGAGCCACTGAGCTGGGCTTCTGTCCATGTTTTCCTTTGGAGTGTTCCTCCAGTACAGTATCGCCTTCCAGAGGTCATTGTGATTATGCACGGCTTTGCGCAGCAGATTTTTTGCAATCTTGATGGCTGACTCTGCCTTGCCATTTGCCTTGGGGTATCTTGGCGAGGAGGTCACATGCTTGAACTCCCATTCAGAGCCGATGCACGTAAAATGAGCTGTAAACTGAGGGCCATTGTCTGTCATGACCTTGTCTGGCTGGGCATGTCTTGCAAACTGTGCTTTACAGCGCCTGATGACTGTCTTGGTGGAGAGGTCAGGAAGAAGCTCAAGCTCCCAAAAATCAGAATAATGATCGACAATGAGCAGGTAGTCTTTTCGTCCATGACTGAACAGATCTATAATGACAATCTGCCATGGCCTGGTTGGCAGTTCATGGGAGAGCGTGGTTTATTTCTGCTGGTTATGGGCAAACTTGTTGCAGGTTGTTCAGGCACTCACAAAGTCTTAATCTCTGCCTGCATGTTCGGCTAGTATAAGGTCTCACGAGCTTGCCGGTAGCATGCTTCTCCCCCTATATGACAGGAGTGTATGTGCGCCAGCATGTCCAGGTGCAGCAATCTGGGAATAATAACTCTCTGCCCTTGGAACAAGGTACCATTCTGTGTGCCGATTTCATCCCGATAAGGCCAAAATCCTCTGATGAGAGGTGCCTCTTCTCTGGTCTCTGGCTAGTCTGCGAGAACTGCAGACCGCAATATCTGGAGACTTTCATCCTGATCAGTGTGCTGCCTTATTTGTTCCAGGCATTGGTCAGTTACATAAAGGTAGTCGGCTTGGTTCACATATTGTGTATCTTCCCGCACCTCTTGTAGCAAACATATGGCATGCTGCCGGTAGATTGCTTCCCCACCAGTACATGCTGCTGTGGCCCTGCTATGGCAGTTTTGTAGGGTCATAAGCATGCCTTGCAGTCTCTTAGGGCCACCGAGGAGTGGCTTGTTGAAGATTGAGACCAGAGGTTTGTGGTCTGTCTTAGCTGTAATTATGTCGCGACCATACATATAGTTGTGAAATCTTTGGCAAGCAAAAATGATGCTGAAGCACTCTTTCTCATTTTGTGCACAATTCCTCTCTGCAGCAGTGAGGGCTGTTGAAGCAAAAGCAATGGGATGGCCCTCCTGCATGGGGCAGCAGCCGAGGCCACTCTTGCTAGCATTGCTCTGAATTGTGACTGGCTTGGTTACATCATAGTAACGCAGTACTAGCATTGTTGTGGCCAGTAACTTGAATTCCTGCATTGCTGCATCATGTTTAGGCAGCCAATGCCAAGGTGTGTCTTTGTCCAGCAAGCGTCACAGTGGTTCATAAACACTTGACAGATGTGGCATGAACTTAGCCAGGTAATTTGCAAAGCCCACGAGACATTGTACGCCCTTGACATCGGTCGGATTAGGCATGTCAATGATGGCTCTTACCTTTTCTGAATTGGGTTTCAGCCAGGCAGCTGAAAGTATGTGGCCGTGAAACCTGACTTCTGCCACTGTGAATTGCAGCTTCTTTAAACCTAACCTCAGCTTTACATCCCGGCAACGCTCCAGCAGTGCCAGTAGCTTGATGTCATGATCAGACTCCGCCTCTTCATTCATGTCACCACAGTCCACCACCAGTATGTCATCGGCAATGGGTTCAATGCCTTTCAGACCTGCCAGCAGCTCATGTTGCTTCCTTTGAAATACTTGTGGGGCAACTGACACCCCAAATGGGAGTTTGAGCCACCGCTTTCTCCCCCAAGGGGTTCAGAATGTGGTCATAAGGCTACTTTCAGTGTCCAGTTTGCACTGCAGGAAGGCGTCTCGGGTGTCTACCAGAGTGAAAACTCTTACTTTTGGTTGTTTGTAAAGGACATCCTCGAGTGTTGGCATGATGTGGTGTGAGTGCTTAAGAGCTTTGTTTAAAAACTTGGGATCAAGACATATCCTCGGTTTTTCTGTCCTGCTCACTATTACCATATTACTGATCCAGTCTGTAGGTTCAGTGACAGGGGCAATGTGGCCCTCAGCCTCATATTTGTCTAGCTGAGCTTTAACTGCTGCTTTCATAGCAATGGGGACATTGTGGGGGGCACACTGAACTGTAGAAACGTCAGGATCCAGATCAAAATGTACTTCACCTGGCACAGCTTCGACAGGTGAGGTGAATACATCACTGTACTTGTTGACCAGCTTGTCCTTGGTCAGTGGTCTTGGTGGCTGTGCTTGATCAACTTTAAGTGCATCATCAGGGATTGTGAAGTGCATGAACCCGAGGCGTCCACTGGTACCCCCTGATAACAGTGGTTGCTGGCCCTTTTTCACAATCTCAAATGAGAACTTGTGTTTGTGACCCCTTACTGTGCACTCAGTGTCAAATGTTCCTAAAGAGTCCACTAGCTCTCCTGAGTACAGCTTAAGACGGGCATTGCTAGGGTGGCGTTTTGCCCTTGGTGCTAGCTTTTCTTTATTTTTGAATGTTGTTATGTCATAAGTGGCCCCTGAGTCCAGAAAACATCTTTGTGGTTTATTGTGCAGCCATAACGTCACAAACCATTTCTTGCCTTTAGCTTGTCCTACTGCACTGACTGACTCAATCATGTATATGTTTGATGCTTCCTCACTGCTCTGTTCAGAGGTTTCTGCCTCTTCATTCATGCAGTGCACTTTACTTATAGTATTTCCTCTTTTGCTTTTTTGGCACACTTTTGCAAAGTGATTATTAGTCCAACATAATTTGCGCTTTTTTCCAAAGGTCGCTTGCCTGGCAAAGGAGTGAACAGCGTCAGTGTGTTGAGCCTGTGGACTTGCTGTATCCATCACTCACATTCTCATGTCAGTCTGCTCTGCTGCGTGGCACATTTCAATAGCGGCAAGTAAGGTGAGTTGCTTTTCTCTTAACAGCCTGCGCCTTGTGCTCTCACTTGTAGTGCCCAGCACTATTTTATCCCGAATCATTTCATCTTTTAATTGTCCATACTCACAGGTGGCTGCCTTCTCTCTCAATCTGGTCACAAACGTGTCTATGGATTCACCTTCTTCTTGTTTATAGCATCAAAACAGGTACTATTCATAGACTGTGTTTTTAGCTGGTTTGAAATATACTGCTCAAAAAAATAAAGGGAACACTTTGAAAACACATCAGATTTTAATGGGAAAAAATAAGCTGGATATTGAAATTGTGGCAGGCTAGTCCACCTTACTCAGATTATTAATCTGAGTAAACTGGACTAGCCTATTTTGATATCCATCTTATTTTTTCCCATTAAAATCTGATGTGTTTTCAAAGTGTTCCCTTTATTTTTTTGAGCAGTATACTTTTCCAAGGCATTCGGTATCATGGCCGGGTCCCCTTGCTCATCCTCTGAGAGATTCGGATTATGACGATAGACATGCCTGCATTTGCTACCCATCACACTTTGTAGAACTAGAAAAAAGTTTGGGTCTAATTTACACACATTACAACGGTGACCCTCCACCATGTTGCAGTCAAAGGAATAGGTATATAAGTCATAGGACCTATTATTAAAAAGCCTATATAAGGCATTTTCTGTTGAAGGGCAGTCTCCTTTACATCATATTTGGTGTCAGAACAAAAACATAACAAACAAAAGCCTTAAAAAAAATTCACTAAAAACTATTGCCTATCCAGACCTGTGGCATCATGCAGATAAAAGAATAATAATAAAAAGACTCATACATACTGTTTGACCACAGCAGAAGGCTAAGAAGCAGGGTCTAATAATTCCAGCATGCCTGTTCCACTACAGTGCAGCTCGCTCAGACAGTGGAGTTATGGCACTTCGAGCAAGACCAATTACATGCAAACTGACATAGAGCTTCATCTGGTGAGCACAGTGTTGGATTGTGATTCAAAACAAGTTAATAGCCATGGTTACATGGGCAAAATTTCTTCAGTCTGATTACAGTTCAGATTAGAACTTGACCGTTTACATGGATCCCGAAAAAGTTGATCCCATTAGGACGTGCATTTCCATGTGTCACATGTTTGAACGGATTAAATCGTTTTGACATGCACACAATTATCCAACATTCCAGAAATAGTAGAAGAAGAAGCAACTTCCGCTGTAAACAAACCCCACTTTGTGTCTTTCCCTTTTTGAAATGGACCTCTATTGTGTTATTCAGACTGTACTTTTGCTTCTGCTGGTCTCTGTAATGACGCTACAAGCCCAGCAGTACATACGTACTTCTGCATATGATGAACAAACTGAGACAACAGGATGATACAGACCAGATTTGTTTTACACCCGCCATGTCTTCCGCTAGCTGCTGTAAAGGCGGAAATATGTCATGTCGACGTGTAGCTGACATACAGACATGCGAAGTAAACATATTTTCTACCCAAATTTTGGAGTAAGTGTCTATATGCGCACCAATTGGATTAACAATTGGCATAACCCACCTGTCTCAATCGGAAGGAAATTTTGATCCGAATTAGTGTGATCGGGTCAGAATATTCAGATTGGCGTGTTTACATGAAGCATTTTTATTCCAATCAGGCTTTTAATCCGGTTACTTGTGTCCATGTAAACATGGCGAATGTAACTTTGATTTTAATAGTGGTTGCCATTTTGTTCCTTAGGTAGGAGATCATATTAAATTCATGCAGTCCATTGTGAAGCTGTGAGATATTATGCAGCTCTCGTGAAGAATTTCAATGCAAATAAACCAACAGAGATCACAGAACTTGAGTTTTCGGTGTGCTTTATTGTAAATTCTGAATGTCACAAAACATCACATTATTGCTGTTGAGCAGATCACAGTTCAACATAGGAAACCTTATATGGTTGTTTCCTTTCATTCTTTGGAGATTAAAGTTTAAATCAAAGTTAACAAGGCCCCTTCTTTGAAGAACAACTTTTAATTAGAACACAGACTTGGTCTGACTGTGGAGAAGCTCTCAACCAAAGCTGTATCATTATCTGCCTTGAAGTTGCTACCTTCCCCTCCTGGAGTGCTGCCAGCAGAAACGGAGCTGCTGCAGTTTTTTGGGGGAACTTGGAGTTGTGCTGTTTAGAGGAAGAGCAAGTCTCTGGAGAAAAGTGGACAGATTCTACAAAGCAAATTCCATTTGTTACAGTTTCATGGGGTTTGTTTGTGCCACTTCTTTAAAATGGGCACACGTGACTGAGTTTATGTATGACTGTTAAATTAAGGCATCGCAGAAGAGAGGAAAGGGATTTAGATAAGAGACAGAGAGGTGTCCTAGTCATCACCTTTGCAGCATGGTGCATATTTCCAGACCATGCTGTCGATTAATTTTATGCTACTTGTGTTCGAGAAGCTCTATAAATATGCAGAGCAGACAGATGATAAAATTCCTCTCTCAGGAATTGCAAGGTAAGAGGAACTATGGAGCCCTCTTGAAATGAAGACGAATCCTGATGGCTTTTCTAATTGATTGCAATAGAACAGCTGGGAATCACTACCAGCTGCAGCCAGAGGGAATGAATAAGAGTTCTAAGCTGAACGGTGTTAGTGTATTAGCAGATGACACAGACTACCTTAAAACTAGCATGGCATTCTCATCTGTCCAATTACTGTACATGTCTTCAAGACAAATAGGTCATGTTTCATGCAAATCTTCCAACCTTCAATATGCCATGAGCACTTTTGTAATGTAATAAAAAAATACCTCAGGGTAACTGTGAGGTTACCATTTTCTACCCAACTTAAATACAATTCTTCTGAACAACCTGTTTCAGTACACGATTCTTTAAATGCTAATGAGCCCCAGTTCCCCCTACCCTTCCTCCTTCATCACTGCTGAGATCCATGGTTGATGCACTGCTAGTGTTAGCTTTCAACTTTGGCTGTCAGAGCCAGCCGGAGATAACTAATATAAAATTGTATTAATCTGAGAATGTAAATGTTTGTAAATGAAAAAATATAGGATCACAAAAATACATTTAGGAGCACAATGAAAAATGCTGGAGTAACAGAGTTTATGAATATAATACATGTACAGTGGTGTGAAAAAGTGTTTTCCCCCTCCCTGATTTCTCATTTTTTGTATGTTTGTGTCATGAGCCGAGCCGGTTTGGCTTTTCCTGGCTCGGTCTCGATCTCCTCGGGGGTTTGGTTTACTGGTTATGTGCATTTTTGGTGTATTTGTACTATAACTTCTATATCCTGGCCACTGCCTGACCAGCAGCTGTTAGTCTGCAGGTTGACCTATTTTCTCTCACGCTGCTGACAGTCTGTCGGTCCAGCCACGCCCCCTTGCCTTCCCTCAGTTTCCAGCAGCTGTTCCCAGCCCCGCTAATCATCCTTTCCACACCTTGCCCAGGTGTTCTGTATTTGCCAGGTCAGCGGCGTTTGTACAAAAGCAGCTCTTTGCTGGACAGATGCCGCTGGATCATTGTATGCGCTAGATGGCTGTGCTCCGCCGTCTAGCCCTCACGTCACGGGAAGTGTATGCTCGTCGTTCTTCTGGAGGACTCGGTTCGCCTAGGCTGTGAGTACTTTAGCGCTCTCCTGTTCAGTTGTGCCGCCACGCTGGTAGCGTTCCCGAGTGTGGCACAACTGCCCCCCACTTTCCCTGCACAGCCTTGCATTTTGAGAGAACTCTTTGTTGACCGAGCTGCTCAGCCATTTGTATGGTTTTCCCTGAACTGTTATTCAATAAATGTGTGTGTGGCAACCCTGTGCCTAAATCCTCATTTCTTCCTCTCTCCTCTGTGCGTAATAGTCAAGCACACAGAGGGTTTGTGACAGAACGATCCAGCCAGGAAGAAGGATTTAGCGGGTTACGAACACACTATTTTCCCCCTTTGTTATTTAAACTGTTTCCTTGTTTTGGACTAACCTGTATTGGAGTGCATTATGCCCCGGGCTCGTCGACCTCGTCCGAGGAGAGGAGGATCGGCCACGGGGCCTCTGAGCAAGGAGGAGGAGTTGGCAGCTGTCTACATCCAGAGCTATGTAGATGAGTTCCTCGCCGCCAGCGGACCCGCGAGAGATTGGTGGTGTGTCCACGGAGCGGTGGGGATTTTGGAAGCACACCCCGGGCTATGGTTCTATCCACAATATGCCGACTTGCTCTCCACAGTCTGCTTGCTCCAGCGTCCCTCCCCGGGCCTGGCATTTCCCGCGATGCCGGGACGAAGGCCCACTTCCCGGCAAACTGGCAGCCTCCGGAGTGTGCTGCTCGACTTGCTCCAGCACGGTCGATCCGGGCATATAAGGGACAGCACCGTGAGAAGTCTTCTCCTCCACCGTCAGCCATCTTCCCTGCAGTCCCTGCACGGTTTGACGGGGTCATCCAGGGAATGCCCACCTCCGTTGCCATGGAGCCGGCTCTTCCTCAGCCTGTAGAAGAGGGCCGTTTCACTGTGGACACAGAGAGGGAGGACAGCCTGCCAGCTACAGCAGCTAACATCAAGGACCGGGATGACAGGCAAGTGTTTTTTCTCCGTTCTCCTCATTATAATGATAATAATAAACTTTGTCTGTCTCCCGGGAAAGGGGCTCAGTCACAGCTGCCCGTTGGGCTCCCCCTACCAGCTGTATCAAATGACTCTTTTTCTACCATCTCTGTGCCTCCTCTGTTTTTTCCTGAGTGTCTGCCGGTCCCAGAACCGAGCTGCCAGATGGAGGAGCCGGTGGTTTTGGACGATCCCTTCCAGGAGCTAGCACAGAGAGGTCCCTCTGCAGCCACACGGGTGGACGAGGAGTGGGCGAACCTGCTCACCTTAGTCAACCGCCGAGTCGAGGATGAACGCTGTGTGAGGGAGGTCCAGGGACGCACTTCACCAGCTGTGAGGGTTCCACCTCCTACGCCTGCTCAACCCGCGGCGTCACCATCTGACTAGGAGTGGGCGAACCTGCTCGCCTTTGTCAGCCGCCGGGTCGAGGAGGAGCGTCAAAGGACCAGGACCATCAACACCGTCCCGCCAGCTAGGGGACACCGGGAGAGTTCCTTACTGCCTTCGGCGGCCCCCTGCCCTCCAGCTGCTGTGAGGTCCGCGGAGTTCACCCCGGTAACGCCTTCCTCAGTTGTCATGAAGACGGCTGCTCCACAAGCTTTCGAGGGGGCCCACGTCACCACTGACACGAAGAGGGAGGACAGTCTCCTGCCTGCAGCTGGGGAAAATATGGACTGGGATGACAGGCAAGTATTTCTTCATTATACACCATCTATTGACATTGAATCTAGCCTGTCTCCTGAGGGAGGGGCCCAGCATAAGCAGTTCGCTGGGGCTTCTCCTCCAGCTGCCCTGATTAACTCATTTTTCTCCCTCTCTGTGTCTCCTCCAATTCTCCCCGAGACCTGCCGGCCCAAGATCAGGGCCATCCGGTGGTGGAGGAGAGAGTGGCTTCGGAGGAATCCTTCCTGGAGTCAGCATGGAGAGGTTCCGCTGCAGCCCCACTGGAGGAATCCCCAGCATTGAAGCTGCTGCGGGAGGACACAAGGACTGCTATAACCACCTCTCCTGCTGTGGAGGCTTCTGCAGCAGATTGGGAGCCAGAGCTGGACCTCTTGGAGGCTGGGTCCGGGTGTTCTTCGCCAGGATCGACGGAGTCCTGGACAGCGGTGGAGCTTGAGCTCAGGCAAGTTTTCTCTCGTTTTCCTCATGTCTGTTTTGGAGAGATCTTGCCTGGCTCTTGGGGGGGGGAGAGTCAGGTGCTGCCATCAGCTGCATCTGAACTCACCTCACCGGGCTCCGCTGCTGCCGGTGACCCTAACCATCTTTCTCCTCCTGCTTCCCCTGAGCCTTCATCTAGGGTCGCCAGAGAGGGGGTGCCTTCGCCGGAGATCGTCATAAGTCCAGTGGAGGAGGCCATTGCTTCTGCTCCTCCTGCAGAGGTCATCTTGGAACCAGGTCCGTCACTCAGCAACCCCATGGGCCCAGCATCCCCGCTGGCCGAGGCCGTCGTGTGGGTTCCTCTGCAGACCACATCTCCATGGGTGCGGCAGGCTGGCTGGGGACTGTCATGTGGGCTGCGCTCCAGAATCAGCCCGACGTGGGTGCTGCGCTCCTGTTCGGACCCGTCCTGGAGGCCACGCTCCAGCACGGGTTCCACCGAGGGTACAGCCTTGGCCGGGTAGGGGTCCACTGTGGGTGCAGCGGAGCCCCAGCCGGAGGTCGCCGTGGGCGCAGCTGGACCTCAGTCGGAGGTTGCCATGGGCGCAGCTGAGCCTCGGCCAGAGGTTGCTGTGGGCGCAGCTGAGCCTCAGCCGGGGGTCGCCGTGGGCGCAGCTGGGCCTCAGTCGGAGGTCGCCATGGGCGCAGCTGAGCCTCGGCCAGAGGTTGCTGTGGGCGCAGCTGAACCTCAGCTGGAGGTCACCGTGGGTGCAGCAGAGCCGGCCCGGCTGGGTGCCTCCGTGGACGCAGCTAGACTTCTGCTGGAGTCCCTCATGGGTGCAGTGGAGCTGGCCTGGTTGGGGGCCATCGTGGGCGCAGTTAGGTTCCTACTGGAGTCCATCGTGAGTGCAGTGGAGCCGGCCCGGTCCGGGGCTACCAAGGGCGCTGTGGATTGCCTCGAGGACGCCGTGGTACCCTTTTCCTCCCAGTCCTACGCCATGGGGGTCCCCTCCCTTTGGTCCAGTCACCCACCAGTGAGTTTCCCGGTAGGCAGACCGCCTCCTGCCTCACCCCGTCAGCTCTGGTGGATCAACAATGCTGGCCAACCGCCTGAGGGACCGAGTCTCTGGGCCAGATAGCCCGTGTTCTCTGGCAGGCCACCTGACCAGGTTCGCCAAACTGTCACCTGGACCTGGGACTCAGGGCAGCCTCCCGAGCCGCTATGGCTTTGGACTTGGGGGGTGGGGTAATTGTGGACCCTGGGCGGGGTATTGTGTTCCCTCCTTCTTGTTCCCCCTACCTCCCATCTGAGTTCGTGTTGTTTGTTGTTGTTGCTCCTGTTGGGGAGGGGGGGAGTTGATGTTACCTTGGGTGTCTGGGAATCCACCCCTTAAAGGGGGGCTCTGTCATGAGCCGAGCCGGTTTGGCTTTCCCCGGCTCAGTCTTGATCTCCTTGTGGGTTTGGTTTACTGGTTATGTGCATTTTTGGTGTATTTGTACTATAACTTCTATATCCTGGCCACTGCCTAACTGGCTGCTGTTTGTCTGCAGGTTGATCTATTTTCTCTCATGCTGCTGACAGTCTGTCGGTCCAGCCACGCCCCCTTGCCTTCTCTCTGTTTCCAGCAGCTGTTCCCAGCCCCGCTAATCATCTTTACCGCGCCTCGCCCAGGTGTTCTGTATTTGCCAGGCCAGCGACATCTGTACAAAAGCAGCTCTTTGCTGGACAGATGCCGCTGGATCATTGTATGCACTAGATGGCTGTGCTCCACCGTCTAGCCCTCACGTCACGGGAAGTGTATGCTTGTCGTTCTTCTGGCGGACTCGGTTCACCTAGGCTGTGAGTACTTTAGCGCTGTCCTGTTCAGTTGTGCAGCCACGCTGGTAGCGTTCCCGAGTGTGGCGCAACTGCTCCCCACTTTCCCTGCACAGCCTTGCATTTTGAGAAAACTCTTTGTTGACCGAGCTGCTCAGCCATTTGTATGGTTTTCCCTGAACTGTTATTCAATAAATGTGTGTGTGGCAACCCTGCGCCTAAATCCTCATTTCTTCCTCTCTCCTCCGTGCGTAATAGTCGAGTACACAGAGGGTTTGTGACAGTTTGTCACACTTAAATGTTTCAGATCATAAAACAAATTTAAATATTAGACAAAGATAACACAAATAAACACAAAATGCAGTTTTTAAAGGAAGGTGTTTATTATTAAGGGGAAAAACAATCCAAACCTACATAGCTCTGTGTGAAAAAGTGACTCCCTCCCCCCCGTTAAAACATAAATTAACTGTGGTTTATCACATCTTTGGAATGCTGAGTTCAATTTCTCTAG
Organism: Pholidichthys leucotaenia; assembly: GCA_020510985.1. Classification (NCBI taxonomy): domain Eukaryota; kingdom Metazoa; phylum Chordata; class Actinopteri; order Cichliformes; family Pholidichthyidae; genus Pholidichthys; species Pholidichthys leucotaenia. The sequence continues at coordinate 295,293,437 of CM035841.1, read as the reverse complement.
CCACACCCAGGCCCGATTACTGCCACACCTGTTCTCAATCAAGAAATCACTTAGATAGGACCTGGATGACAGTGAAATAGACCAAAAGATCCTCAAAAGCTAGACCTCATGCTGCGATCCAAAGAAATTCAGGAACAAATGAGAAACAAAGTATTTGAGATCTGTCAATCTGGAAAAGGTTACAAAGTCATTTCTAAAGCTTTGGGACTCCAGCAAACCACAGTGAGAGCCATATCCACAAATGGTGAAAACATGGAACAGTGGTGAACCTTCCCAGGAGTGGCCGGCCGACCAAAATTACCCCAAGAGCGCAGCAACGAATCGTCCAAGAGGTCACAAAAGAAACCACAACATCCAGACAACTACAGGCTTCACTTGCCTCAGTTAAGGTCAGTGTTCATGACTCCACCATAAGAAAGAGACTGGGCAAAAATGGCCTGCATGGCAGAGTTCCAAGATGAAAACCACTGCTGAGCAAAAAGAGCAAAAAGGCTCATCTTAGTGCTCCAACTTTAGAGGGATCACACTCCTCAGCCTCCCTGGGAAGGTCTATGCCAAGGTACTGGAGAGGAGAGTCCAGCCTTTGGTCGAACCTCGGATTCAGGAGGAGCAATGTGGTTTTCGTCTTTGCCGTGGCACATCGGACCAGCTCTTTACCCTCTCGAGAATTCTCAAGGGTTCGTGGGAGTTTGCCCAGCCAGTTTACATGTGTTTTGTTTACTTGGAGAAGGCATTTGACCGCGCCCCTCGTGGTTTTTTGTGGGGGGTGCTTCGGGAGTATGGGGTATCGGGCTTGTTGTTACGAGCTATTCGGTCTCTGTACGACCGTTGTGAGAGTTTGGTTCGTATTGCCAACACTCGGTCGGACTCATTCCCAGTGAGAGTTGGACTCCGCCAGGGCTGCCCTTTGTCACCGATCCTGTTCATAATTTTTATGGACAGGATTTCTAGGCGCAGCCAGGGAATGGAGGGTGTCATGCTTGGTGACCACAGGATCTCATCTCTGTTGTTTGCAGATGATGTTGTCCTGTTGGCTTCATCCAGCAATGACTTACAGCTCTTGGTGGGACAGTTTGCCACTGAGTGTGAAGCGGCTTGGATGAGAATCAGCACCTCCAAGTCAGAGTCCATGGTCCTCAGCCGGAAAAAGGTCGATTGCCCCCTCTGGGTTGGGGACAGGCTCCTGCCCCAAGTGGAGTAGTCTAAGTACAGTGGGGCAAAAAAGTATTTAGTCGGCAACCAATTGTACAAGTTCTCCTACTTAAAAGATGAGAGAGGTCTCCAATTTTCATCATAGGTAAACCTCAACTATGAGAGACAAAATGAGAAAAAAAAATCCAGAAAATCACATTGAAAGATTTTTAATGAATTAACTGGTAAATTCCTCAGTAAAATAAATATTTGGTCACCTACAAACAAGCAAGATTTCTGGCTCTCACAGACCTGTAACTTCTTTAAGAGGCTCCACTGTCCTCCACTCGTTACCTGTATTAATGGCACCTGTTTGAACTCGTTATCAGTATAAAAGACACCTGTCCACAACCTCAAACAGTCAGACTCCAAACTCCACTATGGCCAAGACTAAAGAGCTGTCAAAGGACACCAGAAACAAAATTGTAGACCTGCACCAGGCTGGGAAGACTGAATCTGCAATAGGTAAGCAGCTTGGTGTGAAGAAATCAACTGTGGGAGCAATTATTAGAAAATAGAAGACATACAAGACCACTGATAATCTCCCTCGATTTGGGGCTCCACGCAAGATCTCACCCTGTGGGGTCAAAATTATCACGAGAACGGTGAGCAAAAATCCCAGAACCACATGGGGGGACCTAGTGAATGACCTGCAGAGAGCTGGGACCAAAGTAACAAAGGCTACATCAGAAACACACTACGCCGCCAGGGACTCAAATCCTGCAGTGCCAGACGTGTCCCCCTGCTTAAGCCAGTACATGTCCAGGCCCGTCTGAAGTTTGCTAGAGAGCATTTGGATGATCATTTGCTAGAGAGCATTTGGATGATCCAGAAGAGGATTGGGAGAATGTCATATGGTCAGATGAAACCAAAATAGAACTTTTTGGTAAAAACTCAACTTGTCGTGTTTGGAGGAGAAAAAACACCATACCTACTGTGAAGCATGGGGGTGGAAACATCATACTTTGAGGCTGTTTTTCTGCAAAGGGACCAGGACGACTGATCTGTGTAAAGGAAAGAATGAATGGGGCCATGTATTGTGAGATTTTGAGTGAAAACCTCCTTCCACAAGCAAGGGCATTGAAGATGAAATGTGGCTGGGTCTTTCAGCATGACAATGATCCCAAACACACCACCCGGGCAACGAAGGAGTGGCTTTGTAAGAAGCCTTTCAAGGTCCTGGAGTGGCCTAGCCAGTCTCCAGATCTCAGCCCCATAGAAAATCTTTGGAGGGAGTTGAAAGTCTGTGTTGCCCAGCGACAGCCCCAAAACATCACTGCTTCTAGAGGAATGGGCCAAAATACCAGCAACAGTGTGTGAAAACCTTGTGAAAACTTACAGAAAACGTTTGACCTCTGTCATTGCCAACAAAGGGTATATAACAAAGGATTGAGATGAACTTTTGTTATTGACCAAATACTTATTTTACCGAGGAATTTACCAATTAATTCATTAAAAAATCCTTCAATGTGATTTTCTGGATTTTTTTTTTCTTATTTTGTCTCTCATAGCTGAGGTATACCTATGATGAAAATTGGAGACCTCTCTCATCTTTTAAGTGGGAGAACTTGCACAATTGGTGGCTGACTAAATACTTTTTTACCCGACTGTATCTTGGGGTTTTATTCACAAGTGAGGGGAAAATGGAGCGAGAGATTGACAGAAGGATCGGAGCAGCATTTGCAGAGATGCGGACGTTGTACCGGTCTGTTGTGGTGAAGAGGGAGCTTAGTTCTAAGGCAAAGCTGTCGAATTACCAGTCAATCTACGTTCCTACTCTCACCTATGGTCACGAGCTTTGGGTAATGACCGAAAGAACAAGACCGCGGATACAAGCAGCTGAAATGAGCTTTCTCCGTAGGATTGCTGGACTCACCCTCAGAGACAGGGTGAGGAGCTCAGTCATCCGGGAGAGGCTCAGAGTAGAACCGCTGCTCCTCCACATTGAAAGGAGTCAGTTGAGGTGGTATGGGCATCTGATTAGGATGCTTCCTGGATGCCTCCCACTTGAGGTGTTTCGGGCACGTCCCACTGGGAGGAGACCCAGGGGCAGACCCAGGACTCGTGGAGAGACTATGTCTCCCAGCTGGTCTGGGAACGCCTTGGTATCCTCTCTGAAGAGCTGGAGCAGGTGGCTGGGGAGAGGGAAGTCTGGGCTTCTCTGCTTGAATTGCTGCCTCTGCGACCCGGACCTCCGGAAAAGCGGTAGAAGATGGATGGATGGATGGCTCATCTTAGTTTTGCCAGAAAACATCTTGATGATCCCCAAGACTTTTGGGAAAATATTCTGTGGACTGACGAGACAAAAGCTGAACTTTTTGGAAGGTGTGTGTCACATTATATCCAGCGTAAAAGTAACACAGCATTTCAGAAAAGGAACATCATACCAACAGTAAAATATGGTGGTGGTAGTGTGATGGTCTGGGGCTGTTTTGCTGCTTCAGGACCTGAAAGACTTGCTGTGGTAAATGGAACCATGAATTCTGTTGTCAAACAATCCTAAAGGAGAATGTCCGGCCATCTGTTTGTGACCTCAAGCTAAAGTGCACTTGGGTTCTTCAGCAGGACAATGATCCAAAACACACCAGCGAGGCCACCTCTGAATGGCTTAAGAAAAACAAAATGAAGACTTTGGAGTGGCCTAGTCAATGAGCTGACCTGAATTTGAGTGAGATGCTTTGGCATGACCTTAAAAAGGCAGTTCATGTTCGAAAACCCTCCAATGTGGCTGAATTACAACAATTCTGCAAAGATGAGTGGGCCAAAATTCCTCCACAGCTCTGTAAAAGATTCATTGCCAGTTATTGCAAACGCTTGATTGCAGTTGTTGCTGCTAAGGGTGGCCCAACCAGTTATTAGGTTTAGAGGGCAATCACTTTTTCATGCAGGGCCATGTAGGTTTGGATTTTTGTTTCCCTTAATAATAAACACCTTCATTGAAAAATTGCATTTTGTGTTAACTTGTCTTATCTTTGTCTAATATTTAAATTTGTTTGATGATCTGATCTGAAATCTCAGCCTTGAGATTCTGCCATCACGGGAGTTAAAGTAACAAAACTGGACAGTAAGCCAGTTTGAAAATGAGACTGCCACTTAAACTTCAGACAGATGAACCTGGAACTCTGCAGATGAATTGGAATGTTGGAGTTATCCACCCACATACTCTTGCCATGGATGTGCTAACAAGGGCTAGCAGGCTAGCAGTGTAAACAACCATCATCCAGGTGAAGGTTTGGCGGCAGGGAAATTTTTCCAGGTGAGAGTCCCATTGGATAATGTAAACCTAAACATGACAGTGTTTTGGGGATTTCCACAGCAGGTAGAACACAGCTGCAGAAGTTAAAAAGGCAAATCCCCCCCTCTGCAACTCGATCACATGGTGAATTCATGTCTATTTGTGTGTTTATATTGAATTAACATGTAGTCAACGCATTTTTTGCACATCCGCATTTGGTCTGAACGCACCTTAACAGTCATGATATAATCGCCCATCATTTTATTGATATGATGATACAGGGTTTTTTTTATTCCATCCACATTCTTATTTTAACTGTGGATTTGCAAGTGGAGTCTATAGATTTGGCATTAATGTTTTTTTTCAGGAGAATGAATGAATGAACAAGGAGCATGTGCGTGTTTTGGTGTGGATGCAGCGCACGGGAGGAGACGTGTCAGTCTGAAGATTTTTATTCCATTCACATTTTTGCTTTCATCACGAACTTATCAGCCATTAATGTGTTTATTTTTTGGGGGAATGAATGAAGGAATGAATGAACAGGGTTTTACTTTTCACTGTAACTCCCCAGAGAGACAGGAGATGCATCCACATCTGCCTGCGGCCACGCACCCCCCTTTTTCAGCCAGGAGAAGACCACCTACACTGCACTCCTACGGTCGGGGTTCTCGAGCTGTGGGTGCCCTGACTGCCCCCGGGAGGGCCTGCCAAGAGTGAGCTTGCTTCGTGGCAGGGTCGGCAGTGGACAGGATGTCGTGCCAGATGTCCTCCTTCCCTTCCACCAGGGAAGGACTGGGACAGACAGCCACAAACCTCGGTGAATGCCCACATGAGATGGGGGAGACCCTCTGTTGGCGAAAGCAACAGGAGGGGGAGCCCCTCCATCTTCCCATGGGCCAGGAGTGACTTCTGGACCACCGTTAATGATCCTTCATATTCATGAAAGTTTGCACAGGCATCATCTTCTTTTCCTGAAGTTTCAAACACATTCAAGTCTGTGCGTTGCATCAGTGCACACTACATTAAACCATTCAGCTCAATTTTTTCAGCCCATTGTTATCTCTTCCCATTTCGTCTCTCTAAAATAACTAACTGGGCATCAGCTGTTATTGATGTCTTCCTTATTACCAAGCAGCGTTACTATCGGGTATATTTTGGCTCACACACACACGCTCTTTGGCCAATGCAAAACCCATCTTAAACAATCCGTCATGATTACTGTTCACTTTAGATAATGCACCTCTGTGCATTAAAGGGATAGGCATTAGATGCATTAGCTAAGCTTGGCTAGTTGTCAGTAGCTCTGTTTCCACAACAGGAATGAGGAACCAGTTTAACAGGACTTACTTCATGGTGTGTGCCTCCACTACAGGAACCTTCCTTTAAGGGAAGTTTTCAGGAACCCATAGAGGCTGAAATAAGGCCCTGGTCAGGGGTAGATACTTTAGAATGGCCCCAGAAACTGCTGGGTGGGGTTTAGGATTGACCTGGTGCTGATTGATAGAACCCAGAGTCATGATGTAAACAAAACAGAAGGAAATAAGAAGCACCAAAATGACCAGAAAAGATCATCGTGAAGATCCAATGCCTAAAAATTTTAAATCTAACGTTGCTGTGTCTGTGGAGGGTCTTCAATGACTATTAGACATAGGAAGCCAGCGTGACCGTAAGAAGAACACAAGCACAGTGGAGCAGCATCATGCTTTACACTGGCCGTTGCTGCTCTTCTAAGTGGGGACCCATACAGCTGGCCAACAGAAGACGGAGTCTCTGCTGGTGTTGTTCTCATTGCGCTTGTACAGCCATGCTGTATAATACCTAAAAATTTTAAAGGTCATACCACCATGATTGTGGAGATGAACAGCTAGATCAATTAAATATCATATCCGGGCACACAGCATATACAGTAGATTGGGGTAGCATGAGCCCAACTGGAGTGGTGGCCTAGTTGGTACAGCATCCGCCCCACAACTGGGAGGCCGGGGTTCAAATCCCGGCTGAGTCATACCAAAGACTATATAAAAATTGTACTTTCTGCCTTCTGGCTTGGTGCTCAGCATAATAGAATGGGGAAAGTGTAGAGGATGTGTTCAATGATGAGGCTGGGTTTATTTCTCAGGTTCAGTTTTATTATCAGAACACATTCTCTATCAACCTCCAAGCAAGAAAAGAGGCAGATCACAGTCACATCACTCTCTTATACTCCGGAACATCGAAACTCAAGTCACATGGTGTCTGAGCAAACATACAGTCACATTGTAACCCCTTTGATCCTCCACCATTGTCTCTCAGCCTTCGATGGTCCGGAAATCCCTCCAGGGCCTCTCTCTGAGACAAAGGACAAATCTCACACCTCCTCGATACCTCCTGCAGGTTCAGTCCTTTTGTCCCTGACGTGACAAACGACGTGAAGCACACAACAAACATTCAGCAATACATTTGTGGAAAATATGTACCCAACATATGTGCCACAAAAGGAAAGTTATGCACAGAGCTACCAGAGGACTGACCCCCACTGTAGCTTTCACTACTTACAGTAGCTGTGTGGCCTAGGGTCAGAGAAACGGAGATAGGCGCCACCCCTATACACCATATGGTGTCCCACACATGCTGTTGAAGGGAATTAACTAACTATTAACTAAGCAGGAGCCCAGCAATGAGGCATGGCACAGGACCACTGGCTTGCCCTGTCGTAAGCAGGGAAGTGGATACACACTGTTGACCAGCTGGGGACAGAGGCCCTGCTGGTGCTGCTTGTGCAGCTATGCCGTATACAGTGGTATGAAAAAGTGTTTGGCCACTTCCTGATTTCTCATTTTTTTGTATGTTTGTCAAACTTAAATGTTACAGATCATCATACAAATTTAAATATTTAACAAAGGTAACACAAGTAAACACAAAATGCAGTTTTTTAAATGAAGATGTTTATTATTAAGTGAAAAAAGATCCAAACCTACATGGCCCTGTGTGAAAAAGTGATTGCTGTTGTGTATAGAGATGGACCTTTGGGGTTTACTGTAGCACTGCCGGGGCGGGGAACGGGATGATGTCAGGTGGTCTACGGCGGGGAGTATAAATAGTATTGTGCGGCAAATAAAGTTCAGTTGTATGTTCGCCAAGACACTCTCTGCCTGCTTTATTTCCCAACATAACATTTGGCGACGAGGAAAATTATGAGCGCGTGCGTTGTGGAACTGCCTCCGTTCCTGCAGGACCAGGGTGCAGTAGTTATCTCTTGGGCACGCTGGAAAAAATTATTTCAAGTTTATCTGACAGCAGCCAGTTTTGGCAGGGTTTCCGACAACAGGCGGAGGAGCCTGTTGTTTCACCATCTGGGCACAGAGGGACAACGCCTATTCCTCATGCTGTGTGGCAATGGCTCGCTGGAGGAGTTGCTATTAAAGATGGACGACCTGTTTGGTGACAGTGCCATGGTCACCGAGAGGAGGTGCAGATTTTTTAACTGTGTACAGCGAACCGGTGAGTCCATTTTATCTTTTTTGATGGAACTGCGTTGTTTGGCAGGAGAGTGTAACTTTGGGCCGCTAACAGATGAGCTAGTTCGTGATAGACTGGTGCATGGCACGACTAGCGAGTGGCTAGGAGCCACACTGTGGGTAACTCGACAGCCTTTTTCTCTGCTCAAAGTGGTGGACATGATTATGCTAAGGGAGTCCGCGGCCCTGCAGGGGCTAGGGGTCTTCACGGGTGAGGCACCGGAGGACCAGGCCTCGGCGCCACAGGTGCCGGCTAATGTGCTAACTTGGCCTTGGGGGCGCTGAGAAAAAATTCAGTTCAGTTCAATTCAACTTTATTTATATAGCGCCATTTCACAACAACAGTCATCTCATAGTACTTTCAACTGTAGGGGAAACCCCCACAGTTGCAGAAAACCCCCAGCAATCAGGCGATCCCCTATGAGCAAGTGCTTGGCGACAGTGGAGAGGAAAACTCCCTTTTAACAGGAAGAAACCTCCAGCAGAACCAGGCTTAGGGAGGGGCAGTCATCTGCTGTGACTGGCTGGGGGGTGAGGGGATAGAGAAGATGAAAAGAACACACATGTAGAAAGCAAACAGCACGATGGGGACTCAATCTATGGGAGAGAACAAACAGATGTTAATGACCAACAACAAAAAAAAAATCATTGAGAGTGAAGAAGAAGAAGAAGTAGAAGATGATGAGAAAGCAGCCTGTGGCGAGTAGAGGAGCCCGTGTTTGGTTCGCGAACCAGGTTGGTGAAGACCCGCATGGTGCTGGTCAAGTGTGTGTGGCACAAGGAGGAAGAGGGTGCCTGAAATGGTATGTGGTGCAGCTGGACAGCGTCGAGGTGCCTCTCATGCTGGACTCGGGCACTGGCAGGTCCATTTAGAGCAAGGCAACATTGAAGAGGCTGTTCCTGGAAAAGGTTATTAAACCAGGAGCCATAAGGATGTTTGGTTATGGCCATGCCGAGAGCGACATGGTAGGCATGGTCGAGTTTGATGTGTTGTGTGGACAGCAGAGGGTGCCGAAGTTCATCTTCCAGGTGGCACGGCACGGAACAGACCTGCTTGGAATTGACTTACTGGGACAATTGGAGTTTTCCATTCGGGATCCCCAGGGCTCGGTGGTGCTGACGGCATTCTCGGACTGGCAGCTCCGTTGGCCAGCGCTGTTCATTGGCCTTGGTCGGATCAGGACCTTTTGCCACCGCCCGCTGGTGAATGAGTCGGTGACGCCCAGGATCCAACCGCTTCGGTGCTTACTGCTAGCGTCGCATGAAGGTGTGTCGGCGGAGCTCTCAAAGCTGTTGGATGCAGGGATCATCGAGAAGGTGAATGCATCACCTTGGATCTCGAACCTGGTGGTGGCGAAGAAGAAGAACGGAGAGATCAGGCCATGCTTGACCTACGCATGATGAATAAGGCAATCATTCCAGATAAATACCCTCTCCCGATCATGGAAGAGCTCACGGCAACGTTCAGTGGGTCCAGGGTGTTTACCAAGCTGGACCTTCGGCAGGGGTATCTGCAGGTGCCGCTACACCCAGATAGCAGGAACCTGATGGCATTTATGACCCATATGGGGGTGTTTAGGTATACCCAAATGCCGTTTGGGTTGAGGTCCACCCCCAGCTGTTTCCAAAAGGTTATGGCCACGATGCTGGTGGGTCTAAAAGGGGTTGTAGCCTACTTGGATGACATTGTGTTACACGGTGCGACGAACAAACTTCATGATGAGAGACTGGAGAAGGTGTTGAAGCGGATACAGGAGCATGGGGTCACTCTCAACGGTGACAAATGCCTCTTTGCAGTGGAGGTGATCGATTTTTTTGGGGTTCCGGCTGACGGGCAAGGGTCTGCAACCACTGCATTCCAACGTGGAGGCAGTCCTTCACATCCCAGAGCCCACTATGCCCGCCCAGATTTTATCTTTCCTCGGCATGGTGAATTTCTACGGCTGGTTTATCCCACATTACTTGGAGACGATTGGGCCCCTGAAAGCTCTACTGAAGCAGGATGTGCTGTGGGAGTGGACTCCGGCAGCCGCGTTAGGTGTGGTCATGTCTCAAATACAGGGTGGAGTGGAAAGGCCAGTGGCGTTTGCTTCCAGGTCCCTCTCGCCGGCGGAGCAGAAGTATGCAGTGGGCGAGATGGAGGCACTGGCCTGGGTCTGGGCTTGCGAGAGGTGGCACATATACCTCTACAGGCGCCACTTCACTCTGAGGACGGACCATCGGGCACTCACCACACTGCTGGAGACATCGGGATTGGGGCATAGGCCGCTGAGACTTCATAGGTGGTCGGAGCGTCTAAGGGCCTATGATTTTTCCACTAAATTCACCCCAGGCAGAGAGAACATCGTGGTGGATCTTCTCTCGCGGGCAACCATGGGGGTTTCGGAAGTGGTTGGGGATGACGTTGGTGCTGCTGAGGAGGAGCTGGCGAACGCCCTGTGCGGGACTCTCCAGGGTGTGGTCTTCCCACAAGATCTCAAAGATGAGTCGGAACGGGACCCAGTTATGGCGCAGTTGCGCACGGTGATTCGTGAGGGCTGGCCAGCGAAGGTGCCAAGCGAGCTAGCTCCTTTTCACCGTTTCCGGGATGAGTTGAGCTGTTGGAATGAGGTTTGCATGGCCAGGGGCCAGTACGCCTTGATTCTTGCTGCGTTGAGGGCTCGGGTCCTGGACATGCTGCATGATGGTCATTTGGGAGTGGTGCAGGTGAAGCAGAGGAGTAGGAGGTTGGTCTGGTGGCCTGGTATTGATGGTGATATAGAGGCCATGGTTAAGAACTGCGTGCCGTGTTTGTAAAGTGGAAAGACAGGCAGACCTCCCCCACCACTGCTCCGACTGTTGTTTCCTGGGGGGCCGTGGAAGCATGTTGAGCTGGACATTTGTGGTGAATTTCATGCAACGGCGCCACAGAACAGTCGGTTTCTGGTGGTGGCGTATGATTTGTTCTCCAAATGGCCGGAGGTGCTGCCCCCCGGTTCGTTGATGATGGAGGTGGTCACGGGATTCCTGACATCTTTGTTTACCAGGTGGGGAATCCTGGACACCATCACGATGGACAATGGGCCTCAGTTTGTGTCGAGGGCATTCGAGGACTTTTTGACTGGCAAAGGGGTGAAACATATTAGAACAGCATTCTATCACCCCCAAGCCAACGGAGGGGTCGAAAGGTTTAACAAGACCCTGAAGAACGGGCTGAGGGCTCATCTGGCAGACTGGTTTTTGTTCCCAGAGGTGCTCCAAAACACGCTGCTCCATTACAGAGCGTCAGTCCACACAATGACGGGGTGTTCCCCAGCGAAGCTCATGTTGGGGCAGGAGCTGTCGCTGCCAGTCAATCGGTTGGAGCCTCTGGGAACGGTGCCTCGGATGAGTGATGTGGCACTGAGGAGAAGAGTCTCGGACCAGCAGCGGAGGATGAAGGGACAGTTCGATAGGAGGCACTGGGCGAAAGACCACGGCCTGAAAGAGAGGGATTGGGTGTGGATTAGTCATCCTGTCAGGGCCCACAAGCTTCAGCCTTTGTGGACAGGACTGCGGGAGATTAGGAGTCGGCGGGGCCTTGACACGTTTGAACTGGACGACGGGTCCAGGTGGCACGCCAGCAGGTTGAGGCGTGCGACACCTGGCTGGGGTTCGGACGCTGTCAGAGATTTTGACAGATCCTTGGCCTGGTCAGCCACACCAGGTGTGGACTTGCGGGTGATTCCGACGGTGCCTGGGGCAGAGTCCCCTAGGGAGGAACGCCTGGCTAGAGTGCGTCGGAGGCCTGCTTATTTGGAAGATTATGTGGCAAGGACTGTTTTGGACAGTTTCAATTGGGCATATTGGTAGCATGCCTGTCGCCCACTGATGGACTTGTATACAGTATATGTACATATGGACAATTTTGTTTTGTGATTTTGTGTTGTAGTGTTAAAAAAAATTGTTCACTGTGTTATAGTTCAACCTTGTGTGTGTGTGTGTGTGTGGGGGGGGTGTTGTATATAGCGATTGACCTTTGGGGTTTGCCGTAGCACTGCCGGGGCGGGGAACAGGATGATGTCAGGTGGGCTACGGCGGGGAGTATAAATATTAATGTGCGCCAAATAAAATTCAGTTGTATGTTTGCCAAGACACTCTCTGCCTGCTTTATTTCCCAACGTAACAATTGCCCCCTAAACCTAATAACTGGTTGGGCCACCCTTAGCAACAACAACTGCGATGAAGTGTTTGCAATAACTGGCAATGAGTCTTTTACAGTGCTGTGGAGGAATTTTGACACTCATCTTCGCAGAATTGTTGTAATTCAGCCACATTGGAGGGTTTTCGAACATGAACTGCCTTTTTAAGGTCATGCCAAAGCATCTCAATTGGATTCAGGTTACAACTTTGACTAGACCACTCCAAAGTCTTCATTTTGCTTTACTTAAGCCATTCAGAGGTGGACTTGCTGGTGTGTTTTGGATCATTGTCCTGCTGCAGAACCCAAGTGCACTTCAGCTTGAGGTCATGAACAGATGGCCGGACATTCTCCTTCAGGATTTTTTGGTAGACAGCAGAATTCATGGTTCCATTTACCACAGCAAGTCTTCCAGGTCCTGAAGCAGCAAAACAGCCCCAGACCATCACACTACCACCACAATATTTTACTGTTGGTATGATGTTCCTTTTCTGAAAAGCCGGGTTACTTTTACGCCAGATGTAATGGGACACACACCTTCTAAAAAGTTCAACTTTTGTCTCATCAGTCCACAGAGTATTTTCCCAAAAGTCTTGGGGATCATCAAGATGTTTTCTGGCAAAACTGAGATGAGCCTTTATGTTCTTTTTGCCCAACAGTGGTTTTCATCTTGGAACTCTGCCATGCAGGCCATTTTTGCCCAGTCTCTTTCTTATGGTGGAGTCAAGAACACTGTCCTTAACTGAGGCAAGTGAGGTCTGCAGTTCTTTGGATGTTGTTGTGGGGTCTTTTGTGACCTCTTGGATGAGTCGTCACTGCACTCTTGGGGTAATTTTGTTCGGCCGGCCACTCCTGGGAAGGTTCACCACTGTTCCATGTTTTTGCCATTTGTGGATAATTGCTCTCACTGTAGTTCGCTGGAGTCCTAAAAGCTTTAGAAATGACTTTGTAACCTTTTCCAGCCTGACAGATCTCAGTTACTTTGTTTCTCATTTGTTCCTGAATTTCTTTGGATCACAGCATGATGTCTAGCTTTTGTTGATCTTTTGGTATACTTCATTTTGACAGGCAGGTCCTATTTAAGTGATTTCTTGATTGAGAACAAGTGTGGCAGTAAACAGGCCTGGATGTGGCTCGAGAAACTGAACTCAGCTTTCCAAAGATGTGATAAACCATTTAATTTATATTTTAACGGGGGGGGTGTCACTTTTTCACACAAGGCCATGTAGGTTTGGATTCCCCCCCCCCCTTAATAATAAACACCTTCATTTAAAAACTGCATTTTGTGTTTAGTTGTGCTATCTTTGTCTAATATTTAAATTTGTTTTATGATCTGAAACATTTAAGTGTGACAAACATGCAGAAAAATTGAGAAATCAGGAAAGGGGCAAACACTTTTTCACTCCACTATAGTTGATCTGTTCCTCTGCACAGTTATTTAACAACAACATTGGCAAGTTGGTCCCATTAACTCCACTCTACTTTCATTTCATGCAAAAATAATTTCTGTATGATTTCTTTGCCTTATAGACATATTTTACTTTGCTGTGCTGCATCGAGACTGCAAAATGATTACATCATAAACAAAACCTGTAGATCAATGGTTCCTTCTCCCACAATGGAGGCACAATAGTGGGCCAGATAGAGGACTAGCTCTTACCAAAGTTCCTGTCCCCTATAACTGGGTCCCGATTCCTGTTGTGGAAACGGGGCTAGTGAAATTACAGGGCTATTGTATCTAACTCTGCTGATGGCCCATCCCTACTAAAAAATAACAAAATAAGCCAGAATGACAAGATATACAGTATAATGTTCCAAATAGGAAGACGATGTTTAGCAGTGTGAGTAAAATATATAGAAAATAACCATAAAAAACATGGTTGCTATGGTAACTCTATAGTAATACTGTTGGTGTGTGGATTTTGACTCTCACCCCTTCATTAAAATGAGTGGAGTTTAAGCTGGGAGGGTGGTATCATTCCAATGAGCTGCAGTTCTCATGTCACAGCCATAGCCAAATCAAAACTGCTCATTACAGAAGAGTTACTGGGACAAAGGTGTATCCTAAAAAAGGGACTGGATTGTGTTTTTAGTGTTTTTCTGTTGACATCCACTCCAGGTACACGGACCAAAGCACGGAAGCACTTTAAAAGAGAGATTTTCATCATCTATCCCTTTTACATATATTGTGGGCACCCAGCACAATGCAGACTGATAACATTCACGCTCAGCAGGGACAATTTGCATATGGACAGAGAGCCCCTACGGGGACAATCAGAACAATGACTATTGTTATACATCCCTGAATTAAGGAGAGGAAGTCCGGCGCCAGTTAATCATGCAATTGATATGTATTGACTGATATGTATATCAATATGCAAAGGTGCCATGCATTCTCTCTTGTCTGTATAAAAGAGCTGACTTTACATGCCTCACGCAGCACTGACACACACGCACACACACAGCACAGTGCACAGCGCTACTGTGTGTCTCATGATGATGGAGGAATAAAACTCTTAAACCTTCCAACTCGTAGTGTCTCGCCTGAACTTATTCGTTCCTCCACAATATATGCAAGATGCTTCCCGTTGCATGATGTACTGTGTTTTTCATTTATATTTCCACTTTATATTAGTGTAGTTCTTCTCTGAAAAACTGTCCAAAATACTGTATAACTCAACATTGGTATATTTCCTCTTTTCTCCCAGAAAAGCCGTTTTATTCACAAGTCTCCGAAATAAAAAAAAAAGTTTACCACCTTTTTCTCGTGCCTGGGAACTTTATTCCAAAGGCTCTGTATGAGTTTTCTTTGGTCATTTTTATGCATAAATTAATTAACAGTGATGCTAATTTTAGCAGCACTGCAGCAAATCCTCCCAAGACGGGCACTTCTCTTTCCAATCAGTCATCAGCGGAAAGCACATCAGAATCGTTTCCCCAACTCAAGTTCATAGCGCAGAGGCCACAAATGTACTATAATAACTTCAGGAAATAAGAATACAAATGTTTAAATCGGACAGGACTCTTGTGAAAATGTATCTTCATACTCTCTGAATCTGTCAAAATCCGTAGCAGTCAAGACATGTCTGATGCCGTCCACGCTCGCTTTCGTGACAACTTCTGAGGACACATGCTGCATGCCGCTTGGTGTTTGCTGCAGGGATTAATATGGAGTCTAATACGGGAATTTCAGGAGGGAATTAATACAAAGGCTGCGCCATAAGGTTTCTAATACAAAGTGCAGGTGCTAATCTCCTGGAATACACCGTGGCATGAAGCACAGTGATCTCGGCTTTGAACTGGCCTATGCGACTCATCACTGCTTCCATGAAAGTGTGGATTACACTCATGAGAATTGTGTAACATCCCTGCAGTCAGTGTATGAGCACATAAAGAGCACTGTGTTTTCTCAGTGCATAGAAATGTGTATTAGGTAGCCATTTACTTACTCATTTTTATTACATTACAAAACTGGTTTGAACTTTACAAACTCACTGATGAGCTCTCCAGCCATCTTTTGTTACCATAACAAAGTGCTTGCGTGCTCCATTGAATGCTAATTATTTCCTATTTTATAACTCTTCAATTGCAACATTTTTAATGAAACGGCATAATGCAGGAATTTTCACTTTATAAAGCACAAGAGAAGGCTCAAAAATCCCTGTTTCTTTACACTGAAAACAGAGGGCCACAGTGTAACCTAGAAAATGCCACGATTGTTTCTGCCCATTAGAAATGTGCTGCGCTTCTGTTTTTGATTTATATCCAGTCTCATGCAGAAGATATGCATAACAGTGGCTGCAGTAAAGAGAGAGTATTAAAAATTGAATTCATGAACATTTAATTGGCGGTACCCGTCAAATGCAAATCAAATTTCAAAAGTATAATGATTTCATGCAACCTTTTGGGGTCATTAGACTCTGTTGTAACAAGGTACAGTTATTATCCTAGTAAAGCCAAGTGGTACACTTAACTTTATGCTTTCTTTTGTACTTAAACTTGGATTTTGGCTGAATATCTTTAGTCGCTTGTTCTCTTTGGATTAAGTATATTGATTTGGAAATAGAGAGCTTGGTTTTGTTCTAAGAGCTGATCTCGGTCTTAACTAAAGTGACACAAGTCTGGGAATTCAGTGACATTCACCAACTCTAACAGAAAAGTCTGCTGCCAATCAAAGCAAAGATTACTCAGCCCTGAAACTTCAGGTATATTAAACCAATGGAATTTAAATATAGACTTCTTCTAACCTGAACTGTTGGTTTTGAATTAATTCTGCCATTTTCTATCCCCTAAGATTTGGTGCGAATGACGCAGGCAGGAGGCTGTGTGGGTATGTAGTTATTATTTTTTAGCAGTGGATGTTAGTCATTCTCTTGGCCTGATTATGCACACTCCCTCTGGAGCTTATAATCAAAGTATTTTTAAAAACAGCCTTAGAAGCATTATTTTTGCCTTGGATTTGGATATCTTTAATAAAATACTGTATATAGGCTGGAAACTCTTTAGTAGGCATTTCCTTCAGCCTGTTGAGACATGGGCATACGAGTTCCATGACTGCCCTGTGGCTTCTGGCATCAGGATGCCAACAACAGATATTGCGCACAATAACGAGGATCCTTCATGGTCTGGGACTGTTTGAGTGCATCCCACATCTACTTCACTCAAATGGATCTTTGTAATTCAAAGACCAAATATTGTTGAGCTCTTCATTGCGTCTTTCAAGCTGTTCCCATGCAGCTTTTGGGGTTGTCCTACTTTAAGAGGTGACAGTCAGGAAGTGCTCCTTGGTGTGTGTGTGCCTGGTCTACACATACAGTATGTCAGGTGGGTAGTGCATGTCATAGTTTTCAATCACATGAATGGCAGGACTCAATGATTTCCTTGTCATAGCATTTCAACAGTATGATCAGTGCTGTTTGTCACATCATGTATTGGCTGGCTGTTCATAACTGTATACAGCATTGAGGCAGATACAACCCCAATTCTAAAACAATAAACACTGTAAAACATGTAAATAAGAACAAAATACAATGATTTACAAACCTCATAAACCACTATTTTATTCACAGTAGAACATAGAAAATATATCACATGTTGAAAGTGAGACATTATACTATTTAATGAAAAATATAGCTCACGTTGAATTTGCTGGAAAAGTAAGTGGTACTAAAAAGAAGCTGGTGGAACATGCTGCGAGTAATTAAGTTAATATGCAGCAGGCCAGTAAAATGATTGGTTATCCAAAGAGCACCCTTAGAGAGGCAGAGTCTTTCAAAAGTAAAGATGAGCAGAGGTTCAGCAATGCTGAAAAGTACAGTATATGCAGTGCTGTGAAAAAGTATTTGCCTGCTTACTGATTTATTATATTTTTGCATATTTGCACACTTAAATGTTTCAAAGTCAACAAATTTCAATATTAGACAACGATAACCCGAGTAAATACAAAATGCAGTTTTAAAATGATTTCATTTATTAAGGGGATAAAAAAATCTACCCAAACCTATCTTGGCCCTATGTGAAAACAGCCAAGGTTCCTTTGCTGAATGCAAAATTGTTGGGTTCTAACTTAAAACAACTGTCTGAATACTTTCATTTTGAATCATTCTGTTAAAAGGAGGACAGTGAATAATTAGATAACGGTGAATGTTGGTTTTGTGCGCACCTGTCTGCTCTTTGGTGACTAGTCAATATTCTGAAGGCCCATTGGTCTGAAAATCCAGTTGTTAAAAATGGTTATATGCAGTTCAAACCACACCTCAAATAAACAAGTTTTCCACCAGCCAGCCATCCTACATGATATCCCCCCTTCCCATCCACCATACTACATACATACACTACTCACAAAAAGTTAGGGATATCCAGCTTTCAGGTGAAATTTCAGGATGCGCCTAAAATGCACTATAACCTTTACGGGTGAATTTAATTTGACCTTCTCTAACCTTTTGAATGCACATGTCCAGCTGTTCAGTCTTTCAGTACTTTTTGCATAACTTGTTCTCTAACAGGGTGCTTAACGGCAAAATTCACAACAGGTGTTTGATCCATGAATCGACGAAGAAATTTTCTGGTTCAATTAGAATTGGTATGTAAAACAGTCCTCTTCATCATGCTGTTCACATTTTGATATCATGAGACCAAAACAACACCTCACAAATGATCAACAGTACCTCAAAACTGTGAGGCTTCAAACAGGATGTTCTCAGAGGGAAATGGCCACTGAGCTTAGAGTGTCACAGAGTGTCATCAGCAGGTTGCAACAGAGATACAGAGAGACTGGAAGAGTCACAGAAAGGCACAGAAGTGGACTTCCTTTGGCCACATCCCATGTTGATGACCGCTTCATTGTGAACAGTGCCCTGCGGAACCGGATGATGAATGCCACTCAACTCCAGGTACATTTAAGGGAGGTGAGAGGCACCCAAGTGTCACGTCAGACCATTCAAAACCATTTACATCAGCGTGATCTGCATGCTAGATGACCTGCAAGGGTACCTGACCACATCATCAGGCACAGGCATCGTTGTCTTGCATGGGCCAGGGAGCATTTACGCTGGACAAGGGACCAATGAGCTTCAGTGCTGTTCTCTGATGAAAGTCGATTCACGTTGAGTAGAAGTGATGGCAGCCTATGTATCAGCCACTGTTGTTACCAGCTGAGCCTTTGGTGGTGGTGTTACAGTCTGGTCAGGTGTGTCTAGTCAATCCAGAACTGCCCTACACCTTGTGAATGGTACAGTGACAAGCTGATACTACCTGAATAACATCATTAATCCAGTCATTGTGCCCCTGCATGAACAACACAGGCCTAATTTCATCATCATGAATGACAATGCTCGAGCTCATCGAGGTCACATCATTAGGGAATGGCTGCTGGAAGCTGGGGTACCTCAAATGGAGTGGCGTGCACTTTCTTCAGACCTGAATCCCATAGAAAACTATAGGATCAGCTGAGTCGTCATGTAGAGGCTCGTAACCCTGCACCCTACAACCTCAATGACCTGAGGGCCGCCCTTCAAGAAGAGTGGAATGCCATGCCTCAGCAGACAATAAGTCAACTTGTGAACAGCTTGAGACATCGTTGTCAAGCTGTAATTGATGCTCAAGAGCACATGACAAGTTATTGAGTCATTGATATTTTTTGTTGTGGTATACCCACCACTGTTGTTGGCTTTTGTTTCAATAAATTGTTTGAGATGAGGAAATCACCATTGCATGCTTCTACTTAAATGCTCAACTTTCATGTTATAATGTCATTGTAGCGTGAACTTTTTACATTTTCCATAAATTTCACACAAAAGCCAAATATCCCTAACTTTTTGTGAGTAGTGTATGTACACATTTTGCATTTACTGTATTCATGTGTATATACTTAATAATATGGTCAATAAAAATTAAATTGGAGTCTTTTCTTGTTATGTCTACCAAAAACAGCATGTCAAATGAACTAATGTATCCCCATGTGTCATGGGCAGCGAGAGTGCACCCCTCCCGTCCCGTCTCACCTTCACTAATTCATCACTGCACCTGAGGCAGAAGACGCACCTGCTCCTGCTCATCAGCCAGCATACTTAAGGAGGCTTTCAACGCTGGCTCGTCTGGGTATACTGTCCCATCTAGGACTAGCAAGTATTGTTGACAAACTTAGACACGTCGTCTAATGTTGTTTCTCTTTCTTCCTCAGGTTGCTGCCGCCGTGCAGGTGTGTCTCCAGGACTGCGCGCGCTGTCCTGCCACATCTCCACCATTCCTCAGCTTCCAACCTCCACCCGGTCAAGCACCACCAGCTCATCCCCCTCACCCTACTGGTTCGTCTATTTCCCGCTGGGGCCCTGCCGGTTCTCCCTTGGAACCCAAGTAATTGGCAGTTTGGCTTGCCCATTTTCCCTTACTCCGTTCCTCCTCTCACAGCTCTTGTCTTCTCTCCACAGGCTGATTCTTCTTGCGAGTGACTGTTTCCATAGCTGTGTGTTTAGAAATTCAATAAACTCTCAAACGTACCTCCTCGTGTGGTTGTTCTCCTGTGCTCTTGTATCGTGCACATGAGCTGTCAGCTTATTAACCATGACACCATGATAAATGCAACCTTAATTTTAACATAAATGCAACCTTAATTTTCGCCGACCGTGGTTCTTCATGGGGAGGCAACCCCAGCGCGCCCGGTCACCGGTAGATGGGAGTCGCGCTGCTGCTTCACCCATGTGCTATCACTGTCCTTTGCAGGACTGCAAGTCCCCGATGGTGCTCCTCCCGGTGTGCTCACACAGCTATCTAAAAATTAAAAGTTAATAATAATACTGTCATGATTGTGGAGCGGAATGGCCAGATCATTGCATATCATTTGATTAAATGACGACCGTGACCAAACTGGACACAAAAATGCCCCAATAATGAAATAAATCATTTTTATTTAAATATATACTAACAAATGGGCAACACTGATGCAACAGTTGGAGCCAAGCGGGTCCTTCTGCTTTGTATAATAATGATGGTTGTTTTTATTTATTTATTTTTTAATTTAACCTTTATTTTATAGGGGAAGTCCATTGAGAGGCACTCTCTCTTTTTCAAGGACACCCTGTTAACCCTGTTCACACCTGGAAGCAACTTAGTTCTTATGAATTCCTGACCACTTGATATTTTGACTTTTTCCACATAAATTTGCAACATTTTACTCATAATTCTGCTATGCTTTTCTCATAAATTAGTAACTTTTTCATGTTAATTTGCACCTGAGCCTAAGTGGAGAAACAATGATATCAACAGCAATCTCAATAAAAATATTATCAAGTTACTAAAATAATCAGTCATTTCTGGTGATAAGTTATTACAGTATAACAAACTCATTTCTTAGATAAGTCTACCATTAGAGTATCAGTGCTGAACTCTGTCCCTGCTCTCCTTTAGAAGAGATCTGACTGAATCAATGGACTATGCAGAAATCATCATTGCAGTTTTCAACACCAAGCCCCATCATCTCTGACTTAATCATCAAATGTAAGTAGGGATGGGAATTGATAAGATTTTATCAATACCAATGGCATTGACCCTCCCTTCCATCTGTTGTCATGGGAAATGTACGGTCGATACTGGGAAAGGTAGATGAGCTAGCGGCTATCTCCCGTTACGAAAGCACATACCGGGAGTGCTCTCTCCTTTTGTTTACTGAGACGTGGCTAACTGAACTAGCAGCAGATGCTAACATTGAGCTGGAGGGTTTTCACATGATACGGGCTGACCGAACACCAGACAGTGGCAAAGCAAGGGGCGGTGGAGTGATAATGTATGTTAACAACAACTGGTGCAGACCGGGACATATCACTGTTAAACAACGACACTGCAGCAAAGACATTGAGTTGCTAGCTGTTAGCATGAGGCCTACATATCTCCCGAGAGAACACTCACACGTGATCTGCATTGTTGTTTATGCAAATCCGACGGCGAACGCTGGGACAGCGCGTGACGTCATCCATTCAGTAACCAGCAGGCTGCAGACAGAACACCCAGATGCTCTTCTCCTCATCTCAGGCGATTTCAACCATGTTTCACTATCTCCCATTCTACCCACGTTCACCCAGTATGTCACATGCCACACTAGAGACAATAAAACACTGGACTTATTCTACGCAAACACTAAGGAGGCGTACACCTCATCACAACTCCCCCCACTCGGGAGATCGGATCACAACTTGGTTCATCTCCGGCCGGTGTACAAACCCCTAGTGCACAGACAACCTCCGGCCATGCACACTGTGGAGTTATGGTCTGAGGAGGCAATGGACACTCTAAAGGGCTGTTTTGAAGCCACCGCCTGGAAGCAGCTCTGCGATCCACATGGTGAGGACATCGATGGCCTCATTCACACCTTCAGGGGCTACCTCAGCTTCTGTGTGGACAAATCCGTTCCCACCAAGACCATACGGCGTCACTCAAACAACAAACCCTGGATCAACCCTGAGATAAAAACACTTCTGAGAGAGAAGAAGAGGATCTTCAGGTCGGGGAATAGGGAGATGCTGAAGTCCGTACAGAGGGAGCTGAGGAGAAAGATCAGAGAAGGCAAGGACAGCTTCAGGAAGAAGATGGAGGACAAGCTGCAACAGAGCGACATCAGCGGGGTCTGGAGAAACCTCAAAACCATCTCTGGGCTCCAGAATACATCCCCCCAGGCCACGGGGGGCAGGGAGTGGGCGAACAACCTGAATCTGTTTTTCAATAGGTTTGACCAACCGCCCTCCCCCCTGTCTGCACAACAACCACTGCTGCCTCTAAAGAAATCTAGTCCTGCTGCCCACTCCCCACTCCACCAACACCCCCCCACTCCCAACACACAGCCCCCCATCCTGACCCTGACCAGGACCCAGGTGAGGACGGAGCTGAGGAA
This sequence comes from Pholidichthys leucotaenia, assembly GCA_020510985.1. NCBI lineage: Eukaryota > Metazoa > Chordata > Actinopteri > Cichliformes > Pholidichthyidae > Pholidichthys > Pholidichthys leucotaenia. Next base: position 295,270,974 of record CM035841.1, on the reverse strand, counting down.
GATCAAGGCGAGGAAGGCGTCGGGACCGGACGGCATCAGCGCAAAGCTCCTCAAGTCCTGTGCAGACCAGCTGTGTGGGATTGTGACATATATCTTCAACATGAGCCTGAAACTGGGGAGGGTACCACAGCTGTGGAAAGCATCTTGTGTGGTACCTGTACCAAAAACTTCCCACCCCAAAGACCTGAACAGCTACAGACCGGTGGCCTTGACGTCCCACTTGATGAAGACCCTGGAGAGACTGCTCCTTGCTCACCTCCGCCCCCTGGTGGAACCAGCGATGGATCCACTCCAGTTCGCCTACCAGCATGGCATTGGGGTGGAGGATGCGGTGATCTTCCTCCTTCACCGTTCTCTGTCCCACCTGGAGAGGCCCGGGAATATGGTGAGGATCATGTTCTTTGACTTCTCCAGTGCTTTCAACACCATCCAACTGATGATCCTGAAGGACAAGCTGCTGCGCGCAGGGGTGGACCAGCACCTGTCATCATGGATCCTGGACTACCTCACGAACCGGCCTCAGTTTGTGAGAACCCGGGACTGTGTGTCCGACACGATCATCAGTAGCACGGGGGCCCCCCAGGGAACAGTGTTGGCTCCCTTCCTGTTCACTCTTTATACTGCGGACTTCTCACACAACACAACACACTGCCATCTACAGAAGTTCTCTGATGACTCTGCGATCGTTGGCCTCATCTCCAATGGAGATGAAGCTGAGTACAGAGGGCTTATCCAGGACTTCGTGGACTGGTGCCATCGGAACTGCCTCCAGATCAACGCGAGAAAAACTAAGGAGCTGGTGGTGGACTGCCGCAGGCAAGGACAACCCCTCACAGCACCAGTAAATATACAGGGAACAGACATCGAGATGGTGACAGCCTATAAGTACCTGGGTGTTCATCTGAACAATAAACTAGACTGGTCACACAACACTGATGCACTCTACAAGAAGGGACAGCGCAGGCTGTTCCTGCTGAGGAGACTCAGGTCTTTTGGTGTACAAGGCGCGCTGCTGAAGACATTCTATGACACGGTGGTGGCATCAGCCATCACTTTTGGAGTGGTCTGCTGGGGCAGTGGCATTACTGCAGCCGATAGGAAGAGACTGAACAAACTGATCAAGAAAGATAGCTCTGTCCTGGGGCAGCGCCTTGATCCGGTGGAGGAGATAGGAGAGAGAAGGACGGTGGCTAAACTGTCATCTCTGCTGGAGTCCGAGTTCCACCCTATGCAGGACATACTGAATGCACTGAGGAGCTCATTTAGCAGCAGACTACATCATCCCAGGTGCACAACCGAGAGGTTTCGTAGGTCCTTCCTACCAACGGCTGTCAGACTGTACAACCTAAGCAGGGCTGCTCGCAGAGATAGCAAAAAGACGTAACAATCTAATAGTTTTTTGAATGCAAAAGATGCAATAGACTTACACAATGGTCCCCTCCGGCATACAACTAGGAAAATACCAGTCGCTATGGAGAGTGAGAATATGTATGGGCACATAATCATACCATGTAGGATAACTAAGTAGACGGTTGTGCTGTTTTATCCCATCTAGCAACAATGCTCTGCACTGTGTGTGTTTATATATTTACATATTTATTCCATCTAGCTACAATGCTCCGCACTGGGTGTGTTTATGTTTATATATCTATATATTTATTCCATCTAGCTACAATGCTCCGCACTGTGTGTTTATATATCTACATATTATTCCATCTAGCTACATTGCTCCGCACTGTGTTTACATATTCATATATTTATTCCATCCAGCTACAATGCTCTGCACTGTGTGTCTGTGTGTGTGTATATATATATTTTATAGTAATATGTACATATGTATATTAGCTGCTCTTGCTTGCTTGTTTTTTTTTCTTGCCTTCTGATTGTTGCTCTGAGTGTTGCTATCCCTGTGCTGTTGCAATCCTGGAATTTCCCCATTGTGGGACTAATAAAGGCTTATCTTATCTTATCTTATCTTATCTTATTGTCAATTTTGCTTATCGATATGATTCTTCACTGATTCCGTTATCAATTCCTGATCAGTTTTCTGTGTGGAAAAAAGCAGGCCTTGATATTTCAGCATCAATGCAGGAGTTTTATTATGTTTGCCTTTAAACAATACTTTTTCTCTTAAGAAATATAATAAAATCCATTATAAAATGTACGATGTACAATGCACGGTGGCGCAGTGGTTTAGCACTGTGGCAGCACAGTTTTACCCTCGGCCGGGGGATCGTGGGTTCGATTCCAGCCCCCGACCAACAGTGAGCTGTGTGGAGTTTGCATGTTCTCCCCGTGTTGCGCGGGTTTACCCCGGGATTTCTCCGGTTTCCTCCCGCATACCAAAAACATGTAGGTTTAGGGCGCTCGCGCACGCAGCGACCAGCAGCCGGTGGCTTGTCACCAGACTGCAAACCGACTCTACCTACGGGTACAAATAAGTAACAAAAAAAAAAAAAATGTGATGTCTTTCTTAGAAAAATGGCCATCTATGCCTTGTAACCATTGAAATTTTTAAATGCTAAAAATCAAATGGAATGAAGTGTAAAGGAATACTGAAGTGATTAGAAACAACTGCACAATTATATTATTTCAACAGTCAGAAGATATGCATGCTGTACTTGGGTGTAATTTTGTATGCATATTATATAGAGTGGTGTGAAAAAGTGTTTGCCCCCTTCCTGATTTCTCATTTTTTTGTATGTTTGTCATACTTAAATGCTTCAGATCATCAAACAAATTTAAATATTACACAAAGATAACACAAGTAAACACAAAATGCAGTTTTTAAATGAATGTGTTTATTATTAAGAGGAAAAAATCCAAACCTACATGGCCCTGTGTGAAAAAATGATTGCTCCCTAAACCTAATAACTGGTTGGGCCACCCTGAGCAGGAACAACTGCAATCAAGCATTTGCGATAACTGGCAATGAGTCTTTTACAGCATTGTGGAGAAATTTTGGCCCACTCATCTTTGCAGAATTGTTGTAATTCAGCCACATTGGAGGGTTGTCGAGCATGAACCACCTTTTTAAGGTCATGCCACAGCATCTCAATTGGATTCAGGTCGGGACTTTGACTAGGCCATTCCAAAGTCTTCATTTTGTTTTTCTTACTCCATTCAGAGGTGGACTTACTGGTGTGTTTTGGATCATTGTCCTGCTGCAGAACCCAAGTGCGCTTTAGCTTGAGGTCATGTGTCACAAGGCTGAGCATGGTGTTTCACTGTGCTCATGCTCTTAATTTATTTCTGAGTATTTCCTGCTTTTTGCCAGTGTTGTGTGTTTATCTTACTGTGTGTTGGTTTAGGATGTGTTCTTAATTGTCAGTTGTTCTATTATATATTCAAGTACTTATTATTATTATTATTATTACTGTTATTCTGTCAGTTTCTTTAGACATCTTTTCCCACTTAGTTCCTAGTGTTTATATTTTGTTTCTGTGTGACATGAGCTTTCCATCTCTTCTTCCAGACACTCCCACATTGATATTATCTTGTATGTGTTGCTCCATATTTCATGCCTAGTAATTAGGGCTACCTGCCCGCTCGTGTGATCTTATTTAAGACATGTGGCCTTATTTAAGACTGCCTTTTCTGTCTACTCCCTGTCAGTGCCTCATGGTTGTCAGCATTGTATCCTCTACTCCGTCAGAATCCCTTCCCTGTTTCGATGTGCATTCCTGTGTTTTTTCATCTCGCCGTTTTCCTGCGCTCCTTAGTTGTAAGTTTATTTTGCTCACTGTATGGACTTTGTGTTTGCTTATTAAATTGCACAAACTAGCAGTCCAGCGTCTGGGTCTTCCTCTCTGCCCCAAAGGGGCAATCCATGACAGTAGGCGCTGACTAGTTTAAGACCCAGCTGCTGCTAGTTTGTGTTTTTTGTTTTCACTCACCCGTTTTTTCCGGCGCTTTTCATCATGTCCCCAGCACACCGACCTTCCGTCAATAAAGGGAGATTGGCACCTGGGTCTCTGAGCGTGGAAGAGCAGTGGGCCGCTGAATTCATTCAGGGCTTCGTGGACAAAGCTCTCGCCTCCCGTAGCCCCAAGAAGATCTGTGAGAGTGTCGATGCAGCGGTTGGGATTTTGGAGACGCACCCTGGGTTGAGGAAGTTTTCCCAATTTGCGGAGTTGCTGTCCACGGTCTCTTCGCTTCAGCAGTTGTTCCCTGTGCTGACATAGGGGCCGCTTCCAGTGGGATCGAAGCCAACACGGAAGTGCTCTCTGCGGCAGATGTCCTTCTTCTTCCCCTGTTCGCCTGTTCCTGCTTCCGCTCCACTGGCTCCAAGACGCCGCCATCCAGCTTCGGACTGCCGGAAGAACGCCTTCACCTCCCTCCCCATCAGCAGCCCCTCCTTCACCGAGGCCGAAAACTCCCGCAGCAGTTCCTTTACCCAGTTTCTCACCTCCGGCTGTCCCGTCAGCCTCCTCCTTCATGGCTGCTGCCTCTCCCTTCTCCTTGGCAATTCTTCCTACTGCTGAAGGTCTGATCGCCTCCTTCCCGGCTCCGCCCGTCACCACGTCTGCAGGGGTGGCTCCTCTATGCTCCTCCGAGGGGCCCACAACAACTGCAGCCACGGGGAGGGCAGATTCAACACCAGCTGCAGGAGAAAACATCATGCCCCGAGAACACAAGCAAGGGCTTTTTCATTCTCTGTCATTCTCACATGAATTACCTTGCCTGATTCCTGGTGGTGAGGCTCAGTTTATGCAGTCCTCTAAGCCCTCACCGCCTGCTGCAGCTATCAGTACCTCACCTGGTCTCTTCGTGTCTCCTTCTCTACCCCCTGAGTGTCCGCCGGTTCCTGGTTTGAGCCGCCGGACAATGGAGGAGCCTGCAGCCCTGGAGGACTTGGTTCCAGCCCCACAGCCACGGTCCGGACAGAGGGAGAGCGCTGCCTCTGAGCTGAAGCCTGCGCTGATGGTTGAGTGTCCCCTGGCTTCAGCGGTGCAGGATCCAGCGCCAGCAGGGAGCCGACCTCCTGTCACCACGCTGGGCGAGCCACCTGCGTGGGTCACTTCTCTGGAGGGTTCTAGGACTGCATCAACCACCATGCCTGCTGCAGGGGCTGCTGCAGCAGAGTTGAAGCTGGACCTCCAGAGGGCCGAGCCCGAGATGTCGCCGCCTGGATTGAAGGAGTCCTGAACGGCCGTGGAGCTTGAACTCAGACAAGTGCTCTTCTTTGTTTTCACTGTCTATGTTTTGGAGAGATCTTGCCTGGCTCTTGGTGGGGGGAGCCAGGTGCAGCCATCAGCTGTGCCAGAGCTCACCTCACCAGGCTGCACTGCTGCCGGTGACCTTGACCCTATTTCTCTGTTCCTCCTGTCGGAGTCTTTCCCCAGGGTCACCGAGGGTCATCTAGCTTTGCCAGAGGTCTCCGTGGATCCAGCCCCACCGCCGGAGATCTCTGTGGGTGCAGCTCCTCCATTGACCGAGGTCGTCGTGGGTGCTCCATCCCAGCCCAGGACCTCAGAAGGTGTTGCTTCCCCATCAGCTGAGGTTGTTGTGGGTGCTCTGTCCCAGCCCAGGACCTCTGTGGGTGCAGATCCACCATCGGCCGAGGTCTTCGCGGGTGATCCGCCCCAGCCCGGGCCCTCAGAGGGTGCTGCTCCCCCTCCAGCTGAGGTCTTTGTGGATGCTCCATCCCAGCCCGGGAACTCCAAGGGTGCTGCTTCTCCATCAGCTGAGGTCATCGTGGGTGCTCGTAGGTGCAGCTCTCCCATCATCTGAGGACTTCACAGGTGCTCTGTCCCAGCCCGGGTCCTCTGTGAGTGCCACTCCCCCTCCAGCTGAGGTCTTTGCAAGTGCTCCGTCCCAGCTCGGGACCTCTATGGGTGCAGCTCCTCCTCAGTCCGGCTCTCCATGGGTGCTGTGTCCCAGTCAGGGGCCGTCGTGGGTGCTGCATCCCAGTTTCAGACAAACATGGGTGCTGCGCTCCAGCTTGGGTCTGCCGTGGGTGCTACGCTCCAGCCCAGGATCCACCGTGGGTGTAGCTATGGCCCAGTCTGGGTCCACCGTGGGTGCAGCTATGGCCAAGCCTAGAGCCACCACGGGTGCAGCTATGGCCAAGCCCGGAGCCCCCGTGGGTGCAGTTTTGCTCCAGCCTGGAGCCACCACGGGTGCTGCTTTGCTCCAGCCCGGAACCACCACGGGTGCTGCTTTGCTGTAGCCGGAGCCACCGCAGGTGCTGCTTTGCTCCAGCCAGAGCCACCACAGGTGCTGCTTTGCTCCAGCCCGGAGCCACCACGGGTGTTGTCATGTCCCAGCCCAGGGTCACCAAGGTTGCTACAGGCCAGTCCGAAAGCGTTGTGGTTCCCTCTCCTCTGCCTGAGGCCGTTGTGATCCCCCCTCTTCTGCTGTCGTGGTTCCCTGTCCTCTGCCCAAGGCCGCTGTGGTTCCCTCTCCTCTGCCCAAGGCCGTCAGGGTTCCCTCTCCTCTGCCCGAGGCCATCACGGCCTCCTCTCCTCAACCTGATGCCGTCGTGGTTCCCCCTCCTCTACCTGATGTCATCATGGGTCCCCATATTCCTCTATCCTCCACAATACTGGTTCTCCCTGTTGGGTGACTGCCTCCTGGAGTACCCCTTCTGTTCGGGTGGTTAAGGGACTTTAGAAGACCACCCGACAGACTGTGCTACTGGGGTAATAATAATAATAATAATGCATCAGATTTATATAGCGCTTTATTGTAGACACTCAAAGACGCTTTACAAATGGATACATTATTTATTCACTCCAGACAGACAATGGTAGTGGCAAACTACTACTGTAGCCACAGCTGCCCTGGGGCAGGCTGACAGAAACGTGGCTGCCAATCCATGCCAACGGCCTCTCTGGTCACTACCGAACATATAAACATTCATACCCAGTGTTACGGACATTGGAGGCAAGGTGGGTAAAGTGTCTTGCCCAGGGATACAACAGAAGGATATCTGGGGAGAGCGGGATTCAAACCGCCATCCATCCGGTTATTGGCAACCTGCTCTACCTCCTGAGCCACTGCCGCCCCAAATCTCCTTGTCTTGCCTTGGGGTAGGTTGTCCATGTTCTCCAGGAGACCGCCTGACTCCTTCTATCATGCCGTCCACTGGGCCTGGGTTTCTGGTGGCCCTCCTGAACTATCCAGCTCTCCGGTCCAGGGAGCTTAGGTGGTTTGGCTTTTGCCTGGTGTGGGTCCTGAGCGGGTTGCTTTGTTTATTTTTTGTTCCCTCCTAGCCTGTTCCCCCCATCCCAACCCCCACTCCTCCTGGGGGGTGGGTGTTCTTTTTTCTTTTTTGATGTTACCCTGGGGTGTCTGGACTCCACCTCTTTAGGGTGGGTGGGGGGGCTGTCACGAGGCTGAGCATGGTGTTTCACCGTGCTCATGCCCTTAATTTATTTCTGAGTATTTCCTGCATTTTTCCAGTGTTGTGTGTTTATCTTACTGTGTTGGTTTAGGATGTGTTTTTAGTTGTCAGTTGTTATGTATTAATGTCCTTATTATTATTATTATTATTATTATTATTATTATTATTATTATTATTGTTTTTCTGTCAGTTTCTTGAGACATCTTTTCCCATTTAGTTCCTACTGTTTATATTTGGTTTCTGTGTGACTTGAGCTCTCCACCTCTTCTTCCAGACACTCCCACCTTGTTATTATCTTGTATGTGTTGCTCCGTATTTCATGCCTAGTAATTAGGTCTACCTACCCACTCATGTGATCCACACCTGAAGGCACTTGTTATAATTAATTGCCTGCCTTATTTGACTGCCTTTTCCGTCTACTCCCTGTCAGTGCCTCATGGTTGTCAACATTGTATCCTCTACTCCGTCAGATCCCCTTCCCTGTTTTGACGTGCATTCCTGTGTTTTCATATCGCTGTTTTCCTGCACTCCTCAGTTGTAAGTTTATTTTGCTCACTGTATGGATTTTGTGTTTGCTTATTAATTTGCACAAACTAGCAGTTCAGCATCTGGGTCTTTCTCTCTGCCATGAAGGGGCAATCCATGACATCATGTACAGATGGACAGGCATTCTCCTTCAGGATTTTTTGGTAGACAGCAGAACTCATGGTTCCATTTACCACAGCAAGTCCTCCTGATCCTGAGACAGCAAAACAGCCCCAGACCATTACACTACCACCACAATATTTTAATGTTGGTATGATGTTCCTTTTCTGAAATGCTGTGTTACGTTTACGTCAGATGTAATGGGACCTTCCAAAAAGTTCAACTTTTGTCTCTTCAGTCCACAGAGTATTTTTCCGAAAGTCTTGGGGATCATCAAGATGTTTTCTGGCAAAACTGAGACAAACCTTTGTTCTTTTTGCTCAGCAGTGGTTGTCATTTTGGAACTTTGCCATGCAGGCCATTTTTGCCCAGTCTCTTTCTTATGGTGGAGTCATGAACACTGACCGGAACTGAGGCAGGTGAGGTCTGCAGTTCTTTGGATGTTGTTGTGGGGCTTTTTGTGACCTCTTGGATGAGTCATCACTGCACTCTTGGGGTAATTATGGTCGGCCGGCCACTCCTGGGAAGGTTCACCACTGTTTCATGTTTTCACCATTTGTGGATAATTGCTCTCACTGTAGTTCGCTGGAGTCATGAGCCGAGCCGGCTTGGTTTTCCCCGGCTCGGCCCTGATCTCTCTGTGGGTTTTGGCTCCGCTGTTTATGTGCACTTTGTGTATTTATTCCATCACCTTAGCCATTGCCGGACCGGCAGCTGTTAGTCAGCCTCTGATCTTTTTCCCACGCTGCTGAAGTCTGTCGGTCCTACCACGCTCCCTAGCTCCCCATAATTCCACCAGCTGTCCCAGCCCCGGTAATTACCTTTCCTGCGCCTCAGGTGTTCCCAATTGTGTGGCCAGCGGTGTGTGGATTTAAGCAGCTCTTCGCTAGACAAACGCTGCTGGGTCATTGTACGAGTCACTCCTATTCTCCATGGTGTGACCGTCATGTCGGAAGGACAATTGGATTATGCCCGTTGGGAGTATTGGACTTTCGGGACTGTTTTTACACGTGAGTAAACTGTTTGCGTTTCTCTTTGTGGTTAGCTGCTACGCTGGACCAGAAGCGTTTCCCCCCTCGCAGTATTCTGCTGCGCTTCTGGTGGCGTTCCTCCCCACAGCAAACTGCTATGCTTAGGCTGTTGCCCTGTTTACGTTCCCCCGAGTAGTTTAACGCCCTGTAGTCTTCCCTGCTCTCCGAGCGCATTCTTATTGTATTTTGACCAACATGTTCATCTGTATTTGAACAGTTTATGTCAATAAATGTGTGTTTGGTGAAACCCTGCATTTCAATCCTTCCATCCTTCCCCTTCTCCGTGTGTTATGGCAGAGTGCACAGAGAGTTTATGACAGAATGACCCAGCCGCGCAAAAAGGATTTAGCGGGTTCACCCACACAGCTTTTTCCCTTTTTTTCATCATAACTGTTTTCCTGTTCTGGACTAACCTGTGTTTGAGTTCGTCATGCCCTGGTCTCACTGGAGAAGAGGAACGGCAGCGGGGTCTCCCATGGTGGAGGAGGAATGGGCTGCGGACTTCATTCAGGACTTTGTTAATGGCGCCCTCACCACCCGGGGTCCTAAGGAGACGTTGGAAAACGTGGACGCCACAGTAGGCATTTTGGAAGTGCATCCCGGGTTATGGACCTACCCACAGTACGCCGACCTGCTCTCCATGGTCTGCTCGCTCCAGCGTTCCTTCCCTGGTTTGGCACTTTCTGTGGCGCCGAGACGCCCCCCAATGGGGGTCACCGCTGGTGCAGCGGTGCTCCAGCCGGAGCCCGTCGTGGGTGCAGCCATGTCCCAGACTGGGACCATCGTGGGTGCAGCCACGTCCCAGACGAGGACCGTCATGGGTGCAGCTCTGGCCTAATTGGGGCCCACCGCAGGTGCTGCAGAGTCACCACCGGAGGTCGCAGAGGGTCTGGTCCTGCCAAGGGAGAACGTCGCTGCTTCAGTCCCTCCCGCCAAGGTCGTGAGGGCTCCCCCCATTGATTGCCTCCTCAGCCTGTTGTCTCTGTGGGTTGGCCCTCTCACTGTGGGTGCAGCCTTGACCCAATCGGGGTCCACCGCGGGTGCAGCTGAGCCTTGCTCGGAGGCCATCGTGGGTGTAGCTGAGTCTCAGCCAGAGGTCATCGTGGGTGCAGCGGAACTGGCTCGGTTGGAGGCCATCGTGGGGGCAGCGGAGCTGGCCCAGTTGGGGTCCACCATGGATGCTGTTGTGGACCACCCTGAGGATGCTGTGGTCCCCTTTTTCCTGCCCTATGCCATGGAGGTCCCCTTTCCCCGGTCCTGTTACCGACCAGTGAGCCTTCCAGTGGGCAGGCTGCCTCCTGCTTCACCCCTTTGGTCCTGGTGTCTCAACTACGCTGGCTGGCCGCCAGAGGAATTGACTTCCCGGATCAGGTGGCTCATGTTTTCTGGCAGGCCGCCGGACTCCAGCCTTCTGCTGGGCCTGGGACTTTGGGCGGCCTCCTGAGCCCCATCGCCCGTGGACTTGGGGAGGGGTAATCGTGGGCCCTGGGTGGGGCATTGTGTTCCCTCCTTCCTGTTCCCCCTTCCACCCACCCTGGTTCGTGTTGTTTGTTGCTGTTGCAACTGTTGGGGGTGGGGGTGGGGCTTCTTGATGTTACCTTGAGTGTCTGGGAATCCACCGCTTCGAGGGGGGTTCTGTCATGAGCCGAGCCGGCTTGGTTTTCCCCGGCTCGGCTCTGATCTCTCTGTGGGTTTTGGCTCCACTGTTTATGGGCACTTTGTGTATTTATTCCATCACCTTAGCCACTGCCTGACCGGCAGGTGTTAGTCAACCTCTGTGATCTTTTTCTCACGCTGCTGACAGTCTGTTGGTCCTACCACGCCCCCTCACTCTCCATAATTCCACCAGCTGTCCCAGCCCCGGTAATTATCTTTCCTGCGCCTCAGGTGTTCCCAATTTGTGTGGCCAGCGGTGTTTGGATTTAAGCAGCTCTTCGCTAGACAAACACCGCTGGGTCATTGTACGAGTCACTCCTATTCTCCATGGTGTGACCATCACATCAGAAAGACAATTGGATTATGCTCGCTGGGAGTATTGGACTTTCGGGACTGTTCTTACTTGTTAGTAAATTGTTTGCGTTTCTCTTTGTGGTTAGTTGCTATGCTGGACCAGAAGCGTTTCCCCCCTCGCAGTATTCTGCTGCACTTCTGGTGGTGTTCCTCCCTGCAGCAAACTGCTACGCTTAGGCTGTTGCCCTGTTTATGTTCCTGTTAGAATAATTTTGAGCTTAAATTATTCAAAGTCAAAAATCAAGCGGAAAGTTGGATTTATGTACATTTATTACAAAAATATATAAGGTGTCACCCCAGTGGCCACTTTGGGGGAGAGATTACAAAGCATGGCATTCAGACACACCTAGAATCTCTAAAGGATCCATTTCTTTAGGTTTGATATATATAGGTAGGAGAAACGAGAGGGAGGATGAGGATAAGGGAAGGGACAGAACGGGACAGTCCTGATAATCAAAGCTTATCCAGGCAGACGTCACAGACACTCTGGAGACAAGAATGTAAATCTAACAGAACATCCATAAAACACTAATGTATATAAGCTGAAGAGTTCCTGTGCATTCCTGTGACCCAAAACAGGACATGTCAAAGAGATTATAAAAAGTGGCTTAGATCATTCCTTACGCATGTATTGATCCTGTACTAATCTTCAGTCTGAACTCTCTGAAATTGCTCACAGAAACATGCCAAGAATATATGAACTTTTCCGATATGGAATGCATATATTGTAGCAGACACAAAATGCATATTGTAGAGACCAGGTTGAGTCAGACAGCATCTCGGCCAGGATGCAGTGGTTAAACATAAGTGGACAATAGTCAGGGGTGTCATGGGGAGTTGGCAAGAAGAGGGAGACGGGGGTTCAAGAGGAATGTATTGTGTTGTTAGATGTCATGCAGTGTGATGTGAAATGCCATGCAGAGGTGAGATGATCTGTTGGGATATAAGAGGAAACTGTGCTTGGCTGTATCATGCTTTTTCTGCATATGAGTGATGTGAGAGTGTTAATAAACTTTGTCTGCTCGTAAACCTGCCTCCTCATTTCCCACACGCCCCACACTGGTGACCCTGGACGTATTATGGAACACGAGGCAAGAACCCCGGAGTCGGCCCGGACGGGAAGCCCCAGCAACGCGTGCGCTGTTTCAGTCAAGCTACCTTTTAGCAGAACAACCCGCGCTCTTGGTTCCACCACACCGAGGCCCAGTTTGCCCTCCGGGGAATAACGGCAGACAACACCAAATTTTACTATGTGGTTGCAGCGCTGGACGCTCGCACAGCTCAGCAGGTAGCGAGCCTGCTCGACCAGCCCCCAGCCCACGGCAGATACGAGGCTGTCAAAGCTGCGCTGACCTGGCGCTACACACTCTCGGACTGTGAGAGAGCAGAGAGGCTCCTGAGGTGTTCTGAGTTAGGAGATGGTTCGGCTGTCGATCTGATGGAGAAGATGTTGGCGTTAATGGGCACGGACGACGGGCATTTTCTGTTTGCCCACCTTTTCCTCTGGAACCTTCCAACAGAGGCGAGAGCGGTTCTGGCCAATTCGCTGTTGCTGGCCGCGCGTGACTACCGGACGCTAGCCCAGGAGGCAGACCGGATCATCCTCACCACCAGAGGAGGTGAGGAGCCACCGACGGTAACGGCAGCGGGGGCCAGGGAGTGCCAGAGAGACACGCTCTGCTTCTACCACCGCCGCTTCGGAGAGAACGCACGCAGATGTGCGCCACCGTGCCAATTCAAGCAGTCGGGAAATGCCAAGGCTGGCAGTCGGTAGCAGCTGCGACCGCCGGTGAAGAAAACAAGCTGCTCTACGTGACGGACTCGCGTTCAGGGAGGTGTTTCCTCGTGGACACCGGAGCCCAGAAGAGCATCATCCTGCTGACCTACGCCGACTGGCTGGCAGGACCTAGTAGCCCCGGGCTGGTGGCAGTAAACGGCTCGAGCATTAAGACCTCTGGTGAGAGAATGCTGGCTTTATCTCTACACAGCCGTACATACGAGTGGACTTTTGTCATAGCAGCACTGAGTTTCCCAATCCTGGGAGCTGATTTTCTGTGTGCGCATGGTTTACTAGTTGATGTTGCTAACAGGCGCTTGGTTAATGCACTGTCCTTTGACTCTCTCTCCCGTACAGTTTGAGGGGCGGAGCCAGTAACACAAGCCAACGTCACAGCTCCAGGCGGTAAGTTCCACACACTGCTCACTTAGTTCCCAGCACTCACGGTCCCGACGTTTTCGGCGGCCATCGCTAAACACGGGATGGAGCACTTTATCACCACTACCAGGCCGCCCGTTTTCGCCCGACCTCGGCGCCTGGACGCAGCTAAACTGGCCATAGCGCGCGAGGAGTTTGCCAACCTGGAAAGGTTGGGCATCATCAGGCGATCGAACAGCCCATGGGCATCCCCGCTACACATGGTCCCTAAGGCTGAGGGGTCGTGGTGACCATGCGGTGATTTCCGCAGATTGAATAACGCCACAGCACACGACCGCTACCCGATTCCCCACATTCAGGATTTTTCCATTCACCTCGCCGGAGCACTCATTTTTTCTAAAATAGACCTGGTCTGCAGTTACCACCAGGTCCCAGTGCACGCGGAGGACATACCCAAAACAGCGGTAATAACTCCGTTTGGCTTGTTCGAGTTTCTGCGCATGCGATTTGGATTAAAAAGAGCGGCACAGATGTTCCAGGGCATGATGGACGCGGTGCTGCGCGATCTCCCGTTCGTGTTCGTCTACCTGGGTGATATCCTGGTAGCCAGTGCGTCCGAAGACGAACACGTAACCCACCTCAGGACGGTTTTCCAGAGGTTGGAGGAGCACGGGTTAATAATCAACCCGGTGAAGTGCCAGTTTGGCGTGACGGGGACTGATTTTTTGGGGCACCGTGTATCACCGGAGGGAGCGATACCCTTGCCCGACAAAATGTGCGCCGTGGCGAACTTTCCCCGGCCTCAAATGGTCAGGGCGCTGCAGGAATTTTTGGGGATGGTTAACTTTTATAACCGTTTCCTTCCCCGCGCAGCTCAACTCATGCAGCCATTGTACGCCACACTCAAGAAACGGAAACCCGCGCATGGAGTCGAATGGACTCCATAGCGAGAGCAGGCGTTCTCTGAGGTTAAAACAGCCCTGGCAAACGCCGCACTGTTGGCGCATCCAGACCCGGTGGCCCGGATAGCACTCACTACCAATGCCTCGGACGTGGCCATAGGGGCCGTCGTGGAGCAACGTGTCGCCGGTTCTTAGCAGCCGCTCGCTTTTTTCAGCACGGCTTTGCGCGACAGTGAGTGTAAATACAGCGCGTTTGACAGGGAGTTGCTGACTCTCCATCTGGCCATACGCCACTTCCAGTTCTGGCTGGAAGGGCGCAGCTTCACCGCTTTCATGGACCACAAGCCACTGACGTTTGCAATGGCCAGGGTTTCTGAACCATGGTCGGGCTGGCAGCAGAGACAGTTGGCCGCGATCTTGGAGTTTACGACCGATATTCAGCATGTGTCGGGTAAACTGAATGTGGTGGCGGACTGCCTCTCGCGCACGTTTGTGGCCCCAGTCTGCGTAAGGATAGATTATACAGCCATGGCCGCAGAGCAGATTAGCGATACGGACGTGCGAGCGCTCCAGTTTGGACCAACAGGGTTAAAGCTGGAGAGCAGAGTACTGCAAGACGGCAAGCCCCCCCCTAATCTGCGACGTCTCCATGGGACGCCCGTGCCTGGTGGTCCCAGTCACTTGGCGCCGCCACGTGTTTGAGTCAGTTCACGCTCTGGCGCACCCAGGAGTGCGCACGTCAGTCAAAATGGTGGGAGCGAAATTCGTGTGGCCAGGCCTGCGCAAACAAGTGAAAGAGTGGGTGGCAGCCTGTGTAGCGTGCCAACGAGCCAAAGTGCACAGACACACCAAGGCTCCTTTGGAGCCGTTTAGTATACCGGCTAAAAGATTTGACCATGTTCATGTGGACCTCGTGGGCTCCCTCCCATCGTCACAGGGGTGCACGCACCTTCTGACAGTGGTGGACCGCACAAGACGCTGGCCAGAAGCAGTCCCACTGGCAGCAACCACGTCTGCGGACGTGGCCCGCGCTTTTTTGACACCATGGGTGGCGTATTTTGGAATCCCGTCGGACGTCAAGTCCGATAGGGACCCTCAGTTTGTTTCCAAACTTTGGTCCACGATGGCCCGCAGTCTGGGTGTTGCAATTCACCACACAACCGCGTACAACCCACAGGCAAATGGGTTATGCAAGCGTTTTCACAGGTCACTGAAAGCAGCACTCAGGGCTTCGTTGACGGATGCAAATTGGGTTGACCTGTTGCCGTGGGTTTTATTGGGGTTGCATTCTGCACCAAAAGAGTCTTCCCCGGCTGAGCTGTTTTTTTCTCAACCACTGCGGCTGCCCGGGGAATTTTTGCCAGATAATCCCGCGCCGGACAACTGCCCGTTTCAGTGTTTGCAGCGTAGTGCAGACACAGGCATGCTGCCCGGCCCGGCCCACCGCTGTTTTCCATGCGCTTTTGTGCCAAAAACTTTGAAGAACGCGGAGTTTGTGTTCGTCAGACACGATGCCCACCGCCCTCCATTGTGCCCACCCTATGATGGCCGGTTCATAGTGCTGGAAACAGGGGACAAGTATTTTTTGTTAGACTTTGGGGGGGGGGGGTGTCGGGAGAAACTATGCATAGACAGACTTAAGCCCGCCTTTGTAGTGGCGGACGAGCAAGTGCTGCTGGCTCGGGCCCCTCGGCCTGGAAGACCCCCACTGATAGCTCCCCAGGCAAATGATTCACCAGGACAGCCACACGGGCAAAGCAGATCCCCCCCCTCCATGGCTCACCCGCAGTCAGACGCACGTCCAGCAGCCCCCCGCCGGCACAGAGACCCCCGTTACAGCAGATATGGGAGGAGACTGAAGCCCAAAAGACGTGCGGACTGAAACGCTGTCTGGGGGTGGTGGTATAGCAGACACAAAATGCATATTGTAGAGACCAGGTTGAGTCAGACAGCATCTCGGCCAGGATGCAGTGGTTAAACATAAGTGGACAGTAGTCAGGGGTGTCATGGGGAGTTGGTGAGAAGAGGGAGACGGGGGTTCAAGGGGAATGTATTGTGTTGTTAGATGTCATGCAGTGTGATGTGAAATGTCATGCAGAGGTGAGATGATCTGTTGGGATATAAGAGGAAACTGTGCTTGGCTGTATCATGCTTTTTCTGCGTATGAGTGATGTGAGAGTGTTAATAAACTTCGTCTGCTCGTAAACCTGCCTCCTCATTTCCCACACTCTCCACAATATAAACATTAAACAAGGCATATGAAAGGTATGATACTTCTCAAATATAATAATACATTATTAATATCAATAATAATGTAGATAATATGGACTTTTTCTATCATATTCCCCCTTGATGCTTAATAAAGCATCAAGATTAAAAGAAAAATAACAAAAGTGGTAGTGAATGAATTAATATAAGGATATGTGTAAGAATTTACATGCTGTTATGTGTCTTTGCAAGTTAAAAACGTGTATAGAATGTCATTAAGAGTGAACATGTGCAGTGATTAAAATTAATTTTAGACTGTGTCAAATAAGAACATAGAAAATAATATGAAACAGCCTTAAAAACGGCCTTAAATTATATTGCAACCTTCAAAAACGTCCTCATCATCATATTAAGGACTGACACAAGAAAAATCTGAAGTTATAAAAATCATGACCAAGTTTATGATGAGACTTCTCCATTAAGAGAAACACTAACTTCTATGAGCATCTGAGGTATTAATATGACCATTTGCATCATTTTCATGGATAGAAGTAAACCAATAATCTCCTATAATAGGGCCTCCACCCCTATGGGTGGTAATTAGTCGATCAAGGACCATTCTATCCTTTGTTATAATTTTGTAAATAATTGTAGCCTACAGTTAAGTGTTATAATCCCTAAGGTATTTTGTTTCCACTCTCACTCAAAGAAACAATGAACAAAAACCTCACTCCTGTACTTTCCGCCTGAAATTGCATTCATGCTTCATAAATGGCATCATGTGGTAGAAAAGCATCTCTCTTCACCCTGCCCACCTGCCCTGCCGACATGATGAGGATACAGTCAGTTGCCAAAACGGGGTACACAGATCTGCCCAGTGTCCTGGCCAAATGCGAATACGCCCAGTGACTCAATGACTTTTGTCAATGTAGATCCTTGGTATAACACTTGCTCGCTTCGTTGGTCAAGCAGGGTAGCAGTACAGGGGAGAGACGCACTGTAAGCTGTTGCATACTCAGAGAGTGTTAAGCTGTTAGAAAGGGGATATCACCACTTCAAAAAGAGGAGTTCCCTGATTAAATTAACTTTGCATTCGCAGAGTAAGGAGTGTCATCATGTTTCTAATCAGTGGAGTGATGTGTTGTGTCAGGTGTGATTCAAAATGAAGTTTGCTATGTTATTTTATTTCTGTATATAGCCTCTCTTAAAAAAACAGCCTGTAGTAGCTGCATTATTTTAGCAATAGATATTTTGCCTAACTGTTAGTGTTATTAAGGAGCAAACATAACAGTTCTCTACAGTGTATAAGCAATAGAACAACTTAATAACCAATATTAAGTATTACTAGAGGATGATAAGGTAACGACACTAACCACACCTTTCCTTCCCTTGTATTTTTTCCCTTGTCATGATAAACAAAACAGACTGCTTCTCTATTAGCAGAGGTCATTACTGGACGCCAAGTCATCAGCTGACACTTGCATAGAGAAACAGTTAAACTGTTATGACCCGAGCGCCGGTTCTGTTCGCGCTCGGGTTAAAGTTATGTCTTGCTGCCGGCCTTGACAGCTGCGGGCTGTATTCTGGCCTCACCGGGCTCTTATTGTGAAGGTGCTCGGTGGGGTTTCTACCTGTCAACGGTCGGCCAGCTGAGTGTCATTACCGTCGTTAGTGTTTCGCGATATAAGCCCAGCACTGGCGACGGTAAGAGGCAGCAGTGTCAGTCGTTATACGTCTGAGCTATGGATGACTTGGACTATCATCTACCTTGTCTGCTTGTTGTTGACCGTCACTTCTCCGGCACCAGTAAGTGAGCTATTAGCCTTTCCCCTTCCGGTGAAAGTAGACCTTTGTGTGTCTTTGCTTCAGCAGCCTGTGTAGCTAATTACTTAAAACAACCTTTGCCTGTGTATGACCGTCTCCTCTTGAGGACCCGTAAGAGAGCTGTCTAGCCTTACGCCTCCGGATGTGTATGGACTTATGTGTCATTGCCCCTGCATCTTGTGTTGTTTACTTTTCACCGTAATAAAACTCACTGTAAACTCACTGGTGACTGTGTGCGTCTTATGCTGGCTCGTGAGGGCCAGCGCATGACAGTACACTGCTGCCAAAACAGCGTTACGGTGACGCCAACCCGAGACGCTATTCACCAGTGAGTTTGAGTTTTTTGGACATTTGCTTTTTCCTGTCTGGGTACCGTGTATGTGAAGAATGCCGTCGCGGAGGAACCGTGTGTGGAGTCCGAGCCACGAGCTGACTGACGTGCTGGAAGTGGTGGATGAGCTGCTCATCTCCGCTTCTCTGCTAGATTACGACCACGGCATACACTGGTACCTGGACGCCGCCGAGGATATACTTTGTCATCTCTCTCCCCGCTACGCTGACCACCCGGAAGTCGACGCGAGGAGAGAGGACATCGCTGCACAACGCGAGATCTACCTGATGATGGAGGAGGAACGCGGCATGAAGCAGGAGAAGAGGCACTCCTGCTCTTTGCTCATGGATCCCGATCCTTTCCTCGATCCGTTCCTGGAGTTCGCACCGTCTGGGGGCCAGTGAAGGCGTCGGCGCCGCGGCCGGGCACATCCTCGGCAAGCTCCTGCTCCAGATCCAGTTCCGGGCCGCCGGGATGACCCCCTCAACCAGCTGGCTGCTGTGAGTGAGCTGAGTCCTGTGCCGGTGGGCTCCGTCCATGGGTCCGTTTCAACCATCCAGCGAGCGAGGGAAGGAGCGATGTCCGCTACAGCTGATACCATCCTCCCCCCGGGATACAGGCAAGTTCAAGTTCACTTACCTATCGATTATAGTGATCTGTCTTGTCTGACTCCTGGGGTTGAAGCTCGGGGTTCGCAGCTCCCCGAGCTCCTTTCCCCAGCTGTAGCCATTTATATTAAACCTGCTGCCTCTGTGTCTCCTCCTGCTGAGCGGTCCTCGGCGTCAGTCCCACGCCGTCGAACGAGGGGGAGGCCTGCAGCTCTGGGGAATATCCCGGCCCTGCAGCCGAGCATTGGACAGAGAAGAACGGACTGCAGTGAGGAGCCAGAGCCGACGAGAGAGCGTCCCCAGGGTTCCTCAGTGATGCAGCCCGAGTCAGCAGGTCTAGGGTCCTCTGCCCCCACGCCATACGGGTTATTGGCGTGGACGCCAGCGTGTGAGGATCCAGCTGCAGAGACCATCAGGCCGGCTGTGGAACCCGACGCAGCCGAGTGGGAGCCCGACGACGAGCTGCTTCTTGAACCTGGATCAGCGAAGTCCTGGACGGCTCCAGAGCCCGAGTGCAGGCAAGTGCTCTTTCTTGTTTTCCTGTATGGTGTATTAGAGCATTTTTGCCTGCCTCATGGGGAGGCGAGTGAGGGGCAGCCGTCCGCTGCACCCGAGCTCGTCTCGCTGGGCTCTGGCGCTGCCGGTGGAACTGATCCCGGTCCTCTCTTGTTTTCTGAGCACCTCCACAGCGTTACCGGTCCGGAGCCAGTCAAGGTCACGGGACTGGGGGTTCCAGGTTCGGAGATGGAGGTCGTTGCCGGAGCAGTCCTGACCCAGTCGGGGTCCGACGTGTGGGCTGAGATGACCCAGTCGGGGTCCGACGTGTGGGCTGAGATGACCCAGTCGGGGTCCAACGCGTGGGCTGAGATGACCCAGTCGGGGTCCGACGCATGGGCCGAGGTGACCCAGTCGGGGTCCGACGCGTGGGCCGAGGTGACCCAGTCGGGGTCCGATGTGGGTGCAGCAGTGACCCGGTTGGGGTCCGACGTGGGTGCAACGATGACCCAATCGGGGTCCGACGAGGTCCAGTGGGGGTCCAGCGCAGGTGCGGCTGTGACCTAGTGGGCCGAGGTGACCCAGTCGGGGTCCGACACGTGAGCCGAGGTGACCCAGTTGGGGTTCGACGTGGGTGCAGCAGTGACCCAGTCGGGGTCCGACGAGGTCCAGTGGGGGTCCAGCGCAGGTGCGGCTGTGACCCAATCAGGATTCGAGGGGGTCCAAGTTTTTGGTTGTCCCCCTCTCAGGAGCCACCAGCTGGGGGCCGTGAGAGGTTCTTGTTTGACGGTCTGGCGCTCCCCTGTCTTGTCGTGTTCAGGTGAGCGGCTGCATGCAATCCCTCCACGGTCCTGGTGGTGGTGCGGGTCGGCCACCTGAGGAACTGCCTGGAGCGTTCGGCGTCTTGGGTTGGCCACCCAATAAACTGTGTGTGTTACGGGGTGACCTGGTTCGGCCACCAGAGGACTTGTTTCTGGGGGCATGGGACTGGGGCAGGCCACCTGATTATCATGTACTGTGGGACTATCTGTGGGCCCATACGGGGCCTGGTCATGTTAAGTACGTCTAGAGATTTTTTTTTGTTGTTTCTTTGTAATCGAAGTCATTGTCTTAGTCAAGTCTGAGCAGTTTTTAGATTGCCTCTTGTTTTCTTGTAAGCCAAAGTCATAGTCTTAGTCAGGTCTGAGCAATTTTTAGATTGCCTCTTGTTTTCTTGTAAGCCATAGTCGTAGTCAAGTCTGAGCAATTTTTGATTGCCTCTTGTTTTTTTTGTTTTTTTCTTCTTTGTAAGCCACAGTCTTAGTCACAGTCTAGTTTTGAGCAATTTTTGATTGCCTCTTGTTCTTGTTCTTTTGGAAAACCATAGTCATTGTCATAGCCAAAGCTAAGCAATTTTAGATTGCTCCCTGTGTGTTGGTGTGTTTTTTTTTTGTTTTGTTTTGTTCGTGTTTTGAAAGCCATAGTCAGGTAAAGCAATCTATATTGCCTTTTGTGTTTTGTATCCATAGTTTGGTCAAGTCTTGTCTTTGTTTTGTTCTCCCCTCCTTTCTTGAGGGGCTATTGTATGGGGATTTTGTTTATTGTTCCCAGGTATTTTCATGTATTTTTTTTTGGGTTTCGTATGTTTTTTTTTGGTCTGGTCATGGTCTTGTTCAGGGGTTGGTTTCTCTCCCTCCGCACCTGTCCTCCCACCTCCCACCCTGGGGGGGCGGGGGGGGGGCAGGGTGGTTCCTTGGGGCGTTCAGAGTCCGCCTGTGGAGGGAGGGTACTGTTATGACCCGAGCGCCGGTTCTGTTCGCGCTCGGGTTAAAGTTATGTCTCGCTGCCGGCCTTGACAGCTGCGGGCTGTATTCTGGCCTCACCGGGCTCTTATTGTGAAGGTGCTCGGTGGGGTTTGCCTTTGCCTGTGTATGACCGTCTCCTCTTAAGGACCCGTAAGAGAGCTGTCTAGCCTTACGCCTCCGGATGTGTATGGACTTATGTGTCATTGCCCCTGCATCTTGTGTTGTTTACTTTTCACCGTAATAAAACTCACTGTAAACTCACTGGTGACTGTGTGCGTCTTATGCTGGCTCGTGAGGGCCAGCGCATGACATAAACAGTCATTTGTTGTTTTCTTTTTTTTTTCAAATAAGTTTACAATATATACTGTATATTAAACGGTCTCTTGCTGAGGGTGTCAGGTGGGGTAAAATGTTAGATGCACCCAAGTGCCATGTCCTTCGCTTCCCGTGGCTGTTTAGGTCAGCAGGATAACCTTTGTGCTGTCCTCACCAGGGAGTTTTGGTCCAGTTTCCTTTGATGACCAGATCCCCTGGTTTGCTCAAGAGATGGGTGCACCTCCCATGGTTCCTTCATCACATGGTCCCTCCTGGGAAGGGCAGTATGGATGACATTGCTGTCAGTTGTCATTCTTTGCATATAATCACCCAGAAACCCTTCCTCATCACCTAAGTTAAATGGCTTCAATAATAGGGTTTGTCTTTCACAATTTCCCTATTCTTCTTATTTGTGTGTTATACTAATCTTGTAGATTGTTGATGGTAAGCTAAATGGTTTCCTAGGTAAACGTTTGGTCCTAATAATTTAAGAACTGCACTTAAATGTGACATGATTTGATTTACAAAGTGTATTCCATTTCCATTATCTAAGTAAATCATTTCAGCTATTTTAAATCTTGGTATTGTTTCAGTTAAGGGTTTCAGTGTCACCATAGCAATATTTAAATTAGTGTAGGGGAAAGCCTTTGTATATTCAATAAGTATGTAAATAATTTCTAAACATTTTTACCTTCACTCTTATTTAGTTCAATGAGATCCATGCAAAGGTTTTGAAAAGACTAAGTTTATGCAGGGAAGATTAAATTATTTTGCTTTGAGCTCCCTAAAGCATTGTTCCCTTAATTGAGTAAGAATCTGTATTGTCCGTGTAGTAGATTCTAAATTAAGTCCCACAGTAAACATAAATTCAGCACAAGTTGGCTCTTTCTTAAACATTTGGAACTTTTGTCATAAATTTGCATGGTTTTCTTCCTTATCAGTTTGCCTTGTTTCTTATAAACATGATATTTCTTTTACAATAATCTGCAGATATTTTCTTAAATATCTAAAAATTTATTGATGTAACTTTTAACCTATATTGAATGTTGTGATTTCATTACCAAGCAGTTTCATTTATATTTTTCTCTTCATTATTGATCATCTATTGATCATTTTTATGTATTATCTATTTTTCTGAGGATTGCTAATTAATTTTGCTAATTAATTTCTTTGGTGCCCCCCTTTTGATCATGGAGACGCACATGCAGCAAAGTTACAGGGTATTTGTTTGATGGGTAGTGTCTCTTTACTAGAAGGAAGCGTGTTACCACTTTTTATGTGTTACACACAGTTAATTTAGATGAAAATTTGTGAGTAGTATAGCTCCTTCAAAATAAGGTTTCAATAGTCATAGCTTCTTCTGTGCGTGTCGTCTCTTGACTTAGTCTAAAAAAATAATATAGCTGTCTGTGCAGATTTGATGTGATTTAGCATTTAGAGCGACCATTCTGAGTTTGTCACTTAGATCACATCTGTCTGTCCAGTTGAACACAGACAGGTTGAATTTGTGTAAGTGAATCTTTGTGAAAGGTTGTGTCACACTCCTTCAGTCAATGGAAAGGTGGATATATTGTCTAATTGGAATTTGGCTTAATTTTGAACAAGGAATGCCTCATTTTATATATTCCTTGGTCAATTATGGGGTGGACTGTAGTCCTGAGGCCCAGCTTGGCCACGGCTGAGCACCGGGAGCACAGAAAATACATTCCTTATTACTGTCACATTTCTGAAATGTGATATTGTCACACCATTATGTGGTGAGTGGCATCAGATGTATCTTGCGGTGTGAAGTCATATGAACACTACATTTTTATAGTCAAAGTCATCTAAATTGTTTTGCTTTATGTCATTTGCAATGTCATTTGTTCTACTTAGCTTCAAAAAATGCTTGTCAACTGAGAGGTCCTTTCCCCTGTGGTCACTGTTGCCTCCCCTTCCAGCTAATGAGCCCGTCACCCACACACCCACTGTCCGGCCTCCTCCCATCTCCCACAAAGATCAAATGTTGGTGCCATCCTGCAAAGAAAAATTTGGGGAAACCTCACGGCTTCCCCAATCCTTACGTCAGTATTTACATCAACAGGAGCGCAAATTTAATCACCTCATAAATTGATTTTACTAATGTTCCAGTTATCATCATTATTTTCTGTCCCTTAAATGTTTATCCCAGTTGTTTATTCCACTGTTTATTATAATGTGTAATGGTAAATGGTAAATGGCATTCACTTATATAGCGCTTTTATTCTCATCTCTTGATGACCAAAGCGCTTTACAGATCCTGCTATTCACCCATTCACACACTAATGTTAAGAAACACAAGTGAATTCTTGTTTTTTATTATTTTATTAGTTATTGCATATATCACCAGGGATTTAATAAATTGAAAGGTAATGGTGATGTTATGATTCCTTGTTAATTTGGCAAATCTAATTCCTGGTGAAAGCTAAAAAAATTTGTGAATGCTTTCCCTTTCCTGTTGAAAATGAAGAATAGCAGAAAAACCTTTAAATTACACCTAAAGCTTCCACAATTTGAATGTGTTTTTGCTATTCACAGCAAGTATTTGCTAAATATTCTGTGAATCAGTAAATGTTTTACCAATTGACATGGGTAATCACTAGTTTAGGATTATGTTTAAACAAAACAGTGTCATATATTAGAAGCCTTAAACCAATGCGGCATTTAGAATTAGTAACTGCAGGTGTAGACCTAACCTCTGTTTTCATGAATTTATGGCACAGGACCACAATCTGTGTTTTTTTTTTTCTTTTTTTATATGTCCTAAAACCCATCAGACCTTGAGCGTCTTTCTTTTTATTAAAAACATATGAGTCATTTGAAGGCTGATTCTGTCTGTTTACCATCACTTTATCTAGGTCAGTCTGATACAACTCTTTTTGGCTGACTCCATCCGCCACTAATCAGTCTGAGTTTTGAAATTAAATTCCCTTTCTCCATTTTGGCAGAAATCTTGTGCTATTTCTGTCTTTTCTGTTCATAAATTTACCATCTCCTGATAATACAAAAATTTCATTGTCATCTTGCTGTATTCTGCAGTCCTTACAGCAAAATAAGCTATTATTTCCTTCCCCCTTTCTTCTACATGGACAGACTGACGATCAAAATATAAATAAGATTGCAAATGCCATTTATTGAAAAGTGAGTTTAGTGTTATTGAAACAAAGCAACAATATGACATAGAATTACCAAAACCTGTGTTTAATAGTCAGTAGACTCTGGCAAATCACATGCACAAACACAGTAATCATCAACCTCTTCTGTGCTTTGAATCATGTAATATAATGTGTACACAAAGCCTTCAGTGATTTGGCATTATTAAGTGACAGCATGATATTGTAATATTCAGTTAATTTCATCATTGACAGTCAGTCTACGTTCCTACCCTCACCTATGGTCATGAGAAAACCTGGATGACTAACAACTTTCTCAAGCTAAACAGCAATAAAACAGAAATCATCATTTTTGGACCAAAATCTCTTTTCCCCTCTTCCCAGAACTTTTCATTCCAAATCGATGGTCACTCAGTCACCCCCTCCCCCCTGGCCAGAATCCTCGGCATTATCATGAACCCCACCCTCTCCTTCAAATCTCACATCAACCATATCACCAAAACATCATTTTTTCATCTTCGTAATATTGCATGCCTCCGTCCCACCCTCTCCCCCTCTGCTGCTGAAATACTCATCCACGCCTTCATCACCTCCAGACTTGATTACGGTAACAGCATTCTGTATGGACTTCCTTCCACCATCCTCCAAAAACTACAGTATGTCCAAAACTCAGCCGCCCGCTTACTTACTCACTCCTGCTCCAGAGACCACATCACTCCTCTCCTCAGTCAGCTCCACTGGCTCCCCATTCAACAGCGCATCAACTTCAAGATCCTCCTCATCACCTATAAAGCTCTTCATAACCTCGCCCCCTCATACCTAACTGACCTTCTGTCTCGTCATTCCCCCACTCGTCTCCTCTGCTCTGCTGACACTCACCTTCTTACCCCCATCACCAAGACAAAATTCCGCACCCTGGGTGATAGATCATTTGCCATTGCCGCACCAACCCTCTAGAATTCCTTGCCCCTTCACATCCGGTCTGCCAACACACTTGCTTCTTTCAAAAGTCAACTCAAAACCCATCTTTTCAAATCTACCTATGAAAACTGACTGCCTCTTCTACCTATGTGTACCTACCTTGTCTGTTTACCCGTTCTCTGTATGTTTGTCCCTATGCTGCTTTGTAAAGCGTCTTTGAGTATTTAGAAAAGCACTATATAAGACTGATGTATTATTATTATTATTTATTATTATGAGCTTTGGGTAATGACCGAAAGAATGAGATCGTGGATACAAGCGGCTGAAATGAGCTTTCTTTGTAGGATTGCTGGACTCACCCTCAGAGACAGAGTGAGGAGCTCAGTCATCCAGGAGAGGCTCAGAGTAGAACCACTGCTCCTCCACATTGAAAGGAGCTAATTGAGGTGGTATGGTCATCTGATCAGGATACCTCCTGGATGCCTCCCACTTGAGGTGTTTGGGGCATGTCCCACTGGGAGGAGACCCCGGGGCAGACCCAGGACTCACTGGAGAGACTACGTCTCCCAGCTGGTCTGGGAACGCCTTGGTATCCTCTCTGAAGAGCTGGAGCAGGTGGCTGGGGAGAGGGAAGTCTGGGCTTCTCTGCTTGAACTGCTGCCTCCGCGACCCAGACCTCCGGAAAAGTGGTAGAAAATGGATGGATGGATGGATGAACGGAAGAGATGCAAATACTGGAATACTACTAAATATCATATTACAAAAAGAGAGCTAAAGGCAAAGGTAAAGGGTAGGCTCATGTCTAAAAAGGCAGATGATATTCATGATACAAAACTGGATAGTCACTGACACAATAACAACAACAATAATAATAATAATAATAATAATAATAATAACAAACAAGATTATAACAACTAATCTAAGGAACAGGGACTTCTCATAAACCGACAAATACAAATGGCAAACTCAAATAACAAAACATCCAAAAGCAACCAGATAAATAGTTAAACTGAAGTGGGGAAATTACAGAAAATAATCAGAATAACAAAAGGTATGAGCAGAGTTCCCCAACTGTGCTCCACATCTTGACATTTATTCCATGCTGTTTTGTGAGATGTTTTCAACATGTTCCTTTTATTTAAACTTGCATACATAAGACTGGCAGTTTCTGGCTCCTCCGGTCCACCATTATCCTGTGGTAACCATAGTGATGGCACGTCATGCTGTGTTTTTTTTTTTTTTTTTAATGGGGAAGTGTTCAAACCCCTGCATTGATAAGAGGAATTGATAATGTAGGAGACATACAGTTCTGGGGGACTGAAAAATTTTGAACCGGTTCCCAACAGGAGCTGGTTTTCAATTCCCATCCCTAAATGTAAGTCATTTTTGGACTGTGAAGTCTATTTTGTGTGTGTTGTGGCCAGCTTTATCAAAATCAGCTCTTTTGGACTGTTGTCTTCAAGTGTGGTTTATGTGGCTGCCTAGTCTGCTTTTATTAAAACTGTTTTTCTGGACTGGTAAATAGTTTACGTGGCTGCACTGAGCCCAGGGTACATTCAAGTAAACCATAAACCACCCTTTATTGTCATTCAGTCCATACAGCCAATCATGTACAGTAGAATGAAATTGTGTTTCTCTTATCTACAGTGTTAATCACACACACACACCCATATATAGAATCAGAGGGGTCGCTGCCATGCAAGGCGCCGCCACAGATTTCCCTCCTCCATTCCATTATTGCTGAGCACCAAGCTGGACGGCAGGAAGTTCCGCTTTTTTATATGGTCTTCAGCATGACCCGGCTGGGATTTGAACCCCTGCCTCCCAGGTGTGGGGCGGATGCTCTCCCAACTGAGCCACCACTCTGGTAGTATTTTCCTTTTGCATAGATTGTCGCGGGGCATAAGCCCAAAGCCCATTAGAGGTTTTGCTTGTTTTCTCTTGTTGCCTCTGTCAGCAGTGCTGTGTGGCTGCTGTGTCAACACAAAGTTGAACCTGTGGCTGCAATTATAATATTGTTTGTGATGATAAAGCTGTTGGCTGATTAAACCTGTGGTGCATTCAAGCAGATCTAGATGGCTTCTTTGGTAATCTGTGTGTTATGAGCCATGCCCACCTGATTTTCTCTGGGCCCGCCTGTTGGTAACAGTAGAGGATGTCATCTCTTTGATAATGTTGTTCTAATGAACCACACTGTGTGTGATAGAGAGAGATATATAGTTTGTGTATATAGGCTTTATTGTGTGAAAGCGAGTGGCTTTGGGACATATTTTGAAACTGGAACTGGGTTGGGTGTTGACGGTAAACTATGTGCTACTGACGATAGGCTTCCTTTTTCCTGATCAAAAGTGCATTGTCATAAAATGCACCAAAAGTCCCATGCACACGAGATTGTATGCTGGCATCTCTTTGAAATGAACCCACTCCTCC
This sequence comes from Pholidichthys leucotaenia, assembly GCA_020510985.1. NCBI lineage: Eukaryota > Metazoa > Chordata > Actinopteri > Cichliformes > Pholidichthyidae > Pholidichthys > Pholidichthys leucotaenia. Next base: position 295,242,836 of record CM035841.1, on the reverse strand, counting down.
AAGAGCAAAGCCGGCGCACTGTCTACTGGTAATTAGATTGCGTGACGCAAAGCGTAAAAAAACAGACATTGTGCTGACAAAAACTAACAAAAGCCTGCTGTTGACTGTCATAATCGGGCCCAAAATATGAAGACCCAGGACTATTGAACAGCTATAATCCTGTGTAAGTCAAGAATAGGACACAAAGCTCCAGAATTTGATTTCCTCAGTTCCAAGATGATTATGGATCACTGTTACAAGAAGAGGGGATGCTGCACAGTGGCAAACACAACCCTATCCCAAACCTGAAGAAGGGCTGCTTCCTTCAAATTTAAGATTTAAGATCCCCCCTCCTCTGAGGATATCGGCACCAACTCCCATATCACTGTGACTACAGACCAGGTTAAGAAACAGCTGGAGAGACTCTGTCAGCGGAAGGCTGTGGACCCTGATGACATCTCCGCCAGGATCCTGAAGACCTGTGCCAACCAGCTGGCTCCAGTACTGAAACACCTGTACAACCTGAGCCTGAGTCTGGAGAGAGTACTGAGAGTATTGCAGTGGAAGACTCCTGCCTGGTTCCTGTCCCCAAGAAGTCGTCTCCATCGGACCTGAATGACTATCAACCAGTTGCCCTCACATCTCATGTGATGGAGATCCTGGAGAGACTGGCCTTAGCCCACCTGAGGCCGCAGGTGAAGATGTGGCTTGGCCCTTTGCAGTTTGCATATCAGCCCCATTTAGGAGTTGAAGACGCTGTCATCTACCTGCTGCATCAAGCCCATCTGCACCTGGATGGCAGAGGAGACACTGTGAGAATCACGTTCTTTGATTTCTCCAGTGCGTTTAACACAATCCAGCCACTGCTGTTGGGTGAGAAGCTGTGGGTGATGGGGGTTGACAGCTCTGTGATCTCTGGGATTACTGACTACCTGACAGGCAGGCCACAGTTTGTCCGGCTGGGCAGTGTCTTGTATGACGTGGTGGTTAGTGATACGGGAGCTCCACAGGGAACTGTGCTTTCTCCTTTTTTCTTCACCTTATACACCACCAACTTTCAGTACAACACAGAGCCATGCCATCTGCAGAAATTCTCTGATGGCTCGGTTATTGTTGGGTGTATAAGACGGGGAGAGGAGGGGGAGTACAGGGCACTGGTAGACAGATTTGTGGAGTGGACCAAACAGAATCACCTGAGGCTGAATGTCAGCAAGACCAGAGAGATGGCGATTGACTTCAGGAAGAAGAGGATGCCTTCACAGCCACTGCGGATTAGGAGGGAGGATGTGGAGGTAGTGGAAGATGACAAATACCTGGGTGTTATGATCAGCAATGGACTGGACTGGAAATCTAACACCAATACTGCATACAAGAATGGGATGAGCAGACTCTACTTCCTGAGGAAGCTGAGATCCTTCGTGTGCAACAAGATGCTGGAGCGTTTCCACCACGCCGTTGTTGCCAGCGCCATCTTCTTTGCTGCTGTCTGTTGGGGTAACAGTATCTGAGCCAGCGACACCAACAGACTTAAGAGGATTATCAAGAGGGCTAGCTCTGTAATTGGTCTCAGGCTGGAGACCTTTGAGAATGTGATGGAGGGGAGGACACTGAACAGACTGTCATCTATCATAGACAATCCTGACTACCCCCTTCACCACCCACTGGACAGACAGCAGAGCACTTTCTCCAGCAGACTGCTACAGCTCTGCTGCTGAACAGTCAGGTACAGGAAATCTCTTCTGCCATATGCCATTTCACTGTACAATAATTCACTCCAATGTGGAATTCTGATCACAACAATGCTGCCATACTGCACCTTGCAGTCTAATTGGTACCTCACATTGCACCCTGCGCCTGATAGTCTTGTATTGTACAGCGAGTATGATATATCTATACGGGTCATCATTTGCGATGTATATAAAGTTATCTCAGCAGTTTTACTTTCCTGGGTAATTCCTTTGTCTATTATGCTGTGTGTATTTCTGTTGTTTTGGTCGTCTGCTGTCATGCCGCTGTTACACTGTAATTTCTCAGTTTAGGATCGATCTGTCTGTCTGGCTGGCTGTCATGAAATAGTGAAATATCTTACTTTCGTAATTTGATGTTTTTTATGTTCTATTGGTAATAAAATAATAGTTTACGAGATTTGAAAATCACAGTTTTACACAATATCCCTACCTTTTTTGAATTGGGTTTGTAAAAAATTACCTAAAGTAATCCTATGTAAATCTTTAGGTTATTAATCATGAGAAGACAAAGACACAAGGGTGTACAAATACTTCCTATTTGGTAAGTCTAGCTGTTGTATTCAATAGAATAAAGGAGACAGGTGGTGGGGAATACGAATATGGCAAATGCTTCAGTGATCCATTTCAAAATGCCACAATACAGTTTTCTGTCATAACATGAAAACCACCTCCTTAATAACTTAAGCAAGAATTACTAGATCATGATTTCCATCACCAGTCAGATGTTAGGTCAAGATAATTTTGTATTTATTCTGTTCGGCTATTTTTTTTTTAAATCTGACTGGGCAGATTGCATTGTTCTGCTCAGGGAGTGGTGTTGTGATCTTGGACTGTGTTAATATTTAAATGGGTGTTGCATGTGAAAATGTTTTCCATATTAATGCCAGTGTAGATTTCCCAAAGGAAAATTTGACAGCAACATGATTGTTGAAGTTCACTCAGTTATCTTCAGAAATGTATAATCGGATATTCAAAGCTTCTCCTCTGGTTCAGTAAACTTGCAAGTTTCTTTTCTCACCAATCAGTTTCATCAGTATTGCATGTCATGATTCCTCGTGCGCCATTATGGGAATAAGAAAGCCAATAGCGAGAGTAGAATGTGCACTTCATTAACAAAACCCATGAAAACAACAAGTCCAGTTATGACCACAAATACAGAGAGTTGTACTGATGAGAAAATGGCCACCAGACATACAGGGAGCCTTCTGGATGCTCTACAGCCCGGCGTCAGGAAAGCCTAGTGCCGCAGAGCAGCTGTCGACACAGGGAGAAAGGCAATTGACTTACGGAACTGGAGCGATCTGGAGCTTCCCGTGTAGTCTGGCGAATGAGAGAGACAATCTGGGTCAGTCGCTGACATCCAGGAATAGATCATCTGAAAATGTCAGGCTGAATGCGTGAAGGTAATAATTCAACATTCATGGAGAACTCGCTGCCACGAATGAGGGCGAATGCTGCGACGATCTCTTCCTACTAAATCCCAACTTAAATAATAATAAACTTAATGAGGGAAGAGGTCGCTGGTGTGGGAATGCGTGGGCTGGACAAGTGTCTGTGCGTGCGAATGAGAATGAATGGAGCGTGTGTGTATATGTGTGAAACACCCAATAACAGAACACAACCGATGGCACTAGACAGGAGAAGAGGGCGTGCCCAAGCTGTCAGGAAGCGAAGGCCAAAAGCCCCCCGACGTGCCTGATGGAAAATAGGGCAAATAAATAATAAGTCAGAACTGGGGTTGGAACACCCAAACCCAGATTCATGATACTGCATATATAGCATAATTTGACACCTTTTCTTTTTTCAAACATAGATGTAGTCAGACTATTTATTTGACCTGTTGTTTTTTTTTGTTGTTTGTTTTTTGTTTAAAATTCGGCTATAAAGGAGAGCAAATGCAAGTGTGCAAATGAATGTGGTTTTAGCTCAAGCATGCAGCACAAAACATAAAGTCTTGTTTTGACAGGTCACACATGGCCAAGAAGGCAAATCCTGTCTCATCCTGCAGCATGATAAAGCACCTAACTGGCCAAGTATGCATGATACCCAAGAAAATCAGAGGTTGGGTTTTTTAATGGACAGAAGTTATTGTTAGAAAACACAAACCTCTGCAGGTAAAGAATCCAAATTGGCATCCAAGGTTATTTATGCAGACCATTTTCAGTTCTAATGCTTATTTTCAGGCTAGGTATGGGGTTATTTAAAGCTTAGCTCAATTTACGAAAAGATAAAGATGACAGTTGCACTGAACTGTGCCTTGCTCTCTTGCTGCCAGACTTGGCGGGTGCACTGCACAGCTGGGCTTGCACGCTCTGTAAAACATTCATATTACTGCAGTTCCAAGTGTGCAACAGTTGGAAACACCTCAGAAGAAATGAGCTGAAGGAGGTGTTAATCAGTGGTTAAGAGACATCAGCTTGCATTACCCTCAGCAGGTGAGAAAACTGGTAAGGGGTCAGTCTTTAATTTTTAATTTATCATTATAAATTATGAGAGAACAGGGTCAATTTGTTAGCAGTTCTCCCTGTCTTGTTACTGTGATGTAAAAGTTAAATAAAATGAAATTTTTAAATGGGATTACAATTAGAATACTTCATAAACATCTGTTGTGTTGCTGAGAATGAAACATTTTTATTGTAAATCTTCTGCACAGTTAGACGGAACCAGCTTTACACAATAACATCCAACAAAGTATTGTAGGTGAGGTGTCCCTCTCATGAATGTTGTAATCACTGTGAGAGAAAAGACAAAACCAAACAATCAGACCATCTGGACAGAACAGGTATGGAAAATTCTTTAAGATCTTTATTTATTTATTTTTTTTTAAATCAATAAGTTATTGTTTTCAGATTCCTGGATGGAACTGGGCATGTTGACTAGAGACAGCAGAGCAGTTTTGCCTGCAATCTCTACTGGGTTGGCTCATTAACAGAAGACACAAACTGCTTTTTTCTGTTCTTTTTTGTCTGTGTAGAATTGCTTATCTTGGCTCCTTGGTTTGTTTGTGTGTTTACTTGCTTGCTTGTATTCATTGATTTAATCCTGGGACTAGATAGCAGGGACTCAGCCTGAATGTTCATGGCCTGGATTATTTTTTCCTGACTCAAGCTCTCCAACATAATCATTATTACCATTTATAGCCCTGCACAGAAAAATCAAACCCCTCAGAGGAAACATTGGGAATGAAAGCTTCACTCATCAGACACATTTAATCTTGTGTGTCTGTAGCTATCAAGGAATGAGGCAGGGCTTTTTTAAAATGAACTCTGCAAACATGTGTTTCTGTACTTGGGGGAGCAGAGGTCTTGATCTTGAATCATCACATTTATTAAAATCTTTATGAGTTGATTCCCTTTCAACAGCACGTGGGACACCACCTGGTGTATGGCAGTGCCTATCTCACTTTCAATGATGCTAGGGTACACAGTTACTGTGTGTGTGTGTGTGGGTCATCCCTCAAGGCTAACTTTCCTTTCCCCATTTCATTATGCTCAGCAACAAACTACAAAGTAGGAAGTACTATTTTATATGATCTTTGGTATGACGTTGTCAGGGCACAAACCCACAACCTGCCAGCTGTGAGGTGAATGCTCTAGCATCCACACCACAGCTGGAAGTCACAAGTCTGGGTCACGACTTTTGACCCTAGCGTCACAAGTCGTGACTCTAGGGTCAGCTTTATAATACAGCCAAATTAAAATGCATGGGAAAACAATGGAAAAAAAAACAGTGTTACAACATGGAAAACCGGGGGAAACTGACATGTTGGCTGTTAATTACAGACCCAGGTGCAGACAGACTGGACAACAGTGGCAAGTTTGAACAATGTTTATTAACAATAATGATATTAATGGTGATCTGTCTGGAAATCTGGCAACTCCTACAGAGTGAGAGGAGATGGTAGGTGAACTGCAGGCGATAACACTGATAATTGATATAGTTTCTTATCTTACAGATCGAGGCTAGGAGTAGATGGTGGAAAAGACAGCCCTGGCAGCGATGGTACACAGGTGAGTATGGTGGTGGTGTTGATGATGATGTCTTCAATGGTGAAAGGGGAAAGGGTGTCTCGGTGCTGAGGACTTGGTGATGGGTTTAAGCACGTGCACTTATGGGTGGTCATAGTGGAGTCCGGATTGTCGGTCCACCAGATAAGATAAGATAAGATAAGATAAGCCTTTATTAGTCCCACAACGGGGAAATTCCAGGATTGCAACAGCACAGGGATAGCAACACTCAGAGCAACAATCAGAAGGCAAGAAAAAAAACAAGCAAGCAAGAGCAGCTAATATACATATGTACATATTACTATAAAATATATATATACACACAGACACACAGTGCAGAGCATTGTAGCTGGATGGAATAAATATACGAATATATGAACACACAGTGCAGAGCATTGTAGCTAGATGGAATAAATATGTAAATATATAAACACCCACAGTACGGAGCATTGCAGCTAGGTGGAATAAATATGCAAGTATATAAACACACACAGTGCGGAGCAATGTAGCTAGATGGAATAATATGTAGATATATAAAAACACAGTGCGGAGCATTGTAGCTAGATGGAATAAATATATAGATATATAAATATAAACACACCCAGTGCTGAGCATTGTAGCTAGATGGAATAAATATGTAAATATATAAACACACACAGTGCAGAGCATTGTTGCTAGATGGGATGAAACAGCATAACCGTCTACTTAGTTATCCTGCATGGTATGATTATGTGCCCATACATATTCTCACCCTCCGTAGCGACCGGTATGTTCCTAGTTGTATGCCGGAGGGGACCATTGTGTAAGTCTATTGCATCTTTTGCATTCAAAAAACTATTAGTTTGTTACGTCTTTTTGCTATCTCTGCGAGCAGCCCTGCTTAGGTTGTACAGTCTGACAGCCATTGGTAGGAAGGACCTACGAAACCTCTCGGTTGTGCACCTGGGATGATGTAGTCTGCTGCTAAATGAGCTCCTCGGTGCATCCAGTATGTCCTGCATAGGGTGGAACTCGGACTCCAGCAGAGATGACAGTTTAGCCACCGTCCTTCTCTCTCCTATCTCCTCCATCGGATCAAGGCGCTGCCCCAGGACAGAGCTAGCTTTCTTAATCAGTTTGTTCAGTCTCTTCCTATCGGCTGCAGTAATGCCACTGCCCCAGCAGACCACTCCAAAAGTGATGGCTGATGCCACCACCGTGTCATAGAATGACTTCAGCAGCGCCCCTTGTACACCAAAAGACCTGAGTCTCCTCAGCAGGAACAGCCTGCGCTGTCCCTTCTTGTAGAGTGCGTCAGTATTGTGTGACCAGTCTAGTTTATTGTTCAGATGAACACCCAGGTACTTATAGGATGTCACCATCTCGATGTCTGTTCCCTGTATATTTACTGGTGCTGTGAGGGGCTGCCCATGCCTGCGGCAGTCCACCACCAGCTCCTTAGTTTTCCTCGTGTTGATCTGGAGGCAGTTCCGATGGCACCAGTCCACGAAGTCCTGGATAAGCCCTCTGTACTCAGCTTCATCTCCGTTGGAGATGAGACCAACGATCGCAGAGTCATCAGAGAACTTCTGTAGATGGCAATGTGTTGTGTTGTGTGAGAAGTCCGCAGTATAAAGAGTGAACAGGAAGGGAGACAGCACCATTCCCTGGGGGGCCCCCGTGCTACTGATGATCGTGTCGGAAACACAGTCCCGGGTTCTCACAAACTGAGGCCGGTTCGTGAGGTAGTCCAGGATCCATGATGACAGGTGCTGGTCCACCCCTGCGCGCAGCAGCTTGTCCTTCAGGATCATCAGTTGGATGGTGTTGAAAGCACTGGAGAAGTCAAAGAACATGATCCTCACCATATTCCCGGGCTTCTCCAGGTGGGACAGAGAATGGTGAAGGAGGAAGATCACCGCATCCTCCACCCCAATGCCATGCTGGTAGGCGAACTGGAGTGGATCCATCGCTGGTTCCACCAGGGGGCGGAGATGAGCAAGGAGCAGTCTCTCCAGGGTCTTCATCAAGTGGGACGTCAAGGCCACCGGTCTGTAGCTGTTCAGGTCTTTGGGGTGGGAAGTTTTTGGTACAGGTACCACACAAGATGTTTTCCACAGCTGTGGTACCCTCCCCAGTTTCAGGCTCATGTTGAAGATATACGTCACAATCCCACACAGCTGGTCTGCACAGGACTTGAGGAGCTTTGCGCTGATGCCGTCCGGTCCCGACGCCTTCCTCGCCTTGATCTTCCTCAGCTCCGTCCTCACCTGGGTCTTGGTCAGGGTCAGGATGGGGGGCTGTGTGTTGGGAGTGGGGGGGGGTGTCGGTGGAGTGGGGAGTGGGCAGCAGAACTTGATTTCTTAGAGGCAGCAGTGGTTGTTGTGCAGACAGGGGGGAGGGCGGTTGGTCAAATCTATTGAAAAACAGATTCAGGTTGTTCGCCCACTCCCTGCCCCCCGTGGCCTGGGGGGAGGTATTCTGGAGCCCCGAGATGGTTTTGAGGTTTCTCCAGACCCCGCTGATGTCGCTCTGTTGCAGCTTGTCCTCCATCTTCTTCCTGAAGCTGTCCTTGCCTTCTCTGATCTTTCTCCTCAGCTCCCTCTGTACGGACTTCAGCATCTCCCTGTTCCCCAACCTGAAGATCCTCTTCTTCTCTCTCAGAAGTGTTTTTATCTCAGGGTTGATCCAGGGTTTGTTGTTTGAGTGACGCCGTATGGTCTTGGTGGGAACGGATTTGTCCACACAGAAGCTGAGGTAGCCCGTGAAGGTGTGAATGAGGCCATCGATGTCCTTACCATGTGGATCGCAGAGCTGCTTCCAGGCGGTGGCTTCAAAACAGTCCTTTAGAGTGTCCATTGTCTCCTCAGACCATAACTCCACAGTGTGCATGGCCGGAGGTTGTCTGTGCACTAGGGGTTTGTACACCGGCCGGAGATGAACCAAGTTGTGATCCGATCTCCCGAGTGGGGGGAGTTGTGATGAGGTGTACGCCTCCTTAGTGTTTGCGTAGAATAAATCCAGTGTTTTATTGTCTCTAGTGTGGCATGTGACATACTGGGTGAACGTGGGTAGAATGGGAGACAGTGAAACGGGGTTGAAATTGCCTGAGATGAGGAGAAGAGCATCTGGGTGTTCTGTCTGCAGCCTGCTGGTTACTGAATGGATGACGTCACGCGCTGTCCCAGCGTTCGCCGTCGGATTTGCATAAACAACAATGCAGATCACGTGTGAGTGTTCTCTCGGGAGATATGTAGGCCTCATGCTAACAGCTAGCAACTCAATGTCTTTGCTGCAGTGTCGTTGTTTAACAGTGATATGTCCCGGTCTGCACCAGTTGTTGTTAACATACATTATCACTCCACCTCCCCTTGCTTTGCCACTGTCTGGTGTTCGGTCAGCTCGTATCATGTGAAAACCCTCCAGCTCAATGTTAGCATCTGCTGCTAGTTCAGTTAGCCACGTCTCAGTAAACAAAAGGAGAGAGCACTCCCGGTAAGTGCTATCATAACGGGAGATAGCCGCTAGCTCATCTAACTTTCCCAGTATCGACCGTACATTTCCCATGACAACAGATGGAAGGGAGGGTCTGTACCTTATATTTTTTGTCCTCCGCCTTACTCCAGCCCGGCAGCCGCGACGCTTTCGCCTCAATTCTCTCAGTATGTCGAGTTTTTCCAATGGGACCGGGTGGCGGTTAAATGCTAGCAGCTCTTCCCTGTTGTATCGTATCCTGCTATAAACAGTGGCTCCGTCCACCGGCTCAGGAGACATTTGGGACGATCTGTGTGTCCGTGATATAAGTGGGGTGAAAAAAAAAGACTGATCAAAAGAGAGAGGAAGGGAAAAAAAACTCGGAATCGAGCCGCTGTTGCAAAAGGCAGCCTACTCGTGTGGCGCCGAGAGGTATATGATGAGATGATGAGAACCAGTTGAGAACCAGGCTGCACGGTGGCGCAGTGGTTTAGCACTGTGGCAGCACAGTTTTACCCTCGGCCGGGGGATCGCGGGGATCATGAGATCGTGGGTTCGATCCCAGCCCCCGACCAACAGTGAGCTGTGTGGAGTTTGCATGTTCTCCCCGTGTTGCGCGGGTTTACTCCGGGATTTCTCCGGTTTCCTCCCGCATCCCAAAAAGATGAGATGAGAACCAGATGAGAACAGACCAGATGAGAACCAGTCTGCCTGCTTGGTGTAATCTACCAAACTAGAGAGACTTAGGAGCAGAAGAGGAGATAATGAGTGGAGAATAATGCTTTCTTACAGAGTTGTCCAGCGAAGGACAGCAAGGGTGAGATATTGATGTTACGCTCAACAACGCCCACTCGACATTGATTCAAGCAATATAAAATGGAAGTATTGTGAACTGTACATCGAATGCTGTTTCAGCACGCCGACAGTCATGTGAGTGTAGAAACCGAGGCCTCATTATGTCAGTCACATCATGTGACTCAAAGGCTCTTGGCAGTAGTGCAACAATTTGGATGCAAGCTGCCGTTAAAACCCAAAGAAGACTCAAGAGCTCGTGGGAAGTTTGAGAGGGTTGGGCATTTGAGTATGAGTCAGGGAGAGTATTACACAAGTTAGAATTAGGTTTAGGATCAGTAACATTAAACAAAATCACATTACATATACTAAATATTACACAGAGATATATGCATACACACTCATTCACACAAACACTAGAAGATAGTAACAGTAGAAAGATGGATAGAATTTGTGTGGTTGAGTGTCATTTTTTGAGAGTGAAAGGTGTGTTTTAGTGAGTGGAGTGCGTGTGTGTAAGTGTAGTAATGGAGGGACATGGAGACAAACTCATTTTTGAAATCACAATTTAAAACATTATGTTTTTGGCAATGAAATGTGCACAAGAGGCCATGTCAAAAATGAATGCTGATTGCTCTGAAACCATGAGGATGGAGAAGACAATGCCATCAACATAATAGGTAGTGTATGATTTATTATTCCATATTATTATTGTGTTTTCCAAACCTCTCTAGCCACATGTACTAAAATGTTATCAACTCCATCAGTCAGCAGCAGAGGAAGAACCTGGGCCTTCAGCAGAAGACAACTTGTGGGACCTTTTGGATAGCAGAGTTGGTTTGTATTATGTTATTACTTTATGCATCATTTTCTTATAAAAGATTGCTAATTGCATTAGTTTTTCTTTTTGTTTAGGTGAAACACAGTACTCTCAAAGTGCAACGGCAGATGCCACAGTGGAAGTTCAACGTTATTTATCTGAGCCCTACCTCTCCAGAGGAGAAGACCCGCTCTGTTACTGGGCAACACACAAAACCATATACCCAAACCTTCACAAAATGGCAAAAATGTATCTCCACATGCCAGCAACATCAGTGCTATGTGAGAGGGTGTTCCCCAAAGCTTGATAGGTAGTAAGCCACAAGAGGAGCAGACTGAAACCACACCCTGTTGAAATGCTTCTTTTTTTCAATAAAAATCTTTAAACACTCCCCATTTAGCAACACTCCCCAGTTGCAGAAACACCAGCAAGTTCCCTGATGTTCCACAACATAGTATGTAGAGGGAGATGGGAAAATCTAATATATAATCAGAGGTTTCGTTCACTGAAAATTGTCCTTCGACAGAATTTTTCCAACGACTAAAAATTCTGAAAGAACGTCGGTTATGACTGATCAACTCAGTTGATTGACCTTGAGACGTGAGTGTTTATGGCAAACCTACTAAGACAGCATGTGTTGAACACAGACCATAAGCTGTGGAGGAAAAGAGAATTATTTCTCTGAGGAAGAGTTACAAGCACTCTTGGAGACAAATGAGGAGTGGGGGAATAAAAATCACAAGAAGAAAAAACAGCGACATCAGCCGCAGAACAGAACTGCTGACTGCATGAAGTGAGTTTTATGGATTCTTCAGTGGATAATCTGTTTAAGTTTATATAAGTATTTCTATTTGATTTGCAAAGTGATCAAGCCTATTAGTGACATAAGTAAAGCACTGGACTCTGATGTGAGAGGTTGTGAGTTTGAGCCCCTGCTTAGACATCCTTTGGGTCAAATTTATTTTCCATTAAAAAAATAAGTATTCAGAATAAAGAGATGTTATAAATCAAGTGCGCTGCAAGGCAGTAGGCTATTTTACAACCTTTATCATTACATTCAGATGTAATGGCTTTTGCTATAAAGATTTTTTTCATGTAAATTTGTACTTTTCATAAATTTGCAGCCTTTCGTGTAAATTTGAGAGCCTTTTTTTCTTGTAATTTTGCTATTTTTATAGTATGCAATTTTTTCATGTAATTTGAAATCATTTTTCCAAATACATGTTTTGTAGATTTCTTTTTACATTTCTTTTTTTTTGTTCATAAATTTGCAATTTTTGTCACATGAATTTGAAGTTTTTTTCTCTAAATTTATCCATGTAAGTTTGTGACCTTTTTTTTTTTTTTTTTTTTTTAAGAGATTTAGTAAATCAGAAATAGTTCAAATTAAGCAGTTTGGATCAAGGCACAAATATCCAGATACCAAATTTTAAAAAATGAATACCACTGTCATGAATATTTGGGTACTGCCCTGGTAAAATGTAAGTCCTTCATTGTTTATTTTATGAAGCTCTGTTTGTCAGGATCTGGCCCCTCAGGGCACTGAATGAAGACCCAGGCTCTGGACTGTGAGTTGGGGGTGAATTTAATGAAACACAAAATAACATACAACAAAACTTACATATGTGGCAGCTGACAGCTGAAATGCAGGTGAAGCCAAAATAGCAAGTGGCTAAGGCAAGAGGAATCACCGGCTTCACCCGGACACAGAGCGTATTGAGAATGACAACACAGCACCGCGATAATTAAATAGAGCAACAGAAAAGCACAACTGATCGCAAGTGTGAGTACCAGAGCGAGGAGTAATCAGATGAACTAATGACAGCTGTGATAGCCCACGAAAGTGAGCTCATAGTGGGAGTAACACAACAAGCTGTCAAAGAGGAAGCACAGGAGGTATGACAAGAGGTAACAGATTACAAATATGAATGATCCATAATCAGAAAACACCAGAGAATATAAAAGGGAAAATAACCATCAAAGCAAGGACAAGATAAATACAAAACCCAAGAGAAGTGAACACTGGAAAAGTAATATTGTAGAGAGAGAAATGAGCAGGCGAGGCAGTCAGCTGGATCAGAGTAGACTTTATTCTCTCTCTATCTTATCAGTCAACAAGAAGCACAACCCAGGTCGCTGGCATCTCTCGTTTATACCTTACATCCTTGCCTAGCGACTTGGGGGGTTCACATCACAATACATACAATTACAATCCCCTTTGTCACCCAGCCTGTTGGTGCATTATTATGCAGTCCGGTGGAGAATGCATATTATCATTCAGTCTGGTGGAGAAGGCGCATTCTCATGCGGTCCTATGGAGAAAACCACAGTCTGCCCTGCAAATCGGTCCAACAGCCTTTTAGTGTCCTCCTGTGCCATTCAGTCTGAGTGGAGAATGTAATGTCTAGCCCCCCCACCGAAAACTCAGAATGGGCCTTAACCCTCATGTCCCGTGAGCTTCAGCCGATGTCCGTAGCGGCTGTAACAGGGGGTCGCCGGCTCCGAGGCGCTGCTGTGCCGGTGAGGCACTCCTGGAGGCACGTCCATCTGTGGGGGAACAATGGGGGTTGGGGGGGAAACACATTTTCACCATGCCATTGTGACTGAGCTGATGAGTCATTTACCTGGGGAGTTCTCAGTGGGGGTCGTCCGTGCCGAGGAGCTCGGGCCAACACCACCTGCTCGTCTGCTAATACGAAGGTGGACTTAAGCCTGTCTATGCAGATTGTTTCTCTGCGTCCCGCCAAGTCTAACACAAAATGTTTATTCCCAGGTTCCAACACTCTGAACGGGCCGTCATAGGGCGGGCGCAACGGGGTCCGGTGGGCATCATGCCTGACAAACATGAACGACGCATCCTTCAAGGTCCTTGGCACAAAAGCGCAGGGAAAACAGTGGTGGGCCGGGCCGGGTACTGTCCCTGCCTCTGCGCTATGTAGTGAAGGCGGGGATGGATCAGTGTTCGGCGCGGGGCTGTCTGGCAAAAATTCTCTGGGTAGGCGCAGTTGCTGGGAAAAAAAACAAGCTCTGCTGGGGAGGCAGCCAAATCCTCCTTTGGTGCTGAATGCAACCCTAATAGAACCCACAGCAACCGGTCCACCCAATTTGCATCCGTAAGTGAAGCCCTGAGCGCTGCTTTAAGCGATCTATGGAAATGCTCACATAACCCATTGGCCTGGGGGTCGTTGTTGTCATGTGATGAATGATGATGCCCAGGCTCCGGGCCATCGTGGACCAGAGGTCGGAAACGAACTGTGGGCACCGGTCGGACGTGATGTCTGAAGGGGTGCCGAAGCGTGCCACCCATGTCACCAAAAAAGCACGTGCAACTTCTGCGGATGCGGTGGAAGCTAGCGGCACCGCTTCAGGCCAGTGCGTGGTGCGGTCCACCACTGTCAGGAGGTGCGTAAGCCCCTGCGATGACAGAAGGGGGCCCACGAGGTCCACGTGAATGTGGTCGAACCTCTTAGCCGGGACATGGGACAGCTCAAGGGGGGCCTTTGTGTGCCTGTGCACCGTGGCTCGTTGGCACGCTACACAGGCTGCAGCCCACTCTTTCACCTGTTTGCGCAGGTTCGGCCAGACGAACTCTGGTCCCACCAATTTGACTAACACGTGCAGTCCTGGGTGCGCTAGGGAGTGAACCAACTCGAAAACATGGTGGCGCCAAGCACGTCGGACCACCGGGCGCGGGCAGCCCATGGAGATGTCACAGACTGGGGGCGGGGGGGGAACGTCTTGCAGTACTCTGCTCTCCAGCCTTAACCCTGTTGGTCCAGACTGGAGCGCGCAAACGTCCTACGGATACAAATAAGTAACAAAAAAAAAAAAAAAAAAAAAATTGCCGATCTGCTCGGCGGCCATGGCCGTGTAATCTATCCCTACGTAGACTGGGGCCACCAATGTGTGCGAGAGGCAGTCTGCCACCATGTTGAGTTTACCGGCCACATGCTGAATGTCGGTCGTAAACTCCGAGATCGCAGCCAACTGTCTCTGCTGTCGGGCTGACCATGGTTCCGAAACCTTGGCCATACTGTATGTTAGCGGCTTGTCGTCCACAAACGCAATGAAGCTGCGCCCTTCCAGCCAGAACTGGAAGTGGTGTATGGCCAGGTGGAGAGCCAGTAACTCCCTGTCAAACGCGCTGTATTTAAGCTCATTGTCGTGCAAAGACCTGCTAAAAAAGGCGAGTGGCTGCCAAGAACTGGCGACACGCTGCTCCACAACGGCCCCTATGGCCACGTCTGATGCGTCGGTAGTGAGCGCTATCTGAGCCGCCAGGTCCAGGTGCGCCAGTAGCGCGGCGTTTGCTAGGGCTGTTTTGGCCTCGGAAAATGCCTGCTCTCGCTCAGGAGTCCAGTCAACTCTGTCCGCTGGTTTCCGTTTCTTAAGCGCGCCGTACAGCGGCTGCATGAGCTGGGCTGTGCGGGGGAGGAACCATCCCCAAAAACTCCTGCAGCGCCCTGACTGTCTGAGGCCGGGGAAAATCTGCCACTGCGTGCACTTTATCTGGTAAGGGTATTGCGCCCTCTGGTGAGATGCGGTGGCCCAAAAAGTTGATTACCGTAACCCCGAACTGGCACTTTGCCGGGTTGATTATTAACCCGTGCTCTTCCAACCTCTGGAAAACCGTCCTGAGGAGGGCTACGTGTTCGTCCTCGGACGCGCTGGCCACCAGGATGTCGTCCAGGTAGATGAACACAAACCGCAGATTGTGCAGCACCGCATCCATCATGCGTTGGAATGTCTGTGCTGCGCCTTTTAACCCAAAAGGCATGCGTAAGAACGACGTTATTACTGCCGTTTTGGGTATGTCTTCCGCACGCACCGGGACCTAGTGGTACCCGTGGACCAGGTCCACCTTGGAAAAAATGCGTGCCCCGGTGAGGTGGATGGAAAAATCCTGAATATGGGGGATTGGGTAGCGATCGTGTGCTGTGGTGTTGTTTAATCTGCGGAAATCTCCGCATGGTCACCACGATCCCTCAGCTTTAGGCACCATATTTAGCGGGGATGCCCATGGGCTGTTTGAGCGCCTGATGATGCCCAACCTTTCCAAGTTGGTGAACTCCTCACGCACACTGGCCAGTTTAGCTGCGTCCAGGCGCCGAAGCTGTGTGAAAACGGGCAGCCCCGTGGTGGTAATGAAGTGCTCCACCCCGTGTTTAGTGACGGCCGCCGAAAATGTCGGAACCGTGAGTGCTGGGAACTGGGTGAGTAGTGTGTGGAACTTACCCCCTGGAGCTGTGACGTTGGCTAGTGTTGTGGACCCGGCTCCTCTAGCTGTACAGGACAGAGAATCAAAAGACATAACGTTAATCAGGCGTCTGTTAGCCACATCGACTAATAGTCCGTGTGCACACAAAAAATCTGCGCCCAAAATGGGGGAGTTACATGCTGCTATGACGAAGGTCTATTGGTATGTATGGCCGTGCAAGGATATAATTAGTGTCCTCTCACCAAAAGGCTTAATGTCTGAGCCGTTTGCGGCCATCAGCTCTGGGCTGCTAATTCCCACCAGCCGGTCTGCGTAGGATGGCAGATTGAGGCTCTTTTGGGAGCTGGAGTCCACGAGGAACCGTCTCCCCGAGCGTGAGTCTGTCACATAGAGCAGTTTGGTTGTGTCACCGGCAGTCGCAGCTGCTACCAACTGCCGGTCCTGGCGTTTCCCAAGCGCTTGAACTGGCATGGTGGCACACATTGGCATGCGTCTTCTCCAAAGCGGCAGTGGTAGAAGCAGAGCGTGTCCCTCCGGTGCTTCTTGGCCTCCGCTGCGGCCACCGTCGCTGGCTCCTCGCCCTCGCTGGCCGTCTCACTGGGTTCCGATGCCGCTGCGTTCTTGTCTTGTGCCAGCGCCCGGTAGTTCCGCGTGGCCAGCAGTGGCAAATTGGCGAGGACCGCTCTGGCCGCTGTCGGGAGGTTCTGGAGGAAAAGGTGGGCAAAGAGAAACTGCCCGTCATCTGTGCCCATCAATGCCAACATCTTCTCCATTAATTCGACCGCCGACCCGTCTCCCAACTCAGCGCGTCAGGAGCCTTTCCGCTCTCTTGCAGTCCGAGAGCGTATAGCACTGGGTCAGCGCAGTCTTGGGAGCGTCATATTTGTCATGGGCTGGGGGCCATTGGAGCAGGCTCACCACCTGCTGTGTTGTGTGTGCGTCCAGCGCTGCAACCACCTAGTAGTACTTGGTGTCATCCGCCATCACTCCACGGAGCGCGAACTGGGCCTCGGTGTGGAGGAACCAAGACTTCCGGTCATGTAGCAAAAAGTCTGGGAGCTTGACTGAAACGGCGCATGCAGTGCTGGTGCCTCCAGTCCAGGTAGTCTCCGGGGTGTTTGCCTCGAGTTCCATTATACGTCAAAGGTCACCAGTGTAGAGAGAGAAATGAGCAGGCGAGGCTGTGAGATGGATCAGAGTAGACTTTATTCTCTCTCTATCCATCAGTCAACAAGAAGCATAACCCAGGTCACGGGCATCTCTCTTTTATACCGTAATAATAATAATAAGTTTATTTATAGAGCACTTTTCACAGACAGTCACAAAGTGCTTAACATGGTAAAAAACAAAATAAAAACACAGGCACATAAAACAGTAAAAAAAAAGTAAACAGTAAAACACATAAAAATACAATCAACACATAGTTAACTAGAAAAGCACTCGGAGAGCGCAGACCTCCGCCAAGCGCCACAGTTTCCCCCCATACAGTGTTTGTGTGTACGTTTTCAGATTCCTTGACCATGAAAACATATGACTAGCAATTGGATTCACAATGATAGGATTAGTGGTTCAGTAGTAAAAGCATTACCTCCTTGGCGGAGGTAATAAACTGAAGTGTTGCTGTTGTGTCCATCTGCAAACTCCCAGGCTGCAGGCGTTGCAATTCATCGCACAACCGTGTACAACCCACAGGTCAATGGGTTATGCGAGCGTTTTCATAGATCACTGAAAGCAGCACTCAGGGCTTCACTGACGGATGCAAATTGGGTAGACAGGTTGCCGTGGGTTTTATATTGGGGTTGCGCTCCGCGGCAAAAGAGGATTTGGAAGCTTCCCCGGCAGAGAGCTTGTTTCTGCGCAGCCACTATGGCTGCCCGGGGAATTTCTGCCAAATAATCCCGCGCCGGACAGCTGCCCGTCTCAGCTTTTGCAGCGTAGCGCAAACACAGGCACGTTGCCGGGCCGGGCCCACCACTGTTTTTCGCGTGCTTTTGTGCCTAAAACTTTGAAGAATGCGGAGTTCGTGTTTGTCAGACACGACGACCAGCGCCCTCCATTGCGCCTGCACACATGTTGAAAATGACCGTATCTCACAATGTTAAAGAATCCTTTAAAAAATTCCTGTATCCAGACGGTGATCCAGATCATCCCCCAAATTTAATCAGTTCTTCCTTGTACCATTTCCAACAACGCCTGAAAGTTTTATCGAAATCCGTCCAAAACTTTTTGAGTTATCTTGCTAACCAACAGACAAACAGACAGACAGACAAACAGACAAACGCTGGCAAAAACATAACCTCCTGCGGCCTACAGCCTGGCGGAGGTAATTAAAAAGCCAGGCTAAAAAGGTGGGTGTTTAGTTGCTTCTTAAAAACATCAATGGAAGGTGCAGATCTAAGTTCAAAAGGTAAGGAGTTCCAAAGTCTGGGAGCAACAGCAGCAAAGGCTCTATTGCCTTTGGTTCTGAGCCTAGTGCTAGGGACTACCAATAGATTCTGATGAGAAGACCTGAGAGACCTGCTGGGCTGGTGTAGATGGAGCAGGTCACTAAAAGGCGCCTCTTCATGAATGGCTTTGTAAGTAAGAACAAGAACTTTAAAATCAACTCTGTAATTTACAGGAAGCCAATGCAAGGAGGCCAAAATGGAAGTGATATGACAGAATCTACTGGACCTAGTTAGTAATCTTGCAGCAGAGTTCTGGACTAACTGTAGGCGGTGTAAAGAGGATTTACTAAGACATGTGAAAAGAGCATTACAGTAGTCCAAACGTGAAGAAACAAAGGCATGAATAATGATTTCTAACTGACTGTAGGAAACCAATGACCTAATTTTGGATATATTGCTAAGGTGGAAAAAACAACTCCGGGTCAGAGATTTGACATGCTGATCAAAACTCATCGATTGATCGAAAATGACACCAAGATTTTTTAGATTAGACCGTACATTAGAGCTTTATGAACCAATGCTATTAACCATCTTAGGAATTAGATTATCAGGTGGTACAATAACTACTTCAGTTTTATCAGCATTAAGTTGCAAAAAGTTACTAGACATCCAGTCCTTAATTGCGGACAATCATGAATAATTTTTAATTAATTTAATTTTAATTTAATTTTTATTCTACTTCAAAACTGCTTGTGTAAATTGTTACCTGATATTTTTAAATTTTATTTCATTTATTTAATCTTTATTTTAGGGTTTCTTTTCGTGGTTCGCTGCTACGCTTTACCTGAAGCTAAGTTAAGCTTAGCTTAAGTTAAGCTTAGCTATAGTTAAGCTATAGCGGCTAACAAACAAAACAAGATTTGATATGCGAGTGAAACCCTCAAAACTAGAACCAGGCGACAGAGTTTTGGTACATGCAGTCCGCCTCAGAGGCAAGCACAAACTAGCAGACAGATGGGAAGCTGAAATTCACATTGTGGTGAGCCAAGCAGGTGACTTGCCTGTTTACACTATAAGACCTGAGACAAAAGATGGTCCTGTTTGCACCGTTCACCACGACCTCTTGCTTCCCTGTGGTTTTCTTGCCTCTGTTGAAGAAGAACTTGTCCAACCAAAACATGTCCACAAACCTAAGACAAGACAATCATCTGAACAAAGTGAGGAATGTGAGAATTCAGAACTGGAAAATGAAGACGTCTATTGGTACAGAGAAGAACCAATCCAAACACCCATAAAGCTCACTCGAGTTTATGAAATTCCCCATCCAAAGACATTCTTTAAAGGAGACATTCCTGCTGAAACTCACTCACCTGAGAATGACAACCAAATAGAAAATGTCACTTCACCTCGATGCAACAACTTACCGAATGATGGAAACCTGGAGGAAACTGAAACAAATGTGGAACCATCAAACAATGAGAATGGAAATGAAAGTGAAACCAACTCACTTGATAAAAGTACCTGTGATGAACCTGTGGAAGGAAAAGAACCTGAAAAAGAAGTCCCACAGACTGTGAGACGTTCCGAGAGGACAACCTCCCAGCCAGAAAGACTACAGTATAGTCAGTTGGGAAACCCTCTCCTAACTGTTGCCCAGTCCCTGTTTCAAGGATTAAACCTGGCTTTTACCAGAGCCTAAACAGTCAGATCTTAAGAATATTCCCATGAACACTAGTTCTCCCATCAATACCATTTAGCTAATCCCATGCAAAGGGACTTGCATGATTCTAAGGGGGGATAGTGTAACCCAGTGTTAAAAACGTGATGGAATTATGAATGTCGATACCGCTTTAAGAAGAAGGGGGGGACATTCATTTCACAATGGGAGTAGATAGTTTAACGTGAATTAAATTATAAATATTGATACCGCTTTTAGAAAAGAAAAACACCCATTTCACAATGGGAATACATAATTTGAATATGAATATTTAAATAAATATGTATTCATAAATAGTAGGAACATTTTCTAGAAGGTTCTGATAAAGTTCCTAGTATTGTGTGTTGATATTTCGAGTAACCAATGGCTGCGCCGTTGCTGGGTCACGCCACCCAATGAGTTAAGCACTCTCTCCCTGGGTCTGAGATGACTTACATTTTTGGCTCAGTCACGCCAGACGCCGAAAGACACAGACCAGAGAGAGAGAGATGGTCCTTGGTGATATGGCAATGCTAGCGTGCTGGTAGCAGCCTTTGCCTGGATAAAACCCTTGAAATTGATTGGGATCCAAAGGCTGTGAACTCATGTTGAGCGCGGGAACCCCATAGAAGCACGAGCCACTTAGCATGATCAGGTTCTTTCTTTTTTTTTTTTTTCCTTTGGACTGGTTTGACCAGAGCGTGGATCTCCAGAGCTGGATGGCAAGCCGAAGCCCGAATCCTAGAAACTGCTAAAGGTGACTCCACTAAGTCACCTGGAAAGGACAAACAAGAACTGTGAATATTGTAAATATAATTTGGAGTATTTTTTTTTTAATTTTTTCTATTTTATCGCGCTGTGTTTTTGTTCATATGTACATATCTGTGAAATAATATATATAGTTCCAAGTTCCATACACCGTGTGTGTGTGTGTCATCTGTTGTTGCACCTCCCAGGCTCCTACGAACCCAGAGTCGGTCTGACCTGGCCCAATTATCCCTCTGCCTCAGGTAGTAAAGTTAAGGTAAATACATTGCCATAACACACCACTACCAAAAAGCGTACTACACCTAAAGTGAGTAGGTGTTAGTTAGTAAGGGTTACACACAAAAATCTGGTGAGCGCAGGTGTTAGTGGGTGTTACCCAATTACCCAGTGATATTATACCCCCAATTACCCATTGTATTACAGTGGTATATTGTTACAAAATTTGGCGAGACAAGTAGGTGTCACAGGGTTACAATATGCTCATGCTATAGCAGGAATGAGAGGTGAGGAGGCTCCCCCAAGTGAATCAGTCTCCCTGGAAAACCAGGTGCTTCAGTTCCTTGATAGTAGAAATATAAAGGTTGAAGCAAATGCAATTTCAGCCTGTCATGCTTTACCCAGAAAGGATAATAAAACAAAGAAATCAATTGTGATGCGTTTTGTGAACAGAAGGGTAAAGAATGACATACTGAGGCAGGCCAGAAAGCTACGGGGAACAGAAGTTTACCTAAATGAACATCTAACAAAAACTAATGCTGAAATAGCACGGCAAGCACGGATGCTGAAAAGACAAAATAAGATACAGGCAACATGGACAAGAAATTGTAGAGTTTGGATCAAACTAAATGGAACACCTGAGGAAGCAAAGAGTATAATAATCAGAGATCTTACTAACTTAAATAAATATAGATGAACACTGATTAAGAAAATTAAGAGACTATGATAATCCATATGGATAATCCATCCACACACGGCAAGAACAGTTCTTTTGACATACCATGCCAATGTACTTTAAAAAAAAAATAAACAAAACAAACAAAAAAACTTATGACTGACTTGAGTAGACATCAATTATGCCCAGTTGGAGGAAGTCATTTGACACAAAGTGAGGAAATTCAAACTCTGAAAATATGCCATTATGCTGAACATAAATTACAAGAGACGGAGAATGATATTGATCCTGATAACCACTCTTTCAATAATATTCATAATCATTGTGAATATTACACTGAAAAGCAATTCAAAAGTCAAGTGCAACTAGATGGTAAACTATCAATAATACACTTCAACAGCAGAAGTCTTAACAAAAACTTTCCACAGATTCAGGACTATTTAAAACAGCTAGACAGAAAATTTACAGCTATCGCAGTCTCTGAAACTTGGCTTAATGAAGAGCAGGCTCCTCTGATGGCAATAGAGGGATATCAGATGTTTCATATCAACAGATCTCCAAAAAAGGGTGGTGGTGTTGCACTGTATATTGATGACCTGTATAGGTGTAAGCTTGTAAATGGAATGTCCTGTGCACTACCAGGGATTTTGGAATGTGTTACTGTTGAGATTGACCAAGATAAAACAAAAAATCTAATTATAAGTTGTATATATAGAACGCCGGGAACTTGCATTGAGACATTCAGAGATAAATTAGTCGAGCTGTACAATAATATTACTAGTAAGAAAATGGTAGTAATTTGTGGAGATTTCAATATTGATTTACTAAATCCATATCAACAAAATGTAATTACAGAGTTCATGAACTCTATGAACAGTATGAGTCTATATCCCACAATAACACATCCCAGTAGAATCACAGTTCACACTGCTACACTTATTGACAACCTGTTTGTTAATATTATTGATAAGAAAATAGAAAGTGGATTATTGATAAATGATATAAGTGACCATTTGCCAACCTTTGCACTTATCCATGGCCACACGGGGGCCAATACAGAAAATTTTTTAAAATCGTTCAGATACAAATCACAAAATACAATCAGTTCTTTTAAAGAAGACTTGCTGAAGCAAGACCGGACAAAAGTCTATGTATCAGATGTAAATAAAGCATATGACACATTTATGAACATTGTAACCACTCTTTATGAAAAAAATTGTCCATTAGTAAAGAAAAAGCTTAAACATAAATTTGTCGACAAGCCATGGTTAACCAAAGGATTACAAAAGGCGTGTAAAAAGAAAAAAATATTATATAAAGCTTTCCTAAAGAAAAGGACAAAAGAAGCAGAGCAGTGGTATAAAACATACAAAAATAAGTAAACATATATAATAAGATGTAGTAAAAGAGACTATTACAGTAAAGAACTGGAGAAAAACAGAGACAATATTAAAAATACATGGACAACACTTAACAATATTCTTGGAAATAAAAACAGAAATACAAGCTACCCAACCAATTTTTCAAAAAATAATAAAACAACTCGGAGTGTGAATGCAGATTCACCTGCAGATGAATTTAATAACTTTTTTTTGTTAACACTGGTCCTAATTTGGCTCAAGAAATACCCATTACGGCACCTACAGGTGATACAATAAGCAAAAACACTGCTATAAAAGACTCCATTTTCATAAAGAACACAGACGAGAGAGAGGTCATTGAAATTGTTAAATTGTTTAAAAGTAAAACATCTACGGACTGTGATGGTATTGACATGCTCTTAGTCAAAACTATTATTGAATGCTTAGTGAAGCCACTGACATATATCTGTAACCTGTCTCTCCAAACAGGTATATTTCCCAATGCAATGAAAATAGCTAAAGTAATTCCGATATACAAGATGGGTGACAGAGGGGAATTCTCAAACTATAGACCAATTTCACTATTGCTGCAATTTTCCAAGATACTTGAAAAAATATTCTGTGAGAGAACTGACAACTTCATACTGAAGAATAACTTATTGTGTGAGCAGCAATATGGGTTCAGACACAAGAGGACAGCTGCATTTGCTTTAATGGAATTTATAGAAAAAAATATCAACTGCCATTGAAAATAAAGAGTATTCAGTTGGGGTATTCCTGGATCTTAAAGCATTTGATACAGTGGATCATAATTTTTTATTAAAGAAACTACAAAATTGTGGTATTAGGGGGGTAGCACTGTCCTGGTTATGTAGTTACTTAAAGAATAGATATCAGTAAGTATGTGTTGGTAACAAAAACTCACAGTTACTGAAGGTTACTTGTGGAGTCCCACAGGGTTCAGTTTTGGGGCCATTGTTATTCATTATGTATATAAATGATATATGTAAAGTCTCGGAAAAAATTGATTTAATATTATTTGCCGATGACACTAATTTATTATGCAGTGGAAGCAATTTGGAACAACTTTTGGATACACTCGGAAAGGAATTAGGAAAGCTTAAACTGTGGTTTGATTCAAACAAATTAACGCTTAATTTAAGTAAGACAGAATCTATAGTTTTTAACAATCATCACAACAACTTAGTATCTAAACTCAGTGTAAATGGTGTAGAGATTGAAAGAGTATCCAAAACTAAATTTCTTGGAGTAATAATTGATAATAAACTGTGTTGGAAGTCACATATTAATTATATTAAAGGTAAAATATCTAAATCAATAGCAATACTACACAGAGTGAAATATTTGCTGAATCAACCCACACTATATACTTTGTATCATTCATTAATACTCCCATACATGACATATTGTACTGAAGTATGGGGAAATACATATAAAACAAACATATATCCAGTCTTTATGGTTCAGAAGAGAGCTATTAGAATAATAAACAAAGCTGCTTACAGGGAACCAACAAACCCACTTTTTCTTAAATTAAAAGCTCTCAAGTTGAAAGATCTAGTTGACTTTAAAACTGCAGTAATAATGTTTAAAGTGAAGAATCTATCACTGCCCGCAAATATCCAAAAGCTGTTCTAAATAAGGGAGAAACAATATCATTTCAGAGGAACATGTATATTTCAAAAACCTTCAGTGAGAACTATCACCAAGCAACACTGTGTTTCAGTGCAAGGAGTCAGATTATGGAACACTTTTGGACCTGAATTAAAATCATATACAACGCTTGGACAATTTAAACAAAAACTAAAGGAAGAAATACTCCAAACATATATACAAGATGACATGTAAAATCACATAAGGATTGTCATATCCAGTCTGTGTTGTGTTGTTGCTTAGTTTTTTTTTTTTTTTGTCACACTTTGTCTTAGCTTTGTTCTGAATTGTAATCGCTCTTGTTTTGTTTTTCTTTTGAATTCTTGGATGGAATTGGTGGGCAATATAAGCTGTGGCTTCAGCCATCGCCCATTTCGGATAACTTATGTTGAACTGTATAATCAGAGGAGTTATTGTCTAATTTGACCTTGTTGGATTTTCTTTCCCCCTTTGTTATATTATTCTGTTTCTTTTTTTAATCTTTACTTTTAATCTATCCGAAATAAAGATTCATTCATTCGTTCATAAATTGTCAACATGGTCAGGTTTAAAAGAGAAAAGTAGCTGTAAATCATCAGCGTAGCAGTGATCAGACACACCTTTAAATTTGCTGATGATAGAACCAAGTGGCAGCATATATAGGGCAAATAAAAGTCCATCCTTGCCTAGCGACTTGGGGGGTTCACATCACAATGCATACAATTACAATCCCCTTTGCACCCAGCCTGTTGGCGCATTATTATGCAATCCGGTGGAGAATGCGTATTATCATTCAGTCCGGTGGAGAAGGCACATTCTCATGTGGTCCTATGGAGAAAACCACAGTCTGCCCTGCATATCCGTCTAACAGCCTTTTAGCGTCTCCTCCTGTGCCATTCAGTCTGAGTAGAGAATGTAATGTCTAGGTTCCCCACAATATCAATATGAAACAAGGTGGACTGGAGGAAGAGATGAGGAGCTCATGTTTAAACAGGTAGATAATGTTAATACAAAACTAGATGATCAAGGATGCATGAGATAAATAACAAAAGTAGCAAAGAACAAAGACTTTCATAACCAAAGCCACTGGCAAACTCAGATCACATAATGTATCCCAAACCCACATAACGTCATATAATAACACTGAGATGAGGAAAAACAGAAAGTAACCAGAAATGAACTGAGAGCATCATGACACTGTTAAGGCTTAACTTTCCCCACAAACCTAGTTAATCAGATTATACAGTATGGATTTTAATTTTTTCCCATATTACAATTACAATAAGGCAACACTATGCAAGACTTGCTGTAGTGTTAATTTATACAAACCTTTTAAAAGGGTTTTTCTATTCAATCCATTTCCCTCACAAGCCTCTTCTCTCATTGAATGAATGTGGGCTTTTTATTTTATCTTTTCAGTCACCTTCACAGTCCAAGATGGTGTCCTAGTCTTTTAATCTAAATATAGCTTTTTTCCCCTTTTTGACAAATGATCCTTTATTAGGTCAAAGGCTGTAAGATTGTTAATACAATTAAAAGGCTGAAGAGGAGACTGCATCAGCTGTGACAGAAGTGGATATGGAGGGTCCAGAGGGTCCACTAAACTATATAGAAAATATGTGCCAAGCATCAATATGTGACTATGGTGTTTGAAGATGGAGGATTTGCAGCAGAACTTATTCCATAAGAGACCGAACAAGTCAGTGTAGTGGATCCTCCTCCAAAATCTGTGCAGCAATTTGACAATGTAAGAAACTGATTTTATTGATCTTAATGTGAGACAAATTACTGCTAAACAAATGAATATTTTACCTTTAAGATCACTAAATGTAAGAATTTCACTGCAGTTACCAGCAAAGGATCTGTACAAAAATCTCTCAACTGAGAAAAAAAAAAATATCAGAAAATAGATTTGGAGATGAAATATCTGCATGTGAAGACAGAGGGGAAATGATGTTTGTTCAGGAAATAAAAAAGGCGCATTAAAAACAAATGAATGATGTGTGTTTAATTAAAAAAAATTTTGAATGACAACTCTGTAAATGTTCTTGAGTGGCCTAGCCAGAGCCCAGACTTGAATCCAATTGGAGAGATCTGAAAATGGCTGTACACCGACGCTTCCCATCCAACCTGATGAAGCTTGAGAGGTGCGCAAAGAGGAATGGGCGAAACTGCCCAAAGATAGGTGTGCCAAGCTTGTGGCATCATATTCAAAGAGTTGAGGCTGTAATTGCTGCCAAAGGTGCATCAGCTATCAACAATATTGAGCAAAGGCTGTGAATACTTATGTATATGTGATTTCTTAGTTTTTTATTTTCAATAAATTTGCAAAAATCTCAAAACTTTTTTTATGTTGTCATTATGTAGTATCGCGTGTAGAATTTTGAGGGAAAAAATGAATTTATTCCATTTTGGAATAAGGCTGTAACATAAAATGTGGAAAAAGTGAAGTGCTGTGAATACTTTCCGGATGCACTGTAAGCAACTAAACCTGCTTTCTGGAACAGGGCCCTGGAACACTACAGAAACAAACAAACAAGCATACAAAAAAAAAAATGGTAGAAACTGTAAAAATAGGGTTAAGAAACGAAGATAAGTGCAGTAGAAAGGGTAAAAACTGTGAAAACAAGGTTAAAACGATACTTTCCCTATACTTGTAAGTCAGCTGAAAGTCAAGGACAATCCAATCTCACTAAAGCTCATACCAAACGCACATTTTACACCCCCTCAAAAAATGCGCATTGTACGGGAAATGGCAAAAACACGTACCTAAGATACGGAGTATCACCGTGCATGAGAGAATTCAACCCACCGTTTTCACTCTGCACATGCATGAAAAGAACCATTGTCAGTGTGCATGAACAAAACCACCCATTTTAACAAGGCTTTAAACACTCATTCAGGTTGTGATAGAGTGACGGCAGATGGTAAATATACCGGCACTTTCAACCAACAGATCCTGAGTTTGTGTCCCACACTGAATCATTTAACATTTTGACTTTTTTTTTTTACATTTTTCACTCTACTGATGGCTAACATTAGGAAAAAGTTAGGTTCAGGCATCACCTCCTCTAATGGTTAACATTAGGGAAAACAATTGGATTCGGCGTCACCTCTAATAGAAAGTGGGAGAGAAAATGTTAGGGTGTCAGCAGACATGTTTCTTAAAGGCCATGTGACCAGTGCATGTGAAAAATGTTTTTCTCATATGTGTGCACATTTTCTCAGAGTGGAAAACCATGCATCTTGTGTGTTTTTTAGGTGAGACTGGGCTGGTGAAAGCATAATACAAGGATGTTCCACTTATGTTGTTTTTACCCATTTTATCTGTTTTTATCTTGTTTTCAGGCTATTTTCTCCCTTTAACTGAAAGGCCATTTTCTCTTTGCATAATGTAAATGTCTCCATACAGAACAATATGCTTATATAGAACTGCATGGTGACTTTGCTGAAAGACAGGGTGAAGGTGAAAGGAACCATGGCTGGTAAGAGAGAATAAGGTAAAAATAATGGTATGAGGGTAAAAAATAGGTATAGGTTGCAATAACTACGGCTATGAATGTGTCCTCTATGACACTGACTGTGGCTTAGGTTAATAACAAGTGAAGGTTGATGCAAAACTCAAACA
Source organism: Pholidichthys leucotaenia (assembly GCA_020510985.1). Lineage (NCBI taxonomy): Eukaryota > Metazoa > Chordata > Actinopteri > Cichliformes > Pholidichthyidae > Pholidichthys > Pholidichthys leucotaenia. The sequence continues at coordinate 295,214,434 of CM035841.1, read as the reverse complement.
CACCAGAAGAAAAGTAAAGAGAGAGAAAGTGTTGGATGTTCACAAATAGGACAGTGACAGTGTAAGCCAGAGGTGCCTAACTCATTTCAGTTGATGGGTGACATAACCCAATTGGTTTTCAAGTGGATCTGACCAGTAAAATAGTGAAATAATAATTGACCTTTTTTTTTTTTTTTGCTGAAGAAAAGTACAGTAGAAAGTTGCACATTTTAAAATATGTAAAACAAAAATGAAAAAGCATTTTACTTTCCATGATATATAGCCATTTGCTTACATCTTTCCACATGTTTCTTTCCACATGTTTAACCTTGTGTAATAACATTGGCATTACCACACCTTAACTAAAAAATATTGTAATAAAACTCTCCATACAAAATTATGAATTTATAAATGCATGAACTCTTTGAACAAAAATATATACAGTATGTTATAACTGTGCTGTCTGCTGTCTCTGATTGTGAAATCATCACTGACTGTGGAAACTTTACACTGGACCTCAAGCAACTTGGATTCTGTGCCTCTCCACTTTTCCTCCAGACTCTGGGACCTTGATTTCCAAATGACAGGACTTGGCACCTGATCTGGGGAGCCATGTCATCTGCTACTGTTTGAATACTGTTTTATAAAGTCCGAAGTCAGTGCAGCCGTCTGCCAGGAAATTTTAGAGCACTTCATGCTTCCCTCTGCTGACAAGCTTTATAGAGATGCTGATTTCATTTTCCAGCAGGACTTGGCACCTGTCCACACTGCCCATAGCACCTAAACCTGTTTTAATGGCCATGATATCACTCTGCTTGAATGGCCAGCAAACTCACCTGACCTAAACCCCATAGAGAATCTATGGAGTATTGTCAAGAGGAAGATAAGAGACATGCGGTGGCGGAGTGGTTAGCACTGTGGCAGTACAGCAACTTACCCTTGGCCGGGGGATCCTGGGTTCGATCCCAGCCCCCGACCAACAGTGATCTGCGTGGAGTTTGCATGTTCTCCCCGTGTCTGCATGGGTTTACTCCGGGATTTCTCCGGTTTCCTCCCACATGCCAAAAAAATGCAAGTTAGGTTAATTGGCATCAGCTGGGGATTCTAAATTGTCCTTAGGTATGATTGTGAGAGTGAATGGTTGTCTGTCTCTGCATTGGCCCTGCGATGGACTGGCGATCTGTCCAGGGTGTACCCTGCCTCTCGCCCAAAGATGCTGGGATAGGCTCCAGTTCCCCCGCGACCTGAAAAGGATTAAGCGGAAGAAGATGAATGAATGAATGAAAGATAAGAGACACCAGACTCAACAGTTCAGACGAGCTGAAGGCCGCTATCAAAACAACCTGGGCTTCCATAACACCTCAGCAGTGCTACAGGCTGATCACCTCCATGCCATGCCTCATTGATGTAGTAATCCATGCAAAAGGAGCTCCAACCAAGTGTTGAGTGTGTATATGGACATACTTTTCAGTCAGCCAACATTTCTATTAAAAATCCACCTTTTAAAATCAATCTTACATAACATTCTAATTTTTTGAGAAACTGAATTTTGGGTTTTCATTAGCTGTAAGCCATAATTGTCAAAAATAAAAGAAATAAATACTTGGAATATATCGCTGTGTGTGTAATGAATCTACTACATGAGCTTCACTTTTTGAATTGAATTACTGAAATAAACTTTTCAATGATATTCTAATTTATTGAGAAGCATCTGTACTAATGTTTGAATGATGTATCCTTACTCGGTCTCCTCACTGTATTTGCTTCTGGGTCCTTTAGTTTATTTAGTTTACTGAACAGGGACAATGTACAACAGCATTAATCAGAGGAAAATATGCCTTGTACCAGATTATAGCTCTCTGAGCTAATTTCAATCTGCAGTCCCTGAGACACACCAACACATTTTACACAGAGCAGTACAGAAAACAACATGGAGTCCATATACAAGTACAATAATAAAAAAGTACAGTGGGGCAAAAAAATATTTAGTCAGCCACCAATTGTGCAAGTTCTCCCACTTCAAAGATAAGAGAGGTCTCCAATTTTCATCATAGGTATACTTCAACTATGAGAAACAAAATGAGGAAAAAAAATCCAGAAAATCACATTGTCTGATTTTTAAAGAATTTATTTGCAAATTATGGTGGAAAATAAGTATTTGGTCACCTACAAACAAGCAACATTTCTGGCTCTCACAGACCTGTAACTTCTTCTTTAAGAGGCTCCTCTGTCCTCCACTCGTTACCTGTATTAATGGCACCTGTTTGAACTCGCTATCAGTATAAAAGACACCTGTCCACAACCTCAAACAGTCAGACTCCAAACTCCACTATTGCCAAGACCAAAGAGCTGTCAAAGGACACCAGAAATAAAATTGTAGACCTGCACCAGGCTGGGAAGACTGAATCTGTAATAGGCAAGCAGCTTGGTGTAAAGAAATCAACTGTGGGAGCAATTATTAGAAAATGGAAGACATACAAGACCACTGATAATCTCCCTCGATCTGGGGCTCCACACAAGATCTCACCCCGTGGGGTCAAAATGATCACGAGAACGGTGAGCAAAAATCCCAGAACCACACAGGGGGACCTAGTGAATGACCTGCAGAGAGCTGGGACCAAAGTAACAAAGGCTACCATCAGTAACACACTACGCCGCCAGGGACACAAATCCTGCAGTGACAGACGTGTCCCCCTGCTTAAGCCAGTACATGTCCAGGCCCGTCTGAAGTTTGCTAGAGAGCATTTGGATGATCCAGAAGAGGATTGGGAGAATGTCATATGGTCAGATGAAACCAAAATAGAACTTTTTGGTAAAAACTCAACTTGTCGTGTTTGGAGGAGAAAGAATGCTGAGTTGCATCCAAAGAACACCATACCTACTGTGAAGCATGGGGGTGGAAACATCATGCTTTGGGGCTGTTTTTCTGCAAAGGGACCAGGATGACTGATCTGAGTAAAGGAAAGAATGAATGGGGCCATGTATCGTGAGATTTTGAGTGAAAACTTCCTTCCATCAGCAAGGGCATTGAAGATGAAACGTGGCTGGGTCTTTCAGCATGACAGTGATCCCAAACACACCGCCCGGGCAACGAAGGAGTGGCTTCGTAAGAAGCATTTCAAGGTCCTGGAGTGGCCTAGCCAGTCTCCAGATCTCAACCCCATAGAAAATCTTTGGAGGGTGTTGAAAGTCCGTGTTGCCCAGCGACAGCCCCAAAACATCACTGCTCTAGAGGAGATCTGCATGGAGGAATGGGCCAAAATACCAGCAACAGTGTGTGAAAACCCTGTGAAGACTTACAGAAAACGTTTGACCTCTGTCATTGCCAACAAAGGGTATATAACAAAGTATTGAGATGAACTTTTGTTATTGACAAAATACTTATTTTCCACCATAATTTGCAAATAAATTCTTTAAAAATCAGACAATGTGATTTTCTGGATTTTTTTCTCATTTTGTCTCTCATAGTTGAGGTATACTGTGGGTGTTTATATATTTACATATTTATTCCATCTAGCTACAATGCTCTGCACTGTGTGTTCATATATTCATATATTTATTCCATCCAGCTACAATGCTCTGCACTGTGTGTCTGTGTGTGTGTGTGTATATATATATTTTATAGTAATATGTACATATGTATATTAGCTGCTCTTGCTTGCTTGTTTTTTTTTCTTGCCTTCTGATTGTTGCTCTGAGTGTTGCTATCCCTGTGCTGTTGCAATCCTGGAGTTTCCCCGTTGTGGGACTAATAAAGGCTTTTCTTATCTTATCTTATCTTATACCTATGATGAAAATTGGAGACCTCTCTCATCTTTTGGAGAACTTGCACAATTGGTGGCTGACTAAATACATTTTTGCCCCACTGTACATTACACAGTAAAAGCAGAGTAAGATTGTGGAAAAAAAATACAGTAAAACACAATGTAGTAATAATTATACAAAGTAAGTATAATTATACCCTATTTACCCCCCTGCCCACCCTACTTCCTTCAGTCCCCTCTAAAGTGCAGTGTTATAGAATTTGACATTAGAAATATACTCTTTTTTTCTTGTTAGGGAAACATGACCTGTAAGGATTCCTGACCCCCACGGACCTCCTCCCAGTTTTTCTAGCCCCTGCCGCCGATCTGGTTTGTTGTTTGGCTCGGAAAGTGAGACGGCGGAAGAGAGGAAGACGAGCGGGCGCTCTCGTGCGACTTCGCAGGAGAGGCTCGCGAACGGCGCTGCCTGGCATATTTCTGTCCAATACCAACTCTCTCTCTAACAAGGTGGATGAACTGAGACTGCTGATGCGTTTTAAGGACCTCGCCTCCTCAGCTGTCCTCTGCTTTACTGAGACCTGGCTCCGGGAAAATATACCGGACAGCGCGCTGCGCCTCGACGGCTTCCAGCTCTTCCGTGCTGATCGTGACACAGAGCTTTCCGGCAAGACCACAGGAGGCGGTGTCTGCTTCTACATCAACTGTAGCTGGTGCTCTGATGTAACGGAAATTTCCAAACACTGTTCTCCTGCCTTGGAATTTCTTGTTATCAACTGCAAGCCTTTTTATTCCCCACGGGAGTTTGCTTCTTTTATACTGATCGCTGTGTACGCCCCTCCCGACGCGGACACGCGCGAAGCTCAGCGCGTGCTCGCGGATCACATTCAACACACAGAGCGGAGTTTTCCAGACTCGCTGATTATTGTGGCTGGCGACTTTAATCAGTGCAATCTGAGCCACGATCTCCCCCGCTACAAACAGTTTATTAAATGCCCCACCAGAGGATTAAACACACTGGATCACTGTTACACCACAGTGAAAGACGCATATCGCGCTGTCCCTCGAGCTGCGCTGGGATTATCTGATCACGTGATGGTTCACCTCATTCCCACATACAGACAGAGATTGAAGCTCACTAAACCTGTTGTGAGCACTACGAAGATACGGACCAGCGATGCTGAGGAGAAGCTGGAAACGTGCATGGAAATATCTGACTGGGGCATGCTTAAAGGAGCCACGCATGATCTGGATGAGTACACGGACACTGTGAACTCATATATCCACTTTTGTGAAGAGAACATTCTTCCATCACGCACCAGGGTGAGTTACTCTAATGACAAACCCTGGTTCACAGCTAAGCTCAGACAGATCAGGAAGGAGAAGGAAGCAGCGCTGAAAAGTGGAGATAGGGACTGCTACAGGGAGGTTAAATACCGGTTTAACAGAGAGCTGAAGAGGGCTAAATCTGTGTACTCAGAGAGACTCCAGCAGCAGTTCACTGCTAATGATTCGGCTTCCGTGTGGAGAGGACTGAGGCAGATCACCAACTATCGGCCTCAGGCTCCTAAAGGTCAGGATGACAAAGCCCTTTGTCAGAGACTGTCCCAACACTATGCCCGTTTTGACACCTCGTCATCTGTGTCCAACTCCCCCCCTCCCTCCAGCTCCACAGCCTCCACATTCCCTACTTCATTTAAGGCACCCCCCCCCACCTCCCCCCCTCCCCTTATCATCAGTGAGCAGGATGTGCTCAAACAGTTCTCCAGACTGAACCCGCGCAAGGCCCCCGGCCCAGACGGCGTGTCTCCCTCCACCCTGAGACTCTGTGCGAAACAGCTGGCTCCTGTATTCACAGACATTTTTAACACCTCCCTTAAGTTATGCCACGTGCCGTCCTGCCTCAAATCCTCCACCATCATCCCTGTCCCCAAGAAGCCACGGATCACTGGACTTAATGACTACAGACCTGTAGCGCTCACCTCTGTAGTCATGAAGTCCTTTGAGCGCCTGGTCCTGTCCCACCTCAAGTCCATCACCACCCCTCTCCTGGACCCGCTGCAGTTTGCCTACCGAGCCAACAGGTCTGTAGACGATGCAGTCAACCTGGCCCTCCACTCCATCCTGCAGCACCTGGACTCCCCGGGAACCTACGCCAGGATCCTGTTTGTGGACTTCAGCTCCGCATTCAACACCATCCGCCCCGCTCTGCTCCGGGACAAGCTGTCCCTGCTCAACGTGCCTGACTCCCTCTGCAGGTGGATCATCGACTTCCTGACGGACCGGAGGCAGCATGTGCGGCTGGGAAAGACTGTCTCAGACTATACTAGCATCAGCACCGGATCACCCCAGGGCTGTGTACTTTCCCCCCTACTCTTCTCCCTTTACACCAACTCCTGCACCTCCAGCCACCAGTCTGTCAAGTTGATCAAGTTTGCGGACGACACCACCCTCATCGGGCTCATCTCCAACGGCGACGAGTCCGCCTACAGGAGAGAGGTGGCCCAGCTGGCGTCCTGGTGCAGCAATAACAACCTGCAGCTGAACGCTCTGAAGACAGTGGAGATGATTGTAGACTTCAGGAAAGTCACTACTCCTCTGCCCCCCCTCACCCTCTCAGGCTCTCCCATCACCACTGCTGATTCCTTCCGCTTCCTAGGCACTACCATCACCAGGGACCTCAAATGGGAGCTGACCATCAGCTCACTCATCAAAAAAGCCCAGCAGAGGATGTTCTTCCTGCGGCAGCTGAGGAAGCTCAAGCTACCCACCAAGATGTTAGTGCAGTTCTACACAGCCATCATCGAGTCCATCCTCACCACCTCCATAACCGTGTGGTACGCAGGAGCCACTGCCAGGGACAGACTAAGGCTGCAGCGCGTCGTGCGCACTGCTGAGAAGGTGATCGGCTGCAAGCTCCCATCTCTCCAGGATCTGTACATCTCCAGGACCCGGAGGCGTGCTGGCCGGATCATAGCCGATCCCTCACACCCTGGTCATGTACTGTTTGCCCCCCTCCCCTCTGGTAGAAGACTTCGGTCCATCCAGACTAAAACCTCCCGTCACATGAACAGCTTCTTCCCCTCTGCCATTAGACTGCTGAACACTAAGTGACTCTCGTGCACCATGTACAGCAGCTCAACCAGACTCATGTCAATCATCACTGTTTTCTTCCTGCATTACCGACTGCACTATATAGTTCTCCACAGTATCTGCTGCTGGCTAATATATATATATATTTTAACTGTTGACCAGTATCACTTAATCTTATCCTACACTTTATTACATGTATAGTTTATTTCTCTTATCTTATCATGTTTAATGTTGCAGCATTGTACCGAGACAAATTCCTAGTTTGTGTACTACATGAACAATGGCAATAAACCTGATTCTGATTCTGATTCTGATTCTGAAGGATTCCTGCCAGCTATGTTGTGTGGGTGTTTTTTCTCCCTGCTGAGTAGCATCCTCTTTGCAGCCCTGATCCTCACCTGTTGCTAATTAGAGGAGGCCTTTATAAGGGAAACTCTCCCACCACTCTGCCTGGTTACATTTGACTCTACACCTGTCTGTATCCATACTCTGCCAAATGTTGCTGCATGCAGTCTTGTCTGTCGTGTTCGGACCTCTGTTTGTCCTAGACCCTGCTTCCACCCTGTTGCCTCTGTGCCTCTGCTTGACAGTTATCCTTCTGCTGTGTATTGACCCCTCGCCTGTCTTTGTACTGTGGATTTGGATTTGGACTTTCCTGGATTTGTGCACATCATCACTTCCCCCCACAAGTAAGTCGACTGACCACTGTGTATATATCACTTCTCCCTGCACTGTCCTTTCAGCCCCCAGGCCTGGCCAGTCTGTCACCAACCCCTCCCCGCTGCACCTCAGCATTCTTACTGTGGCAACCAGCTTCTCAGCCTGGAGACTCGTCCCTCTGTTCCGACAGATTCTCCGGATGACCTTGTAAGCATAACCACAATTACATTCTCCCTGTTTTCCAACCAGTGTCATTCATTCTCATTGCTGCTCTCCCCTCACAGGGTTGCCAGATTCTTGACTCACGTGTTCTTTACTTCAATTGCACAATTATTGTAATAAAGATTATTGTCACACACTTACTGGTTTCATCCTTGTTGCTCTTGGGTCTAAGTCTGACCATTCCTGACATGACCAATGATTAAATTAATGCAGACATACAGTACAGTGCATCCGGAAAGTATTTACAGCACTTCATTTTTTCCACATCTTATTATGCTACAGCCTTATTCCAAAAGGGATTAAATTAATTTTTCCTTCAAAATTCTACACACAATACCCCATAATAGCAATGTGTGTTCTGCCCACAGTAGAGTGTGTTTCATAGAAGGTTAAAAATAGTTCACCATAAGTTAATAATAAAATGTCATAATTCATCTGTAATGATTCATGCTAAAAAACAGTCATTGGGTTAAAAGTAACTTCTATGGGCGCAGTCGGGCATCCGGGCATTTGGCCTACTTCCGGTTAGCAACCCACATGGCAACGCCGTACTAGGTGAAAACAATTCAGTGGCGACCTATTCCCAGGCAGCTGCCGTGACCCAGTCAAGCTTGTCCAGCCCGTCGTAGTGCATTATATTCAGCTCATCACGTCCTATATCAGGTAATTGAGTGATATTGTGTTAGTTTAATTAGTTGCCACTTGATGGGTCACGTTTTGAAAATGCTAGCCGCCGACACAAGCCTCTCTGTATTGTAAACAGAGACGGACATTTCGTCTATGGAAATGCATGACTGATTCCCTTTTCACTCAACAATACAGACCTCTCTATGTGCAGTCAGCCTGACTAATTTAACTGTAGACTGTAGTAAATAGTGCAACAAAGGGGCTGGCCATTAATGAAAGAGGTGACAAATACGGTTTCGCCGTATTTTAATACGGGGAAAATGCAATTTTAGCAAATACGGGCGTATTGCCATTTCTGTACACCAAAAAGAAAAATATACGGGAAAAGAGAACACCACCGTGTGACTCCCACAGCGAGCTGGCAGAGCGCTCGGCGTGAGCAATTACTGATCGTTATAGAAGCGCCTTGCACCTTCTGCGGCTCTGGAACAGAGAGGAATCCCGGCGCCATTAGTAATGCTGCGCCTGATATGTGTGACTAATGCAAATGTATATGCTTTCCTGCTGTCTACTGTGATGCTTAATGTGCCATGCATGCATTAGCCAGGTATATATGTTGACTGTCTGCATGAAGCACCCTTTTAAACTTCACTCGTGTCCGCCTACACTTATTTCGATCCAACACAAGCGCACCTGAGCAGTGTTTAGCATCAGTGAACATTTTCTTGTTTAATTATTTCTTTTAAGAATTACTCCTGTGCTGGACTTCCGGTCTGGACGCCATGGCGACTGCAGCTTAACACTGAAGCTCTCAGACTCAATCCAGGATAACACCTTGAAAATCAAACTTAACGGATTTTTGGAGGAGTGAAAATCAAAAGACAAAATCATCATGTCTAAAGGAAAACAGAAGAAACTGAAATTCTCCAGGCCAGGACACGTATCGGCCGGAGAATCTGAACTGGAAGATCTCCGTTCAGAAGACGAGGAACTGGTGATAGCTAACAAAAGGGTTAGCCTGAAATCACTATTTGAGGAGCTATGACGATTTCGCCGAGAAGTTACGGCCGAATTTCGGGAATTCAGAGAAGAATTGAAAAGGACAAACAGCAGAGTGGACCAGGCCGAGAATCGAATCTTGGAAACAGAGGATCGAATAAAAGTGCTCGAAGATTCTGTGCTAGACCTACGCAAAAGACAAGCAGCTATAGAGGCTAAGCTAACCGACCAAGAAGGAAAACAAAGAAGAGACAACATAAGAATTCATGGTCTGATAGAAGGAACCGAAAATGGTTTTAACTCAATGGCAGAATGCGTGGAATCCTTACTAAGAGAGAAATTGGATATTCCACAAACCACCGACTTGAAGATAGAAAAGGCACATCGTTCATTAGCCGCTAGGCCGGCGGCGGAAGCGCCCCCACGTTCGGTGTTGGTAAGATTTTCCAATTTCAAAATAAAACAAGAGGTTGTAAGACTGGCCTGGCAGAAAAAAGGATTTATGCACCAGGAGAGAAAAGTCTACGTGGAACACGATTACGCCCCGGAGGTCCTTAAAAAGCGCAGGGAATACAATGACGCAAAAAAGGTGTTAAGAGAGAAGAAATTGCGCTTTCAGACTCCATTTCCTGCGAAGTTAAGGGTCTTCTACGGCAATGAAACGTGTCTCTATAATTCGGCGGAAGAAGCAACAGCTGACATGGCGAAAAGAGGGCTCCCGGTAACGGTATTTAAACCCGCAGCAGACCCGAGTGAGAAGATCAAAGCGCAAACATGGACAACACAAAGACCCTCAAAATCCACGGACCAGCAGCGAGAAACCCAGCACCAGAGCGTCGCGGATAAACTATCCGTTTTCAGGTTGGAATAGCGACCTTTTTTTTTTTTTTTTTTTTTTTTCCTTTCTCTTGAATCAATCCGCACATCCAACCCCCCTCATACAAGGTAACAAACATTAAAGGAGATGCATATTCAGCATGTGGTAAAACATTTCATGGAACAATCATATTATTTGAAACAAATAAGTCTTTGTAATAATAAAAAAAAAAAAAAAAACTTGTTAAAATAGAAATGTGACAATAATCCACATGTTCTCCTCATACTAACAAATACTGTTTTTGCGTGAATGTTTGATGTGATGGGGGTGGGAGGGTGCACACAATTTCACAGGGTTTAGGCATAAAAGGAAAAAAAAAATCATTACAAGTTTGGATTGGGTTCTGAAACTCACGTTAAAAGCATGGGACTACTTTCAGTGGTAAGAGAGGGCCCTCAACACGTAACAGAGTTTGAGGAATTTCCCTCAGAGCCTTCACTCCATCAAGGCTCTTACAGGGTCTTTAAAAAGACCTCAGCTCAGGAAGTTCTTATGACAGCTTTTTGTTTTAAAGTTTTTTACACTATGTTCTTAATGTTTTTCTTGTTTTTAATGTTCTTTCAGTTTCTGAGTAGCACAAAAGAGGGCCACCACACAGTTATACTAAACAAAACAACACAATGGAGAAACAGGGTGTAACCAAAATAATTTCATATAATGTAAAAGGAATCCTGAATCCAGTTAAAAGATCCAAGATTCTAGGCAAAATGAAAAAAGACAAAGCAGGAATAATATTTTTACAAGAAACCCACCTAACAGATGTGGAACACAATAAACTCAGTAGACAAGGGTTTAAAATGATCTCTTCATCTTCATATAAATCAGGGAGGAGGAGGGGAGTAGCGACATTGATATCAACCAAAATTACATTTTAAAAAAAATCAGAACACAAAGATAAAGAAGGGAGATACAGTTTGGTAACTGGGCGGCTAGAGGGAGAAGATATCACCCTGCTGAATGTGTATGCTCCCCCAGGGGCTAACTGGAAATTTTATAAAAATGTTTTCGACCTAATGATAACTAAAGCTCAAGGTTTAGTGATATGTGGTGGGGACTTCAATCTTAGACTGAATCCATACTGGGATGCTTCTGGTAATTCCCCACATCAAAATAACACCCAAAACAGGAAGACTCGGATGCTACTAAAAGAATTGGGAATCTGTGACGTGTGGAGGGAACTCAACCCCAGTGTAAAAGACTATACATTTTACTCAACTCCACATTCATCTTACTCAAGGATTGACTATTTTTTTATGTTTAATAGAGACATTGGAAGAGTAAAAACATGTAAAATAGGACTGATGGATCTCTCCGACCACAGTCCGATCTACATGGACTTAAATATCCAAAAATACACAAATAATACATTTTCTTGGAGGTTAAATTCAAATGTCCTGAAAGGACCATTGAAAGATGAATTGGAATCAGATATTCTCAGATATTTGGAAGATAATGATAATGGAGAAGTATCCCCTTTAATACTGTGGGATGCATGCAAAGCTGTAATAAGAGGAAAGATTATTGCAAAACTGGCAACCCAAAAGAAACTAAGACAAGAAAAACTATCCACATTAGAGTCAGAACTTAGGAACCTAGAAAAAGAACACAAAGGCAACACTCATTCTACTGACTCGCTCAAGATTAAGGAAATTAAAAACCAAATAAATGAGATCTACACAATAGAAATCCAGAAGAAACTTACATTTCTGAAACAAAAATACTATGAAGCAGGCAGTAAATCGGCAAAATTGCTAGCCTATAAATTGAGGAAACATCAAACAGAAAGAGCAATCTACAAAATCAGAGACCCAGTATCAAAGGAAATAAAATTCAGAATTCAGGATATTCTTAAAAACTTCGAGAATTACTATAAGAACTTATACTCCCACAAAAAACATAAAAACGCATCCGAGGCATTCCTAAACACATTAAACCTTCCCCAACTTACGGAATCACAAAATAAAACACTACTGTCAGAAATACATCCTAAAGAATTGGAAAAAGCAATTATGAAACTTAAAGCTAACAAATCCCCAGGAGCTGATGGCTATACAGCAGAGTGGTACAAAACCTTTAAACAGCAACTATCTCCTCTCCTCCTGAAAACATTTAATTATGTCCTCCACACAGGGGAAATCCCCCCCTCCTGGAGAGAAGGGGTCATTGCAGCTATACCTAAACCTGAAAAGGATAAACTAGAGTGCTCCAACTACAGACCAATCAGTGTACTAAATCAGGACTATAAGCTTTTTACCATTATCCTTGCCAAAAGGTTAGAAAATATACTGACAGACCTAATTCATTTAGACCAAACAGGTTTTATAAGACAAAGACAGACACAAGACAACATTCGACGCACTTTACACATAATTCATCATATAAAAAAATATAACTTAAATGCAGTCATATTGGGATTAGATGCTGAAAAAGCATTCGATTCGGTTGACTGGTCTTTTCTATATAGAATCTTATCCAGTTTCAATTTTCATAACAACTTCATTAGAACTATACAGGCATTATATAAAAAACCAACAGCTAAAATAAGGATTAACGGTATTTTATCATCTTCTTTTGAACTGGAAAGAGGATGTCGTCAGGGCTGCCCCCTGTCTCCACTGCTCTTTGCAATCTTCATAGAACCTCTGAGCCAATGGGTAAGACAAAACCAAAAAATTCAAGGTATTACACTTGGTCAGAAGGAACATAAAATAGCACTCTTTGCTGATGACATTTTAATATACCTAGGGCAGCCGAACACTTCTTTACCAGAACTAACCTCAGTTTTTTCAGAGTATGGAGATTTATCAGGGTACAAATTAAACATGCATAAAACCCAAGTTTTAACATTCAACTATGACCCAAATCATTATTCACTAAGCAAACTCAAAACTAACTGGGAGTCGGAATTTATGAAATATCTGGGGGTCAATATCCCGAAACAACTCAACAAAATTATATCACTAAACTATGATCCACTGGTGACAAAAATAAAATCTGACCTAGCAAGATGGAATATGATACCATTCTTGGGTACTGCACAAAGAATTGAAGCAGTCAAAATGAATATACTTCCACGTCTTCTATACCTTTTCCAAACAATACCGGTAGAACCTCCTAAAAAAACATGGCAGGAGCTGGACAGAAGGATCTCAAGATTCATATGGCAGGGCAAGAGACCTAGAATCAGATATAAAACCCTACAGCTAAACAAAGACAAAGGTGGGCTCGCGCTGCCAAATATCAGGGACTACTTTAAAGCCGCACAAATTAAAACTTTAGTAGAGATATGTAACCCAGTCTACACTGCACAATGGAAGGAGATCGAATGCCAAATAACAAGTGACATCCCCCTACAGGCGATAATAGGGAACAATGCCTTACCTAAGCTTTTGAATAACACTAACCCGTGGATAGAGACCCCGCTAAAAATTTGGTTTAAGATAGTCAGAGAGAATCAAACTAAAGAGCCCTATCGACTTCTGCAATGGATTGCCTATGATCAGGACTTTACTCCTAATAAAACAGACACCAGATTTAAAAAGTGGAAGGAGAAAGGGCTGATAAAATATTACGATTTTTTTTAAAGGGCAAATCTTAAGAAGTTTTGAAGATTTGAAAAAACAAGGCCTAATAAATCAAGACCTTTACAGGTTCTTCCAGCTTAGACACCACATAAACAATATACTTAAAAAGGAGGTTTTGGAAAGGGCCCAGTCAGGTGTTCTGAAGGTCTTCTTAATGGCATATAAAGGGATCCCAGGGATCAGATACATTTCTAAAATATACCAAGGTCTTCAAGACTTAAAAGGAGACAACACATCTTATATAAAAGAGAGATGGGAAAAAGAGGGGAATTTCACTTTACAACTGGAAATATGGGAAAAGCTAAATAAACAGCAATGGAAAAGTACCTCATCCCTGCAGTGGAGAGAATTTGGATGGAAAAACTTGGCAAGATTTTTCAGAACACCTGCACAAAACAAATTTACCCATAAGGGATTGAACTGTTGGCGCTCGTGTGGTGAAAAGACTGCAAATCATTTTCATGTGTTTTGGTCATGCCCAGTTATCCACCAATATTGGACCAATGTACAGACAATATTGGGGAAAATATTCAAAATTACAGTTCCCTTTTCTTTTGTAACTTTGTATTTGGGTTTACTACCGGACTCGCTGGAAAGACGAGGAGAAAAATACTTATTCAATGTTTTAATATTGGCAAGCAAAAAAGCTCTAACTAAAAAATGGATGTTGAAGGACTGTCCTACACCTGAAGATTGGACTAACGTGATCCAAGACATTTACTCGATGGAAAAGTTGACATTCGCACTGAGACAGGACATGGATGGGTTCATGAACTTTTGGCAACCCTGGACCGCATATGTGTCTTCCATTAAATCTAATCTTTGACAAATACCATTTCAATAATGGTTCCGCTCTTTGTTCCAATGCTACTCAGATGCTCTTTTATCTTTATTTACTTACTTTTTCTTTTTGTTTGTTTTTTACTGGTTTGTTTGTTTTTTTTTATTTGTTTTTTGTTTTTTTTTCTCTTTAATTTCACTTTTTCTTTCACTTTAAAAAAAAAAAGGGGTGTTGTAAGAATTAATCTTCCAATGTTGTCAGATATCAGAAAATAAGGGAACATGTGATGAAAATGTAAACAATGCATTGCTGTAACGACCTGTATACCCTTTACAAAAACTTAAATAAAAAAAAAAAAAAAAAGAATTACTCCTGTGCTGCCCTGATATTTAATGGATTGGTCATGTTACCCATAGGGGCCTTTCCTTAAAAACATTCAAAACATGTAAGAGGGCTAATCTTGTTAATATGGGTCGAAGCAAATATGCTTACCAGGGGTGTCGATCAAGTAGCTGTACACGTCCGGCCACTGCACAGCTGGCCACCTGGTCGGGTCATTAACCCATTTTCTGGCTGGTAGTTTGTATGGGCAATCTGTCAGTCCACTTGCTGTCAGCTTCTCCAGGTAACGTAGCCTGGCTGACTCATCAAGCTTTTCTACGTAGTCACATGCCATGAGAAAAAGTCAAAAAACTGCACTCGGCAATGCTTGGTAACGGGTTGTTTTCACCGAGTTAAGATGGCGGCGATGTGTTACTAACCGGAAGTGATGTAGCCCCGACTGCGCCCATACAGTCAGTACTGGTTTACCTGTATTTCATGTTGAAGGCGCAGCTAGTGGTCGCTATGATTTATGGGTAGCAGAAGCGGAAGTCAGTGAGAGAGAGAAGGAAAAAAAAGGAGAAAAGAAAAACCTGCCTGTGAATGTCTAAGATGCTCCTCCTGTGTGTTATATCCTTTTCTACACCTTCGAAAGCAATGGCTGTGAGTTTAATTAGTGTCTTGTTAACTTTATAAGTTTTATGAGACGTGATTTTGAGATCGTTTTGTGAATATGATGTCACCAGGAATTAGCCTTATCCCTGGAGCTTACTAGCTTGCCTTACACGAGAGTGCTGTGTATTAGCATAGTAACGCTGCTACTAGCGATCTAATTAGCATATGAAAAGATAGCGAAAACGTGTTGTTTGCCTTTAGTAGCAGCTAGAGTTAACTTCTGTGCAAGTTTCTGACGTTAGCCATTTTTTGGTGCACTTATTTTTCACTTGACGAAGAGCTAAAATATATTTATTTTCTGTTTATATTTTTCAGTTTCACTCGGGCCTTTCATTGAGCTTTTCAAGCCACAATTGTAAAGAATTGTAAGCTGTTTAGAAGACTGTAATAAAGGAGCAAGACGTTCGGTTTCCTGGCTCATGAAAGACGAGTTTGGCTTGCTGTTGATCTGCGTTCACATACACAGTGTATACAACACGTAGTGATAACAGTACAATGTGATTTTTTTTTTATTTTTTTAGATTTTTGCAAATTTATTAAAAATAAAAAAACTAAGAAATCACATGCACATAAGTATTCACAACCTTTACCATGAAGCTCAAAATTGAGCTCAGGTGCATCCTGTTTCCACTGATCATCCTTGAGATGTTTCTACAACTTAACTGGAGTACACCTGTGGTAAATTCAGTTGATTGGACATAATTTGGAAAGGAACACACCTGTCTATATATGGTCCCGTGGTTGATATTGCATGTCCGAGCACAAACCAAGCATGAAGTCAAAGGAATTGTCTGTAGACCTCCGAGACAGGATTGTCTCGAGGCACAAATCTGGGGAAGGGTACAGAAAAAATTCTGCTGCTTTTAAGGTCCCAATGAGCACAGTGGCCTCCATCATCTGTAAATGGAAGAAATTTGGAACCACAACAGCTTTTCCTAGGGCTGGCCAGCCGTCTAAACTGATCAATCAGGGGAGAAGGGCCTTAGTCCGGGAGGTAACCAAGAACCCGATGGTCACTCTATCAGAGCTCCAGTGTTCCTCTGTGGAGAGAGAAGAACCTTCCAGAAGGACAACCATCTCTGCAGCAATCCACCAATCAGGCCTGTATGGTAGAGTGGCCAAACGGAAACTACTCCTTAGTAAAAAGCACATGGCAGCCTGCCTGAAGTTTGTCAAAAGGCACCTGAAGGACTCTCAGACCACGAGAAACAAAATCTCTGGTCTGATGAGACAAAGATTGAACGCTTTGGTGTGAATGCCAGGCATCACGTTTGGAGGAAACCAGGCACTGCTCATAACCATGCCAATGGTGGTGGCAGTATCATGCTGTGGGGATGTTTTTCCATGGCAGGAACTAGGAGACTAGTCAGGCTAGAGGGAAAGATGATTGCAGCAATGTACAGAGACATCCTGGATGAAAACCTGGTCCTGAGCGCTCTTGACCTCACGCTGGGGCGATGGTTCATCTTTCAGCAGGACAACAACCCTTAGCACACAGCCAAGATATTGAAGGAGTGGCTTCAGGACAACTCTGTGAATGTCCTTGAGTGGCCCAGCCAGAGCCCAGACTTGAATCCAATTGAACATCTTTGGAGAGATCTGAAAATGGCTGCGCACCGACACTTCCCATCCAGCCTGATGGAACTTGAGAGGTGCTGAATGGGCAAAACTGCCCAAAGATAGGTGCACCAAGCTTGTGGCATCATATTCAAAAAAACTTGAGGCTGTAATTGCTGCCAAAGGTGCATCAACAAAGTATTGAGCAAAGGCTGTGAATACTTATGTATATGTGATTTCTTAGTTTTTTATTTTTAATAAATTTGCAAAAATCTCAAAAAAACTTTTTTCACATTGTCAATATGGGGTATTATGTGCAGAATTTTGAGGAAAAAAATTAATCCCTTTTGGAATAAGGCTGGAACATAACAAAATGTGGAAAAAGTGAAGTGCTATGAATACTTTCCGGATGCACTGTATCTCACAGAAGTGAGTACACCCCTCACATTTTTGTAAATATTTTATTATATCCTTTCATGGGACAACAGTGAAGATATGACACTTTGATACAATGTAGTCAGTGTACAGCTTGTATAACAGTGTAAATTTGCTGTCCGCTCAAAATAACTCAACACATGGCCATTAATGTCTCAACCGCTGGCAACAAAAGTGAGTACACCCCTAAGTGAAAATGTCCAAATTGTGCGCAAAGTGTCCATAGTTTGTGTGGCCACCATTATTTTCCAGCACTGCCTTAACTTTCTTGGGCATGGAGTTCACTAGAGCTTCACAGGTTGCCACTGGAATCCTCTTCCACTCCTCCATGATGACATCACGGAGCTGGTGGATGTTAGAGACCTTGCGCTCCTCCACCTTCCATTTGAAGATTCCCCACAGATGCTCAATAAGGTTTAGGTCTGGAGACATGCTTGGCCAGTCCGTCACCTTCACCCTCAGTTTCTTTAGCAAGGCAGTAGTCATCTTGGAGGTGTGTTTGGGGTCGTTGTCATGTTGGAATACTGCTCTGCAGCCCAGTTTACAAAAGGGAGGGGATCATGCTCTGCTTCAGTGTATCTGCAGTAACAAACTTTATTTGATCTTATCGCTGTGTTGGTAGTTTGCCACCGTGTGGTGCCAAAGGACTTTACTTTGGTGAATTACACCTATTGTCAATCAATTTATTTTCTTCAAAATGTTAATTTTTATTTATTTTTTCCACACATTTAAGCTTTATCCTGGGGACTGGCATCTATTTTGTGTTGATTTTTACTTTTTTGGCTGTATTTAGTTCTAATGCATATGCCTTGTGCATTACTTCCTCTTCCTGTTTGCCATGTGAGACGCAGGCATAAGGAGAAGAAAGACAGCCAAAGCTACTCCAGATATGACTTTAAGGCAAAGCTGTGAAGAAGAATCCCCTCCATTAGTTTATAAGCGGGCAAAAGCGGTATGATTTGTTTCTGTATATCTTTGTGTAGTTAATCAAATCAAAATCAAACTTTATTGTCATATTGCTGTACATACTACTGTAGTGCAGGCAAGATGAAATTGCGTTTCTCTCGGCATCCATATAAGAAGCAGCATAATTTAAGACACACTCCCACATAGCTCCACCCCCCACCCCCACCCCCCATCCATTCACGCATCCCTGAGACATACTTGGGGAAAAAGAAAAACTAACTAACTATAATATACAAAATGTCCATAGGTGCAGTAGTGTGTATGAGAGATTCCGGGTCAACTGTTAAGCATCCTGACAGCTTGTGGAAGGAAGCTGTTGACCAGTCTGGTGGTTCTGCCTCTGATGCTCCGGAATCGTTTACCAGATGGAAGAAGTTCAAAGTGTTTATGCAGAGGGTGAGAACGGTCCTTGACAATGTTCAGTGCCCTGCTCCTACAACGGTTCTGAAAAAGTTCTTGGACAGAGGGGAGGGAGACTCCAATTACCCTCTCAGCCCCCTTGACTATCCTCTGCAGGGCTTTTTTGTCTGACATACTGCAGCTGGAGTACCATGTAGCAATGCAGTACGTCAGAACACTCTCCACCACACCTCTGTAGAAGGTCCTGAGGATGCAGATGGGGAGAGAGGCCTGTTTGAGTTTCCTCAAGAAGTGCAGTCTCTGCTGAGCCCGCTTCTTGATCTCCAAGGAATTCTTGCTCCAAGTCAGGTCCTGCGAGATCTGCACTCTGAGGAACTTGATGTTCTCTACTCTCTCCACTAAACGGCCGCCGATGCTGAGGGGGACATGCTCAGGCTGTGACCGCTGGAAGTCGATAATCATCTCCTTCGTTTTGTCCACGTTGAGCATCAGGTTGTTCTCCCTGCACCAGCCCTCCAGGTCTCTCACTTCTTCCCTGTACATTCATTCCTCATCCCTCTGAATAAGTCCCACCACCGTGGTGTCATCTGCAAACTTAATAATCTGGTTCCCCTCGTGTCTGGATACACAGTCATGTGTTAGAAGTGTAAACAACAGTGGACTGAGTACACAGCCTTGAGGGGATCCGGTGCTCAGCGTGACAGAGTTGGAGATGTTGTTTCCAACCCGGACAGACTGAGGTCTCTCAGTCAGGAAATCCAGGATCCAGAGACATGTGGCGGTGTTGTCATTTTGTGTTCAGTTTTGCTGACGTTTTTCCAAAATGTCTTTTCTGTTTAGTTCTATGCTATTTACCTGTGTTTCAAGTCATGTGCTTGGAGTGCTGAATAAATAGCTGTGATAAAGAGCCTTTGTCCTTCGCTTTATGACTAAGGGAGGCATAGTAGGATGCTTCACTGCATCTGTGGAGGCCCAAGATGGCGAAGTGGTGTGCAGCTGTTGGTCAGAGGGAAGCGTCACAAGGTTGCCAGGGAGGTGCCACATTCAGAGCGGTCACTTTGGAATAAAAGGAGCAAGTATACAAGTCAAGCAAGCAAGCAAGCACTTTGAAGCTAGTGTCTTGGAAGTAGTACAAGAACTTGTAAATTGCCATTAAGATTCTATTGTGACAAATTTATTTGTGCTCATCTCAAAAGCAACTGCAGACATTTGCTCATCCCTTTGTTGATTTACTTAAAGGACTGAGAAGAAAAAAAGTATAAATCAATATTTTAAGTGTACACCAAAAGAAAAAAAAACAAAGGGAAAAATCTGAGTGAAACATTTAAACATCTTATTTGTTCTCTGTATTTTTCACATTTATGCAGTTTAAAGTTGTAAGTTAATTTTTTGGTATAAAACTGTTAAGGTTCTGTGTGATTTCTTAGTGGATAGTGATTTTCCTACCTTAGTGTATTTATCTGAGGTTAATTTTATACCTTTCTAAAACTTATCACTTTTTCAAAGGTCATTGATTTAAAATCTCACGTTTTCTTTCAACATTTTTGATATTTCATACAAACCACATTTAACATGGCAAACACTAACAAAGATTTAATGCAGTTCACTGAAGAAGTCAACTATGCTGCACGGTGCACGGTGGCGCAGTGGTTTAGCACTGTGGCAGCACACTGTGGCACTGTGGCAGCACAGTTTTACCCTCGGCCGGGGGACCGCGGGGATCATGAGATCGTGGGTTCGATCCCAGCCCCCGACCAACAGTGAGCTGTGTGGAGTTTGCATGTTCTCCCCGTGTTGCGCGGGTTTACTCCGGGATTTCTCCGGTTTCCTCCCGCACACCAAAAACATGTAGGTTTAGGGCGCTCGCGCACGCAGCGACCAGTAGCCGGTGGCTTGTCACCAGACTGCAAACCAAGTCTACCTACGGGTACAAATAAGTAACAAAAAAACAAACAAAAAAAAACTATGCAGAGCCTGATGCAGCGCAAAGTGTTGAAGCAGAACGGATCACCTCTTCTCAGCAAGTTGATGCTCATGTAAAAAAGAACACCAAAGACCATCATCTTAAAGTGAATACAGAGGACACACAACAACCCCCAGATATCAGGAGAAGTGAACGCACACACAAGCTTACAGAAAAGGGAAAGGAGCTTCTTGATAGCAAATTAAATGACCTAAAAAAGGACTTTGAAAAGACATACAGAAGATGGAAGTATCACATTAATAGCTTGAAAAGATCTATTAAGAACAATGAAGATGATGCAGATTTAACTAAGGAAATCCTGTGCAAAATAAATGCTGTTCAGTCAGATGTTGACAACATTCATGACAAAATAAGAGACATTACAGCCCCTGAACCTGAATTACGGAGAAAAAATGACACATGCCGTGCAGTCACCAAGACCGCAAATTTAAAGGCTCAACTTCTTCTTAATGCAGGGGTCTCAAACTCATTCCTTGGAGGGCCAAGACCCTGCAGGTTTTACCTCCACCCAGTGTCTTCAACAGGTGATTTCACTGAATTTCTTCCAACTGATTGCTGATCAATGAAAACACCTGCTGAAGACACTGGGTGGAGGTAAAACCTGCAGGGTCTTGGCCCTCCATGGAATGAGTTTGAGACCCCTGCCTTAATGGAAATGGTGACTCTGATGAGGTACTCTGGCCTGATGCTGAAACAGTATTTGATACCACGGTATCCAGTGAAACCTTTTCAACTACCAGTAAGTCAAAGACAGTTTCAGAGAAATCTAAACAGTCTTCCTATGAGTTCTTGCAAATGAGGCAACTAGTCGCAGCTGAAGTGGCAGCAACACAAGAGGTATTTAAAATAATGGAGACACAACACTTGTGTGAAAGGGAAATTCATAACTTGGAGGCTGAAGACCAAAGGTTCATGGCAGCAAAGGAAGTAGAAGAAAGGGAAATGGAAGCAGAAAAGGCGAGAAAGAGAGCCAAGTGTATTTCAGAAAGCACCGCTTGAAAATTAAAGCTCGAAGAGAAAAGGAAAGAAGTGGAGCAGTTGAAGGAACTGAAGAAGCACAATGTTGCCCAAGCAAGGCTGCAAGTTTATGCAGAAAGCAATTTCAGTGATGATGTGGAATCATTGCAAGCTCCTGCTTCTCAACAAAGTCAAAGGGTTGCTCCTTCTCAGCTAGCCACTGTCATGATGTATTAAGTTTTGACAGCTCACGTGCATGATGCCAAACACAGGAAGGAACCACACAGAGGGGCACGCTTGAGAATTTTATTAATATCAAAACCCAAAGCGCACAGCTACAGAAACAGTCACTCACCAGAGGAAAGGACCTGTGGAGAGAAGACGAGAGCAGTGAGCTGAGGAGTGGAGTAAGGGGAAATGGGCAAGCCAAATTACCATTAACTTGAGAAATCCAGAGAGGACCGGCATGACCCAGCGGGGAATAGACGAGCCAGTAGGGTAAGGGAGAAATGGTGAGCTGATGGTGCCTGACCAGGTGGAGTTGATTGCTGGAGGATCAGTGTGGTGAGGCAGGAGAGCGCGCACAGTCCCGGGGACACACCTACATGGTGGCAGCAACCCAGACGAGCCAGCGTTGACTGCATGGAGGAAGCCTCCTTATGTACGCCGGCCGATGAGCGGGTGCAGGTATGTCTTCTGCCTCATGTGCCGTGATGACTTTGTGATGGTGAGACCGGAGGGGAGGGGCACGCTCTCACTGCCCATGACAGCCATGGCAGTTCCCCCCACTCAACCACTCTTACTCAGTAAATTCCCATCATTGCCACAAACAATGACCCCTCAACCCTCTGCTATTCCACAAGCTTTTACCAACCAAGTTTCTACCACTCAGTCAGTCACATTCATGACACCTCATGTAGCTTCTACTGACTTTGCAAAAATGCTCGCTGAAGCCATGGCAGCTAGTCGTATCCCAATCCCCGAGCCTGCTGTTTTCTTAGGAGACACACTAAAGTACAATGACTGGAAGTTGTCTTTTCAAACTCTGATTGATCGCAGGCATCTGCCAACAGAAGAAAAGCTTTTCTTTTTACGCAAATATGGTGGTGGCCAAGCCAAGAGAGCCATTGAAGGGCACTTTCTAGTTGGAACAGAAGCTGCTTATCATTCAGCCGGGGAAATCTTGCTGATAGATTTGGCAATCCATTTGTTATTGGCAAAAGCTTATCGAGACAAAATACAATCATGGCATAAAATCAGTCCCAAAGATAGCAAAGATCTGCGTGAATTTCCAGATTTTTTGAGCAGTGTCAAATCATCCATGCCTTATGTTCAAGGCTTGTAAGCACTTGATGATTGTATTGAAAACCAAAAGATTGCAGCCAAATTGCCTGACTGGTTAAGTTCACGGTGGAACAGAGCAGTCACAAAGTTCCAAGATGAATATAAAGTTTTCCCTGACTTTAAATATTTTGTGGACTTTCTCTATAAAGAAGCCAGAATTGCATGCAACCCCATTACATTACTGCAAGCAATGAAGCCAATAGAGTCAGAAGGACTAAGGTCAGCAGATAATGGACAATTTAAGTCTCATCGCAGCCACAACCCCAGTGCAAGGGCATTCACTGTTAGTTCTTCTGAAAGAGCAACCGGTGTGCGCATTTTCTGTAGGAAACAAGGCCACACTCTCCATAAATGTCGCAAGATTATGGAGAAGCCAATCGAGGAAACAGTCAAGTTTGTGCAACTAACAAAATTGTGTTTTGGCTGCCTTAAACATGGTCATAACTCTAAAGGCTGCACAAACAGAAGTGAATGTGACAAATGTAAGAAACGCCATCCAACGTGTCTACACCAAGATCGTGAGAAACCAAACCCAGAACAGTTACGAGAGAGCGAAAGAATGGGAGAAAGGTCAGAACTGGTACTAAACCAACACTACAACCAAGCAATCTCCAATAAGATCATTCAAGAAAGTATTAGTTCCCATACTTCTCCAATCATCCCAGTGTATGTTTCCACGACAACTGAACCTGATAATGAAGTGCTAGTGTACGCTTTACTTGACACCCAAAGTGACACTGCCTTCATTTTAAGAGATGTTGCTGAGACACTGAATGCCAAGAGAGAGACAGTAAATCTCAAGATTTCCACAATAACATCAAGAACAAAGGTTGTGTCTTGTCAAAAAATTAATGGACTTCAAGTAAGAGGCATCAGGTCTAACACAAAAATCAAGCTCCCAACAATCTACACCAAACTGATCTCATATCCCTACTTGTGAAACAGCAAAGTCATGGCCACACTTGGAACACCTAGCAAGTGAAATACCCCCTGAACTTGACTGTGAAGTAGGGTTGTTAATCGGCTATAATTGCCTCCCAAGCTTTGCTCCCCAGAGACATCATCAGTGGCAAAGAAGGTGAGCCATTTGCTTTGAAATCTGTGTTAGGGTGGAGCATTGTTGGCTATGATAATTCTAGCAATGACTATGAAGATGAAGTGGGAGTGAGCCACCGCATTATTGTGAAGCAAGTCCTACAAGATGCTAAGCAGTCCTGTAAGTTGAAGTCTGAAGTCCACTTTGTACTGAGAAACCAAGTCAATGAGATGCTCACTCCAGCAGAGATAATTAAAGTCTTTGAATCAGATTTATCCGAAAAGACTAGTGGGGAAGTTTCAGTGTTTCAAGAAGATATTCAGTTTTTGAAAAGGCTGAAAGAAGGTATCAGACAAAAACAAGATGGGCATTATGAGATGCCTTTGCCTTTTCGAATGGAGAGGCCAAGCCTGCCAAATAAAGCTTGTACAGAACATCATCTGAGATGCCTGAAAAAACGTCTGTCAAAGGACAAAACCTATCATGATGATTACATGGATTTTATGAAGGACATAATAACAAGAGGTGATGCTGAAAGTGTCCCAGAAATGGAACTAAGCAACCAGCTTGCATGGTACATCCCTCATCATGGGGTCTATCATCCCCAAAAACCTGGCAAAATCCACGTTGTCTTTGATTGTTCAGCAAGGTTTGAGAATACATCCCTCAATGAACATTTACTCACTGGCCCAGACCTCACAAATGCTCTTGTAGGGGTCCTGTGTCATTTCTGAAAAGGACAAGTGGCCATCATGTGTGATGTGGAGCGAATGTTTCACCAGTTTCATGCTAAACCAAGGGATCAAGTCTATCTTAGATTCTTGTGGTGGGAAGAAGGCGACATGGAAGCCCAACCTTCAGCATTTTGCATGAAGGTTCATTTATTCGGCATCCTCACCTGGATGTGCAAACTTTGGGCTCAAACACCTGGCTGCCCAAGGTGAAAGCAAGTTTAGTCAAGCTGCAATAAAGTTCATACAACATAATTTTTATGTTGATGATGGCTTGACAAGTGTGGATTCTGAGGTAGAAGCCATTCAACTTGTGAAAGAGGCAGTTAACCTCTGCACCACTGGGAGACTTCAACTACAGCAACAGCAGAAAGGTGATCAGTGCTATTCCCAGAGAAGAATGGGCTGGAGGAGCAACTGACCTAGACATGGCCCTTGGAGAACCCAAAATGGAAAGGGCGCTTGGAGTCCAGTGGTGTGTAGCTTCAGACAAGTTCCAATTCAGAGTGCTAGTGAAAGAAAATCCTTTCACGAGAAGAGGAGTGTTATCTACGGTTGCATCAATTTTTGATCCTCTTGGATTTTTAGCCCCTTTCATCTTGATTGGAAAGAAGAGCTTACAAAAAATGTGTCAAGATTAAGTGGGCTGGGATGAGCCTCTTCCTGATGACCTCAGGCCACATTGGGAAGCTTGGTTGCAAGACCTCTATAACCTCTCTTCCGTAGAAATACCACTACAGTATGTACCATTCACATCTGATGAAGTTCAAAGCTATGAACTGCACCATTTCTCTGATGCTAGTTCATATGGCTATGGAGAATGTTCATATATCCGTGCTGTGACCAAGTCAAAGGAAGTTCACTGTGCTCTGGTCGTGGGAGAGGCAAGAGTTTCCCCAATAAAGGTGACAACAATTCCCTGATTGAAACTGTCAGCCACAGTCCTGGCCACAAGAGCAAGTGTTTTACTCAAGAGAGAGCTTGAGATGGAATTAGCTCATGAATACTTTTCGATTGACTCGAAAGTTGTCCTTGGCTACCTTAACAATGATGCAAGGAGGTTCCATGTATTTGTGGCCAACCGAATTCAGTACATTAAATCAAGCACAGAGCCCTGTCAATGGAAATATGTTACCTCAGAAAAGAATACAGCTGACCATGCATCTCAGGGGCTCACTGCCAAGGAGCTCCTAGAGTCAAATTGATTCTCAGGACCAAGCTTTTTATGGGAACATAAGGGAGATTCCTTCATCTCCCTTAAGATGAAGGAATAAAGGAAGCAGAGATTGATGATAAAGACCCAGAACTCAAAAGGGCACAGGTTCTTACCACCAGAGCAAAGGAAGAAAGGTCTTTATCAAGTCATTTTGAAAGGTTTCCAGATTGGAAAAACTTGGTGAAAGCCATAGTAAGACTCAAACAGCATGCAAAGCAGATAAAGAATCTAAAAACAAGGTCCAATGAAACTACTACATTTGAAGAAAGAAAGGTTGCTGAACAATTCATAATACGTACAGTCCAAGAGGAAGTGTTCAGTGATGAAATTAAATCATTAAAGAAAAACAAGGAAGTTGAAGGTTAATGAGTCATGCAGATTGTATAAACTGAACCCATTTGTTGACGCCCGTGGCATTCTAAGGGTGGGAGGAAGATTGACACAAGCGACTCTTCATCCCCATATCAAACACCCAGCCATCTTTCCAAAGGGACATCATGTCTCACGACTACTCATAAAACATTTCCATGAAAGGGTACAACATCAGGGTCATGGAATGACCATTAATGAAATCTGCTCCAATGGAATTGGGATTCTAGGATGCAGTGGTGAAGTATTCTCATTCATTTACAAATGTGTAATGTGCAGAAAGCTTAGGAAGTGTAGCCAAGAACAGAAAATGGCTGATCTACCACCAGAAAGAATGGAAGCTACCCTTCCATTTGCATATAGACTTAGACTTAGATTTCAGACTTAACTTTATTAATCCCTTTGGGATGACTCCCTCTGGGAAATTTAAAATTTCCAGCAGCACATAAAAGGAGCATACAGATCAGAAAAGCAAAAAAAGCAAAATAAATAAATAAATAAATAAATAAATAAATAAATAAATAAACAAACACTTAACATACTATACACAATATAAATACAGGGCTAAATATGGCTTGTACAAGTATGGTTAAGTTAAAGTTATTGCACTATGAATGCCCTACTGTCCTCTGTACTCTATGTCCCCCCCCCCCCCCCCCACCAAGTGAGGAGTTATAGAGTGTGATGGCATGGTGGACAAAAGAGTTCTTGAGCCTGTTGGTCCGACACTTGGGAAGGAGCAGTCTTTCACTGAACAGGCTCCTCTGGTCACTGATGACGGTGTGCAGAGGGTGGCTGACATTGTCCATTATATCCAACAGTTTATCCAGAGTCCTCATCTCTGCCACCGTCACCAGGGTGTCCAGCTTCGCGCCGACCACAGAGCCGGCCCGCCTGATCAGTTTATCCAGCCTGGACGCATCCTTCTTGGATATACTGCCCCCCCAGCACACCACGGAGTAAAAGAGGATGCTGGCAACCACAGACTGGTAAAACATCCGCAGAAGTTTGCTGCAGATGTTGAAGGATCGCAATCTCCGTAGGAAGTACATCCTACTTTGTGTCTTCCCATACAAGTGGCTAATGTATGTTGTCCAATCCAATTTATTGTCCAACCACAACCCGAGATATTTGTATGAATCCACAACCTCCACCTCAGCTCCCTCTAACAGGACTGGTTGAGGTCTTGGTCTGGACCTCCCAAAATCAATAACCAGCTCCTTCGTCTTGGAGGTGTTGAGCTATAGGTGGTTAGTGTGGCACCATGCAGCAAAGTCCCCTACCAGTCTCCGGTACTCCTCCTCTCTGTCATCCCTGATACACCCAACAATGGCTGTGTCATCGGCATACTTCTGGATATGACATAGCTCCGAGTTGTAGCAAAAGTCCGAGGTATACAGGGTGAAGAGAAGAGGGGCCAATACTGTGCCCTGGGGGGCTCCAGTGCTGCAGACAACTGTGTCAGACGTAATGTCCTTCAGCCTAACATATTGTGGTCTGCCAGTGACATAGTCGGAGATCCAGTCCACCAGGTGGGAGTCCACTCCCATCTTGCTCAGTTTATCCCGAAGCAAAGGGGGTATAGTGGTATGGACTGCTTTGGGCCATTTTATGTAAAGGATTGACAAAAGGAAATGAAGAAATATGGTCTGATATTCACTTGCATGTGTTCACGAGCTGTGCATCTTGAAGTATTGGATGACCTCAGTACTGATGCCTTCATAAATGCACTTTGTTGCTTTGTTGCTATATGTGGCAACGTGACTCAACTTAAGAGCGACCAAGGCACCAACTTTGTAGGTGCATGAAATGAGTTCCTGGAATTTATGAAGGGAGTGGAACAAAGGGGCTTGAATGAATTAAGATGCAGCTTTGTGATGAATCCACCGGCTTCTAGTCACATGGGTGGTGTCTGGGAGAGGCAGATTTGCACCGTGAAGAATGTCCTGACCGCTATTCTAGACCAATCTGCAAGAAGGCTTGACACCTCTTCATTAAGAACATTCATGTATGAAGCGATGGCTATCGTGAATAGTCGACCATTAACTACAGAGCACATCAATGATTCAATGGGACCAGAACCCCTAACACCTAATCACTTGCTGACAATGAAATCGACAATCATTGCACCCTCACCTGGAGAATTCATAAGAGCAGACCTTTATCTGCAAAAGAAATGGAAAGGAGTTCAGTTCTTGGCAAATGAATTCTGGTCTCGGTGAAGGAAAGAATATCTGCTGAACTTGCAACAAAGGAGTAAATGGAATAAGGACAGAAGAAATGCTAAGGTTAATGACATCGTTTTGCTTCAAGATGATGCCACACCACAAAATTGCTGGAAGATGGCAGGGGTGGTTGAAGTTTTCCCAGGAAGTGATGGAAAAGTGAGAAGGTTCAAACTGCTAATGAGTGATGGAACATTAGACAGCAATGGTACACGCACAAGTAAACCTGTTTATTTAGAAAGACCCATACACAGGACAGTATTGTTACTTGAAGCTAATTAAAAGGTTAAGATGAATATTCAATCTCACTGGTATGGTAAGCTTACCTATTGAGATGTTCCATTCTTTGTTTATTTCAAGAGACTTTCATAATGACTTTAAGAATCACGCATCGCATGATGGTGGGAGTGTATCTGCAGTTACAAACTTTATTTGATCTTATCACTGTGTTGGTAGTTTGCCACCGTGTGGTGCCAAAGGACTATACTTTGGTGAATTACACCTATTGTCAATCAATTTATTTTCTTTAAAATGTGAATTTTTATTTATTTTTTCCACACATTTAAGCTTTATCCAGGGGGTTGACATCTATTTTGTGTTGATTTTTACTTTTTTGGCTGTATTTAGTTCTAATGCATATGCCTTGTGCATTACTTCCTCTTCCTGTTTGCCATGTGAGACGCAGGCATAAGGAGAAGAAAGACAGCCAAAGCTACTCCAGGTAAGACTTTAAGGCAAAGCTGTGAAGAAGAATCCCCTCCTTTAGTTTATAAGCGGGCAAAAGCGGTATGATTTTTTTTCTGTATATTTTTGTGTAGTTAAGTTGTCATTTTGTGTTTTCAGTTTTGCTGATGTTTTTCCAAAATGTCTTTTCTGTTTAGTTCTACGCTGTTTACCTGTGTTTCAATTCATGTGCTTGGAGTGCTGAATAAATAGCTGTGATAAAGAGCCTTTGTCCTTCGCTTTATGACTAAGGGAGGCATATTCAGTATGTCACAGTAAATGTTGGCATTCATGGTTCCCTCAATGAACTGTAGCTCCCCAGTGCTGGCAGCACTCATGCAGCCCCAAATCATGACACTTCCACCACCATGCTTGACTATAGGCAAGACACACCTGTCTTTGTACTCCTTACCTGGTTGCCACCACACACGCTTGACACTATCTGAACTAAATACGTTTATCTTGGTCTCATCAGACCACAAGACTTGGTTCCAGTAATCCATGTCCTTAGTCTGCTTGTCTTCAGCAAACTGTGGGCTTTCTTGTGCATCATCTTTAAAAGGGGCTTCCTTCTGGGACGACATGCAGACCAATTTGATGCAGTGTACGGCATATGGTCTGTGCACTGACAGGCTGACCCTCCACCCTTTCAATCTCTGCAACAATGCTGTCAGTACTCATATGGCTATTTTCAAAAGACAACCTCTGGATATGACGCTGAGCACTTGCACTCAAGTCGACCATGGTGGGGCCTGTTCTGAGTGGAACCTGTCCTGTTCAACTGCTGTATGGTCTTGGCCACCATGCTGCAGCTCAGTTTCAGGGTTTTGGCAATCTTGTTTTAGCCTAGGCCATCTTTATGTAGAGCAACAATTCTTTTTTTCACATCCCCAGAGAGTTCTTTGCCATAGGTGCCATGTTGAACTTCCAGTGACCAGTATGAGAGAGTGTGACAGCGGTAACACCAAATTTAACACACCTGCTCCCCATTCACACCTGAGACCTTGTAACACCAACGAGTCACATGACACCGGGGAGGGAAAATGGCTAATTCGGCACAATTTGGACATTTTCACTTAGGGGTGTACTCACTTTTGTTGCCAGCAGTTTAGACATTAATGGCTGTGTGCCGAGTTATTTAGATGGGACAGCAAATTTACACTGTTATAAAAGCTGTACACTGATTACTTTACATTGCATCAAAGTGTCATATCTTCAGTGTTGTTCCATGAAAAGAAAAAATAAAATGTTTACAAAAATGTGAGGGGTGTACTCACTTTTGTGAGATACTGTATCTGTTTTTTAAAGAAATATTTAATAGCCTAGATATGTCAGTACAGTCCCACCACTATCAGGACCCAGTAAGCGTAGCGTTGAGCTCACTCTCCATGCATCTCAGCCTCATTGAGACTAAACTGGAACAGATTTCTCACCAGCTTGCTTAAATATAGCGAGTAGGGAGGGAGGGAGTGAGGGAGTGGACATTCCGAACACAGCTCAGGTCTGGAGCTGATCTGGGGACCCTTCAAGAGGAAGTGAATTCATGTCAGTAAGTACATTGTTTTCTCATTTCATTCTGGTCAGTTGTATTTTCTTTATTGCTTTAGACAGTGAGCTTGTAGTTATACAACAAATCCCGGGCACACGCACGTAACACTATCATCATGACCTACCTTTCGGAAGGAGGCTACTGAATAAGAGAGGAAAACTTGATTAGCTAAAAAGCTGCAACTGTCCCTTTCCACCCACCTGGCACTGCTCTCCAAATCACTTCATAAAGTCACATCTCATTGCATGCATATACAGTATAACTTATGCCTAAAACAAAAGTATGCAAGTGCAATTAAAATAATTGCTTTAAAAGTTACACTGAACATGAGTTGTTATAGGTCAGCCATCCATGCCAGCTGTCATGTTCTTCTTTTAGCCTTTCCATCAGTCCAGTGAGTCCTAGCTTAATCAGGATTCATGTCAGGATGCCATGTTCAGCGTGTAGAGACACGCTGCAAGGACTATCAATGCACAGCTCAGTTTATGAATCCAAATAATGTTGTTCACGAGCCTTCGAGGCTGCTAAACTACATGATCAACAATGATATCAGCATCCTTAGTCTGACATGAATTATTAATTAAAAACCAAGATGATCCCACCGTCCTGGTGGAATATAATAGATGTATTTGTCAAGGTCAGACAGGGAAACAATTTGAGCTTTTGATTCATAGTTAGATGAAGACAGAATGGAGAATGGGCATGAGAAACAACAGTGAGTAAATGGGGAAATGTCAGGTTAGTAATTTTAGTTTCAGTCCTTAATAGCATCCTCTGTCTCTGTTCAAATGAGAAGTGACAACATGCCAAGATTTTATTGACCAGTTGACATTTAAACCATTAGAGGATCTCCTGCCTTCTCCAATCACCCTTTCTGCAAACAAATATTGCCTTGCAATTCTCAAGACATTCAGCTCCCCCGTCCCTCCTCACGCTCTGCTGTCAGCTTCACCAAATATAAAGCGTTACTGCTGGTGACATGCATACACACTCTCTCAAGGGCAAGGACAAAAATTTGAATAAGGACACTTCTTCCTAAATGCTGCAGGGATTCAGGGGCATACAGCCCTAAGACTCAATGCTCTGAAACACTGTCTGAAAAAAATCATGTTTGACAAGAGAGATGGATTGTTGTGTAAAGTTTGGGATGAGCAGAATGTGCTTTAGACACATTTTAACCGGGCTGGTTTCTAGTCTGCTTATTTTTTCCATGATGTTGTGGGTGAATGTCATGATTCAGTGCAAGTGAGGCTCAAACGCAGAGCTGCCAGAACGAACACTCGGACTCAGGAGTAAAAGTTCACCAGCTTATTGTAAAAATAAAACACACAACACCAAATAAAGGAGCACAAATAAGGGAGAAAACAACACAAAAACGCACACTTAAGTAAACACAAAACTGGTGCCCCCTGGAGCGCACGTAGCCTATGGGAAAGAGCAGACAGAGATTATTAGGGACAGGATCTACCAAAGGGGAGAATAATAATGGGAGAGCACTCTTAAGGTGCGTTCACACTAAACACGAATGGGCAGCAAAAATCCATACAAAGTCAATGGAAAGAGGCGAGTACACTCGAAACTGCGCATTTGCGCGTTCACGTCCAAGGCTAGCTAGCTAGCTAGCTGCTAGCTTTGAGGTTCTGCTGTCACTGGAGTAAAAATATCAACATTGCAGAATAAACTAGTTTGAAAATGAGACTCACTCACCTGGAGAAAGGAGGACCGGGAACTCTTCAGCTGAATTGGGATTTCAGAGTTATTTACCCATGGACTCCTGCCACAGACGTGCTAAACAAGGCTAGCAAGCTAGCAACGGAAACACCCATCATCTTGTGAAGTTTTGGAGGCAGAGACAACATTTTCAGGTGAGACTTCTGTCAGATAATGTAAACCTAAGCATGACATTATTTTGGGAATTTCCACAGCAGGTTGAACACAGCTGCAGAAGTTTTAAAGGCAACTTCGCCTGTCTGCATCTCACTCAGAAGGGGAATTCATGTCTGTTTGTGTGTTTACATTGAGTTATAATGTAATTGTGCTGTGCGAAAAATTCGCCCATTTGCGTTTGGTGTGAACGCACCTTTACTCAGTGAGCAGAGGAGCCTGGCAGGGAACTCCTGTGTGCACCAGAGGGATAGGGGGGAAGACATTGACCTGGGTGGATGTCTGGCATCTTCTTGGTCAGGTGAGCGTGATCAGCTCCGGAAGACACACCGACGGGTGGCAGCAACCTGAGAGACAGAAGGACAGAGGAGTGAACACACAGGTCAACTGAAAGATAGAAATACAAGGCTTAGACCTTTTTCAGTGGTAGCAAACCCCAACGATTCAGCGATGGGTTCTCCACACGCTGGCTCTTAAATATGCGTCATCAGGATGTAGCAGGTGTGTACTCATGCAGGTGTGGCTGATCCTCCGGAGCCGAGAAGACAGGAACAGGAGGGGAGGGGGAGCACGCTCGCCTGATCAACACAGTGAAGTTCTAAACGGCACTATTTTTTATTCACAGAGTGTGTACAATTCCATGCAATTAAAATTAATCCATTGCTAAATGAAGCATTAACAGCTGAAGATACTGTAATAAGCACTTAATCTGTCTTGAATCAAACTACGCAGTCTTTATTGGTGTTCTCATGCAGCTTTTTCGGCAATATAACAGACTAACAATGTCCCTGATGGCATGGGGGTGAAAAAGAAAACATGTAATCTGGTGTTTACTGACCACTGGGCAAGTTCTGTAATGTACACACCCATCATTATCACATGCATGCTGGTCATGGGGTGTCTAGACTTGTGAGAAGGAACAGCTGGTCGCCCACTCCTTCATTAACATAAAGTTGAAGTTCTCTACTTTATGCATATAAGGGTGCCTTGAGACATTTGTTTCATGGAGCTGAACTTTTAAACTAGGTGTTTTTTTACTAACACTGT
Organism: Pholidichthys leucotaenia; assembly: GCA_020510985.1. NCBI lineage: Eukaryota > Metazoa > Chordata > Actinopteri > Cichliformes > Pholidichthyidae > Pholidichthys > Pholidichthys leucotaenia. Next base: position 295,180,472 of record CM035841.1, on the reverse strand, counting down.
CAGGGTCTGAGTTTCGTTGGTGGACCAGGCTCACTTTTTAAGTTATTCTTGTGTTTATTATTGTCCTGAGTTGTCATCATTGTGGTTATTCCTGTCATCTTGTGTTTCCTTATTATGACAGCATCTTATTTCCCCATGATGAATTCTGTTGTAGTGTTATTTATTCCCAGCTGCACCTGATCACGATAATCACTGCCTGCTCTTTATATTCTGCTTGCGGCTCACTTTTGCTGTGGCAATCTACTCTTAAGTTGACTGTGCAGTTGGTTCATCACTTCGTTCGTACAGCACACTGCTTTGTTTTCCAAGCTCATCACGGTTTAGGTTCGTTTCCCGTTAAATCCTGCCATGTAGTCGTGTTATTTGTTCCAGCCCTTTCTACTTTATGTTATTTCTTCAATAAACTATGCTTTCTTCTCGCTACACGATTGGGTCCTCTCCTTTGCCCCGAAAGGGCAAACATGACAGAACATCGCCACCAAAACTAGACCCAGCAGGCGAAAGAAGGAGGAGAAGCAAGAAGAGGTGGAGAACAGAGCAGCTTCATGTGGTCATCCAGGTTCTGGACTGTGTGGCCACTGCTCTAATTCTGAGAATGCTGTGGAACATTGGAGGGCTGCCACAGCATTGATGAAGGCAAATGCAGACATCCGTTCCCATCCCTGGGTGTCGGAGCTCCCTATCCCTCTGCTACCACTGTTTGCCACCGTCTCCTCCTCGCCGGAGCCAAAAGCCCTCCCGCCACTGTTATCCCCTGCGGAGTCCGCCGCCAAGGAAAAGATTTATGGACCTCGGCTGGCGTTCGGTGGGTCTGAGTGGAAGAAAGGCGCCGGGAGACGCCACTCTTCTTGATGTCATGTATCTCCGGCTCTCCGTTTGATGAGCTCCAGCTTTTCCCAGGAGGACTCGTTCAACTTCCCTGTGGCGGCAGAGTGGGAACAGAGGCAAGTACCTTTCCATTTTTTAACACCTGCCACAGAAAGGTCTTGTTCTGTTCCCGGTAAGCCCCCACTGCTGAGCTCTCTTCACCATTATCTGCTGCTATTTCTGCCGCTGCTGTTTCCATCCCTCCATCCTCACCTACATAACCTGCATCCACTTGTGCTTTTTTGGAGTGTTTGGCAATACTGGGTGGAAACCAGATTTTCTGGGAAGAGTCTGCTGTTCTGGAGGGCCCACCAGCAGCAGTTGCCTCCATCCCGACACCGTAGGATGCCGAGGTTTGCTGAATTGGGGCTGCAACTTTGGAACCTCTGTGTGAGGGTGATGAGGAGGAACAGGAGGAGCGTTGGCAGGCTGTGCTAGCCCAGGAGGAGCTCATGTTGGACTATAAGCTGTGGCTCATTCTGGAGCATGTGTCCCTGCTGGGTTGGCCCCAGTTGGTGTCGGATGGTCCAGCAGCTCCAGTGCCTGCTCCAAGGTGCCACCCAGCTCCAGTGCCTGCTCCACGGTGCCAACCAGCTCCAGTGCCTGCTCCACAGTGCCACACAGCTCAAGTGCCTGCTCCATGGCACCACCCAGCTCCAGTACTTGCTCCACAGCACCACCCATCTCCAGTACCTGATTCATGGGGCCTCTCAGCCCCAGTACCTGCTCCACGGCACCTCTCAGCCCCAGTACCAGTTACAAGGGGCCTCCCAGCTCCAGTACCTGCTCCACAGTGCCTTTCAGCCCCAGTACCTGCTCCACGGTGCCTCTCAGCCCCAGTACCTGCTCCACAGTGCCTCCCAGCTCCAGTACCTGCTCCATGGCACCTCCCAGCTCCAGCACCTGCTCCACGGTGCCTCCCAGCCCCTTCAGTCGATGTCCCAGAGATCAGGAGACCTCCATCCTTTGTTCCACCCTGTTCCCCGGTTCGGTGGACAAAAGACAGTGGTAGGCCTCCGGATCAGCCCTGCAGTCTGGTTCAGGGACCCTTGGACTTGGGTAGGCCCCCTGGCTTGACGGGTTGGTCAGTCCAGTGGCCCACGGACTTGGGTAGACCTCCTGACCCATTTTTTTGGTTACGTTTGGGGCCTTGGACTTTGTTTGGGTCACGAACTGTACCTTTGTTTTTGGAGTCTCTGTGGAGGGTAGGACTTTGTTTTGGCCCGCCTAGCCTGTGCCCCACCACCCTCCCTGGGAGGAGGATGAGCTTTTTTGTTGTTTGACTTGGATTGTCTGGGCTCCACCCCTTAAGGAAGGGGGGCATGTCAGGGTCTGAGTTTGGTCGGAGGACCAGGGTCACTTTTTAATTTATTCTTGTGTTTATTATTATCCTGAGTTGTCATCATTGTGGTTATTCCTGTCATCTTGTGTTTCCTTGTTGCAACAGCGCCTTATTTTCTTGTGGTTAGTTCTGTTGTAGTATTAATTATTCACAGCTGCACCCAATCATGCTAATCACAGCCTGCTCTTTATATTCTGCTTGCACCTCACTTCTGCTGTGGTGATCTACTATTAAGTTGATTGTGCTGCTTTGTTTTCCAAGCTCATTATGGTTTAGGTTCATTTCCCATTAAATCCTGCTGTGTAGTCAAATTATTTGTTCCAGCCCTGTTGCTGCTTTATGCTATTTCTTCAATAAATTATGTTTTCTTCTCGCTATGCGATTGGGTCCTCTCCTTTGCCCCAAAAGGGAAAACATGACAAACACACTCAACAACTAACCATCTACAGTATCTCACAAAAGTTAGTACACCCTCACATTTTTGTAAATATTTTATTATATCTTTTCATGGGACAACACTGAAGATATGACACTTTGATACAATGTAAAGTAGTCAGTGTACAGCTTTTCAATTCAACTTTATTTCTATAGCGCCATTTCACAACAACAGTCATCTCATAGCACTTTCAAATGTAGGGGAAACCCCCACAACTGCAGAAAGACCCCAGCAATCAGGCGATCCCCTATGAGCAAGCGCTTGGCAACGGTGGACAGGAAAAACTCCCTTTTAACAGGAAGAAACCTCTAGCAGAACCAGGCTCAGGGAGGGGCAGTCATCTGCTGCGACTGGCTAGGGGGTGAGGGGATAGAGAAGATGAGAAGAACAGACATGAAGAGAGCAAACATTAAAGGGGAGAAGCCAGGAACATTATTGGAGGTCCCTTGGCTGTCTAAATCTATTAGCAGCATAATAATCCTAGTTGTAAGCTATATCGAAAAGGAAGGTTTTTATCCTATTCTTAAAAAACAGCGATCGAGTCTGACTCCCAAATCCAGATTGGTAACTGGTTCTACAGGAAAGGAGCTTGATAACTGAAGGCTTTGCCTCCCATTGTACTTTTGGAGATTCTAGGTATTACAAGTAATCCAGCATTTTGGGAGTGTAATGCTCTATTAGGATGATAGGGTAGTATCAGATCTTTTAAATAAAAAAGGGGCCTGATTGTTAAAAGCTTTGTAAGTAAGAAGAAGGATTTTAAACTCAATTCTGAACTCTATGGGAAGCCAATGAAGGGAAGCCAAAACCGGAGAGATATGATCTCCCTTTCTAGTACCTGTTAAAACTCTTGCAGCAGCATTTTGGATCAACTGAAGACTTTTTAAAGATATTTTAAGACAACCTGATAATAAAGAGTTACAATAATCTAATCTAGAGCTAACAAAAGCGTGGATCAGTTTCTCAGCATCACTCTGAGACAAGATGCTCCTAGTCTTGGCAATATTACGCAAATGATAGAAGGCAGCCTTAGAAACAAATTTAATATGTGAATTGAAAAACAGATCTTGATCAAAAATAACTTCAAGGTTCCTCACAGAACTATTAAGAGAAAGAGTAACCACATCCAAACTAAAAGTTTGATTTGGAAAGGTATTTCTAAGTTTGTTTTTTTTTGACCAACAAGAATGACTTCACTCCTATCTGAATTTAATAGCAGGAAATCACAAGTCATCCAAGCTTTGATTTCCTTAAGACAGGCTTCTAGCTTGGCTAATTAATTACTATCATCTGGCTTCATTGACAGGTATAATTGTGTGTCATCTGCATAAAAATGAAACTGTATACAGTGCTTTCTAATGATGTTGCCTAACGGAAGCATATATAAACTAAAAAGAGTAGGGCCTAGCACAGATCCCTGTGAGACTCCATGACTTGATTTGAGTTGAAAGAAAACTCATTATTGACATGAACAAACTGGAGCCTATCAGACAAATAATATCTAAACCACTGCAGCAAAGTTCCATTAAGTCCAACATAGTGTTCTAATCTATCAAGTAGAATATTATGGTCGATAGTATCAAAGGCTGCACTAAGGTCTAAAAGGACAAGTACAGAAACAAGTTCATTATCAGATGCAATAAGGAGGTCATTAGTGACCTTCACTAAGGCTGTTTCAGTACTATGATGGATTCTAAACCCAGATTGAAACTCCTCAAATAAACCATTTCCCTGCAAGTGATCAAATAATTGTGTAGCAACAACTCTTTCTAAGATTTTTGAAATGAAAGGCAGATTAGATATTGGTCTATAGTTAGCTAAAACTCCTGGATCCAGCGTTGGTTTTTTGAGTAAGGGTTTAATTACAGCAGTTTTAAAAGCCTGCAGTACATGGCCTAATGGTAAAGAAGAATTGATTATTTGAAGAATACAGCTGCCAATAAATGGGAAGACTTTTTTTTAAATAACCTGGTAGGACTAGGGTCTAAAAGACAAGTTGAAGGCTTGGATGAGGAAATTAATTTATCCAGCTCTAAAAGGTCAATTGGAGTAAACTTATCCAAACAGATATCAATTGAAGGAGTTGTAGTAGTTTCTGTATTTAAGTTAACGTTGGGAAGAATCTGACTGATTTTATCTCTAATAGATGAAATTTTATGATTGAAAAAGTCCATAAAGTCCTGACTAGTAAGCTCTAAGGGAATGCTAGGATTAACAGAGTGCTGACTCTTTGTCAGCCTGGCTACAGTGCTGAAAAGAAACCTGGGATTATTCTTGTTCTCTTCTATTAATGCAGAGTAATAACTTGTTCTAGCTTTTCTAAGAGATTTTTTATAAATTAAAAGATGATTTCTCCAAGCTGAATAGTTTTCATCTAAATTAGCGGAACACCATTTTCTTTCTAATTGATGAGTCTTCAGTTTTAAGCTACGAGTTTCTGTGTTAAACCAAGGGGTTAGAAATCTCTGAATAGACTTTTTCTTTTTTAAAGGGTCCACCAAGTCTAGAGTCTGATGCAGAGAAGCTGTAACACTATCTACCATGCTATCAATTACAGAAGGAGCAAGCTCTCCATAGCTTATTTCCGTTGTGTTGACACATGGTATAGAGGAGACAATCTGCATAAATTTGGTAACAACATCATCTGAAAGACATCTGCTGTAGTAATATTTTTCTTTAGGAATCAAATAGTCAGGAATAGTGAAATCAAAAGTTAACAGACAGTGGTCTGACAGTACAGGATTATGAGGAGACGCTACCACATTTCCTATTTCTAGGCCATATGTCAGAACAAGGTCCAATGTGTGGTGGAGATAATGGGTAGAATTTTCAACTTTCTGAGAAAACCCCATCGAGTCTAATATTGAATTAAATGCCTTATTAAGACAGTCACTATCTAAATCTACATGTATATTAAAATCCCCTACTATAATTATTCTATCTGATTTCATCACTAAATCAGCTAAGAATTTGGCAAATTCGGATAAAAACTGAGTAGGCTGAGGGAGGACGATAAACTATGGCAAAGAAAATTGGGTTTAACCTAAGATTGCTAAAATGCCCAATACTGAGGACCAGGCCCTCAAAGGAATTAAAACATGTTTTTTGCTTTACATTAACTAGTAATTTAGAATGGTAAATTGTTGCTACTCCTCCTCCACGACCAGAACTTCTGGGATTTTGATAGTTTAAATAACCAGAGGGAGTTGATTCATTTAAACCAACATAATCCTCTTGCCCTAACCAAGTCTCTGTAAGGGATATTAAATCAATCTGATGATCAATTAACAGATCATGGACTAGCAGAGACTTGGGAGTTAGAGACCTAATATTTAACAAACCACATTTAATTTTTAAATTATGAGGAGGAAGAGATGCCAAATCATTAAATTTAGAGACTTGATGTTTAATTTGAGTTTTACCAACTTTTTGTTTAATCATTTTGGGATGCTTATACATTATATTTTTATTAACTTTGGAGGGAGCAGACAATGATTATCTGATGGGGAAGACAGGGGCTAAGTTGAGGTGTGGCGGATGAAGAGGAGCTGCAGAGAGGCGTGTATTTATCAAGTTATGTTGTATTTGTCTTGGGTAGTAATGTTTTGGATAATGGGAGACAGACACAGTCTCTATGAGGTTATGAATTGAAGACTGATCTAAACAGTAAGAATTATTTGGATTAATAAGATTAATATGAGAAGTGGAAGCAAAAAAAGGGCTGGTTGGCAGACCCAGGTACTTCGGGGAGAGTTAACATACCAGCTTTCAGCCACTGTACTAAAAAATGATGAATGGAATAAAACAGATTGTCCCTTAGAACACGTGCACGGAGTCTATTTGGATGGATGCCATCTGGCCTCATAAATGATGGGCGGTTCCAAAACAGGTTGAAATTATCTATAAAACCAATGTTAAAAGTAGGACATGTTGAACACAACCAGGTATTAAGGCTGAGAGTTCTGTTAAAATAATTGCAACCTCTTCTGAAAGGAGCACGTGGCCCAGAAATAAACGCATGTCCGCCACAGTTCATTAGAGTGGACAGAAGGCTGCTGAAGTCACTCTTTAAGATCTCAGATGCTTCATCTGGGATGCTGTTGCATCCAGCGTGTACAATAACAGTTTTAGCATGTTAAAACTAAAACTGTTATTGTACAGGAGGCTCTTACCCCTGACCATTTAATAGGTCAGGGGTAAGAGCCTCAATGTCTGACATTTTAGCCCCAGGAAAAAAATTTGTAACACAGTACCTGCTTCTGACGTTCCTCATTATTGAATCAACAATTACCAGCGTTGTCTGGGGGGACTTTGTTGGTGGCTTGTGAAATGGTGGATAATTTTTTGTAGTTGCTGCAGTGGCGGCGGGGAGCTGATGCGGGGGGATGCGCTCTCTTCTTTTTGGAGCTGGTGTATAGTTTGGCACACCTAAGGTAGCTTTGATCGAGGGCTTGTGGGTTTGGGCTGCTGCTGAAGGAGTAGGGGCGGCCATGGGAGGATGATCGACGTCCAAGTGGGGAAAATTTTCCATGGAAAGGATGTCAAATCTGTTTTCCAGCAAAAGGGGAAGGGAGGAGGCAGGGCCATGTCTGGTCAGTCCTTGACGAGGCTGTGACGAACCACCGGGGCTTTTTTTTAGCTCTGAGCTGAAGCCAGTGTTTGATGCTGGAGTCCTGGACAGCTGAGGTGACCGGAGCAGGGGTGGAAGTGGATGGCGATGTGCTAATTTCACCCAGGTAAGTAGCTGCCTCTGCTAGCTGCGAGTCCATTGTTGGGGCCAATGTCCATCCAAAAATAATAGTGTCCAGGTGGTTTTCAGCCTCCCAAATCTTATAAAGGTTAGAGAGTCTCAATTCCAACTCAGAAACCTTCTTAGAGAGGGAGACACAGCTGACACAAGTAGGGGATGGAGCCATGGCTTTCCAGGCCAGAAGTGGCAAGCTAGCTAGCTAAAACAGGTTAGCCTAACCTGGTGAACAGCCCTGCCCAGGGTCTGATTCACCTGTGTGCCTGATCGGGCTTTCGTATTTACTAAGCTAACACTAAGTAAAAAGTTAATATCAGTAAAAGAGATAAAGAGATAAAAATTTAAAATGGAGCTAATACAACAAACAAAAACAGACAAGATAACGCTTTGACAGCATTGTGACAGTTTACAAACAGACGCCGATGCCGACACATACGCACCACGATGTTACACTTTTAAAACAGTGTAAATTTGCTGTCCCCTCTAAATAACTCAACACACAGCCATTAATGTCTAAACCGCTGGAAACAAAAGTGAGTGCACCCCTAAGTGAAAATGTCCAAATTGTACCCAATTAGCCATTTTCCCTCCCCAGTGTCATGTGATTCATTAGTGTTACAATGTCTCGGGTGAGAATGGGAAGCAGGTTTGTTAAATTTGGTGTTATCGCTCTCACACTCTCTCATACTGGTCACTGGAAGTTCAACATTGCACCTATTGCAAAGAACTCTCTGGGGATGTGAAAAAAAGAATTGTTGCACTACATAAAGATGGCCTTGGCTATAAGAAGATTGCCAACACCCTGAAACTGAGCTGCAGCATGGTGGCCAAGATCATACAGCAGTTTAACAGGACAGGTTCCACTCAGAACAGGCCTCACCATGGTCAACTTGAATGCAAATGCTCAGCATCATATCCAGAGGTTGTCTTTCGAAAATACACATATGAGTGTTGCCAACATTGGTGCAGAGGTTGAAGGGGTGGAAGGTCAGCCTGTCAGTGCTCAGACCATATGCCGCACACTGAATCAAATTGGTCTGCATGGCTGTCGTCCCAGAAGGAAACCCCTTTTAAAGATGATGCACAAGAAAGCCCGCAAACAGTTTGCTGAAGACAAGCAGACTAAGGACATGGATTACTGGAACCATGTCCCGTGGTCTGATGAGACCAAGATAAACTTATCCGTGACCCATGCTGGCAAAATGAGTCGCAATGAGTAAATTTTCAAAACTGAGGTATTGTTATATTCATATTCTGTACTGAAAGACCTTCAAAATGATATTTAATTTGTAGGAATTGGGCAAAAATGGACCAGCAACAAGCTGAATTTTTTATATCTTGGCTGGTTTGAAAACTCGCATTCAATTGGTCCTGAGTTACGTCTTCCAGAAAAATGTGTGCATTTTTAGAAAATAGGAGTTCCAAGCTTTACAATGACACCGGGCACTGATGGGGGTTTTCCCGGGACTTGCCCCCAGAAAACAAAGAAAGAATCAGGATTTATGACTTCTACTGCCTGTAGCTCAAAATTACCTGGTGTGCATTCCGATTCATTTTGCCAGCAGGGGTCACATTTGGTTCAGATGGTGTCAAGCATGTGTGGCGGCAACCAGGTGGGGAGCACAAAGACAAATGTGTCTTGCCTACAGTCAAGCATGGTGGTGGGAGTGTCATGATTTGGGGCTGCATGACTGCTGCTGGCACTGGGGAGCTACAGTTCATTGAGGGAACCATGAATGCCAACATGCACTGTGACATACTGAAGCAGACCATGATCCCCTCCCTTTGGAAACTGGGCCGCAGGGCAGTATTCCAACATGAAAACAACCCCAAACACACCTCCAAGACGACCACTGCCTTGATAAAGAAACTGAGGGTAAAGGTGATGGACTGGCCAAGCATGTCTCCAGACCTAAACTTTATTGAGCATCTGTGGGGAATCCTCCAACAGCAGGTGGAGGAGGGCGAGGGCTCTAACATCCACCAGCTCCATGATGTCATCATGGAGGAGTGGAAGAGGATTCCAGTGGCAACCTGTGAAGCTCTAGTGAACTCCATGCCCAAGAAAGTTAAGGCAGTGCTGGAAAATAATGGTGGCCACACAAACTATTGACACTTTGGGCACAATTTGAACATTTTCACTTAGGGGTGTACTCACTTTTGTTGCCAGCTGTTTAGACATTAATGGCTGTGTGTTGAATTATTTTGAGGGGACAGCAAATTTACACTGTTACACAAGCTGACTACTTTACACTGTACCAAAGTATATCTTCAGTGTTGTCCCATGAAAAGCTATAATAAAATATTTACAAAAATGTGAGGGGTGTATTCACTTTTGTGAGATACTGTAATTCTCATCTCAATTGTTTCTAGCGGCATGTTTCACTATTTAATTTCAAAAATAAAGGAGAGCATTTTCTAGCTTGCTGCCATCTTAGATGCAGGGAAACTACTTGAACAGAGCATCAACCAGTGAGGTGCAGCCTTTGTGTTGGCATGCAGAAGACATGTCAGTCATTTTTTGTGGTTCTGCTGGTTTATGGCCCATGCATGCATGTACCAGCTTCAGTCTTGGAAAGTGGCACAATCCCCTTCTGTTACACAATACATCTGTGGATGTGTACATAAGACTCAAATCAAGCTTCAAGTATGGATAAATAATTAAAGAAATGTGAAATAATGGACTTATACTTGACATTGTTTTTTAAGCTATTTTAGCATGTGTGAGCACATTCTTCAGTATCCACTATTGCCTATATGATGTTGATGCTTTGCCTGTCTTGTTTTGAATAAATACATGGACCACAGCTCAGTGAACCAGGGCATCAACTTGTTCCATTATCTAAAGGATATAATGAAAATTAAACAAACAATTTCATCATCAAAGTAAAGGTTTCGTCCTTTGAAATGTGTTGGGTGCAGTTTTATAGTGTTGAAAAGAGTCAAAGTTATTGAACGAACACTACACACATTAGTCTTTATCCCATGTGGGACAGAAGGCCTTAACACTTTTCTTCAATTCGATTCTGTTACAGAAAAGTTGTTTAACCCCATGTTTGGTTCTTCTACTTCAAATCAGAAGCATCTCAGGAGGAAAGGGGGTACTTCTTGTCAAACTTGACAGGTCTGTTGTTCTCTGATTTGACAGGTCTATTGTTCTCAAGATGAAAAGAGTGACCTTTGACCTGACCTGACCAGGCTAATTAGTTCATTTTCTATAGTGTGAGCTTGAGATTGAAATGTTAATTATATATGGATAAAAAGCTGTATTGTGTATTGAGATGAAAGGCGAATAACCTTTGACCCGTGCCATGAGGGACTAGCTTGAGAATAGAATGTTGGTTGATTTAAATTTTAACAAAATAAAATGGTGCAAGGGCTTTTCTCATCTCAGGCTTAATAAGTCCAGTTGAACAAGTCAGGCTGAACAAGAAGAAACTTAAACATGCCCCCCCCCCACACACACACACCAAAACCCCCCATCCAGGTCAACTGGTCAATGAAGCAGCCACCAGTGCCTGAAAACCTTTGTTCATCGATCAGCCAACAAACCTCCAACAGACTCATTGCCAGCTGACCACCAACAATGTGCAAGAGAACTGAATAATATGTGCAGCACTGGAATCTACTTAACCACCCACAGACAACACCTGCCAATCTGCTGACATGGTCCAGCCTCATCAAATCTTTTCAAGACAGGTGTCTTTTCTTTTTCTCACCCCCGGGTGAAACAAGCAGATCCTGCTATTCAAACACACACACACACACACACACACACACACACACACACACACACACACACACACACACACACACAGGCGCTGGTCTGACCCACAAGGAGCAAAGACTGTTTCTTCAAATTAGATTTTCACAAAAGTGTAGCATCAACTTTTTGGATTTTCCTGAGCACATTCAGATAAGGGTTTAGAGGCAGACTGACCTGAGGAATTTGTGTCAGGCTCCTCCAGCAGCCCGCAACACATCCTCTTCCCGTCAACAATGTCGGCTCTTCCAAGAAAAGTGCATGTCTACCCTGCTCCTTAGCGGCTCTCCCCTTGTCTTGCTCTGCCCGTCAGAGAAGATGTGGAATGTTTATAGTTTGTTGGCTTTTTTCCTACAGAAAAAAAAAAATTGCATATACAGCTGATGCGTTAAAATTTTCATACAACTAAATACTTAAACAAGAAAAGACCATTCTCTTAGTTAAACAGAGAGGAATTTTTCCCTCTCTTAGGCTCTGAAAATGAACACCAATGATATCAACCGTCCTAAAGCTCTGACTTCGACAGACATTGAATGTGACTGTGGGGGTCAAACCAAAGCTACTAGCATGCATGTACGCACACGCACGAAACAGTCTCTGCCGTGATGTAGTCTGATGTTCCATTCTCTTTTAGGAGAAAACTGTGCCAATACTTTGATGAAGGCTGAGGGAGATATCATTATGGCGCAGACTGTTTTAACCTCTTGCACTCCGTTGTACCGTGGGCGGGCAAGTCTCTGTGTCCCAGAGCGCACGAGGGCGCTCTCGTGCGCCCTCGTGCACTCTAGGATGCACGATGGAGCTGCGTCCAAGCGCGCACTGAAAATAAAAGCTGCATTTCCGTTCTTCCACTGCAGACACAGCCGCGAACAGATTAGTTCATCTGATTGACCTCTCATTCGACTAATAAGAGCCTTGAATTGGGTTTCTGAAACCTTGAAGAACCATTGACTGAAAACCTAGCAAGAAAGACCCGCCTACCAAAGCTGTGAATGCAGCGAGCCAATTGAAGCAGAGAAGTTCGCGAGCTGTTTTTTGTAAGGCTGGGTGAAGACAGACTGCTGCAGCAGATAAAAAAAAGGACCCGCAGGAAGAACTGTCACAGACCCAGCAGCACGGAGACCACCCACAAGTGCTACCTGTGTGACAGGGACAGCCATTTGCGCATCGGCCTCTTCAGTCACAGGCGGTGCTTTTTTTTTTTTTTTTTTTATTTGAGCAGAATAGACGTTTAGGATTCTCTTCCATGGTCATCATAGACCGACGGAGGCCGACGACGAAGGTCGTAAATCATTCGCAAAACCGCAATCATGGAATTATGTTTTGACCGGGTTGCGAGACCAGAACCACAAGCGGACCAGCATCGCATTCGTCTGACAATGAGGAAGAGAAGTTCGCCAGGACGCTGCTGTGAAGAGGTAAGGTGTTATAAGCTAAATTATTCTTTATCCCTGAAAATTGTAATCAAAAATGACTTTTGACCGATCGGTAAATTACAACTGTGCGGCGCACGAAGTCCGAAGTTCGTGCGCCGCGGTACGCGGGTCGTGCGCCGCGGTACGCGGGTCGTGCGCCGCGTCCAGACCGTGAACGCCGCCCCCCCCCGCTACTCTTCTGTAGCGAGGTGGGGGGAGAAGCCGCGGTGACTGCGCCGCTGTCGCCACATGACTATTCCGTCATGTAGCGATGGCCAATGTCCATCCTCTGTAGCGAGGGGGGGGCAACACCCCCCCCCCCCCACACACACACACACAGCCCTGAATGTCACCTTTCATTAGAGGCCAAGATGAAGCTTCTATATTGAATCATTCAAAAGTTACAAACGTTTTTCCAAACTGTGCCATTTGGCACAATTTGGCACAGTTCCAAAACGCCTGGGAACCACCTGAGGAAAAAGCTGTGTAATATATTCATTTTTTGTGGTATTGTTACAAAATTTTGACCTCAGCTGGATAACACTTGGTTCTACATTTCTGTTGCATTTTCCAGCCCGGATCTGAAGCTATGTGTTATTTGCAAGCATCTGTATCCAAAAAAACACCCAGGCCAAATTTATTTTCTTCAAGTTTAGTATGTTTAGATGACTGTAACTCAGTGGCCGGAGCACTTAGAGAGATTGTGACTGTTTTGCCAAAAAATTCAAAGTGTTTTCTTTTAAATGAGACCAACCCCATGAAGAGGCCATGAGGCCATCACCCATTTCGGATAACTCACGTGGAATTGTATAGTAGAAGGAGTCTTTGTCTAATTTGACCTTGTTGTTATATTATACAGTTTCTTCTAACCTGTAATGTACTATCCGAAAATAAATAAATAAATTCAATTCAAGATGCTGCAAAGGGTTGAAGAACAGCTTTCGATTTACTTTGGGCACGTTATTTTTTGGCGTTTTTAGGGAAATTGACCGGAGTGCAAGGGGTTAATAAACATGCTTTCCCCAGTGGAATGCTGGAACTTCAACAAAGACAAAGGTACACCTGCTAACAATACCGCTATGAAATGTACGCGGTTCACAGAGTTTTTATTAGTAATTTATTTATTTTGAGAAGTACAGATTTTGATCGTCCTTCCTCTTCTCCAGAACTCAAGGCAAATACTCCTGAGGCAAATCTATGATGAGTGGGGGAGTACTGAGCCCTTTGATCCTGAGGAGATACTGCTGATGGTATTAGCTATGGACATGGATGACAAGGTGATGGATTCAAAGGACGTTATGGATTTGTTTTCACATTGAAATGTTTTTGTTTTTGTTTTTTTTAGTAAACATCTTCTACCCCAACACTGTTTCTATGTTTTTAAGTGAAGCATCTAACAATTTGGTAGAGCCGCACTAAACAACATTTATAAAATACCTGATAAAAGTATGTAAGTGGTCAACATCGTCATGTGTTTTGTACAAAGTTACTAAACAGTATTTGATGTATTTGTACCATCCTGTTTTTTTTTTGTTTTTTTTTTGTGAAACATACACTGTGGTCATGTATGATGCATTTACCATAACAGCACACATGCTGTATCACACACCATTATGTTTTCTGTTCAATCAATCAATCAAACTTTATTTGTATAGCACTTTTAAAACATTAGATGCTGCGCAAAGTGCTTTACATAGATAAAAACAATAGGCACATTTAATTACATATTTTACATGATACAGCCCCACCCCTTCCAACCCTCCCATAAACATACCCACAAACACAACACACACAGGCACATACATCACCCCCTACTTCTCTTACACACATATAAAATAAAGGAGACATTGCTTGGCACCGAGGTACCATGTGAAGGAGCAACCATCCTGAGGAAACACTGGAGCTAAAACACATAAATACAAAATAAAACTAAGAACACAAAGAGCAAAGGGAACTAAAAACCCATCCTTAGAAAATGAGCTGAGAACACATCAAAATAAGAAAATCTAAAAGCAAATGGAACTAAGAAGAATTTAAAAACAATGGAACATAAATGACTACTTCAATAATAGTTAAACGGTTTGTTAAAAGCCAAAATTTAAAAAGGTACAAAAAGAACTAAGAACACATAAAAACAGGAACTTGTTGACTGGAACTATTTTAAAAACAGTTTCCACAAATTAAAATTTACAAATTTCCTGTGTTCATTTAACTCTCCTACGTGTTATATTGTTTCTTCACCATGATTAATTTGGTTAAAATGTTCATTCGCTTTGAAAAAACTGAAACAAGTATTTGCATGACAACACAAAAAATGTTTAGTTGTACAGAGACATTTTACGCTGCATATGGTGAATGAATGAATCTTTATTTTTGGATAGATTAAAAGTAAAGATTAAAAGAAAAGAACAGAATATGATAAGACAAGACAAGACAAAACAAGATAAGATAAGATAAGATAAGATAAGATAAGACTTTATTAGTCCCACAATGGGGAAATTCCAGGATTGCAGCAGCACAGGGATAGCAACACTCAGAGCAATAATTTAGAAGATAAGAAAATAAGAGCAGTGAATATACATATGTACACATACATACACTACCGTTCAAAAGTTTGGGGTCACCCAGACAATTATTTTGTGTTTTCCATGAAAAGTCACACTTATTTACCACCATGAGTTGTAAAATGAATAGAAAATATAGTCAAGACATTGACAAGGTTAGAAATAATGATTTGTATTTGAAATAATAATTTTTTCCTTCAAACTTTGCTTTCGTCAAAGAATCCTCCATTTGCAGAAATTACAGCATTGCAGACCTAACATGATTGCACAAGGGTTTTCTAATCATCCATTAGCCTTCTGATGCAATGAGCAAACACATTGTACCATTAGAACACTGGAGTGATAGTTGCTGGAAATGGACCTCTATACACCTATCTAGATATTGCACCAAAAACCAGACATTTGCAGCTAGAATAGTCATTTACCACATTAGCAATGTATAGAGTGTATTTCTGATTAGTTTAAAGTTATCTTCATTGAAAAAAAAGTGCTTTTCTTTCAAAAATAAGGAAATTTCTAAGTGACCCCAAACTTTTGAACGGTAGTGTATATAAATATATATACACAGTGCGGAGCATTGTAGCTAGATGGAATAAACAGCATAACCATCTATTTAGTTACCCTACATAGTATGAATATGTACCCATACATATTGTCACCCTCCGGAGTGACTGATATTGTCCTAGTTGTATATAGTATAACAAAGGGGGAAAAAAATCTAACAAGGTCAAATTAAACAATAACTCATCTGATTATACAGTTGAAGATAAGTTATCCGAAATGGGTGATGGCTGAAGCCGCAGCTTATATTGCCCACCCATATTCCATCCAAGAATTCAAAAGAAAAACAAAACAGGATCGATTACAATTCAGAACAAAACTAAGACAAAACGTGACAAAAAAACCCCAGAACCCCCCCCCCCCCCAAAAAAAAAAAATAAAATTAAGCAACAGCACAACACAGATTGAATATGATAATTCTTATGTGATTTTACATGCCGTCTTGTATATATGTTTGGAGTATTTCTTCCTTTAGTTTTTGTTTAAATTGTCCAAGCGTTGTACATGATTTTAATTCAGGTCCAAAAGCATTCCACAATCTGACTCCTTGCACTGAGACAGTGTTGCTTGGTGGTAGTTCTCACTGTGTCATGCGGTGACCCTCGCGGATCACCATAAGACGCCAAGAGTCCACTAGTGAGTTTTGCAATGATGGTAATTTATTAATACAACAAGACAAGACAAGACTATGAGCTGCTCAGGGCAAAAACACACATTAAGCAATACAAGGGCTCGTAGGGCTAACCCAGCCACTATGAGCTAAGCTATGACAAGACCAAAGAACACGGACCTGACATGAAGGTCTAACGAGGTTTAGACTATCTGACGACGTTTTGATGAGGATAGTTTGACGATACTCCTGCGATTTAACTGCCGCTAGTGCCCGCCTTATAAAGGCGAACACTAATGAGCAGTAATGACAAACAGCTGACCAACCTTGACAGGTGGAATCCCCACCGAGCGCCTTCACAATAAGAGCCCGGTGAGGCCAGAATACAACCCACAGCTGTCAAGGCCGGCAGCGAGCTGTGCTTAGCCCGAGCGCGGACAGAACCCAGCGCTCAGGTCGTAACACACTGAAGGTTTTTGAAATATACATGTTCCTCTGAAATGATATTGTTTCTACATTATTTGCAACAACTTTTGGATATTTGCGGGCAGTGATAGATTCTTCACTTTAAACATTATTACTGCAGTTTTAAAATCAACCAGATCTTTCAACTTGAGAGCTTTTAATTTAAGAAAAAGTGGGTTGTTGGTTCCCTGTAAGCAGCTTTGTTTATTATTCTAATAGCTCTCTTCTGAGGCATAAATATTGGATATATGTTTGTTTAATATGCATTTCCCCATACTTCAGTACAATATGTCATGTATGGGAGTATTAATGAATGATTCAAGGTATATAGTGTGGGTTGATTCAGCAAGTATTTCACTCTGTGTAGTATTGCGATTGATTCGGATATTTTACCTTTATCATAATTAATATGTGACTCCCAACACAGTTTATTATCAATTATTACTCCAAGAAATTTAATTTTGGATACACTTTCAATCTCTACACCATTTACAACGAGTTTAGATACTGAGTTGTTGTGATGATTGTTAAAAATTATAAATTTTGTCTTACTTAAATTGAGCGTTAATTTGCTTGAATCAAACCACAGTTAAAGCTTTCCTAATTCCTTTTCGAGTGTATCCAAAAGTTGTTCCAAATTGCTTCCACTGCATGATAAATTAGTATCATCTGCAAACAATATTAAATCCATTTTTTTCCGAAACTTTAT
This sequence comes from Pholidichthys leucotaenia, assembly GCA_020510985.1. Taxonomy (NCBI): domain Eukaryota; kingdom Metazoa; phylum Chordata; class Actinopteri; order Cichliformes; family Pholidichthyidae; genus Pholidichthys; species Pholidichthys leucotaenia. The sequence continues at coordinate 295,162,993 of CM035841.1, read as the reverse complement.
GTAACCCAGTGTTAAAAACGTGACTAGAATTATGAATGTCGATACCGCTTTAAGAAGAAGGGGGGACATTCATTTCACAATGGGAGTAGGTAGTTTAACGTGAATTAAATTATAAATATTGATTCCACTTTTAGAAAAGAAAAACACCCATTTCACAATGGGAATACATAATTTGAATATGAATATTTAAATAAATATATATTCATAAATAGTTAGGAACATTTTCTAGAAGGTTCCGATAAAGTTCCTAGTATTGTGTGTTGATATTTTGAGTAACCAATGGCTGCGCCGTTGCTGGGTCACGCCAGCCAATGGGTTAAGCGCTCTCTCCCTGGGTGTGGGATGACTTGCATTTTTGGCTCAGTCAGGGCAGACGCCAAAAGACAGACCGGAGAGAGAGAGACTGTCCTTGATGATATGGCGAAGCTAACGTGCTAACAGCAGCCTTTGCCTGGATAAAACCCTTGAAATTGGTAAGCCTAAACCAAAATGAGAAATGAGACATTGCGGTATTGCCAAATTCTAATGCCCCGTCTATTAAATTTTAAGATTGGGATCCAAAGGCTGTCGACGCCGTTGAGTGCGGGAACCCCATTGACGCACGAGCCACTTAGCATGGTGAGTGCTATCTATTCATTGTGTATGTGGATGCTAACTGCTAGCTTAAAAACGCTAGCCGCCGATGCTAAATTCGGCTAGTTTTTTCATCAGAAAAAGCTATTTTTCAAGGCTGTAACTGTTAGCAAAGGTCCCAGTTCCCTTGCCAATGATTGCTACTTGATGGTGAATGATGTACCTGTGATTTATATGTGTTTTAAAGTGCGGGAATGGTAATAAATTGTTGTGCTAGCTTAATGTAATGGTTAGCAAACAGTTCATTTCACTTGCCACTGAGTGTATTTAATAGTGAATATTACATCCATGGTTTAGAGATATTTTAAAAATGTTATTGTTGCACCATTGGAAATATTTGGTAATAAGCTTGGAGCAGTAGCTCATTTGTTGTTGTTCTGACCTATTTTATAGGTCAGGTTCTTTTCTTTTTTTTCTTCCTTTGGACTGGTTTGACCAGAGCGTGGATTCTCCAAATCTGGATGGCGAGCCGAAGCCCGAACCCTAGAAACTGCTGGAGGTGACCCAACTGGTCACCTGGAACTGATACAACAAGAATTGTGAATATTGTAACTATATTTTGGGGTATTGTGTTTTTATTTTTTTTATTATTATTATTGTGACAAGTGTGTTTTTTTTGATTGTACATATTTGTAAATAATACACATTTGTTAAAATAATATATATAGTTGCAAGTTCTATACGGGTGTGTGTGTCATCTGTTGTTGCACCTCCCAGGCTCCTACAAACCCAGAGTCGGTCTGACCTGGCCCGATTATCCCTCTGCCCAGGTAGAAAAGTTAAGGTAACTACATTGCCATAACATAATACTACCAAAAAGGGTACTACACCTAAAGTGAGTAGGGTGAGTGGATGCTAGTAAGGGTTACACACAAAAATCTGGCAAGCACAGGTGTTAGTGGGTGTTACCCTGTTACCCAATTACCGCAGTGGTGGTATAGTGATTTTATACCCAGTGGTATTATTACTGTGGTATTACATTTACATATGTCATTTATATACATATTGAATAACAATGGCCCCAAAACTGAACCCTGTGGGACTCCACAAGTAACCTTCAATAACTGTGAGTTTTTGCTACCAACACATACACTACATACTGATGTCTGTTCTTTAAGTAACTACATAACCAGGACAGTGCTACCCCCCAATACCATAATTTTGTAGTTTCTTTAACCCCTTGCACTCTGGTCAATTTCCCTAAAAACACCTAAAAATAACGTACCCAAAGTAAATCAAAAGCTGTTCTTCAACCCTTTGCAGCATCTTCATGGGGTTGGTCTCATTTAAAAGAAAACACTTTGAATTTTTTGGCAAAACAGTCATAATCTCTCTAAGTGCTCCTGCCACTGAGTAACAGTCATCTAAACATACTGAACTTGAAGAAAATAAATTTGGCCTGGGTGTTTTTTTTTTTGGATACAAATGCTTGCAAATAACACACAGCTGTCAGATCCGGGCTGGAAAATGGAACAGAAATGTAGAACCAAGTGTTATCCAGCTGAGGTCAAAATTTTGTAACAATACCACAAAAAATGAATATATTACACAGCTTTTTACTCAGGTTGTTCAATATAGAAGCTTCATATTGGGCTCTAATGAAAGGTGAAGGGCTTAAAACTGTCACGGCACAATCTGATAACACCGTTAACAACTCTTGTCAATTTTGCATCAGTCCCTGTGCCGTCTGGGTTTTAATCTTCTCCCGAATCTGCTGTGGGTCCGCTTTGGCGTCGTGGTGGGACCCTCCTGTAAGGAATCTGCAGCTTGGGGAGGAGAGTGGTTATTTGTTCCCTGCAGGAGGGCTGAGTTTTTTTTCTTGGGGGGTCTACCCCGCCAAGGTGCTCTCGCCACCCGTGCAGGTTCGTCTCTCAACAAGAAGGCAGGTTTAAGTCTGTCAATGCTGACTGTTTCTTTTCTGTCCCCTAAATCAAGCACAAAATGCTTATCACCAGGTTCCAGCACTCTGAATGGTCCGTCGTATGGTGGACGGAGGGTTGATTTTAAAGCTTCGTGTCTAACAAAAACGAACTCGGCGTTTTTTAAAGCTTGGGGGACAAAAACCCGTGGAAAAGAGTGACGTGCCGGTCCGGGGAGAGTGTCCGGTCCGGTGCTGCCTAAAGGCCTCAGGGCTGGAAGATGCCCGGGCTCTGGATTCTCTGGTAAAAACTCACCTGGGAGTCTGAGAGGTTGTGCAAAAACTAATTCTGTTGGGGAGGTGTCTAGATCCTCTTTAGGTGCAGAACACATCCCCAGTAAAACCCAGGGAAGTTTATTCACCCAATTTGTATCCGTTAGTGAGGCCCTGAGGGCGGCCTTTAAAGATCTGTGAAAATGCTCGCATAACCCATTAGCCTGAGGGTGATAAGTGGTGGTGCGGTGAATTGTCGCCCCTAAGATGCTGGCCATGGCTGACCAAAGCTCTGAGACAAATTGAGGCCCCCTATCAGACGTGATGTCCGATGGGACGCCGAAACGTGCCACCCAGTTTGTTAAAAAAACGCGAGCGACTTCTGCAGCTGTGGTTGACGCCAAAGGGACCGCCTCAGGCCAGCGCGTAGTACAGTCTATCATCGTTAACAGGTGTGTGAAACCCTGAGACGAAGGTAGTGGTCCCACGAGGTCGACATGAACGTGGTCAAACCTTCTGGCTGGGATTCGGAAAGGCTCTAGAGGAGCTTTTGTGTGTTTGTGTATTTTGGCGCGCTGACAAGACATGCAAGTTTTTGCCCATTCCTTTACATTTTTGCGCAGGCCCGGCCAAACAAACTTTTCCGCGACCATTTTGACCGAGGGCGCACCCTCGGTCAAAATGGTGGTGCGACCCCTGGTGCGCGAGGGAGTGAACCAAGTCGAAAATGCGGCGGCGCCATGCAGCTGGGACTACCGGGCGAGGTCGGCCGGTTGAAACGTCGCAGATTAGGGGGGGTACGCCGTCACGTAAACCCCTTTCCTCCAGTCTTAACCCTGTTGGTCCAGACAGGAGCGCGCGCACGTCCGCGTCACTGCTTTGTTCCTCTGCCGTGGCTGCGTAATCTATCCCTACGTGAATTGGGGCCGCGTACGCATCCGCGTTGGCGAAGAGTTCTGCGGCTGACGTAGTATAATCTGTCTCCTCGTGCTCTGGCGATGTCACAGCGCGAGAGAGGCAGTCTGCTACCACGTTAAGTTTGCCTGCCACATGTCAAATGTCTGTGGTGAACTCTGAGATTGCCGCTAGCTGTCTTTGTTGCCTGCCTGACCATGGTTCTGAAATTTTAGCCATCGCAAAAGTGAGGGGTTTGTGGTCTACAAAAGCCGTGAAGCGCCGCCCTTCTAACCAGAACTGGAAGTGGCGGATGGATAAGTGAAGCGCTAGCAGCTCCCTGTCAAAAGTGCTGTATTTACGCTCAGTTTGGTTTAAAGATTTGCTAAAAAATGCTAAAGGTTGCCAGGTTCCGCCAACATGTTGTTCCACGACTGCCCCTATGGCCAGGTCTGAAGCGTCTGTGGTTAACGCTATGCGGGCCGAGGGATTGGGGTGAACCAACAATGTGGCATTCGCTAGAGCACTTTTTACTTCCGCGAAGGCGCGTTCGCACTCCGGGGTCCATTCGACCGCGTTGGAAGGCTTTTGTTTTCTGAGCACGGCATACAGGGGCTGCATGAGTTGAGCTGCGCGGGGGAGGAAACGGTTGTAAAAATTCACCATTCCCAAACATTCTTGCAGCGATTTGACCGTCTGTGGTCGTGGAAAATTTTTTACCGCGTGGACTTTGTCCGGCAATGGGACTGCCCCCTTCGGTGAAACTCTGTGTCCCAAAAAATCAATTTGTGACACACCAAATTTGCATTTGGCTGGGTTGATTATTAACCCGTGCTCTTCTAGTCTCTGAAAAACTGTAGTGAGGTGTTGTTCGTGTTCTTCCTCTGACGGGCTGGCTACCAGCATATCGTCAAGGTAGACAAACATGAAGGGGAGGTCGCGTAATACCGCGTCCATCATACGCTGAAAGGTTTGAGCAGCGCCTTTGAGGCCGAACGGCATCCGCAAAAATTCAAAAAGACCGAAAGGGGTTATTACAGCCATTTTAGGAATGTCTTCCGCTCGAACGGGGACTTGGTGATAGCCGCGGACCAGGTCTATTTTAGAAAAAATGCGCGCACCCGCCAGATGTAGTGAAAAATCTTGGATGTGAGGAATTGGGTAGCGGTCATGCGCTGTCGCATTGTTTAATCTGCGGTAATCGCCGCAAGGTCTCCAAGAACCGTCGGTTTTCGGGACCATGTGGAGTGGCGATGCCCAGGGGCTTTTCGAGCATCTAATAATGCCTAATTTTTCCAGGGTGGCAAATTCGTCCCGTGCTATGGCGAGCTTGGTCGCGTCTAAGCGGCGAGCTTTGGCGAACACGGGTGGGCCTGTTGTGGGGATGAAGTGTTCAACCCCGTGTTTCGCAACTGTTGCTGAAAATTTGGGAACTGTGAGTGCTGGAAATTGGGTGAGGAGTTGGTCAAACTTACCTCCTGCTGTTGTGACGCTGGCCTGCATGGGTGGTGGAGAAACTCGAGCTGAGCAGGGAATAGAAGAAAATGACAATGCATTAACCAAACGCCTATTTGCTAGATCGACTAACAACCCATGTGCACACAAAAAATCAGCACCCAACAAGTTAAAGCTCACCGCCGCTACAATAAATGTCCATCTATAGTTGCGGCCGTGGATGCAAAGAGGCAGGTTCCTTTCACCGAAGGTGTCGATGATCGAGCCGTTGGCTGCCATCGCTCCATTTCCCTGGGGACCCATGGCCCGGTCTGCGTGGGAAGGGGTGATAAAACTCAGCTGAGCTCCGGTGTCGATCAGGAACTGTCTCCCGGTGTGTCCGTCAGTCACATACAGTAGCTTGTTTTTCTTGCCGAGAGCTGCAGCTGTTAACGGTCTCTCGGCTTTGGCGTTTCCCGAACTTTTGAATTTGCAGGGGGGCACGCACTTGTACGCCCTCTCGGCGAAACGGTGGTGGTAATAGCAGAGGTCGTTCCGCCTGCTGCGCCTTGGTCGTGTTGCCGCCATGGTGGGCGGGCTCTGCTCGGTTGTCTGTGGTTCTCCGCTGCTCTGGGCTTCCGCGCTGAGACCTGCAGATGCTGCTGTGGCCATCTGTTCCCCGCAGGCGTTGATGAGCCGCTGCGCTTCTCGGGCCAGCGCGCGGAAGTCCTGCTGGGTGCTGCACCGCATGTTGACCAGCGTCCCTCTCATGTGTGGCGGCAGAGTGCTGAGGAAGATGTGTTGGAAGAGGAAGTTGTCATTGTCCTCTTCCTTGAGCTGCAGCATGTCCTCCATGAGGGCCTTGGGTCTGCATCCTCTGTGGCCATAGATCGCCAGGATCTTCTCTGCTCTCTCCTCGGCTGAGGGGACGAAGTTCTCGACGATGGTCGCTTTAAGCTCTCTGTATTTGTCATGGGCGGGCGGCTGTTGGATTATGCTCCGTGCACATCTTGACGTGGCAGCGTCGAGTTTGGCGACGATGTGATAAAACTTCGTCTCGTCCACCGTTATGCCCGCCAGTGCAAACTGAGCCTCAGCTTGCTGGAACCACGAGCTCGGGTCTTCTTGCCAGAATTCTGGCAGCTTGATGGTGACGGTGCTTGTGTGGGCCGTCCCTGATGTGTCCGTCGGGTGAGAGCGCCTTTCTTCTGCTCTCACGGCGGGGCTGGGGATGGTGCTCGGTTGAGCCCTCTCTGTAGCTTCTGCCGTGGGGGAACGTCTTCCATCCGTTCCCCTGTCTGCATGGGCGCCGGCGCTTGCCTGGGTCGCCTCTGATGAGTTAATCGTGGGAGAACGTCTCTGTTCCATCCTCACGTCTGGTCACCAGTGTAGAAGAGCTTGAAATAACGAAGCGATGTGATTTTATAAATCAAAGTTTAATTTCAGCTTCACTCCTCTAACAAGTCTCATCTCGGTGCAGATGCAGAATAAGAGGTCAAACGCAGTCAGACCTTCATATTTATACCCACACTCAACAAAAGACATTGCATATCAAAGCTGACATCCCGCATTACATAATCCCCCCTCCATTGTCCTCCGTCTCCTCCACCTGACCCTGGGTGGCCAGGGAGATCGATCCGGTCTCCACCGCTGCGACTCTGTCTGTTCTTTGATCCTCGCTGGCGGTTGAGACCTCTTGTCCTGTTCTGAGGCTTGAGGTCATTCCACATATGTAATCACTAAACATTCTAATATGTCTATACATATGTAGGTATGGAATATATGATTAATATAAGCCACACTTATAACACTTACCTGTCCACAACAGCAGTGTCACTGGCGAACTTCTCTTCCTCATTATCAGACGAACATGAAGCTGGTCCGCTTGTTACGGACTCGTGGTTCTGGTCACGTGACCCGGTCAAACCATAATTCCATTATTGTGGAACGATTTTTCAAAACAAATAAGAACAGTAGTAAGAAAAAAAGACTGGCGAACGCGTGTGTGTCACCCAGCGGCTTACACAAAACAGATTTTACGCACGGGACGTACGCTTTCAATTGTCGAAGTTCTCTGCTTCAATTGGCTCGCTGCATTCGCAGCCGTTGGTAGGCGGGTCCTTCTTGCTAGGTTTTCAGTCATTGGTTCTTCAAGGTTTCAGAAACCCAATTCAAGGCTCTTATTAGTCGAATGAGAGGTCAATCACATCTAAACCAATCAAAGCACTCCTTTGGCTTTCTGTTCGCGGATGTGTCTGCAGCTTTTTTTTTTCAGTGCGCCCTAGGACGCAGAGACGTGACCGCCCGCGGTATCCCGGAGTGCAAGAGGTTAATAATAAATTATGATCCACTGTATCAAATGCTTTTTTAAGATCCAGGAATACCCCAACTGAATACTTTTTATTTTCAATGGCAGTTGATATTTTTTCTATAAATTCCATTAGAGCAAATGCAGTTGTCCTCTTATGTCTGAACCTGTATTGCTGCTCACACAATAAATTATTCTTCATTATGAAGTTGTCAGTTCTCTCACAGAATATTTTTTCGAGTATCTTGGAAAATTGCGGCAATAGTGAAATAGGTCTATAGTTTGAAAATTCCCCTCTGTCACCCGTCTTGTATATCAGAATTACTTAAGCTATTTTCATTGCAATGGGAAAAATACCTGTTTGAAGAGACAGGTTACAGATATACGTCAGTGGCTTTACTGAGCATTCAATGATAGTTTTGACTAAAAGCATGTCAATACCATCACAATCCGTAGATGTTTTACTTTTAAACAATTTAACAATTTCAATGACCTCTCTCTCGTCTGTGTTCTTTATGAAAATGGAGTCTTTTATAGCAATGTTTTTGCTTACTGTATCACCTGTAGGTGCCGTAATGGGTATTTCTTGAGCCAAATTAGGACGAATGTTAACAAAAAATTTATTAAATTCATCTGCAGGTGAGACTGCATTCACACTCTGAGTCAGTTTTTTTTTTTTTTTGAAAGATTGGTTGGGTAGCTTGTATTTCTATTTTTATTTCCAAGGATATTGTTAAGTATTGTCCATGTATTTTAAATGTTATCTCTTTTTTTCTCCAGTTCTTCACTATAATAGTCTCTTTCACTACATCTCATTATATTTATTAACTTATTTTTGTATGTTTTATACCGCTGCTCTTCTTCCTTTGTCCTTTTCTTTAGAAAAGCTTTATATAATGAATTTTTCTTTTTACACGCTTTTTGTTATCCTTTGGTTAACCATGGCTGGTCGACAAATTTCTGTTTCAGCTTTTTCTTTACTAATGGACAATTTTTTTTTTTCATAAAGAGTGGTTACAATGTTCATGAATGTGTCATAGGCTTCATTTACATCTGATACATAGACTTTTGTCCAGTCTTGCTTCAGCAGGTCTTCTTTAAAAGAGCTGATTGCATTTTGTCATTTGTATCTGAAAGATTTTAAAGTTTTTTCTGTATTGGCCCCCGTGTGGCCATGGATAAATGCAAAGACTGGCAAATGGTCACTTACGCCCGCTGCTATCAACGGCCCTGCTAACATCTGAACCGGCTGGTCGCCCGCTGCTATCAACGGCCCTGCTAACATCTGAATTGGCTGATCGCCCGCTGCTATCACTGGCCCTGCTAACATCTGAACCGGCTGATCGCCCGCTGCTATCAACGGCCATGCTAACATCTGAACCGGCTGATCGCCCGCTGCTGCCAACAGCCCTGCTAACATCTGAACTGGTGGAGCAGCATAATGCTGGTCTTCGCCCCAGTACAGCTGGACATAGCGAGTCGGGTGAGTCGAATTGCACTGAACAGACTCACATATCTGATCCTGCTGTAAACAGCTGCGCTACGTCCAAACTTTTGGAAACAGGAGCAGTTAAACAAAATGCAAATGAGGCGAGATCCGAAAACCGAGCTGTACAAAAGCAAAAACAACATTTATTTTTCCAAACTGTTAATCATGCACGAGTTCTATGGGACACAAAGGCTAAACCAAAGGGGATCCTCGGCGGACATTTAAACATACGGAGCATAATCCCCAAAAGAGATGAGATTTTGGTGTTGCTGTTGGACTCAAATCTGGACTATCTTTGTCTTTCAGAAAGCTGGCTACACAGGAACATAGACACTAATATGATCGATATTGTGGGTTATCAGTGTTTTAGAAAAGACAGGCAGGTAGGGGGGAAGGAGGTGTTTTAATTTACATCAAAGAGAAATATAAATGTCAATTGGTTGATTTGAATACGTCACTTGAATGTTTAGCTGTTAATGTATGTCTCTCACCGGTAATGAATTTCAACATTGCAGTATTGTACAACCCACCGTCACACAATTCTTCTTTTTATAATGAATTAAGTGATCTGGTTAAACAACTTGAGAGGAGCAGAGAAACAATATTTTATGGTGACTTTAATATTAACTGGTCTGATAAAAAGGACAAACAGAAACTGAAAAGCCTCATGACTAAATTTAATTACCAACAAATGATCAAAGGACCCACCAGGATAACCAAACAATCTAGAACACTTATTGACATGGTATTTGCTAATAAACCAGAACGAATAACCAGAACCTATAATCTTGTAACTGGTCTCTCAGATCATAACATGGTTCTTGCTGTCAGAAAACTTACTAAAAAGCGACTACAGTATTTTGGGGGAGTCGATATTGACAAATTAAATTTTATTATTCCCAAATCAAAAACTGCAGAGTTTGAACATTACTTAGAGAATCAAAATTGGGTGCAGCTCATGTCAATATATGAAGTAGATGATTGTTGTAATTTTATAACTGCAACAATTACAAAGTCTATAGAAAAATTTACAAAGCAAATTAAAAGTAGACAACAGAAGATTAACCTACCATGGTTAAATAATGAAATAAGAAAACTTATGAAGAGGCGAGACTCTGCATTGAAAACATCATTAACCTCTAAACTACAAAATGATCACCTTGTGTACAAAAGTTTAAGAAATAAAGTGGTACAAGAGCTGCGAAAATCAAAAGTATCTTATTACAATAAACTGATAGATCATGCAAAGGGTAACAACAGTTCCCTATGGAGGCATTTAAATAACTTAACTAATAAAAAAAAATGTTCAGAAGGGGGTAGAAGAACTCAGAATCAATGGCAAGACCATCAGTGACAAGGCTACATTGGCAAATGAATTTAATTCATATTTTGTGGACTCTGTGGAAGACTTAACAAAAAACTTTGTGCTGCCAAATGTGCTCAACAACACAAAATCAATACTTTCAACAGATTCTTTTCACATCAATGAGGTAAATGAGGAGTTAATTGCTGGTATTGTTAAAACACTGTCAAACTCAAAAACTAATGATATCTACAATATGAGCACTTCCTTTCTCAAAATGCACAGCAAAATATTAATCAAACCACTGACTCATCTCATTAATCTCTCCATTAGGTCTAGTACATTTCCATCTGGTTGGAAAAAAGCTGTCGTCATACCAGTTTATAAATCAGGCAGTAAAGACGATATATGCAATTACCGTCCAATCTCTATTTTACCAATCCTGTCTAAGGTTCTTGAAAAAGTTGTAGCTGCACAGCTGATAGACTATTTACAAGACAGTCAGCTTCTTCCTCCACATCAATTTGGTTTTAGACCAGGATACTCAACAGAAACAGCAAATTGTTGCCTTATTGAAAATGTCAAACAGTCCTTGAACAGGGGTAAAGTGGTAGGGGCTGTTTTTCTAGATCTCAAAAAGGCTTTCGATACTGTAAACCACAGTTTGCTTTTATCCAAAATGGTATCTTTTAACTTCTCTCCAGATACATTAGAATGGTTTGCATCTTATCTCCAGAATAGAGAACAGTGTGTAAAAGTTCACCAGAATAAATCCTCATTTTTAAACAACCGTATGGGTATCCCACAAGGGTCCATTTTTGGTCCTTTACTTTTCAGCATTTTTATTAATGACTTGCCGCTACACTGCTCAGCTGCAACATGTCAACTTTATGCAGATGATGCAGTTATTTACACAGCTGCCAAGACTCCAGCACAGGCTGCAGATGTACTGTCTACAAGTATGGTTGATGTCCAAGAGTGGCTCTTCCGGAACCATCTATTGCTGAACCTTCAGAAAACAGTTTCAATGTGCTTTTCAATCAAAAAATGTAACCTGCAACGTTTTAAAGTTAATATACATGATCAAGACATCAGTTTAGTTACAGAATTCAAATACCTTGGCATTGTACTAGATCCTCAATTCAAATTTAATCTTCATATAAAGAAAATTTCTAAAACAGTAAAAAAAAAATCTGAACTGCTTTAAATTAATTAGATATTACATACCATACCAAGCAGCTGTACTGTATATGTATTCTATGATTTTTTTCTCATATATCATACTGTTTGACAGTCTGGGCTCAAGCAGCCCCTTCCACAATATCAATCAATCAATCAATCAAAGACTTTATTCCAGACTCATGGTCCATCAAAAAAAATAGAAAAAAAAATAAGATAAAATAAAATAAAAACAAGACAGTTGAAAAACAGTTAATAAGAAAAACAATCAAAAAGTTACAAAAAACAATAAGACACAACTACTAAGAGAAGTACAAAGACAGTACAGACTTTAAAAAGACTTAAAAAGACAACTGTACCAGTGCCTTCTAAACTGTGACTGACAGCGAATAGAACTGAGCTTAATGCTAGACATGACTTGAATGATTTCATTTCTAGATACATCAAGCCGACAGATGAATTTATACATAAGATTCCTTATTACTGCATGCAGTGTATTTACACGTGATGAGACAAATAACTCGGAAGCACTGCACCATCGAGGCTTTTTAAGTAAAATTCTTAAAGCATCATTGTAAGCAACCTGTAATTTCTGCATACTTTGTTTCCTATAATTTATCCATAAATGAGCAGTGTATAAAGGTGTACAATAGGTTTTAAAAAGAACCAGTTTCACCTCATCTGAACAAAAACCAAACCTGCATGCAAGAATATTTGCTTGCATGTAGATTTTGCAGCGTTGTCTGAAAATATCATCATCATCAGTCATTCCATCATTAATAAAATGTCCCAGATATTTAATTTTATCCCTGACAATTAATTCCCTGCCTGTCAATTCAAAGACAGGGAATTTCATTAACAAATCTTCTTTAGTGCGGCATTTTCCTCTCCATAAGCACTACACACTCTTAATAACTCCTGAAGACCAGCACTACTTGGACTGAGAATAACTAGGTCATCAGCATACATAAAATGATTCACTAACTTATTCCCTATTAAACACCCAGTTTTACAGGCATTCAGTTGTTTTGACAACTCATCCATATAAAGATTAAATAGAATAGGGGACAATATACTGCCCTGTCTGACACCACTGCTCACACCAAATGGGGATGAATGACTCTTCCCCCATTTCACCAGCATCTTCTGATGTGCGTACCAGTAAATCAGGATACGTACTAAGTACTTGGGAACCCCCCCTGTCAATCATTTTCCTAAACAATATCCTGTGATTAACACGATCAAACGCCTTGGAGGCATCAATAAAACACAGAAAAACTGAAGAATTTTGATTTCTGTACTTATTTATAATTTCTTTTAAAGCATATATGCACAGATCTGTTCCATGATGGGGTTTAAATCCAAATTGATGATCAGTAGATTTGATGAATACATTTAATTTTTCAAACATGATTCTTTCCAGTACTTTAGATATTATATTGGCTATAGCTGTTGGCCTGTAATTGTCCAGGCTACACAGCTTGCCAGCTTTATCTTTAATGACTGGTACCAACACAACAGACAATAATGATTCTGGTAACATCCCATGAATCATGAAGCTGGTGAAACAGATTGCAAGAAGAGGAGCAATTCTTGAGCTAGCATATTTAAGATGCTCAGCAGAAATACAGTCTAAACCACTCGCTTTGTTATCTGATAGCTCTCTAATGGCTTTAAAACATAAAACATATAGGTTCATTATATAATCAAACTCTAAAAATCTTGGATAAAAAGCCCATTAGGTGGCATCACTGTTATATTTTAAAAAAATAAAATCTATTGAGTTTTGAGAGTTTCATTGACCTCTGTTTTCTGAAATTAATTTTCAAATGTTTCCATAAATCAGCGCCTGAGCCACTTGCTGGTTTCATCCAAAGACAGGACAGCAGCAAAGCCACCAGGAGTTCTGTTAACAATAACTGTAAAATATTCCACCGCAGAACCACATTTGGACAAACAGCTTTCTCTATAAAGGGCAGTCATATCTGGAACACAATGCCAAATGAAATTAAAATAATAACGGACTTTAAAACATTCACTACAAAGGTTAAAAACTGGCTGAAAAATAAACAAGAATGTACCCAAGTATGAAATAATTGTCTGCAGGGTGAGAGTGAATGAAGGGAAGGAATGAATGTGTTTGTTTATAGTGAGTGACGAAGGGAGGGAGGCCTGAAATAGGCAAATGTGAATCAGGTTTTTTATATTGTGTATTTATAATCTTTTGCATTGATGTATGTGGTTATTGTTTATTCTGTTTTCATTTTTTCTTTTCCTTATCCTTCTTTCTTTTTACTCGTTTCTTCTTTCTAAAGCCCATCCAGGGACAAGAGTTGCAAATTAGCTAATAGCTATACACTCTTTGTGCAACACATTAGATTGATTGTCATTTGATTAATTGTCTATGTTTATTGCACTGTCCCTGTCAAATAAACATTTTTTATTTTATTTATTTATTTTCTTATCAATAATATTAACAAACAGGTTATCAATAAGTGTAGCAGTGTGAACTGTGATTCTACTGGGATGTGTTATTATGGGATATAGACTCATACTGTACATAGAATTCATGAACTCTGTGATTATATTTTGTTGAAATGGATTTAGTAAATCAATATTGAAGTCTCCACAAATTACAACCATTTTCTTACTAGTTATATTATTGTACAGCTTGACTAACTTATCTCTGAATGTCTCAACACAAGTTCCCGGCATTCTATATATACAATTTATAATTAGATTTTTTGTTTTATCTTGGTCAATCTCAACAGTAACACATTCTAGAATCCCTGGTAGTGCAAAGGACATTCCATTTACAAGTTTACACCTATACAGGTCATCAATATACAATGCAACACCACCACCCTTTTTTTGAGATCTATTAATATAAAATATCTGATATCCCTCTATTGTCATCAGAGAAGCCTGCTCTTCATTGAGCCAAGTTTCAGAGACTGCGATTGCTGTACATTTTCTATTTAGCTGTTTTAAATAGTCCTGAATCTGTGGAAAGTTTTTGTTAAGACTTCTGCTGTTGAAGTGTATTATTGATAGTTTACCATCTACTTGCACTTGACTTTTGAATTGCTTTTCAGTATAATGTTCACAGTGATTATGAATATTGTTGAAGAAGTGGTTATCAGGATCAATATCATTCTCCATCTCTTGTGGTTTATGTTCAGCATAATGGCATATTTTCAGAGTCTGAATTTCCTCACTCTGTGTCAGATGACTTCCTCCAACTGGGGATGATTGATGTCTGCTGAAGTCAGTCATAAATTTTTTTGTTTTGTTTTTTTAAAGTAAACATTTGTCCTCACTGTGATTTACTTCCTTACATGTGGAAGTAAATCACCTGTTAAAAAGGAGAAAAAATAATTCGGTAACAGAAATATAGACTTAATTTCAACAGCAAAACACCACTAAAATGAAGCCAGATGAGCAGATTTAATGCTACTGTGAACAGGTTTATGGACAGATGGGATGGATTCAGGCTTGAATATATATCCAGCTCCTCCGCATTTCTGATTACCAGCACTTTGGACTCCTCTGGTGTTCCATTCAGTTTTATAAAGACTTTGCAGCTGAAAGTCCAAGTTGATTGGATTTTCTTCTGTTTTCGCAAAAAACGCACCTTTTTGGCGATGTCTCCATTTCTCTTGGTCAGGTGCTCATTCAGATAAACTTCTGTCCCCTTCAGCTTCCTTCCCTGTTTCAGCAGATCCATTTTATACTTCCTGTTTGTAAGATGGATGATTATTGCCGATTTTTCACCCTTCCTTCTTTTAGGAAGAGGATGACAAGCCTCTATGTTGTTACTGTCTATCTCTGTGCCTTTAGAATGGAGGAAGGTTGTCACCTGTTCTTCCATCGATCCGGCGTCCAGTTCACGAAGGTCTGTATCATCCATTCTTGCCACAGCCTGGGCATAGAATCTGGGCTGTGTTTCTAATCCTGAAACAATAATGTCATTCATTCGAGTGTACTGTTGCAGGTTGTCCACCCTATTTTCCAGAAAAGCAATGTTTTTGTCTTTCTCCTCATTTTTCAGCCTCAAGGCTTTGACCTCTTCCACCAAATCAATTATCTGTTTTTGTTGTTTTCTCACCACAGTTACCTCTGTTGAAAGAAAGTCAAGTGATTTTTTAAATTCTTCAACCTCATCATATGTTACATTCCTTTTGGGTGGCATTGTGTTGTTATTGGTGCCAATTGATTCAAATAGATTCTGGTTAATATGGATCGCTCCAACTCATTAGCTTGTCTGCTGTTGCCACCATTTGAACCAAATGCCCATCATATCTGCACAGTACATTTGTGGAGTTAAGCGGTCTTGCTGTGGACCATTATCTGCAATCCGATACTCACCCTTCTCCAAATGTTACCTTGACACACTCAGAGCAACAGTAGCATTTGGACTCCAGGTAGGCTAGGTTGAGAAGTAGCAAGTTAACTCTGGGTAGGCCCAGTTAGACACACTCAAAGCAGCAGAAGGTTAACTCCATGGAGGCTAAGCTAGCTACACTCAGAAGAGCAGCAGGTTGACTCCAGACAGGCAAAGCTAGCCACACTCAGAGCAGCAGCAGGTTCAGTCCAGGGAGGCTAAGCCAGCCACATTCAAAATAGCAGCAGGTTGACTCCAGGGAAGCTAAGCTAGCCACACTCAGAAGAGCAGCAAGTTAACTCCAGGCAGGCAAAGCTAGCCACACTCAGAGCAGCAGCAGGTTGAGTCCAGGGAGGCTAAGCTAGCCACAATCAGAATAGCAACTTGACTCCAGGCAGGCTAAGCCAGCCACACTCAGAATAACAGCAGGGTGACTCCAGGGAGGCTAAGCTCTTTCTTCAATTTAGTTTCCGTAAGTCATTAGGGCTCTCATCTAAGCTCCTGCCTCTGCCCCCTCTGTAATGTGGTGGAATTACAGATGTAGTGTGATGTACTTTATTCTTTCCACACAATCACATTGCTAAATCCGGCATACTTACATTTGTACTAACGTCCCTTTCAAATAAACATTAAACTTAACCTTTTGACAACTCTAATGCGATCCAAACCATAAACACAAAATTATTTCATAAACAGCATTTTATTGAATAGCGGATATCAGGTTCATTGTAGGCAACTGATTTTTCTTTCCACCTGGTGGACTTGGTTCAGGTTTACTTTTGAGCATCTTGTAACTGGTTTCCTAGCCCTTTAGAGTGGCTATATAAAACCCTTGATTTATTTGAATCAATATTATCATCAAAAATGAAAACTGAGTCACAAGGCATTTGCAGAAATTCAGTGGCTCAGTTCAACATTGACAAGATCCACCCTGTGAATCGTGAATATTTATCCTCAACTCACTTTAGTCTGATTTATTGATCAATCGCTTTTACATTTACCGACTGTAGAGTGAAGAATATTGTTTGGATCATTGGGGAAAAAAGTGAATGGAATGTTAAAAAATGTCTGTGTTATCAGGAAAAAAACCCCAAAAACTTTTAAACAACATGATACTGTTTGAATGACCGACCAACGCTGAAAAATGTAAGCAGCCTTCTGACCCCAGGAGACACGGTTATGATGCTGCTGAGAGGAGGGAGGGAAGGGGTTGTTAGTGGAGTGAGATTTGAAAATTATTAAACAGCGTACATTGAATCGGTGTATTTTATTTAAGTCGATAAATAGAAGTACTTTCTGGAAGAGCCAAAATGTCAATCCGTTAAAGTGTTCATTTTTAGTTGTTTAAAGCTTATACTAGTTAAACCGATATTTTCAGAATTCAGTTTGTATTTTTCTCAGAGCCAAAATGTGTCGGCAACACAATTCTTCAAGCAGAAGGATCTTTAACCACTTTATAGACAACCTCAAGCGTTAGGTCACAAGTCTGAGAAATTGTTGAGCCCAGGTATTTAAAGGTAGAGACAAAGTTGGTTATGAAATATTTATTTCTGTAGGAAAAAACAAGAAACTATAAACACGATGCCCAATCTAAAACTTAAATTTTCCGCATCTTGTTGCCTTCTTTTTTTTAAAACAAACTACTTAAGGTTCATGCAGAAGCATTTTTTTTCTCTGCACACTTGAGGTTTGGACTGTATATGTCTGTAAGTAAAATACTGTGAGATTGTTGTTTTGTATAAAAAAAATGGTTTTTTTGGGGGGGGGGGGGAGAATGAAGGTTGCTTCAAAATGTTAACCAGAAACTCCTCCGGAGCTTGGTGGCTAACCAAAAATTCATATGTTCATGTGCATCATAATACAAACAAAGTCAAAAAATAATAAGAACATACTGTGGAGTGTGTAAATGATAAGGCAGCTTCATGTCAGACGATTTATTACACACTCACATCTCACAAGCACAGAACAGACTGACTGGTTACAGCAAGCACTCCTCTCTATATCCCAAGTCACCTTCACAAGCTTCCAGGCACTTCCTCATACACAGCATGATATTTACACTACACTTCATTCAACCCCCTCTCACCCACTTGGGCATTGTTCTTCCATGTGTCTCTGTCTGAGGTGCGAAATAACCTGACTTCCATACCGCCCCCCACAGCATCTTAGATAGAACAATAGAATATCAGTCCACATGCTGTTTCGGCTTCAGTCTCCTTCCATATCTGCTGTAACTGGGGTTTACTGCCTCCGTGGCGCTGCTGTGCCGGTGGGGGGCTGCTGGGAGTGTGTCCGATTGCGGGTGAGCCGTGGTGGTGGTGGTGGTGGGGGGTTCGCCCTGTCTGTGTGGCTGCTCTGATGAATCGTTCCCCTGGGGAGTTCTCCGTGGGGGCCTTCCACGCCAAGGGGCCCTCGCCAATGGCCCTCACCAACAGCACTTGCTCATCCGCCACTACAAAGGCGGGTTTGAGTCTGTCTATGCCAATTTTCTCCCGTCTACCCCTCAAGTCTAGCACAAAATGCTTATCCCCTGTTTCCAACACTCTGAATGGTCCATCATAGGGTGGGCGCAATGGAGGGCGGTGGGCGTCGTGTCTGACGAACACGAACTCTGCGTTCCTCAAAGTTTTAGGCACGAAAACATGCGGAAAACAGTGGTGGGCCGGGCCTGGCAGCGTGCCTGTGTTTGCGCTACGCTGCAAAAGCTGAGACGGGCAGCTGTCCGGCGCGGGATTATCTGGTAGAAATTCCCCAGGCAGCCGTAGGGGCTGTGCAGAAACCAGCTCTGCCGGGGAAGCTTCCAGATTCTCTTTTGGCGCAGAGCGCAACCCCAATAAAACCCACGGCAACCTGTCCACCCAATTTGCATCCGTCAGTGAAGCCCTGAGTGCTGCTTTCAGTGATCTATGAAAACGCTCGCATAACCCATTGGCCTGTGGGTTGTATGCGGTTGTGCGATGAATTGTAACACCCAGGCTGCGGGCCATTGAGGACCAGAGTTCGGAAACAAATTGAGGGCCCCTGTCGGATGTAATGTCTGATGGGACTCCAAACCGCGCCACCCATGCTGTTAAAAAAGCACGTGCTACGTCTGCGGACGTGGTTGCCGCCAGTGGGACTGCTTCTGGCCAGCGCGTGGTGAGGTCCATCACTGTCAGGAGGTGTGTGCACCCCTGTGATGGCGGGAGGGGGCCCACGAGGTCCACGTGAACATGGTTGAACCTCTTAGCCGGTACCCGAAACGGCTCCAAGGGAGCCTTCGTGTGTCTGTGTACCTTGGCTCGTTGGCACGCCACGCAGGCTGCAGCCCACTCTTTTACGTGTTTGCGTAGGCTCGGCCACACGAACTTCTCTCCCACCATTTTGACAGACGCACGCACTCCTGGGTGCGCCAGAGTGTGAACCGACTCAAACACGCGGCGGCGCCATGCGACCGGGACCACCGGACACGGGCGTCCCGTGGAGACATCGCAGATTAGGGGGGGCATGCCGTCTTGCAGCACCCTGCTCTCCAGCCTTAACCGTGTTGATCCAGACTGGAGTGCACGCACGTCTGCATCGCTAATCTGCTCCGCGGCCATGGCTGCGTAATCTATCCCCACATAGACCGGGGCCACCACGGCGCGCAAGAGGCAGTCTGCCACCACATTCAGTTTACCCGACACATGCTGAATATCGGTAGTAAACTCTGAGATCGCGGCCAGCTGTCTCTGCTGCCGGCCCGACCACGGTTCTGAAACCTTGGCCATCGCGAACGTTAGTGGCTTGTGATCCACGAATGCGGTGAAGCTGCACCCTTCCAGCCAGAACTGGAAGTGGCGTATGGCCAGGTGGAGAGCCAGCAACTCCCTGTCGAACGCGCTGTATTTACTTTTGCTGTCGCGCAAAGTTCTGCTGAAAAAAGCGAGCGGCTGCCAAGTCCCGGCGACGTGCTGCTCTACGACAGCCCCTATGTCCACGTCTGAAGCATCGATGGTGAGCGCTATCCGGGCTGCCGGGTCCGGATGCGCCAGCAGTGCGGCGTTTGCCAGGGCTGCTTTAACCTCCGAGAACGCCCGCTCTCGCTCCGGGGTCCATTCGACCCTATCCGCGGGTTTCTGTCTCTTGAGCGTGGCGTACAATGGTTGCATGAGCTGCGCCGCGTGGGGAAGGAAACGGTTATAAAAGTTCACCATCCCCAAAAATTCCTGCAGCGCCCTGACCGTCTGAGGCCGGGGAAAATCCGCCATGGCGTGCACTTTGACAGGCAGCGGGATCGCTCCTTCTGGAGAGACGCGGTGCCCCAAAAAATCAATCTCCGTCACGCCGAACTAGCATTTCGTCGGGTTGATTATTAACCCGTGCTCCACCAACCTCCGGAAAACCGTCCTGAGGTGGGTTTCGTGTTCGTCTTCGGACGCACTGGCTACCAGGATATCGTCTAGGTAGACGAACACGAATGGGAGATCGCGCAGCACTGCATCCATCATGCGCTGGAACGTCTGTGCCGCGCCTTTTAACCCGAATGGCATGCGCAGGAACTCGAATAAACTGAACGGAGTTATTACCGCTGTTTTGGGTACGTCCTCAGCGCGCACTGGGACTTGATGGTAACCGCGGACCAGGTCTATTTTGGAAAAAATGCGTGCTCCGGCGAGGTGGATGGAAAAATCCTGTATGTGGGGAGTCGGGTAGCGGTCGTGTGCTGTGGCGTTGTTCAACCTGCGGAAATCACCGCATAGTCGCCACGATCCCTCAGCCTTAGGGACCATGTGTAGTGGGGATGCCCATGGGCTGTTCGAACGCCTGATGATGCCCAACCTTTCCAGGTTGGCAAACTCCTCGCACGCTATGGCCAGTTTAGCTGCATCCAAGCGCCGAGGTCTTGCAAAAACGGGCGGCCCGGTGGTGGTGATAAAGTGCTCCACCCCGTGTTTAGCGATGGCCGCAGAAAACGTCGGGACCATGAGTGCTGGGAACTGACTGAGCAGTGCGTGGAACTTACCGTCTGGAGCTGTGACGTTGGCTTGTGCTGTTGGCTGGGTCACTCAAGCTATACAGGGGAGAGAGTCAAAGGACAGTGCATTAACCAGGTGCCTGTTAGCAACATCAACCAGTAAACCATGTGCACACAGAAAATCAGCCCCCAGGATATGGTAATTCAGTGCTGCTATGACAAAAGTCCACTCGTATGTACGGCCGTGTAGAGATAAAATCAGTGTCCTCTCACCAAAGGTCTTAATTTCCGAACCGTTTGCTGCCAACATCACGGGGCCGCTAGGTCCTGCCAGCCGGTCGGCGTAGGTCGGCAGGATGAAGCTCTTCTGGGCTCCGGTGTCAACGAGGAAACGCCTCCCTGAGCGCGCGTCCGTCAAGTAGAGCAGCTTGTTCTCTTCACCGAGGGTTGCAGCTGCTACCGACCGCCGGCCTCAGTGTTTTCCCAAGCGCTTGAATTGGCATGGTGGCGCACATCTGTGTGCGTTCTCTCCGAAGCGGCGGTGGTAGAAACAGAGCATGTCTCTCTGGTGCTCCTTGGCCCCCGCTTGGCCCCCTACCGTCGGTGGCTCCTCGCCTCCTCTGGTCGTCTCGCTGGGCTCCGCCGCGTTGACTGTGATCGCCCTGTTGGTGAGGATGATCCGGTCCGCCTCCTGGGCTAGCGCATGGTAATCACGCGCGGCCAGCAACGGCGAATTGGCCAGAACCGCTCTCGCCACTGTTGGAAGGTTCCGGAGGAAAAGGTGGGCAAACAGAAAGTGCCCGTCGTCCATGCCCATTAACGCCAGCATCTTCTCCATCAGGTCTACGGCCGACCCATCTCCTAACTCGGTCCGCGCCAGGAGCCTCTCCGGTCTCTCACATTCCGAGAGCGTGTAGCGCCGGGTGAGCGCAGCCTTGAGCGTCTCATATTTGTTGCGTGGCTGATCAAGCAGGCTCGCTACCTGCTGGGCTGTGCGGGAGTCCAGCGCTGCTACCACATGGTAGAACTTGGTGTCGTCAGCCGTTATTCCCTGGAGGGCGAACTGGGCCTCGGTGTGGTGGAACCAAGAGCGCTGGTTGTGCTGCCAGAAATCCGGTAGCTTGACTGAAACTGCACACGCGCTGCTGGGGGTTCCAGTCCGGGCTGTCTGTGGAATGGCTGCTGTGTCTCTGGGGCTTCCCGACCGGGCCGGCTCCGGGGTTCTCGCCTCGTGTTCCATAATACGTCTTGGGTCACCAGTGTGGAGTGTGTAAATGAAGAGGCAGCTTCATGTCAGACGATTTATTACACACTCACATCTCACAAGCACAGAACAGACTGACTGGTTACAGCAAGCACTCCTCTCTATATCCCAAGTCACCTTCACAAGCTTCAAGGCACTTCCTCATACACAGCATGATATTTACACTACACTTCATTTAACCCCCTCTCACCCTCTTGGGCATTGTTCTCCCATGTGTATTCATTGTCTCTGTCTGAGGTGCGAAATAACCTGACTTCCATAATACAACAAATTGTGTATTTATTGGTTTGTACAGCTGTGTAGGAAGAAGAGAAACTTATTATTTTAACCTTATTCCACCTATACACATCTACCATAAACTTTGTTTTCGCCAAATTTAAAGGTGACTTATTCTTTTTTCAAACCACGTTTTAAGCATAACCTTTTCTTTTTCAACGTTTGGTGCCGAAATTTTCAAATTATTGTCTCAGTTTGATTCAATACCGCACCTCTGCATAGGGTGGTAATTTAAGAAAAATGCCTGTGTAACACAGAATATTCTGCGGAAAATATAAAATGCTTATGTATGAGGGGGGAATGTCGCCACAAGTTAAATTGACCTTTTTCAAGAAAGTAAATGGTTTCATTTGGATTTAGGCAAGATTTTGAGGTAGATTTTGAAAAGACATTGGTAGGGTTTTTTTTTTGGTAATTTTGGCATACAAATACTTAATAGACTTTTCAAACTAATAAACGGTTGAAGCACATTAATCACGCTGAAGCAGGATTGTGTGGATATAACTACTGGTTTCAAAGTCAGAGTTTGTATCAACACAAACATGTAATTTGTTAAAACAGAGATAAAAAAATACCCTTGTGCAGAGAAGTAAGTATATGTTATTACAAATTGTTTCAGAATCCTGTAACTCTAATCACAGCGTTCTCTCTCTGTGTGTGTGTGTGTGTGTGTGTGTGTGTGCATGCGTGTGTGTGTGTGTGTGTGTGTGTGTGCGAGAGAGAGAGAGAGAGAGAGAGACAGAGAGAGAGAGAGACTTTGACTTTTAAAAATAAGCCTTTATTGCACACTTCAAAAAAATGCAAGCACACCAACATCATTCCACCAAGTGTGTCACATTGGAAAAAGTGCAAACTGAAGTGTTCCCCCCCACACACAACACAGAGCATTCCTTGCAGTCCACCTATTCCACATTGGCAGTGGCAGTAGTGCGAGTCCTCCTCGTAGTCCGTGCAAAGACGAGGCAGAGGCCCCCGGCAGTTCCGTTGCACATCCCAGAGACAGTTCCCCCATCTCAGATGGATTGGAGTTCTTAGACCATGTGGGTTTTTTCAAGCAAGTCAACTGTGCAGCAGGCTCGTCCAGAGTGTAGAAAGAAAACGGTGGGGCGTCCATGCCCTGCAGGTAAAGATCCAGTTCCGTGACAGTCAAATACAGTCAATTAAACGTCATAGAGAGAGAGAGTAGATGTGGATAACATCTGTGGATCGCTGAGTGCTCTCCAGAGAATGATCTAAAGTATGATTCAAGCCTGTATGAAATTGAAGCACAGAATCGAAGAGAGAGAAATTTTTTTTATTCTCTGAGTGCACTGTGCAGATTTGACCTTGTGTTTTGGTACCCTTGTTTACATTCCTCCTCGATAAGATAACGCCAGAGAAGTGGCTTATGTCTACCCATACATCAACAATCAGTTGTTGTCGTCAGCGGATTGGTCTCTCGAGGACAATGCCCATGTGCCTTCTGCAAGGAAGAGGAAAAGAGAGACAGACTCTGATCTCTGGTCTTGTTTATAAGTCACATGATTATAACATCTATCCACTGCCTGGAGGCGCCCTCTGCTGCCCACTAACAACTGTTACACTCACACTACACAATGACATGCAAATATACACACACTGCTCTCCCTCCCTCTGCTGTGTGATTGTATCTATTGTCTGCTAATGCATGAGGGTTTTTTTTTCTGTGTAGTCAAAATTTGGCTCATATACGAGCGTTTATTCTGATTACTATGTTTTTTCTCTCTCCTATTGTGTTTTCCTCCCCCTCCCCTCCCCTCTTTACCTCCACTGTTGACAGGCGCCTTGTATGGCGACGCGTCATTGGATGCGCCTAACGTGCGCGTCCAATGTCAAGTCACATTCCTCGTATGTTTACTTGTAAATATACTTGGCAATAAAGCTGATTCTGATTCTGATTCTGATTCTGAGAGAGAGCGAGAGAGAGAGAGAGAGAGAGAGAGAGAGGGGTTTGAAAGAGGTTTTCGGCATGAATGAACCTAGGAGTAACAACAATAGCTCCGGTCTTGGTAGAATCTTCCTGCTGTAAGATCCCCTTCCTTTATGTGTGTGTGTGTGTGTGTGTGTGTGTGTGTGTGTGTGTGTGTGTGTGTGTGTGTGTGTTGGTTAAGCCTGAGGTCATAGACCCTGGCAGACAGAGGGTTTGAAAGAGGCTTTTGGAGATGAATGAACCTAAGATCTCAGAATAAAACAATAGCTTTGGTTTGACCCCACAGTCACATTCAATGTCTGTCGAACTCAGAGTTTAGAAAGGTTGATATCATTGGTGTTCGGTTCCAGAGCCTGAGAGGGAAATATTTCTCTCTGTTTAGCTAAGACAGTGGTCTTTTCTTATTTAAGTACTTAGTTGTATGAAAATTTAAATGCATTAGCTGTTTATGCAATATTGTTTTCTGTAGGAAAAAAGCCAAAAAACATTCCACATCTTCTGTGACGAGCAGAGCAGAACAATGGGAGAGCCGCTAAGGAGCGGGGTAGACGTGCACTTTTCTTGGAGTAGCCGGCGTTATTGATGGGAAGAGGATGTGTTACGGGATGCTGGAGGAGCCTGACATGAATTCCTCAGGTCAGTCTGTCTCTAAACCCTTATCTGAATATGCTCTGGAAAATCCAAAAAGTTGATGCTACACTTTTGTGAAAATCTAATTTGAAGAAACAGTCTTTGCTCCCTGTGGGTCAGACCAGCGCCTGTGTGTGTGTGTGTGTGTGTGTGTGTGTGTGTGTGTGTGTGTGTGTGTGTGTGTGTGTGTGTTTGAATAGCAAGATCTGCTTGTTTCACCCGGGGGTGAGAAAAAGAAAAGACACCTGTCTTGAAAAGATTTGATGAGGCTGGAGCATGTCAGCGGATTGGCAGGTGTTATCTGTGGGTGGTTAAGTAGATTCCAATGCTGCACATATTATTCACTTTTCTTGCACATTGTTGGTGGTTGACTGGCAATGAGTCTGTTGGGGGTTTGTTGGCTGATCAATGAACAAAGGTTTTCAGACACTGGTGGCTGCTTCATTGACCAATGGACCTTTAAGGGTTTTTTTTTGGGTGTGTGTGTGTGTGTGTGTGTGAGAGAGAGAGAGAGAGAGAGGGTATGTTTAAGTGCCTTCTTGTTCAGCCTGACTTGTTCAACCTGACTTGTTAAGCGTGAGATGAGAAAAGTGCTATCACCATTTTATTTTGTTAAAATTTAAATCAACCAACATTCCATTCTCATGCTAACCCCTCCCAGCATGGGTCAAAGGTTAATTGCCTTTCAGCTCAATAAACAATGCCGCTTTTTATCCATCCATCCAGCCATCCATCCATCTTTTCCGCTTAATCCTTTTCGGGTCGCGGGGGGCTGGAGCCTATCCCCGCATCTTTGGACGAGAGGGAGGGTACACCCTGGACAGATCACCAGTCCATCATAGGGCCAATACAGAGAGACAGACAACCATTCACTCTCATGGTCATACCTAAGTACAATTTAGAATCCCCAGTTTGATGCCAATTAACCTAACTTGCATGTTTTTGGCATGTGGGAGGAAACCAGCGAAATCCCGGAGTAAACCCAAGCAGACATGGGGAGAACATGCAAACTCCACGCAGATCACTGTTGGTTGGGGGCTGGGATCGAACCCAGGATCCTCTGGCCAAGGGTGAGTTGTTGTCCTGCCGCAGTGCTAACCACTCCGCCATTCTCACGCTAACCCTCATGGCAGGCATGGGTCAAAGGTTATTTGCCTTTTATCTCAATAAACAATGTGGCTTTTTTATCCATATAAGATAAGATAAGCCTTTATTAGTCCCACAATGGGGAAATTCCAGGATTGCAACAGCACAGGGATAGCAACACTCAGAGCAACAATCAGAAGGCAAGAAAAAAAAAGCAAGACCCGCTAATATACATATGTACTTATTACTATAAATATATATACTGTATATATACTGTATATATATATATATATATATACACACAGACACACAGTGCAGAGCATTGTAGCTGGATGGAATAAATATATGAGTATATAAACACACAGTGTGGAGCATTGTAGCTAGATGGAATAAATATGTTGATATATAAACACCCACAGTACGGAGCATTGTAGCTAGATGGAATAATATGTAGATATATAAACACACAGTGCGGAGCATTGTAGCTAGATGGAATAAATATATAGATATATAAATATAAACACACCCAGTGCAGAGCATTGTAGCTAGATGGAATAAATATGTAAATATATAAACACACACAGTGCAGAGCATTGTTGCTAGATGGGATGAAACAGCACAACCGTCTACTTAGTTATCCTACATGGTATGATTATGTGCCCATACATATTCTCACCCTCCATAGCGACCGGTATTTTCCTAGTTGTATGCCGGAGGGGACCATTGTGTAAGTCTATTGCATCTTTTGCATTCAAAAACTATTAGGTTGTTACATCTTTTTGCTATCTCTGCGAGCAGCCCTGCTTAGGTTGTACAGTCTGACAGCCGTAGGTAGGAAGGACGTGCGAAACCTCTCGGTTGTGCACCTGGGATGATGTAGTCTGCTGCTAAATGAGCTCCTCAGTGCATTCAGTATGTCCTGCATAGGGTGGAACTCGGACTCCAGCAGATATGACAGTTTAGCCACCGTCCTTCTCTCTCCTATCTCCTCCACCGGGTCAAGGCGCTGCCCCAGGACAGAGCTAGCTTTCTTGATCAGTTTGTTCAGTCTCTTCCTATCGGCTGCGGTAATGCCACTGCCCCAGCAGACCACTCCAAAAGTGATGGCTGATGCCACCACCGTGTCATAGAATGTCTTCAGCAGCGCCTCTTGTACACCAAAAGACCTGAGTCTCCTCAGTAGGAACAGCCTGCGCTGTCCCTTCTTGTAGAGTGCGTCAGTATTGTGTGACCAGTCTAGTTTATTGTTCAGATGAACACCCAGGTACTTGTAGGATGTCACCATCTCAATGTCTGTTCCCTGTATATTTACTGGTGCTGTGAGGGGTTGTCCTTGCCTGCAGCAGTCCACCACCAGCTCCTTAGTTTTCCTCGCGTTGATCTGGAGGCAGTTCTGATGGCACCAGTCCACGAAGTCCTGGATAAGCCCTCTGTACTCAGCTTCATCTCCATTGGAGATGAGGCCAACGATCGCAGAGTCATCAGAGAACTATATATAATTAACATTCCATTCTCACGCTCACCATATAGAAAATGAATTAATTAGCCGGGTCAGGTCACGGGTCAGGTCAGGTCAGGTCAGGTCAAAAGTCACACCTTTCATCTTGAGAACAATATACCTTTCAAAACAGAGAACAATAGACCTGCCAAGTTTGATGAGAAGTAACCCCTTTCTTCCTCATCTGCATGGTCTTTGGTCCGAAACAACTTGTTTGAGATTCTTTCTGACCAGGAGATATACGTCACAAATATCACATATTCTTCTATTTTGAATGAGTGCTAGAAATTGTTTCTGTTTGACCTTACAGTTCTATGAACCAAACAAAGACTGATGCAACATCATTATTTTGATCATGGTTTTGTAGGGTGCATTGTTTAGACTTAGCCAACACTCCAGCAAAGGCTTTATTGCTGGTGCCCACAAAACTTGCAAGGCAAGTGAATACCTTTACATCTCATTTAATCTAATTTTCCATGTAATAAGTGATCAATTAGCCTTAATGAGGAGTCCAACACACACTCTGAAATGACAGCTGTTGTGATGTTTTACTATTAAAAATCTACACACACGGACTGTTGGAGCAAAAATAGAGTATTTAAAGCATCATTATATACTGTGGCAATTACTGAATAGGATATGTCTCAGTGTTCAAAGTAAAAGCAAAGTAAAAGCACTCACACTACCCATAGTCTGTGAAGTGTGTGTTTTTTTTTTTAATTGAATTGATTTGAAGCTAATGGGCTCTATTATAACAATCTATTCAACAGTCTATTGTCTGAGGCACAGAGTGTGTTTATGGGTTTGTCCAAGTCCACATCTCAGCAGTGGGAAAATGATCTCTGTACCAGGTGAAAAGTGCAAACAGGCTGGTCAAATTATTCAGAGGTGTGTTTTGAGTAATCCAATCCAAAGTTCTCCTGCCCATCCCGTTAATGCACAGAGACACTTAATCAAATGTGAACTCTGATCATGTTAACTTGTTTAAGAGGGGTTTTGCACTAGACAAAGGATGTGTGTCCGTGAGTGAAAATGCGTGTGATCGTACTGTAACATTGCATTAACAGAAGAATAAATCACAGATGATGCTCAGTTAATTATTTTACGGGGGATGTGGGGAAGAAGAGATGATTGACCATTTGGCCTGAACAATGGACACGCATATGCGCAAAGAGACATGAGATATGATAGGATATGATATGATATGATAGAATAACCCATTCTCTGTCTATGGTGCAGCAGCGCTCCCGTCAGCTCACCACCCTCTGGTAGTCAAGTTTTTTCAAGAAAATACTCAGTTTAGATATCACAAATTCCAAAGGCTGTAATTTGAAAGTGGTAAGAGATAATGGCTTACTGTCAATTAGAAAGATGTAGAATATGATCCAAAGTTTGAGATAGGAGTAAATGTATGCATCTAATTTGCATAATGCAATGGCAGCGGTATTGAATTACATAACTTTTGGTTAAAAGTAGACTTTGGACATATTTACACAAAGGATGGTTTTGTTTTTTGTCCTCCTTATTTTTTTTTCTTACCTTATCTTCAAAGTATATGATTTAAGGTTCAAGATTCAAAGGCTTCATTATCATGTGCACAGTTATGAAATGCTACATTTCCTGAGCAATGAAATTCTTACTTTGCTCTCCGAAAGAATGCCAAGGTAAAGGGTACAGAAACAACAATTCTAATAGGTCATGACACACTAACACAGTAACTCAATCCTAATACTAATGTTAGGTAGCAGGGGAATGACACTGAAAATTCACTGGATGACTAAAGTGAATTTTCAGTGTCATTCCTCTGCTGCCTAACTGTGTGTTGGTGTGTGTGTTATGAGCATCCATTATCCTGAAAATTCACTGGATGACTAAAGTGACCCCTCATGGATCGTCACCTTATCGTGGTGGTGGTGGTGGTGGTGGTGGGGGGGGGGGGGGTTGCATGCCCTAGTGCTCCCAGGAGCTATGTTGTCCGGGGCAATTTGCCTCTGGTAGGGTCACCCAAGACAAACTGGTCCTGGGTGAATGGCCACAATAAGAACGATCCAACAGACTCTCATGATAAATACTAGAACAAGGATTCAGTGAACCCCGCCCAGTATGGGGTTACCAGGGCCCCACCCTGGAGCCAGGCCTGGGGGAGGGGCTCGATGGCTAGCGTCTGGTAGCCGGGTTTCTGCCCATGGGACCTGGCTGGGCTCAGCCCGAAGGAGTTACATGGGTTTGCCCTTCAGTGGGCTCACCACCTGCAGGAGGGATCATGGGGGTCCGGTGCTATGTGGATCAGGTAGTGGTCAAAGGCGAAGACTTTGGCGGTCTGATCCCAAGCTTCCTAAACACCCTTTTTGGATGTGTAATGTCACTTCTCTGGTGGGGAAGGAGCCTGAGCTGGTGCATGAGGTTGAGAGATACCGGCTAGATAAAGTGGGCCTCACCTCAACACACAGCACTGGTACTAGAACAAGGCTGGAGCTTGTCCTTCTCTGGAGTTGCCCCGGGCGAGAGGCGATGGGCAGGGGTGAGTATTCTTGTATCCCCCCACCTCGCTGCCTCTATATTGAAGTTTTCCCTGGTGGATAAAAAGGTTGTTTCCCTGCACCTTCGGGTTGGGAAACGGGTCCTGACCATCATTTGTGCCTATGCACCAAATGATGGTTCAGAGTACCCAGCGTTTTTGGAGTCTCTGACTGGGGTGCTGGAGAGTTCTCCTCTTGGAGACTCCATTGTCCTACTGGGGGACTTCAATGCGCACGTGGGCAACAACAGTGAAACCTGGAAGGGAGTGATTGGGAGGAACGGCCTGCCCGATCTGAACCCGAGTGGTGTTCAGCTATTGGACTTCTGTGCTATTGTGACGATGGAGTGTCACCACTGTTATGATTTATTATATGTGTGACTATATTATTTGTAATATTGTAAATGTTATTATGATCATTTGTAAAAGTGCACACATTATTTTAGGATCTGTCTTTGACTAATTGAAGTGCCTTTTGTGAGATAATTGTTTAGTTAATTATTTGGGTAAACAATTGGTGATTATTTAATACACATACCTTTGCCAACATGCTTCCTGAGGATGTCCGGGCAAAAGACTCTTTGGGGGTTGAACGCCTTTTTAAAGGACACCAGCAGGAAGGGAGCAGGTGATGGCAAGTTGAGGGGTGATTTAAAAATATGTAAATAGGGGATTAAATTATTTAACGAATTATTTATAGTATTATTTATTCTGTACTATTTATATGTATTTTGTAAATAGGTGGGGATTATTTATGGGCTTTTAGATGTTATTGGGTTTGTGTGAAAAATGGAAAATGTTTATTGTTTTACCTGGGGTTATGGTAGGGGCTAATCAGCCCTAATTATCTCCAATAGTACATAATAGGTGTTTATTGTGGAAAGAATTGTCTTTCATAATGGTCTTTCATTATAGTCTTTCATAATTGTCTTTCATTATTGTTGATGAAGAGTCGTGTCAGATGTTTGGATTATTACTTGTAAGTTTATGAAATAAATTGGAAAATTGAAGATTTGGCCACTTCCTTGCCTCCAGACCACGCATATTTGTTACATTTGGTGGCAGCGGTGGTCCGTTCCCAGGACGTTGTGACATTTGGTGGAAGTGGTGGATAGAGCACGGGACGGAAGGAGTGATGGCCAAAAGGAAAGGGTCGAGACAAGAGGAGCAGTCTGACCTGGGCGCAGGTATGGCAGCTGAGGAGCCGGGAGTCAGCGGACTGGGCGAGCTTGAGGAGCTAACGTGCCTGGTGAAGTCATTGGTACGTTCGCTGACTGTCAGGGATCGTCAGATGGAGGAAGAAGCCGCTCTTCAGGACCAAAGGTGGCGGACTGTGGATGATCAAATTTGTCGGATGGAGTCGCAGGTTGCGGAGCTGAGAGAGGAGTATGGGAGCCAGGCTGAACGTGGTGGTGACAACGGCGCTTCGGGGGAGGACCCCGGGGTGACGGCCAGTCGGGTCGGCCCGCAGGAGGATGATGTGCCGCTGCAGGTGCAGCCGAGGATCACACGAACGCACCACGAGCCCAGGCTAAATCCTTTCTCTCCCGAGGATGACATCGAGCACTACCTGGCGACGTTCGAGAGGATCGCTACAGTCTGCTGCTGGCGTGAAGAAGAGTGGGCTATCCAGCTAGCTCCTCTGCTTTCAGGTAAAGCGCGGAGCGCATATGTACTGATGGATATTGCTGACACGGACGATTATGGAAAACTGAAGGAAGCTATTTTAAACAAATATGAAATAACAGCCGACACATATAGGAGGAGGTTTCGGTCCCTGGACGTTTATCAGGACAAAACCCCTCGTGAACTTTATGTACATTTAAAAGACCTGTTTTGTAAATGGGTTAAACCAGAGACCGCAACGGTAAAAGACATTACTGAATTACTGATTTTGGAGCAGTTTCTGCGGATGGTGAACCCGGAACTGGGAATCTGGATACAAATCTAGCTACAATGCTCTGCACTGGGTGTGTTTATATTTATATTTATATATCTATATATTTATTCCATCTAGCTACAATGCTCAGCACTGGGTGTGTTTATATTTATATATCTATATATTTATTCCATCTAGCTACAATGCTCCGCACTGTGTTTTTTTTATATATCTACATATTATTCCATCTAGCTACATTGCTCCGCACTGTGTGTGTTTATATACTTGCATATTTATTCCACCTAGCTGCAATGCTCCGTACTGTGGGTGTTTATATATTTACATATTTATTCCATCTAGCTACAATGCTCTGCACTGTGTGTTCATATATTCATATATTTATTCCATCCAGCTACAATGCTCTGCACTGTGTGTCTGTGTGTGTGTGTGTGTGTGTATATATATTTTATAGTAATATGTACATATGTATATTAGCTGCTCTTGCTTGCTTGTTTTTTTTCTTGCCTTCTGATTGTTGCTCTGAGTGTTGCTATCCCTGTGCTGTTGCAATCCTGGAATTTCCCCGTTGTGGGACTAATAAAGGCTTATCTTATCTTATCTTATCTTAAGAGCGGGACCTGAAGACTGCAGAGGACGCTACTCGTCTGGCGGAGGTTTTTCTGTCAGCCAGGTCTGGGAGCAGGAGAACTACTCTCGGCCGTGACAATTCTTTCACCGCACGGAGTAAGTTTAATGAGGGTGAAAGGGGTGGTCCAGTTCGAAATAGGCTGTATTCCAGGCCCAGTCAGATCACAAATAGCAGATATGATAGTAGCAAAAAGTCACGTGTTGTTGCAAATAAAGATATACACTGCTATCAGTGTAATAAAATCGGTCACACCCAGTATTCATGTCCTGCCATAAAGAATGAGAAACCGTCACTATTATGTTCAGTTCCTAGACCCACTTTTTCAGCCCCAGTGCACAGTGGAGTGTATAAAACGAAGGTGTTGCTTAATGGTCAGTGTGAAGAGGCCCTGTTAGACTCAGGTTGTTTTCAAACGATTGTGTTGCCCAGTTTGGTCCCTAGGGATTTGTGGAATGAGTCCGAGATAAATATCAGTTGTGTCCATGGGGATAAGAAATTGTACCCGACCGCTGAGGTTTATTTAACAGTGGGGGGGGGGGGGGAACTTATCTCCTTCCTGTAGCTCTTGTGCCTGATATGCCTTATTCTGTTATTCTTGGCAATGACGTTCCAACTTTGTTGGACATCATACAACAGGTTAGAGAGGAACAAACTGAGGGACAGGCAGGTGGTGCTATTGAGCAGAGGCTTGATGCACCTGCTGGAAAAATCTGTAATATGGTGACAACCAGGGCACAGAGGGCGCAGAGGGCTGCCAATGTTCTTCAGGAGCTGCCATTTTATGATTCTGAGATGGAGGCAGGCCCTAGTAAACAACCTAAATCCAAGGCTCAGAGGAGAAGAGATAAGGTGTTAGCTTCAGCAAAGAACTTGGGTGAAGAAACACCACAATTAATTCAGTCAGTAGAGTTTGACATCCCTCCTGACATAGCTACATTGCAGAAAGCTGACCCAGCACTTAGACCATGGTTCAGTAAAGTCTCGGAGATTGAGGGTGTGAAACAGGGTAGAACGGATTGTTTGGCTGAGGCCATGTATGTCATTAAAAAGGGCATTTTGTACCAGCAACAAGGTGAAGTTATGGCCATAGCTTTGCCACAGGACCTCATACGAAAAATTATGGAACTGGGACATGTTATTCCTTGGGCAGGTCATCTAGCATTTCATAAAACTTTACAGAGAATTGCTAGAAGGTTTGTGTGGCCGGGAATGTATACTCAGATAAAGGAGTTCTGTACAACATGTTCAATATGTCAGATTACATCACCTAGGGGAGTAGCCCGTGCCCAACTGCAACCATTACCAATCATTGGAACACCTTTTGACAGAATAGGGATGGATGTAGTTGGCCCCCTAGAGAGAAGCTCCTCTGGTAATAGATACATTTTGGTAATTTGTGACTATGCTACTCGGTACCCAGAAGCCTTTCCCCTGAAATCTATCAAGGCTAGGCAGGTTGCTAACTGCCTTATCCAGTTGTTTTCAAGGGTAGGCATACCTAGAAAAATTCTAACAGACTGTGGAACAAATTTCTTGTCCAAACAGTTGCAGCAGGTATATAAGCTGTTGGGTATTAAGGGTATTAAAGTAGAACTGAACTGAATGGCATTGAACGGCACTGGGTGATAGTACATACAATTATAAAGATAATTTATCATTGGCACCCCCTCCACAAATCCTGGAATCTTGGAGAAAATCGCGATTTTGAATTTCCCGCCCTGAAAAATCAGACAAATCCGCCGATTAACCGGAAGTGCAGCCGGAGTTCCGCGTGACGTCACGAGTGTGACACAGTCCTCCATGTTTACCATTGCGAGCACATCGACAGTGGTTGTTTTTGGTGCATTTTGTCGTGATAGTCGACTACAAAACACTTCCAACACCTGGGAAGATCTGTTCAGTGGCCAAGGAAAGCTGTCAGGGCGACGAAAGAAAAGAAAGGGGAAGGAAAAGCGACCGGGAAGCGATGCGTTTCTAGATATAGATATTACAGTGATCCCTCGCTACTTCACGTTTCACCTTTCGCGCCCTCAGTGCATTGCAGATTTTTCAAAAATATTCATCAAAAATTCAAAATTGAGAAAAAATGGCACGAAAGTTGCCCGGGCGCTAGCAGAAGGCAGGGAGACTACATTAGAACATCAGGTATCAACACGGAGAGCCCGCACAACTCAAAATCCACCTCTCTGACCACCGCTCCACTCCTCTCCGCCCACCTCTTCACCGCTCGGGAATCTCGCAAGCTGATTGGCCGAGACGTTTTACCTCGCAAGCTGATTGGCCGAGACGTTTTACCCAGCTTCTCTCCCTGCAGAGCGCCCATACCCAGCGAAGGAAGACCGCATTCATTGTTCTTTATCGCTCGTGTTGCTTAGTGGCACTTTTCGCTGTTCTCTTGTGCCTTTTTGTGCAAAATAGTGCTTGTGACACCCTTGGGGGGGGGGTGACGCTACTTCGCGGTTTTTCACTTTTCGCGGTCGGTTCTGGTCCCCATTAAACGCGATAAGTGAGGGATCACTGTATTTATAAATAGCACAGTCAAATGCAGAGGCCAGTTCTGTTCATGTGTATTGCCACTATAGTCTGTAGAAGTATTGTAATACATAGCCCAATTTTTTGAATGAATGAATGAATTTATTTATTTGGGATAGTACAGTACAGGTTGAAAGAAACTGAATGATATAACAACAAGGTCAAATTGAACAATGACTCATCTGATTATACAATTCAACGTAAGTTATCCGAAATGGGTGATGGCTGAAGCCGCAGCTTATATTGCCCACCCATATTCCATCCAAGAATTCAAAAGAGAAAACAGGCAAGAGCGATTACAATTCAAAACAAAACTAAGACAAAATGTGACAGAGAAAAAAGAAAACTAAGTTACAACACAACACAGGCTGGATATGTTACAACTCGCCGCTCATTAGCGGCGCCAGCTGCGCGCACACTTGCGCCTCATCAGCAGCGTGGGATATAAGCCACTCTGCCCTGGGCTTCGGCATGAAGCCGTCTGATTCCTTCAGCCCTCTTGCTGCAGAGGAACCCCCTCATCTCCCAGCAAGATCTACAGCATAAGCATACCTACCTTTGCCTTTCCAGTCTCTCCCCTGTGCACAGGTGTATTCCCCGGCGGCGGACCTCGCCTCTGCATCGCCGTCTGCCAGCTGCTGTCACAGGTGCATCAGGTCTCTGTCTCCCGGGCTCGTCCTTGTGCACGCCTGCCACCTGCCACACTCCTGCATCCTCCTCTGTCTCGTCACCGATCCTGAATGCCTCTTCACTCTGAAAACTCTGGTGTTCTTGACTGCTGGAACTGCTATCATCTGCCATTGTTGTTTTGTTTAGGGATCACACTCGTGACGTCACGCAGCGTCATCTGCACTACTTCCGGTTTGTTTGGCACTGCCAGCCAGAGGCAAAAGTTTATCGGCTTATAGCTTGGCCATCGCACGGCCTAAAAATTTCTTTTATGTGTTGAAAAATACAATAGGTAATAAGGAATTAATCTGCTAATTCTACTTTTTGCGCCAAAAGGTGGGTTCAGTTCTACTTTAAGACCACCCCATATCACCCTCAGACTGATGGACTAGTGGAGCGATTTAATCAGACTCTAAAAAACATGCTGCGGAAATTTGTTTCTGAAACAGGCTCGGATTGGGACCAATGGGTACCATACTTATTGTTTGCTTATCGGGAGGTGCCTCAAGCTTCAACAGGGTTCTCACCTTTTGAACTGCTGTATGGTCGTCAGGTGAGGGGCCCACTGGACTTATTAAAGGAGCATTGGGAGAGTCCACCGAGTGATCAGGACAATGTGGTCTCTTATGTCATTAAGATGAGAGAGAAACTGGATCGAATGACTGCTTTGGCTCAGGAGCACATGAGGACGGCGCAGGCCAAACAAAAAACTTGGTATGACAAGAAGGCCAGAAAAAGGGTTTTTCACCCAGGTCAGCAGGTTTTGTTATTGCTGCCCTCATGCCCTCAAAAAAAAAAAAAAAAAAAAAAAAATCCAAGATGGCGCCGCGGATGGCAGCCACTGGCTTCTGCTCTCTGATGTTTTTGATAATTTTGTGTGTTTTTTTGGACTTCTGCTCTTCTGTCCGAATCACCTATTCAAGGGAGGAACTACTTTCACTCAGACTACCTCCCAATGCAACTTCTCCGCCAGTTACTGCTGCTGATCTGAAGTTTTTTCAGTCCATCTTAGCTGTGGGAGCAGCGGCTATTGGCACTGGCCGGAAATGAAGGCGGCGTGGTAAACGTGCCGGTGCGTTAGTCAGGCTGAAGAAACGAGGATTTTGCACGCCGCTCCCATCGATCCATCTGGCAAATATCCGCAGTTTGGCGAACAAAATGGATGAACTGCTGCTCCTGACTCACAAAAACCGGGATTTTAGCAGATCTGGCGCCCTTTGTTTCACGGAGTCCTGGCTGAGTGAACACATCCCGGACAGCGCGGTCCGTCTGGACGGATTTCAACTGTTTCGCGCTGATCGCAGCCGAGAATTTTCTGGAAAGACTAAGGGTGGTGGAATCTGCTTCTACATAAACGAAGGTTGGTGTACTGATGTCACAGTGTTGAAGAAGTTTTGTAGCCCTAACCTAGAGTCACTGTTCATAAACTGTAAACCCTTTTATTCACCGCAAGAGTTCTCCTCATTTATTCTGGTCGGAATTTATATCTCGTCTGCTGCTTGTACAACGGAGGCACTGCAGCTCCTCGCTGACCAGATAGCAGACGTGGAGGAAAAACATCCAGACTCTCTGCTTATCATTCTGGGTGATTTCAATAGAGCTAATCTCACAAATGAGCTTCCTAAATACAGACAGCATATTAAATGTCCCACCAGGGACACAAATACACTTGACCACTGTTACACAGTTTTAAGAAATGCCTATCATGCCGTCCCCCGTGCAGCTCTGGGTTTTTCTGACCACTGCCTGCTCCATCTTATTCCAACATACAGACAGAAACTAAAAACTTCCAAGCCTGTTGTAAGGACTGTGAAGAAATGGACTGAGGAATCAAAGCTGAAGTTACAAGCCTGCTTTGACTGCACAGATTGGAGTGTTTTTGAAGCTGCAGCCATTAACTTAAATGAACTCACTGACACTGTGACATCATACACCTGTTTCTGCGAGGACATGTGTGTGCAGACCAAGACCTTATGCATATACAACAACAATAAACCCTGGTTCATTCCTAAACTGAAGCAGCTACGTCAGACCAAGGAGGAGGCCTACAGGACTGGTGACTGGACTCTGTACAAGCGGGCCAGAAACATGCTGACGAAGGAGACCAGGCTTGCTAAGAGGAGCTACAGTGTGAAGTTACAAAAAAACTTCTCAGCTAACAACTCTGCTTCTGTCTGGAGAGGCCTACGGAATATCACCAACTACAGGAGACCATCCCCCCACCCTGCGGAAAACCTCCAGCTGGCTAATGACCTAAACAGCTTTTACTGCAGGTTTGAAAAGAACCTACAGTTCTCACCTCCCACCCACACAAAAGGATTATCTGCAGCCCCAGGAACTCCGTCCCTCCTCCACTCTGACCTCCCACCAGCACTAATGATCTGTGAAGAGGAGGTGCGCCGGGTCTTTCAGAGACAAAAGATCAAGAAGGCTGCAGGACCTGATGGTGTGTCTCCGTCCTGCCTGAGAGTCTGCTCCAACGAGTTGGCCCCCATCTTCACCCGGATCTTTAACAGATCACTGGAGCTGCGTGAAGTGCCTTCCTGCTTCAAACGCTCCATCATCATTCCAGTTCCCAAGAAACACTCTATTACAGGATTAAACGACTACAGACCTGTTGCCCTGACCTCTGTGGTCATGAAATCCTTGGAGAGATTGGTGCTGAACCACCTGAAGGTCATCACAGGCCCCCTGATGGACCCACTGCAGTTTGCCTACCGGTCAAACAGGTCAGTGGATGATGCAGTGAATATGGGACTACATTACATCCTGCAACACCTCGACTCCCCAGGGACGTACGCCAGGATCCTGTTTGTCGACTTCAGCTCAGCGTTCAACACCATCATCCCAGGCATTCTTCATCAGAAACTCCTCCAGCTCAAGGTGCCCCCCTCCACCTGCCAGTGGATCTCCAGCTTTCTGACTGACAGGTGGCAACAGGTGAAGCTAGGGAGATTTACATCCAGCTCCCGAAAAATTAGTACTGGCGCCCCCCAAGGATGTGTCCTTTCCCCACTGCTCTTCTCCCTCTACTCCAACGACTGCACCTCAGAGGACCCTTCGGTGAAGCTCCTGAAGTTTGCGGACGACACCACAGTCATCGGTTTGATCCGGGATGATGATGAGTCTGCATACAGGCGGGAGGTGGAGCAGCTGATCCTCTGGTGCAGCCAGAACCATCTTGAACTTAACCCAGCCAAAACGGTGGAGATGACTGTGGATTTCAGGCGACACCCCCCTTCATTCCCCCCACTCACCATCCTCAACAGCACAGTGTCCACTGTGGACTCCTTCAAGTTTCTGGGTACCACAATCTCCCGGAACCTGAAGTGGTCCTCCCATATTGACACTGTCCGGAAAAAGGCCCAGCAGAGGTTGTTTTTTCTGCGTCAGCTCAAGAAGTTTGATTTGCCTCAGGAGCTGCTGGTTGTCTTCTACACCGCCATCATCCAATCTGTCCTCTGCTTTTCCATCACTGTCTGGTTTGGATCTGCCACTAAACAGGACAAGACCAGACTGCAGCGGATCATTAAGTCTGCGGAGAGGATCATTGGTACCGACCTACCCTCCATTGAGAACTTATATCGGTCCATAACCAGGAAACGGGCGGGAAACATCTGTGCTGACCCATCACACCCCGGCCACAAACTGTTTGAACTTCTATCTTCTGGTCGTCGTTACAGATCACTGAAGGTCAAAACCACCCGTCACAGGAACAGTTTCTTTCCTCAAGCCATCACTCTGATGAACTCCTAACATTCACCTAGTCCTACCTGTTGCTGTACTCATGACTTTTCATCCATTATTACATTGCACATAACTCTCACACTGCTTTTTACTTCATTCACATTATATCACTGAATCTGAGTCCACATTGAAATACTGTGTGATTGTATATTTTTTCATATATTTCTGCAAAGTGTGGTTAGTCCGAGTAAATAACTGCATATATTCCTGTATATATTTGCATCCTTTTATAGAAACGTGGACAGACTGTAATTTACTGTACATACTGTGGTTGTCATTGAATCCTTATTTAAATCCTTCACCTGAACAACGAGAGCAAGTTTTTAGCCAAAGTCAAATTCCTTGTATGTGTTGTGCATACTTGGCCAATAAAGCTGATTCTGATTCTGATTCTGATTCTGATGTGACAGTAAGCTGTTGGCTCAATGGCAGGGGCCATATGAAATCTCTAAAAAACTAAGTGCAGTGACATATGAACTATATATGCCTGACAGGAAGGTAAAACATCAGACCTTCCACATTAACTTATTGAAAGAGTTTCAGCAGCCTGGTCATCAGCAGCAGCAACCTGTTTTTCAGGAGACACATCAGCTCCTCATTTGTGTGATGGAAGTGGATGAGGAGAGAGAACAGTCCTTTCCTACAAATGTGTCAGAGCCGTATTTATTTCAAGTGTCTCATTTGCAGGTGGATCAGCAGAGAGAGTTAGAGGCACTGTTAGATCCAGAATTGCTTCAGGAGAGACCTGGTTTCACCACGTTGGTGCGTCATAAGGTTCATTTGAAAGAGGAAGCTGTTCCACGTAGGAAATCTTATAGGATCCCGGAGCGATTGGTTCCAAAGATGAAGCAGGAAATTGACTTGATGTTTCAGCTGGGAGTGATCGAGGAGTCAGTCAGTGAGTGGTGTAGCCCGATTGTGCTGGTACCCAAAAAGGACGGCTCTTTGAGATTCTGTATTGATTTCAGATATCTCAGCTCAGTGTCCAAGTTTGAGTCATACCCTATGCCCCGGATTGATGAATTGTTAGAGAAAGTGGGCAGGGCTAGGTTTATTTCTACTCTGGACCTATGCAAGGGGTATTGGCAGGTGGCATTGGCACCGGAAATAAAAGAACTTACAGCCTTTAAAACACCTTATGGCAGTTTTCAATTTAGGGTCATGCCATTTGGCCTTCAGGGGGCACCTGCAACTTTTCAGCGGCTTATGGACCAAGTGTTAAGAAGGGTATCAAATTTTGCAGCTGCCTATTTGGATGATGTGGTCATCTATAGTCAGACTTGGGAAGAACATTTGGTACACCTTAGGCAGGTCCTTCAGTTGATTAAGAGGGCAGGACTGACAATCAATCCACGCAAATGTGCGTTCGGACAGCAGCAGGTGGAGTACTTGGGACATGTGGTTGGTCAGGGGGTCATTAGACCACGAGTAGGTAAAGTGGATGCCATCCGGACCTACCCTGTGCCCACTACTAAGAAGAAGGTACGATCGTTCATGGGAATGGTAGGATGGTACAGCAAGTTTATTCTCCACTTTGCTGAGAGAGCCGCAGTTTTGACTGACCTCACTAAGGCTTCGGCACTAAATAAGGTATAATGGACAGAGGAATGTGACAGAGCGTTTGAGGATCTGAAGAGGGCTATTTCTGGGGAGAAGGTTCTCTACAGTCCAGACTTTGCTCGCCCATTCATTTTACAGACAGATGCTTCAGGAGTTGGCATTGGAGCAGTACTTCTCCAGGAGGAGAGGGGAGAGAGACACCCAGTACTGTTCTTGAGCCGTAAGTTGTTGGACCGAGAGACAAGATACTCTACAGTAGAGAAGGAATGTCTTGCCATGAAATGGGCAATAGGGTCTCTTAAATATTATTTACTAGGGCGTCATTTTGTGTTGGAGACAGATCATCGGGCCCTACAGTGGTTGGATGAAGGACGTGAACAGTCGTCTCACAGGGTGGTATGTGTCCCTTCAGCCATATAATTTTACTGTTCGGTATGTGGCAGGGAAAACCAACCTTGTGGCAGATAGTCTCTCAAGAGTGCATGACTCGTAGAGTACTGTACTCTTGGGAAAAGGGGGGAGGAAATGTGACGATGGAGTGTCACCACTGTTATGATTTATTATATGTGTGACTATATTATTTGAAATATTGTAAATGTTATTATGATCATTTGTAAAAGTGCACACATTATTTTAGGATCTGTCTTTGACTAATTGAAGTGCCTTTTGTGAGATAATTGTTTGGTTAATTATTTGGGTAAACAATTGGTGATTATTTAATACACATACCTTTGCCAACATGCTTCCTGAGGGTGTCCGGGCAAAAGACTCTTTGGGGGTTGAACGCCTTTTTAAAGGACACCAGCAGGAAGGGAGCAGGTGATGGCAAGTTGAGGGGTGATTTAAGAATATGTAAATAGGGGATTAAATTATTTAACGAATTATTTATAGTATTATTTATTCTGTACTATTTATATGTATTTTGTAAATAGGTGGGGATTATTTATGGACTTTTAGATGTTATTGGGTTTGTGTGAAAAATGGAAAATGTTTATTGTTTTACCTGGGGTTATGCTAGGGGCTAATCAGCCCTAATTATCTCCAATAGTATATAACAGGTGTTTATTGTGGAAAGAATTGTCTTTCATAATGGTCTTTCATTATGGTCTTTCATAATTGTCTTTCATTATTGCTGATGAAGAGTCGTGTCGGATGTTTGGATTATTACTTGTAAGTTTATGAAATAAATTGGAAAATTGAAGATTTGGCCACTTCCTTGCCTCCAGACCGCGCATATTTGTTACAGCTATCCACAGTTTGTCCATAACGAACACCATGTTCAAACATAAGGGTGTCCATATGTGCACATGGCACCAGGACACCCTAGGTTGCAGGTCGATGATCGATTTTGTTATTGTGTCATCAGACCTGCGACCGTATGTCTTGGACACTCAGGTAAAGAGAGGTGCAGAGCTGTCAACTGATCACCATCTGGTGGTGAGTTGGATCCAATGGTAGGGGAGGATGCCATTCAGACCTAGTAGACCCAAACATATAGTGAGGGTGTGCTGGGAACATCTGGCTGAGGCCCATGTCCGGGAGATCTTCAACTCCCACCTCCAGAAGAACTTCAACCACATTCCAAGGGAGCCTGGAGACATGAAGTCTGAATGGGCCATGTTCTCCAGCTTCATTGTTGAAGCAGCGGCCCAGAGCTGTTGCTCCAAGGCCGTTGGGGCATCTCGTGATGGCAACCCCCGAACCAAGTGGTGGACACCAATGGTGAGGGGGGCCTTTAAGCTGAAGAAGGAGTACTATCAAACTTGGTTGTCTTGTGGGACTCCCAAAGCAGCTGAGGTGTACTGGCAGGCCAAGCGAAGTGCAGCTTGGGTGGTTGCTGAAGCAAAAACTCGGGTATGGGAGGAGTTCGGTGAGGCCATGGAACAGGACTTTCGGTCGGCCTCGAAGGGATTCTGGCAAACTGTCCGGCAACTCAGGAGAGGGAAGCAGCTCCCTGTCCACACTGTGTATGGTGCGGATGGGGCACTGCTGACTTCGACTGGGGATATCGTTGGGCGGTGGAAGGAATACTTCAAAGATCTCCTCAATCCCACTAATACACCTTCCACAGAGGAAGCAGGGCTTGTGGACGAGGGGGACGACTCGCCTATCACAGAGGCTAAGGCTGCCAAGGTGGTTAAAAATCTCTTTGGTGGCCGAGCCCCGGGGGTGGACGAGATTTGCCCTAAGTACCTCAAGGCCCTGGATTTTGTTGGGCTGTCATGGTTGACACACCTCTGCAACATTGCATGGAGGTTGGGGGCAGTGCCTTTGGCCTGGCAAATTGGGGTGGTGGTTCCTCTCTTCAAAAAAGGGGACCAGAGGGTGTGCTCCAACTTTAGAGGGATCACACTCCTCAGCCTCCCTGGGAAGGTCTATGCAAAGGTACAGGAGAGGAAAGTCGGGCCGTTGGTCGAACCTCGGATTCAGAAGGAGCAATGTGGTTTTTGTCCTTGCTGTAGCACATTGGACCAACTCTTTACCCTCTCAAGAATCCTC
The DNA here is from genome assembly GCA_020510985.1 of Pholidichthys leucotaenia. Classification (NCBI taxonomy): domain Eukaryota; kingdom Metazoa; phylum Chordata; class Actinopteri; order Cichliformes; family Pholidichthyidae; genus Pholidichthys; species Pholidichthys leucotaenia. Next base: position 295,119,547 of record CM035841.1, on the reverse strand, counting down.
AAGGGTTCGTGGGAGTCTGCCCAACCAGTTCACATGTGTTTTGTGGACTTGGAGAAGGCATTTGACCGTGTCCCTCATTGTTTTTTGTGGGGGATGCTTTGGGAGTATGGGGTATCGGGCTTGTTGTTCCAAGCTATTCGATGTCTGTACGGCCGTTGTGAGAGTTTGGTTCATAGTGAGAGTTGGACTCCGCCAGGGCTGCCCTTTGTCACCGATCCTGTTCACAATTTTTATGGACAATATTTCTAAGTGCAGCCAGGGAACAGAGGGTGTCATGCTTGGTGACCACAGGATCTCATCTCTGTTGTTTGCAGAGGATGTTGTCATGCTGGCTTCATCCAGCAATGACCTACAGTTCTTCCTGGGACGGTTTGCTGCTGAGTGTGAAGCAGCTGGGGTGAGAATCAGTACCTCCAAGTCTGAGTCCATGGTTCTCAGCCATAAAAATGTGGATTGTCCTCTCCGGGTTGGGGACAGGCTCCTGCCCCAAGTGGAGGAGTTTAAGTATCTTGGGGTCTTATTCACGAGTGAGGGGAGAATGGAGCGAGAGATTGACAGATGAATTGGAGCAGCACCTGCAGTGATGTGGACGTTGTACCGGTCTGTTGTGGTGAAGAGGGAGCTAAGCTCTAAGGTAAAGCTGTTGATTTACCAGTCAATCTACGTTCCTACCCTCACCTATGGTCATAAGTTTTGGGTAATGACTGAAAGAATGAGATCGCGGATACAAGTGGCTGAAATGAGCTTTCTTTGTAGGATCACTGGACTCACCCTTAGAGATAGGGTGAGTAGCTCAGTCATCCGGGAAAGGCTCAGAGTAGAACCGCTGCTGCTCCACATTGAAAGGAGCCAGTTGAGGTGGTATATGCATCTGATCAGGATGCCTCCTAGACGCCTCCCACTTGAGAAGTTTTGGGCATGTCTCATTGGGAGGAGACCCCGGGGCAGACCCAGGACTTGCTGGAGAGACTATGTCTCCTAGCTGGTCTGGGAACGTCTTGGTATCCTTTCTGAAGAGCTGGAGCAGGTGGCTGGGGAGAGGGAAGTCTGGGCTTCTCTGCTTGAACTGCTGCCTTTGCAACCCGGACCTCTGGAAAAGCGGTAGAAGATGGATGGATGGATGGATGGACTAAAGTGATCGTGGTATATTGATATCAGAGATGATGTGAACCTGAGATGGCATGAACATATGTACAGTGTGCAAATAAGCATTGTGCAACCTGATGTGAACCTGAGATGGCATGGACTGATGTACAGTGTGCAAATGAGCATTGTGCAACGAGCAGTGTATAATTACAAATTATTTCTGTAAGGGGAGTACCTTTAGATGGTGCATGATAAGTACCAGCAGAGATGATAATTAGCAGCAGAGATGATATGGACATCAGACAGGTGAGACTATATCTACTGTACAGGTGAGCAGTGTGCAAATTTAGCAGCCGGTGTGTGAGTTCCTATATGCAAAGCTGTGTTACGGAGTTTTGGGAGTTATCTTTTCAGGCGTCTGATGGCAGTGGGAAAGAAGGAGTTCTTCAGTCTGGTTGTCCTACATTTCACACTTCTGTACCTCCGGCCTGAGGGTAGAAGTGTGAACAGTCTGTGCTGGGGTGGGTGGGGTCCCGGAGGATGGCATCAGCTTTCCTTTGGACTCTGTGGTGGTTGATGCTCTGAAGAGAGGGGAGTGGAGTCCTGATGCTCTTCTCTGCTGTCTTCACCACTCTCTGCAGGCGTTTGTGGTCCAGGACAGTGGTACTGCTGTACCACACAGTGATGCAGTTGGTCAGGATGCCCTCGATGATGCAGCTGTAGAAATTGTTGAGGATCCTGGAAGACATGCCAAACTTCTTCAGCCTCCTCAGAAAGTACAGTCACTGTTGAGCTCTCTTAACTCTTTGAGTGTGTCTGTCGCTGAATTGCGACATAACCCCTAGTGGTCAAGAGTGGTAAATATTTTTTGTCAATAAAATAGTTCAGATTTCCAAGGCTATAACTTGAAAGTGGTAAGAGATAATGGCTTACTGTCAATTAGAAAGATGTAAAATATGATCCAAAGTTTCAGATAGGAATAAATTTACACATCTAATTTGCATACTGTCATGGCACCCCTTTAAATTCCATAACTCAGTCAAAACTGGACTTTGGACGTATTTACACAAAGAATGGTTCAGTCTTTTGACACTGTTTTTTTGTACAGAGGTACCTCATCATCTTATCTTCAAAGTATATGAACAAGAAATTAGTATAATATTAAAAAAAAGAGAAATTCCTCACTTACCGGCGGCTAAGGGGACTTGTTCGCTGCTGTGGTCGTTGCGTTTTCACCCATCGTGGTCATTATTTTGCATTCTGTCAGTCATTTACGGTCTCTACCACATCTACAAAGTCTTGTGATTATCCCACATAAATTTTGCTTGTATCCCACTGCTATTTTCAGCGTACAAAGCCGACTAAGTGACGGTGCACGATGACGGATGGCAGCCATATTAGCTTTCTGTGCTAAAATGCTAAAAACAAGAAAAGGAAATGAGGAGTTCTTCTTCTTTGGTGTATTTGTGTCATCCATTGAGTCCTCCAACGGATGTCTGCCACCTTCTGAAACTGGCAGATCAGTACAAATCTTCACTGGAGCCGATCATGTCAGAATGAGATGACAGGCATAGCACCGCGCTCTGCCACTAGGGGCATGCAAAATCTCACACTCAAAAGGTTAACCAGCTTTGTGGTGTTGTGTGTCCACTTAAGGTCCTCGCTGATGTGGATGCCCAGGTATTTAAAACTGCTCACCCTCTCCACCTCAAGCTTCCAGATGAACAGCGGCCAATGGGGTCTCCTCCTCCCTTTCCTCATGTCCACTCTCATCTCCTTTGTCTTGTCCATGTTGAGGGTGAGGTTGTTGTCCTCACACCATGACACCAGGTTGGCCACCTCCCTCCTATAGTATGCTTCACCATCACCAGTGACGCGTCCTATCACTGCTGTGTCATCTGTGTACTTTAGGATGATATTGTCCTTGTGGGAGGCAACACAGTCATGGGTGAAGAGGCTGTAGAGGATGGGGCTGAGAACACAACCCTGTGGGACACCTGTGCTTGTGATGATGCTGGCTGAGGTCCTGTTACCCATCCTGACAGACTGGGGCCTACCAGTTACAAAGTCCAGTAGCCAGTCACAGAGGGTGGGGTGCAGGCCAAGTGAAGACTGTCGGTGAGTTTGTGGGGAATGACCGTGTTGAAGGCGGAGCTGTAGTCGACAAAGAGCATCCTAATGTAGGAGTATTTATCTTCCAGGTGGGAGATAGAATAATGGAGTGCTGCAGCGATGGCATCTGAGGTGGATCTGTTGCCGGTATGCCCGGTATGCTGTCCTGAATGAGGGGCAGCACCACTCTCTCAAAGCACTTCATGATGATTGGAGTAAGTGCTACCGGTCTGTAATCATTCAGACAGGTTGGTGGGCTCCTTTTGGGGAGGGGGATGATGGTTGTCATTTTGAAGCAGGAGGGGACTATGTTCTGGTTGAGGACAAGGTTGAAGATTGATGTGGGAACGTCGGCCAGCTCTGCAGCACATGCTCTGAGGGCCCGACCAGGTATGTTGTCTGGGCCAGAAGATCAGTAGAATGTACACAAACAAATAAATACATTGGACCTACTGTGCACCATGCGTCTTCATTCGTCCATTTTCGTCATCCCCGGTCCTTATTTAGTCTTCTGCCAGTCATTTTCTCTTTCTCTCCCACATCCAGAAACTCTCACATTTATCTTATGATTTATTCTACCTCAATTTCGGTTACATAACGCTCCCGAACCGGCGCTATTGTTCTCTCTCGTCACATGCAGCTCTGTCGATGCCAGACGAAAGTGTACATGCTCCAGGCCATCTTCTGCTGTCACAGAAGGTAAATATTTCCCTTCAGAAGCTACATAATCTCTTTTTAGAATCATAGTTGGCAAAATTTTGAGCAAATACTTCCTCCATGTTGAAATATATGTTGCAATGGAGCCTTTGTTTACATTCTCTTCCTCGCGTTCCCAGAAATGATGTTTGAGGCGGTTCGTTTGGGTGAAGTCCTCGAGTGCTCCAGTGAAGAGCAGTAAGCTATACATATCTGACATCTTGTGATGTGAAATGCTTGGTACAACTGTTTTTTCTATGCTTTTTGGACACATCATGTGACAGGCGCGAAACTGCTCCAGGGACAGCAGGTGACGCTGATGTGACAGCCGGACAATAAAAGGGTTAATATATAGACACAATACTGTGTCACAGAGGAGAGGTTTGTAGTTTCAAATCTTCAGATTGACAGTTTTCCACCACAGCTCCTCATGGCAGTGCATCCACACACTTCCTGCTCATTCATTCATTCATTTTCATTCATTCATTCATTCATTCATTCATTCATTCATTCATTCCCTCCCCTAAAAAATAAATACATTAATGCCTCATCTATAGGCTATGCTCCACCTGTAAGTCCATGATTAAAAATGAAAATGTGGATAGAATTAACCCTTTGAGTGTGAGGTTCCGCATGCCCCTAGTGGCATAGCGCGGCGCTGCGCCTGTCAGCTGATTCTGACAGCCCTTTAACTCCCCAGCTATACTGATGACTTGTACTGATCGTACCAGTTCAGAAGGTGGCAGGCACGCATTGGAGGACTCATGGATGACACGTAATACACCCAAGAAGAAGAAATCCTTATTTCCTTTTCCTGTTTTCCTTCTTTGAGCCCAGAAAGCAAATATGGCTGCCATGCACCATCATGTACCGTCACATAAAACTGCTTCATACTTGAAAAATTCCTGGGGTATACACACAAAATTGACGTGGGATAATCATAAGAGTGTCTAGATGTGGGAGAGAGTGCAAATGACCGACAGAACGGAAAATAATGACCATGGTGGTCAAAAACGGACCGCGCATTCCAGCGAGCGAGTCCCCTTTGCCACCGGTAAGTGACGAGATTCTTTGTTTCTTTACATTGTACTGATTTTCTTGTTCATATACTTTGAAGATAAGATGACAACGTACCCCTGTACAAAAAACGGTGTCAAAAGACTTAACCATTCTTTGTGTAAATATGTCCAGAGTCCACTTTTGACTGAGTTATGTAAGTCAATATAGCTGCCGTGGCATTATGCAAATTAGATGCATAAATTCACTCCTATCTGAAACTTTGGATCATGTTTTACATCTTTCTAAATGACAGTAAGCCATTATTTCTGACCACTTTAAAGTTACAGCCTTGGAAAGTTCTGACATCTGATCTGACTGTCATGAACTGAGCCTGGTTCTCCTGCGGGCTCGGTTTTGACCGTTCTTGGTCATATGTTGTGTTTTGTTTTTTCACCTGTGTGTATACAGATGTGGACAAAATTGTTGGTGCCCCTCTGTTAATGAAAGAAAAACCTACAATGGTCACAGAAATAACTTGAATCTGACAAAAGTGGTAATAAATAAAAATTCTATGAAAATTAACCAATGAAAATCAGACAATGCTTTTGAATTGTGGTTCAACAGAATTATTTTAAAAAACAAACTCATGAAACAGGCCTGGACAAAAATGATGGTACCCTTAACTTAATATTTTGTTGCGCAACTTTTGGAGTCAGTCACTGCAATCAAACGATTTCTGTAACTGTCAGTGAGACTTCTGCACCTCTCAGCAGGTATTTTGGCCCACTCCTCATGAGCAAACTGCTCCAGTTGTCTCAGGTTTGAAGGGTGCCTTCTCTAGATGGCATGTTCAGTTCCTTCCACAGATTTTCAATAGGATTTAGATCAGGGCTCATAGAAGGCCACTTTAGAATAGTCCAATGTTTCACTCTTAGCTATTCTTGGGTGTTTTTAGCTGTGTGTTTTGGGTCATTATCCTGTTGCAAGACCCATGACCTGCAACTGAGACCAAGCTGTCTGACACTGGGCAGCACATTTCTCTCTAGAATAACTTGATAGTCTTGAGATTTCATTGTACCCTGCACAGATTCAAGACACCCTGTGCCAGATGCAGCAAAGCAGCCCCAGAACATAACAGAACCTCCTCCATGTTTCACATTAGGGACAGTGTTCTTTTCTTGGTATGCTTCATTTTTGCATCTGTGAACAAAGCGCTGATGTGCCTTGCCAAAAAGTTCCAGTTTTGTCTCGTCTGTCCATAGGACATTCTCCCAGAAGCTTTGTGGCTTGTCAACATGCAGTATGGCAAATTCCAGTCTGGCTTTTTTATGATTTGTTTTCAACAGTGGTGTCCTCCTTGGTCGTCTCCCATGAAGTCCACTTTGGCTCAAACAACGATGGATGGTGCGATCTGACACTGATGTACCTTGACCTTGGAGTTCACCATGAATGTGTTTAGAAGTTATTCTGGGCTCTTTTGTTACCATTCGTATTATCCGTCTCTTCCATTTTTCATCAAGTTTCCTCCTGTGGCCATGTCCAGGGAGGTTGGCTACAGTCCTGTGGACCTTAAATTTCTGAATAATATGTGCAACTGTAGTCACAGGAACATCAAGCTGCTTGGAGATGGTCTTATAGCCTCTACCTTTAACATGCTTGTCTATAATTTTCTTTCCAATCTCCTGAGACAACTCTCTCCTTTGCTTCCTCTGGTCCATGTTTAGTGTGATACACACCATGTCACCAAACAGCACAGTGACTACTCGTCACCCTTTAAATAGGCTGACTGACTGATTACAAGTTTGTAGACACCTGTGATGTTAATTAGAGGACACATCTTGGTTGAACATGTCCCTATGGTCACATTATTTTCCATCTTTTCTAGGGGTACCATCATTTTTGTCCAGGCCTGTTTCATGAGTTTGTTTTTTAAAATAATTCTGTTGAACCACAATTCAAAAGCATTGTCTGATTTTCACTGGTTAATTTTCATAGAATTTTTATTTATTACCACTTTTGTCAGATTCAAGTTATTTCTGTGACCATTGTGGGTTTTTCTTTCATTAACAGAGGGGTACCAACAATTTTGTCCACGTCTGTATTTCAGTGCTTAGCTGCTGCTCTGGCCAACGATCGTTAGGCAGCTGTTTGACCCACTTTCGGGTGGGCGCTGTCTAGTGTTCGCTGGTCCGACCACGCCCCCTTCTCTCTGACAGTCAGCTGTTTGCCCTGGTAATTATCTTTCCCGCGCCTCACCCAGGTGTTCCCAATTTGTTAGGCCAGTGGTATTTGTACATAAGCAGCTCTTTGCTAGTCAAACACCGCTGGACCATTATACGAGTCACACGGTCGTTTCCTGATGTGTGACCATCATGTCTCAAAGGATTTGTTATTTGTGCTCCATGGGAGAATTGGTCTTCTTGGACTGCTCCTGCCCGTGAGTAAATTGTCTTGCGTTTCTCTGTGTGGTTAGCTGCTACACTTATCTGGTAGTGTTTCTCCCTGCAGCTCAACTGCTACACTTAGGCTGTTGCCCGGTTTGCTTCCCTGAGTCAGTTGAGCTTCCTAAAGTCTTCCTCGCTCTCCCAAGTGCATGTGTGCTATTTTGTATTATTTTCCTGTGGCCACGGTACACAGCGGTCTGCCCGCTGTTCGCTCCTGCGTCAGCCTTTTGTGTACATCTTTCCCTACCTGTAAGTCTTTCTTTTTGAACTGAGTTTTGTCAATAAATGTGTGTTTGGTGAAAACCTTGCGTTTAAATCCATCCATCTTTCTCCTCCTCCGTGCACTGTGGAAAAGCACATGGGGAGCTCATGACACTGACTAGTTTCTTGAAAAAAAATCTTTACCACTGTTGACCACTAGGGGTTATGTCGCAGTTTGGCGACAGTCACACTCAAACGGTTAAAAAAAATAGTAAGTGTATCATTATATTAACCCAACCATAGGAGGTGCACAAGCAAGTGTACTCCTAGTGCTGGTCCCAAGCCTGGGCAAATGGGGAGTGTTGTGTCAGGAAGGGCATCCGGTGTAAAACCTTTGCTAAATCAAACATGAGGATCGTGACAAATGACACTTCCATATCGGATCGATCGAGGCCTGGGTGAACAACTGCCACAGAACAAAACTGTAGGAGGAGCTGATTTCAAAAAAGTGGGACAGACGGACGGATGGACAGACAGACTGACCTATAACATAATTCCTCTTCAGTCTTCCTCCAAAGGGCTCTTTGACCCCTTTGGGCTTTGACTAGCAGAGGATAAAAGCTGCTAAAAAGTGTTGTTTGCACTACTTTCTTTGTCTCTGCATGGAGGTGTATTCCACAGTGCAACACATCTACTACCACGTGTTTTAGAAGGGTGGGTAAACATGACAAGTGTAGATATTTTTGTGAGAGTGTTCTGGTAAGTCTGTCCTTGATGATCTGAGGGACCTAGATGCTTTGTGAGGAACAATAAGGTCATATATATTTATGTCCTATGTCATTTATTGCTTTATAGACCAATAATAACATTTTAAAATCTATCCTTTGGCATACAGGAAGCCAGTGCAGTGATTTTAAGGGCAGGTGTGATATCCTCAATTTTCTTGGCATTAGTGAGGAGGGTTCTTGTAACAGCATTCTGAATAAACTGCAGCTGCCTCATTGCTTTTTTACTAAGACTTGTGAAGACAGCATTACAATAATCTAACCTGCTAAAAATAAAAGCACGAACAAGCTTTTCTGTGTTTTGTTTGGATAGAAATCCCTTAAGTCTCGCTCTATGGAGATGATAGCAGGCAGACTTTGCAACTGTCTATAGCTGTAAAAGTCCATAAATACACTATGATTTCTTGCTTGCATTGCGGGTTTAATGTCGTAGATTCAAGATAAGCACTAGCATTTAACCGCTCATCCTTGGGACCAAACACAATTATTTCAGGTTTATCTGAGTTCAACTGCAACAAGTTCTGGTGCATCTACTCAGAGATGTGTGAATGCAGTCTTAAAGAAAATGAAGTTGAAAATTTGACAAGGAATCAGAATTAGGATGCAGAAGGGGCTCTGTAAATTATATAAATTATTCCACATTGGTTCGGTAAGGATCCTAATAGTCCCACATCAGCAGCTATGCTAATTTTGCTGCTGAGTTGTTTCTGGCTATAGGCATCTCAGAGGTTGCGTTAACTGAAAATTGTTTGCCATTGACAGATTTTTTTTTTAGCAGTGACAGAGAGATCTGAAGGCTGTCTGTCATTTTGACAGATTACACTAAGCATGATCTATTGTATAGCTTTTACTTGTAACTTTGACTTAACCCAGCCATAGGGGAGCGCAAAAAGTCAGTGCACTCCCAGTGCCGGTCTTAATCATAGGTAATTGGGGAGGATTGTGTCAGGAAGGGAATATGGCATAAAATCTTTACAATCAAACAGACAGCTCATCACGAATGAGATTTCCATACCGGCTCGGTTGAAGCCCAGGTTAACAACGACCTCCTTGGTGCCGGTGGAAATTATGCTTAGGAGGAGGACGGGGGAAGGCGTGTTTGGAGGCAGAGAGAGAAAATTAAAGGCAGAAGTGTGGAGCTGAGAGGAGGGACTTTAACTGTAGGGATTATGACTGGTAAAGGGAGAGAGATGGCTTATATGATGGAGAGAAGGAAGGTAGATATATTGGCCTGAGGCGGCATGAAAAAATAAGCAGCAGTGCTGTGGTTTTAAGCAGGTTTTATTAATCATACCGCCGTCACGGGAACTCGGCTCCAGCCATAGCGTGAGCAGGCTGAAGCCGAATTCCTCAGTCTCTCAGTGAAGAGGGGACACAAAATCTGTGTCCTGCAGCAGGGTTGAAGTCAGATTGAGAGAGAGAGATTGCGTTACAGAGTTGCACCTTAAATACTTGATCATAACAATACATCAAAGAGACGTACCCCACAGTTTAGAATGATCAAAGGGACAACAGAACAGGCAGGAGGTATTTGCATTTGTAAGATATACATCACAATGGGCAGATTAGCTAGACCTCGCTCCAAGTGTCAGACAAAGAGGCTAACAAGCACATCTACATATTGATCTGAGTCTCTAGGTCACAGTAAGGGCAAAATGCATGAACACTTTAACTTCAAGGCTGTAAACTCAGCATGCAGCGGAACAAACCCCAGGAGTGCGAGCTGACTGTCTCTGTGTTCTGTTTGTGTGTTGTGGGGGGTTTAATCAAACCGCTACACTGCTCCCCCCCAAGAGGGAAACGGTAGGGGACCGTGACCTTGATGTTGCAGTCTGGGCAGCGAGCAGGGAAAAGCTCTGTGCAGGAGGGGGGGGGGGGTAGTCGCACCAAAAGTGTTTGCTGCTCCGCGATGTGAATACCATGCATGAAAGGCAACGATTAACATCACATAGGTGAGACAGAAGAAACTCGTCTACCTGTAGACATTAATACACCAAAGCACATCTAAGATGCTCAGAAAAAGCACAGTAAGGACAAGCCATATGCACACTATACAGAATGGCGCATTACATCACAACACATGCATGTTTGCATCACAAATACATGAATGGCACATTGCTTCTCAGTAATGCAGCAGAAAAACAGAGAAAAGAGGGCTGAGTGTCCTTAGCCTGTTGTGGGGTTAAAACGAACCGCCACACGCTCCCCCCCAGAGGACGCGGCAGGGGGCCGCGACCTCGATAATCCATCTGTGTGAGCGAGCTGTGGGAGAAGCTCGCTGCAGGCGGAGGGGGAGGGAGGGGAGGGGTGGTAAGTGCCGGCAGGAGCTGTGAAATCGTCCTGAGCCGCGCAAAAATTGCTTGCTGCTCCGTGACGTCGAGGGGTTGTCCCATTGCACGTGCGGAGATCACAAGAAGAAAAACTAGTCTCTGACTCCTCTCGTGGCCATGAAGAAAAGCAGGGGCGGCTGTAAGAAAAAAAGTAAACAAAACATAGGGACTGTTGGCTTTGGGTGCTGAAGCAACCCCAAAGCTCCTGGAAACAGCTGACGGCTGAAATCCCGTTGTGCCGTGGCTAAGACCATTAAAAAATCCAGTGGCGAGCTGCGTGCTTGCTTCAGGTGAACGAGCAGCCCTGAAGGTTCTGTGGGCAGCGGCGGAGGACGATGGCGGTCTGTGGCGTGGCTGAGACTGTTAACAAATCCTTCCAGTATGCTGCATGCATGCCTCAGGTGAGCGAGCAGCCCTGAAAGGCAGCGGCGAAGGAGGAAGGCAGTCTGTGGAGCCATTACTTGTCCCATGCGTGATGCGCCGTCCTTGTAACTCCCCGATGCGTGCGCGGGGGTTCAGTGCGTGGGTGGGCCGCTGGAGTGGTGAGTCAGGGTGCAGAAACTTGGTGGAGAACGGCGCAGACGGCGCCGGTAAAATCCAGGTTGAGCTGTGGCTGTAGATTGGCCATGGTGCGTTGGAGCGGTGAGAGGAAATAGACGATCTTTAGTCCCTCAGGCCCGTGCAGATGCGTTGGAGCGGCGGGAGGGAATAGACGATCCTATGTTCCTCAGGCTCATGCAGCTGCGTTGGAGCGGTGTGAGGAAGTAGACGATCTCCGTCCTCCGGGCTCGTGGAGGCGCGTTGGAGCGGTGCGAGGCAATAGACGATCTTTGTGCCCCGGGCTCGTGCAGCTGCGTTGGAGCGGTGAGAGGGAGGAGACGATCGTTGTCGCTCGTGCGGCCATGAAGAAAAGACGAGGCTGAATGGCGGCTGTGATGAGGGCAGAGGGACTGGCGTGTTGACTTTAGGTTCAGGCGTAACCCTAAAGCCTCGGGAACCGCAAAACCGCTGAATTCCCTATGTGTGCCATGACGTTTTCTGCAGTTTACCCGGTCGTGGGTGATGTCCGGAGAACGGCTCGCCTGTGTTGGCTCCGCGTCGAAGTCTCCCTGAAGCCGCAGGGAGGGGGAACCAGTAGGCCGCTGCGACGGAGCATTCATGCCCGGGTGTTGCGTTCGCTGGCCGCTCGTTTTTTTCAGCGTCGGTTCGCCAGCGTGGCCATCCAAAACAGAAGGCTGCGTTGCACAAAACGTGTGGGTCTTCAAGGGGCCACCAACGCAGCTGTGTAGCTGTCCAGCTCGGAAGGTTGCTTTCGCACAAAACGTGTGCGTGTTCGAGGGGTCACCAGTGAAGCGGCATGGAAAAATAAGCAGCAGTGCTGTGGTTTTAAGCAGGTTTTATTAATCATACCGCCGTCACGGGAACTCGGCTCCAGCCATAGCGTGAGCAGGCTGAAGCCGAATTCCTCAGTCTCTCAGTGAAGAGGGGACACAAAATCTGTGTCCTGCAGCAGGGTTGAAGTCAGATTGAGAGAGAGAGATTGCGTTACAGAGTTGCACCTTAAATACTTGATCATAACAATACATCAAAGAGACGTACCCCACAGTTTAGAATGATCAAAGGGACAACAGAACAGGCAGGAGGTATTTGCATTTGTAAGACATACATCACAATGGGCAGATTAGCTAGACCTCGCTCCAAGTGTCAGACAAAGAGGCTAACAAGCACATCTACATATTGATCTGAGTCTCTAGGTCACAGTAAGGGCAAAATGCATGAACACTTTAACTTCAAGGCTGTAAACTCAGCATGCAGCGGAACAAACCCCAGGAGTGCGAGCTGACTGTCTCTGTGTTCTGTTTGTGTGTTGTGGGGGGTTTAATCAAACCGCTACACTGCTCCCCCCCAAGAGGGAAACGGTAGGGGACCGTGACCTTGATGTTGCAGTCTGGGCAGCGAGCAGGGAAAAGCTCTGTGCAGGAGGGGGGGGGGGGGTAGTCGCACCAAAAGTGTTTGCTGCTCCGCGATGTGAATACCATGCATGAAAGGCAACGATTAACATCACATAGGTGAGACAGAAGAAACTCGTCTACCTGTAGACATTAATACACCAAAGCACATCTAAGATGCTCAGAAAAAGCACAGTAAGGACAAGCCATATGCACACTATACAGAATGGCGCATTACATCACAACACATGCATGTTTGCATCACAAATACATGAATGGCACATTGCTTCTCAGTAATGCAGCAGAAAAACAGAGAAAAGAGGGCTGAGTGTCCTTAGCCTGTTGTGGGGTTAAAACGAACCGCCACACGCTCCCCCCCAGAGGACGCGGCAGGGGGCCGCGACCTCGATAATCCATCTGTGTGAGCGAGCTGTGGGAGAAGCTCGCTGCAGGCGGAGGGGGAGGGAGGGGAGGGGTGGTAAGTGCCGGCAGGAGCTGTGAAATCGTCCTGAGCCGCGCAAAAATTGCTTGCTGCTCCGTGACGTCGAGGGGTTGTCCCATTGCACGTGCGGAGATCACAAGAAGAAAAACTAGTCTCTGACTCCTCTCGTGGCCATGAAGAAAAGCAGGGGCGGCTGTAAGAAAAAAAGTAAACAAAACATAGGGACTGTTGGCTTTGGGTGCTGAAGCAACCCCAAAGCTCCTGGAAACAGCTGACGGCTGAAATCCCGTTGTGCCGTGGCTAAGACCATTAAAAAATCCAGTGGCGAGCTGCGTGCTTGCTTCAGGTGAACGAGCAGCCCTGAAGGTTCTGTGGGCAGCGGCGGAGGACGATGGCGGTCTGTGGCGTGGCTGAGACTGTTAACAAATCCTTCCAGTATGCTGCATGCATGCCTCAGGTGAGCGAGCAGCCCTGAAAGGCAGCGGCGAAGGAGGAAGGCAGTCTGTGGAGCCATTACTTGTCCCATGCGTGATGCGCCGTCCTTGTAACTCCCCGATGCGTGCGCGGGGGTTCAGTGCGTGGGTGGGCCGCTGGAGTGGTGAGTCAGGGTGCAGAAACTTGGTGGAGAACGGCGCAGACGGCGCCGGTAAAATCCAGGTTGAGCTGTGGCTGTAGATTGGCCATGGTGCGTTGGAGCGGTGAGAGGAAATAGACGATCTTTAGTCCCTCAGGCCCGTGCAGATGCGTTGGAGCGGCGGGAGGGAATAGACGATCCTATGTTCCTCAGGCTCATGCAGCTGCGTTGGAGCGGTGTGAGGAAGTAGACGATCTCCGTCCTCCGGGCTCGTGGAGGCGCGTTGGAGCGGTGCGAGGCAATAGACGATCTTTGTGCCCCGGGCTCGTGCAGCTGCGTTGGAGCGGTGAGAGGGAGGAGACGATCGTTGTCGCTCGTGCGGCCATGAAGAAAAGACGAGGCTGAATGGCGGCTGTGATGAGGGCAGAGGGACTGGCGTGTTGACTTTAGGTTCAGGCGTAACCCTAAAGCCTCGGGAACCGCAAAACCGCTGAATTCCCTATGTGTGCCATGACGTTTTCTGCAGTTTACCCGGTCGTGGGTGATGTCCGGAGAACGGCTCGCCTGTGTTGGCTCCGCGTCGAAGTCTCCCTGAAGCCGCAGGGAGGGGGAACCAGTAGGCCGCTGCGACGGAGCATTCATGCCCGGGTGTTGCGTTCGCTGGCCGCTCGTTTTTTTCAGCGTCGGTTCGCCAGCGTGGCCATCCAAAACAGAAGGCTGCGTTGCACAAAACGTGTGGGTCTTCAAGGGGCCACCAACGCAGCTGTGTAGCTGTCCAGCTCGGAAGGTTGCTTTCGCACAAAACGTGTGCGTGTTCGAGGGGTCACCAGTGAAGCGGCATGGAAAAATAAGCAGCAGTGCTGTGGTTTTAAGCAGGTTTTATTAATCATACCGCCGTCACGGGAACTCGGCTCCAGCCATAGCGTGAGCAGGCTGAAGCCGAATTCCTCAGTCTCTCAGTGAAGAGGGGACACAAAATCTGTGTCCTGCAGCAGGGTTGAAGTCAGATTGAGAGAGAGAGATTGCGTTACAGAGTTGCACCTTAAATACTTGATCATAACAATACATCAAAGAGACGTACCCCACAGTTTAGAATGATCAAAGGGACAACAGAACAGGCAGGAGGTATTTGCATTTGTAAGACATACATCACAATGGGCAGATTAGCTAGACCTCGCTCCAAGTGTCAGACAAAGAGGCTAACAAGCACATCTACATATTGATCTGAGTCTCTAGGTCACAGTAAGGGCAAAATGCATGAACACTTTAACTTCAAGGCTGTAAACTCAGCATGCAGCGGAACAAACCCCAGGAGTGCGAGCTGACTGTCTCTGTGTTCTGTTTGTGTGTTGTGGGGGGTTTAATCAAACCGCTACAGGCCCTCCTTTATCAAAAGTTCATAGAAATCAGCACACATTTAGATGTAAATATGATTGTACAAAAAGGTCTGCATGGTATTTACAGCCATGTGAAAAAATTAGGACACCCCATTAAATATTCAGGTCTTTATTTAGAAATGTTCACATGTTGTCTAATCTTGTTTTTATTTATCTCTGGAAAAGAAGGCGATTTAATTGCAGGTTGATGAACAAAAATTAGCCTTGTTTGACTCCTCCAACAAAAAAATATCAACAAAAATGCGTATTATCACTGAGGAAAAAGTTAGGACACCCTACTGCCTAATAGCTAGTGTTACCCCCTTTCGCTGAAATGACTTCAGTGAGACGCTTCTTGTAGCCATCTACCAGTCTCTGACATCAGTCTGAGGAAAGTTTGCCCCACTCCTCAACGCAGAATTCTTTCAGCTGTGAGTGTGTGTTTGAGGGGTTTCTTGCATGTACAGCCCATTTCAAGTCACCCCACATCATCTCAATGGGATTAAGATCTGGGCTTTGACTCGGCCATTCCAGGACTCTCCATTTCTTAGCTTTTAGCCAGTCCTTGGTGGATTTACTGGTATGTTTTGGATTATTGTCATGTTGGAGGGTCCAGTTCCACTTCAGTTTTAATTTTTTTACAGATGGTCTCATGTGCTCCTCAAGCACCCTCCGATACACGGTAGAATTCATGGTGGATTCAATGATGATGAACTGGCCAGGTCCTGCTGTAGCAAAGCATCCCCAAACCATGACACTTCCACTTCCATGCTTCACAGCTGGTAGGAGGTTCTTTTTCTTGAATGCTGTATTTGGTCTACTCTGTTCTGGTTTCCAAATAATTAAATTTTAGACTCATTTGTACAAAGAACATTATTCCAGAAATCCTGGTCTTTGTCTGCGTTCTCTTTGGTAAACTTCAGTCTGGCCTTCATGTTTCTCTTAAAGAGCAAAGGTTTCCTCCTTGCATGCCTCCTATGTAAGTTAAACCTGTGCAGTCTCTTTCTGATTGTAGAGGCATGCATTTTCACATCAACAGTAGCAACAGCCTGCTGTAGGTCCCGTGATGACATTTTAGGGTTTTTGGAGACTTCTTTTAGCATCTTGCGGTCAGCTCTCGGGGTGAACTTGCTTGGACGGCCAGACCTGGGCATGTTGGCAGTTGTTTTGAATGTCCTCCACTTGTAGACTATTTTCTGGACGGTGGAATGGCTGATTTCAAATTCTTTTGAGATCTTTTTAAATCCCTTACCAGACTCATAAGCTGCAACAATCTTTCTGAAGGCCTCAGACAGCTCTCTCAATCTCACCATGGTGTCCACTCTCATTTCAACAGTGAGGAGCACACCAAACTAAATGTCTGAGGTTTAAATAGGACAAGCCTCCTTCAAAATGCTGAGTAACAATGTTCTAATCATGTGCACCTGATGTGATACACTTGCATGTGATTTTAGCCATTTTAAGTGGGAATAAATGTGGAGGTGTTCTAATTTATTCCTCACCAAAAATTGCATGTTTTTAGAATTACATTTTACATAAAATTTTAAAAAGTCTTTTCGTCAGTTTTAATTGTTTAGTTATATTACATGAATATCCCAGTATTGTTAAAACTGATATTAAATATCCATATGTCCAAATATGTTAAAAGAACACACAGGCTTTCATTGGGTGTCCTAATTTTTTCACATGCCTGTATGAAACTGTGCATACAGTACGTATCTGGTCACTTTCATTGTACAATGGTTCAGTCACTGATAAATCTCACGGATAGATCCGAGTGTCATTTGAATTCCACGCCCACGTCTCGCCCCCAGAAATTATGATACAGTGGAATGAAAAATGGCAAAAGAGAAGGATCTCCATCAAAGAAATTGATATTATCATAAGAGAAGGGAAGAAACTAAAATCAGTGTTGTGTGGTAGTGTCAAAAGTCTCATTCAATGAAAAAGAATGACATTTTGGTGGAGATCAAGGCTTCAGCACCATTGCTTTGACCAGCTGATCTTCAGCTGAGGACTGTGCTTTACAGTGGTGTGAAAAAGTGTTTGCCCACTTCCTGATTTCTCATTTTTTTGTATGTTTGTCACACTTAAATGTTTCAGATCATCAAATTTTAAATATTAGACAAAGATAACACAAGTAAACACAAAATGCAGTTTTTAAATGAAAGTGTTTATTATTAAGGGGAAAAATCCAAACCTACATGGCCCTGTGTGAAAAAGTGATTGCCCTTAAACCTAATAATTGGTTGGGCCACCCTTAGCAGCAACTACTGCAAGCAAGCGTTTGCAATAACTGGCAATGAGTCTTTTACAGTGCTGTGCGGGAATTTTGGCTCTCTCATCTTTGCAGAATTGTAATTCAGCCACATTGGAGGGTTTTCGAGCCTGAACCGCCTTTCTAAGGTCATGCCACAGCATCTCAATCGGATTCAGGTCAGGACTTTGACTAGGCCACTCCAAAGTCTTCATTTTGCTTTTCTTAAGCCATTCAGAGGTGGACTTGCTGGTGTGTTTTGGATCATTGTTCTGCCACAGAACTCAAGTGCTCTTCAGTTTGAGGTCACGAACAGATGGCCGGACATTCTCCTTCAGGATTTTTTGGTAGACAGCAGAATTCATGGCTCCATTTACCACAGCAAGTCTTCCAGATCCTGAAGCAGCAAAACAGCCCTAGACCATCACGCTACCACCACCATATTTTATTGTGGGTATGATGTTCCTTTTCTGAAATGCTGTGTTACTTTTATGCCAGATGTAATGGGATACACACCTTCCAAAAAGTTCAACTTTTGTCTCATCAGTCTACAGAGTATTTTCCCAAAAGCCTTGGGGGTCATCAAGATGTTTTCTGGCAAAACTGAGATGAGCCTTTATGTTTTTTTTGCTCAGCAGTGGTTTTTGTCTTGGAACTCTGCCATGCAGGCCATTTTTGCCCAGTCTCTTTCTTATGGTGGAGTCATGAACACTGACCTTAACTGAGGAATTGAGGACTGCAGTTCTTTGGATGTTGTTGTGGGGTCTTTTGTGACCTCTTGGATGAGTCGTCGTTGCGCTCTTGGGGTAATTTTGGTCAGCCGGCCACTCCTGGGAAGGTTCACCGCTGTTCCATGTTTTCGCCATTTGTGGATAATTGCTCTCACTGTGGTTTGCTGGAGTCCCAAAGCTTTAGAAATGGCTTTATAACCTTGCACTGAAGCGCACTTGAGTTCTGCAGCAGGACAATGATCCAAAACACACCAGCAAGTCCACCTCTAAATGGCTTAAGAAAAACAAAATGAAGACTTTGGAGTGGCCTAGTCAAAGACCTGACCTGAAACCGACTGAGATGCTGTGGCATGACCTTAAAAAGGCGGTTCATGCTCAAAAACCCTCCAATGTGGCTAAATTACAGCAATTCTGCAAAGATGAAAGAGCTGTAAAAGACTCATTGCTAGTTATTGCAAACACTGGATTGCAGTTGTTGCTGCTAAGGGTGGCCCAACCAGTTATTAGGTTTAGGGGGCAATCACTTAGGTTTGGATTTCTTTCCCTTAATAATAAACACCTTCATTTAAAAACTACATTTTGTGTTTACTTGTGTTATCTTTGTCTAATATTCAAATTTGTTTGATGATCTGAAACATTTAAGTGTGACAAACATACAAAAAAATGAGAAATCAGGAAGGGGGAAAACACTTTTTCACACCACTGTATGCTTGCTTATTGTATTTTTATTCTAGGTTATGTGCCATTTTTTCATCTTCTGTTGTTTTCACATTCATATGATCTGGTTAAATTTTTAATTCATGTCATATTTTATTTTCTGTTCATAATAACTCAGTTTGTATTTATTTACTTTTTATGTATGTATTTATGTATGTATTTGTTTGTTCATTTGTTATTGGTAGTAAGGAAGAGACTTAACTCAGGGTACGTTCCAATTGCTCAACAGTATACTCCGCAGTGGACTGCACAGGGTATTCCGCCATATTAAGATAAGATAAGATAAGCCTTTATTAGTCCCACAATGGGGAAATTCCAGGATTGCAACAGCACAGGGATAGCAACACTCAGCGCAATAATTAAGAAGATACGGAAGATATAAATAAGAGCAGTGGATATACATACATACATACACATCAGTATATAAATATATATACAAAGTGCGGAGCATTGTAGCAAGATGGAATAAATAGCATAACCGTCTACTTAGTTATCCTACATAGTATGAATATGTACCCATACATATTGTCACCCTCCGTAGCGACCAATACTATTGCATCTTTTGCGTTCAGTACTATTAGGTCATCACGTTTTTTTGCTATCTCTGCGAGCAGCCCTGCTTAGGTTATACAGTCCTTCCTACCTGCGAAACCTCTCGGTTGCGCACCTAGGATGATGTAGTCTGCTGCTAAATGAGCTCCTCAGTGCGTTCAGTATGTCCTGCATTGGGTGGGACTCGGACTCCAGCAGAGATGACAGTTTAGCCACAATCCTTCTCTCTCCTATCTCCTCTGCTGGGTCAGGGCGCTGCCCCAGGACAGAGCTAGCTTTCTTGATCAGTTTGTTCAGTCTCTTCCTATCGGCTGCTGTAATGCCACTGCCCCAGCAGACCACTCCAAAAGTGATGTCTGATGCCACCACTGTGTCGTAGAATGATGGGGCAAAGGGAACGAACGGTCTTCAGTTCAAAGGGAATTGAGAGCTGAGCAGGGAAGAAGTGAACAGTGGTACATCACTTCACCAGAAGTTGACAAGAAGATTACCCATAAGCCATTACGCCTCAAATACAAGTAAAACAAATTATTGTTACTAATTTTATTAACAAGCTAAATTGATGTTGGTTATTGTTTTTATCAACTAACTGTAATAAAAATACATTTGTATTAATATTTTATTTCAGAAATATAAATTATCCACCATAATATCAGTACGTGTCTATGGTTACTGTGGTAATGCATGGAGGAGGGAGCCAACAGTTACAGGGTGTTTCAAATGGAGAAATTTTGTGAAGGGCAGTTAACTGATATTTCCTAAGAATGGAGCAGGGAGTAGGGAATAAAGTTGAAGTACACTGTGGATTGCAACATAGCTTCATTTAATCCTCACCTAGCCACTTAAGTGACTGTTGTGACCAATCGTCTGAAAGCAGAATAAGCTTGGGCTCAGGCAATGAGGTCAGCCAGAGGTCTTACCACTGT
Organism: Pholidichthys leucotaenia; assembly: GCA_020510985.1. Lineage (NCBI taxonomy): Eukaryota > Metazoa > Chordata > Actinopteri > Cichliformes > Pholidichthyidae > Pholidichthys > Pholidichthys leucotaenia. Next base: position 295,099,370 of record CM035841.1, on the reverse strand, counting down.
GACCTGGGTTGTCCAGGGCAGTCTGGACCGACCTTGGGGATGATGCCAGCCTGGCGGGGGGGGGGGGGTGGACACTGGCGGAGAGGGCCTTCTTGGCCGGTGTCCCATCTTCCAACCTGGCCATGTGGCCGAGGAGCCGCAGCATCCCTCTTCTGATGATGGTGGAGATGGGGATGAGACAGCCAGCCCTCCTGTAAACCTCATCGTTTGTGGTGTGGTGGAACCATCGGATGCCGAGGCAGGTCTGATGGAATGTATCTAGATGGTGGGTGGTTCTCATGTCAGGTCAAGCACTGGTTTGCTTGCTATCGGATAATCATGAAAACCGGTACTACCTGTCTCATGGGTCAGGCCGTCGGTGACTCAACTGGCAACCCAACCGGCAACCCCACCCTTTCCGAGGGTGTGGAGGGTGAAACTGGGCGTCCTGACAGAACTAAAAACAATTTCTGTCACAAGGTCTGTGGTGGACTTTTGCCAGTCGGTGCATCGTGATATACACTACACAAAGAGCAGAGATAAACAAGCCTATCATCTGGTCAGTCAATGCAACATATACTGGAGTCAGTTTGTCTTGGCCTGTCCTTGCTACTGATAATACCTCTATCTGCCAAGAATGTGCCGCTAGTCCAGCAAAAGCTAGCGGTATTCAAATACTTTGCAAGCAGTTTCATGAAATGGTCAGTCAGAAAGCAACTCATACCAGCTCGGATGTCGCCTGGGTTAGCAGGGTCAGGAGTTCCTGGCGGCAGAGGGCGAGGGGTGGAGCTGCGGGGAAGGGTCTGGTTAGACCTGAATGAGGCAATCATTGTCACCCCTGACAGACTGCTATGATGATGATGATGATGATGATGATGATGGTGAGTGGTTGTGGTAGAGAGGGTTCAGGTCTCGGTCCCGTAAAGGAGGATGGGGATCACACAGGTGTTAAAAATTTGCAACTTTGTGGGTGTGTCGATCTTCCCGCTCTGCCAGACTCTCTGGAGGCAGCCAAAAGCACTGCGAGGCAGCTGCAGGTGGCAAGTGATCACTTGGTCTGACAAGCAGTAGCTGATGATCTTAAATCCGAGGTAGACAAAGTCGATGACAATCTCAACTGGCTCGTTGTTGATGGTGATGACTTGTGGTGGTGGTGACAAGAAGTCTGACAGCAACAGGATCTTTGTCTTTTTCCAGCTGATGGTAAAGCCCGGGGCGATGCTTCCTCTGCAAGCAGCTCCAGTGCCTTAGTGATTATGTCTATATGCATGGTGAAAAGCACCACGTTGTCTACGTAGCATAGGTCTGTGAAGTGGGAGTGGAAGTCAACTTCGAGATTGGGGCAGCGTTCCATCGCGTTCTTGACCCAGTAGTCAACCGTAACATTAAAGAGGTTTGGTGCAGCGATGCATTCCTGCTGGACTCCTGAGGTGGTGACAAAATCGTCTGACATGTCACCCTTGGCGCGGACCCTGCATGTGGTGTTGGAGTGGAGGTCCCGGAGAATGTTGATGTACGTGGATGGATCTCCAATGCCACGGAGGAGTTGCCAGAGGGCATTCCTGTCTAGGGAATCGAAGGCAGCTTTGAAGTCGACATAGGCCACATAAAGAGGTTGGCGATGCTGCGTTGCTGCACCAGAACACTCAAGGTAAGGATGCAGTCCGCTGTGGACCGGTGAGGGGTAAAGCTGGCTTGCTGGCGGCGGCACTTGAAGAGGAGCAGGGGGCAGATGCAGCTCAAGATGACAGCGGTGATTACCTTGCCGGGGATGGAAAGCAGCGTGATGGAACGATTGCTGGCTGTGCTCCGGCGGTCACCCTTTTTCTTGTAGAAGGACAGAATGACCCCGTCCCTGCACTCCCCAGGGATGCATTCTTCTGCCCAGATGAAGCGACACAGATGTTCCAGTTGAGGGTAGGGGAGAGACTTCTTTTTTTATTTTAAAGGGTTTGATCTCTTTTCTGCATTGGAAAACTGCACTGGTCACATTTACAGAACATGTCCTGGCATACAGTGAAGTTCACCTTTTATTTCATCTAATGAGATACATAATGATGGCTTTCTTCTCCTCTCGCTCAATAAAATCTGAAGCAAGAACCATTTAATCTTGAACACCATCCAACTTTAATATCCTGACAACAGTTAAACAGACGATGGGGCAAAGGCATTTTTCCACTGTCAAACTGACTGACAGACCTTTAAACTGTGTGACAGCTAATCATGTATTCTAAATTGACTGAACAGCTGTAAAGCTTTTCTGTCTGCACTTTTTCAATTGTCCCTCGAGATGAAATCCATTCTGCTGTGTAAAATATCACTACAATACAAAATGCAGTTTGGTCCTGACAAGAAAGGAAACAAAATGAGGGCTTTTGAGGTCTTACAGAATAAGAATTTTGAAACCTTTGTCAGCCTAATTTGGAGCCTATCCTGGAAAAACTAAAATGAACCCGGCAAGCGGCAAGGGCACTCAACACTTAGTGTTTTGTTTGACAAAGAAGGAAAAGTACACAGCATTTAATATAATAAAAGTATGTTAAATTGAATAAACACAAGTTCTGCTGATCACAAAATATTGTTATGAAGTTTATGCAACAGATATTATTAGCGCCCCATTATGAAAACCATTTTAATGGTTTGTTTAGCATTTATGTCATTACATAATATGATGAAATACCTGCAGTTGCTAAATTCCCAATGACACTAATGTTTCTGTTGGCTTGAAATGAAATAATATTGGTGATTTATTAGCACAAGCACACAGTGAACTGCAGTGCTTCAGCAGCACAAGCCCTCAGGGTTTTGAGTACATTTTGAAAGGACCTAAAACATCAATTTATATGTATGGCTTCTTGCCATATAAACTATGGCTGTCACCTGTGATGGGCTCATTGTGTTTGAGATGGCTTTATATATATATATATATATATATATATATATATATATATATATATATAAATATACTGTATATATATATACATATATATATACTGTATATAATGTCCTTTCAGGAGGCTCCTCTGCTCTTTTCTTCAAACTACATCACAGAAAGTTAATACACAAAACAGAGGGATTTGGTCATATTGAATGCCTGCAGCCACCGGTGGTTTTACATTTTGTTAAGCTATCAGTTCTATAATATAGATATAATATAGATATATTCATATCATCATTCATATTATCATCCGGGTAGGTGGGGCTCATCAGACTTGGGTGTCAGTCCACCTAGGAGAAGCACCACTGATTTCAAATTCGGGCAGGTGGTGCCCATTATCCTTGGCCGGCAAACTACCTAGGAGAAGGTAAACTCTGATTCCAAACCTCCGCTGACTTGTGGCTATACCTGATTACAGGAAAGGCTTTGGGAGTAAACCTCAAGGATAAATCCGGAGTGGAGCCCTAAGGCGGTTGACAGATGCTCAGCACTACTTCCAGCAACTCCTGCAGTGGAAATGGTCCCAAACTGTATTGGATCATCATTTCCTTTGGACTCAGCCAGTGACACCGAGAGGGGGGCAGCCCAGTGTCTCCATACTACCATGCCTAGGTTTTATAGCGCAAACTGGAGAGGCCAGTCCAGCGGCGTTGCAAGATTCTGGCACAACACGGGACGATCCTCCAACTGATTGTCGTAGGGAGGAGTGCCAGGGGTCTCGTCCGACGGTGGAAGAAGCCTTCGCAGCTTCATTGGGCAGCTTTCGCCCGCCTCAAGCTGGGCAGCCCCCATCCAGTAAGGTGCTGCCCCGTCATGGCTTGCCTGCTCTACTGGGTGTGTAGAGTTTAGGGGTCTCTCCCAACAAGCAAGTGTCAATCTGCACCAGGCAGTCAAAAGGAGAAACATACGAAGACTCTAGCTCTTTGATTTGCAAGCTGGAATGGCAGCGAGTCCTGAACAGCCTATGCCAGGCAGGAGAAGCGGTTAAACGGGTTCCACCTTTGCTGTCTTTGGCGCCTTATGCACATCAAGTGGCAGGACAGAGTCCCCTACACTGAGGTCCTTGAGCACGCTGACTTGCCAAGCATCCCTGCATTTCTCAGCCAGTGACAACTCCGGTGGCTCGGCCACATGCACCACATGAAGCCTGACCATCTGCCGAGAGAAATCCTTTACGGAGAACTGTGGGTGGGTGTCCACCGTGTGGGATGACTGCAGTTGCATTTTAAAAATGTCTCCAAACGCGACGTGGTGTGAGTGCAGATCAACGCCAATAACTGGGAAGTTATTGCCAAAGATCGAGCCACCTGGCACCATAGTGTCAAAGAGGGTGTTCTCAAGATGGAAGCGAACACGAGATTCCAGATGGCGACGATGTGTGCAGCGAGGAAAGAACGCACAGCATCAGCACATGCACACCATCAATCTTCATCTGTGCCAACTGCTCCAAAGACTGCCACTCAAGGATTGGGCTGTATAGTCCAACCCTTTACGCGCTAACCATCACATATCATCAGCTTTATCAATCCATTCATCCATTCATCCATCCATCCATCTTCTACCACTTTTCCGGAGGTCCGGGTCGCAGAGGCAGCAGTTCAAGTAGAGAAGCCCAGACTTCCCTGTACCCAGCCACCTGCTCCAGCTCTTCAGAGAGGATACCAAGATGTTCCCAAACCAACTGGGAGACATATTCTCTCCAGTGAGTCCTGGGTTTGCCCCAGTTTCACTGGGTTTCCTCCCAGTGGGACGTGCCCAAAACACCTCAAGTGGGAGGCATCCAGGAGGCATCCTGAGCAGATGCCCAAACCACCTCAACTGGCTCCTTTCAATGTGGAGGAGCAGTGGTTCTACTCTGAGCCTCTCCCGGTTGACTGAGTTCCTCACCCTATCTCTGAGGGTGAAACCACCAAACCTACGAAGAAAGCTCATTTCAGCCGCTTGTATCTGCAATCTCATTCTTTCAGTCATTATGCAAAGCTCGTGACCATAGGTGAGGGTAGGAACGTAGATTGACCGGTAAATCAACAGCTTTACCTTAGAGCACAGCAACCTCTTCACCACAACGGGCCGGTACAATGTCCGCATAACTGCAGATGCTTCTCCAATCCGTCTGTCAATCTCTTGCTCTATTCTCCCCTCACTCGTGAATAGGACCCCAAGATATTTAAACTCCTCCACTTGGGGCAAGAGCTTGCCCCCAACCCGGGGAGGACAAGCCACCTTTTTCCGGCTGAGGACCATGGACTCGGTCTTGGAGGTGCTGATTCTCATCCCAGCCACTTCACACTTGGCAGAAAACCATTCCAGTAAGACCTGTAGACCATTGCTGGATGAAGCCAACATGACAACATCATCTGCAAACAACAGAGATGAGATCCTATGGTCACCAAGCATGACACCCTCCGTTCCCTGGTTGCACCTAGAAATCTTGTCCATAAAAATTGTAAACAGGATCAGTGACAAAGGACAGCCCTGGCGGAGTCCAATTCTCATTGGGAATAAGTCTGACTGAGTGTTGGCAATACGAACCAAACTCTCACAACAGTCGTATAGAGACCAAATAGCTTGTAACAACAAGCCCAATACCCCATACTCCCAAAGCATCCCCCACATAAAAACATGAGGGATGCGGTCAAATACCTTCTCCAAGTCCACAAAACACATGTGAACTGGTTGGGCAGACCCCCACGAACCCTCACTGTCCCCGACCTCCACGCAATGTTGCAGAGGTGTGTCAACCATGACAGCCCTACAACATCCAGGGCCTTGAGGTACTCAGGGCAAATCTCATCCACCCCTGGGGCCCAGCCATCAAGGAGCTTTTTAACCACCTTGGCAACCTCAGCTCTTGTGATGGGTGAGTTGTCCCCCTCGTCCACAAGCCCTGCTTCCTCTGTGGAAGGCGTGTCAATGGGATTGAGGAGATCCTCGAAGTATTCCTTTCACTGCTCGACGATATCCCCAGTCGAAGTCAGCAGTACCCCATCTGCACCATACACAGTGTGGACAGGGAGCTGCTTCCCCCTCCTGAGTTGCCGGGCAGTTTACCAGAATTTCTTCGAGGCCGATTGAAAGTCTTGTTCCATGGGCTCACTGAACTCCTTCCACACCCAAGTTTTTGCTTCAGCAACCACCCAAGCTGCACTCCCCTTGGGTGGTCACCTGCTGGTACACCTCAGCTGCTTCGCGAGTCCCACAGGCCAACCAAGCTAGGACTCCTTCTTCAGCTTAATGGCCCCCCTCACCACTGGTGTCCACCACTTGGTTCGGGGGTTGCCACCATGAGATGCACCGACAACCTTGCGGCCGCAGCTCTGGACAGCCGCTTCAGCAATGGAGGTGGAGAACATGGCCCATTCAGACTCCTTGTCTCCAGACTCTCTTGGAATGTGGTCGACGTTCTTCTGGAGGTGGGAGTTGAAGACTTTCCGGACAGGTGCCTCAGCCGGACGTTCCCAGCACACCTTCACTATACGTTTGGATCTACCAGGTCTGAATGGCATCCTCCCCAGCCATCGGATCCAACTCACCACTAGGTGAGATCAGTTGACAGCTCTGCACCTCTCTTTACTCGAGTCTCCAAGATATACCGTCACAAGTCTGATGACACAATAACAAAATCGATCATCGACCTGCGACCTAGGGTATCCTGGTGCCAGGTGCACATACCACATACGTATGTGCATGTGTCACATTATGCTTGAACATGGTGTTCGTTATGGACAAACTGTGGTTAACACAGTAGTCCAATCACTGTAATACCACTTGGGTTCAGATCGGGCAGGCCGTTCCTCCCAATCGCCCCCCTCCAGGCTTCACTGTTGTTGCCCACGTGCACATTGAAGTCCCCCAGTAGGACAATGTAGTCTCCAAGAGAAGTACCCTCCAGCACCCCAGTCACAGACTCCAAAAAGGGTGGGTACTCTGAACCATCACTTGGTCCATAGGCACAAATGATGATCAGGACCTGTTTCCCAACCCGAAGGCGCAGGGAAACAACCCTTTCATCCACCGGGGAAAACTCCAGTATGGAGGCTTTATGTTTAGTGTAATGTCATGAAGTATTATATTTTCAATTAAAGGAAAAAAAATGACATTTTAGGGATGAAGGGACTTGTTGATATTGCATGTTTTTGACAATGTAAATGCAATAAACCAACTAATAAAAAGACAAACTTTGTTACTGTGTGTTACTGTGCCCCTGACTCTGTGACTTTTGGTTCAGTGAACCTTATGAGCGAAATAACAATTCTATAAATGACTTTATAGAATAGCTGGACTCCTGTGATGAGCCTTAGAGTGAGCTCCACCTTGAACATTTTTGCATTTTATCAGATCCTGTTCACTCACTGTATGCAACTGTCATGTCCTGGCGAGCGCTTTCCCCCTCCTTTCCATTTTCTCTGCTCTCCTAATCATCTCATCTGATGCACCTGCTGTTCCTGCTGAGCCAGTGTTTATAAGAAAGCACTCTTCAGTGATTCAACGCTAGCTCGTTTGGGTATACTGTCTCAAGCAGAAAAAGTTCAAATAATTAAACTACTTGTGTTTTGGGTTTCTGTACCTGGCACGTTTTCTCCTCTTCCTTTTCTTCCAGGTTGCTGCTGATGAAGCAGTGCATCTTCAGGGGTTTTGGTGCACTCGCCAGCCTGTTGCTTCCTCCTGTCGCAGCTCATCATCTCCACCCGGTCAGGCTCCGCTTCTCATTTCCCTGCCAGCAGTTCCGACCTGCTGGTTCATCTCCTTCACTGGGTTCTGAGCCGGTCTCTCTCTTCCTCCCACGTGAGTGGTACTATTTGGATTTCTACATCCTCCTTCATTCCTCTGTTAATCAGCCCCATCTCATCCTCTGCAGGTTTGCTGCTCCTCTGGCGAGTGACTGGTTTTCTCCAAGTTTGTGTTTTTGAAAGTTAATAAAGGGTCAAACATTCCTTGTGTGTGATTCTTTTGGTGTTGAACCTTGCACTTATGCTGACTGTCCAGTCAATATGTCAGAATGAGCCAGCCAGGGTCACAGCCTAGCAGGTGCCTCAGCAACAGAGCACACCACGCTCCACCGCCTCAACGTTACAGAGAGGCAGGTGGCTGAACACACTCAGCTGCTGCAGACCATTACGCAACAGCTGAGTGTAATTTCTGATCATTTGGGCCGCATGTCTGCTCTGACTGCTCTTCCCCCACCTGCTCATCCAACTTCTTCCACCATCCACCGAACACTTCCCATTCCCACTCCTGCCCCGTATGCGGGGAAGGTGGGGAAATGCAAGGATTTCCTTTGTCACATTCGGCTTTATTTTGAGCAGGTGAAGGGAGAGTTCCCAGATGACATCTCTAAGATTCGTCAGCTTACCCTTCTGCTTCGGGGCCGAGCTCTTAGTTGGGCACAGTCTGTAATCGATAGCCGAAGGGACGCGCCACCAACGTTTGACCAATTTGTGACCGAATTTTCCTGCACTTTTGACCGTACCGAGAGTGAAGGGAATATCATGAGTCGCCTGTTGTCGCTCCGCCAGGGCAGCCGGTCAGTGGCCAACTTCTCGGTGGAGTTCCGAGTCGGGGCAGCGGATTCGGGGGGGGAACGAGGTTGCACTGCACAACGCATTCCTCCACGGGTTGAATCCTCGGCTCCGCGGTGACCTGGCGGTTCATGCCATTCCTGCCAACTTGGACAGCCTCATTGTTCAGGTGGTCAGGTTGGATAACCGGTACCACGAACGTGCCAGGGAGCGCGGCACCTCCTCTCGCCCGATCGCCACATGGGCACTCCTGGCACCTGCTGACCTAGGTGAGTCCGAGTCTGCCGCCAAAGCCATGGAGCTCAGCTCTGCTTGCCTTCCGTGGGCAGAGGCTGAGCGACGGTGGCGGATCGGGGCGTGTGCCTACTGTGGTACATTGAAGCACAAGTAGGACACATGCCACCTACGGCCCAAAAGACACAACCCGTCAGTAGCCATGGGGGGTCTGGCGGGCGGGACTCATTCTCATCCCCCCAGTAATTTTTCTTTTTCGGCCCTGGTTCAGTTGGAGTTGGGTTGAGAGGAGGGTCTCTGCCCTTATTGATTCCGGGGCAGAGGGTAGAGGGTAATTTCATCTAATCCCAATTGGTTCACGAGATGAGGATTCTGACAGTTAAATTGCCAGTTCCTCACCCTGTGCATACCCTCTCTGGCCAGATGGTGGCGTCCGTTTTTCATTGCACGGTGCAGCTATCCGTTCTTCTGTCTGGTAACCACCGAGAGAGGCTCATTTTTTACGTGTTTCCACGTGCCTCTCATGCGGTGGTTCTAGGGTATCTGTGGCTCTGTAGGCAAAATCCTATTCTCAATTGGACACAAAATACCATCACCTCCTGGAGCTGTAATTGTTTGGCTACATGTCTAAGTTTGGCTGAGTGTTCGCCGTCCCTCGCTGTCTCCTCTCCTCAGGTTGAGCTGCTGAACCTCAGCCTTGTGCCCGAGGTTTATCACGACCTCGGGGAGGTCTTTAGCAAGTCATGAGCGTTAGTGCTTCCCCCGCATCGTTCATATGACTGTGCCATCGACCTCCTCTTGGGCGCGAGGATGCCGTCCAGCAGGCTCTATAATATTTTGGACCTGAGAGGGAGGCGATGGAGAGGTACATTAAGGATTGTCTGAACGTGGGCCTCATTCGGCCATCTTCGGCTCCCCTCGGGGCGGGGTTTTACTTTGTGGGAAAGAAGGACGGGTCTCTGCGTCTGTGCATTGACTACCGTGAGCTTAATGCTATAATCGTCAAAGATAAATACCCTCTCCCCCTGATGAATTCCGCTTTCGAACTCCTGCAGTGCTCGTACGTAATCTCTAAACTCGACCTACGTAACGCTTCCCATCTCGTCAGAATACGCGAGGGGGGACGAATGGAAAACAGCGTTTAAGATGCACCTGGGGCAATTTGAATACTTAGTTATGCCCTTTGGGTTAACCAACGCCCCTGCTGTTTTCCAACGTTTAATTAATGATGTTTTCCACGACATGTTAAATCGGTTTGTTTTGTCTATCTTGACGACATCCTGATTTTTGTCACACACCCGAGGAGTACCAAACTCATGTTAGAGCCATGTTACAGTGGCTCTTAGAGAACCAATTGTATGTCAGGACAGAGAATTGTGAGTTTTCCATTAATTCCACTTATTTCTGATAGAAAAATTCCATATTATCGATACTATTATTGATATTAATAATGTATTATTATAATTGAGAAGTATCATACCTTTCATATGTCATGTTTAATGTTTATATGTGCATTCCATATAGGATAAGTTTATATATTCTTGGCCTGTTTCTGTGTGCAATTTCAGAGAGTTCAGACAGGGTTAGTACATGCGTAAGGAATGATCTAAGCCATTTATTATAATCTCTTTGACATGTCCTGTTTCAGGTCATAGGAAGGCACAGGAACTCCTCATCTTAAGATTAGTGTTTTATGGACATTCTGTTAGTTTTATGGATCTCACGTCTTCATGACCCGTGTCTCCAGAGTGTCTGACGTCCTCCTGGATAAGCTCAGTTATCAGGACTGTCCCGTTCTGTCCCTTCCCTTATCCTCATCCTCATCCTCATCCTCCCTCTCCTTTCTCCTACCGATATATATCAGACTTAGAAGAATGGATCCTTTAGAGATTCTAGGTGTGTCTGAATGTCATGCCTTGTAACCTCTCCCCCAAGGTGGCCAATGGGGTGACTCCTTATATTTTCGTAATAAATGTACATAAATTCAACTTTCCACCCGATTATTTGACTTTGAATAATTTAAGCTCAAAATTATTCTAACACTTTCCTTGGCTTTATTGTAGCGGAGGAGGAGCTGAGAGCCGACCCGGCCAAGGTAAAGGCTGTGCTTGATTGGCCAACACTCCACTCCCGCAAGGAGCTGCAACGCTTCTTGGGGTTTGTGAATTTCTATTGCAGGTTCATTCGGAACTATAGAGGGATAGCACAGCCTTTAACTAAGTTGACCTCTGTTAAGGTACCATTTTTATGGACCGAGGCAGCTGAACAGGCCTTTGTGAAATTAACCCTTTGAGTGTGAGATTTTGTGGGCCCCTAGTGGCAGAGCGTGGCGCTGCGCCTGTCATCTCACTCTGACATCCTCGGCTGCATTGAGGATTTGTACTGATTTGTACTGATCTGCCAGTTTCAGAAGGTGGCAGATGCGTTGGAGGACTCAGTGGATGACACATAATACACCAAAGAAAAAGAACTCCTCATTTTCTTTTCCTGTTTTCATCCTTTTATCCCAGAAAGCTAATATGGCTGCCATCCATTGTCGTGCACCGTCACTTAGACAGCTTCGTACATGGAAAATAGCTGCGGGATTCAAGCAAAATTTATGTGGGATAATCATAAGACTTTGTAGATGTGTAGAGACCATAAATGACCAACAGAATGCAAAATAAGTCCCCTTAGCCACCGGTAAGTGACAAATTTCTTTGTTTTTTGTTACATTGTAATGATTTCTTGTTCATGTACTTTGAAGATAAGATGATAACGTACCCCTGTACTATATGTATGTACCCCTGTACTGTATTATGCAAATTTGATGCATAAAATCCTATCTGAAACTTTGGATCATATTTTACATCTTTCTAATTGACAGTAAGCCATTATCTCTTACCACTTTCAAGTTATAGCCTTGGAAATCTGAACTATTTTATTGACAAAAAATGTTTACCATTCTTGACCACTAGGCGTTATGTCGCAATTTGGCGACAGTCACACTCAAAGCCTTAAAGGACCTGTTCTCTGACAAACCCATCTTAGCTCAGGTCGACCCCCAGCTCCAATTTACCCTGGAGGTGGATGCTTCAGAAACGGGGGTGGGCGCAATTTTGTCCCAGCACTCCGCCTCTGACTTGAAGCTCTGCCCGTGTGTGTATTTCTCTTGGTGGCTCACCCCAGCTGAGAGGAATTATGATGTTGGGGATCGAGAGCTGTTGGCTATAAAGTTAGCTTTTGAGGAATGGAGACACTGGCTGGAGGGAGCTGTTCATCCTATAGTTGTGTGGACCGACCACAAGAACCTTGATTATCTGTGGTTGGCCCGCCGGCTGAATTCCAGGCAGGCTCGCTGGGCCTTATTTTTCCAGTGTTTCAATTTCACTGTTACCTATAGGCCCGGTTCCTGTAATACTAAGCCTGACGCTCTCTCCAGACAGTTCAGCCAGGACCCGGCTGACCCCCCTTCCCACTCCCAGCCCATTCTTCCGCCTTCGTGCGTCCTGGGAACCCTTACCTGGGAGATCGAGAAGAGAGTCCGCCAGGCCCAGTCCTCTGAGCCTGAACCAGTGGGTTGCCCCCCTAACCGCCTTTACGTCCCTGCCGCCCTCCGCAGCAAAGTTATCCAGTGGGGGCACACTGGATAATCTTGCCTACCACCCTGGGGTGGTGTGCACTGTGCATATTATCAGGTGAGCGTTCTGGTGGCCCAAGTTGCGGCGGGACATGCAGGAGTACGTGAAGGCCTGCCAAACTTGTGCCCATAACAAATCCTCCCCCACCCCACCCCCTCTGGTCTTCTTCACCCCCTCCCTGTCCCCAGCTGGCTCTGGTCCCACATAGCTATGGACTTTGTCGCTGGTCTTCCTCCCTCCCATGGCAACACCGTATTCTTGACTATTGTGGACAGGTTTTCCAAGGCCGTTCATCTGGTTCCTCTCCCCAAGCTGCCATCTGCCTCCAAGACAGCCAAATTACTCTCCCATCACGTCATCAGACTACATGGCATCCCCATGGACATTGTGTCTTACCGGGCTCCACAGTTCATCTCACGTGTTTGGAAGTCATTCTGTCACTGCCTTGTCACCATGGTCAGCCTCACCTCCAGTTATCACCTGCAGAGCAATGGGCAGTCTGAACGTGCCAACCAGTCCCTGGAGGCCGCCTTTCGTTGTGTGGCAGCCGATGTCCTTGCATCATGGAGCGTTCATCTGAACTGGGCTGAGTACTCATTGAATTCTACTGTCTCTTGGCCGTGGGGCTGACTCCATTTGAAGCCTCCGTAGGCTACCCCCCCCCCCCCGGATAATGGGGGGGGGGTTGTAGCCCCCCTGTTATCCAGACGATGGTGCCATCCATGCGGGCCTATTTTCGTCGTTGTCGCCGGGCCTGGAGGTCTACCCGGGCGGCGCTCCTTCGTTCCATGGAGCGCAATCAGTGCTATGCTGACCATAAGAGGGTTCCAATGCCGGACTACAAGACTGGACAGCAGGTCTGTGTGTCTGCGGATCAGGTTCTGCTGAAGGCTGGAGCTTGTAAGCTCACCCCCCAGTTTGTGGGCCCCTTCCCTGTCACCAGTAATGTGGGCAACTCCGCTGTCCAGCTCCAGCTCCCACGGGCGTTCTGCGTGCATCCAACATTCCATGTCTCCATGGTCAAGCCCTTCTCCTCCAGTCTTTTCTGTCTCCCCTGAAGCCGCCTCCTCCTCCTCGGATCCTTGACGGCCATATCACGCACACCATGCAAGAAATACTAGATGTTCGCCGCCGGGGCTGGGGGTTCCAATACCTGGTCCACTGGGAGGGTTACGGTTCGGAGCATTGGTCATGGGTCCCCAGGTCAGCATACCATGACAAAGGTATGGTCCGGGCCTACCATCGAGCCCACCCGGAGAAGCCTGGTGGACCGCCAGGAGGCATTCCTTGAGGGGGGGGGGGGGGGTGCCCTGTCATGGCCTGGCGAGTGCTTTCCCCCTCCTTCCCGTTTTCTCTGCTCTCCTAATCATCTCATCTGACGCACCTGCTGTTCCTGCTGAGCCAGCGTTTATAAGGAAGCGCTCTTCAGTGATTCAACGCTGGCTTATTTGGGTATACTGCCTCGAGCAGAAAAAGTTCAAATAAGTAAGCTACTTGTGTTCTGGGTTTCCGTACCTGACATGTTTTCTCCTCTTCCTTCTCTTCCAGGTTGCTGCCAACAAAGCGGTGCGTCTTCAGGGGTTTTGTTGCGCTCGCCAGCCTGTTGCTTCCTCCCGTCGCAGCTCATCATCTCCACCCGGTCAAACTCCGCTCCTCATTTCCCTGCCAGCAGTTCCGACCTGCTGGTTGATCTCCTTCGCTGGGTTCTGAGCCGGTCTCTCTCTTCCTCCCACGTGAGTGGTACTATTTGGATTTCCACATCCTCCTCCATTCCTCTGTTAATCAGCCTCGTCTCATCCTCTGCAGGTTTGCTGCTCCTCTGGAGAGTGACTGGTTTTCTCCAAGTTCGCATTTTTGAAAGTTAATAAAGGGTCAAATGTTCTTTGTGTGTGATTCTTTTGGTGTTGAACCTTGCACTTAGGCTGACTGTCCAGTCAATATGTCAGCAACATGGATTTGCCTCAGAAGTAATCTACAAAAAGCTTAATTTCCAGTTAAATCCCCTTGCTGCCTAAGCTGCTATTTACCTAGTATTTGTAAGAATAAAAATTTAATTGAATAAGTAGCTGAAATAAATATATTCCTGCATACACAGAATAAGCCTGCATAGGTTTTCTTAGAGAGCGAGACAGAAATACATTTTGATTAAAACTGAAGCATTCTACTAATATACAGATCATTGTGGGATTCAGTTGTTTTCACAGACATAAAAAGCAGACACTCTGCTGTTCAAGAAATGTGTTTATTTGTTCATTTATTACAAACAAACTGACTTCAGAAAGGAAAATCTTAGACTGACTTTTTTGTGTTGTTACCACTGTTGGTAGTACGCCACTTTTGCAGTCACTTGTTGGGTAACAAAATTATTGTTTTAAAATTCTGTGTCGCATTACAGTTACTGAAATGTGAACAGATTTGTTACTCGTTACTCATTTTATTTATATATAAATATGGATATATATTTTTAACCAAACGAATAAACAAACTGACCCTACCATAGCTGAGATCGAGCTGTCACTTAACGTGACCTGTCGCAAAGAGCCTCATCACTCTGACCAGGCTACACCAGAGGAAGAGATGAAGCAACTTTGTTTTTGTGGAAACACACACATTATTTCTTCTTTCACGTAGTTAAGGACAAAAGCATACTGGTGGGTTGCAAGCGAAGTGTTGGTTGAAACCTACTGCAATCTTCAGAAGTGCCTGATTAAACAACAACAAGCTCCAACAAAGCTATGCAAAGCAAGTTTATTTGTATAGTGTGGAGAGAATAATCAGGCCTAACTTTTCTGAGCAGATGAAGCTTTATTCCACTCTCTCTCACATTCACCAGAATCAGAAAAACTTCCCCCAGGTTGCAGGCACTCTCTTTTATATCACAGCACTAACACTTCTCTGCTACCTGGGGTGCTGCATTAACATATCACTCCCCACACTCCCCACCTTTGATCTGAACTGAATGGGTCCCCCCCCGCCCCCAGAGTCTCAGACTGAGTCTTAACCCCCATGTTCTTTGGGCTTCATCCTCCACCCATTGCTGCTGTAACGGGGGGTCTTCGGCTCCGAGGCGCTGCTATGCCGGTGGGGGGGTTCCTGGGGGTGTGTCCGTCTGTGGGGGGACATGGGGAGAGGGGAAACACTTTCAGCATGCTCCTGTGGCTGATCTGACGATTCATTTACCTGGGGAGTTCTCCGTGGGGGTCTTCCACGCCAAGGAGCTCGGGCCAACACCACCTGCTCGTCTGCTAAAACAAAGGTGGGCTTAAGCCTGTCTACACAAATTGTCTCCCAGCAACCCCCCAAGTCTAACACAAAATGTTTGTCCCCGGGTTCCAGCACTCTGAACGGGCCATCCTAAGGCGGACGCAATGAGGTCTGGTGGGCATCCTGCCTGACAAATACGAATGACGCGTCCTTCAAGGTTTTTGGCACAAAAGCGCGTGGAAAATAGTGGTGGGCCAGGTCGGGTAGCGTCCCTGCCTCTGCGCTATGTCTTGAATGTGGGGATGGATCGGTGTTCGGTGCGGGGTTATCTGGCAAAAATTCCCTGGGGAGCCGCAACGGCTGGGAAGAAACAAGCTCTGCTGGGGAGGCTGCCAAATCCTCCTTTGGTGTGGAACGCAACCCTAATAGAACCCACGGCAACCGGTCCACCCAATTTGCATCCATAAGCGAAGCTCTGAGTGCTGCTTTAAGTGACCTATGGAAACGCTCGCATAACCCATTGGCCTGTGGGTTGTACGCAGTTGTGCGATGAATTGAGACGCCCAGGCTCTGGGCCATGGTGGACCAGAGGTCGGAAACAAACTGCGGGCCCCGATCGGATGTGATGTCCGAAGGAGCACTGAAACGTGTCACCCATGTTGTCAAAAAAGTGCGTGCCACATCTGTGGACGCGGTTGAAGCTAGCGGGACTGCTTTGGGTCAGCACGTGGTGCGGTCCACCACTGTCAGGAGGTGCGTGAATCCCTGCGATGGCGGGAGGGGGCCCACGAGGTCCACGTGAACTTGGTCAATCCTCTTAGCCGGGATATGGAACGGCTTCAAAGGGGCCTTCGTGTGCCTGTGCACTTTGGCTTGCTGGCACGCTACGCAGGCTGCGGCCCACTCTTTCACCTGTTTGCGCGGGCTCGGCCAGACGAACTTTGCGCCCACCATTTTGACTGACGCGCGCACTCCTGGGTGCGCCAGGGAGTGAACCGACTCAAAAATGCGGCGGCGCCAAGCGCGTGGGACCACCAATCATGGGCGGCCTGTAGACACGTCACAGACTAGGGGGGACCCCCTGTGTTGCAGCACTCTGCTCTCCAGCCTTAACCCTGTTGGTCCAGACTGGAGTACGCAAATGTCTGCATCGCCGATCTGCGCAGCGGCCATGGCCGTGTAATCTATCCCCACGTAGACTGGGGCCACTAATGCGCGTGAGAGGCAGTCAGCCACCACGTTGAGTTTACCGGCCACATGTCGAATGTCGGTCGTAAACTCCGAGATCGCGGACAGCGGTCTCTGCTGCCGGGCCGACCATGGTTCCGAAACCTTGGCTATCGCGTACATAAGCAGCTTGTGGTCCACGAACGCAGTGAAGATGCGCCCTTCCAGCCGGAACTGGAAGTGGCGTATGGCCAGGTGGAGAGCCAGTAACTCTCTGTCGAACACGCTGTATTTATACTCATTGTCGCGCAAAGACCTGCTAAAAAAGGTGAGCGGCTGCCAAGAACTGGCAACACACTGCTCCACGACTGCCCCTATGGCCACGTTTGATGCGTCGGTAGTGAGCGCTATCCTAGCTGCTGGGTCCGGGTGCGCCAGCAGTGCGGCATTCGCCAGAACTGTTTTAACCTCGGAAAATGCCTGCTCTTGCTCAGGAGTCCAGTCGACTCTGTCCGCCGGCTTCCGTTTCTTAAGCGCGGCATACAACGGCTGCATGAGCTGGGCTGCGTGGGGGAGGAAACGATTGTAGAAGTTAACCATCCCCAAAAACTCCTGCAGCGCCCTGACCGTCTGAGGCCGGGGAAAATTCACCACGGCGCGCACCTTGTCTGGCAAGGGTATCGCTCCCTCCGGTGAGATGTGGTGGCCCAAAAAATCGATCCCTGTCACCCCAAACTGGCACTTCGCCTGGTTGATTATTAATCCGTGCTCCTCCAACCTTTGGAAAACTGTCCTGAGGTAGGCTACGTGTTCGTCCTCGGACACGCTGGCCACCAGGATGTCGTCCAGGTAAACGAACACAAACGGCAGATCGTGCAACACCGCATCCATCATGTGTTGGAATGTCTGCGCCACGCCTTTTAGCCCGAAAGGCATACGTAAAAACTCAAACAGACCAAACGGGGTTATTACTGCCATTTTAGGTATGTCCTCAGCATGCACCGGGACCTGGTGGTAACCGCGGACCAGGTCTATCTTGTTAAAAATGCGTGCCCCGGTGAGGTGAACGGAAAAATCCTGAATATGAGGGATGGGGTAGCGGTTGTGCACTGTGGCGTTGTTTAATCTGTGGGAATCTCTGCAAGGTTGCCACGATCCCTTGGCCTTAGGAACCATATGTAGCGGGGATGCCCATGGGCTGTTTGAGCGCCTGATGATGCCCAACTTTTTCAAGTTGGCAAACTCCTTGAGCGCTATGGCCAGTTTCGCTGCGTCCAGGCGCCGAGGTCGTGCGAAAACGGCCGGCCCCATAGTGGTAATGAAGTGCTCCACCCCGTGTTTAGTGATGTTCACCGAAAAAGTCGGGACCGTGACTGCTGGGAACTGGTTGAGTAGTGTGTGGAACTTACCCCCTGTAGCTGTGACGTAGGCTAGTGTTGTGGGCCCAGCTCCTCTAGCTGTACAGGGGAGAGAATCAAAAGACATTGCGTTAATCAGGTGTCTGTTAGCAACATCGACTAGTAGTCTGTGTGCACACAAAAAATCAGCGCCTAAAATGGGGAAGCTGCATGCCGCTATGATGAATGTTCAGGTTCAGGTTCAGGTTCAGGTTACTTTATTTGTACCCGTAGGTAGATTTGTTTTGCAGTTGGTGACATCCATATTTACAAGCCACTAATTACATTCAACATAGACACAAACACAGGCACACATCTTACAAAATAGGTAAATATAAAATATGTACAATATAATTTTTATAGCTTGTTCAACTCTTTGACAGCAGCAGGGACAAAGCTGTTTTTGTAGCGCTGGGTTCTACTTTTTGGGACAGCAAACCTCCGTCTGGAGGGAAGAAGCTGAAAGTTGCAGTGCAAAGGGTGGGAGTCATCATTTAAAATCGAGTCGGCCATCCTCTGTACTTGTCTGGTGTACAGGGATGTCAGGCTCAGCTGTGACTCACCAAGCAAACGACTGGACCATCTGACTACCTGATCCAAGGATTTCCTCTGTTTCAGTTTTATCTGACCAAACCATGACATTAAAGAAAAGGATAAAACAGATTCAATAAAAGCCCGATAGAACATAGTCATTATGGTTTGGTCAATTTGGAAGCGTGCAAGTTTCCTCAAACAATGCAAATTTTGCTGACCCTTTTTGCACACCCTTTCACAGTTCACCTCAAAGTTCAATCCACTATCAATAATCGTCCCAAGATATTTGTACGATTGTACACATTCGGTGGTCTGGCCTTTTAGTATGGTGACTTTGTGCCTGGGAGTTTTCCTCCTAAAGTCAATAATCATATCTTTCGTTTTTGTTGTATTCAGCTGCAGGTAGGAATCCTCACACCAGTGAACAAAGTCATCAACTACTGGGCCGTGGCCACTCTCACCATCCTGGAGGAGACTGACAATGACTGAGTCATCAGCATACTTTATAATGTGTCTGTTGTCATGTCTGCTCCGACACATGTTTGTGTACAGGATGAAGAGTAGTGGTGACAACACACACCCCTGAGGAGAGCCAGTAGAAGAGCACTTTAGGTCAGACAATGTGCCATTGACCCTTACTCTCTGCATCCTGTTGGTTAAGAAATCCAGAATCCAACCCACCAGATTATTGCTTAAATCAAATTGTTGCAGGAGCCTTTCAACTAAAATATGAGGTTGGATTGTATTAAAGGCAGAAGAAAAGTCCACAAATAAAAGCCTGGCGTGTGTCCCATTAAAATCCAGATGTTTAAAAAGCATGTCAAACAGAGTGACAGTGGCATCCTCCACTCCTCTGTGAGGCCTATAGGCAAACTGCAGAGGATCCAATGCATGTTCAGTCTGCCTTAGGACCTCACATCTGACCAGTTTTTCAAAAATTTTCATTAAAATTGAAGTCAAAGCAACTGGTCTAAAGTCATTTACCGTTTTAGGACAGCTGGATTTTGGAACGGGAACAACCACGGCATCTTTCCAGATCTTAGGCACATGTTGTGTCTGTAAGGACTTATTGAAAATATAATGAAATATAGGACTCAGTTCATGTGCACAGGACTTTACCAGGCGTCCACATATATTATCAGGGCGCTGACTTTTGTTCACTTTTACAGTGCGGAACTCCCTTTTAACATCCTGCATCTCAATATTAAAGTGCTGATTGTCTTTGAGTTTCTGTTTCAAATCTTGGATTTCTGTGCTAAAATCAAAGGAGTCAGAACGACCATAAAAACAGTTAAGAGCATTAGCCAGCTCTGTGTCTGAACTAAAACCATGTAAAAACACACGATTACTGCGCTCTGTGCTCTGAAGGCCTGCAATAGTTTTCATACTGGCCCAGGCCGAACCAAGTTTATTTGCTGCCATCTTGCTTTCCAACTCTGATTTATAATTCTGTTTTGCTCTTAAAATTTCGGCCTTCAGCTCCTTGGTGGCAACCTGTAGCTCAGAAACAGACCCCTGTTTAAAGGCAAGAGCTTTCCTCTGTAAGCAGGATTTAACTGATTTAGTAACCCATGGTTTGTTGTTGGGGTATATTTTGACACGTTTACGTGGAACTGAAGCGGCATGGAAAAATAAGCGGCAGTGCTGTGGTTTTAAGCAGGTTTTATTATATCATGTCGCCTTCACGGGATCCCCTCTCCGGTGCATAGTGGAGCAGCCCGGAGCGGGATCCCTAAGTTCTCAGAGAAGGAGAGGCGGACACAGTGTGTCCACCTGTTGCAGGATCAGAGTGAGAGAGTAAGAGAGAGATTGCGTTACAGAGTTGCACCTTAAATACTTGATCATAACAATACATCAAAAAGACATACCCCACAGTCTAGAATGATCAAAGGGACAACAGAACAGGCAGGAGGTATTTGCATTTGTAAGCCATACATCACAATGGGCAGATTAGCTAGACCTCGCTCTAAGTGCAAGACAAAGAGGCTAACAAGCACATCTACATATTGATCTGAGTCTCTAGGTCACAGTAAGGACAGGATGCATGAGTACAAAGGATGAAAGGCATCGATTAACATCACATAGGTGAGACAGAAGAAACTCGTCTACCTGTAGACATTAATACACCAAAGCACATCTAAGATGCTCAGAAAAAGCATAGTAAGGACAAGCCATATGCACACTATACAGAATGGCGCATTACATCACAACACATGCATGTTTGCATCACAAATACATGAATGGCACATTGCTTCTCAGTAATGCAGCAGAAAAACAGAAAAGAGGGCTGAGTGTCCTTAGTCTGTTGTGGGGTTAAAACGAACCGCCACAGAACAATCTTATTTTGACAGTAAGCCATGTATGAGCATGTGAGCTCAGCCAGAGAGTCCAAATCATCCCCGCAGGCCATTATGAACATCTTCCAGTCTGTACAGTCAAAGCATTCCTGGAGGCTGTGCTCTGAATCTTCTGTCCACGCATCAGTGTCTCTCATCTCCACCTTGCCTCTTCTGAGAGCAGTTTTATATGTGGGCAGCAAATGAACATAGTTGTGATCTGATGATCCTAAAGGAGGAAGGGGGAGTGATTTATAGGCCCTCTCTATGGATCCATAGCACAGGTCCAATGTCTTTTTTCGCCTGGTTGGGCAGGAGACATACTGATGAAAGTTTTTAAGTGTCTTCTTTAAAGAAACATGGTTAAAATCCCCAAGAATGAAGTTTGGCGCCTCTGGAGAAATTGACTGCAGCCGCTGCACCACATCAGAGATGGTGCTGGAGGCGGAGTCAGCGTCTGCCCTCGGATGAATGTATACAACTGTGATGAAAAGTTGGGGAAACTCTCGAGGCAAATAACAGGGGTGAAGCGACACAGACAGCAGCTCCACATCGGGTGTACAGATGCACTCTCTGACCGTGACAGATGTGCAGTACTGCTTATTAATGTATAAACATACGCCGCCCCCCTGACGCTTCCCAGTTACCTCTTCCTGCCGATCCAAGCGCAGCGGAGCTCCAAAGCCGTCAATCCACAGGTCTGCATCTCGATCATGTGCAGTAAGCCAAGATTCAGTGAAAGCCATGACGCAGCAGTTCTTAAAATCCTTCTGGTAACGTACGTTGCCTTGAATTTCCTCCACCTTGTTTCTCACAGACTGTGCATTCCCAAAAATGATCGAAGGAAGAGGAATGTTACCAAACTGACGTCTCCTAAGGCGCAATTTCACACCTCCACGTCTTCCACGCTTCCTCCTGCCGCTTCTTTTTTCACCGCTGTGTCCGTCTCTCAAAATAAAGTCTGGCAGTTCAAGTTTGGGCTCAATCACAGACGCTGCATCAGCTGTGTTAAAGCGTAGCAACACGTCCCTGGAATATTGTATTCTGCCCGCTATTCTGCTCGCCATGGAGCCGAACGCGTTTACCTCAGAGACAAAGAGCCACAGCACAGATAGCAGCAGTGCGAGAGAGGAGAGGAAATCCATGTTGCAGATACCAGGGAGCTCTTCGCCATATATTCCACAAACGCTCCAGGGCAGAAACGACACAGAGGATTTTCTAAAAACGTAAAAAAGTACAAAAAACACACACACGCACACACGCACTATATCATCAAGCTGCTGGTCGCTGCGTGCGCATGCGCCCCATCCAATGTCCATTGGTATGTACGGCCATGCAGGGATACAGTCAGTGTACTCTCTCCAAAAGTCTTAATGTCTGAGCCGTTTGCAGCTGTCAGCTCGGGGCTGCTAGTTCCTGCCAGCCGGTGTGCATAGGACGGCAGGATGAGGCTCTTTTGGGAGCCGGAGTCCACGAGGAACCGTCTCCCCGAGCGTGAGTCTGTCACATAGAGCAGCTTGTTTGCTTCACTGGCGGTCACAGCTGCTACTGACTGCCAGTCCCGGTGTTTCCCGAACGCTTGAACTGGCACGGTGGCACGCATCTGCGTGCGTCCTCTCCAAAACGGCGGTGGTAGAAACAGAGCGTGTCTCTCCGGTGCTTCTTGGCCCCTGCTGCAGCCACCATCGCTGGCTCCTTGCCTCCGCTGGCTGTCTCGCTGGGTTCCGACACCGCTGCGCTCACTGTGAGGGCTCTGGTAGAGAGGATAATCCGATCTGCCTCCTGGGCTAGCGCCCAGTAGTTGCGCGCGGCCAGCAGCGGTGAATTGGCAAGGACCTCTCTGGCCGCTGTCGGGAGGTTCCGGAGGAAGAGGTGGGCAAAGAGAAAATGCCCATCATCTGTGCCCATCAACGCCAACATCTTCTCCATCAATTCAACCGCCGACCCGTCTCCTAACTCGGAGTGCGTCAGGAGCCTCTCCGCTCTCTCACAGTCTGAGAGTGTGTAGCACCGGGTCAGCGCGGTTTTGAGAGCATCGTATTTGTCGCGGGCTGGGGGCTGTTGGAGCAGGTTTGCCACCTGCTGAGTTGTGCGTGCGTCCAGGGCAGCGACCACGTAGTAATATCTGGTGTCATCTGCCGTTATTCCCTGGAGCGCAAACTGGGCCTCGGTGTGAAGGAACCAAGACTTTGGGTTGTGTAGCCAAAAGTCTGGGAGTTTGACCGAAATGGTGCACGCGTTGCTGGCGCTTCCCGTCCGGGTCGTCTCCGGGGTGTTCGCCTCACGTTCCATTGTGCATCAAGGGTCACCAGTGTGGAGAGAATAACCAGGCAAAACTTTTCTGAGCAGATGAAGCTTTATTCCACTCTTGCTCACATTCACCAGAATCAGAAAAACTTCCCCCAGGTTGCAGGCACTCTCTTTTATATCACAGCACTAACACTTCTCTGCTACCTGGGGTGCTGCATTAACATATCACTCCCCACACTCCCCACCTTTGATCTGCCATTTCAGACTGAGGGAAAACTACTGAGTAACTACTGAGTGGGTTCCCCACAATAGCACATTTCATATACAAGACTATTCAAAGTGCTTTTCTTGAAACATTAAAGCATTACAGCAAGTTGCAAAAGAAATACATAAGAAAATAAATTAAAGCAAAACAGAAACGAGGCAAAACAGAATAAGACAGATTAAGTGCAAGAAATAAAAGTTCCAGTCCATTGTCCAAGATTAGTTTTTAACCTTAATTTAAAGCAGCTGAGAATTTCAGCCCCAATGCTTTCTGGGAGTTTATTCCTGTCATAACTCTGGCTCTCACGAGCCAGGAAAGGCGATACGAGGGCGACCAGTGAGTTAGCGTAGTTTATTAACAAAGCACACACTACACTAAATAACGAACAGAAAAGTAAAGAGCCACGTGGGGCTAAAACACACACAGAACTAAGGGTAACATACCACCCAGGGAGAAAGGCTAGAGAGGCGGCGAGGGAAAAATACACGCCGAGTCGCAACACTTACTTTGGGTGAAGCGCCGAGGAAACGGCGGACTGAAGCTAGTCGTAGGAGCTAACAGTCGTGGGAAACACAAGGAACGTCTTCCCATAGCGAGGTCGCAGCGACGAGTAACTCTCGGCTGCTCGCTTAAATGGGGGAGATGATTGGGAATGGGAGACAGCTGTCCCAGCGCAGCTGAACAGACAGCTGGCAATCAGCTGGGCGCTGTCAAAGAGCGGGCCATGGAAGACCCGGCACGGACTACCCCGGAGCAGGAGCGACACTGGACAACCTGAACGCAGAGAAAGAGCGTTCAGGTCGTGACAGTACTCCTCCCCCGAGCCGCGCCTCCTGGAGCGGGCTAACCCCCCCCCCCCCTCCGAGGGAAGACCAGGGAGGGCGGTGGGGGCCAGATCTGGGAGAAAGGGAGGGACCAGACAAAGGAGGCAGGGAAGGAAAAAAAAAACCTAGATACAGTATAGGGTCAGATACCATAATAATTTCAAACACAAAAGAAAACCATCACCCCCTCCTCTGCAGAGGCCAGACGGTCTGTGCAGGTGACCACAGGAGGTGGGGAGAACAACCTGCAGAAAAACAACGACATAATCATGGAGGAAAAAAAAAGGTTCACAACAACTCAGGGCGAGGACAATGCAAAACTCATGTCCCGGCGACCAAAAAGACTACAAAACTCAGTAAACATAAAGTTGCAGAAGACTACACATGTAACCCCGGCCAAAAACAGAAAGTATAAAGGGACAAACCGGGCACAAGACCTAAAAATAAAGCCTGAGGCCGCTCACTGGTATAAGGATACAAAAAAAAAACAAACAAACAAAAAAAACCCAACTCCTCAAACATGAATTAACGCAACACAGAAAATCAAACAGTCTGGAGGAGGATATAAATGCAGAAGAACAAACTATTCTGAATAAGGCCAGGCAATGTGAGGCGGAAGCAACTTAAAGGACAGATTAAAATAAGGATCCATACAGGGACCGTAAAACATAGAAAATTGTCTAAGGAAAAGTTCTTCGTTGAAATGACATCACAATAAGGACTCTAGCAAAGAAAGTTCCTTGATGTCCTGAATGAAACTAAATAATGGAGGGCATACAAAATACAAGGCTATATACAGTCAGACAATGTCAGGAACGACAGCAGGTGGAGCAGGCGATGAGAGCTTGTCCGGCGGGCGGCCCGAACTCCACCAGGCCAGGAACCACAACACCAGTTCGGGTGGCCTACCTGAGTCCCAGGCTAGGAGACACAGTTTCTCCGGAGGCCGACCCAGATCACCGAACCAGCCAGATGGCTTCCCAGGCGGTCGTCCCGTGACCTCAGACCACGAAGAGCTGAGGGAGAAGTCTTGGTGCAGCTTCCTCCCTGAGGGAAAAGGCAGGAGGAAACTGACCCAGGTGAGAAAAACCCCCACAGTAGTAGGGGGAGAAGAGATGGAGGCCAGGGGCAAAGTTAGCCTGCCATCTAATGGCAACAAGGGTAGGGGGAAACTGGCCCGGGTGAGAGGAACCCCAACAGCGGCAGGAGGAGAAATGATGGAGGCAAGGGACGAAGTCAGCCTGACGTCAGGCGAACACAATCCTCCAGCTCCCACACTAACCGTTACCCGGACCGGCGCAGCACCCCCGGTGGACCCCGATCGGGCCGGCGCAGCACCCCCGGTGGACTCCAGCTGGACCGGCGAAACACTCCCGGTGGACACCAGCTGGACCGAGACAGCACTCCCGGTGGACTCCAGCTGGACCGAGACAGCACTCCCGGTGGCCCTGGGGAGAGGCTCAGAGGGACAAAAGGAACCGGGATCAGGATCACCGGCAGCGGCAGAGCCCGGCGGAACAGGCTCGAGCGCAGCAGATGGCTGCACCCGGCCCGCCCCCCCCGAGAGACAGGCAATAATGCTCCAGAATAGAGAAGAGAAAAACAAAATAGAGCACTTGCCTGATCTCGGGTTCTACCGCCATCCAGGACTTCGATGCTCCGGGCTCAGCGTGCAGGACTCCGTCCTCCGGCTCCAACTCGACTGCGAATGGCTCCGCAGCCGGCATGATGGTTTCCACAGTCAAACGACCTCCAAATGCCGAAGACCGCGTCGACAGCCCACCTGGCGTGGAGGCAGGAGATCTGGACTCTGCTGGGCCGAACCATTCCTCCGTGGAGACCCGGGGACGCTTAATCGTCGGCGCTGGCTCCAACAGGCAGTTCAACCTTCTCCTCTGCCCATAACGTGGCTGCGGGGCTGGGGCAAAACCCTCCAGGGCCGCAGGCCGCCTCCTCCTTGCGCAGCGGTGTACACCTGGCACCGGGGCACACTCAAGGGGAAGAGACACAGAGGACGCAGGTTCATATTCAGTTTTTGCAGCGGGAGGAGAGAGCTCAGGGGACTGTGAACCCTGAACTCCTCCCCCAGGAATCAAACAAGGCAATTCACTCATAATGGGAGGAGAATGAAAGGACACTTGCCTGATTCCCGGAGGGCCGGTGGAACCCGCTACAAGGGACTCGAGTCTCTCTTCTCCCAACCGGATAGAAGTGGGGAACCCCCCGGACAGATGAGGCGGTGCTACCCGCACCGGATCGGGACCTGGAACACCTGGAGATGAATTTGCGCTTCTCCCAGCGGCCGGAGTGAATGACGAAGAGGGGGGTGAAACAGCTGAGGAGAGCTGGGGGCCCAAAGCTGACGGGACAGCGGGGAGAGCGGGCCCCAGGAGCGGGAGCAGCTGATTCACTTCTTCGGCGAGACACGGGAGCAACAGCAGGCTGGGAGGCGGAATTCGTGTGGTTTCCTGGAGCGGGATCCGGACGGGACTCTTGCTGAGATGAGTGGGGAATTTGGGAGCGACGTCTTCTGAACGTGAGGTCGGGAAAACGCCGCTCCTGTGCGATGAGCGAAGCCAACAGGTCAGCGTATTCCGGATAATCGTTCAGCTCCGGGTTCTTCTCGACCAGCCTGACCGCCGCAATCACGTTCTTCATGGCTACGGGGGGAACGGCGGCGGAAGAAGCGGCTGCCACTCGATCCGCAATGCGCATCGCTGTCACTCTCATCTTCTCCGGGGGAAACCCGGTTGACGTCACTCTATCCTGGGGATCACCCCTGGGTGAGGCGAACTCCTGGACTGGATCGGCGGCAGGAGCGGGATTCCGAAGCGAGGAGCGAAGGCGTCCTGTCCTCGGCTTCCTGCCGGAGTTCTCTTCCAGCCTACGGAGCCTCTCCCAGGCCACAGAGATGTCTGCCCTCCTCGCCTTAACCTCGGGGAGAAGGAAGTAGCGAGAAAAGCAGTTAAGCATACCCTCGGCGAGCTCCAGGCGCCAGCGTATCTCGCTGGGGGCATCGTAGAGGTCCGTGGTGAACAACGTTCCGTCCACAAGGTCCAGAGTCTCCGAGAGATCGTGGCCTGGGTGCCGCATGAGTCTCTTGGAAGGAGACATGATACTGGCTCGCCCGTACCCAGAGGAAGAGAAAAAAAGGCGTCGAGTCCTTACAGCCAACTCACGGTCGCGGCCGTCTCACTATGGCTGCGACCTACTGTCATAACTCTGGCTCTCACGAGCCAGGAAAGGAGATACGAGGGCGACCAGTGAGTTAGCGTAGTTTATTAACAAAGCACACACTACACTAAATAACGAACAGAAAAGTAAAGAGCCACGTGGGGCTAAAACACACACAGAACTAAGGGTAACATACCACCCAGGGAGAAAGGCTAGAGAGGCGGCGAGGGAAAAATACACGCCGAGTCGCAACACTTACTTTGGGTGAAGCGCCGAGGAAACGGCGGACTGAAGCTAGTCGTAGGAGCTAACAGTCGTGGGAAACACAAGGAACGTCTTCCCATAGCGAGGTCGCAGCGACGAGTAACTCTCGGCTGCTCGCTTAAATGGGGGAGATGATTGGGAATGGGAGACAGCTGTCCCAGCGCAGCTGAACAGACAGCTGGCAATCAGCTGGGCGCTGTCAAAGAGCGGGCCATGGAAGACCCGGCACGGACTACCCCGGAGCAGGAGCGACACTGGACAACCTGAACGCAGAGAAAGAGTGTTCAGGTCGTGACAATTCCACATGTAAGGAGCATAAAAACTGAACGTTGCCTCACCATGTTTGGTTCTAATTCTGGGCACAGATAGTAGGCCTGACTCAGACGAACTGAGTGTGGTGTAGTATGTGTGTGCTACCGTACCTGCCCCTGGCGTGACGTCAGGCGGGCACGGCCCATTGTATATATTCTTGTATCTATTCACTGTTCAGTTCAGCATGGCTTCTGTCTCATTATTCATACATAACATTTGGCGACGAAGAAAATTATGGCAGCGTATGGGCTACCTCAACCCCTAATGCCGTTTCAGGAGTACATGGGAAAGCCGGTGATCCTGTGGCCGAAGTGGAGGGCCATCACCTTGGCACGGAGGGCCGAAGAATTCTTGGTAAGTTGGGAGAGACAGGGTACTATGAGGATGCTGTTGAGCAGTTGGCCGAATTTTTCGCCGGGCAGACAAGGACCACGACACTGTGGATGGTGGGAGTGTTGGCGCCAAATGAGGCTAAGCTAGTTAGCTGGGAGAAGCTAATGGCACAGTCAGTGTCTATGGATGGGCTAGCCACGAAGCTAACTGCGCGCCAAAAGAGGGCTCCAGGCTACTAGCTGGGCATCAAGGTGGGACCGGGGGTGTCCTCGGTCATTGAAGACGGTGGGCCAGCCACGAAGCTCAGGAAGGTGGAGCGTTGATGAGTTGGATGGCACGGTGTGCGACAACAGCAGAGAGGGAGAGCAGCAGGAGTCATCCCCACAGCTGGAGGCTAGGCAGCGGGAGAGTGGAACCATGGAGTCTGAGGGCCCGGGGGAAGAGCAGCGACAGGTGGGCACAGAGACCACGCAGCGGAGCACCTGGGACGAGGGTGCTGAGAGCAGTGACGAGGCGCATGGATCAGAGAGTGACGCCGGCGAAGGCGATGCTGCGAGCCCCGGGAGTGAGCAGCAGCAGCTGGACACCAAGGCAGTGCAGCGGAGCCCCTGGACGAGGGTGCTGGACAGTACGGTGAGGCGCCCGAGGCAGTGAGTGGCGCCGATGAGCAGGCTTCAGGTTTCGGCTGGGGGGGCTGGAGTGTTCGGAGCCACAATGGCGATGTTGAAGGCAGTCGGGAGTGGACCGGTAGGCACAGAGGGACGGTGTGCCGGACAACAGTGCGGCGGGTCCCGATCAATAAGGCAGGTCAGTGGCAAAGAGAGACACTTTGGCGGGGAAGGTGGTTTTTTATACTGGAGGCAGAAGGCGGCCAGGAGCACACACTTTGTGGGGCTGCCCGGGGCCTCCGAGCCTGCTTTATCTTTGGCGGCCAAGGGTGTGGAGGCTTTGTGGCTGTCCGGGACCCCCGGGCCGATTTTACCCCTGGCTGCCAACAGATATTGGTGTAACTTAAATGTTAAAGTGTAAATATGTATATATATTCTGCTGGTGTGCATGAGAGGGTGTATGTTATGAGATTATTTTATATGTTTTGGAGACATGGTCCAGTTTTGTTATTCTTTTGGATGAGTGTGTTAGGATATTTTATTACAGTTAATTATTCCTCATTCCCTAAGTGCGTGATTCAGGTCCTACATTGGGGAGGTTCTCAATTGTGTGTGTGGTTTGCATTTTGTAAGAGGGAGGGGAATTGTGGTGTAGTGTGTCTGTGCTGCCGTACCCGTCCCTGGCGTGATATCAGGTGGGCACAGCCTATTGTATGTATACTTGTGTGTTCTGTAATTAAAGGGGGGTTCACTGTTCAATTCAGCACGGCTCCTGTCTCATTATTCATACATAACACTGAGGGCTCTGGGTGGTTCATAATGGACCAGAAGATCTGAAATGTATTTTGGCCCTAAACCATTCAGAGCTATATAAACCAACAGCTATATTTTGAAAATGTTCAACAGACAGGAAGCTGTCTGTCAGTTTCCTGCTAGTACTGAGGAATGGCTAGCTACGCTAACAGCTAACACCATAAAGTGGATCTACTCTATCTGAACCGCCATGACAGTTCAGGTATGCATCTGAACAGTTTATGACTCAGCAAGAATTAAACCAACAGACTGCCAGATACACCGTTAAAGAGTGAAGACATGCTATCAACAGTCACTGTCCTTCACACAGCTGAGACTGTGAGCCACTGAAGTTAAGAAGCATTTACCTACTACATGGATCAAGATATCTCAGAAATTGATTTTAATCTCCAAAGTACATTTGAGGGACTGGATCATGTCTCTGTCACAGCAGACATTTGGACTGTGGATCATGGACGTTTTCTTTGGATCACTGCACATTGGAAAACTCCATCATAAAGGTAAGCTAAACATGGACAGTTTTATGTTCCACACACTCACACATGTGCAGCAACACCAACATTAAAAAAAATGTCTATGAACCCCTTTCTGAAAGTCTATTTTCAGCCTTCCATTAATAATAATGAGCTTGTAATGTAATTCATTAATTAAACTATCTTGCTATTTGTGCAAGTTAATTTAATTATGCATTTAAAAGTAATATGAAAGTTACTTTCCATCCATCCATTCATCCATCCATCCATCCATTTTCTACCGCTTTTCCGGGGGTCCGAGTCACGGAGGCAGCAGCTCAAGTTGAGAAACCCAGACTTCCCTCTCCCCTGCCACCTGCTCCAGCTCTTCAGCGAGGATACCACGATGTTCCCAGGCCAGCTGGGAGACATATTCTCTCCAGCATGTCCTGGATCTGCCCCAGGGTCTCCTCCCAGTGGGACATGCCCAAAAAACCTCAAGTGGGAGGCTGTGGAGAGAGGAATAACCAGGCAGAGCGGTCCTGAACAAAGCAGGCTTTATTAATTACTCTCTCTCACATCATCCAGAATCACAAGCATCAGAAAAAGTCACAGGTCGCAGGCACCTCTCCTTTTATAGCCTACGACCCGCTGAGTCTCCTGTGGTGCTACAGTCACATGAAAGACTTTGCAATTCCCATTCTCTCTGTCACTGTTTGCATCAACACACCAACCCCCGCATCAACACACAAACCCCCCATGACGATTCCCCTTGTCCTTCCGTCTGAGTGGAAACATACTGACATATTGAGTGGGCTCCCACAAGGCGTCCAGGAGGCATCCTGATCAGATGCCAAAACCCCCTCAACTGGCTACTTTCGATATGGAGGAGCAGTAGTTCTAATCTGAGCCTCTCCCGGATGACTGAGCTCCTCACCCTATCTCTAAGGGTGAGTCCAGCAATCCTACGGAGAAAGCTCATTTCAGCCGCTTGTATTTGTGATCTCATTCTTTCGGTCATTACCCAAAGCTCATGACCATAGGTGAGGGTAGGAACATAGATTGACCGGTAAACTGACAGCTTTGCTTTAGAGCTCAGCTCCCTTTTCACCAAAACAGATCAGTACAACATTTGCATAACTGCAGATGCTGCTCTGATCCATCTGTCAATCTCTCGCTCCATTCTCCCCTCACTTGTGAATGAGACCCCAAGATACTTAAACTCTTGCACTTGGGGGAGGAGCTTGTCTCCAACCCGGAGATGACAATCCACCCTTTTCTGGCTAAGGACCATGGACTCGGACTTGGAGATGCTGATTCTCATCTCAGCTGTTTCACACTCAGTAGCAAACCAACTAAGAGCGATCCGATAGACTCCCATGATGAATAAAATATCAAGGGCATATAATACTAATCATCACCTGCCCAAGCAACTTCTTTATTTCCAGTTACTGTATATCTTGGGAAACAGACGCAGGGCGGCCAGCGTAAGCGACTCAAAGACAATCTCAAGAGTAATTTCAAGAGATGTGGTATTGATGTAGACGACTGGGAAAATCTAGCCAGAGACTGCCCGGTGTGGAGGCGTACAGTTGCTGAAGGAACCAGCCATTACAAAGTAAGTCTATGCTGGGACGCTATCAGGAAAAGAAAAAAAAAGGAAAGCGCGTGAAGGTAGCACCAGCTCCTCTCTTCTGCTGGATACTACAGAATGCCCAATATGCAAAAGCGCTTGAAAATCGAAGATTGACCTTGTGAGCCACCTTCGAGTACATAAATAGGAAACAGTCCGACCCACTCAAGTGATACCAGATGATGATGAAAGTTAACATTTCATGGTCCAACACGTCCAACTTAAGTATTTTTGCAGTAGGCAGCAATAACTAACACTTATTTCATTGATGATAGCACTGAGAGTAAGGCCTGAATCAAGTATTTTGGTAACACTACAAGGAACAGTAATTCAACATTTACAGAGAGTTTGTTGGATACTTGTTAAGTTGAATTTAATTATGCCATTTCAGTTTATCTGAATCATCATCTATAGAAAGTAAATAATAAGCTTTAATATTAGCTAATATGGACCTGAAATGTTACAAAAGTTCTCTAGACTTTCTGTAGGCTATTGCAATACAATGCTATCGTTTTTCCTACTGAAACAATTGCATCTGCAGCTCTTGCTTGCTCCATTTTAGTGAACAGTTATGTTTGCTCACAACAGGCATCCTCTTCCTGTTTTGTCTAAAAAAATACTGAGACTTCTATCACAAGGAAATCAGTTTTTCTGGGGAATGAATCAGATTGACCATTAAAAGCTGAAAAGTCATCATAATTTTTTTCATTATCCACCAGTTTAAATACATTATAACCGGGGCTTGATATTAACACCCGTCCACCCACCCCTGGTGGGTGTATTTCACCGGTGGCGGGTAAGACAGCCAGTCACCACTAGCCACTTTTCTGGGTTGTAGTTTTCTCAAGCAACATCTAAATAATAAGCCTATCACAGTGTGAGACTACAAAACTACAACTCCCATGAGCACTATCTGCACACAGTGTATTGTCATCGGTCCACTGTTGCCGTAGGCATGGTCTGGCTCAACTCCCAGTGTGGTACACAGAACTGCTCCAGGCTGGAGACAGGAGAAACCGCGGACGCTGTGCTCTGCAGGTTTGTTCATTTTGTGGCCAGAAACGGTGCCGAACTGACAGCAGGCCAACATAACACACCTGTCCCTCCTCCCAGTGATCAGATCACTGGGGGGATTGCACCTGATCCTCTGTTGTCACAGCGCGAGTAGTTAAACTGCACTCTCCCCCCACACCAGCTCCTACCTCTGTGGTTAAATATGATTATTTTGAGAGCAAGAAGCTCCCGTTTACTGTCCACAACTGTGCAAATTTAAGTTTTTGTGTGACAGAGAGAAAAAGTGACTAAACTTTCTGTTGCAGTAAAGAGCAAATGAAGCTTCTTCTGAGGTGAACTTCTGTTTATCTGTGATTATCTATAATATATGTGATATGCAAGTTTTTCATGGAAGTAAAACCTCTAATTATATATTTTTAATGTGCTGGTTCAGGGGTATCAAACATGTGGCCTGTGGGCCAAAAATGGCCCGCCTGACATGTATTGTGAATATGATGCTGGGGACACAGAGCAGACTCAGAGACATAATGAAGGTGACAAAGTTTATTTGTGCGGGTGCTCGTGAGGTGCATGTGCTGAACTGCCCTGTGGGGAGAGAAGGGAAACAGGATGAGCATAGGCACGGGTCATAAGTGGGCTGAGACTGATTAGCAGTAATAGATTCTTATGCTGGCTGGAGGGATAGTGAGTGTAGACAAAACACACTCCAAACAACAGTGAGAGGCATAGGTCAGCAGAGACCCTGCGGCTGGCTGGGCGGAGACTTTTAAAGAGGAGAGGGGAGAACATGGGCGAGTGAGGATAATAATGCAAAGAGAAATGGTTACGTCTCTTTCCAGGGAGGTCCTCCAAGGAAGGAGTCCAAATCTGCCAAGGGGAAAGTCCAAATCCACCAGGAAGATCCAGGGAACCTGTGCACAGGTGAGAACAAGAATCAGAAGACAATTTACTTCTTACGTGGTTCCAGGGTGGGCAGGCAAACAGACACTTGGGCTGGAGGAGCAGGTCTGGGAATACAGAGGACTGGTAGAGGAGGCAGAAGCACAGAATTATGCAGGCAATCAAAAAACAGAATTTCAAGTTCAGAAGTGAGGCAGACAGCATGAAAAGCGTCTAACGATCTCACAGTGTGTGACAGTCACACCATATCTTAAATACAGTGCATCCGGAAAGTATACAATGCTCTGCACTGTGTGTTCATATATTCATATATTTATTCCATCCAGCTACAATGCTCTGCACTGTGTGTCTGTGTGTGTGTGTGTATATATATATATATTTTATAGTAATATGTACATATGTATATTAGCTGCTCTTGCTTGCTTGTTTTTTCTTGCCTTCTGATTGTTGCTCTGAGTGTTGCTATCCCTGTGCTGTTGCAATCCTGGAATTTCCCCGTTGTGGGACTAATAAAGGCTTATCTTATCTTATCTTATCTTATTCACAGCACTTCACTTTTTCCACATTTTGTTGTTACAGCCTTGTTCCAAAATCGATTAAATTTATTTTTTTCCTCAAAATTCTACACACAATATTCCAAAATGACAAAGTGAAAAAGTTTGAGATTTTGGCAAATTTGTTAAAAATAAAAAAAACTAAGAAATCGCATGTACATAATTATTCACAGCATTTGCGCAATACTTTGTTGATGCACGTTTGGCAGCAATTACAGCCTCAACTCTTTGAATATGATGCCACAAGCTTGGCACACCTATCTTTGGGCAGTTTCACCCATTCCTCTTTGCAGCACCTCTCAATCTCCATCAGGGTGGATGGGAGCACCGG
The DNA here is from genome assembly GCA_020510985.1 of Pholidichthys leucotaenia. Classification (NCBI taxonomy): domain Eukaryota; kingdom Metazoa; phylum Chordata; class Actinopteri; order Cichliformes; family Pholidichthyidae; genus Pholidichthys; species Pholidichthys leucotaenia. Next base: position 295,064,715 of record CM035841.1, on the reverse strand, counting down.
TGCACAGCCATTCTCAGATCTCTCCAGACATATTCAATTGGATTCAAGTCTGGGCTTTGGCTGGGCCACTCAAGGACATTCACAGAGTTGTCCTGAAGACACTCCTTTGATATCTTGGCTGTGTGCCTAGGGTTGTTATCCTGGTGAAAGAGGAACTGTCGCCCCAGTATGAGGTCAAGAGCACTCTGGAGCAGGTTTTCATCCAGGATATCTCTGTACATTGCTGCATTCATCTTTCCCTCTATCCTGACTAGTCTCCCAGTTCCTGCCGCTAAAAATGATCCCCACGGCATGATACTGCCATTACCATGCTTCACTGTAGGGATGGTATTGGCCTGATGATGAGCGGTGCCTGGTTTCCTCCAAACATGACGCCTGGCATTTACACCAGAGAATTCAATATTTGTCTCAACAGACCAGAGAATTTTGTTTCTCATGGTCTAAGAGTCCTTCAGGTGCCTTTTGGCAAACTCCAGGCAGGCTGCCATGTGCCTTTTACGAAGGAGTGGCTTCTGTTTGGCCACTCTACCATACAAGCCTGATTGGTGGATTGCTGCAGATATGGTTGTCCTTCTGGAAGGTTCTTCTCTCTCCACAGAGGAACGCTGGAGCTCTGACAGAGTGACCATCGGGTTCTTGGTCACCTCCCAGACTAAGGCCCTTCTCCCCTGATTGCTCAGTTTAGACGGCCGGCCAGCTCTAGGAAGAGTCCTGGTGGTTCCGAACTTCTTCCATTTACAGATGATGGAGGACACTGTGCTCATTGGGACCTTCAAATCAGCAGAAATTTTTCTGTACCCTTCCCCAAATTTGTGCCTCGAGACAATCCTGTCTCAGAGGCCTACAGACAATTCCTTTGACTTCATACTTGGTTTGTGCTCTGACATGCACTGTCAACTGTGGGACCTTATATAGACAAGTGTGTGCCTTTCCAAATCATGTCCAATCAACCAAATTTACCACAGGTGGACTCCAATTAAGCTGAAGAAACACCTCAAGGATGATCAGTGAAAACAGGATGCACCTGAACTCAATTTCAAGCTTCATGGCAAAGGCTGTGAATACTTACAGTATGTATATGTGATTTCTTAGTTTTTTATTTTTAATAAATTTGCAAAAATCTCAAGAAAACTTTTTTTTCCCATGTTGTCATTATGGGGTATTTTGTGTAGAATTTTGACGAAAAAAAAATTAATTTAATCCATTTTGGAGTGAGGCTGTAACATAAAATGTGGAAAAAGTGAAGTGCTGTGAATACTTTCCAGATGCACTGTAGACAGCACACATTAGTTGCAGGTGGGACAGTTAACCCAGCTGCCCCTAATCAGTGACAGAGAGAGCTGCAGTGGAAAGAAAAAAGGCTGACAAAGCCTCAAACCATAATAGCCCCCCCGTCAAGGGGCGCCACCCGGTGTCACCCTAAGCCTGTCAGAGAGTGTCCGATGGAAATCTCGAACCATACTGGGGTCCTCGAAATAGGAACCGGGGATCCAGGACCGCTCTTCGGGTCCATAACCCTCCCAATCCACGAGACATTGGAAGTCCCGGCCTTGGGGATGGACATCCAGGATGCGCCTCACATTGTAAACTGGGTCACCGTTGATTCTGGGAGAGGGACGGGGTTCGGAAGGGGGACAGAGGGGACTGGAAAATGCAGGCTTGACATTAGACACATGAAATGTAGGATGAAAGCAAATTTGTGGGGACAGGTGAAGGCATACAGAGGCAGGGTTAATGACATGGGTGATGGTAAAGGAACCAATGTAACGAGGAGTAAGTTTCTTGGAGTTAGTTTTGAAGGGTATATTGCAGGTGAAACGCCATTTCTGCTGGCCTGTGGCATAGTTGGGGGCCGAGGTCCTCCGACGATCATGATGGTGCAGTTCTGCTGTGCCATACGGAGGAGGGCTTACCTTGTGGTCTTCCAAATGTGCCGGCAGCGCCGGATATGGTCCGCATTGACTGGACAGTGACTTTGTCTTTCACAAAGGGCAGAAGTGGTGGATTGTAGCCCAAGGAGGCCTCAAAAGGGGATATGCCGGTGGTGGATGACACAGCAGTATTATGGGCATATTCAATCCAAGGGGGGTATGAGCTCCAGGCTGAGGGGGTTCTGGGAGGTGACACAATGGAGCGCTGCTTCCAACGCCCGTTCCGACTGCCTGTTGGTTTGCGGGTGGAAACCAGAGGAGAGGTTCACGGATGTGCCTATTGCCTTACAAAATGCCCTCCACACACGGGAGATGAACTGTGGGCCTCTGTTGGACACAATGGCAGTGGGTATGCCATGTAGACGGACCACGTGTTGCGTCAAGAGCGCAGCTGTTTCAACGGCCGAAGGCAGTTTAGGTAGCGCTATGAAGTGGGCGGCTTTGGAAAAATGGTCAATTATGGTGAGGATGGTGGTTTGGCCACTGGATGGTGGGAGTCCGGTGACAAAATCTAGAGCTATGCTCACCCAAGGTTGGCTAGGAGTCAGTAACAGCCTCAAGAACCCCACCGGAGCCGTGGAGGATGATTTTCCAGAAGCACATTGACTGCAGGCCCGAACATATTCTTTGGCATCACTTTCGAAGGTGAGCCACCAAAAGGCCCGTCTAGTGTGAAAAATGGTCCATCTAAGATCAGGGTGGCAGGTGAACTTAGCGGAATGGACCCAATGTAGGACATGCCCCCTAACAACAGTGGGAACATATAATCGTCCTGGTGCCCCCCCCCCCCCCCCCCCGGATCTGGTTCCTGTTCCTGTGCCTCTCAAACTTTGTCCTCAGTCTGCCAGGGGAGGATTCCAATGACACAGGATGAAGGGATAATATTGTCATCTGAGGCCAGTGCATAGATGGGAGAGAACTGTCTGGACAGGGCATCTGGTTTAGCGTTTTTTATTCTGGGTCTATAGGAGATAGTTTATTGAAAATGGTCTAAAACAGTGCCCATCTAGCCTGGTGCCGATTAAGTTGTTTGGCTGACCTGAGATATTTGAGATTTTTGTGGTCCGTCCACACCACGAACGGTTGAATGGCCCTTTCCAGCCAGTGACACCATTCCTCCAGTGCAAGTTTCACAACTAGCAGTTCCCGGTCACCAACTCCGTAATTCCTCTCAGAGGGTGATAGGCCCAGGAGAAATAGGCGCAGGGGTGTAGTTTGCCGTCAGTGACCGAGCGCTGGGATAGAATGGCCCCTACTCCAGAATCGGAAGTATCCACCTCAAACACGAACTGGAGGGATGGATCAGGGTGAATCGAAATGGGTGCCTCTGCAAACAAGCTCCTGGAACACTGCCTCTGCCTCCTTAGGCCAACGAAAAGGGTGCTTAACTGATGTGAGCCTGGTGAGTGGGGTGACTAAACCACTGTAGTTCTTGATGAAGCACCGGTAAAAATTGGCGAATTCTTAAAACCATTGTAACTGCTTCCTGGATGTGGGAGTTGGCCAATCAGTGGTTGCCTGGATTTTAGCTGGCTCAGATTTTATCTGTCCTTCAGAAATTACAAACACTAGGAATATAGTGGATGTGGTGTGGAACTCACATTTCTCAGCTTTGATGAATAGTTGGTTCTCCAGCAGTCTTTGAAGGATGGTGCGCACATGGACCCGGTGCTCTTCAGGGGAACGGGAGAAGGCCAAGATATTGTCTAAGTACACAAACACAAAAACATTAAGGATATCCCGCAGCATGTCATTGACCACTCATTGGAACACAGAGGATGCATTGGTGAGTCCGAAGGACATTACCCAGTACTCAAAGTGTCCGATGTGCGTGTTAAACCCGGTCTTCCATTCGTCTCCCTCCTGAATCCTGATTAGGTGGTATGTGTTGCGGAGGTCGAGCTTGGTGGCTTTGTGGAGCAGATCAAAGGCGGAGTTAATGAGAGGTAGTGGATATTTATCTTTGATAGTTATCTTGTTTAAACCATGGTAGTCTATGCAGGGTCGAAGGGAGCTGTCCTTCTTGCTCACTAAAAAGAAGTCTGCACCGGTGGGGGAAGTGGAAGGATGAATAATGCCCGCATTCAGTGATTCCTTAATGTATTTCTCCATGGCCTCGTGTTCCGGCCCTGACAGGCTGTATAAACGGCTTGTAAGAAGCGGGGCACCTGAGATTAGCTCGACTGCACAATCATATGGTTGGTGTGGCGGGAGTGACTGAGCTTTAGATTTACTGAATACTGCAGCAAGGCTATGGTATTCTGGACTATTAAATCAGGAGGTTCAGAAGGAGGACTTGGTGGAGATGAAGAAGGAGGACAGGCAGCAGAGATGCAGAAGGCATGCAGAGAGGCAGAAGGTAATCCAGGAAACAACTTGATTTTGGGCCCAGTCAATTTTTGGGTTATGTAATTTTAGCCAGGAATAACCCAAAATTATTTCTGTAGCCCCAGAGGGCAGAATCAAAACTGGATTTGCTCCCGATGGTTCCCAGACTCTAAAGGGCCTTTTCCATTAGCCCCGCTTAGCCCAACACGGGACAGCTCAGCACGCTTTGTAACGCTTTCCACTAGCTCCAACACGGTTTAACAGCCGCAATTTTCGTCCCCGCTCAAGGGCAGGGTACAACCGTGCTGAGTCGTGCCATGTTGTGACGTCAAAAGACTGGTCGCCGCTGATTGGTCAGGTCGTAACGTCACCAAAGCGACTGTCTTCTGATGAATCTACACACGACCGCCATTTGCAATATTTCACGGACTAACTCGGTCACGGAGTAAATACGATATTAATACAGACAGCATTGTAGGTTTTGCGGAACTCTACACCGTGGTCCAACGAAGAGGTGCGGAGTTTTCTCTGCTTGGTGGCAGATCCACAGTGAGGAGTGACCCGGACCGATACAGATGGCAGCCCAGCATAGAACCGGACTACGGACAAGCTGAAGACGAACGTGAGAGAACCATTGATGGTGAGTGATTTGTAATAATGTGCATCTGTTCGCTTATTTATCCTGTTGGTGGTAAGCTCACTTTTTTTGAGCCATACAGCGCTGTTCTGTGCTGGCTAACGATTTTTAGCTAGCGATTTTTAGCTAGTAGCTAGCTAGTACCAACTGCTGATTCGCGCTTGTTTTCTCCTAAATATTTGCTTGTGAGAGCAAAACGATGAAATATGTTAATCCTGGTTAAAGTCCTGGTTTGTGTACGTATTGCACTTTGGTGCTGCGCATTAAATTGTGTGCAATTTAATGCTAGAATGTGTTTCCACATGCCAGGGGTTAGCTTCCCTCAGTGTTTATATTGTGGATACAGGTAAAATGAACCACAGGAGCCGAAATCTCGTCATATTAAAATTGTTTTTTCAAACCAGTGATTTATAAAGTCATTCATATAATTTTCTAAAGCGTCAGAATAGACCCACACACCTATTCGGTGGATCCTGCAGTGCTTGTCAGGGAAACGAAGCATTTTTGTCACATCCCACCACTGACTTTCACAGGTGTATTTCCCTAATACAGTTACATCTCCAAAAATTAGAATGTCATGAAAAACTTCAATATTTTTTGTCACTCATTTCAGAAAGAGAAATCCGTATATTATATCGATTCATTACACAGACAGTGATATATTTCAAGCGTTTATTTATTTTAATTTTGATGATTATGGCTTACAGCCCCTGAAAACCCCAAGCTCAATTTGGCAAAAAATTAGAATATTACATAAAATTAACTTTAAAAAATAGTTTTTAAATATAAATGTTGGCCGCTGAGGTGTTGGTTAATATGGGCTGTAGCCGTAATCATCAATATTAAAATAAACACTTTCAATATATCACTGTCCCTGTAATGAATCTATATATGGGTTTCACTTTCTGAAATGAGTGAAAAAAATATTGAATTTTTTCATGGTATTCTAATTTTTGAGATGTGCCTGTATAAGTGTTGAACTTGCTTGAAACTAACCATCATCCATTTCTGTCGTTCATCTAGGCAAGAGGAAATCAGCCAGCCCACAACGGACCTCGCCACTGTGGAAAGTACTGAAATCCTTTGCTTTTATAGGTAAAGTGTCAAAACCAAAGTAGCACAATTTCCACTTAATATAAAAGGGACTGAACTGAGATTTATTTGATTGTGTGAATATGGCACATCAACTGTAAAATAAACCGCTTGTTAATGTATTTATTTTTTTGTCAGATCACTTGTGTGATCCTTTGTGAGTTATGTTCATAACTGTATGTTTTGGCAAATGTGAGATGTTCAGTCGTCAATATAATTTACTTTATATGTGTAGTTTATAGTCTATCATTAATAAACTCATGCAGTAACAGGACACATTACAAATATTTGAGACCCATTGTAGTGCTTCCTTTTATATTTTAGCAATACAAGTACAAAACACCGCCCACACATGAAGCCAGGGCAAAAAGAGACACTTTTACAGACAAGACAAACTTTTATTGATAAAAACTTCATATTTTGACTGAGCGACTCCATACTCGGTGATGCACACCTTCAGTTAAAATACTATATTCCATTCAAGTGAATGTATTAATTCATTCTGATTGCTGAGGCCACAGTAAAAACAGATGATTTTAAATGTAACGCAGCCCTTGTAAAATCTACCGAAGCGCAGCTACATGAAAATTGTGGTTAAATACAACAATGAAGTACTTTATTGTCACATTCAAATTGTAATCCCTCCTGTTTTGTTTTTCTTTTGAATTCTTGGATGAAATATGGTGGGCAATATAAGCTGCAGCTTCAGCCATCACCTATTTCAGATAACCTATGTTGAACTGTATAATCAGAGGAGTTATTGTTTAATTTGACCTTGTTAAATTTTTTTCCCCTTTGTTATATTATTCTATTTTTTTTTTTTGTTACTTATTTGTACCCGTAGGTAGACTTGGTTTGCAGTCTGGTGACAAGCCACCGGCTGCTGGTCGCTGCGTGCGCGAGCGCCCTAAACCTACATGTTTTTGGTGTGCAGGAGGAAACCGGAGAAATCCCGGAGTAAACCCGCGCAACACGGGGAGAACATGCAAACTCCACACAGCTCACTGTTGGTCGGGGGCTGGGATCGAACCCACGATCTCATGATCCCTGCGATCCCCCGGCCGAGGGTAAAACTGTGCTGCCACAGTGCTAAACCACTGCGCCACCGTGCAGCGGTGCAGCTATTTTCTTTTAATCTTTACTTTTAATCAATCCGAAATAAAGATTCATTCATTAATTCACATTCCACCACTGGCTTTTAGCAACAAGTGTATTTCCCAAATATGTTTTAAACTTGCTTTAATTAACCACCACCCATTTGTCTTTTGTCTAGGCAAGAGGGAAACTGTCCACCCCAACTGGACCTTGCCTCACTATTTACAGAGATGCAGGCTGAAGATCTGCTGAACCAGGACCAGTACGAGGGGCTGATCCAGTTGCTTCTCAGTGAGGCAGCGTGGCTGCCGTGTGTGACCATTCCAGTTTTTTTTTTACAGTTTGAATTTTGCACATTCTGAATAATCTGGAATTTGCTGCTGATTGTAATAAACAATTTAGTGACTTATGTGTTTGCATCATGATTTTCTATTTTGCCTGTTAAGACATCGGTGGGAAAAGAGTCAACTGTACAAAGAATTTATCGGTGACCTTGAAAATAATGGCTCATTTTTAAGAAAAAAATAACCAAAACAATTATTTTATTAACTGAAGACTGTATTGTTGGATGTGCCACCGCAGAAGACCCTGCATACTTTAGTGACAGTACCAGTATATGGAGGAATTCTGGGTCATATTAGCATCTGCTCTTCATCATAATGGGTTTGAGCGGGGGTGTCTAATCATGTGCCATGGAGGGCCAAGACCCTGCAGGCTTTACCTCCAACCAGTGTCTTCAACAGCAGATTCCACTGAACTTCTTCCACTGACTGATCAGTGAGAACACCTGCTGAAGAGACTGGGTAGAAGAGAGAACCTGCAGGGTCCTGGCCCCCCATGACACATGATTGGAAGCCCCCGGATTAGGTTTAATGGGATTTAACATTTTAACACAAACTGCTTTATGGTTCATAATTCTGTTGACAGACTTACACCAAACCAAAACTGATTTCTCAAACTGCTGGATTATTCTTAGCTTTTCCAATCTTTCAGTATTTAATTTATGCCACATGGTGGTAACCCTCACATATAAAAAAAGAGACATCTGCAAAAACTTCAGAGGTTTATTGTCAGTGCAATTCCCAGTGCAATACTACATGAATGCATGTCTAGTACATTGTTGATGCAGAGAATATATATTTCTACAGCACATGTATCTAGTAAATCAAGTATTTTCCATGTAACCTTGTGACTACATTATTTTAATTGCTTTTAATCCTAGATCAAGTTTGTTTTGGCCTAAAATGCATGATAACTGTCAAATATATCTTATTATACCTAACTCAGTACTGTTTACTTTTTGAATATATATTTTGTGGCTAATATAGTTATTAACATGGCGATCAAGTTGTGTCAGCTGATCATTTTTTTCTATGACAACACCTCAGACTCTGCTGCAGAAGCAGGTACGTCCATGATGTCTCAACAGTCTCTCCATGATTTTCACGCAGATCAGAGCAATTTGTTGTACAGGAAATAAACGTTTCTACAGACATTCTTAAGCTCTATAACCACTGATCGTTTGTGAAGCTGATGACATCCGTGACAGGCTGTGCTGAACGCCCAGACCGAAGGAAGCGGTAATTTCCCCACAACAGAGCCATCTGAAACACACACACAGCGTACATATTTTAGTACCTAACAGCGATAACTTGCAGACATTAAAGTGTAGTACGACGTACTTATAGCAAACTAGCATTAGCAACATTAGCTTACCGTCATATATGACCTAGTTTGTATCCTCACGTCTTTGGCTCTCCCAGAAGCTGCAGAACTATTCCAGAGTGTTTCATCTCGCTGCCTGTACCCTTGTCTGGCGGTCCTTTTTTGGCATTTACAGTGAAAAAAGCCACAGACCGAGGAGTCGCCTTATACAGCTGCATGTGTTTATGTTTTGCTTGCGTCGCGTGTTTTTCGTCACGGGAGTGTGGCGCCGCCTCGCTGTTATAGAAATCCCACCCACCCCAGCTTAACACGGTTGTAATGGAGACAAAAGCGAGCCGAACCGTGTCGAAGTGAATCGAGATGTGCCGAGGTGTGCTGGGCTAGTGGAAAAGTGCCTTTAGAGACGGGTTCAGTCTGGTGACTTATGGTGGAAATAGGGCTGCCAGTGTTTGAAAATGTCTTAATATTGGATGGGAGTGACTGTGTGGGTATCTGTAATCTGGAAACTAATGGCTGTGTGATGAAGCTCCGTTCTGCTCCTGAATCAATAAGTGCATGACCAGAAAATTTGGAGGGATGGTGGTTCATCCCGGGTGGCTAATTCATCCCAGAGAGTTGGACTGACTGCGAGCAACGTCATCCCAGCCCGATTCATATGCCACTATGTGGAAGTGGACAGAATACTCTGCTACCGAAAGCGAACCCTGCTGGAGATTTAATAGCCTGTTGGTTATATTACGATCAGCATCGGAATGGTCAAAAACTGCCCCGAATTCCGTGATAAACTGGTGGTATGAATATTGGTCAAAATTGGGACCGTCAACAATAGCATGAGCCCAAACCAGCCCGGGGCCTTCAAGGAGGCCGACCATGTAACTAATTCGGCTGTATTCAGTGGGGAATTCCCCAGGGAGACGCTGAAATACAAGGCGGCACTGAAGGAGGAACCCCCTGCAACTGTCCAGCTGTCCCCCGTAATCAGCCGGAGTGGTGTCTGCTAAGCGCCCAGTCGATGAAGTGGAGCGGAGGCGGCTGCTACTGTCATCCAATGCTGAGGTTAGCGGGTCTACTTGCTCAGAAAACCTTTGAACCTGGGTTATGGAGGCTCCTAATTCATATAACAGGTGTTCAATGCGTGATTCCGAGGTTTCAAGACACGGAGCCACTGAAGCTGCTGCCATGTCAGCTGGGTCTAAATGGTGAGATCATACTGACATGTATTGCGAATATGACCCAGGGGACAGACTCAGGGGCGTAATGCAGGTGACAATGAAGTTTATTTGTGCGGGTGCTCGTGAGGTGCATGTGCTGACTGCCCTGCGGGGAGAGAAGGGAAACAGGATGAGCATAGGCACGGGTCATAAATAGGCTGTGACTGATTAGTGGTAATAGTTTCTTACGCTGGCTGGAGGGATAGTGAGTGTGGACAAAAAACATTCCAAACAACAGGGGAGAACAGGGTGAGTGAGGATAATAATGCAGAGAGAAATGGTTACGTCTCTTTCCAGGGAGGTCCGCCAAGGAAGGAGTCCAAATCCGCCAAGGGGAAAGTTCAACTCCGCCAGGAAGATCCAGGGATCCTGTGCACAGGTGAGAACAAGAATCAGAAGACAATTTACTTCTTACATGGTTCCAGGGTGGGCAGGCAAACAGACACTTGGGCTGGAGGAGCAGGTCTGGTACAGGAGGCAGAGGCACAAAAGTATGCAGGCAATCACAAAACAGAATTTTAAGCTCAGAAGCGAGGCAGACAGCATGAAAAGCATCTGACGATCTCACAGTGTGTGACAGTCACAACAGGTCTTAAATAGGCAGCTCTGCATTAGTTGCAGGTGAGACAATTAACCCAGCTGTCCCTAATCGGAGACAGAGAGAGCTGCAGTGGAGAGAAAAAAACACTGATGCAGCCTCAAACCATAACACCGGCAAGTTTTTCTCTGAATTTACACCTTTCTTTCTAGTAAATTTCTGACTTTTTCTATTGATTAGAATTGTTCATGTAAATTTGAGACATTTTTCTCCTTAAGATGAGACTTTCTTCTCATCAGTTTTCTTTTTCTTATTTTGGTGAAAACAGGTAGTGTCGATGTAGATTAAATCCATCACCAACTACTAATGACCTGCAGCCCTAAACGGGTCAAGAGGTAGGGGTAGGAAAAGGGGAAGTGGTAGGGTTACAAATGAGAATTGGGACAGATCCCAAATCTCCCTGTACTTTACTCTCATATTGCAAATATTTTTTTAGACTGTTTTACAGCATTTACTGCTGTTAATAAATAATTCAACTGTATTTCTTTTGCTATTTTTATGTATCTATAAGGGTCATTTACGTTTAAAATGAAATGTAAATTTTAGCATGCAGTACTTAAATTTGATAATATTAAACATAATTTTCCAACCACAAAATTGTGGTTAGTGAAAAGGCTGAGTGGCTAGTGACTTTGGAAAATCATTAGCCACAGTGGCCAGTGAGCAAAAAAGTTAATGTCCAGCCCTGATTGTAACATCTGTATTGCTTTGAAACTCTTGATATTTAACCAGTTGTAACAATAAAAACAATTTGTATACACACACACACACATATACTGTATATGTGTGTGTATATATATATATATATATAATTTTTTTTAAATATTTTAACAAGTAAACAGTTGTGTTTGTGGTTTGCTGTGTAAAAACATTTTCAGGAAAAGTGAAACCCAAATTTTGAATCTTGACTGACAGCCAGTTGAAGATGAAAATACACCAGTATTCCTTCAGCCATTTAAACTGAACTCTTAACTTCAGCAGTTTCTGAAAAGTGATAGAAGCTAATGATCCCCTGGCAATGCTGCGATAAAATTGGGCCACTGTCTGTTGACATGTTCTGGCAGCTCCATTATGAAGCAGATGACTTGACTTTGTTGGAGGATTATGCTGTATGTATCCTGCAGCACTAAAAGCTGTGCAGTGAAGATATCAATGAAATGCAGCATGCTGGAGTTGGACTTCTTACACAGAAATGTCTCTCTTATGCTATTTAGAAACTCTCAAGTGCCTCTTTTAAAATCCAGTCACTGCAGAGAAGCAGTATGCTTTAGATAAAATCATGCAGTGATAAGAAATAGAAGTGTTTCATTACATTAAAGGGCTGCCTGGACTGTGGGCTCTGACATTTTCTGACCCCGTGTTGCAAATGAGAAATGGCAGGTCAGCAAAGGTGTGCATCTGGGTCATGTGGTCCGCTGACAGTTTTGTGGCTTATTTATGATAATATATCTCTCTACAGTTGTTCTTCATCAATAACGCCAAAGGCTAGCATGGCTTACTCTGGCTGTGAGGCTTCTTTGGGAAAGGTTGACAGCTTGTGTAAAATATCACATCACAAGCCATTTAAAATATTGCCCTGTGATGAAAAGTTGTCAACCTTTGAATCACTGTTTCTCCGACCTCCACGCACAAGGTGCCCATGTCTCATGGACAGAGGAGGCTGTGATATGCAGCTGAGGTTTGGCAGCTCTGTGTGCTGTATGTGACACTAACACCACATCATTTTGAGGTTTATTTTTTAGAAAAAAAAATAATCTACTTTAACATTCTGGACCTTGCTTAGTTTGCAAGGTTGACTTATTCTGCTGGTGGTGATTGAGATGCATTATATGACTAAATGGCTGGTGAGTAATTTGAATATAAACATTGGTTCCTGCTCCATATATCCATTTATAAGGCTAGCAGTAAAAAACAAAACAACCATGAGCCATGAGCACTCGGCTTAAAAGAGGCTGCAATCGAGAGTACGTAATGCAAGTAAAAGCAAACATCCTGCAATGATATGCATCCCAAGGCCAGAAGGTGACAAAAGCTTTAGACTGAATAAAAACTACAATTCGCAAGTAAAGCAGTATATTTCTTTAATTTTAACGGTCTTCAATCAGGCCTCTCAAATAAAAAAAAGAACAATTCAGTCAGTCAGCCATTCTCCAGCAGTGCAGCCTGCTTTAGGTTATTGTGCGCTTTTGTTTTTACCTGCACAAAGATATTTTCACTGCAGGATCTTCAGGTGTCTGTCTTTAATGCGCGTGTGGGCGGGTGAGTGATGCTTAGGTCACAGCAGCACTTAAACTCTCTGATGTATGAGGCATCTGCAACCTGAGTCAATTATCTGCAGCACCATTTGAGGAGTGCAGGTGTTGACAGGAGCTTCACTGCCTTCACTCTGCTCCCAGACATATTCTCTGCGTCACTGTAAGATAAATATACCGAGTTCATCCTTTTATTGAAGAGAGACTGCAGTGTTTAGAATCTCTACCGATGTGTCTGCAAGGTGCTATTAAATTTCATTACTTGGAGTAAAGGTTAAGTTGTTTTTTCCCCCTGGATTTAGTCAAGGTAATAATTTCTTTATTAAAGCAATATGCATCCTGCTGTGAATTAAGATGCAGAAATACCACAGTTACATCACAACTTTAAATCATGTGTCTCACCGCAAAGAAAAAGGTATTGTATGCCAGTGTCTTAATAAAAAAACTGTTCCTTTCCTGTTTCCTGGCAACTGTATGTCACCAAAACTACCTCAACTGTGAGGCTGTGGCAACCGTTCATCAGTTCTGCACATTGACTCCAAGGTATTTCAGCCAACTCCTCCATAAAGAACAGCTCTAACATCAGGGCGTGGGTGGGTTTCCAGACATGAACCCTCACTTTGGGCCATTCCACCAGATTTTGGTTGGATTAAGGGCATAACTTTTATTTGACCATTCCAAAACATTAACTTTCTTCTTCTTTAACCATTCTTATGTGACACTGCCACTGCCTTGCTGCAGGAGCCAGTTTCTATTAGGATTTAGTTCACAGACGGATATACTGATATTTTCCTTTTGAAAGGAAAGAAGAAAGTCAACTTTTTTGTCATTCAGACTACACAGAACAAGGCAGGCACAATGGAAATTCAATAAAGCATAGCTGCAATGTTGTTAATATCAGGGTGGCCCCATGAAAGCATGTCTTTGGATGCTGGACGGAAACGCACATAAGCATGGCGAGAACATGCAAACTCCACACAGATGAGTTTAAACCTGAGTAATAGGCATCACTCAACACACAAGGCAGGAAGAGGAAATTAAAAACAAAGCGATGACAACAACAATAGATGGCCATCAGCTCTCCTAGCTCATCTACAGGCTCTGTGCAAATGCAGAGCTGCTTGTGATTGAATGATGTTTGTAACTGTGGGTGACTCCTTCCAGAAAGCAGTAAACTCTCCGATATCTTTAAAACAAACCAGGGAAAAGCATTTCTGAAAAGGCTTGAGACAAGAAGTAGGCTGTTTATTTGCTGAATCTGTTTCTATTTGACCTCAGCAGCTGCTGGTTTAAATCCTTAACAAGTGTCCCAGCTCATTTCAGCCAGATAACACTCCCATTGATGACATAATGATTTGAAAAAAATACAGTGGTATGAAAAAGTGTTTGCCCCCTTCCTGATTTCTCATTTTCTTGTATGTTTGTCACACTTAAATGTTTCAGATCATCAAACAAATTTTAAATATTAGACAAAGATAATGCAAATAAACACAAAATGCAGTTTTTAAATGAAGGTGTTTATTATTAAGGGTAAAAAAAAAATCCAAACCTCCATGGCCCTGTGTGAAAATGATTGTCCCCTGTTAAAAAATAAATTAATATGTGGTTTATCACATCTTTGGAAAGCTGAGTTCAATTTCTCGAGCCACACCCAGGCCTGATTACTGCCACACCTGTTCTCAATCAAGAAATCACTTAAATAGGACCTGCCTAACAAAGTGAAGGAGACCAAAAGGTCCTCAAAAGCTAGACATCATGCTGTGATCCAAAGAAATTCAGGAACAAATGAGAAACAAAGTAATTGAGATCTATCAGTCTGGAAAAGGTTATAAAGCCATTTCTAAAGCTTTGGGACTCCAGCGAACCACAGTGAGAGCCATTATCTACAAATGGCGAAAATATGGAACAGTGGTGAACCTTCCCAGGAGTGGCTGGCTGACCAAAACTACCCCAAGAGCGCAGTGACGACTCATCCAAGAGGTCACAAAAGACCCCACAACAACACCCAAAGAACTGCAGGCCTCACTTGCCTCAGTTAAGGTCAGTGTTCATGACTCCACCATAAGAAAGAGACTGGGCAAAAATGGCCTGCATGACACAGTTCCAAGATGAAAACCACTGCTGAGCAAAAAGAACATAAAGGCTCATCTCAGTTTTGCCAGAAAACATCTTTGATGATCCCCAAGACTTTTGAGAAAATACTCTCTGGACTGACAAGACAAAAGCTGAACTTTTTGGAAGGTGTGTGTCCCATTACATCCGGCGAAAAAGTAACACAGCTTTTCAGAAAAGGAACATCATACCAACATTAAAGTATGGTGGTGGTAGTGTGCTGGTCTGGGGCTGTTTTGCTGCTTCAGGAACTGGAAGACTTGCTGTGGTAAATGGAACCATGAATTCTGCTGTCTACCAAAAAATCCTGAAGGAGAATGTCCGGCCATCTGTTCATGACCTCAAACTGAAGCCCACTTGGTTTCTGGAGAGGGACAATGATCCAAAACACAGCAGCAAGTCCACCTCTGAACAGCTTAAGAAAAACAAAATGAAGATTTTGGAGTGGCCTAGTCAAAGTACTGACCTGAATCCGATTGAGATGTTGTGGCATGACCTTAAAAAGGCGGTTCATGCTTGAAAACCCTCCAATGTGGCTGAATTACAACAATTCTGCAAAGATGAGAGGGCCAAAATTCCTCCACAGCACTGTAAAAGTCTCATTGCCAGTTATTGCAAACGCTTGATTGCAGTTGTTGCTGCTAAGGGTGGCCAAACCAGTTACTAGGTTTAGGAAGCAATCACTTTTTCTCACAGTGCCATGTAGGTTTGGATTTTTTTCCCCTTAATAATAAACACCTTCATTTAAAAACTGCACTTTGTGTTTACTTGTGTTATGTTTGTCTAATATTTAAATTTGTTTGATGATTTGAAACATTCAAGTGTGATAAACATACAAAAAAAAATGAGAAATCAGGAAGTGGGCAAACACTTTTTCACACCACTGTAAATAAAGAAATAAAATATTTTTTGTTACAACTGAAAATCAGCTTTTCAGGCTCGGAACTAAGTATTCCAGTGCTGAACAGAGGGAAATATTTGGATGATGGAATTTGCCTCCACCAAACAATAAGCCACACCATTCAACTTTGACTCATCTGTCTTCAAAGCATAAGCATCACAGATGATCAACATTATTTCTTTCTTTTCTTTGTCAGAGTGCAGTGTCTGCAGCCCATCATACACAGCAATTTTTTTCAGTGTGTTTTCTGGGTGGTAGATTTACCAGCATGAACACCTGACAATACTAGAAAAGCCTTTGGTTTCTTCAAAAATGCTTTTCCTTTGTGTCATGTCAAACCCTGCCCTTGGTGATCTTTGCCCCAGGGAAGGGTAACAGTGGCTATCAACGTCTATCATTTGTACGCAGTCTGTCAGAGGATGAGTTCAACCTCTTTAGAAATGGTCTTGTAACCTTTCCAGCCTGACTGAGCATGAATAACTGAAGTCTTCACAACTGTGACTCACTTACTTGAACTTACTGTGAAGATGAACCTTGATGGATCCAGTGCATGCTCTCAGTGACTGTAATTCTATTGATCAAAAACACATCAGTCAAATTATTCCCTCAAAATCTTGGTCAGTTGTCAAGGCATGTCCATGATTAAATATGACACAAGACAGTTTTCCCTATGCGGTATTTATTATAAAGACGCACTCTGGTGGATACAAATAACCTTAACAATAAATATACATTGTCTAAAATGGAATCTTATGCCCTTTTTTCCCCCACAAAAAAACCCTTTCATGGTCTTACAATTGCTTGTGAAAATCTTTTCTCTTTTTCTCCTCTTTCAAACACTGGGATCTATGAATATTCTAATAAAGCCCACCCACATCCTACCCATGAGGACACTGATGCACTGCCTGTCCTTGAGGACCATAGCAACCACATACAAATCTGCAAGCTGGCAAATTTGACCAGAAAATGATAGTACTGAAGATTTAATGTTTAAATACTTAAAATACAATGCTGCCATGACTGTGAAAAGTCCAAAGCAACCACTCGGTACTTCTGGAGTACACAAGCCCAACAGCAAAATGCACACACTGGCTATTGCCACTGTGAAGTTATCATATAGGAGTTTCATTTTTTAAAATTGAATTACTGAAATAAATCAACTTTTCAATGACATTCTAATTTATTGAGATGCACCTGTATACATAAAATCATACTGATAATATCAGGCACATTAACAGGCTCATGGCAGCTAGTGCTGTATTACACAAACAAATAATCAGTCCTGTGATTCAGGATTAATCCAGTTTAATGGTAAAACCCATCTTTATCATGCCTTGGTGAAACGGAGAGGCACACGGTAATCATTCAATGCATCTGTGTGTGGATGTGTGTGTGTGTGTGTGTGTGTATCTATCCGTCCGCTGTCTGTTACAGCTCGCTTGGTCAAAATTAAGTGGAACTAAACACTTGTATCATTGTATGGCCACATTGTCTCAACTTTTAATTTGCCAGAATTCTATGATAAAGCTTTGTTTTCGAAATAAACACAAATTTAACTCACCTTTACCGTCAATGGCACCAGGAAAAAAAGGCATCGTAATAACTATGCCGGGCCACTAGAGGCGGCAGTGTGACTTTTTACAGCACGTTTTTTTTACAGTATGTGGAGCTGAACTGTTATAAAATAGTGGTTACTGAAAAAAAAAAAACACGTTTTCAGCAACTACACCATTTATTTATCACATCGATTTGGTTTTCACACTGGTTTTGCTGTTTAATTGTGCAAAGGAAAGACGAGGTAAAACTTGTTTTAAACTGACTAAAAACTCCAAGTCCCCAAATTCCTGGCACGCAAATAGTCGCATTTGCCCAGAATATCCCGCCAAAGGGAAGTACTGAGCAAGCCGTCATTACTGGGTGAATCTTTTTGCCCGCCTGTTTTCTTCTTCTGCCACTAAACAGCAAAAGCTCCTGTTCGTCTTGTCATTGTATTCACGTACCTCCATTGCTTCCGCCATTTAGTGATCTTCTTTTGTGTTTGGATTGCAGCTGTTCAAGTCAGTTTGGTGGCTGTTGGCTGCCACTGACAGTATGTGCATGTGAACTGCATATTATTTTCACTGCGCATGCGTGTACTCCAAAACTACTGGATGGATTTGGATGAAATTTTTACCAGAGGTGGTCCTTGGGCTAGAGAGGAAGCTATAAGATTTTGGTGATGATCCGAGAACACATACCTCCGCCAAGGCTCTGGCACCGAGGCATCAGCACATTGGTGCGTTCATTTGGGTCAAGTTTTCAAAGCAGCTGTCCAAAAATGCTAATTGGCCCCGGAGGCTAAGCTGACTCCTCAGTTCTGCTCTCTTCCTCTGAGGCCATACGTAGGGCTTAGTCCTGAACAGGGTCCTGTATTTGGGACATCACAAATACAGTCATGTGAAAAAATTACGACACCCTGTATATGCCTGTGTGATTTTTTTTTTAAACATATTTGGACATATGGATATTTAATATCCATCCATCCATCCATCCATCTTCTTCTGCTTAATCCTTTTCAGGTCGCAGGGGGGCTGGAGCCTATCCCAGCATCTTTGGGCGAGAGGCAGGGTACACCCCGGACAGATCGCCAGTCCATTGCAGGGCCAACACAGAGAGACAGACAACCATTCACTCTCACAGTCATACCTAAGGACATTTTAGAATCCCCAGTTTTGATGCCAATTAACCTAACTTGCATGTTTTTGGCATGTGGGAGGAAACCGGAGAAATCCCGGAGTAAACCCACGCAGACACGGGGAGAACATGCAAACTTCACACAAATCACTGTTGGTTGGGGGCTGGGATCAAACCCAGGATCCCCTGGCCAAGGGTGAGTTGCTGTGCTGCCGCAGGGCTAACCACTCCGCCACCACGCTGCCCATATTGATGTTAAAAAATACTGGGAGATTCATGTAATACAACTAAACAGTTAAAAATGTATTAAAGACTTTTTTCAAAATTTCCGTAAAATGTAATTCTAAACGAATAGTGAGGAATAAATTAGGACACCCCCTCATCTTTTTTAGGACACCCCCACATTCATTCCCACTTAAAATGGCTAAAATAAATGTTAAAAAATGCAAATAAAAACAAAAACAAGGTTAGACATAGACACAGTATGTGAACATTTCTTAATAAAGAACTGAATATTTAATGGGGTGTCCTACTTTTTTCACGACTGTTGTCTAAATCCGCCTTTTTGAAGGGGGAGAAAGGGAACTGAACTTTCACAGCAGAAAAACTCACACATGGCACTTATAGGTGATTTCACTCTGTCTTGTAAGTCATAAAAACATGTTGCAGACATGTTAACAAGAACAAAAAGATTTTCACTTAAGTGTCACTTTAAACTGAAGTGACTGAACCCACATCAGTGTCAGCAAATAAACTTAATTATTTCAATTTATCACTGTAATCACGTTATCAAACAAAGATATCAGCCAAACTGTAAATGGTTAGCCATGGATTGATCAGTTATTAATTAACCACTGGTATGCCTTTTATTACTGTGTGAGTTTTCGCAATATTTTCATTTTCAAAGTCTATCCAATGATGCTTTTCACTGTTCAGCTAATATGTGCACATCTCCTCTCAAGTGTTCTGAGTCACATGTTTGGACCTCCATCGAACAAAGGTGGAAGGTCCGACCTGTACCAGAGAAAACATCTGTGCTGCTTTGTGGAGAGAAAAGAAAGGACACTGACACTGGTTCATGTGAGTCAGAAAAGCGGAGCTGCATTTTTGTCTGAGTGGCAGCTTTTCTTGGCAACATGTACCACCCCACCTACACTCCTCTTGCTTATTGTGAATAATAATATATAATTAGCGACCAGACATGCTAATTGGTGAAATTGGCCAACTTTCATTTTTTCATTGTATTTTCAGTGCAGAAAAACACCCCAAAAACCACTACAATAAATGTAGCAGCCATCTTGTGGCAGTCATCATGGGTTTGTGGGAGCACCATTAAGTCATAGAGGGTGGTTCTGGTTCAGTAACCCATGTGTTGATGTATATGGGGCTATACTGCACAGGGCTCCATCAAACCTCCTGAGACGCTTTAGCTTTATTTCCATTGTGCCCCACGAGCAGGTGTCTCACTCTGTCACACCACAAGGTGAATGAATGTATGAGTGAGTCCCGGCGGTGGCTTTTGAAGTTGCCAGCTCAGTGCACACACGGCACACTGATGAATCTGCCAGACAAACACAGTACGACATGGGGGATTGTGAATCTACCTCTCTGGCATGCTTGCTGAAGTGCTCTCAGTTGCAGCAGCAGTACTGACAAGTATGGCAATCTGAGAGCTAAACAGCTAAGACAGGCTAGAAGCACCTCAGGCTGTGTGTTGGACAGCCTCCCTCATCCCACCTCTCTTTGAGGCTATAGGATGTGAACAACAAACCTGAAATTGGGTGTGTAGTATAGTTCGACCATACAGTTGTTACTATAGGATGTATCACAAGCGCTGCTTTTGTGACCATGTCAAAAAAAGAAAAACAGTCCTGTTGAGGGCAATGACCTATTTGATGTCACAGGCTGAATGTTAAAACTATGCAGTACACAATAACTGAGATAGATTAGCTAGATTAGTTCTAAAATGTTCATACTGCACAAGTATTACTAGCATGCATAATAAATTAGCTTGGTTTTTGGTAAAAACTTCTATTCAACAGTTTCTGTTTTGAAAGTTTTATTTTTAGGCTCACCTACTTTTTAAGTGATACACTGGAATATTCAAATCAAGTACATATGCATATAATTTGTTATAGCTGTAAACTTAATTTAGTGCTTCCTCGGCCTAAAACAACTTTTTTTGAAAATTCATTGATTTATAACTCTTAAGTTGGAATAAATTACTAGACAAAATTAATGACAGACAAAATACGACTGTTGTGAGAGTTTGGTTCGTATTGCCAACACTCGGTTGGACTCATTCCCAGTGAGAGTTGGACTCCGCCAGGGCTGCCCTTTGTCACCGATCCTGTTCATAATTTTTATGGACAGGATTTCTGGCCGCAGACAGGGAATGGAGGGTGTCATGCTTGGTGACCAAAGGATCTCATCTCTGTTGTTTGCAGATGATGTTGTCCTGTTGGCTTCATCCAGCAATGACCTACAGGTCTTACTGGGATGGTTTGCGGCTGGGATGAGAATCAGCACCTCCAAATCCAAGTCCATGGTCCTCAGCTGGAAAAAGGTGGATTGTCCTCTCCGGGATGGGGACAAGCTCCTGCCCCAAGTGGAGGTTAAGTATCTCGGGGTCTTATTCACGAGTGAGGGGGGAATGGAGTGAGAGGTTGACAGACAGATTGGAGCAGCATCTGCAGTGATGCAGAGGTTGTACTGGTCCGTTGCGGTGAAGAAGGAGCTAAGCTCTTAGGCAAAGCTGTCGATTTACTGGTCAATCTACGTTCCTACCCTCACCTATGGTCACGAGCTTTGGGTAATGACCGAAAGAATGAGATCGCGGATGCAAGTGGCTGAAATGAGCTTTCTTCATTGGATTGCTGGACTCACCCTTTGAGATAGGGTGAAGAACTCAGTCATCCAGGAGAGGCTCAGAGTGGAACCGCTGCTCCTCCACATTGAAAGGAGCCAGTTCAGGTGGTATGGGCATCCTATCAGGATGCCTCCTGGACGTCTCCACTTGAGGTGTTTTGGGCACGTCCCACTGGGAGGAGACCCTGGGGCAGACCCAGGACTCACTGAAGACACTACGTCTCCCAGTTGGTCTGGGAACGCCTTGGTGTCCCCTCTGAAGAGCTGGAGCAGGTGGCTGGGGAGAGGGAAGTCTGGGCTTCTCTGCTTGAACTGCTGCCTCCATGACCCGGACCTCTGGAAAAGCGGTAGAAGATGGATGGATGGATGGATGGATGGAAAATTTAAAGAAACAGCAAAGCAAATATACTTTTAAAAAACAAGTAAAAAGATATTTAAAATACAAATATGATAGCTAATTATCTAGTGTTTTGTTTCTTGATTCTCTTGATTTTTTTTTGTGGGGGGGTAATTGGGATTTTATGAAATTATAGGGTTTTCTTTTGTGCTTTGTGTATTATTTTGTTAAAGTTTGTATTGATTTAACCTGTGAATTTTAACTGTGGTCCTCATGAAGATTAACAACCGCGAATGTGGAAGCTAATGGGTACCCATCAATAATAAACAATAAACAGCTATATAAAAACACTGTAACCACATGTTAAGGGATAAGTTGGGTGGTATACTTGGTATGACTAACTCGAAGCGATGTACTTATAAAACTGAAATGCTAATAAATAGTATATTTTACACAGCTTGATGAGGCAAGATACATGGCTGCAGCCATCTTGGATTTTTGTCTCAGGAGTCTCAGCTTTTTGACTTTTTGAGTTGAAAATCCAATGTCCTTACCCTGTCCGTAGACTCAGGCATGGGATGCCATACCAGTGCAAGTGGCTGGCCACACTTCTGCTTTTTTTATAATAATGCCCCCACCAAAATCCCAAAGCTGATGCCAATAAGCATATTTCATCCAGGACTGTCAGGTATCATTTCGGCTCTTCACTCTCCTTCATCTTTCACCATTACATGGTGAAGCTGGGCAGAGTCTTTTGAGAATTGTTGGTTGCTCTGAATTTTTATGGTGAGGCTGGGTGTCTGTTTCCTTATTTTCTGTATACTGTCTGAGATGTCACCACGTACACAAGAGCAGTAAAAGAAAGGAGGACACCCTGCTGTCATCTCGATTATATTTTAGATTAAATTTAGCTCACCCATCAAGTATGTTCTGGGCACAAAAAGTTTGCACTAAGGTGTATCCTCAGCATTTGTCTCACTTGAAGCACAAAGAGGAAAAAAGAAACAAAAAAGAATCCAGTTTGATAATTTCCTTTTAGTGTTGACAGTAGTAGTAGTATTTGTTTTTATTCCACTGAGATCACTTCATTAATCTTGTTAATTTAAGCTTTTGCCATGTTTAACATAAGCATCATATTTGCAACACCATACTACTGTATTTAAAGTAGGGCCTGGCAATACTGCTTAAAAATAAAATCTCAGATTTTTGTTCATGCCATACTAATTTTAGTCTGTTTTTTCATATATAAAATACAAGGAATTATTTCAGATATGTTTTTTACTTCAAATAAACAGGAATAAGCAGGAATCCCTACTAGGAATAAGGTGCAAACCCAGCTTTACCCAAACCAAACCTTTTTTTAAATGAAGGTTTAATTAAACAAAGCTGAATTACAAATATCTGATTAATAAAGTGCCAACATAACTTAATAAAATTAGCTTATAAATAAAAAGCACCAAGGTGCTGTGCCTCAGTGCCTGTGGCATGGTAGCATGGGCAGCTGTAAAAAAGTGGCACTCTGACCTCTACTGGCCCGGAATTAAGTTTAAAAATTAAGTTTCTCTGTCATCTTAAAGCTGAACAATCAAAGGGAAAACTCATCTTACTACTGTTAAATAAATGAAAGTGCCTCTGTAATGGCTGCTGCCATGTACATGTGGGTTTGTGTTGAAGAGAGACGCTGTGGAGGAGGGGCTTAGAGTTGGAGGCTACCATATTTACTGTAGTCAAAGGGAATGTCAATTTTCATGTTTGACACTGTCCAAGCAGATTAATTCAAATTTTGATTTAAAATCAATTTATTGCTCAGCCCTCATATACAGTATAATTAAGCAATATTACAAAAGAAGGAGTGCGGTATCAATGAATATATCACCACGGTGCTTAAGTTGTTGGACTGTAGTTGCTTTTGCAGAAATTACACCAATTACCAGCTTGACACATCTAACTTCTGGAATTCTTCACAGCAAAACTGCTCCAGCTACTTCAAGTTGGACAGGTTCCACAGTTACCTTTGAATCATACCACTGATTCTCCATTGGACTGAGGGCTAAGCCATTGCAGAACGTTTACCTGTTTCTCCTTAAACCACTGGAGTGTTGCTTTAGCAGTATGTTTAGCATTATTGTCCTTCTTGAAGGTGAAGCTCTGTTCTAATCTCAGATTTCTGGCAGACTCAAACAGGTTCTCTGCATTCATCTTTCCTGCAATTTTGACCAGTTTTTCAGTCCCTGCCAATGAGAACATCATGATGATGCCACCACAATGCTTTAGTGTAGGGATGGTCCTCTCAGCTTGACAAGGGGTGTTTGTACCAGATATACCATTGTCTTTGATGGTTAAAAAGTTCAATTTTAGTCTCATCTGACCAGAGTACCTTCTTCCAAATGTTTGGACAATTCTAAATGTTCTACCTTTTTTTTTTTTTTTTTGCTTTTTTCTGGTTACTCTTCCATAAAGCCCTCTGTGGAGTGTATAGTTTTTTGTGGTCATATGGGCAGATACTCCAGTCTATGTAGCAGAACTGTCCAACTCCAGGGTTATCTTTGGCCTCTTGCTTGTTTCTCACAATAATGTCCTCCTTGCTCTGTCCAAGTCTTTTGATGGTTATCCCTTTCTAGACAGGTTTGTTTTAGTGCCATAATCTTTCTTTCTTTTTTTTTCTTTTTTTTTTTTTTGTCTAATGATGGATTTAATGGTACACTGTACTTCAAACTTTGGGATTTTTTTTGATAACCTAACCCTGATCGGCACTTCTTCACTCAGCGCTGACCAGTTTAGAGAGCTTTGGTCTTTGACCAGTTTGGAGAGCTCCTTGCTCTTCATTGTTTTGCTTGCTTGCTATCAACCCTTGCTTAGTGCTGTTGTACTGGTGTTGACTCTGGGGCCTTTCAGAACAGGTTTATATACTGTATGCACAGATATTTTTGACAAGTGGATCTTATTTTAATAATTATGTGGCTTCTAAAGGTAACAGATTTTTAGAATTTTTTAAACATTTTTCCCCAATTCACTTCATGAATCTGGAGTGTTTTGTTTAGGTATTTTGCATAAAATGTACCTAAAAAGCCATAAAGATGATACTAGTGATGCAAGTGATGAGTGGTCTGAGGATACAGAAGATAAAAAAATGTCAAACAGACAATAAGAATGATTGAGAGAATGGAAAAAAATGTCAAACTGAAAAGAAAGTGGAGCTTCCTAAAGACTACATAGAAAATTCTCTTTGTGCGCTTCACCAGCAGCAGGAGGTGGGCATGTGTGCAACAATTTTCTGAATCTACCATTCACTTTTTATCCATAAAATAAAACTAAGCACAATACAGAAAAAATGCTGCTTAAATATAATAAAAACACCCTCATTATGCTTATGGGTAAGGGACGTGTGGGGCTTTTAACGAGCTGAATTTCCTTTATCTGTTTGGAATTTAGGGTCTCTGTATTTTGCATGCTGGCTTTCTGTTCTATACTGGGATATTTGAGTAGAATATGTCATTAACCAAACTGTCTTCAGTGTTAAAATACATACAGTATTGAATTTCAGTGGTGGCACAGACTCCAGACAAACAGCTATGGATTATAGGCAGCATCCTCAGGCATCTCATATCCTGAAAACAAATCCATGTGCAACTAAATAAGCTTAAAAAGTAGCCACAAACTTTTAGCCCTATTCAGTCCCAGGGGTGGTTTCATGCCACTTGATACTGTCAGATAACTGCCAAAAATGCCACAATGTGAAAAGTGTTAAGTGTTTTTGACATATCCAAAAGTTACTGACACCTGCCTAAAACCTAACACTTGGGAAAACTTTATGGACTTTGAGCAGCGCAAAACTTTTAATGCAGGTTTTCACTTGCACATCTACCTCCCCTATACAATCAGTGTTCTCTCATCCACACTTATCATTCATTGGTCACATGGCTCCATCATCAGATAACTGCTACGGCAGCTCTGTATGCCTTCTGCATGATCATATGTGTATCCCTGTATTTTACGAGAGCCCTTGTTAATTTTAGACCATCTGGCTTAAATGATTCCCACCAGCTGGTTTGAGCAATCTGATTTCAATCTAAAATCCATCTAAAAATCCTTCTAACATGCAATTGCACTTTGTTCTGTGTGATCAGTGTTGGCATATTTTTGATGCTCAAGCATGAGCTTAAAGTTTCTCTTCCAGACCAGAGAAGCAAAACACACCAAGCTGGTTCAACACAACACCAAACATTAGCTTCTTCTGATTATTTACATTAGTATCATAACCCAATAATACAATAACTTCAAAAACACAGACTGAAGTAGCTGTCATTACCTTGCAATGGCAATGCAAACAACATAGCTGCAATGTGCAATGACAAGAAGACACACAAAACAACCCCTGTGCAAATTATAGCTGTGAAACTGTGGGTTCAACTGCACTCCACTACAGTTTTAATGATTCCTTTCATTACTGGATCATCACTGGAATTACTGCATCGCATTACTCCACAAGATTAGCCCTATCTATGATTGAAAAAAATAATTTTGCTAAATTGTACAAGCTTATGTAAGTTTTAATGGTCAATTTCTTCCCAGATATAATTACAAAGGGCTTATAGGTTGCCACAGGCAGCTTAACACGGAACATAAAAACAAGAGCAGTGGCAGACAGTCCAAAGCATTTATTTAAATATCTGAGGTTGATCTAACTGGTGTGCTTCAGCTTGTGTTTGCAGGTCTTCATACAACCAAAGGTTACAGTAAAATGCTACGATAAAAGAACATAGAAGAGAATAGAGTTTATCTATTCCTTTTTACACTGCAGCTGCCTGAAAAGTCTAAATACTTCATGGCAGTTCTGGATGTTTGTCTCTTTTTCATTCATCATTATCTTTTCTCCTTTTGGATATTTATCTATTCATCGAGCATTCATGTTAAAGCAACCCAAGATTAAACCTTCATGTAACTTTCTCAGACTTTGTTTCCGTGTCCCTGAAACTCAGGCTTGATTAGAAGAAACATGCCTTGTCTAAAAGATTTCCATGATTGACACTTGTTTTACAGAGAAGCTACATTAAACAGATTCCAGTATGAATACCGATTTTGAGTAGTGGCATCATACCAGCCTTGACAGTTTTGATTTTCTTATTCCCCGAGACTTTACTCTTCCTCTTCTACCACCCTTATTTAGCAAACACAGCGCAGAGCTTGATCACCTTCAGCGGTGATAAATAAAATAACCTTTTGAAACTGATGATCAGTTATGAGAAACCAAGTTTTCACATGTCAGAGACTAAAGAATGGTTTAGGTGTTGCATGACCTGAGCACACTTGTACTTTTGTCTGGCATTTGACGAGCATCAAGAAAACAGTATAAAAGCTTCTGAGTGTGGTCTCCTGAAATTCAGCAAAATGAGGACAGAGTCTTGAAATGCAAATGATTTGTGCACAGAAGTTAGCAGAAGCAATTTTTCCATCACATTAAGGATTCATGAGTGAAAGAAAGTTTGTAGTATGAGAGTGAAGTCATTTGAGGGAAAATGCCTGTCTTGAGATGGTGTCCAACTGATGTCACAGGCAGTGCTAGCCAGTATCATAACTAACCTAGTATCATAACTAATATCATAACCTATATCATAATATAATATAATAATATAATAATAATAATAATAATAATAATAATATAATATAATATAATATATAATTATATATAATATATAATATAATATATTATATAATATATATTATATAATAATAATATAATATCATATAATATAACTAATATCATAACCTAATATCATAACTAACTAACTAACCTGCACTTATATAGCGCTTTTCTAGTCACAAAGACTACTCAAAGCATAGTGCTGGTCGCACTATGGTTTATTTATAGTCTTCAGTAATAAACAACAAACACAGCCACATATCTTAAATTTATAGTGAGCTGACAGAATGAAGTTACTCCAGTCTATATATGAATTAATGGAAAAGTTTACAATCACCAAGCTCAGAGGTTTTTTTTCTTAACACTTCCTGTAGAAGTCTTAGGAAGTCTGGCAATTATGTTCTTGTGCTTAACAAACAAAATTTTCATCTGATTTTGCTAAACTCCTCCATAACTGTTGTGCCTGAAATGACAAATAAGCAAGATTTCAAGAACTTGTCCATATGAATGACTATACTAGGAGAGAATAACTTGCAGAAATGAATAAATCTTTCTTTTTGGAGGAAAATATATTTTAAGCACTTTTAAAAGCATTAAGCACCAAGATAAATAAGCACCTCTCAGTTAGCATGGAGTTGTTCTGCCCCAGGCCTTTTCTTTTTTCTGCATTAGCGCACAAGACAACTACAGACAGAACCTACACAAAGCCCAGTTGTCAGCTCTGATTTGATGCTGCTGGAGTCCAGTAACCTATACAGTACATGCTCACATCTACCAACAAAATCAAACTGGACACAGGTTGATACCTTTAGCCTTCAGTCCACGGGGCTGTTGAAATGGAGAAAGGGGTGCACTTTTATTTCACGCTCCCTCTGCTCTTCCTTTTAAGTGTAAACTAGCCCTGCTAGCTTCATACCATGTTCTTTTGGGCCTCAGTAAGATCTTTCTTTAGATAGCAAAGAGCCACAGACTCTATCCTGAAATGTTGAACTCTGCCTTGATTAAATCATTCATTTTCATCCAGCTGTCAGCTGTTGCCCCCTGTCACTCACTAATGGGGTCTGCTATGTGCTGCTACTGACATCTAGGTTGTCATGCCCTGCAGGAAGAAAATAACCCAATCAAAGGCAGTCGTTGCCGTCACCATGAGAAGCACAATTTTCTCTTTGCAGAATCTTCACACAGCCTCACTGTGCTTTAAAGTCTTTGGCTGTATCTCTTAGAAATCCTCCAGTTGTCTTCAGCAGGTTCTTTCATTTACATTCATAATGGCTTGTCTCATAATTATAGAGGACCTGCTAATCTGCAAACTTAATTAATAAATCCATCTATTAGATTATTACATTATTTTTCTAAAGACTCAAGATTTCAGAACAAAGACTGCCTATTACAAAAATAGCCATATTTAAATAATTTATGAGACATTGCCACCTGTTTGTGTTAGCACCGTACTATTTCAGAGATTTTTTTTTTTTGCTTTTTATGTCCTGATTTTCCTCACCTATAAGCCTGCCTATAGCAGCAGCACCAGGAAATATAAGGGAAAAAAACAACAACAAAACAAATAAAAGATGTGCAGCAAATATTTATGCCCACTCTACAGTTATTCCACATTTTATTCTTGACCTCCATCTTGGCCCCTTGTCTTATTGCCACTATGTATCTGTATTTATAGAGTGGTCTTGAAGGATACTTCTTAAATTAAAAAAAATAAAAGATTTTGCCCTTTTTTGTTGTTATACAGTGCTGTGAAAAAGTATTTGCCCCATTCCAATTTCTTACGTTTTTTGCTTATTTGTCACATTTAAGTTTTCATCAAAGAAATTTCAATATTAGACAGAGGTAACCCGAGTAAATAGAAGATGCAGTTTTCAAATGATTATTTCATTTATTAAGGGAAAAAAAAACCTTATCCAAACCTTCCTGGTCCTATGTTACAGCATGAAGTAACTGTGATTAACCACATTTTTTGGGAAGCTAATTTCAATTTCACTAGCCACACCCAGGCCTGATTATGGCCAGACCTGTTGAATCAAGAAATCAGTTAAATAGAACCCGGGAAGTAGGTTAAAAGATCTCAAAAAGTGACACATAATGCTGCTCTAAAGAAATTCAAGAACAGATGAGAAACAAAAACCTTGAACAACATCTACAGAACTGCACACCTCACTTGCCTCAGTTTGGGCACTGGTCCATGATTTAACAATAAGAGACTGGGGAAAAAATGATCCAGAGACTTCTAAATTTTTCTGTGCACTGACGAGACAAACGTTGAAGCTTTTGGAAGGTGTGTGTCCTGTTACATCTGACATAAAACAAACACAGTATTTCATAAAAAAACATCATACCAACAGTCAAACATGGTGTTGGTAGTGTGATGTCTGGGGCTGCTATGCTGCTTCAGAACCTGGATGACTTGCTGTAATTGATGGAACCATGAATTCTGCTCTCTGCCAGAAAATCCTGAAGGAAAATATCCAGCCATCGGTTTGTAACCTCAAGCTTCTTCTGCAAAGAAGAGTGGGCTAAAATTCCTCAAAAATGATGTAAAAGACTCATTGCCAGTTATTGCAAATACTTGATGCTTGTTGCTGCCAAGGATGGCACAACCGGTTATTCAGTTTTGGGGCAATTACTTTTTCATGGGCTGGGTAAGTTTGGATAGCTTTTTCCCTTAATAAATGAAGAAGAAGGGGTTCAGTCTAGTTTCTGTCTGTATTCAGTTTATACAGTTCTTGTTTTTAACCTTGATTTGCTAGTGCATACGCCAAAGTCTGAAGTGGTATGAAGTCCACTTTGGCTCAAACAATGACGGATGGTGCGATCTGACACTGATGTACCTTGACCTTGGAGTTCACCATGAATGTGTTTAGAGGTTGTTCTGGGCTCTTTTGTTATCATTCGTATTATCCGTCTCCTCCTGCGGCCACGTCCAGGGAGGTTGGCTACAGTCCCGTGGATCTTAAATTTCTGAATAATATGTGCAACTGTAGTCACAGGAACATCAAGCTGCTTGGAGATGGTCTTATAGCCTTTACCTTTAACATGCTTGTCTATAATTTTCTTTCTAATCTCCTGAGACAACTCTCCTTTGCTTCCTCTGGTCCATGTTTAGTGTGGTACACACCATGTCACCAAACAGCACAGTGACTACTTGTCGCCCTTTAAATAGGCCGACTGACTGATTACAAGTTTGTAGACACCTGTGATGTTAATTAGAGGACACGTCTTGGTTGAACATGTCCCTATGGTCACATTATTTTCAATCTTTTCTAGGGGTACCATCATTTTTGCCCAGTCCTGTTTCATGAGTTTGTTTTTTTAAAGTAATTCTGTTGAACCGCAATTCAAAAGCATTGTCTGATTTTCATTGGTTAATTTTCATAGAATTTTTATTTATTACCACTTTTGTCAGATTCAAGTTATTTCTGTGACCATTGTGGGTTTTTCTTTCACTAACAGAGGGGTACCAACAATTTTGTCCATGGCTGTACGTTTAATATAATGCTCTCTACCCAACAGCCATTCCTGTTCCATGAACACTGGGATTGTACCTAGTGACAGATGGTGAGGCAAAGTTTTTGTACAGCAAGTAGATTTTTTTTTTACTCATTATTTCTTTTTATTGATCGCTAAATCATCTAATGTTGTGTGTGTATTTTAGTATGTATGAGGCTTGTTTGCATGGGATGGAGTGTCTGGTCAGCCACTGGCTGATATTGTATTGTGTTGTTTATTTTTAAATGCTACTGTATATTCTTACAGTGCATCCAGAAAGTATTCACAGCACTTCACTTTTTCCACATTTTATGTTACAGCCTTATTCCAAAATGGAATAAATTAATTTTTTTCGTCAAAATTCTACACATAATACCCCATAATGACAACATGAATTTTTTAATTTTTTTTTAATTTTTACAAATTTATGAAAAATAAAAAAACTAAGAAACCACATGTACATAAGTGTTCAAAGCCTTTGCTCAATACTTTGTTGATGCACCTTTGGCAGCAATTACAGCCTCAGGTCTTTTTGACTATGATGCCACAAGCTTGGCACACCTATCTTTGGGCAGTTTCACCCATTCCTCTTTGCAGCACCTCTCAAGCTCCATCAGGTCGGATGAGAAGCGCCGGTGCACAGCCATTTTCAGATCTCTCCAGAGATTTTCAATTGGATTCAAGTCTGGGCTCTAGCTGGGCCACTCAAGGGCATTCACAGAGTTGTCCTGAAGACGCTCCTTTGATATCATGGCTGTGTGCTTAGGGTCATTGTCCTGCTGAAAGATGAACCATTGCCCCAGTCTGAGGTCAAGAGTGTTCTGGAGCAGGTTTTCATCCAGGATGTCTCTGTACATTGCTGCATTTATCTTTCCCTCTATCCTGACTTGTCTCCCAGTTCCTGCCACTGAAAAAGATCTCCACAGCATGATGCTGCCACCACCATGCTTCACTGTAGGGATGGTATTGGCCTGGTGATGAGCAGTACCTGGTTTCCTCCAAACATGATGCCTGACATTCACTACAGAGAATTCAATATTTGTCTCAGCAAACCAGAGAATTTTGTTTCTCATGGTCTGAGAGTCCTTCAGGTGCTTTTTGGCAAACTCCAGGCAGGCTGCCATGTGCCTTTTCACTAAGGAGTGGCTTCCGTCTGGCCACTCTACTATACAGGCCTGATTGGTGGATTACTGCAGAGATGGTTGTCCTTCTGGAAGGTTCTCCTGTCTCCACAGAGGAACACTGGAGCTCTGACAGAGCTCATCGGCTTCTCGGTCACCGACCAGACTAAAGCCCTTCTCCCTCAGTCACTCAGTTTAGACGGCCGGCCAGCTCTACGAAGAGTCCTCGTGGTTCTGAACTTCTTCCATTTACAGATGATGGAGGCCACTGTGCTCATTGGGACCTTCAAAGCAGCAGAAATTTTTTATACCCTTCCCCAGATTTGTGCCTCGAGACAATCATGTCTCGAAGGTCTACAGACAATTCCTTTGACTTCATGCTTAGTTTGTGCTCT
The DNA here is from genome assembly GCA_020510985.1 of Pholidichthys leucotaenia. Lineage (NCBI taxonomy): Eukaryota > Metazoa > Chordata > Actinopteri > Cichliformes > Pholidichthyidae > Pholidichthys > Pholidichthys leucotaenia. The sequence continues at coordinate 295,032,360 of CM035841.1, read as the reverse complement.
GACATGCACTGTCAACTGTGGGACCTTATATAGACAGGTGCGTGCCTTTCCAAATCGTGTCCAATCAACTGAATTTACCACAGGTGGACTCCAATTAAGCTGTAGAAACATCTCAAGGATGATCAGTGGAAACAGGATGCACCTGAGCTCAATTTCAAGCTTCATGGCAAAGGCTGTGAATACTCATGTACTTGTGATTTCTTAGTTTTTATTTTTAATAAATTTGCAAAAATCTCAAAAAAACTTTTTTCACGTTGTCATTATGGGGTATTGTGTGTAGAATTTTGAGGAAAAAAATCAATTTAATCCATTTTTGGAATAAGGCTGTAACATAACAAAATGTTGAAAAAGTGAAGTACTGTGAATACTTCCTGGATGCACTGTATGTGCCTCGTTTTATGGTGAAACCAATGACTAATTTCCACATTTGTGGATAATAAAGTTTTCGTAGTTTGTAATTAAACACAGATTTCTGCAGAGATTCTTTCAGTCTCATTGACTAATTGCTGCAAAAAAAAAAAAGTTTTCCAATGTGGTTAACAATTTATTCATTGATTTTTCCCCCTGCATACAGAGAATTAAAACTATATCAGTAGAGAAACCAACATTAACTGTGCTCCAAATGTCCCTAGGATAATCTATTAAATAATAGAAAATATGAATGTAATATATACCTGGAAAACAAAAAGGAAGAGCACATCATTTTTTTTTGGTTATGTGCTGTAAATATCATAAAATCAAACCGAGAGTGATCCCTTTCGCATTCCTCTTTTGCAGAGTAAGTGCAAGAAATAAGTATGAATTTTAAGTATCAAGAAAGAATTATGGTCTTTGCTTCAAATTTCCATTGGTAAGTCGCAGAATATACTAGAACGCATTCAGCATATAAATGCATTTGAAACTTTTGTGCTTTTGGTTTTTCTCCGTAGATGCCAAAATGCTGAAAGAGTAAGAGCCACCTCAGAGACAAATGGAATTCACAAAGTCTCAAGGCAGAATCAAACCTAACTAGAAAAGCACTCGGAGAGCGCAGACCTCCGCCAAGCGCCACAATTCCCCCCATACAGTGTTTGTGTGTACGTTTTCAGATTCCTTGAGCATGTAAACATATGACTAGCAATTGGATTCACAATGATTATTTGTTTATTTGACAGGGACAGTGCAATAAACACACAATTAATCAATGACAATCAATCTGATAGTGATAGGATTAGTGGTTCAGTAGTAAAAGCATTGCCTCCTTGGCGGAGGTAATAAACTGAAGTGTTGCTGTTGTGTCCATCTCCTCCACTGACGGATGCAAATTGGGTAGACAGGTTGCCGTGGGTTTTATATTATATTATTTTGGGGTTTCGCTCCGCGGCAAACGAGAATTTAGAAGCTTCGCAGGCAGAGAGGTCGTTATTGCGCAGCGCGTATGGCTGGCCGGTGAATTTGTGCCAAATGCGCAGCGCCTATGGCTGGCCGGTGAATTTGTGCCAAATGCACAGCTCCTATGGCTGGCCGGTGAATTTCTGCCAAATGCGCAGCTCCTATGGCTGGCCGGGGAATTTGTGCCAAATGCGCAGCGCCTATGGCTGGCCGGGGAATTTCTGCCAAAGAATCCGTCGGCGGACAGCTGCCCGTGTGAGGTTTTGCAGTTGCGCGCAAACACAAGCACGCTGGCGGGCCCAGGCCAGCAGTGTTTTCCGCGTGCTTTTGTGCCTAAAACGTTGAAGAACGCAGAGTTTGTGTTGCAGACACGACGACCAGCGCCCTCCATTGCGCCTGCGCACATGTTGAAAATGGCCCTATGTCACAGTGTTGAAAAATGCTTGAAAAAAATTCCTGTATCCAGACGGTGAACCGGATCACCCCCAAAATTTAATCAGTTCTTCCTTGTACCATTTCCAACAACACCTGAAAGTTTCATGGAAATCCGTCCAAGACTTTTTGAGTTATCTTGCTAACCAACAGACAAACAGACAGACAGACAGACAGACAGACAAACACACAAACCCCGGCAAAAACATAACCTCCTCCTGGCCTTTTCGGCCTGGCGGAGGTAAATATCTGTGCTTGGACTGTGGTTGCTTATGGCTCATGGTGAGGACTTGAGTCCATCCACGCAATAAGACCTTCAAGTACTTACTGTCATTCTAAGCTCCTGCCCTCCAAAAAATTATTTAAAGTGGGTTTCAAAAGCAGTGAAATCCACATTAAGAGGTAGGCTGCAGATGTGGGATGGTGCTAAAAAACTTTTTCAAGTTCATTTACTAACCTTTGTTGTGTTTTATTTTAGTTTTGGATTGCCAACTCATGTCTTTTATTTATCAGTATATCTTTGCATGTTTAACATTGCAGTATAGTTAGGAGTGCCATTAGGAAATATAAACAGTGGAAAAGGGAGGTTAGGGATTAAGGGTGAAGGGGATAAACCTCTCACACTTTAAACCTCTCTCCCACTGCTATCTCACTTTATGTAGTTATTTTTCCAACCACTAGGGGGAGGTTGTTTTAAAATCTGTAGTTATAAGGCATAATTCCAGAGGGTCAAAACATTTTACATGATTGTTTTCTCTTTGAAAGTCTTCCTGCATGACCTCAATAAGTTCCAACAGAGCAACGAATTGTTGAAATTACTCGATATATAGAAAATTTTAAGAGTTTATAAAAATGTTTTGTCACATTAATTTTTTACTTTAATAATTCATCCAGGGCTTTCTGAATTGTCCTATTGGGAAATCAGGAAGACCAAAAAAGTGTATTCATCACATAAACATTGTGGCATTTATCAGCTTTGATGTCACCCTTATTAACACACACCTGCGCCGGTGTCTGTAAACATCTCGTCGCGTCATAGCATTATCTTGTCCACTTTTGTTTGTTTTTATTGATTTCGTTTTTAATTTTTTATCTCTTTTTTGCTGATATTAGTTTTTGCTTGGTGTTAGCTTAGTGTTGACCTAGCAGAAAGCCCGATCATACACATGGGTGGATCGGACCCTGGCTGGGCTGTTTACCGGGCTAGGCTAACTTGTTTTTAGCTGTTTTTAGCTAACCTGTTTTTAGCTGTTTTTGGCTGGCTGGCTATCCACCTCTCGTCTGGAATGTTATGGCTCCATCCCTGACATGTGTCAGCTGTGTGTCCCTCCTTAGGAAGGTTTCGGAGTCGGAAGTGAGACTATCCAACCTCTATAAGATTCGGGAGTCTGAAGACCACCTTGACACCATAATTCTCGGGCGAACAACGGCCCTGGCAACCGACTCGCAGCTGGCAGAGACGGCTACTTACCTGGGTGAATTCAGCACATCGCCATCCACTTCCACCCCTGCTCCGGTCTCTTCAGATGTCCACGACCACAGCAATAATCACTGGTTTCAACTCGGAGCTAAACCCAAAGCCCCAGGTGGTTTTTCTCATCCTCAATGCACGCCCTGGACCGTGGTTGGGCCAACTAGTAATCATCGACGATCGACCAAACGGGGCTGCGCCTCTTCTCTTCCCTTGCTTTTGGAAAACAGATTCGACATCCTTTCTCTGGAAGATTTTCCCCACCTGGACACAGACCATTCGACCATGACCGCCCCTCCTCCTCCTTCTCCTCCTCCTTCAGTGGCGGCTCAAACCCGCAAACCCCAGATTAGGACTACTTTAGGTGTGCCAAATTACACACCAGCTCCAAAAAGAAGAGAGCACATCACCCCGCCATCACAACAACAACATCGACAAAATTATCCACCGCTTCAGAAACCACCAACAAAGCCCCCCCAGACGACGCTGGTAATTGGTGACTCGATTATGAGGAACGTTAGAAGCAGGTACTGTATCTCAAATTTTTTTCCTGGGGATAAAGTGTCTGATATTGAGGCTCTTACCCCTGACCTATTAAATGAATTCCCCCACACTAAAACTGTCATAGTTCATGTCAGATGCAACAACATCCCTGATGAAGCATCGGAGATCTTAAAGAGTTACTTCAGGAGCCTTCTGTCCATTCTTATGAACTGTGGCAGACATGTGTTTATCTCTGGGCCTTTGGCCCCTTTCAGATGAGGTTGTAATTATTTTAGCAGAACTCTCAGTCTTAATACTTGGTTGTGTTCTACATGTCCTGCTTTTAACATTGGTTTTGTTGAGAATTTCAACCTGTTTTGGAACCGCTCATCACTTATGAGGCCAGATGGCATCCATCCAAATGGACTTGGTGCACGTGTTTTAAGGGACAATCTGTTCTATTCCATTCAGTGTTTTTTAATACAGTGACTGAAATTTGGTGCATTAACTCACTCCGAAGTTCCTGGGTCTGCCAACCAGCCCTTTTTTGTTACCACTTCTCATATTAATCCTATTAATCCACATAATCCTCACTGTTTAGATCAGTCTTCAATTTGTAACCCCATAGAGATTTTGCCTGTCTCCTGTTACCCAAAATATTATAACCCAAGACAAATACAACAAAACTTGATAAATACACGTCTTTTTGCAGCGCCTCTTCATCCACCGCCCCTCAACTTTGCCCCTGTCTTCTCCCTTAGAGAACCTTTGTGTACTCCCCCTAAAATTAATAAAAATACAATGCATAAACATCCCAAAGTGATTAAACAAAATGTTGGTAAAACCCAAATCAAACCTCAAGTCTCTAAATTTAATAATTTGGCCTCTGTTCCTCCTCATAATTTAAAAATTAAATGTGGTTTGTTAAATATTAGGTCTCTAACTCCCAAGTCTCTACTAGTTCATGATCTATTAATTGATCATCAGATCGATTTAATATCCCTTACAGAGACTTGGCTAGGGCAAGATGATTATGTTGGTATGAATGAATCAACTCCCTCTGATTATCTAATCTATCATAATCCCAGAAGTTCTAGTCGTGGAGGTGGAGTAGCGGCAATTTTCCATTCTAAATTACTAGTTAATGTAAAGCAAAAATCATGTTTTAATTCCTTTGAGGGCCTGATCCTCAGTGTGGGGCATGTTGGCTATCTTGGCTTGAACCCAATTTTCTTTGCCATAGTTTATTGTCCTCCCTTGGCCTACTCTGAGTTTTTATCGAAATTTGCTGAATTTTTAGCTGATTTAGTGCTGAAATCAGATAAAATAATTATAATAGGGGATTTTAATATACATGTTGATGTAGATAGTGACTGTCTCAATAAGGCATTCAATTCAATTTTAGACTCAATGGGGTTTTCCCAGAAAGTAGAAAATTCTCCCCATTATCTCCACCACACATTGGACCTTGTTCTGACTTATGGTATAGAAATAGAAAATCTGGTAGTGTCTCCTCATAATCCTGTACTGTCAGACCATTGTCTGTTAAACTTTGATTTCACTATTTCTGATTATCTGACTCCTAAAGAAAAATATTACTACAGCAGATGTCTTTCAGATGATGTTGTTACCAAATTTTTGCAGATTGTCTCCTCTATACCATGGGTCAACACAATGGAAATAAAAGATGGAGAGCCTGCTCCTTCTGTAATTGATAGCATGGTAGATAGTGTTACAGCCTCTCTGCATCAGACTCTAGATTTGGTGGCCCCTTTAAAAAAAGACAAAGTCTAACCACAGATTTCTAACCCCTTGGTTTACACAGAAACTCGTAGCTTAAAACAGAAGACTCGTCAGTTAGAAGAAAATGGCGTTCTACTAATTTAGATAAATTCTATTTAGCATGGAGAAATCATCTCTTAATTTACAAAAAATCTCTTAGAAGAGCTAGAACAAGTTATTACTCTGCATTAATAAAAGAGAATAAGAATAATTCCTGGTTTCTTTTCAACACTATAGCCAGGCTGACAAAGAGTCAGGACTTGGTCAATCCTCACATCCCCCCAGAGCTTTCTAGTCAGGACTTTTTGAACTTTTTCAATCATAAAATTGTATCTATTAGAGATAAAATTGACATATTATTCAGCCCAGGAAACACGCACGCAGGCTCGGACAGATTTGAAGGCTTTATTAAGCAACAGTGTTTGTGTATGGATGCGTGTATGTGAGATATGAGTGTGGTGTGGTGGAGGATGTAGTCAGGACAGAGCAGTTCGCCGTTCGGCCAGGCAACCCTACGAAAGAGGAGAGCAGGGATTAGCTGGGCAACCACACGGGAGAGTGAAGATGTTACTGTGCTTACTTGTAGCGTCGCGGTGGCTGGCGTGGCAAGTCCCAAGCCTGGGAGACAGCATCCTGCTGTGCGTCCGGAATGATGCAGCAAGTGGAGGAGCAGCGTGACGAAGGAGAGTGAGTCCGCCGCCAAGGGATCCACCTGTGCACAGGGGAAGTCTGAACGGAAAAGGTAAGGTACAGATGACAGCTTACTTGTCAGACCAGTAGACACCTGGCCCGATGAGAGGGAAGTTGCTGTGTAGATTAACGCAGGGAGACAGACGGCTCCAGGCTGCAGCTCAGGGCAGGATGGAATAAATAGCTGAGCTTAACGAGGAGCAGGTGTGCGCGCAGCTGAGGTGGAAGCCCGTGAGCTGCGGGTGATGACAAAAATCAGTCAGATTCTCCACACCATAAACTTAAGTACAGCAACTACCACAACTCCTTCAATTGATATCTGTTTAGATAAGTTTACTCCAATTGACCTTTTAGAGTTAGATAAAATTATCTCCTCATCCAAGCCTTCATCCTGTTTTTTAGACCCTATCCCTACCAGGTTATTTAAAATAGTCTTCCCAATTATTGCTAGCCGTATTCTTCATATAATTAATTCTTCTTTAACTTTGGGTTATGTACCGCAGGCCTTTAAAATTGCTGTAATTAAACCCTTACTCAAAAAGCCAACGCTCGATCCACGAGTTTTGGCTAACTATCGACCAATCTCTAATCTGCCTTTCATTTCAAAAATCTTAGAAAGAGTTGTTGCTGCGCAATTGTTTGACCATGTGCAGGGAAATGGTTTATTTGAAGAGTTTCAATCTGGGTTCAGAGTTCATCACAGCACTGAAACAGCCTTAGTGAAGGTCATTAATGACCCCCTTATTGCACCTTATAATGGACTCATTTCTGTACTTGTCCTTTTAGATCTTAGTGCATCCTTTGATGCTATTGATCATGACATTCTACTTGATAGATTAGAACACTATGTTGGACTAAATGGAACTTTGCTGCAATGGTTTAGATCTTATTTGTCAGATAGACTTCAGTTTGTTCAAATCAATGATGAGTTTTCTTCCAACTCTAAGCTCAGTCACGGAGTTCCACAGGGATCTGTGTTAGGCCCTACTCTTTTTAGTTTATATATGCTTCCGTTAGGCAATATCATTAGAAAGCACTGTATACATTTTCATTGTTACGAAGATGACACACAATTATACCTGTCAATGAAGCCCGATGATTGTAATCAATTAGCTGAGTTAGATGCCTGTCTTAAGGAAATCAAAGCTTGGATGACTTGTAATGTTCTGCTATTAAACCCAGATAAGACTGAAGTCATTCTTGTTGGTCCAAAAAACCTTAGAAATACCTTTCCAAATCAAATTCTTAATTTGGATGCCACTGCTCTCATTCTGAATAGTTCTGTGAGGAACCTTTGAGTTATTTTTGATCAAGATTCAATTCAATTCAATTCAATTCAGCTTTATTTATATAGCGCCATTTCACAACAACAGTCATCTCATAGCACTATCAACTGCAGGGAGGACCCCCACAGTTGCAGAAAGACCCCAGCAATCAGGCGATCCCCTGTGAGCAAGCACTTGGCGACGGTGGAGAGGAAAAACTCCCTTTTAACAGGAAGAAACCTCCAGCAGAACCAGGCTCAGGGAGGGGCAGTCATCTGCTGCGACTGGCTGGGGGGTGAGGGGACAGAGAAGAAGAAAAGAACAGACATGTAGAGAGCAAACAGCACGATGGGGACTCAATCTATGGGAGAGAACAAACAAATGTTAATGACCAGCAAAAAAAAAAATATTTCATAGAGAGTGAGGAAAGGAGTGAGGCCCAGTGCATTACTGGAGGTCCCCCGGCTGACTAAACCTATTAGCAGCATAACTAAGGGAGGGTTCAGAAACACATGATCCCTCCCTAATTGTAGGCTATATCAAAAAGGTAGGTTTTAGCCCTATTCTTAAAAACAGAGATCGAGTCTGACTCCCGAATCCAGATTGGCAGCTGATTCCACAGGAGAGGAGCTTGATAACTGAAGGCTCTGCCTCCCATTGTACTTTTGGAGATTCTAGGTATTACAAGTAAACCTGCATTTTGGGAGCGTAGTGCTCTGTTAGGATGATACGGTAGTATCAGATCTTTTAAATAAAAAGGAGCCTGATTGTTTAGAGCTTTGTAAGTAAGAAGAAGGATTTTAAACTTAATTCTAAACTCTATGGGAAGCCAATGAAGGGAGGCCAGAACCGGAGAGATATGATCTCTCTTTCTAGTACCTGTTAAAACTCTTGCTGCAGCATTTTGGATCAGCTGAAGACTTTTTAAAGATGTTTTAGGACAGCCTGATAATAAAGAATTACAATAATCTAATCTCGAGCTAACAAAAGCGTGGATCAGCTTCTCAGCATCACTCTGAGACAAGATGCTCCTAATCTTGGCAATATTACGCAAATGATAGAAGGCAGTCTTAGAAACAAATTTAATATGTGAATTGAAGGACAAATCCTGATCAAAAATAACTCCAAGGTTCCTCACAGAGCTATTAAGAGAAAGAGTAACTGCATCCAAACTGAAAGTTTGATTTGGAAAGGAATTTCTAAGGTTTTTTGGACCAACAAGAATGACTTCAGTCTTATCTGAATTTAATAGCAGGAAATTACAAGTCATCCAAACTTTGATTTCCTTAAGACAGGCTTCTAACTTGGCTAATTGATTAGTATCATCTGGCTTCATTGACAGGTATAATTGTGTGTCATCTGCATAACAGTGAAAATGTATACAGTGCTTTCTAATAATGTTGCCTAACGGAAGCATATATAAACTAAAAAGAGTAGGGCCAAGCACAGATCCCTGTGGAACTCCATGACTAAGCTTTGAGCTGAGAGAAAACTCATCAGATCTGTTCTTTATTTCACATATTAAATTTGTTTCTAAGACTGCCTTCTATCATCTGCACAATATTGCCAAGATTAGGAGTATCTTGTCTCTGAATGATGCTGAGAAACTAATCCACGCTTTTGTTGGTTCTAGATTAGATTATTGTAATTCGTTATTATCAGATTGTCCTAAAATATCTTTAAAGAGTCTTCAGTTGATCCAAAACGCTGCTGCAAGAGTTTTAATGGGTTCCAGAAAGAGAGATCATATCTCTCCGGTTCTGGCCTCCCTTCATTGGTTTCCCATAGAATTTAGAATTAAGTTTAAAATCCTTCTTCTCACCTACAAAGTTCTTAATAATCAGGTCCCCTTATATATAAAAGATTTGATATTACCCTATCATCCTAACAGAGCACTACACTCCCAAAATGCAGGATTACTTGTAATACCTAGAATCTCCAAAAGTACAATGGGAGGCAGAGCCTTCTGCTATCAAGCTCCTTTCCTGTGGAACCAGTTACCACTCTGGGTCCGGGAGTCGGACTCGATCTCTGTTTTTAAGAATAGGGTAAAAACCTTCCTTTTCAATATAGCCTACAATTAGGGAGGGATCTTGTGTCTCTTAACCCCCCTTTTGTTTTGCTGTTAATAGATTCAGGCTGCCGGGTGACCTCCAATAATGTACTTGGCTTCTCACCATTAATGTTTGCTCTTATTTATGTCTGTTCTTTTCTTCTTCTCTATCCCCTCACCCCCAGCCAGTTGCAGAAGATGACTGCCCCTCCCTGAGCCTGGTTCTGCTAGAGGTTTCTTCCTGTTAAATGAGAGATTTTCCTCTCCACCGTCGCTTAGTGCTTGCTCACAGGAGATCGTCTGATTGCTGGGTCTTTCTGCAATTGTAGGGTTTTCCCTACTTTTGATAGTGCTATGAAATGACTTCTGTTGTGATATGGCGCTATATAAATAAAGCTGAATTGAATTGAATTGAATTAAATCATCTTTTTTCTACCAATTTTTGTCCACTTTTTGACTTATTTTTTTATCAGTTAGAATTGCAAAATTCAAACAAAAAAAATGTGAGAGTGACCCCCGATGAGAGGTAATTTACTAATCAGTTTATTCTTTTAAAATAATCCATAGTGATGCTATTGGGAAATGTTAATTAAATTCTCTTTTGAAATTCATTGTATTCATGAGAATTACCCCAGTGAGCACCAAAATCAGTCTTTCTTCAAATCTAAATTGATCCAGCGAGGAAAATAATTATTGAACATGTCAACATTTTTCTCATTAAAATAATGTTTCTGATGGAGCCATTGACCTGAGATTTTCACCAGGTATCAGTAACAACCCAAGTAATCCATACATACAAAGAAATCAAGGCAACTGTGTTCAGAAAACAAGTTTTATTTAATAAAGTAATAAAGTGGAATGACACAGGGAATAAGTATTGAACATGCTTGGTAAAATTCACTTAATATTTAGTAGAAAAGCCTTTGTTGGTAATAATAGCTTCCAGATGCCTCCTGTATAGAGAAAATAGGCACAGGCATTGCTCAGGAGTGATTTTAGCCCATTCTTCTACACAGTCTTCAAATCTTGAAGGTTCCGTGGGTGCTTTCTCTGAACTCTGATCTTCAGTTCGTTCCATAGATTTTTAATTGGATTCAGGTCAGGTGACTGACTGGGCCATTCTAGCAGCTTAATTTTCCTTCTCTGGAGCCAGCTGAGAGTTTCCTTGGCTGTGTGTTTGGGATCATTGTCTTGCTGAAATGTCCACCCCTGTTTCATCTTCAGCATCTTGGCAGATGGCAACAGGTTCTTATCAAGGATGTCTCTGTACATTTGTCCATTCACCTTTCCTTCAGTTATATGAAGTCTGCCTGTGCCATGTGCTGAAAAACACCCCCACACTATGATGGGATGTGCAGTGCCATTTCTCCGTCAAACATGCTGTGTATTGTGGCATCCGGTGTGTGAATGTGTGTGTGAATGGGTGGATAGCAGGATCTGTAAAGCGCTTTGGTCATCAAGAGATGAGAATAAAAGCACTATATAAGTGAATGCCATTTGCCATTTACCATTTGCCATCCAAAAAGTTCAATTTTGGTCTCATCTGACCAGACTATATTTTCCCAGTATTTTACTGGCTTGCCCAAATGTTGTGCAGCAAACTTTAAACAAACTTGTGCCGATGTGTCGGTTGATTGTGTTACTTATTGTTTTCTTTGAAACAGCAGTACCTGCTAACTCCAGGTCTTTCTGGAGCTCTCCACGAGTGGTCTTTGACTCTTGAATAACTCTTCTGATAATTCTTTTGAATCCTCTGTCAGAAATCTTGTGAGGAGCTCCTGGTCATGGCCGGTTTATGGTAAAATGATGTTCTTTCCACATCTGAATGATGACTCCAACAGTGCTCACTGGAACATTCAGCAGTTTAGAAATGCACATACTATATCTGGTGAAAATCTCAGGTCAATGGCTCCATCAGAAATATGTTTAATGAGAAAAATGTTGATGTGGTCAATACTTATTTTCCCCCTGTAAATCTTTATTTAGATTCTATGGTCCAGTTTAAAAACATACACTGAAATACAGGATTGTGGAAATTTTGAAGAGATGCCCTCCACGTATTCAAAAGATCACAGCCACGTGAATGAGTTGGGTTCATGCTGTATGTCTGCAATTATTTTCACACACCTCAGGTCTCATTGCAACTAAAATATCCTTCCCATGAGAGACCTAAGAACATGAAACAGACAGAAGTCACAATCAGAATTCAGAAACAGCACAGCAAACAAAAAATCTGGTCTGACGAAGACAGTGTAAAGCTTTTGTGTGACCATTGTGGTGAGAATGTGAGAATAGATACTGTACAGGACAAATAAAATTGGAACAAAGGAGGTATGTGTGTGTGTGTGTTTCAAACGGCAGGACAATGAGGCCAAACCCAGTTCCAAACAAGCCAAACTATTTTGGGAAGAAGCAGTCAGCCAGTATTTCTGCACAGAAACCCAGTCTAAAAAAAAAACCCCTCCAACTTGTTAAAGGCATGTGGTGAAATGGGTCATATGTTACATATCGTTATCTGACAAATCCAGTCTTGAGCTCATTAATTGGACAGATTCAATGAAGAAAAATACATTTCACTGCCAGTTTTAAACGCTAATGCTACACATAAGTGGAGGAATAAAGACTATGTTGTTCAAGTTTTTACTTCTATGTTGTCCATTTAAGCATGTTTTTTGTCCATCATCTGTGATGTGAGTTTTCCAAAATTCAAAAAAAGTTTTTTTGAATCAACTCCCCCAAAAACTTCACCTGTGCATATAAGCTTAGTTCCACTTCTGAAGAGACAGAAACCAGTTAAGAAAGGTCAGAGCCAATGTGGAAGAGCAATGTATTTCAGTAGAAATATGAAATATGAAAAAGGGAAACGTCACTCTTTGGAGTTTAGTGTTTGATAACACTTCAAGTATGGAATTACTGTGTATTTTTAGCATAAGTACTGGTGTAAAAATACTGTATTGTTACCATTTAAGTATATGCTTACCATATAAGATCCTTGTAGTTTAGATGCACTGGACAAGTTTAATTGCTCAAGTAATCATATGTGTAAGAGCCCTGGAATTACCTTCTGGGCTGTATTCTTATACACTTTACTCGTTTGTAATTTCTCCAAAATTACATATAAATTTTGGGGCAATTTTGAAGTGATTACAACCAAGCAGTGTAACAGTAGAATATAGCATGGAACCCCGCAAGTATCAGGCAATTTTGGGGTAATTATGAAATTAGAACCCAGTAATTATTGGCTAATTTTGGGGTGCAAGATTAGTTGTAAACTAGTAAATTAATCTAAAACATGGAAACTACGGAGTTCTTAATTGGTAACTACAGGGTGAAAAGTACATGATACTTACATGGTAGGTATATGGTACTTAAACTGTGACAACAAGGTACTTATAGGGACAATAAATAAGGGGGTTTTACCCATAACTTACAATGAGCTTACAGTGTTTTAGAACAGTATTTACCCCAAAAGTACACAGTAATTTCAACAACTGTGTTATTAAGTCCCCCTCATGGATCATCACCTTATCGTGGTGGCGGGGTTTGCGTGCCCCAGTGATCCCAGGAGCTATGTTGTCCGGGGCAATTTGCCTCTGATAGGGTCACCCAAGACAAACTGGTCCTGGGTGAAGGGCCAGACTAAGAATGATCCAACAGACTCTCATGATAAATTCTATATCAAGGATTCAGTGTACCCCGCCTGGAATGGGGTTACTGGGACCCCACCCTGGAGCCAGGCCTGGGGGAGGGGCTCGATGGCTAGCGTCTGGTGGCCGGGTTTCCACCCATGGGACCCGGTCGGGCTCAGCCCGAAGGAGTTACATGGGTCCGCCCTCCAGTGGGCTCACCACCTGCAGGAGGGATCATGGGGGTCCGGTGCTATGTGGATTACGTGGCGGTCAAAGGCGCAGACCTTGGCGGACTGATCCCAAGCTTTCAAAACTGGCTTTTGGTACGGGGAATGTCACCTCTCTGGTGGGGAAGGAGCCTGAGTTGGTGTACGAGGTTGAGCGATACCGGCTAGATATAGTTGGCCTCACCTCAACACACAGCTCCGGTTCCGGAATCAGTCTCCTGGAGAGGGGCTGGAGCTTGGCCTTTTCTGGAGTTGCCCCAGGCGAGAGGCGACGAGCAGGGGTGGTTATTCTTGTATCCCCCCACCTTGCTGCCTCTATATTGGAGTTTTCCCTGGTGGATGAAAGGGTTGCTTCCCTGCGCCTTCGGGTTGGGAAACGGGTCCTGACCATCATTTGTGCCTATGCACCAAATGATGTTTCAGAGTACCCACCCTTTTTGGAGTCTGTGACTGGGGTGCTGGAGGGTGCTCCTCTTGGAGACTCCATTTGTCCTACTGGGAGACTTCAATGTGCACGTGGGCAATGACAGTGAAACCTGGAGGGGGGTGATTGGGAGGAACGGCCTGCCTGATCTGAACCTGAGTGGTGTTCAGTTATTGGACTTCTGTGCTAACCACAGTTTGTCCATAACAAACACCATGTTCAAGCATAAGGGTGTCCATATGTGCACCTGGCACCAGGACACCCTAGGTCGCAGGTCGATGATCGATTTTGTTATTGTGTCATCAGACCTGTGACCGTATGTCTTGGACACTCGGGTAAAGAGAGGTGCAGAGCTGTCAACTGATCACCACCTGGTGGTGAGTTGGATCCGATGGCAGGGGAGGAAGCCATTCAGACCTAGTAGACCCAAACGTATAGTGAGGGTATGCTGGAAAAGTCTGGCTGAGGCCCCTGTCCGGGAGGTCTTCAACTCCCACCTCCAGAAGAACCTCAACCACATTGCGAGGGAGTCTGGAGACATGGAGTCTGAATGGGCCATGTTCTCCACCTCTGTTGTTGAAGCGGCAGCCCAGAGCTGTGGTTGCAAGGCGGTCGGTGCATCTCGTGGTGGCAACCCCCGAACCAAGTGGTGGACACCAGTGGTGAGGGGGGCCATTAAGCTGAAGAAGGAGTCCTATCAAGCTTGGTTGGCTTGTGGGACTCCCGAAGCAGCTGAGGTGTACCCGCAGGCCAAGCAGAATGCAGCTCAGGTGGTTGCTGAAGCAAAAACCTGGGTATGGGAGGAGTTTGGTGGGGCCATGGAACAAGACTTTCGGTCGGCCTCGAAGAGATTCTGGCAAACTGTCCGGTGGCTCAGGAGGGGAAAGCAGCTCCCTGTCCACACTGTGTATGGTGTAGATGGAGCACTGTTTACTTCAACTGGGGATATCATCGGGCAGTGGAAGGAATACTTCGAGGATCTCCTCAATCCCACTGATACGCCTTCCACAGAGGAAGCAGGGTTTGTGGATGAGGGGGATGACTCACCTATCACAGGGGCTGAGGTCAGCAAGGTGGTTAAAAATCTCCTTGATGGCCGGGTCCCGGGGGTGGACGAGATTCGCCATGAGTACCTCAAGGCCCTGGATGTTGTTGGGCTGTCATGGTTGACACGCCTCTGCAACATTGCGTGGAGGTCGGGGGCAGTGCCTTTGGAATGGCAAACTGGGGTGGTGGTTCCTCTTTTCAAAAAAGGGGACTGGAGGGTGTGCTCCAACTTTAGAGGGATCACACTCCTCAGCCTCCCTGGGAAGGTCTATGCCAAGGTACTGGAGAGGAGAGTCCAGCCGTTGGTCGAACCTCGGATTCACGAGGAGCAATGTGGTTTTTGTCCTGGCCGTGGCACATCGGACCAGCTCTTTACCCTCTCGAGAATTCTCAAGGGTTCGTGGGAGTTTGCCCAACCAGTTTACATGTGTTTTGTGGACTTGGAGAAGGCATTTGACAGGTCGGGGGCAGTGCCTTTGGCATGGCAAACCGGGGTGGTGGTTCCTCTTTTCAAAAAAGGGGACTGGAGGGTGTGCTCCAACTTTAGAGGGATCACACTCCTCAGCCTCCCTGGGAAGGTCTATGCCAAGGTACTGGAGAGGAGAGTCCGGCCGTTGGTCGAACCTCGGATTCACGAGGAGCAATGTGGTTTTTGTCCTTGCCGTGGCACATCGGACCAGCTCTTTACCCTCTCGAGAATTCTCAAGGGTTCGTGGGAGTTTGCCCAACCTGTTTACATGTGTTTTGTGGACTTGGAGAAGGCATTTGACCACATCCCTCGTGTTTTTTTGTGGGGGGGGGTGCTTCGGGAGTATGGGGTATCGTGTTTGTTGTTATGAGCTATTCGGTCTCTGTACGACCGTTGTGAGAGTTTGGTTCGTATTGCCAACACTCGGTCGGACTCATTCCCAGTAAGAGTTGGACTCTGCCAGGGCTGCCCTTTGTCACCGATCCTGTTCATAATTTTTATTGACAGGATTTCTAGGCGCAACCAGGGAACGGAGGGTGTCATGCTTGGTGACCACAGGATCTCATCTCTGTTGTTTGCAGATGATGTTGTCCTGTTGACTTCATCCAGCAATGACCTACAGCTCTTGCTGGGATGGTTTGTCGCTGAGTGTGAAGCGGCTGGGATGAGAATCAGCACCTCCAAGTCCGAGTCCATGGTCCTCCACTGGAAAAAGGTGGATTGTCCTCTCTTGGTTGGGGACAGGCTCCTACCCCAAGTGGAGGAGTTTAAGTATCTTGGGGTCTTATTCACGAGTGAGGGGAAAATGGAGCGAGAGATTGACAGACGGATTGGAGCAGCATCTGCAGTGATGCGGACGTTGTACCGGTCTGTTGTGGTGAAGAGGGAGCTGAGTTCTAAGGCAAAGCTGTCGATTTACCAGTCAATCTATGTTCCTACTCTCACCTATGGTCACGAGCTTTGGGTAATGACCGAAAAAACAAGATCGCGGATACAAGCGGCTGAAATGAGCTTTCTCCATAGGATTGCTGGACTCACCCTCAGAGATAAGGTGAGGAACTCAATCATCCGGGAGAGGCTCAGAGTAGAACCGCTGTTCCTCCACATTGAAAGGAGTCAGTTGAGGTGGTATGGGCATCTGATTAGGATGCCTCCTGGACGCCTCCCACTTGAGGTGTTTCGGGCACGTCCCACTGGGAGGAGACCCCGGGGCAGACCCAGGACTCGGTGGAGAGACTATGTCTCCCAGCTGGTCTGGGAACGCCTTGGTATCCTCTCTGAAGAGCTGGAGCAGGTGGCTGGGGAGAGGGAAGTCTGGGCTTCTCTGCTTGAACTGCTGCCTCTGCGACCCGGACCTCCGGAAAAGCGGTAGAAGATGGATGGATGGATGAATGGTGTTATTAAGTATTACTGACCCTTTTTATTAGTGTTCGTTTTTTTAGTCTTTAAGGAAAAACATATTTATCATCTCCCAAAAATTAAAAAATCAAAACAAACAAAAAACATTAAGAAGCAGGAAAATGTTGTGCTATTATGTTTAATAATGTATACCATTTAAAGTAATGAGCAATTTAAATAGTGTGTTAAGAAATGACTGATTGCAAACATTATGTGCTGGAGCAGTGGCAAAAATGGCCACAGAAAAATCCTACTCAGCAAAAACCCCTCATCTCCCAGAGAGTGACACCTTAAGTTATCAGTTTGTTCCAAGTGTCAGATGGTCATTTCTACCAGCTGCTATATGTCTAGAAAATGCTTCTTGTGAGTATCAGCTATAGTCACTGTCAGACTGGAGGCAGATGGTCTCGGCTTAAAGCGTACACTGTTTGTGTTCTGCCAGGGCCTAAGCTGCACATCTGCCCTCCCAGAAAGGCTTACAAATCACATCTGTGCTGACTCCCAATAACTGCACATTTCTGTATATATATATATATATATATATATACAGTATATATATATATATATATATATATATATATATATATATATATACTGTATATATATATATATATAATCTGAGCTGGTGCATGTGTTTGATAAATTTTCCCGTGTGTGCAATATGCCATCTGCATCACCGCAGCATGAACAAGTTTTCACCTATTCCTCCAGGATTGCAATAAGAAAAAGATGATCTGAAAGTTTACAGCCTCATTACAGAAACATTACCAAAGAGGTTGTGGTTTTCACTGCTGTTTGCCTGAATGTGTTTGCCTGTTAGCAGGATTACTCAGAAACCACTGATCCAATTTAATTCATTCAAAACCGGATCAGTAGTTTGGTTCTGTAATTTGACTGCTTTAACATCACTACTCTTAGCACCTTGAGATGACTATTGTTGTGATTTGGTGCCATATAACAAAGATTGATTGAGTGATTTGATTTTTTTGTGAAATGTGAAGCCTGAGCCACATAATATTCTATTATATTTTAAACCTATTAGATTTGGAACTGGATCAGAATTTTCTTTCTCTTTTTTTAACATTACAACAAAGTCTGCTTATTTTATTAACATTTTCTGTATCAAGTTTCATGTCCTCACACCGCTGATGTCACACAAACGTGTCTGAAAGCTGTTGATGCTTTGCAGTCACTGGCTCCTGATCTGCGTATATTACAACATCACAGACTCACTGGCACTTTTACAAGTCTTAATTTTATCACTCTGCCAAACTCAGTGCAAATCAGTGATGACTGGAATATGCTGATTTACATAGTTCAATGGCTGCTGCTCTTTGTCCTGCTTTGACATTTTAAATAAATACCATCACTTTTCCCACATTGCAGTGAATAGCTTTCATATTTACATTTTTATTTTTATTTTAAAAAAATAATAAAATTGTTTAATTAATAACCCAGCTGCAGGGGGTGCACAAGCCAGTGTACTGCTAGTGCCAGTTCCAAGCCCAGGAAAATGGGGAGGGTTGTGTCAGGAAGGGCATCCGATGTAAAACCTTTGCCAATTCAAACATGCAGATTGTCACGAGCTGGGTCCGATGTTCTGCCGGATCCAGTCTTATGACTTTTCTGTTATATTCATGTATTTTCATCTGCTGTGTTTTGGTGCCCTTTTTGAGTTTTCACTGCCTTTCATTTGTCTGTTGATGTTTTAGTTTGCTGTGGTTTTTTATTGTTTCATTTGTAATCATGGTCTAGTTTGTATTTGGTTTTGTATACATTTCAGTCTCTGGGTTGACAGGCGGCTTTCCGGGTTAGCGTTGGCACCACCTGTCAAACTGCCAACTGCCCCTCCCTCACCTGTCTTTACCATCAGCCGCTCTCCCTCATTATTACTGTCAGCTGTTCCAATTATTAGTTGTTGCTTTCCGGCTCAGGTGCCATCATTCTCGTCATTATGTCTCACACTATTTAAGTTTACCCTATTCACTCACTCTTTGCCACGTCGTTGAATGTATCTCCATGTTCATTTATGGAAGTGCTGCTTTTTCCTCTAGAGTCTGGCTCTGAGGCACAACCGTAAGTCCAGCTCTGTTCTGTGTTTCCCTGTAGTGCTTGTATCCCCTCCAGAGCCGTTTTTTGCTCTACAGGGGTTTTCTCTGCATTTTGGCATTTCTGTATTTTGACTCTGTTGGAACTATTTGTCTTTTTTTTTAATAAACTCACGGCACCATCCAGCACTTGGACTTGTTTCTCTCTGCGCCTCGTAGAGGCGCATATGACACAGATCACGACGAATGAGACTTTCTTATCTGTTGTGGCAACCCCTAAAGGGAGCAGCCGAACGAAGAAGAATTAATTTTAATAATTTTAATAATAAATGCATTAATTATTTTTTTCAGCGAGTGGATGAAGACACACGGTGTGCATGTCACTAAATGTATTTGGTGGGGTGTGCGTTACTTTTTGCATCCAGCACACAAAGCAGGACACTTTTTTTTTTTCTGAGGGGGCTGATGCATAAAAAAGAGGAGCACAGATTTACAACAAAGGAACTGTAAATTGTGACACAGTTTAATCACACGGTGCACATTAATGTTTATTGAACCAGGATTCATGAATGAGCACAGAGCAGAGGATAGCACCATGCATGTCTGTACAGGCTGAACAGGGAGACTTTCCTGGGCAGAACCAACATATTTCTGAGATGCTGAGATGCTGAAGTCCGTACAGAGGGAGCTGAGAAGGAAGATCAGAGAAGGCAAGGACAGCTTCAGGAAGAAGATGGAGGACAAGCTGCAACAGAGCGACATCGGCGGAGTCTGAAGAAACCTTAAAACCATCTCTGGGCTCCAGAATACCTCCCCCCAGGCCACGGGGGGCAGGGAGTGGGCGAACAATCTGAACCTGTTTTTTAATAGGTTTGACCAATCACCCTCCCTCCCGACTGCACAACAACCACTGCTGCCTCAGAAGTCATTGAGACCTGCTGTCCACACCCCACTCCACCAACACCCCCCCACTCCTAGCACACAGCCCCCCAACCTGACCCTCAGTAAGACCCAGGTGAGGATGGAGCTGAGGAAGATCAAGGCGAGGAAGGCCTAGGGACCGGACAGCATCAGTGCGAAGCTCCTCAAGTCCTGTGCAGACCAGCTGTGTGGGATTGTGGAGCACATCTTCAACCTGAGCCTGAAGCTGGGGAGGGTACCACAGCTGTGGAAAACATCTTGTGTGGTACCTGTACCAAAGACTTCCCACCCCAAAGATCTGAACAGCTACAGACCAGTGGCCCTGACGTCTCACATGATGAAGACCCTGGAGAGACTGCTCCTTGCTCACCTCTGCCCCCTGGTGGGACCAGCGATGGATCCACTCCAGTTTGCCTACCAGCATGGCATTGGGGTGGAGGATGCAGTGATCTTCCTCCTTCATCGTTCTCTGTCCCACCTGGAGAAGCCCGGGAACGCGGTGAGGATCATGTTCTTTGACTTCTCCAGTGCTTTTAACACCATTCAACCGATGATCCTGAAGGACAAGCTGCTGTGCGCAGGGGTGGACCAGCACCTGTCTTCATGGATCCTGGACTACCTCACTAACCGGCCACAGTTTGTGAGAACCCGAGATTGTGTGTCTGACACGATCATCGATAGCATGGGGGCCCCCCAGGGAATGGTTTTGGCTCCCTTCCTGTTCACCCTTTATACTGCAGACTTCTCACACAACACTACACACTGCCATCTACAGAAGTTCTCCGATGACTCTGCGATCGTTGGCCTCATCTCCAACGGAGATGAAGCTGAGTACAGAGGACTTATCCAGGACTTCGTGGACTGGTGCCATCGGAACTGCCTCCAGATCAATGCGAGGGAAACTAAGGAGCTGGTGGTGGACTGCCGCAGGCAAGGACAACCCCTCACAGCACCGGTAAACATACAGGGAACAGACATTGAGATGGTGACATCATACAAGTACCTGGGTGTTCATCTGAACAATAAAATAGACTGGTCACACAATACCGATGCACTCTACAAGAAGGGACAGCGCAGGCTGTTCCTACTGAGGAGGCTCAGGTCTTTTGGTGTACAAGGGGCGCTGCTGAAGACATTCTACGACATGGTGGTGGCATCAGCCATCACTTTTGGAGTGGTCTGCTGGGGCAATGGCATTACAGCAGCCGATAGGAAGAGACTGAACAAACTGATCAAGAAAGCTAGATCTGTCCTGGGGCAACGCCTTGACCCAGTGGAGGAGATAGGAGAGAGGAGGATGGTGGCTAAACTGTCATCTCTGCTGGAGTCCGAGTCCCACCCTATGCAGGACATATTGAACGTACTGAGGAGCTCATTTAGCAGTAGACTACATCATCCTAGGTGCGCAACCGAGAGGTTTCGCAGGTCCTTCCTACCTACGGCTGCCAGATTGTATAACCTAAGCAGGGCTGCTCGCAGAGATAGCAAAAAAACGTGACGACCTAATAGTATTGAATGCAAAAGACGCAACAGACTTACACAAATGGTCCCCTCCAGTATACAACTAGGACAATATCAGTCGCTCCGGAAGGTGACAATATGTATGGGTACATATTCATACTATGTAGGATAACTAAGTAGACGATTATGCTGTTTATTCCATCTTGCTACAATGCTCCGCACTTTGTATATATATTTATATATTTATGTGTATGTATGTATATCCACTGCTCTTATTTAAATTTTCCGTATCTTCTTAATTATTGCTCTGAGTGTTGCTATCACTGTGCTGTTGCAATCCTGGAATTTCCCCATTGTGGGACTAATAAAGGCTTATCTTATCTTATCTTATTTTCTACAGCTTTTGTTCCAGGATGGATGGTCTTGGCTCAGCAGCAGCTGGTGATGGTCAGATTCCTTTCCACTCTCTGTCACTGTGCTGTGACTGGGCAATGGTGACACCTGCCTCATTGTGTTTATCTGTGTAACAGAGGGAATCCTATCATAATGGCCCTTTCAGGGCAGAAATAAAGACACCAATCACCAGCTTGGAGTTTGCACATTTAATAATAAGGAAACAGAAATAATAACCACGAGGGGCAACTTACAGGATATCAGGTGAGGCTGGATGCTGAGGATTAAAATAAAGCTCGGAACACACGCAAAATAAAACAGGAATCAAACGGGAATTCCTGACTGTACACAGAGAAGGTCGCTGCAAGGAATGAACCAAGCAAGCAAGCTTAAATAAGCAGATGGGGAGAAACCAAATGTGGATCAGGTGTGAATACATGAGTGAGGAAGTAGTCAGAGACAACTAAACAGCTGTGACAGCCACAAATAGATTTGACACACAGAAGTAACACATGGTGCTGTCAAAAAAAAGAACAGGGAAGTAAACAGTGGTGACTGTCAAAATAAAAGCACAAACTGTGATGAATGAAAATCAAGAACAAATACATGAACCAAAATACACAAAAGGAGAAAACTGAGGAAAGCTAATAATACCCAATAATCCAAGAAGAAATACAGAAAATAACCAGCAAAACCTTGAGACCTGAGCACGGCTCTGACCCATGCTCGTAATCATGACAGTGCCCTTCCCTCAAGGGGTGGATTCCAAGATACCCCAACATAACATCAAAAAGGGACGAAAAATACACCAACCCCCCCAACAGGGATAGACCAGATAATCAAACCCCAGGAGAGTGGTGGGGGAATACAGGCTTGGAGGGACTGAAACACAACAACAACAACAACAAAAACACATGACCTACAACACTGACCAGATAAGGTGACTATGGAACCCTGGAAATACTGGGTGAAAGGGAAGACAGTTCAGGTGGTCTGCAGAAGTCCCAAAACCACCAGATCACCCGATGGAATGAATTAGATGGTCTTCCAGAGTTGCTAAGCTACCCAAGCAGATGGAGTAGTTCATCGGGTGGTCTCCCAGCATCCCTGAGCCAAGGGGCCGTGGGGCATGACGCGCCTCCTCCTGAAGGCGTCAGTTGGAACCTGTGCCTCCCGTGGACCGCAGGGACTGTGGCATGGATGGGAAGAGTCAGTGGCTGCAGGAAGTTGACACCCGAAGATGATGGCTGACGGCAAGGAAACCAGACGAAAAGGATGACTGATCAGTGGGAACCCCGGCGTAAAGGATGGCTGACCAGTGGGGACCTCAAGCAGGAACGGATGCCCTCCAGCGACCCCAGGCAGAGACGGATGACCCTCGATGACCTCAGGTGGAGATGGCGGACCCCCGGTGACCTCAGGGGGAGATGGAGGAACCTTGGTGACCTCAGGTGGAGATGGAGGAACCTCGGTGATCTTGGGCGGAGAAGGAGGACCCACGGTGACCTCGGGCAGAGAAGGAGGACCCACGGTGACCTCAGGCAGAGAAGGAGGACCCACGGTGACCTCAGGCAGAGATGGCTCGTACAAAAGGACAGAGACAAATACCGGACCAGAATCACTGGCAGCAGTGGAGTCTGGCGAGGAAAGCTCAGAAGCAGTTGGCAGCTGCAAGTGGCTCTCCCCACCAAGAGCTAAACAAAACCTCTCTAAAACAGATAATGTGAAAACAAAAAAGAGGAGCTGACTTAGCTCGAGCTCCACCGCCATCCAGGACTCCGACGATTCAGGCTGAGACATCTCGGATCCACTCATCTGAGCATCCATTCCCGACATAGCCACCTCGGATGAACAAGGAGGAAAAAAGACAAAAAAACAATTACTGGCAGCAGTGGAGCCCGGCGAGGGGAACTCAGGAGCAGAGGACACCTGCAACTGATTCCCCCCACCATGAGCTAGACAGTATTTCTCTAGATCTGAAGGTGTTAAGGCTTTGAGTGTGACTGTTGCCGAATTGCGACATAATCCCCAGTGGTCAAGAGTGGTAAATATTTTTTGTCAATAAAATAGTTCAGATTTCCAAGGCTGTAACTTCAAAGTGGTAAGAGATAATGGCTTACTGTCAATTAGAAAGATGTAAAATATGATCCAAAGTCTCAGATAAGAGTGATTTTATGCATCTAATTTGCATAATGCAACGGCTGCTATATTGAATTACATAACTCAGTCAAAAGCGGACTTCGGACATATTTACACAAAGAATGGTTTAGTCTTTTGACACTGTTTTTTGTACAGGGGTATGTTATCATCATGTGGCAGTGGCTCAGGAGGTAGAGCAGGTCGTCTAATAACGCAATGGTTGGCGGTTCGAATCCCGCTCTCCCCAGATATCCTGCCGTTGTGTCCCTGGGCAAGACACTTCACCCGCATTGCCTCCAGTGCCCATAACACTGGGTATGAATGTGTATAAATGTATAAAATGTTCGGTGGTGGCCGGAAAGGCCGTTGGCGCAGATTGGCTGGCACGTTTCCATCAGCCTGCCCCAGGGCAGCTGTGGCTGCAGAAGTAGCTTGCCACTACCATTGCCTGTCTGGAGTGAATGAATAATGTACCTATTTGTAAAGCGTCTTTGAGTATATATGATAAAGCGTTATATAAAACCGATGCATTATTATTATTATCTTCAAAGTATATGAACAAGAAATCAGTACAATGTAAAAAAAAAAAAAAGAAATTTATCACTTACCGGCGGCCAAGGGGACTCGCTTGCTGCTGTGGTAGGTGCATTTTAGTCCATCGTGGTCATTATTTTGCGTTCTGTTGGTCATTTATGCTCTCTACCCCATCTACAAAGAAAGAAGTCTTTCTTCTTCCGGCTTTCAGAGAGAGCAGACGCATTTCTTCTCCCCTCCCTTCTCCTCCTCCCCTTACTGATCCCAGCTTGCTGTGTCCTGTCTGTGTCTCGCTCTTCTTCTGCTGCATCTCGACCTAAACGGAAATTATGGAATTGAGCTGGGCTTTAAATGCAATTGACACCACTTTAAAAGAAGATCGGGCCAGGGGGAGCCCATGTGGGGAGACTCATGGGACAATTGGAAACTCATGTGTCTGTGTGATTCGATTGAAGATGCGGAAGACATCTATCTGTTTGGCTTATGATCACAGGATTTCTACTGTCTGGCTTTGGAGTTTCCTGATGTATCGGAAATTAAAAAAGTTGGAAGAGCTGATCAAAATGCGGTCCCGGCGAAGCTCCTTCAATAATTCGACCAGTTGAGGAGTGCACTGATAGCGGCAAATGGTGAACTGAATGGCGAACTGATTCAGAAGGTGGAATACATCTTGGAGTCGCTGGGTGCTCTCCAGGGAATGATTTTAAAGCCTGTGAATGTGTGATGCACAGAATCGCATGAGATGGAAAATTTTTATGCTCTAAGTGAACTGTGCTCATCTGGCCTTGATTCGGCGTCCTTGGTATTCATTCCTCCAGGAGAGAAGATAAGGCAGAAGGGAGTTTTGGCTTCTCCCTAACCCAAACACTGATGTGCAGCAAACTGAACTCTCTAAGGACAGCGTTATCACGTGACTTGCATGGAATTTTACCATCTGACATGAACTGAAGAGAGATGAACTCTTGTGGACATGTTATCTATATTTAAGACACTAAAGACATAACATCTAGCCGTTGCCGAGGAGAGAGGATTTGTTGTCCACCAGTAACTGATATTTCACACACTGATTTCACTAACACTGACATACACACACTGGTCTCTCTCTTGCTTTGTTTATGTGTGACCTGTATTGTCTGCTAATTATGCATTTAGAGGGTTTTTTTTCTATGTGATCACAATCTTGCTCATTCGAACGAGCTTTATTTTGATAAACTATGTTTTTTCTCTCTGCTCAATGTGTCATCCCCTCCCCCTCCCCCTCTTTACCCCTCACTGTATGAGGCGCCTTGTATGGCTGCCGCGTCATTAGGGAGTGCTTAACATGAGCGCACCTTAGTGATAAGTGGAATTCCTGGTATGTGCAAGCATACTTGGCAATAAAGTTGTTTCTGATTCTGATTTCTGATTCTGATTCTGATTATTCCACATAAATTTCGCTTGTACCCCGTGTAACACCCACTTGTGTGTAACACCTCTTTGTAGCACTTTAGGTGTGTAATACTACTTTAGGTGTACAATTGTGTACCCTTGTGGTAGTATTGGGTTATGGCAGTGTAGTTACCTTTAACTCTACTACCTGGATGGAAGGGACAATTGTGCCAGATCAGACAGACCCCAGGTTCGTAGGAGCCCGCAGGACACAACAATAGAAAACTCACACACACGGTGTATGGAACTTACAACTATATATATTTCAAAGTTATGTACACATAAAACAAAACCACGGCACTTACAATAATAATAATAATAAAAAAATAAAGTACTCCAAAATATATTTACAATATGTACAGTTCTTGATATCAGTCCCAGGTGACCAGTTGGGTCACTTTTACCAGTCAGTTAGGTTCGGGCAAGGCTCGCCATCCAGATCTGGAGTTCGCGGTCTTCTAAATCCAGTCCACAAAAAACCTGACCTACAGAATAGGCCAGACAAAACCTTAAGCTATGATCTATAGCTGGTTTCATATATTTCTAATTATTTCTAGGTTGTACAACCATAATTCAAAATTCTTAAATCACCAAATGTGCATAAAATAAACACATTCTACTATCTCCATTTATCAATATGGTACCATAACAATGAGTAAAGTGCATTTGGAACACTTGACATCACAGTAATAATTGTGCAGTGTGCTGCACCAAGTTAGCATATCAGCTAGCACAACAATTTATCACAAATTTTCACTTTAAAACACATATAAACCACAGGTTCAACATTCACCATTAATTAGCAATCAATGGCCAGGGAATTGGGACCTTTGCTAACCGTTACAGCTTTGAAAAATGCCTTTTTCTGATGAAAAAACTAGCCGAAATTAGCATCGGCTGTTAGCATTTCAAGCTAGCGATTAGCATTTTCCATATACACTAAATGGCACTTAACAAAGCTAAGTGACACGTGCGTCATGGGGTTTCCGCGCTCAACATGCATTTACAGCCTTTGGATCCAAATCTTAAAATTTAACAAACGGGGCATTAGAATTTGATAATACAGCAATGTCTCATTGCAGGTGTTTGTTCAGGCTTACCAATCTCAAGTTTTATCCGAGACAAAGACTGCTATTAGCACGTTAGCGTCGCCATATCATCAAGGACCATCTCTCTCTCTTAGTCGGTGTCTTTCGGCGTCTGGCATGACTGAGCCAAAAAATGCAAGTCATACCCAGACCCGGAGAGAGAGTGCTTAACCCATTGGCTGGCGCTGCCAAACAACGGCGCAGCCATTGGTTGCTCAAAATACCAAATAAAAACATTTGGAACTTTATCAAAACTCCCCAGAAAATGTTCCCTACTGTTTTATGAATATATATTTATTTAAATATTCATCTTTAAATTATTTACTCCCATTGTGAAATGGGTGGTTTTCTTTTTAAAAGCGGTATCAATATTCATATTTTTATTCACATTTTTAACACTGGGTTACACCCGCGTCTATTTTCCATGTATAAAGTCGTCTAAGTGACGGTGCACGACGATGGAGGGTGGCCATATTAGCTTTCTGAGCTAAAAGAAGGGAATACAGGAAAAGGAAATAAGGAGTTCTTCTTCTTTGGTGTATTATATGTCAGCCATGGTTCCTCCAACGTGTGTCTGCCACCTTCTGAACTGCCACAATCAGTACAAGTCGTCAGTATAGCTGGGGAGTACAGGGATGTCAGAATTAGTTGACAGGCGCAGTGTTGCACTCTGCCACTAGGGGCATGCAAAATCTCACACTCAAAGGGTTAAAACAGAACAGAGTACTTGCCTAGACTCGAGCTCCACCGCCGTCCAGGACTCCGGCGACTCTGCTGTGGTGACCCTGGCAGCAGGCATGATGGTGGATGCAGCTAAAGGACCCCCAGGCATGGCGGTCAATGCAGGTGGAGCCTCCGGCATGATGGCAGATGCTGGAGGGTGCCTCACCAATGGCGCTGACTCCTGTACCGCTTAAGCCAGGGGACACTCTCCTGTTGACTCAGTCTTCAGGGCACAGGGGGTGCTCTCCTCCTGTCCAGAACGTGGCTGTGGGGCTGAAACAGACTGTTCCAGGGCCTCAGGCCCCTTCTTTGTCTGGTGACTCCCTCTCAGGATTGGCCGACGCTCAGAGGAAACAGGAGAGGACACGGGAGAAGCAGGTGAAGGACAAGTTTCAGCAGCAGGTGGTGAAGACTCAGCTAAATTGGGCTGCTGCTGAGCCTCACTACCGGGAATAAGACAAGGCATTTCATCTATAAGTGTTTGAGAATGAAAATGTACTAGCCTTATTTCCCGGGGCATGATGGTAGCTGCTGCTGTGGGACCAGATGAAGCTTCTCTGGAGACAGCTGAGGTCGTCTGGTGAGGAGGCGGAGGCAGGCGAGACACCGGTGTCAGGGGACTCTGGTTCGTCAGCGCAGACCTCGGTGCAGATGATTTACTCGGCCTCCTCTTGCGGAGTGACTGTGGAACTCCGAAGCAGGGACTGGAGCTGGCGACTGGTGAGGAGCAGATGGTACTGAGGCCCGGGGACGCCGCCTCCTTGTCAGCTCAGACCTTGGCTTGTTGACGGGACTCCCCACCCTTCCGCGGTTCTCCCACTGCAGCTCCGCCACCAGAGAAATCATTTCCTTTCCCTTGGCATGCTGAGGATGACGCTGCACAGCCACCTCCGTGAGACCCAGGTACCACAGAGCATTGTTCGGGGTGGAATATAAGCAAGCTGAGGCAATAAGTCCATCTATCTCCATTAAAGCCTGACAGAGCTCCCACCTCAGGCTCATAGGATACCATCTCCCACTTGCTGCCATCTCAGCAGGAGCGAATACCAAAAAAGGGGAAAAATAAAACTATGGAGAAAAAAGGAAAAAGGGCAAACTCACAGCCACAGGCGTCTATTTTGAGGCTGCGACCTTCTGTCATAGCGGCCCTTTCAGGGCAGAAATAAGGACACTGATCGCCAGCTGTGAGTTTGCACATTTAATAATAAGGAAGCACAAATAATAACCATGAGGGACAACTTACAGGATATCAGGCGAGGCAGGATACCGAGGATGAAAATAAAGCATGGAGCACATGCGGAATAAAACAGGAATCAAACAGGGATTCCTGACTGTACACAGAAAAGGTTGCTGCGAGGAAGGAAGATAGCAAGCAAGCTTAAATAAGCAGATGGGGAGAAACCAAATGTGGATCAGGTGTGAATACATGAGTGAGGAAGTAATCAGAGACAACTAAACAGCTGTGACAGCCCACAAACAGATTTGACACACAGAAGTAACACATAGCGCTGTCAAAATAAAAGAACAGGGAAGTAAACAGTGGTGACTGTCAAAATAAAAGCACAAACCGCAGTGAATGAAAATCAAGAACAAATACAGGAACCAAAATACACAAAAGGAGAAACTGAGGAAAGCTAATAATATCCAATAACCCAAGAAGAAGAAATACAGAAGATAACCAGCAAAACCTTGAGACCTGAGCACGGCTCTGACCCATGCTCGGAATCAAGACAAATCCAGGTCTTACTGAGTTTGCCTGGATTGTCAGGGTAGTTTGAAAGTGGTTCAAGAGTGTTTAGAATATAATGCAGATTCAAATAAAAATCTGGATCTAGCACTTACAGCTGATGTAATGTGATTAAAAAGTTGATTTATTCCGATAATTCAATTTGAAAAATGAAACTCATATTCATTACACACAGAGGGATATATTTCAAGTTTTAATTTATTTCAATTTTGATGATTATGGCTTACAGCTCATGAAAACCCCAAATTCAGTTTCTCCAAAAATTGAATATTACATAATATTATTCATTCATTCATTTATTCATCTTCTTCCGCTTAATCCTTTTCGGGTTGCCGGGGGGGGGGGGGGTGCTGGAGCCTATCCCAGCATCTTTGGGCGAGAGGCAGGGTACACCCTGGACAGATCGCCAGTCCATCGCAGGGCCAACACAGAGAGACAGACAACCATTCGCTCTCACAGTCATACCTAAGGACAATTTAGAATCCCCAGTTTTGATGCCAATTAACCTAACTTGCATGTTTTTGGCATGTGGGAGGAAACTGGAGAAATCCCGGAGTAAACCCACACAGACACGGGGAGAACATGCAAACTCCACACAGATCACTGTTGGTCGGGGGCTGGGATCGAACCCAGGATCCCCCGGCCATTTTAAAAAATTGATTTTTAAAAGAAATGTTCGCCGACTGAAAAGTATGTCCATGCACACACTCAACACTTGGTCAGGACTCCTTTTGCATGAATTTCTACATCAATGTTGTGCGGCATGGAGGCAATCAGCTTGTGGCACTTCTGAGGTGTTATGGAGCCTCAGGTTGCTTTGATGGTGGCCTTCAGCTTGTCTGCATTGTTGGATTTGGTGTCTCTCATCTTCCTCTTGACAATACTCCATAGATTCTCTATGAGGTTTAGGTCAGGAGAGTTTGCTGGCCAGTCAAGCACAGTGATACGTTGGTCATTAAACCAGGTTTTGGTATTTTTGGCAGTGTGGGCAGGTGCCAACTCCTGCTGGCAAATGAAATCAGCATCTCCATAAAGCTTATCAACAGAGGGAAGCATGAAGGGCTCTAAAATTTCCTGGTAGATGGCTGCAGAGACTTTGGACTTGATAAAACACAGTGGACCAACACCAACAGATGACATGAATTGAATTACTGAAATTTATGATCTTTTCAATGACATTCTATTTTACTGAGATGCACATGTATGTATATAAGTTGTGGTGGCGGTATATGCTCTCTAAGCACCTTAGTAGTCTTATAATGTAATGCTTTTTTCTCATATAAAAACCATCAGAGGGGTTTCATATCTATTCGATGTTAACATGATCTCCCTCAGGAGATCTCTTCCTTTACACTCTTTCCGGTACTGTACACGTGACATCTGCTTTTAAAGGAATTATTTCAGAAATCTTTCATCGTACATTTAGCTGGAGGGAGATGAATTAATGCAATGATCATCTTTTTTAGAATTCTAAAATTATCTTCTGTATCAATTATGTATTGGAAACGTTAATCTGCTATGGGTCATATGTTTTGAATCATGGATGATGTGTGTGAAGGACACCGCCTGCAGCTACAGCTGCTGTATTCATTGCAAGTGCTTTCAGTCTCTTACAATGTCTGTCATCACTACATGTAAAGTTAGCACTGGTCTGGCCTTACTTGCCTTACCTGACAAAAAAAATCAAACAGAATAAGGTGACCCTAATTTGCATAAGGTTTAAATGTTTAACCTGAACATATACAAATGCTGTAAGACTTTGAGTCTACATGGTTCACCAGCAATATCTGAATTCCTTTAATTCTTTTTTACATTTGAGCCATGCATTTCCAAGTGCTTTTTTCCACCTTGGTTTGTGAAGAAAATAAATCAAAAGGTCTTCTGCTTACATGAGACTGAGCTGCTGTAACCCCTGATAATATCAACATTATCTAAAATCAACATTATGTCAGAAGAGACCACCTAGCCCCGTTATATATTTTCATTTTCAAGCCATATTCCATTGTGCTTGCCTCTGAGGAAATAACCGCATTGTTATTTTTGTTTTCCTGTTATCAGAAAAGAAACAAGAAAAACCATCACTGCAGAAAGACAAACACAACCATCTAGGCACCATTTTAGAGCCCCAGGGAGTCTGTTAAAACTAGCTTTTTTATGTTTTCAAGACAAACTGCGTCCAATAAGCAGAAACTTGCAGCATACTGTTTTCTGCCTTTCTGTGATTTTGAGGGATCTTGCCTTTGAAAAATGCATACATATTTGGTTTATTTTATTTCAACAAGTTAAAAGCAAGTCACTGCTAACCACTGAGTCAAATGTAAAATACCAAACCATCCTAAGTGTAAAGAACCGGTCATAAATAATCTGATGTAAATATGTCATCAATACGACTGAAAACAAAGAATAATCTTCATGTAATAACTTCAAACTGTTTTTTTTATTGCTCTTATACTGTTTTTATGAATCACTGTCCCTTGCTTGCTTTCTCCACTCCCAGGTCACCAAGTTATTTCCTTTCCCAGAATGGGAGGTGGCCAGCATGGCATGGGGACTTAGTCCCATGCCATGCTGGCCAGTGATGCCAGGGTGTGATTGAAATATGAATGAATGTCAGTCGGTTTTTAACAACTGTGACTCTAAATTAAAGTGCTAGCTATTCCTGTTGCATTGCCACTCAGTTTGTATGTCCTGAAAATCTCAGATGTGTGAAGAAGGAGCTAGATGGTTCAATGAATTCATAATTCCTTGTCATTTCTAACCAAATCAAAAAGAATATGGATCAAATCTGAAAACAAGAAGAATTCCTCTCCCCCACCTGCTCATATTACCCACAGCTGCATGCAGCCATCTCCAGCTGCTCGCAGATCTCTGAGTAGTGAACAGCAGTAAGAGACCAGTAATGAGTCAAAGTAAATCAGTCAGGCTGAGAGAAACTGGCTGCATGAGTAAAGTGAAAAGAAAAAAATTAAAACTTTAAAACATTCCCTGATCTGATGCAGCATATGGATGGGGCCGACAATGCATTATACTGTCTGCCAGGGTAAAATTAAGAAGGACAGCATAATTTCTGCTGTTTTGTATAACAGTTGTTTAAATCACATTAAGGTTTTTTCTTCTCTGGATTTTTTTTTTTTTTTTGAAAGATGAAGATTTCAAGAAGCTCAGAACAATGTCTTTTCATATTAGGGAATAGTCAGACCACTGGGCTAAAAACTGGATGAATGACTATCCATATAAATGAGTCTGGAGGGATGAAGAGGTGTGCAGTAGAAGAGTTGTTTGGCATATTGTACCAGATTTTTATCAAAGAAACCATTAGTAACAGCAGTAGTGGTACTATTAGAAAATACTGATGCTTATCATACCTCTCAGCTGCTATAGGCTTCAGTCCGCCGCAGTCTTTAGGTTAATAAATGGCTGAGAAAATAATTATGTCAGGAGAAAACGAGTCAGACAGTAAGTGGAGTCAATGTAGTGCAGAGCGTGTTATAATTACATTGTAATTATGGTAAGAACATTGTAATTTTGATAAAAGTACACTGTAATAATCAGGTAAGTACAGTATTAATATGGGTTAGTTAACATACCTGTGGAGGTAGGGAGATGTTTAGGAGAGATGACAGTGGACTTTTTAACCAGATTGTTTAACACAATCTTGGAGAGTGAGAGGATCCCTCAGGAGTGGAGAAGAACTGTTGTGGTACCAGTTTTCAAGAACAAATGTGATGCTCAGAGCTGTAGTAACTACAGAGGCATAAAGTTGATCAGTCACATTATGAAGATATGGGAAAGAGTTGCTGAAGCCAGGTTAAGAGGAGAGGTGGCAATCAGTGAGCAGCAATATGGTTTCATGCCAAGAAAGAGTACTACAGATGCCATGTTTGCTTTTAAGTGTCAATGGAGAAGTATAAAGAGGGCAGGGGTTGCACTGTGTCTTTGTGGATCTAGAGAAAGCATATGATAGGGTGCCAAGAGAGGAAGTGTGGTGCTGTATGAGAAAGTCAGGAGTGGCAGAAAAGTGTACGAGTGTGGTGCAGGACATGCATAAGGACAGCAAAATAGTGGTGAGGTGTGCTGTAGGAGTGACGGATGGATTCAAGGTGGGGATGGGGTTACATCAGGGATCAACTCTGAGCCCCTTCTTGTTTGCCATGGTGATGGAAAGGCTGACAGACGAGGTCAGACAGGAGTGTCCGTGGACCATGATGTTTGCAGATGCCATTATGATCTATAGCAAGAGTAGGGGGCAAGTGGAAGAGAAGCTAGAGAGGTAGAGGTATGTTCTGGAGAGAAGAGGAATGATAAGGCCCTTTTCCACTAGCCTCACTTAGCCCCGGTTGAAAACCCGACTCTACTCACTTCGGTTCGGTTCGGCCTCAGTTGCTTTTCAACTACTGCTGGCACGCCTGCTGGCACACCTGCTGTGGGTGGGATTTGTTGAACAGCAGGCGGCGCCACACCCTCGTGACGTGAAACACGCGACCAAATCCTCCACAACAAACAAAATGGCTGATGACGAGGAGAGAAGGAAGGAGGAAGGAGAGAGGAATGACTGTGACATGAAACTGGTTAAATCTATGGTGCTGACTGGTTAAATCTATGGTGCTGACTTGTTGTGCTCTGCACAATCTGTGTGAGAGTCATGGAGAGACGTTTGACACTACATTGGATGATGCAGTAGATGAACCAGTGGTGGCAGCGGCACAGAGAGCAGAGGAGTAGGGTGGTGATATTGTAGCGAACTCAATATAAGCACCCTACTTGGCTTGCCAAGTGGGTTGACCCTATTGGCGACACAGGTAGATTGCGGGACTCCGGAGCGGGAGGCGTGAGTTCGAACCTCCCGGTGGGAAGTCGCCATGTCGAGCTGCACGTTACAATATGTGATGCAATGCTTGTCTATTTCGTCCACATTTATGTGCATACATATTTCAAAAATGTTTTTTGTAAATAAAATGTTGTGCATGGTCCATCTACCTGTCCTCTTGTCCATAACGCTTATCTGTTAAGAAGGTGCGAAGCCATCAGCCTAATGATGAGTCCACACTTCTCACTGTTGTGATAATTGCTCACGCTGAGCGCTCTGACAGCCCCGTACACTGTGGGGGTCACACACGACGTGTTCCTCCCCACACTCTCAATTTTTTTTCCTGTATATTTTTCTCTTTGGCGTACAGAAATGGCAATACGCCCTGTAGCGTGAATTGCCTATAAAAATATTTGTCATAAGGTACAGGAATTATTTGTTTTATTTAATAGTGGGTGTGAAAGGGGGCGGAGTTAAACCAGCACTTCTACACCCGCTAAATTAAATAAAAGCACTCGTAAAAGGGGCACCAGTCCTAACGGACAATAATATTAACTTTAATTTTAATTAATTTTGTACCTTAAATTACTTAATGAATCAGTCTCAAAGTTTCAGTGAGTTTTTGTCCTGCCGTGATTAGGAAACCTGTATATGCGAAAGGAAAACGCTTCAACTTCTCTAATTCACCCTTTCACCCTAAACTCATTCAGTTTACATGGCATAGCGTTCAAATGATGAATAAACAGATTCAGACGATAACAGCGTAATATATCACATCAACTGATATTGGGATCCTGAACATAAACTCCAGCGTTACACCTCTGTATAACCAAGGAGGAACTAGACTTATGTTTCAACGGTAAATGAGGCTGGAATGTTTTAACAAAACAACGCAATTTTATGGGGAAAATTCATAAGCTAATTATCTAAAAAAAAATGAATTCTGAATTAATCTACAAAAATTTAAGGGCAGTTACTTAAAAATGACTAAGAGTTTTCCTTCAGTTGATAGCTCTATCCTGTGGCTGAGAGACTAATTGAGCCCTGAAATACGGGCCATATTCAACTGTAATTTAATTGTTAGGACATCACGTTTTAACCCAGCAGATAGGAGAAATAAGAGTTTCACTCACACAACAGCCGTAGGTCCACGTTTCCGCGGGTCGGTACCGCTGGGTTTTGAAGTTAGGACGTCGGAGGAAGCGGCTGCTGTCCTCACAGCCGTGGAGGTGATAACTCAGCTGGGGGCCCTTCAAGGAGACAATGGCAGCCGTGGATGGTTTGTCTCAGGGCGGCGTGAAAAGTCCTTGGAAAAGGAGTCCA
This sequence comes from Pholidichthys leucotaenia, assembly GCA_020510985.1. Classification (NCBI taxonomy): domain Eukaryota; kingdom Metazoa; phylum Chordata; class Actinopteri; order Cichliformes; family Pholidichthyidae; genus Pholidichthys; species Pholidichthys leucotaenia. The sequence goes on along the minus strand of CM035841.1, from coordinate 294,997,007 downwards.
AATTTGAGGTCTCTTGTAGCGGGATCGACCCAAAAACTGAAGGAGAAACTTCTCAGTCTCTGTTCACTTTAAATTAGGCAAATTAAAGGTCCACTTTAATGGTGTGAAAAGTCATGAAAAAAAATGAGAAAAAACATTTACTAGGATAAGAATGGCTTCTGAGGTGAAGGAAAAAGTTTGAGAATTTGATTCTCTAAAAGGACGAGCTCTAAAGAAAAATGGTTTCTCCTCAGTAACCAGAAAGACTTGACAAACTTCACAGAGAATAAAATAAAACTTCACAGGGCCTTGAAACGGTGGAATAAAATCTTCTTCTGAGATCTAGATTACTATTCTGCTTCTTTAATCTTAATTTAGTTCCTAGTCTTTCTCAAAATCTTTCTTTCTGTGTTTCTAATTCTTAATTCTATCACGTTCTCTATCTTGCTTCTTGCTAATCTTCCTGCCTGTTCTTTGTCTCTACTTTTTTCTTACTAAACTCAAATCTAACTTCTCTCTTTTAAAGTTACCTCGCCGGGTCGTAAAACTGATGATGTCGATCGTAAGACTGACCAATCGACTTTTTCAGAAGCAGTTTGAAATGGCTGCTATCCAATGTGAGGACATTTCTTTGTTTGAGAGCAGCCAATCAAACGAAGACACCATCCCATGAAATTGCAGAGGGAAAATCGACAGTCAGTTCTTATGAAATTAAATGCTCAATATAAATTCTAACTAAATTAAATGACTTGGCTAATATTTGGTGATCATGCATTTATACCATTACTCCAATAACACTCATGAATATAACATTTCTTATACATAATTATAATACATGCATTCACATTTAGATCAAAATGCAGCAAAACATGCAGCAAACCATGGTTGGTGATAAAAGAGGGATGATTTTCAGTGTCCTTAGGATCCAGAGGATAAGCAGAAAGAAACTTAATGTTTAGAACAAATTAAAAGTCATCCTACATACTGAAAACACATTCCGTAGGTATCCGCTAGGAGGTACTGTTGAGCTGTAGATGATTTCCTTTAGTATCTGGGTGAAGGTCTGGACAGCATCGGGCTATAAACCCGTCAGATTAAGTGGTTTATGACTCTTAAGAACATTGGTTTCCTGTGAAAAAGTACATTATCAAATGCAGTGTTCATGTTGAGAGGTCTGGTCTCCTGAGTTTTATGTTCCTTTGAGCCTTTAAAAGCAAATTCTGATCCTTACAATCTCTGCAAGAGGCAACTGTTTACATTGGGGTCCTGGGAAAGCAAGCATCTTTGGTCAGGCCCGGAAGAGGCCTGCATGAGTCGACATAAAAGCCAGTGATATTCCTGAAAAGGCAGAAAAGTGGTATTCCTGTGTAATGAATAAAGTGAAATTCCTGTAAACTGGAGAGAAGTGATCTTCTGTCTTGGTTTGAGGAGACGATGATGCTACAGTTCCCCCCTTTGTAGCAATGGTGAGCATCGGTCAGCGTTGGTACACACCCATGGCAGCTTCGTCTCCTTGGCAACACTTGATCTAAATACTGGGTTAAAAGGTTTTTGTGATGTCCATACACACTAGCATGCAAACAGTATCTATTACTAAGTACAGATCTTTGACTTTGGTTAAGGCTGGTTTTGGGCAGCACGGTGGTGCAGTGGTTAGCACTGTTGCCTTACAGCTAGAAGGTTCCTGGTTCGAATCCCCAGGCTGGCAGGGGTTGGAACCTTTCTGTGTGGAGTTTGCATGTTCTCCCTGTGCTGCGTGGGTTTACTCCGGGGGCTCCGGTTTCCTCCCACAATCCAAAGACATGCATGTTAGGTTAATTGGCTGTTCTAAATTGTCCCTAGATATCTGTCTCCTATAGGCCCTTAGAATAGAGGGTTAGTACTAGTGAAAGTGCTTTGAGTGGTCTTTGTGACTAGAAGAGCGCTATATAAGTGCAGGTTAGTTAGTAGTTAGTTAGTTAACTGGGAGGACTTCCATGAATTTCCAAAAATAATTTGAATATGGACAAATGTAGATTATAAAATTGACTTGGAGTAGTACTCTAAGGCATATGTCTTGAAATGACTCAAAAATTCTAGCTACAAAAATAAGTGCGTAGTCTTACATACCTGAGGTAGGAATTTTGGTTCACGATGAAATAGCTATCATAGTTGTTTAAAAAAAATAGTTTGAATGGGTACAAAAATCAAAATGGAGTGCAAGAGCTATATATAAAAATATAGGTTTGTATATAAGCATGCATATAACTTCAAAAATTCTAAAAAATAAAGAAAAATAAAAGTCAAAACAAAGAATGCAAAACAAAAATGTATTGCTTATCTGAGGTAGATGTTTAGGTTAAGCAATATTGAGTTAATTCAAGGAGGTTTGAACTGAATTGGTTTAGCTGGACTAAACCATGGTTCCACAGAGGTCTTACTCAGAGGGTGTTTGAGACCTTTGTTCTGGAAGACTGAGCGAACATGGAAAGTCATCATTGTTCTTTGAGTGGCAATGAGGAATAACTTTGTGACATCTGAAACAGGGGCAAGAAGCGGTGAAGGCAGACTCGTTGTCAAAGTGTTAGCTGAAAGTCTAATATTTCTAGCTACCTTTCGAAGAAACACAGGCATTACATGTGGGTGAGCAGGGTCACCCTCTAACATGAAGAGTGACAAGTCCAAGACCTTGTTGAGTTTGAATGAGGCTTTGGAGCAAACATTCAAAACCAACACAGTATCTTGCAAAGTTTTGGTAACAGTTGGTGGTTCAACTATCTGGCATTTCAGTGTAGCGGTGTTGACTGATTTAACAGTAGACGTGCTAAGGCTAGCAAGGGGCCCTAATGATAAGGCCGTGGTTGAGAATCTACCTAAGGATTGTTGACTTCTTGTCTGGACTCTGTCCAGTTCTAACTGGGCGAAAGTAGGTGAGGGTGCTAGGTAGAGGGCTAAACTGAAAAACAGGAGGGCCATCGTCCTGGCCAACGAATAGAAGTGAGTCATTTTAATCTTGAGCTTCTTGTCAGTTTTCCTTTTTTTGAGGTACCTGAGTGGTAGGTGAAAGTTATTCTTAGAGGTGGAACAACTTTGTTAGAGGCTGAGCTCTAAGCTATTAGTGTTTATCACCTTTAGAGGGTTTTGTGATTATTGACTTAAGCTAGTGATGTTGTTGATTTTGTTTGTACTACTTTGAAAAAGTAACTTGATGATGATGAATGAAATTTTGCGGGGTCTTTTAAGGTTAGATTTTAAGGAAGTCAGTTAGTTTGGGTTAACTTTCTCCTTTTGAAGGTTTAATGCAGTTACCTGATTGAGGAAGAGAAATGCGACCGAGAATGTCTGAGGCGGATAGTCAGCTAACAGTTATCTATCAGGCGCAAACAAGATTTAGGTTTGTTTACTGACTTAATGGAACAGTGTTGTCCCCGACAAGTCCCATGGGGTTTTTGTAAGCTTTGATTTGATTACGATGGACCCATTTGGAGATGGGGTCCTGGCGACCTTTGCTTATTTTGATTTGGTAAACGACCGGAGAGAGTTTATCTGTGATCGTGTGTGGACCTGTCCACCTGGGGAGGAACTTCCGAGCAAGTTTTCCTGCTCGTGCGTTGGTCTGTCCTGTCTGAGGAATGAAAGCATAATAGAAAACCTTGTCTCCCACTTGGAGTTCGTCATGTGAGGCTTTCTGATCGTAGTAGGCTTTGTGTCCTTCAGCTGATCGGTCCAAATGTTTTTGGGCAAAGGCAAAAGTCTGTCGGAGATGTTTGGTCAGGTCAGTCATGTACTGGTGAGTAGTGTAAGCTGTAGCAACACTGGCTTCTCCAGGTTGGTAGAGTAAATGCAGGGGCAAAGTCATTTGCCGGCCTGTCATCATTTCAAAAGGTGACACCCCCGTAGCTTCATGGGGTGTGGCTCGGATGGCCATTAAGACCAGCGGGAGTTTTACATCCCAGTCTTTTTGGTGTGGTGAAACATACTTCTTCAGTATGTTGATCACAGTTCAGTGGGTTCTTTCAACCTGTCCGGAGGATTGTGGGTGGTGGCTAATATGGAAGTTAGCTTTAACTCCCAAGGTTTCCCACAGTTGTCGCATGACTTCGGCAGTGAAATGAGTGCCGCGGTCAGAGTTGATTCGGCTTGGCAGACCAAACTTAGAGAATACGTGGTTCATCAACAAGTAGGCCGTGGTTTCTGCCGTGTCATTAGGAGCAGGCAGGCACTCGACCCATTTGGTGAAAGCACATGTGACTGTGAGGAAGTATTTGTTTCCTCTGGCTGACCGTGGAAGGGGGCCTACCCAGTCAATTTGGCGGTCAGACCATGGGAATGAAATGCCTCTTTTCTGTAGGGGTGCTCAATGCATCGGGTTGGTTGGTTGAAACTGGCAACATACGAGACATCCCTTGATGTAGTCGGCTACATCCTTTCGCATGTATGGCCAATATGCCACTTGTTTGAGCGCGTTGTACGTCGCTTTGATGCCTTTGTGTCCTGCAGTTGGGAGATCATGGGCATGAACAATCAGCACCCCCCTCTGGTTACGAGGGACCACAAGCACAGGCGTAGGGAGTTCATCGGAAACATGAACTAGAATGCCATTTCGCAGCTACAAGGATGATCGTGCGGCAAAAAGTGGCTTCAAGTCTGGAGTGTCAGCGAGATCCGAGTCGGATGGTGCATTAAGTGCAGGATCTGAGATGTATTGTATCATTTTATGGACCGCAGGGTCAAGGGTTTGAAGAAAGATAAGGTCAGCATCAGTGAAAACAGGGTCAACCGCAAGGGGACCTGTGGTTTGTGTCGTGTCTTGGGACCTGTTAGTCTGGGCCCTAGTGACTGCGCAGACTGTAGGGGTGGGGGGGTGGGACTGTGAAGTCGGCACCTGAGCAGAATCAAAGGACCAGGGTGTGCCTTGTATGGCTCCTTGTTTTGCAAGTGAGTCCACAAGGTCATTCCATTCTTTGTCCTGACCTGGTGTGCGCGAGTGACCTCTGACCTTTTTCCAGTACACCTGGAGGTTGTTGGAGGTGACCAGGTGATCACATGCCTTGAAAAGGTCTTTATGTTTAACCGGTTTGCGGTTGGAGGTTACAAAACCTTTGGCCTTCCAGAGTGCTAAATGACAAGTGAAACTGAGGCGTGCGTAGTTGGAGTAAGTGCAGATGACCAATGTGCGAATGCCATGGTCTACGGCAAGTTGCAGTGTAATGAGCACACCTGCGATTTCCGCATACTGGGATGATTGGGAACCCAGTTGATAGTTGTGGGGTTCACAAGGCTGATTGTTCAGCCATGCCACACCCACACCAGCACGAATGTGAGTTTCATGGTGAAAAGAACAACCATCAACATAGGCAGTGACCATATCTTGACAGATGTTCTGGTCAAAGTAGTGATGGTTTAAGTCTTCAGTGACTGTAGGTGGCTCTGCACGAATGGATGGTCCTGGAGTGTCCTCAGAGCACTGTTGGCAGGCAGCCAAGTCTGTGCCGAGAGGGCTTCTCAACTTTTGTGTGTAGCAGACCTCCACATCAAAGCTTTGTAGAGCCATCAACCAGGAGGATATTCTGGCATTTGTTACAACGCCTTCTCTGATGCGTTGACTGTTGAGGAAGACCACTGGTTGGTGGTGAGTCTCAACTGTGATTCTCTGGCCTCCTACATAGTTGGAGAAATGCTTGACTGCCCATACAGTGGCCAGAAGGGCTTTTTCACAGTCCGAGTATTTCAGTTCCGGACCAGAGAGGGTTTTGCTGGCATAGGCCACGACTCGTTTGTCATGGTCGTAGATTTGGTATAATCCAGCACTTAAGCAGTTGGCAGAGAACCCCACTTGTAAGAACAATGGCTGGTCGCAGTTGGGATAGGCCAAACATGGTGCTGTGCATAACTTTTGCTTCAACGCTAGCATAGCCTGTTCTTGAGCCTCAGACCAAATGAAAGGGGTGTCCTTTCGTAGGAGGTCTGTAAGGGGTTTTGCCAAGTCTGCATAATCCTCAATGAACTGACGTGAGTAATTGCATACCCCTAGGAAGCTCCGGAGTTCGGAGATGTTGGTAGGGGCTTTGATGTTTAACACACCTTGAATTCGTGCCGTTTGTGGTAGTACCCCTTTGGATCCTACCAAGAGACCGACATAGTTGACTTTGGTTTTGCACCATTGACATTTGGAGAGAGAAATTTTGGCTCCAGCTCGCGTGAGCTGGCCAAGGACATGGTCAATTTCAGTGAGGTGGGAGTCCAGAGTTGGACTCCGAATGAGAATATCGTCAACATAGATGAGGTTACCTCTGTCTCGGGCGTCTGGACATGCTTTGTTCAAGAAAATGTTGAACTCTGCAGGAGAGTTAGCATAACCGAAAGGGCATCGGGTGAATGTGTATTGGCGATTCACGAACGTGAAGGCCAGTTTGTGTTGGTCTTCAGCTTGGACAGGAATAGTCCAAAAACCAGAAGCAATGTCCAGTGTTGAGAAGTATTTGGCATCTTTGACTCTAGGGAGTTCTTGCTCCAGTTGAGTCATAGGCCACCTAGAGAGAGGAACTTGAGTGTTCAATTTCCTGTAATCAATGGTGAGTCTCCACTTACCATTGGGCTTTAGGACAGGCCATAAGGGAGCCGAGTAGGTACTGTTGCATGGCCTGATTATGCCACGGTCCAGTAAATCATCGATTATTTCTTGTACTGGGCCGTACGAGGACAAGGGAATCTTGTACTGCCTGACGTAGGTTGGAGGGGCGTCAGGTGGTGTAGGAATATGTACTGAGTGGATTGTGGTCAGTCCACAGTCCAAGGAGTCTTTGGAGAAGGATTGTTCATACTTAAGAAGAACTTGGTGAAGTTTTTCACGTTCTTCGTCAGAGGTTAGGGCATCAGCATCAGCTACCACCTGTGCAATCTCTTCAGCGATAGTGAGGACTGGTTTCGGCGGAGCATCGCTGGGATTGTCATTGGTTTGCTGATCGGACTCCGATGGAAGGAGTTCAATGGCTTGGACAAGCATTTGGTCATTGTTAGTCAAGTCGATTCGTCCCACTGACTCTTTGTCAGGGGTTGGTATTGACACAAGAGCGATGGCCTTAGAAGGCTTAGTGTAAATGACTGTAGGTTCAAGAGAGTCGGCCCAAAGAGAATCAGGGAGGCCGCCTAGCACAGGAACAGTCAGTTCAAAATCGTGGAAATCTGTGGTGATGAGCCAGCCAAGAGGCGTGGCCTTGGGCAGGATGATGGTCTCTGCCGTGGGATTGTTAACCGGTAATGTGGTGGTTCTGTATTCTAGGCTTAGAAGGGGCATGGCCTCCAGAGTTAAGCCTAGATTGTCAAGCAAAGGAGCCGGTTGGAAAAATGCTTGTGGATGCATAAGTTTCTGCCCTGTTTGAATGCATAGTTGGACCGGGTAGCACGTGACATTAGCAGGTATGAGACAATGTTGAGTGTTCAGTACCTGGCAGGCCTCAGGGATGGTCTGGCCTGACTTTAGAGTGTCAAGATCTGGTTTAGAGTGAGCGTCTCGAACTGAGGTGAGAGACCATAAGACATTGTTTATGGTATCAACCTGGGTTCCAAGTCTCACAAGAAGATCACTGCCGATGTAGACTGCATGTGGCAGGTCGGGAACGACCAAGAAAGGATGCGTTAGCAGTCTGTGGTTACACTGAAGGTGGAGGGCGCAGATACTTCTGGCGACCAATGTTTTGTTTGATTTGGTCCCAGCAGGGAAATGAAAAGACTTGTTAGTGACCATAAGGTCAGGGTATTTCTCGTGTAGAGAGTCGAAAAGTGTCTGGCTTATTGCAGATTTATCAGCCCAGAGAGTCAGTACCACGTCTTCTACGTGGGAGCTTTGGATAGCTAGTCCTTTGACCACTTGGGGGCAGTACTCTTCATCGACTGCCCCTGGTTTTAGGGTGCAAAGAAATGAACTGTGTTCATTTAAGGTTGGGTTGTCAGATGTGGTGACCTGAAAAGGGGTGCCTGTTTCAGCCTGGTCCCCAAGGTCACTTTCCGTCAAACTTTGTTGGGTCAGCAGTGCGAGTGGGTTGACTCCTGGAACATCCAAGGTGTCAAGAGTGTAGCACTGTGATCCGGTTGCTTCAGGTAGAGTGGTTGGAAGAGGTTGTCGAACTTGAGCCCATAGCTTGAGATTCTTGAAGTCTATCAGAGGCTCAAAGCGATTAAGTAGATCCTTGCCTATCAGCAATGGAATTGAGTTGAGATTGGACACATAGACCGGGTGGATCAAGGTCATGGGCCCAATGGAGATTTTTATCAATGACATGTGTGACACAGTCGTGTTTGAGGGTGCATAAGGTTGAATAGCTAAGGAGCAAGGTCTTAGTTTCAAGTCTTTGTGCGCAAGGTTAGCAGTGACACGTAGGTGTTTGAAAAGGTCACGCAACATGAGTGTGATGTCCGCTGCAGTATCCAGTAGGGCTTCATGCGTCATCACATCTTCCAAGGTCAATGACAGAAAAAATTTTCGTGCAACCCCCCTCTCGGTTAAATCACACAGAAATTCTTGGACTGGTGGTTCAACGCAGATTAAAGAGTCGCCGGTTTCGGGCGAGTGAGGTTTCCCAGGTAGCTGGACTACCAAAATGGCACTGGGTGGCGTTGCATTTTGGAGCTCCTCCTGAGTTTCGGGTGGAGGATGCTCGGTTGTGTGTTCGGTATCCTTCCCCTTTGTAGTAGGAGAATCCTCAGGGTTGACTTGTGGCAAACCTAAAGGATCGTTTGGGGTGGTCACAATATTTATGGCTAGGACATCTGGTTTCTTGTCCTCTTTCGCCTTCTTTTTCCTCTTCAGTTCGTCAAGTATGCGTTGGAGAGTCTCCAGGTCTTCTTGGCTGAAAATGGGCTTTTCTTTCTTCTCCCAGGGTTTGGAGTTAAACTTTCCAGGGGGAGGTCTTGCTTCCCTGTTGAAGTTTTTCCGGCGGTACGAAGGAGGTGACCACCTCCCGCGATTATGCGAGTCTCGAAATCGATATCTGTCATCCCGGGTATCCGTACCGTATTCTCGTGACTTACCTGGTGGGCTTAGTCTCCGACGGTAGTCAGGTTTTGGTGATGTTGGCTTGGAACTTGGTGTCAAAAATTTTTCCGGGTCATGACTCGACTTATTTTGACTAGAGGACTGTCGCCGTTTTATTTGTGACCGAGATGCTGGAACAGGGGCTGGCCTTGGGGCGCCCTCTAGGTCCAGGGTGTCTGATGCGGTGTTGACTGCTAACACCGCGGTAGACTCGGTATGCTTCTGATTGCTTTGTCGCTGTTTCTGGAATGCATAATGTGCGAACTCTCTTAGCTGGTTTATCGAGTTTGGCTTTGGGTTAGCCATGACTCCAAGGTGGTGTCCAATCGTGGGATGGAGATTCTGAATGAACAGAGCCTTGAAATTGTGGTCTTCTTCCATCTCAGGCGTGTTTTGAGATCCGAAATATGCGCGCAGGAGTCGCTGGTAGTATGCCTGTGGGGGCTCTAAGCGACCCTGTTTCACAGCTAGGGCTGTCGCTAGCCCTGACTGTAAGCAGTTGTCGGAAAACTCTCTTTCGATGGTTTCATAGAGCTTCCGGTGGTTCATCTTGATGTCAAATGGTTGCCGATCTATAAATTTTGATACCGACCTGTTGGATGTCAACTTGATCAAATAAATGCGGTCGTCAACAGTAGCATCAGGGTATTTACGCAAGTAGTAGTCGATGTCTTGCAAATAAGCCCTGGTATCAGGTGACCCACTGGTTGAGGAGTCAAATTTCGTGACGTGGCGGGCGATCTTATTGAGACCTCCATCGGATGGAATTTGCACACGTCTTTCACGTTGCCGTTCGGGTCTGAACGGGTCAGGTGAGTGTGAGCCGGGGGAGTCCCCATCCCATGAGGGGATGCCCCCCTTTGTCGAGGGAACCGGCCTGTTCATGGATTCTGATCTCAGATCCCTTTGTTTGCGGTGGTCTTCCAGCTCTTTGGACGTCCTGAAGACCTTGTTGTGCTTCTCGTAGGAGCAGTTTGCATTTCCCATAATCGGAACTTGTTTCGTCCAATTGACCTTCAACTTCCTTGAGTTGATTCTCTTTGTGAAGCAGGCCGGTTTTCAATTCCTCGTTTTCTTGCTGAAGTGAGGTATTGTTGTCTTCTAGTCGTTGCTTTTCTTCCTCTGCTTGTTCCAGATTTAGCAACGTCTGATCGAGCGTAGCTTGGGTGTCTTCTTTCTCTATGCGAGCTTGTTCCTGCTTTTTCACAAGGGATTTGTTCTCTTCCTGAAGAGAAAGGATGGTTGTTTGTCGTTTCACCAGTTCCTTTTCGGCGTAGAGTACTTGGGTTTCAGCTCGTTTTAGCCTTGCAACTAATGCTAGTGCAAACTTTCCTAACACACCGGGGATTTCCTTTGCTTTCGGTGGGTTAGCTTCGCATTCATCTGAAAGTTTTTTCGTGATTTGCTTCAAATCTTTTGGTGGAGTATCCCGAACTTGTTTGGAGAAACCGGGTATAAGGTCGGAAGCCAACTCTTCCAATATTACTTGAAGGTCATTTAATTCGTCAAGTGGACTCGACATGTTTGACCGTTTGTGTAACGCTTAGCTTGAAATCAATTCGTTGATTATAGCTAAAGTTGTGAGTCAAGAGTTAACCTTGAGTGTCGTTTTACAGTGAGGGTAATTACAAGCTTCTTTTTGGAGTTTGTTTCAACTTCCAGGCTTGTAAGAAGGAAAGCAAATATTTTGGAATTCTTTAGAAATGTGGAATACGTGTTAGTTTATTTGTTGACACTGTATTTTGATTTGTATTTCACAAGACAAAAGCAAAAAAAAAAAAATTGTGTCGATTGACTTCTTTCAGTTCAGTTATCAAAGTGTAGTTTTGGAATAGTCCTCAACTAGGTTGTGAATTTTTTGTTGAATCTCACTTGAAAGTAATGATTTTATTTACAAAAGAAAAAGAAAGCAACAAAAATAGAAAAGGTTAAATGCTTTAAGGCTTTAGGGTTACAATATAAGTCTTCACTTTGTTTTAAAGTTAGAACTGGCTTGGTTCTATTTGTTAAAGCTTATCTTCATTTAAAGCCTTTCAATGTTTTAATATTTACAAGTTAGGAAACAAATGAATTGTCTTTGCGTATTGTCACTAAGGCTTCCTTAGGATTAAAGTTAATGATTATTTAAAAAGAGAAGAAGAGAAAAAAAATTGTTTTACAGACTAGTCAAAGTTTCACCTTTTGACTTATTTCAAATCCTGGTGAGAAATAGTGAGTTGGTTAAATGTTTTCCTTCTCCTGGGGAGGAAACATGAATCAAAACAACACACTGTAAATAAGCTAAAGCTTTCAAGTGTTAAATGCTGAATGTAGTTTCCTAATTTTGGAGAAAATTTTTTTTTTGTTAAATATTTAGTAAGTCACTAAATCTTTTACCAACATGCACAGGATTGACATTAACTTGAGTCTAAATGAACATTGTCATTTATTTGAATCCCTAAGTTGAATGGCTTCCTGTGAAAGAAATGGCACAAAGTGATATTTAAAACAAAACACATATATATAGCTTCAAAAGTTTGCAGACTTTTAGCATAAGATGTGAGAATATATGCTTTTAACTAAAAAGATTAAAATATGTGGTTAACATATGTGAGTAAATACAAAGTCTATGCTTCTATGTTCTTTCACTGTGTGTATATGCAGTCAAAAGCTCTTCCACCAATGAGAACAAACTTCAAACCCACAAGTTTCCTTTTCCTTTTGGTTCTTGGGATAAAACTTTGAATTGGGTTTAAATTTAGATTGTTCCGGATAATTCGGATTGATTTAAAGTTAATTTGGAAGCTCTGTTTGATTATAAATCAGCTTAATAGATTTGCTCTGCTTTAATCCGAGTGTGCATTCATGCAAGAAATGCAACTCCTATAGTTGACCACACGATGGAGGCAGTTATCTCTGCCCTCCCAGGAGGAGGAGACACTGGTGATGTCGCTCTGGGCGGGTCTACCGGTCTCACTCAAAATGGCGGCTAGGGTGACTCCCTCTTTGCGCCTTCAAAATGGCGTCTGCACGCTTACTCTGCTCATGTGCAGTTTTTCGTGCACGCCTTTCGGTCACGCGCGCGACTGTGCGTGTTCACGTGACACGTGATGCGGGCGCCGAGTCTTATCGACACGCCATGCCTTGCTTTTCAAAATGAGAGTTTAATCTCCAACTTTCACAAACAATGTTACCCCTTTAATTCCGGGTATAGTTTAGCGCTACTTCCCCAGCGGTTTATTCAGTGACCAGATCAAACCGCGTCCAGCTTAATCTGACGTCACCACGCTTGGGTAATTAAATTACAGAACTGGCCAGTTTAATTACTCCTTTCGGGATAATCGCCGGAAGGTTAAACTGGCGAGAGACAGGACGGTTTTCTTCGCGTTTCTGTCACTCTAGGCCTCTATGTTTCTTAATCCAGCATATAATAATATTGCTTAAACTTCTTTGCATGCATCAAAAACTGTTGACTTTAGTGGGTGAATCACTCACCCCCCTTTGCAGCTATCAGCCACCAGACTCCTCAGCGGGAGGTTAGGTAAACAAACACAGCAGACACAGACACAGGCAGGAGGAGAGATGCGGCCTCAGCCTCTCAAACAAACACACAGACTCGCCGAATAGTGGATCAATATTTGCAGGAAGAAAAAAAAAATAAAATTATGATTTCAATGAATTTTCTTTTTGCATATACGTTTCCCAATTACAGAGGCCTCACAGCGGGGCACCAATAAACTGTAGCGTGAATTGCCTATAAAAATATTTGTCATAAGGTACAGGAATTATTTATTTTATTTAATAGTGGGTGTGAAAGGGGGCGGAGTTAAACCAGCACTTCTACACCCGCTAAATTAAATAAAAGCACTCGTAAAAGGGGCACCAGTCCTAACGGACAATAATATTAACTTTAATTTTAATTAATTTTGTACCTTAAATTACTTAATGAATCAGTTTCAAAGTTTCAGTGAGTTTTTGTCCTGCCGTGATTAGGAAACCTGTATATGTGAAAGGAAAACGCTTCAACTTCTCTAATTCACCCTTTCACCCTAAACTCATTCAGTTTACATGGCATAGCGTTCAAATGATGAATAAACAGATTCAGACGATAACAGCGTAATATATCACATCAACTGATGTTGGGTTCCTGAACATAAACTCCAGCGTTACACCTCTGTATAACCAAGGAGGAACTAGACTTATGTTTCAACGGTAAATGAGGCTGGAATGTTTTAACAAAACAACGCAATTTTATGGGGAAAATTCATAAGCTAATTATCTAAAAAAAATGAATTCTGAATTAATCTACTAAAATTTAAGGGCAGTTACATAAAAATGACTAAGAGTTTTCCTTCAGTTGATAGCTCTATCCTGTGGCTGAGAGACTAATTGAGCCCTGAAATACGGGCCATATTCAACTGTAATTTAATTGTTAGGACATCATGTTTTAACCCAGCAGATAGGAGAAATAAGAGTTTCACTCACACAACAGCCGTAGGTCCACGTTTCCGCGGGTCGTTACCGCTGGGTTTTGAAGTTAGGACGTCGGAGGAAGCGGCTGCTGTCCTCACAGCCGTGGAGGTGATAACTCAGCTGGGGGCCTTTCAAGGAGACAATGGCAGCCGTGGATGGTTTGTCTCAGGGCGGCGTGAAAAGTCCTTGGAAAAGGAGTCCAAATTTGAGGTCTCTTGTAGCGGGATCGACCCAAAAACTGAAGGAGAAACTTCTCAGTCTCTGTTCACTTTAAATTAGGCAAATTAAAGGTCCACTTTAATGGCGTGAAAAGTCATGAAAAAAAATGAGAAAAACATTTACTAGGATAAGAATGGCTTCTGAGGTGAAGGAAAAAGTTTGAGAATTTGATTCTCTAAAAGGACGAGCTCTAAAGAAAAATGGTTTCTCCTCAGTAACCAGAAAGACTTGACAAACTTCACAGAGAATAAAATAAAACTTCACAGGGCCTTGAAACGGTGAAATAAAATCTTCTTCTGAGATCTAGATTACTATTCTGCTTCTTTAATCTTAATTTAGTTCCTAATCTTTCTCAAAATCTTTCTTTCTGTGTTTCTAATTCTTAATTCTATCACGTTCTCTATCTTGCTTCTTGCTAATCTTCCTGCCTGTTCTTTGTCTCTACTTTTTTCTTACTAAACTCAAATCTAACTTCTCTCTTTTAAAGTTACCTCGCCGGGTCGTAAAACTGATGATGTCGATCGTAAGACTGACCAATCGACTTTTTCAGAAGTAGTTTGAAATGGCTGCTATCCAATGTGAGGACATTTCTTTGTTTGAGAGCAGCCAATCAAACGAAGACACCATCCCATGAAATTGCAGAGGGAAAATCAACAGTCAGTTCTTATGAAATTAAATGCTCAATATAAAATCTAACTAAATTATATGACTTGGCTAATATTTGGTGATCATGCATTTATACCATTACTCCAATAACACTCATGAATATAACATTTCTTATACATAATTATAATACATGCATTCACATTTAGATCAAAATGCAGCAAGACATGCAGCAAACCATGGTTGGTGATAAAAGAGGGATGATTTTCAGTGTCCTTAGGATCCAGAGGATAAGCAGAAAGAAACTTAATGTTTAGAACAAATTAAAAGTCATCCTACATACTGAAAACACATTCCGTAGGTATCCGCTAGGAGGTACTGTTGAGCTGTAGATGATTTCCTTTAGTATCTAGGCGAAGGTCTGGACAGCATCGGGCTATAAACCCGTCAGATTAAGTGGTTTATGACTCTTAAGAACATTGGTTTCCTGTGAAAAGGTACGTTATCAAATGCAGTGTTCACGTTGAGAGGTCTGGTCTCCTGAGTTTTATGTTCCTTTGAGCCTTTAAAAGCAAATTCTGATCCTTACAATCTCTGCAAGAGGCAACTGTTTACATTGGGGTCCTGGGAAAGCAAGCATCTTTGGTCAGGCCCGGAAGAGGCCTGCATGAGTCGACATAAAAGCCAGTGATATTCCTGAAAAGGCAGAAAAGTGGTATTCCTGTGTAATGAATAAAGTGTGGCGGCATGAAATAAAGCGGCGTTGTTGGAGGTTTTAAGTAGAGTTTTATTATCATACCGCCGTCACAAGCTCCGCTCCCGGCGCCGTGCATGCGTGCCGAGAGCGAGCCCACGGCTCTCAGAGAAGGAGGACACAATTGTCTGTGTCCAGCAGCAGCAGATGCAGAAGTGAGATTGAGAGATAGAGCATGGTTACAATGCAGTATATATACACCCAACTACAACAATACATCAAAGCATTCACAGCAGTTGGTCTGATCAAAGAGATAACAGGACAGGCATGAGACATTTGCATGAAAGGCAACATTAACATCACAGAAGTGAGCCAGACGAAACGGGGCTGCCTGTAGACATTAATACACATTTCACTGTTCTGTTATTTGCTCTAGCCGAGCGCTGTGTTTGACCAGTCTGTTTGTGGGGATTTACACCAAAGCACATCTACATATGTAAGATGCTCAGAAGAAGCACACTAAGGACAAGACGCATGAACACTATACATGAATGGCGCATTACATCACAATACATGCATGGCATTTGCATCACAAATACATGAATGGTACATTACATCTCAGTAGTGCAGCGGGAAAAACAGAGACAAGAGAGCTGAGTGTCCTTATCTGTTGTGGGGGTTAACCAAACCGCCACACACTCCCCCCCAGAGGGCACGGCAGGGGGCCGAGACCTCGATAATCCATCTGTGTGAGCGAGCTGTGGGAGAAGCTCACTGCAGGCGGTGGGGGAGGGAGGGGAGGGGTAGTGTGTGCCGGCAGGGGCGGTGAAAACGTCCGAGCCGCGCAAAAATTGCTTGCTGCTCCGCGACGTCGAGGGGCTGTCCCGTTGCGCGTGCGGAGATCACAAGAAGAAAAATTAGTCTCTGACTCCTCTCGTGGCCATGAAGAAAAGCAGGAGGGGCTGTAAGAAAAAATAAACAAAAGCAGAGGGACTGGCGTGTTGGTCTTAGGTGCCGGAGCAACCCCAAAACCCCCCGGGAACAGCTGACGGCTGAAATCCCTTTATGCCGTGGCTGAGACCATTAAAAACTCCAGTGGCGAGCTGCATGCTTGCTTCAGGTGAACGAGCAGCCCTGAAGGTTCCGAGGGTGGCAATCGGCCGTTTTTCTTGGGCATGTGCAGTGGCTGAGGACGATGGCGGTCTCTTGTAGCCTTTATTGTCCCGTGCGTGATGCGCCGTCCTCGTAACTCCCCGGTGCGCGTGCGGGGGTTCCGTGCTTGGGTGGGCCGCTGGAGTGGCGAGTCAGGGTGCAGAATCTTGGTGGAGATCGGTGCAGACGGCGCTGATAAAATCCAGGTTGAGCTGTGGCTGCAGATTGGCCATGGTGCGTTGGAGCGGTGAGAGGAAATAGACGATCTTTTGTCCCTCAGGCTCGTGCAGATGCGTTGGAGCGGTGAGCGGGAATAGACGATCTTCGTTCCTCAGGCTCGGGTAGATGAGAAGGCTCGCTGAGCGGGAGGAGTAGCGGTGAGAGGGGGAAAACGTTCTGTGTCCCTCGGCTGGTCCAGCGTGGACGTCCCGATCTCAGGCAAGGGTCGCGCCATGACGTTTTCTGCAGATTTTCCCGGTTGTGGGTGATGTCCGGAGAACAGCTCGTTTGCGTCAGTGTGCTGTGTTCGCTGGCAGCGTGTTTCTTTCAGCGTCGGTTCGCCAGCGTGGCCGTCCAAATCAGAAGGCTGCGTCGCACAAAACGTGTGCGTCTTCAAGGGGTCACCAGTGCGGCGGCATGAAATAAAGCGGCGTTGTTGGAGGTTTTAAGTAGAGTTTTATTATCATACCGCCGTCACAAGCTCCGCTCCCGGCGCCGTGCATGCGCGCCGAGAGCGAGCCTACGGCTCTCAGAGAAGGAGGACACAATTGTCTGTGTCCAGCAGCAGCAGATGCAGAAGTGAGATTGAGAGAGAGAGCATGGTTACAATGCAGTATATATACACCCAACTACAACAATACATCAAAGCATTCACAGCAGTTGGTCTGATCAAAGAGATAACAGGACAGGCATGAGACATTTGCATGAAAGGCAACATTAACATCACAGAAGTGAGCCAGACGAAACGGGGCTGCCTGTAGACATTAATACACATTTCACTGTTCTGTTATTTGCTCTAGCCGAGCGCTGTGTTTGACCAGTCTGTTTGTGGGGATTTACACCAAAGCACATCTACATATGTAAGATGCTCAGAAGAAGCACAGTAAGGACAAGACGCATGAACACTATACATGAATGGCGCATTACATCACAATACATGCATGGCATTTGCATCACAAATACATGAATGGTACATTACATCTCAGTAGTGCAGCGGGAAAAACAGAGACAAGAGAGCTGAGTGTCCTTATCTGTTGTGGGGGTTAACCGAACCGCCACAAAAGTGAAATTCCTGTAAACTGGAGAGAAGTGATCTTCTGTCTTGGTTTGAGCAGACGATGATGCTACAGCCCGTATTTGCTAAAATTGCATTTTCCCCGTATTAAAATACGGCGAAACCGTATCGCTTGACAGGTATGTAATTACATGCAGAAACACCGCACAGGCCATCTTCACAAAAATCCAGCTCGACAAGCCACTTTTGCTTAGGTGGAAATGCAAATTGAACTATAAATCATGTGCTGATACATGTCATATTTTCCCATGTAAAGGTCTCCCACTTTTACTTACAAATTGATTTTTAATTTTTGGGAAAAGGGAATATAAATTTTGCACTTGTTGGTAACAACAGTTGTGTGCAACAAAAACACAGTTGTGTATCCTTGTCCGATTTGTCTACTGTTATTAATGCCAAATTTTTGCTAGATTCCTTCTTAATTTATTAAATTTTGACTGGTGATGCAACATTCAACTTACACGTACTTACCTTTAGCAGTGTCTACAAGTTCAAGCACACCTGTACAACTGCTTATAACCTAAAAAATGTACCCGCTCAAGAGAAATGGATTCCGTATTGCAAATTTGTTTAAAATAAAAAAAAAAAAAAACTACCAAGACATTACGTTTCATTGTGTTGTTAAAAATTAAATTACCATTAGAAGGCTATACACCTGACCTGATGAACAGCAGCATGTGGAGTGAACAGAGAATGGAATGTGTATGTAATTATTGGCTTTTCTCATACGGTGTCATAACAGATAAACCAGACTTTTGATGCAAACAATACAATTTTATTCCAGAAGCAAAATTTACAAACAAAAAAACAGACTGGGCGATGACATCTCTGCGAGCTCTTCCCTTCGTAACGCAGCGTCCTGCTCCAGGGCTTCACGCGCATCTGCCCGCACATCTGCGGCCACCTGTCGCAAATGCTGCGTGTACTCCTGATTCTTGCCGCTGGTCATGTTGCCGTTCCAAGAGCCGCATCTCTTCGTCATGCATGTTGACCATCGCTAATGTAAGGGCAGCGATGGGAGTTGTCTGTTTTCGTCTTGCCTAGATGGAAAGACAGAAAGGCATGGTCGTTAAAGCTGGATCACTACATATAGGACCTTATCCTTCAAGGACCTTATCCTTCAAGGAATATCTAAAGGGGACGGCTGCTAAGGTGAAGGTACGAAACAACCTGCTCTGCAAGCTCGCTGGTGCAAAATGGGGGGCGGCAGTCTCCACCCTGCGCACCTCAGCACTGGCCCTTTCATACTCTGTAGCAGAATATTGTGCCCCTGTCTGGTCCAGGTCATCTTACACACACCATGTAGACACCCAGCTCAACTCAACCATGAGAACTATAACTGGAACAATCCGCTCAACACCACTCCCCTGGCTCTCTGTACTGTCAAACATAGCCCCTCCACACATCCGGCGAGCAGCATTAACTCAAAGGATGCTCCAAAAAGTTAAAGATTTTCCTCACTTGCCAATCCATGCAGATATCTACACCCCACCCACTGCCCGACTTTCATCCAGACGGCCGATTTGGAAAAACCCTCCCCCAGCTGACTTTACCATCCAGACAGCTTGGCAAGAGGAATGGGAGACCAAGGAGGTCCCAAACAAACAGCTGGTGATAAACTCCAACCAACAGGTCCTGGGCACCAACCTCCCAAGGAGACAGTGGTCTACACTCAATCGCTTCAGGACTGGATATGGCCCCTGCTTGGCCAGCCTTCACAGATGGGGCAGTAGCCCTAGCCCACTGTGCGCATGTGGAGAGGAGCAAACAATGGAACACATCATAGAGGTTTGCCCGCTCCAAAGACTGGAAGAAGGATTACACACCCTCCATACAGCAAACCAGGAGGCAACTGCTTGGCTTAAGGACTTTGCATTCGCTAAATAAACTACATATATTATGGAATTACACAGGTGAAAGTCTGTGGTGGAATGTCACTATTATATTATGCTTCATTGCTGTATATAAGCTGAACTGTCATGTTGCTGCCCCTCAGTAGAGCAGATTTTGCAACACGCAGGGTGCTGTCTTCGGCTGCAGCCCCCCTGCAAAACTAAAAAGGATTAAGATTAAGAATATGGATGGATGGATGGGTAATGTTTAAACTAGTTGCTTGTAGTGTGGCTGCAGAAATCTGAATGGGTTAATACAGTCAGCTGACGCGAAGCATTTCAATGAAGCATGTTGATTTCAACGGCAGTTCATGAGCTTTAGTTGTTTTTATAAAACAGGAATTACAGCACTTCAATCACCACACCTAAAAATGGTTGTGGAACACCGATAAGTGAAGACCAAAGAATAACCTTTTTGTACATTTAAAAAGACATTTTCAATTAATTAATATGCAGCTACAGGAAATTGCATTAATCAATTTGGGACATAACTTGTTAGGCTCCAGCCCCCCCGCGACCTGTAAAGGATTAAGCGGTAGAAGATGGATGGATGGATGGATTTTTGACCCTGGTTTCCGCTGCTGGACCTGTTTCAACCAAAAAAAAAATTGTGGTTATTGTGCCTTACCGGCACTTGAACGTGATCCAGATGGAGCTGGTGATGTGGAGTCGATCCAGCTGGCGCTCTGGCAGACGCACACGCAGACGCAGCGCCAGGAGAGTCCGGTGTGTCCATGTCCACTGAGGTGGACCCCTGTGATATGAAATGCGATTCTAGAAAGAAAATGCACGCAATTTAAAACTTAACACCAAAGTGCAACATGTACACAACACTCTCAAGTTTTTAACCGGAATACAATAAGCGTAATTCAGCGTTTTGTTCGCGCTAATACTTAACACAAAGCAAGCGTGAATCTGCAGTTGGCTGCAAAACAATAGGCAAGCCTCAGTAACAACCATTACCCACAATCTAACAACCTTCCTATTTCTTAAAAACAGTGAGCTTGGCACAGAAAGGATAAAGTGGCGAAAAGATGCGCAATATCAAAACAACACTCACCATCCACGGTTTCCAAGGCCGTGACCATGACATTGGCTTTGTCGAGCCCAATGTCTCTCAGCGAACCACTTCCACCCCTTCCGAGCCACTGCACTTTGACCATTGTGGTCCTTCACTGCTCGGTAATCACTTTTCAGCTTTTTCAGCTTCTCCCGACACTGTTTGGCAGTACAGATGTGCCCTTGGGAAGCCATCTGCTCGGACACCTGCATTTTGAGTAGATCCGTCCAACTCGCGCTGGATGCGATCGTCGCCTAATATAGAAAGAAAATTGTGCACCTCCTAGTATATAATATTAGGAGTATATTATTATATAAGTATATTATACAGTATATTAATATAATATACCATATTAAAGGGGCGCACTGTGTTCACTGGCTGAACAACTACAAATGGCGGTCGTGGAGTAAATTCAGCAGAAAAAGTCGCTTTTGTGACGTTACGACCTGACCAATCAGCGGCGACCAGTCTCTTAAAGTCATATCATAGCCATACTCAGCCCTACTCAGCTCGGTTAGACCCTGCCCTGGATCAGGTACGAAAAAAGTACCTGCTAACCGGTGCTGGGGCTAATGGAAAAGCGCCTAAAGCGGGCTGAGTGGTGCGGTGTAGGGCTAAGTGAGGCTAGTGGAAAAGGACCTAAAGTCAGTAGAAGCAAGAAAGCATAATATGTGTGTGTGTGTGTGTGTGTGTGTGTGTGTGTGTGTGTGAGAGAGAGAGAGAGAGAGAGAGAGAGAGAGAGAGAGAGAGAGAGAGAGAGAGAGAGAGAGAGAGAGAGAGAGAGAGAGAGAGAGAGAGAGAGAGAGAGAGAGAGAGAGAGAGAGAGAGAGAGAGAGAGAGAGAGAGAGAGAGAGAGAGAGAGATTTTTATTTTATTTTTAATAAACACATTTTTCCATCATTCAGTACAATTACTATACCATACCATATTACAAAGAATTATTCCCCCCCAAAAATGCCGGAACAAAAGCTGCCCATCACGGACTAAACAAAGGACATCCTCAAGGGACCAGAGGGTCCTAAAACCTTCCACATCCCCATTTCCCATAAAAAACTCAAAATCTAGCGTGATTCTGGCTTCAAGTAGCCTCACAAATAAAATTTTGACATCATTATCATTCTCAACATTCTCAAGTTTTCTTCTCCGGCTTACATAGATAGCAAGCTTTGCCTGCCCTAAAACAAAGTTCAGTAGTTGACACTTCTGTTTAAAACCATGATTGTACATAAAACCACAAATGAAAACCTGCTTGGAGAAAACTTCCTTAAAGTTGTGAAAATGTTCTGTGAGTAGTTCAAAGAGACCACTCAGACGGTGACATTTAGTAAAACAATGAAAAACTGTCTCTCTAGAGGAACAGAAAACACACTGATCACTGACACTGCTGTTTATCACAGAAACAAAAGCATTGACAGTTATAATGCCATGCAGGACCCTCCACTGTAAATCTCCATGCTTCTTAGGAAGAGGGGCTTTATAAAGAGCCCTCCAGGCAGGCCGATGCCCTTTTTCTAGTCTAAAGTAGGCTCTCCATGGAGTGTCCACACAGGTGTTCAATCTGTCTTTATTCAGTGCCATCACCACAAGTCTGTAGAGTGCCTTACCACTGGCGCCTCCAAAGTCCACACCAGTGGGAGCAGAGAATGCCAGTAAGGAGCTAGGAGAAATGTCAAAGTCCATATACAGTGTGAGGGAGGGAAAATGGTCCGTGCTTTCTGGCTGCAGCGTGCGTTTGCTAAAGTCCACGAGTAGGGAGCGCTCAAGTCCATGAAGCTCCTGTTTCCAGTGTGCAAGAAGACCACCGATGAAACGATTTGATCTAAAACCAAGATGTGCTGCTAAAGCTGAGGCGTTGTTGAGGCCAGGACCAACCAATTCCACCACTTGCTTCAAAGTGAGAACATTCCTGGAACACAGCCTATCAAGGAAGGTTCTTCCAACTCCCGGCAGGACACCAAGATGACCACCCAAAACCAGCAGCTCCCTCAACAACCAGTAGAGGGAATCGCGTGGCCCTCTTTGTTTTTTAAAGAGTCCACACTGAAAGCAGACTGTGGTAAAACCTGGGTAAAGACAGTGCACTAGAGTTCTTAAAATCCATTAAAAACACAGGGAGGTCTAGCCCAAGCCCGAGGACTCTCTGTAAAATAATACAGGCCAAGGGCCTCCACACCAGGTCTTGGGGGCCCGTCGGCAGTCTCTGTATGAAAGTCAGTCTAAAAGCAGCACCTCTACTAACTAAATGAACCACTCCTTGCCCCGCTTCCTCTTTGGGAAGAAATAACAGGGCTTGAGGGACCCAATGGCATCCACCCCCCCCACCCTCCACCCCCGAAAAAAAAGTCCACCATAACAGACTGAATTTTGGACAACAAACCAGCAGGGGGGTCCATGCACATGAGGCAGTGCCACAGGGATGAGGAAACAAGATTATTTAAAATGAGCACTCTTCCTCTAAACGATATTTTTGGCATTAGCCACTTCCACTTATTCAGTCTCCCCTTGATTTTCTCAATGTCCCCGTCCCAATTTTTTTGCTCAAATTGTTGAGTTCCAATAAAAACACCAAGATACTTGAATCCTCCTTTTTTCCAATTCAGCCCACCAGGCAGCATAAGCTGGTTTTCTAGTTTTTCCCCCACCATCAGAGCCTCGCTTTTTCCCCAGTTTATTTTTTCAGAAGAAAAGTTGTCCAAAAAGATTAACACTCTTAACCAAAACGTCAGTGTCACTCTGCTTGTTTAGCAGAATGACTACACCATCTGCATAGGCCGACAGCCTAAATGTGGCGTCACAGCCAGGAAACGTGACTCCTGATAGGTCCCTTCTCAGATGGTGAAGCAAAGGCTCTATGGCGAGGGAGTACAGCATCCCTGAGAGACGGCAGCCCTGCTGAACCCCCCTCTGGACTTTTAAAGGGGCAGACAGGCCCCCATTTATCTTCAGTACATTCTCAGTGTCACTGTACAAGACCCTTATCCTGGCTATGAAGCCTGGGCTGAAACCAAGAGCAGCTAAAACTGTCCATAAATACTGGTGTCCAACCCGGTCAGAAGCCTTTTCCTGGTCTATTGAAATCAAACCAGTTTCCACAGCCAATGAACCAGAGACCTCCAAAACATCCCGAATTAAAGTGACATTGTCACTAATCAGCCTGCCAGGCACACAGTAAGTCTGGTCTACAAGTCTGGCTCTGTAGGTCCCCTTTTTTTGGCAACAGCATGATGATGGCCCTCCTGCAGGTCGTGGGTAAGGTCCCCCTTTTCAAACTATCTTGGAGAACCTCCAGCAGGTCCGGACCAAGCAGGGGCCAGAATTCCTTAAAAAAGTCCACAGAGAGACCATCTATGCCTGGTGACTTTCCATTCTGGGGGCTCATTAGCGCTGTATGCAGCTCAGACAGAGACAGTGGAGCATCTAAGCCGGCAACAAGGTCCTCTGAGAGCACTGGAAGACCACCAAGAAAACTCTGGCCCAGTGACGCGTCTTCCCTCCACTGTGCTTTATACAGTTCACTGTAGAAACTAGCAGCATATTTCCTGATCTCTGCTGCTGTGGAGATTGTTCCCATCATCGTCCAACAAGGAGTGAATGAGCTTTCTCTGGCCATTTTTCCACTCCAGTCCGAAAAAGTACTGGGAGGGAAAGTCCATCAGAGCTACTGTACATCCATGTAGCGTGAGCGGACCAGAGCACCTTATGCGGTGACCCCTAGCAAGCTAGCCAGGGCTGACCTTTTTGATTTAAGAGCCTCTAAGTGCTCTTGTTATCCTGTAGAACTGAACAACTCCTCTAGCTCTACCACCTCAGTCTCCAGAGCTTTCAAGGATTGGGTCAAGCTATGAGTGACATTTCAAGTGTACTGTTGACAGAGTTGTTTTATTTGTGCCTTACCAAAATCCCACCACATTTGGAGACATTTAAAAGAGGTTTTTTGTTCCCTGTGTGACTTCCATACACCATGAAAAACTCCTTTAAAAGACACATCATTTAAAAGTGTATTATTAAAATGCCAAAAAGCACTCTTACACTTTACATTTTCAATAAAAACAGAACAAAACAGCAGGCAGTGATCAGTGAAACCAACAGGACAGATACAACTATTTTTAAAAATACTCATTTGATGTTTAAAACCATAAAAACGGTCTAACCTAGCCATAGATAAAAGGTTATCTTTAACATGGCTCCAGGTGTACTGCCTCTGGTCCCCATGATGTGATCTCCACACATCAGCCATTTCGTGTGCCTTCACCAGTTCCCTCAGCCTATTGGCAGAAGCAGGGTAAGGCTCCTGATGGTTCCTGTCTAGTCCGTGGTTTAATGTACAGTTAAAATTACCCCCCAGAAATAAAAAAACTATTCAAATTACAAGACCTAACCGTGTCCGATAACACATCAAAGACCCTGATCCTCTCTGCTCTCTGTGTTGGCACATACACGTTTATAAAAACCAAGTTCACGTTTTCAAACTGTACCTTTAATAAGAGTAAATGGCCTTTCACCACCTCCTCTACCTCATTACAGACAGGCACACAACCCCTAGAGAAAAGTACAGCAACCCCCCCACTGTTATTAGACTTGTGGCTAAAAAAAATGCAGCCATCCCACTCTTTTCTCCACTGGCTCTCAATGTCTACAGTGCTGTGAGTCTTCTGTACCATCAGCACATCAAGCTTCTTTAAAATTAAAAAGCTTGTATAAAGAGGCCCTTTTTACATCATCCCTGGCCCCATTAATATTAAGAGTGCCAATTCTAAGGTGAGGCATTAAAAAGGATAAAAGTAAGGTACAGTAAAAAAAAACACAGGTAGCAGAAAAAGGAAAAGACAAACTAAGAGTCAACATAACTGTTAGTGATTTGTGATTTCAGTTTAAGAACAAGTTTCTTTAAACGATAGATTTCCTGATCAATTAAAGTCTCATTGCTATCATTCAATTTCATAAACTTGCGAGCTGATGCCACAAATAATTCCAGATCTGGAAAGTAATTTTCAACTTTCACAGCCCTACTCCCCTTACTCACTTGAAGAAACTTCCTGATCTTTGTAAAAGAGTAGGAGCTTTCCTCCTCCTGCGTCTGCATCAGCTCAGATTCAGCTTCACTGTCATCAGAAGAACTCTCATCCAGCACTTCCAAACCCCCCACCCTACCAGATTTAAGATAAGATAAGATAAGATAAGCCTTTATTAGTCCCACAACGGGGAAATTCCAGGATTGCAACAGCACAGGGATAGCAACACTCAGAGCAACAATCAGAAGGCAAGAAAAAAAAAAACAAGCAAGCAAGAGCAGCTAATAAACATATGTACGTATTACTATAAAATATATATATATACACACACACACAGACACACAGTGCAGAGCATTGTAGCTGGATGGAATAAATATATGAATATATGAACACACAGTGCAGAGCATTGTAGCTAGATGGAATAAATATGTAAATATATAAACACCCACAGTACGGAGCATTGCAGCTAGGTGGAATAAATATGCAAGTATATAAACACACACAGTGCGGAGCAATGTAGCTAGATGGAATAACATGTAGATATATAAATATATAAACACCCACAGTACGGAGCATTGCAGCTAGACGGAACAAATATGCAAATATATAAACACACACAGTGCAGAGCATTGCCGCTAGATGGAATGAAACAGCATAACCGTCTACCCAGCTATCCTGCATGGTATGATTATGTGCCCATACACACTCTCACCCTCCATAGCGACCGGCATGCTCCTAGTTGTATGCCGGAGAGGACCACTGTGTAAGTCTATTGCATCTTCTGCATTCAAAAAACTATTAGTTTGTTACGTCTTTTTTGCTATCTCTGCGAGCAGCCCTGCTTAGGTTGTACAGTCTGACAGCCGTTGGTAGGAAGGACCTACGAAACCTCTCGGTTGTGCACCTGGGATGATGTAGTCTGCTGCTAAATGAGCTCCTCAGTGCATTCAGTATGTCCTGCATAGGGTGGAACTCGGACTCCAGCAGAGATGACAGTTTAGCCACCGTCCTTCTCTCTCCTATCTCCTCCATCGGATCAAGGCGCTGCCCCAGGACAGAGCTAGCTTTCTTAATCAGTTTGTTCAGTCTCTTCCTATCGGCTGCAGTAATGCCACTGCCCCAGCAGACCACTCCAAAAGTGATGGCTGATGCCACCACCGTGTCATAGAATGACTTCAGCAGCGCCCCTTGTACACCAAAAGACCTGAGTCTCCTCAGCAGGAACAGCCTGCGCTGTCCCTTCTTGTAGAGTGCATCAGTATTGTGTGACCAGTCTAGTTTATTGTTCAGATGAATACCCAGGTACTTATAGGATGTCACCATCTCGATGTCTGTTCCCTGTATATTTACTGGTACTGTGAGGGGCTGCCCATGCCTGCGGCAGTCCACCACCAGCTCCTTAGTTTTCCTCGCGTTGATCTGGAGGCAGTTCCGATGGCACCAGTCCACGAAGTCCTGGATAAGCCCTCTGTACTCAGCTTCATCTCCATTGGAGATGAGGCCAACGATCGCAGAGTCATCAGAGAACTTCTGTAGATGGCAGTGTGTTGTGTTGTGTGAGAAGTCCGCAGTATAAAGAGTGAACAGGAAGGGAGCCAGCACCGTTCCCTGGGGGGCCCCCGTGCTACTGATGATCGTGTCGGACACACAGTCCCGGGTTCTCACAAACTGAGGCCGGTTCGTGAGGTAGTCCAGGATCCATGATGACAGGTGCTGGTCCACCCCTGCGCGCAGCAGCTTGTCCTTCAGGATCATCGGTTGGATGGTGTTGAAAGCACTGGAGAAGTCAAAGAACATGATCCTCACCATATTCCCGGGCTTCTCCAGGTGGGACAGAGAACGGTGAAGGAGGAAGATCACCGCATCCTCCACCCCAATGCCATGCTGGTAGGCGAACTGGAGTGGATCCATCGCTGGTTCCACCAGGGGGCGGAGGTGAGCAAAGAGCAGTCTCTCCAGGGTCTTCATCAAGTGGGACGTCAAGGCCACCGGTCTGTAGCTGTTCAGGTCTTTGGGGTGGGAAGTTTTTGGTACAGGTACCACACAAGATGTTTTCCACAGCTGTGGTACCCTCCCCAGTTTCAGGCTCATGTTGAAGATATACGTCACAATCCCACACAGCTGGTCTGCACAGGACTTGAGGAGCTTTGCGCTGATGCCGTCCGGTCCCGGCGCCTTCCTCGCCTTGATCTTCCTCAGCTCCGTCCTCACCTGGGTCCTGGTCAGGGTCAGGATGGGGGGCTGTGTGTTGGGAGTGGGGGGGTGTTGGTAGAGTGGGGAGTGGGCAGCAGGACTTGATTTCTTTAGAGGCAGCAGTGGTTGTTGTGCAGTCAGGGGGGAGGGCGGTTGGTCAAATCTATTGAAAAACAGATTCAGGTTGTTCGCCCACTCCCTGCCCCCTGTGGCCTGGGGGGAGGTATTCTGGAGCCCCGAGATGGTTTTGAGGTTTCTCCAGACCCCGCTGATGTCGCTCTGTTGCAGCTTGTCCTCCATCTTCTTCCTGAAGCTGTCCTTGCCTTCTCTGATCTTTCTCCTCAGCTCCCTCTGTACGGACTTCAGCATCTCCCTGTTCCCTGACCTGAAGATCCTCTTCTTCTCTCTCAGAAGTGTTTTAATCTCAGGGTTGATCCAGGGTTTGTTGTTTGAGTGACGCCGTATGGTCTTGGTGGGAACGGATTTGTCCACACAGAAGCTGAGGTAGCCCGTGAAGGTGTGAATGAGGCCATCGATGTCCTCACCATGTGGATCGCAGAGCTGCTTCCAGGCGGTGGCTTCAAAACAGCCCTTTAGGGTGTCCATTGTCTCCTCAGACCATAACTCCACAGTGTGCATGGCCGGAGGTTGTCTGTGCACTAGGGGTTTGTACACCGGCCGGAGATGAACCAAGTTGTGATCCGATCTCCCGAGTGGGGGTAGTTGTGATGAGGTGTACGCCTCCTTAGTGTTTGCGTAGAATAAATCCAGTGTTTTATTGTCTCTAGTGTGGCATGTGACATACTGGGTGAACGTGGGTAGAATGGGAGACAGTGAAACATGGTTGAAATCGCCTGAGATGAGGAGAAGAGCATCTGGGTGTTCTGTCTGCAGCCTGCTGGTTACTGAATGGATGACGTCACGTGCTGTCCCAGCGTTCGCCGTCGGATTTGCATAAACAACAATGCAGATCACGTGTGAGTGTTCTCTCGGGAGATATGTAGGCCTCATGCTAACAGCTAGCAACTCAATGTCTTTGCTGCAGTGTCGTTGTTTAACAGTGATATGTCCCGGTCTGCACCAGTTGTTGTTAACATACATGATCACTCCACCGCCCCAAGCCTTGCCACTGTCTGGTGTTCGGTCAGCTCGTATCATGTGAAAACCCTCCAGCTCAATGTTAGCATCTGCTGCTAGTTCAGTTAGCCACGTCTCAGTAAACAAAAGGAGAGAGCACTCCCGGTATGTGCTATCATAACGGGAGATAGCCGCTAGCTCATCTAACTTTCCCAGTATCGACCGTACATTTCCCATGACAACAGATGGAAGGGAGGGTCTGTACCTTATATTTTTTGTCCTCCGCCTTACTCCAGCCCGGCAGCCGCGGCGTTTTCGCCTCAGTTCTCTCGGTATGTCGAGTATTTCCAATGGGACCGGGTGGCGGTTGAATGCTAGCAGCTGTTCTCTGCTGTATCGTATCCTGCTATAGACAGTGGCTCCGTCCACCGGCTCAGGAGACATTTAGGACGATCTGTGTGTCCGTGATATAAGTGGGGTGAAAAAAAAAGACGGATCAAAAGAGAGAGGAAGGGAAAAAGACTCGGAATCGAGCCGCTGTTGCAAAAGGCAGCCGACTCGTGTGGCGCCGAGAGACTCTTGAAGAAACAATTTAGCAGAGCTCTGCAAGTTTTCAGCACTTTTTCTTTTTTGTGCAGCTTTAAAGGGATCCTCCTCAACAAAATTACATTCCTGCATTTCTTCATCAACTGCAGCATTTGTCATGCAGTGTTCACTCGGTGTGTCTGTCACAGCCCTGGTCTGCTCCTCCTCCACCTGCAAAATCTGTTCATTCACGTTTTTTTCTTTAACTACACTCTTTTTGTCCTTCACCTTTTTACCCTGGGCGACAGGCTCATTACAAAGATCAGAACTGCCGCCAGACAGAAACTCCCCACCATCACTGTTTGGAGGAGCAACCACTGTGCTCGCCGCGGCTGTTGGCACCCTAGCAGAAGCGGATGCCGCGGCAGAAGCGGACACCACGGCGGCACCCGCCGCATCACATGCAGCGCTACCCTCTGGACCACCAGAAACACCAGCGCCACCTTTCTTACTCCCGGTATTATTCATGTTCACTTTTTCAGGACATGATCTAATAAGATGGCCCGCTGCACCACATGCAAAACATTTCATGGTTTCAGATGTTGCAAAGACTAAATAGCTAAAGCCGTCAATCCTGAAGTTAAAAGACACGCTCAGTTCTGCAGAGCTGTCTTTTAACACCATGAAACACTGCCTCCTGTGACACATGACATGCTTTAGCAGGGGTGATTTACTACCCAGAGAGACCATTCTGATGGGGGAAACAACTTGGCCAAAATGGGACAACTCTCTTATCAGCTGATCATTTTTAATGAAAGGAGGGGCGTTAGAGATGGTGATCCTCCTAGAAGGGTTCACCACCGGTAAAACAGGAGTAAAAAGTGTCATTTATGACAACTCCCTGTTCCACCACCTGATCAGCTTCTTCAGTTGAATCCAGAAAATCACAATTGCGCTGTTCATCCTTGATGCTGACTTTATGCAATCATGCCCAACTACCTGTCCCACTGTGAGGCCGGCCTCCTCCACAGAACAGGAAACTGTTGGGAGGATTCTCATGCCATGCCTCCGGGTCAAGCGCTCAAACTTCACACCACTGTCAACTACCGGCATGATGCCAGCCAGGAAAAAACAGGCAGCAGAAGCTACCGTTCCCCGACACACTCAGTCCAAAACTCACACCCCAGTACACACACACTCAAACTGCTATATAATAAACACACACACCTCAGCACACAAGATAGAGAAAAGTTAGAGAAACAAACTTTAAAGTACTCACTCAATGCCACTCCACACACCTGCCCCCACAAACGCTCACGCATGCACACACAGAGAGAGAGAGAGAGAGAGAGAGAGAGACAGAGAGCGAGAGAGAGAGAGACAGAGAGAGAGAGATTTTTGATTTTTCAACACACCTTTATTGTCACAAATTCAACAGAAAAACACAACAACTAAAACAACTAAAAGAAGCAATGGAAAAGAAAAATGTCTCACTGACAAGAAATCAAAGACACAAGTAACCAAACAAGGAAAACTAAAACAAAAAACTTGCTTCTTACATCAGGATTATACCATAGATAATTTTCCCCTCCTTAACACAACACAGGATGTGCTTAAAGCACCACATAGCCTCAAAGGTTTCAACATTCTGCATCAGATGATAGTAATTGTAATCAATCACTATTCGAGCCTTAATCATGCCAACCAGCATGTCTTTTACATTACAATCCAGCAGTTGTTCAATTTTTCTTTTCCTACTAACATAAATAGCCATTTTAGCCTGACCCAGGATGAAATTTAAGAGTTGACTCTTTTTCTTAGTCCTCTGTCTATATGGAAAGCCCAAGATAAAAATCTGCTGGGAAAAGACTTCTCCAAACAGATAAAACAGCTTCCCCCAAAAAAACAAACAACAATTGCAGTCTGTTACAGTCCAGAAAACAATGGAACACAGTTTCTTTCTGAGGACAAAATGGACAAACCTCAACAACATTTGGGTTTAAAAGAGAGATAAAAGCATTTACAGCCACAGCACCATGTAAAACTCGCCATTGTAGGTCTCCAACCTTCTTAGTTAATGGGGGTTTATAGAGTGCTCTCCAGGCAGGCCTCACCTCTGGACCCAGACCCAAGTGTTTCCTCCATGGTGTATCAGCTCGACCTTTTAACTTATTCACATTTAGAATTTTCACCAAAAGTCCATACATTTTTTTACCAGGAGAGTCACAAATGTTAATGTGCTCAGAGTTTAAAAACACACCAGTGCCATCTTTAAAATCAGGAGATAAAATACTAAAAGGAAAAGGTTCATCAGCAGTTTGTACAGAGTTTTCGCAGTGTAAAACAATAGCAGAGTGTTCTTCTGCAGACAGGCAGTCTCTCCAATCTTTCAACAAGTTCATTATAACTCTGACTGAAGAGACGCCAAGAGCCGAGCACAGGGCAACAGCATTGTCCAAGTTAGGACCACATAAATTCACCAAATGTCCCAGCGTTGTAACCTTTGCAAAAATAAACTTTTTTAAAACAGAAGGTCCTAAAACATTGCCCACATCAAAACGGGTCCCGAACACAAGTGGTTCCTTTAAAAGCCAGAAAGGTGACAAGGAAGCCTGGGGAGAGTTCTTTTTAAAAAGTCCCCAGATTTTAAAAGCACTTTGGTAAAACTGGGGAAGTTCTGGGAGTTTTTGGCCCCTTAAATCCATTAAAAGCAGCGACTCCTCTAGTCCAAGCCCTCCACAGCGAGCCAGGACAGCCCTGGCAATAGGTCTCCACACAAGGTCAAGGGGGCCACTCAGCAGTCGCTGAATGAACTGCAGGCGAAAGACAGCCCCCCTGCTGGCCAGATGGATGAGCCCTTGACCACCTTCTTCCCTCGGTAAAAACAGGATACTCTGCGGAACCCAGTGAAGACGGTCCCAGAAAAAGTCCACGACTATAGATTGCACTCTGGCCAGCAAATTGGGTGGAGGGTCCAGACAAGACAGTCGATGCCACAGCATTGAAGCAATCAAGTTGTTGATAATTAAAACACGACCTCTGAAGGACAAGTTTGGCAGAATCCATTTCCATTTTTTTAGTCTTCCTTCAGTTTTTTCTAAAAAACACTCCCAATTTTTCTCAGTAAAAGTCTGATTTCCTAAAAACACACCAAGATATTTAAAACCACCTTGTGTCCACGAGAGGCCACCAGGTAGGGCAATTTTTTGTGGTCTCCCCCCCACCACAACAGCTTCACTCTTACCCCAATTCACTCTCGCTGAGGAGCACTCACCAAAAAGATTAACAGTTCTTAAAAGGTAGTCTACATCGTTTTGATTTCTTGTAAAAACAACAACGTCATCAGCATAGGCAGACACTTTAAAAACAGAGTCAGAGTTGGGGACTTTAAAACCAGTGAGGCCTTGCCTTAGTTTACAAAGGAGGGGCTCAATGGCAAGAGAGTACAGCATACCTGAGAGGGGGCAGCCCTGTCGGACACCCCTCTCAACTTTGAAAGGAGCACTCAAACCACCATTAATCTTAAGAATACTCTCAATGTCTCTATACAAAGCCTGGATCATGGCGATGAACCCTGAGCTGAAACCAAAGGCCTCTAATGTCTGCCAAAGGTATGGATGTTCAACTCGGTCAAACGCCTTTTCTTGGTCTATTGAAATAAGACCAAGTTCTTTGACCAATGAGCTGGAGAGGTCCAAAACATCACGAATTAAAAAAATGTTGTCTGTAACCAACCTACCAGGTACACAGTAGGTCTGGTCTACATGGATGACCTGCTCCATCGCCTTCCTCAGTCTGGTAGCCAACACTTTGGAGAGAATTTTGTAGTCAGTACAGAGGAGGGCCACCGGACGCCAGTTCTTAATGTCTTTCAAGTCGCCTTTTTTTGGAAGGAGGGTGAGGACTGCTCTCCTACAACTTAGGGGCAGGTGACCCTTCCGCAGACTGTCAGACAGTACTTCCAGCAAGTCCTCACAGATCTCAGACCAGAACGCCTTGTAGAACTCCGCTGGTAGGCCATCTATCCCTGGGGCTTTTCCACACTGAAGAGACTGGACAGCCACTGCCAGTTCTTGCAGAGTGATCCCGCTCTCCAGCTCCGCATTCACGCTAGCCATCACCTTTGGCAAGTCCGTCAA
This sequence comes from Pholidichthys leucotaenia, assembly GCA_020510985.1. Classification (NCBI taxonomy): domain Eukaryota; kingdom Metazoa; phylum Chordata; class Actinopteri; order Cichliformes; family Pholidichthyidae; genus Pholidichthys; species Pholidichthys leucotaenia. Next base: position 294,963,703 of record CM035841.1, on the reverse strand, counting down.
AAAATGACTCAGTGCATGTGGATTCTCAACAAATTCTTTCTTAAAGAGATCCTTGTAGAAAGCAACTGCAAAGCGACGGATCTCCGCAGACTCATGGATCGGCCGCCCGTCCTCGGAGCTGAGAGAGTGGATAATCCTCCTCTGACCATTCTTCCTCTCCAGACCAAAGAAAAAATGAGATGGAGCGTCCATTAGTGCGATGTTCTGGAACCTACTGCGTACCACAGCGCCCCTGGCAGCCACACCCAGTAGGTCAGTTAAAACAGACTTTTTGCCATTGAGGGCCTCAAAATGTCTCTTTCTCCTGTGGAGCCTGCCAAAGACTGCAGCTCCACTACTTCTCTCTCCAGGTCCCTGACAGACCTGGCCAAGTCTCCAGAGACATTGCGAGTATACTGTAGGCACAGATTCTTTATTTGGCTCTTCCCTACATCCCACCACTGCTGCAAAGAACTAAAATTTGATTTTGTCAATTTAAAATTACTCCAAAAAAACATAAAAGCAGTTTTAAAACTGTTATCCGATAAAAGTGACGTGTTAAAATGCCAGTATGCACTACTGCACTTTATATTCTTGATAAAAACACAACACTGAACCAGGGAATGATCTGTGAAGCCAACAGGGACTATAAAAGCACTTTTAAAAATGCTAAAATGGTGCTTAAAACTGTAAACCCTATCCAGTCTAGCTAAGGACAAAATATTGTCCTTTCTATGGCTCCACGTGTATTGTCTAGCCTTGCCATGAAAATTTCTCCACACATCAAACAGATCATGAGCTTCTATGAAACCTTTTAAAACTCTTTTGGATGCAGCATGTGGCTCTGGGTGATTCCTATCCATAAGAGGATTTTCTGTACAATTAAAATCACCTCCCACAAATAAAAAGTCATCATTACTGCAATTTTTGATCGTGTCATCTAAAATATTTAAAAAGGCCAATCTTTCTGTGCCTACGGTTGGAGCATACACATTTATAAAAACAACTTTCACATTCTCAAAAACAGCTCGAACTTTTAAAATGTGGCCTGCAATTATCTCATCAATGTCATAAGAAAGTGGAATAAAATCTCGAGAAAATAAAATACCCACTCCACCACATTTGCTGCTTCTATGACTAAGAATAATTTCACCCCGAAATTCCCTCCTCCAGTCAGCAGCATTGTCCTCAGAATTATGAGTCTCCTGAACAAACAGAACATTAATTTTCTTGCATTCTGCAAGAGTAAAAACACTCGCTCGCTTGGACATTTCTCTTGCTCCATTGATGTTGAGTGTGCCAAAATTAAAACTACACATGTGTATAAGAGGGCAAAGCCAATACAAAAACAGAAAAGAAAGAATGAGCGATAAAAGACTAATCATCCTGGGCAATTTGGTTCTTAACTTTTAGTACAAGCTTTTTTAGTCTGTAGATCTCCTGATCAGTAAAACTTTCCTGCTCAAGCTCTCCCCTATTTTTCATGTAGGCCCGAGCAGAGTCAACAAAACGTTTTAGATCAGGGAAGAAGCTTTCAACTTTAACCATTCTGACCCCCTTAGTGTCCTGCAAAAACTTCTGTATTTTTGTGAAGGGGTAACCGCCTCCACTGGCCCCATCATCACTACTTTCACCATCACTCTCTATCTCAGACCCAGCATAAGAATCTGGCTGAGATAGAGAAACCTCAGAACTGTCTTTGACAACCCTTTTTACTTTGACCCTCTGCTGTTTGGTTTCCAAATTCTTCCGCTTGATGGAGATTTTACATAACTCTTCATCTATTTCGATGTCATCCTCATCCTCCAACACTGACTCAGCCACCCTGGTAGCTGTCTCTTCCTGCTTCTCGCTCACCCTGTGCTGTGCTTTTATATTTATCTTTCTGGTCCCACCATCTACCTGGGCCTCATTTGGCTCCTCTGTCTGACCCTCAGCGTGATCCCTCTCGGTAATCTCACCCTTGTCTGCAATGTTGGTCTGTACAGCAGCCCCGCGATGTGCTTTAACTTTTGTTGCTGTTTCAGTTATGATCGACAGGCCGGCTGCGGAGGGCGGCAAAGCCACCCCGCCGCCAGACAGCCTCACGGCCTCGGCCGAAGCGCCGCCGCCAGACGGCCCCGCGGCTTCGGCCGAAATGCCCGACGGCGCAGCAGCGCCGTCAGCCTCGGAGGGCAGCAAAGCCGCTCCGTCGCCAGACGGCCCCGAGGCCGCACTAGCGGCCTCCCCCGAGTGATCACCCCCCACTCCCTGAGGGCATGATCGAATCAAATGTCCCTCCATTCCGCAGCCGAAACACTTCATATTATCGGAGGTGACGTGGATGGTATAATCAAAGCCGTCAATCCGGTATTTAAACACGAGGTTGAGGCTTTCCTCGCTATTCTTTAAAATCATGAGCACCTGTCGCCTAAAAGACATGACATGCTTTAAACGCGGGGACTTACAACCGAGAGGGATGTGCTTAATCGGGGACAAAAGCTGCCCGTGTCTCGACAGCTCCTTCTCCAACAGCTCATTCTTTAAAAATGGTGGGACATTTGAGATGGTAATTCTCTTCGCGGGATTCACCAGAGACAGAACAGGAACCAGTGTGTCTTTAATCACAACCCCGCTCTCCACTACCCGGTTAACTTTTTCCACACTATCGAGGAAAATCACCACGGCACTATTCATTCTCGAAGCTGATCTAACGCTTTCATAACCGACCAGCTCCCCCACAGCCAGACTACACTCCTCCACTGAGCAGCTGACAGCCGGTGTCAGTTTGACAGCATGCCGGCGTGTCAGCGTCTCGAATCCGGAGCCTCGCTCCAAAACCATGCTGACCAGCAGAGCTGGCAGCAGAAACCCCCCTCCCAAAACGCCTACCCCACCCCAGCTACAGAAAACAACAAAACTTAAGATTATTTAACAAAAAAAACACCTTAAA